>OY776111.1:150451097-155283597 GCA_963675035.1 Allygus modestus
TACATAGGTTTGCTGAAACAAGGAACACAAACAATTGGTTTTTATGCAGATATAATTTAACTAGGTGAAGCCACATACCAAGTTTAATCAATATTCAATCATAAGTAAGCACTATATAATATTTTAATTATTCTCCATAAGATAACATGGGAGCTGAGTAAGCAGGTTTGCTGCAACAAGGAACTAAAAAACGGGTTTTTATGCAAATATCAATATAACTCAACAAGGTGAAGCCACATACCAAGTTTTAGCGAATTTCCCCTATAGGGAAGAAGCTATTACCGTAGGTCTCATGGTAAGACTTAAGCCCGAGACCATGATAACTTTTTGTTTTGAGGTCCCCAGATGCCAAAAACACTATTCGTTCAAATTTATATATATGTATATATATCTATATATATATATATATCTATATAAATATATAGATATTTATATAGACATGTTGTTAATATTATTATTATATATCTATATATATATATCTATATATATATATCTATATATGTGTCCGTGAATGTGATAACTTGAGTAAAAAACGTCCGATTTCGATGAAATTTGGCCCAAATGTGTAAAATGACATTCATGACTTTAAGTTCGAAAACCAGAAAAATCGGACCATGGGAAGGGGGGTTTATGGGGGTTTTAAATTTTCCAAAAACCAGTTTTTTGCATTTTTCACCCTACAAATTTAAACAAACTTAATTTTGGTTTTGACCATGTTATAGAGCTTAGAAAAACAAATAATATGCTATTTTGAATTATTAACCTAGGTTAAGTGGTTGCGGAGAAAATCCAAAAAAACGTACTCATAAAATCTCCCATGTTAATCTTATGGGAAAAAGGTTTTTGGCTTTTCCTAAGTTTGTTTTAATGTAAACTTCACATTTGCTTTTACAAATCTGTTCAGTTCAAAAAAACAATCATTTTGGTGTTTAAATTGTGATTCTACGCCCAACCGTTGCAGAGATATTCAAAGTGCTAAATACAGTACGTTGTCCAATGTTATCCTTATGGAGAATAAATAAAATTTGATATCTCGATTATTTATGAATGTATGTTGATGAAACTTGGTATGTGGCTTCACGTAGTTCTGGTATATTGATATTTACATAAAAAATTGATTTTTTGTTGATTATTCCCGTAGCAGCAAACCTGCGTACTCAGCCCCCATGTTATTCTTATGGAGAATAAGTAAAATGTAATGACTCCCTTAATTATGAACATAAATTAATAAAACTTGGTATATAGCTTCACTTGGTTAAGTTATATTGATAATTGCATAAAAACCCATTTTTTTTGTTCCTTGTTGCAGCAAACCTGCTTACGCAGCCCCCATGATATTCTTATGGAGAATAACTAAAATGTTATATAGCGCTTATTCATGATTGAATATTGATGAAACTTGGTATGTGACTTCTCCTAGTTAAATTCTATTTATATTTGCATAATAACCAATCGTTTATGTTCCTTGTTTCAGCAAACCTACGTCCTCATTACCAGTGTTATTCTTATAGAGAATAATTAAAATCGCTTATATTTGTATGAAACTTGGTATGTGGCTTTATGTGGTATTAAGACATATATTATGCATTGAAAATTCGCTGAGTACGCAGGTTTGCTGCGACGGGGTATTATTAATTTATGTTCATAATTAAGGGAGTCATTACATTTTACTTATTCTCCATAAGAATAACATGGGGCTGAGTACGCAGGTTCACTGCTACGGGGATAATCAACAAAAAATCAATTTTTTGTGGAAATATCAATACACCAGTACTACGTGACCCCACGTGCCAAGTTTCATCAATATACATTCATTAATAATGGAGATATCAAATTTTATTTATTCTCCATAAGGATAACATTGGACAACGTACTGTGTTTAGCACTTTGAATATCTCTGTAACGGTTGGACGTAGAATCACAATTTAAACACCAAAATGATTGTTTTGTTGAGCCGAGTTGATTGGTAAAAGCAAATGTGATGTTTACATTAAAATTAACTTAGGAAAAGCCAAAAACCTTTTTCCCATAAGATTAACATAGGAGATTTTATGAGCAGGTTTTTTTTGGATTTTCTCCGTAACCACTTAACCTAGCTTAATAATTCAGAATACCATATTATTTGTTTTTTTAAGCTCTATAACATGGTCTAAACCAAAATTAAGTGTTTTAAAAAATTTTAGGGTAAAAAATGCAAAAAACTGATTTTTTGAAAATTTAAAACCTCCATAAACCCCCCTTCCCATGGCCCGATTTTTCTGGTTTTCGAACTTAAAGTCATAAATGTCACTTTACACATTTGAGCCAAATTTCATCGAAATTGGACGTTTTTTACTCAAGTTATCTCATTCACGGACACATATATATACATATATATAAATTTGAACGAATAGTGTTTTAGTCACCTGGGGACCTAAAAAAAAATTTGTCATGGTCTCGGGCTTAAGTCTTACCATGAGACCTACGGTAATAGCTTCTTCCCTATAGGGGAAATTCGCTAAAAATAGTATTAATCGTAGCGTTGGCCTTATCAGCCGAATGAAAAACCTAAAATACCAATATAGAACAGCACTCAAGCAGGCAAAACTGGTATATAGAAAATAGCAACAAGTGTAAAGTTGCTTGGAATTTAATTTTTTAAAAACACTAGCTCTTCTCCCCCTAATGCCAACTGTAATACAGGGTGGTTATAAATTATTGGACACTTTTTAAGATTAAATAAATAAATAACCAAGCAACGTAAAAACATGGGAATTGTTTTATTAAATAGCAAATTTAAAACAGTTTTATCTACCAACTAAAAAATTTATAATATTTGGTTATAAAAAGTCCATAAAATCTCAGCTAAACTGTGAGTGTAAGGTATGTTTTCTTTTGAACGACTCGTGCTGTGGCATAGTCAGCTGGTCAACAATGAATCTTCACCAGCTGTTATTACAGTTGACTAAACGAACAGTAAACTAACCTAAATCTAGCTATCTAACCAGCTAATCAAAATGGCTAGTGTGCAAGAAAAAGCAAAGTGTGTTCTTTGGTTTCACGGAAGCAGATCTTTAATAACTGTTCGAAGGCTTTGTAGGCTTGTATGACCGCAATCTTTGGGGTGATATCAAGGACAGAGTGTTCGCTAAGACGGTTCAAGACATTGATTGGAAGCATAAATCCTGCAATGCTCATAAATACATGGTTGAATTCAGACTGCAAACCACGGAGAGCACGTGAAAAGGTTTTAGTTTACTTGTAGGAAAAATGAGTAACAGAAACTTTTTCATGTTGTTATAATAAAAACTGTTTTAAATTTGCTATTTATTAAAACAATTCCTATGTTTTTACGTTGCTTGATTATTTATTTGTATAATCTTAAAATGTGTTCGATAATTTATAACCACCCTGTATATCACCGGATGACTTTAATAATTTTGTTATCAATTCAGTTGACGATATTCAAAATTAACTTATAAAGCCCCCCCATCACAACCGAAATTCTATTAAGTAGAAAACATATAAATACAGCTGGTTTCAATTGGAACATTATTACCCCTCAGGACATCTTAAAGGCAGTAAAAAGACTTAACAACTCTAACAGTAAAGATATTTATAACTTGTCTAATAGTGCACTAAAAAAAGATAATTTCAAACAATTGCTTTCTCTTTAACATTCTGTATAAATAAATTTCTTTCAGAAGGTTTTTCCCCCTTGAACAGCCTAAAATATCTAGAATCTGCCCAATATATAACGAGTTCGCACGCAGCACGCTGACGTGAGGGAAGTGAATTTCCACATAAAAAACTATAAAAACTCAAAATCAGTTAAAAACATACATTTATTCCAATTTTTATTCAAATCTTAAAATATTGATTTTTTGTCTGTTCTGATGCTCCTGGTTCTATTTACCTGCAATGGTGGGAATACAATTTTGCACATTATAAGGCTCAGTTAATTTTGCATTATAAGGTCCAGTTAGGTTTTAAAGTAGGCGTGAGGTTGTTGGGAATGATAAAAGTACACCAACAAATGAATAATAGGCTTTTCTAATGTAAAATCCCCATAAGACAACGTACTGTGTTTGGTCGATACACATTTTCCTTAATAACTCGGTAAATATTTATGCTAGAATAACGAGAGGGGGTTTAAAAGTTTTGTCACACTAATCCCCATCTTTTAACATGCGTTAATTTCATATCCGAGGTTTTTCTGACCTTTTTTGGGTCCAAAAACTCGAAATTTGAAAGATTAATCCCCAAAAAAGGGGTTTAGAGTTTTCCGATTGTTTTGCCCAACGAACTTGTCCAACAGATTATAGAAAGGAATGTCCCTACCAAATTTGAAGTAAATCGGACAAAAAATGCGACCGCTAGAGTACATACACATATATATATATATGTCTGAATTTTGTTTGATGACTTTAGACCAAACCGTTCTCTCGTTATACATGCTGGACGGGTGGTCTGACTCACCCTGTATATATATATAAAATTTTGAACGACCCCCCAAAACGTGTTCAGGGGGTCACGTTAGGAACTTCTATGGTGGTCCCGGGCTAAAGTTTCACCGTGCGGGTCATGCTAATAGTTCACTTTCCATAGGAAATTCACTAATAAACGGTACCAGGGAACTGACACATACTTTCTCCCTTTTAGCCCAACTTTAATGAATAAATTACTTTTTATTTACTAAATATAGAATACAAAGCACGGTCGAATGTACAGAAAATCTTGTAAACAAGTTGTTTTAAAAAACATCCACCCAAATCCCTGCTTTGGAGGCACTACAGAATCCATTGCTACACTCGTGGTTTTAAGACGGGAATTGTCCCCCATTCCCCCCCCCCAGGGTTATTAAGGGACAACATATTTCGAATTACCTCTGTTGGTCAATGCTAAATTGACAAGCATATCAAGTTTGAATGAAATTGATCAGTAACTAAGAGAGAAATAGTAATTTTTGTATTCTCCATAAGAACAACATTGGACAACGTACTGCGTTTACTGCTAAATGAAAATTTCAATTTTCTCCTAAACCAGCTATCGTAGAATTGTAATTCAAAATACTAAATTATTTAGTTTTTCGAGCTTTTTTTAATGGTGAATAGTAATATTTTTTTATATTTATGTTTTTTATAAAAAATCAAAAAAACTGAATTTTGGGTGTTTTAAGTCCTGTAATTTCTGAACCCGAATTTTTACAGGAATGCAGGTGGTATCATTTTGTTGGTAAACTAAAGTTCTACAAACGACTAAAGTTTAATCAAAATCGTTAGAGCCGTTTTTGAGAAATTTTGATTTTTCATGTTTTTTGGCGGTTTTTGGGGGATAATTACCCTTAAAAATCAAAAATTCAAAAAAATGCCTGGGGATATCGTGGATTAGTACCTACATACCAAATTTCATAAAAATCGGCTCATTGGTTAGGGCTGTTGCTCTGTACACATCCACACAGACACACACACACACACACACGCGCACGCGCACGCGCGCACACACACACACACACACACACACACACACACACACACACACACACACACTCACACTCACACTCACACACACACACTCACACTCACACTCACACACATGTTTGTAACGGGGACGTTTAGAGGACCTGCGTCCCAGAACGACGTTTACAGGACTTCATAAAAAAACCTGAAAATTAATAAAATTATTGCGTAGTATAATACGTTTTGGTGATAAATAGCTAAAACATTGACAATCGTCTTTCTATTTACAATATTTAAGGGCTGCCCCCTACCATACGTTCTGCGGACCCAACAAGAGGTTGGAATTATACCATCGTAGAGAGGACACACTTACAAAAACCGTTAAAAAGAAAATATACCGACTATTAGAGGACTGTGGAATTAAACCAACGTAGACAGGACAATACATGGACTCGTGTATAGACCTTAAAATATGTCGTTCATGTGAGGACATACTTAATAAAAACCCAAATTACTTACTTACCGTTGTGTTGTAGCTCTGTTGTCAGATTGGGCACAGCGCTGCCAAGACCACCTGTCGCCTATGCTGTCTATCTCATTGCACTCGCGGTCAGTAAGCTATGTTACTTATTATTAATACCCTACATGTCTTGGTAGGTCCTTCTTGTCATATAACCTAAAGTTTTTTGTTGCTCAAACCCCGTTTTCCGGTGGCAAGAGGCAAATTTGCTACCGTGTTTGTTCCGTTAAAGCATACCAAAATAATTGATAAGTGGAATAAATTCTACGCCATTAGTGTACATTTTCATTAAAATACAAACATATTACTTGGACTCTTGATTTTTGCCCAAAAAGTATCTCACAAAAACTAACATTTCCCGAGTGCCGTGAAGTAGCAGTTTATTTAGCTGGCAAGCCGCAAAATTTACTGTTTTCAACATAATATGTGCAGGTAAATTTTAGTTGCAGACAGATGAGGCTGTTACCATTTTATGCATTGATTATTTTTCTACATTTCTCTGTCAACTGTGGTTTGTTTACAGGTTTGTGTAAAATCTTGTAATCCGCTTTTAGGCAATCCAGTGGTGTGAGGCAACAAATTTTTCTCACTAAAATGCTAATACATCATATAATATTTGGCTTACAAACCAAGTAATTGTATGTATTGAAAAAAACAAAGGTTAGATTTCGTATAAACAGAAGCTCATACGCAAATAATTTCATTTTGTAAATTTGGTACAAAATCTTAGTTTTAATCAGGTTCAAGTACAGTTATTGACCGATTGCAGATTTCAATCAGTTTTGTAAAAGGATTTTCATATGTACTTAAATCAATTAATTTTTTAGTTAGGCTTATTTTTGGATCTTATGCGACTACAGGTAACTATCAGTTGTGCTGTATTATGAGCGTGGAAACAAAGTCGAATGCCTAAATATTGGTTATGTTTATTACGGGCGGGTTTGTGAAATTAATTTAAGTGAATTACAATTTAGTTAGTTTATTACAATTTTAGTTCAAGGTAACAAAACACAGTACAGAAGCAAGATCAGCTTTTAAAGTTAACTTCCGGAATGGCATCACAATTTATACTAAAATAACACACAGCGTTTGCTCGAATTCTAAAAGCTGGATTTGTTATATTTAAAAAATCTACACCCGTTTAATTTACGATAGTTTTTACTTCAACGGTTTGTTAACTTTAAACTTAAACTCTTTTTCGTGGACTGTTTGGTTCTTATTAGGCTAATAGATTTTTTTTAGATTAAGGTGACGACTTTAGTTTTATGATCTCGCAAAAGTACTTTTTAATAACAACTACACATTTTTTAATTATGTTTATTACTCGAAAATGTTAAAATAAAGTTGTTTTGTATTTTTATTGGTTATAAATTAAATTTGTTACATTTTAGCTGAGATTATTTTGTTGTTTTTATTATTAGTAACAATCTTGTTTTTATGTTCAAATTTTTTGTTGAACAAAGTTAAAAAAAATTCATTACAAGTTTGATGATTTATTTACATCGATATTCCACATTGCTAATAAAACGAGATTTCAGATTTTCCCCAGATTACGAGCATGAGGGGTGTGCCTGTATGTCTTACCCCCCTGGGCACAAACAAAGGAAAATTGTGTTGTAGGCAGCTAAATTTGTTTGGGTGCTAAATTTTGATAATGAATACTGAATTAAGCAGTTTTTTCCTTGATATATACAACGAATTCAATACTCAAATTGTTCTATTAACCGTCAAAGAGTGATTTTATACGATATTTATGGCTAAAAAAGGTTGATGAGGCTGAATTGCAGATGGCAGATTTTGAACTGTTTTCATAAGCTTGTATACGTTATATCGCAGTTAAAGATAACTAGTCCGCTACGTTTGAGGTAATATACATAGTATACTATCGATTTGTATCTTTATAATATATAATAATTCATAAATAAACACACAGTATGCAGTATTTATCACAACTGGGCATTTCACAGATTTACTCTAATTTTCCAAATCTTTCATTATATACGGCTTGATTTTTCTGAGTTAAAACATTATGTTTTAGTCCAGGAATGGGGAAAAATCATGTTTTTACATATACAAATCACGATATCTCAGTTATTTATAATTTTATGGTTATAATCTTTATATCATTATTTTTAAGACTAAATACACAATTTTTTTGATTCTTATAGTTCTTTCCTGAGTATTACGGTTTTTAAGACATTTAGCTTTGAACAACAAAAATGGCCACCATTTTGAAATGGTGCAAAGTAGAAACTTGATATTTCATACCAAAACGGGTCTTATTACATTTAACATATCTACAAAGTTTGACGTTAATATAAAGATATTAAGTGAAAATCACAAACAGACAGATATACGGAAAACTAAGCGTTTTAAGAAAAAGATTTATTTTTAATTTCATTTTTATTTTGACCCATATAAACCATTTCCAAAGTTTTTGTACTTACTTCCGGGACACCATTTATATATATATACAAACTGTAATTTTTACCTTAAAACCCAATTATTCTCATTTTTCTTTTCTGTAGCCAAACACATTATTTGCTTATAAAATGTACATTTATAAGTTTGAAACTACTAAAATGTTCCATTTCCCTACAGAATCATATCCCTTAGTGTAATTGACTAGTCCTAACTTCTAAATGTATAGGAAAACAATAATTTAACTTACAAAGCGAGATTTTAGTTACGCACTAGACTGGGAATTGCATATCTCGCACTTGATAATTTATTCTACTTTTATCTTGTATAATAACTTGTAGTTTTAGTATTTAACAAGTAATGACAGTTATATCAAACGATATTATAATGTATTTCAGTTACTTTAGCTTTAGGGGTTTTAATTAGAGTATATGTGTGAATTTTAGGTACGTTTCGGTACTGAAACAAGAAATTCCTCACTTTTCCGACTAATATGCCTTTTTTATTTATAAATACATCAAATATTATGTTAATATCGTTAATACTCGTGAGTTTACACGTTTTAAGATATATAAAAGGGAAATATTCCCACATAAATGCCGTTTTAAATGGCAAAAAGTCTCAAATATTACATTTTATGACCGGAGTGACGCCAGTTTTTATAGTAAATACGCTTAAATAAGGCGTTTGGGTGTTACTTTCCAATACTATCCGATAATATACCTCTTCTGCAATACATTTCGACTATAGAAAATAATTTCATGTGACTAGTGCCCGCGCCACCGCCGTCCGGGGACTTTGGCTGAGTAATAAATGTTTTCTCCAGATATGATTTTTTGCATTTTGATATTCTACCAATAATTACTGTTCAGGTACACACAGTTACACGTTTGATGGTGTGTTATAACGCCCTTACGAGCGCTTTTACTTTATGGTAGGCCTATCACGATCGCCTGACTGCCCAAATTGCGCGTCACCGCAACTTTGTGGGGCTCGAAGCTTAATAGCGACCCATCTTGAGTATGATGTTAAATTTCTTAAGTTTAAAATTACCTTTAAAACGATACCAAACACAACCATGTTTGCTTTTGAGATTTTAGAATGTTGGATAACGAAATTCCGTAGAGCCGCACCCAAACCGCCGCAGGAGCGGGGAAACGCTTCCATCTACCGGACTTAAAAATCAAATTTAAAAATTGGAAATTTTAACATTGGAATTATGGAGGTTTCCAAATTTCTGAAAACTGAAACATACACGTCAAAAAAATAAACGATTCGGTATAGTTCGGCATAATCTTTACGGTATTTATTAAGAATTTGTAACCAATAATTATGTTCGTAGGTTTGGAATAGAAACTTAAGGACTCCCTTTTTGAAGAAAAAAAACGAAGGATACAGTTACCAGTTTATTTTAGTTAGGGTTACCATATTCTCTAGGAAAGTTAAGCATGAAAGTCGGCTATTTAAAATATTTACATGTTTTAAATTTTAATGAAGGTGTTTAGATATTTTTCAAATAATACAATTAATTTGTAAGGGCTTTAAGCTTCCAATTTCCTAAACAAAACTTTGTTTAATCATTGCAACTAATTAAGGTAATTTTCCGAATATTAAAACTATTTGTCGAATGCAAAACGTCTCAGGAATAAACACATTTAACCTCACTCAGGACTCACTTAAGTGACATGCAGCCAACAGTGACAAAAGTAAATAAATAATGTGAATGTGAATATTGTTCATAAATAACTCGTAACTAACAAAAAAGCAATAAAACATTTTGGATTAAAATGTTCGCAATAAATAGTTGATAAACTGGAAAAGTAACTAATATCATAAAACTCATTGAAATACAGTTTTCAAGAAAATCTCTTTTATTAATTGTTGGTTTGTTTTTACTAGCAAATATTACAATCTGTCAGACTAGGAGATTTTGGATTTGTTGCCTTTCTCATCCACTGATCTAGTAGAAAGAGTCGTACGAATTCACCAAAATAAATACAGACATAAGTTGGATGATGCCCCAATCACAATAGAGTGTTTGGCTTCTTTTAAACCTAACTTCAAAGTACTATATGAAAAAAGTAAGAAAAGGACATTTAAAAGTAAAAGAAGTGACAAAACTGTTCACACTTTCAAAACCAACGGTTATTGATATAAATAAACATCATTAGGTTGGCAATAAAAATACTTCTAAAACCATATAAGTAGTGAATTCTGCAATTAAAATTAGCTCTTTAATCTTAAACATAGAAATTAATATAAAGTATTTATTTACCATGCAAAAAAATTAACAGTATTTTAAATTTACATTATGAATAAATAGCCTACCTTATATTACTTTTTTGTTGAAATTTAGTACTCATATAGTTTTAAAAGTGTTTTTATTTCCAACCGATATCGTCTGGTTCGGGGGTACAATTTATAAAAAGGTATTGGTAAGGAGTTTGCATCTTAAAAAGTGTTTAGAACTTCTGTTTAATGGAAAAACTATTGGGATGAGATAATTATCATCTTCCGTAAACCTCAGGAGGTTGGAGCCGCTCCGTTTGGTATATCTTCTTTATAACAATATCTTTAATCAGTTACTACTAGAATGTTGAAGCTGTCAGTTAATCTGATAAGGATATGTTAAACTTGTTTTGACTGAATGTTATGTGCTACAACATAAACAATGACAAACTGGTGGACAAATCGCTATGGCGTATCCTGGGCCGGTTTCAATCGAGCGCCACCGAGTCGTCGTCGTCTCCAAACATAACATAGCTCCAAGCCCTCCCCGCCTTTCAGTTGGTCTAAAAATAAGATCGATTGGGTCCGCACTAAGTGTGTCTTCAACTTATACCCGTGTATAGAAAAATTCAAATATGTCCGCACTTGTGCTATTTGGGGCAGGTGGCGTGTGTATGTGTGAAAAGCGCTCGACGTACTAGCGCTACGTGGTGGACACACTGCGAAACAACGTGTCTGACGAACCATGCGATCTGAGGACATTTTCTTCGATGCATGAAAGTGGTATTCCCAGGTTCGTAGGGGGTTGCATAATACTGATTTGCGTTCAAAACGTTCTGCGGACCTGGTGTGTGTCCTCAGAACGTTTTGGGTCCACTGAACGTCGGTGTGTAACCATACCAATGTCCCCCAATAAACCCCGATACAAACACACTCACACTCACACTCACACACTCACACACACACAGGTTAGGGCTGTTGCTCTGTACACATCCACACAGACACAGACACACACACACACACACACCCCACGTAAAAACCACTTTTTTGGGTTCAGGGAGCACAAAAACGAATATTTCCGCTAACAACTCAAATTCGAAAATTTTGACGAAAACAATACTTTCTCCATACTATTTATAGAGGGAGAAAGTAAAAAGGGACCTATAAATACTCCTCAAAGCTACCGCCCCATCTCGATTCTACCAATAATATCAGATTCTACCAATAATATCAAAACTAGTTGAAATAATTGTTTATGACCAACTCAGTCTTTCTTTTGAGATAAACAACTACCTTAACTACTTACCCAATTTGGCTTTAGAAAAGGAATGTCCACCGTATACGCAACGGATAAGTTAGTGCAGGAGGCTCTTCAAGCTTTTGAGAAGGCCTTTGATTGTGTCAATCATGAATACCTTTTAAGTAAACTAAAATTGTATGGCATCAAAGATTCTCCACTAACATTTTTTGAATCGTACCTTCAAAACAGAAAACAAAGAGTATTAACGGATAATATTTGGTTTCAAGAATTAAAAGTCAACTTTGGTGTCCCACAAGGGTCGGTGCTAGGGCCTCTTCTTTTCTTAATATCAATAAACAATCTCCCAGATTCCCTAAGAGCCAAAACAATTTTGTACGCTTACGATACAACCCTGGTAAACTCTTTTCCTGACTTCAATGATTTACAAAATCTAACACAAAATGCACTCCAGTGTGCAACTGTATGGTTTAATGCTAAGGGATTTCTTCTTAACCAAGACAAAACCCACAAATTTATATTTTCTTTAAAAAACAACCCGTAAGTTCCTGATGGCCCTGGCTATCTGGATGCTGTAAAGTTTCTAGGAGTCTTTTTTGATGGCCATTTGTCTTGGAGCCAACATATTGATTTCATTAATGCTAGACTTAATAGAGTAATTTATCTTTTAAGGTGACTTACTAATAACATCCCTGAATCTTACAATAGACCAGCATACTTCGCTTATTTCCAATCGATAATCCGATATGGGCTCATACTGGGGGAAACTGTAACAGGATAAAAGAAGTCTTAATCCTACAAAAATAAGTGTTAAGGGTAATAACAAGATCGGAAAAATGTGAGCATTGTCAACCTTTATTTATTAAAATGGAGATTCAAACCGTCATTAATCTGTTTATATTTGACCTCACGACATATGCAATAAAAAATAAAAATAACTACGAATATAATTGTGATAACCTCAACTACAATACAAGGACAAAAGATAATGTGCCAATACATTTTTCAAGACTTAGCAAGAGCTTGAATTGTCACACCGTACTATCTTTAAAGATCTAATAAACTAAAGACACTCATTGTTAAGTATCCACTTATACAAGTCAAAAATAAGTTTTTTAACTGGCTACTAGCACATCCCTTCTACACAATTGATGATTTTTTGCTGTTAGTTCTATAGAATTCTAAATTAGGCCTATAGTTCACAGTGCTTGGCATCTGGTTAGCATATGCTCTGGAATGACTTTTCGCCTCTATTTGGCTTAGTACCGTTAGTGTTACTGTCTAATTTTATTTACAAGAAATTTCAATGGTTTCCCGCCTTTCCCAGGTGCCAAGCACTGTGAACCGAATTGTACCTGTCTGTAACTGTACCTTTGATTTTCTAAATGACTTTATATTCAAAATTGTATTATTTATAATTAGAATTTATTTATTCAATTTTCTCAACACTATTTATATATAAATAAAATTTTCTGCTGTGTACTTTTTTACTAGCCTACTTACTTGTATAAGTTACTATGCACTGTACCACTCAATTTGGAAAACTGATGATAATTATGACTTTGCTTACTTGGCTGTAAAATTACTTTGTCGATGATCTGTATATATGATTCCTGTGGCAAATAAAGACATTAATTATTATTATTATTATTAAAATGTTATTAAAGAAAAATAAAACTTTTAAAACAAAAGTGTAATAGACCAAATTAAATAACACAATTAATTACCAAGTCAGGCAAGTTAATGTTTTCAGGGTTGGTAGTACCTCTCAAACCATCGTTTGGAATTCACTTGCTTATGGGCATAGTAATTGTGGAATAGTGTATAGATTGTTATTATTTGTTTTTAAAGAGATGGACAGTCATGCTGACATTGTCTGCATTAATTTGTATTTCTTATTAAACTATTAATGATGACATGGACACTGGAATTTTAACATGTTACAACAATACTCATACATGTTAAAACATACTCATTCATGTTACAACAATTCATCTGTAACATTATTTATATTTTAGTTTATTAAACTGCAGTTAAAAAAACCTAATAATAATATATTTAACAAGTAAAATATTACGTTTTCTTTTATTACTTTGCTAACTGACATAAAAGATATATCTAGGAAAATATCCTTCTTCCTGCCATAATATATCATAATATCTTTACTTAACATTTAGAAAACCGAACATGTTATAGTAATTTTTACAAAATATTAAAGCCACAGTGACCTAGAGCGGCTGCAGTGAAGTGTCGGTTTGCAGGCAAGCAACACTGGGACACGGCTAGCGGCGTGGTGGTGCTGAGCTTTCCCCGGTACTGTCGCTACCGAGGAATACTCAAGCGACTGGAAGGAGTGCACAACAAGTGGCTGAGAACGGCCCTGGTGGCCGCACTGGGGGGCTTCACTGTTCCCTGCCGCAATACCCGGGTCCTCTACTGCAAGGAGACCTTCGACTATCCGGACCTTGAGGGTCATGAGCTCCTCTGCAACCACCTCGGTGAATATTTAAGCCTTCTCTACATATTTGCCAGTAAATGAATTATTAAATAAAACACATTTTAACGTCAAAACAAACACTTGTTCATCAACAACATGTGCAATGATCATCAAGAAAGTAATAAATACATAAAATTTGGCCTGATTCCTTTTTATATATGTTGAAAAACTTGCTTTGGATAATTTTATCAAATTCTTCGTTTTTTTGGGATGCTTATAGGACATTTAATTTGTTTAAACCTCAAAAGAGTACATGTTAATTATGATACAAACTGAAATACTAAATGGAAAAATCAGTTAATACTGTACATGCATTTTCTAAATTGCTCAAACTTGAAATATATCTGTCAACACTAGAATTATCCTATTATATTACCGATTACCTACCTATTACTTATATTACCTATACCTATATTATTATATTACCTATTATATTCATATAATTAATGGGTTGAATATTTTGTGCTGCAAGTTCCCAGAATGGAATACAAATATTTATATAGTGTATAGGGAAAGGGATATTAAAATATGTTCAACTGGAATGTTAAGCGTCTTGAAGTCTTCCTTTAACTCTTATTTATTTGTGTTTATTTAAAGATAACCCCTTAGTAAAATAAGTTTATGGTCCTGAATTTTCAGCCAAAGCTTGATGAGAAGGTTATATAATAATAACCAAAATATAATTTTTGATATCCAATGTTGTGGTGATTACACCTAGGAGCTGAAAATAAACATATTCAGTGTCCTAGCTGCATGATCTGATAGACAAACCATCTGATTTCAAACAGCTTTGTATTCCTACAATCCAAAGTTTAACATTGATCATTGATTCAGTTATATTGTTCTTTAACATGCAGCTCCCAAACTGAAAGGAAGGCCTCGGAAGAAACGAAAACTACTGGACCTTTCAAGGGAGTCCTCAGACTCCGAATCTGAGTCTTCATCCGTTTCTACATCTTCGTCTTCTACAAAGGTATGTTTATGTTTTATTTTCTTGCATAGCATTATTATAAAAATAGGTGATGCCTTTAATACTGGTCTTAAGAGTTTTCATCACCTGAAGTTGCCGGATGCCATCTTGTGTTTTTCTTAAGGTCAATGTTAACTTTGTGCTTCTGTTACTCCTCACGTGATCGTCACAAGCAATTAATTTTGGTGTCAAATTTAAGGTTTCATCGTCCTCTAGGGAAATACAGTAGTCGAATTTGAATTTTGTTACAAGTTAATGAGAACATGTACAGGCCTTATGAAACAAAACTTCAAGATGGCGTCTAGCAACTTCCAGTGATGAAGACTCTTAAACACTGGTCTGGGAAAACCTGAGTTATTTGTAAAATAGTAAGATGGGCAGTCTTTTATAAATTAAATTATACCTACAATTTAGTATGAAAACTTTCCCATGGTCATTATGGGGACATCGTCATTAATCTCAACATCTTTTTTTGTACCTTAAGTAATTTTTTCATTGAAGATGCTCCTTTCTAAACAATGATTCCATAACTTAATAAAGAATGGAAATATCCATAATAATAGTGTTAATTTAGTTTCTATACTCATGGCTCTTGCCAAACAACTCAAGTTAAAACAAACTGAATTTAATTTTTTTGACAAGCAGTTTACTTGTTCAGATCATGTTCATCGACATGTACACCTAATATGTTTCCATGGTCAGGGCAGTTGATTTTTGGTATTATCATCTAATTCTAAAGGTTCTGAGTATGTTTACTACAAAAATTAATTAAGTTTGTTTTGATTCCATTTAGTTCCATTTGGCTCTAAACCACTTGTCCAGCTCTGTCATGGTCTCTGTTGCTTTAATTTTAAAATTGTTTAAATTTTGTTCTAAAATAATAGCAGTGGTATCATAGGCATATAATACTGTTAAGACTAACAGTGTTTGTAATGCATATAAAAATGCACGTTCAGTGGTAAATCATTTACTTAAAGAGTGTAAAGAGTTTGACCTAAGATGGTTTGAGGGTGGGGGAAGCCCCTGTTGCTAATAAACCTGTGCCACTTGGGCTCTTCAGTTATTTACAAATTTTGATGGTAATTTCTTTCCTTTTTACCAAGTATTTTATACCCAGTTATCCATTAAATATTTCTGAACATAAGTGTAAATTCAGTTTTTTGTTTTAACGTATAAAGTGTGACCTTTTTTAGGTTTTCCAAAAATAATTCAAGTTTTTCTGTGATAAGTGGTTTGATGGGACATGTGATAAGGCTCCAGTAGGCGAGGGAACGTGAGTTGATCATTGACCAGCTACTGATAACCAGCTCTGATGGTGCCGGGCCATGTATTATTGTTGTCAACCACATAATCTCAGTAACTGTAAACAAACTGAAATGTGAATATTTTAGGCCAGTACTGGACTTTTATCTTAAGTGTTTACCAATTGTGCTTGCTGATTTTGTTTACGCAATAATTGAAACCATTTGGTTGTCAATATTACCCATTGTTAATTAAGAATAAATTGCATTAAAATGAGAACATATTGGGGTTAAAAAATCTTTTGTTATATACTGAGAGAAAATAGTACTGTTTAAAATGAAACATAAATACAATATTGGTGACAAGATTTTTGCAAAGGTGAAAGGGCACTCTCCATGGCTTACTGTTATTAACAATCAGGTAGCAAACTTAAAATATAATGTAATATTTTATGGTACATCAGAAACAGCAGTAGTTAAGGAAATTGATGTTTATCACTATTTAGAAAATAAATCCCACTTTAAAACTCTAAAGAACAAAAATTATCTTAAGGCTATTAAAGAAATTGAAGTTTCATTTGGAAATAACAAGTCTCCAAATAAATCTCTAAATTTGAGTCAAAAAAGCAGTAACCTGATTTTTTCTAATGAATTGTATACTCAAGAAAAACCATCGGCGACCAGTAGCCCCTTGGCGACCTTATATCCTTTAACTAGCCAATAGGCAACCTCAATGTGCATTTTAAAAAAAAATCTGGAGGAATCATTAGTTGAAACACAGAGTGCCTGCTTTGTGAATAGTACTGTGACTGATAAAAATGATAAAATGGAGGATGATAAAAAGAGAAATGAACTTATTTTATCTATATTAAATAATGAATGGATTCCAGATGAAGTAATCCAAAAGTATTTTGAGCTGCTGGCTTCAAAAGTGATCCCTGATGAAACAGAGATATTACTTGTGCATCCGGTGGTATCATAAGCAATCAAATGTCTGCAGGATATTGAATATATCTTGGAAAACTCGAAAATACAAAAAAGCAAGCACTTAATAATACCTGTAAATGATTCACCGGCAGTCGACATGCCAGGAGGCTCAGGTACGCATTGGAGTTTATTGTTGTACATAGCCGATGAAAAGAAATTCTTATATTTTGACTCGACCGGATCGTATAACTTGGAACATGCTACAAAAATTGCCTTCACTTTGCAAAATTATTTCAACAATAAAGAGGAATTAAAACTGTCAACCATACCTGTCCCGCAACAAACAAATACATGGGACTGTGGGATTTATGTGTTGATGTTCATTGATGTCATTGTACAACTCATCTTACAAAAATACCCCCTCAAAGACTGTAACAAATACCTATCAAATGTAACTCTGAATGAATTAAGAATTAAGAGAAAACAGCTTGCCTTGTTGTACAACAATAGTCTAACTACGAACAGCAATGATATTACTTCAATGATGCGTAAACCTATTCTGCCTGAAATAACTGATAGAAAGAAAAAAAAGGAGAACTCGTCAATCAGCACACCTATCACAATGACAGAGAAACAACCACAATTGGAAATTGAAAAACCAGTGGAAAATTTGAGTAAAGGAAAATTGAAAGTAACTTTGTGCTCAGACAGCCAAGGAAAGAATATTCAAGCAAAAATTGAAAGTCTAAGCAGTGACCACATCAATGCGTTTGGATATGTTAGAGCCAATGCCAGTCTACTACAAATAGTCGATTCATCGAATGTAGATACTGAAACCCCATTAATTATAATGGGGGGAACAAATAACTCTCTGGATAATAACATGCAAGAAATTTATGCTGATTTGGAGAACAAATTAAACAGGATAAGTGAAACAAGAACAACATTTATTACCACTATTCTTAAACGATATGACAGTAAGGCCACACAGCTGGATCATGAAGCTATAATGTTAACTAATAATTACATTAGCGAATTGGTATTAAGAATGAAAAATATAAATTTGATAAATCTAGATAGGCTTGGAAGACATCATTTTACTGAACACGGCCTTCACTTGAACAACAAAGGAAGGAACAGAGTAGCCCAACTAATTATCAAGGCACTCAATTGGAAGTACAGGTTGAATAAAATTAAAATCATTGAGTCAAGTATGCAAAAAGAAATCAGTGTGTTTAAAGGGGATAAAAGAATGGCGTTTGCGCACTGCATATCAGCTGATGTTGACAGCCGCAGGCATATGAGTGCTGGTGTGGCGGTGATCTTTAAAAAGCAATTTGGTAGTCCCACAACCTCCGATTTCCTGAATCAACATTTGACTTGTCAAGTAGCTCAAGAGGGTGCCACTGTGTATGGATTGGTGACTAAGCCTAAATTTAATGACAAACCTGCCCCGGATGATTATAATTCAGCCTTTTCCCAACTAACCATTGACTTTAAGAAGAAAAAACTTGAAAATCTGGTTTGTTCGCCTATGGGGTGTATGCGTGACAGGATTTCACTTCAACATTTTGCAAGTTGCTTGGCCAAATTCCAGTATGAGTCATCTGCCTCAGTTACTGTTGTAGTATACAATGACAAATCTAGACGTGTCAGAAATGGACTACCACATCCTGAGTTTTTGAGACAGCTTAAAAAAGAGGTTGGAAATGCTGTGTTGGCAATTAATCAGGAAAATAAGAAGACATCACCAGGCAATACAACTTTACCAGTGGCTGTTTCCCACAATGTTCCTGCTCTACCGCAATCAGCTGCCATGATGACTCATCTCACTTCCACTCCAGAGGCTGGCAGAGAGGTCCAGAGTATATTGAGGAGCAGCCAAGCACCTACACCTAACAACCTGTCAGCATCAGTCCTGCCAGCTGCGGCTACGTGTGGTGGTGGTGATGTGGGCAGTCATCTGAGACTTTCCGTTCCTGCTACAGCACAGGCAGTCGCAGAGGGAGAACACCACCCACATCACCTCAACAGCACTTCTAAAACAGTCATGATGACAGCAACAGAGCGACAATCACAAGAGTCACGTGAAAAATTTTCAGTGGTTCCTGGCGACCTCTCATATAGTGAGGTGCTAAAAAAGCAGAGCAGTGATAGTGTTAGTGTTGAAAGTGAATGTGTCTCAGATGTAAGTTTTAGCTCTTTTGTCAGTAACTTTAGTACGGTGCAAGCATCTGCTTTGTCTTTATCTTTAAACTTAACAGCTCAAACAACAACAACAATAACATAGTAAAAACTAATAATGAAGTCAAAATAACTACTAAAAAAGGCAATAAAAGTCTTGGCAATATAAAATTATTTCATCATAATGCTCAAAGTTTAATTAGGAAATTAGATCAGTTTAATGTTTTTCTAGATGATGAAAAGCCTGACATAGTTTTAATAACGGAGCATTGGACTACCGATAATATACTAAATTGTGTAGCCTTGACTGATGGTCTTTACAGTCTAGCTACTTCTTTTTCAAGGCATAATGAACGAGGCGGTGGCTGTGCAATATTTATCAGAAATAATATTGATTTTGTTGTTGTTTCACTTGATGAGTTTTGTTTACAAGGGTCGCTTGAAGCAGCAGGTATAAAAATTAAGTTAAGAAATGAAGAATTTGTTATTTTGAATGTTTATAGACCATCTGGTTCCAGCATTAATACATTCTTTGACAGATTGTTTCCATTGGTTGAATCTCTAAATTTAGTTAGCAACTTAGTTCTTGCTGGGGATTTTAATATAAATATTTTGGATTTTAATTCAAATGCTTGTGTTCGCTTTAAGGAATTTTTTAACGAATTTAACTTAACAAACTTAACTTAACAAACTTAATTGATGTACCTACCAGAATCACTGAATTTTCTCAATCATGTCTGGATAATTTCCTTGTAAACCGACAAATGTTATCAAAAAAACTAAGATCAGGTGTTATAATCACGGGCATATCGGATCACCTAGGAATTGAGTTAGTTATACCACTAGATGCTGTGCCTTTACATTATAATTGTTCACAAAATGTCATAAGAGTTATTAATGAGGATAACTTAATTTTAATGACTGAATTACTGGGAAAAGAGACTTGGCCAGAAATCAATGATAACGCTACTGAAGAAAATTTTCAAAATTTTTTTAAAATAATAAATTATTATTTTAATTTATGCTGTCTTTTGAAAAAAATGCCTAGTCACAATCTGAAAAGAAATAAACAATTACCTTGGATAACAACTCAAGTCACTAACACAAAGAACCAATTAATATTTATAGAATCTATATGGGTTGAAAACAAAAATAACACTCTGTTAAAAGAAAAGCTTGTTAAACTAAAAACTTACTATAAATCTCTAATTGAGCAGACAAAAAAAGATTATTTTAGTGACAAAATTAGCAAGTCTAAAAACATAATGAAAGATACCTGGGGAATAGTTAATGGAGATCTTGGGAGGATTCGTAGAACACATCATAACATTTCATTACAAATCAATGGCAAGCTTATCAGACCCACTTGAAGTTTCAAATCAATTTAATAGCTTTTTTAAAAATGTACCGGAATCCTTAGCATCTAAATATAAGCTAAATTACACTTTTAAAGGAACAAGAGTTTTGAACACACTTTTTTTGCACCCAACTAGTGAAAAAGAAATTTTGAAAATAGTTAGCGATATGAAAAATAGCAATTCGTCTGGCTGGGATGGACTTGACAATAAAACACTAAAATCAGTTATCAAATCATTTGCTATACCATTGTCAAACCTTATTAATAACTCTTTTGAGACTGGTCACTACCCAAACCATTTAAAAATTGCCAAAATAATCCCAGTTTATAAGAAAAAAGGTGATAAAAAATTGATGGAAAATTACAGGCCCATAGCATTATTACCAACAATAAACAAAGTATTCGAAAAGGTTATTAGTAATCGAATTTTGGTATTCCTGGAAAATAATAGTATTTTATTTACTGACCAATTTGGGTTTAGGAAAAAGAGTTCAACTACAACTGTGATACAAAAATTTATTAAAGAAGTCCTGGTAGGAATTGAGAATGGTGATTATGTCTCGGGAATTTTTCTTGACCTGCAGAAGGCTTTTGATTGTGTACATGTTGATATTTTACTGGATAAATTAGAAAACTATGGAATTCGTGGACATGCATTTAACCTGATGAAATCTTATCTAAGCAACCGCAAACAATTCACTTGTGTTAAACATGATGGATGTGAGTACTTTTCTGACAGGGTTGAGATAACCTGGGGAGTGCCACAAGGTTCTGTTCTTGGGCCTTTACTCTTTTTGTTATACATAAATGACGTTGGTGAAATTGGCATTCCAAACCAAACCATTCTTTTTGCCGATGACACTTCTCTAGTTTGCAAACAATCAAATATAGTCAACTTTGAAATTATTACAAACGTACAAGTTAATAATATAGTTCAGTTTTATAATGCAAATTGTCTTACCGTAAATGCAAATAAATCAGTTGTTTTAGATTTTACTTCTTTAAAAAAGTCACCCTTTGAATGTACAATAAGCATTGATGATCAGTTGATGCCAAAAACTGATTCTGTAAACTTTTTGGGTCTTATTGTTGACAAATATTTATGTTGGAATGACCATGTGGGTGATCTGTGTTTAAAATTATCACAGTCTGTTTTTATTCTCAGGAAATTAAGTAAGATGTGCAACATTGACACTTTAAGGATGGCTTATTTTGCTTTTTTTATTCAAAAGTGACGTATGGGATAGAAATTTGGGGTAACACATAAAAAAAAATATTGACAAATTATTTAAAATTCAAAAAAGAGCTATTCGTTGTATAGCTGGTTTAGAATATCTTGACTCCTGTAAGGGAAAATTTATAGAACTTAGAATAATGACTTTGCCCAGTATTATTGTTTATAAAGTATTACTACAAATGGCACTAGGCCTATCTGGACTAAAAAAACACCAGGACTTTCATTCCTATAACACTCGAGGCGCTAATAACTTAGTTATAGAAAAACATAGCTCTAAAGTGTACGCATTGGCAACTCAAAAATTCGGACCTAAATTATGGAACGCCCTTCCCCAGAATTTAAAAATATTGGCCTATCCAAAATTCAAAAAATCAATTGAACTCTTTCTCTTAAACAATCCCTTGTATAAAACTGAAGACTTTTTTGCCTTAGTTAGCTAAGGCATTCCTCTTGCATCTTTTAATCTAGTTTTAGATATTATTTTATTTGAGTTTAATTCTTTTTTTGATAATGATATGTTTCAATTGTATTACTTAATGTTATATGACGAGCTGGAAGATGTAATCCACACATTGTATTACTTACTGGCAATAAATTGAGTATTGAGTATTGAGTATTGAGTATTAAGATTGACCTTTGAGGCACTCTTGATTTAATTTGTTCAAAATCTGAACTAAGTTTAATTTTATCCCTACTAAATTCTATGTTATGTTTTCTGTTACATAAATATGTTTTAAACCATTTTAATTCAGATACAAGTATGCCATATTTTTCCATCATGATGTTGTGGTCCACATAATCAAAAGCTTTGCAAAGATCTAACAGTTCAGTGTCAGCTGCACTGCCCAATGAAGCTCCTCTAAGATGGATATTAACCCTTATGAAAACTGTGCTGACTGAGTTGATGTTGGCAGGCAAAGTCGTTTTCGCCCGTGAAGCACGTTTCACTGGTGGCGGCCCCGAGACGAGGCCCTCGCAGCCAGACAGCCTCAGAGGAGAAGGAGTTCATAGCCAAGCTGCACGCCTTCATGAGGAGCCGCCAGACTCCCATCAGCAGGGTCCCCACCATCGGCTTCAAGGAGTGTGAGTACTGTCATGTGTACCACTGTGCAAGTAAACAATTGAGTAATGGTTTAACCCTTTGAGGTAGTAATTTTATTCTATTTGCCTATAACGGGAATTGATTGATGCTGCACTCTAGTAGCAAAATATGTAACTAATGACCGCGGGCGTCTACGGTTCTATCCGCTAGGGGCGCGGACCTACTGAAAAACCTTAATATCGCCGCCAGGCCTTTGGTCGTGTTAGCTGAGTTGGCTACGTCGTGGAAACACCTTGGCCAGGTGGTGATACGATGTTCGTGGGTTCGATTCCCGCACACGACCAAAACTGACCAGTTGTGCAACTCTCAATGAGTTAACCGGTCTGTGGCAACGTTGGTGGGAGGGCCCAAGTAAAACAAACGGTGGCAGGCTTGCTTGGAAGTTACAGGATCGGTTAATTCTTTGAGACTTGCACATGGTCAACACTGATTTTGCTAATTTTTACTTATGTCTACTGTGTGTGTACCAATGCGACTCTCTAAACTGAAAGAAAACAATATTTTAATTGAAATACGCTATTAATCCATCTAAAAACACCAATTTTATACTCTAATTCACAGGTTAATAAAATTACAAGTAAGGAACGAGACCAGCTCGTATGTCTACGCCAATGGGTTAAGATCCATTTGTACTCATAGATAGGCATTCATCGTTTTTGAAAATTATCAATCTAAGAAGCTTTTGTTTGTCTTATATTTCTTTTCATACTGCACTTAAACATTAGGCAGTAGACAAACCCTTTAATCCCAAAAATTACATATACGTATTTTTACATTCCACAAGCTGATATGGAAATTTATAGGTAGATTGTGCAATATGATCAGGAAGTGTAAATTTCTTATCAAAATTAACTCGCCAAATTCTTCCAAATTCTTCTTGTGAAATGTACTCACTTGACAGTTCAATACAAATCACTTATACAGTTAACTCCTGATCATCTGGGGGCTTATTAATCGGGTTGCAGATCAACTGGGATTAAAAGTGTTAATAGTTAACATTTTTAATCTCCCCGGTTTAATATATATGAACAAAGAAAAATATGTATGACTGAAAAATAACTCGAGAACATAACTTTCATGTTACACTTAAACTTGAAATATAACTGAATAATAATAATTGTATGCATACAAAATGTGAATAAACTGTATAATACGATGCACTTTAATTTCTGACGCAATAGGTGTCAACAGCTCAAGTCTGAAGGCGGTCCCACACTTCTCGCGAACAGGCCTGAAATTCGGCCGAACATTCTCCCGAATGTTCACTGAACATTCCATCCCGTATGTTCCCAAATGTATTCAAAAGTTTGTGCAGCTCCCACACTTCTCGTGAATACTCCGAACATTCGGATTTCGGCTGAATGTTCAGGCCTGTTCGCAAGAAGTGTGGGACCGCCTTCAGACAATAGAGAGAATAGGCAACGAAGGAGGCGGGGAGAGTGTGTGAGTGACCCGGACAGAGCTCCAGTTATGTATGGCAGTACAGTCATAAATATAATAATAATATTTATTCCGTGACAATGTTTAACAATGTGTTGGAATTTACAAAACAGAATATTAAATTTATGGGGAAATCTTTAAATCAGGTAACCAGTCCTAGCTTTTCCTTCCTGGCGGGGTACGGCCCTTTTTTGGGATCCATTCCGGCATTTGCCTAAATGAGATGAGAAACCGTACAAACTCTTCTCAGAATGGCTGGCCTGGGATGAAACCCAAGACCTCCCAAATGTGAGGTGCAATAATCGCTACCTCACTCGATTGCAATTTTGTACATTTATACATTACATTGTTGCACACTTTAACATTAAAAATAAGAAGATTACATAAACAACTTATTATTATATTGTTTTTTTTAGTTAATCGCGATATAATACATGGAATAATTTAGGCATCCGGTACAGTGGCGGGATTACCATTAGGCACGTGTCTAAGGTTCGCTCCAGTAGATTGTAGAAGTAAGCCTTATGAAGAGATGGGTAGTGACTAAGGATGTGTCGATTCCGATTCTGGTTCTGATTCTTACAAATCGATTCTCGATTCCGATTCCATCGATTCCTAATAATAGGTGAAATAGCAAAGTAATGTTTTAAAAATTATAAAATACAATAAGTTAGTCAGTAATTGATTTTTATTTAATAAATTGAAACAGTCGGTTGGTGATTATTTTTCACTAATAAAATAAACTTACAAAAATAAATAATTAAAAAAACTAAGTTGAATTGCATGTTTATTTTTCATATAATTGTTATGTTTTAACCCTTTTAGTGCTACTGGTTTATCCCTATTCTACACTGTAAAATGCTATGCGATTTTGTCCAAAAACGTAAGCTCTGATAAAAAATATTGTATCTTCTTTATTTTTCAAGATAATTGCACCAAATTTGTTTTATTTTACATATAGATAAATATTTTATAGAGTAAAGCTATGCTTACTGTGGTATAAGTATTATGTTACTACAAATTGACGACAGTAAATAATAAAATAAAATAATTTTTTTTTATTTTTTATTTTGGCATAAAATAACAAGGTTAGGACAGCTTCCCACATAGTTTATATTCTTATTACTGTAATCAGCATAGTGTAGTGAGCATTTTGGTGAAAAAATTATCATTATATGTGCCAAACTAAACATTTTATACACAAAACATGTGAAATCGTACTTCGCAAATTTCAGGCAATCATGCAAATAAAAGAACTACCGTAGTAATAAAGTGTTGCTAAACAGTGTAGATTATTATAACAGAACACAATGAGCAAAGCCAAATAAAACTAAAAGAAGTGAAGATAAAGTAAAACAGAGAAAACATGCTTCCTACCTTATTGCCTATTTATGTTTCCAGGGTAACGATACGATCATTCATAGGATTTTATAATAAGTTTACAATAAAAAATATAAAAAAACACTAATTACTATGTCTCTTCAAAACGTTCTCATGTTCTATAAGAGTATATATTTACATTTGTAAATGACTTTTCACTGCTCAAAACTCACACTAGCACTTGTGCTGTTGAATGCACTCAGGGTGAAGTCCTTTATCACAGCGTACACAAACAAATGCTGACCGATGTTTTACGTTCTCCGTACTGCATTCTTTGCAGAGCCGTAGCTTTCTGTCAGGCAATTTTTTAACCCCAAAAAAGTTAGAGGGTCCTTCATTGGTGGCTAATGGCTGAGCTGGTGCTGTTTGTTTTTTTGTAAGAAACCACTCTCTTCCAAGTTCATGCACTAGAGTCTCCATAAATTTGAATCTTGACATGGGTTTTCCATTTCCATTCACTCTGATATTTTCTTTATAAAGAATATATGAATTCAATATCATTCGAGAAAAAATGCTAAAAACAACCTTTTTCCAAAATTTTACTGTTCTCCGCTCATCTAGGTAAGCATACACCATCATATCTGAGATGTCAATACCTCCCATATACTTGTTATATTCCAGGATGACGTCTGGCTTCTGGATAACTTCTTCCTCGGCTTGTCTCCTGACTCTACGTCTCACTTCACTTGTAGTTGCCTGGGATGCAGTAGAGACTAACAAAACATTCTTTTTTTGAGACTTTTTATCCCTATGACCACATAATAAAAGAAATCCTTTTTTGAAAAATTTGGTTATTCCGACATCAAATTTGTTTTTTATAGAATCAGGAAGGCCCTTTCGATTAGCTCTGATTGTTGCCGTATAATATGTCCCAAGCTCATACAGCCGTGTTGCCAGAGGTATGGAGGCAAAAAAGTTGTCTGTAAATACATGGAACCCTTTATTTAGATAATTACCTAAAGTTAGCAATTTCTTCACTACTACATAGCCTTGGCCAAACTCTTTCTGATCTGCTTTCTCGTTTGGTGGGACCCGTTTGCCTTTATAAACAAAAAATCCTAACACATAATTTGCAACAGAATCACACAACATCCAAACCTTTACCCCCCATCTGTGATGTTGTTTGTTCGGTAGGTACTGCTGCAAAACAGTGTGGGATTTGGTTCCAATGAGGGACTCGTCAATTGACAGCTGTTCATGCGGAGAGTAATAGTGTCTGAACAAAATGTTGGCATGGTCAACTATGGGTTGGAATTTAGCACAAGGATCAAATCTCCTTTGTGCTATAACATCATTATTCACTAAATGAAAGAATCGCAGCAAAAGTTGGAATCTGTCTCTAGTAAACATCTGCCTAAACCATGGTGTCGATGTTGAAGGCAGAGTGGACCAATAAGAGAAAATTGTCGGTTTTCTGATTAGACCCATATTTAAAATACATGCTATGAAACCTTTTATTTCAGGAATGCAAGTAGGTAGCCATTTCTTGGCCCTTGAATGGTCACTGAACTCTGAACGTTCCAAACACTGAGTTGCATATCGATTTGTTTCTCTTACAATACTTTGCAACAGTAAAGTAGTAAAAAATAACTTGAAGTACGCGGTTGGGGGGGAATCTACTGGTGGCATGTGCTTTGGTCCAGGTAGTTCATTGAATGTGACAGGTTTGAGGGGGAAATCTACATCAGGACCAATCTCCTCCCACAATTCCTCACCTAAAACTGGCTCATTGTGCAGGGCCTCATTAGCTTCATCCCTGAAAACCTCCGATAAGTTTATATCTGGTACGCTAGGCATAGAAGGAGAGTTTATTCTATCCTGATGGAGATCATGAGAGGTCTCATCCCTAATTTCCTCATCTAGGCCTATTGGTTCATGCATTACATGAGGAGTACTATTTTCATCCACTATATCAGGGTCATCAATTATTTCTTCATCCGGGTCAGCTGGTATAGGCCTAATTGGGCTGGGAGGAGAAGCAGGAACAAGTTTTCGGCTGCGCTTATACGTAGGGCTTTCTGGTATGGACATAGGCCTACCTGTTGAAAGTTTCCTTTTTTTTGGAGTCGATTCCACAAATTCCAGGGTTTCTTCCGCTGAACTTTTTTCATCTGACGGTACAAAGTCCTTGTCCTCATCAGTGTCATCTGGTTCGCTTAGTACATCCTCGTCGTCATCTGTTGTGGGTACATCATCACTTTCCTCCACACAATCAGGAACATGCTCATCATTATATTCACTAATAAAAGATAGGTCACTTATTAGTGACTCACTGTCATTGGCACTATAATCACTAAGCAAGGCACGGAGCCTCTCTTCATCACCAGCAAAGTTTTCACGAGCCATTGATTAGGAAATAAATATACAGTTCAACATAGCCTACTTCATAAAATAGAAAAACAAGAAAAAGGCCAAGTCTTCTAGTTCAATATACATTCATAAAATAGAGAATCAAGGAAGAGAATGAGAAAAGAGAAAGTCAGTTTCAAACATGCAACTAAAATTATACTTGCAATAGGCCTAGGCCTAAGAAAACTTCACCACTTTTATAACCTAAATCAATAGCAATCCATGCAAACAACATGCAGTGTCAATTACTACTTAAATATTATTTAGTTTTTATACCTTCAAAAAACAATATTTACAGCTAAAATGTACGACAAAATAAAATATGAGGACTAGTTTCACTTCAAAACATTACGCATCACAACCGGGCAGAAATTAGCAGACGATTTGCTCACAACGAATAAATAAAGACTTGAAACTAAAACAAACGGCAAATACTCCTCTTATTACTTATTTATTGTTTACTCTAATAACTTATTTCACAACTAAAATGAAAGTAACAACATAATATGACGAACAATTTCAATTCAAAACAAACTTGCACAACAGTCAACAACCCGGTTGAAAAGCGCAGACGACTTGATCACGGCGAATTGAAAACGTAAACAGATGACAGAAAGCGACAGTAAAAGGGCGAAATGGCCCGGTGTTTGTTGGTTTTAAGCCTTTGGATCGTTTTGATGCATTAACCAGCCAGTATCTAAAGAATTACGTTGGTACTATATGAAATACGCGGAGTCGCTCACAGCGACGCTCGCACTTTATACGCAAACTACATCGTCGCTGTCAGCGATGCCATAGCACTAAAAGGGTTAAGTTACATAAATCTCCCATGATATATTTTTTTGAAATTAGTTTTCTTGTGTTATAAAACAATCTTTTTGGATGTTAACTATTCTTGACCGATAAAAATACATTTGTAATGTTAATGTTAAGTTTAGGGATTTAATTTTTGTTTAAAATTTAATTTGTTTTCACTAGTATACTGTGTATTAGCCTAATAAAGAAAAAGAAAATCTGTTTAATATTTAATATAAATTTATAATTCATGGGGAAAAACGTGGTTGTAAGATAATGATGACTCAAAGAAATATTGTTGGTCAGCCAACTGATTTATTGCTTTCAACCGGACCCCACACCTCCCCTCCTGTCCCGTCTTCCTTCCTTATCTCCACGGTCAGATTTTTTACCCCCGACCCAAACACTCTCCGTGCCCTTCTCTTACTTATCTTACTTCACAGGTATCCGTAAATAACTCACCTGTCATTGTCTCCTTTCATAGATTTTAGGCTTATTTTTTTATTTCAGTAATATATTTTGCTAAACATTTGTTAGAGGCGTAAATCTGGGTAAACAGCGGGAGTAGATATACAATTTTCAACAACTCGACTCGAATTTTTGATGATCAGGGGTGTAAATCTGAGTAAACGGCGGGAGTAGCTATGCAATTTTCCACTACTTGACTCAAATTTTTTATGGTTAGAGGCGTAAATCTGGGTACACGGCGTGAGAATCAACAACCTGGAATCGATGGAATCGGAATCGACTTTGGGCCCTCGATTCCAAGCCTGAGAATCGGTGGAATCCAGAATCGACAATTGGAATCAACTCATCCCTAGTAGTGACCAGAATTAATGGTATTAATTCTCTATTGAATTGCTATTTTGCAGTGGATCTGTAGAAGTTGTAGAAGGTGTGTCACCTCGGCGGCTATGACACTGTCACCTCCAGTAGATTGTGGAAGTATGTCTATGAAGAGATGGGTGGTGACCAGTATGTATGGTATTAATTCTTTAGTCATTTGCTGTTTTGCAGTGGATCTGTGGAAGTTGTACAGCAAGGTCCGTCACCTCGGTGGCTATGACACTGTCACCTCCAGTAGATTGTGGAAGTATGTCTATGAAGAGATGGGTGGTGACCAGTATGTATGGTATTCATTCTTTAGTCATTTGCTGTTTTGCAGTGGATCTGTGGAAGTTGTATAGCAAGGTCCGTCACCTCGGTGGCTATGACACTGTCACCTCCCATAGATTGTGGAAGTATGTCTATGAAGAGATGGGTGGTGACCAGTATGTATGGTATTAATTCTTTAGTCATTTGCTGTTTTGCAGTGGATCTGTGGAAGTTGTACAGCAAGGTCCGTCACCTCGGTGGCTATGGTACTGTCACCTCCAGTAGACTGTGGAAGTAAGTCTATGAAGAGATGGGTGGTGACCAGTATATATGGTATTAATTCTTTAGTCATTTGCTATTTTGCAGTGGATCTGTGGAAGTTGTACAGCAAGGTCCGTCACCTCGGTGGCTATGACACTGTCACCTCCAGTAGACTGTGGAAGTATGTCTATGAAGAGATGGGTGGTGACCAGTCCAGCACTAGTGCAGCCACTTGCTGTCGGCGACACTATGAGCGGTATATTATCTCTATATTGTAGTGACTAACTCTTTATAAATTAAAGCATATTTTGTATTTCTGATAATTAATTAAAACTGTGATTTTGTTTTTGCATATGGTACTTTGTTATATGGGTACAATTTACTTACTCTCTGTCGTTTACAGACCTTCCTGTCACCTTAAGGTTTTCATCATCTGCATATAGTGTCAATAAGTTCTTGTGACTATCATTAGGGAATCAGAAATATCGTTCATATAATAATGAAACAATAGTGTCCCCTTACAGAACCTTGTGGTAGACCGTATTTAATTGCAAAGTAATTTTATTAAGATTTTATTTTCTTTCTACTTGAGTTGAATTTTTGTGATTTTCATAAATTGATAATGATTTGTGGGATTTAGGATTTAACCCCAATTTTGATAAGTTTTTACAACAGTATAGTGTGGACAACACTATCAAAAGCCTTTGATAAGTCCATAAATATTCCAACGTGTGTGTCCCTTTTATAAATTAAATCAACGATAGAATCTACAAATTATGATTTAATGTTAGCACTGATTTTCCTTTCTGAAACCATGATAAATGTCACTTAGTAGTGATTGTTCTCAAAAATAATTATATAGCCTATTTTGAACTATTTTTTTACTTTTGATATTGATGGCAAAAATGTATTTGGGTAGTAATTTGAAAGTTCTTAGGTGTTTTCTGCTTTATGTACAGGAATGGCCATAGAAATTTTGAGCTTGTCAGAAAAAACTCCAAAGACAAAAGAAGAATTGATTAAATGGCATAACATTTTTGAAAGCTCTCCTTTTTTTCTTTGATAATTGTTGTAGGTATCTCATCAAACCCAATTGAGTGATTATTATTAGAGATGTGGGAGTACTCGAAATTTCGAGTTCGGCACTGAAACTCGCCAGTTTCGAGCGAGTTTACTCCCGCCGTTTACCCGCGCTACCAAGGGTCGTCCGCGGCCGCGCATCTTCTGTATATTCAAATTGAGTGTGAACGCATTTGAGGTTTTAAGAGTTGTGATGTGGATTTTAGTGTTGTATTAATAAATAAGTCGTGGCTTATAAATTTGTGTTACTCTTTATACCAAAATGGAGGATTTACCAGGATGTTCAGATTGAGTTGTATGAACACTGTCTGTACCTATAGTCCACTTTTAGGTTAACCTAACCTTGTCATTTTGTAAAGTAAAATATCAAAAACATATCTGTAATGAAATCTAATAGGTAAGCATAAGAATTTTGTGCTTGTTTTTTGTTCCATTATAATAGAAATTGAGTCAATCCATTAATTTTAGGCTCAACTGTCCTTTGGCATTGAGCTGTTTTTAAAGACAAGTGATTTGTTTTGGCCTTGTTTAAGTTTCATTAATGATTTTTTAAATAATTTGTAATATTTTAAAACTCTATTTAAGACATGGTTTCAATTTCATCAGTTGATTTGCCAGGCCTTTCAAACATATCTTCATGTTGTTACTGATAGTTCTTATTAGGACGATTAGTGTTAAAATTATTGCTAAGATATGTTAGTAAATACATATTGTGTGGTAAGTAAGTAGGCCATGGTGTTTTACCATGTAATAGGCCTTTTAAATATTAAAATAAAGTTTATTTGAACTTATAGGCCTAAATGTAATTTTATTTTTTCCATTCGTAGAAAGATGTAGCTTAGGCCTACACATAATATACTAAACATAGGATAAATAAATACCCCCGTCGCAGCAAACCTGCGTACTCAGCGAATTTACAATGCAAAATATATGTCTTAATACCACATAAATCCGCATACCAAGTTTCATTGAAATATATTGTAAAATAAGTGATATATCAAATTTGAATTATTCTCCATTAGAATAACATTGGGGATGAGTACGCAGGTTTTCTGCAACAAGGAACAACAAATATGGGATTTCATATAACTATCAATATTACTCAACTACATACAACATACCAAGTTGCATCAGTATAAATTCATAAATAAGCGATGTATACCATTTTGATTATTCTCCATAAGAATAACATGGGGGATGAGTACGCAGGTTTGCTGCAACAATTAAGGAACACAAAAAATGGGTTTTTATGCAGATATTAATAGAACTCAACTAGGTGAACCAACATACCAAGTTTTATTATTTATGTTCATAATTAAGGGATACATTACATTTTACTCATTCTCCATAAGAATAACATCGGGCTGAAGACGGAGGTTTGCTGCTACGGTAATTATTGGTAAAAATTGCGTTTTAATGTGCAAATAACAATAGACCACAACCAGATGAAGCCGTATACAAAGTTTTGTTAGTATATGTTTATAAATAAGCGGGCTATAATTTTTCTCTTATTCTCCATAAGAATAGCATTGGACAACGTACTGTGTTTGGTACTTTCAATATCTCTGTAACCAATTGATGTAGAGAAATTATCAAAACACCAAATTGTGTGTTTTTTTAAGCTGAATCAATGGTGAAAACTAAAATTTGACGTTTTAAAATATTACATGTAAAAACATAAAAAAAAACATTTTTGGGGTACAAAACCCCCCAAAATACCAATTTGGATAGGTCTGGTTTTCGAACTTAAAGTCATAAATAATGCTTTACACGTTTGTACCAAATTTTATCAAAATCGGACCATTTTTACGAGAGTTTTCGCACCCACGGACACATTTATATATACAGTTTCGAACGAATGGTGGTTTTAGGGTCTGGAGACCTCAAAACGAAAAGTTATCATGGTCCCGGCCCTAGGTCTTACCATGCCGACTACGGCTTCTTCCCTATAGGGGAAATTCGCTAAAAGGAGGAAATAAAAAACTGAGATTATTTTTAATGAACTGTTAATTAATACCATATAGGCTATAACAACCTTAATACCAACAGATTAAAAGAATTTTATCTTCATGGCAAAATGTTATGCAATTACTTTGGTTTGATTTATTTTCAGATAAATGTACAGTAGAACTCCAATTATCCGAATTAATTGGGGATCGGGCCAATTCGGATATGCAGAAATTCGGATAATCAGGTATACCTCGGGAATTAAGCAAAAAACATCACCATACATAAAAAATCAGAATTTTATCGACAAAGTTATTATAAATGTAGTGAACAGAAAGTGAGCGAACTGTATCAAGAATATACGTCATAAAAATTAAATTACAGGAGTTAAATTGAATACAGTATATATAGTTGCTCTTTTCAATAGGCCTACATACTGTACGTATTTCACTGTTCAATGTTGGTTATTTCACTTGAACATCTCGAGCAAAGTGAGTTTATCACTTAGCGAAAGGACAACACGTTTACGTTTTGTACTCATTTCGAACGATAATCTCGGTGAAAGAACAGTAGCGACTGATGATGAGCAGGGCGGGAAGGGGGTATGACTCATTGTTCCCTGCGAAAATATTGTCCGGAAGGTAACAGGCTTTTATTAGCGCTCACGGCACATTATCGCTACACGCGCTCCCGCTGTTATTTTCTTGATTTTTATATTTCTATTATTTCACTCAAAATCGATTCGGATAATTGGATATTCGGATAATTGGGGTTCGGATAATTGGATTTCTACTGTACTTACCTTTTTCCAATGAAGCAGGAATCCATTTATTTTACTTACTATTTTTATTTTCAGGTCATAGTGACTAGAAAAGTATATTTTAATAACAAAATTTATAAATGGAACCCTATACACTCTTTTGATCCAATCCAACTCAACCTATGTCTTTTTTTATATATATACTCGACTTGAGCTCGAGATTTGAATCTTTTCCCATTTACTCGACTCAGTTTAAAAAACCTGTACTCTCACATCTCTAATTATTATACAGGGTGATTATAAAAGAAGTCATCAACTTTGTGAGTCAAATACAGTTATGTTTTAATTACAAGGTGGACGCAACTAATATTTTCAGAAAGCACATATCTTGGAAGTTTTTTCCCATATAACACAACTGTTCAATATGTGCACCTTAGTTCACATGGCCGACATCAATCCTAAAATTGAATTCTGACCAAACTCTCTGAAATGTGGACTGATCAATACTTTCTACTGCAGCTATTATTCTTTATCTTAGCTGTAAGAGGTTTGATGGGAGAGTGGTTTAAACACTTTGTTTTTCACATAATCCGTAGAAAAAATCACACAGAGCCAAATCAGGGCTAAGCGTTCGCAACATTGACTTCATAGCAAAAAGATTTCTCTAAAAGATTCGGAGATATTTTCTTTCGAAACACTAAACATTGCCACTTAACACACTGTTGACTTTGTGACGGTAATCATCTACATGAAACAAAACTTGCGGTATTTTCCTATCCATAAATACAAAACTACACTGAAATAAATTATCTAGTATGAAGGTTATTGATGATTAAAGCTGTTAATTATTTTATAATCAGCCTGTACAATGTTGTAATTGTATTAAGTATTTATTCCTCAAAAGTTGGCAAGAGAGGGAAAATCCTATCAACATTGTTCTCTGTTGTAGCACTGAGGCAATTTAGAAAAAAGAGAACATGATACTGCCTTATTTTTTATCATGTCTTCTACAATATTGATAAAACATTTGTTTACCGATAGTGTATTGCTTACTAGTGGAATTTTAGTGTCATCAAACTCTCTCTTAGATTTACTCATATTTAGATAGCTTTTATATATATGTTTAACTTAATTTGCTAATTCACTGTTTTTACTTTATCAAATTGCTATACTCAAAGTGAATAAAGCCAATTTTTCATGTACATAATTTATATTTATTAATTGTTTTCTTGACATTTTTGTCTGTACAGTAGAAGCAATCCGGTTACGTTCAGGACTTTGGCAGTGTCGGATTACCGAAAATGCCAGATTACTGAGCGACGTCCCTTTTTCTTTCAGTGCTACTAACTGTCTTTGATATTATTTGTTCCCTAATATTCATCACTTGTACAATTTTACCATTATGATCTGACAACAGAATAAACTCCTCCCACTTTCATGTAATTACAATGCATATTAGTCAGAAAATTGTCTACTGCAGATCTTGAATTACCTACTACTATTTTTAAAATCTATGGTAGATTTTCCATGCTAATATGTTAATCCTGTTATTACTTTTGTTCCAGGTTACTGTTGCCTTTTGAGAGACATATTGCTCCCAATCGAACCAAAAATGCTGCTTTGGCCAAGTTGAAGAAATATGAAGAAATTAGTATTACTGAAAAATCATCATCAGTCAATGTAAGACATAGTATTCTTAATGCTTATTTCTCATTGAAAATAAGTTATACTGTAGGTGGTGGTAAACATTAGCCCATGACTATGGTAGGCCTACAATAGTTTTTAATTTGTTTTCATTTTTATTTTGAAAAGCACACAGTTTAGGGTTTGACCATTTTGAAAGCAGGAAATACAATAATTTGTTGTCAAAACACCTGTTTCAATATTGAACTTGTTTTGCATTTTAGCGCCAAGAATCAATATGATATTTCTTGTTTGGTTTCAATGAAGGTAGTTTGTACACTAACAAATGAATGTTAGGTGTTAGGAAAATTGTATTTCACCTTTTTGATTTGTTATTAGTATTTTTTCTTTAAAGGCAGGTTTTTTCTGCCAATGTTATTATTTTAATTGTTTATTTTCAGGCTGTTGAATTTGAAAGCGATTATTTTACATATACTGAATCAGTTCTTGATTCTCCACGTGAAAAAGAAAACATTCCCCATTCACAGACAAGTTCGATTCCTGACTTAATCGACTTAACAGATTCACCTGTTAAACAGAAGGACACCGATATTGTTGACTTAATTTCTGATGATTCTCAATCACCTATTAAGGTATGAAAGATTTTCAATTTCAAAATTATAAATAAATTATTTCAGTTGAATAATTGCAGGTATATGTATTGTAAAATTAAGATATACTTGTGCCTTTTGTTTCTAATATAAATTCTTAATAATTTGTTGAAATGTTATTTATTACAATTATGTTAATTGATTTTCAGTTATTGATTCATAACCAATTATAAATTATTCAGTGCCAACTACAGAAAAATCAAATAACATGGAATCGTTATAAATTTTAATATTGGACAGCAAGGAAAAATAAACTGTTTTAGGACATATTATTGAATAATTTTAATTGAAGGCCAGAATGCAACACTATTAGCACTTCCACTACGAGTGACCACCACTACGTACTCCATGTCAACTTGTACTTTGCTGGTGGTTCCGTCAGGTCGTCGTATCTTGAGTAGATGCACCCTTTTCTTTGTCAGCTCGGCTGCCATATTGACCTCCAGCTGCTACCAGCTCAGTATTATTTTCTCAATTGTTGCTTGAGATGATAAATTTAGTATACAAACCAAAGTTATAAAAAGTCTTTGCATAGGTATTCAAATAAAAATATTGTTAATTGTTAAACCACAACATATTGAAAAGATTTTCTTACTTTTGATTCAAATAATATATTATGAAAGTATTTATCGAATAATGATAATAAGCTATAAATATATAAATACATTTTTAAGTGCCAAATGATTTTTTTTTGTATTTTTACGTTTTAAATTTTTGGTAGGCCTACAGATACAGTAGAGTCTCACAAACTCAATACTATGTGGGCTTAAGTTTAATGAATTTCGGGTTTTCCCGGAGTTACATTGGAGGGAAGAGATAACCCAAGATTCAGCTTTAAATTATATATTAGATCATATTTAAACAGATTGCAGTACTGTTTATGCTACTCTTTACAGTATTATGTGTGGTATTCAAGTAAAACAGTCCTTTGTTAAATACTGTTTTTTGGACAAAGAAAATATTATGCTGGCAATTTTTTCACCAATTTTGTAAGATTGATAGCCATTTTTCTGTTCATCTATTCTATATTTGTGGTATAACTTTAAGAGAGGGCTTAAAATGTTTGGCTTTTACATTCTATTGTTTTATATGCCTTAATTTTTCAACCATGGCTTTTTTATTTTTTCGGGCCCAAAAACATAAATTTGATTTTTAAACCCCCAAAAACCAGGGTTAGTGTTTTCGGATTGTTTTTATCAATAAATTTTTCCGACTGATTGTATACACGAATGTCTCTACCAAAATTGAAGTTGATCGGACAATAAATGTGACCTCTAAAGGGTTTTACATTAGAAAATTTTGAGTTGCCCCCAAAATCCCCCATTTTTGCGGGACACTCAAAATTTTAAATATTACCAAAAGAGACAACTTCATTTAATAGCATTTCTTCAAGAGTCGTTCCAGTTTTAAGACACCAAAGGTGAAATTAAAACTTAAAAAGTCTTAGACGCCAGGTTTCAAGAATGAGTTGTATTCAAAACTTTGACAAGCTGCCATTTTGGATATAAATACGTTACAGACCTCCAACCTCCACCATTTGCCTATTTTTTAAAAGCTCTTTAAAATGAGGGGTCACTCAAAAGGGGTTTACATTTGAAAATTTTGAGTTGCCCCCAAAATCCCCCATTTTTGGGGGACACTCAAAATTTCCGATATTGTCAAAAGATACTTTGGCTTAAGTTAGTATCGTTCCCCATAGGTGATTTGTTTGTTTTTACAAACAAAAAATTTAAAGGGGGGCGTACTTTTTTACACACTGTATATACATATATATTAGGGGTGTGCGAGTACTCGAACTCGACTCGAAGTTTTAAAAACTACTCGAAAGTTCGAGCGAGTATTTCCCGCCTATTACCGAACGATCGCTAATGATTGCGAGCGGCCAAAACGCGTAGTAACGGCCACAAAAGGCGATCGCATCACGTAAAATAGGCCGAAAATGACGACCGCGAACGATTGCGATCGGCCAAAACACGTAGTAACGGCCTTAAAAGGCGATCACATCACGTAAAATCGGCCGAAAATGACGATCGGACCGCGCAATTTCGGCCGCAAAAGGTAATCGCATCACGTAAAATCGGCCAAAAATGACGACTGTGAACGTCTGTGACCAACCAAAACGCCTAGTAACGGCCGCAAAAGGCGATAGCATCACGTAAAACAGGCCGAAAATGACGTCCGCGAACGATTGCGACCGGCCAAAACGCGTAGTAACGGCCGCAAAAGGCAATCGTATCACGTAAAATCGGCCGAAATGACGACCGCGAACGATTGCGACCGGCCAAAACGCGTAGTAATGGCCATAAAAGGCGACAGCATCACGTAAAATCGGCCGAAAATGACGATCAGATCGCGCAATTTCGGCCGTGACTAACAATTTCGTCATTTAATATTGATTATAAGCGATGTCTAGACCAGGTGAAATTGGCCAAATGACAACAGGTTCCTGTTTCATCGGCTGGAAACGAATATCAAACCTTGTTTTGTTAGTCAATACGTAATCCAGTTTGATTGTATTGGCCAAAACTTTGTATTTGTGATTAGAAACCATGTTTAGATTATCAAATCGAGGGTGGTATCCAAATCCCATTACCCTATTTTAAACTACCAATTGATGGTAAATACTCGCTCGAAAATACTCGAAACTCGAAAATAATTGGCACTACTCGACTCGATTAAAAAAATCACTACTCGCTCACCCCTAATATATATATATAATTAATTTGTATTAAAGCCTCAAAACATTTTAAGGGGGGTGGGTTAAGTTAACAATTTCTATGATGGTCCCAGGCGGGTCCATCTCTAAGTTTGTACTGTGCGGGTGTGGGTCATGCTAATAGCTCACTTTTCCAAAGGAAATTCGCTAAAAACAGAAGCTGTAAAAAGCCAAAATACTATAACAGGGCTGCCAAGAATCGCAGCACAAAATAAAATATACTATAAGAAAGGAAGTTCTCGTGTCACGCTTTGTGGTATATTTATTGTAATATAAGTTGGTGGTATGCACCCGCCGAGAAATGCAAAATAAAATCTTTTGCATGATCCCACAACCTTTCGGCAATGGGCCATGGGACGGCATATATGACTCGACCGCAATTGTGCAGAAACGAGATCGAACAGCTTAAATAAGTGTTTTGAGTTTTAGCATTGACTACATAATGGTTTTAGTTAGGAGTGTGCGAGTAGTGATTTTTTGAATCCAGTCGAGCAGTGCCAATTATTTTCGAGTTTAGAGTATTTTTGAGCGAGTATTTGCCATCAGTTAGTAGTTTCAAATAATGTTATGGGATTCGGATACCACTCCAGATTTTATAATCTGAACGTGTTTGTTAATTAATAAATGAGTAGCAATACAAACTTTTGGCCATTACAATCAAACTGGATTACCTTTTGACAAACAAATCACGGTTTAACATTCGTTTCCGGCCGATAAAACACAGTCTGGTTGTCATTTGGCCAATATCACCTGGTCCGGACATGGCTTAAGATGACGAAATCGTTAGTTACGGCCGATATTAAGTGGCCCGGTCGCCACTTTTGCCGATATTATGTATACCATCGTCATATTCGGTAGAGGTGTGCGAATAGTGTTTTTTTTAGTTCGGATCGGTTTCGGTTCGGATCGGGTATGGATCAGATAATTTTCTTTACTCCAATCACTAAAACTACCATATTTTCAAGTTGGAACTTAAAATTTTCATTTTTCTTGCAAGATATAAATAGGCCTATAGGCCTAGTATATTTAAGCTAAGTAATTTTATTCAAAACACAACCAGTGGTTATTATTTTTACAAATGTATCTTTCTGAGTAATTGAAGACTATACTACAAATAACCTCACCAGAAAACAGCATGTCCAATTGGAGGAGCAATATACCATCCTCTGTAAATACTTGAGAATATTATCTTCTCTGCAGTGAAAAATAGAAGAAATATGTTAACCGGTTATACAGGTATAAGATAAAAGTATAAGTAATTTAATAACAGTATGCCTAGGTTAGGCTACTCAAATCATGTGATGTCACCTTGAAAGCCTAATGATATGAGATATTAATCCTTGTCATTATGCTGTAACACCTTAGCCTATCTGGGCGTAGGCCTAGTAAAAAAACAAACATATGGTCAGGCAATAGAAACAACAAGGAAACATTTGAATATGATTACAGCCTATTTAAACTACCAGAATCACCGATGTTGATAGCAAAGCAGACATCACAACATACTAGCATGACAGATCAGGCAAATAGGCAATCAAACCCTACTGAAACAATGAATCAGTTTAGGATTTAAACTCTGTGTGAGTTACCGTAACCAAAAACTTTGATAACCAAAGAATTTACTTTGTTTTATAAGTTTACCAACTAGGCCTAGTTTGAATTTATTTTGTTTACTACAAATTAGAAACGTTGTTTAACCTAGTTTGTCACCGGAATATAAACAGATTACAAAGTGTCAGCTTGCATTTCAAACAATCGGCCACTTCACTTTCGGCATAATTCTTTTTAAAGAATTTACATATCATGCTTTTCTTCCATTTCGGTTCCATTTTAAATACATGAATTTATCGAAATCAAATAATATCCGAACAATGAAATCTGTATAAATAAATAATAGAAATACCCCAGATAACTGAACGATGCCTTCTTGAATCCGTCGTCAGGTCGTCGCTGCTTTAAACGTCGTCGTAAAGATATTCGACGAGCTTAATATATCTAGAGGTCTCGTCCGGAGGTAAACAAGTGAAGTCTTTTCTTGGAGTATAAGAGCTCTAGCTGGATTAAGCTCTGATCATACTGGGAAACTTCGCCGTAGAGAAAGCTATGCATCTAGTTTTGCGCAAGTCAGCAATATTTTACTCAGTTGTATTGAATGAAGGAAAATATCAGTAGCAGCAATTTTAAATTTCATACACTAACATTTCCTTTTGCATTATGCAACTTTTGAATTACAGCTTACTCTATGAGAGCTTGCTCTGCTCATTGCATTCGTGAGCAGTTGAAAGTATCGGAAATCAACTATCGACGAAAAATTATCGACTTATTCGCCAGTAATCCACTACTGTTGTCTCGTTGTCTGCATTTATCCCGTGAATCGTAAACTGTAAATCGACATCGAGTTGCAATGTTGCAATATTGTATAAATTTGCAGTTGTTTACCATCAAAAACGTTCGCTATCGCACATTTCTCTTTATAAACCGTATTCATTCTGTTTGCTAAAATAATGTACGATCTGGCCATGTATCGCGATACGATACCTGATTACACAAATATCGTATTGATGAATTGATACGAGTTAGGTACCGAAGACATTCAAAGCGAAAGGAATTAATAATAATAATAATGATGCTTTATTGCCATTAATCAATTGAAATAGACAACGTCACAAGAAATACAAGAGACATGCACATACCACTCTTCAATAACATATAATATAATATCACATGCAAAATACAATATTACAATATCAGAATTCAAGCTAAATATAACATGCCATACTAACTATGCAAATCTGTAATTGTGATCAAGCCAAATTTATTCATGCTATATCTATATTCCAAATTAATGCATAATGCAAATCATACAAATTATTCACTTCAATATGACAAGCAAGTTGCAAATATCAGGTAGATTTGCGACAAGCTTATAAACAATATCAATAAATAGACACAGTATAGGAAAGCATTTAACATTTATAAAAATAACAAACAACATAAAAATAAGAAATTCTATCAGAGACATTACATTCCAAGTGATAATAATATGTTAAAAACAAACAAAATCATCACAGTTTAAAAACTCGTCAATTTAGTAAAACGCCTTGCTCAATAGCCACCTTGATAAACGTTTTTTAAATAAAATAGTTTCTAAGCTACTGTAATCTACTGGAATCTTATTAAAAAAGTTAATCTGTAAATACTTGTGGCTGTTAATGAATTTACTTAATCTAGCAGCTGGAGCATTTAAATCACAAGATCCTCTAGTATTGTAAATATAAACTGAATCACGATTAACAAAGTTGTTAATATTTTCCTTGACAAAAATTATATTTTGAAAAATGAATATGGAAGGCAGAGTCATAATTTCATAACTAATAAAAAAAGGTTTACTGCTAGTTCTAACAGGAATATCAAACAAGATTCTTAAAGCCTTCTTTTGACAGATAAAAACATGTCTATCTCCACTACTATTACCCCACAAAAGGTTTGCGTATAAGAGATGGGTGTGAAAAAAACTATGGTATATTTGACGACATGTTACCTTGATCGACGTCAAGAGTCAAAACGTTTATTAATGATCCAAACATATTTACTGTTTCGTTTCTACCTTTTTATCCCCAGATATACAGTCTATACGAATAAGTCGGATTTATACTAGACCTTATCAGATATTGATAAAGCCTTCGGATCGGATTCGGATATCCGATCCGAAACCGAACCGACTTTTTTGATATCTGCACACCTCTAATATTCGGCCTTTATTACGTGATTCATTTTTGGCCGATATTATGTTTTCCGTCATCATTTAGGGCCGAAATTACACGGTCTGGTCGTCATTTTCGGTCAATTTTACGTGATGTGATCGCCTTTTGCGGTCATAACTACACGATTTGGCCAGTCGCGATCGTCCGGAAATCAGCGGGAAATACTCGCTCGAACTTTTGAGTATATTCCAAAACTTTGAGTCGAGTTCGAATATGGAAATACTCGGCCAAAAACTCAAAGTTTTGAGTACTCGCACACCCCTAGTTTTAGTCTTCTAAGTTGATCCAAATGGGGTTCGGACTTTTTTAAAACCTGGTATCAATATGTCAGTGAAAACATTCATGAGTTCTTATTGATTTTATAAACCCAAAATCATATGAAAATAACTACCCAGAATTCAAATATACCTCTATTTTCAATTTTATAAAATGTTGATCCACCATTTTAATAAATGACTGCCATATGGAGCCCACATTGAATTTTGGGTAGGTTTGGTTTTTAAAATTGTTCTTTGGGCCCTAAGAAATGAGTGTGCAAAAGGATTTAGCTTTTTCATCAACGGCTTAACTGCCATGAATGTGATATGGCGGGCAACCTTGCTCCGCCATGTAACTACTATGCCCATGATATTTCGTTTTGCAGCTGTTGGCTGATTTACTGTCTGCTACGCCTTCATACTGTATTGTGTTTCACTTTAGTGGCAATTCCGCAAAGTAGGATAATGTAGTAGGCCTACATTTATTATTGCCTACTGCTGTTATTAATATTAACTAGGGGTGTACGAGTAGTGATTTTTTTATTCGAGTCGAGTCGAGTAGTGCCAATTATTTTTGAGTTTCGAGTATTTTCAAGCGAGTATTTGCCATCAGTTGGTAGTTTAAAATAGTGTAATAGGATTCGGATACCACTCTAGATTTGATCATCTAAACATGGTTTCTAACTGTTACATGACTAGCAATACCAAGTTTTAGCCAGTACAATCAAACTGGATTATGTATTGACAAACAAAACACGGTTTGACATTCGTTTCCGTCCGATAAAACACGGTCCGGTTGTCATTTGGCCAATATCACCTGGTCCAGACATTGCTTATTATCAATATTAGATAACGAAGTTGTTAGTTACGGCCGATATTAAGTGGCCCGGTCGCCACTTTTGCCGATATTATGTATAGCTTCATCATTTACGGCCAAAATTAGGCGGTCTGATCGTAATTTTCTGCCGATTTTTCATGATGCGATCGCCTTGTGCGGCCGTTACTACGCGCGTTTTGGCCGGTCGAACTCGTTAGCAATTGCCATTTTCGGCCGATTTTACGTGATGCGATCGTCTTTTGCAGCCGTTACTACGCGTTTTGGGTGGTCGCAATCGCTAGCGATCATCATTTTCGGCCGATTTTACGTGATGCGATCGCCTTTTGCGGCCGTTACTACGCGTTTTGGTGGTCGCACTCGTTAGCGATCGTCTGGAAATCGGCGGGAAATACTCGCTCAAACTTTCGAGTATTTTTCAAAACTTCGAGCCGAGTTTGAGTATTAAAATACTCGTCCAAAAACTCGGAAGTTTTGAGTACTCGCACACCCGTAATATTAACCCATTAAGGTGGTAATTTTATTCTATTCACAATAGCCTATAACGGGATTTGATTGGAGCTGCACTCACTAGTAGCAACTATCTGTAATTAATGACGGCGGGTAACTACGGTTCTCTCCGCTAGGGGGTGGACTAACCGAAAAAGCTAAATAACGACTCTAGGCCTTTGGTCATGTTAGCTGAGTTGGCTACGTCGTGGAAACACCTTGGCCAGGTGTGGATACGATGTTCGTGGGTTCGATTCCCGCACACAACCAAAACTGACCAGTCGTGCAAGCCTCAATGAGTTAACCGGTCTGAGGCAACTTTGGTGGGAGGGCCCAAGTAAAATAAACGATGGCAGGCTTGCTTGGAAGTTGACGGAATCAGTTAATTCTTTGCACATAGTCAACACTGATTTTGCTACGTTTTACTTATGTCTACTGTGTGTGTGCCAAGGCGACTTTTTAAACTGAAAGGTATACTAATTAATACATTTAAGTACATCCTGGTTATTAATAATTAAAAATCAATTGCCTTATATTTTACTAGACATTATATAGTGAACAAGAGTACCTATAACCTCAAAAAAACATTAAAGTTCGAATTAGGTACAATGAACAAATGTTCTCCAATAATAAGAACACGTTCACAAAAGATCAAAGAAGAATCTAAAATTGTAGACAATTCAACCGAAGTAAATGTTATAAAACATGTAAAAATCAATCCATCATCCAATCCATTCATCCATTTTGAAGCTAAAGGTATTGATAACATACAACATTGTTCAGTAAATGTAAGCACTCAAACTGATGAACTTTACCAACCAATGACTTGTTTACTGGATAAAATCGAATGGTTAACTTATCAAAAGGATAACTTAATGAGAAAATTAGTCGATTTACAGGTAGATCTAGAAAGTTCAAACTCTGAAATAAACTACTTAAAAAGGCCACTTAGTAATCTGATTGATCAAGATAATACAAAGAGTATCAATGATAATGATCACTCACTTAGCACTATAAAGCACTGTGATACGTATGATTGTAATTCCACACTTAGGGCAGCAAACGATGCCAAAATCCAAACGATCATGAGGAATGATAATCTATTTGAAGAAATAAAAGACAGATTTCAAAATCTTAAAAATAAAATGGATCAAGGTAATCAGCTATCCCATCAAAAGAAAAAAGATAAAGAAGATAGTTCTTGTGAAAAAATCAAAAAACAAAAGGAAATCCTACAAGATCTGTTAAAGATCACTCTTTTGTATCCAATAATAGATATGAATTATTGAATAGTATTGACTGTGAAGAGATTCAAGATGGATCTCAACCAGTTAATCGTCCAAATATGTATCTAAATAGTAAAAAAAAAACAGAGCATGTCATATAAATAACGTTAATATCAAACAAACTAAACAAACGGGAGAGGTTAAAATGGCAGATAGAAAGAACAAAACACCTCTTTCACTCTATACTGATAGTCAGGGAAGAGGATTATCTCAACAAATTAATGAATTATGCAGAGAGCATTATTGTGAAAGCACTGTGATGCCTAATGCAGTTAGTGAACAAGTGTTTAAAAGCGCCTCAAATAATTTTCATGAAAATGTTGTATTATTAAGTGGCTCAAATGATTCCTTGAAAAGATCATTAAAATATGTGTATACAAATCTTGAAAAAAACATTAAGAATTTAAATTCAAAGAAAATATACATTTCAACAATTTCACAATGATATGATTTAGGGATTAGTCATCCTCATCACGCTGATATTGAATTGGCAAATCATTATATAAAAGAAATAGCAGTTCGTCAAGGTATTAATGTATTTGATTTTAATATACTAAAAAGACACCATTTTACAAAACATGGATTGCACCTAAATCGTTATGGCAAAATTGAACTAGCCAATTCAATATTTAAGTTAATTGAAAAAGATATTCCATCTAATCGAAAACTTGAACCAAAAACGTACTATTCCTGACACAAAAATCATTGCAAGGAATATCAGGTTGAAAAAGATTTTGTTAAAAATAACAAATTTACATTTAAAGTTTTACATCAAAATGTCCAAACACTCTCAAATAAAATTGCTTCAATATCGATTTTTCTAGATGAGAAAGACCCGGATATTTTTTGTATTTCTGATCATGACATAAAGAAAGAGAACATAATGAGAATTAATCTTAAAGGTTATCAACTAGCTTCATATCATTGCAGGGAAGCATTTAAATTCGGTGGAGTATGTACTTTCATAAAAAAAGACATTAAATACAATAGCATAAATTTATCTTCAGTAACTATTGATAAAGATTTTGAAGTATGTGGAATTAAGACCAAACTAAATGGCTATCATTTGCCTCTATAGATGGAGATCTATAGAGGCAAATGATATTACCAGCCGGATTATCGGAAAAGTGTTAATATTACCAGCCGGAGGGCTGGTAATATTAACACTTTTTTCGATAATCTTGAAGCAGCACTATCAAATATTATAACATCGAATAACAAAAAACTTATAATTTGTGGTGATTATAACATTGACTCTCTCGGTAGGGATAAAAAAAGTTTTGATAGTTTAACAAATTTATTCAAAACTTATGGAATTTATCTAACAATTAACATTCCAACTAGAATCATAACCAAATCAATTTCAAGTATTGACAACATTGCTACAAATTATGAGCCAAAAGATATACAATCAGTAGATGTAATAGATTCTGCCGTATCAGACCACATGGGACAATCAATAACAATAAAATGTAGTTCAAATAAAGACAATACACCTAAATATATTTATAAAAGAGAATTCAATGAAACCAATATTGGCAATTTTAAATCGTGCATGAACAAAGCATCATGGGATGTAGTATATAATGCTTAAACTGTCAATGATCAGTTTAATGCATTCCATAATATATTTAAACATCATTTTGATACTTGTTTTCCAATAACACTTAAAAAAGAACGGAAAAGTGCAAAACTACCTTGGATAACCAAAGGAATAAAAATATCAAGACAACATATAAAGTCATTATATTCAAGAAGGTTATTTGATAAATCCACTAAATTCGGTAATTATTTAAAATCATACCAACAAATCTATAACAATGTACTGAAAGCAGCTAAAATAAAATACTACTCAATTTCTATCAAAAAAGCCATCAACAAACCAAGAAAAATATGGTCAATTATTAACCAAGAAGTTGGCGACAACAATGAATCTGATAATACAGAGATTTTTACCTTAATGGATGGTAGTATATTATCTGACCCTCAACTAATTGCAGAAAACATTAACGAATACTTCTACAATATTATTCCAAATATGTTCAAGGAAAAAGGTCTAAAGACTCCTTCTCCTGTTTATATTTGTGACAACTCTCCTAACCACTCCTTGTCATGTTTCCTTGAGGTTACAGTTTTTGAAGTTGAATCTGTTATAAGGAACCTTAGCAACTCCTTGACCACTGGCCCAGACGATATACCTTCTCTTGTTATCAAACATAGCGCCCCGTTAATTGTTCACCCTTTAACATTTATATTGAATAATTCATTTTTATCAGGCATTTTTCCAGAACAATTGAAACTCTCTAAAATAGTCCCAATAATAAAAAACAAAAAAGAAGGATTTAAAATTAATAATATACGTCCAATTGCTTCTTTGACCACAATTTTTCTAAAATATTTGAAAAAAATGTTCACAACCAAATGACAAACTATATTATAGAAAACTCAATAATAACCCCAAATCAATTTGGATTTCAAAGAAACAAATCTACAATTGATGCGATATACAAACTAGTAACAAGTGTAATGGGCAAACATTGATACAGATCTTCCATCTCTTAGTATATTTCTTGATTTATCCAGTGCTTTTGATAGTGTTAATCATAATAGACTACTTGATAAAATTCGATTGATGGGATTTAATAGGTCAGCGCTTGGATGGATAAAATCATTTCTAACAGGACGAAAACATTTCACAGAACTAAAGAATAGAAAACATCCAACAAAATCAAGAATATCATCTGATATAATTCATGGAGTACCACAAGGTTCTACTTTAGGGCCATTATTTTTCATTATCTACATGAATGATCTACCATCCGTCGTAGATAAAGGAGAAGTAATACTTTTTGCAGATGATACAACTCTCAATATTACCGAAAGTTCTAACAAACAATTAGAGATATCTTCTTTTGTTCAAATTTCTAAAATGGAACAATGGTTTACAGATAACAGTTTGATAGTAAATGATTTGAAATCCTCAGCTTTACAATATAATACAAAATTTAATAATGAAACAATTCAACTTGTTCAACTTGCCAACTCTACAATACCACTGGCAACTGAGTATAAATTTCTTGGATTAACATTACAACCAAATCTTTCATGGTTATCTCACATTGATAAAATTTGCAAAAAAATCAGTTCAGGAATCTTTTTGATAAAATGTTTTTTTAAATGCTGCACTCTAGACATAAATAAAATGGTATATTATGCTTATATCCATTCACATATATCATATGGACTAATTATATGGGGTTCAAGCCCAAATGCCAAAATTGTATTTAAAATGCAGAAAAAAGCTATAAGAACACTTTGTCAAGTCTCAAGAAGAACATCATGCAAACAACTATTCAAACAATTAAATATTCTAACATTATCGTCAATTTTTATATTACAAGCAGCAAGTTTTGTACATTTGAACCTTGATAAATTTTCCTTCAGAAGACAAATTCATAATTATAACACGAGAAATATCAACCATATAGACTTGCCACATCCAAATTCAACATTCCGACAAAGATGCTCAGACTACATATCAATCAAAATTTACAACAAAATTCCTTCAGAAATAAAATCTTTAAGTAACATAAGACAATTCAAAAATAAATTAAAGCAATACCTTATCGTTAAATGTCCATACAAAATTGAAGATTTTTTAAATGAAAACAACAATGAAAATATAACATAAATTTAAAATCAAATGTGTTTCAAGATTGGATGAAGATTATTTTGTAAGATTCAAGGATTTAAATAATCAAAATTCTATCAGTTATTATTAGCATTACATACTCTGTTAATGTAATTTAGTCTTAACCATAATTTAATTATGGCAATTAAGATACTTACCAATAAAGAAATATAATACACCATTAATCAATTTAAAAACACAATTTTGTCCATTCCAATTCATAAGTTTAAAATATGAAAAGTTAGGAACGGCGCTAGCACATCATTCTAAGCCAATGGGTTAACAGATAATAAGGTTTTTAGACCTTAAGGTATTTAGAATTGGGTGTACAGATTAATTACTCAGAAGATGATGACGATTGGCACGCCCACCCAATATGCAATTTTTTATACAGACTTATTATAAATGTATAATGTTGCAAAAATATGCTATGATTAATTAAATATTACAAGTTTCAAGAAGCTATTAAAACTCATGTAAAATAGAAAAAAGCATGGCAGTCGGGATTCCAGTGAGGTAAAATATATCGGCAGTTAAGGAGTTGAATAAACTACTGTATATTTTGATTAGGTTGTGTTTACCGTAGTTCTACATAATATTACTGAATTATTATTTCTGTTTATTGTTGTATTACTTGCTCAAATAAAATACTGGTATATACACTGAATAATTCATCCTAATTAAACATTGTTTTATACTGAACAATTAGAGTGAATAAATAAATAGAAATAAATATTTATCTAAACTGCATCAGCATTTTTATTTATTTGTGGATAAATATATTTATTTTTTTGTAGTTATAATCATGGACATTGAGCCCTTTGTAGTGGAGGTAACAAATACTCAAAGATGATCTTTCTGTTTCCTTCTCTCATTGGGACCTAACAGGTTTGTTTAGTTACTGCATAACTTACCAAGAATCTGGCAAAGGCAGTTTCTAGTTGAACTTTGAGTAAACAATTTCTGTTTAAAAACTTTGGGTAACTTATGTATGAGGGCTGTTAAGAAGTAAGTTCTGTCATTTACTATACACCTGTAATAGACAGTAAACGCAATGCTAAAATCGGTTAACCAAGAAACAGCACAATCTAGTGATTGCGGTTGGTAAAAGGGGCTATCGAATGTGCTTCCTCCTAGTAGACATTACGCAAACTACTTGGAACCATTGTGCATGGGCAGACAAACAGAGTACGCTTGATTGACGCTGGTGAAATATGGTTATAACGTTGACACCAATTTTATTACAAGTTTTTAACTGTTATTACAATATTATTTTTATTTCACACAACCTTTGTTATTTCAGCCTTGCAGCCTTTGTTCATTCGTATATTAAAACTTCCGAGTTGCGAGGAAAGTGAGACAGTTGTTTTATTAGCAAAATTAGATTTTAAAAACCTGCCACGGCCGAGCTGAGCGTGCCAAGTGGCATGAGCCAGAGTTACGTCTGCCATTGCGTGGGATGGTGGCGATTTCTATCCAATACTGTCAGGACTACGTGAAGAATTACACCAGAGTAATCCAGTGAATTAAATGGATAAAATTATAATCCATTAAACCTTATATAATATATAAGTAAAAGTATATCTTAATATCGTATGGACCCGTGGGATCTAACCTCGAAATCACTCTTTTGTTATCTATCAGAAGGGCCCATAAGGTTTTCAGTCTAGTACAGGTGCATAGTCAATGGTTCTGTTATGGTACGAAAAAAAATACAATGCATTTATGGAAATGTTATCATTTATATCCAGATCCAGATCTTAGACTTTTTTTACATAATTCCAACCAACATTTAAGCACTTAGCCATCCGCTGATGCCATCTTTCAGCTCTTCATTGTTCACAAAGGGAATCATTTCTTGATCACCATTTCAATAAAATCTTTGAGCTTTTTATTCTCTTTAACCTTTTCATAGATTTTTCCCCCAAGCTCATCAGTTATCACAGATGGCTGGCAACTTTTATCTTCATCATGAGCACTTCCTTCCATGAGCTTCCACAAACAAACACAGTTCACAATGGATCGCCATAGGTATAATTTTTTTTGGCCGAAGAAACCAGATAACGGAATACACTTCACAGTCAGCAGGATTGTCAAATAATTGTGGTGGCCACATTGGTTTTGGATTGCTGCGCAGCTCTGTTGAATTTCACTGCCTACTGACGGACAGACGCCTACTGTGTCAGACTAAAACGCCACAGAGAGCACACCTATATCCCCATTCCTTCACTCCCTACAAATCAATAGAACTTACTTTCTGAACAGCCCTCATACATTATAAACAAATTAGGAAAACGAATCCTCCACCATGTTTTTGTAATCCGTATGGAACCCTATTTTTCTAAGTTAAAAAAATAACAAAAATTGCTACAATATTGGATGACGATACTAAATGTAAAAAATATCTTTCATACATGAGATAAAATTATCACTTACAACAAGAAAAAGTATATCTTTATATAGAATGTCTTCCTGTAAACTTGTTATGTTTATTGGATAACAATAAAATATCGTCACTATAAAAACAAACAATTATCTCTTTAACTTAACTAACACAACTGATGCGTTGATGAATATAATTAACAGATCAGTAAGTTTTGATTTTTCTTTTCAGAAGAAGCCTTCCACTGCTGCAAAGAAGCAGAAGTTGGAAATATTGAAGGAGGGAGGTTTGGAGGTGACCCCTGTTGGAGGGGTGACCAACGGTCGACCTCTGTGTGATAAGCCTCGGCCCTCCGTGATACAGCACGCAGAGAGACCTCGGGAGGGAGGCAAGGAGAAGGTGTCGATCACCATCACGCCAGATGTGGCCCTTCTGCTACCCAACAACCGCCATGCCTGGTCCCTGGGCGGCCACAGCGTCTACGGGAACCCCAAGGAAGTGGTGCAAGCCAGTGCCCGACCCAACGGTGGTGAAGTCTTAGACCTCAGGACAAAGAATCCCTACACACCCGTGGGATCTAACCTCGAAATCACTCTAGTTCCTCCGTCGTCAAGTGCGAGTCATGTCCGGGGTAAGAAACCGCAACTTACAGTTCCTATTGTGCCACGACCGAACCCCTCACAAAAACTATACCGACCCCCGCGGGCCCACCCGCCTCAGCGAGCGTTGCCCCCGCTCAAACCAGTGCACAGCCCCGCGGCATCTCGCATACCCAGTACTCCCAACGTCTCCATCAGCATGAACCAGCACAAGAGGAAAAACAAAATATCTACCGCTCCCCAGTCCTCTCAGAACTATCCGCCTTTCAAAACGAGTCCGTACCCCATGGTGGACCCGGTCTATTTGTCCGCTTTCTACAGCAGTCTGTTTACCCCGTTCTCCCCAGCCACCACTCCTCAGCAGTTGCAGATGTACAAAGAACTCCTCCACAGACAGAACATCCCCGACAGTTTCCCCCGCCTCCTGCAGGATGGCTCCACCTCCATATCCCTAGTCGACCAATCCCCCTCCCCCTCACCCAAGTGACCCGCCTACAACCTCACACTTTAGTGTGCCATATGCAGTATTTAACCCACCATCGTTCAGCATTTTGTGATAGTAGAATACTCTGCCAACGTAGTTTTCTCAATAGATTGTATAGTACAATTATTACGGTTTATATTTAGATGACCTAGATATGTTATAGGTCATAAAGTAGCTTTTTTATGGTTTTTTATTTTTTTTAGAATAAGCTAAAATTTGGGATGTCCCTTGTTTTATGTTGTAATATTCATTAACTTAAGTGCACGTTGTTTTAGTAAAATTATTTTTAATTTCCTAAAATCAACACCATTGAAGGTATCAAACACAAATATATACTAAATACAAATAATTGTCCTAAATAGTTGTATAAGCCACAGAATTATATGTATGTCTTTTATGAGCTGTAAATTAATATTAAAATAAATTTGTAAATTTTCTGACAGCTTTTGCTTTGTTTGAGATTGTTATAGAAACTAAATTTTATTAAGAGCTTAGTTATGTTTTTTTCCTAAACAGAAATAGATGAACATAAAATTATATTTATTTTTATATATTGTTGATTTTTTTAGTTTTCTGATAATGAAGAAGATTTTAGATGTCTAACTTGATATACTATCACGTTGCAATTATTAAAGAAGTATCTAAATCAATCTTGAGATTTACGTAAATATTAGCAGTTAGATGATTTTTTAATTACCAATTTTAAAAATATGAAAATGCTCCCAACATCATAGGATTAAATTATTAATCCATATGCATATTATTTTGCACAAATGTAATTCCTACATTCAAAATGTTTTATTTAAATTCAGGGTGTAACAGTTTTAGAGATTTGGGACAAAATTGCAAATTTGATATGAAGTTGTTATGTATATATACATATATTTTGCATGTGAAGTAAATGATAATGAATGTATTTTCATGAATAACATAAAGGTGTTTTGGGCAGTGTACTGTGTTTGGAAAAATTATTCATTATTCGAATAACAGAAATTTGACTTCCTCCTGAGCAGCAAATCCAATTGTTAATCTTTTCCCGAGTTTTTATTAGAACGGAGGAATTGTTTCTAGCCTTGGAATCTGTCATATCATAAATTAAATTGGAGGAATACTCATTTTGTAATTCTTATGATGAATTATCTATTTAATAATGAAAAAACTTATCTGTTGTGCATCATGTTTAATTTAAATTTGTCTCATTTTTACTGTTTCTCTTTTATTTATGTTCCAAGTGCCTTTAATGATACAAGACTAAATGATGCACACAAGTGTTTTTGTTTGTTTTGATAATACTTTTCAGTTACAGTACACTGTTCATTTTAAAACCTGTTTTCCTAAATTATATGCAAAGAGATACATCACACGTGAATATATGAAAATGTTTTAACTAGGCTTATTTACAAACTAATCTGATGTCGATTTATAAAAGTAGCAAACAAATGCAGGCTATAGTGTTTGTAAATAAGCTAAAATAATCTTGTACATTTAATCTTGTACATAAAGCCAAATATGTTTAAAGAGTATATTTTGAGTGTATGTTAAAAATACTACTCAATTCAATGCAGTTATGTGTGCAGTGTTCACATTAGTTTGAAAATTTATGTATATCTTTTACTTTTATAAATAAACACAGTTTTCTATTGTATTTGTCCCTCATTTTGGCAGTACGCTCTCGATGACCTGCCCCAATCCTGTTTCTTTCACTCACCCCATCAGTGTCTAGTTCCTTTGTTGTTTTATACTCCATATACTCTATACTCATAAGATGTACTGATTACTCTATTCTCTTAAGCAAGCAATGGCTTAGGCCTAATAATAATGAGTTTGCACGCAGCACGCTGACATGAGGGAAGCGAATTTCCACATTAAAAACTTTAAAAATCCAAATAACGGGTTTAAACAAAAACTAGTGTAATTTTTTATAAAATGGAAAACATTTGCTTTGTTGGCTAGTTTGATGCTCCTGGTTCTATTTAAATGTAAGTACCGGGGGGGGGGGGGAGAAGCCAGTCAGTTTGATTAGATGACTTGGAGTAATATTTCACCACTGTCCCCAACTGATTATCAGATTTGTTTAGCTCATTTGCCTATTTTCTGCATTTTTAAGGTCACTCCATTGTTATTTATAACTCAATGTCCCTTTGAACTGTTTCGGATATGACCATTCTTTATATACAATCTTCACTCAACAATTTTAATCACTGCTCGCAGGAAACCACATGTTAACAATTTTACTATAAACAACACGAGTATTACTTTGACAGTTCCCTGGTTGATTATGAACAGCTGTTACAATTCTTTTGTTTTGACTTAGAACTCCATAAGCCCAATGTTAATTTTGTTAACTTTTCATATTCGTTCTTTTACATTATTTGTTTTTTCCTGGGGATGAGACCTGAGAACTTATTTTTATCCCAGAAATTAGTTATTTCCAACATTTGAAGGAAATCGTTGGTGCCATTTTTGAGATCAGAGTCGCAAGCAAGCATGGACGCACGCAAACCTTACACCTATTAGAGTATAGGATATTGGGCAGTCAATGTTGTGCATTATAAGGCTAGGAGGTGGTCCAAAGCCGACTACTACAGGCCGGAGTGCTTCCCCCTTCCCCTAGCCGCTACGTCACAGTCTTGAGTTCTATACAGCCACGGTGTAAGTGGAGCACACTTCCGATTACTTGCTCCTGAACCTCTTTACTGTAATTTATTTGGAATGAAACTTATATATTTGAAATCTGCATGAAATACGGAATACAACAGTGTAAAAATAATTTAGCTAGGCAAATATTCAAATTTGTATTAGTTAAAAGTATTTATGATTTGTAATAGTGGGACACGAAAAAGTCACTAGGCGTAAACTGTTTTTGTTTTAGAGGTAGAAACAAACTTCAAGCGGATAGTTGTTGATAATTAGTTATCTACAACTTTTATTTTACATATTTTTTGATAAGTTGTTTTGTTTGTTCAGTAATCAAAGGTAAAGGAGCGGGGCATCGTTCAATTCAACTCGCACCGCTAGCTTTGCTTTGCCGTGTAGCCACGCTTCTTGCGGTTACGCTTTGGCGGCTTTTTTGTCTTATTTTATATTACCTTTGCTATTTTAGTTGAATCGTAGGAATTTTTAAGACTGGTGCAGTTACTTATTTTTTACTTTGTCACGGAATAAATATTATTATTTTGTATCGCTTATTAAATTAATAAATAATGTAGTGAGATGCCTCGTGTTTGCTGTGTGCCGGGTCGGGTAAAAGCAATTACAAAGTGCATGTAATGATGGAACTTGCACTTATGTATTTTCCTTGCTTGATATGAACACTGGAATTTACAGTGGCTGTCTAACTCAAACAAAAAATATTTCCAACCATCTAAAAATGCAGTAGTAAAATATTCTGCCGACGGTTTTATTATCAAAGAAAATTCAGGGACCGGTCAGCCTGATTAGTTTTGACAGTGAAAAGGGATATTATTATAACTATAATATATAATGTTTCATATTTAATGCTTATAATGTTATACTATGATTGGTTATTCTTATTTTTATAAAACCCAACCTAACATAAAAACCAACTGCATTTTTTTTATTTAGAAACTTGCGTTTGTTTCGAAATGTAATAAAAAATATAATAAAATTACTACTCTACTTCAAATAAAATAATTTGTTATTATTTACATTAAATAAATAATTATACAACGATTGCAAATAAACAGTACTATGAAAACAATCGAATTACAATGAAAAAGAAAAAACTCATTGGTTTATAATTTACAGGAAAACCATAAACAATACTTATATTTCTGAACATAGACAGAGACGATTGAGATAATGACAAGTTCAACATATCAGTTAGATATGCAAAAAAATACAAATACAATGACAATTTAGAGATTTGACTATATTTATATAAACTTAAAAATATTTATTTAATGCTTAAAAACATGTTTGCGCAAAGTGGTTTATTATTTAGTTAAGTTTAAATTTTCAACGAAATAGGATGAAGGGTTTTGACAGTAGACCAGTTTAAAGCAGTGTAAGTCAAGGCATGCCGTATGTTTCTTACGGGAGTCGCCGGCCACGTAGCACTCAGACCTTGACGTTACGAATTCAGCGCTCCGGCCTGTAGTACAGTCGGCCTTGGGTGGTCCTATGAGGATCAGAAGTCAGTATATATGTCTTAATAATACATTAAGCCACTTACCAGGATTCATAAGAAATATATTCACAAATACATTAATGTTCCAACTCGGGTTACAAATATTTCTAGTTCATGCCTTGACAATATTATCACAAGTTTTAGCCCTAAATTGTGTCAACCTTTAGTCCTACAAAATGGTTTATCTGATCACTTTACACAGTATCTAGAAGTGAATTTTAAATCTTTTGCAAGGACGCAGACTTCAAAGACAGCTAAGAACAAACCAACATTTTTAAGAAATTTTAGTAAGGGAAATGTTTGCAACTTTTAAAAACTGAAGATTAGTCTTATCTTTTTCAAAAGGCAGAAGTAATAACTGATATAAAAATGTGCTTTACACGTGTTTTCTGAATACTTTCAAATTACATTTTAATGCTTCTTTTCTCCTAGTTAAACTTAAATACCATCATAGTCAGAATAAAGATAAAGGTTGGTTAGCAACTGGAATAAATATTTTGTGTAAACGAAAATGGGAATTGCATAAGCTTAGTAAATATTCTTCAAACGTTGGTTTGAAAAATGATGTAAAAAAATATAACAAATTTTTAAGTAAATGTATAAAATCAGCAAAAGTATCATACGATTAAAAAGTCTTCTAATAAAACTAAAACCGCTTGGCAGATTGTAAAAAAAGAAACAAACTTAGCGGTAAGTAATAAAGACAGTTTTCCATTTTTGTCACACTCTCAGAACATCCAGGAACAGTTGAATGAAATAAATAAATTTTTCACTGATACTTGTAAACTTTTAAATGTTAGTTCAGATACTGAAGAGGCTATTAATTTTTTATAAGAGGGAGACAATCCTGAGTCCATGCTGGTTTAATTTAAATCCGTAGAACCTCAAGAAGTACAAAAGATAATGAGTTAAAGCCGTCTAAATCATCTAGATGGGATGAAATGTCATCTTTTATGTTAAAATTAGTTCACCTTTTATCTCATCATCAATTGCCCATTTAATAAATGCTTCTCTTTATACAGGTGTTTTTCCTCAACTATTAAAATTGTCAAATACCATACCAGTTCTAAAAACAGGCGATCCCAAAGAAATAACTAACTGTAGGCCTATTTCATTGCTACCGACATTCTCTAATGAATATAATGAGATACGCATTGTTATTCGAGTTCTGAGTTAAAAAATATCCAGACAGACATTTTTTTGAAAAACAGCAAAGAAAGTTTATAATGAAAGTGTAAACAAGTGTTCAGGGAAAAAATGGTGCATTATGTTAAATGAAATAAAATCCAGTGTGCACGACGAGGAACGGAGTGATAGGTCAATGCTCGCTAAAGATGATTTGAAAGAAATACTTGAGGGACAATTTGAGGAAAATAGCTGCTAAAATCTTAGGACATTACATCAATTTTAAGATCTTGATTTTTGCACTTTCACCCAACAACTTTCTTTGGTAAATTTCAAAAAATTTCCATGGTCTGGGAATTTTTGAACTCAAAAACTGAATAACACTGCATATTACATATTTGGCGGGATTTTCGATTGCCGCCGCCATTTTGAATCGCTGTAGAAATAAGACGCGTGACCGCACAGCAACGAGACTCGGCTCATACTTTGGTGGGGAGGTGAGTGAGTGGACTGCCACACTCGCAGGCACGGTGATGGGGAAGCTGTGTGCTAAGTGCAGTAAGCAAACGTTCTTTACTTTCTGGATGACCCTCGTATTACACCAAAGAACATGATCTCTCAGAAATCAGATCAACTCCAAATGATAATAGATATAAAACTATGGTAGATATTTTGCTCAGTATGCTTTGCAAAATAGTCATAACTTGCAGGTGTTTAAATAAAACACTGGTATAATGGTTTATAATTTATTAGCTTATTATGCTTAAAGAAATAAAAATACCCCTGTCGCAGTAAACCTGCATACTAAGCAAATTTCCAATGCATGTATATGTTTCTTACTACCACATAAAGCCATTTACCAAGTTTCATAAAAATACATTTATAAATAAGAGATACATAGCAATTTATTTATTCTCCATAAGAATAAAATTAAGGCTGAGCTGAGTATGCAGGTTTGCTGCAACAATAAATATAAAAAATGTGTTTTTATGCAATTATCAACATAACTCAACCAGGTGAAGCTTGTACCAAGTTCATTTATGTTCATAATCAAGGGAGATATAAAACTTTACTTATTGTCCATGAGAATGACATTAGGGCTGAGTATGCAGGTTTGCTGCTACAGGGACAATCAACAAAAAAATCAATTTTTGTGCAAATATCAATATACCAGTACTAGTTGAAGCCACATACCAAGTTTCATTAAATATACATTCATAAATAATCGAGATATAAAATTTTAATTATTCTCCATAAGGATAACATTGGACAACGTACTGTGTTAAGCACTTTGAAAATCTCTGCAACGAATAGACGTAGAATCACAATTTAAACGCCAAAATGATTTTTTTGTAGAGCTGAACCGATTGGTATTAGCAAATGTCAAGTTTACAGTAAAATTAACTGTGGAAATGCTAAAACCCTTGTTCCCATAAGATTAACATGGGAGATTTTATGAACACTTTTTTTGGATTTTCTCCATAACCACTTAACCTAGGTTAATAATTCAAAATACCATATTATTTGTTTTTTAAGCTCTGTAAAATGATCAAAACCAAAATTGAGTGTTTTAAAAATTTTAGGGTAAAAAATTCAAAAAACTGATTTTTGGAAAATTTAAAACCCCCTTCCCATGGTCCGATCGTTCTGGTTTTCGAACTTAAAGTCATGAATGTTGCTTTACACATTTTTGCCAAATTTCATCAAAATTGGATGTTTTTTACTCAAGTTATCGAGTTAACGGATTATATATACACATATATATAATATATATATATATATATATATGAATTTGAACAAATAGTGTTTTTGGCATCTGGGGACCTCAAAACAAAAAGTTATCATGGTCTCGGGCTTAAGTCTTACCATGGGACCTATGGTAATAGCTTCTTCCCTATAGGGGAAATTCGCTAAAAAGGAAGGTATGTATACAAAAGTTGTCAACAAATTTAAAGAATCGTACTAATATTATAAAGCTGAAAGTTTATTTGTTTGTAGCTCAATCTCGCTTCGACTATCAAACCAATTGAGCTGATATTTGGTAGGAAGAGCTATAATATCTTAAAGTAACAAATAGGCCTACTCACATTATAAAATTCCTTCAGGGCTTTGCTCTAGTGGCCAATAAACTTCGACCCATGTTAATCTTATGGTCATTAACATTTACTGGATAAGATGATACCGGTAGTAACTAAAACAGGTGTTTAGCATTTTAGATTTTGAGATTATTTATTTGTTTATATTATTGTTCACATTTATGCACGTTTAGCTATGAAAGGTACCTGCATCACAATAAGGCCGGGGAAACGTACATAAAATTTGCCTCTAAGTTCGAAGTAGTAAAGTGGATAGAAGTCAGGAAACTGCAGCACAAATGGAAATTAGAAGGCTTCAACAAGCTCTACCGTAAGCAAGGTTCGTAGAGCTTTCAGACAAGGTGTGCTGAGTCGATCTATTAAAGGTTTTCTACTTTACCGGAAGAGACCTCGTAAAAACAGCTGGAAGGTCACGTGATCACCAATCCAATTTGCAGTGTTGCTGGAAACACGATATTTATCGTACGAGTACCATATTTTCATCATCAGTTTAATTATAATTAACATTGTTTAACTGCTTACATTCTATGATCAGCTGTTATTTTATGAAACTAATATATTGTTTTGATTCATTTGTATTATTAGATTAATCGATTAAGGGTTTAAATGTTCTTTCTGCATGTCCAGTGACAATTTAAAAATAGCTGTACCATTTTATACTCTTAAGGTTGGCTACACTTTATGGTATGTTGTGGATTTATGAATCAGCTGGACGACCTCGTAAGACATCTTTGCTGCAAACATTGCTCTTATGTAACTAAGCACACCTGGTCTGAGAGCTCTACGAACCTTGTACGGTAAGTAGGGCACAGAGCAGAAGAACATTAGTTTCGACGTAAAGAGTAAGCTCAGCAGCAGGCCAGTTTAAGAGCAATTGAAATGGCACTATGATAGAGCAGTGATGTACAGAAACAGAAACTGTTGAGGAAGCTGAAGCATAAGGGCTGCCCAGGGGCGGCAAATGTTCACCATCAATATGTAGGGCGCCTTTGAATAAGAATAAGAATATTTTATTGCCGTTACAAGGTTTACAAGCATGGCATAGTCACTTGATACAATTCATTATTTTAAAACTACGTTTACATCATTAATAAATTCTTGTACATTATAAGGGCACAATTTGAACAAATAACTTATAAGAACTTTTTTTAAATTTTGTATCACTTAAACATCTAATTTCATATGGTAACAAATTATATAATCTTTTAGACTGTTCTATAAAACTATTAGATGTAGTTACATGTATATTTACATTGACTAGGCCTTAAATAGTATTTATTTCTATAGGTCGATTATTTAGACAGTGACCTGCACGAGAATTTTTCGCATATTTAGGGGAGGAAAATCAACCTCCCACTACGTATCAACATTGATTTTGAGGATGTATAATCAGTGGTATCAATCAACCCAACAGAGGGGTAAGGAGAAGTGTTACCCCATCCACTGTTTATAAACAACGGCTGGTAAGGAACTTAGCGACGACTAACTTGTTGTTTTTCGTTAACAGTTTCAACAGCTACCAATTTGCCTTTCAATTATTAGATATTATTTTAACTGGTTTGTGGCTTTAAAAAATTGATTTAATTTGTTTCGTAGATCAGCTGTAAAACACTTTAACTATATAAACAAACGTTAGAGAATTATATTTGTTGTTATCTCAAAGCATTGATTCTTCAAATTTTTGAGTTTTTAGTTATGTTTGTATTGATTTACTTATATTTAGCTTGAGAGAAATCTAAATACTGTACAGATATGACCACTGCCAACGCATCATGCAGTTAATCTAGAAAATCGGTATATAGTACAGTATGATGCTATGACGGTAGCATTGCAGAAGGTGCTATCAATCAGTCAATATGGTATTACCACAGAGAAACGAGTCTATAGATTCCTTTGTCTGTGGTATTACTGTCACTAAAATTATCTGAATAATTCAGTAATATTACATTCCTAGCCTACAACCTTAAAAAAATCTTCTATTTACTATTTCGACTAGTGTTACACTGGTATTTAGCAATTAGTTTTGGGGAAGGATAACCCTAATTCACTTAACGATTGATGCAGGACCGGATTTAGGATCTGTACTATAGGTCCCTGGGCGCAGGTCTCCTACCGCCCTAGTCAGCAACCTGGTGACCTATGTTAATTGTGGCTTGTTTGAAGCTTTTGTATCTGGTATATGGGTGGTCCGGGCCCCTAGGCGCGCACCTATGTATAGCCTATGCTTAAATAAGGCTCTGGATCGACCGGCCTGATCGTTGTATGTATGGGAAAATTGACCGGGCAACTGTTGTGATTCCCATTAGGCGTCGTGCGCCGGCCGGCAACCGTCGTCGATGTGACGCTGGATTGAGGCAAACACTGACCCCGTGTGAGTTAGGCCTTCAGGTCGCGAGTAATTCCGTATTTCTTCTGTTTATTTTACACGGTCCTGGTCATTTTGAGTTTGGCCATAGTGAAGAACATAACCTCATTTTATACTTTTTACTGTTCCTAGATAATGTTGGCATTGTGCCGGTTCCATATCACTGTTGAAACGTTGTGAAAAGTGCACTGTTTATGCTGTTATGGCTACGAGGAGTTGTAGTTAAATTTTATAGAGGAATTTAGAAAACACGAATGTACATGGCAAATCTGATCGAAATCTTTCAGAAACTACATTAATTGACAGTTGTTGAGGCGAACGTTAGAGCTCGACCTATCGTTACGTGTATGGAGGCATTCAGTTACAGTCCAAACTGTTCAGATCAGCTTTACAGCAGAAGCCTCATGTCCCAGGGGGTTTGGGGATAATGGACAATCTCCAGGGAAAAGGCGCTCCCTCATAAGTTTAAGAAGTTTCTTGTGGTTCAATTTGCATAATACTGTATTACTGTACTTAAATGTTTTTTTCCTGAAACGATTTGGTTATAAGTTTATTATCTACTTAAAGATTGTTTGAATTTTGGAGTTCTTTTTCTAATTTTAATTTTGTGGTTTTGTTTTGAAATGTTAAAAATATATTACGATGATGAGAAAACTCAAGCGATGATTTACAATTAATTGAAGTTTTTATTTATATCCAGCTTATTCTGGCTGAAAAAAATGTGTTTCACAGTGTAACTAACAGCTGTTACGTCATCGAATCTATTATACTAATTCCCTAAGGAATTTATTGTGTACAGCAAAACCCTTTTATTTATGAACCGATTTTGATGATTGAGGTGTCAGATTAAAGCAATTTCTCCGTAGAAGTCATGAAATAATTTTGGTCTCCCTCAGTTCAATGTGCTTCGCCCCATTGGACTTTAAATTTTACATGTATGTATTTTAAACTAGCTGATGTACCCGTTCTTCGCACAGGGGTTTTCTTTACCCGTTCTATATAGTCAATGCAATTTGCATTTTAGTTAGCTTGAAACAGCTGTTCTTGCTTCTGCTCTTTAAGCTGTCAAATGGAAGTGTCCTCAGCTGTTCGCATTACAGTTTCTGAATGTTTACTTTCTTCTGAAATGTAAAAATTGAAACTTAGGACATTCATGGGGCGTAGCCCGAGGGGCTAATCTGACATTTTAAGGAATATGTGAATAGTGTTGCATGGGTTCAAGATCTACCTTTGTGTAAAGTTTCAGCCCAGTCAATTCAGTAGTTTTTGCACCTACCCAGAACATCAGACAGACAGACAGAAACCACCTCTTCTAAGATAGATAGAAGACAAATTTTAGTAAGTTTACCTAACATATGATTCATTTCATGAAAACAAACAGCTGTCTTCATAAAAATAACCTGTTTGTCATTTTGGTATTTACTTTTAGCGAATTTCCCCTGTAGGGAAGAAGCTATTACCTTAGTCGGCATGGTAAGACCTAGGCCCGGGACCATGATAACTTTTCGTTTTGAGGTCCCCAGTCCCCAAAAACACCATTCGTTTGATACTGTATATATATATTTATATATATATATATATATATATGTGTGTGTGTGTCTGTGAGCACGATAACCCTCGTAAAAATGATCCGATTTTGATGAAATTTGATATAAACTTGTAAAGTAACATTTATGACTTTAAGTTCGAAAACCAGCCAGATCGCTCTATTCAAAGGGGTATTTAGGGGGGGGTTTCACCCCAAAAAACCCATTTTTTGTGTTCCTTGATGCAGCAAACCTGCATACTCAGCCCCAATGTTATTCTTATGGAGAATAATTCAAATTGTATATATCGCTTATTTGTGAATATATTTTTGTGAAACTTGGTAAGTGGCTTTATGTAGTATCTTCAATGGAAATTCACTGAGCATGCAGGTTTGCTGCTACGGGGTATTTACTTATCAGTTTACTTTCAAATACAATGATGACTAACAAAATGGGATAGTTTATTAGGATGCAAGTTTCATTTAGAGTGTTAAGGAGTAAAATTCTGTTTATTTTAGTTTATTTCATTATATATTAAGATATGTTCTATATAAGTGTTTTCATATATATTTTAAATTGTAAATGTGTCTGATGATGTGTTGTGTTTTTAAATTTTAATTTTGATTATCATCAAATGCTAGTCAGAAGACATAATCCAGTGTTTGCAAATCAGCGGATGTATTAACAATAGAAATAATATGAAATTAAATCGTGAAAATGTACCTGTTCCGATTTTTAACATCCAAAGAAATGTTATGAGACCGCGTGATTATTTTAATATTGCAAGGACAGATGCTGTGGCAACAGACTATTTTGACACAGGAAATCTTTCCGAGGAGTGTGTGCTTGCTGTAATGCCAAATGAAAAAAGTCTCCTGTGTTCCGGGTTAAAATTGGCTACCAACTCATTATAAAGCAATGGAGGTTAACAAATTCAAAGAAGAAGAGCTAAATTCTAATTTGCTTTGTAAAACCTTTGATTAAGTTAAAAAGTTGATCGATAATCCAAGGTAGATTGTATCATGTATAACTAACCTATTTGAAAAAACAGTGGAGAACCTCGATAACTCGAACCTCAGGTGGAACGGGAAAAGTTTGCCCAGAAGGTGGGATTTGATATGGTGCTCAGAGCTCCATCAAACGGGGGGGGGGGGATTTTTGAAACTTTAAATAACTGTGACAATTTGTGAATCACAATTGAAAATTTGTGAATGAACGGTAGGATGACAATAATAAGTAATATGATTGGCAAATGTATTGTTATTGTACCGGTACTATAAGTAGTACAGTAAATAATCTATATATTTATAACTAAAGTATTTTTGTGCATTTCGCCATCATCATTGATGGTGTCTGAGTAATTCTTTCGATTTTGGTAGAATCTTGGTGTGGTCGCGTGCAACAACCGCCGCCCCTCCCCGTCGACTTTATTGTAGGTACCGTACAGTATATGTACAGTGTGCTAGGTTCAGTTCATTCCTGGCACAACACAAGAGCTACTAAGGTTAAAGTTTATTGCTTATAACTGGGGGGTAGCCACATTTGGGGGGAATGGTGCCATGAGGCTTGGGGGGGATGGGCACCCCTGATTATAGTTCTCTAATATTTAAAAAAATAGAGGTTGGACTTATTAAGGTGATTTTCCACAGACATTGACTTATTAAGGATCACAGTAACACAATAGATAGGTCATGGAAGCGTATAATTCTTACATAATTTTTAGCGAATTTCCCCTATAGGGAAGAAGCTATTACCGTAGGTCTCATGGTAAGACTTAAGCCCAAGACCATGATAACTTTTTGTTTTGAGGTCCCCAGATGTCAAAAACACTATTCATTCAAATTTATGTATATATATATGTATGTATAATATATATATATATATATATGTATAATATATATATATATATATATATATATATATATATATATATGTATGTGTCCGTGAATGCGATAACTTGAGTTAAAAATGTCCGATTTTGATGAAATTTGGCTCAAATGTGTAAAGTGATATTCATGAGTTTAAGTTCGAAAATCAGAAAAATCGGACCATGGGAAGGGGGGTTTATGGGGGTTTTAAATTTTCCAAAAATAAGTTTTTTGCATTTTCTACCCTAAAATTTTTTAAACATTTTATTTTGGTTTTGACCATATTATAGAGCTTGAAAAAACAAATAATATTGTTTTCTGAATTATTATCCTAGAGTGGTTTTGAGTGGTTGCGGAGAAAATCAAAAAACCTACTCATAAAATCTCCCATATTAATCTTATGGGAAAAAGGTTTTTGGTTTTTCCTCAGTTCATTTCAATGTAAACTTCACATTTGCTTTTACCAATCAGTTCAGCTCCACAAAAAAATCATTTTGGTGTTTAAATTGTGATTCTACGTGCAACCGTTGCATAGATATACAAAGTGCTAAACACAGTACGTTGTCCAATGTTATCCTTATGGAGAATAAATAAAATTTGATATCTCGATTATTTATAAATGTATATTGATGAAACTTGGTATGTGGCTTCACGAAGAGCTGGTATATTTATATTTGCACAAAAAAATGGATTTTTTGTTGATTATCCCCGTAGCAGCAAACCTGCATACTCAGCCCCCATGTTATTCTTATAGAGAATAAGTAAAATGTAATGACTCCCTTAATTATGAACATAAATTAATAAAACTTGGTATGTGGCTTCACCTTGTTGAGTTATATTGATATGTGCATAAAAACCCATTTATTAGTTCCTTGTTGCAGCAAACCTGCTTACTCAGCCCCCATTTTTTCTATGGAGAATAATTAAAATGTTATATAGCGCTTATTTATGATTGAAAATTGATGAAACTTGGCATGTAGCTTCACCTAATTAAATTCTATTTATATTTGCATAAAAAACAATTGTTTGTGTTCCTTGTTTCAGCAAACCTATGTACTCATCACCAATGTTATTCTTATGGAGAATAATTAAAATTTTATATATCGCTTATATGTGAATATATTTTTATGAAACTTGGTATGCGGCTTTATGTGGTATTAAGACATTTATGCATTGGAAATTCGCTGAGTACACAGGTTTGCTGCGACGGGGGTATTGTGCTTTGTATCATAAATAATCCTGCTGTAATTATTATTAAAATGAAATATCCCCGTCGCAGCAAACCTGCGTACTCAGTGAATTTCCAATGAATATATATGTCTTAATAATACATTAAGCCACTGACCAGGATTCATAGGAAATATATTCACGAATAAGCGATGTATAAAATATTAATTACGGTATTCTTCATAAGAATAACACTGGGGATGAGTATGCAGGTTTGCTGCTACAAGGAACACAATAATGGGTTTTTATACAAATATCAATAGAACTCAATCTAGGTGTCACACAGTCACATACCAGTCGCACATAAGTCACATACCACTTATAGAACAGTCACATACCAAGTCGCATACATACAAACAAATTTGAACTAATGGTATTTTTGGCATCTGGGGACCTCAAAACAAAAAGTTATGATAGTCTCGGGCTTAAGTCTTACCATGAGACCTACGGTAATAGCTTCTTCCCTCTATAGGGGAAATTTTTTAAAAGGATTTGAAAAATTTTAAACGGTTAAAAAAAGCCCGGAAATATTTTGAAAAACTTCTTTGATTAACATAGTAAGTAGAGGATGAAAAACATCCTTCAGTGAACATGTTGTAGAGTAGGAAAAATTAAACAAACAATGGCTCGCAGTTCAGTATTTTGATGTTTTGCCTGTTCGACCACATTCTGTCTAGACTGTTTTGCTCACTTCTTCTCCTGCCCCAAACAACCCCCTCCCCCCTTAGAAATGAAGTCAGCTCTGACCAAATAAGCATCAATTTAAATTTAGCTGAAAATCAGTGTACTTTGTAAGCTACTAAAATAATTAGCAAAACTAAACAACAAATTACATCATATAGCAATTGCTGAGCATTGTTTGGAATTAGGGTGAAGCAGTATGACACTCCTTTTTGTTAAGTTTACATAACTACTGTACCACCAGAATAATTTATATAATGTTTATCATATGCTTTACTTTACAAGTTACTATGGTGGTAGATTAAACAAATGTTGTGTGTTCAAGAGGTTTTTGTATTCTAGTATATTATTATTTTGTACAAATAAATGTTAAATAAAATAAAATAAGTGTTTTGCATGTGAAGATAAATGATACTGTTTGGTGTAAGCCATAATTTTTGATGATGATAGTAAATTTACTATCATATAATACGATGGGATCATTCAGCTCCAGATATTTTAAAACTTTTTGTTTTAAAATTGACAAAAGCAGAGTGTTTGCTGTTATTCCAAACTGCTTCGTGACTTTTTTTATTTCCTGTATTAACAGGTTCAATAATCTTCAACTTCTCCTCATAGGGTAGAGTTTTGCAAACATGTTTTGCCATGCTGCAAACACTTTAAAACACACACTTTAAAACACACACAGGATCACAGTAAAAACACAACCTACAAAATACGTTTCACGCACTTCTTCCAGAACTTCCAAACTCGCACTAACGACACCGGACAAGAGTAGATAAATTGGGAAGGAAGGGTTGGAATTTCCGGCTGCAAAGTCACTGGAGGTTTGGTGAATGAACAACATTGACTTACAGGGGTTCTCCAGTCAATACTTCGACTTATAGAGGTACGAAGACTGTTCAGATTCGAGTTATAGAGGTTCTCCAGCTAGAACTTTGAGTTATAGAGGTGCGGCAATAGGCTAAGAATGTTGCAAAACTTATCGAGGTGTTTCCTGCTGACTTTTCGACTTATAGAGGTAAAATAGCTTAGCATTAGGTAGGCAAGTTCAAGGGGGATGACAAAGAATCAAATTAATAAGGAATTTGAGTTATTAAGGTTCAAGTTATCGAAGTTCCTCTGTAATAATGTTATGTTCTAATTAATATGTTTCTATTTTTACTAGTCATAGCATAGCAATAAAACCTTGATGACGCACCTTTTTGATACTGTAACAACACATGTCAAAAAAGTACTTTTCAAATAAAAAATGTCTAATGTCTAATAAAGGGTAATTACTCGTAAATGATTGCCAAAATTCTTCTCTTGGTGTTATGAAACTTGCTGTATATTTCTTTCAATATTATGACCACTGTTCTCTTTAAAGATTTTGTTTATGAAGACATATATACAATGTTTGTTACAATACATGTCAAAAATTGTTTTGACGAAAACACACATTTCATCGACAGACGGAGGGTTACACTAAGGAGATGTCATGATCTTGTAGCTTGTTGTTGATCCAGGTGATGAAGGAGGGCACGTTGACATAGACTCCAGGGGCCTCGGTTCCACAGAAGATGCCCCACGCCACGATGCCAGCCTGCACGTACACTTCAGGGTCGGCCTTGCTGGGGCATGCTAGCGGACTGCCTCCGTCACCCTGCATACATGTAGCTTTTGTTAGTGGAGTTTAGGCCTAAATACTGCAATGCATTTGTGGATGCACACATGCTGGAATGCACATACACTTCAGTGTTAGTCTTGCATGGTAGCGGACTGCCTCCATATTTTGTAATGGAGGCAGCTTATCTTACGTCAATAGAGTGATAAGCTGTTTTTTTATATGCACGTATGCGGATAAGTGCATACACTCCAGGCTGGATAGGACATATTGGAGATGGACTGCCTCATCGGTCATCCTGTACTTGGTAAACTTCTGTCATTTTAGCTTTCTTTGACAAAATAAACCAGCCAACCTGCTTCCATTTACAGAAATGCAATGCCTCTTTTATAATTACAATAGTTGGAATTTAGTATGATTACAAACCTTTATAAACCCCATAAACACGACACAGAAGTTCCTAAAAGCACTTTTAACACAGCATAAACTATTGTACACTTTACTTCCATACAGTTGTAATTATGTTTTAGGTAATTTTATCCTACTCTCTAAAAATTGGAAATGGCTAATAGTCACAGCAATATAATCATGAGGAAAAGTTGCATGGTGGTAGCAGGAAATTACAACAGGTTTTTTCAACAATATAACAAGTGCATAAGTTACTAGAATACCATTTTGGAAATGACATTTGATAATAGTGACTTAGAAAAATTTATGGTTTAAATTCAGATACATTTAAAGCTAGACTTTCTTAAGTAAATAAAACCATACAAATAATGGTTCTCTATTATCACTCTCTGATATTATCACGTGAATAAAATTTGTTATATACCGGTATATGAAGTTTAATTGTTAAAAAAGAGAGATGTATTTGGTTTTATAAGTTTCAAATAGATTTAAACCATTCAAACTAAACTAGAACTAAGTTACTCACTAATACAACTCAACTCCTCTATACTAACCTTACAAGTGTCTATGCCAGGCTTGCCTCCAGCACAAATGAAACTCGGATGCAGTTTAAAGTGTGTACCCAGTTTAGTCTTGCGTAAAGCTTCTAGGCAGGGACCTCTTGGAACAATAGGAAGCTCCACTTTCTTCAGTATTACTTGGTATTTGCCCTCCTTGCCTACAAAAGTGTTTTATCTATATAATTAAAATACTGATAATGAAGAGTAACATCAAACTGAGATCTTGTAGTCTCTTTATAAGTGTGTTAGAACAATTCCACATACCTTAGAAAAAATTCACAATAATAGTTTATCCATCTATATTATTAAAAGAATTTCTCGATTTTTCTTCGCAGCATATCGACCCTAAGAAGTTTATTTTTCTATTCGTATTTGGTATCAAATTAAAGCTATTTCTCTCTAGATGTGTCTTTTTTGGGTTTGGAAAATATCCCATGAAAAACCTTCGTCCAGGAGGCTTTTGAAATTTCAGCGAATGTGCTCCTATCTGTTGTTAAACCTGTGAACTTTTTCCAATTCACATTTGTTTATAACAAAACATATGGTGATGATTTGATCGAGTTCCTAAGTTTGACCACAGAATACAGCACTTGCATTTATCTACTTTGATAAAACTGGTGTAAGTAAGATGATTTTCAAATAGGCTAATCTATCTATACTCATTTAATATGCAAGCAGGTTTTTTGTGACAATCACTCCTCTTAAACTACTGAACTGATTTTCATGTTTTTGGAAGGAGCCTAGCGTGAAGTTGTGCAGGAAACTTTTTTTATAGAGAAATAATTTGTGCGTGAGGACCTGTGGCTCCTTAAAGTTGAGTTTTTCCCTATAAGCTTAACATTGGGAAATAACTATAAGTTTTAAGCAATCAGCTGGATAGAGTAAACACAATTAATCAGCTGGCCATGTTGGCTTTAGAACGGTAACACAATATTTATACGGGAATGTCAGTATAATATTACGTTGTGATCGCGAGCGAAGCCGCGACAGGCTACTAGTGAAGTCTTAATATAAACTATGTTGATTTAAAAATTATATTTGATCAGATTATTTTTCACACACTTGCTCTTTCAAGTTGTCTGTGAAACCCTCTATAATATAATGAAAAACTATTCTGATAAAGTGGAATTTAAGTACCAAACTGGTCCTTGCCCCAGCCGCTGGCGACACAGTCTCGGCCATCCATGTTCTCGTTCTCCTCTGGCAGGCAGATGAGACCCACATTCTCATAGGAGGTGTCCACGGGAGTCTCGAGTATTAGCAGCGCAGGGTCGTTAACCAATGAGTCGTTGTTGAACTGCTCGTGAATAATCACCTCTCGCACCTTGCGGTCTTGTGTGGGATAGAGTTCATTCGTGCTCTGTGCATCCCACTCTCCTGCTCGTATCTCCAGGTTATTCTTGCTGTGAAGGAAACATAACAAGACACCAATTGCAATCAAACATTCATTGATCTTATACAAAGAATATATCTAGCAATCATTTTAAAAGGGCATTTTATAACTTGCTTTAAAGCGTCACTTTCTGCCACTTTATTTGGAAATTGCCACTTTTTTTGCATTGTAGAATGATTTATACATTTTGTATGCAATTGGATAAAACACTAGAGTAGACCGCATGTAAATTGTTCGATAGTTAATTGCCCACATGATTCCCCCCACCCCCTCTTATCCAACACTGTTGCCATACGAATTTCACAAACAATGATTCAGTCTACTTGTTAGTGAATTTCCTTTGGAAAGTGAACTATTAGCATGACCCGCACGGTGAAACTTAAGCCCGGGACCACCATAGAAGTTCCTAACGTGACCCCCTGAACACGTTTTGGGGGGTCGTTCAAAATTTTATATATATATATATATATATGTGTGTGTGTGTGTGTGTATGCACTCTAGCGGTCGCATTTTTTGTCCGATTTACTTCAAATTTGGTAGGGGACGTTCCTTTCTATAACCTGTTGGACAAGTTCGTTGGGCAAAACAATCGGAAAACTCTAAACCCATTTTTTGGGGATTAATCTTTCAAATTTTGAGTTTTTGGGCCCAAAAAGGGTCAGAAAAGCCCCAGATGAAAATTAATGCATGTTAAAAGATGGGAATTAAAAAGGCAAAAGTTTTAAGCCCTCTCTCGTCATTCTAGCATAAATATTTACCGAGTTATTAAAGAAAATGTGTATCGGGTAAACACAGTACGTTGTCTTATGGGGGTTTTACACTAGAAAAGCCTGTTATTCCTTTGTTAGAGTACTTTTCTTATCCCCAGCAACCTCACGCCTACTTTCAAGCCTGTCTGGACCTTCTCCTAACCTTATAAGGCGTAAAATTGTATTCCCAGCTTTGCAAGTAAATGAAACCAGGAGTATCAGAACAGCCAAAAAAACAATGTTTTCAGATTTCAATAAAAATTGGACAAATGGATGTTTTTACACTGATTTTGAGTTTTACAAGTTTTGATGTGGAAATTCACTTCCCTCACGTCAGCGTGCTGCGTGCGAACTCGTTTTGTTTTCTGTTGTATACGATGGGAATTTTCAAAGCAGACGACAGATATACTCTACCATATGTTTTATTAGACCAGAGCGATTTTGTAACAATGTATTAACTTCCATCAGACTACTTTGGTGCTACTTACTCTAAAAGGCAATATTTTCTTGGACAGGATTGGATGGCTTTTAGATGAGGAGGTTGCCATTTTTGTCTGTCATTTAAAAATGTTAAGTTTTTATTTGTTAACATTCTGTACTTCTTTCTATCAATACATATTTGTTTTATTTGGCATTTAAAGCGTGATTCCTTTAGCTTTTACTTTTTTATAGTAAAACATCTGTTATAAATTTAATTAGTGTAATCTTGGGTGAATTTTATACTACAAGGACATTTTGAAACAGTCCTTTAATATATAGTATATAATTTAAATCAATATAAAAACAAAAACAAAAACCAGGGTTAAAGTAATCTAACAAAGAATGTTTTTGACTAGGATTAAAAGCGTAAATATTGTCTGGTAACAAAACTCCCCGCACAAAGAATTTAAAACTGATGTTTTTTTGTTTCTAGATTTGAACAACTAAGCTAAGTATTTGGCTTGATTTTTACAAACCAACCCAATTGAGATGAGATTAAGGATTCAGGAGGTGGGAATTAGCCTATTATTATGTAACAGAATCAAGAAACTCCCCCCCCCTCGACCTTAGCCTCAGATAACCCTCAACCCCATTCCCCTTAAACAGCTAACAGATAAATGTTTGCTAAAAGTTAAGTTATAATGTGCTAGTGATAGTTTGTATTAGTGATGGTCAAAACCAGAAATTTTGAATCTCGAAACCGAAACCAAAACTTACAAAATCGAATCTCGAAACTCAAATCGCGAAACCCTATTCACTTGCCTGGGTATGGTTATGAAAAATAAATCCAGAAAAATTAATTAAAACTAATTATATATTTTGGTTAGAGTTGATCTTTCAGAAATAAAAAATCAATAATCCAAAAAAGGTGAAGGTAGACGACCGATGACAGTCGGCTTTTGACCTTTGCATCATTGATCGAAACACGGGCGTGATTTCTGTTAAAAAAACAACAATAAAGACACAAAAATCTCAGCAGTTTCGAGTTTTGATTCTCGAAACTCACCGATCGAATCTCGAAACCGAAACTTTTCCAAAGTTTTGGTGGTTTTGAGATTCACGTTTTGGTTTTGACACATCACTAGTTTGTATATAGTATTAAGTAATGTGTGATTAAATTGTAAACTGTGTCGTGTTGGTGTAGAGTAAGAGGCACGTAAGTTGGCACACGAGTGTACTATTCACTTCAACCTCTTTTTGTACACCATAAAATTACAAACCTGGTTGGACCAGATGTGCCACTTGTTTACAATTTGCTCATACTGTTGATGGTGTTTGTTTACAAATAAATATCAATACAAATTGTTTACCTGCAATAAAACTGCTAAGTTGTAATGCAAGTAATTGCCTATAAACTGTCAGAATTTACATTTCAAGTGCAACTGCAGCAACAGATGGTCATTGAAAACACGATTAAGAAATAAAATAGGTTTTTAAAACTGAATTTTATGCCTAAGTTCGCAAAAAGGTAATAGTTTGTTTATTTCTGATTGTGCCAAATCTTACTCTAAACTCTCAGGAGACTAAATTTCAAAACTTCAACTTAAGAGGAGGCTCCAGTCACGCAACAATTACGTTTCTACCTGCTTGTTCCACAAGGCCAATGTTAACTTTCAAAGCCCATTCCTTTCAACGGATTATCCCAAATCATTCATTTATGTTTTCATTTTATAAAGAGCAAAAAATACCTAGCAACTTAAGTGATATCCTACTTAATATTATGAATTTGAAAGTTTGGATGGATGTTTAGGGTTCCATCATACAAAAACTTCTGGAACTATTAAACTAAAATTTTGCATGAACATAGCTTGGATATCACATTAACATATTGTCCTGATAATGTCCACATCCAACCTTAGGGCTCCACCCTATGGGTTCTGTAAGTTCCAATGCAAATCTTTTGGGAGGATATAATTTATAAAATTACCAGCTGTAATTAAGATGTTTTCAGTTACTACAAAAAAAATCATATAGTAATAGGTAAACAAAGATTTGGTTATGCTGGTTAGGTTAATATTTTTAACTAGTGGCTTGAAGAGACCATAGCCCAACGAGGTGCAAATAAATATAGAGCTCTCGTCTCATTTAAAAGTGAAGCCTCACTGGAGGATATTTTTGTAAACAAATCATCTAGCCAAAGAGTAATAAGGACTAACATAATTTGTGAAGAGGGGATTTGATTGGTTAACATATTTGTTGCCATGGAGACCGGAGGGTATAGAGGGTCAAAATGGCGGTCAGCATGTAGGCACAGTTTTTTTACCCCAGACGAGACCTCTATGGTCTCGTCTGAATCTATATACCTCGTTGCCATAGCCCCTAACCTTGCTATGCCTTATTTTATTTTTTTACTCTGTACATACTGAGGAAAATAAAACAATATAAGAAAGAACATATGTCAGTTTGTAAACCTAGTAGACACTTAATCACATGTTTTAATGTAATTGAAGCAGAAATTTTTAAATTCCCATGCTTTTCTTATAGGGGATTTTTTACGTTATTTCTTGTTTGCTGCTAATTTTTGGAAATACTGCTATTTTTCCCGAAACCCATTAATATTTATTTTATTAATAAACGCAGATCAATGAAACTCTAGGATGGCGTTCTCACTGTAGTTCCTGACTTTTTGGCCATTTTAACTTTTTTTCACTTTGGGGGATGTCCTGTGAAGGAAGCCTAAAAAATCATAAATGTAAGCATAGGTCGAATTATACCTCATTTTAAAGGTCTTTGTTAGAGGAACACATTGTCGCAATCCCGACTGAAAAAGGACCATTCGTTTGGAAATTATAGCCTCTCAAAGTTTGTTTGGTTTTAATGCTAATGCAATGGCAAATAACGTTCTTGGCAGAACTAATTACTTGCTAATTCAGATTATGAGAGCTAGGACATAAAAATTATATATTTAATAAATAAAAATATCAGATTATTTAGTTCTTGCGGTCTTCTAAACTTTACTGAAACTTAAAGAATTGCATTGATAACGTTTAAAAGTTTGGTTTTCCCACTGACCTTTGTGGTTTGTCCCATCTTATCTCTTGTATTATCTCTCCTACATGTTAAGCCATGCACCCAGTCTGGTTCATTAGTTAAAAACGTATTACATTAGTTTGTGATATTCATTTCTAGTAAGCTTTACATTAGATTACAATGTCACTTTGTGAGACAGAGCGAATAACCATTCTGATGATGAGAGGTTATGGGGATAGAACTCGTTCGTATGAGGAGGTAAGCCGCTTGTTCAGTGAAACTTACCCCAATAGACCACCGATTCAAAAATCAACAGTGTTGAAGACCGCCCAGCGCTTTAGAGAAACCGGTTCTGTAAAAGATCGGCCAAGGTCCGGACGGCCAAAATCAGCAACCAATGAAGAAATGGCCCTTAAAACACTTCAGTGTTTCGTGGAAAATCGCACAGTATGTAGGTGTTATTACAGGTTCCATCCATCAAATACTTCACGAAAATAAATCTCATCCATTTCAGTGATTCGTGGAAAATCTGCACAGTATGTAGGTGTTAGTACAGGTTCCATCCATCAAATACTTCACGAAAATAAATCTCATCCATTTAAGACACAACTTCACCAAGAACTGAATGAAGATGACCCAGACCGGAGGCTGCAATAACGGAGAATTGTAATGAACAAATGTATTCTCGATGAAAACTTTCCAAAACTTGTCCTGTTTTCTGATGAGGCAAGTTTCTGTCTGAATGGTACTGTGAATCGATATAATTCACATTACTGGTCTCAAGAAAACCCACAGTGGATGGCAGAATCACACACACAACACCCACAAAAAGTAAATGTTTGGGCAGGATTGCTTGGTACTCGTGTTGCGGATCCGTATTTCATAGAAGGGAACTTAAATGCCACCACCTACGTTAAATTACTGGAAACTAGGGTGTTACCACATTTAAGAGAATTGCTGGGCCCTCAGTTTGAGGATATCTGGTTCCAGCAAGATGGGGCCCCTCCTCATTTGGGTTGCATATCAGAGAACTGTTAGATGACATCTTTGAGGACAGATGGATTGGTAGAAGGGGTACAATTGGCCACCAAGATCCCCTGACCTTTCACCCTTAGATTATTTTTTTGGGGGCGTTCTGAAGGGTAACGTTTATAAAACTAAGCCGGCCAACACTGAAGCCCTAAAGGAACGAATAGTAGAAGAGGCACACAATATTACGGAAGAAATGATTGATCATGTCATGATTGGGTACTACCAACGCATGGTACATTGCCAAGCTACACAAGGACACCAATTCGAGCACCTTCGGTAATACCTTCCAAGGTTTGTTTCTTTTTAGCGAATTTATATATATATGTGTCCGTGAGCACGATAACTCTCGTAAAAATGATCCGATTTTGATGAAATTTGGTATAAACGTGTAAAGCAACATTTATGACTTTAAGTTCGAAAACCAGCCAGATCGCTCTATCCAAAGGGGTATTTTGGGGGGGTTTTGTACCCCAAAAATGGGTTTTTTGAATTTTATACATATAATTTTGGAAAAAGTCAAGTTTTAGTTTTTCCCATTGGATTTGGCTTAAAAAAACACACAACTTGGTATTTTGATCATTTCTCTACGTCAATTGGTTACCGAGATATTGAAAGTGCTAAACACAGTACGTTGTCTAATGTTATTCTTATGGAGGAAAATAAAAATTTGATATCTCGCTTATTTATGAACATATACTGACGAAACTTGGTATACGGCTTCATCTGGTTGTGGGCCATTGATATTTGCTCAAAAAAATCATTTTTTGCCAAAGGCTCCCGTAGCAGCAAACCTGCGTACTCAGCCCCATGTTATTCTTATGGAGAATAAGTAACGTGTTATCTCCCTTAATTATGAAAATAAATTAATGAAATTTGGTATGTGACTTCACCTAGTTGAGTTATATTGATATTAGCATAAAACCCCATTTTTTGTGTTCCTTGCTTCAGCAAACCTGCATACTCAGCCGCCATGTTATTCTTATGGAGAATAATTAAAATGTCATAAATTGTTTATTTATGAATGTATATTTAAGAAACTTGGTAGGCCTATGTAGCTTTATGTGGTATTAAGATAAATATATATGCATTGGAAATTCGCTAAGTACGCAGGTTTGCTGCTACGGGGGTATTTTAATAAACATGAGTTTAGCGCAAGGAGTTTTCCCTGATAGTCTGAAACTCACAAAGGTTACACCAATTTTTAAGAAAGGAAATGTAAACCAACCAGAATGTTTTAGGCCTATTGCAGTTGTACCAATTTTAAGTAAAGTAATTGAATCTTGCATTTTCAGTCAACTTTACAATTATTTTAATGTCAATAATCTTCTGTATTCTCATCAGTATGGTTTTAGGCCTTTCCACTCAACTACAATGGCGGTTGAATCAATAGTTGAATATGTTATTAATTGTTTTGAGAGTAAGCTGACGGTTGGAGCCTGCTTAATTGACTTATGTAAAGCTTTTGACTGTATCTCTCATGATATCTTATGTGGAAAACTTGAATTTTATGGCGTTACACATTTAGAACTTAGTTTAATAAAATCGTATCTTTGTAATAGAAAACAAAAGGTAGTTTTAAATAACTTGTCATCAGAGTACCTGACCACGATAGCTGGTGTACCGCAAGGTTCGGTGTTAGGCCATTTCCTGTTTTTGGTATTTATTAACGATCTATATTGTAATGTTTCTGCTTTTCCTGCAGATGATACAACTTTATTGTGTTCTAATCGAGACTTAGCCTACACAAAAAACATGCTTACTATTGCTATGAATGAATCTAAACAATGGTTTACTAGTAACAACTTATTAATTAATGAATCAAAAACTGAGCAAGTCTGCTTTTCTCTGAACAATGGTCATTTCAATGAAGATAGCCTTACTAATGTAAAACTTTTAGGTATGTATATTGATAGTAAACTAAGTTGGGAACCTCACGTATCATTTTTAATTAGGAGACTGTCTCGTGTTATTTATTTAATGAGAAAACTAAAAACATGTGTCAGCACTGAAGTTCTTGTTACGGTATATTATGGATTATTTCACTCAGTAATTAGGTATGGTGTCAGATTATGGGGTAATGCCTCTCATAGTTAAAGAGTGTTTGTATGGCAAAAAAAGGCCTTGAGAATTGGATAACTTGGCTCCCCGTGAATCTTGTCGAACTAGTTTTAAGAATCATAAAATTTTAACCTTGCCATCCATGTTTATTTTAAGTAATTTACTACATGTTAGAGATAATATCACTGGATTTGAACAACAATCTTTTAACCATAGTTATAATACCAGACAAAGGGAAAATCTCATCACTCCTCATGTTAGATTGACAAAAACTTTGAAAAGTCATTTTTATTTGCAGTTAAAACTTTTTAATAAGTTACCAACACCTGTTAGAATGTTAAGTACAAGTAGGTTTAAGAATGTTGTGTCTATGTGGCTTAAACAAATGTCTTTTTACTCTGTAGATGAATATTTTAATTTTGATTTTGTAGATAGACCAATAATGTAACTGTCATCCCATACTGACCTTGAAATTTAATCATGTATAAATGTGACCTGTGCCTATTGCATTGTACTATATGTTTAATGGCATTAATAAAGTCTTATTGAGTCTCCGCAACATAAAGTTAACCAACTTTGAGAGGCTGCTATTTCCAAACGAATGGTCCTTTTTCAGTCGGGATTGCGGCAATGTGTTCCTCTAACAAAGATTAAAATGAGGTATAACTCGACCTATGCTTGCATTTAAGATTTTGTAGACTTCCTCTACAGGATGTTCCCCCAAAGCGAAAAAAGACAGTTAAAATGGCCAAAAATTCAGTAACTACAGTGAGGACGTAATCCTAGAATTTCATTGTTCAGCGTTTATTAATAAAATAAATATTAAGGGGTTTTCAGACTTTTTGAAGACCCGGTATATAAAGATGTGTTTTAATTTTTCGCCAGTAAAGCTGCGGGTAATAGCTAGTTATAAATATTTGTTTCTTTTGTTCACCCATAACAAATCATAAATAATATTGAATTAAGGCCTTGTCATATTTTTCTGCTTCTACTAAAATGAGCAACGAGATCGCATGCAGCCACGTTGACGTGAGGGAAGTGAATTTCCGCATTAAAACCTTAAAAAGATCAAATAAAGGTTTTAAACTAACACTGGTTACATTTTTTTGAAAATTGAAAAAAATGTTGGCTGTTCTGTTGTTCCTGGTTATATTTAAATTCACTAATAGGATGCCAATGTTGAACATTATTAAGTTAGAGGAGGTATATTCGGGGTAACAAGTTGGTATAGGGGTATTGGGGGTGATAAAACAATATTAAGATATGAAAAACAGCCTTTTCCAGTATAAAATCCCCATAAGACAACGTACTGTATTTTGACAATTAACATTTTCTTGAATAACTTGGTAAGTACTTCTGCTAGAATGATGAGGGAGGGCTTAAAATCTTTGGCTTTTTACGTACAATAATTTAATGTGCAATAAGTGTACATTTGGGGCTTTTCTGACCCTTTTTGGGCCCGAAAACTCAAAATTTGAAAACTTAAAATTCCCAAAAAAGGGGGTTAGAGTTTTCTGATTGTTTTGCGTAACAAACTTGTCCAACTGATTATAAAAAGGAATGTCCCTACCAAATTTGAAGTAAATCAGACAAAAATTGTGACCGCTAGAGTGCAAATATATATTATAAAGTTTTTAGCGACCCACCAAAACGTGTTCAGTGGATCACATTAGGAACTTCTATGGTGGTCCCGGGCTTAAGTTTCACCGTACGGGTCATGCTAATAGTTCACTCTTCCAAAGAAAATTCACTAAAAAGTGAATAATTTTTGCAAATTCGCATATCTGTTGTTGAATTGTGGGATATGAATTGAATTTGTATGTTTAAGTTTATTTACTTACAAGCTATTTCCCCAATAACATAATACTCATTTCTCATTTAATTATGGACAAATAATATTTGATATACAATAAATATTTGATATAAATAAAGTATGTTAAACAAACAATTCCCAAATATAGGAATTTAAAACGAGATCGCACGCAGCACGCTCAATGACGTGAGGAAAGTGAATTCCCGCATTAAAACCTTCAAAACAATCTAATAAACTTTTAAAACAACACTGGTAGCTTTTTTTAGAAAACTGAAAAATGTTATTTTTTGGCTGTTCTGACGTTCCTGGTTATAATCAAATTGGCCATTAGGATGGCAATGTTGTACATTATCAGGTTAGGACGAGGTACAGTCAGGATAACAAGTTGGTATAGGGGTATTGGGGGTGATAAAATTAGCCTTATGAAAAACAGCCTTTTCCAGTGTAAAATCCCCATAAGACAATGTACCGGTACTGTATAAAAACAATTAACATTTTCCTAACATTAACATTAACTCGGTAAATACTTGTGCTAGATTGATGAGGGAGGGCTTGTAATTTTTTGCATTTTACATACAATAATGCTAGGTTCAGGGCTTTTCTGACCATTTTTGGGCCCAAAATCTCAAAATTTGAAAAATTAAAATCTCAAAATGGGGGTTAGAGTTGTCCGATTGTTTTGCCCAACGAACTTGTCCAACCGTTTACAGAAGGTAAGGTTCCTACCAAATTTTAAGTAAATTACGTTTTGAAGTGCGAACACAAACATATATAAAGTTTTTAGCGACCCCCCAAAACGTGTTCAGGGGGTCATGTTACGAACTTCTATGGTGGTCCCGGGCTTAAGTTTCATCATGCTAATAGGTCACTTTTCCATAGGAAATTCACTAATAACATTAGTGTCTTTTACAAAACCATCTCAACCGTCGCAGGTGATGTGAGACTGTTGATAATGGAGGGACCTCTTGTTTGTTTACACAAAAAGGTTTTCATTTGCATCAGTGTACATTTAGTATCAACTAATCTTCATTCGGTTTCTGAGATTGTAGAATTTGTATTGCATTTTCTGTTGTGTAATTTTAACGATCAATCTAAAAAGCAGTTGCAGTAACGGTAAATTCCTGCTACCCAGAGGATACCAAGCTTACTCTGACTCTAAAGAAAGGGGCAACCTCTGATAGGGAAACCTCAATGAGTGAGGTCGTAAGCGAGCGGCCATTGTTACTAGCTTGACCGATTAAGTTTTCTTGCCAGTATAAAATGTTGCAAATATGATATGTGACCAATTTTAAGGCCTCCCTTCTTAAATACATTATAAAAAAAACTGCTATTTTTCCAAAACAAAACGGAAATGTACAATGTGGAAGTGTATCATACATACCCTCTGACGCAGTGAGCCCCAGTGAGCACCACCTGGGGGTGGATGAGAGAACCACCGCACTGGTAAACGTTGACAGGTTTGCCGTCCTGGCTGCGTGTAGTGTCAGGCTGCACCACCGCCACCATCCACGGGAACTCTCCATACTGAGCTTCATTGTCCTTGTCCCCGATGATGCGGACTCTAACACCATCCATATTACGCATGCCACATTTTTTCTTGGGGGGAACCATTGGTGGCTTGGTAGTGGCTGGTTGCCTGACATAAGTCGCTTCACAGCACTTTTGGTCATAGGCGCCACACTCGTCCTTGATCCTAGACATGAATTAATGGTGAATGTAATTAACTGAATTCCTCCTTTCAATTTGCATGCAAAATTAAAATATACGACATTTTATTTTATGATGTGTTTACAGAATAGTTATTATTTCAATATTTTGCATAACTTTCAAATATCAACAGAATTAGTAAAAATACTAAAGTTTGTCCATAATAACATAAAATGTACTTTACACCCCTTCTGCTCAAATAGTTATTTATTTATTTTAAGATAGTAAAGTAGGTATTTTCGAAAATTACCGCGCTCCGCTTGTGGGGTAACAGTTTTCCTCAAGCGAGAAAGACACTTTTCATTTTAATTACATACCCAATTTTTCTTACAGCTGCAATTTTGGATACCACACGACAAAAAATTTCCTTTCATCCATTTTTACTGAATTCAGAAGATTGAGGTTATAAACACCAAGTCAGTTAGCTTGGTCCAAAGCAACAATCAATCAGCTATTTATTATCATCAGAGAGCGGAAAAGTAAGTCGTAGTAAGCGAAAAAGATTCTTTCGTTCCCTAAACAGAAAACATTAGTATTTTGTTTGTAAAGAAGCACATTAGGCACGGTTGTAGGAAGAAATATTTGTAGGGTCCCAAAAGTCATTTATCCCTTATGTAAAATAAAGTGAGCTAGATTTGTCCTAGCCTAAAGTAAATTACCTCTGCCAATTCCCTAATATGGCATGCCAATTTGTTATTTTCATAAATGGCTTTTAGGCTCCTTATGGGACTAATTTCCTATATTTTTGTGTAAAGAGGCACATTTTCTGGTTACAAACTTAAGATTTCAGAATTACCTAATGTCAAGCAATCCTACTCCATCTTCAGCAACAGTGTTGTTGTCATCACACAAGTAGAAAGCCACACACTCACAGTTCTTGGAGTTTGCAATACTGTTGTTTCCTGGAGGAGGACTGTAGCTACCACTGTTGTTGCTGTTTTTGGGGGGAGGGCTATAGCCACCACCATTGTTGTTTTCTGGAGGTGGATTGTAGCTACCACCGTTGTTGCTGTTTTTGGGGGGAGGGCTGTAGCTACCGCCGTTGTTGTTTTCTGGAGGAGGATTGTAGCTACCACTGTTGTTGCTGTTTTTGGGGGGAGGGCTATAGCCACCACCATTGTTGTTTTCTGGAGGTGGATTGTAGCTACCACCGTTGTTGCTGTTTTTGGGGGGAGGGCTGTAGCTACCGCCGTTGTTGTTTTCTGGAGGAGGATTGTAGCTACCACTGTTGTTGCTGTTTTTGGGGGGAGGGCTATAGCCACCACCATTGTTGTTTTCTGGAGGTGGATTGTAGCTACCACCGTTGTTGCTGTTTTTGGGGGGAGGGCTGTAGCTACCGCCGTTGTTGTTTTCTGGAGGAGGATTGTAGCTACCACCATTGTTGCTGTTTTTTGGAGGAGGGCTGTAGCCACTACCATTGTTATTTTCTAGAGGAGGATTGTAGCTACCACCATTGTTGCTGTTTTTAGGGGGATTGCTGTAGTCACCACCGTTATTGTTTTCTGGATGAGAATTGTAGCTACCACCATTGTTGCTGTTTTTGGGGGGAGTGCTGTAGCCACCACCGTTGTTGTTTTCTGGAGGACTGTAGCTACCACCGTTGTTGCTGTTTTTAGGGGGAGTGCTGTAGCTACCACCGCTGTTGTTTTCTGGAGGTGGATTGTAGCTACCACCATTGTTGCTGTTTTTGTGGGGAGGGCTGTAGCTACCGCCGTTGTTGTTTTCTGGAGGAGGATTGTAGCTACCACCATTGTTGCTGTTTTTAGGGGGATTGCTGTAGCCACCACCGTTGTTGTTTTCTGGAGGAGGACTGTAGCTACCACCGTTGTTGCTGTTTTTAGGGGGAGTGCTGTAGCTACCACCGCTGTTGTTTTCTGGAGGTGGACTGTAGCTACCACCGTTGTTGCTGTTTTTTGGGGGAGGGCTGTAGCCACCACCATTATTGTTTTCTGGAGGAGGATTGTAGCTACCACCATTGTTGCTGTTTTTAGGGGGATTGCTGTAGCCACCACTGTTATTGTTTTCTGGATGAGAGTTGTAGCTACCACCATTGTTGCTGTTTTTGGGGGGAGTGCTGTAGCCACCACCGTTGTTGTTTTCTGGAGGAGGATTGTAGCTACCACCGTTGTTGCTGTTTTGAGAATTAGAGTTGTAGCCACTACCATTGTTTGTGTTCGGAGGAGTATATTTTTCACCATTATTCTTGCCAGGGGGATGATTGTACACGGTGTTGATGTTATTATTGGTTTTGTTGCAGTTGGCGTTTCCACAGCTACCACTATTAAATAGATTATTATTATTAATTAGCATTATATCCCCATTGCACTAAACCTGAGTATTTAGCAAACTTATTATAAAATCTGATTGATGTTAAAGGACTAAATGGAAAATAAAAATATAGTTATTCATTGTTTTTTTCTTCTGATAATACAAATGCTTCTATATTTGCGCTGATAAAGGAGGCGAATAAAATGTTATTTTTATTTATTTTATTTCATAAATATGTATTTTTTATTGTAAACCCTTTTACTCATATTTAAACATATCATACAATAATAAAAAGTAACAGGTTTTATTGGAATATATTCATGAATAAGATTAATATAGCCTTATTAACTATCTTGAATCTCAACAATAAAACAAATCATCATACACTTTATTAAAAGGTCTTACAGAGAACTCTGAAAGAATATTTTGTATAAAACCTCTATGAAGGAAGAAAGGATAGTATAAAAGAGAAACAAATGTAAAACAAGAATAAATTTTGCAAGCCAAATCTCTGCTACTAATTTGTTTATAATTGAATTCAGGTAAATTGACAGATGCACTCCGGCCCATCTAGATAAAAAATTAGCATGAAATTAATGAAAATTGGGGTGATGAGATACTTTTAATATGATTAAGGAGGACTTGTATCAAGCACACCTTTCTAGAACCAGCACAGAATGAATGACAAAGGACTAACAAGGATATGGTGGTGAGTAGAGTAAGAGCCACGTAAGTTGGCATAAACAGAAATAAACAAACTATTACCGTTTTGCAAACGTATGCATAAAATTCAGTCTTAAAAACATATTTTCCGTATGTTTTGATTTCTAATCGTGTTTTCAATGACAGCTGTTGTTGCAGTTGTATCTGCAATGTTAATTGCGACAATTTAAAGGCAATTACTTGCATTCAAACTTAGCAATTTGATTGCAATTTGCAATTTGTTTTACAATTTATTTGTAAACAATCACTATCTGACAGCTTGGGGAAACTGTAAACAAGTGGCACATGTGGTTCAACCACGTTTGTAATGTGACTAGTATACAAAAAGTGGTTGAAATGAATAGTACACTCATGTGCCAACTTACGTGCCTTTTACTCTACCATCTACTAACCAAGAAAAATTTCAAGAAAAAACACATTAAAATATTTAAAAAAACTAAATTTGCCCATCATGAACTTTGTGACAGTTTCTTCAGCACATGTTTCAATGACTAGGTACTTTCTACTCGTACTTCCATGGCTTAAAAAAATTATATTCAATTTAATTATCTGAACTATTTTATATGGATAGTTTAAAGCAAGTTAATGTACAGAACCAATCAAATTACAAATAAATGATCATATAGAGTTTTTATCATTGGTCCCAACTTTACTACTTTTTTCTTTGAGGTATGATAATAGGAAAGATTTGTAGGATATGTACTGCATCAATCGATACATTTAAGGTTTTCTAGCTAAACAGAAAAGACCTTGTAAAAACAGCTGTAAAGGTCACGTGATCAACAATCCTTTTTGGAGTGTTGCTGGAAACGATATTTATCAAACGCATACCATATTTTGTATTTTCCTCTTAGTTTTAATTTTGAAATAAAAGTTATTTAACTGCTTGGTATGCTTTGATCAGCAGTTATTTTAATAAACCTAATTTGTATTGTTGTTTAAAAGGCACATTAGTCTTTTTTAATACAAAATCAGGGAACCCAACCAGTCTTTCAAATCAAAAGACGACTTTTGTTTTATCCGTTTTATATAGATGTTTAATGTTATTTAATTTGTGTTTTGTAATTATATGACATAATGTGTAGGTTTATTAAATACCAAACATTAGTTACAAAACAATTAATCTAAAATGTTGAAAACAATTAATATAAACAAGTTGTCCAGCGGAAATTTTAAAACTGTGCCATTATAACTGTGCCCTATAAGGTTGCAACACTTCTAGTAGGTTGTTGATATTATGCACTAGCTGAACGACCTCGGAAGACACCTTTGCTGCGAACATTACTCTTAAGGGAATAAGCATACAAACCATGCTAAAGGCTCTACAAACCATGCTGCATTGTACCCTAAGCCTATCATGGACACAATGTCCTAGAGAACCTTCCTGTGGTTCTGTCACCTGGGGTCACCAAGCTTAAGAGCCTCAACAGTCGAGGTGTCCTCATCACCTTCCCTTCCCCCCTACCACAATATGGTTAGTTCCTGCATTTGACAGTTAAACATTGCTGGTTTTAAACATGGTTAAGAAACAATACATATGACAAATATATTTTTAAGACTGAGTTTTATGCTTAGGTTCGTGAAAAGATAATAGTTTGTTTACTTCTGTTTGTGCCAATTAACGTGCCTCTTACTCTACCAGGTTTGCTACATGCTTGCTGAGATGAACTCCTATGCAGAGTTGTGGTAACACAAAAATGTATATAAAACTTGAGGTTATAACCTTGGGTAATGCGACTGACTGGATTGCTTGAGCAGTATATAGTGCCTGCTGTCATAATCATTTATTCCTTAGACATTATAAATTATAAGTTTAATTATCTTGTTTTAAGTTTTACTACATGTTTTAGATAGGATAAATAAACTAATTCTCACAACACTACAAAATATATTTACACATCTGCTGTACTTACATACAAAATACGGTAAATATACAAAAAAGATATTACAAGGCAATCAATTTCAGGGCCAAATCAGAGAATCTCCCATTGAGCCTGATGATGGCCGGTGTGACTGGTTGAAATCGATCGCATTATAATGTACTTATTGTATAGTTACCGTTTTCGTATGTATATACTTTTCCATAGGAAATTCACTAAACGACACAGTAAATTTGATTTAAGTAATTGTAGACCAATCAGTTATAAGTAAAATTGTAGAAAGTTTAGTAAATGATCAGCGATTGTATTATACTTTTGTGGAAATAATCTTTTTAATCATTGCCAATTTGGATACAATGCAAAGAGAGAACCAATACTAGGATGGTCTGCCGTTACACTTTAGACGCATAAATGAGCAAAGCAACAGTTACAACGTTAAAGCGCGAACAAAGAAGATCTACGGGGAAGAATGCTACATTTAGTAAACAAACTTAAACTAATGTAATCAAAACAGTGTCAGATTTGAACAGCTGTTTATTTTATTTAAATTAAGTCAGTTAAAAACATGTGACATAAACCCAGTAAAAATGTCTTCCATTACAATTACATGTGAACTTTAAAACCCAGTGGGGCGTACCCTAGGAGGAATTTTGCAAATCTCTCTAAAGAAAAACCTTCTCCTCGATTTCACCTACCTACTGGCCAAATTTCATATGAATCGGTAAAGCCGTTACTGTGATGCCATTACAAAGAAGTGACAAAGTGAGGGGGAGAGAGCTTCGCTCAGTAAAAAAATTATTGGTTTAGTTTAAAAGAGCTGGAAAATCGTAGCACTGTCCTCTTGAGATTTCATGACATGAAGAAAGGCTTTGATACTGTGTTTCATGAAATATTGTTACAGAAATTGATTTATATAAATTAAAACAAAACACATAACAGTTTTTGGAGTCTTAATTAGATAACAGTTATCAAAGTTACAACTGTAATAATGGATTTTCAGATTTAAAAAAGAGTAAGTTGAGTACCTCAAGGCTCTATTTTTGATCCAGTTTGTTTTGTTATCTAAGTTAAAGATCTGCCAGTAAAGTTATACATTAATTATTTGAGAGCTTATTTATTTGCAGATGACTTGCCAGTACAAATAAAATATGAAAACTTGCCAAAACCCTCAGTAGATTTTAATAAAACAAATAGGCTAGTTTAATCAATTATTGGTGCATATCAAATAAGTTGTTTCTAAATTTTGATAAAACCCAAAACTTTAATATAAGCTTAAATAATAGACACAAAACAAAACCATATTAAATTGTTAGGTATTGTTATAGAATCTAATTTTAAATGGAAAGTTTGTATTATTTTTTTTAACTAGCCAAAGGTATATTTATGTTAAATAGATAAAACATTACTTAGATTTGAACCCACTGAAATGTGTATATTTTGCTCATGAACATTCTCATTTAAACTGTGGTATAGTTCTCTGGGGTATTATCAATTGCATAAAAAAACTTTTTGTGTTACAAAAAAAAGCTATTCGAATATAATGTATAATGAAATTTCAGAACACATTCTAAACCATTATTTATAGAAACTAATATTATAACTTTACCAGCTATGTATATTTTAAACTGTTTAGTGCTTGCAAAAATAAATTTGATCGGCCTGACACAAATTCATATGTTCATAATTTTTATAACAGAAAAATATTTAATAGATAAAGTATAATTTAATAGTTTTATGGAGTGGTCAACAAGATTTTATAATATGATACCTCATGAAACATGATGACTAAATATTACAAAATTTAAGCAAACTATTACACGTTTTTTTAAATTATGTCCTTAAAATGTAAACGATTTTCTTACTGATGATCATTTTAGAATTTTAGTTGTAAGAAATATGTGACGATGCTTGTTAAACTTGTAATGACAATTATAAGTATTCTGATTATGATTCTGAATCTGATTGTTTGCAAGGTCGGAACCAATGATTGAACCATACAATCAGCCCGCATTGGTACCTACTGTGAGTGTTGAGTTTAAGTAGAGATGAGTGTGTTGTTTTAAGTTGATTGACCTTCTTAATAATAACTTAATGTTTTTGATGCTCAAGAATAATTTCCTCAGTACCACCCACATTTTGTCAAGTGTAGGCAGGACCATTCGATTCACTGCTGGGTAACTTTCTCTATATTTTAATAACATCAAGGTTCATAAATTAAAGTGGTTGTTTTTCTTATTCTTTTCGGTTTTCTTATTTAGTGATTTGAATTCTTAAATTTTCTAAACGTTTAATATTACTTCGTGTCATCTAAACAAACTGACTGACCTTCCCCGAGCAAAGCTTTGCCCCTAGGTAAATACATATAACAAATTAGGGTTATTATGATAGTTAGTTACACCAAACAGCTGTTATAAGGATACTTGAAAGGCATAAACATATGTTCATTATGAAAATAACAAATCCACTTAAATGGCAACTCAAACTCTTTTTTCGATGTCAAAGTTAGCTCTATATAAAAATAGGGGAATGAGCGTAACGAACGAGCTCATCTTGAAAATGAACGAGCATTTTTGACATAATAAATTCAATGACATTAGGACAAGACAACGTCTGTCTGATCAGCTAATATAAAATGCTTGTCAAAATGTAAACTTTCATAAGGTAAAGTTCTTAATTATAATGTTGTCAGTATGTAGTGTTGCACAAAGTAAAGTTTCATAACGTAAAGCTCAATTTAAATTAATATACCAGTTCAGAAAGTAGAGTGGCATCAAGTTTTCATTTAGTTTAATTTAAACCAAAACAGATGTCATATCGTTAACTAATTTTAATTCAAATAATACATGTAAGTGTTTCACAACATAAAGTTTCATGATGTCCAGTATTTAATTTTTAGTTCTATTGGAAGGCAGTGTTTCATAAGGTAAAGTTTGTAAACATAAAGTTTGTTCCTGTTTCAAATCGTAATGTTTCTTAACGTCCAGTTATAGAACTCACTCCAGTTCAATCAAATTTTGCCAGTGCTGGATTGGAGTGAACAATCTTTGGCGTTTACGGTTATAGCTTGACGTTGTGAAACATTCCTTTGTGAAACACCTATATATTGAATTTGTATTTAAATGTAAGCTTTACGTTTTAAAACTGAACGTTATGACATCTGTTTTGGTTTAAATTAAACAAAATGAAAACTTTATACCACTCTATAACTGAACTGTTATATTAATTTAAGTAGAGATTTAATTTATGAAACTTTACTTTGTGCAACTCTACATATTTACAACATTATAATTAGGAACTAGACTTTATGAAACTTTACGTTTCGAAACATGTTGTTTTTAAACTACAAACTTTATGTTTTGAAAATTTACCTTATGAAACACCGCCTCCCAATAGAATTAAAAATAAAATTCTGGACTTTGTGAAACTTTATTTTGCTAAACACTTTACTTAATATTTTGAAACTTCATGATGTGAAAACTGTTTCTATTTCATTATATTACATGAAAACTTTACGTTGTGAAATGTTTCCATGTTTTTCATAGAACTTTATGTTATGAACCTTGACGTTGTACAACAGACCCATTTATGGCTTAAGAGGGGATGATATCAAAGTCAAATATTGTTTAGTTCATTTGTAAAACAAAATAAAGTTATAAGAACAAAAATAAAAATATTATTGCTAAACAAAACATATTAGACAGAGGGCAAACTTACTTAAAACAAGTAGTATAATTTGTTAACTTTAATTGGCTGGTGTTTGTGAGAGAAAATTTAACTGAAAGGATTGAAAGTGGAATAAACCTTGGCTGTGATGGTATTTTGATAGAGATAAACCAGCACAAAATTAAAAGTGGTATTCTATTGATCTTATAGTGTTGATGCAATATGCTGAACAAGAAAGCATAGCTGGATAAGTAATCTAGTTTTTTGTTTCACCATCTGCGACTAACATCATCTAGTATTCGTCTAGTCAAAATTAGACTAGACTAGTTTTTTTGCTCGGCTCCTGTATCAATTTTATTAACACCTTAAAGTTTCTGCAGAATTGTTAAGACTACTTTTTTATTTTAGCCACTGTTAATATTTATGCACTAAAATTTTACAAAACAAGTTCAAATTGCACAATAAACAGTTGTAGAGCACTACAATTTAAAATAATTTCATCTTCAAAATATAAACAGCTGAGACGTTAAATAAATCTTTCATATAATGATATTGTACAAGACATATCCATCAAGCACATAAAGTAAGACTTAATTATAACAAGTAAGACTATAGTAAGATTTTTAGCAAGCAGTGGCGGACTTACCATAAGGCACAGTAGGCACGTGCCTAGGGGCACCCGGCCGCGGAAGCAGGCGCATGGTCATCGGTGGTGGTTAGCGGTGAAGATGACTGTCTACACTTTTACCAAAGTGACCCGTGTGAAAAACCTCTGGTAATAAATGAAGCATGTGGTATTTTGAATAGCAAGTACAGACTGGAAACTGCATTGATGTTGAAGATTTGGACAGATATTTTACAAAGGTTTGGGAAAGTAAGAGAGACTCTCCAAAGTGTTGATACGTCCATTGAAAGAGCAAACCAACTCTATGATTCTCTTGTAGAATATATGGATTCCTTTTGTAATATTTTTGACGTATATGGAAAAAAGGCAATGGCTCGATGAGAATGGTGTGAGAGTGATTATGACACTTATTCAAAACGCTTTAAGAAGAGAAAACGTTGTCCAGATGAAGAGAGTAGAGACGAAGTCGTCCTTACAGGGCGAGACAAGTTTAAAGTGGAAAACTTTTATGTTATCACTGACAGACTTAAAAGTGAATTACTAAAAATAAAAGAAGCGTATTCTGTAGTATCTGACAGATTTTCAGTCTTTTCTGACCTTTCAAACACACAACCATCAGTAATTTTAGAATATGCAACAATTAAAACTGCAAAACCTTTACGATACCGACCGAGAGTCATCAGTTGGGAGTGAGTGTGTGCATTTTTCAAAATTGATCAAATGCAATAACAGCAATTACACACCTCTTTCTATGAGCACATTCCTCAGAGAAGCGAACTTGCAGGATACATTTTCTGTTGTAGATATAGCTCTGAGAATATATTTGTGTACTGCGGTTAGCAACTGTTCTGGAGAAAGATCATTTTCATCATTAAAGAGGATTAAATCATATCTACGTTTTACCCTAAAGGAAGAAAGATTGAATCCTCTTGCAATTCTGAACCTTGAAGCCAATATCCTTAATGGTGAAGGTTTTGGATTTGAAAAATTAATAGAATAGTTTTTTGTTATTAAAGCAAGGTGTAAACGTTTAATGTAAGAACATACTTTCATAATTCCTCAACAGTTTTGTTTTCGTAGTAAACCTGTTAAACAATACTTTATATTCCACATACAAAGAACATTCATGATAATTGTTCACTATTTTTATCATTATATTGCATTTCCGTTATATTAACAAGGAAAATACGAGTTTAAGAGAATTTCTCCTGTTTGCGTTAAAAAAGTATTACTTCTTAAGATCCTAAGAGTAATAAATCAAACTTAACAAACATTGTGAACTGACTTATTTTGAATCTTCTTCACCAAAAATTGAGAAAATTAAAGTGTGAATACTTTCATAATATATTACTTTAAATATAGTTAATTTATTATTAATATAATTATTATATGATACATGATATTATTACATTAAATAAATATCTAGCAGATATATATTAATAAGTGAATAGAAATTAGAAGAAAAACTAAAAGAAAAACAATTTTAACTAATTTTAATCAAATCTCGTCAAGAACAGCATTGCGTCCGACGATTAATTTAGGCTATTCATATTCATTCTTGCCTCAACCACAAAATATATGTTTTTTTCAAAACGTATAGATACAAATTAAAAATAATGTGCTCATATTGTACTATGACTTTCTTGGAAAAATGCATTAATAAGCGTGCCAACAATGGGAAATTTAATATCGCCTTTAAGTTGAAACCTTTCCTTTTTTCGTAAAACACAAAGGGGTGGTCGGCCGAACGGGCCTAGGGGCGGCGCCATAGGTAAGTCCGCCACTGATAGCATGTAAGACATAATAGCATTAATTGGAGTAGGGAACACCAAGTTGTGACAGTTGTAAACATCTTTCTTAATTCAGACCATTTTTGTATTTATCTTGTACAAGTTCGTTAAGAATGTCACTTATTCAGCAGTCCAAATTAGAACGTAAGTATGAAGCGCAATGACAACTGATAAATACGATGGTCAGCATTTTAAAGGCTAAACTAACTAGCTAACGCCTTGCGTAAATCATTCAAGGCTAAAATTTAAAATATGCCTGTAACATTTTTGGATAATTTTTAACACTTTAGAAGGCTAGCCCAGCACCTCAAAATAACTTGAGGTATGTTATTTAAATTAGTCTAGGTAAACTTATGTTTAAACTCAAGTAAAAACTGTATTGTTAGCTAATTTGTACCTATATCCATCAACAAAGCTAAACCATACATGACGTTTTTTGAGAAAACTGAAAGTCTGAAAGTCAGATCTCCATCAACCACAAATTGTATTCTAGATCTTGGTTAGAAATTTTGAGTCAAAATATTAATGTTTTCCAAAATTCAAAATTGAGAAAATATTTAATGAAGTCCATTATTTAAGTTAGATTTTCGTGTCATTTGTTTTTTAAATTATGAGCAGATTCAACATTTAAATGAAAAGCCTAAGATGTTACCTTTTTATAACATAAATTTTGGTGTTTACCAAAATATAATATATAAGAACTAGATAAGTTATGTCATAAAATATTATAAATGTTTAGTTTTTTTTAATAAGTAATAACTTGGACTTTCCAGCTCTGATGTGTTCTAAAGGCAAATTGAGTACGACACACCTACAATTCTCAATAGAGATTGTTTGATAAGTCACTTAACATTATGGCAAGGCAACGGACTCCAGGTCCATGGCAGCGGCCCTGGTAAGTAAATGTGACCAGTTCTGCCGAACTTGCACTCCAACGGCTCACCCCTTGCTTTGCTGGATATGTTCCCATGCACATGTTTGAGGCCCATGAGGATAAGCCAGGTAAGGTTGAGAGGCTGCCTCTTTAAATAAATTCTTAGCTAATGATTCAGATTTTATTAAAAATTTGCTAAATACGCAGGTTATGTAGTGGAAGTATTTGTTTCTGCAGTGCATATTTGCGTTAGGATAAACTAACTTGTGAGTCGTTTGAGGAGGCACAATCAACTGTAGGAGAAGAGGGACAGGGTAAGAAAACTATCCTTAGGTAGCAAATTATTAAAACAATTCATGAATAAACCAAAGCAGCAATAACTGAATCAATAAAGTTTTTAAAACTCTTGCATGCACTGACACGTTCACCATCAGTTAGAGAACACTGAGGCATAAGTATTTATTAATCGTTTAAAATGTGCTTTAACTTATCTTTTGATGCGCTTATTTTCCATATCTTACAGATTTTGGGCAAAGAGCGACACCAATAATTCTGAGGATTGCTGAGAGATTATTTGTTGACAGAGTGGTCAACAAGTGGGTTGGACCCAGAACCCTAGATAATAGAACTGAAACTATTCTTGTTTAATCACAAAAACTAAACTTCAGGTTACTTGTAAATAATTTTCAAACTTTTTTATATTAAAACTTTATTAGGTTATATTTCTTTTAATAATTTCTCAAAAGATCTTTAAACATTTAGATACCTGAGTTCATCATAAAAACATTTTTAAGGACGGTTTTTATTAAAACTTGTGAGTAAAATAAAATGCTTTTTAAATTTGAGTTTCATTGACAGCATTAGTAGGCCAGAAAGTGTTACACTAAGGAGATGCTGCGCTGCTGCAGCTTGTTGTAGATCCAGGTGACGAAGGAGGGCACGTTGACATAGACTCCGGGGGTCTCGGTGTTACAGTTGATGCCCCATGCCACAATACCAGCCTGCACGTACACTCTAGGGTTGGTCTTGCTGGGGCATGCCAGCGGACTGCCTCCGTCACCCTGCACACACATAGCTTATGTTATTGGAGTGTAATACTGTGTTTGTATATGCACACACGCCGGCCTGCACTACATATTTGGATAAGTGCCTCCCTTTTGAGGTGAGTTTCTGTCTGTTTACTACTCTTCCCATCCCTTATATTTGATCCCATCCCATCCCATCCCATATTTGACAGCTGTTTATATAACGAATGCTAGCAAAACAGGGAGAACAGATGTTTCAGTCATAATGCAAATACAAATACTACTAGCTAATAGAATGGTAACACCCTTCTATTATCCTTTTTACCTTCACGTTAAAACAATTAAACCTATTTGTGAGGGGGAAGGATGAGGGCTGGGGAGACGATGTGGTGGAGAGGTTTCAGGCATAAATAAAAAGGCTACTGTTTATTGGAACGGTAACGCCCTTCTGCTATCCTTTTTAACTCCACATTAAAAAAATTACCTAGGGGTGAGGGTTGGGGAAGGGGAGGGAGAGAGAGGGAAGAGAGAAGGAGAGATAGATGAGCGCAACAAAACCCACTAAATATTAAACTTGTTTTCAAATATTCATCAAATAATATTTAGTTGAATTTCGACCATTGGGCGGTTTCTAGTATTCATAAACAAGCAAGACATCACATGTTTCTTATTCTCCATATCAGACATGGGTTTCTGCTCATCTACAGGTATGCGCAGGTAACCTTTCTAATGGTATGCGCAAATTTCTCTTATGATGCACTCAAGCTGAGAAAAAAGAAGGACAAGTTTTGTGCTTGCCTATTAATATAAAGATAAATTGGTAAAACTTGGAATGTTGCTTCATCTAGTGGTGATCCATTGGTATTTAAATAAAAATACAATTTTTATGGTCCTTGATGCAGCAAACCTGCATACTCAGTCCTAATGTTTTTCTTATGGAGAATAAATAAAATGTCATATCTTGCTTATTTACGAATATGCTTCGATGAAAGTTGGTAAGTGGCTTCATGCACATAGTGAAGTCCCATTTGAAATTCACTGAGTAAGTAGGTTTGCTGCAACAGGGGAATTTTTATATCATGGTAATTGTAATTGTTTACAAAACTTTCAATTAACTTTTTTCCCAGTATTTGTCGACAGTTATATAACTAAGGAGATACAGATGTTAGCTACTGCAGGTACCCGTTGGAGGGGAAACCCCAAAATACCAATTTTTATATATTCAAAATGTATATCTATTGTTTTTAGTATTTTTTATTTATTTTTGTATTTGTTTTATTTGTAAATACGTATAAATCGTTCAGTTTAAGATATCAACAGAACGATGGTTGTTGACCATACAAGAAGGTTAGGAGGTATGGATTTTTATCATACCCAAAACCCATAAACCCAGTACTGAATTATACAGGGTGTCTTGCAACCACTTGAACAAACTCAACCATGTTATTCAGCAGGTAAAAACAAACAAATAATGCATATGTCCTATCTTGTCCCGTTTTCTGCCTGTTGGTCTGTATGAAGTTTGTAAAAACCTTTATATCTTTGAAACGGTTTAAGATAAAATCATTAAACATGTTATGAGTGTTACTGTAGACAGTTGACAAATGGATCCCAAATAAATTTGGTTTTCATACAATTTTGCATTTCAAGATGGCAGCAGTTCAAAGTTGTCAAAGTTAAATATCTAAGAAAATACAAAATTTATTAAAAAATGTTAAGATACAAAATATTTAGAAAATTTCAAGGGAAATCAAATGAAGTGTCATATTTAAATATTGATTGATGGATAACGGATGTAATACTTCCTTGAAGAATAATTAAACGTTGGGTGTTTATCTCACAATACTTTCTCTTTCATTTAGCCTACTTAATTTTGTGGGATAGGAATGCCTTGGCTTGGAATTAATTCTCTTTGCCTCTCTTTAGATAATCTACAGCAGCTCTTTGAATTATGAACTACAGGTGTTTTGATATATAAATTTCAAGGTTACATAAATATCGGTGATAAAAATGTTGGGACTAATAATGAATATTACAGGCAGATGGGAGGTTTAAAAATGTTACGAATTAATACAATTAAATGCCGGCTATGAATTCCTCTTAAATCTCAGGGGGTGGTGGATCGAGCTGGCTCAAAGGTTATCGAACATTGGATAAATTAAAACACATGAAAATGAATACCAATTATTTAAGATTTTGTGCTAAATAAAACTCTACCAATATCGATCTCTGGATGAAATTAATTTAGGAAACAGTCCACTTGATTGTTGGTCTAGAAATCTAGGCCAGACACAAAATTGTTCTTTGGAAGTTACTCTTGACTCTAGATGAAGAATTTGCTTCTATTGACATTGTTTTAAATTATGATATTAATCAATTTGATCTTGATGAATTTGTTTTTAAAATGGTCCAACGAATTTAAGTTCTTCTTTGAATTTCTTAGTTATAGGCCAAATTTTAATGGAATGCTCTTACCAACTGGATACCTACTATATATATTCTTCACTCAGTAATAAAATTTAGTTTGATGTGGCAAAGGGGGATAGATAATATACTGAGCTCTAGTGGGCTCCTATTAAAAGGTTTTCAGTACCTAATATACTGTTTTACTGGGAGGGAGAAGAAAATTACGAGCAATGCTCTTAATGGGGTGTTTTCACTGCCATGGTTGGATTCAGAAGAAGGAGGAAAAGGTCTCTGGGCTTGGTGATGGATCTTCAACAATGCTAATTACACATGTTCTTGAAGTGTTTCACTGTTCAGGAAGTCTATTTTACATAATTAACATTTGAGGAACAAATTGTAAAAGGATAAAAATAAAATGAATATTAATGTATGGTCATGTTCATGTGACATTGCACAGAGAAAACTAGAATTGAATTGTTAAAAGTTGGCCTTTTTTGATGCTGAATATGGTCACCTGCCTACTTTTGAACACTAAATTTGAGTTTTCTTTGTTATATATCAGTCAGTCTTTACACATGACAAACCATTTGATTTTTATTTAAATTGTCTAAATATTTTGTATCTTAACATTTTTTTATAAAATTTGAATTTTATTAGATATTTAACTTTGAACATTTTAAACAGTCGCCATCTTGAAACGTTAAAGTGTTATGAAAACCAAATTTATTTGGAATTTGTCAACTGCCTATAGTAACGCTCATACCAAGTTTTATTATTTTATCTTAAACAGTTTAAAATATATAAAGCTTTTTGTACAAAATTCATACAGACCGACAGACAGAAAATGAGATAAGATAGGACACATGTTATACTACATTATTTGTTTGTTTTGTACTGTTGAATGACTTGGTTAAGTTTGTTCAAATGATTGCAAGACGCCATATTGTTATTCTATGTGAAAATTTCAAATTGTTTGATGTTATCTAACATATACAGGGTTGGTGAAAAGTCCCGGGACGGCTTAATATTTTTTTAACCGTTACAGATGGAGCTATACAAGTTGGTACACTGTTACTGGGCATAAAACACTATTTTACTACAATTTCAATGAGCCACTACCACCTCAGTGGGACGGCTCACAAGGAGTCGGAAGAAAATCTTAAATAGAAGCATAGGTTGATATTCACATCAAATTAAAGGTCTTTATTAGTAGAATACAATGCCACAAATCCGACTTTAAACGGACAACCGAGCCCAAAACGGCAGCTATTCAAAGATGGCTTGAATTTGAAATTTTGATGTGCTGAATTTTTTAATCGGTTTAGTAATTTATTTGCTAGGAGAGTAAATTTTTGCAAATTAAATTGAAATGTATTACATTAATGTAATTTTACATTTTAATGCAAAATTTAAATGTGTTACATTAGATTACACACAGCTACTTATCAACATTTCAAATTCAAGCCATCTTTTAATAGCTGTCATTTTGGGCTCGGTTGTCCGTTTAAAGTCGGATTTGCGGCATTGTATTCTAATAATAAAGACCTTTAATTTGATGTGCATATCAACCTATGCTTCTATTTAATATTTTCTTCCGGCTCCTTGTGGGCCGTCCCCCTGAGGTGGTAGCGGCTCATTGAAATTGTAGTAAAATAGTGTTTTATGCCCAGTAACAGTGTACCAACTTGTATAGCTCAATCTGTAACGGTTAAAAAAATATTAAGCCGTCCCGGGACTTTTCACCAACCCTGTATACAGCCGCTTGTGTAACTGACTGACTCACTGAGGTATACGAATTCTAGACCACTTCTAGATGAGCTATCGACGTGAAATTTTGCATGCAGGTAGATTTAACCTTGTAACCCCCAGAAAAATTGCCAAAACTTACAATTTCTAATTATTAAATCTTTTTAAAAAATAGTTTAAAATATATTAGTTACGTAGACTACGTTACCGACATGCATTATTTCGATATTGTAACCGTTTTGGTAATGTAGTTTACAAAAATCTAAATCGGCTTTCTCGTGTAAGCGTTATGTGGCAATCCAGTCACAAAAAATGTGTTTCTTATTAAATATTAATAATTTTAAACTTAACTAAATATGTTTACATAAACTCATGATTGCTTATTGCTCAACATCGAAACATATCATTTTAGGTTCTCGCTGGTAAGAAAACTTGGTGTTTCAACCACACCTTTTGATTATTCATTACATAATTTCCCTTGAACCCTTCGGTGTACTGTCCAGATTTTACGTATTTTTTGTAGCAATAACATTTTCTTACGTTGCCCGTGGATCAGTTTACTAGGCTTTGCGTTATTCTCAGCTTGCTTCTTTTAGCAACTACGCGCAGTGCGTGGCGAATTCCGCTTGTGCTTGGGGGTGAGTGATGCCATAAATTAAACATACTCCTGAGGGATACGCTTAATCTATGGTTGTGCATGTGTGCCATTGACAAGATTCTCATAGCTTCCGACCAGTTGTATACGAGCTCGGTGTAACTGACTCAGGTATACGAATGCTATCCCACTTCTAGATGAACCAACTAGGGACGTGACATTTTGTACACTTTTGCCTTGGCCACTTACGTATGAGCTGGGAATGTGACTTTTGGCATACAGTGTAGCTTGTAACTCCCAATATTTAATTACTAACCTTAACAAAAATATAAAAATCCATGAGTACGTAAACTACGTTATTTAAATGCATTATTTGGATTTCAAAATATTTTCTGTAATATCGGTAATGTAGTATGCAGCTTATGTTGTAGTAACATTTTAACTCTTTTAATATTAAACCTATTCTTTTTCTACTAAACCTATTTATTTTTAAACGTTTCAAAGGAATTGGTAGTCGCTAAACTATGTTCTAACTTAAGGTTGTAACTGGTGGTTTTATCCTTTAAGACTATTAATTCTATTTCATTATACAGTGTGTAAAAAATGTCCGTCCCCCCTTTAATTTTTTGTGTTTTTGTTTGTTAAAATAAACAAATAACTTTCTGGGAACGATACTAACTTAACCCAAAGTATGTTTTGACGTTATCGGAAATTTTGAGTGTCCCCAAAAATGGGGGATTTTGGAGCAACTCAAAATTTTCAAATGTAAACCCATTTTGAGTGACCCTTCATTTCAAAGAACTTTAAAATATAATAGGCGAACGGTGGAGGTTGGAGGTCTGTAACGTGTTTCTATTCAAAATGGCAGCTTGCCAAAGTTTTTAATACAACTCATTCTTGAAACCTGGCATCTTAGACTTTTGGAGTTTTAATTTCACCTTTGGTGGTGACTTAAAACTGGAACGACTCTTGTGGGAATGCTATTAAATGAAGAAGGGGTCTCTTTTGCTGATGTTTAAAATTTTGAGTGTCCCGCAAAAATGGGGGATTTTCGGGGCAACTCAAAATTTTCTTATGTAAACCCCTTTTGAGTGACCCCTCATTTTAAAGAGCTTTTTAAACTTAGGTGAAGGGTGACAGTTTAAATTAAATTTAACACTTTCCAAAGGGGTTTACATTAGGACATTTTGAGTTGCCCCCAAAATTCCTCATTTTTGCGGGTTATCCAAATTTTAAATATTACCATTGACAAGATTCTCGTAGCTTGCGACCGGTTATATACGAGCTCATGGTGTAACTGACTCAGGTATACGAATTATATCCCACTTCTAGACGAACTAACTAGGGACGTGATATTTTGTACACTTTTGCCTTGGCCACTTACGGATGTCCTAGGAACGTGACTTTTGGCATACAGTGTAGCTTGTAACTCCCAATGTTTAATTATTAACCTTGACAAAAGTATAAAAATCAATGAGTACGTAAACTATGTTATTTAAATGCATTATTTGGATTTCAAAATGTTGTCGGTAATATCGGTAATATAGTATGCAGCTTATGCTGTAGTAACATTTTAACTCTTTTAATATTAAACCTATTTATTTTTAAACATTTCAAAAGAATTGGTAGTCACTAAACTATGTTCTAACTTAAGGTGGTAACTGATGGTTTTATCCTTTAAGACTATTAATTCTATTTCATTATATATTCTATTCTATTTTCATTATTCACAAGCCCTTAATAATATATGGGTGCAATTTACCTATACACAAAATACGTCTGCATGCCAGGGCCAACAGCAGTCATAGAAACAATTTTATTTATATTAAAAACCCATAAGAAATGTCTAAATTGTTGTGGATTTTTTGGTCTTTTGGTCATAACAGGTGGGAAAAGCCCCACTTGAATTAGGTTATATTTTTTACAGATTACTTTGTTCGGCACAAACATAATATTTTATGTTATTATAGTGTTTTTTCCCTTTAACACAAATTTTTTCAAATAAGGACAGTTAAAAGTAAGGATTTAAATTATTTCACGCACTTGCATAGTGTCAGGCGGCGTACAAAATTGCATACGATGTAGCCTTAAACTATACCTGGAATATCATCATTTCATATCCGATTTCTGAATACTATGACCTATACGTAGTATACAGCATGCATATGACCAATTTGTATGATTTAACCCTCTATAAGAAAGCTAAGCCTTAAAATTTCTGGACTTTTAATATATTTACCTTATTAAATAGATCCTTGAGGAACTCTGTATTTTATTTATTCAAGTTGTATGACGATTTTTAAAATGTTTACTGGTTATTTATTTATTTCTTTGTTTTATTTCCACATATTCCGCATGATTTTCAGGATTGGTTTTGACCGAATTTAGAGAATTTTCAAGGTTTCAGGTTCTGAAATCGTGTTTTACTTCAATATTGTTCTGAGAGGCCTAATTTGTTGCACATAATATTTGCAGATTTCACTATATGAACTACAGATTAAAGGTTTTTGTACGATTTTTTTAATTACGTACATAAACTACAACTTATCGATGGTTACCACATTTCCTAGGTTTTTAGTTGTTTGTGATGATTTTAACCCTTGGAACTTAAAAAAAATGTTATAAATCTTGTTTGACAGAAGAAGAGTTGTATTTTGGTACAACTAGATTTTTCAAATTTCGGCATATTTTCGAGATTTTGTGGTGGTATTTTATTTTGTATCATGTTAATATAATTGATGAAGGCCTAATATTGGGCACGAAGTATGTCTATAAAATATGTCTTAGTAAGTAACAGCAGTAATTTGACCAGTCTTGATTACTTAAACCTGTCGGAAAATCAAAAACTCTAAATATCTTTAGATTTGACCATTTTCTTCGTATAAGTAGTAATGCTATGATGGTTCTATGCCAATTGAGATTAATTGACATGCACGTGACACCATTTATACTTGAGCTATGAAATTTATATTCAGCATGGTGGTGTTTTTCACCTATTAACCCCAGAGAAAATTTCCAAATTTTACTTTAGTCAGTTTAAATTCCATAGTAAAATTTAATAATGACAAATCAAAAAAATAAATAAAAAAGTGTCGTTTTATTTGAGTTCTAGCGGCCAAACAGATTGTCCTATAAAAAAACGGAGACCATCACGTTCCACGGATTTTAGGCGATCTACAATTTTCTTACTATGACTTTTTGCCGTATCTCGACCCCTTAACCCTTAGATGGCGCTATATTTATTAAATTTCAAGATTTTTACGTGGTTTTCAATGGTTTGCCGTTCTAATACAGAACTTAGAGGCCTAGTATTTGGCACATAGTATTCCTATATTGCAATTAATTAGTATTTAGAACCAGTCATACGCCCAGATTATATCACTTAAACACCCGAAAGAAAAAAAAAGACTTTGAACTTTTGTAAATTTATTTGTGTTTTTAAGTGTATTTTTTATGTAGCGCTCCAGCAAGGGTAAAAACCCTTATAAATAATGTTATATTTGTTGCAGAATGTTTATTGTTGACCAAATACATAGCAATTTAGGTTGTTAATTTTGTTTTTTCCCCTTATAAGGTTTAGGCGACGTCCTATAAAGGCTATATCACAAAATCCAGGGTAGGGTTTCAATTTTCTTTCCAAGCACTTTGGTAATAAATGGAGACTTAAAATTTAACATACAATACTTCTCCATGCCAAGCAGTATTCACCAACTGGCATATGACCAGATTTTATATGTTAAATCCCTAAAAATAATAAAAACCTTGGAATATTTGTAGAGTTTAAAGTTCTGAAAGAGAATTTGGACCAATTTACATTAAATTGTGGCCAAAGAGCGACCTGGGGGCGTAGCCCCCCACAGGGGTCTGGGGGCGGAGCCCCCAGCGAGCGAAGCGAGTCTAACATATATACAGCCGCATGTGTAACTCACTGACTGACTGACTGCCTGAGGTATACGAATTCTAACCCACTTCTAGATATGCTAGGGTCTTGAAATTTGGCATGCACGTAGCTTAATGTTTGAAACCTCTAGGAAAATTCACATTTCCAATTTTATATTCCATTTCCCTTAATAATTAAAATTAATAATTTAGTTCTCGTTTTTGAGGTTAACTGATGTTGGTAATGCAGTATGCAGATCAAGTGGTATGTTGTACTGGCTGTATTACGAATTTAGATATTTTTGTTATCAAGCTTTCATGTATGTTGTACATAGGCCAGGCGTAAAAATGTATCACAAAGATTATCTAAATTAAGTATTCAAAATTAATTTGTTAAATTGTTCTCTTAATGAAAGCTTCTCATGAACACCACACTGTGAAACGAATTCTAGACGATCTACAACGAGGTTTTATTATCGCAGATAATATTTACAAATTACTTTAATGAATTTGAAGTATTTACTCTCAAATAAACGCTAAAACCAAATAATTAGCACATTGAGTAGATTTGTTGGTCTTTTGGTTGGTTTTTGTTTCACATAGTGTGTGGGAAAAGCCCTACATGAATTAGGTTAAATATGTTACAGATGACTTTTATTCGTTACAAACATAATATGTTACGGTTGTAGCGTTTATTGATAGTAGTCTAAGCCATATAAAAATACAAGTTGTCAAATGGTACAGTCAACAGCATAGAGATAAAAGAGAAAAAGCGGTATGCGGAGAAGGGGTCTGCAGTATTATGTGATTCAGCAGTCCTTTTGTATAAGAATTTAAACGCCTGAACAAAATAAACATTACATGTTATATTTTGCTTAATATTATTGTATTTTAGGCCCACTTAAAAGGATTAAAAGCTTTGTTATTTAGGAAACATAAACAAACAGATCCTTTATAGCTACCTTATTTGTTATGTTTATGTTGTGATGATTTAAATATTTACAAATTAGAAAACTTCACATTTAACAAATATATATTTGTTGTACGGATGTAAATTATTTCTTTACCATGAAATGATACATGGAGGCTTGTACTTTGCCACATACTATTTATTTCTTAGTTCATCGCATCAAAACTCATAATTGTGACTGAATTATTCTTGTAATAAAAGCTTCTCGCCAACGCCACCGTATTCTAGACGACGATCTACAACGGGGGTTCCCCCTACAAAATCAGAAATCACATCTTGATGGCTTATGTATGAAAATCAGTTTCATAAAGTTTTTACGTTAAAAAAACGCTAGAAGCTTTGTAATCAGAACACTATGTGGATAATATGTTGTTAGGTCTTAATCAACATTGTTTAGTTGCTACAAACATAATATTTTATGGTTGTAATAGTTTTTGACGGTAGTTTAAGCCATTTAAAAATACAAGTTGTTATTTAAGGGTAACATTTAAATATTTTCTTTTGGAAATTAATTTATTCTACACACTTGACTTAGATATTATCTGATGGTCTAATAACTGTCATACTATATTTCCCATCCAGGGCCTCTTTTCCTAAACTATACCTAGAGTCTTATAATTTAGCATCTAATTTTTGAATACTATGACCTTTACAAAACTATAGTCAAATCAACAATTTCAATTGTTTCAATCCCTCAAAAAAATTGGTTAGAATTGTTTCATGTTTGTAAGTTATGATCCAAAAAACATCTCTGCAATGCTACAATTCTTCTAAAACAAATATAACATAAGAAGGGTTTTTACATTCGGTTGAGCACAAAGTGCAAAACGTACAAGAAAAAAGCATGTAACAAATCTATCAAAGTTAAAATTTTTCTATTTGTTGGCTATTTTAACTATCAAAACTGGTTGTCTCACTATACAGATAAATACTCAGTATGATGCTAGATTTTTAAAATTTGTATATTTGTAGTTTTAACTGCATTAAAAAATAAAATGGCGAATAATAATCAATTCAAAATGTAGTACTGTACCTTTTTAGTTGAGCTCTAGCAGCCAAACGGATGGTCCTATTGAAAAACGAAGAGCTTCACGTGGCACGAATTTGAGACGATCTACAACTTTGTCCTATGACCTGATCTACAACTTTTCCTATGACCTTTTGCCGTATCTTGACCTCTTCACCCTTCATGCTAGATTTTTCAAATTTCAGCTGTTTTTTCAAGACTGATTCGTTGTTTTCAGTTGTTTGTCTTTCTAATATATAACATAGAGGCCTAATATTTGACACACAGTATTCCTACATTACAATAATTATCTAGCTGGAGTGATAAGCCCAATTCTTTCACTTAAACCCCCCCAAAAATACAAAGTTTTTAAACTCCTGTCGATTTATTGGTGGTTTTTTTTTTTTTTTAGGTATATTTTGCATGTTGCGCTCCACCGAGGGCAAAACCCCTTATAAATTATGCCCTATTTGCTGCAGAAGGCTTGTGATAAACTCAGAAACATAGCAATTTAGACTGTCATTGGTGCTTTTATTCCTTATAAGGTACAAAAGACATTTTATCAAAGTTTATAGACGATAATAAGGGTAAGGTTTTGATTTGTTACAAGCACTTACAATATAATACGTGGAGTCTTCAAATTTAACATGCGATACGTCTCCAAACAAAGTGTAATCCAGCAACAGTATGACCAGTTTTGATGATTTCAACCCCCTCAAAATAATTTAAATCTTGGAAAAGATTATTCAATTTTAGTTTATTTTTGGAGATTCTGTGTTTTTCCCCGTCACTTTAATATACTTCATATATGCCTAATGTTTGGCACTCAATAAGTTTACACTACATTTGGTATGTAGCAGAAATTATATGACCAGTTTTCATAATTTAAAGCCATCAGAAAACCAAAAACCTAAACATCTGCTAACCCTTTGCGATCGGAATGAATATTCGCCGCTATTCCTCAGCGGTCGCGCGGCCAGCTCTACTGGCCGCCGCCATTAGCGCACGGAAGTCGGATTTTTTCCACAGCAGTTGTCCTTTGTGATCGGATGGCCAGCAGTGCTGGCCAACATGAAATCCAACGAACGCTCGGGCGTCCAGCAGGACTGGCCAACAACAGTTTTTTCATTTGTAATATTCATACTGTGGTATGATGACTGAAGAGTGCTGCAACCTAGTGAGGAATTGTTGAACTAAATGATCAGTGAAAACAATTCCGAGCTGCTGGGAGCGAGCCGCCATGATAAATGCCGAGGTGACGCAGAGTGGGACTTGGCCAGTACAGCTGGCCGTCCGACCGTCGGAACCAAGTTAGTACGGAAAGAATTCCAACTGGCTGCCGACTGCGTTGTGGCCACTCCTGCTGGCCTTCCGATCGCAAAGGGTTAAATTATCTTATTTCTACTAGGACTAGGAACGTGAGATTTAGAATGCAAATGCCTAGTACCATAACATTTCCTTAAATATTCCCAAAACCTATTCTTTCAAATGTGTATCATCTCAAATTTAAATATCTGCTGATTTGTCTGTTTTCTTAGTATGAGTAGTAGCAATATGTCGGTTCTTCGCCACTTGATATGACACCACTTATACCTTAGTTAGGAACATTAAGTTTGGCTTTGCTAACCTAAAGCCAAACAGTTACCTGGGGGTGAAGCCCCCCACAGGGGCCTGGGGGCGGAGCCCCCAGCGAGCAAAGCGAGTCTAATATAATATACAGCCCGATGTGTAACTCAGGTATACGAATTCTAGACCACTTCTAGATGAGCTAGAAACTTGAAATTTGGCATGCAGGTAGCTTGTACCTAGAAACCCCGAGAAAAATTGCCAAAAGTTACAGTTTTAAATTTTAAAAACACTAATATTTTTTGAAAATTGGAAATTTTAACATTGAGCTTATGGAGTTTCAAATAAAAACAAAATAAATCATAACATCTGTAAAAAAATATCCAGTAAACTGTCAATGTAACTTTCACATGGTAAAGTGTAAACAAATGATAGGTCCAATGAAAAAAGGTGCCATCTAGATTGGCTATTTCCCAAATGAACCAAAATAGTATACTATATAAAAATACTTGAGAGGGACATTGAGTTATAATAACAAACTGGAGCGACCCCTAACGGGGGTCTGGGTGCGGAGCCCCCAGCGAGCGAAGCGAGTTTAAGTTATACAGTAGAGTGTTATTGTAAGTAGCTGGAGGTTGAGCTTTGCTAAGAGGAAAATCACATCTTAATATGTCATCAAATGACAGCTCTTGTCTTTTTGATCAGCTGATATGATTATTTTGTTATGATTTTAAAATCAAAAGCTGAATGTTAAAATTTTAAATTTTCAAATGATTCTCTCAGAACATTTTGAGTGCATAGAGTTAAGGACTTTACCAATTGATTTCTAAGGCCCAAAACTCTTTTTTTTCAAAGTTTAAGCAAAATCCTTCTGTGGGATTCCGATATCATTTTGTATACATGACATACATCAAATGGTATCTATTATTATTATTAATAAAATATTACTTCTAAGACATTGATCGCTTAAGAGTACAGAGTAATATTTTGTTATCGTAAATAAATTTGTATTTTGTTTTATATTTATATATAAAGATAATTTATTTATCAAATAAATAAATTAACAATCTAGGGTAGGACATATTACAACAACCCCCAAAAGACACCACTGATCAGCCTACTTCACTATCATGGTAGGGTAGGACATGTTACAACAACCCCCAAAAGACGCCACTCATCAGCCTACTTCACTATCATGGTAGGATAGGACATGTTACAACAACCCCCAAAAGATGCCACTCATCAGCCTACTTCACTATCATGGTAGGGTAGGACATGTTACAACAACCCCCAAAAGACGCCACTCATCAGCCTACTTCACTATCATGGTAGGATAGGACATGTTACAACAACCCCCAAAAGATGCCACTCATCAGCCTACTTCACTATCATGGTAGGGTAGGACATGTTACAACAATCCCCAAAAGTCGCCAATCCCAATTTATCTTTCTATTCTGTAATATCTGGTTAAACCATCTTAACAGTGGGAGGGCCCAATTAAAACCAAGATATTCTATTACCGTAACAACCAAATGAGTTTCTGCGATTTTGTTTGGATTAATCTAAAAGTTAAATAATTTGATTAGCTTATAAATTAATTTGTAACACCTTTTTCCTGTATAATACAAACACCATGAAGGTACTAACCTTGCAGGTGTCTTTTCCAGGCCTGCCTCCAGCACAAATGAAGCTCGGATGCAGTTTAAAGTGTGTACCCAGTCTAGTCTTGCGTAAAGCTTCTAGGCAGGGACCTCTTGGAACAATAGGAAGCTCCACCCTCTTCAGTATAACTTGGTATTTGCCCTCCTTGCCTAGAATAAGTTTTTTGTTAAATTTTAGTTTTCATAAACTGCTAAAATGTTAACAAGTGGTATACCACTATCTATAGATAGTTTTGGTTCAATGGGTAGTTAAGTCCACTCCTATATACTAGTGTATGGGTGGCTCTAGAGGAGAAATGAAAACATTTTTCAAAGACTTGTTGAGTAACATGTGTGACATTCACCACAGACCACTAGTACAGTACCTTTTTTTTTAGTTATAACTCACAATAACTTCAAATAATAACCCACAAAAGATAAAAATATACTTTCTTTACTATGAACACATTTACGCTTTATGCTTCATTGAAATTTTCCTTATTCATGGTATTCAAACATATATATAGTTTAAATACTTTTCATTCCATGGTTGGCAAGCAAACTCCTATTAAAGCATACACATTTACTACAGCTGAAAGAAACCGTGCGTAGCAATATTAATCATACCCCCGTCGCAGCAAACCTGCATACTCAGAGAATTTCCTATGAATATATAACATAACACATTAAGCCACTTAACAGAATTCATAAGAAATATATTCACAAACAAGCGATGTTTAAAATATTAATTATTCTCCATAATAATAACATTGGGGATGAGTACGCAGGTTTGCTGCAACAAGGAATACAAAATAATGGGTTTTAATGCAAATATCAATAGAACTCATCAAGTGAAGTCACATACCAAGTGTCATCCATATACATTCATAAATAAGCGATATATAACATTTTAATTATTTTCCATAAGAATAACATGGGGACCGAGAACCCAGGTTTGCTGCTAAGGGAACCATAGGTGAAAAATTTTTTTTGTGCAAACAACAATAAACCACAACTAGATGAAGTCATATACCAAATTTTGTCAGTTTATGTTCATAAATAAGCGAGATATACAATCTTTCTTTTTCTCCATAAGAATAACTTTAGACAACGTACTGTGTTTAGCACTTTCAATATCTCAGTAACCAATTGACGTAGGAGCAATGATCAAAATACCAAATTGTTTTTTTTAAGCTGATTTAAATGGTGAAAATTAAAATTTGATTAAAATAAAAATTACATGTGAAAACCCCAAAAAACCCATTTTTGGGGTACAAAACCCCCCTTCGGATGATGCGATTCGTCTGGTTTTCGGACTCGTTCAAATAAATGGTACTTCACACATTTGTACCAAATTTCATTAAGATTGGAGCTTTTTTACGAGAGTTATCGTGCTTAGAAAGAAAGAAAGTATTTATTTCTATTCAAGTACATAACATAACATTGAATTCACTTATTACATAAATAAATAACAAATCAATAAACAACAAATGATCCAACATAGAGTCTTAACCTAACAAAACAAAGATAATTAAGTGCAAGTTAATAAGTAAACAAAGTACCTAAACAGAAATTAGGTCCCCCAAAGGCGAACCTGTGTCGGGGTGACCATCATTTTAATAAGAAAGGGATGCAGGCCGGTGTATTACAAAAACTGAATTAACAAAGTAACAGTAATGACAATAAATAAAAAGTGCTAACTATCGTAATAAAGAAACATACATCGTACAAATAATAAACAGTATCAGGCATAATGACATAATACTGAACAATTTTAACAAACTAACTTTACCTGGCCAAAGCGCTATACTCAAACATTGAATTCAAAAAGAATATTTATATCTGGAATTTCAAATAGCCAAATAATTATTAAGTTTTGAAACTTCTTTAAACTAAAACAATTCCTTATGTGATCTAGTATTTTACTGAACAAAGTTGGACCAATGTATTCAAAAGAATGTCTAGAAAATTCTAACCTAGGCAATGGTATAAAGAATGAGTTCGATCGTTGGTGCCTTAATTCATAACCTCTTTCAATTGAAATCCATTTTTGAGATTTAATAAAAAAAGTGCTTACTATTCTAAAAACGTATAAGTGTTTTAAGGGGAGTATGTTTAACGATTTAAAAAGAGGAAAAGAAGGTTCCATCATAGTTTTTTTTAGCATGCAACGAACAATTCTCTTTTGTATATTTACAACTGGTTTTAATAAATTTGAATAAGTATAGCCCCAGCCAAGGCCCCACTAAAAAAAAGGCCATGCTGCAGCGCGGGCAGCGCAACACTACGTCACAGTGGTGGATGGGTGTACTAAAGTTGCCAGACGTAAATATAAAATTGTAAACATGTGATAAACAAACATAACCTGTGGAATGTTTAATGAGTATAATGGTATTGTTGTTGTGTCTCGCGCTACACAGTTTTGTGATGATAAAATGGTGTGTAAAGTAAATAATAAAACATGCCGTACTGTTGTTGCGTCCCAGGTTGTCGGAGTAATTATTATAAGGATGGAGAAAAGGTGTCAGTACCAATTTTTTCATTCCCAAAAGACCAAACTAAAGCAAATGCCTGGATAAGTGCAATACACCATAGTGATTTTAAACCAAGTTCGAGTTCAAGAGTATGTATTAAACACTTCGACGAAAGGTTCATTGTTAAGGAAGACTCTGTGGTTCGGCCTGACGGGACCGTATTGAGTGTTACTCGAAACCGTGCAAAGCTCACAGATGATGCAGTACCATCAATATTGTACAATGAGCCAATTTTCATTTCAGAAAAATTACCTTCACCTACGCAAACTCCAAAACAACGGGCAATTGAAGGGGAACAGAGAGAAGAGCAATCAAAGGACATTATCGAAAGCTTTATAAATTTAAAAACATATTTTAAAAGTAATTGCATCCCTATTGTGAAAAACGTAAACTGCAATGTTTGTGACGATAGAATCAATGTATTCAATGTAATATATAACAAGGACATGTTCCAAAGGTTGAGGTTTCCCTAGTAATAAAAAAAGACATGTCGTTTGTTGTAACGAAAAACGACTTTGTGATAAACAATATCGCCAACACTTGCCCAGTAAACTTTTGTCAACGAAACAAAATTAGTAAGATTTCTGAAATTAATGCATTATGTGAGTGGTTGTTTGAAACAGAATCTTCTGTAAGAATTACTACAACTGACAAACTACAGCGTCTAAATGAAATTATGGATGAAATAAGTGAATCAACTAATAATGAAGTGGTTTCGAGAAAACTTAATTTTTGTAAAGAACAAATAAATCTAGCTTTACAAAAACAAATTAGGTATTGTACTAGAACTCTAATATGGTTTGCAACTATTTTCTTTTGTTTCCCAGCTGCATACAAAAGTATAAGGAAGTCTAATTTGTTAACTATGCCTCATCCAAGATACTTAAAAACATTTACATCAAATGTTGGAAACGGTTGTTCGACTATTGATCCTGCTCATGTTAACTATTTGAAAACTACATTTGAACATTTGGAGGATCACGAAAAAATAGTTAACCTCCTTGCTGATGAGGTTTACGTTAAACCTGAACTCAGCTATAAGGGTGGTAAATTAGAAGGGGTAGCACACCAGACATCCAAAGAAAAAGATTCATCTGTACAGCTAGCGACAACTATACAAACATTTATGATCACGAGTTTATTTTCTAGTAGAAAAGATGTAGTAGGTTTATTCCCATGTAAGGACCTGGATGGAAAATATTTGCATGAATTAATTTTGCAAATATTAAAAATGCTAACCACTATAGGATACAAAGTTTTGAGCATAATAACAGATAACAACTCATTAAATCGTACTGCTTTTGCTAAACTAAATGGTGGAACACTAATGTCAAGTTTTATAAATCCGCATGATAGCAGAGGCAAACAAAAAGTGTTTCTTCTTTTCGATTCTGTGCATCTCTTCAAATCGATTAGAAATAATTGGTTAAATCAAACGGATTGTAAGCAAACATTTGTATTTCCTAAATTTGAAAACTTTGACGAAATATGTACGGCAAGTGTTTCTGATCTCAAATCACTTCACAAAGAAGAATAAAATGGTGTAATAAAGCTAGCTCCTTCTTTGAATAAAAAGGTTCTGCATCCTACATCTGTTGAGCGACAAAAAGTAGACTTATGTGTCAAGTTATTTGATGAGAAAAATATAGCAGCATTAAAATATGTTAAATCTAAACATAATGTAAATAACGAGGGTACTATATCATTCTTAGAAGTAGTTATTAAATGGTGGAAAATTATGAACGTTTCACATGCATTTAAGGGTGATCGTTTCAATGATCCTTGTTGTCAGCCTATAAGAACTCTAAATGATGACAATTTTATATTTTTACAGCGGTTTGTTTTGTGGCTTAGCAAGTGGAATGAACTACAAATACAGGGAGAAAGAAATGATAAAAAAAGGAAAAGAAATGGAAAGCTAACTGCGGATACACAACTAGCTCTACAACATACAACTTCTACTCTAATAGAGATTATCGAATATTTGAAGAAAGCCTGGAATGTAGACTATATACTCTTAAGTAAATTTCAAAATGATCCCTTAGAAGAACGATTTGGCCAATACAGACAGATGAGCGGAGGTTGCTACAATGTTTCTGTTCAGCAAATCTTAGAGTCAGAAAAAAAACTTAAAACCATTAGTATTATTAATTTATTTTCGGCCTCTAAAAAAGAAATAAAAATTTCAGACTTACATATTAAAATTGATAGCTTAAATTCAAGTCCTGAAACTGAAGAAATTAAGTGCAATGAATATTCTGAATTTGAAGATATTTATGAAGACATTAGATTTATGGACGTTAGTGACAACGATTTAGTGTGTCTCACCTATATTGGCGGATATGTGTGCTATAAACTGTTAAAAATGAACAAATGTAAAAGTTGTGAAGTTACCTTACTAAACAGTAATAAAGACATTATTATTTCAAATATTAATAATGAGTATTTGAGAATCGTTGACAGAGGTAGCCTTAAGTACCCGTCAGATGATATTGTGAACGTTTTAGCTGTAGGTTTGAAATTGTTTAAGACAATTATAAGTGAAAGGTATGAAAATGACTTCATAAAATCAAAATGTCAACGTACAATTTTAGTAGATTTAATATCAAATGCCGTAGATTTATTCTTATTAAACAACACAACGGTTTGTACTTCTTGCAATTCTCCACTTATGGCAAAATGTATTACCATTTTTAGTAATATTCTTTTGAATAATTATTGTAAATGTTCAAAGGGAAAGTTCTCAGAAAAAAAGTCCAACAAAAAGCGAAAGCTTGACAAATTAACACAGTAAGATCGTAAACCTATACAACGTGTGTTTAATAAAATATTAAAAATCATAACACTGTTTTAATTTATTTACCTACGTTTAGTAAACCAATTATAAGAGAGATGATTTGTCAGAATTAAATGGATAACCCCTTACACCATTTTAGTATTCATACAGTAAAAAATATAGCCTAATGCGACTAATCGCAACATCAGTGTTCCGCCCACAGATAAAAGAGCGGCGCGGCGTAAACATAACCTACGGAATGTTTACTGTTACTGGGACTTTGAAAACGTACAGACGACTCAGTACGGCAGTACCTTCAAAATCTGACAAACAGCCAGCTTATTTACCTAAAACATATGGGATATGGCAGTGAGGCTATCCACTAGTGTGACGTCATGGATCCTGCAGCATGGCCTGTTTTTTTAGTGGGGCCTTGCCCCAGCACACTATTCATATTGAATTTTAGAAGCTATCAGACCAAAATACACATTTTTTTAAATATCAATCGAACAAAATGTTCTTAGTAAAAATATCTTCCTAGCCATCATCAAAAGAGATTTTTTCAGATTTTCCAGATGAAATTCGCATTTTAATTTATAATAGTAAGTAACTCCTAAATACTTCATATCAGATACCTGTTCAATTTTGAGACAGTTAACATTAGACAAAAAATCTGTTTCTAGGCAGTTTGAGCATTTATATAAAAGGTGGTTGTCAAACGTGATTTTATTTCGCAAACTGAAGGTCATAAATTTAGTTTTAGAGCTAAGAATAAAACCATTTGAATCGAACCAATACTTTAACTTATTTAAATCGTTCTGAATTTGTAAAAATAAATCAAACTTTGATGAGGCAGCGTACGAAAAAGCCGTATCGTCAGCAAAAGCTGTTAAGTTGCCATTGAAAACACCCTGACACAAATCATTACAATAGATTAAAAATAAGATGGGCCCAAGAACTGACCCTTGGGGCACACCACAAGTTACTTTAACAGGTGAACTAAACGCGTTTTTAATTTTGACAATTTGACTTCTGTCGCTTACGGACACATATATATATAGTAGAAATCCAATTATCCGAACCCCAATTATCCGAATCTCCAATTATCCGAATCGATTTTGAGTGCAATTATAGAAATACGCGGGAGCGCGTGTAGCGATAATGCGCCGTTCCGTTACTATGGCTTTGTGAGCGCTGAACTGATATTTTCGCAGGGAACAATGAGTCATACCCCCCTCCCACCCTGCTCATCATCAGTCGCTACTGTTCTTTCACCGTTCTTTAATATATGGTGATGTTTTTTGCTTAATTCCCGAGGTATACCTGATTATCCGAATTTCTGCATATCCGAATTGGCCCGATCCCTAATTAATTCGGATAATCGGAGTTCTAATGTGTATATATATATATATATATATATATATATATATACATATATAAAAATTTGAACGAATGGTGTTTTTGGCATCTGGGGACCTCAAAATGAAAAGTTATCATGGTCTCGGGCTTAAGTCTTACCATGAGACCTACGGTAATAGCTTCTTCCCTATAGGGGAAATTTGCCAAACATATAAACTGTGTTGTGATATCAATAATCCTCAGACCAGGGGCAAATCCAGAGGTCATGTTTGGGGGGCAGAGATACCCCCCTCCTCCTTACGGGTGGTAACTGGTACCCCCATTATTTATTTTAAAACTATATGAAATTATTCAACTAATTAAACTAAAGTTAAAATAATAAATCAATATCCTTGTACCCAAGGAAAGAATCAATTTTAACTTTCTAAACATGTGAAAAAATAACTTTATATCTGCTTCGCCCGACTGTAAATAAAAATAATAAATATTTAGGTATTCAACTTTTGTCTACGTCATCTTTAGGCGTTTAAGAACAAGTAAGAAGCCTAAATTAAATAAATTATTCATTTCAGTTGTACACACACAAAAACTACTATTTACAAAACTTATTTGAAATCTGCAATACTGAACTGTGCAACGCGAAGATACAATGAGGAATGAGGCTGACAGCCAAGGTCAACGACTCGAAAAATGAAAATTGCGTACCACATTTTTCAAAATGAAATACTTGGCATGTGAGCTTACGTTTTTACGCAAATGAATCTTTGTGTCCACTTATTTCATTATATGTATAATTCAAGGCAATTTTTACTTTTAACCTAGCTACTGAATATTTATTACCTAACAAAGGACTAGGTTTACACAAAAATCAAACCAAACCTACAGCTGACAGCAAACGACGTTCAACTTCGACAGAGATTTTGTACATAATTTATTTCTGGTTCAACGTATTTACATTATACACAGAATTATTAATTAAGAAGGATGGAAAACATTAACGTAGTAGGTTCGCCTAAATCAGAGACACCTTGAGACTATTTTGAAAACTAAAATGAACTTAATAAAATGTTTCTTTTGAAAAAAAAGAAGAAAAGGGTTTAAACTAAAACAAACTAAATAAAAACAAGGTTTACATGTTTGGCAAAATATCTTGGTACAATCTAGGTTTCAGTCTTCTGTTTAATAGTTGCAATCCAAGTCCAAAATGTCTAGCTCCCGGTACATTAGGCAGACGGTGTGAAAACTTTGTTGTAACTTTCTTGACGTATTCCGTTATAAAGTCGACTCCAAGTTCCCGGTGTAATTGAATGTTTCGGATGTACCAAGGCGAATTTACAGCAATTCTTAGCACTTTGTTTTGAAATACTTGAATTTTTGAAAGTTTGCTTGTAGAAATAGTGAGTCCCCATACCTGACAGGCGTACAGTATAAGGGGCCGAAGAATACTCTTGTATATTAAAATGGTACAGGAAGGTTTAAGAGAAGATCTTCTGTTAATGAGAAGGTAAAGGATGGATAGTCGAGAATATGCTTGGTTTAATTTTGAATTTACATGAAGGTTGAAATTTAGTTTTTGGTCTAAAAGAACTCCCAAGTATTTTACTGCCCGGTCTGAAGGGTTCCAATTTATTGTACTGTTATTAATAACGATTCCCGGTGGCATTTGAAATTTTCTTAATGAGAAGATTTTTGCTTCGGATTTTGTTGGATTCAAGCATAGATTCCACCTGTTGAACCATTGAACAATACCATCAGTTGAAGCTTGAAGTTGTTGTTGTGCTTCGATAATGTCCTTGCTCTGAGTGATAATTGCAGTGTCGTCTGCGTACATGGCCACAGTGGCGTCTAGTGGAATAGGAATATCATACATGAAGATGTTAAAAAGTAATGGTCCCAAAATTGATCCTTGGGGCACCCCTGCAGAAATTCGGCGATATGCAGACGACAGGAATTAATTTTTACACAAAATTGTCTGTTAAACAGAAATGATTTTAGTAAACGTTTTAAATACAATGGGAATCCTAAGCAATCAAGTTTGTAAATTAGACCTGCATGCCATACCTTGTCGAAGGCTTGTGAGACGTCAAGGAAAATTGCAGCAGAGTGTTCTCTTTTTTCGAATCCTTGTAAAATAGTTTCTGTTATACGCTGTATTTGGTGAGTTGTTGAATGTTGGGGTCTAAATCCGAACTGATGCGGAGGGATTGCATCAGTGGCTTCAAAGAATTTGTTTATTCTCCTCTGGATAACCTTCTCGAACAGTTTTGATAGACAGGATAGAAGACTTATTGGTCTGTAACTGGATGTAGAAAATTTTGGTTTGTTTGGTTTGTGAAAAACAATAATTTCTGCCTTTTTCCAAGAGTCTGGGAAATATCCTTTATGTATACAAGAATTAAAAATAGAGGTTAAAACCGATATTGCTTTTGAAGTGAGGTTTTTTAGAACAATATTTGGGATAAGGTCAGGTCCAGGTGATTTTCGTAAGGGAAGCTTCTTTATTAGCTCCCTTATCTCGGATGGGGCGACTTACTTGATGGGTAGCTCAACTGTTAAGGTTTCATTTGTAAAGTTGTCGTTGACGAGGGCTTCAGTATCATCATCACTTACGTTATTAGGAGAGAATGCTTCTTCGAAGAAATCAGCAAGGACGTTACACTTCTCAAGATCACTTTCATAAACATTGTTGTTATGTCTTAGTGGTGGGATCGCGGTGGAAGTGCGTAGTATCCGTTTAGTAGCTTGCCAGAGACTAGAATCACTTGGATTGATATCACTGACATAAGCTTTGTAAGACATAATTTTGTACTCGTCGATTTCCCGTTTTACTTGTCGAATAAGTTGGTTAAGTCTCCTCCGCATGTGAGGTTGCCTGTATCTCATCCATTGACGTCGAGCTTCATGCTTAGATTTAATTAAATTAATAATACGTATAGGAGGGGTTAGGAAATTATTGTTTTTCCTGGTAAACTGCTTATAAGTAGCCAGTTGCGTTGCTTTTTGGAGACATTTTGTAAAATTTTGGATAGCCGTGTCGATACCACCAAAGAATCAAGGTTTTGAGGCAACTGAAGACATTCGTCTAGTTTTACACCAAAGGTTTCCCAGTTCACACTCCCTGTTATTAGCCTACTGGCAGGTGTACTATTTTGAGGTTGGAAAAGAAAACTAATTATAACGGGTAGGTGATCAGAGTCCAGTTCAGGAACAACATTGTGTAGAATGGGGGATGTAAAATTTTGAAACAAAACAATATCCAGAATGTCAGGTTCACAGTTTAATTGAAATGGATAAAAAGTGGGCTCATCAAGAGCAGACACATTCATAATTTCATCCGTGATAAATTGGAAGAGACGTGCGCCATTTGGGTTAGTGGTTCTACAACCCCAATTTTGGTGTTTACAGTTTATATCACCAATAAGTAATGTAGGAGACTGCGCAGTGAATAGATTTGCCATATCATTTAAATTAAGTCTTCGATTCGGTGATTTATAAGCAGATATAATATTTACAAAACTACCACCATCCAAGTACAATTTTACAGCAGTGGCTTCAATAGATACAAGGTTGGGTAAAAATAAACTGCAGTGATTAATGGATGTTTTGATTAAAATAGCAACGCCCCCTGAGGCAAAAGGTGCCACTCTGTCTTCCCTATAAACATTATAGCCGCTCACCTTAAATGCCTCATTATTTATTAAGTGAGTTTCTGTGACACAAGCAATGTCAATACTATGACGAACCAAAAAGGCAGAAAATATTGATTTTTGCTTCTTTAAACCATTTGCGTTCCAGCTGAGGATTTTGAAATTTTGAAAAATAATCCTATTAGATTGAGCAATTTTTAATAAAAGACGAGATTACGTTGGTCAGAATAGTTTTGATCATTGGGATTAAGGATTTAACAAGTTCTACTATAAGAGTTTCCAGATTATTTGTGCTTGACTGTTCGATATTACTAGACTTATTTGAGTCATCTTCTAATTTATTAACATCTGAAGAGGGAGAGCGGGTTCTCAGGGGTATTTTATATGAATTATGTTTACCATTTACGACGTCAGCGTAGGAGGCTTCGTAAATTTGATGACGGCCTTTCTCAGTTGATTGGGGATTGATTTTAGTCCCGGAACTATTTCTTATGACCTCTATGGATGGCTTAGAGTTTAGTTGTTTAGGTTTTGGTTGTTTTGAATTTTTGTTTTGAGACAAGAGGCTTTGATAATGTGTACAACCTTTGAAATTGGCGGTGTGATTTTCACCACAGTTGACACATTTCGGTGTCACATCTTTAGAGAGGGGACATTCAGAGTAGTGATGATTGTCGGTGCAGCAAACACACCTGGGGTCGAGGTGACAAAAGTTTTTGGTATGGCCATATCGTTGGCAGCGTGTACATTGAGGAATGTCCTTATGTTTTCACTTTGGCTCAACAGAAACTAGAGCGTGACATAACTTGTCAAGTTTAAAGATTTCTTGTCCGTCGTCGTTATTCTCTAGCTCGATAATGCACAAGGGTATAACATATTTCTGTTAATTAAGCAGCCTAACTACTCTACATACCGGGAACTTCATACTGTATGAAATTTAACATGAGACTGTTCGTAAAAGGATGTCAGAGTCCGAAAATCTGTGATATCTGTCAGGTTTATTTTAAGAGACTTTCCTTTAACCGCAGTTGAAAACTCGTGAGACACGTTATTTTTAATGTCCTTAACAATTTCTTGATGATTATTTACTTCATGAAGAAAAATAGGTGGAATTTTATTATGAAAGCTACTCTGTTGTTCAGGACTATTTTCGGATGAAAAAATTTTACTAGTTGAAGCATAACCATGATCAGAAAGTACATTGAACTGATTTTGTTTGCATAGTTGCGAGGGATCCAAAACGTACCTTTGGTGTGTAGAAATTAAAGCGCTACCTTTAGCTACTTTACGTTTTGGAGAGACGAATGGTTCGCCCTCTTCATGCTGTTGCTCCATATTACTTGGATTTTCATCAAAGAGATATTCGTTGGTAAAGAACATGGCTGATCTACTATCATTAGGTTTAACGGGTGAACATATTGTAAACTTCTGATTCAATGTTGTTTTGAGGTTAGATTTATGTTTGAACAAAGAAAGTTTTTTATTTAATGGAGCAATTACTCAAAGTTGATGTTAAAAATTAACTTTAACACGTTAGAAAAGTGTCGGTGACAAGTTCAAAAAAAAAAAAAAACAACTAATAATTATTTTAAAAAAATATCACTAGCAAAAATGACAACAAACTTTGCTGCCAAATCACAACCTGTCAAATATACAATTCAACTTCGACAGAAAAATAAATCCAGTAAAAAAAACAAATGGATTCAGTGGTACCAATCTTTTCTGTTTACGGCTAAAATTGACCTCCAAGACCACGTTGAAAACACTGAATTTTTGGCCTGTCAACTGGCAAAACAAATTCGCAATACTCAGGAATATCCGTGTTTCTGTAAGACGCTTTTAGGTAAAAGACATGGATCTAAGTAATATGTTATATTGAAATAAAAGTTTAGAATCTCACCTGTCTAATGGTATATATTTTATTCCATTTATCAAAATTGTAGGTACAATAGTTTTAATCTGAATGTAACAATGTAGATGGGAGCTGCAAAATTTGATTCTCCCAACCGAAAAACAGGATTTGGTGAGGCTTTCATTACTTACATTTTCGTTTTGATATATTCAAACGCTCATCTTAGCCCTAGATAATAAAATAAAACACAATTTTTTTTAGGTTTGGGGGGGGCGATTGACCCGGCCCCCCTTGGATCCGCCCCTGCGTCAGACTCACTGTAAAGTGCCTCACATGTATTGCAGATATCCCTGTGGACTGGAGCAAAAATATTAGACCTCTAGAAAAGAATGGTATTTTGAAACATGTCGTTGAACAACGAGAAATCACTGCCGCAAATTTGCATTGTCAGTTTAATTCATTGAGTCTGAGTGTTTAATATTCAGACATTGCAAATGTGTGGTAGCAGTCTTTGTACAAAAAAACAATCATATACCTAGTCCTACATTTATGACACATTTTGTATAATGGTGGTGGTTTACCAAACTGGTCCTTGCCCCAGCCGCTGGCGACACAGTCTCGGCCATCCATGTTCTCGTTCTCCCCAGGCAGGCAGATGAGACCCACATTCTCATAGGAGGTGTCGACGGGAGACTCAAGTATTAGCAGCGCAGGGTCGTTAACCAATGTGTTGTTGTTGAACTGCTCGTGAATAATCACTTCTTGCACCTTGCGGTCTTGAGTGGGAAACAGTTCATTCTTGGTCTGAGTGTCCCACTCTCCTGCTCGTATCAGCAGATCATTCTTGCTGTGAATGAAACCGAACCAGTAAAAAAATTGTAATTAAATGAACCCCAAACTGAAAGGTTTGTACCGGTAATCAATCAATCAATAAATTAACTACACTTTATTGAAATTACAACGAAAAATCTTGTGTATCAATGTTGAAAAAACTGAAATTTAAAATTTTTTAAACTACATAGTACTAGTAATAAAATTAATAAAGAATATAAATATTATAAAAAATAAAAGAACTAGAATATACCAACATTGAAACTTAGGTCGCATAATTTGACTTTATTTGAACTGAACTTTATTTAAGTTAAACCATTATTGTATCATACCAGTTCTGGGTCAAAACAATTAAATAAACCTCAAGTTAAGTACACATCTTCCTAGCCTAAAAACAGTCTTAGACAAACTAATGAATCAGGGGAATATTTCTCTCTACCTACCTAACTATCTGTCTGTGCTTTGTTACCAAAGATAAAAGAGCCATCGCCTTTTTAACATAAATAATCTGATACGCCATTCCTTCAGGGCATGATAACTCTTATTTAATTATAAAATAAATGCTCTATTATTTTAAGATTTAAAATTTAGGTAACTTTACTTGATGTAGATCTGAAGAGGAAACTTTATATGTTATTGAAATATTATAAAAAGTAGCAACAATTTGGCTATCGATTCTGCCCATCACGTACAAAGACAATGAAACATTTTTCAACATACAAAATATGGAGCGTACCCTCTGACGCAGTGAGCCCCAGTGAGCACCACCTGGGGGTGGATGAGAGAACCACCGCACTGGTAAACGTTGACAGGTTTGCCGTCCTGGCTGCGTGTAGTGTCAGGCTGCACCACCGCCACCATCCACGGGAACTCTCCATACTGAGCTTCATTGTCCTTGTCCCCGGTGATGCGGACTCCAACACCATCAAAGTTACGGACGCCACATTTGTTCTCAGTGGGCACCGGTGGCTTGGTAGTGACTACCGGGTTGTTGGTATCCCTAATGTGTCCCGCACCACAGCACTTCATGTCGTAGCTGCCACACTCGTCTTTCAACCTACACAATAATTTTAGTTGATTGTAATTACCTCAATCCTACTATTACTGAACCTATTGGCCTATTGAAGTAAGTATGAGAGATTAATTCTAGGAACCGCACACTCAGTTTTTTGTTGTTGTAAAAACCTTTAACTTTATTAATATTTTAGCTAAGAAGTTATCACTAAATATTATTAAATTATTACTTTTAAAAAATATTTTAAATTCACGACCCATTCCAGTAAGTGTGAGTATTGACATCAATTATGTAAAAAAAACACCCCACTATACCTCAACTACCTGGTTTTACACACCTCATTTCAAATTAAATTCACTATACAATGTAAATTACATGTATTTTCTTAATTATTTATTTATTTATTTATTTATTTATTTATTACATCACATAACATCTATTATAGGGAATTTCCCTTAGACAGGTGAAATTGTCAAAGTTTCCTTATACTAAAATACATAGACCTAACAATATATACAATACATTCAATGATCAATCAAAATGTAAATAAACAGTACAATTAAAACAAACAAAAGTCAACAGTCAACAAATAATGCTAAAAACCAAAATAAAATTTATAACTATAATGACAGGCTGTTAAGGTATTCATTGACACTATAAAAGTACTTTGTTTTAAAATACTTTGTCACTTCTGCTTTGAATTTTGTTATATTGGAAATGTTTTTGATACTCTGAGGGAGTTTATTATAAAATTTGCTACCAGTGTATAGAACTGATTTTTCAAAAGATGATGAGTTGTGTGCTGGTATTTGTAGTAAGTGTTTATGTCTAGTGTGATAACCATGACTTTCAATTTTGGAATTAAAGTGTGAAGCATTCAATCTCACAAATATGACAATGTTTAGGATAAAGACACAAGGTAAGGGCAAAATTTCAAAAGTTTTAAATATATTATGGCATGAAGACCTTACACGAACACCAGCCATCACTCTCAGAATTCTTTTCTGAAGACGGAACACTTTTAGGCTTTCAGAGGAACAACCCCAGAATACAATTCCATATGACAAATGGGAATAAACATAGGCGTAATATACAGCCTTAAGAGTAGATGTGTCAATCGAATGTGAAAGTGTTAGCAAAACATAAAAAGCCTTGTTGAGTTTTGACTGAAGCTTGGATATGTGTTCGGACCAAGTAAGCGACTTATCAAGCATGACACCAAGAAAATTAATAGAAGTGGATAGATTGATTGATGACTTAGAATATTCTGCCCGAGCTCTGCTACTATTGCTACTATTGACGGTAACTTTGTGTTTGGCTGTAAATTGTCCATGATTCTAAACCTACTTTGCTTTAAATTTGTATTAAAATTAACCCTGAAAATTGATGGGGTATAAAACTTGGACAAAATCAATGTACCTCCAGTTTGGCAGTAAAATACTCAAAACATATAATGAAGTTGCAAAATGACTGTGTATGACAAATTTAAGTGTGTTAAACACAGAATACCATCTGCTCCCTATTTTTGCTCTGTGTTACATTAAGTTTGTCAATTTTGCTTTTATTTTATAATTTAAATCGTAAGACCTCTCTATAAGGGAGCCCTATTTTCCAAGGTCCCTTTAAAGGAGTCTTTATTCCAAGGCCTCTTTCTAAGGGAGCCCTGCTATTCCAATTCATTTTTCTAAGGAGACCCTTGTTTTAAGACCTCTAATTTGAAAGAGAAGTGATTTAAGCCTCTCTATCCAAAGCCCCCTTGTAATTTTGTGGGTAAAATTTGAACATTTGTGACGATGATTGTTCTACCATGAGTAACAATGATGATCGTGGTGACCATAATGCAAGTTGGCTGTGGTCATTTTTATTAAATACTAGTAGAATTCACCTGTTCTTCCCACGGGTTAGAAAGGTACGTTATAGGTTGAAACAGCTGTTCTTGCTTATGCTCTTTAAATGTCAAATATTTAAGTGTCGCATTACAGTTTCTGAATGTTTACTTTCTTCTGAAATGTGAACATTGAAACTTAGGACGTTCAGGGGGCGTAGCCCGAGGGAATTTTAAGGAAGAGGCCTATGTGTTACACGGGTTCAAGATCTACCTTTGTGTAAAGTTTCAGCCTAGTCGGTTCAGTAGTTATTGTGTTTACACAACATCAGCGCGCGCGCACGCACACACACACACACACACACACACACACACACACACACACACACACTCGTTAAAAACTGTATATTTAATATACTAGACCTATAACCACATTAATCCGAACTAATTGGGACCGGGTCCTGCCGAATTACCAAATTTCCAGATTATCCGGAAACCGAATGTTGAACTGTTAAAATCCATTTAAATCATTTTAATATGTGTTTAAGGTGCATTGTTCAGTTTTATACTTCATTTACAACTACACTGTGAAAAAATTGTTCACTAAATAACGCAGGTTTGTTTCGCACTGTGATAGATTTTTTGCTCACTAAATAACGCAGGTTTGTTTCGCACTGTGATAGATTTTTTGCTCACTAAATAACGCAGGTTTGTTTCGCACTGTGATAGATTTTTTGCTCACTAAATAACGCAGGTTTGTTTCGCACTGTGATAGATTTTTTGCTCACTAAATAACGCAGGTTTGTTTCGCACTGTGATAGATTTTTTGCTTTACACGAAAAAAGCTTTACCCGGGGTTTCGTCCTTCTGTCTGTCTCTGATACACCTACGCTAAAAATAGACCAAGGTCACAGCCCCTGACCCTTACTTGAGTGTACTCCTAATGGTGGAAGTATTCCCGTAATTTGATGAGCGAACTCAGAAAAACTCAGTAAATTAAAGTTACTGCTAATAACACAAGTCTCAATCAAAATTTCGTCAACTGACAAAATTTCATAGACTGAACAAAGCTGGTGGAAGTAAATATAAAATATTTGGATGCTGTAATCTAGAGGAAAAACTATTAACTTCTTCTCATTTTAGGAAAAAGTTGCCTTTATTTTTAAAACATTTTATTCGTTTTTCAGTCTACAATTTTCAAAATCCTTTGATAAATTGAATGAACTCTTGTTTCCATCGTTCCCGGTTTCACCTGGGAATAAAACCTATGGTGTGTGCTGCATTCTGTGGTTAACCCGTGGAACTATTATGAAACATAATTAGCTGTTTCAATTTTCATCAGCTCAAACTAAAATGAACGTTTAAATTGTTTATAAGAATCATGGTCCATAAATACTTAGTAAAGGTTTGTGCAGTCGATATAATTAAGGTTTTCTAGCTAATTGGAAGAGACCTTGTAAAAACAGCTTTAAGGTCACGTGATCACCAATCCAATCTGCAGTGTTGCTGAAAACACAAAATTTACGTACTCATCATTGTAATTAAAATAAACATTGTTTAACCGCTTATACATACTTTGATCAGCTGTTATTTTATGAAACTAATATATTCTTTGATTTATTTGCATTATTAGAATAATGGATTAATGGTTTAAATTTTATTTCTGCATGTCCAGTGATGATAAAAAATACCCCCGTCGCAGCAAACCTGCGTACTCAGCAAATTTTGAATGCATAATATGTGTCTTAATACCACATAAAGCCGCAAACCAAGTTTCATAAAAATATATTCACATTTAAGCGATTTTAATTATTCTCCATAAGAATAACATTGGTAATGAGTATGTAGGTATGCTGAAACAAGGAACAGAAACAATTGGTTTGTATGCAAATATAAATATAATTTAACTAGGCGAAGCCACATACTAAGTTTCATCATCAATATTCAATCATAAATAAGCGCTATATAACATTCTAGTTATTCTCCATAAGAATAACATGGGGGCTGAGAAAGCAGGTTTGCTGCAACAAGGAACAAAATAAATGGGGTTTTATGCAATTATCAATATAACTCAACCAAGTGAAGTTACATACGAAGTTTTATTAATTTATGTTCATAATTAAGGGAGTCATTACATTTTACTTATTCTCCATAAGAATAACATGGGGGCTGAGTACGCAGGTTTGCTGCTACGGGAATAATCAACAAAAAATGAATTTTTTGTGCACCAGTACTACGTGAAGCCACATACCAAGTTTCATCAACATACATTCATAAATAATCGAGATATCAAATTTTATTTATTCTCCATATGGATAACATTGGACAACGTACTGTGTTTAGCACTTTGAATATCTCTGCAACGGTTAGGCGTAGAATCACAATTTAAACACCAAAATGATTGTTTTGTGGAACTGAACAGATCGGTAAAAGCAAATGTGAAGTTTACATTAAAATAAACTGAGGAAAAGCCAAAAACCTTTTTCCCATAAGATTAACATGGGAGATTTTATGAGTAGGTTTTTTGGATTTTCTCCGCAACCACTTATTCTAGGTTAATAATTCAAAATACTATATTATTTGTTTTTTAAGCTCTATAACATGGTTAAAACCAAAATTAAGTTGTTTAAAAATTTTAGGGTGAAAAATGCAAAAAACTGATTTTTGAACAATTTAAAACCCCCATAAACCCCCCTTTCCATGGTCCGATTTTTCTGGTTTTCGAACTTAAAGTCATGAATGTCATTTTACACATTTGAGCCAAGTTTCATCAAAATCGAACATATTTTACTCAAGTTATCGTGTTAACGGACACATATATATATATAAATTTGAACGAATAGCGTTTTTGGCATTTGGGGACCTCAAAACAAAAAGTTATCATGATCTTGGGCTGAAGTCTTACCATGAGACCTACGGTAATAGCTTCTTCCCTATAAGGGAAATTCGTTAATAGCTGTACCATTAATATCCCCTGTAAGGTTGGCAATACTTATACAGTATGTTGTTGATTCATCAGCTGAATGACCTGGGCTAAAAGCTCTACGAACCTTGCTTAAGAATAACACAGGATTGGAACTTTGAAGCCCCAAGTGGGACATAGCCTTATGCAAATTTCTTAAAATCCCTTCTTAGTGGTTATCAACGTTATTGAAAGAGTAAACATACCAAATTTTGTGATTGCAGCTCTAGAGGTGTTTTGTTTTTTTAGAATGTCCATAAGAATAATATAGGATGGGAACTTTGAAGCCCCGTGGAGCACAGCTCTGTGGGATATTATTAAACCTTCTTGACCACTAAACATATTCACATCAAAATACCAGAAAAATCAAGAGTTAAAAAATAAAAATTTCAAAGTATATTTTAAAAGAAGAATTCTAACAAAAATCTATATCAAAATACCCCCGTTGCAGCAAACCTGTGTACTCAGCGAATTTCCAATGCATAATATATAATGCTTAATACCATATAAAGCCGTATAACAAGTTTCATAACAATATATTCACATATAAGCGATATATACAATTTTAATTATTATCCATAAGAATAACATTGGTAATGAGTACGTAGGTTTGCTGAAACAAGGAACATAAACAATTTGTTTTTATGCAAATATAAATATAATTTAACCAGGCGAAGCCACATACCAAGTTTCATTAATATTCAATCATAAATAAGTGCCATATAACTAACATTTTAGTTATTCTCCATAAGAATAACATGGGGGCTGAGTAAGCAGGTTTGCTGCAACAAGGAAAAAATGGGTTTTTTGTGCAATTATAAATATAACTTAACCAAGTGAAGCTACATACCAAGTTTTATTAATTTATGTTCATAATTAAGGGAGTCATTACATTTTACTTATTCTCTATAAGAATAACATGGGGGCTGTGTATGCAGGTTTGCTGCTATGGGAATAATCAACCAAAAATTGATTTTTTATGCAAATATCAATATACCAGTACTACGTGATCCACATACCAAGTTTCATCAACTTACATTCATAAATAATCGAGATATCAAATTTTATTTATTCTCCATATGGATAACATTGGACAACGTACTGTGTTTAGCACTTTGAATATCTCAGCAACGGTTGGGCGTAGAATCACAATTTAAACACCAAAATGATTGTTTTGTGGAACTGAACAGATTGGTAAAAGCAAATGTGAAGTTTACATTAAAATAAACTGAGGAAAAGCCAAAAACCTTTTTCCCATAAGATTAACATGGGAGATTTTACGAGTAGGTTTTTTGGATTTTCTTCGCAATCACTTATCCTAGGTTAATAATTCAAAACACTATATTATTTGTTTTTTTAAGCTCTATAACATGGTTAAAACCAAAATTAAGTTGTTTAAAAATTTTAGGGTGAAAAATGCAAAAAACTTATTTTTGAACAATTTAAAACCCCCATAAACCCCCCTTCCCATGGTCCGATTTTTCTGGTTTTCGAACTTAAAGTCATGAATGTCATTTTACACATTTGTGCCAAATTTCATCAAAATCGGACGTTTTTTACTCAAGTTATCGCATTCACGGACACATATATAGATATATATAGATATATACATGTATATAAATTTGAACAAATAGTGTTTTTGTCATCTGGGGACCTCAAAACAAAAAATTATCATGGTCTCGGGCTTAACTCTTACTATGAGACCTACGGTAATAGCTTCTTCCCTAGGGGAAATTTGCTAAAATACAAAAAACCGACCATCTCCCAGGCCAAACCTCTACACCTACAACCTTAAAATTTGGCAAGTATACTGTTTTTATAACATAGGTACCATCTATGTAACCATATTTCCACATCAAGAAATTCTATGAATGAAAAATTACCAATGTAATTGAAATCCCAGAAATACCTGATATCAATCAGTCCTACTCCGTCTTCAATGATGGTGTTGTTGTCATCACACAAGTAGAAAGGCACACATTCACAGTCCTTGGGGTTTGGGTTTTCTGGGGGTGGTTGGTAACCACCACCACTGGGGTTTTCAGGGGGTGGTTGGTACCCACCACCACTGGGGTTTTCAGGGGGTGGTTGGTACCCACCACCGCTGGGGTTGTCAGGGGCTGGTTGGTACCCACCACCGCTGGGGTTGTCAGGGGGTGGTTGGTTGGGGCAGTTGGGGTTTCCGCCAGCGCCAAAGGTAGAATCAATTAGGGCGTCTAGGCTACACTCCTGTATCTCTGGGGCAGGGGAGGTGTTGGGCCGCTCCAGTCCTACCCTCTCATCTGTCCCCTTGTTCCCCTGCGGCATCCCTGCCACGAGGCCCACCATGCAGATGGTCAACCACCAGTGTATCTAATTAACATAACCAGAGTCTATTGAAAATGTAGTTTTACTCCATTCACCAAGTCTTGTTTCATACTTTTTTCTTAGGTATTGATTATGGTATTGTCAAAAAATAGAATTTGAGGAAGGATTACTTTTTAGAATGTTGAAGCCTATTTTAATTTAGAATTCACTTTTTGTAAACGAGGGAAATACTGGGTAATAAATAAGAGACTGAGTTATTGCATGGAGAATTTTGAGTTTAATTCTTATCAAGTTCATAGGTTCTCTGTGAAAGCTATCACTAATCATCAATATATTATATATACAAATATACAGAATGTCTCAAGTAAGGTGTCTCAAACAGATTGATGAACAAATTGACCTAGAAGGATGAAATCAAATTATTTCCCAATAAATCGACCCCAAACAAAAATACCCCCGTCGCAGCAAACCTGCATACTCAGCGAATTTCCAATGCATATATATATATATATATATATATATATATATATATATATATATATATATATATATATATATATATATATACCATATAAATCTACTTACCAAGTTTCACAGATACATATTCACAAATGAGCTAGCTGTATATAAAATTTTCTCCTTAAGAATAACATTGGTAGTGAGTACTTGATTTGCTGGAACAAGGAATAGAAAATATTAGGTTTTAATGTGAATATTAACAGACCATAACCACAGAGCTTAGAAAAAAGTAGACTGGGCAAAAGTGAAGCACAAATTAAATCTGGACCACCAAGATGGCGGCTTGTAATTTCTCTGAGTCCCAACAGATAGCGTTACTTGTGTTGTGACTTTGGTCTTAATAATGCACATAAGTCAAAACATATGTTTATTTTTGATGATTTTATAAATACCCCTGTTGCAGAAAACCTACGTACTCAGCGAATTTCCAATGATTATATTTGTCATAACACCGCATAAAGCCGCAAACCAAGTTCCTTTAATATACATTCATAAATAAGCAATATATATTATAACATTTTAATTATTTTCCATAAGAATAACATGGGGGCTGAGAACGCAGGTTTGCTGCAACAAGGAACACAAAATATGGGTTTTTATGCAAATATAAATATACCGTAACTCAACTAGGTAAAGCCACATACCAAGTTTCATCAATATACATTGATACCTTGATAATATACATCAATATACATACTTGATCAATATACATTGATACATATAATAACCGATATATGCCATTTTAATTATTCTCTATAAGAATGTGATAGGAGCTGAGTAAGCAGGTTTGCTGTAACAAGGAACACAAAAAATGGGTTTTTATGCAAATATCAATAGAACTCAACTAGGGAAAGGCACATACCAGGTTTTATTAATTTATGTTCATAATTAAGAGAGATATAATATTTTAGTTTTTCTCCGTAAGAATAACATGGGGGCTGAGTACGCAGGTTTGCTGCTACGGGAACCATCGGTAAAAATTGTGTTTTTGTGCAAATAATAATAGACCACAACCAGATGAAGCCATATACCAAGTTTTGTCGGAATACGTTCATAAATAAGCGATATATAAAATTTATTTTACCCTCCATAAGAATAACATTGGACAATGTACTGTGTTTAGTACTTTCAATATCTCTGTAACCAATTGACGTAGAGAAATGATCAAAACACCTAATTGTGTGTTTTTTAAAGCTGAATTTAATGGTGAAAACAAAAATTTTACTTTTTAAAATATTACTTGTAAAAACTACAAAAAACATTTTTGGCGTATAAAACCCCCCCAATCTACTACTTCAGATGGGTCGATCTGTCTGGTTTTCGAACTTAAAGTCATAAATGTTGCTTCACACGTTTGTACCAAATTTGATCAAAATCAGACTTTTTTATGAGAGTTATCGTGCTCACGGACACAAACATACATATATATACAGTTTTGAACGAGTGGTGTTTTTGGGGTCTGGGGACCTCAAAACGAAGCGTTATCATGGTCCCGGGCCTGGGTCTTCCCATGCCGACTACGGTAATAGCTTCTTCCTTATAGGGGAAAATTGCTAAAAGAACTTCCCTATAGGGGAAATTTGCTAAAAGAAATTTATTTATTTACTAACATTAAATGCTTAGTAAATGTTTAAACTGTTTTTACACTGTTAAAGCTCAATTTCTCACAACTCTGAATTAAATAGAACCATTTTTCAACATTTAAGAACATTATTTGAAACCAGAGATTATAAAAATTATATTTGATACTATATAAGAAAATAAGGGCAATGTTCAGTCTATTGCATTGATGGTACAGTAACGCTATCTGTTACAGCCCAACGGGAATGAGTAACATATCAAACTATGGGAAACAAAACCAATTTACAAATATATTTGTTATAAAATTGTAAACGAGTTCGCACGCAGTACGCTGACGTGAGGGAAGTGAATTTCCACATAAAAACTTTTAACTCAAAGTCAGTGTAAAAACATACATTTGTCCAATTTTTATTGAAATCTAAAAACATTGATTTTTTGCCAGTTCTGATACTCCTGGTTTCATTTACTTGAAAAGCTGGGAATACAATTTTGCGCATTATAAGGTTAGGGGAAGGTCCAGACAGGCTTGAAAGTCGGCGTGAGCTTGCTGGGGATGATAAAAGTACTCTAACAAAGGAATAACAGGCTTTTCTAGTGTAAAACCCTCACACATATACAACGTACTGTGTTTAGTCGATACACATTTTCTTTAATAACTCGGGAAATATTTAAGCTAGAATGACGAGGAGAGGGCTTACAACTTTTGCCTCTCTAATTCCCATTTTTTACACGTATTGATTTTACATCTGGGGCTTTTCTGACCCTTTTTGGGCCCAAAAACTCGAAATTTGAAAGATTAATCCCTAAAAAAGGGGTTTAGAGTTTTCCGATTGTTTTGCCCAACGAACTTGTCCAACTGATTACAGAAAGGAACGTCCCTACCAAATTTGAAGTAAATCGGACAAAAAATGTGACCACTAGAGTGCAAACACACACACACACACACACACACACACACACACACACACACACACACACACACATATATATATATATATATATATATATATACAATTTTGAACGACCCCCAAAAACGTGTTCAGGGGGTCACGTTAGGAACTTCTATGGTGGTCCCGGGCTTAAGTTTTACCGTGCGGGTCATGCTAATAGTTCACTTTCCAAAGGAAATTCACTAATAACAAAATTATTGCTTTAGTTTACAGTATCCAGTCTTTCATAAATATGATGCAAAATATTATTAAATCTCCATAGTTAATATTCTAGTATTTTTATAAAATTTTGGACTACCAACATGACAGACATGCCAAAAAAGGGCTTAACCAGCTGCAAAGCTAAAGTAATAAGGATTTCCTATTATGTCTGAAACATTTGTTCAGGTTGTTTTGCTGGTTTTTGTTATATCTACAGCTGTCAAAAATATACAATTCAATCAATTACTGTTCTTCATTTACTGTAACATTAAAACTTGAAAGTCTGTGAGGCGTAGCCAACGAGGTATATATCTATAGAAGTCTCGTCTGGGGTAAAAAACTGTGCCAACATGCTCTCCGCCATTTTGACCCTCTATACCCTCCGGTCTCCATGGCAACAATATGTTAACCAATTAAATGTTCCCTTCACAAGTTATGTTAGCCTTTCTTTCGCTTTGACCAGATGTTTTGTTTACAAAAATATCCTCCAACAATATGTTAAACTAATCAAATAATCCCTTCACAAGTTATGTTAGTCTTTCTTTCTCTTTGAACAGATGTTTTGTTTAAAAAAATATTCTCCAGTGAGGCTTCACTTTTTAACACGAGACGAGAGCTCTATATTAATTTTACCTCGTAGGGCGTAGCCGTGAAGGCCGATGTAAATTATAATGGGTTTCTGCTAATGTACAGGGCAATACCTTTCTAACGGAATGCATAAATGTCACAGGAATTTTAGAACGTGAATAGGCCTATATGTTACATTAGGATATTAGCAATCTTCCTACCAAATCAGCTCAATCGGTTTAGTAGTTAGAGCGTGATTGAGCCACAAACTAATAAACAAACAAACTCACAAACTTTCAGCTTTATAATATTAGAATGATTAGTATGATAGCTGGTACTTCAAATTTTGTCGGTTGTCTCTCATCTCTTAAATCTATAACATATTTTAGTAGACACGTTAACGTATGCTTGCGGACCTTTGCAAAGCTCCTTAGTTTTATTACAATATATCAATTCAAATTTTCTTTGAAGTACTTTTAAATACAATTAAACTGTTGAAATCATTAGTATTTGCACTCGTATATTCACACATTTGTAATCTTTTTCTGTCAGATTACAATATAACAAAATTATAATTATTTAGATATGTTGCATATGATCTAGATATTTGTTGACCTATTGTAAAAGTGTTTGGCAAATCAAGGTTTAAGTTAACAAAAGCTAAATACGCAACATGTCTATTCAAATATATCTTTAAAAATTCAGTCTTCGTTCATCCTCTTACGGGAAGAATGAGCGTACACCTAGTATAAAGATGTTTATTATTGGATAGCGTTGTAGTTTTATATTTCAGGTACCGTACTATTCATTCATCGTAAAAATATAATAGCCACCATCAACGATCACAAACAGGTCAAACTTAGCAAACACCAGTAGTTTGGCATCCCCTCCAGCAACTAAACACACAACAAGTAATTTCACCACCATGAGTCGTGAAATTCCGGATGGTCAGAGTGAGCGTTATTTTTATGTATTTTGATCACGATAGAAAACCGACAAAATTCAATTAAATCGTAGAAGTGCATTGCTTACTAAAGTAAAAACAATAAACTGCAATCTTAATACCTGCAATTTTAAGATTTATTTGCAAATTTCATCGAATTTAGAATTTTGGTGGAATTAAAAGAAATCCTATAATACTAACTTTGACCACTGAATTTCGTAGTACATTTTGTACACTTTAAGTTTAGTAAGTATACAATTTTCTCAGCAAGGCGTCATTTACAAGTTACAGCAAAAACTAAAAGATGGATGACAAATTTGAGGTTTATCAGCAAATTTTGTCAAATTTCAAAGTTCTTTGAAATATGAACTACACATAGTAATAACAACTTTGACCAATGCATGCTATAGTAAATCCTGTCTACTTTAATTTTGGTTAGGAAAATATTCTCTGTGTAAGACTGCGTTTACGAGTTACAGGAAAAAAACAAAAGAAGTACGAAATATTTTAGGCAAATTTAGTTGATATTGGGTTATTGGTACTTTTTAAAGTTTAATCAATACAAATATGTTTTAAAACAGTAATAATTTTAAAATGTGTGTTTGTATATGTATATGTGTGTGTTTTTTTTTAACTGGACGTTTCAAAAAGATCGGACTAAAATCACAAAAGTTTTAGAAAATTATTATTTTGTAATACAGGGTGTAAAAAAAACGTTTAAGAACTTTGGAATATAATTCGTCATACATAAAGAATTAAAAAAGTTCATATGAAGGTATGTCCTAAAACGCTTAGTTTTCCGTCTATCTGTCTGTACGTTTTTTTACTTAATACTTTATATATTAGGAAAATCTGAAGATATCAACTTCAAACTTGGTACATGTATTACAACTAATAAGACCCATTTTGGTATTAAATATCAAGTTTATACTTTGTACCATTTCAAAATGGCGGTCATTTTTGTTTTTCAAAGCTATCTTAAGATAGGTTGTTTTTAACCTATCTTAAAAACCAACAAATTTATGAAAAACCCGTAAAAATCAAAAAGGTTGTGGCATTTTGTCCTAAAAGTAATTTATTTATTCACCAACGGCATACACCATTTTACACTGTTACAAGGGTACACAGATAGCCAACAAAATTTGGCAAAACGAATATAAAATCACAAAATGTTGAAAAATAAACAAGCAATAACAACAATTAATATGTGAGCAAACAACAAGAAATAAATATATGAACAAATATTAACTATATTGGACATTAAATAAATAATCACAAAATGTTGAAAAAGAAACAAGCAATGATATGAAGATATTAACTATAGGATGAGTTGTTGTGATGTTTATAAGATAAAACATGATTTTTCAGCCCAGAAATGACAAAAAAATCATGTTAACTAATTTACTTCAGTTATATAATTAAATAACTACTTGGGATTTTATATTTACTAAAGGTATGTTTAACAATAAATTTTGCAAACAGAAGGCAATATTAACGGAGCAAAGCTCATGTAACACTAATTAAAGTTCATGGAAATATAGTTAAAGTTTCCTTGTGACTACCAATGAAAGCTTCCTATTTCCTTCAAGTAAAATATTGTAAGAACGAAGACAATATATATTGGTTATATAACATTTTGCGGAGAAAAGTATTTTCTAAGTAATATAATATCAAATACATTCCCATAGTGTATCTTAAAAAATTGCCTTCTAAAATTTCATTTCAAGATTTTCATCGATTAGGTACCTTAGTTAAATGTTCAATACGGAAATAACTCATTCATGAACGTCATACAACCCAAAATCCAGTTTTAGCAAATGAGTATGGTTTTAACCAAATTCGTCAAAGATATTAGGGTACAAGATAGGTTTGGTGAACAAGGAAAACACGGTGTCGCAACTTGCCTGTTTATGCATCTTGTACGCCGCGTCTATTGGCCACCACTGCCGACTGCCACCGCCACCGCCTGTAGGATGGACGATGATCGCCGCGCCGCCACGGCCACTGACGTCATCCTCGTCGTCGGGAGAACCCGTCCGGCCCTCGCCTCCATCACACTAACAGTCCAAAGATGACGCGAGTTATCGGCCTAGATAGGGAAACCACAAAAGCCCCTCATTTATTTAATCTAATAACATTGCCTTCCGCTTAATCAGAGCATTTAAAGAAAGGCTGTAATTTCAGACGACTGCGCTGAATAATAATGATTATTTAAGCTCTTTGTGACTTTATAAATAAGGAAAACTTGGAACGAAAACCTGAAACATCCAGGGTGAGTCAGACCACCCGTCCAGCATGTATAACTGGGGAACGGTTTGGTCTAAAGTCGTCAAATAAAATTCTTCCCACTAAAACGCATATGAGCTATCTATTACACAAATTTTCATCAAAATCTATGTCCAGAATGTTCCAAAACTGAAGGACACGGGTTCGAATCTCAAAATGTTCTTATGTAAACATAGGGAATATTATACATTAGCTTAAAGGTCTTATTAAAATAAACATTTTGGCGAAAACAGAATTCACTTATCTTTATTCGTTTCAAAATTATGGCAATTTTTGTGTAAAATATTGACATTTACGGAATACCTTGTATTTTCTAAACCACAACTCGTATCTTTTTTCCGACTTAAATTTCTTACTCGTAATAAACTCAGCTTTACTCTGGTATGCTACATGACAGGCTTTTTTGAGAAAATCTATATTTAAAAAAAAATTATTTTGAAAATACCTATATGCCCAAAATTCAAAAAAGTGAAATGGTAGCGAATGCCAAAAAGCACTCCATCGAAAATGTCTTGTGAATCCTAACAACTTTCTAATTTACACCAACCTCGGATCTATTCTTGTTTTTCTGCAATCAGCAAAAAGCATTATTTTCCCATATGAAATGCATGTTAATTTGCATAACACTTGCATATATTCTGTAGCCACATTCGTTTTATGTGTTATGTACAATTAAAATGCATGTCCAATGAGAAAATCTGTAAAACATATTTTAAAAGAGACACAATCCTCAAACCGGCAAATTATCCATATTGAATTAAATATTTTTAAATGTAATTAAAATTAAAAGTAGTTTACATTTTGAAATGTAAAATAAAAACGCTAAATTCCTCTACATTCAGGTGAAGATACTAACTTTCATAGTTATAGACCTTGCCCGATAAACGCATTTAAATATATTCTCCTTCACACCTCATTCAATAGCGGCTTTCTGAGGTATAACTCAACTTTTTTATAACAAATTACAAAATATCAAAGAATAGGCACTACCTAGTGCTAATGGTATAAGCAGTATCTTGATGATTTGCATAAATCAGAAACTGTTTGCATGTAGGCCTATGTATCCCCGATACAGTATGTTAAAATACTGTTTTATTATCAAAAATGCACTAATATTGTGGAGTTTTATAGTATATTGAAACGTTCTCTAGCTTCATGGGCTTACAATTAGCAAGCCTGTTCAACTTTGTCCCACGAGTAAGAATCGCGTCATCGTGACGACTTCCTCTCCTTGTTGCACCTCACCTAACAAGCTCACCTTGGAAGCGTGGCCCTCTCTTGCAAATTATATTCATATTTCTACATTCTAAAAATCGTTTTGTCAACTTGTTTAGTTTAGTAGTAAAGAAGACCTATTAATAAGTCATTTTAAGTTTATTTTCTTCCTTCTTTTGGACTTCCGAAGAAAATGAAGGGATTTACATTCAGTATTTGTTGGGCGCCAGTACTAGTGTATTTCAGATGATAGTGGGTAAAATTGTGGTAAAACTTCAGCTTGCACGTAATCTGTACATATTGATGTGCAATAAACACGTTCTGCAGGCTATGCAACCGCATTAAGGTCCGTGTAGATTGTCTTATAATAATAGGTTGTCCGTGTAGGTTGCATAATTTGTTCTCCAGATCTGCTCAGTCGATAAATTTAGGGGTTTATAGTTAACTGGAAAATACCTCATAAAAGTTTAAAAGCAGCTGTAATGTCACGTGATTACCAATTCAATTAGCAGTGTTGCTGGAAACAATTTTAGTGTGATTTATGCATCATCTGAACGACCTCGCAAGGCATCTTTGCTGCGAACATTACTCTTAAGGAAATAATCTTACCTCTAAAAGCTCTACGAAGAAGCAACCACATCAAGGTCCCTAGAGAGATCATACTTTTCAAATATTTTCATGCAGGTCTGCTCAGTCGAAATATATAGGGTTTTCTAGTTAACCGGAAAATACCTCGTAAAAGCAGCAAAGCAGCTGTAATGTCACTGATCACTTGTTCAATGTTCAGTGTTGCTGGAAACACGATATTTATTGTACGCGTGCCATGTTTTAGCGAATGTCCCCTAAAGGGAATAAGCTATTACCGTAGGTCTCATGGTAAGACTTAAGCCCGAGACCATGATAACTTTTCATTTTGAGGTCCCCAGATGCCAAAAACACCATTCGTTCAAATTTATATATTTATATATATATATAAATATATATATATATATATATATATTTATATATATATCTGTCCGTAAGCACGATAACTCTCGTAAAAAAGGTCCGATCTTAATGAAATTTGGTACAAATGTGTAAAGTACCATTTATTTGAACGAGTTCGAAAACCAGACGAATCGCACTATCCGAAGGGGGGTTTTGGGGGGGGTTTGTACCCCAAAAATGGGGTTTTTGGGATTTCCACAAATAATTTTTATTTAAATTAAATTTTAATTTTTACTATTGAATTCAGCATAAAAAACAAACAATTTGGTGTTTTGATCATTGCTCTACGTCAATTGGTTACTGAGATATTGAAAGTGCTAAACACAGTACGTTGTCAAATGTTATTCTTATGGAGAAAGAAAAATTATGTATCTCGCTTATTTATGAACATAAACTGACGAAATTTGGTATATGACTTCATATGGTTGTGGTTTATTGTTGTTTGTACAAAAAACAATTTTTCGCCTATGGTTCACATTGCAGCAAACCTAGGTACTTTATCCCCATGTTATTCTTATGAAAAAAATTGAAATGTTATATATCGCTTATTTATGAATGTACATGGATTAACCTTGGTATGTGACTTCACTAAGATGAGTTCTATTGATATATTACATAAAAACCCATTATTTTGTGTTCCTTGTTGCAGCAAACCTGCGTACTCATCCCCAATGTTATTCTTATGGAGAATAATTAATATTTTAAATATCGCTTGTTTGTGAATATATTTCTTATGAATCCTGATAAGTGTTTTAATGTGTTATATTATATATTCATTGGAAATTCGCTGAGTATGCAGGTTTGCTGCGACGGGGTATTTTATTTTTCTTATTTTAAATTTGGAAATAGACATTCTCCAACTGCTGCTCATATACTACTTTGATTAGTTCGCATTTGAATAAACTTAATATATTGGTTTTATTTTTATTATTAGTTTAAAACGAACATTAGTCTTTTTAAATCAAAATCTGAGAATCTAACCAGAATAATTCGTAATCAAAAGACGAAGTTTATTTTCTTAGTTTTATAATGATGTTTACGTTATTTACTGTTTGTTTTGTAATTATATATGACATAATGTGTTACTACCAAACGTTAGTTGCTAAACAATTAATCAAAACTGTCAAACAATAAGGAATGTAACCAAGTTTTCTCCAGAACGTCATAACATCATTAACTCATTCAGATTAAATAAGTCGAATATTAAATATATATATATATATATATATATATATATATATATATATATATATATATATAGATAGATAGATAGATAGTTTATGCAGAAAAGCTATATTTTTGCAGATTTACCTGCCAAAGTTTTGTTTGTAGATAAACTATTTCATCAACAACAACTATTGTTTATTTGAATTACAAACACGTGATCGATATATTTTGAAATCATCAAACCAATTAACTTAGTTTTAGTAAAAGCTGGGATAGTATAATCTCTGGTGGCTGACAATCTCATAACTTTTCAAGAGAGCATTTGATTGGTTAAAATATTGTTGCCGTGGAGACGAGGGTACAGAGGGTCAAAATGGCGGTTAGCATGTAGGCACAGCTTTTTACCCCAGACGAAACCTTTATAGATTATAGACCTCGTTGGAAATAACATATCTGGGCTCAAGTGCTCTACAGACCTTGCAACCACAATGCATGAACGAATCCGGAAATTGCTAGTCTACTCTAATATTGTATCTAAATTGATCTAAGATGCATATGCTGAACAACCATATTTACTTTTATATTTGTTTTGTTCCTGGTGTCGTGGCGCCCTCGGAATTGCACAACCGTCACAACCAAGCAATCTAGACTGGTCACAACTATTACACGACCTCGTGACTTTCTCAGAATGTTCAAATACACTTATTTTGTGGGTCTCCTCGTACATTATTGAAGACTCAGTGTGCGGCAAAATGACTCGTTTGAATAAGAAACTTTGCTTTTACGCATAAGCGTAATTTCAGGATTTTGGTTGGAGGGGCAAAATCGGTTGTGATCGTGATTATTGTAAATTTTCATATATTACAATATTATTTTCCAAATTATTGGGGGGGCAACTACCCCACCCCCCAAATTACGCCTATGCCTTTACTAGAGTAAGAGATCTCGTATGCCCAGGAAAGAGGCAGGGTAAGTTGGCATAAGAGTGTAGTAATATTCATTTCAACCACTTTTTGTATACTAGTCCCACAATAAATATTGTTGACCACGCATGTGCCGTTTGTTTGCAATTTTATCACACTGAAATTTCCCTATCTTGATGGATTGTAATGAATTGTATTACAGACCAGGGAGGTAATGATCCATAGCGTTACAGTAACACTCCCTAGGGAGGTAATGACACCTAGCCTTACGATTACTCACTCCCGGCGGAGCTCAATCAGCTGTTCCAATAGCATCAGCCGTTGAGTTTACATCAATCAAAGTTTTCCCAACATACAATGAAATTAGGCCCCTATTACACCAAGGTTCGTAGAGCTTTCAGACCAGGTGTGCTTATTTACATAAGAGCAATGTTCGCAGAAAAGATATCCTACGAGGTCCAGCTGATTCATAAATCAACAACATACCATAAAGTGTTGCCAACCTTAAGGGTATAATAATAGCACAGCTATTTTTAAATTGTCACTGGACATGCAGAAAGAAAATTTAAACCCTTAATCCATTAATCTAATAACACAAATAAATCAAAACAATAAATTAGTCTCATAAAATAACAGTTTATCATAGAATTTAAACAGTTAAACAATGTTAATTTTAATTACACTGATGATGAAAATATGGTACTCATACGATAAATATTGTCATAGAAAAATAAAGCAGGTATAGAAGTGTCACGTAATGCTAAAATTTGCTAACACAAAATTGTTAATTCAACCGGCCAGATCATACGACAAAACCGGCCAAGCGACGTTGCCTGTCTGTGCACTCCAGCCGGCTGGCCGGCCGGCCCAGCCGGTAGGGAAAAATTCCCTCGCCCTGCTTGGCGCTTGTCGTATTGAGTGCAGTGTTTACGCGCTCTTCGCATTATATACTTCTCTGGTTAGTTTTCTATTCAATGATGCTAAAGATTTTGCCTCAATGTTAATTTATCGATTTACCAACTTTAAAAATACATTTAAAATCTTCTGAGATACTGGTACGTTTAATGTTGACTGACGATTTCTTTAAACATTTTTAGTTCGAGGATAGTTTTCGTGTATGGGTTCATCGCGTCAATAATAAGATTAAAAGCTTAAGCTCTCTCTGTATGTTTTATAAACATACCCTGATTTATAAATAAAGGGTTACAGAAAATAGGTAAAATCATAATTTTAAAAGTAAACTATGCTTAACGATTAAATTGTAATGCATTTTATTACTGAATTTAATATTTTACAGTAACTTGTTCCTACGTGAAGAGCTAATTTCTTCAGTGAATTTATAGTAAATTTGTATGGCATCGGCTGCTAACATTTCAAAATGTTATATACACTCTGCATTTTATGTACAGTATTCTCCTAAAGAACAACATTAAAGGCTGAGTACGCAGATTTGCTGCATCAAGAAATATAAACAATATGTTTTTGTGCAATTATCAATATAACTTAACCAGGTGAAGCTACATACCAAGTTTTATTTTTTATTTATGTTCATAACTAAGGGAGAGATAAAACTTCAATAATATTAGGGCTGAGTATGCAGGTTTGCTGCTACGGGGACAATAACAAAAATTGTTTATGCAAATATCAATATACCAGTACTAGGTGAAGCCACAGGCCAAGTTTCATCAATATACATTCATAAATAATCGAAATATTAATTATTTAGAATTATTCTTACGGTACACATTATTTAGATGAAAGATGCATATATTTTTAATAATTTTAATAGTTTTAGCGAATTTCCCCAATAGGGAAGAAGCTATTATCGTAGTCGGCATGGTAAGACCTAGCCCGGGACCATGATAACATTTGTTTTGAGGCTCCCAGGTGCCAAAAACACCATGTATGCGTGTGTGCGTGTGCGTGTGTGTGTGTGTGTGTGTGTGTGTGTGTGTGTGTGTGTGTGTGTGTGTGTGTGTGTGTGTGTGTGTGTGTGTGTGTGTGTGTGTGTGTGTCCGTAGGCATGATAACTTTCGTAAAAATGCCTTTTGTATAAACGTGTAAGGCAGCGTCTATTTTCATGAGTTGGAAAACCAGACAGGTCGCTCTATTTTAAAGCAGGTTTTGTACCCCAAAATTTGTTTTAACTTTTTACATTTAATTTTTTATAAACCCAAATTTTAGTTTGTACCATTGAATTCAGCTTACAAAAACAAACAATTTGGTATTTTTATCATCACTCTCCGTCAATTGGTTACCAAGATATTGAAAGTGCTAAACATAATACGTTGTCCAATGTTAATCTTATGGAGAGAGTAAAATGTTATATCTCGCTTATTAATGAACATATATTGACGAAACTTGTAATGTGGCTTCATTTGTTTAGGTTTTACTGATATTTAAACAACTTTTTTTTCGTACTGATATTTGCATTTAAAACCAATTTTTTGTGGTCCCCAAGTCTGCAAACTTGCGTACTCAGTAGCTATAATGTTATTCTCATGGAGGATAAGAAACAAGTGATATCTTGCTTGTTTATGAATATAAATTAGTAAAACTTGAAATGTTGCTTTACGTTATGGTGATCTATTTTATTTGTAAAAAAACAGATTTTAGTTGTTCTTGATGCAGCAAACCTGCATACTCAGTCCTAATGTTGTTCTTATGAATAATAAATAAAATTTCATATTGCACTTATTTATGAATATGCTTTGATGAAAGTTGGTAAGTGGTTCATGACGTAGTGAAGTACCATTTGAAATTCTCTGAGTATGCAGGTTTGATGCAACGGGGGTATTTTATTGTTAATCATCATTGCAATTTATGGAATTTAAAAGGTTGAATTTGTCTAATGCAGTTCATGTTTTATCCTTCTGTAATAATAACATTCCAGAAATTTAGTAAGTACCAGATCAGTTCGAAACGAGATTTGTGCACATCCTCCACTTCCTGTGCATACAACGGGAGAGTGATCTTCACTGCCACACAGCCACACGTTTTTATCAGATCAGCCTTACCGCCTACCGATGCCGTGGCCGTGGCAGAAGCGACCGAGATTGCTCCCTGCGGGAATTTGGGAATCCCGCACTGCCCGACTTGGCAACAAGGCACCGCTAACTCAGGCTTGAACGACGCGACAGCGTGTACGCTTTTTCCCTACTTCGTGACACTTCTGTACCTGATTTATTTTTCTATGATATTGTATTTCTAGCAACACTGCAGATTGGATTGGTGATCACGTGACCTTCCAGCTGTTTTTACGAGGTCTCTTCCGGGTAAGTAGAAAACCTTAAATAGATCGACTCAGCACACCTTGTCTGAAAGCTCCACGAACCTTCTTGGTAAGTTGGTATTATACTGAGTTGCGACTGCTGCAGGTGATCACAGCAGTCAAGATTGGCTGTCAGTGTTGCCAATATATTATAGTAAAATTGTCCATAGCACCTAATAAAGCAATTACCGCCAACATTTTCCAATAACAAATAATAACACACACTTTAGCTGTAATAAGTTTTTGAATATGAAATATCCAGTGAATGTTACGGCGAATTTAACATTTTTCAATCTCACATTATTATAAAATACCCCCGTCGCAGCAAACCTGCATACTCAGCGAATTTACAATGGAGATATAAATGTCTTAATACTATACTGTATAAAGCAACTTACCAAGTTTTATAAAAATATATTCTCAATTAAGCGATACATACAATTTTAATTATCCTCCATAAGAATAACATTGGGTCTGAGTACGCAGGTTTGCTGCATCAAGGAAGACAAAAAATTGATTTTAATGCTAATATAAATATAACTCAACTAGGTGAAGTCATATACCGGTTTTTAATCATTTATATTCATAATTAAGGGAGACAGAGCATTTAATTATTCTCCATAAGAATAACATGGGGGCTGAGTACACAGGTTGGCTGCTAAGGGAGTCTTTGGCAAAAAATTGTTTTTTGAGCAAATATCAATAGGCCACAACGAGATGAAGCGGTATACCAAGTTTCGTCAGTATACTTGCATAAATAAGCAAGATATAACATTTTTCTTTTCCTTCATAAGAATAAGATTGGACAACGTACTTACTGTGTTTAGCACTTTCAATATCTCGGTAACCAATTGACGTAGAGGAATGATCAAAATACCAAATTGTGTGTTTTTTTAAGCTGAATCCAATGGTAAAATCTAAAATTTGACTGTTTCAAAAATGTTATGTAAAAATTCAAACGAGTTCGCACGCAGCACGCTGACGTGAGGGAAGTGAATTTCCAAATAAAAATCTATAAAAACTCAAAATCAGTTAAAAACATACAATTATTCAAATTTTTATTCAAATCTGAAAATATTGATTTTTTGGCTGTTTTGATGCTCCTGGTTCTATTTACCTGCAATGCTGGGAATACAATTTTGCGCATTATAAAGTTAGGAGAAGGTCCAGTCAGGCTTTAAAGTAGGCGTGAGATTGTTGGGGATGATAAAACTACACCAACAAATGAATAACAGGCTTTTCTGAAGTAAAACCCCCATAAGACAACGTACTGTGTATGGTCAATACACATTTTCTTTAATAACTCGGTAAATATATATGCTAGAATGACGAGAGAGGGCTTGAAAGTTTCGCCACACTAATTCCCACCGTTTTTCATTCGTTAATTTTACATCCGGGGCTTTTCTGACCCTTTTTGGGCCCAAAAACTCAAATTTCTAAATTTAAAATCCCCAAAAAAGGGGGTTAGAGTTTTCCGATTGTTTTGCCCATCGAACTTGTCCAACTGATTACAAAAAGGAATGTCCCTACCAAATTTGAAGTAAATCGGACAAAAAATGCGACCGCTAGAGTGCATACACATTCACTCACACACACACACACACACACACACACACACACATATATATATATATATATATATATATATGTCTATATATATATGTATATATATAAAATTTGGAACGAACCCCCAAAACGTGTTCAGGGGGTCACATTAGGAACTTCTATGGTGGTCCCGGGCTTAAGTTTCACCGTGCGGGTCATGCTAATAGTTTACTTTCCATAGGAAATTCACTAAAAACCCATTTTTGGGGTACAAACCCCCCCAAAATACCCCTTCGGATGGAGCGATCTGGCTGGTTTTTTGAACTCATAACAAACTCATAACTCATTTTTGAAGTCATAAATGTTGCTTTACACGTTTATACCAAGTTTAATCAAAATCGGATCATTTTTACGAGAGTTATCGTGCTCACGGACACACACACACACACACACATATATATATATATATATATATATATATATATATATATATACAGTTTCGAAAGAATGGTGTTGTTGGGGTCTGGGGACCTCAAAACGAAAAGATATCATGGTCCCGGGCCTAGGCCTTACCATGCCGACTACGGTAATTAGCTTCTTCCCTATAGGGGAAATTCGCTAAAATACAATATAAACAATTTATTGTTGGTTGTATACTAGCCTAAGTATATTCTTACCTTAAGATTGTGAAGTTACATCCACTAAATTAATTTATGTACGTAACGCATTCTTGATATACGAGAGTCATCCAGAAAGTAAAGAACGTTTTCTTACTGCACCGAGCACAGCTCCCCCATTACCGTGATTGCGAGGGTGGCAGTTCACTAACCTCCCCACGAAAGTATGAGTCGAGTGTCGTTGCTGTGCGGTCTTATTTCTACCACAATTATTATCTATTTGCCCTATTAAATATATCTATTTATATCTATTATATCTATTTCCATTATATATATATATATATATATATATATATATATATATATATATATATATATATATTATATCTAATATATCTATTATATCTATTTGCTCATTAAATGGCAGCGTCAATCGAAAATCCCACCAAATTTGAGATTCACATTGTTGTCGGTTCCTGAATGCGCAAAATGTTCAACCTATTGAAATTTGTAGGCAAATCCCAAAGAAATATTATGGTTAAAGTGCAAAAAACAATATCTTAAAATGTATGGAATGTGATAAGACTTTAGCGACTGTTTTACTCAAATTTACCTCATGTCTTTCTTTCAAATCATCTTTAACGAGCAATGACCTGCCACTCCGATCCTCGTTGTGCACAATGGATTTTCTTTCATTAAACCTGTTGCACTATTTTTTCCCTGAAGACTCCACTTAATGACGGTTTTGCACTTTCACCATCAACTTTCTTTGGCGTTTGTCTAAAGATTGAAACTGTCTGAACATTTTTAAATTCAGAAACCGAATAACATTGCGTATCTCATATTTGGAGGGATTTTTAATTGACGGTGCCATTTTGAATCGCTGAAGAAATAGCCAAAAAAGACGCATGACCGCACAGCAACGAGACTCACGGCTCATACTTTGGTGGAGATGTGTGGACTACCACACTCGCAATCGCGGTGATGGGGAAGCTGTGCTAGGTGCAGTAAGCAAACGTTCTTTAGTTTCTGGATGGCCATCGTACATTAACAAAAAATAAGAAGAGGGTTAAATTAACATTTTAACACATTTAGTACATTTATTTATACATAAATATCATCAACTAATAGTGTGTTGTTGATGCAATTTAAAATTATATTGTTTAATTTGTTGTGGATTGAAAACAAAATATTGTGTAAAACTTATATAAACCAAAAATTAATTTACTTATTATATGTTTAATTAATAATCGGGTTTGCTAGTAAATATTATGTTTTGTCGGTAAACAATCACAATAAACCTAATTCACCCCATTGAATAGGAGGTAAAATGTGTGGTAAATAAATGGATCTTGACGAACCCATAAAAACAGTTTTTTCTTAGGATATAAATATATCCTAATTTTTACTCAAGTAATGATGGTGTATAATTTATATTGAGAAAGACCCGATTTTAAATAGCCACGAATGTTTTTTTGATTACGTAATCAATATAAATTAGTGTTTTGCCTGTACATTGCTTAGAAGAATGAAATTCTTGGTTATTTTTGCGTTTCATAGGTCAGAGAATCCGAATCAAGCCTTATCTCAATTTATGTCTGTTTGTCTGTTGGTTGGTTGGTTGGTAACACTCTGCATCACACCTTTGTCCGCTTTTCACGCAAAAACGAGAGTACTGTTATGGCTGAAACTTATTTTCTGTATCGTATGCACAGATGAGAAGGTTTTAGACGGATTAAAACTAGTATAAGTCTTTTTTTAAACAGCGAGCTCTAAAAAACTAATTTTATTTGATTACGACTAAGTTTGTTCGCTTTTCACGGGAAAACCAATTAACCGATTGCGACGATACTTGTTCACTGTGTTCTATGAGTATGGTGGAAGGTTTTAGACTACTTCAATTGGTAAATTTCATCCTGCCCTTTGGGGGGTTGAAATTACCATGATATTCTAATGGGAGAACAAGTTTGATTTGGCAAGTGTGCAAATTGAGTTTTATATTTGTAACAGCTGAGATTAGAAATATGTGTTACTATAGGATGGCACAATTTTAAGACCTTAACAATGTTGTACTGTATGAAATAGTTATATGAAGCAGCAGTTCTGCGGGGAGTGGAAAGCTTTAATGGTTCTTCAATTACTAGTGTAATTGAAGAACCATTAAACTCTACGGAGCAACTACAACTTTTTTGCTTTAGTTTATTACACTTAAACCTTACAATCTATATACTTAATACAATAAGGGGTTTCGCTGTTACATCCCTTTTTCACCTGTCCTACTTAACCAATTTTTACGATTGAGGTGTCATTTTAAAGCTTATGATCTAGCGAAGAGGCGAATGGTAATTAAAAAGGTAATAATTTCATTTAGGACTTCGCCCCCCTAGCCTTTGATTTATTTTTAGAGGGCGTTTTCAAAGGTCCAGGGCTGACCAACTTGCATTATAACGGTTTTAAATGTGATTTGAATTTAACAGCTGATTGTTAATGATCATTTTTTGTTTATGATAAATATTGTGTAAGATTAGAATCAACAAGATAAGGTCTGAATCAGTATGTCCCGTAAAAGAAAAAGTTGTTTGGGTAGAAAATCTAACGATGCTAAACGGAAGAGATTGAGTAGATCTGCTGCAGACAACGATGATTCTGACACGGATGATGGTCTACAGCTGGAATCTAGCAAAAACGAATTAAATGATTTGCCTACAAGTCTGACTGATGAGCAAGTATGAACTTCCACGGATATTTGATTTCGACTAAGTTTGTCTGTTTTTCACGGGTAAAAGTAATTAACCGATTGCGACAAAACGTTTTCACTACAGAAATGTAATTTAATAGATTTTCACTTAACTTCAGGAACTAACAGGAATCAATAGGGATCAACAGATAGCAACGGGGATAACAAAAAAAAACACGTAAACGAAGTTGCGGGCACCAGCTAGTTTTATAATAAACTTCATCCAAAACCAACATTATTTTAACACGATATTAGTACATTGTGTGTGAGAGGGAGCTGAAAGTCAGCTGATCTATTTAGCCAGTGTTGCCAACTTGTTTTCAAGCTTACACGACGTTACCTGGTTAATAATACATGCATACTATTTGTGTTCTTTGGTTGAAACACTGGAACAAATAACAATAAAATTCAAAACATTGTACCATCGATGATTTGTTTATTGGTTAAATGTTTTTAGTCCGAGATTGCATGATCCCGCTCGTGTTTTATGACCGATCACATTTAACCCATTAATAATTGTAGTATGGTGAAAAATAGCGTTCACACCTCTGCCGAAAGGGTTTTGCATAGTCCTCGAACGAGTTATGACCTCGACTTCGTCTCGGTCATAAAACACGATCTCGGGACAGCAAAACCCCACTTTCGGCCCTTGGTGCGAAATATACTATTACACCTAGTTGTTGTCTCCCTCTCACACTTATTAATTTGAGTCATATGTTTTATTACACCTGTCGCCTGGAAATGTCAGCAATGAGAAGGTTCACAAGTCCAGCTTACTTCACGAACACAAACATTGTAGCTAACCTTGAAGTGTTTGTTTTGTAAACCTATTGTGTTGGACTTTTTATTCATGAAAACTGCAAGTGGGGGAACAATTTAGTGTGTATTTCTGGAGTATATTGCCTCCCTCGGGAAAATTGTCAACAGTTTTCCTCAGGGAGACAATGTTACACCTCACCCCTTAAGATACAAATAACTATTTCAAGACTGAATTGTATTCTTATAAGTTCGCAAAAAAGACAGTAGTTTGTTTATTTCTGTTTGTGCCAACTAACATGCCTCTTATTCTGCCCTTCGAAAAGTAAAACCCGCTGCGCACTGCACAGGACCCGCTACAGGTAGACAATGATCGAGGACAGCTGCTAACTAAGGATTAACGAGGTTAATGTATCTAGAGCTCTCGTCAGTTAACCATTTTCCATAACCATAATCGGTTATAGCAGCGCTGTTTCGCCCTGACGGGTTTAGGTTTTATTGTTCCATACAAGTCAGTTTTTGTTTTGAACTTGGAAGCTACTTATTGAACTTTAAACTGGGCTTTAGATTAGAGTCTTTGTTTAATGTTTGTCTTTCTTCGAAGACCACTAACTGGCAAAATATAGATAATCCCTAATTTGTAAAACTTTTCAGCGGTTTAAGTCTAATTTGTGTACAGTTTTCTACTTTACGTTATAATGTCCTTGATCAAAGCTGATGGGACTTTCTGTAAGAAGACCCCTTTTTAGATGGGGTGGTTTTGTTCATCTACTTCTGACACTATACAAGTTATTGGTCATTTTCCTTTGCACGGTATAGGCTTACACTTTACTTATGTGGTTTTCTAGTTTTTCTTCTGTACTAATTTTATTCATAATGATTTATTGTTCCTTATAATTGGCTTGTATTCCTGTCTTGTTCATTTGGCCAAAATGGTTTTAGAAAACAGCCGTCTAGTAAATTTGTGCTATTATTTTCCTAAAGGTTTTAATATTCTCGCATGCGGGTTATCGTTGTATGAAATACCGGAAATGCAATTCATTATCTTCATGTAACTTTAGGATTTGTGTAAGTGTATTTTTAAGCCAAATTGGATTTCAAAAATGAAATGCCGTAATCTAATCAAGCTTGTTAGCTGTGCACGATAGCGCGACGCGGCGGCCCGGCCCGGACCGGTTATACAGATATACTGTATCAGCATCAGCCGCCTAGGTCAATGGCACGATCAGTTCGGCATAATTAGCATAATCTAAAATGAAACCCAGTTTTCCTCGTGTTATAACCAAAAGCTATCAAGCTTTTACTTCCCAAAGGAACATTTTGTACCAGAAATATTACAAAACATCTTAGTTTTGTAATATGTGTGATATATGTGATATTTTAACCTAATCTCTGTTATTAGTGGATTTCCTATGGAAAGTGAACTGTTAGCATGAACCGCACGGTGAAACTTAAGCCCAGGACCACCATAGGAGTACCTAACGTGACCTCCTGAACACATTTAGGGGAGTCGTTCAAAATTGTATATATATATATATATATATAAATAATAATCAAATGAAACTTTTTTTAACTGAGTACCCGGATTTCTTTACTTTTCAGACTGATGTATATTTTATAAAAAGTCTGAAAATAAAGAAATTCCTTAAGGTTACTCAGTTAAAAAAATGTTTCATTTGATTATTATTATACTAGCTGTTCCCGCAGGCTTCGCCCCGCAAATAATTTATAATATACCCCCGTCGCAGCAAACCTGCATACTCAGCGAATTTCCAATGAATATATAACATAACACATTAAAACACTTAACAAGATTCATAAGAAATGTATTCACAAACAAGCGATATTTAAAATATTAATTATTCTCCATAAGAATAACATTGGGGATGAGTACGCAGGTTTGCTGCAACAAGGCGCACAAAATAATGGGTTTTTATGCAAATATCAATAGAACTCATCTTAGTGAAGACACATACCAAGTTTCATCCATATACATTTATAAATAAGCGATATATAACATTTTAAGTATTTTCCATAAGAATAACATGGGGACCAAGTACCTAGGTTTGCTGCTACAGGAAACATTGGCGAAAAATTGTTTTTTTGTGCAAACAACAATAAACCACAACCAGATCAAGCCATATACCAAATTTCGCCAGTTTATATTCATAAATAAGCGAGATAAACAATTTTTCTTTTTCTCCATAAGAATAACATTAGACAACGTACTGTGTTTAGCACTTTCAATATCTCGGTAACCAATTGACGTAGAGCAATGATCAAAATACCAAATTGTTTCTTTTTTAAGCTGAATTTAATGGTATAAATTAAAATTTGATTTAAATTAAAATTACATGTGAAAACCCCAAAAAACACATTTTTGGGGTACAAAACCCCCCAAAACCCCCCTTCGGATGGTGCGATTCATCTGGTTTTCGAACTCGTTCAAATAAATGGTACTTTACACATTTGTACCAAATTTCAATAAGATCGGACCATTTTTACGAGATTTATCGTACTTACGGACACACATATATATATATATATATATATATATATATATATATATATACATATATAAAAATTTGAACGAATGGTGTTTTTGGCATCTGGGGACCTCAAAATGAAAAGTTATCATGGTCTCGGGCTTAAGTCTTACCATGAGACCTACGGTAATAGCTTCTTCCCTATAGGGGAAATTCGCTAAAAACTATGACAGTTGTGTGTGCTGCATTCTGTGGTTAGCCCATGGAACTACTACGAATCAAGATCAGCTGTTTGTATTTTCATTAGCTCAAACAAAAACGAGTTCGCACGCATCACACTGACGTGAGGGAAGTGAATTTCCACATAACGACTTTAAAACTCAAAATATGTGTAAAAACAAACATGTATTCCAATTTTTATTGAAATCTGAAAACATGGAGTTTTTGGCTGTTCTGATGCTCCTGGTTTCATTTACCTGCAATGCTGGGAATACAATTTTGCGCATCATAATGTTAGGAGAAGGTCCAGGCAGGCTTGAAAGTAGGCGTGAGTTGCTGGGGATGATAAAAGTACTCTAACAAAGGTATAACAGGCTTTTCTACTGTAAAACACCCATAAGACAACGTACTGTGTTTAGTCGAAACACATTTTCTTTAATAACTCGGTAAATATTTATGCTAGAATTATGAGAGAGGGCTTAAAACTTTCGCCTCACTAATTCCCATCTTTTTACATGCATTAATTTTACATACAGGGCTTTTCTGACCCTTTTTGGGCCAAAAACTCTAAATACTCTAAAAACTAGTCTATATATATATATATATATATATACATACATATATAATACATATAATTTTGAACGACCCCCCAAAACGTGTCCAGGGGGTCACGTTAGGAACTTCTATGGTGGTCCCGGGCTTAAGTTTCACCGTGCGGGTCATGCTAATAGTTCACTTTCCAAAGGAAATTCACTAATGAATGTCCATAAGAAATACAAGGGAACTTTGTCGGGATCTCTGGCGGAGCCCTAAGGTCAGATCAGGATGAAAACCATTTAGTTTTCCTATTTTATGCCTAAAGAATCAGTGTACAAAATTTCAGCTCTCTACCTATATGGGAAGGTGGAGATTTAGTGATGTCAGTCAGTCAGTCAGCCAGGGCTTTGCCTTTAATATATATATATATAGATTAGTAAGCACTAATGAATGTGTATGCACTCTAGTGGTCGCATTTTTTCCGATTTAATTCAAATTTAGAAGAGACGTTCCTTTCTATAATCAGGAAAAGTTATTTGGGCAAAGGAATAAAAAACTATAAACCCCTTTTTTGGGATTAATCTTTCAAATTTCGAGTTTTTGGGCCCAAAAAGGGCCAGAAAAGCCCCGGATGTACATTTAATGCATGTAAAAAAATGGGAATTAGTGAGGCAAAAGTTTTAAGTCCTCTCTCGTCATTCTAGAATAAATATTTACCGAATTATTAAAGAAAATCTATATTGACTAAAAACAGTAGGCCTATGTTGTCTAATGGGGGGTTTACATGAGAAAATCCTGTTATTCATTTGTTGGTGTACTTTTATCATCCCCAGCAACCTCACGCCTACTTTCAAGCCTGACTGGACCTTCTCCTAACCTTATAATGCGCAAAATTGTATTCGCAGCATTGCAGGTAAATGAAACCAGGAGCACCAGAACAGCATAAAAAAATCAATGTTTTAAGATTTCAATAAAAATGGGAATAAATGTATTTACATTGATTTTGAGTTTAAAAAGATTGTTATTTGGAAATTCACTTCCTTCACGTCAGTGTGCTGCGTGCGAACTCGTTTTATTATTAAACTGGATGGTCAAGTTTTTTCTTCTTGGAGAGTTGCCTTTTCTAAAAATCTAGCTTCTCTGACTTGTTATACCATGTTTGTTGTGTGTATAAAGAATTTGCATACTATTCTGCGTGGATAGAATATTTTTATCTAAATCTCTAGATTCAAAATATATATGATAAAACCCTTGGCTCATGCCCTTTCGCGGTAGTTGGCGCCTGGTTTGTGCATGCGTAGAAATGCCTTTTCCCCCACTTACCAATTGGGTCACGTATAATGTTAAAAATTCAGTCACTTTTTAACGCTTAGAGCACTGTATAATAAATTTTGAGCACAAACAAAAGAAAACATTAGCAGTGCGAGCAACGCTGCTAACGAGAGGGTCTGCTGCCCCTCTTACCCGCCATTTCTCGTTTAAATGCAATGCAGAACTATATCGAACTGGTAAAACTGTTGGCTGACTTTTGCCCAGTATGAAGATCAGATATTATGGGCAAAATCAATGAACATCACAAAACCACCCCCTTACCTTATTAGTTTTTAGTGTTTTTATGCGTTTATGTTCGTGCACGGATCCGCTACTGTGTCTCTCGCGCGGTATCTCGTTGTGAGTGCAGACGTACATCGATCTGGTAGAACGTAGAACTGTCCCACAAGACCTGACCAATGACTACATAAACTACATTAAGACGCGTAAGCGCCGTGTTAAAAATTCAGCGCCAAGCGGTAACTCTGCGACCCGCCGCTAGTAGCGCTGTATGTATCAAAGCAGGGCTTGGACTGACATTCATGTCCAGATGTCCAGTTCTCAGTCTCGACGCTAGGAGGGGTTGATGCACCCCTCTCGCACTCCTCTCCATCTCTGTAGCCTTAGCCCATGGAGAGCTCGCCAGGTGAGCACTTTTTCGCCTACAAAATTTAGAGGTTGTTTGGTCGATATCGAACAGACGATACCGTAACGTTTCATCAACCGATTGTTCGTTCATTCTACTGGACTACTGGATGATTTGAGATTGCCGACTGCCGAGAAGTTAAACTTGGAAATGGAAACCACTGTGGAAGTTCTAAGCTGACTCGACTAGGGCCTGTTGAAGTATAAGTTTGGCCATTGGGCAATTTGAAATTGAAATACCTTACATCCACTTAATATGGCAAAATATATACCCAATTTAAATAAACTTTGTAATGCTAAGTTAATTAAGTAATGTATGCAAGATCTTAAACAGATAAGATGCCTTTAAATTTACAAATTGGTTGCAATCATAAATACAAAGACCCCGAGGTAGGGTTAAGATAATTAATCGGTCTCTCTAAATTACCTGTGATAAGAGAAAAATTGTTCATAAATTAAACTAGTATGAAATAAAAACCCATTCCTTGTCCAAGTAATAGGCTTAATTATAGCTAAGGACTTGAAAGGCTCAGTTATTATGAGTTATATTAACTTTCCATATCCATAATTTAAAGTACCTATAAACTCTTAACTTTTTACGAATCAATAGATAATGCAATAAATCAATGATTTATCGTGCACAAGGACCAATTTTCCACTATAACGGTTATTTATTGATTTTATAACTTATATGATGTTTTGGGAGGGAAAGCACTGAAAACCGTTTTCTTGTCACAGTTTGTGTGATCTTCATGGGCAAGTAACTCACAGTATGTGTGATCTTCATGGGCAAGTAACTACTAAACCTAACTTAACCTAACCTAACCACCAACAAAAACTGTACGAATACCCTATTAAAAAAGTTGAATATAAATTTAATTTTTAACAGTTGCATTATATTCATTGATTTTTATCATTTATTTGAGAAACGTTACCTAGCCTAAGGAATACAAACTAATGATTTGTTTCGTGTTCTTTTAAATTTATAATGAAATCTTCGAACACGTTTCAGCTTCATAAAATCTACTAGCGCTACTCATTTTGTATTCCAACAACCACCATTATCCTTCCAACTTCGAAAACATCTATCGATAAAACAACCGGTTGGTAAAATTGTTCGATATCGACCAAACAACCTCTACATTTTGTAGGCGAAAAAGTGCTCACCAGCTCGCCAAATGGACAGAAAACGGTCCGGCTAGTCGCTAGGACACGGCAAAACTGAGTAGAGTAATCCCGAGCGGTGAACGCGTTGTCGTTTACACGCTCCTGTACATTCTAATAATAATAAAACTACAATGAAACTTATATATTCCTTTTCTGCATGAGTTTTTGCATCCAACAGTATAAATATATTTTAGTTTAAAATTATGTGTAATTTTTAATAATGAAAATATTAGAGAGTTGTAACAGGATGACATGAAAAAGTCAGTAAGCGATAACTTTTATTATTTTTGAGGTATAAAAAACTTCCAGCGAGAAAGTTGTAGCTAATTAGATGATCTTAAATTTTCATTCAAAACAATTTTTGATATAACTTATAGTTTGTTCAATAATCCGATGTAAATAAACCGCTATGTTACAATCGTTGTTTTATAATTTGATTTCATGTCGAAAATTGAGGCATGTATCGATTTTGAACGGCAGTTTTATAAACACGTGTAGACCTAACTTATGAACTCGGTGTCTTCATCAAAATTATTCCGAATAAGATGTACAATTGACTTTAGGTCTAGCACAGGCTTTCCACGACCTTTAATGTTTAAGGTACCGTATTTGAAATGACCACTTACTCACACTATAAGCATGTAATTGGGCATTATAGAAAAAAAACTCCGAACAATGAAAGGACCACCAAAAAGTACTTGCATTTTAAAGCAGACGGGAAATAACTGTTCTCTTCTACAAACTTGTCACCAGTTATAGGTTTAAAGTACGTTGTAAAATTGATAAATTACAAATCCAAAAGAGTTACTGTATCATGATAAGCAACGCAATCTCTTAGTTCTTTCAAAACAACATCAACAGGCGTTGAGTTATTTCCATAAGGCTTGTCTGTCTTATTGTAGTTTATGTAGTCATTGACCTGACCTTCTTAGTAGAGGGTGTTTATTTTAGAACACAACTCAGGATTTGGAAGTGTAAAAACTGCAAATATTTAACATACTTCAAATAATATATGTTTGTTTTATTTTGGCACTTGCTAAAATTGTATGTATATATATATATACATAGGCGTAATTCAGGGGGGGCACGGGGGGCAGTTGCCCCCCAATAATTTAGAGAAAGTAAACAAAAGATTAAAAGTGTATGAGGAATACGATTACAATTAAGTTTTTTGTAATAAATAAGACATAATCTTTAGCATTTTTTAAAATAGCAGTTTTAGTTTTTATAATTTTGTAACGGGAACATTATTCAATGTAACTTAAGTTAATCAGTATCAGTATTAAATAATCAGTGATAATTTGAAACAAATCGACGGAAATCATGAACTGTACAGTCTGACCTTTTCCCCTGGCGATCAACAGATTTCTTGGTAAACGGGTCGCCGAGTGGTACGGACAACATAACAATAACCTTCCGGTCTCCTCTAGTTAATTGTTAGATGGAGATATTAATACAAATTTAACTGATATTTTTACTTCTCGACTTACCAGAAAAAATAGATACTTCTACTTTCATTTCCCATCATTCTCGTCCTCGGATTCAAGTCAGTCGTATCTTTGTTTCTTTAAGTTTCAAGAGGACACTTCTAGTTATCGTTTACATATTTGAATTGTGAAATTTATTGTGAGTTCATAATGTAATAAGATTCCAGGGGTAACTTAATAAACATTAATATTTAGTGTGATTAAACTACTTTAATGTTAATATTTCAAAGGCAATTAGATCAACTTAAAACCTTTTGCATTTCTTATTTTAATATGTTGATGATTATAGTTATTTTTTGTGGAATTTATTGTGGTATGCAAACAAGTCTACAATGAATTTTTTCGCAAAACAAAATTCTTAATGAACGGGTTAAAATATTAGTTTGCAATTCAAAACAATAATATAATAGATACTACTTGTAGCTGAATTTACTATTTCGTAGGTAAACTTATTTATTTAAAAATTACAAACAAACGCCTACAGTATAATTTGGAATTCACGAGCTCATGAAGAGATATATTTATCCATTCGTTTCTTTAATTTCGTCTCTGCATAGGAGGGGGTAAGTACTTGAAATGTGTTAGGCAATAAATATTGAACAGTTTTTCGTTTTAGCGAATTTCCCCTATAGGGAAGAAGCTATTACCGTAGGTCTCATGGTAAGACTTAAGCCCCAGACCATGATAACTTTTTGTTTTGAGGTCCCCAGATGCCAAAAACACTATTCGTTCAAATTTATATTTAGGTATATATATATATACTGTATATATATATAGTATATAGTATATATATATATATATATATATATGTGTCCGTTACCGCAATAACTTTTGAAAGAAACACCCGATTTTGATGAAATTTGGTACAAATGTGGAGAGTAGCATTTATGACTAAGTTTGAAAACCAGATTGATCGAACTATGGTAAGGGGGTTTTATGGGGGTTTACAATTTTACAAAAATCTGTTTTTTGCAAATTTGACCCCAAAATGTTAATAACACCCAATTTTGGTTATAGCCATTTTATAGAGCTTAAAAAAACAAATAATTTAGTATTTTGAATCATTAACCTAGGTTAAGAGCTTGCGGAGAAAATCCAAAAAAACGTGTCCCATGTTAATCTTATGGGAAAAAGGTTTTTAGATTTTTCTCAGATAATTTTACTAAAAACTTCACATTTCTGTTTATTAATGTGTTTAGCTCAACAAAACAAACATTTTGGTGTTTTAATCGTTGTTCTACGTCCAACCGTTGCAGAGATATTCAAAGTGCTAAACACAGTACGTTGTCCAATCCTTAGGGAGCATAAATCAAATTCTATATCTCGATTATTTTTGAATGTATTTTTGTGAAACTTGGTAAGTAGCTCTATGTAGTAGTGAGTCACATATATGCATTGGAAATTCGCTGAGTACGCAGGTTTGCTGCGACGGGGGTATTAAGACTAACTTTAATAATCTTGAGACATATTTTAGATGTAATTATTTTACCTTTTATCTCGGAGCAAAGTTATGATTTGAGGTAAATGAAAACACCCTTGTAATGTGGCTTTGGAAATAGTGTTGAAAACAAGCCGTACATCGAATGACACTATCCCATCAACAAGTTAACACACCACAACAGGACAAAATACCAAATATGGCGGCATGCTTTTTGAAGGTTATTTTTCAGACAGTAGTGACTCCTGTAGGTAATTAATTGGATTTACAACATCATGGACGTGAAACTAGGAGTAGTGTTTGAAAAAGTGTAGAGTTTTAAGAAGATTAGGCCTACATAAATTATTTTTATATTTTGATCGTCTAAAACATATAAAAAATTCTTTGTATACAAGTACAAATTATAAAATTACTGAAAAACTGTATTGAAAAGTATTTGTATGTACATATATATATATATATATAACTCCAACTAAAGGATACAAAATTGATATTAAAGAAGACTTTTACATTTATAAAAATTATCAAATTGACGAAGAAAACATTTTAAACTGGATGCAAGTCCAGTCATAAAACCAAATTTTCGGCCAAATAATAAACATTAGAAGTGCTCCTAACAATCTGTACTGATAAAAATTTGCCATATGATTTATAATCACATGTGAAATTATTTTTTACTCTTGTTGATAACGATTAGTTTAAAAAATAAGGTTATGTATTATAACTAACACTGTGACCATGGCCTAAGAGCCGAAACACGTGTAAGTGTAATTAAAATGATTTTACCAGGGTACTCTGGTATATATATTTATGTGTCCGTGAGCACGATAACTCTCGTAAAAATGATACGGTTTCGATTAAATTTGGTACAAATGTGTAAAGAAACATTTAATTATGACTTTAAGTTCGAAAACAAGCCAGATCGCTCTATACGAAAGGGTATTTTGGGGGGGGGGGGGTTTGTACCACAAAAATGTTTTTTTTTTTTAATTTTCACATATCATTTTTTAAATAGTCAAATTTTAGTTCTCATATTGAATTCAGCTTAAAAAGCAAACAATTTGGTGTTTTGATCATTGCTCTATGTCAATTGGTTACTAGTCCGTGGTATTAACAACAAGTATCTCCAACATATTTCAGTGCTGGATACCAATTTGAGATTTTGCACAGTTTTGATATATTCATTAATGATCAGGAAATCACCGGGAGACACTCGATCAGAGGTCATGACCTCCCTGTTATGACGTCATCAAAATGGCCACCGTAAGAAATGACATAGCTTTATTAAAATGCTCTTATCTTCATAAAAAACCATTTTAGATCCATTTGTTTATACGTTTTCGTAAAGTTGATTAGATTTGCAACTAAACATGTCATTATGTTAATTAATTTAGCTCCGACCAACGATTTAGGAGTTATTGCGATGAAAACGTATTTTTCCAATATTTCACTGCTTGACAACCATAGCAGATACTCACGTGGATCAGCTAAAATTGTAAGTACATGAGATTGTTATTCATGTTTCGAAAGCTTATTAAAAATATGAAAAAATGGATCATAAGCAATATTTCCTATCATTACTAGTCTATTAGTTACAGTGGAAAAAATATCGGACATATTTAAAAACAAGGATTTCCTTCATCCTATTCGGCTGCCATGTACTATATATGTATAAGTCTTATGTATGTAATTATGCAAGTATGTTTTGATATAACCACACGAAAATGATGTTGAAATAATAGATTTGAGTAAAGCAACTATTAGTCATTGAGTGTGCATGGAACGAGGCAGAGAATTTGACTTTTGATTTCAGTAACAGGGACCTAAGAGAGTATGAAAACCCATGCCATCGCCCCCAGGGCTGGTCGTCTACTTAGGGGTGGGGCGCCAAATCACAAAAATGGGACGCTATAGCGCGAAAAACGTCAATTAGCAATACGTCCCCGGCTCCATTATAATTAATCGTATGGCAACAAATTTGGTTTTGTTTTGTAGGTGATAAATGTAGGTGACAAAAAGATTAGAACAAAAGACGTCGTATATTTGTTAGTTAGGAAGATAAAACATACAATTTAAAATATTTTTGAAATGATATAATAATTTTGTATTATTCTAATGTTAAATGTGCAATATGTCCTAATAATTGGTATCAGTATATTACTCCAGTTAAATTGTGTTTTTCCTAGAAATGTGTTTGGGTAGTTTTGATTTTTCCAATATTCATTTTGTATGGTTCAACTTGGGAAAAATGCAAAAAATGCAAAAAATGCAAAAAATATATTTTTTAACATTTATTTGATTATAACTCGGAAGGTAAATAATAATCTGATTCAAAATGAAAGTGCATACAATTTCCTTCAGATTTCACAATATGGGTTTTGTTCTTTGATGAACCTTTCGGGCCAAAGGGCTAAATGAAAATTGGTGTATCTTGTCCATCTTCAAACATTTTCAATTCAAAACTCTAATTTATTTATTATTAAAGGCTGTAAATTATTGAACACCTTCCAGTGTAAAGTTAAACGAGATCGCACGCAGCACGCTGACGTGAGGGAAGTGAATTTCCGCATTAAAACCTTAAAAAGATAAAATAAAGGGTTTAAACTAACACTGGATACATTTTTTTTGAAAAATTGGAAAATGTTATTTTTTGGATGTTCTGATGCTCCTGGTTATATTTAAATTCACTAAAAGGATGCCAATGTCGTACATTATAAAATTAGAAGGGGGTATAGTCGGGATAACAAGTTGGTATAGGGGTATTGGGGGTGATAAAACGATATTAAGATATGAAAAACAGCCTTATCCAGTATAAAATCCCCATAAGACAACGTACTGTATTTTGACAATTGACATTTTCTTTACTAACTCGGTAAGCACTTATGCTAGAATGATGAGGGAAGGCTTAAAATCTTTGGAGTTTTACATGCAATACTTTAATGTGCAATAAGTGTACATTCGGGGCTTTTCTGACCCTTTTTTGGGCCCAAAAACTCAAAATTTGAAAACTTAAAATTCCCAAAAAATGGATTAGAGTTTTCCGATTGTTTTGCCCAACGAACTTGTCCAACTGAATATAAAAACGAATGTCTCTACCAAATCTGAGGTAATCGGACAAAAATTGCGACCGCTCTAGAGTGCGAACACACACACACACACACACACACATATATATATATATATATATATATATATATATATATATATATATATAAGTTTTTAGAGACACCTCAAAACGTGTTCAGGGCGTCACATGAGGACCCTTTATGGTGGTCCCGGGCTTAAGTCTCACCGTGCGGGTCATGCTAATAGTTCACTTTTCCATAGGATATTCACTAATAAATTGCAGACTGTTTCAACTGTTTTGGTTCATCATGTTTTAGCAGTGACGTAGATAGACCTTTGTCAAGGGGAGGGATATCTCATTAGGGAACACCAAACAAAAAACTGTGTTCATGACTAGCGCGGATCCCGGTATACAAAATTGAAGACATATCATTGACGTGTCCCTTACATTCATAATTATTGATAGGCCTACATATCCAAGACATAAACCATTGGTACAAAGTAATCAGTATTTGTAACAGGACTAAAAAATACTTGTATAAGTTGTAATCAGTACTGGAAAGTAATCGTTAAGCTAGAGTTCCCAAGTCACCGGACCCCGGAGATTACCGGAGTTTTAAGATAAAAATATTGCTCCGGGAATTTCCTTGAAATATTAAAAATCTCCCCTTTTTGAAATTGTTCCCAAAATGTGTTGAATAATGCAAATTTTGTGTTGAAATCCTATATCTGTGAACGGAAATGTAGTTACGTTTGTAACTTCATCGTCATGCAACGATTGCCAAATAAGCCAAACCCTTATTTCCCTGTTCTCTCTAACCTCTATTATTTGTTACTCTTTGGCTTTATTTCGTCGGGAAATATCGTTGACTTTTACATGTAATTATTTGCGGTTATAGAACGCTGAAAATCAGTATGAGTATTTATGGCTCCCTGCAGTTAATTAAAATACAAATCTTATATGGCAACTGTAAGTTAAGCACATCACTAAGACCGTCTAGACGTCAAGGTCAAGGTCAGGTGCGCTAGTTGACGAACTGGCTCCTAGGGGTTGAGGGTAGAGTGTTCGGTGACTCACGTCCCACTTAGGCGCGCAAATACCGTGCCGTGTGCTGGCGCAGTTCATCTGCTACTATTTATTCTACACAAACAATATCCGTAATAAATAAATATTATATTTTGGAAATATCGCAAACATATTTCTTTTGTTTTTAAGTAACAGCATTTCTTTTTAATCAAAAGGCATAAGCTTGATTTCAGGAGGATATCAATTTTAATTTTTCCAAGTTACAAGGGGGGGATATATCCCTCTGATCCCCCTGTACATACGCCACTGCGTTTTAGTGTTTATTTGGCAGGAGGTAGGGTATCAGACTGCATTTTAGAAATTAGCAGGCGCATGGAGTGATGCGGATCATGGTTTAAGGTGATCAGCGATATCATATGGCCAATATGTGTTAAACTGGTTCTAAGGATGAAGCAAGTTTTTACGGATCCACAAGAAGAAGGTGGCGCGGCGGCAAGAGATGATGCATCACTTCTGTTTAACACGAGAAAGATAGGGGAAAATGAGTCATGTGCTCGGTTAGATTATAATTTTCGGCAAGATTATTGGTTTTTGACCAAATAGCCTTTTGACTCGTCCTCTTAAATAACCACAATATATTTTAATAACAAAATGGCTATATTGGACCGGTTTGTGAGTCTAATCTTGCCGAAAATTCCACCCAGGCCCAAGCCCACACAGAGGCTCAGTGCAACGAATAAAAATGTTTGTTTTTAACGTTCTAAAAGTGTTGTTAATGCTATGGTCTATGGTAATTGAGTTTTTTAGAAAATTCTGAATAAGCCTTAGCTTTACTCAAATCTATTATTTAAACAACATTTTCGTGTGGTTATATCACAAACATACTTGCATAATTACACACATAAGACTTATACATATATAGTACATGGCAGCCGAATAGGATGAAGGGAAATCCTTGTTTTTAAATATATCCGATATTTTTTCCACTGTAACTAATAGACTAGTAATGATAGGAAATATTTCTTATGATCCATTTTTTTTTGTATTTTTAATAAGCTTTCGAAACATGAATAACCATCTCATGTACTTCCAATTTTAGCTGATCCACGTGAGTATCTGCTATGGTTGTCAAGCAGTGAAATATTGGAAAAATACGTTTTCATCGCAATAACTCCTAAATCGTTGGTTTGGCTAAATTAACATAATGACATGTTTAGTTGCAAATCTAATCAACTTTACAAAAACATACAAACATATGGATCTAAAATGGTTATTTATGAAGATAAGAACATTTTAATAAAGCTATGTCATTTCTTACGGTGGCCATTTTGATGACGTCATAACAGGGAGGTCATGACCTCTGATCGAGTGTCTCCCGGTGATTTCCTGATCATTAATACATATATAAAAAACTGTGCAAAATCTCAATTGGTATCCAGCACTGAAATATTTGTACACTAACTCCACTGACTATACAGAGATATTTAAAGTGCTAAACACAGTACGTTGTCCAATGTTATTCTTATGGAGAATAAGAACAATTTCATATCTCGCTTACTTATAAACGCACACTGACGAAACTTGGTATACGGCTTCATTTGGTTGTGGTCTATTGATATTTGCTCAATAACACTATTTTGGCCAAAGGTTCGCGTAGCAGCAAACTTGCATACTCAGCCCCCATGTTATTCTTATGGAGGATAATTAAAATGCTATGTCTACCTAAATTATAAACATAAATTAATAAATCTTGATATATAACTTCACCTAGTTGAGTTATATTGATATTAACATAAAAACCCATTTACTGTGTGTTCCTTGTTGCAGCAAACTTGCGTACTCAGCCCCAATGTTAATCTTATGGAGAATAATTAAAACTGTATGTATCGCTTATTTGTGAATATATTTTTTTTTTAACTTGGTAAGTACCTTTATGTAGTATTAAGACATTTATATAAGCATTGGAAATTCGCTGAGTATGCAGGTTTGCTGTGACAGGATATTTTTGTTGATACAATTAAAACTTAACCTCATGTAAATTATACAGTACTTAAAAAATACAACACCTAAATTGTTAGAGACAAGGCCCAATGTCTCTGAAAAATTCTGTTCCAAAAAGTTGTTAAATGCAACGTTGAAACAAAGGAAAATACACAAGAATGGTTGTGTTTTGACCTATCACATGAATAAAGGTAATCAAATAAAAACAATGTGAATATTTTTAATTGAAATTCAGCCAATTATATTCAAGTTTTTGCTAGTACCTCCAAGCCAAACGAAAAATACAATTTGCTAAAACAATATTGTATATTTAACGTATTATATTTTTAAGAATATAAACCCAGTATGACCACTAATGTTATTGAGTGCATCGCAAAGCATTTATACTGTTCCAATTATTCCACGATTTTAATTCATCAAAAACCTTTTTTCCAGGACTAGCAACTGGAATGAGTTGACAGTGAGCATTAAGTTTGTATTGCTTGTCAAGTTTGCCTGTAGCGACACCTAGCTCTATGAGTTTCTTGACAGCCACCAGCATGGCTGGGGGAGCTGCAGCCTTGTCGTAGTCCCCCAGGAGGGCAATAGATGCACTGCCGGTGTTGTAACCAAGAGTGTGAGCTCCCAGCCGCCCCCACCCCTGCCCCTCCAGCACCTCACCGTCCCCACCCACTAGGAAGTTGTACCTGGAAAACACCAAGGTTAACAAGTAGATGCACTGTCTATATTGTAACCAAGAGTGTGAGCCCCTAGCTGCCCCCACCCCTGCCCCTCCAGCACCTCACCGTCCCCACCCAATAGGAAGTTGTACCTGGAAAACACCAAGGTTAACAAGTAGATGCACTGCCTGTGTTGTAACCAAGAGTGTGAGCCCCCAGCCGCCCCCACCCCTGCCCCTCCAGCACCTCACTGTCCCCACCCACTAGGAAGTTGTACCTGGATAACACCAAGGTTAACAAGTAGATGCACTGCCTGTGTTGTAACCAAGAGTGTGAGCCCCTAGCTGCCCCCACCCCTGCCCCTCCAGCACCTCACCGTCCCCACCCACTAGGAAGTTGTACCTGGAAAAAACACCAAAGTTAACAAGTAGATGCACTGCCTGTGTTGTAACCAAGAGTGTGAGCCCCCAGCCACCCCCACCCCTGCCCCTCCAGCACCTCACCGTCCCCACCCACTAGGAAGTTGTACCTGGATAACACCAAGGTTAACAAGTAGATGCACTGCCTGTGTTGTAACCAAGAGTGTGAGTCCCCAGCCACCCCCACCCCTGCCCCTCCAGCACCTCACCGTCCCCACCCACTAGGAAGTTGTACCTGGAAAAACACCAAAGTTAACAAGTAGATGCACTGCCTGTGTTGTAACCAAGAGTGTGAGCCCCCAGCCACCCCCACCCCTGCCCCTCCAGCACCTCACCGTCCCCACCCACTAGGAAGTTGTACCTGGATAACACCAAGGTTAAAAAGTAGATGCACTGCCTGTGTTGTAACCAAGAGTGTGAGCCCCCAGCCACCCCCACCCCTGCCCCTCCAGCACCTCACCGTCCCCACCCACTAGGAAGTTGTACCTGGATAACACCAAGGTTAACAAGTAGATGCACTGCCTGTGTTATAACCAAGAGTGTGAGCCCCTAGTTGCCCCCCCCCCCAGCACCTCACCGTCCCCACCCACTGGGAAGTTGTACCTGGAAAAAACACCAAAGTTAACAAGTAGATGCACTGCCTGTGTTGTAACCAAGAGTGTGAGCCCCCAGCCACCCCCACCCCTGCCCCTCCAGCACCTCACCGTCCCCACCCACTAGGAAGTTGTACCTGGATAACACCAAGGTTAACAAGTAGATGCACTGCCTGTGTTGTAACCAAGAGTGTGAGCCCCCAGCCACCCCCACCCCTGCCCCTCCAGCACCTCACCGTCCCCACCCACTAGGAAGTTGTACCTGGAAAAAACACCAAAGTTAACAAGTAGATGCACTGCCTGTGTTGTAACCAAGAGTGTGAGCCCCCAGCCACCCCACCCCTGCCCCTCCAGCACCTCACCGTCCCCACCCACTAGGAAGTTGTACCTGGATAACACCAAGGTTAACAAGTAGATGCACTGCCTGTGTTGTAACCAAGAGTGTGAGCCTCCAGGCTGCCCCCACCCCTGCCCCACCAGCACCTCACCGTCCCCACCCACTAGGAAGTTGTACCTGGATAACACCAAGGTTAACAAGTAGATGCACTGCCTGTGTTGTAACCAAGAGTGTGAGCCTCCAGGCTGCCCCCACCCTTGCCCCACCAGCACCTCACCGTCCCCACCCACTAGGAAGTTGTACCTGGAAAAACCCATGATTAACAAGTAGATGCACTGCCTGCGTTGTAACCAAGAGTGTGAGCCTCCAGGCTGCCCCCACCCCTGCCCCACCAGCACCTCACCGTCCCACCCACTAGGAGGTTGTACCTGGAAAAACCCATGATTAACAAGTAGATGCACTGCCTGTGTTGTAACCAAGAGTGTGAGCCTCCAGGCCGCCCCCACCCCAGCCCCTCCAGCACCTCACTGTCCCCACCCACTAGGAAGTTGTACCTGAAAAACACCAAGGTTAACAGTAGATGCACTGCCTGTGTTGTACCCAAGAGTGTGAGCCTCCAGACCGCCCCCACCCCTGCCCCTCCAGCACCTCACTGTCCCCACCCACTAGGAAGTTGTACCTGGAAATCACCAAGGTTAACAAGTAGATGCACTGCCTGTGTTGTAACCAAGAGTGTGAGCCCCCAGCCGCCCCCACCCCTGCCCCTCCAGCACCTCACCGTCCCACCCACTAGGAAGTTGTACCTGGAAAACACCAAGGTTAACAGTAGATGCACTGCCTGTGTTGTACCCAAGAGTGTGAGCCTCTAGGCCGCCCCCACCCCTGCCCCTCCAGCACCTCACTGTCCCCACCCACTAGGAAGTTGTACCTGGAAAACACCAAGGTTAACAGTAGATGCACTGCCTGTGTTGTACCCAAGAGTGTGAGCCTCCAGGCCGCCCCCACCCCTGCCCCACCAGCACCTCACTGTCCCCACCCACTAGGAAGTTGTACCTGGAAAACACCAAGGTTAACAAGTAGATGCACTGCCTGTGTTGTACCCAAGAGTGTGAGCCTCCAGGCCGCCCCCACCCCTGCCCCTCCAGCACCTCACCGTCCCACCCACTAGGAAGTTGTACCTGGAAAAACCCATGATTAACAAGTAGATGCACTGCCTGTGTTGTAACCAAGAGTGTGAGCCCCTAGCTGACCCCACCCCTGCCCCTCTAGCACCTCACAGTCCCACCCACTAGGAAGTTGTACCTGGATAACACCAAGGTTAACAAGTAGATGCACTGCCTGTGTTGTAACCAAGAGTGTGAGCCCCTAGCTGCCCCCACCCCTGCCCCTCCAGCACCTCACCGTCCCCACCCACTAGGAAGTTGTACCTGGAAAAAACACCAAAGTTAACAAGTAGATGCACTGCCTGTGTTGTAACCAAGAGTGTGAGCCCCCAGCCACCCCCACCCCTGCCCCTCCAGCACCTCACCGTCCCCACCCACTAGGAAGTTGTACCTGGATAACACCAAGGTTAACAAGTAGATGCACTGCCTGTGTTGTAACCAAGAGTGTGAGTCCCCAGCCGACCCCACCCCTGCCCCTCCAGCACCTCACCGTCCCCACCCACTAGGAAGTTGTACCTGGAAAAAACACCAAAGTTAACAAGTAGATGCACTGCCTGTGTTGTAACCAAGAGTGTGAGCCCCCAGCCGCCCCCACCCCTGCCCCTCCAGCACCTCACCGTCCCCACCCACTAGGAAGTTGTACCTGGATAACACCAAGGTTAACAAGTAGATGCACTGCCTGTGTTGTAACCAAGAGTGTGAGCCCCCAGCCACCCCCACCCCTGCCCCTCCAGCACCTCACCGTCCCCACCCACTAGGAAGTTGTACCTGGATAACACCAAGGTTAACAAGTAGATGCACTGCCTGTGTTGTAACCAAGAGTGTGAGCCCCTAGCTGCCCCACCCCAGCATCTCACCGTCCCCACCCACTAGGAAGTTGTACCTGGAAAAAACACCAAAGTTAACAAGTAGATGCACTGCCTGTGTTGTAACCAAGAGTGTGAGCCCCCAGCCACCCCCACCCCTGCCCCTCCAGCACCTCACCGTCCCCACCCACTAGGAAGTTGTACCTGGATAACACCAAGGTTAACAAGTAGATGCACTGCCTGTGTTGTAACCAAGAGTGTGAGCCCCTAGTTGCCCCCCCCCCAGCACCTCACCGTCCCCACCCACTAGGAAGTTGTACCTGGATAACACCAAGGTTAACAAGTAGATGCACTGCCTGTGTTGTAACCAAGAGTGTGAGCCCCCAGCCACCCCCACCCCTGCCCCTCCAGCACCTCACCGTCCCCACCCACTAGGAAGTTGTACCTGGAAAAAACACCAAAGTTAACAAGTAGATGCACTGCCTGTGTTGTAACCAAGAGTGTGAGCCCCCAGCCACCCCACCCCTGCCCCTCCAGCACCTCACCGTCCCCACCCACTAGGAAGTTGTACCTGGATAACACCAAGGTTAACAAGTAGATGCACTGCCTGTGTTGTAACCAAGAGTGTGAGCCTCCAGGCTGCCCCCACCCCTGCCCCACCAGCACCTCACCGTCCCAACCCAATAGGAAGTTGTACCTGGAAAAACCCATGATTAACAAGTAGATGCACTGCCTGCGTTGTAACCAAGAGTGTGAGCCTCCAGGCTGCCCCCACCCCTGCCCCACCAGCACCTCACTGTCCCACCCACTAGGAGGTTGTACCTGGAAAAACCCATGATTAACAAGTAGATGCACTGCCTGTGTTGTAACCAAGAGTGTGAGCCTCCAGGCCGCCCCCACCCCTGCCCCTCCAGCACCTCACTGTCCCCACCCACTAGGAAGTTGTACCTGAAAAACACCAAGGTTAACAGTAAATGCACTGCCTGTGTTGTACCCAAGAGTGTGAGCCTCCAGGCCGCCCCCACCCCTGCCCCTCCAGCACCTCACTGTCCCCACCCACTAGGAAGTTGTACCTGGAAAACACCAAGGTTAACAAGTAGATGCACTGCCTGTGTTGTAACCAAGAGTGTGAGCCCCCAGCCACCCCACCCCTGCCCCTCCAGCACCTCACCGTCCCACCCACTAGGAAGTTGTACCTGGAAAACACCAAGGTTAACAGTAGATGCACTGCCTGTGTTGTACCCAAGAGTGTGAGCCTCTAGGCCGCCCCCACCCCTGCCCCTCCAGCACCTCACTGTCCCCACCCACTAGGAAGTTGTACCTGGAAAACACCAAGGTTAACAGTAGATGCACTGTCTGTGTTGTACCCAAGAGTGTGAGCCCCCAGCCACCCCCACCCCTGCCCCTCCAGCACCTCACCGTCCCCACCCACTAGGAAGTTGTACCTGGATAACACCAAGGTTAAAAAGTAGATGCACTGCCTGTGTTGTAACCAAGAGTGTGAGCCCCCAGCCACCCCCACCCCTGCCCCTCCAGCACCTCACCGTCCCCACCCACTAGGAAGTTGTACCTGGATAACACCAAGGTTAACAAGTAGATGCACTGCCTGTGTTATAACCAAAAGTGTGAGCCCCTAGTTGCCCCCCCCCCCAGCACCTCACCGTCCCCACCCACTGGGAAGTTGTACCTGGAAAAAACACCAAAGTTAACAAGTAGATGCACTGCCTGTGTTGTAACCAAGAGTGTGAGCCCCCAGCCACCCCCACCCCTGCCCCTCCAGCACCTCACCGTCCCCACCCACTAGGAAGTTGTACCTGGATAACACCAAGGTTAACAAGTAGATGCACTGCCTGTGTTGTAACCAAGAGTGTGAGCCCCCAGCCACCCCCACCCCTGCCCCTCCAGCACCTCACCGTCCCCACCCACTAGGAAGTTGTACCTGGAAAAAACACCAAAGTTAACAAGTAGATGCACTGCCTGTGTTGTAACCAAGAGTGTGAGCCCCCAGCCACCCCACCCCTGCCCCTCCAGCACCTCACCGTCCCCACCCACTAGGAAGTTGTACCTGGATAACACCAAGGTTAACAAGTAGATGCACTGCCTGTGTTGTAACCAAGAGTGTGAGCCTCCAGGCTGCCCCCACCCCTGCCCCACCAGCACCTCACCGTCCCCACCCACTAGGAAGTTGTACCTGGATAACACCAAGGTTAACAAGTAGATGCACTGCCTGTGTTGTAACCAAGAGTGTGAGCCTCCAGGCTGCCCCCACCCTTGCCCCACCAGCACCTCACCGTCCCCACCCACTAGGAAGTTGTACCTGGAAAAACCCATGATTAACAAGTAGATGCACTGCCTGCGTTGTAACCAAGAGTGTGAGCCTCCAGGCTGCCCCCACCCCTGCCCCACCAGCACCTCACCGTCCCACCCACTAGGAGGTTGTACCTGGAAAAACCCATGATTAACAAGTAGATGCACTGCCTGTGTTGTAACCAAGAGTGTGAGCCCCCAGCCACCCCACCCCTGCCCCTCCAGCACCTCACCGTCCCACCCACTAGGAAGTTGTACCTGGAAAACACCAAGGTTAACAGTAGATGCACTGCCTGTGTTGTACCCAAGAGTGTGAGCCTCTAGGCCGCCCCCACCCCTGCCCCTCCAGCACCTCACTGTCCCCACCCACTAGGAAGTTGTACCTGGAAAACACCAAGGTTAACAGTAGATGCACTGTCTGTGTTGTACCCAAGAGTGTGAGCCCCCAGCCACCCCCACCCCTGCCCCTCCAGCACCTCACCGTCCCCACCCACTAGGAAGTTGTACCTGGATAACACCAAGGTTAAAAAGTAGATGCACTGCCTGTGTTGTAACCAAGAGTGTGAGCCCCCAGCCACCCCCACCCCTGCCCCTCCAGCACCTCACCGTCCCCACCCACTAGGAAGTTGTACCTGGATAACACCAAGGTTAACAAGTAGATGCACTGCCTGTGTTATAACCAAAAGTGTGAGCCCCTAGTTGCCCCCCCCCCAGCACCTCACCGTCCCCACCCACTGGGAAGTTGTACCTGGAAAAAACACCAAAGTTAACAAGTAGATGCACTGCCTGTGTTGTAACCAAGAGTGTGAGCCCCCAGCCACCCCCACCCCTGCCCCTCCAGCACCTCACCGTCCCCACCCACTAGGAAGTTGTACCTGGATAACACCAAGGTTAACAAGTAGATGCACTGCCTGTGTTGTAACCAAGAGTGTGAGCCCCCAGCCACCCCCACCCCTGCCCCTCCAGCACCTCACCGTCCCCACCCACTAGGAAGTTGTACCTGGAAAAAACACCAAAGTTAACAAGTAGATGCACTGCCTGTGTTGTAACCAAGAGTGTGAGCCCCCAGCCACCCCACCCCTGCCCCTCCAGCACCTCACCGTCCCCACCCACTAGGAAGTTGTACCTGGATAACACCAAGGTTAACAAGTAGATGCACTGCCTGTGTTGTAACCAAGAGTGTGAGCCTCCAGGCTGCCCCCACCCCTGCCCCACCAGCACCTCACCGTCCCCACCCACTAGGAAGTTGTACCTGGATAACACCAAGGTTAACAAGTAGATGCACTGCCTGTGTTGTAACCAAGAGTGTGAGCCTCCAGGCTGCCCCCACCCTTGCCCCACCAGCACCTCACCGTCCCCACCCACTAGGAAGTTGTACCTGGAAAAACCCATGATTAACAAGTAGATGCACTGCCTGCGTTGTAACCAAGAGTGTGAGCCTCCAGGCTGCCCCCACCCCTGCCCCACCAGCACCTCACCGTCCCACCCACTAGGAGGTTGTACCTGGAAAAACCCATGATTAACAAGTAGATGCACTGCCTGTGTTGTAACCAAGAGTGTGAGCCTCCAGGCCGCCCCCACCCCAGCCCCTCCAGCACCTCACTGTCCCCACCCACTAGGAAGTTGTACCTGAAAAACACCAAGGTTAACAGTAGATGCACTGCCTGTGTTGTACCCAAGAGTGTGAGCCTCTAGGCCGCCCCCACCCCTGCCCCTCCAGCACCTCACTGTCCCCACCCACTAGGAAGTTGTACCTGGAAAACACCAAGGTTAACAGTAGATGCACTGCCTGTGTTGTACCCAAGAGTGTGAGCCTCCAGGCCGCCCCCACCCCTGCCCCACCAGCACCTCACTGTCCCCACCCACTAGGAAGTTGTACCTGGAAAACACCAAGGTTAACAAGTAGATGCACTGCCTGTGTTGTACCCAAGAGTGTGAGCCTCCAGGCCGCCCCCACCCCTGCCCCTCCAGCACCTCACCGTCCCACCCACTAGGAAGTTGTACCTGGAAAAACCCATGATTAACAAGTAGATGCACTGCCTGTGTTGTAACCAAGAGTGTGAGCCCCTAGCTGACCCCACCCCTGCCCCTCTAGCACCTCACAGTCCCACCCACTAGGAAGTTGTACCTGGATAACACCAAGGTTAACAAGTAGATGCACTGCCTGTGTTGTAACCAAGAGTGTGAGCCCCTAGCTGCCCCCACCCCTGCCCCTCCAGCACCTCACCGTCCCCACCCACTAGGAAGTTGTACCTGGAAAAAACACCAAAGTTAACAAGTAGATGCACTGCCTGTGTTGTAACCAAGAGTGTGAGCCCCCAGCCACCCCCACCCCTGCCCCTCCAGCACCTCACCGTCCCCACCCACTAGGAAGTTGTACCTGGATAACACCAAGGTTAACAAGTAGATGCACTGCCTGTGTTGTAACCAAGAGTGTGAGTCCCCAGCCGACCCCACCCCTGCCCCTCCAGCACCTCACCGTCCCCACCCACTAGGAAGTTGTACCTGGAAAAAACACCAAAGTTAACAAGTAGATGCACTGCCTGTGTTGTAACCAAGAGTGTGAGCCCCCAGCCACCCCCACCCCTACCCCTCCAGCACCTCACCGTCCCCACCCACTAGGAAGTTGTACCTGGATAACACCAAGGTTAACAAGTAGATGCACTGCCTGTGTTGTAACCAAGAGTGTGAGCCCCCAGCCACCCCCACCCCTGCCCCTCCAGCACCTCACCGTCCCCACCCACTAAGAAGTTGTACCTGGATAACACCAAGGTTAACAAGTAGATGCACTGCCTGTGTTGTAACCAAGAGTGTGAGCCCCTAGCTGCCCCACCCCAGCATCTCACCGTCCCCACCCACTAGGAAGTTGTACCTGGAAAAAACACCAAAGTTAACAAGTAGATGCACTGCCTGTGTTGTAACCAAGAGTGTGAGCCCCCAGCCACCCCCACCCCTGCCCCTCCAGCACCTCACCGTCCCCACCCACTAGGAAGTTGTACCTGGATAACACCAAGGTTAACAAGTAGATGCACTGCCTGTGTTGTAACCAAGAGTGTGAGCCCCTAGTTGCCCCCCCCCCAGCACCTCACCGTCCCCACCCACTGGGAAGTTGTACCTGGAAAAAACACCAAAGTTAACAAGTAGATGCACTGCCTGTGTTGTAACCAAGAGTGTGAGCCCCCAGCCACCCCCACCCCTGCCCCTCCAGCACCTCACCGTCCCCACCCACTAGGAAGTTGTACCTGGATAACACCAAGGTTAACAAGTAGATGCACTGCCTGTGTTGTAACCAAGAGTGTGAGCCCCCAGCCACCCCCACCCCTGCCCCTCTAGCACCTCACCGTCCCCACCCACTAGGAAGTTGTACCTGGAAAAAACACCAAAGTTAACAAGTAGATGCACTGCCTGTGTTGTAACCAAGAGTGTGAGCCCCCAGCCACCCCACCCCTGCCCCTCCAGCACCTCACCGTCCCCACCCACTAGGAAGTTGTACCTGGATAACACCAAGGTTAACAAGTAGATGCACTGCCTGTGTTGTAACCAAGAGTGTGAGCCTCCAGGCTGCCCCCACCCCTGCCCCACCAGCACCTCACCGTCCCAACCCAATAGGAAGTTGTACCTGGAAAAACCCATGATTAACAAGTAGATGCACTGCCTGCGTTGTAACCAAGAGTGTGAGCCTCCAGGCTGCCCCCACCCCTGCCCCACCAGCACCTCACTGTCCCACCCACTAGGAGGTTGTACCTGGAAAAACCCATGATTAACAAGTAGATGCACTGCCTGTGTTGTAACCAAGAGTGTGAGCCTCCAGGCCGCCCCCACCCCTGCCCCTCCAGCACCTCACTGTCCCCACCCACTAGGAAGTTGTACCTGAAAAACACCAAGGTTAACAGTAAATGCACTGCCTGTGTTGTACCCAAGAGTGTGAGCCTCCAGGCCGCCCCCACCCCTGCCCCTCCAGCACCTCACTGTCCCCACCCACTAGGAAGTTGTACCTGGAAAACACCAAGGTTAACAAGTAGATGCACTGCCTGTGTTGTAACCAAGAGTGTGAGCCCCCAGCCGCCCCCACCCCTGCCCCTCCAGCACCTCACCGTCCCACCCACTAGGAAGTTGTACCTGGAAAACACCAAGGTTAACAGTAGATGCACTGCCTGTGTTGTACCCAAGAGTGTGAGCCTCTAGGCCGCCCCCACCCCTGCCCCTCCAGCACCTCACTGTCCCCACCCACTAGGAAGTTGTACCTGGAAAACACCAAGGTTAACAGTAGATGCACTGTCTGTGTTGTACCCAAGAGTGTGAGCCTCCAGGCCGCCCCCACCCCTGCCCCACCAGCACCTCACTGTCCCCACCCACTAGGAAGTTGTACCTGGAAAACACCAAGGTTAACAAGTAGATGCACTGCCTGTGTTGTAACCAAGAGTGTGAGCCCCCAGCCGCCCCCACCCCTGCCCCTCCAGCACCTCACCGTCCCACCCACTAGGAAGTTGTACCTGGAAAACACCAAGGTTAACAGTAGATGCACTGCCTGTGTTGTACCCAAGAGTGTGAGCCTCCAGGCCGCCCCCACCCCTGCCCCTCCAGCACCTCACCGTCCCACCCACTAGGAAGTTGTACCTGGAAAAACCCATGATTAACAAGTAGATGCACTGCCTGTGTTGTAACCAAGAGTGTGAGCCCCTAGCTGCCCCCACCCCTGCCCCTCTAGCACCTCACAGTCCCACCCACTAGGAAGTTGTACCTGGATAACACCAAGGTTAACAAGTAGATGCACTGCCTGTGTTGTAACCAAGAGTGTGAGCCCCTAGCTGCCCCCACCCCTGCCCCTCCAGCACCTCACCGTCCCCAACCACTAGGAAGTTGTACCTGGAAAAAACACCAAAGTTAACAAGTAGATGCACTGCCTGTGTTGTAACCAAGAGTGTGAGCCCCCAGCCACCCCCACCCCTGCCCCTCCAGCACCTCACCGTCCCCACCCACTAGGAAGTTGTACCTGGATAACACCAAGGTTAACAAGTAGATGCACTGCCTGTGTTGTAACCAAGAGTGTGAGTCCCCAGCCACCCCCACCCCTGCCCCTCCAGCACCTCACCGTCCCCACCCACTAGGAAGTTGTACCTGGAAAAAACACCAAAGTTAACAAGTAGATGCACTGCCTGTGTTGTAACCAAGAGTGTGAGCCCCCAGCCACCCCCACCCCTGCCCCTCCAGCACCTCACCGTCCCCACCCACTAGGAAGTTGTACCTGGATAACACCAAGGTTAACAAGTAGATGCACTGCCTGTGTTGTAACCAAGAGTGTGAGCCCCCAGCCACCCCCACCCCTGCCCCTCCAGCACCTCACCGTCCCCACCCACTAGGAAGTTGTACCTGGAAAAAACACCAAAGTTAACAAGTAGATGCACTGCCTGTGTTGTAACCAAGAGTGTGAGCCCCCAGCCACCCCCACCCCTGCCCCTCCAGCACCTCACCGTCCCCACCCACTAGGAAGTTGTACCTGGATAACACCAAGGTTAAAAAGTAGATGCACTGCCTGTGTTGTAACCAAGAGTGTGAGCCCCCAGCCACCCCCACCCCTGCCCCTCCAGCACCTCACCGTCCCCACCCACTAGGAAGTTGTACCTGGATAACACCAAGGTTAACAAGTAGATGCACTGCCTGTGTTGTAACCAAGAGTGTGAGCCCCTAGTTGCCCCCCCCCCAGCACCTCACCGTCCCCACCCACTGGGAAGTTGTACCTGGAAAAAACACCAAAGTTAACAAGTAGATGCACTGCCTGTGTTGTAACCAAGAGTGTGAGCCCCCAGCCACCCCCACCCCTGCCCCTCCAGCACCTCACCGTCCCCACCCACTAGGAAGTTGTACCTGGATAACACCAAGGTTAACAAGTAGATGCACTGCCTGTGTTGTAACCAAGAGTGTGAGCCCCCAGCCACCCCACCCCTGCCCCTCCAGCACCTCACCGTCCCCACCCACTAGGAAGTTGTACCTGGAAAAAACACCAAAGTTAACAATTAGATGCACTGCCTGTGTTGTAACCAAGAGTGTGAGCCCCCAGCCACCCCACCCCTGCCCCTCCAGCACCTCACCGTCCCCACCCACTAGGAAGTTGTACCTGGATAACACCAAGGTTAACAAGTAGATGCACTGCCTGTGTTGTAACCAAGAGTGTGAGCCTCCAGGCTGCCCCCACCCCTGCCCCACCAGCACCTCACCGTCCCCACCCACTAGGAAGTTGTACCTGGATAACACCAAGGTTAACAAGTAGATGCACTGCCTGTGTTGTAACCAAGAGTGTAAGCCTCCAGGCTGCCCCCACCCTTGCCCCACCAGCACCTCACCGTCCCCACCCACTAGGAAGTTGTACCTGGAAAAACCCATGATTAACAAGTAGATGCACTGCCTGCGTTGTAACCAAGAGTGTGAGCCTCCAGGCTGCCCCCACCCCTGCCCCACCAGCACCTCACCGTCCCACCCACTAGGAGGTTGTACCTGGAAAAACCCATGATTAACAAGTAGATGCACTGCCTGTATTGTAACCAAGAGTGTGAGCCTCCAGGCCGCCCCCACCCCTGCCCCTCCAGCACCTCACTGTCCCCACCCACTAGGAAGTTGTACCTGAAAAACACCAAGGTTAACAGTAGATGCACTGCCTGTGTTGTACCCAAGAGTGTGAGCCTCCAGACCGCCCCCACCCCTGCCCCTCCAGCACCTCACTGTCCCCACCCACTAGGAAGTTGTACCTGGAAAACACCAAGGTTAACAAGTAGATGCACTGCCTGTGTTGTAACCAAGAGTGTGAGCCCCCAGCCGCCCCCACCCCTGCCCCTCCAGCACCTCACCGTCCCACCCACTAGGAAGTTGTACCTGGAAAACACCAAGGTTAACAGTAGATGCACTGCCTGTGTTGTACCCAAGAGTGTGAGCCTCTAGGCCGCCCCCACCCCTGCCCCTCCAGCACCTCACTGTCCCCACCCACTAGGAAGTTGTACCTGGAAAACACCAAGGTTAACAGTAGATGCACTGCCTGTGTTGTACCCAAGAGTGTGAGCCTCCAGGCCGCCCCCACCCCTGCCCCACCAGCACCTCACTGTCCCCACCCACTAGGAAGTTGTACCTGGAAAACACCAAGGTTAACAAGTAGATGCACTGCCTGTATTGTAACCAAGAGTGTGAGCCCCCAGCCGCCCCACCCCTGCCCCTCCAGCACCTCACCGTCCCACCCACTAGGAAGTTGTACCTGGAAAACACCAAGGTTAACAGTAGATGCACTGCCTGTGTTGTACCCAAGAGTGTGAGCCTCCAGGCCGCCCCCACCCCTGCCCCTCCAGCACCTCATTGTCCCACCCACTAGGAAGTTGTACCTGGAAAAACCCATGATTAACAAGTAGATGCACTGCCTGTGTTGTAACCAAGAGTGTGAGCCCCTAGTTGCCCCCACCCCTGCCCCTCTAGCACCTCACAGTCCCACCCACTAGGAAGTTGTACCTGGATAACACCAAGGTTAACAAGTAGATGCACTGCCTGTGTTGTAACCAAGGGTGTGAGCCCCTAGCTGCCCCCACCCCTGCCCCTCCAGCACCTCACCGTCCCCACCCACTAGGAAGTTGTACCTGGAAAAAACACCAAAGTTAACAAGTAGATGCACTTCCCTGTGTTGTAACCAAGAGTGTGAGCCCCCAGCCACCCCCACCCCTGCCCCTCCAGCACCTCACCGTCCCCACCCACTAGGAAGTTGTACCTGGATAACACCAAGGTTAACAAGTAGATGCACTGCCTGTGTTGTAACCAAGAGTGTGAGTCCCCAGCCACCCCCACCCCTGCCCCTCCAGCACCTCACCGTCCCCACCCACTAGGAAGTTGTACCTGGAAAAAACACCAAAGTTAACAAGTAGATGCACTGCCTGTGTTGTAACCAAGAGTGTGAGCCCCCAGCCACCCCCACCCCTGCCCCTCCAGCACCTCACCGTCCCCACCCACTAGGAAGTTGTACCTGGATAACACCAAGGTTAACAAGTAGATGCACTGCCTGTGTTGTAACCAAGAGTGTGAGCCCCCAGCCACCCCCACCCCTGCCCCTCCAGCACCTCACCGTCCCCACCCACTAGGAAGTTGTACCTGGATAACACCAAGGTTAACAAGTAGATGCACTGCCTGTGTTGTAACCAAGAGTGTGAGCCCCTAGCTGCCCCCCCCCCAGCACCTCACCGTCCCCACCCACTAGGAAGTTGTACCTGGAAAAAACACCAAAGTTAACAAGTAGATGCACTGCCTGTGTTGTAACCAAGAGTGTGAGCCCCCAGCCCCCCCACCCCTGCCCCTCCAGCACCTCACCGTCCCCACCCACTAGGAAGTTGTACCTGGATAACACCAAGGTTAACAAGTAGATGCACTGCCTGTGTTGTAACCAAGAGTGTGAGTCCCTAGTTGCCCCCCCCCCCCAGCACCTCACCGTCCCCACCCACTAGGAAGTTGTACCTGGATAACACCAAGGTTAACAAGTAGATGGACTGCCTGTGTTGTAACCAAGAGTGTGAGCCTCCAGGCTGCCCCCACCCCTGCCCCACCAGCACCTCACCGTCCCCACCCACTAGGAAGTTGTACCTGGAAAAACCCATGATTAACAAGTAGATGCACTGCCTGCGTTGTAACCAAGAGTGTGAGCCTCCAGGCTGCCCCCACCCCTGCCCCACCAGCACCTCACCGTCCCACCCACTAGGAGGTTGTACCTGGAAAAACCCATGATTAACAAGTAGATGCACTGCCTGTGTTGTAACCAAGAGTGTGAGCCTCCAGGCCGCCCCCACCCCTGCCCCTCCAGCACCTAACTGTCCCCACCCACTAGGAAGTTGTACCTGAAAAACACCAAGGTTAACAGTAGATGCACTGCCTGTGTTGTACCCAAGAGTGTGAGCCTCCAGGCCGCCCCCACCCCTGCCCCTCCAGCACCTCACTGTCCCCACCCACTAGGAAGTTGTACCTGGAAAACACCAAGGTTAACAAGTAGATGCACTGCCTGTGTTGTAACCAAGAGTGTGAGCCCCCAGCCGCCCCCACCCCTGCCCCTCCAGCACCTCACCGTCCCACCCACTAGGAAGTTGTACCTGGAAAACACCAAGGTTAACAGTAGATGCACTGCCTGTGTTGTACCCAAGAGTGTGAGCCTCTAGGCTGCCCCCACCCCTGCCCCTCCAGCACCTCACTGTCCCCACCCTCTAGGAAGTTGTACCTGGAAAACACCAAGGTCAACAGTAGATGCACTGCCTGTGTTGTACCCAAGAGTGTGAGCCTCCAGGCCGCCCCCACCCCTGCCCCACCAGCACCTCACTGTCCCCACCCACTAGGAAGTTGTACCTGGAAAACACCAAGGTTAACAAGTAGATGCACTGCCTGTGTTGTAACCAAAAGTGTGAGCCCCCAGCCGCCCCCACCCCTGCCCCTCCAGCACCTCACCGTCCCACCCACTAGGAAGTTGTACCTGGAAAACACCAAGGTTAACAGTAGATGCACTGCCTGTGTTGTACCCAAGAGTGTGAGCCTCCAGGCCGCCCCCACCCCTGCCCCTCCAGCACCTCACCGTCCCACCCACTAGGAAGTTGTACCTGGAAAAACCCATGATTAACAAGTAGATGCACTGCCTGTGTTGTAACCAAGAGTGTGAGCCCCTAGCTGCCCCCACCCCTGCCCCTCTAGCACCTCACAGTCCCACCCACTAGGAAGTTGTACCTGGATAACACCAAGGTTAACAAGTAGATGCACTGCCTGTGTTGTAACCAAGAGTGTGAGCCCCCAGCCACCCCCACCCCTGCCCATCCAGCACCTCACCGTCCCCACCCACTAGGAAGTTGTACCTGGATAACACCAAGGTTAACAAGTAGATGCACTGCCTGTGTTGTAACCAAGAGTGTGAGCCCCTAGCTGCCCCCCCCCCCAGCACCTCACCGTCTCCACCCACTAGGAAGTTGTACCTGGAAAAAACACCAAAGTTAACAAGTAGATGCACTGCCTGTGTTGTAACCAAGAGTGTGAGCCCCCAGCCACCCCCACCCCTGCCCCTCCAGCACCTCACCGTCCCCACCCACTAGGAAGTTGTACCTGGATAACACCAAGGTTAACAAGTAGATGCACTGCCTGTGTTGTAACCAAGAGTGTGAGCCCCCAGCCACCCCCACCCCTGCCCCTCCAGCACCTCACCGTCCCCACCCACTAGGAAGTTGTACCTGGAAAAAACACCAAAGTTAACAAGTAGATGCACTGCCTGTGTTGTAACCAAGAGTGTGAGCCCCCAGCCACCCCACCCCTGCCCCTCCAGCACCTCACCGCCCCCACCCACTAGGAAGTTGTACCTGGATAACACCAAGGTTAACAAGTAGATGCACTGCCTGTGTTGTAACCAAGAGTGTGAGCCTCCAGGCTGCCCCCACCCCTGCCCCACCAGCACCTCACCGTCCCCACCCACTAGGAAGTTGTACCTGGAAAAACCCATGATTAACAAGTAGATGCACTGCCTGCGTTGTAACCAAGAGTGTGAGCCTCCAGGCTGCCCCCACCCCTGCCCCACCAGCACCTCACCGTCCCACCCACTAGGAGGTTGTACCTGGAAAAACCCATGATTAACAAGTAGATGCAATGCCTGTGTTGTAACCAAGAGTGTGAGCCTCCAGGCCGCCCCCACCCCTGCCCCTCCAGCACCTCACTGTCCCCACCCACTAGGAAGTTGTACCTGAAAAACACCAAGGTTAACAGTAGATGCACTGCCTGTGTTGTACCCAAGAGTGTGAGCCTCCAGGCCGCCTCCACCCCTGCCCCTCCAGCACCTCACTGTCCCCACCCACTAGGAAGTTGTACCTGGAAAACACCAAGGTTAACAAGTAGATGCACTGCCTGTGTTGTAACCAAGAGTGTGAGCCCCCAGCCGCCCCCACCCCTGCCCCTCCAGCACCTCACCGTCCCACCCACTAGGAAGTTGTACCTGGAAAACACCAAGGTTAACAGTAGATGCACTGCCTGTGTTGTACCCAAGAGTGTGAGCCTCTAGGCCGCCCCCACCCCTGCCCCTCCAGCACCTCACTGTCCCCACCCACTAGGAAGTTGTACCTGGAAAACACCAAGGTTAACAGTAGATGCACTGCCTGTGTTGTACCCAAGAGTGTTAGCCTCCAGGCCGCCCCCACCCCTGCCCCACCAGCACCTCACTGTCCCCACCCACTAGGAAGTTGTACCTGGAAAACACCAAGGTTAACAAGTAGATGCACTGCCTGTGTTGTAACCAAGAGTGTGAGCCCCCAGCCGCCCCCACCCCTGCCCCTCCAGCACCTCACCGTCCCACCCACTAGGAAGTTGTACCTGGAAAACACCAAGGTTAACAGTAGATGCACTGCCTGTGTTGTACCCAAGAGTGTGAGCCTCCAGGCCGCCCCCACCCGTGCCCCTCCAGCACCTCACCGTCCCACCCACTAGGAAGTTGTACCTGGAAAAACCCATGATTAACAAGTAGATGCACTGCCTGTGTTGTAACCAAGAGTGTGAGCCCCTAGCTGCCCCCACCCCTGCCCCTCTAGCACCTCACCGTCCCACCCACTAGGAAGTTGTGCCTGGAAAACCCATGATTAACAGTAGGTGCACTGCCTGTGTTGTACCCAAGAGTGTGAGCCTCCAGGCCGCCCCCACCCCTGCCCCACCAGCACCTCACCGTCCCACCCACTAGGAAGTTGTACCTGGAAAAACCCATGATTAACAAGTAGATGCACTGCCTGTGTTGTAACCAAGAGTGTGAGCCCCTAGCTGCCCCCACCCCTGCCCCTCCAGCACCTCACCGTCCCACCCACTAGGAAGTTGTACCTGGATAACACCAAGGTTAACAAGTAGATGCACTGCCTGTGTTGTAACCAAGAGTGTGAGCCTCCAGGCCGCCCCCACCCCTGACCCTCCAGCACCTCACTGTCCCCACCCACTAGGAAGTTGTACCTGAAAAACACCAAGGTTAACAGTAGATGCACTGCCTGTGTTGTACCCAAGAGTGTGAGCCTCCAGACCGCCCCCACCCCTGCCCCTCCAGCACCTCACTGTCCCCACCCACTAGGAAGTTGTACCTGGAAAACACCAAGGTTAACAAGTAGATGCACTGCCTGTGTTGTAACCAAGAGTGTGAGCCCCCAGCCGCCCCCACCCCTGCCCCTCCAGCACCTCACCGTCCCACCCACTAGGAAGTTGTACCTGGAAAACACCAAGGTTAACAGTAGATGCACTGCCTGTGTTGTACCCAAGAGTGTGAGCCTCTAGGCCGCCCCCACCCCTGCCCCTCCAGCACCTCACTGTCCCCACCCACTAGGAAGTTGTACCTGGAAAACACCAAGGTTAACAGTAGATGCACTGCCTGTGTTGTACCCAAGAGTGTGAGCCTCCAGGCCGCCCCCACCCCTGCCCCACCAGCACCTCACTGTCCCCACCCACTAGGAAGTTGTACCTGGAAAACACCAAGGTTAACAAGTAGATGCACTGCCTGTATTGTAACCAAGAGTGTGAGCCCCCAGCCGCCCCACCCCTGCCCCTCCAGCACCTCACCGTCCCACCCACTAGGAAGTTGTACCTGGAAAACACCAAGGTTAACAGTAGATGCACTGCCTGTGTTGTACCCAAGAGTGTGAGCCTCCAGGCCGCCCCCACCCCTGCCCCTCCAGCACCTCATTGTCCCACCCACTAGGAAGTTGTACCTGGAAAAACCCATGATTAACAAGTAGATGCACTGCCTGTGTTGTAACCAAGAGTGTGAGCCCCTAGTTGCCCCCACCCCTGCCCCTCTAGCACCTCACAGTCCCACCCACTAGGAAGTTGTACCTGGATAACACCAAGGTTAACAAGTAGATGCACTGCCTGTGTTGTAACCAAGGGTGTGAGCCCCTAGCTGCCCCCACCCCTGCCCCTCCAGCACCTCACCGTCCCCACCCACTAGGAAGTTGTACCTGGAAAAAACACCAAAGTTAACAAGTAGATGCACTTCCCTGTGTTGTAACCAAGAGTGTGAGCCCCCAGCCACCCCCACCCCTGCCCCTCCAGCACCTCACCGTCCCCACCCACTAGGAAGTTGTACCTGGATAACACCAAGGTTAACAAGTAGATGCACTGCCTGTGTTGTAACCAAGAGTGTGAGTCCCCAGCCACCCCCACCCCTGCCCCTCCAGCACCTCACCGTCCCCACCCACTAGGAAGTTGTACCTGGAAAAAACACCAAAGTTAACAAGTAGATGCACTGCCTGTGTTGTAACCAAGAGTGTGAGCCCCCAGCCACCCCCACCCCTGCCCCTCCAGCACCTCACCGTCCCCACCCACTAGGAAGTTGTACCTGGATAACACCAAGGTTAACAAGTAGATGCACTGCCTGTGTTGTAACCAAGAGTGTGAGCCCCCAGCCACCCCCACCCCTGCCCCTCCAGCACCTCACCGTCCCCACCCACTAGGAAGTTGTACCTGGATAACACCAAGGTTAACAAGTAGATGCACTGCCTGTGTTGTAACCAAGAGTGTGAGCCCCTAGCTGCCCCCCCCCCAGCACCTCACCGTCCCCACCCACTAGGAAGTTGTACCTGGAAAAAACACCAAAGTTAACAAGTAGATGCACTGCCTGTGTTGTAACCAAGAGTGTGAGCCCCCAGCCCCCCCACCCCTGCCCCTCCAGCACCTCACCGTCCCCACCCACTAGGAAGTTGTACCTGGATAACACCAAGGTTAACAAGTAGATGCACTGCCTGTGTTGTAACCAAGAGTGTGAGTCCCTAGTTGCCCCCCCCCCCCAGCACCTCACCGTCCCCACCCACTAGGAAGTTGTACCTGGATAACACCAAGGTTAACAAGTAGATGGACTGCCTGTGTTGTAACCAAGAGTGTGAGCCTCCAGGCTGCCCCCACCCCTGCCCCACCAGCACCTCACCGTCCCCACCCACTAGGAAGTTGTACCTGGAAAAACCCATGATTAACAAGTAGATGCACTGCCTGCGTTGTAACCAAGAGTGTGAGCCTCCAGGCTGCCCCCACCCCTGCCCCACCAGCACCTCACCGTCCCACCCACTAGGAGGTTGTACCTGGAAAAACCCATGATTAACAAGTAGATGCACTGCCTGTGTTGTAACCAAGAGTGTGAGCCTCCAGGCCGCCCCCACCCCTGCCCCTCCAGCACCTAACTGTCCCCACCCACTAGGAAGTTGTACCTGAAAAACACCAAGGTTAACAGTAGATGCACTGCCTGTGTTGTACCCAAGAGTGTGAGCCTCCAGGCCGCCCCCACCCCTGCCCCTCCAGCACCTCACTGTCCCCACCCACTAGGAAGTTGTACCTGGAAAACACCAAGGTTAACAAGTAGATGCACTGCCTGTGTTGTAACCAAGAGTGTGAGCCCCCAGCCGCCCCCACCCCTGCCCCTCCAGCACCTCACCGTCCCACCCACTAGGAAGTTGTACCTGGAAAACACCAAGGTTAACAGTAGATGCACTGCCTGTGTTGTACCCAAGAGTGTGAGCCTCTAGGCTGCCCCCACCCCTGCCCCTCCAGCACCTCACTGTCCCCACCCTCTAGGAAGTTGTACCTGGAAAACACCAAGGTCAACAGTAGATGCACTGCCTGTGTTGTACCCAAGAGTGTGAGCCTCCAGGCCGCCCCCACCCCTGCCCCACCAGCACCTCACTGTCCCCACCCACTAGGAAGTTGTACCTGGAAAACACCAAGGTTAACAAGTAGATGCACTGCCTGTGTTGTAACCAAAAGTGTGAGCCCCCAGCCGCCCCCACCCCTGCCCCTCCAGCACCTCACCGTCCCACCCACTAGGAAGTTGTACCTGGAAAACACCAAGGTTAACAGTAGATGCACTGCCTGTGTTGTACCCAAGAGTGTGAGCCTCCAGGCCGCCCCCACCCCTGCCCCTCCAGCACCTCACCGTCCCACCCACTAGGAAGTTGTACCTGGAAAAACCCATGATTAACAAGTAGATGCACTGCCTGTGTTGTAACCAAGAGTGTGAGCCCCTAGCTGCCCCCACCCCTGCCCCTCTAGCACCTCACAGTCCCACCCACTAGGAAGTTGTACCTGGATAACACCAAGGTTAACAAGTAGATGCACTGCCTGTGTTGTAACCAAGAGTGTGAGCCCCCAGCCACCCCCACCCCTGCCCATCCAGCACCTCACCGTCCCCACCCACTAGGAAGTTGTACCTGGATAACACCAAGGTTAACAAGTAGATGCACTGCCTGTGTTGTAACCAAGAGTGTGAGCCCCTAGCTGCCCCCCCCCCCAGCACCTCACCGTCTCCACCCACTAGGAAGTTGTACCTGGAAAAAACACCAAAGTTAACAAGTAGATGCACTGCCTGTGTTGTAACCAAGAGTGTGAGCCCCCAGCCACCCCCACCCCTGCCCCTCCAGCACCTCACCGTCCCCACCCACTAGGAAGTTGTACCTGGATAACACCAAGGTTAACAAGTAGATGCACTGCCTGTGTTGTAACCAAGAGTGTGAGCCCCCAGCCACCCCCACCCCTGCCCCTCCAGCACCTCACCGTCCCCACCCACTAGGAAGTTGTACCTGGAAAAAACACCAAAGTTAACAAGTAGATGCACTGCCTGTGTTGTAACCAAGAGTGTGAGCCCCCAGCCACCCCACCCCTGCCCCTCCAGCACCTCACCGCCCCCACCCACTAGGAAGTTGTACCTGGATAACACCAAGGTTAACAAGTAGATGCACTGCCTGTGTTGTAACCAAGAGTGTGAGCCTCCAGGCTGCCCCCACCCCTGCCCCACCAGCACCTCACCGTCCCCACCCACTAGGAAGTTGTACCTGGAAAAACCCATGATTAACAAGTAGATGCACTGCCTGCGTTGTAACCAAGAGTGTGAGCCTCCAGGCTGCCCCCACCCCTGCCCCACCAGCACCTCACCGTCCCACCCACTAGGAGGTTGTACCTGGAAAAACCCATGATTAACAAGTAGATGCAATGCCTGTGTTGTAACCAAGAGTGTGAGCCTCCAGGCCGCCCCCACCCCTGCCCCTCCAGCACCTCACTGTCCCCACCCACTAGGAAGTTGTACCTGAAAAACACCAAGGTTAACAGTAGATGCACTGCCTGTGTTGTACCCAAGAGTGTGAGCCTCCAGGCCGCCTCCACCCCTGCCCCTCCAGCACCTCACTGTCCCCACCCACTAGGAAGTTGTACCTGGAAAACACCAAGGTTAACAAGTAGATGCACTGCCTGTGTTGTAACCAAGAGTGTGAGCCCCCAGCCGCCCCCACCCCTGCCCCTCCAGCACCTCACCGTCCCACCCACTAGGAAGTTGTACCTGGAAAACACCAAGGTTAACAGTAGATGCACTGCCTGTGTTGTACCCAAGAGTGTGAGCCTCTAGGCCGCCCCCACCCCTGCCCCTCCAGCACCTCACTGTCCCCACCCACTAGGAAGTTGTACCTGGAAAACACCAAGGTTAACAGTAGATGCACTGCCTGTGTTGTACCCAAGAGTGTTAGCCTCCAGGCCGCCCCCACCCCTGCCCCACCAGCACCTCACTGTCCCCACCCACTAGGAAGTTGTACCTGGAAAACACCAAGGTTAACAAGTAGATGCACTGCCTGTGTTGTAACCAAGAGTGTGAGCCCCCAGCCGCCCCCACCCCTGCCCCTCCAGCACCTCACCGTCCCACCCACTAGGAAGTTGTACCTGGAAAACACCAAGGTTAACAGTAGATGCACTGCCTGTGTTGTACCCAAGAGTGTGAGCCTCCAGGCCGCCCCCACCCGTGCCCCTCCAGCACCTCACCGTCCCACCCACTAGGAAGTTGTACCTGGAAAAACCCATGATTAACAAGTAGATGCACTGCCTGTGTTGTAACCAAGAGTGTGAGCCCCTAGCTGCCCCCACCCCTGCCCCTCTAGCACCTCACCGTCCCACCCACTAGGAAGTTGTGCCTGGAAAACCCATGATTAACAGTAGGTGCACTGCCTGTGTTGTACCCAAGAGTGTGAGCCTCCAGGCCGCCCCCACCCCTGCCCCACCAGCACCTCACCGTCCCACCCACTAGGAAGTTGTACCTGGAAAAACCCATGATTAACAAGTAGATGCACTGCCTGTGTTGTAACCAAGAGTGTGAGCCCCTAGCTGCCCCCACCCCTGCCCCTCCAGCACCTCACCGTCCCACCCACTAGGAAGTTGTACCTGGATAACACCAAGGTTAACAAGTAGATGCACTGCCTGTGTTGTAACCAAGAGTGTGAGCCTCCAGGCCGCCCCCACCCCTGCCCCTCCAGCACCTCACTGTCCCCACCCACTAGGAAGTTGTACCTGAAAAACACCAAGGTTAACAGTAGATGCACTGCCTGTGTTGTACCCAAGAGTGTGAGCCTCCAGGCCGCCTCCACCCCTGCCCCTCCAGCACCTCACTGTCCCCACCCACTAGGAAGTTGTACCTGGAAAACACCAAGGTTAACAAGTAGATGCACTGCCTGTGTTGTAACCAAGAGTGTGAGCCCCCAGCCGCCCCCACCCCTGCCCCTCCAGCACCTCACCGTCCCACCCACTAGGAAGTTGTACCTGGAAAACACCAAGGTTAACAGTAGATGCACTGCCTGTGTTGTACCCAAGAGTGTGAGCCTCTAGGCCGCCCCCACCCCTGCCCCTCCAGCACCTCACTGTCCCCACCCACTAGGAAGTTGTACCTGGAAAACACCAAGGTTAACAGTAGATGCACTGCCTGTCTTGTACCCAAGAGTGTTAGCCTCCAGGCCGCCCCCACCCCTGCCCCACCAGCACCTCACTGTCCCCACCCACTAGGAAGTTGTACCTGGAAAACACCAAGGTTAACAAGTAGATGCACTGCCTGTGTTGTAACCAAGAGTGTGAGCCCCCAGCCGCCCCCACCCCTGCCCCTCCAGCACCTCACCGTCCCACCCACTAGGAAGTTGTACCTGGAAAACACCAAGGTTAACAGTAGATGCACTGCCTGTGTTGTACCCAAGAGTGTGAGCCTCCAGGCCGCCCCCACCCGTGCCCCTCCAGCACCTCACCGTCCCACCCACTAGGAAGTTGTACCTGGAAAAACCCATGATTAACAAGTAGATGCACTGCCTGTGTTGTAACCAAGAGTGTGAGCCCCTAGCTGCCCCCACCCCTGCCCCTCTAGCACCTCACCGTCCCACCCACTAGGAAGTTGTGCCTGGAAAACCCATGATTAACAGTAGGTGCACTGCCTGTGTTGTACCCAAGAGTGTGAGCCTCCAGGCCGCCCCCACCCCTGCCCCACCAGCACCTCACCGTCCCACCCACTAGGAAGTTGTACCTGGAAAAACCCATGATTAACAAGTAGATGCACTGCCTGTGTTGTAACCAAGAGTGTGAGCCCCTAGCTGCCCCCACCCCTGCCCCTCCAGCACCTCACCGTCCCACCCACTAGGAAGTTGTACCTGGATAACACCAAGGTTAACAAGTAGATGCACTGCCTGTGTTGTAACCAAGAGTGTGAGCCCCCAGCTTCACCACCTTTGTACCTAGAAAACACAAAGATAATCATTTGCCTGTGATGTAGTTGAGATTGTGACCCTCCCAGCCACCCGCACCCAATGTGAAGTTGCATCTGGAAAACATAATAATATTGTCAATACTGAAGAAATATATTTACAATTATTTTAAGATATAATATCACTGATTTAACATTATATTAAATACGGTATACATACATATTTAGTATACAATTAATCTGCAGGGTTTTTTTTAGGGAGTTTTTTCACCTTTGTACAACCTTCCTTCGTAAAAGCTTGCAATAATAGCTTTCAGTGAAGTAAAAGAAACTCAAAATAAGCCTTTCATTAGTCAGGACCAAAACAAATCTATTGATTTCCAATATTACATGTCGCAAAAGGAATATCAGGTAATTTTGCGTTTTGAGAGTTCAAATTTGCCATTTTAATGAACAAGGGGCATCACACTGGCAGGGGTACTGAAAATAACCTTACTCCCCAATAATGGAAAAACCCCAATATATAGGTATTATATACTAGGTGGTAGAATTTGTAATCTATACCCATAAAAGGCAAAGCCCTCACTCATTTATCACTAATTTTCTAACTTCCCAGCATGCTAGATTGGTGACATTTGGTACATTGATTCTTTAGGTCTAAAGTAGGAAAGTTAAAGTGTTTTCATAACGATTTTGCTATAGGGATTTGTTCCAAGGGGTTTTAAAGTTCCCATGAATTCCTTATGGACATTCACTTTAGTTTGAGCTGATGAAAGTTCAATCTGCTGATCTTGATTCGTAGTAGTTCCAAGGACTAACCACAGAATTCAGCACACACAACTACCATAATTTCCGCGGGCGTTGCCACAACGGAATTAAAAATAATAAACTAAAAACTTGTAAATATGGGGTTTAAAAAATTGGGCTTAAGAGAAAACAGGACAGATGGCAAAAAAACTAGCTTACTATGAGTAAGACAATTTCCTTCATTGAATGTGTAATAAATCAGATTTTTCCTAAAACCCTAACTGAAGTATACTAGGATGAGATATTTATCTAATACATATTACCCACCCTATGTCACCAAATCTGTTTTTATGAGTTTGTTGTATAGACTGAGCCAATATTGCACAGTCTGCTGAAGAGTTGCAGGGCTGGGTGGCAGTGTGTGCGATGATCACTCTTTTCAGGGGTAGGTTTTGCTCTGGGAAATTTGAGTTTATGGTTTCTGCCCATTCCTCTTTTGGAATTAGATTTACTGAAACAAATTGCATGTATAAATGGTACTTTACCTAGAACTTTTAATTTTGTCAAATAATACACTATTGTTTAACAAATATTCTAATTAAACAACAAACAACCAATACCAACCAATCAATAAATGTAAATGTAAAATGTAAATGTAAATGTAAAATAATAAATGTACCAATAAATGTAATATTGACCATAATCATGCAAAAATTAAAATCCTTAGTCACCATGGGTGATTATATTAATAAGAGTGATGAGTTAACTTTGCCTATTGTAATCATGCAAATTAGGTCAAATGCAGAAATAATACTTTGAAAAACCATAGCACAAGTCCCAAAACGGACACGAATAAGTCTATTTATGAAAGCTCAAATTATTATGTGTCATTCAATTTTGTACTAAAGTGTATAGCCTTACAAAACACAAAAACCCCCGTAGCAGCAAACCTGCGTAATCAGCGAATTTCAATACATATATATTTATCCTAATACCACATAAAGCCACATACCAAGTTTCATCAATAAACACTCATAAATAAACGATTTATGACATTTTAATTATTCTCCATAAAAATAACATGGTGGCTGAGTATGCAGGTTTGCTGAAACAAGGAACACAAAAAAGGGGTTTTTATACAAATATAAATTTATCTCAACTAGGTAAAGCCACATACCAAGTTTTAATAATTTATGTTAATAATTAAGGGAAATAACATTTGATATATTCTCTATAAGATTAACATAAGGGCTGAGTACGCAGCTTTGCTTCTGCGGGAACTATCGGCATATAAATAGATTTTTGTGCAATTATCAATAGATCATAACGATTTGAAGCAATATACCAAGTTTCGTCAGGATAAGTTGATAAATAAGCGAGATATACAAATTGTCTTATTCTCTATAAGGATAAAATTGGACAACGTACTGTGTTTAGCACTTTCAATATCTCTGTAACCAACTGACGTAGAGCAATGAACAAAACACCAAATTGTTTGTTTTTTAAGTTTAATTCAATGGTGAAAACTAATACCCCCGTCGCAGCAAACCTGCGTACTCAGCGAATTTCCAATGCATAAGAAATGCATTACCACACTGAGCCGCATTCCAAGTATCATAAAAATAAATTCACAAAAAAGCGATATATACAATTTTAATTATTCTCTATTAGAATAATATTGGGAATGAGTACGTAGGTTTGCTGAAACAAGGAACACAACAAATTGGTTTTATGCAACTATAAATAGAATTCAACAAGGGAAAGGCACATACCAAGCTTCATCAATATTCAATTATAAATAAGCAACACATAATATTTTAATTATTCTACATAAGAATTACATGGGGGCTGAGTAAGCAGGTTTGCTGCAACAAGGAACAAAAAATGGGTTTTTATGCAAATATCAATATAACTCAACAAGGTGAAGCCACATACCAATTTTTATTAATTTAGTTCATAATTAAGGGAGACATTACATTTGACTTATTTTCTATAAGAATAACATGGGGGCTGAGTACGCGGGTTTGCTACTACGGGAATTATCGGTGAAAATTTTGTTTGTGCAAATAACAATAGACCACAACCAGATGAAGCCGTATACCACGTTTCGTTAGTATATGTTCATAAGTAAGCGAGATATAAACTTTTTCTTATTCTCCATAAGCGTTGCATAGCGTTGCACAATGTACTGTGTTTAGCACTTTATATTTATAGACATATATAAAGTGCACATATTTATAGACAGTTTCAAACAAATGGTGTTTTTGGGGTCTGGGGACCTCAAAACAAAAAGTTATCATGGTCCCGGGCCTAGGTCTTACCATGCGGACTATGGTAATAGCTTCTTCCCTGTAGGGGAAATTCGCTAAAATTTGATTTACTAGCCTAAAATAATATATGTAAAAAACTCAAAATACCCCCGTTGATGCAAACCTGCGTACTCAGCAAATTTCCAACGCATAATATATGTCTTATTACCACATAAAGCCGCATAACAAGTTTCATAAACATATATTCACAAATAAGCGATATATACAATTTTAATTATTCTCCATAAGAATGGTCATTGATGGTTTGATGGTTTGATTGATCTTGTTGGTTTGCTGCAACAAGAAACACAAAATATGGGTTTTCATGCAAATATCAATATAAATCACCAAGGTGAAACCACATACCAAGATTCATCAATATACATTCATAAATAAGCGATATATACAATTTTGATTTTTCTCCATAAGAATAACATGGGGGATGTGTACGCAGGTTTGCTGCAACAAGGAACACAAACAATTTTTTTTGTGCAAATATCAATATAACTCAACAAGGTGAAGCCACATACCAAGTTTTATTAAATTATGTTCATAATTAAGGGAGACATTACATTTTACTTATTCTCCTTAAGAATAACATGGGGCTGAGTACGCAGGTTTGCTGCTATGGGAATAATCCTTAAAAATTGTTTTTTTGTGCAAATAACAATAGGCCACAACCAGATGAGGCTGTAATCCAAGTTTCGTTAGTATACGTTTATAAATAAGCGAGATTTAAATTTTTCTTATTCTCAATAAGAATAACATTGGACAACGTACTGTGTTAAGCACGTTCAATATCTCTGTAACCATTTGACATAGAGAAATGATCAAAACACCAAGTTGTGTGTTTTTTAAAGTTGAATCTAATGGTGAAAACTAAAATTATACTTTTTTAATTATTACGTTTAAAAACTTCAAAAAACCCATTTTTGGGGTACAAAACCCCCCTAAAAATACCATTTCGGATGGGGCGATCTGTCTGGTTTTCAAACTTAGAGTCATAAATGCTGCTTTACATGTTTATTGTGAAGTGGTGGCCTGGAGTGGGTTTTGATTATATATATAAATAAGTAATAAGTAAAGCACGCATTTGATTTTGTATGTACACATCGTTTAATAAATTGAAAACTGTAAATTAACTGAACAGAACATAATACATTTGAAAACTACAACTATAATCACAAGAATAACACAATGTAAACAATAACCATATGATTGAATAAACATTTGAAATAGTCATCTGCTAACATACAGTTATTTAGAGTCACCACAGTCTCCCCCACTAATTCAGGATATCAATCATAAACAGATTATGCAAATTGAAATTATTAATAATGAATCATAAATCCCGTTTTAATTAGGATCTAGGCTGAACCACTTGTTGTTTTGGAGTTTGTCTCGTAGCTGGATTTGGCACAGAGGCTGCCACTGGATATTCTTGTTGTGTTCGATGTCTGTCTGGTCCTCTTGGAATCAGAGGCAATGGAAGTCTTGGAACATCAAATGATTGCGTTGGACCAAATGAGACAGCTTTCTCTGACTTTGGAAAAAAAGTCGAACGAAGTTGATTAATGTGTTTCTTTATCACTCTATCAGATGAATCAAGGATCACAAGGTAATGTCTTCTTCTTTATTTGTCCAAACTTCCAGATATGTTTGTTATTAATGAAGAATCGAACCTGGACTCTCTCCCCCACTTGAAGTGAACGTGCAGGCGGACAAACAGTTTTTGAAGTGTGGTCTATATGGGAAAATTCCATCCAGTCGTATTCGTAGCTTCCGTTGTAAATAGAGTTCAGCTGGTGACTGACCACAAGCAAGTGGCGTTGCTCGGTACTTCAACAGTATATTTTGGACTTTTGCTTGAATTGGAGTCGTTTCAGTAGAGACTGCTTTAAGTAAATTTGTAAGAGTTTGGATAGATCTTTCAGCCGACCGTTTGTAGCTGGGTGTCCTGGGGCAATGAATTTCTGGAAAAAACCTCTGGTTTTGCAATATGATTGAAAAATGTCACTTTTAAAAATTGTTGCGTTATCTGACACGAGTACTTGTGGATATCCGTGGACTGAGAAAATCTCTTCAAGGAAATGTATAGTACTTGAACTAGTAGGCAGATCTCTGATAATCTTCACCTCAGTCCATTTAGATTTTGCATCGACAAACATCAGGAAATATGCGTTTTCAAAAGGACCTGCATAGTCGATGTGGACTCTTTCCCAATTATTTTGTGGAGGGTCCCATGGATGAACTGGAGCTTTTGGAGGACTGTGACATGTAAGCGCAAATTTTTCACATCCATTAACGAGATGCTCGATGTCCTTGTCGATATTGGGCCAGTACACGTAGCGGCAAGCTAGCTGTTTCATCTTAGTTATGCCTAGATGTGTGTCATGTAGTTCATTTAAAACTTTTAACCTCAAACTCTTTGGGATGATTACACGATCCTTCCTAAACATAATTCCATCAACTAATGTGTATTCTGTATCATCAGGCTTGCTTTTGAGATCTTGTAATAGTTTTGATAAATCTGGATCTTTTGCTGTTTCACTCCTTATTTTTGAAGCAGTTATTTGTTCATCAGACATCTCGAAGATAAGTTGCTCATATATCTGATTAACTTCATAACCAATCATTTCATCGTCAGTTGAGGTTATTTGTTTGAGTGGAGCTCTTGAAAGGCAGTCAACGTTATCCTTTTTCTTTCCGGGTTTGAATTTCAGAGTGTAGTTGAACCCAGATAAATAACAGGCATATCGAAGAAGACGTCCTGATGTCATTTGTGGGAGAACTTTGTTGTGCTGGAAAATCCTCGAAATGGGTGCACTGTCGGTAACAAGTCAAGTGTGAAATGTGTCCCGAAGAGATAGTAGTAAAAATGTGACACTCCAAAGATGATTGCAAGGCTCTCACGGTCTAGTTGACTATAGTTTCTTTCGGAAACAGTTAGTGAGCGGGAAACATATGCTATGGGCTTCTCATATCCTTCAATGACATGGCTTAGCACAGCTGCAAGTCCTGTAGGGCTGGCATCTGTAGTCAGAACAAGAGGCAGGGTCGGATCGAAGGGCAAGAACTCGATCGCCGCAGAGCTCAGATTTGATTCCTAAAAAGGATGCTTCACAGGTTGAAGTCCACTCCCATTTTGCATTTTTCTGTAGGAGACACCGTAAAGGGTAAGTAATTGTTGATGAATCAGGAATGAAGCGAGAATAGTAGGATACAAGTCCCAGGAAACGTTTGACTTCTTCGGTGTTGGAAGGCCGGGGCATCTGCTGAACTGCTTGGATCTTCGCTGGGGACTTACTAATTTTGTTAAACTCCACAATTCGCCCTAAATATTCAATTTTCTCTTGGAAGAATGAGCATTTTTGCCTGTTCAGGTGTAGGTTGTAATCAGAAAATCGCTGGAGACAGGCTTGCAGATTTTGTTTGCATTCTTCGATTGTCGAACCATGTACAATGATGTCATCGAAATATAATTCCGTTTTCTTTAGGCTTTTTAGAATTTGAGAAAGGATCCGATTGAACTCTGATGGTGCAGTTTTTATGCCGAAACTGAGACTATGCACTCGATAAGTACCCCCCCCAAAATACCATTTGGATAGAGTGATCTGGCTGGTTTTCGAACTTAACCCATTAAGGTAGTAATTTTATTCTATTCGCAATAGCCTATAACGGAATTTGATTGGTGCTGCACTCTAGTAGCAAAATATGTAACTAATGACCGCGGGCGACTACGGTTCTATCCGCTAGGGGCGCGGACTGACTGAAAAACCTTAATATCACCGCTAGGCCCTTGGTTGTGTTAGCTGAGTTGGCTACGTCGTGGATACGATGTTCGTGGGTTCGACTCCCGCACATGACCAAAACTGACCAGTCGTGCAACTCACAATGAGTTAACTGGTCTTTGGCAACGTTGGTGGGAGGGCCCATGTAAAGCAAACGGTGGCAGGCTTGCTTGGAAGTTGACGGGATCGGTTAATTTTTTGTGAGTTGCACATGGTCAACACTGAATTTGCTACTGTTTACTTATGTCTACTATGTGTATGCCATTGCGACTCTAAAAACTGAATGAAAACAGTATTTTAATTTAAATAAACCATTAATCCATTTAAAAACACAAATTTCTATTCCCATTCATAGGTTTAAAAAATTACAAGTAAGGAACGAGGCCAGCTCGTATATCTACCCCAATGGGTTGAAGTCATAAATGTTGCTTTACGTGTTTGTACCAAATTTCATAAAAATCGGATCATTTTTATGAGAGTTATCGCACCCACACACGCACGCACACACACACACGCGCGCGCGCGCACACACACACACACACACACACACACACACACACACACACACACAGACACACACAGACACACACACACACACACACAGACACACACACACACACACACACACACACACACACACACACACACACACCACACACACACACACACACACACACACACACACACACACACACAAATATATATATACAGTTTTGAACAAATGGTGTTTTTGGCACCTGGGGACCTCAAAACAAAAAGTTATCATGGTCTGGGGCCTAGGTACCATGCCGACTACGGTAACAGCTTCTTCCCTATAGGGGAAATTCGCTAAAATGTGTGCAGCTTTGATCAATATGACCTTAGGATACATATATTACAAACTAATTGAAATAAAAAACTAACAATCTTGTTAAATGGATGGCACAGAAATGTCCCCAGTGAAGAAGTATCAGTTATGGGTATTTTAATTGGCAATAAGCTAAATTGGAGCAGTTGTATTGAAAAAAAAACACGCTAAAAACCTAAGTCATGTTGTTATTGTTTGAGGGTTTTGTCTAAATGTCTCAGTATAACAATTTTACGAATTGAAACTTTTGCATATTTTAAAAACATACGTTCCTATTGTTTACCAATTTAGTTTATCACTTAATCTGAAAACAAAATAACAATTTTCAAAATTCAAAAATAATCAATCCGAATTATTTACAACTAGCTGCTATGCCCGTGCTTTGCAACGGGGTGAAAATTCAAAATAGAAAAATTGTAAACAAAACAGACAGTCTTTAGTTAGAGATAATCCTTATAACATAACAGCTGTTTATTTTAAAGAATTTAATTAGGAAAACACACGACATAAACCAAATAAAACCCTCCTCCATTTGAATAACATGGGAACTTGGAAGTCCCGTAGGGCGGAGCCCTGAGGACTTTTCTAAATGGCAATAGGCCTATGACAATCCTGGCTACATAGACCATATATGTGCAAAGTTTCAGCAGAAGTGGTCCAGGGGTTTTGGCGTGACGGAACAATAGACAGACAGACAGACACCACCTCATTTTTATAATAGTAGTGTTGACTAGTGGCTTGAAGAGGCCATAGGCTCCAATACTCTGCCTTATCTGATTTTTTTTAAAGTAGGAACACATATCAGTTCATGAACAAAGTAGACACTTAATCACATGGTAATGAAAGCAAAGCAGACTTTTTAAAACTCCCATGCTTTTATTATGGTGGGTGTTTTATGTTATTTCTCGTTTGCTGGTGACTTTTTGGAAATATTGCTATTTTTCTCCGGTGTTTGAGATCAATAGGTGTTTGAGTCCTTGAGATCAATACCTTTAATTTGAACCCTCTCCCATCGTTCTGCAATTTGCCAAACACCTTCAATTTTTACTTTAAAATGTCGCTTACAGAATTACTTATTATAAAGATAGACCATGTACAGAACCATGATATAACTACTTTAAAGATTAACAAATATTAACTGTATTCGGCCTGTATATATTTGATTTAGTATACAGGCATTTTTCTAAAAATAAAAGCAAATTTATTGAACCTTGTCAAGTGAATGAATATGATTCAGTAAACAGTTTTCAACAATACATCATATCATTTACGAAGTGACCACGTACACGTCCAATGTAAGGCCAAATTCACTTCGCTACCGCTTAGGTTAGGTTAGGTTACGTTAGGTTAGGTTAGATTACGTTAGGTTAGGTTAGGAGGTTTTCTGGCTCTCAGTATGTTTTAAAAATTGTTTAAAAATCACAGGAAAAGTAACATACGTTGCATAATTTGGAACGGACGTGAACAGTATCGGCTCACGTCGGACGTGTACGTAGCCTCTGCCTATCATTTACATTAACCCACTAAGGTAGTAATTTTATTGTATTCGCAATAGTCTATAACGGGATTTGATTGGTGCTGCACTCTAGTAGCAAAATATGTAACTAATGACTGCGGGCAACTACGGTTCTATCCGATAGGGACGCGGACTGATTTATAAACTTTAATATCACCGCTAGGCCTTTGGTCGTGTTAGCTGAGTTGGCTACGTCGTGGAAACACCTTGGCCAGGTGGTGATACGATGTTCGTGGGTTTGATTCCCGCACAAGACTAAAACTGACCAGTCGTGCAACTCTCCATGAGTTAGCCGGTCTGTGGCACGTTGGTGGCAACGTTGTGGCAACGTTGGTGGGAGGGCCCAAGTAAAACAAACGTTGGCAGGCTTGCTTGGAAGTTGACGGGATCGGTTAATTCTTTTTGAGTTGCACATTGTCAACACTGATTTGCTACTTTTTACTTGTGTGTGCCAATGCGGCTCTTTAAACTTAAAGACAACAATATTTTAATTAAAATATGCCATTAATATTTAAAAACATCATTTTGTCCATTCCAATTAAAAGTTAATGACGGCACCAGCACGTCATTTTAAGCCAGTAGGTTAAACAGCTTTATACGAAAGGTCAAGTATGCATCTGGAAAGTTAATTAACCACAACAAAAGCAAATACAAATTAAAAATCTAACCTAGAAAAGATTAAAATTAATTTGAACATATTTTGACTGAAAACTCTGTATATAATTGATGACGATTTTCACCAGCTATGATCAAATGGACCTAAAATTGTTGTACTAATAAGAAAACCCTAGCGCCTGCATGAATATTTTACTTCAAAATTTTTTTTACATTGTATTTATTTATATCAATAAATATCTGTATCTGTATACTTTTAGATTTATAAATCATCCTGCTACAACTCTTATTCATTGTGTATGTTCCATTCATTCTGTATGATACTGATCAAAGATTACATTTTTACCAGGACCCACCCACATGCAGGGCCTTATAGGCAACTTTACGGGCCCCTGGACAGGCCTAGACAAGACAAGAAAGACCCCCCCCACAGTGATAATATTTATCTATTATTTATGCTAACAACCATAACTCTATTTTAGGCAAAAAATGGTCAATGAATATTAAATTAAATGCGTTTAATGAACAAATTATTTTAGAAAATTTCCCCTGTAGGAAAGAAGCTATTACCGTATGTGGCATGGTAAGACTTAAGCCCGAGACTATGATAACTTTTGGTTTTGAGGTCCCCAGATGCCAAAAACACTATTCGTTTGAATATATATATATATATATATATACATGTGTGTGTGTGTGTGTGTGTGTGTGTGTGTGTGTGTGTGTGTGTGTGTGTGTGTGTGTGTGTGTGTGTGTCCGTTACATCTGTAACTTTTGAAAGAAACACCCGATTTTTATGAAATTTGGCACAAATGTGGAGAGTAACATTTATGAACTTAAGTTCAAAAACCAGACCTATCAGGCAATGGGAAGAGGGTTTTAAAATTGTCCAAAAACCAGTTTTTACATTTTTAACCACACAATTTTAAAAACGCTCATTGATGAAACTTGGTACCGGCGTGTGGTTTCAACTAGTTGTGGTATATTGATATCAGCACAACAAAATATTTTTGTTGATAGTCCCCGTAGCATCAAACCTGCATACTTGGCCCCCATATTATTCAAAAGAAGAATAAGTCAAGTATTATTTATCTCCCTTAATTTTAAACATAAATTAATAAAACTTGGTATGTAGCTTCACCTGGTTGAGTTATATTGATAATGCCACCAAAACAAACATATTAATTATCTTCCTCATTGCAGCAAACCTGCGTACTCAACCCTAATGTTAGTCTTATGGAGAATAAATAAAATGTTATATATATATATATCTTATTTATGAATGTATTTTTCTGAAACTTGACAAGTGGCTTTATTAGTAGTGAGATACACATACAGTATATATGCATTGTAAATTCGCTGAGTACGCCGGATTGCTGCGACGGGGGTATTTACTTGAATGAAAGTGGAAATTTTACAAAAGATATTCAGTGATAATATATGATTAAGTTTACAAGCAAATATTTAAAGGCCATTTCACACCGGCATCCATGGACGTCCAGGTACAGGAATCGAAAAAATTGGTTGACATGTGTTTTAATGGAGCCATTCATAGAGGCGTACATGGACGTCCGCGGATGTCCATGCGGACATCCGCATGGACGCGGTCCAAGCGATCAGCTTAGAACATCCGAGTGGATGCGCATGCTAGACATACTAACAACTTATTATACATAGATTATAATTTTTGAAACATGTCATTTAATGAAATTATAATTCCAGGTAATTTAGCCTTTCAAAGTAGACATAATAACAAATTTACCTATTTCTTTATGTTATTATGCTCTATACAAAATTGAAATTAAATACAACATCCCATTCTTCAAACAACAATGTTCATGGGTAAAAATGGCAGCTGTAAGGGTAACATTTTGAAAATTGTAAATATTATATTTTTATATGTCTTTGATTCAAGCATATAACCTAAAAATATATTATTAGAGTTGAGGGACACCCTGTAAAACGTATGCTATTCGAAATTACGGATATTATTACTTTCAAGGGTGAAACTAACATCCCACTACTTGATGACAACAATATTAAAGTCAATAGTGTTGACGTCAACAATGTAGAAGTCAATAATGACGATGAGTTGATAGGTGTAGGAAGAAATAAGCGGGCAAAATGACACATCCACTACAAATCCCCACATGCAGTGTGAATTGGCACGTCGCCAGACATCCACAGCCGCAGACTGCGGTGTGAAAAGGCCTTAAGACCTGAAGTTCCTGTATAAGTATTAGTTTGTTTTAGCATTTGATATGTTTTAAGGAAAAAATATATTAATATTAGCACAGACAGAGAGACTATTAATCCTCATAAGGCACATATTATTTACTAAAACGGAAGAGAAAACTTAATTTCTGAGAAAACTGCTCAAGAAAATATAACTGCCTGATAATGGATGTGCACCTGTGCCGATAAAGCTATGGTTCCATAGACTTAATCAGAGATTGGGAATAGATTGTGTATATTTAATCTTATATATTAATTCCCTAAGGAATTTCGTTTTTGGCCCACTACATTGTTATTTCTCAACCAAATTGGACAATCAATATTACTTTTTAAATTTTTTTCACTGCAGATCAACAGAAAAATGTAAACTCTAAAATACCGCAAATATTGACATTTAAAAAATTGCTCCATGTTATTAAATTGGGAGAATATTTTTTAAGGAACTTGGTCTTAGTTTGAGAATACCAGGCAACGTGTGTGGTCATGGAATTTGTACCAATTTAAAGCTTAAACATTCCAATACTCCCCAAAATTGTCAGATTTATCATTTTATCCCTTTAAGTTTGTTTAATGATACAAAGTATAAAGTCCTAAATTTTCTCCATGTTATTAATATGGGAGAATGTTTATCTAGGATTTTGAGGATCTCTGCCTTAGTTTGAGAAAACCAGGCAATGTGTAGTCATGTAATTTGTTACAATTTTAAGCTGAAAAATTCCGATACTCCCCAAAATATTAGTTTTTTAAATGATACAAAGTATTAAGACATTACTACACTATGTACTTAAGACACTACTTACGGCGCGCTTCCGCTCGGTAGGGAATTTTCGTATCGATCCCTTTTGCGGGGCACGGGAGAGAAAAATGCTAACAAATAAAAACTCGTTGTAAATACAGATCTTATCAGATCATACCAATATTGTGTTATTGTGTAATTCGTACCTATGTAATAATAAGCATACTGGTGTTTTTAACGAAATTCTTGGCATGTAAACAGCGGTTTTAGTAAACGTTTACAAAATTAACAACAGGATTAAAAATGTTAATGATAAAATTACAAAACCTTAGGAATATATTTACAATAAACCATATATTACTCCACAAAAATTGTAGAACGATTGCTAAAGCGGTTTTTGTACAATAAATGTTTGAACTTAACTTTTAGTGCGGACCTTCGGAAAACCCAGTACATTTCCTGGTTTTTATTGTATAACAATTTTTCGGCTTGACCAAAATTTTTTTATTATTATCACACAAAATATATTTAGTAAAGCTTCAGTTTAACATTTATTTCATTAAAATCGGTTAATCCATTCCAGAGATATATGGGTTCAAACTCGAGGGCACATATTTTTTTCCCCGACAGTAAGTCCTAAAATTTCTCCATGTTATTTATATGGGAGAACTTTTTACTAGGAACTCAGCCTTAGTTTGAGAAACCAGTCAAAGTGTGCTCATGGAATCTGTACTAATTTGAAGCTTTGAACATTCAGATACTCCCCAAAATTGTCTGGTTTATAATTTTCTTCCTTATTAAACGATATAAAGTATGAAGTCCTCAAATTTCCCCATTTTCTTCAAATGGGAGAACCTTTTGTCCAGGAACTCAGCATCAGTTTGAGAAGACCAGATAACGTGTGGTCATGTAATTTGTACTTAATTGAAGCTGAAATATTCCGATATGCTCCAAAATTGTCAGATTTACCATTTTCGCTTTTTAAGTTTGTTAAATGATACAAAATGTAAATGCCTAAAAACCGTTTTCGTCGGATTTACTTATAGTCTATTGTGTTTTCAACAAACAACTGATTATAATCCTAACTCTGTGATTTCATTAGACAGCTTTTCAGCTCACCAAGCTTTTGATTTATTTTCAAGTATTATATTGTAAAAATTGACACATCATAAAATGTAACCTTTAAAAAGTAACTTATTTTGTAAGTGTTTGTTTTGGTTTTGTGATTTACGGCTTTTTAGCCACAACCTGCCACATATAAAAGTGCATTTATTTATAATTTATCATATCTTCAGTCACGTATTTCACTGTTTTTTATTATTCCTACATGTTCCCATCAGGTAACTCAAATCTAATGTATTGTATCCGTCAAATTTTGATTTCACCTACTAATAGTGTTTTAATTATAGTTCGTTGCACGAGTGAAAAACCAGGCCACCCATAAGACTAATGTTAGTTTTAACATTGGGCTTATGGACAGCCTGGTTTTTCACTCGTGCAACGCACAGCGTCACTTACCGTAGAATGAACAATCTATAGTTACTTATCAAACTTACGTTCAGGCACGCACATTGGCATGTGCCTCCATGCACCGTTTCTACAGATAGTGACTTTGGCAATGCTCGGCATCAGTCGATAGTCTCGATCACAGTCGATAAAGAGGGGCCACTCATGCGGCAGAATGGTGCCTGGTAGCAGACAACAAATATTGGAGGTATTGTTGGGAGAACATCGCTGTTGGCTATTGCGGAACTTCCCATGCTCTATGGGTTCTGGTAGATAACATCCCTTCTCATTTAATTCTCGCCTAGAAAGGTATTAAGTGTAAGTATATTTTAAATAAATTAAATCATTTTGCATACAACCAACCACACAAGCAATCAAAGTAACCACCTAAACATACCATAAATTTAAGAATAGTATTTAAACATCCTTATATAAATACACTAATACAACCTTCGGTTCTGTTATTTTTAGAACAATTTGGATTTTAATCAAATTTTTGTGTTGTTTAGTTGTGTATTAAATTTCAATTCCAATATTTTTATTCTGAAGGACCACCCTGAAAGTTTGTCTTCCGTCCATACCATTAAAACGAGAAATAGGTAAGATACCTATATATTGAGAAGCTGTTGATACAGCAAAAGGCAGTTTAGTTGCGACAACTTATGTTAGACACAGAATATACAGGGTGTTTCCAAACTCTCTCCAGAAATTTTAGAAGTTTCATCCTGGAGTCAAAACAATTAGAAATAGTATGTACACGTAAGGGCTATTTCTCTCCGTTTCCCATCTGTGCTTCTGAATGTGCTTTTAGCGAATTCTCCTATAGATAAGGAGCTATATTACTGTAGTCGGCATGGTGAGAATAAGCCCAAGACCATGATAACGTTTTGTTTTGAGGTCCCATGATACCAAAAACAACATTCGTTCAAATCTTAATATTTATGCGAGTGTGGGTGTGATAACTTTTGTAAATGAGACACATATGTACTTGCATTGGAAACTTTCTAAGTACGCAGGTTTGATGTGTCAGGGATATGTAATAAGGACATCATATCTTGGAAACTACTTATTAAGATACTAACTGGAAACTTGGCATGTGTATTATTGTTTTTTAAGGTTAACTTGGTACTGAATTCAATGTTTTTAGCTCTACCAAATAAAAATAGGGACTCTTTTAAAATTAAATATCTTAAAACATCACTTTTTAACAAGTATTTGGGTATTCAAAAATTTGAATTTTAAGCAAAGAGGATGTTATAAGGGTTTTAAAATTCATTCAACTCATATTTGAGTAATTGGAAGTTTTCAAAACAAAGACATTTTAATTACTAATAATTTAAACGCAATTTCAACCATGATTTAACCCTATAAAAATTGCAATTATGAGTTAAGAGAACCTTAAAGTCGTTATATACCTGTTTTTTGCTTAAAAGCCCCCAATTGTTTAATACCAAGATGATTTTTTTAACTGCTGTTTTCAAGATATAATACTAACTAGCAAACCATATGTTTGTATATTTAATCCCAGCTGTTCTGCTTCTTTAGTTTTGATTTGCTGTCCAATGTTATTTAAATGGGCCAAAACTGTACTGAGGGCTTTCCAAGAGTTTCTGGTTCCACGCACTGACTTGAGACCCTCAAAAGGCACATCTAGACCTTAAGGGCTTTCAAACGACACGTAAATCATCAAAATCGACCAAGTAGTTTGGCCATAATCTTCTGCACAAAAATCGCCTTATTCATTTAATATAATGATGATGAAGATGATATTATAAATGTGAAAGTATGGATGTTTGTGCGTAACTCTGAATTTCCATCACGTGAAAACTACAGGACCGATTGAGCTGAAATTTTGCAGAGAGGTACTTGATAGTCCTGAGTAACATATAGGCATATTAAAGTTGTGAAAATCCTGTAGGGCTATGCCCTATGGGGATTCAAAGTTACCATGTATTCCTTATGGACATTCATTTTTGTTTGAGCTGATGAAAGTACAAATAGCTGATCTTGATTCGTAGTACGAGTTCAACACAGAAACACACACACAGAGCAGAAGGAGGTTTATTGTGTATTGTGTGGCACAGGCTAACCACAGAATGCAGCACACAAAACTATCATAGTTTTTATAAATAATTCGCGGGGCGAAGCCTGTGGGTAACAGCTAGTTAAGATATAAAAACCGAATTGATCATCATATTAAAATGGTCAAACCTGGAATCGCCGAATTCAATAACAAGTACAAAATACCATTGTTTTTGTCAGTTATAGTTATATATCAAGTCATTTATAAGATAAATTGTATTAATTAAAAAACATTTATAGACCCACATATGGGAAATGGAGAGAGATTGGTCCGATGTTTATAAATATATACATGTATATGATTTCTGATGGTTTGTTTTTACTTTTAAGGAAAAAATTCCTGGAGTTTCCGGAGAAAAAGTTCAAACACCCTGTATTTAAAAAGAATAGTATGATAGCGACATACTTTATCGGATATTAAGGCTTAAGGCCAAAGTTTATCCCAATGTCCTATACCTACTGAAAAAGTATTGAGGTCGAAGGCTAATTTTAACCCAAGAATGAATAATGCCTATGGACATTTAAAATAATTAATTAAACTTTTTTATTGACAAAACTTTGCATGGTTTCTTGCTACAGATCATTTTACAAATTGTTTACGTGTTATTTTTTATAAATAAAATCTTTAACAATATCCTTTAAAAGTTAAAATAAAATAAGTTAAATAGACAAATACATCATATGGTAATAATCCCAACTAACCCTGTATCATTGCCTTATCCTCTTTAGATTTCATTAAAAATCCATAGAGATGGTAACTACTTAAGACAAAGTTAAATAAAAAACACATCTTCCAGTTTACATAAATATTTAATATTTAAAATGCAGAGTAAGAATATACCAACCTAAATGCACTAAAATACAAAATAAATAAACCAACTACTAATAGATAGTATTTCTTTATTTACATATTCATTGAGAATAGTACAAGCGTCAACAATTACAAATAATTACAAGCGGTTATAATTACAAACTGAGTAATTATTGATTTTTTTACAAGAATTGAGGAGGAGCTCTACTGGTGCTATTATTCATGAATTTGGCTTCTGAGTAGTATGGTCTGTCCTGTAGCCATGATGTCAGTTGGTTCTTGAAGCGTGGTAGTAGTGGTATCTTAAGCCGCTCAAGTAAATGGTTATAATTCAAAGCTCCTTTGTATGCTGGTTTCTTTTCAAACAGACTGAAATGGTGCGGTGGCAAGGCAAAATTTGAAGCATGCCTTGTGTTGTGCTGGTGTATGTCCTGATGTCTTGGCTGTTGTGAGGTGACTGCAAACAGGATTGCTTCACGTATGTAGAGTGAGATTACGGTGAGAATTTTGAGTCGTTTGAAAGTCTCCTGACAGCTTTCTTGGTGTTGTAAGCCTGCTAGGCATCTAATTGCTCTTTTCTGTTGTTTGAGGACACTTTCTAGGTTGGTGTTGGCTGTCACTCCCCCTGTCACTATGTCTTACCTCAGGAGTGATTCAAAAAGGGCGAAGTAAGCTACTTTAGCCGTGTCCAGGCCACTTACTTGTTTCATTCTACGAATTACATAGATGCCTGAGGAGAGCTTCTTACACAGCTGGTCTATATGTGGTTTCCAGGATAGTTTTGAGTAGATTATAATGCTGAGCTGCTTAGTTGTTTCTTTTATTTCTACTTGAGGCAGTGGTGTTGTTGTGTGTTCTTGTTTTTGGTCACAAAAGCGATTTGTACTGTTTTTGTTTCATTTAGGACTCAAGTCATTTTCGGAACAGTATTGTTTAGTTTGATTGAAATAGGTGGTTGTGTTTCTTTCTAGAGTGTCTGCTCTTTTATCAGATATAGTGAGAACTGTATCGTCCACTTACATGACTGTATGACAGTCGCTTTGAAGCCAGTCTGGCATGTCGTTTGTGAGGAGTAAAATATTACTGGGCCGAGCACGGAGCCTTGTGGCACACCTCTCATTACATCAGCAGTTCTTGGGTCAACTTTCTGAGTGGTGTTATTGTTGGTGTAGCTGATCTCAACAAGCTGTTTTCTATCTTTTAGATAGCTTTCAAACCACTTTGCTTCCTTTCCTCTTATGCCTAAAGTTCTTAGTTTTGGAGTAGCCGGTCATGATTTAGACAGTTAAACGCCTTACTGAAGTCTAAGAAAAGGCTGGTAACTGAGCAGCCTTCTTCCAGATGGTCTATTACCTATGTGTTCTGTAAGTTGTATCAGGACTGTCGATGTTGATCTGCCTTTTAGGAATCCGTGCTGTTGGCTTGTAAGTAAGTTGTGGTGTTCAAGGTGGGTCAGTAGTCTCTGAAGAACAATTTTTTCTATTATTTAAAAAAAGTGGGAATGAGTGAGATTGGTCTATAACTTCCAGTATCAGTCTCTGGTCCTTTTTTCTTTCTCCCCCTTATACATAGTATATGGAGAAAGTATTGTTTTCGTCAAAATTTTTGGATTTGAGTTGTTAGTGGAAATATTTGTTCTGGTGCTCCCTGAACCCAAAAAAGTGATTTTTACGTGATGTCTGTGTGTGTCTATCTGAGTGTATGGATGTGTACAGAGCTAGAGCCCTAACCAATGGTCCGATTTTTATTAAGTTTGGTATGTAGGTACTAATCCACAATATCTCCAGGCGTTTTTTTTCATTTTTTGGAATTTTTGATTTTTAAGGTAATTATCCCCCGAAAACCGCCAAAAAACATGAAAAATAAATATTTCTCAAAAACGGCTCTAACGATTTTGATTTAACTTTAGTCGTTTGTAGAATTTTAGTTTTCCAACAAAATGACACCACCTGCATTTCTGTAAAAATTCGGGTTCAGAAATTACAAGACTTAAAAAATCAAAAATTCAGTTTTTCGGATTTTTCATAAAAAAAATGTAAAAAATATTACTATTCACCATTGAAAAGAGCTCAAAAAACTAAATAATTTAGTGTTTTGAATTACTATTCTACGATTACTGGTTGCAAAAAAATTTAAATTTAAATTTTGCGGTAAACGTAGTAAGATGTTCAATGTTATTTTTATGGGGAATACAAAATTACTATTTCTCTCTTATTTATCGATCGATTTAGTTCAAACTTGATGTGCTTGTCAAGTTAGCATCGACTAACAGAGGAATTTCGAAATATGTTTCCCCTTAATAACCCTGAGGGGGGGAATAGGGGGAATTTCCCCTCTTAAAACCACGTGTGTAGCGATGGATTCTGTAGTGCCTACTAAACAGGGATTTGGGTGGATATTTTTGAAAACAACTTGTTTACAAGATTTTCTGTACATTCGACCATGCTTTGTATTCTATATTTAGTAAATAAAAAGTAATTTATTCATTAAAGTTGGGCTAAAAGGGAGAAAGTATGTGTCAGTTTCCTGATACCGTTTATTGTACTTTGGATATATTTTGGCAATCTTTAATTTGGCTGGAAAAATTCCCTGTTTCAGAGACTTGTTGATTATGTCTGTGAGTGGGCCAGTAAGTACTTCTTTACATTCTTTTGTAAGTTTGGCAGATATTTCGTCGATGCCTGAGGAGGTTTTTGATTTTAAGGAGTTTTTGATTTTAAAATGTAAGTTGTGGTCTATTGTGGGTGGTAAGTCTGGAGGAATGCTGTTTAAGTTTGTGTTTTTGGCTCGGAGTGTCCTTTCTGCTATTGTGGCAAAGAAAGTGTTAAAGTGGTTTGCTATCTCATGAGGTTCACTTATCTGTTCCCCATTTATTTGAAGTTTAGCTGGTTTTCTGTGCTTCTTGTTGCTTTTCTTTCACTGTTTATTACCTGCCACAGAGCTTTAGATTTTTTATTTTCTGCCTGATTGATGTGTGCTGCAGTTTTTTCTTTCTTGAGGGTTTTCTGCTTTTGGTCATATTATTTTTTCTTGGCTGTTGTCTCTGCTTTGTCTTCTGCTCGTCCTGTATGTTGTTCTTTCTCCAGGGCATTGATGTAGTTGTTTTTGAGCCCTGAGCATTCGTTGTCCCAGTACTGCCTTTTTTGTGTTGTCGTCTTCTTACAATTCTAAGGGGGCAGGTGTCATTGAGAGCTGCTTGTATAGTGTTGTGGAAATTGTCATAGGCTTGATTTACATATTCTGTTAGCAAGATGTTATTCCAATTCTGTGTTTGCAGCTTTTTTTGAAAAGCTTAATCCCTCTCTTGGTAAAATTCTCTTTTTTTCTTTGGTTGTGCTTGGGTTAGGCTTTGGTATGTTAAGTGTAGCAAACTGCGCTGAGTGGTTCGGAGAGTCCTGATGAGACAACAGAGGTTTGTATTAGCTCCGGGTTTATATTTGTACAAATCCAGTCTACAGATCTTGAGGATTCTTTTGTGACTCTTGTGGGTGGCAGTGTCATCCTTACTATGCCATAAGTGGTAAGGAGCTCCTCAAGCTTAGTGTTGTCGCTATTTTCTGTCAGGTTGTATATCTCCCATGAGAACAGTTTGTTTGTGTGTATGTAGGCTGTTGTTTAATTGTTCTGATAGGATGTTAGTTGCTGGTTCCAGTTTTGCGCTGGGTGGTCTGTCGACTCCTAATACTTGGACTATTTGCTTTTTGGATTTAATTTCAAAAAGTGCTGTTTCACAGATGAGCTCTGTTTCATCCTTGCTTGTGCTGATGAGTTTAATGTCTTTCTCTAAGCCATTTTTTGCATATCCTGCTACACCTCCTTTTATATGGTCTCTCCTTGAAAAACCGCCCAATAGTGAGTAGCCTTCAAGGCAGGTTTTTTAAGGTTATCTCGAAGTAGGCCGTGTTCGGTTACTATTACAAGGTCTGGTTTTTGTCTACCTTGAAATTCATGAATGGTAGATGTGTTGTAGCCAAGTTTAGTGAGCTCACATTTCTCTGATTGTTTAAATACGAGACATGTGTATGTGTTCTTTGTCAGGCTCTTGCTGTTCTATTCCCTCATAAAGTTTTAGAGTCTGTTCGCCTGAGGTATGATTTGTTGTTGCCATGCCTTGAAGATAGAAACTTGAGAGTATAGCGGTAGTGATTGCTGTACGCCTATAGGTTTTGTTCAATGTTTTGGTGATTTTTGCTATTTCTGCAATCCTGTGGAAATTCATTAAGTAAAGAATACTAATTACAAGTATAGCTTATAAAATTTAAAATAGCAGAGATTTTAAAAACTTACTTTAAAATTATTCTTTTGTTAATGCTTCCAAATAGGAAATGTCCTTGCATGCCACACCACCAGTCTAAAACACAAAGTAGAAGGACTTCTTAATTCCTGTACTATAGTATGGGTAAATCATTGTAAAGATCTTTTCTAAATGAGTGGCGCCATGTTTAGTCACAAACACGTATTTGACTCTAATAAAGTGGTTACAGATGAAGTTAATTTATAAATCCTAACAATATATCAATACATAAACAAATAAGTAGGGAAACATTTACTGACAAAAAAAATTACTAGTGAGAACATAATTATGTGCTTAACATAGAGTTATGACATAGATAAATCTTGTTACCAGGGGGAGGGGTTGAATGGGAATGGGTGCTGGTTGAGGAGGGTGAAAGGGGGGGCCCGCAATAGGCCAGCCAAGGAGCACGTGAAAGCTGTGCACAGCCCTAATTAGTCTTATGGAGTTTTAATTATCCGAAAAGCCCCACAATAATATTGATTACAATTATTTGTACTTCCTCCCCCCTCAAAATTGGAAATCCTCAAATCATGCTCATAATTTCTTTTTAAAATTCCAAACAACTTTTGAACTGATCGAATAATAAAGAAGGTTATTGTAGGGGGGACAGCCTCTTATGCTTGTTTTTTCTAGTTTTATATTGTCACCAAACTATCGTGGTTTTATAAATACGCATAATAATTGAAGTAGAAAGGTAATATTTGATTAGTGTTTTATTGAAAAGATTGTATTGGAGTGAATTTACATTTGCATAAGAACTATAAACATGTCACAATTAATAACAATACTACGCCATTATTAAACATGCATTTAAAGACAATACACAAAATCACATTTCTTAAGAGAAGATAATGAACGTGAGATTGATATATTCTAAGTCTCCTTAATTAAGTCTTATTGCCTCCTTTTTTGCTACAAGATATGGGCAATTTGAAAGTGGCAGCACCCAAAATATCCAAAATATGGTTATTTAAAGAAAACCTGGTACTAACATGATCATTTTAAGCTATATAGAGTCAAGAGTTTCAGTAGCACAGATACGTGGGGGGATCAGGGGGATAATTCCCCCCTTGTATCTTGAAAAAATTAAAAATTGTATCCTTCTGAAATCAGGCTTATGCCTTTTGATTAAAAAGAAATGCTGTTACTGAAAAACAAAAAAATATGTGTGCAATATCTCCAAAATATCTTATTTATATATCAAGAATATTGTTCACGTACAATTAATATTATCAGATGAACTGCACCGGCACGTGGTACAGTATTTGCACGCCACAAGTGGGACGTGAGTCACCGAAGAGTCTACCTACCATCCACCCCTAGCGGCTAGCTCGTCAACTAGCGTACCTGACGTAGACACTAGACGGTCTTAGTGATGTGCTTAACGTAATTTTTACCTTAAAACTCCGGTAACTTGGCAACCCTAGCCTAACGATTACTTTCCAATATTGATTACAACTGATACAATTGCTTTTTAGTCCTGGTTACAAATACCGATTACTTTGTATTAATGTTTTATCGGTTTATGTCTTGGATGTGTAGGCCTATCAATAATTATGAATGTAAGGGACACGTCAATGATGTCTTCGATTTTGTAAACCGGGTTCCGCACTAGTCACCAACATAGTTTTTGTTTAGAATTCCCTAAGGAGATCCCCCCCATTGGTCTATCTACGCCAATGGAGAGTTTCTTAAATCAAAACAAGTTTTAACTTTTAGAAACACAAAAAAGCAGCCAAAACACACTAATATATTTTGCAAAATCATTATTTTGTGAAGGTTATTTCATTCAATTATACTTTTCAATTTTTCTCTACTGCATACTAAGACTTAAGAATAAGAATAACTTTATTTGTTAAAACATATTTACAAACGTATACACCTTTCTTTACATATTTCCATTAATTTAAAATCATGAATTATTAATAAAAAATCAAGATACAATAAGAATCTGACACTAGAAAACTTACTAGGATATCTTCCGTAATTGAATTATAATGTTTTAAGAAATATACACCTTCCAAGGCAAAGCCTGTGTGGAGGTTTCATTGACTTCATTGAGATGGCTTTGGACTGCTCTTCATTATTAAGTACGATTTATTCGGATGCAATCAAGTTTTTGGTGAGTTTTTTAAGTGAAAGACAGTAATTTAAATAACATTAATAGAGATTGACTTACTTGCAAATAAGAATAATTTAAGAAACTCGTGCATGGTAGAGAATCAGTGTTGTTGACCAGGCCAATATTGTATGTGATTAACAATCAAGCCGGGGAAAGTGCATCATCAGTGTGATTAGTTCTAGGATAATTTTTTTATGATCACATTACCAGTAATATTTATCTTAATGGAATTCACAGAATTGATAGTGTTTTAAAATTGCACAACACAGCGTTTGCCTATGTCTGCTGTTTCCCATGACAAATTTTTGTTGTATTTTCATTACTACAATTGAATTTTAAATCCTGGTTTAGAATTCAGAATAGTGTAAATATTCTATATACGTATATATATATATATATATATATATGCTAGGGCTTTTTTCTTTACAGTCATAACTCGATGACGGCTGGACAAATTTTAACGTTTGAGGTGTCAAATTAAAGATATTTGTAAGTAGATTTGCCAATAAGTCTGGCTGAATTTTTGGAACAGTGGCACTATCTGACGGCGGAAGTATAAACTACGTGTTGATTGAAAATATGTTATCCACATTATTCTCAGATGTTATCATCCGTTTTAATATCAGATGTTTTGTTTGTTTAAAACTGAAGTAACCTTTCATTGGGTACAAACTTGCTCGGACTCGAGCAACAGGAAACTAGTAGTAATACTTACATTAGAGTCACTCTGGAAAATGTATACAGGCTGAAAATTAATTGGAATAAATGTTTGTTCATTCATTTCAAAAAAATCAATAAACAAATATGTAAAGGTCAGATTTAAATTGTTGTTCACTTGCAGAAATAAAGACTTAAAGACAACATTAAAAAATCATAAGCTTGGTATCGGGTCATTAACATGTTCACTGCTGGAAACATTTTATTAGGGTTGGCACATGATAAATCACTTTTTCATTGATTTCACTTACCATTGGTCGTGATATGTCAACAATTGCTGCCAAAGAGTGGTTGGATGCCAAAAAATATAGGAGTAGCCATTTTTTAGACGTGGAAACAACTGTCCTCCGTACCAACATACACTAAAAAAAGGCCTAAAGCCCAGTGTAGTACTTAACAGCTTTTGACTATATAAAACTGAAATTAAGTATATTATCAAGATATAAAGAATGAAACATGATAAAAACACTTTTTACGCTCAACCAACCCGTTATGGGAGCACTTCACGGGAAAAAAATTCCCCAGGTAGAAACAAAAATCGCTAAAATGTCGATAAGGAACATCGCCAAAATGTCAATAAGGAACATCGCCAGTTGTGGGGAAAAAATACCATTCACTCTTGACGAGTGTGCGAGTCACACTGATCCCATTTCATAACAGCTGCAGTATGGTAACGGATTGGTCAATGGGCTATTAATGATCCTGGCTAAAGAATCAGTCGGTCTTAGACAGTAACAAGGCTACACAAGGCACCTCGCCCATTCTACATTCATCACTCATTCATATTCGCCTTAAAATACGCTTTAGTTGCATCGGCATCTTACACAGTGATTAAGTGATAAGATTTCTAAACCAAAGAAAATTTGAACTGTTCATTTCAATGAACACTATTTTTAGTATATTTGATTTTGTTTCTTATTTTAATTGGGGGAACAAAATTACTGTTATCATCATGCTTATCATCATCACTACTATTATAAAAATGAGGGTGTCTGTCTATTGTTCTATCACGCCAAAACCACTGGACAAATTCTGCTGAAGTTTTGCACAAATATAATCTATGTACCCAGGAGTGTCATAGGCCTATTGTCATTTAGAAAATTCCTCAAGGCTCTGCTCCACGCGACATCCAAGTTCCCATGGCTTAAAAGGCTAAAATACAAGCCGGTGAATACCCAGCTGTCTTATAAATAATACTGATAAAGGAAATGAAAGGGGGAATTTTCATGAAATTGAATTAATGTAATGAAGATATCACACAGGTCCCAGGACTACCTTAAAATTGAACAATACCAGTTTTGAGGCTGAAATTAATTTGTCATTACATATGGTAAATCTTTTGGCTGTCCATTATGACAAACTTCCCTTTCATCTTTGGTCCCTCCATTTGCAGCGGCTAGGGACAGAATCTCTGGGTTTGGTCCCCAACCTGCCAACCTGAGAATGGATGGTCCCTGGCTGTTGTACAAACCCTGTCAGTTGAGTTGACCAGTTGGAGGGCAGAATGCGGGTCCCCTGTTTGAGAGCCTGATCCCAGCTGTCACAGGGGCACGGGAGTTGGCCCTTTGAAGGGTCGATTTGGCTGCCGTCCCATCCCACCCTTTCCTTTCCTTCTATATCCTATCCTTCCGGTAACCTGCGCAATGTTCCCGCTTGTGGAAGATGTGACTAGCAACTATGCTGGGGTTTCCTAATCCGCAACAATGATGAATGATGATGATATCACACAGCAATGGAAGGGCATTAACAGTTTGGCTTGGGCAGCAGTAAGGGTTATTGACAAGATAGCTTTAAGATAATGTCTGTGTTGTTAGTGACTCCACTGATGTTGTGGTCGAAATCAACAAATATTTAATCACAGTTCAGTCTGTTGTACAACCTGGCATCGTTTTTACAATACGTCTATTTGTGGTTCTTCATTAATTTTTAACACACCAACCAATTATTATGTTACAAATTATTCATCATTGTATTTGTAGCAGCAGGGACAGAATCCATGTGTAATTAATTCACCTTGGGTTTGAACACACTTTTCTACTGCTGCTGCTACGCCAACATTTGATCAGCCAAACTACCTATATGGTCCCACAATAGATTTTTTTTATGTAATTTGGTCTAAAAAACACTAATGAAGACAAAGAAAATATAAGAGCCTGAACACCAAACTTCCAAAGAGAAACATCCACACCAACACACGCCACACTTCCAGATGTGTACTACCTCCACATCAATCAGCTCTCAATGAGAAAAAAAACATCCTACATCAGACAGAAGCTGCGCAATTATCTACCGGAAGATCTAAGAGAACTAAAGGGGTGTGCACTGGAAAAGGGGCTCCACAATGTCTTAGTAAAAGACCAATCTACACTCTAAAAGAACTCTTTAAAACTAATGAGGGCCGACATATACTGTACGTGTACACTTACTGACAACAATCCACTTCTTGGGATACTGGATAAGCATTGTTATAAATAAGAATAATATTTATAGCATTTTTAGTTACGAAAAACTATTATGGGATTTCCTCATACATTATATTAGCGATACACTTTCTGAAGTATTTGTTTATTAAAGAGGCTGAAAGATTATTTAACAGAAAGTTACGTCAAGTATGCTTATTTCGTATTATTTAATGTATGTCAATTTATGGAGCTGCTTTAACGATGTATCAATAATTGTTATTGCTTGATAGAAAACCCCAGCATTAGCTGCTAGGCACATCTGCCACAAGCGGGAATTTTGCGCAGGTTACCGGAAGGATAGGATATAGCAGGAAAGGAAAGGGTGGGTGGGATGGGACAGGCAGCCAAATTTATCTTTCAGAGGGCCAACTCCCGTGCTCCTGTGATCAGGCGGGCCCACTCTGCCCTCCAACTGGCCAACTCAACTGACAGGGTATCCATCTACAACAGCCAGGGATCACATTCTCAGGTCGGGGACCAAACACAGACGTTCCGTCCCCTGCCGCTACAAATGCAGGGACCAAAGGTGAAAGGGAAGCTTGTCATAAAGGACAGCCAAAAGACTTACCATATGTAATGACAACTTCATTTGCTGTACCCAATATCAGCCTCGAAACTCATATAGACCAGTTGTCCTGGGGTGTAACAATAGTTGAATTGATACCATGCTCCTCCTGCTAAAAAGCTGTATTGTACTCTTAAAAATAACTTAATGGTGAACAATGCCTTTGTTGGATGGGAAATAGGAATTGTAGCATGTTAAATTTGTATACTCTTATTCCGCTTTCTTTCGTGCAATAAACCTAAAAACTAGACAAAAATGTATAGCTCCAACATTAGACCAAATAAAGCAATTTATAATTTTAACAGGTTAACATGACCTAATATTAAAATAAATTACATAATTATTATAATGTACAAAATTATAAAATATTAACCCCCTAATATTGTTTTTCATTGGCAAGGAAAAGAGGCTAAAGCTACCTAGTTTTATTAGTGAACAATATAAAACACATCATATGATCTTTTTTTATAATTATGAATAATAAGGGAGCAGTGGCTGTACATTACAAACACCTGACCAAATTTTACTTTTATTGGATAAATACTGTAAAATAAACTGTGGATCTTAACTTACATGTAAACTAATTAAAATTGTATAAAACAAATTTAATGATCAAACAGGAATCCATTAAAAGTAATATATGAACCTGAATTATAAGAATCTTGTATCTTATATACAACATATCAATACTGGAACCTTATCTTTAAATTTATTTAAGTGGTGTATTCAATATTTATATAAACGGTATCAGGAAACTGACAGATACTTTCTCCCTTTTAGACCAACGTTAATGAATAAATTCCTTTTTATTTACTAAATATAGAATACAAAGCACGGTCTAATGTACAGAAAATCTTGTAAACAAGTTGTTTCCAAAAACATCCACCCAAATCCCTGTTTTTGGGGTAACACCGAATCCATTGCTACACACGTGGTTTTAAGAGGGGAAATGCCCCCTATTCCCCCCAAGGGTTATTAAGGAGCAACATATTTTGAATTTCCTCTGTTGGTCAATGCTAACTTGATAAACATATCAAGTTTGAACAAAATTAGTAATAGTAATTAGTAATATTTTTTATATTTATGGTTTTTTATGAAAAATCCAAAAAACTGAATTTTTATGTTTTAAGTCCTGTAATTTCTGAACCCGTATTTTTACAGAAATGAGGGTGGTGTCATTTTGCTGGAAAACGAAAGTTCTACAAACTACTAAAGTTTAATTAAAATCGTTAGAGCCGTTTTTGAGAAATTTCGACTTAATGTTTTTGGTGGATAATTACCCTTAAAATAAAAAATTCAAAATAATGAAAAAAAGCCTGGAGATATCGTGGATTAGTACATACATACCAAATTTCATCAAAATCGGTCCACTGGTATCGCCTCTAGCTCTGTACACATCCATACAGACTGACATCACGTAAAAATCTCTTTTTTGGATTCAGGGAGCACCAAAAAGAATATTTCCACTATCAACTCAAATTCGAACATTTTGACGAAAACAATAATTTCTCCATATACTATGTATAAGGGGAGAAATTAAAAATTACAATAGCTGTAGTTAAGGATGATCATACCCATATCGTATCCTTAAATTTCAAATTTGTTTTTCCTCATGGGTCTTCCAATTATTTTACATCACATCATTTACTACTAATGATCTAATAACTAATAATCTCATTCATCTAATGAACTTATGTTTAACTAATGATCTGAGTTGTTAGAGATTTGTGGTTTATATTTTTGGTTTGGTTAGGTGTGAAAACAATGGGTCAATACCACTGGTTAATTGGTAAATGAATGATTATGCCTACATTCATAATCATTAAGTCAGTATCTTAATAATTGATTCATTAATGAAACCAATTTTCCATATCAACATTGGTAACTGGAAGATCATTGAAACAGAGATCAATTGATTAATAACAGTAAAAAAATCACATTGATATACTAAATATAATGTGATATATCACGAAACGCTTTCAAATTTGGTTTTAAGAACCTCATTTGATGTGTACTTACTGTCTTGTTTGTAAGAACAGTGTTTGTGTAAATTGTATTGTAGTTCTGAAAGACATATTTCATATTATGAAGGTAAGGGATTCCAATAACTAACAGTTGTGTATAAAAACTATTTATTTGACTTATATCTTAACTATCTGAGCAGAGATGTGAGAGGCGGGGCTCCAGGTGTCATCGTCTGAAGGTGGCGCAACCTCTAGGCGGGCGAAGGTTCCCCCGCCAGTGCCCTTGATGAGGTGTTCAGGGTTCACTACCAGACAGCCGTGCAACTGCTTGATAAAGTACCTGCACAACAAACACGTCTTACCACTGTAAATATACTTTAAACTGACCTCAAAAATATAGTGGAATTTTTAGTTTTAGTCTTGCTGGTCTACGATGTTCCTTAATCGAGATAAATACATTAATAAAATTATTGAATCATATAAATGTATTTATTATAATGTTATGGAACATCGTGATTCAAGTTTTGAAGTATTCGGTAATAATGACAAAACAAATGAGCCGTCATTTGTTAATGAGAGTGCAATGGTTCAACTATTAGCTTCTTTAGGCAGGGCGAACTTCTAAGAATCGCCGGGCAATGAGGGAGTGTTCCGCCGCCTATCTGGTTGGCTGCGCTCCGAATGCACTACAATGGGGTTGTTTTGTAAACAGAGGATTTAGGACAGAGGATAAAAATACGATCCCCTGTATGCGCTGAAACAATAGTATGCTTATTGGGTATTTTCTTTATTTTGTTTATGGATAGGCAGCCATAACGGACCTGCGAGACTGTCCGTTTCATTACAAATTTGACTATACTATTGTTAATTGTAGTTGAGCTGTGTCAGTTCCAAGCAAGGACTGCCACACTCACAATCACGTTGATGGGGGAGCTGTGCTAGGTGCAGTAAACAATCGTTCTTTACTTTCTAGATAACCCTCGTATAAAAAAGTACAATTTAGACCTTTAAATACTGAAGATTAAAATCAAAATACTCTAAAATTACTTAATTAGCCTACTAAATTCAAAATTGATGTAAAAAAATTACAGTAAATTTATTTAAATGTAAGTACCATGTAAAACTGGAAGATAAAAAAGAAAGTAATAAAAGTACAGTGATATTCTGTTAATTAGGCTATCTCACATTAAAAATAATTAGCTATTAACCTCTTCAAAAAATAAATTTAGTTTGTTGTTTTAATTAGTTTTGAACCATTTTTGAAACTTTTTTTATGTAATTTAAAATTAATTTCACTATAACTGGATTTTGTTGACGGTGTCCTAATTCGAGACACTGTGGGAGAGAGATGGAAATAATGGCGAGGGGAAATGCTTCCCCCTCTCCAGCTTTACCTGAAGTGAAAGTTAACCAATCACAGTCCTTGCACACTCACCATTGGCTAAAGCAGTTGTCTTTTATTGTTGGTTTTTCGTGTGAAACTGTTTCAACACAGCTGATATTTATAAATCAATACGTTCGTTTTTACAGGGTCGCAACTCGTAATTCCTGAAACTATTACTTTGTACCTGTGATGCATAATAAATGCTTATACCTAAACCAATTTATAAGGGAATTGATGCAAGAATATGGAGTGATTTAAAAACAATTTGATGACGTAACAGCTGTTAGTTACAATGGGAAACACATTTTTTCAGCCAGAATAAGCTGGATATAAATAAAAACTTTAATTGTAAATCATCTCTTGAGTTTTCTCATCATCGTAATATATGTTTAACATTTCAAAACAAAACCACAAAATTAAAATTAGAAGAACTCCGAAATTCAAGCAATCTATATAGATAATAAACTTATAACCAAATCCTTCCAGGATAAAAAACCTATTGAAGTAATTCAGTATTATGCAAATTTATCCACAAAAAAATTCTTAAACTTATGAGGGAGCGCCTTTTCCCTGGAGATGTCCATTATCCCTAAACCCCCTGGGACATGAGGCTTCTGCTGTAAAGCTGATCTGAACAGTTTGACTGTAACTGAATGCCTCCATACACGTAACGATAGGTCGAGCTCAACGTTCGCCCCAACTAGTGTTAATTATGTAGTTTCTGAAAGATTTCGATCAGATTTGCCATGTACATTCGTGTTTTCTAAATTCCTCTATAAAATCTAACTACAACTCCTCGTAGCCATAACAGCATAAACAGTGCACTTTTCACAACATTACAACAGTGACATGGAAACGGCATTATCTAGAGCGAGCCAAACAAACTGACTGAGACTTCGTAAACAGCAAACAGCTGCACAGTTGCCGATTAGGCAAAAATGTGACGTAATGAAACAATTCCTTGGTGATGATTTTCAAAATAAAACAGTGCTGCCAACGGCAAAACTAAATTACTCTACATTTCTTCCTCTTCAAAATAACATATTATTTGACTAGTAACTATAACTTACACTAGATATAAATCCGATTTTCCTGAAGGCCCTCTTTCGGCCATCTGCCATTGTACAAAGAAACAGAAAACACCTGTTTTCAAAAAATCATATGATCTGTCTAATCAATATTTCATTCCAAAAATTAATACCAAAATAAAGCGCAACTCTTTAGCAGTGAATTGGTACCAACCGCAACTTCCCACGACAAAAATTACCCGAGCTGGGTAATTTCAAAAAAGTCGTGTTTTGACATTTTCCTAGCATCGACTACAAGAATCGCATCGCGCCAAAAATTCATTTGATTTCTAATCGTCGTGACATTGTTGTATAGCTGCTATACGGTTGGTTTATGTAATAAAATAAAAGTTCAGAATATTATCTTTCGAATGATATATATATTGTTCACTTTTGAGTTGATTATTAGTGGTTTTTTTATGTTACAAAATTTTCGGTCCCGAATGGCCGATTCTCGGCCCCTGCCACAGTAGGCTGCACAGAAAAGGGCCGAATCTCGGCCACTGGCCACTGCTAGGGTTAAGGGAACTCTTAGATATCATTTTGAAGAAAATTGCTTGTGTTGCAATTTTTTTGGGGTTAGGCCATATTTTCTCATAAAATGATTCCACTATAAAGAAAGCAACTTTCTTTTTAAACACCCCCCTGTGCTTTTCTTATGGGGGATGTTTTACATTATTTCTCGTTTGCTGCTTTTTTGAAATACTGCTATTTTTACCAAGTCCCTGGGATCAAGACTTTTAATTTGAGTCCTCTCCCACCATCCTGAAATTTGCTAAACTCCCACAATTTTGACTTAAACATGTCGCTTACAGAATTATATAATAAAGATTAATAAAATATAACTCTAATATATTTAACAACCATCATAAACAGAAGATAATTAGTAAACATATACCCAGCAAAGATTTGTGGATTAGTTCATCAAAACTAAAAAACGTTTTAAACATGGAAGTGATCACAAACAATAAACCCCTAGACAGAAATACCAGCATTTTGCTGTGTCTAGGCTCAAGGTAGATTTTTGCTCACTTTCAGACCTATTCCATTAGCATTCATAGCAAAAATGAGCATAAATGAGCAATAACTCATTTATCTATATCTATCATTCAATGCCGATGAGAGTTTATGGAAACAAGAATCCCGTTCCGTTTAAGTGATTGTATTACCAAAATGTGCAATTTTATTTTAAATAATGTATACAATTTTAAATCATATCTAGCCATTTTATAATTATTTACTAGCTATTTTATGGTTAATTGTTAACCTTGTTTACAGTTTAATATTGATTTCACCAGTGTTCTACAATAATATAAAATAAACAAAATCAGTTTAATTTAAATTTATAATGGGGAAAGAGCACGATTAAAAGATAACATTTATTTCTGCACTCAAAGAGAAAGATGTTTGACAGTGACTGATATTTGCGCTCGGGACGACGGACCTAACATCTTCAAGATCAGATATTTTGTCGCGACTCAAGAGTCGGCCTTGCCCAAATCCTCACCCTGCTTTCTTATCTGTTGTCATTCATGTACATCCATATATAGAACTTCTGTCAATTCTCCTTTCGTGTTAGTTGAGAGTTATTTTGGGACTGGAAAGGAAGTGATTAGTTGTCCGGGAGTAGTCTTACTTTGACCACTCACTTTGTTAAATTTTGTTTAGCTTATTATCTCTCTTAGATTTTCCATGTTAAGTTTTTATCTTTTTTTGTTACTGATAGCCTGGACTCGATAATCGACATCCCTAAACAGAAAAAATCTTAAAAACCCTCATAATACCCCCATAACACTGTGTGATCTTACTGGTTTTCATTTAAGATTGAAAACCAGAATGATCAGACAATGGGATGGGAGTCATGAATATCACTTTCACACTTGAGATAAAGTTCATGTAAATCGGATATTTCTTCAAAAAAATATATCAAGTTATCGGAGAAACATATAGCCTAGTACATACATATCAATTTGAACAAATAAGTGTCTTCTGGCACCTGGGGGTCTTAAAATAAAAAGTTATCATGGTCTTGGGCTTAGATTTTATCATGCCACCTACAGTTATAGCTCTTTCCATATAGGAACAAAATTTCCTAATAGACTCGACGACTTACAATCGACTTAATCTGATGTTATCAGCCTAATTGGCAACCTCATAACACTACTGCTGGACCAAGTAGAGTATTGGTTGTATAACTTTGACATGATAGAACAATATAGGCTGGATACAATTCCACGAACAGTAATGATGGCACTATTTAGTATCTTACATGGAAGAGGGTTCTTTGTCTAATGAGAGGTTATGTGATGAAAGTGATTGGCTTTAACTGACACATTTTTTATTGTTACCTGCTGGACATGGAAGGTAAGTGTATATGGGACCCGTCATGGCTGTCTATAGCACTGGACAAGTGATGTGGGCCGATGCGACAAGTACAAACCTGAAGTTGGACGGCACGACGAGAACATGAGGAGTGACTGGGAGACTAGCGTGGAGGTCCCACAGCTCAGAGTCGATGGTGAGCTCCTCACAAGGGGGATGGAGAGGGTAAAAGCTCTGTTGCTGTAGCAGGTGTGATGCCAGGCGACCCAGCCGGTCACTGCCCCCTGGCGGGCTGCAACAGGAACCCTCGAGTTAAGGCCAACAAAACATTTTAAAGACCTATAACTGACACCAAACTTACAAATGTTCAACAGAGACTTCCAATGATGTGGCCACATGTGGCTTACATAACAAATGTTGACTTGACATGTTAAAACTCTGCAAGTCTTGTACCAAATTAATGATTTGGACATTATTCATACTGGAATATTAAAATGTATTGATTACTAAAACAAATTGTTCAATCATGATAAGCAAACTTGATTAAAACTGTTTGATGAAATACAATGAAAATGATACATTTTGAGTAATCAATTTGAAAAATATTCATGTTATATTCAACATATAACACAAACAAGTAAAATGTGGTAGACAAACTTACAAAGTGAGTTCTTCCTTGCTGAGGTGCATGAGGGAGTCTGTGGCAGTGAGAGCAAGTACGAGGCCATTGATGTTGATTAGGGCGGGATCGGCTACCATGTGGAGGGGGGAGGAGTGGCGCACTCCGAGAGGGGGTGGGGTGGGGAATATGGGGAGACATGCAGCATCATGGGCACTCGACACGATCACGACCTGAGTCCACGTCCTGTGACAAAATGCAACAATAAGGTGCTTTCTCACACTAGGGATAGTCTGCTACGAACAACAGTGAATATAAAATACTGGATATTCAAAGATGAAAATCAATTTCTGATAAAAGGATGTACCAAATAGTGCTTTCTTTTCCCTATGTTACCTCTTGCTTTTAATAGAAGATCCTATTTTTCAGTTTTTCAGTAAATCTTAATATTTCCCAACAACAAAAAAACCAACATCAGAAAAAAAATTAGGTTGTGATAGTTCCAAAATATTTTATATAACAGGTTGTATGACATTGCTCAAAACCATGAACGGATATTATAAGAGCACTCAGCAATCATGTATATTGATGAATGGGTTCTCTTTTTCTATTTTGTGCCAAGTTACAATTTACAGTTTACACTCAAACCAATTTGCGCCACACTCATTCCAGCTCTGACGCGATACTTTGTTATACAACACAAATTTTATTGTATTAACAAGCTGAACTAAGACTTGTTATTTTACAAGCAGTAAGTGGTCTATGGTAGCTACTCTTGTTTTTATTTTGGAAATAGATATTTGTTTCATTGCCGCTGTTTTGTATTAAATAAACTGAATCACAAGTTGAACCAGCATAGTAGCATATTAAATGACACAGGGAACAGGTTAATATTAAAATTGAATTTGAATCCCAATTTTAAATGATATGTTATTATAATATAAGACTATACAGTTGTTCTTAGACATCTCAAGTGTTATTAAATAAAATTAACTTATTTAATAACTGCCTTAGGCTTTATTTTGTTCCATGGATTGAGTCCGGGTTAAATAATGACATAGTATTTTGAAAATAGTAGCAAATCGTTTTTACAAGTTGTAACACATGCCGATCATTACAACGGGGGGTGATCGGATTTGAACAAAATATGTTGCCACCAAAGTAATTTATCTCACTGTTTACAAAATGAGGAATGCCTCCCGAGGAAGATAAAAACTGTAGGCACCGCATTGTTTTTTAATCGTCTTCTAAGGCTAGCAATTTAAAAATCATCTGGTTTGAAGTGCTGATTACAAAGTATACTTGTATCTGACGGAAAAAGTGTTTTCTTTTTGTATAAATTGAACCATTTTTCTTTAAGGCCCAGGTCTGAAGATAGACTGGAAATAAACCATGGGAAATAATGAGTAAGAAATTTTAGTGAGTTAAGTTTAATTATTAGTAAAGCTTAATCCATAATACCGAGTTTTCCATAAATTATCTTTACAAATTGAAACGTATGTAGAACGTAATACAGTATTATTTTAGTGGGGATCGATTTTGTTCTAAGTTTGTTAATTTTTGCATAGTCTTTACTTATTTACTTTATCAAAACTATCTTATTTTCAAAATTTTCTTTGAAATTACGGTGAGGTGAGATTTTAGGTTAATTAGTGCAAATTCTGATATTCAAGTTCAAAATAATGTTGAAACCTTATACAAGATGGAACTTCTTTATAGAGCCACTTTCCCCGACATTGGGAAAAAATTCATGGAACAGGAAGTGTACTCCACCCAATAAAATAGTACTTGTTAAACCAAGTCACATAGCTTGCCCTTCTTTCAGAAGAAAACATATTTTTTATTATAAGATAGTTGCAAAATTAAGAAAAATAGGATATCATGGAATAAAGGTTGTTTCCAGCGCGGGACAGCAACACGATGCAACGGCGGCGGTGGCGATATAAAAAAAAACGCTCTTTACCTTTTAAATGAGAGAAAACTAAAGACTGTATACTACTAGTACTTACATAGTTACATAGTTTTATTTCCCTCAGAATGTATAGAGTATTGGAGAAATAAACAAGAAATAAAAAATAATTATAGCTGGAGACTTAAACATAAATGTTTTAGACAATGAAACAAGTAGTAAGGAGTTGATAAATTTGTTGAAATCTCATGGATTGAAATATTTAGTAGATTTCCCAACACGGGTCACAGCTGATTCCGAAACAGCTATTGATAATACTGTATTTTAACAAATATTCTGACCCATGTCTTGAGCGTGTCGGGATTAATAACAGAGCTGTCAGATCATGATGGGCGAGCTTTGGAAATTTGCAATTTATGAATAAATCCCAAAATAATAAAGCAATTAAAAAAAAACGAAAGTTTTTAGAAAAAAACTTAAGCTTATTTTATAAGTTTTTAGAGAATGAAAACTGGAATGATGTATTTATGGCTCCTGTTGATACAAAATATGAAATTTTTAATAATTCTTTAATGTATTACTTTATGTTTTGAAACAAAGGAGATAAAAATTATCAATAATCAAAAATCTTGGATGAATGCGGAAATTAAAGCTTAAAAATAAAAAATATTATTCAGAAGAGCCATACTGCAAGAAAAACTCAGGATAAAAGTCTTTTTTCAAAGATAAGAGAGTAAGAAGGTTTTAAATAAAAGGATTATTGAAACTAAAAAGCATTTCTTCGACATACAAATTAGCAATTCTAGTAATGTAAATAAAACATCTCTTGGAACATAATTAATGGTGAGGTATCAAACAAAAGCAAGGCACCAACTGATGATATTAATTTAGAATTAGGTGGTAAAATGATAACTGATCCAAATCATATTGCCAATCTATTTAATGATTATTTCACCGATGTCATAGGTACAATGTGCAAAACACTGTCATTGAATAATGAACTAGATTTTAATTGTGCCTCAGAAAATGATTTTTTTAATATTAAAACGTTTAAATGTACTCCTGTAGAGAAAAAAGAAATTAAAAGCACTTTTAATTCACTCAAAAACAAAATGTCAAGTGGGTATGACGAAATTCCAGTTAAGGTATTAAGGCATGTGGGTGACACCTTGTTGAAACCTCTTGAACATTTAGTAAATTCCTCTTTTGTTTCTGGCTTATTTCCAAACCAACTGAAAATTTCAAAAGTAATCCCATTGTATAAAAAGGGTGAGGTTACAGAAATCTCCAATTACCGACCTGTTTCACTTCTACCATGTATATCAAAAATATATGAGAGGGCAATGCATACTAGATTAGTAGAGTTTTTAGAGGAACATAACTTATTTGATAATTCACAGCACGGGTTTATAGAAAAGGTAGGTCTGTAATAACAGCAGCAGTTGATTTTCTTGAATATATTATAGAATCCATTGATAAGAACGAAAATGCATCAGGAATTTATATGGATCTCTAAAAGGCTTTTGATAGTGTATGCCATTTAACTTTGTTAACAAAACTGAAAGCACTTTGTATTAAAGGGAGTAGTCTAAAATGGTTTGACTCCTATTTAGATGGGCGAAGTCAATTTGTTGAAATAAAATCAAATAATAATAATTTTTTTTAGTACAATAAATTCATTAAATTCGTAACATTAATTGGGGAGTACCTCAAGGTTCAATATTAGGCCCAATTTCATTTCTATGTTATATAAAAGATATGCACCATTTTATTGTACACCCTGAAAAATGTAAATTATGCCTGTATGCTGCTGATGATTCAAATTTAAAAGTGTCTGGGAAAACAGTGGATAACTTGGAAATATCAGGATTCATAGAACTAGAAAATATTCAAAATTTCTTTAACAAAATAACCTTTTTCTAAATACATCAAAAACAAATTTGATGACATTCTCTGCTAAAAATAGAAAAAATTACCCTCAACCTAATTTAGAAATGGATTCAGAGCCAGTAGGAAAAATATCCCAGACAAAGTTGTTTGGGCTTCATGTAGATGAACATTTAAATTGGAATTTTCATGTTGAAAATTTGCTAAAAAAAACTCAGTTAAGGATTGTATGCATTGAAACGGATGTCATATTTGTGTAATTTAGATGCACTAAAAAAAAATAATTTTTGCCCATATTCACTCACATATATGTTATGGTATAGCATTATATGATGCTACTTCCAAACTTAATTTAAATAAAATTTTAGTTGTACAAAAAAGAACAATAAGAATTATATTACACCTAAAGTTTGATGACTCTGTAAAATTGTAATTTAAAGACCTGAATATTTTAACAGTTTATTGGAGCTTACATATATGAAACAATATGTCTTGTGAGAGAAGAAAATATAACAATAGAGCCTTTAGAAATTCATAACTATAACACTAGGTACAAGAGATATTGTAACCTCACGCCATCAACACAAATTAGAATTTTGTACGGAAAAACCAACTTGTACAGGATACTTATTTTGTAGAAAATTGCCTTCAAGCTTAAAGGATGAAAATAATACTAAATTGTTTAAAACCAAATTAAAAAGATTTGTAATAGAGAAGTCATTATATTCAATTGAGGAATAATTTAACTGATTATCTTTTAACGGGACCAACTTATTGTATTTTTGAATTCTGGTTTTAAATTTTCGACTCTGAAAAGTAGATATAATATTTATGTTTGCATTTGAAATAGATAGGCTAAGTCTTGACGCTATTTAATATTGTACAACTGTGCATGTATTTTGTAAAATAAAGATGTTTTGATTTGATTTGATGTTCATGCAAAATTCTAGCTTAATCGGTCCAGTAGTGTTTGCGTGATGGAACTCCAAATATCAATACATACATCCAAACTATCACATTTATAATATTAGTAGGAAAAGTAGGATGTCGCCGACAATCGCGACTGCATTTCGTAAAGTTGCCTCAACAATAACTCTCACACTCACATGATTAACGTCGCTGACTATCGGGAACGCATCGCTAACGTCACTAACTATCGGGAACGCATCGCTAACGTCGCCGATCATCGGGAACGCATAAAACGTTGCCGACCATCGGGAACACATCGCTAATGACGCCGATCATCGAGAACGCATCGCTAACAATGCCGATCATCGAGAACGCATCGCTAAGGTCGCCGACCAACGGAAACGCATAGCTAACGTCACCGATCATTGAGAACGTATCACTAACATCGCCGACCATCGGGAACGCATCGCTAACTTCGCCGATCATGAAGAATGCATTGCTTATGACGCTGGCAATCGAGACGCATCGCTAACGTCACCGACCATTGAGAATGTATCGCTAACGTCACCGACCATCGGAAACGAATAGCTAACTTCGCCAAACTTCGCCTGCTACTCAGAACACGTTAGGCAATCGCCAACGATTGCTATCTGAAATTCCCGGTTCGGCCGAAAATTCCCGCATAATCTACGCATTTTTTCCTGGTCACCAAAGTTCACGCATAATTCCCGGTTTTCCCGGTCGGTGGCAACCCTGTTGAATTTCTAGCTGTGATTGGATTGGGTGTTAAAAAAGTCAAACAAACACTGGGTCTATTCTGTTTTACATTCCTTCCACAAAATGTTCAGCATCAATATTGAAGGCGCTGGTTTCCCGATCGTTATTTATGCTATGTTGTAGTAGCTGTAGATTATCTGTATTTTTCGCTATCTGGATTAATGTGCCCCCACATCAGTCCCGATAATCCGAGGTTTACTATATCAAAAGAAGAATTTCTAAAACTCATCAGAGAAAAAACATTAAAACCTCCACAAAAACTGCTTTATTAATAATGCTGTAATAAAGTGACTATTTAACCTTCTTCGCCCGAACAGGGTCTTGGAGATCAAAGCTTAGGTCTTGACAAATTTATAAACAATTACAATTTAAAACCAAATCATGATCTAATCCAAGTAAAATATATTTTTTTCCGTGAAATAATGGTAAAACTATTTCTGCTGTCAGATGTTTTCAATTACCCTTTAATCTTGTCCATCAGGCCATTAATTATTTTGTCAGTAAAGGTGTCAAAGCTCTCAGCGATTGAGCCATCAGTGAGCTGAGCCTGCCGCAAGTCCACCAGGGGGCCAATCAGCACCAGAACATGGGGCCGTTGAGACAAGACATACGCCACCAGGTCCTGCAGTGGCTCGTACTGTGCAGAGTCCGACTGGGTGAAAGGCCCTGCCGCTATCACCACCTCCATCACCCCTGCATACATACTAATCAGTCTCATACGCCACCAGGTCCTGCACGGGCTCATACTGTGTAGAGTCCAAGTGTGTGAATGGCCGTGCTGCGATTACTATCATCACACCTGCAAACATACTAATCAGTCCCATATGCCACCAGGTCCTGCAGTGGCTCGTACTGTGCAGAGTCCAACTGAGTGAAAGGCCCTGCCACTATCACCACCTCCATCACTCCTGCATACATACTAATCAGACTCATACGCCACCAGGTCCTGCAGTGGCTCGTAATGTGCAGAGTCCGACTGAGTGAAAGGCCCTGCCGCTATCACCACCTCCATCACCCCTGCATACATACTAATCAGACTCATACGCCACCAGGTCCTGCAGTGGCTCGTACTGTGCAGAGTCCGACTGAGTGAAAGGCCCTGCCACTATCACCACCTCCATCACTCCTGCATACATACTAATCAGTCTCATACGCCACCAGGTCCTGCACGGGCTCATACTGTGTAGAGTCCAAGTGTGTGAATGGCCGTGCTGCGATTACTATCTTCATCACACCTGCAAACATAATAATCAGTCCCATATGCCACCAGGTCCTGCAGTGGCTCGTACTGTGCAGAGTCCGACTGAGTGAAAGGCCCTGCCGCTATCACCACCTCCATCACCCCTGCATACATACTAATCAGTCTCATACGCCACCAGGTTCTGCACGGGCTCATACTGTGTAAAGTCCGACTCTGTGAATGTCCCTGCCACTACCACTACCTCCATCACTCCTGCATACATACTAATCAGACTCATGCGCCACCAGGTCCTACAGTGGCTCGTACTGTGCAGTCCAACTGTGTGAAAGGCCCTGCCGCTATCACTACCTCCATCACTCCTGCATACATACTAATCAGTCTCATATGCCACCAGGTCCTGCAGTGGCTCGTACTGTGCAGAGTCCGACTGAGTGAAAGGCCCTGCCGCTATCACCACCTCCATCACCCCTGCATACATAATAATCAGTCTCATACGCCACCAGGTTCTGCACGGGCTCATACTGTGTAAAGTCCGACTCTGTGAATGTCCCTGCCGCTACCACCACCTCCATCACCCCTGCATACATACTAATCAGTCTCATACGCCACCAGGTCCTGCACGGGCTCATACTGTGTAGAGTCCGACTGTGTGAATGGCCGTGCTGCGATTACTATCCTCATCACACCTGCATACATTACTCATGTAGCACACCATCAGTCATGTATATGACCAGGTCCTGTAATGTCTTGTCTGTGTGGACAGCCCAGCTCCTATCATTGCCGCCAGTTTACTTACCAATATCATCACATTACTTACCCATTCAAACCCCATTACATTTTTATACTGCGTCTCCTTCTGATAAATTTGGACTAAATCTGGCATATTTATTTATTTGTTTGTTACATCATTTTCAAAACCAATGCTTTGCACTGGTAAATATATAACAAGTCAATCTGAAAAGAATGTAACCATAAGTCATACAAGAAAATAACGTTCGGGGCACAGTGCTTGGCGCCTGGTTAGCGTATGCTCTGGAATGACTTTTCGCCTCTATTTGGCTTAGTAGCCTTAGTGTTACAGTAAACTTTTGTCAACAGAAACCAAAATTAAATAATTTAATGTTAAAATATTGGTTTTTGTTATTTTCCTTATTGTCTGCTTTTAATTGTGAGAAGGTTGAGTTGGTTCTCGCCTTTCCCAGGCGTCAAGCACCGTGGCGCGAACTGTAACATTATTTATTTAAAATCATGAAACATGAGAACTCTCCCTCAGACATTACTCATTAGCCACAAACGTACCATACAGAATTAATATTAGATTTACCTTCTGACAATCCATATTTTCTAAAGGATCGTCAGAAGGTAAATCTAATATTAATTCTATAGTGACAAACCAGAAGTAGAAAATGAACTCTAATTGTACCACACAGAGTTTAAATGTGTGAACAGCCCTGCTGCAATCCCTGCCTCTTATTATTTTGTATGTAAAAGAGTACATACCTACAAAGAACACATTACCTGTACAAAGAGCACTTGCAGACGTTATAAAGAACAATAGGAAAGTAAGGCAAACATGGACTTTGCTACAAATTTAAAGACAGTTAAACAAATTTTAGTATTTTATTTTATGATTTTTTATACATATGAGATAACTATTTAATAGTAGGTAGAACATTTTGTTAGACTATGACTATGGTTAGAGCATGACTTCAACCCCTAGTCCGGAATTTGATTCTTGCCAGTCACCAACTAGGTTTACTAGTAAAAAATGTGTGTGATAAAATCTTAAGGAAATGTCTCTTCAACAGTCATAAGAGTTCACAGAACTGTTGTAGACTTAATGGAAATTTCTACAGCTTGTCTGATCTTATGACTAAGATGGTATTCAAGTACAAAATCCTTAATCACACTCTGCCCAAAACTTTCTAGACACTAAAAACATGAGCATTTGATATAATTATGCAAGCATATATTATATACAGACAGTAAAACTTTTACAATATATTTGATAAACTTATTATAAGTATAAAACTACCTATCTTTAGCAATTAAAATGATTAAAATTTACCAGCGAATCTGGGAAGGAAAGTGGGAGGTGGCAGAACAGCCTGGTGGTAGAGCTTGGTAACATGGAGTCGATGTCCCGTGGGGTTGGTCCCAACAACGGCCACCACCTGTCCCGGGAACAGCGAGTAGTGGGACAAGCAGGATAGGTCCAGGGACACTGTGTGACCCAGACAGAGGCTCTGGGAGCCTTCCAGCAGCACCGAACTGGCATTGAGATGGTCGTTGGAGTCGCAGCAGATGCGGCCGACACACACAACCTCCGTCTGTAACACATCACTGTCTGTGGTCATCGCAGCGCTCAAAAAACAAATAGGCACTGTTTGTATTCAGTATCCTGTCAAAAAGGTAATTGCAATCACTCCGACATTAATGAGAGTTGATAAATTGTTCTAAAGGTGTATGCTGTTAATGCACAGAGCACTCTGCCAATCAATCAAATCTGTAATTATTAGTACCCTAAATTAAGTTTAAAAATATAATAAGATTAGGTTTTGTTCTTAGAATTGCTGTGCAAATGCAAAAGAAAATATGTGGATATGATTTTAATTTGACTGTTTTTATAAGCTATTATATTTTTATCACTCTAATATTAAGGAGAGGTGATGAATTTTTCTATAGGTGTCTGCTGCTAATGCATATAACACTCTGTCAATCAATCAATTAATCAAGTCTTTATTCCTTAGTATCCTAAATTAAGTTTACCAAAAATATAATAGCTCACAAAACAGTTAAATTAAAATCATATCCATATATTTTCTTTTGCATTTGACGAGCTATTCTAAGAACAAAACCTAATCTTATAACTTTTTAGGTTGAATTTAACTAAACAAATTCTTGAAAAGAATGTAACGGTCTCTTTACCAGTTAGTCTTTTAGTTTGATAAAAAAACATTTATATTGTAACCATAGATTTATAATTTTGTCTTCCCATATATGTGAATAACTAAAACATCTTAGATAATTAAATTTGTCTATCAATCACTTATGGCATAGCAGTGTTTATTCAAGAAAGACAGAATGAAAATGATTGCAAAAAAAGCAGTGCTGTATCCAGATTAAATTTTGATTACTTATTTATTACACCTACCGGACTAACTTCACGGTTATTCGATGGGTCTTGTAAGCCATTAAGTTCTATTAAATAGCTTCCGATCCTCTCGATTACATCGTTTAACACCGCAGCCTTCTCTAGAAGAGGTTCCATCATGACTTTGCACTGAGATGAGAGGATTTCATCTCTATAAGGGCTGACTGAAAGGTGAATTTTGTCTTTTCCTTTCCAACCTTCGGGGATTCTCTCCAGGAAGTCAAGTACGGTCTCTCCTGCATTTGTTCTTGCTGAATACTTGCCTGAAGGAGAAGTACTGAAAAATTAATCAAAATCATAAATTAATTATTTTAAAAATATGATAATTATAAAACAGTTGATCTGAATCATATCATACAACCACAACTGTTCACTTCATTGTTCATCAGTTTCCCACCTACAATCAATAACACAAATTTACTGTCGTTGCAGTTAGGATTTTGGTTACGGTTAATAGTTACAAAACTGTGCAATCTATTCTCAAATTCAAAGTTATTAAACAGCTCAAACTTGTACATATGACATGCAAAACTGGTGACTTGTTGTAAACACCTCGGGCTAAATTAAATTTTAACTATGTTTTGAACACTACTTCTCCCCACCATTTGTGCTAAGGACCATCTAGGTTTGGGGCCCAGAGAAAAAACTTCAAACTGGAAAACACAAAGGGGATAGAAATTTAGGCAATTACAACTTTAATATGTAGACTCACTTAAGATAAAACACACTGTAGAAGAGAACTTAAAAAAATTGTGTACAATCAGATGGCCTCTTATCAACTCGATATCTTCTCAAAATAGTTGGCCGAAAACACAGGAAATTATTAACAACTCAGAAAGCAATTTGAATCTTCAAAGAATAATAAACAACTTAACCTTAATAGTTTAGAAAAATGGCAAGTAAAACTTTGTCAAAGCAAATAGCTTAGAATTACACACTTCATGTTGAAATTATTAATGTTGAAGAGATTAATACAAATATTTAGAAAAAACTATGAATGTAAATTAAATTACATCATAATTTAATCAAAGTTTTGACATTACTACAACCGCTAAAAAAGGGCTATCCTAGCCTCCAAATTCGATTACACCCTTAATACACTAACATATTCACCCTTAATGTTTGTACCTTTCCCCCAGGGATGAATTCTGAGACCACATATTGCTCTACTGAATTAGGTATTTAGTGCCTCAAGCCTCCTGAAAACGTGAACTCCAAACAAAAAACCTTCCAGCCTCCATGAAGGAATTTAATTGAGGTATTAAAATTACTAGTAATAGTTACACTGCAAGCAAAATCAGAAAAACTGCCATAAAAATACTCACGAAAGAGGAGAGAAGCTAGCGGGTGAAAAAGTTCCCCGGGACATGGGAGTAGACAACAATCTAGCCAGAGATCCATCACCTTTTGTTCCCTGCAACACACCCAGGGATCACTGTGAGTTATTTAACAACACCAAACGTTAAACAATGTCTCACAGTTAATAAATGATCTAAAACCTTTTGATTAGCTTAGTGCTAATGGCTTTAATATTTAGTTTAAGGTTTATCAATGTGGATACACTGTTTACATGTTGGGAAAAATAAATTGATATGAAATTATGAATGTTTTTTATCTTGTAACAGATCTAACTAAACATATAACGGTCCCAGTGCTTATAAGTCAAATAAGTACAATCTCTTCTTATTTCTGGCTAACAAGCAATCTGTTAAAAAAACTACCGGTACCATTTTCCTAAAGCCCCCTTGGGGAATATACCTTCTACTTGAGCCACCTTCTATCATCCTGCAATTTACCACATGTCCACAATTTCTCTTTCAAAATTTCTGTTCCAGAATTGGATACAGTGGAACCTTCACTAATTTAAACCTCAATATACCAGTTTTTTCACTCTCCCTGAGCTTGCCTAGCTTCTACTATGTTATTTTACTTCTTTAAATCGAAGGATTGATGGAGAAAACCTATATCATTAAGAATTTAGTAGTCTGTTGGTTTTTAGCCTATGTTCTGATGAAAACTGATGCGTGGTTGGTGAAGCTTCAAAGGAGGGGAAGGGTGTCTTGGGGACAGGTGATAAGAAGGGAACAAAAACCGTCTAACAGACAGCTTGCCTGAACTCTGATCTCAAAAATAGTTCCGATTTTCTTCAAATATTGGAAATAGGCTAAATCATTTCTGGGATAAAAAAACAAATGAATAATAACAGCTGTTTATAATAAATCAGTGAACTGTTACGGTAAGGCCGCTATTATACTAGGCGACTATCACCCGTCAAAACTCTCGTAACATTGTTGCAAATGGGAGGGCTTATTCTTACTTGCGACTGAAAAAAAAACAGTGCTAACAGACGGGCGACAGTCGCCACACCACCGGCCTGCCCAGGGGCCCGTGACAGCTGAGTATGGCCCTGACAGTTGCCTAGTATAATAGAGGCCTAATACTCATGTTGCTTAAGTATTAACAAGTGGTTTCCTGAGAGCAGTAACTAACACCATTGAATGAAGATTATATACAGTGTGGTCATATCATATTTGAAATTAATCAACGGGACACTGAGGAACATTATACTTTTTAATGTCAAACTGTTATTCTTATTTTATTAAAAGTTGTCCCGTTTATTCCACAAGCACTAGAGAATGCTATCTTTATTTATTTACTTTCCAGGCAGCGAATTACAGAAAACAAATATAACATCCTGTTTGAGTGATCACTTTTGCCATATGTTAGATATAATCTATAATGAATGCAGGCGCGGATCCATGGGGGGGGAAATTGGGGAAATTCCCCCCCCCAAGGCAAAAGGTTGAAGTTGCGCGCGCGCACCCTTGCACAAGCGCTACGTCTGCCCGGCAGCGTCATCACGACTAGTCGTCTGATTGATGCGTCGTCAGTCAGACTTATAAGCCAAAAATACCACTATAGGGTGTCCTCAGACCAGAAATTCTAGGAAAATTGGATAATTATACTGGAATTTTTATGCTGGGAAAAGACGGAAATTTCGGAAAAAATCCGGGAGTTTAGATTAAAATGCCTTGTTGGCCGTTCTTGTTCATGCGACTCGTTTTTCGTTTCTAGCCAATAAACACGTTGTCATTTTCAGCCAATAAGAAACGTTGCTGATCGTCATTTTCGGGCTATTAAATTAAAGTAACTTCTTGTTTTTGACCCATCCAACGCGAAAAATAGGCGTTCATAGATGATAGAACGGGATCGAATCGCCGATTGTATTTGTAAAAATACGTTCTGATAATCCAGTAGTTGTTTGGGCCTATAAAACGCAATCCAGCTTTTTTTTGCTGGGAAAATGTGGTCCGATTATCAATTTGTTATGATTATCACGGTTAGATTGTGATTTTTGGCATATATTGTGGCTCGGTCGTCATTTTCGGTCATTAAAATACGTTGCGGCTGTCGATTTCGGACTTTATAATGCAAGGAACGGTTGTTTTCGGCGAATGTCACGCTGTGAAATTGCCTATTTTGTTTTATAAAATATGTTTTAGTTATTAATTTTTTTCTGTAAAACGGAGTCTGGCAGTCTACTTCAGCCAGTAAAATGTGGTGCTAAATTTAATTGGGGTTGATGTTTTTACCCTACAAATCGCAGTATGGGTTTGTCAGTCAATTGCCTTGTCGGGAAATGCTAAAACGAGGTTATATTGCTATTTCCATGGTCAATAAAACGTGGTCCAGTCCATTTTACCTAAAAATTGATTAATTTCGGTATTTTTGACCACCAAGTCGCGGCAAAAGTTATGTTTTTACCAATAAAACATGGCCAAATCTCTGACTTTGCCCCATTAAATTAGATGCGGACGTCTTTTTTGGTATATAAAACACGACCCTGCTTTATTTATTGCCGAGAAAACGTGGTCCGATTGCCGGTTTTGAGCAATTAAGTACATTCCCAGCATAAAATACCGTTTGTAATCAATTTTCGGCTGATAAAAACCTATGCGGTCGTATCTTTTGGCTAGTAATATGCTGTAAAGTTGCCGGTAAAATTAAGATTTTGACTGATATTACACGTCCGGTCGGTAAATTTGCCTAAAAACACAGTTTTACCGATGATAACATACTTTGACACTTCCCCGCTGGCGTGTTGGCCTTTAAATTGTGGTTGGGTAGAAACTATTGCAGTTTTTATGGTCGATAAACTACGTACATTTGTTTTTAGGTCTAAACACTACGGCGACCATGAAATGCGGTCAAATTGCCATTTTAATCCGAAAAACAGGCCAAATTGCTGATTTAGGTCAATGAGTTCAATACAGTCGTATTTTTAGTCTGATAACACACATGTTGGTTGATAAAACATGTTTGGCTATTTTTTTACGGCCGGTAAAATGATTGATCTGGAATTTTTAACAAATTTCCGAAGGCGGACTCCCGGACCCCTTACCCCTGAGGGGTATTCCATAGGGGCATTCCCCCCCCAATGTGACTCCCTGGATCCGCCCCTGAATGAATGAACCCTGTTAGAACAAATTCAAAAGTGACAAAAACACACTATTTATTTGAATTTTCACTAAAATATACACAGCAGGATGGTTTAATTAAAAATAGCCCCTATTCATTTTATTATTTGAGACATTTAGGGGCGGTTCACGAGTTCGGGTTTAGCTAGTGCGCGTCTATCGTTAGTCCCGGCCTATCTTAGACCGCGGCTTAAAAACTGACTTCAGGAGTCCGCGCCTAAACTGCTTAAGCTCGAGTTTACGTTAGGCCGAGTCCAACTAAGACCACAGCCTAATGGACAGGGAATCACGGGAAATACATATCATAAGGTTGGCAGCAGCAGTTTAGCAGTTTAGCACTGTAGCCGTCGCGTTGTCGTCGTCGTCAACTGACTGCTCACAACAAAAATGTCCCCGATTCGTATTAAATAAATTATATTTTAATTATTTACTTCTACTTCGCCAGGGCTTAGGGCTTGGGGACTGCGTGGATATTTTAAATGTAAAACATAATTCTACAAACAAGTAACATGTCGTTTTCTATTTTATTGTCTGCTGATACAAAATTCTATAGTGTTCTAATTAGATTGTTTTGTTTAAAACATAGAGTAACTTCTCAATTCCAAATATATTATTTTACTGTTTGTTAAGATCAGGGATCTTAATTTGTCCTTTTAGCGAATTTCCCCTATAGGGAAGAAGCTATTACCTTAGGTCTCATCGTAAGACTTAAGCCCGAGACCATGATAACTTTTTGTTTTGAGGTCCCCAGATGCCAAAAACACCATTCGTTCAAATTTTTATATATATATATATATATATGTGTCCGTAAGCACGATAACTCTCGTAAAAAATGTCCGATCTTAATAAAATTTGGTTTAAATGTGCATAGCACCATTTATTTGAACGAGTTCGAAAACCAGACGAATCGCACCACCCAAAGGGGGGTTTTGTACCCCAAAAATGAGTTTTTTGGGGTTTTCACATGTAATTTTTATTTAAATCAAATTTTAATTTATACCATTGAATTCAGCTTAAAAAAACAAACAATTTGGTATTTTGATCATTACGCTATGTCAATTGGTTACTGAGATATTGAAAGTGCTAAACACAGTACGTTGTATAATGCTATTCTTATGGAGAAAAATCAAAATTTTATATCTCGCTTATTTATTAACATACACTGACGAAATTTGGTATATGGCTTCATCTGGTTCTGGTTTGTTGTTTGCAAAAAAAAAACAATTTTTCGCATATGGTCCCCGTGGCAGCAAACCTAGGTACTCGCTCCCCATGTTATTCTTATGGAGAATAAAATGTTAAAAATGTTATGTCTCACTTATTTATGAATGTATATGAATGAAACTTGGTTTGTGACTTCACTTTGATGAGTTCTATTGATATTTACATACAAACCCATTATTTTGTGTCCATTGTTGCAGCAAACCTGCGTACTCACCCCCAATGTTATTCTTATGGAGAATAATTAAAATTGTATATGTCGCTTATTCGTGAATATATGTTTATGAAACTCGGTATGCGGCTTTATGTGGTAATAAGACATATATTTTGCATTGGAAATTCGCTGAGTACGCAGGTTTGCTGCGACGGGGTATTTTGATTCTGTGTTGGCCTATAATGTTTAAAAATTATTTGGGTTTGCACTGCACAATTTTAGACGTAGGCCTACTTTAATCACGTTCAAAACCATCAATGTTGCTCATTCTTTAATAAACCTTTATCTTGGTATATCAACAATAGTTAAGTGTAAATTTCATGCAATTGAGCAGGTTTACAGCATACTTTACCAACAGATAAATGGATTGAGGCCGAGCTGCACTTGCTAATATTTACAACCATACTCCATAATTAAAAATTATGCCTACTTTATCTGGTTTGCAGTTTTACTATATTTTTGCTGGATACAGGAATAATCCTAAAACAGCTATCATGACAAATATAATACAAATGAGTTCGCACTCAGCACGCTGAGAAGTGAATTTCCGCATTAAAACATTCTATACAATATAATAATGGGTTTAAAACACTGGTGACATTGTTTGGAAAATTGGAAAAATATATTTTTTGGCTGTTCCGATGCTCCTGGTTTAAATTCACGATTACGATGGCAATTTTGTTTATTGTAAGGTTCGGAGGAGGTATGGTCAGGATAACAAGTAGCCAAGTTTTACTATGGCGTGGACGTTTTGGGGGTGATAAAACTACATATCAAGATATGAAAAATAGCCTTTTCCAGTGTAAAATATGACAACGTACTGGTTTTTAGAGAATTATTGTCATTTTCTTTAACGACTCGATAAATACTGTTAGAATGAATGAGAGAGGGCTTAGAATTTTTGGCTTTTTAAGTAGAATAATTTAATATGCAATAGTTTAACATTCGGGGCTTTTCTTACCCTCTTTGGGCTCTAAAACTCAAACATTAACGAAGAGCTAAAATCACTGAAACAGAGGGTTAGAGTTGTCAAATTGATTTGCCCAACAAACTTGTTCAACTTTTTACAGAAGGGAAGGTTCCTACCAAATTTCAAGTAAATCTGACAAAAACCGCTTTGGCTAGAGTGCAAATGTTTTGAGATGTTTAGGGAGTCACGTTAGGAACTTCTATGGTGGTCCCGGGCTTAAGTTTCACCATGCGGAACATGCTAATAGTTTACTTTTCTATAGGAAATTCACTAAAACCAGCTAGGTTTGTCAAAAGTACAATACTTTTCACCATTACTATTACTTTACACAAGTCAATAAAACCAATTCAACAGAAATATATATATTTCTCAAATAAGACTTATGGGTAATGAAATGGTGCGGAATTTAACACGGAACACGTATATGGTATCATTTTTAACAACAAATAATTAAGTAACGAGTGATTGTCGATCTTTCATTAGGCTCCGACTTAAACCTACCCCCGGTCAGGTCTAAGTTGGAGCGCAAATTCGCTGATTTTTAGCCGCGGACTATCTAATTTACGCTCGAACTTGGGACTCCTGAACCAACAGAGTCTATCTCTTAAGCCTGAGTTTATCTAGGCTGGGACTCGTGAAGCGGAATTTTTGAGCGCGGGTTTATCCCTCCAATATTTAAGCCAGGACTATCTCTAGGCCGAGTCTAACGTTAAACCCGAGCTCCTGAAGTCAATTTTAAAGCTGCGGCTCAAATACCGGTTTTCACTGGTATTTAAGCTCGGACTTAAGATAAACCCGAAGTCCTGAACTGCCCCTTAAACTCTGCACCTGTCTAAACAACCTATTTAAAAATACCCCCGTCGCAACAAACCTGCATACTCAGCGAATTTCCAATGTATATATATGTGACAAACTACTACATAGAGCTACTTACCAAGTGTCACAAAAATACATCCATAAATAAGTGATATATAGCATTTTATTTATTCTCCATAAGAATAACATTAGGGTTGAGGACGCAGGTTTGCTGCAACGAGGAAGATAAGTAATATTTTTTTGCAATTATCAATATAACTGAACCAGGTGAAGCTATATACCAAGTTTTATTAATTTAGGTTCATAATTAAGGGAGATATACAACTTTACTTATTCTCCATATGAATAACATGGGGGCCGTGTATGCAGGTTTGCTGCTACGGGGACTATCAATAAAAAACTTGTTTTTTGTGCTAATATCAATATACCATAACTAGTTGAAGCCACATACTAAGTTTCATCAATATACATTCAAAAATAATCGAGATATAGAATTTTATTTATTCTCCATAAGGATAACATTGGACAACATACTGTGTTTAGCACTTTGAATATCTCTGCAACAGTTGGACGTAGAACAACGATTAAAACACCAAAATGTTTGTTTTGTTGAGCTAAACACATTCATAAATAGAAATGTGAAGTTTTTAGTAAAACTATCCGAGAAAAATCTAAAAACCTTTTTCCCATAAGATTAACATGGGACACGTTTTTTGGATTTTCTCCGCAACCACTTAACCTAGGTTAATGATTAAAAATACTAAATTATTTGTTTTTTTAAGCTCTATAAAATGGCTATAACCAAAATTGAGTGTTTTTAACATTTTGGGGTCAAATTTGCAAAAAACCGATTTTTGGAAAATTGTAAACCCCCATAAAACCCCCTTCCCATAGTGCGATCGATCTGGTTTTCGAACCTAAAGTCATAAATGCTACTCTCCACATTTGTGCCAAATTTCATCAAAATCGGGTGTTTCTTTCAAAAGTTATCGTGGTAACGGACACACATATATATATAAATTTGAACGAATAGTGTTTTTGGCATCTGGGGACCTCAAAACGAAAAGTTATCATGGTCTCGGGCTTAAGTCTTACCATGCCACCTACGGTAATAGCTTCTTCGCTATAGGGGAAATTCGCTAAAAAGAGGGATTACACTATAAAATAATACAGCCAGATTGGTTTCCAGAATATTGATCATACGTAGTCCTGACTAAACTATTTTTTTCAAACAACAACCACTTCAAACATATTATTTTAAATGCCTTCATAGAATGAGAAAAATGCAAGACCTCTTCTGAGCGAATTTCCCATATAGGGAAGCAACTATTCCTGTAGTCAGCATGAGAAGAACTAGGCGTAGGACCATAACTTTTCATTTTTGATGTCCCCAGATGCAAAAACACCATTAATTGAAAACAACATATATATACAGGATGATTCACGAAAATATGCAAAAACTTCGGGATCTCATTCTAAATATAAAAGTAAAAAAATTTTATATAGACATAGGTTCGAAAATGCTTTGTTGGCGAGTTAGGGCTAGCAAAAGATTTCGTAAATGATTTAGTTCCCTGGGAAATTTAGACTTGCTGAAATTCTGGGAAGGTAAATTAAGGGGCGAAATCAGTGATTTTTTAAGGTTTTTACAAAAAATCAAATGAAACATGTCACAGAACTAAATCTCCCTTAGGCACCTTTCACACGACGCGATTTCTGCCATGGGGTTTTAGTGTAGCATGGGAATGAATTGGTGTTTACACACAGACGCGACTCGGTGCCACGCCATCTAGAGGAAAGTAGCGGTTGCCGCGCAGTGGCATAGTGTAGCATTGACTCCTATTGGTGTTTTCACGCTATGCAGTTTTGAGCCGCGTGGGGCCAGTTGGAAGACAACCTCTGATAGTGGTGTCATTCTTTGTTTTAGACACTGGCCTTTTCTACAATTTTCAATATACATTCAAAATAGTGTCTTATACCAGGGTGTCTACTAACATTTTATTTTGGAATTCCAGTATATTTCCAGTACAAATGTTGACTTATTTCCAACTACGTGACAACATTAGATTTAAATAGGAAGGGAATAATATTAATGTCATTAGTATTTTACTATGGTTCAAAAGAAGACAATTCAGAAAATTGTTTTATAAACTGTCGAGACAGTAGAAACTCTCAAATTAGACATCCTGCAAAACTCGACAGGGCTAGTGACCTGATATATTTATTTCAAAATGCTGCCCGTGATGTACCGTCCCTCGGTGCCGAACCGCCCTAGTGCACTAGACTGGGTTACTGGGTTTACCAAGGTCATTCAATGCATTGTTTTTGTAGTTCTGGGGTCTGCTATTGTTTACGCACCTAAGGGTTGCTTCTGAAATTTGTGTCACCTCTTTCCTTTTTGCAAGGCTTTAGACTGGGATTCCCAAGTAGGTAATTCTTACACCATTGACTATAAATTTATAGTCAATGCTTACACTCACTACATAAATGTAAAATGGGATATAATAAATCAATAAATTAATGTTCAATGTAAGCATATAGTAATGTATGAGTGTTTTAATGTCACACCCGTTTTAGCGAATTTCCTCTATAGGGAAGAAGCTATTAAGGTCTATATATATATATATATATATATTATATATATGTCCGTGAGCGCGATAACTCTTGTAAAAAAGTCTGATTTTTATGAAATTTGATACAAACATGTAAAGCAACATTTATGACTTTTAAGTTCGAAAACCAGACAGATCGACCAATCCGAAGTGGTATTTTGGGGGTGCTTTGTACCCCAAACATGGGTTTTTTGAAGTTTGTACATTTAATATTTATAAAAGTCAAATTTGAGTTTTCACCATTAAATTGAGCTTTAAAAAACACAATTTGGTGTTTTGTTAATTTCTGTACGTCAATTGGTTACAGAGATATTAAAAGTGGTAAACAGTGCGTTGTCCAATGTTATTCTTATGGAGAATAAAATAAATTTTATATCTTGCTTATTTATGAACGTATCCCAACAAAATTTGGTATATGGTATATTGGTTGTGGTCTATTATTATTTGCACAAAAACACAATTTTTACTGATAGTTCCCGTAGCAGCAAACCTGCGTACTCTGCCCCCATGTTATTCTTATAGAGAAAAAGTAAACTATTATATCTCCCTTAATTATGAAAATAAATTATTTGTAATTATGTTGCACAACAAACAGCCACTATACATCGCTCTGCGGGGTTAGGTTAAGTTAGGTTACTATAATTTTGTCGTGAACTGAAGTCTAATTTGTTGTCTTTTTACACGTAAATCCATTTGTAGAACTCAAATTTAACATTGTAACCACAACTTGTTATTTATATCTGATTGACTTGATTGAGTGAGCGCCTTATTTTTCGCTTTTACTCACCTCGAAACAACCATCGTAGTCGAGAGTTCATTCGATAAAACTAACAAGCAGCCGGTTGGTCTAATGTTTCGATATCGAACCGATATGGGACTGCCTGTGTAGGTAATTGTGTAGTTTTTCTTTGGTTAATGAACTACAATAGTTGAGTTTGATTTAAACTTGAGTTGACTGAGGAATGCAAGTGAGCGAAGCGACCTCCAAAAGGGGGTTTGGGGGGCGAAGCCCCCAACGGCGATAAGCCTAGTTATAGATACTTCTCCAAAACAAAATTTACAAAAAATTATTGTTAGATGATGTGTTGTTTATTTTAGACTTAAATACCCCCCTAGCAGCAAACCTGCATACTCAGCGAATTTCCAATGGATATATATACATAAAACTTAATACCACATAAAGCTACATACCAAATTTCATCAATGTAAATTCATAAATAAACAATTTATGACATTTTAATTATTCTCTATAAGAATAACATGGCGACTGAGTATGCAGGTTTGCTGAAGCAAGGAACAAAAAAATTGGGTTTTATACAAATATCAATATAACTCAAGTAGGTGAAGCCACATTCCAAATTTTATTAATTTATGTTCATAATTAAGGGAGATAACACGTTACTTATTCTCTATAAGAATAACATGGGGATGAGTACGCAGGTTTGCTGCTACGGGAACTATAGTTCAAAAAATTTTTTTGTGCAAATATCAATAGACCACAATGATATGAAGCAATATACCAAGTTTTATCAAGATAAGTTGATAAATAAGCAAGATATACATATTTTCTTATTCTCCATAAGAATAACATTGGACAACATACTGTGTTTAGCACCTTCAATATCTCTGTAACCATTTGACGTACAGCAATGATCAAAGTTTAATAGTATTAATATTTTGGATGAGGAACTCGAAATATAAAGTGAAACCAAGTTTTTAGGATTGCATCTAGATAACCATTTAAATTGGAATTTACATGTTAACAAAGTTTGTAACAAAATTTCTTCTGGCATTTTTTCTCTGAGAAAATTGCAACATTTTTTAGACATGGATGCAATGAAAATGATTTACTATTCAAACATCCATTCTCATTTAGCTTATGGAATTGCCATTTATGGTTCAACCACAAAAAATAACTTAGATAAAATATTGAAACTACAGAAATCAGCAGTTCGAATTATGTTAAATTTAAGTCCTGAGACTTCTTGCAGAGAGCATTTTGCTACTCTGGGAATAATCACGGTTTATGGTTTATATATACTTGAAACGGTTTCACATGTAAAGAAAAACTTGGAAACATTTTTTAAACATAGTCAAATCCATAATTATAATACATGGAACAAAAATGATTTATTGACAATGGCACACAGGACAAAACTTTTCACAAAAACTCCAACCTTCAATGGAATAAAATTCTTTAATGCACTACCTCAACAAATAAAATAAAATACCCCCGTCGCAGCAAACCTGCATACTCAGCGAATTTCCAATGGAGATATAAATTTCTTAATACTACATAAAGCCACTTACCAAGTTTCATAAAAATATATTCACAAAAAAGCGATACTGTATATACAATTTTAATTATTCTCCATAAGAATAACATTGGGGCTGAGTACGCAGGTTTGCTGCAACAAGGAACACAAAAAATGGGTTTTTATGCTAATGTCAATATAACTCAACTAGGTGAAGTCGTATACCAGTTTTTATTCATTTATGTTCATAATTAAGGGAGACAGAGCATTTAATTATTCTCCATAAGAATAACATGGGGGCTGAGTACGCAGGTTTGCTGCTACGGGAGAATTATGCAAAAACAATTTTTTGGAGCAAATATCAATAGACCTCAACGAGATGAAGCTGTATACCAAGTTTCATCAGTATACGTTCATAAATAAGCGAGATATAACATTTTTCTTTTCCTCCATAAGAATAACATTAGACAACGTACTGTGTTTAGCACTTTCAATATCTCGGTAACCAATTGACGTAGAGGAATGATCGAAATACCAAATTGTGTGTTTTTTTTAGCTGAATCGAATAGTCAAAACTAAAATTTGATTTTTTCCAAAATTATATGTAAAAAATTCAAAAAACCCATTTTTGTGGTACAAAACCCCCCCAAAATACCCTTCGGATAGGTCGATCTGTCTGGTTTTCGAACTTAAAGTCATAAATGCTGCTTTACATATTTATACCAAATTTTGTCAAAATCGGATCATTTTTACGAGAGTTATCGTGCTCACGGACACATATATATATATATATAGATATTAGATATTCAAATTCACAGAATAGGGCTACTATAAGATAAGTATAAAAACATGAAAATAACCATGAGTACCCTATTAAAAACATAATTAAAAAATGTTTTTAACAGGGTACTCATGGTTATTTTCATGTTTTTATACTTATATATATATATATATATATATATATACAGTATCGAACGAATGGTGTTTTTGGGGTCTGGGGACCTCAAAACGAAAAGTTATCATGGTCCCGGGCCTAGGTCTTACCATGCCGACTACGGTAATAGCTTCTTCCCTATAGGGGAAATTCGCTGAAACATAAATAAGTTTGAAATTTTTCGAAACAAAGTGAAACAATTGGTCACTGCTAGTTTTATACTCCCTTGATGAATTCTGATTATTCAGGAATTCTGAAATTGAAAGGGTTTTGAGGCTGGGAGATAAATGTCATTTTGAAGGTGTTATTATTATTTTAACATTACTGAGTAATTAAGATTAATTTGTTTTGTACCTTTGACACCATTCTTTGTACTAAATGTACTGGTTGAATAAAGAGTTTTTTGATTTGATTTGAAACACCAAATTGTGCGTCTTTTTAAGCTGATTCCAATGGAGAAACTAAAATATGACTTTTTCAAAAATTATATGTAAAAAACTCAAAAAACCCATTTTTGGGGTACAAACCCCCCCAAAATACTCCTTCGGATAGGTCAATATGTCTGGTTTTCAAACTAAAGTCTGTTTTTAGGTCTAAACACTACGGCGACCATGAAATGCGGTCAAATTGCCATTTTAATCCGAAAAACAGGCCAAATTGCTGATTTAGGTCAATGAGTTCAATACAGTCGTATTTTTAGTCTGATAACACACATGTTGGTTGATAAAACATGTTTGGCTATTTTTTTACGGCCGGTAAAATGATTGATCTGGAATTTTTAACAAATTTCCGAAGGCGGACTCCCGGACCCCTTACCCCTGAGGGGTATTCCATAAGGGCATTCCCCCCCAATGTGACTCCCTGGATCCGCCCCTGAATGAATGAACCCTGTTAGAACAAATTCAAAAGTGACAAAAACACACTATTTATTTGAATTTTCACTAAAATATACACAGCAGGATGGTTTAATTAAAAATAGCCCCTATTCATTTTATTATTTGAGACATTTAGGGGCGGTTCACGAGTTCGGGTTTAGCTAGTCCGCGTCTATCGTTAGTCCCGGCCTATCTTAGACCGCGGCTTAAAAACTGACTTCAGGAGTCCGCGCCTAAACTGCTTAAGCTCGAGTTTACGTTAGGCCGAGTCCAACTAAGACCACAGCCTAATGGACAGGGAATCACGGGAAATACATATCATAAGGTTGGCAGCAGCAGTTTAGCACTGTAGCCGTCGCGTTGTCGTCGTCGTCAGCTGACTGCTCACAACAAAAATGTCCCCGATTCGTATTAAATGAATTATATTTTAATTATTTACTTCTACTTCGCCAGGGCTTAGGGCTTGGGGACTGCGTGGATATTTTAAATGTAAAACATAATTCTACAAACAAGTAACATGTCGTTTTCTATTTTATTGTCTGCTGATACAAAATTCTATAGTGTTCTAATTAGATTGTTTTGTTTAAAACATAGAGTAACTTCTCAATTCCAAATATATTATTTTACTGTTTGTTAAGATCAGGGATCTTAATTTGTCCTTTTAGCGAATTTCCCCTATAGGGAAGAAGCTATTACCTTAGGTCTCATCGTAAGACTTAAGCCCGAGACCATGATAACTTTTTGTTTTGAGGTCCCCAGATGCCAAAAACACCATTCGTTCAAATTTTTATATATGTATATATATATATGTGTCCGTAAGCACGATAACTCTCGTAAAAAATGTCCGATCTTAATAAAATTTGGTTTAAATGTGCATAGCACCATTTATTTGAACGAGTTCGAAAACCAGACGAATCGCACCACCCAAAGGGGGGTTTTGTACCCCAAAAATGAGTTTTTTGGGGTTTTCACATGTAATTTTTATTTAAATCAAATTTTAATTTATGCCATTGAATTCAGCTTAAAAAAACAAACAATTTGGTATTTTGATCATTACGCTATGTCAATTGGTTACTGAGATATTGAAAGTGCTAAACACAGTACGTTGTATAATGCTATTCTTATGGAGAAAAATCAAAATTTTATATCTCGCTTATTTATTAACATACACTGACGAAATTTGGTATATGGCTTCATCTGGTTCTGGTTTGTTGTTTGCACAAAAGAAAACAATTTTTCGCATATGGTCCCCGTGGCAGCAAACCTAGGTACTCGCTCCCCATGTTATTCTTATGGAGAATAAAATGTTAAAAATGTTAAAAATGTTATGTCTCACTTATTTATGAATGTATATGAATGAAACTTGGTTTGTGACTTCACTTTGATGAGTTCTATTGATATTTACATACAAACCCATTATTTTGTGTCCATTGTTGCAGCAAACCTGCGTACTCACCCCCAATGTTATTCTTATGGAGAATAATTAAAATTGTATATGTCGCTTATTCGTGAATATATGTTTATGAAACTCGGTATGCGGCTTTATGTGGTAATAAGACATATATTTTGCATTGGAAATTCGCTGAGTACGCAGGTTTGCTGCGACGGGGTATTTTGATTCTGTGTTGGCCTATAATGTTTAAAAATTATTTGGGTTTGCACTGCACAATTTTAGACGTAGGCCTACTTTAATCACGTTCAAAACCATCAATGTTGCTCATTCTTTAATAAACCTTTATCTTGGTATATCAACAATAGTTAAGTGTAAATTTCATACAATTGAGCAGGTTTACAGCATACTTTACCAACAGATAAATGGATTGAGGCCGAGCTGCACTTGCTAATATTTACAACCATACTCCATAATTAAAAATTATGCCTACTTTATCTGGTTTGCAGTTTTACTATATTTTTGCTGGATACAGGAATAATCCTAAAACAGCTATCATGACAAATATAATACAAATGAGTTCGCACTCAGCACGCTGAGAAGTGAATTTCCGCATTAAAACATTCTATACAATATAATAATGGGTTTAAAACACTGGTGACATTGTTTGGAAAATTGGAAAAATATATTTTTTGGCTGTTCCGATGCTCCTGGTTTAGATTCACGATTACGATGGCAATTTTGTTTATTGTAAGGTTCGGAGGAGGTATGGTCAGGATAACAAGTAGCCATGTTTTACTATGGCGTGGACGTTTTGGGGGTGATAAAACTACATATCAAGATATGAAAAATAGCCTTTTCCAGTGTAAAATATGACAACGTACTGTTTTTAGAGAATTATTGTCATTTTCTTTAACGACTCGATAAATACTGTTAGAATGAATGAGAGAGGGCTTAGAATTTTTGGCTTTTTAAGTAGAATAATTTAATATGCAATAGTTTAACATTCGGGGCTTTTCTTACCCTCTTTGGGCTCTAAAACTCAAACATTGACGAAGAGCTAAAATCACTGAAATAGAGGGTTAGAGTTGTCAAATTGATTTGCCCAACAAACTTGTTCAACTTTTTACAGAAGGGAAGGTTCCTACCAAATTTCAAGTAAATCTGACAAAAACCGCTTTGGCTAGAGTGCAAATGTTTTGAGATGTTTAGGGGGTCACGTTAGGAACTTCTATGGTGGTCCCGGGCTTAAGTTTCACCATGCGGAACATGCTAATAGTTTACTTTTCTATAGGAAATTCACTAAAAATAGCTAGGTTTGTCAAAAGTACAATACTTTTCACCATTACTATTACTTTACACAAGTCAATAAAACCAATTCAACAGAAATATATATATTTCTCAAATAAGACTTATGGGTAATGAAATGGTGCAGAATTTAACACGGAACACGTATATGGTATTATTTTTAACAACAAATAATTAAGTAACGAGTGATTGTCGATCTTTCATTAGGCTCCGACTTAAACCTACCCCCGGTCAGGTCTAAGTTGGAGCGCAAATTCGCTGATTTTTAGCCGCGGACTATCTAATTTACGCTCGAACTTGGGACTCCTGAACCAACAGAGTCTATCTCTTAAGCCTGAGTTTATCTAGGCTGGGACTCGTGAAGCGGAATTTTTGAGCGCAGATTTATCCCTCCAATATTTAAGCCAGGACTATCTCTAGGCCGAGTCTAACGTTAAACCCGAGCTCCTGAAGTCAATTTTAAAGCTGCGGCTCAAATACCGGTTTTCACTGGTATTTAAGCTCGGACTTAAGATAAACCCGAAGTCCTGAACTGCCCCTTAAACTCTGCACCTGTCTAAACAACCTATTTAAAAATACCCCCGTTGCAACAAACCTGCATATTCAGCGAATTTCCAATGTATATATATGTGACAAACTACTACATAGAGCTACTTCCCAAGTTTCACAAAAATACATCCATAAATAAGTGATATATAGCATTTTATTTATTCTCCATAAAAATAACATTAGGGTTGAGGACGCAGGTTTGCTGCAACGAGGAAGATAAGTAATATTTTTTTGCAATTATCAATATAACTGAACCAGGTGAAGCTATATACCAAGTTTTATTAATTTAGGTTCATAATTAAGGGAGATATACAACTTTACTTATTCTCCATATGAATAACATGGGGCCCGTGTATGCAGGTTTGCTGCTACGGGGACTATCAACAAAAAACTTGTTTTTTGTGCTAATATCAAAATACCATAACTAGTTGAAGCCACATACTAAGTTTCATCAATACACATTAAAAAATAATCGAGATATAGAATTTTATTTATTCTCCATAAGGATAACATTGGACAACATACTGTGTTTAGCACTTTGAATATCTCTGCAACAGTTGGACGTAGAACAACGATTAAAACACCAAAATGTTTGTTTTGTTGAGCTAAACACATTCATAAATAGAAATGTGAAGTTTTTAGTAAAACTATCCGAGAAAAATCTAAAAACCTTTTTCCCATAAGATTAACATGGGACACGTTTTTTGGATTTTCTCCGCAACCACTTAACCTAGGTTAATGATTAAAAATACTAAATTATTTGTTTTTTTAAGCTCTATAAAATGGCTATAACCAAAATTGAGTGTTTTTAACATTTTGGGGTCAAATTTGCAAAAAACCGATTTTTGGAAAATTGTAAACCCCCATAAAACCCCCTTCCCATAGTGCGATCGATCTGGTTTTCGAACCTAAAGTCATAAATGCTACTCTCCACATTTGTGCCAAATTTCATCAAAATCGGGTGTTTCTTTCAAAAGTTATCGTGGTAACGGACAAATATATATATATATATATATATATATATATATATATATATATATATAAATTTGAACGAATAGTGTTTTTGGCATCTGGGGACCTCAAAACGAAAAGTTATCATGGTCTCGGGCTTAAGTCTTACCATGCCACCTACGGTAATAGCTTCTTCGCTATAGGGGAAATTCGCTAAAAAGAGGGATTACACTATAAAATAACACAGCCAGATTGGTTTCCAGAATATTGATCATACGTAGTCCTGACTAAACTATTTTTTTCAAACAACAACCACTTCAAACATATTATTTTAAATGCCTTCATAGAATGAGAAAAATGCAAGACCTCTTCTGAGCGAATTTCCCATATAGGGAAGCAACTATTCCTGTAGTCAGCATGAGAAGAACTAGGCGTAGGACCATAACTTTTCATTTTTGATGTCCCCAGATGCAAAAACACCATTAATTGAAAACAACATATATATACAGGATGATTCACGAAAATATGCAAAAACTTCGGGATCCTGCGTACTCACCCCCAATGTTATTCTTATGGAGAATAATTAAAATTGTATATGTCGCTTATTCGTGAATATATGTTTATGAAACTCGGTATGCGGCTTTATGTGGTAATAAGACATATATTTTGCATTGGAAATTCGCTGAGTACGCAGGTTTGCTGCGACGGGGTATTTTGATTCTGTGTTGGCCTATAATGTTTAAAAATTATTTGGGTTTGCACTGCACAATTTTAGACGTAGGCCTACTTTAATCACGTTCAAAACCATCAATGTTGCTCATTCTTTAATAAACCTTTATCTTGGTATATCAACAATAGTTAAGTGTAAATTTCATACAATTGAGCAGGTTTACAGCATACTTTACCAACAGATAAATGGATTGAGGCCGAGCTGCACTTGCTAATATTTACAACCATACTCCATAATTAAAAATTATGCCTACTTTATCTGGTTTGCAGTTTTACTATATTTTTGCTGGATACAGGAATAATCCTAAAACAGCTATCATGACAAATATAATACAAATGAGTTCGCACTCAGCACGCTGAGAAGTGAATTTCCGCATTAAAACATTCTATACAATATAATAATGGGTTTAAAACACTGGTGACATTGTTTGGAAAATTGGAAAAATATATTTTTTGGCTGTTCCGATGCTCCTGGTTTAGATTCACGATTACGATGGCAATTTTGTTTATTGTAAGGTTCGGAGGAGGTATGGTCAGGATAACAAGTAGCCATGTTTTACTATGGCGTGGACGTTTTGGGGGTGATAAAACTACATATCAAGATATGAAAAATAGCCTTTTCCAGTGTAAAATATGACAACGTACTGTTTTTAGAGAATTATTGTCATTTTCTTTAACGACTCGATAAATACTGTTAGAATGAATGAGAGAGGGCTTAGAATTTTTGGCTTTTTAAGTAGAATAATTTAATATGCAATAGTTTAACATTCGGGGCTTTTCTTACCCTCTTTGGGCTCTAAAACTCAAACATTGACGAAGAGCTAAAATCACTGAAATAGAGGGTTAGAGTTGTCAAATTGATTTGCCCAACAAACTTGTTCAACTTTTTACAGAAGGGAAGGTTCCTACCAAATTTCAAGTAAATCTGACAAAAACCGCTTTGGCTAGAGTGCAAATGTTTTGAGATGTTTAGGGGGTCACGTTAGGAACTTCTATGGTGGTCCCGGGCTTAAGTTTCACCATGCGGAACATGCTAATAGTTTACTTTTCTATAGGAAATTCACTAAAAATAGCTAGGTTTGTCAAAAGTACAATACTTTTCACCATTACTATTACTTTACACAAGTCAATAAAACCAATTCAACAGAAATATATATATTTCTCAAATAAGACTTATGGGTAATGAAATGGTGCAGAATTTAACACGGAACACGTATATGGTATTATTTTTAACAACAAATAATTAAGTAACGAGTGATTGTCGATCTTTCATTAGGCTCCGACTTAAACCTACCCCCGGTCAGGTCTAAGTTGGAGCGCAAATTCGCTGATTTTTAGCCGCGGACTATCTAATTTACGCTCGAACTTGGGACTCCTGAACCAACAGAGTCTATCTCTTAAGCCTGAGTTTATCTAGGCTGGGACTCGTGAAGCGGAATTTTTGAGCGCAGATTTATCCCTCCAATATTTAAGCCAGGACTATCTCTAGGCCGAGTCTAACGTTAAACCCGAGCTCCTGAAGTCAATTTTAAAGCTGCGGCTCAAATACCGGTTTTCACTGGTATTTAAGCTCGGACTTAAGATAAACCCGAAGTCCTGAACTGCCCCTTAAACTCTGCACCTGTCTAAACAACCTATTTAAAAATACCCCCGTTGCAACAAACCTGCATATTCAGCGAATTTCCAATGTATATATATGTGACAAACTACTACATAGAGCTACTTCCCAAGTTTCACAAAAATACATCCATAAATAAGTGATATATAGCATTTTATTTATTCTCCATAAAAATAACATTAGGGTTGAGGACGCAGGTTTGCTGCAACGAGGAAGATAAGTAATATTTTTTTGCAATTATCAATATAACTGAACCAGGTGAAGCTATATACCAAGTTTTATTAATTTAGGTTCATAATTAAGGGAGATATACAACTTTACTTATTCTCCATATGAATAACATGGGGCCCGTGTATGCAGGTTTGCTGCTACGGGGACTATCAACAAAAAACTTGTTTTTTGTGCTAATATCAAAATACCATAACTAGTTGAAGCCACATACTAAGTTTCATCAATACACATTAAAAAATAATCGAGATATAGAATTTTATTTATTCTCCATAAGGATAACATTGGACAACATACTGTGTTTAGCACTTTGAATATCTCTGCAACAGTTGGACGTAGAACAACGATTAAAACACCAAAATGTTTGTTTTGTTGAGCTAAACACATTCATAAATAGAAATGTGAAGTTTTTAGTAAAACTATCCGAGAAAAATCTAAAAACCTTTTTCCCATAAGATTAACATGGGACACGTTTTTTGGATTTTCTCCGCAACCACTTAACCTAGGTTAATGATTAAAAATACTAAATTATTTGTTTTTTTAAGCTCTATAAAATGGCTATAACCAAAATTGAGTGTTTTTAACATTTTGGGGTCAAATTTGCAAAAAACCGATTTTTGGAAAATTGTAAACCCCCATAAAACCCCCTTCCCATAGTGCGATCGATCTGGTTTTCGAACCTAAAGTCATAAATGCTACTCTCCACATTTGTGCCAAATTTCATCAAAATCGGGTGTTTCTTTCAAAAGTTATCGTGGTAACGGACAAATATATATATATATATATATATATATATATATATATATATATATAAATTTGAACGAATAGTGTTTTTGGCATCTGGGGACCTCAAAACGAAAAGTTATCATGGTCTCGGGCTTAAGTCTTACCATGCCACCTACGGTAATAGCTTCTTCGCTATAGGGGAAATTCGCTAAAAAGAGGGATTACACTATAAAATAACACAGCCAGATTGGTTTCCAGAATATTGATCATACGTAGTCCTGACTAAACTATTTTTTTCAAACAACAACCACTTCAAACATATTATTTTAAATGCCTTCATAGAATGAGAAAAATGCAAGACCTCTTCTGAGCGAATTTCCCATATAGGGAAGCAACTATTCCTGTAGTCAGCATGAGAAGAACTAGGCGTAGGACCATAACTTTTCATTTTTGATGTCCCCAGATGCAAAAACACCATTAATTGAAAACAACATATATATACAGGATGATTCACGAAAATATGCAAAAACTTCGGGATCTCATTCTAAATATAAAAGTAAAAAAATTTTATATAGACATAGGTTCGAAAATGCTTTGTTGGCGAGTTAGGGCTAGCAAAAGATTTCGTAAATGATTTAGTTCCCTGGGAAATTTAGACTTGCTGAAATTCTGGGAAGGTAAATTAAGGGGCGAAATCAGTGATTTTTTAAGGTTTTTACAAAAAATCAAATGAAACATGTCACAGAACTAAATCTCCCTTAGGCACCTTTCACACGACGCGATTTCTGCCATGGGGTTTTAGTGTAGCATGGGAATGAATTGGTGTTTACACACAGACGCGACTCGGTGCCACGCCATCTAGAGGAAAGTAGCGGTTGCCGCGCAGTGGCATAGTGTAGCATTGACTCCTATTGGTGTTTTCACGCTATGCAGTTTTGAGCCGCGTGGGGCCAGTTGGAAGACAACCTCTGATAGTGGCGTCATTCTTTGTTTTAGACACTGGCCTTTTCTACAATTTTCAATATACATTCAAAATAGTGTCTTATACCAGGGTGTCTACTAACATTTTATTTTGGAATTCCAGTATATTTCCAGTACAAATGTTGACTTATTTCCCACTACGTGACAACATTAGATTTAAATAGGAAGGGAATAATATTAATGTCATTAGTATTTTACTATGGTTCAAAAGAAGACAATTCAGAAAATTGTTTTATAAACTGTCGAGACAGTAGAAACTCTCAAATTAGACATCCTGCAAAACTCGACAGGGCTAGTGACCTGATATATTTATTTCAAAATGCTGCCCGTGATGTACCGTCCCTCGGTGCCGAACCGCCCTAGTGCACTAGACTGGGTTACTGGGTTTACCAAGGTCATTCAATGCATTGTTTTTGTAGTTCTGGGGTCTGCTATTGTTTACGCACCTAAGGGTTGCTTCTGAAATTTGTGTCACCTCTTTCCTTTTTGCAAGGCTTTAGACTGGGATTCCCAAGTAGGTAATTCTTACACCATTGACTATAAATTTATAGTCAATGCTTACACTCACTACATAAATGTAAAATGGGATATAATAAATCAATAAATTAATGTTCAATGTAAGCATATAGTAATGTATGAGTGTTTTAATGTCACACCCGTTTTAGCGAATTTCCTCTATAGGGAAGAAGCTATTAAGGTCCCCAGACCCCAAAAAACCATTTGTTCGAAACTGATACATACATATATTATATATATGTCCGTGAGCGCGATAACTCTTGTAAAAAAGTCTGATTTTTATGAAATTTGATACAAACATGTAAAGCAACATTTATGACTTTTAAGTTCGAAAACCAGACAGATCGACCAATCCGAAGTGGTATTTTGGGGGTGCTTTGTACCCCAAACATGGGTTTTTTGAAGTTTGTACATGTAATATTTATAAAAGTCAAATTTGAGTTTTCACCATTAAATTGAGCTTTAAAAAACACAATTTGGTGTTTTGTTAATTTCTGTACGTCAATTGGTTACAGAGATATTAAAAGTGGTAAACAGTGCGTTGTCCAATGTTATTCTTATGGAGAATAAAATAAATTTTATATCTTGCTTATTTATGAACGTATCCCAACAAAATTTGGTATATGGTATATTGGTTGTGGTCTATTATTATTTGCACAAAAACACAATTTTTACTGATAGTTCCCGTAGCAGCAAACCTGCGTACTCTGCCCCCATGTTATTCTTATAGAGAAAAAGTAAACTATTATATCTCCCTTAATTATGAAAATAAATTATTTGTAATTATGTTGCACAACAAACAGCCACTATACATCGCTCTGCGGGGTTAGGTTAAGTTAGGTTACTATAATTTTGTCGTGAACTGAAGTCTAATTTGTTGTTTTTTTACACGTAAATCCATTTGTAGAACTCAAATTTAACATTGTAACCACAACTTGTTATTTATATCTGATTGACTTGATTGAGTGAGCGCCTTATTTTTCGCTTTTACTCACCTCGAAACAACCATCGTAGTCGAGAGTTCATTCGATAAAACCAAAGACTTAAAACTACTGGACCGCTCGCGCCCGTGGTGAAGCGAACCAAATTTCGGTCCGGCCGCGTTCGAGGTCGCGCCGCAAATGGTGGGCCACCGCGGCAGCGCTTAGCGTGGGGGATATAGGGAAAAACACGACGCGCGCTCACTTGAATTGAATTTGCAGCCAGAGAACATTTTTTATGGTTGAATGGCCTTCTGACCCATATTCCTGAATAGTTTCTCGAATTTTTAATACCAAAAGTAACTGTATTCGACCAGGGTTAGTTGCGTAAAAAAAACAGAAAGTTGGGAGTTTTGTAAAATAATCTCCTCGATGGCTGATTCTTTCATATTTCCAGTCATATAAATTTATGTACGATCCACTAGGCTTTAGGTGTTGTTCAATAATGATGTTTTGAAGTTTTTGGTACTGGAATGAATATTTTATGAGCAGTAATATCGTTCTTTGGACTAGTGAAACTTTGAATTGTAGCATATAAACTTCGACGTTCGCCAAAAGTTGTACATTGCATGAAAGTTAATTGGCCTATATCATAAAATTTTGTTGATGAATGAATACCATACAAGACAAATATTTTTTAATAGCAAATGTATTCTTAATAAACATTAATTACCAACATGGTTCGTTCACCCGTCCACTTAGAGTAGTAAGTAATGTTATACATTAGTAAGTAATAATGTTACATTAATACAACATTTCGTTATTGAATAACAAAACATTATCTTCAGTGTATGATAACAATTGATTATGATTTATTTAACAGACAATACAAGTACAGTAAAAAAGTCGTATGACTATGTATTTTACCAAAAAACTAGGCCATGTTGTAACACAGCATCACTGAGTTGAATTTAACAGCGCGGCACGGCACGTCTTGGATAGAGCGTGGCGAAAGGTTTCAGCATCTTTCCAAACGATTGTAGGCAAACCAACAACTTTACCGAAAAATGTTTGAAATAAAAGTTTTAGAGAAACTAATTAACCACAACTTTCCCGCTGGAAGTTTGTTTCTAACCTAAAAATAAAAAACTTCCTCGCTGAGTAACTTTTTCATGTCCCTCTTTAATAACACGTAAGAGTTTTTAATTATTAAAAATATTAAAACACGGTAAAATAAAACAATATTTATACTTTCGGATTCCGTAGTTCACGTACACAAACGATATATAAATTTCATTACAATTCAAACATGGCAGTGAAGTCCAGGAGCGTGTAAACGACAGCGCGTTCATCGCCAGAATCACCTCTGAGCACACAGTGACCCACCATTTCTGTTCCGCACAGTCCCACGCGGACCGTTTTTAGCTCACTTAGCGATCTCTCCAGTAGTTTTACCTCGATGGATAAAACTAACAAGCAGCCGGTTGGTCAAATGTTTCGATATCGAACCGATATGGGACTGCCTGTGTAGGTAATTGTGTAGTTTTTCTTTGGTTAATGAACTACAATAGTTGAGTTTGATTTAAACTTGAGTTGACTGAGGAATGCAAGTGAGCGAAGCGAACTCCAAAAGGGGGTTTGGGGGGCGAAGCCCCCAACGGCGATAAGCCTAGTTATAGATACTTCTCCAAAACAAAATTTACAAAAAATTATTGTTAGATGATGTGTTGTTTATTTTAGACTTAAATACCCCCCTAGTAGCAAACCTGCGTACTCAGCGAATTTCCAATGGATATATATACATAAAACTTAATACCACATAAAGCTACATACCAAATTTCATCAATGTAAATTCATAAATAAACGATTTATGACATTTTAATTATTCTCTATAAGAATAACATGGCGACTGAGTATGCAGGTTTGCTGAAGCAAGGAACAAAAAAATTGGGTTTTATACAAATATCAATATAACTCAAGTAGGTGAAGCCACATTCCAAATTTTATTAATTTATGTTCATAATTAAGGGAGATAACACGTTACTTATTCTCTATAAGAATAACATGGGGATGAGTACGCAGGTTTGCTGCTACGGGAACTATAGTTCAAAAAATTTTTTTGTGCAAATATCAATAGACCACAATGATATGAAGCAATATACCAAGTTTTATCAAGATAAGTTGATAAATAAGCAAGATATACATATTTTCTTATTCTCCATAAGAATAACATTGGACAACATACTGTGTTTAGCACCTTCAATATCTCTGTAACCATTTGACGTACAGCAATGATCAAAGTTTAATAGTATTAATATTTTGGATGAGGAACTCGAAATATCAAGTGAAACCAAGTTTTTAGGATTGCATCTAGATAACCATTTAAATTGAAATTTACATGTTAACAAAGTTTGTAACAAAATTTCTTCTGGCATTTTTTCTCTGAGAAAATTGCAACATTTTTTAGACATGGATGCAATGAAAATGATTTACTATTCAAACATCCATTCTCATTTAGCTTATGGAATTGCCATTTATGGTTCAACCACAAAAAATAACTTGGATAAAATATTGAAACTACAGAAATCAGCAGTTCGAATTATGTTAAATTTAAGTCCTGAGACTTCTTGCAGAGAGCATTTTGCTACTCTGGGAATAATCACGGTTTATGGTTTACATATACTTGAAACGGTTTCACATGTAAAGAAAAACTTGGAAACATTTTTTAAACATAGTCAAATCCATAATTATAATACATGGAACAAAAATGATTTATTGACAATGGCACACAGGACAAAACTTTTCACAAAAACTCCAACCTTCAATGGAATAAAATTCTTTAATGCACTACCTCAACAAATAAAAAACATAAATAAGTTTGAAATTTTTCGAAACAAAGTGAAACAATTGGTCACTGCTAGTTTTATACTCCCTTGATGAATTCTGATTATTCAGGAATTCTGAAATTGAAAGGGTTTTGAGGCTGGGAGATAAATGTCATTTTGAAGGTGTTATTATTATTTTAACATTACTGAGTAATTAAGATTAATTTGTTTTGTACCTTTGACACCATTCTTTGTACTAAATGTACTGGTTGAATAAAGAGTTTTTTGATTTGATTTGAAACACCAAATTGTGCGTCTTTTTAAGCTGATTCCAATGGAGAAACTAAAATATGACTTTTTCAAAAATTATATGTAAAAAACTCAAAAAACCCATTTTTGGGGTACAAACCCCCCCAAAATACTCCTTCGGATAGGTCAATATGTCTGGTTTTCAAACTAAAGTCATAAATGCTGCTTTACACGTTTATACTAGATGTCGCCAAAATCAGATTATTTTTACAAGAATTATTGTGCTCACGGACACATATATATATACAGTTTTGAACGAATGGTGTTTTTGGCATCTGGGGACCTCAAAACGAAAAGTTATCATGGTCCCGGGCCTAGGTCTTACCATGCCGACTACGGTAATAGCTTCTTCCCTATAGGGGAAATTCGCTAAAAGTAAACCAATTTAAATTCACGCTTGAAACTCGGAATTAACTGTGAAACCTTAATTTTGTGTGTATCAGTAATTAATCTTATTTTAATAAAATTCCAGTACACAATACAGAATTCTAGATTTCTTAAAAGAATACCTTGTAGGTAAAGCAATTTACCACCTATTAATTTATCATTCTGTTAACAAGTTTTCAGCTGTTTAAATTAACATTTGTTATATTGACTATATTTTTAATTGACGAATTTATTTTAGGTGAAACTTGTGTATAATGCAGTAGACTCTCTAAAAATTACAATATTGATTATAAATATATATACAAATATATTTTTGAGATTTGTAATAATTGTAATTAATTATCATCTGCAAATAATAATTTGATGTTGATATTGATGCAGACTACGATGGGCAGCGCAGCAACGAGCAACGCGGCAAGAACCGCAACGAGTGAAAAGTCTTGCTCAAGGTGGAAGCAAGCCACGCAACAAAAACCGCGTCGTGTGAAAGGGGCCTAAGTGTTTAAGATTATCGCACGTGGGACGTAAAAAAGCGTGATCGAGAAACAACTCTTTTATGTTTGACCTACACCAACTTTGTTTAATTAGATTAGACACACAAAATGTTAAAACAAAACTTGTAGAACATTTAATCCTGAACAAAACGGTGCAAATAAAGTATACAGAAAGTGAATAGATGTTCGATTAAATTTTTATTCAGAACCAAACAACACTTGTTCTACATTTGGCCGACAATAACTTTGTTTATCCATCTATCTATAATATTGTAAAGAAGAGGGGGTTTCTGTCTGTCTGTTTTCCCCCGCCCCTGATTTACATTTTTGCTCCCCCCCGATTTTATAATTTTGCTCCCCCTCTTCGATTTTATATTTTTATTTTATGTCCCCCCCATTTCACTCCCCCCCGATTTTATATGTTTTTCCCCCCCATTTTATATTTTTGCTTTCCCCCCGATTTTTATTTTTGCCCCCTCCCAATTTTATATTCTGCTACCCCCAATTTTATATTTTTGCCCCCCCACTTTGATTTTTTATTTTTATTTTATGTCCCCCATTTTATATTTTTGCTCCTCCCCCGATTTTATTTTTTTGCCCCCCCCCCCGATTTTATATTTTTGCTCCCCCCATTTTATTTTTTCCCCACCCCAATTTTATATTTTGCTCCTCCCCTCTTCGATTTTATATTTTTATTTTATGTTGTCCCCCTCCATTTTATATTTTTGCCCCCCCCCCGATTTTATATTTTTGCTCCCCCCATTTTGATTTTTGCCTCACCCCCAATTTTATATTTTGCTCCTCCCCGATTTTTATTTTTGCCCCCCCCCCGGATTTTATATTTTGCTCCCCCCACCGATTTTATATTTATGCCCCCCTCCCCGATATTTTTTTTTGTACTTGAGCTCTTTTATCTAAAAGCAAACCCAAAGTGTTACGTGTACTGAATTTGGAGTCGCAAACCACACGCCGTTTACTACCAGACAGAGTTCCTCGACTTAGCAACAGGACCCGAACTATCTGCCAGTATAATTCATTAACTTTGATTTAATTCTACATTAAACGTGAAAAATGTAATTTTAATATTGTAAAATAATGTGGATTGTTATTTGCTTTAGTTAATCTACCATTTATATACAACCAGTACGAAGGACGGGTACACAGCTAGTTTCTCAATAAACAAATTAAATTGTATTACAATTTTAAATATAAATTAAAATATGTTTCTTAAATTACAAAATTACTAATTTTGCCCCTTAATTTACCTTCCCAGAATTCCAGCAAGTCTTAATTTCACCCAGGGTACTAAATTATGGGCGAAATCTCTCGTTAGCCATAACTCGCTAACAAAGCATTTCTGGACCTATGTTTATATACATATTTTTTGTACGTTTACATTTAGAATGATCTCTCGAAGTTTCTGCATATCTTCATGAATCACCCTGTATTATGTCAGTGGGTGCGATACAAAATGGTCAGATTTAAAAGAAAATTTGATACAAACATGTAATACATTTATGACTCCAGTTAAAAAACCAGATAGATCAACCCATCAAAAGAGGATTTTTTTTGGGGGGAGGGTTTCTAACTTAAAAATGGGTTTTTTGAGTTTTTAATATATATTTTAAAAATAAAATTTTAGTTGTCACCCTTGTATTCACTTAAAAAAACAATTTAGAACTCTGAATTATTGGTTTATGTCAATTAGCTAACGGACGTTAAAAGTACCATCACAGTAAGTTGTTCAATGCTATTCTTATGATAATGTCAAATTGTATATGTTGCTTATTTATGAATGTGCATTGCTGAAAGTTGGTATAGTTTCACCTGGTTTTAGTCTAATAATATTTGCACACAGAACACAATTTGTTGTCTATGGTCCCTGTAGAAGCTAACCTGATTACTCAGCCTTTATGTTATTCTTATCGGAAAAATCTGAAATTGTATGTTTTCCTTAACATCCTATACAATAATAGCGTATACAAGGCAACGTGTAACCACCTATTCCAAGTAAACTACTAAACGTTGAGAGGCCAGGTTGGTGTCAAGATTTCCCTTAGGCCCAGGATGAAGCAAAAATACGATATTCTACAGTTATTTAGTTAAAATGGCAAAAAACAGTTTTTACTTCGGCAATTTTTCATCAATCATTTTGTTTACCGTGCCATGTGTCCCCTTTCCTTCTTTGCATAGAAATTCAATCGACAGCTGAGTAAAGTTAGCAAGTTGTGATTGTAAACAAAGCAGACAATCTAATTAAAATTAGGTTATTTAATTTAAATTGGCAGGCAATAAGCAACACAAATAATATGCTGAGTGGAAATAGTTGTTTATAATACTGTATAAAGTACCAGAAAAATTCATTGTAATTCAAATTCTGATTTAAGAATTCTATATTCTCTATTTAATTTTCCAATTTGTTTCCTATAATGTTGCAGTGATAATTGTGTTTTGATTTCTGATAATATAACTTAAGATAGATTTTTTTCTTTGTTTAATCCTGGGTCACGGAAATTATTACGACTAAGCGGCATTACAGCAGTTCATATCTGGAATTGTAGTCTTTGTTGTTGTTGCAGTTTCTATAATTTTGTGTAAATATGAGCAATTAAAAGCTTTTTATAAACTACGATAATGATAGCAATTATTCTTTCTAAAGTGCAATTAGAATATGAGTAAAAAACCATGATTACAGACACAAATACACAATTCAACAAAAGGAAAATAGGGGAGGGGTTATTTGTTATAGCAATTGTATATGAAACTTGGTGAAGGTAGATGAAACTCTGATAAGAAATTGTGATAAAAGGGATAAGAAAACTAAGGACTATGGACCTTTCCCATTATTAGAATTGAATACATATACATACATATTTATTCAGTTTAGCTAATTATGTGTTTTTTGTTGGTCTGTCTTTGCATAGTTTGTATGTCAGCAGACGAAATACAATTAAGTGTTGGTAAATATGTAGACTGTGTTTATCTTTTGGTTATAAGAACAAGGAAAGCAGTTATTGCATATTTGAGTCAAAAGAAAAAAAACATTTAATACAATTTTACTCCAGCTTTTAAGAAACAGAATTTGACTTGGTTACATAAATCTGCATCTGATTCAATATCCAAAACTAAACAACAAAGTTTAAACTAAACCATTGAATTATTCTTTTGGGCTATTTTTTCTGCTGGCGTAATAAGTCTTTCGTAAAAAGAATTTTGACATACTCTTATTTACATATTTAATTCCGTAAGCGAGTCGGTCCCCACGAAATATCTCAAGCTAGGAAGAAGTTAAGTTGGGTTATAACGATTCATTTTAAAGCATAAGGGCCAAGGACGGTGGGAAAAATATTAGAAATGTCAAAAGTTACTTAAGCTGCGCCCCACTAGACTTCAAAGATCCAATGGTGTTCTTAAGGAAATATCACAACAGTATTTTTATTAATAAGCAAAATTAACTAATAATCTGCTGTGACTGTCCACCTACTTTCACAAAAACCTTATGTTAGGGGCTATAGCCCCTGTAAGCCACTAGAAAAAAAATATATGCTTTGTTACAATAGCATCTTATAAATTTGCACGGAGAATTCCCATTTTATTACATGCATTTCAAAATTTGCGTTTTAAATAACTAACAAATATTAGGTTTAGATTTATAAAGAACAATTTTGAAACCACTAAATTTACTTGATTACTAATGACAACTTTTTGATTCGGGTTTTAAGCCCGCCATTTTTGACGGTCTAATAACAGCTAGTAAATTAATAAAATTTGGTATGTGGCTTCACCTAGTTGAGTTGTATTGATATCTGCATAAAACCCATTTTTCGTCTTCCTTATTCAGCAAACCAGCATACTCAACCCTAATGTGATTCTTACTGCATACAAATAAAAAATATTATTTATCGCTTCTTTATGAATGTACGTTTATACAACTTTGCTTTATGAATGTCGCATAAAGCTCGGCCACCCCCAGGTACTCTCGCTTATTAATGAACATATATTAATTGAAACTTGGTATGTGGCTTCATATGGTATGGATGGGTTTTATTGATATTTGCATAAAAAACACCGTTTTAGCGAATTTCCCCTATAGAGAAGAAGCTATTACCGTAGTCGGCATGGTAAGACCTAGTCCCGGGACCATGATAACTTTTTGTTTTGAGGTCCCCAGATGCCAAAAACACCATTCGTTCAAAACTGTGTGTGTGTGTATATATATATATATATATATATATATATATATATATATATATATATATATATATATATATATATATATGTAAAAATGGTCTGATTTTAATTAAATTTGGTACAAACGTATAAAGCAACATACATGACTTTTAAGTTTGAAAACCAGACAGATCGCCTATCCAAAAGGGTATTTTTGGGAGTTTTTCTACCCCGTTAATATTTGTTTACATGTAATATTTGAAAAAGTCAAATTTTAGTTTTCACGATTGGATTTAGCTTAAGGCGGTCCCACACGTCTCACGAACACGCCCGAACTCCGAATGTTCGGTGTATTCGCGAGAAGTGTATGCGCGAGAGCTGCACGAACTTTGAATACAGGACCGAATGTTCTTAATCCTTTCATTCTTTTAGAAACAATTTTAAATAGTATGCATGAAACTTTATAAAAAGGCAAAATAAATATTTTACTCTTCAAAAAAAAAAAAGTGAACTTTCCGACAAATATTTGGGAGGCTCCCACACTGTTCTTGAACATGCATCATTGCATCACTGTATCATTGTTAGTCAACGATCTTGTTCTACTGGGACAGTACTATAAAACATGCAAATTTATTTGTAAGCGTGCCGAATTGATTTTTTCTGCTTTCAAGTAAATATTGAATACCACTTAAGTGGTCATTGATTATGAGTAATCTATAATTAAATGTCAATTTCTTGTTGTACTGACATACAATGCGTTTGTAAGTTTAATAATTATACCCATAAATAAGTTATTTTACTGTTATTTCTGTAAATTGAAGTTTTGTTTTAAGGCACAGGGGGTTGACATGTATTAGTATATTGTTGGCGCTCTCTGTGGATTCAGGGCTTGCATCCCTTCTTCAACTCAGCTGCACTTTTGCATCAGTGTGTCGAGTTAGTGTGTTGTTTCGAACCATTCAGTTCAAAAAGTACTTGTGTTTACAAAGTAGCAGATTGACGTCAACCTCAGTAATGGACAATTTAAATTAATTATTTATAGAAGAGATAAAAATAAATCCTGCCATACGGAACCCTTAATTACTGTCCCTACATGTTATTTATTTAAATAGTAGTTGATTTCTTTCCACTCTCCATAATCAGTGCCGGTCACAGTGGTGAAGGGGGGGCAACTACTCAAGGGGGAAAAACATTGAACACTTAAAACATATCTACCTTACCTAATTAATATAAATATGTCATCTCAGTTGAGTAAACGACAGTAGAATCAATGTAATCTACCACAATTATTTAACAAAGCTTCCAAGAATTACAAACGTATCGCATCGGCGGCGTGGTGCAGGTGCAGAACCAATCTGTCATTCCCACAGTGAAATTTTACCAGAAAAGAATAGTTTTTGAGTAATCTCTTTACTAATATATAATTGTTCAGTATATTCCTTATTTTAAGGTAATTGTAAAAACTTGACTTATAATAAACTTAATTTAAATGTTTATGCCAAATAAAAAGCAATTTCCAATGTTTGTTAACAGTTTTTGTAATTATTAATTATCCTATCCTGTACATGTATAAAAGGAAGGTGGTGACTGTCTGTCGACTTGTCTGTTTCGTTTCAACGTTCCATCTTGGCAATCCCTTAGAGCTCCGCCCCAGTCACCCTTAAAGTTACAATGTTATTCTTATGGGCAATAGGTTTAGTGAATCAAGTAAGTACTTAAACAGATGTAGTTTCAATAGGAATTTTTATCAGCTGTGCGAAATACTGGTATCAGCTAGTATATGATATATTTATATTTGATTCTTTTACTTCGGAAAAAATAGGCTTCACATATTTTCGTTGATTTCTTCTACACGACTAAATTTTACACCTTTTATAATTAATTACATCACGGCTGTAGATGCAACATCAGCAACATTATCTGTAGTCATCCATTTTGTCAAAACAATGCTCTTTGGACACAACAGACAATGCGCCAACAGCTGATAAAATTTATTTAATATTTTCGAGGACTGTTCGCTCGAATGTACGGTGGGTGTTCGCGAGAAGTGTGGGAGCTACAAACAGGGCTAACGTTCATTGAACATTCGGCTGAATGTTCAGGCCTGTTCATGATAAGTGTGGGACTGCCTTTACACAAAACACACAATTTGATACTTTGGTCATTGCTATACGACAACTGATTCCAGAGATATTGAAAGTGCTTAACACAATACATTGTCCAATGTTTTTCTTATAGAGAGTAAAAACAATTTTATATCTCACTTATTTCAACATCAAATTCACAAAACCACTACATATGAAAATTCACCCCAAATTATGGGAAGTCATATATCAAATTTAAAAAATTCACATAACCTAAGTAATTGGAAGAACATAAATAAGAAAAGTAAGAGATTATAATAAACAATTCTTTATTTTCATTGGATGAATTTTGTATAAAATAAAACTAACATAAAAAAGTAGAAAATTACCAGTATTTTTAGACCCAAGATAATTTTTGGAAAAGCCTATACAATTTATAATTGTTTTTCGGCAAATAAATATTATTATTACTATTATTTATGAACGTATACCGACGAAACTTGGTCTATGGCTTCACCTGGTTGTGGCCTAATGTTAATAGCACAAAAACACAATTTTTACCAATAGTTCCGGTAGCAGCAAACCTGCATACTCAGCCCTCCATGTTATTCTTACAGAAAAGTAAAATACTATACATCCCTTAATTATGAACATAAATTATTAAAACTTGGTATGTGGCTTCACCTAGTTGAGTTCTCTTGATATTTGCATAAAACCCGTTTTTTCTTGTTCCTTGTTACAGCAAACCTGGGTACACATCCCCAATATTATTCTTATGGAGAGTAATAAAAATGGCATACATCGCTTATTAAATTTATGAATAATTTTTGGCATATGGCTTCACCTAGTTGAGTAATATTGATATTTGTATAAAAACACTTTTTTTTTGTTCCTTCTTGCAGCAAACCTGTGTACCCATGTTATTCTTATAAGAATCATTTAAATGTCATATATTGCTTATTTATGAATGTATATTATAGCAACTTGGTAAGCGACTTTGTGCACTATTAACACATATATATGCATTAAAAATTCACTGAGTACGCAGGTTTGCTGCGACGGGGGTATTTTGAGGTTCCTATGGCAGCAAACCTGCAAACTCAGCAGCTATGTTATTCTCATGGCGGGGGTATTTTGAGGTTCCAATGGCAGCAAACCTGCCAACTCAGCAGCTATAATGTTATTCTCATGGAGAATAACAAACATGTGATATATCGCTTGTGTATGAAAATAAATTGGTAAAAATTGGTATGTTGCTTCATCTGATGGTGATCCATTGATATTTGCATAAAACACTATTTTTTATCCTTGATGTAGCAAACCTGCGTACTCAGTCCTAATGTTTTTCTTATGGAGAATAAATAAAACTAGTGGCTTGAAGGGGCCAAAGCTCCTAACCTCATTTCTGCTCATTTCATCTGCTTTGAACACCTCAGTTCGTAAACAAAGTGGAATCTTATACTCACATGTTTTAATGTAAACAAAGCAGACGTTTTTAAATCCCCATGCTTTTCTTATTGGGGACGTTTTACGTTATTTATCGTTTGCTGGTAACTTTTTGGAAATACTGCTATTTTTCCCGAGTCCCTGGGATTGAGATCTTTAATTTAAGCCGTCTCCCGTAATCCTGTGACTTGCCAAACTCCCACCATTTTGACTTAAAAATTTCGCTTACAGAATTATATATAACTAGGCTCATCACCGTTGGAGGCTTCGCCCCCAAACCCCCTTTGGGAGTTCGCTTCGCTCACTTGGCACTCCTCATTTAACACAAGTTTAAATCAAACTCAATTATTGTAGTCTGTTAACCAAAGAAAAACTATTGTAGTCTGTTAACCAAAGAAAAACTACACAACAATGACTTCGGTGACATTACAGCCTACACAGGCGGTCCAATATCTGTTTGATATCGAAATATTTTACTAACAGGCTGCTTGTTCGTTTTATCGAATGAACTCCCGACTACTATAGTTGTTTCGAGGTGTATAAAAGAATAAAATTAAAGTGGTCACTCAATTCAAAGTCAATCAGATATAAGTTAAATAAAAGTTTGTGGTTACAATGTTCAATTGGAGTTCTACAAATAGATTATTTACGTATAAAAAATAACAACTAATTAGGCTGCAGTTCACAACAAAATTATAGTAACCTAACCTAACCTAACTCCGCAGAGCGCTGTATGGTAGCTGTTCGTTGCTCAATATAATTACAAATAAAGGGATTTGTAAAAACAAAATAAAGTCAAATTAAACAGATATTTCAGACCTCAACAAGTAAACATCAAAAGATCTATTCGAACCCGTGGCCGCATGATCTTGAATCATCTGACAACATATCCACTGGGCTACTGGGCTAAATTAATTCGATAGAACAAACATTGATCGGTTAATTACATTTACCAATAACATAAAAAACAATATTTGCGATATTGAACCTCCCGTGTAGGTGATAATGTTTTGTAACAGCTGATTTATATAAACCTCATGTGAGCAAATTAGTATCGTATACATGGGCGGTTTATTTAAATCAGCTGATACAAACATGTGGTGTTAGCCAAAGAAAGTGAGCTTTCATTAAACAGCTTCCCAAAACTGAACACATTTAAATGGGCCAAAATACTCAAAACTACTCCTTCTCCGATGAATAGTGGCTAAACGGATGATCGGATCTTGAATCTGACGAAAAATCGCAAGTTAGATATTAAATTTGCTAGAAATTTTGTATTTTACATTTTTTGCCATCTCTTACCATTTTCGTACAAAACGTGCTTAAAGTGGAAATATTGAAAAAGTGGAATTTTCCCCGCTTCAAAAATGCCTCAAAAACTCAAAATACCCCTCAGCAAACCTGCGTACTCAGCGAATTTCCAATGCATATATATGTTTCTCACTACTACACAGAGCCACTTCCCAAGTTTCAAAAAAAGACATTCACAAATAAGTGATACATAGCATTTTATTTATTCTCCATTAGAATAAAATTAGGGCTGAGTACCCAGGTTTGCTGCAACGAGGAAGGTAAAAAATATGTATTTTTGCAATTACCAATATAACTCAACTAGTTGAAGCTACATACCAAGTTTTATTAATTTAGGTTCATAACTAAGGGAGATATACAACTTTACTTATTCTCCATATGAATAACATAGGGGCCAAGTATGCAGGTTTGCTGCTACGGAGAAAATCAACAAAAAACCTTTTACCACAACTCGTTGAAGCCACATACCAAGTTTCATCAATATACGTTCATAAATAATTGAGATATCAAATTTTAAATATACTCCATAAGGATAACATTGGACAACGTACTGTGTTTAGAAATTTGAATACCTCTGCAACAGTTGGACGTAAAACAACAATTAAAACACCGAAATGATTGTTGTGTAGAGCTAAACTAATTGGAAAAAAGAAATGTGAAGTTTTAGCAAATTTCCCTTATAGGGAAGAAGCTATTACCGTAGGTCTCATGGTAAGACTTAAGCCCGAGACCATGATAACTTTTTGTTTTGAGGTCCCCAGATGCCAAAAACACTATTCGTTCAAATTTATATTTATGTATACAGTATATATATATATATATATATATATGTGTCCGTTACCGCGATAACTTTTGAAAGAAGCGCCCGATTTTGATGAAATTTGCACAAATGTGGAGAGTAGCATTTATGACTTTAAGTTCGAAAACCAGATCGATCGGTCCATGGGAAGGGGGTTTTATGGGGGTTTAAAATTTCCCAAAAATCAGTTTTTGAACTTTTTACCCTAAAATTTTAATAACCCTATATTTTGGTTATAGTCGTTTTATAGAGCTTTAAAAAACAAACAATTTAGTATCTTGATCATTAAGCTAGGTTTAGTGGTTGTGGAGAAAAGTAAAAAAATGTGTCCATAAAATTTCCCATGTTAATCTTATGGGAATACGGTTTTTAGATTTTCCTCAGATAATTTCACTAAAAACACCATATTTCTTTCTACCAATCAGTTTAGCTCTACAAAACAATCATTTTGGCATTTTAATTGTTGTTTTACGTCCAACCGTTGCTGTGATATTAAAAGTGCTAAACACAGTACGCTGTCCAATGTTATCCTTATGGAGAATGAATAACATGTTATATTTTGATTATTTATGTATGTATATTGATGAAACTTAGTATGTGGCTTCAACTAGTTGTGGTATATTGATATTAGTACAAAAAAATGGTTTTTGTAGATTTTTCCGGTAGCAGCAAACCTGCATACTCGGCCCGATGTTATTCATATGGAGAATAAGTAAAGTTTTATATCTCCCTTAGTTATGAACCTAAATTAATAAAACTTGGTATGTAGCTTCACCTGGTTGAGTTATATTGATAATTGCAAAAAAAACACATATGTTATCTTCCTTGTTGCAGCAAACCTGCGTACTCAATTATAATGTTATTCTTATAGAGAATAAATCAAATGCTATATATCACTTATTAATAAGTGTATTTTTGTGAAACTTGGTAAGTGGCTCTAGGTAGTAGTGATATCCATTAATATGCATTGGAAATTCGCTGAGTAAGCAGGTTTGCTGCGACGGGGGTATTTAGTAAAACTATCTGAAGAAAACCTAAAAACCTTTTTCCCATAAGTCATGGGAAATTTTATGGACGTGTTTTTTGACTTTCCTCTAAAACCACTTAACCTAGGTTAATGATTCAAGATACCAAATTATTTGTATTTTTAAGCTCTATAAAATGGCTATAACCAAGATTAAGTGTTTTTAAAATTTCAGGGGGAAAAATTCAAAAAACTGATTTTTGGAAAATTTAAAACCCCCATAAAACCCCCTTCCCATAGTACGATCGATCTGGTTTTTAAACTTAAAGTCATAAATGTTCCTCTACACATTTGTGCCAAATTTAATCAAAATCTGAGGTTTCTTTCAAAAGTTATCGCGGTAACGGACACATATATATAAATTTCAAGGAATAATGTTTTTGGCATTTGGGGACCTCAAAACAAAAAGTTATCATGGTTTCGGGCTTAAGTCTTACCACGAGACCTACGGTAATAGCTTCTTCCCTACAGGGGAAATTCGCTAAAAGTTAACTTTTGGCAATTATTCTGGGACAGTTTCTCATCAAGAGCTTTAATTCAAGTACGGGGTCGAGGGGGGTTGGATTACAGGAAGTGCCTCATAGTTTGTCAGTGAATGAGTGAACCTGTCTAGATTTATATAAGTAGTAGATTTCATACCTCGCTTATTTATGAATATGTTTTGGTGAAACTTGGTAAGTAGCTCTAAGACGTAGTGAGGTACCATTTGAAATTCGCTGAGTAAGCAGGTTTGCTGCAATGGGGATATTTAATTTTTACCATATCTAATTTTTTACAGTTTCCCCACTCTAAATTGAATTAAAATATATTACATGTACAGCCTATGTTTAGTGTAGGCCTATACAAAGATATCTATATAGTGAAATTTGAGCATCTTCCATAAGATTAAAATTGGATAACTAGATTAACTAGATTTAAATTGTTTCCAGTGAACATATATATTGAGGCAAGATTGGTAGAGAGTAGTTAATGTCTGATCAATTGTGCAACCACAACGAATCCACCCCTCAGAGTACCCACCTGCCCACCAGTTATTATCACTGGCTGCTATAGGATTCAAAGCCTCAACTCAACCACCGCCCTAGAACGATAGAAACCACCAGCAATGATGAACCAGGCAGTATTTTAGGATAGGCGGAAGAGTCAGTTTCACTGTATCAATCAGGTGACTTTGAGAAAATTTTTGGCACTTAAAACGAGAATAACAATCGGTAAAGGGTTAAACATTCAACAATAACTTGGTCCAATAGTTGGCTAACATGAGATTGCATAGGTGATCTCCTGATCCGTAGTAAGGTCACAAGGAAGAATCAAAAGACAACAATAAGATACATAATTTTATTTGATCCATACTTAACATAACCCGAGAAATCCAGGCTTCAGTACAATAAATACTTTATACTCATTTGTTATGTCAGCTACAGTTATAAAACCTTCCACTTAGATGGACAGGCAAGGACATGAAAACCCATATACCAGCCTATCACATTGTTATTTTATGTACAGCAGGTAGCCCTCCCCCGAATATTATTGAAATAACTTTAATAACCTTGACTCTTTGAGTGAAAGACTGGCCTGTGTAAACTGGCACACACTTTTTTCTGGTATTTACTGAAAACCTAATTAGTTTAGTTAACTATTAACATCACAAAACTTTCTTAAGACTCAGTCGTAAATAGCATACTCAATTTACGTTTGGTTTCCTCAAGTGTTTTTTTTTCTTCATAAAAATAGTTTTTTAAGAACTACCGATCTGAGAGATATTTCTAGAGATGTTAAACCCCAATGTAATTTACTTAAATGGATGGCGATCTCACCGACCAAATATTTCATTTTACTTAATTTTCTATTTTATTAAGTTCTTCTACTAAAATAAATAATATTTTATTATGACACATAATGAAATAATTGTTCAGCCATTTGCTACCCAAAGATAGTTAAATAAAGTATATAAATCATAAAGGTAACTGGAACCAGATCTTTCGCTGACAGTAAATGTGAACTATCATCCAGTTTTAAATGTTAATAACGTGTAAACATATTAAAATTTGTCATACAAAAGTAAGTAATATCAATGTTATATTTTGTATACATGAGATTTAAAATTAAAAATAACAAAATTAATACAATAAAGAATATTTACAATTTATTAATGTATGATATTAAAAATGAAATCATTAACATAAAATAGGCCTACATTAAAATTAAAACTTTTTAATTGAGAAAAATAGATTTGCTAAAAAAACTTCTAAATAAGAATTAACATCTTAGGCTACAACATGTTTATAATATTTTCTTATTACTGTACGAGAATGTTAACCGTTGAATATTGTTAATATCAAGAATTTTATTTTAGTGCATATTAATGATTTTCAAAAAGTTGTTAGGAAGGATTGGCTTTAATGTTAAAACTGCATGGGAGAAGCGGGTAGAAACAAAATAGCTGTTGTGAATGAAGATTAGTGCCTCTACTCTAATCAGTTTTTGATACAAGAACCATGAAACATTTTGTGAAGAGTTAAGTTTACAGAAAATTCTTACTGAACTAAGAATTGTTTTGAAGTCTACTGCCTCTTCCAGGCATACACAAGCTTCGTGACACTCAAGCACAGAGCAATGAAGACACAGCACAACTCTGTAGACGAGTATGGATCTAGTCACAGTCAACATGTGCTACTAGTGCCACACTCGCCAACTGGGTCAGCCAATCGCCGTGACGTCTGCAGCAGCTAGGTGTTGGATGGGATACATCACAATTTGTTGTAGTGCCCCAGCTCTATTGTTGAGTGTGGATCTAGTCATGATCGAAAACACACAAACTGAACCCACACCCAACCACAGCTCCAGGTAATGCAATAATTTCCTTAATATATGTATATAAATAACCTTAGCAGCCTAAACCACATTACACACTTGAGTTTAGAATAGTGTTACATTATTTAATTGAGTAAACTACTTGTTCACACTTATTATGTTATTAGACGGACATTTCATTACAGTGTACCTACGAAATTGTGAAATAATTTGATTCACTGCTTAATGTTCTTACTCCCCAAATAATTACAATGAATACCTATATAAAATCCCTGAGGTCCAATAGAGGCACTATAGTCGTGATTAGGGTATCTCTGGACCAATGGAAAAGACCTTACAGTGGCTATTGTTAGGAGGCCCGCCGGTCCAACTCATATGAAAGTCACTTGGCTGCGCTTAATGTAATTCAAATTCCAGAAAAACCAATAACAAAAAGCTATTTTCACCATAGTGAAATATAATTATAAATAACTCACAGTGTAACAAATACCTGTCTTGTTCTACCAAAATAGTTTGATATTGGCTACAAACTTTATCCAAAAAACGAATAAGTGCACGTAGAATGATATTGATTTGGCATTTTGATATCTGGGCTATTTAGTGAACACTACAATCAGGGACTTAAATCCAGCTCGGGTAATTTTTGTCGTGGGAAGTTGCGGTTGGTACCAATGCACTACTAAAGAGATGCGCTTTATTTTGGTATTGTTGTTTTGAACGAAATATTGATTAGACAGATCATATGATTTTTTGAAAACAGGTGTTTTCTGTTTTGTTGTACAATGGCAGATGGCCGAAAAAGGGCCATCAGGAAAATTGGATTTATATCTAGTGTAAGTTATAGTTACTAGTCAAATAATATGTTATTTTGAAGAGGAAGAAATGTAGAGTAATTTAGTTTTGCCGTTGGCAGCACTGTTTTATTCTGAAAATCATCACCAAGGAATAGTTCATTACGTCACATTTTTGCCTAATCGGCAACTGCGCAGCTGTTTGCTGTTTACGAAGTCTCAGTCAGTTTGTTTGGCTTGCTCCAAACTGTATTGTATTTTGTATCATTGTAAACAGCAGATTTCAGGCTTTTTTCTTATATCTGTCTCGATGTGTTGTGTCTTTGTTGACAATATGACATGACATTTGAAATATGCAATGTCGAAGTCCCAGTCCAAAATGGCGCGCTATGTTTGTTGAAGCAAGCTATGAAGTTTGAGTTAAAGCAAGGTTGTTGAGAGGGTTTGCCCTTATGATTGCCAAAAACAAAAATTTTACAATTAGTAAAAGCCATTTTCTAATAAAAATATTTTGAGATTTCCCTTAAATACATATTCAATTCAAATATCTTTCCTGTCAAAAGAAAAATATTTTGGATTTAATTCCAATTTCCTGTCTTATTGCTAGTGGTAACTTTTAATCCCAACTAACAGATTTTTTTAAATAAGTATTTCAATTTTTGAATCATTCCTGTATATTCAAAAGATTGAGACCTGATGTAAAAACAAATTTACAAAATATAACTGTGCAAAACAGTTGAAATTTTTAGGTTAACGAAATATTCCTACAACATGTCTGAAGGCATTCCCGGGTAGGTTTCTTTTGAGCTATGAAAATTCTCTTACATTTGGATTCCGTGATTCCCCAAAGGACGATAGCCTAGAATATGAAATGTGGTGCCGTACTCGACTAGGCAATAATTTAATAGATAGGTTGCAAAAGATCAATGTACGTGACTTTGCAAGATCGACATATATGAGTTTACACAAATTGTTGATGAAAAACTGTCCTTTAGCAATTTTACTTCTGACCTTTATTCATTTACTGATTTCCCTATAAAAACAGGCTACTTAACTTACTTTTAGACTGTTATAACACATAAAAACCTCAATCAAATAAACCTTTTTTTGTAATCTTGGTTTTTAGCGAATTTCCCCTATAGGGAAGAAGCTATTACCGTAGTCAGCATGGTAAGACTTAAGCCCGGGACCATGATAACTTTTCGTTTTGAGGACCCCAGACCCCAAAAACATCATTCGTTCAAAACTGTATATATATATATATATATATATATATGTGTGTGTGTGTGTGTGTCCGTGAGCACGATAACTCTTGTAAAAACTATCCGATTTTGATGAGATTTGGTATAAACGTGTAAAGCAACATTTATGACTAAGTTCGAAAACCAGCCAGATCGCTCTATCCGAAGGGGTATTTTGGGGGGGTTTTGTACCCCAAAAATGTTTTTTTAAATTTTTTACATATAATTTTGGAAATAGTCAAATTTTGGTTTTTAACATTTGATTCAGCTTAAAAAACACTCAATTTGGTATTTTGATCATTCCTCTACGTCAATTGGTTGGTACCGAGATATTGAAAGTGCTAAACACAGTACTTTGAAAAAAATTATGTCTCGCTTATTTATGAAGGTATACTGACGAAACTTGGTATACGGCTTCATCTGGTTGTCTGTGGTCCATTCATATTTGCTCAAACAATTTTTTTCCTAAAGGCTCCCGTAGCAGCAAACCTGCGTACTCAGCCCCATGTTATTCTTATGGATAATAATTAAATTCTATGTCTCCCCTAATTATGAACATAAAATAAAAACTGGTATATAATTTCACCTATATTGATATCAGCATAAAAAACCATTTTTTGTGTTCCTTGATGCAGCAAACCTGCGTACTCAGCCCCAATGTTATTCTTTTAGAGAATAATTAAAATTGTATGTTGCTTATTTGTGAATATATTTTTATGAAACTTGGTAAGTGGCTTTATGTAGTACTAAGACAGTTATATCTCCATTGGAAATTCGCTGAGTATGCAGGTTTGCTGCGACAGGGGTATATTTACTAGTAAGTAAGTAGTCAGTTTTTATACCGTAATCTCATATTTATTAACACAGCACTCAAAAATGACGTCAAACGTAACGGGCATTAGATTATTAATTTAGGATAGAAAAGTTAGGGTGGTCAGGTGAAATCCATTATCTCATTACCCAACCTAACCATGCTGGCGCATAATAAAACCCCCTATGTATTAGTAGGACCCTTTACCTAAAAACCTAACCACCACATTACGTTGTTTGATATAGCAAATATTATGAAAAAAATATCACAACTTTTTTAATATTCAAGAAAAGTCTAAGTTAGTTAAGTTGTCTCAAGAATTAGTTTTGTTAAACAAAATTTAAGTCAGCACTAGTACCGTACCAGTACTTAATTTTTTTGCAGCTAACTTACACTGGTCAAGTTCTTATCCAATGGTAATTATATTGGCGGAGATCAAACAGCTGGGCCAATGAGGTAAGTATATTCCTGTTTAAGACAGGATGGACAAATTTAAGAAACAAAGATTTTCCATAACTTAATATAGCCTACTAGACTAGGATATAACAAGCAAAATATTTTCCTCCTATCCTTAACGTGAAGCTTTTTAATATTCAATTTATCAATTATATTATGCAGTAAAATTACAGTGTATCCTGAAACTAAATTAGTTTGACGGTGATCTGCGTGAAACATCAAACCTACTTTTGATTTAGCATCGGGCCAAACTTTCAAATAGCTAGTTAAGTTACTGTATTGAAATTCAATTAAGTTACCAAACACTCTTAAATTTTTGTAATTTTAAAACATTCAAGAGGCTAATTATTATATCTTGATTCAAACCTTTAAGTTAACGGTATTTATAAAATAAATATAATAAAATAATTACCAAACAGATATAACTGATATTAATTCTTAAAAAAAACTCTTTCAAAAACATTTTATGTTTATTATACCGTAACAATTTTACTATTGACTATAAATACTGAAGGAGACATCCCATCCATATGGCCCAGCTGTCCCACTTTTAGTGTATGCTAGAATTTAAAATTGAAGTAGTTTGATTGGGTCACCGACAGATTGTGCTGCTGTCAACTTTTTATTTTAGTTATTTACGTTAACTTTTAAAATATCTCCACCCCAGAAAGCAAGTGATAGTCAACTTATGTTTGCTTCCTGACACACCGTTGTATTATCCCCTCCTTGAGAGGATAAGTAATAGTTGACAGCAGTATACTCTGTTGGTGATTATTATAAACTACGACCTCTTTCAATCCTGGCATACACAAAACTAGGGACACATTTTACAATGGCAATGAGAAGTCTACTTCAGTATTTATAGTCAATGATTTTACTTTGTAGGTTCTAAGTTACAAAATTAACATGACATAACAAACTATAAATTGGGATACCGGTACGACAATAGTTAACTTAGGTTATTCTAAATAATATGGTGTTCCAACTTGCATTAAATTCTAGGTTATTTACTCAACTAGGCTATAATGTAAAACAAACAGCAAGTAAAAATAACACGATTTTAAATTTACAAAAACTTTTGAACTGATTAACTTAGGCCCTACCCAATTTTTTACAGCTGTAGTGAAAATCCGAAAAAATCAAAATTGGTACAGTAAAAAAATATTTATTTGAATATTCAACAGTTAATTTAGTGAACATAAAGTCGGTTGTTACGGTAGGCCTATTCGACGATTGGTGGAAAGTCGTCGTCCAGGCCTAGGGACCAACTGTACTCTAGTTTACAACAACTCATGAAGCTAACCAGCAGTGGTGCACTCGCAAAATATGCAGTGCCGGAACGTTTCTTATTTTTCATTTTAAATCACTTAGGTAAAAGGGATGGTTATAATTTATTTCAGATAATTATAATGGTATACTTTTCATATCATTGTGTGATTTTTAACAAAATAATGACACAAATTCATATTTTTACTCTAAACATTTTCAATTGTGTACGGAAAAGTTAAAGTTTTATGAAAACACAAATTAATTGTCCTGCTCTATAACTTAATAGTATAGTATATTGAGTAATTGGTACTTTGGTATTATACAGATGCCACCCTTATACAGCGCGCTGCGGCAGTTATGTTAGGATGGGTTATCATAAAAATGATTGTAGAACTTTCCTTGTTTTGTTACGAATCGAATGATACCTGATGAGTCATACTTCAGGCCGCCAAACCCCCTCCAAATAGGCCAAGGTCAGGTCGTTGACCGTAGCGCGCGCATCACCTGTCACCGCCTGTATCTGGGTCAGTGTCATGAGTGATTTATTGCCGTGCACTACGTTACATTTGTTTTCATAATGAGTGACGTTCTTCTGGTGTGGGATTTACCTCGAAATGAAGAGGAAACCGTACGTATTTTTATGATAACCCATCCTAACATAACTGCCTCAGCGCACTGTATATTTGGCGGAGTACATGTGGCGATCGGGTGTGGCTGCTAGCGGCGGCGACGCATTCAACACGATCCTAGCGGACATCGCTGTCTTTTGGGAGGCACAACACAAAGACCGCTCATCAGAATGATGTAAAATTTGTACAGTAAGTCAATAAAAGTACGTTTTTCGAATTATGTAGTTATCCATTGTATCCGGTAAAAATTTAACCTCCAAAAATAGTGGCATCCGTATAATACCAAAGTACCGAGTAATTTTAGTAATATTGATGTTATGCCGCGGCCGGCCCGTCCAATGAGGTTAATACATCTAGAGCTCTCGTCTGGGTTAAAAAAGTGAAGCCTAAGTTACATGCTGATCGTCATGTTACCCTCTGTCCCCTTTTCTCCCTTGGTAACCAATAAAATCCTCTCTTCACAAGAAGTTATGAGCTAACCATTTAAAAGTAATACTATAAAATAATGACTAAAAAGAATAGTTTCATAAAAAAAACAAGTTAGATTAATTTTTTAAAATCACGAAATAAAATCAGAGTTTGGACATTTCTGAAGCCATTTTATAAATATTGATTCTGTTTTTTCCTTAGTCCACTGTTTGTTTGGGAACAGCGGAATAGCTTGTTTTGTAGGTATATGCACTATGCACCGTCACATAACAAAACAAACACACTCACTATCGCTCAAATTAATATTCAGGACTATGTTATTCTAAAATAAAACAAAACATAGGCAATTAATCACAATGGAATCACTACAAACACACAGTAAACTTTCCCAGAAAAGATACAAAGTTTCAAGTTAGTTCAATGATGAGTCATTCGGCGGGTGACTGCCATGAATGCACTCCCTCATCGAGCCAAAAATTCTTTTTACACAAAATCAGTCAAAGCGCTTTTTCAGTATTGTAGGACTAAAATATTCGGCTCAAAAACAATAAATGTAACCATTTTTAAGCACGGCAGATAAATGGCATGACATATTACATGAAAAGTAAGAATGCCAAGCAGTTAAAATGCTCTTTACTTGATTTTTCACCCTTGTGATTTTCATAAAACCAGTGCCGGAACGGCGTTCCGGTACGAGTGCACCACTACTAACCAGAGTTAGAAATGCTGTTAATTGTTATCAACAATAAGTTTTTGCAGTTGATAAGTTATACAATTTGATGTCTTTTGAGTGTGACAGGCTAGTGAAAAATGCTGATTAAAAATGCAACATATTTTGATTTTGGCAATAGCCTAGCTATACTAGGCCTAGTCTGCAGTAGATAAATTATAACAGACTAGCTAAGTTAGTTAACTGAACTAGACACAAATATTAAATTTAAAAATATCCTCCATCTCAGCCCTAATTACATGTTGTCCCTATTTATTTGAGTTAATCATACTTAATATCATTAACATTAGACCATAATGAAGTTTAGGTTAGAAAATTCGAGGTTAAGACACTTTCAGGAACAAACAGGCTTGGTTAAATGTATAAGTAGGCTAGTTTATCTGATCTCGTTATCTAATACAACATTTTGCAAAACAAATAAAATGAACATTTAAATAGTAACACAACAAAACATTAAAAACCTCATAGAAACAAAATAAAACGCAACAGGTTGGAAAATCTTGAATTTAATCTATATTGCACTCTTTGAACATACCGTAAAATAACCAATCTTTTTTTAACAAATTATCAAAACAAACCTACCTTAGAATTACTATACTAAATTACTGAAGTAAGTCAAATAATATTCTTAAACATAAGAAATATATGGTACTTAATCCAAGCAACAAAATGCCAAGTCAATGACTAACATGACATTCCTACGTTATTCAATGAACCGCTGTACAAGTGACGTACGGCGAACGGCGGCAAGCAGAGTGAAATCAGCTTGGCACTGAAATGATAATTTTATACGGTCATGCAAAATAATTGTGTTCGTATAAAGTATTAATGTTATAAAGAGTCAACTGATAGGCAGAGTAATTAAATAAAAACATCGGACTGGTAGGAAATCGGCATAAACACAATAAATGGAGAAATCCCCGATACAAAACCGCCAACTACAAACAAGAAAGGCGTCTTGAAGTAACAATGGATCTTTCCTTAAGTGTTAACTAAACCAAACTAGAAGTACACAATTTCAAAATTACCTGTTATAAAGAAAATTACCAACACAAAACATCCAAGTTACCTAACAGAACTATGATATGTAATAATGTTTAAAATATCAAAAGATTAGTACGTAACTAAAATACGCTTGGGTTAATGCAACCGCGTCCTCATCTTGGCCTTGAAGCACTCAAGAAAGTTAAAAAGTAGTGGGGGTGATGGAGGGGAGCGGCGCGGGAAGAATACTGGTTTGTCTACTGTCTACTGCTAGTTGGCTCGCTGGCTGTAGACGTGACAAATAATCGATATTATACCTTTAACAAAATTAAGTCCATTACTGTAACACTACACAGAGGACAATTTACACCGTAAAATTTAAATACGATTTCATTCATTCCTCCGAGCTGAAAAAGGCACTCCATCATCTTTAGTGCAAGGAGTTTCCTAATACAAAATAAGTATTAGCGAGCAAAGCGTCTATTTTATCTATTATATCCATCTATACTTATTTAATAGGCGAGCAGGTTTTTTGTGATAATCTCTCCTCCTAAACTACTGAACGGATTTTCATGTTTTTGGTGTAATTGGAAAGAGCCTAAGTTAACGTGCCCTAGTGGAAGTGATCAATAGAAATCAATAGAAATCAATAGAAATTTCTATTGATATCACTAGACTGTTCGGTGATATCAATAGAAGTCTATTGATGTAAATACGTATCACTAGACATCAATAGACATCAATAGAAATCATTAAAACCGAGGTAAATAGAAATCATTAAGAGTTTATTGACATGTATTGATATCAATAAAGATCACTACAACAACTACAAGTAAATAGACATCATTAAAATCATGGTAAATAAACATCAATAGACATCATTATATAATTTTATTAATTGAAAAAGATAACCATTACAATTTTTTTACAATGCCAAATGAATAAATTTAAATAAAATTATATATAATTTATAAATTACGAAAAAATGTTATTAGGCACTATATTATTAGAAAAGTCTATAGCAGTTTGCTAGTTTTCTTATGAAATGGTTACTATATTATTATAACATGTCTGCATTAATATATTTTTTAATTTTAAAATTGTATTACTAAATAATTATAACAATCCTATAATAATATATATATTTTAACTACGGAATGTTATTGTTGTATTATTATAAAAAAATCAATTACTGTTTTAAAATTAATTTTGTTAACTGTTTTGGTACATATTTTAAATGTAAATGCCCTTGTTTATTTCACAATATTATGTCGACTAATGACAGTATATATATACGGTATATATATATAAAATAATCAGTATTACTATTTACCTAGTTTTATTTATAGTTTTAGTATTTAAAAAAATGTAATAAAAAGGATTATGATCAGAAATTATCAATAAAACATAGAGAATATAAATTTAATTAGAATGTATTTATTAATATACAGTTGACATATCGATGGTGTATATACAATTCTATTATAAAATAAGAAAATACAAATTGCATAGCTTGCTTTTTACTAGTCACCAATAAAATATAACTGCCGATCACATCCCATAGTCTCATTATGAGCAAAGAGAAAAAAACCGTGTGCGGCGCCGGCGCCTGCAAAGGTCCCAAAGCAAAACACATCGCCACCAGCCACCAAAACAGATGACGTCTGCCGGAAGCTGTAACGGTCAACGGTCAACCTTTGTTTGGCAACTGATTGATTGTTTCGTACCAAGTTTTAAAAGTTTTCCAGGCTTTATTGGTTTCTTAATTGAGTATATTTACATAAACTTCATTCAAGAGTTACTTCAGTTATACAGTTTTGCTTTAAACCTGTACTGTTTCTAGGTAAGTGACATACACTTTTTAGTTTCTAGCTATAAGCATAACCTCAATAACTACTTGGTACACAATTCACACATTTAATTTGTATTGAAGTGTAAATTTGAGTACTGCTGTTGGAATGATAAATAAATAAATAGACTAATTTAGTCCTGGATGCCAGGTTCCTGTCATGCATATTTTTGAGAAATCATAGAAACTAGACCTACAGTACCTAAGTTAGTTATAACTTATAATTTGCATTATCGGGTGAGTTTTTAAAGTTTTCATTTGCCAAAGTAAGTTAATTATGTAATATAAATCCTGACACTAGGCCTATCAATCTCCAGGAGGTGTAGGATATACTTTCATAAGCGGAACGATATAGGCCTAAAGAACTGAATGAAATTGTTCGATACGGTATATCGATTAGGTCGATATTTGTATCTATTGCAAAATATTTTATAGTCTGTACATAAATCTTTACGTCATGTTAGTTTTGTTTATTTTGTTTTTCAATTATGGTAGGCCTAAACTTAAAATAAAATTTATAAAAATTACTGTTGCGATGTCCTCCTGAATATATATCACTCACAGATACATGTGTATGATTGTAAGGTTGTATCAGTTAAATTTACTCAGTTGAACTTACTGTATGTAGGAAAAATAAATAAAAAATTAATAAGCACATATATCCTCCCCTCGCCATACCCAACACTTGCCAAACCACAAGTCAAGATCTGTGAAGACCCTTATGGCTGGGCCTACTTACAAAATTAGCATAAAATGTGAAAAAGGTAATATAGAGTTGCACAACAAATTATTTTCAAGCATTTATTTCATACAACAAATTTTACAGCAGGTCCTAGCGTTTTTATGATTGATTCACACGAAAATCATTGTAGCCTAAGTTTTTTCCACAATGTAACAAAATGTTCAAAAATTATAAAATATGGTGATGTCAAAATATGATTTTTCATGAACGGTACTGGTATTTATTTAACGTTTTATCATGTGAAAAGTTGTGACATCTTGACGATTGCTTCATGTAAACAAATGTGATAATAATGTGTTAAAATAGTAAAAATATAGTACTGATGTAAAATTATTAATTTTAAACATTAATTTCACGTTTTTACTACCATATAACTTATTTGCATGATTATTTGTTCACAGAAATTGTCAAGGAAAGAATCCTGGAGGAAAATCCTAACACAGCAAAGAAAGAAATTGTGCTTGGAAGTGGCAGTATCAGCCAGTACATCACTCAGAAAATTGCCACACTAAACAACAAGATCAAGGAAATCAGTGAATAGTATATAGGCCCAAATTTTAGTGTTGGCTGTGTATTTTACTTATGTGAACAAGCAAGTTAATAAAGGCCCTGATTTTAGTGTTTTTTGGTGCATTTAAAAAAATTTGTTTCAACAAGTAAGTAGGTAAATTAGTCCTAGGTTATAAATTTACTGTTTAATTTTTTTTTTAATTTTTTGGAATATACCTGTTAGTACCATTGATTTGTTGTGTTTTAATTACAAAATACCAGTTAAAGACTCAATAGAATTTCTTATTGATGTCTATTGATACGTATTGATGTCTAGTGATACCTATTGATGTCTAGTGACCCAATTACGTAGTGATATCACTACGTGTCAATAGAGATCAATACGTATCACTAGACATCAATAGAAACAATTTTCTATTGATCTCTAGTGATACGTATTGATGTCTAGTGATACGTAGTGATCCAATTACGTATTGATATCACTACGTATCACTAAAATTATTTCTATTGATTTCTATTGATCATTTCCACTAGGGTGAGGTTGTGCAGGAAACTTTTTTTATAGAGAAATAATTTGTGAGTGAGGCCCTGGGGCCCCTTAAAGTTGAGTTTTTTACCATAAGCTTTTATTGATTATACATCCTAAAATCAATGGCTTAACATTGGGAAATAACTATAAGTTTTAAGCAATCAGCTGGATAGAGTAAACACAGTTAATCAGCAGGCCATGTTGGCTTTGGAACGGTAACACAATATTTATAAATGATGATCTCGAGTGAAGCCGCAACAGGTTTACTAGTATTAATTAAAAAGCTACATGCAAACTTAGTAACAACAAGGCTTTTTTGTTTTCAGATTTACCACCACATGTTATACACTAAAACGTGTGTCTAGGTGTGCAGATGTGCAAACTGGCTTTAGATTTTTGATTTAGGCCTCAGGGCTCTGCCCCACGGGACTTCCAAGTAGGGCCATATTTAGTATTTCTGGGGGCCTGGGCGTAAGACCCTCCTAACATAAATACACATTACAAATATTTATATAGGTAATATGTAGGGTACATATGAAAGTTATTTTTTCTGTTCCGTAATATGCCATAATTACTTTTAACATTCTGGATTGTAATAAATACACAAAATATACAGGGTGTCTCACGTAAGGTGTCTCAAACCGATTGCAGACAAACCATTTGACCTGGAAGGATGAAATAAAATTATTTCCTACTAAATTAACACCAAGGAGTAATGTATAAATAATTTTAACTCGTTTAAAATACAGAATGTACCAAAAACCGAGGGTTACCGTACTAGTTCGAATTTTCAAAGGTAAACATATATCATGTTATACACCATTTCAAAGGTCTTTGACAGACAACTATTTTGGTGAAAACAGAACTCACTTATCTCTATCCGTTTCAAAATGGCGGCCAATTTTTGCGAAAAATATTCCACTTACGGAATACTCAGTATCTGCTAAACCACAAGACAAATTTTTATTGTGATTGAAATTACTTACTCGTATTGAACTCAGCTTCACCCTGATATGTTACATTCCAGTAGATTATTTAAAACATAGTAAAAAATAACAAAAAATACTTTTTCTTTTAATGTTTACATGCCCAAAATTCAAAAAAGTCAAATAGTAACGTATATCAAAAAGGATATGATTTTAAAGGTCTAAGAAATCCTAACAACTTTCGAATTTACATCAACCTCGTATCTCACTTTGTTTATTAGCAATCCACAAAAATCTTCATTTCCCCATATAAAACACTTTCAAATACTCTTTTATAAATGATTTATGTAGAAATAACATGTATTTTATATGGGGAAATGAAGATTTTTGTTGATTGCTGAAAAACAAAAAGAGATGAGGTTGATGTAAATTCATAAAGTTGTTAGGATTTCTAAGACCTTTAAAATGCCATACTTTTACTTTCTACCCTTATACATAGTATATGGAGAAAGTATTGTTTTCGTAAAAATTTTCGAATTTGAGTTGTTAGTGGAAATATTCGTTTTGGTGCTCCCTGAACCCAAAAAAGTGGTTTTTACGTGCTGTCTGTCTGTCTGTCTGTCTGTCTGTCTGCCTGTCTGCCTGCCTGCGTGCGTGCGTGCGTGCGTGCGTGCGTGCGTGTGTGTGTGTGTGTGTGTGTGTGTGTGTGACTGTTTTGAATTTTTGATTTTTAAGGGTAATTATCCCCCCAAAACCTCCAAAAAAAATGAAAAATCCAAATTTTTCAAAAACGGCTCTAACGATTTTGATTAAACTTTAGTCGTTTATAGAACTTTAGTTTTCCAACAAAATGGCACCACCCGCATTCCTGTAAAAATTCGGGTTCAGAAATTACAGGACTTAAAACACCCAAAATTCAGTTTTTTGGAATTTTCATAAAAAGACATAAATGTAAACAAATATTACTATTCACCATTAAAAAGAGCTCTATAAACTAAATAATTTAGTATTTTGAATTACTATTCTACGATTGCTGGTTTCGGAGAAAATTGAAATTTTCATTTTGCGGTAAACGCAGTACGTTGTCCAATGTTATTCTTATGGGGAATAAAAAATACCCTCGTCGCAGCAAACCTGCGTACTCAGCGAATTTCCTATGAATGAATATATTTCTTACTACCACATAAAGCCACTTACCAAGTTTCATAAAAATACTTAAATAAATAAGTATTTTTCTGGTTTAAAGCATTTTATTTATTCTCTATAAGAATAACATGAGGGCTGAGAACGCAGGTTTGCGCAACGAGGAAGATAAAAATGCGGGTTTTTTTGCAATTATCAATATAACTCAACCAGGTGAAGCTATATACCAAGTTTTAATGATTTATGTTCATAATTAAGGGAGATATAAAGCTTTCCGTATTCTCCATAAGAATAACATTAGGGATGAGAATGCAGGTTTGCTGCTAAGAGGATAATCAACAAAAAATCTTTTTTTTGTGGAAATATCAATATACCAGTACTAGGTGAAGCCACCTACCAAGTTTCATCAATATACGTTCATAAATAATCGAGATATCAAATTTTAAATATTGTCCATAAGGATAACATTGGACAACATACTGTGTTTAGCACTTTGAATATCACGGCAACGGTTGGACGTAGAATCACAATTTAAACATCAAAATGATTGTTTTGTAGAGCTAAACTGATTGGTAAAAGCAAATGTGAAGTTTAAATAGAAATGAACAGAGGAAAAGCCAAAAACCTTTTTCCCATAAGATTAACATGGGAGATTTTATGAGCAGGTTTTTTTGGATTTTCTCCGCAACCACTTAACCTAGGTTAATAATTCAAAATACCATATTATTTGTTTTTTTAAGCTCTATAACAAGGTCAAAACCAAAATTAAGTTTTTTAAAAATTTTAGGGTGAAACTGAATTTTGGAAAATTTAAAACCCCCATAAACCCCCCTTCCCGTGGTCCGATATTTCTGGTTTTCGAACTTAAAGTCATGAATGTTATTTTACACATTTGAGCCAAATTTCATCGAAATCGGACGTTTTTTACTCAAGTTATCGCGGTAACGGACACATATATATATATATAGATATTATTTTTAAAAACATTATTAACGAGTAATATATATATATATTTAGGTATGATATATATACATATATATAAATTTGAACGAATAGTGTTTTTGGTATCTGGGGACCTCAAAACAAAAAGTTATCATGGTCTCGGGCTTAAGTCTTACCATGAGACCTACGGTAATAGCTTCTTCCCTATAGGGGAAATTCGCTAAAATACTATTTCTCTCTTATTTACTGGTCAATTTCATTCAAACTTGATATGCTTGTCAAGTTAGCATTGACCAACAGAGGAAATTCGAAATATGTTGCCCCTTAATAACCCTGGGGGGGGGGGAATAGGGGGCATTTCCCCTCTTAAAACCATGAGTGTACCAATGGATTCTGTAGTGCCTCCAAAGCAGGGATTTGGGTGGATTTTTTTTTTAACAACTTGTTTAAAAGATTTTCTGTACATTCGACCGTGCTTTGTATTCTATATTTAGTAAATAAAAAGTAATTTATTCATTAAAGTTGGACTAAAAGGGAGAAAGTATGTGTCAGTTTCCTGATACCGTTTATTTTATTTATGTTACTATTTGACTTTTTGAACTTTGGGCATGTAAAAATTTTCAAAAAAAAAGTACTTTTTGTTATTTTTTACTATGTTTTAAATAGCCTACTGGAATGTAACATATCAGGGTAAAGCTGAGTTCAATACGAGTAAGAAATTTCAATCAGAATAAAAATATGTCTTGTGGTTTAGCAGATGCAGAGTATTCCGTAAATAGTAATATTTTTCACAAAAATGGCCGCCATTTTGAAACGGATAGAGATGTGAGTTCTGTTTTCACCAAAATGTCTGTCAAAGTGCTTTAAAATGGTGCATAGCATGATGTATGTTTATATTTTAAAAATTGAACTAGTAACCCTCAGTTTTTGGTACATTCTGTATTTTAAACGAGTTAAAATTATTTTTAGATTACTCCTTGGGGTTGATTTAGCAGGAAATAATTTTATTTCATCCTTCTAGGTCAAATGGTTCGTCTGCAATCGGTTTGAGACACCTTACGTGAGACACCCTGTATAAATAAATAACAAGTTTTAATGTATTATCAAAACATTACAAATAAAGATAACGTTTCTCATATGATGTGAATGAGTTAATAGTTTATCCGCTAGATTGCAGCAGCCATTTGTTTTGTATTTACTTCTGCCAGCTGCGTTCTTTTGTCAGTTTATGATATTTAAATACCCCCATCATACCAAACCTGCATTATCAGCTAATTTCCAATGTACCAAACTGCATGTGTACTACTGTATAAACAAATTACTCTATTTTTAAGAACTAGCCCCTCTTTAACACAATTAAGAACGATATATCCTATGATCTAAAATTAACCAAAAGAAAAGTATATATTTTCCTACAGAGTAACCAAGACTATTTATTTAATATTTTGTGATGGAATTTCGGTTATAACTTATGTTAACAGCAGTAACTTTCATATACCATTTCTGAGTTTGGTCACCCCATTACGCAAATTTTTGAGCGTACTCCTAGTTTAAATAGGAAAAGTGGGTGTAATTTTTCTGATGATGTTTAAGTCTACTTTGCAACAAGGCATACAGACATATAGACAAGCATCAACTGGCAGACTAAACAAAATACCAAACAAATCAGCTTATTCATGAATACAATTTAAAACATACACCAAAATTTTTACTTAACATTCCCATATTCACAAAATTTATGTTGATTACAAAAATTATAATATTAATTTTCGTTGGGTGATCCGTCACACAATATTGTTAGTGAAAACCCTCTCAGTCTCTTTCATGAATTGAATGTGTAGGCTTATTTAAAATTTATTTTTATAAATAAATATGTTTAATATAAGTTACATGCATTATTAGAGGAAGATTAAAATGTAATAAAATATCTTTCAAAACTAGATTTATCAATCTTATAAAATAATGTGACATTCTCACCATTGGGTATTTTTTACTCTGGGTCTGTCCTCCAGGAGCTTATTAAATATATCTTCAGAATCTTCCAACTGTACACAACTATTCAAAATTAAAACTTTTCTTGTTTACAGCAGTGTGGTCTTTGCTGCACGCGATCTTGTATTTATTTTACAAGCAAAATTTAGTAGCTTCAAATAATTACAAGCTTTAACAGCAGTTCTTTATCCAAATTCATTAACTTGTACAAAAAATCTGGGTTCAATGAAAAATCTGGGATCATAAATAGAGATTGCAGAGCGAAAGGTCCACCATCCCCCTTCAAAACTCTGTCACAGACAGGTGAATCTATGAGTTGCACATAAAACCAACGATCGAGACGGGACTTGAAACCTCAATCCAAGCGCTATCCCCTGGAGGATAATGCCTTAGAGCACTCGGCCACCATGAAGCGAGCTACTGTGTCAGACCATGTGTTATTACAAGCTTGGCACTAGACGTGTTCCGTTGCTTTCTACCAGGTTACATCACATGTCGGACTCGAGACTGAATCTTCTAATGGTCCGTTTGCTTATACCCTAACCAACCATGTTTTTAGGTATCCGATTCAAATGTCAATATATCAGTACTTGGGGTTCACAACGGTTAACATGAGTTCATACTTTCTTAATGGTTTATTTTCCTCAGCATGTAAACAGTCAACAAATCAGACAATGCAGAGCAGAGCAGATTTGACCCTACAAGCAACTTGTTTTTGAAATTTCATTAGTTTAGAGCTCCCTAATGAGATTCACACACAGTTAGGAAAAACAATGTATAACATTTAAACAAGCAGTGCCTTGGGAAAAAAATAATACAAATATAACCCTAGTTCATACAAAATACCTAAAAATAACCATATAATCAGCAACAACACCCAAAGATTTAAAAAAAGCCAAAACGCCACACAATCAGAATTTATATTGTCACTCTTGCATATCCAGCACATGTTCTAAATACCCCGGTTGCAGCAAACATGCGTACTCAGCGAATTTCCAATGCGTATATATGGGTCTCACTACTACCTAGAGCCACTTACCAAGTTTCACAAAAATACATAGCATTTTATTTATTCTCTAAAAGAATAATATTAGAATTGAGTACGCAGGTTTGCTGCAATGAGGAAGATAAGAAATGTGATTTTTGCAATTATCACTATAACTCAACCAGGTGAAGCTACATACCAAGTTTTATTAATTTAGGTTCATAAATAAGGGAGATATACAACTTTACTTATTCTCCATTTGAATAACATGGGGGCCGAGTATGCAGGTTTGCTGCTACCGGGAAAAATCAACAAAAAACCTGTTTTGTGCAAATATCAATATACCACAACTATTTGAAGCCACATATCACGTTTCATCAATATACATACATGAAATTTTATTTATTCTCCATAAGGATAACATTGGACAACGTAGTGTGTTCAGCACTTTGAATATCACTGCAACGGTTGGACGTAAAACAACAATTAAAACACTAAAATGGTTGTTTTATAGAGCTAAACTTATTGGTAGAAAGAAATGTGGAGTTTTTAGTAAAATTATCTGAGGAAAATCTAAAAACCGTATTCCCGTAAGATTAACATGGGAAATTTTATGGATACGGTTTTTTACTTTTCTCCACAACCACTTAAGCACTTAACCCATTGGCGTAGACATACGAGCAGGTCTCGTTCCTTACTTGTAATTTTATTAACGTGTGAATTGGAGTATAAAATTGGTGTTTTTAAATTGATTAATGGCATATTTTAATTAAAATATTGTTTTCTTTCAGTTTAGAGAGTCGCATTGGCACACACACAGTAGACATAAGTAGAAATTAGCAAAATCAGTGTTGACCATGTGCAAGTCTCATAGAATTAACCGATCCCGTCAACTTCCAAGCAAGCCTGCCACCGTTTATTTTACTTGGGCCCTCCCACCAACTTTGCCACAGACTGGTTAACTCATTGAGAGTTGCACAACTGGTCAGTTTGGTCGTGTGCTGGAATCGAACCCACGAACATCGTATCGCCACCTGGCCAAGGTGTTTCCACGACGTAGCCAACTCAGCTAACACGACCAAAGGCCTGGCGGCGATATTAAGTGTTTTCAGTCAGTCCGCGCCCCTAGCGGATAGAACCGTAGACGCCCGCGGTCATTAGTTACATATTTTGCTGCTTGAGTGCAGCACCAATCAATTCCCGTTATAGGCTACTACAAATAGAATAAAATAATTACTACCTCAATGGGTTAAGATTTAAAATACTAAACTGTTTGTTTTTTAAGCTCTATAAAATGGCTATAATTAAAATTTAGTGTTTTTTAAATTTTAGGGTAAAAAGTTTAAAAAACTGATTTTTGGAAATTTTAAACCCCCATAAAACCCCCTTCCTATAGACCGATCGATCTGGTTTTCGAACTTAAAATGTTACTCTCCACATTTGTGTCAAATTTCATAAAAATCGGGCGTTTCTTTCAAAAGTTATCGCGGTAACGGACAAATAACGGTATATATAAATTTGGACGAATAGTGTTTTTGACATCTGGGGACCTCAAAACAAAAAGTTATCATGGTTATCATGATCAAAAAGTTATCATGGACCATTAGCTTCAGTCTTACCATGCCACCTACGGTAATAGATTCTTCCCTATAGGGGAAATCAGCTAAAAATGTAGTTTACATACCTACAATTATACGTACAATTACTGTAACAATGTAACTAAATTTTCTTTACAGTGTCTCTTTACTGTATTTTCCGGGTCAGAAAATCTAGCGCATGTAAGGCCCATTCTACACAAGTGTGAAACCCGGGACGGGATTCCCGCATCGGGGCCGTGCACTCGACAGGAACCATTTAGTTGGATTGGCGTGTCTACATGAGCGGGATTCCCGTAACCGGAGGACGCGGCAGGAGGCGGGTGCGCGGAGCTGACGAGGACGTCAGCGTCAATCCCGCCCAGCCATTCACACGTAGCGTTTTCACCGCGCGCAGCAGGCAGCAGCTCACTTCGCATCCATTGTTAGTTGGGTTCAACACGGTGCTGTGTAATGTTTGACACAGAGACGTTTATTTGTGAGAAAGATGCAAGATAGAGACCTGTGCTACTGGCGTAGTAGTCAAAAACAGTAAAATATTTTACAATTTTTTTTAGTTTTTTTCTTAATATCTCTGAAAGTATACTGCTGACAGAATATGTTGTCCAATCTTTCTTAAACTGAATAACATTTGCTAAAGTTTGAGACCATAAAGACTTCAGTACGTCCATTATTTACGAAGATACAATACTTAAAAAATTTGAAAAAATTCAAACAAAAATAAAAATGTTTGTTATGGTCTATTTTTTGTGACGTATTGTAAAAAAAAGAAAAATTGTATATCTCGCTTATTTATAAACATATACTGACAAAACTTGGGATATGGCTTCATCTGGTTGTATTTAATAGTTTTTTGCTCAAAACACAAATTTGTTGCCGAAGGTTCTCATTGCAGCAAACCTGGGCAATCAACCCCCATTCTATTCTTATAGATAATATTTACAATGTTATCCCCCCTTAATTATAAAGAAAAATTAGTAAAACTTGGTAAGTGGCTTCACCTAGTTGAGTTCTATTGATATTTGCATAAAAACCCATTTTTTTTCCTGGTTGCAGCAAACCTGGGTACTCAACCCCAATGTCATTCTTATAGAGAATAATTAATGGGGGCTGAGATTTAAAGTATTGCATCTTAGTAAATAATGGACGTATTGAAGTCGTTATCATGTCAAACTTTGGAAACTTTAATCCAGTATAAGAAAGGATTAAGGGCAACATATCCTGTGAGAGACATACTTTGGAGATGTTTAGCAAAAACTGAAAAATGTGCAAAGATTTTACTGTTTTTTGGCTACTATGCCAGTAGCTCAGGTTTTTCAAAGCTGCAAACTTGGTTTTTTACTCGTGGTATAGGTCCTAACAACATACTAAAAATTATAACTACATGACCTTTTGCACGCAAGTGTTTTTTTGACTGGACTTAATATAGGGTCTAACTTTGAATATCTGGAGTTGGACAACCACAGCTACACAACCTAGCTACACCGCGTCCATCTCGTGTCTGAACTACCTCGTGTAGAATGGCCTAACAGGTTTCATGCGACGGGGATCCCGCCACGTGTGGTTTGCACAAAATTTTGGCGCGGTCACACAGGAATCCCGACGCGGGATTCACACACTTAATGGGCTTAAGAGTGGGTTGAGAGAACTATTAACCTTCTCCTGTTAATGCACAACATGGTGAGAAAATTTTAGTGATGTGATAACATATTATTTTTTTAAGAGCAATAAATTCTGCAACTTAATATTATTTATTCATCTCACACTAATTTGTATTATATGTTTGAGGTATAATAAATTATTTTTAAATAATAGATACCAAGTAACAGATATGTGAATAAAAATTTTTACAGAACTATTCAAACAAATATAACAATGCACAGCTGTGTTAAAACAGTGATAATAAAAAAATGCTTTGTCCAATGAAAAGAAAGCACCCTTTTTGGGGGGGAGGGGAGGGGGTTAAATTCCTTTGTCAGAGATATTCTAGAGCTATTTTATTTTTCTACATAACTTATAATAAATGTGAGCTCTTGTCAGTCCCTGGCAAGCCAATATAACAGCTTATGCTGTTTTATCATAAGCAACAGCGCCAATAACTTTATTTGTGATCAAATGTAGAACAATAAAAACAGACGGTCACAAATAAGACAATGGCATCGTCTTGTATCATGATATAGTGCCCAGGAAGTATTATGGCCTGTCTCTCTTAACACTGCCTAGCTACAACCCTAAGTAAAAAGATTATCTTTCATCCAATGAATAAAGAAAGGTACAAACAAAACTGTATTATGCTCTTAACCTATAATACCAATATGCTATCACAAGTAGGCCTACTGTGAAAACTGTCAAAAACTTGAAAATGCAAGACAAATAATGTCTTAATCACCAAAAGCAAAAAAATTTTGATAGAATAAACTTACCTTAGGAGTTGAATTATTATCATTCAACTCATCTGCAGAAGACCTTAAGTCTATGTTAAGGAAAATCCTCTTAAGGCAGAATAATAGTGCATATTATATTCTATGTACAGTATATATATATATATATATATATGGTGTCTGTAAAGTGCATTCGAAAAGTTTGGCATAAGGTTCTATGGGTCAAAGTAAGTAAAGTTCCTGTAAACATAGGACCTAAAATGCTTAATTTTTTATCTGCCAGTATGTAGGTGTTTTTAAATAAATCACACTATATTTTAATATTATAAAGCTGAAATGTGTTGAGTTTGTTCGTGGCTCGATCACACTCCGACTACTGAACCGATTGAGCTGATATTTGGTAGGAAGATAGCTAATATCCTCAAGAAACACGTGTATATTCGTTTTTAAAGTCCTTTTGGGTCCCACTCCTTTTACAACTAAAACTACAAAAACCTTTCTATGGTTTGTAGACACCCACATAAGTTAGTATGGATAAGTAGGTAACAAGGAGCAAATTCCTGACCAGATGGGCAAATTCATAGTCATAAATCTTTATTCATTTTTTACACATGTAGTACAATAACTATTTATTGTATTTATTATCATAGTTCATTTACATAAACAAAATAACCTTATCATTAACATACAAAAATATCAATCAACGTTATTTAGAGTTAGAGAGGGTGGAAAGCTCTTCAATAGAATACAATGCTTTGTTCATTAAATCAATTTTCATTTTTTTTTTATTTCAAGCCTTTATCAGCTTTTATATTTTTTGGAATGTATTTGAAAAATACGTTCCCCATATATGTTGGTTTTTTTTAATGTTAGCCGGTGGGGGTGGATAATTTTGTTCCTTCCTGTAGTATTATAGGGATGAGTTGGTAATTTAATATTAACGTTTAGTTTTTCATTTTTTTGCTGCGAGAATAGATTTAAATATATACTGACTGAAAACAATAAAGAGTTGCAAACTTTTAAAGTGATCCCTTGGCGAATCATCAAATTTTAGCTTTAGCATAATTCTAATAGCCTTTTTTTGTTGTTTTAAAATACTTTCCATACAGTATTTATTTTTTTTTTTTTATCCGTAAAGTGCAATACAAAATGAAATGTGAGAATGCAAATGGGCAAAATATATGTTTTTCAGTGTTTTTACATCACAATAGTAACTCATTCTTGCTAATGCATAAACTTCAGTTTATTTTAGTTAAAACTTTATGTATATGATCATCCCAATTTAGATGCTGATCTATTGTTAACCCCAGAAAATTTACACTATCCCTCTTTTCAATGTCATTTGATTCATAAGTTTCTACTGGATCTTTCAACATTCTGTTTTGTGGAGTTTTAAAATGTACAATTTTTTTGTGTTCAAGAGTAAATTGTGTTTTTTAAGAAAAATTCCAATATTTTATAATTCCCTACATGCATAAATTTCTGTTTCCTCTGGCAATCTTGATGATACCACCAATTTTGCATCATCAGCATATAGACAGAGGTAACTATTCAGGTTATATACTAGAGCCCTATCCATCACCCTTAGATAGCAAAGAAAGAGAAAAGGCCCTAAAATAGACCCCTGGGGTACACCAAATTTTAAGCTCACAAAGACATTTTAATTCACAAAGAATTCCCCCATCCTGTCAGCTTGGATCTGTGCTGTCCACCCTCCTTGGTCCTCTTGAGGTCTGCCCTCCCCTTCAACTCTGCCACAGACAGGTGACCTCTATGATATGAGTTGTACATAAAAACCACCAAATGAGACGAGATTGAAACCCTTGATCCAAATGCTAGCTCCTGGCAGGGAGGATAACACTTTAGACTGCACAACTGATGATATTTTCAGCTGTATCGAACCAGGAGCTATTACTATTATAACCTACATATTGGAAGAGTTAGTTCTGTTTTAGTATACCAATTTGTATATACTACATGACAAAACTAAGACCGTAGAGAGTGCTTACAAACGGTACGGTTGCTCTTACCATATCTGACTATGTTTTTAGGTATCAGATTCAAATGACAGCTTATTCACACTTGGAGCTCAAATGGTTGAAGAGCTCTAACAATTAAGTACATTTAACATGTTTTACAGCAATTAACTTTATGTTACATAGAACTATGAATAAATATGTTTTTTAAACTAGCTGTAAATCAAAGGATACTTTTTGTTGCTTTTTGGAGTTTTATAAACTGTTAAAGGAGTGGTAGATTGCCGAGCATTGGAAGAACTGACATTCTCTTTCTTTTTTCCTAGTTCTTTCCTCTCAAACTGCACTAATGCTTCCTCGGTAGGAGCCACTCCATTGAGATTGGTAACGGAGTAGGCCGCCCATGTTTCAACGAAAGCTTCATCATCAATATTATGAACCACACATAACTCAACACCTGTTAAAATAAAATAAGTTAGTCATATAAATCAGCTCCTCCAAAAGTATTTGGCTAGAAATGTGTAAAAACTTACCTATCTTAATGGTATTCTAAATTACATAAGAGTAATCATAGAATAAATACCCCCGTAGCAGCAAACCTGCGTACTTAGCGAATTTCCAATGCATATATATTAATCTTAATGCCACATAAAGCTACATACCAATTTTCATCAATATACATTCATAAATAAACAATTTATGACATTTTAATTATTCTCCATAAGAATAACATGGCGGCTGAGTATGCAGGTTTGCTGAAGCAAGGAACACGAAAAAATGGGGTTTTATGCTAATATCAATATAACTCAACTAGGTGAAGTTACTTACCAAATTTCATTAATTTATTTTCATAATTAAGGGAGATAACACGTTACTTATTCTCCATAAGAATAACATGGGGCTGAGTACGCAGGTTTGCTGCTACGGGAGCCTTTGTCAAAAAATTGTTTTTTTGAGGAAATATCAATGGTCCACAACCAGATAAAGCCGTATACCAAGTTTCGTCAGTATATGTTCATAAATAAGCGAGATATAAAATTTTTATTTTCCTCCATAAGAATAACATTAGACAACGTACTGTGTTTAGCATTTTCAATATCTCGGTAACCAATTGACGTAGAGAAATGATCAAAATACCAAATTGTGTGTTTTTTTAAGCTGAATCCAATGGGAAAAAATAAAATTTGACTATTTCCAAAATTATATGTAAAAAATTCAAAAAACCCATTTTTGGGGTACAAAACCCCCCCAAAATACCCCTTCGGAAAGAGCGATCTAGCTGGTTTTCGAACTTAAAGTCATAAATGTTGCTTTACACGTTTATACCAAATTTCATCAAAATCGGATAATTTTTACGAGAGTTATCGTGCTCACGGACACACATATATATATATATATATATATACAGTTTCGAACGAATGGTGTTTTTGGGGTCTGGGGACCTCAAAACGAAAAGTTATCATGGTCCCGGGCCTAGGTCTTACCATGCCGACTACAGTAATAGCTTCTTCCCTATAGGGGAAATTCGCTAAAACAGAAATAGAAGTGTGGATTATTTTATTATTAGCGCAGTACGGAAATCGAATGATTAAATAATGAAAATAAACTGTAAAAAAGCCTAAAAATCTGTTCATACAGTTAAGAATACTTGTATTTGTCTGAAGTATGGATAGCCTCAAATTGTACAACTCAATAAAAAATGACTCTGAAATAGTAAGTGTTGATCATGTAATGTAAACATTGGAAAAGCACTGCACACCAAAACAGAACATGACCGCCAGCATACACACTCTATTTTCAAGAAAACAACAGCCTCATGAAAACTTTGACTCATTTTATGCTGACCTAAGAAACCCCATAAGACCTTGCAAGTTTGAAGAACAAGAAGAAAAAATATTGAAAGCCCTTACAGGTCTTGGAATTAACAACAAAGAATTGCAGGGAAAACTGTTGAGAGAAGATACAAGTTTTGACAACGTTTTAAACTTTTGTAAGGCTTCTGAGCTTGCTAAGCAGAACATGCAAGTATCAATAAGAATTGGAACGTTGATCGTGAGAAGTGTGAAGTTGACGCAATAAATAAGAATTTATCAACTAAAGAATACGGGCAAGCTCATAACAACAACGTCTTAACACGCCAAAGGTATAGGTCAAAATAAGACCAAGAATTGTTATTCGTGTGGTGGTTACCATTATGGAATATGCCCAGCTCTAGGGAAAATTTGTAAAAAATGTAGTAAGCCAAACCACTTTGCAAATGTTTGCAGGACTAATTTAAAGTTTCTTGGTTCCAAACAACAATGTAATGATTTGTTGAATATAAGTAATGATGGTAAATCAGCTGAAGAAAATCCTTATCATGACTCAGATATTAATAGTATTTCAGTGGTTGATTCTATAAGAAACAAAAACACTTGGTATAAAACGGTTTTAGTTGAAGGTAAAGAAATAAGGTTTAAACTAGACAGCGGGGCTGATGTTAATGTGTTACCATATCATTACTTTAAAGAACTCAACATGTCTCAGAAAATGAAGCCTTGCAATACCACATTACAATCGTTTGGGGGATTTTCCATCAAACCGTGTGGTATAATTGATGGTCAAATCGAGACGGATCATAAACTTGACATAGCTAGCTTTCTAATTGTAAAAAATGAAAACACACTGCCTATATTAGGTTTTGAGACTTGCATTAAGCTAAATTTACTAAAGCGTATCGACAGTGTAAGTAGTCAAAATGAAAAAGCCTACCTGGATAAGAGAAACAATAAATCTTTGAGAAAAAACAAAGATGTTTTTGAAGGATTAGGTTGTTTTCCCGATAAGTGCAAAGTAAAAATCAAAGAGGGTGTGAAGTCAACCATCAGTACTGCCAGGAGACTACCTCTAAAAATTAAAGATAAGTTTAAGGACACTTTGGATTCTCTTGAAAGAGGAATAATAAAGCCTGTTGAGGAACCAGTAGATTGGGTAAGTAATGTTGTAGTCGAAGAAAAACCTAATGGTTCTCTAAGGCTTTGTATAGACCCAATTGAATTAACCCTTCCAGGACTACTGACGGATATATCCGTCTATGTTTTTATCTGTAGCGGGTCAAAAAACTGATATATACGCAAGTGGTTTTTCGTGTTCAGGACTTTTAACGGATATATCCGTCGTATTTTATAAAACCAATATAACATATTTAACCTTACTGTTTTAGTAAAATACCGTGATACAATAACCAACATTAGTTAGGGAAACCTATAAAAATATTATAGCCTGTTATCGAGACTCCTTTTGCTGTAGGGAATTTTACTGTGGTATGTTTGCAATGATGTAGACGACAAGCAGGACCTTCAGTCAGTAGTTTTGGTCGGTCTGCCGTGTTGTACTGTACTGTACAGTACTGTAGGTTATCTTAAGACCTATCTGTTGAGAGGGGCGTTTTACAGTGTCCATGACTACATAAGAAATTTACAATTCAGAAGTGTTGACTGTTTTGTTATTGAAATAACTTTTGTAAATGACTCATGCCAATGCTCAAACAAGTTTTAAGGCAATAAAGGATTATTGATTGATTGATTGATTATTGACTGATATGGTTTTGACAAAAAGGTGCTGTGATGTATGGTGCTATGGTGCTGTTAGATTTGGCTTGTGAGTGCTGAGATATATTTTTTAACAGGCCGAGTTATAACTATCAGTTAGACACTCAGTATGGTTGGAACTCAGTGTGAGGGACATAAAAATAAATTTACTACTTCAGTTTTCTAGTAATCAACAGGAAATAATGATCACTAAAAGTGCATCATTTAGTCATAGAGTTACTGCTTCACTTTGGGGCTGATCCAGACCCAGGGTGTTTTTTAAAAGCAGAAATATTAATTTTTAAATTGCTTTCTGACTTATTAACAACATTTTTGATAGCATGTTAATAACCAGTAACTAATGTAATACAGTGGAACCTCAGTAACTCGAAGCTCAGGGGGAACGGGAAAAATTCGAGTTATTCAATATTTTGAAATATTGAAGTTTGACTTATCAAGGCGATTTTCCACAGACTTCGACTTAATATATCACGGCAACTCAATATATGGATCATGGAAGCGTAGAATCCTTACATCATTTTGTGCTTTGTATCATAAATAGTCATACCATGTAATAATTATTTTTAAAATTAAAAAGGATTTAAACCATTTTAAATGTCTAAAATAACCCTGGAAATATTTTGTAAAGCTTCTTTGGTTAACGTAGTAGAGGATGAAATACTTCCTTCAGTGAAAATTTTGTAAAGTAGGAAAGTGAACAAAGAATGACTCACAGTTCGGTATTTTGGTGATGTTTTGTCCGTTCAACCACTTCTTGTTTATTTTCTAGACTTTTGCTCACTTCTTATCACCTGCCCCAAAAAATTCTTCCCCCTTACGGGAGTCAGTTCTAACCAACTGCGGATCGATCAATTAATCATCGTTCAATTTAGCTGAACATCAGTGTACTGTAGGCTATTAAAATAATTTTCAAAACGAAAAGGGAACAAAACATGATAAAAATTAAAATTGCAGAATTAGGGAGAAGCAGTATAACACTTAATTTTGTTTTAACAATTTTCAACAGAGTGTTCACTGGTGTTCCAAACTGCTTCCCCATATCCTTTTTCTTTTATTTCCTGTGCCAACAGCCTCAATCTTCAACTTCTCCTGAATAGGGGAACACTTAGTAAAAACACAACCTAAAAACTACGTTTCACGCACTACCTACATCCAGAACCTCTATACTCACACTAACTAACGACACCGGACACAAATCGAATTAAATCAAAACCATTTTATTTCAGAACACACATAATTTACAACAATATGAGACTGATCCTTATTTATTAAAATTAAATCCTCTCATAGGTGAAACCCGTGCGTGAGGATGAGTACGTTTGGTATGCATGTTGCTCATCAAAAATAATTTGTCGGTTGTTTTACTGACATCAGGAGCACCCGGGAAAGAGTAGATGTAGTGGAGAGGGAGTGTTGGAATCCAGCTGCAAAGTCACTGGAGGTTTGGTGAATGAACAACTTCGACTTATAGAGGTTCCCAAGTCAATACTTCGACTTATAGAGGTACGGCGATTGTACAGATTCGAGTTATAGAGGTTCTACAGCTAAAGCTTCGAGTTATAGAGGTGCGGCGACAGGCTGAGAATAGTGCAAAAATTTGAGTTATCGAGATGTTTACTGCTGACCCTTCGACTTATAGAGGTAAAATAACATAGCATTAGGTCTCCAGGCAAGTTCAAGGGGAATGACAAAAATTTGAGTTAGGTAACAAGGAATTTGAGTTATTGGGGTTCGAGTTGTCGAGGTTCCACTGTAGAATTGTTAAATAATATATTAGTATTGATTCAATATATAATAGCCTAGTTAATTCAGTAATATCCTACACATTGCAGCAAGGCCTAATTTAAACTAGTTTACAACTTGTATGAAGAAACATTTCTAAAGTCCATTTTACTTATTTGCTTAGGTTATTGACATTTTTATAGCCTAAGTACTGTATGTTTTAAAAATAAAATTACTGTAAACTGTGGTTAACCAGGGACTAATCTTTACCAGATCATTGGTTATCCAGATAAGCTGGCCAGTATAAAACAGCTTTCTATGTAGTTAAAAGTAGCGTAAAGCATTGTCCCATAGCCTACATTTTATAGTGAATGCAAAGTCCTGCGATAGCATAAGTACTGCCATTTTGCAGGATAAGTATCATATAAATTGAACATATACATAGTACTAAGTTACTGAACAGGTAGGGGGCCTATAATCTGCCACATCAGTTGTAACATATAATTTGCCACATTAGTTGTAACAGGGCTAGGCTATACTAGGAAACTCAATTAGCCTACAGTAATCTGAATAATTGGAAATTAACATTAACCCTTTAGTTAATGGACGAAAGGAACAAAAAAGTAAAATAATAAACTAACTAACTAGACCCATAGACCTACCTAGCCTACAAAAATATAGCCTAGGCCTCTTAACAATTTATTACTTTCACAATTATTTTAAAACTTTGTTAGCCTAACTTAAATGGTGTAGATTTATATTTATTAGCCATAATCAAGTAACTAGCCGCCACCATTACACAGCACTCTCTCTAAGCCATGTGCATGTGATGAAGTAGCTCAGTTGGATGACTCACTTAAGAGCAGTGTTTCCATCCAACAAAATAGTAAATTCTAATAACCAAGGCTAAAAACCTCACACTCTATCCCTCCTCATCCCACAACTTTCACACCAACATAATAAAGTGATATTGGTGTACACCGTAAATAGATGAAAATGAAAATAAAAGACTATACCTCCTTGGGAATATTTAAAACTTAACACTTCTATTTTCGGCAAGAGTAATAACACAACTACTGTTTGTTGATTAAGTTATTGTTCTGACTTTTATTCTCTTGGAGCAACGACCCACCCAGCCTACATAAATTAGTTGACAAGGATAAATACCGGTAACCAAAGTCCTATACTTATAAATTTAAAACTTCTCAATACCTAATACCATTACATGTCCTCGATCCTTATATATTTGTACTAAATTGGGTTGTTTCCTTTGAATGGGAAACGCTGCCTGAGAGGTGAGAGTCATGGAAGTTAAATTAGCAGTTAATCAGCTGAATTTTATTTAAGCACAGATATTTGTTAACAAATATAAATTTAAATATTGTGTAGTATACAAATACAGTAAGAAAGTCATTTAAATAAATTTGTATAGGTAGTAGAAATGTGACTCTTTAGATAATTTATAAAATGTATGATTCTGAATGGACTGTGGCCTCAACATGGTTTCAGTCAGGAGGAATCTAGCAAAGAAATCATATTTTTTGTACTAACCTACATTTACCAAAACAAAATACCAGCCAATATCCACCTGCACTCTAGCATTAACGCATTTAGTGCCAAGCACGGGAATTTCAGCGGTTGCTTTACTAGAGAAACAAGTGCAATTATCATAAACATGATTAACACAGTGAAAACATTAATAAGCTAGCCCTAGAAAGCCAACAGTACTAATTTATTTTTAAGCCGCCTAACTTTATCATATTGCAGGTTCATTTATCAGGCCCACTCCGTGAACATTCGGTGGACTTATACCAAAGCTTAAGCCTCTTGGGCTAAGGGGGCCTAGAAAGCTAATCCTATACTTCAAGAGGCAGAATAATTTTTGGCCTCGTAATTATTCAAAGGGTAGAATAAGTTGTTATTAAAGCACAACTAACATAAACATACACTAACATAACATAAACTAACTAATATAAAATATGCTTAACATTTATACTAAACTTACATTTATCAAGGATACCGTCTGATACTTCAAAACCTAACTCACTGAATTGCAATTTTAAGCCTTCTCTAAGAGCCATGAAAGCAAATTTTTTGCCTCAAATTGTAATGTTCTCATACGTTTTACTAAAAAAATGTTATTCAGTAGGATTTAATTTCTCCAAACACAAATTATAGAAAAGCTGGAACTTCTAAGTTGTCATAGTACACTAGTCTAGTACAAGAGTACAAGTACACTGACACTTTTTATTTTCATGAATAATTTTCCCGCCAGATATTAGTACTGTACAGTGTTGCCACCAGGTAGATGAAATTTTACCCTAAACGTGTGATGAAATTATCCTAAACTTTTTGTAAATTACCCTACGAGTTGATTTTCTTCTCTAAAAGCTCAAAATACACTAGAGATTGGTTTTAAAACACGATTAAGGCATAAAAAGTAAGGTAACATAGTACTCAATACTCACATACATCACACATAAAACGAAATATGTTTAAAAAAATTCAAATAAATATTCTGTTGTAATATTTTTATTCAGCACTATACTTAATGTGCTGGTATCGTCACTAATAGAAACTTGCTAATTTTTGTTATTAACAATAATTGTTGGGAGTACTTTATTGTTTTATAAACTTATTTCAGTTGTACAAATTTGTTAATGTTATTTTTTCTAAATAATAATGCCCAGAGAATATATTTTTTATCTTATTACTATTTGATTAGATCAATAGGTTTCATTTTAATACACCACATCACACAAATTTACACAAAATATGCCTTGTTGTGATGTTTTTATGTGCACTCCCCACCTGGCTCACCATGAGGATTCACAGGCATAAAATACAATTTAGTTCCTTCATACAAATATGTGTCAAAATAGAGAGAATATTCAGGAAACATATTTTATACAACAGCGCTGTAAATCTAACAACCATATAAGCCGCCACCATTACACAGCACTCTCTCTAAGCCATGTGCATGTGATGAAGTTGCTCAGTTGGATGACTCACTTAAGAGCAGTGTTTCCATCCAACAAAATAGTAAATTCTGATAACCAAGGCTAAAAACCTCACACTCTATCCCTCCTCATCCCACAACTTTCACACCAACATACACTAACCTGTGGTGAGGGCCCTTGTCAACGCCCATATCCAAGTTGGTGACCTGTTAGCGAATTTCCCCTATAGGGAAGAAGCTATTACCGTAGGTCTCATGGTAAGACTTAAGCCCGAGACCATGATAACTTTTTGTTTTGAGGTCCCCAGATGCCAAAAACACTATTCGTTCAAATTTATATACATGTGTATATATATATATATATATGTGTGTGTGTGTGTGTGTGTGTGTGTGTGTGTGTGTGTGTGTGTGTGTGTCCGTGAATGCGATAACTTGAGTAAAAAACGTCCGATTTCGATGAAATTTGGCTCAAATGTGTAAAATGACATTCATGACTTTAGGTTCGAAAACCAGAAAAATCAGACCATGGGAAGGGGGGTTTATGGGGGTTTTAAATTTTCCAAAAATCAGTTATTTGCATTTTCACCCTAAAATTTTTTAAAAACTTAATTTTGGTTTTCACCATGATATAGAGCTTAAAAAACAAATAATATGGTATTATTAACCTATGTTAAGTGGTTGCAGAGAAAATCCAAAAAACATACTCATAATATCTCCCATGTTAATCTTATGGGGAAAAAGGTTTTTGGCTTTTCCTCAGTTTATTTGAATGTAAACTTCACATTTTCTTTTACCAATCTGTTCAGTTCCACAAAACAATCATTTTGGTGTTTAAATTGTGGTTCTACGCCCAACCGTTGCAGAGATATTCAAAGTGCTAAACACAGTACGTTGTCCAATGTTATCCTTATGGAGAATAAATAAAATTGTATATCTCGATTATTTATGAATGTATGTTGATGAAACTTGGTATGTGGCTTCACGTAGTACTGGTATATTGATATTTGTACAAAAAATTGATTTTTTGTTGATTATTCCCGTAGCAGCAAACCTGCGTACTCAGCCCCCATGTTAATCTTATGGAGAATAAGTAAAATGTAATGACTCCCTTAATTATGAACATAAATTAATAAACCTTGGTATGTAGCTTCACTTGGTTGAGTTATATTGATAATTATATAAAAACCCATTTTTTGTTCCTTGTTGCAGCAAACCTGCTTTCTCAGCCCCCATGTTTTCTTATGGAGAATAACTAGAATGTTATATAGCGCTTATTTATGATTGAATATTGATGAAACTTGGTATGTGGCTTCGCCTAGTTAAATTCTATTTATATTTGCATAAAAACCAATTGTTTGTGTTCCTTGTTTCAGCAAACCTACGTACTCATTACCAATATGTTATTCTTATGGTGAATAATTAAAATCGCTTATATGTGAATATACTTTTATAAAACTTGGTATGCGGCTTTATGTGATATTAAGACATGTTAGGCATTGGAAATTCGCTGAGTACGCAGGTTTGCTGCGACGGGGGTATTTTCTTTCTTGTGTCAGCGATTTTACATCTCTATTTGTTGCGACAGCACCATACTAAACATGGGTTGCATATTGGAAATCAGGGTAGGACTTTGGTAGCTTCCCTTGTAAAAATGATAGTTTCATCTGCAAATGGAAGTCTTCATCTGGATAACCTTCAGTCTTCGACAGGATGTTATAATTCTCTGGTGCATCCAGTTCACAGCGGGCTCGATCTGAGCTCATCCTATGCAAACCGCCTGTTGGAAGGAGGCGCAGAACCACTGATACTGTGAATGTAAGTCGATCTCTACCTCCAGTATTGCCATGCAATACAAATGATTGTAACAACGGAAATCTGTCAGCTACAGTACCTCAAGGGTCACATTTGGGATCACCTAGCTTCAACAGCGGACCCGTAGTCTCTCCCGGCCACCACCTCTACAGTGAAGTGACTAAAAGGACTTCTCCAGATGTTTCTTCCCAACAACCATTGTTGAGCACCCTTCCTCAGGCTATAGTCTCCCAGGGAGCATCATAGCTACCACCCTACTTATCACACACTTCTGATCTGCAGTTGCCGGTCCTGTCTGGTGGATATCTTGAACCAGTGGCTGATTCCTGGCCTCTGCGGATGCAGCAATCATCAGGCCCGCCACCATCTGTCAACCCTTCATCCTGGGTACATCCTCCCCCAATTGGTGTCAGTGAGTGCAGCTCTTTTAATAAGTTCAGTTTTTTAGGGAAGTGCCAAATACCGCCAATGTTTCAAGTTCAAAGTCCTCTTGTAATGTAGTTCGTAGTCATTCTGATAACTGGGTAAAATTGATGGTCGTAAATTGTCAGTCTTTGAGGAATAAGTTAGAAGAGCTCTCAGTGGTCTTAGAGGATTTCAACTGCAACATTGTTTTTTTAAATGAACATTGGTTACTCAGTGATGAGTTGCCATATTTTATGTTCCAGCAAATTTCAAACTTGCTTCGGCCTTTTGTAGGCAGTCTGACCCTCATGGAGGAGCTTGTATTTTACTTAACAACATTTTAAATTTGAAGTTATCGATATATCAAACTTTGTACAAGTTGAGATTCTCGAGGCTGTTTGTTTGTATTTGACAGATTTTAATGCTATTTTGGTCTCTATGTACAGAACTCCTAACTCAGACACCAAGCAATTTTTTAAGGCTCTTGATGATCTACTTCAAGTTATAACAAAGGAAAAAAAAATAGTTTCCTAATTCTTGGAGGAGATTTTAATATCAACATTTTAAAAACAGATAATGTAACGGATCAGTTTTTGAATATTTTAAAGTCTTTTAATTTATATTGTGTTAATAAAGAACCGACTAGGGGAAAAAGTTGTCTAGATAATGTTATTACAAACTGGAATGTTGATGATTACAAACAGATGTTGTGGAGGGAAAAATCTCTGACCATTTAATTGTTTGTTTTGAATTCTGCACAAGGGTATCTGTTCAGGTCAGGAAAAAAGAAGTTTCTTTTAGGAAGCTTAACTTGGAGAACTTAACTTTGCTCTGTTCCAATTTGAGTAATGTCAACTGGGGTCCCCTTTACAGCATTAATGATGTCAATGAAGTTTTTTCTTATTTTTTATCTACTATGTTAGAATTATATAACAAGTATTGTCCTAAGTTCACAAAATTAGTTAGTTCAAATAAAGTAAGGAAATGCAAACCCTGGTTTGATGAGTCTTTAAGGAATAAAAAAAAACACATTGATTCTTATGCAGGATATGTTAAAAATACCAATTTATTGTAGTAATCAACACTTGAAACTGATTGCAATCAACTACAGGAAAAGATATAGAGCTAGTATAAGAGAGGCTAAAGTAAGGTATAATGAGGAATTTATTAAGAAATCAAAAAATAAATGCTCAGCCGCTTGGCAAGTCATTAAGTCAGAATCTGGTTTAGTCCATGTTGGTACTGACTCTTCACCACCTTTCTCAGCTGATGAATTTAATGACTGGTATTCGGATTATGGAAGGCAGTTACTTGTTAAATCATGCAGTGTATCTTCTAACAATGACTTCCTTAAATACGTACATGCCTAGTTCTGTTGCCTCCTCTGAAGATTTTGTGTTTCAGTTGGTCTCGGTCCCTGGGTTGTATGACATTCTTAGGAACCTGAAATCCTCAAAGAGCGAAGATATTTTTGGCTTATCAAATAATACAGTCAAGTTCATTGCTCCTGTCATTCTTGAACCTTTATCTTTTCTTCTTAACCTTTCGTTGACCCAGGGGTGCTTTCCGGAATGTCTGAAAACTTCAAAGATGATTCCTCTGTATAAGAAAGGAAAAAAGGATTGTATCTCAAACTATAGACCCATTTCGATCGTGCCGGTTTTCTCAAAAGTCTTAGAGACGTCCGTCAAATATCAACTTTTTAATTATTTAAACAAAAATGGTATTCTTTCAAACAGTCAATTTGGTTTCATCCCTGGTTCATCCACTATTGCGGCTCTGGAAAGTGTTATTTCTATGATTCTGTCTTCTTTTGAAGCAGGCGAGTATTTAAGTTTGGCTTTGGTGGATCTGAAAAAAGCCTTTGACAGCGTTCCACACAAAATTCTTCTGTCAAAACTATCTTCGTATGGAATAACAAATCAGCATTTGCGTTTTTTTGAAACGTACCTTTGTGGCAGGCAACAGAGAGTCGCTATTGGTAATGAAATTTCATGTTCGAAAGACGTTTTTGCTGGAATACCCCAGGGATCTGTATTGGGTCCCCTCCTGTTCATATTGTTCATAATGATCTTCCTAGTAATATGCGCTGTAAAACAGTCTTGTATGCAGATGACACGTCTTTTATCGTATCCGGTGATAGGATTGAATCTGTTGCAACAAGTATCACTAATAGTATAAATGAGTCTACCAATTGGTTTGAAGCAAACTGTCTAGAGATTAATAATTCAAAAACAGAAAAAATATATTTCTCTCTCAGGAAGTCCCCTATTGAACAAAAACCTGTCCGATTACTAGGTCTTCTTATGGATCCAAAGTTATCATGGGTGGCCCACACCAACCAGGTTATCTCAAAACTTTCTCGGGTATGTTTCCTTCTCAGAAGATTGAAATCCTCTGTATCTGAAAAGATGATGCTCATGTCTTATTTTGGCTTTTTTCATTGTCACCTTTTATATGGCAACATTTTCTGGGGTAATAGTTCCGGAGCTGGGCAAGTACTTTTGTGGCAGAAAAAGGCCTTGCGTATTATGGCAGGTATTCCTCAACAAGATAGCTGCAAACCTTTTTTCAAAAAGTTTCAAATCATGTCGGTGCAAAATATTTTTATCTATCAAAATATTCTGTATGTAAAAGAGAATAATGAACAATTTTCATTGAGGAACGAGGTCCATGGATATGAAACCAGAAACTGCCAAAATCTAAATATTAGCAGACCTCGTTTACAAAAATTTTCAAGTTCCCATAAATATTTGCAAATATCAATGTTTAATAAACTACCTATAAATTTTCGTAGAATGCCTTTCTATTCTTTTAAACGCAAACTTAATACTTTCCTCATTAACAATGTTTTTTATGACGTAAAGGCTTTTCTAGATTTTAGGGGTAATTTTGGTTAAGAACTGTTATTTTCTTGGATAATTATGTTTTATTGTTATTATGATCACTGTGTTTTTATTATTGTTTATAACAATAATTGCTATTATAAGACGATGTCCATTACACAATGTAACTTGTGTTTAAAGACAAATAAAGATATTATTATTATTATTATTACATGTGGTCCCTTGTGGTGCGAGCCCCTAAATGCGCCTATGTAGCTTATGCTTAAATCCGGCCCTGTTAAGAAGGGTTTAAAACTACATTTCTATTGTATTTTGGATTATTCATAATCACCAACATTATTTTAATCTTTGAAATTTACACAAAATATGCCTTGTTGTGATGTTTTTATGTGCACTCCCCACCTGGCTCACCATGGGGATTTCACAGGCATAACATTTCTTAAGCCACACGGTAAAATCGCCTTTCCCATCTTACTGTTTTATTAAGTCTGAAAACCTTGTTCCCGACACATCCCAATTATTTTAATGCCGAAATAGCTTGTCAAGAAAAAAAAAACAAACTCCACTAATATGGGATAGAACACTTCTATCATCATTCAACAAGTAAAAATTACAAAACATACAAAAAAACACGAACACATAGGGAAAAACTATTTCTTCCTCCTTACAACCAAAAACAATAACAAACTAAAATTAAATCATAACAAAATATAAACGTTATAAACAGCTGATCAGCCACAAGAACCTCTGGATGAACCACTTGGCCACACAAAGATCATTCAGGTGGTTCAGAGTGAGGTCATGGACATGCCCTCTGATCACCTTCCCAAAACTTTCTCCTTCAGCAGGTCGTTTATTCGTGATGCATTCCCAACAGGGGCCACTGGAGCGAAGGTGTCTGTCTGCTCCCACTTGGAGTCCGAGAATGGTTCACGGATGGTTCCAAGTCAAGGAGCGAGTCAGGAGCTGGCTTCCACGGGGTGCAGGAAGGTGTAAGTCTCGGGGTGCCAATGGGATCTTTTCCCACTGTGTTTGAGACGGAGATCACCGTCATCATGGAGTATATGCTGGGGAGATTCTGAGGAGGGGTCAAGTGGGCCTCTCAATCAACATATTTTCTGATAGCCATGCTGCTCTGAGGGCGCTGGACTCTTGTGATTTCAGGTCTAGAGTTGTATGGGACTGTTACAAAACAGTGTCTTGCGCTGGCAGACACAACGTGGTCACTCTCTGTTGGGTACCTGGCCACTCGGGCATAAAAACCAAAAAACCACACAACAAAAAAACGCAATACAATCAAAAACACAGAAAGCATGTTGTTGGGGAGTTGTATGTGTGGGGGGGGGTGACATTGTGTTGCTCTTTTGTGTTTTTTTTCGTTTGTGGCCAAATGGTTTCTGCGGTTTAGGTGGCGGACAGGTTGGCTAACACGGCTGCCTCCTCGGCTCTCATGGCCCCCCCCTTTTTGTGGGATATCTCGTTCTTGTGCTTCACAGGTCATCAGTGCTTGGGCTCGGGACTGTCGCAGGAGATGGGCATTGGTCCCTCTCCACAGGGTAAGCAAGCTGAATCTCCAGAGACCATCCCAGCAAGTCACCAGGAAGCTCCTGTGTCTCAGTAGGCTGGACATCAAGCGCTTCACAGGTATGATTCGGGCCATGGTCACCTGAGGAAACACCTCTTGCGCATGGGCGTCTTCAATGGTAATCCTGCATGCAGTAAATGTGGGCAGTACGAGGAGACTGCAGATCATCCGCTCTTCCATTGCGATGAGCTTAGGGAGGTAAGGGCTTCAACTTTGAGAACTATGGCAAGGGGTGGATACCTGCCTCCTGAGGAGCCCATCGATAGGATAATGCAGTTTATCAGGCTCTTGAACCTGGAGAAGTCCTGAAACCAACTCTCAATACTTTTTCGGGGGTGCGCAATAAGCCCAATGCGGCTGATGAGCCTCGGGACTCGTCCGCCCCTTCTGTTGATGATGATGCTATCATAATTACTATGGTGATAGCATAGTAAAGATGCTATAACACAATCCAGGATGTTAACACTTTCCTGTCTCTACATCTTAGAAACAACAAAAATGCATGGTATGTTGTATGAGTATATGTGTTCTTGTGTGAGGAAGCAACTTCCATAACTAGGCGACTAAGCAATGGGCAGGTCAAAATCATACAGTAGCTTTTGAGCGCTTGCTCTCCAGGCTAGCGTCTTTTTATAAAAAAATTGGCTGAGAGTGTCAATAGAGAAAACAATCCCAAACGTTTGAAATTTAAAGTCAAGCGCTTGTTGGAGTCTCAAACATTTTATGAAGTGAGTGAACTTTTATTGCAAAGATGGGAATGAGGAGTGATATGTGTTGTTTTGTACTTGGTGATGTGACCAAATAAGATGTATTTTCATGAATTATTAAGGTAATTTACTATCCAAGTACTGTGATACTGTTTACTCGATGGTCGGCCATATTTCGACTGAGCCGGCCAATCTACCTCAAGGCATTCTAACCCGCGATAGGTCACCCCAAAGATGGTTACTGTGCAATGTTGTATACTGCCTCAGCAATAAAGATTTTTGTTATTAATTTAATTAAAAATTATATCAACTCCCAAGTACTGTCAAAAAGTGTGAAATTCAGTAAACGTAGAAGGGTAAATTTTCCAGAAAATGGAGAACTTCCTAAAAAGAGTAATTTTCCCGAAAGGGAGATTTTTTAATGTAAATTTCTTAAAAAAGGTATTTTTTCGAAGTATATGGCACCATTTTACAACTAAACCAAAACTATATATGAATTTATTCTCAAAAGAAGTTTACAAAAGTAGAAAAAAAACAGAAACATATGTTATTAAAAAACACATGTTAAACTACATAGTCTTCCAGACTTAGTAGTTATAGTAGTTATAGTATGGTCTTAGACTCTAGGCTGAAACTGTGGTGGGGGCCTTATTTCCAAAAACACAACAACCTTTTTTCTATGGTGCGGGCCTCTTTGTCACAAATAATACTATAGGAGAAAACTCACAAATAGGTCCCTATGTCAATTATACAATCTCAGTACAGTTGTGGTAATCTATATATAAAGCCTCATTTACCCAGGAACTTTTGAAAAACCATAAGTCTGACACCGACACCCATCAATCCCACACTTGAATGAAAAGTCTCGGTGAGCAAATTGGAGGACAAATTTTAGTTTTTTAATACAATTATCCCTAATAGCACAAATATAAAGAAAAGGGATGAGTTTAAACCATTGATTTTGAATACAGAATTACCGATGGTTTTAACACACTTAAAGGTAATTCATTTCCGACAGCTGATACATTTGTTTTTATTACAGCTGTTACACGTGCGAAGAACGGGTACACATTCTACTAGTAATATTAATATATATGTAATTAATTAGTATTAGTAGTAATGTATGTTATTAGTATTCAGTGGGTTAGTAGAAGTGGTGTTAGTACTGAAAAATTCACCTCAAAACCTTTAGTAGGCTCAATTGAAATGTTGTGAATTTTACTGCCAATTAATAGTGGACTAGATTGCTAATGGACTGTTTTCTATGTTAACAATGAACGGGCAACTTTATATCGGTAGTAAATGACAATAAAGTTTGGTAAAATCAGCAGTATATGCCGACAATAATATATTTCCCAATAAGGTTTTAAGGTTTTTTACTCACTTAGAAAATGACTGAGGAAATTGTATTCCTCTAAAGAAAAATGCTAAACTAAAATCACACCTAATTATGACAAGACAATTATTAAATATGACTAGAATTATTGATCTTAAAAAACTAAAACTGATTGTAAGCAAATAAAAAAATCCTAACATACACACTATCTAGCCTAATATATTTGTCAACACTGTTCTATCAGACTTTAAAAAAAAATACCTTACAAACAATACCAAAAATAAAGATTTAAAAAAATTAGGAAAAAAAATTTCCTGTGAAAACACATAGAGAAATGTAAATTTGTTCTAATGGAGTTATAATTAAACGGGGGAAGCTCGATTACACATCATATAGATGGTCCATCGACCCTCTGATATATTGAAAGAAATTTAAATATCTGAGGAAGGGTCTATGGCCCATCGAACCATTTATACAAATTTAGTTTTGTTTATAAAAGGGGTCGATGGACCATCGACCCAGTTTATATATTTCTCTAATGAAATAAAATAAGGCTCGATGTACCATCGGCCCCAAAATTATAAATTTTAATATTATATTAAAAAAATAAGTAAAGGGTCGATTACACATCAAATAGAAGGTCCATCGACCCGTTAAATCTTTAATATCAATATGTTTCATTTCAGGGTCGATGTAACATCTATATTATGTGTAATCGAACCATGCATTTAAAAATCTAATAATATAAAGTGTAGGGTCAATTACACATCTAATAGATGGTACATTTACCCGTTATAACTTTATTCTTAATATGTTTCATTTGGGGGTTGATGTACTATCTATATGATGTGTAATCGAACCATGCGTTTAACAATCTAATAATATAAAGTGTAGGGTCGATTACACATCAAATAGATGGTACATCGACCCGTTAAAACATTATTCTAAATAACTTTGGTTTAGGGGTCGATGTACCATCTATTTGATGTATAGTCGACCTTATGTCTTTATAATATGTTATTTTATGGGTAGAGGGTCGATGGTCCATCAGTCCGAAATATAATATTTTATTTTAATTTATAAAATGGTCTGATGGCCCATAGACCCGTTTATATTTTTTATTAAATTACATTTTCTAAACAACTGATGGTCCATCGATCGTTTGTTATTTCATTTATTTTATTCAAGGATCAATGTACCATCTATTTGATATGTAATCGGCCCAGCCCCAATTAAACATGGACACTATTTATTATTTAACACCCTCCACCTAGCTTGTACAGAGTATGAAAATAATTGAAGCCAGTTAACATTTATAAAAGAATCACGTTTTATTCAAACCATTATTCACAACCCATTACAATAATAATTATGGTGTTAATAAACGCTTACTTCTAAAAAAATACATTAGAAGAACACTGAACAGTTAATACTGATGAAGCATGTAACTACTACTCATGTTAGGCCTTTGAGTGTGATCACAATCAAATTGCACTTAGATGGATAAAATGTTGGCCTTTGGAAGACCGCAATGGATAAATATAACTGCATCTTTAATTACTAAATATTTATCGTCTTTTAATTACACCACATTGTTTTAATGACAACATTGTATGAAAGACATGACAAAGTTTGAAGTATATTTGAAAGGGTAAAATATTATTAACAAAGTGAACAAAATATTTCTAAATACAAATTTATTGATTGTTTAGCTAAAGAAGCATAAATAAATAAATTTTATTTTTAAACTTATAATTACGTGTTTTTGCAATTTTTGTACATTTTATATTTATTAAAACATAACGTAAAATGACTTGCACTGTGCCTAATTAAGTTTCATATCATTTGCATTTTTTCTAAAATTCATTGGATAAAATGTGTGAAGTAAAAATTGGATCATACACAACATAAACTAAGTGAATCCATACATTTTGTTTAGGTTTCTGGTCTGACACGGTAAAACTATTTCTTTAAAAATAACTGCCTGCTATTTCTTCAATTTTAAGCTATTTGCTCTCCAAACTAGTCATTAATTTTTATTAATTAATTAGTCATAAACTACATAATTCAATAAAGAGAGATAAGCCCTACATCAATTATGATAAACAATGAGGTATGAATGAACAAATAAACAAGGTTTAAGGCAGCAAGCACAAAACCAATAGATGGAGCATACTGACCCGAGGTGAAGCCAGTTTTTGAGCGACAAATTTACAACAAGATGGCGACGGGCGATTCTTTATGTGGCGCTCTGGTTTTAACATGGGAAAGATGGAAAAAAATATGACTTATGTTCAGTTGAATTAGAATTTTTGACAAGGTAATTGGTTTGTGGCCAAATGGCTTTTTTATTTTGATTTGATGACAGTGTAACACGTAAAAATGTATAGCCCTGTACCATCTTTGATATATGTTGCCACTTATTATGTAAACACAGTATAAGTGTAAATATAGTTTTAAGTTTTGACGGGTGTATTTTATTAAATGCCGTAAGTACAAGCTTATCAAGAATTTGTTTATTTAAAAGAGCTTGGACTTTTAATGCCAAATTTAACAATGTTCTGTCTGAATCTTTGATAAAAAAAAAATGAAAATGAGTTCAAGAGTTTTCTAAGCTTGTTTACTGTTACCTTTATTTAAAATAAACCAATCGGATATGGTTCAATTTCATATTACAATTTTGTGTGCCTCATCAGTAACATGAATCAATAGTTTAGTAGGATAAAAACTTCTTATTTTGTCATGGAATAATTAAAGTGAGCAAATGTTGTGAATGTTCTATAATTCTTCCATTTTACTACTCCATTTTGTATTAAGAATAAACCAGACAAATATGATAATACTTGGTATTAAAATTTGATTCAAATGAGCATGCATTGTGTTTTCGCCCATCTTTGCCTCATGGTAAATTATCTCCGGTAGCCGCCATCTTGACATCTTGACAACAAATTTTCTTGGGAAGTACATATTGACTATGTTTGTAAAAAAATATCCCCTAGCCTATTTTTATTACGAAGAATTAACTCCTATCTTCATCCTGATATGTTAATGAAAGTTTACTATGGCCTAGTGTACCCTTATCTTTCTTATGGCCTACTGTTATGGGGAAGTGCAGCCAAAACACACATGGACGAGTTTTTATCCTCCAGAAAAAATCCTTAAGATTACTAGCTAAGGTGAATCCTAGAACATCATGTAAAAATATATTTATTGAATTTAATGTTTTAACAGTTTATGCTTTGTATACTTTTCAAGTTATAATGCTATTGAAACTGGATAATAAATATATTTGTAAAGATAGTGATGTCCATGCTCATAATACAAGGGGAAAATTTGATTTTTATAGAGTCAATAGAAAATTAAAAACAACAGAAAATAGTCCTTATGTTAAAGGTGCAATATTTTGTATTAATTCACTTCCTCAACACATAAAAATCTTAGATGGAAATAAGTTTAGGACAGAACTCAAGAGATATTTAATCATGAAGTGTCCTTATGATTTACAATTGTAGGAATATAAATCGTGTGGACTTTATAAATTTTATCTGTAGATATTTCATGTAAATATATTTGTTGATATTTTGGCCTAATTTGATTTTTACTGTGACTGAAAAATGTATACAAATATGCACTGTGAAATATAGATTAAGAACCTTTGACAATGTTTATGCATGTAATTACATGTTTCGAACAATAAAGAAATTTGAATTTGAATCTTGTTGTGGGTTCGTCACTTGAAAACTGGCTTCACTTCCTGCAATACAACTTACCAACTATTGATCTTATGTGGTCGCTGTTTTAAGGTCAATTTGTTTTATTTATAAGTCACGTCAACTAAAAAACCACAAACACCAAGAAACACATGTGCATACTTAATATTTGGTGAGAACTAAAAATGCAATGAATAATTTTAGCCAACAATGTGTTTGGCAAAAAAGACTGGAAAACAGCTTTCTTAAATAACAATTCAAAATTATGCTACCGTAACACACATGTTTACTCTATAAATCTTATTTTCATTCGATCTAAAAATAATATTATTAAGAAAGAAAACAGCTTTTGATTAATTATTTTACCATTTTATAAACTTTTTGATTTATTTAATAAATATTTAAAGGCTCCCTGAAATCCTTAGAGAAAACAAAACATGTAAGATGAGTTAAGTATCTTTTAATTAAAAAAAATTAATGACAACATTTTATAGCTTTAAATATAACTATCAATCCTGGAAACTGATACTGAATGTCTGGTGAAAGGTAAGGTATGTCTGGGTAGGGAGAAAGGTAAGGTAAGGTAAGTGCCATGTGATTTTTCTTAAGGACAGTTTATACATACAGAACAGGTACATAGTTTCTCAAAATACATTTTCACATCTTCAGATTATGAGTCTTTGAATAGGAAAATTTTAAATGTGCCAAGAAGGCATTTTTTTAACATGTGGCAAAGAACTAGTTTATTCCCAAACTAGAGACTCAACCCTGCCCGCTTCGCCCCCCAACCCTGCAGAAACTTATGGCTTTACTGCTTGCATAGAAAATGTCTAGGGAGTTGCAGTTGCAACACATGCCAGGAATAGCAAAGGAGTTTATATACTAAACTGATCAAATCACAGTTTTGAAAAACTATAAAGCTTAGGATTTATTGATATATTTTAAGGTGCCTGAAAAAAATAACAATAGATTTCCTATTTCCCTATAGGCTATTTCAAAATATTACGTATAAGATTATGTTTATTCTACATTTTAAATATTTGTTCAAAAAGCCAATGCTCTCACAACAATGTAAATATTTAAAAAAATCATGACATCAAAAAATGTAAATATGACAACATTGAACAAAACAACAATAATTACAAAAATAAAACAAACAACAATAGATCGGTTTCTAATAAATACTTGTCACATTTAAGACAGCCAGTCTACGAGTATCAACATTTCTTTTGACCAAAAACAAAATGTGCTATATCATTAGTTCAAGTTAAATAATTTGGAAAATTCCCTGTTTTATATATATATATGTATACTTAATTTGAATTTTGTTATGGTTTACCAAGAACAACAAAGGTAATGTCAGTAGCAGCTTGAGGAGACTCTCTCTAGGACTTTAATTTTTGATAAGAAATAATGAATTTAGCACAGTAAAAATATAAAAATAAACAAATTCATAATGTAAGATACCGTTATACACATATAACTAATAAAATACATTGTATAGATAAAATTTGTTTTTAAATGTAAATAAGACCAAGTCAATTTGATATTTATTTTATTTAACAATAGCACCACTGATTTGGAAAAAACATGTAATTGTTAAAACACAAATTATCTACATAGGAAAAACTAATACTGTAAAGAAATTAGAGTTTCACAGTTTCCATTCTTATAATGGATGAGTTTAAGACTCTTTTGGCTCTGATCCATCCTACTTTTCTATAATCCACATGGTTAATTTAAACGCTTATCTTGTAAGCGAAATTAAAAGTAGAATGCTATATTGCTTTCATAGCAAAAGCAGTACACTTTAAAAGCAGAGTAAGCATAAAATGAATAAGCAAGCTACATATTCTTTCAAACATTAGTTTACTTACAAATATCTTAATATATATTTACATGAACACCCTTTTTATCAATACCCTTGTACAAAATATTTGTAATGGTTCTAATGTCAGGTTGCTAAGAAAATAATAAAACAGTGGAAACAATCCTAAAGATAAATGGAATGGAATACTAATACAAGGCAAAGTACAAATAAAAACTGTATAAATAACAAACTAAATAGGCTAATAACAAAATGTTGAAACTCTATTAGGCCAAGAAAAATCACAAATTTTAATGAAGTCACTAAAATGCTTAATAAATGTAGCATGGATATACCAATAAATATTCTTATATTTATCAGTCTATATTTATATAAAATGCATATTATGTCAAATTCATTAAATAATATTATGTATATTTAAATAAAATATTTACCAATTTAGACCACAATATATTTTTGGCAACAACAAAAACTGTAAATATAAAAACCTCAAAAACAATTAATAAATTCCTTCCTAATCCAAAACAATGCTGATACACTATTTGGTTCAAGCCTCTTGTCTAGTTTTAATGAAAGGAAAATAGATATAATTGTCTCTAAGAACAATATATAGGGAGTCAGCAAACTTTCAAGTTAAGGGCTGTAGTTTTACAATCCTAGTTGTCATTTCGATTAACCATTTTTGAATTATTCTTAAGTTTAAATCAACGATCAAGTTTCAATAAAAATGATACTATCAACTTCAATTAATTTGAAGCTTAAGCATTGGATTAATTCAAATATATATATAGTAAGAACCAAACATCCGTACCAATAATTTGTTATGTTTTTGTTCAAATATTTTCAACAATTCAATATAGTTAGGATATAAAAGAGCCCAGCCTATACTAGTAATCACTCTGGGGTAGGGAGCACCATATTTCGAGGGAGAGAGGGATTACTCTTCTTTTTTTAATTCTTAACATATGGCTTGTGGCTTAGTACAATAACAAAATGTATACAAAGAAAATAAAAATCGGACTGCCCAAAACAAAATGGTGACCAATAAAGTGTAGTATTAAATTAAATTTGCAAACCTTATAAACAACTATGCCAGTTTTTCAAAAATGAGAACTTAAATCACAATAATAGCTTCAATCGTGTTCAAAATAATGTCTCAAAAGCCTATAATACTTGAATTTAGGATTTCATGGAAAAAGCTTAGACATTTCAGAGGAGGAAAGAGACACAGCTAACTCACCTTGTGAAAGAATGATGAGTTGAATAGAACACTAAAAATACACAAAAATCAGTAATATTTCGGCTAGCTGTGTAGCCTTTTTAAAACTTAAGAAGAGAATGTCAGTTCAGGGCCGTATTTCCCTAAGGGCGCATGGGGCAAGCGCCCGGGGCCCCGGGCTCGAAGGGGGCCCCCAGGCCACGAAAGTGGGACCCGACAGGACACTAAGGGGAACCTTGCGAGGCAGTGTTTTAATTTTGTTCTGAAAAAAGTTGTTTATTTCTCAACAGACAATATACAAATTATTTTAAGTTGTAAAAGTTGTACGTTCAAACTAAGTCTCAAACCCAAAGTCATTCACTAATGATTATAATTTTGAATACCGTGTGCGGATTTGATAAAATTGCCCTAATCCAGTAGCAGTAATAGGCCAGGTAAGATTTGAAATGTAACTACTGACGTTATTGTAGAGCATCTTATTTTGCTGAGTTTAAGTTTTGATATTGTATATATTTGCAATAAATTATTCTTTTTTGAGCAATAATTTTTGAGCCTCTCCCCTAACCCCATAAGTTTTGTAATTTCCGCCATGCTTTGCCGTCTTTAAGGAAGCTGCAGATCCCATTCAAGCCAATGAACATTAATTTGGTTGTTCTTGTTGCACAGAACTCAATCTGAAACAGTATAAAAAATTAGGAACAAACAGCCAAACAAAAATTAATTAAATATTATTAGGCCTACCAAAATAATAATTGGTTACGAAAACCAGTTAACGTGTAGAACACTGAGTAGATTTTTAGTGTTTGAGGTTAGTCTAGATATGATAATACAGTTAATAATAAAGATGACAATAATAATGATAGGATAGCTTGTAGTCTGTTTGTTGTTATTTTGTTTTTCCATATTATATTTCTGGATTTTATAATAGTTTTAAGGTGAATATGTTTGTTTTGAACAAATTTATACTCAATACGTTCAGCATTGCCCCAGTATCGGTGAGGGTTACGGGATGTATGCTTATCATTGTCGTTGCCAACACTGAATTCTCCGATTACCTCCCACACCCTGTTTAAAATAATGTAGGAAGAGATGAGAGCCAATGATGAAGTTATTTCATTTTTCATTGTGTCATCATCACATAAACTTTAAATGAAAATAATGTAAAAATGTCTACAATTTAACTGACTTTTTACTATATTTCCAAATATTTAAATCTCATAAAGAATAATTTTGTGTGTGATAACATCAAATGCATCCGCAAAAATAAGCTTTAAAAATAGTTTAAACATAAAAAGTTACCTTTGAATTAGCATTAACCAGCATGATTAAAAGCTTTAGCATCCTGAGTATAGAAAATGATACTCTGCGTTGCCTTGACTTTGAACATATAATTAATGATTTGTCAGCCAAGAAATGCAAAAAGAAGGAATTTTTACTGTCTATACTGCATAAAATATTATTTAATAAAGTCTATCTAGCAGTATGTTGATAAAAAAAACTTTCAAAAAGTTCCTAATCAATGTGTATCGAATTTAAACATATTTATCTTTATATCTAATTCTGTAAGCAAAATTTTTAAGTCATAATTGTGGGAGTTTGGCAAATCGCAGGATAATGGGAGGCGGCTCAAACTAAAGATCTTGATTAAAGGGCTCAGGAAAAATAGCAGGATTTCCAAAAAGTTACCAGAAAATGAGAATTAACATAAAACATCCCTCATAAGAATAACATGGGAATTTAAAAACATGTGCTTTGTTTACATTAAAACATGTGATTAAGTGACTATTTTGTTTGCGAACTGACATGTAAATAGTAAACAAAATCAGAAGAGGCAGAGGATCTTCTAGCCACTAGTTTCAAATAGTATGCTATATGTTTTGTTTGTGTTTATTGTCTTAGTACAATAAAGCAGTTAAACGAGATTTTTTATTTGTTATAAATTTGTGTTGTTATTTGTTTGGGGGGTTTGACTATAGTCATAATGTTTTTTATTGTATATTAACTGAATATATTATTAAGTTATTGAATATAGGCTTAAGAGAGCTAAATAAACCATACTAAATCTTGCATCAAGGAAAGTTAAATACTGAACAACATTCTTATTTTGTGAGTTTTTAACGTTTTAATAATAAATTAATTTTTTTATATATTTGTATATTTGGTGTAGCCTATTTATTAAATACTAGAGTTTCAAAAATAATAGAGTTATATTGCAGAATAGAAAAAAAAACTTTCGTGTGTACATATACTCACTAACACACATGCTTGTATTAATGTTAGAGGGAGGCCCCATTTTCCTAAACGCTCGAGGCCCAAGAGGTCCTAAATACGGCCCTGTGTCAGTTATAAACTAAGAGTTTTAAAATTGGATCTCACGCCAGTGTTGCCAACTTATCACAGTTCTCACAAGATCTTGAAAAAAGCTACACAGCTAGCTGAAATATTGCTGATGTTGGTGTATGAGTGTTGGTGATGAGTGTGCTATTCAACTCATCATTCTTTCACAAATATACTTGTATTTCAAAAGTTTGAGTAACTCCCCCTACCCATCAACACCAACATTTCAAAAAATCATAATCATTAATTTTGATAGGTTGCCTATTTTAATCCAATAACTTAGACTGTTTTATGAAGGTAATTAAACAATATTACCACAATTTGTGTATAAGGGGCATAAAATTAATTTCAATAATACGCTTATTGCCACCATTTTGTGCTGGGCGGACAGATTTTAATTTTTTTTAATGTAATTGTTATTGTTTTAGTAAGAACTAGATGTTACAATTGTTACAAAATGTTACAATGTTACAAAAGCCATATGTTACAATTTAATCATCTGTTGAGCAACCTTCTCCCCCTCAACATTAGGAACCTATACCCCAAAGGAACTACGTACCTTTATTTTAAAGAAAAATGTTAAAAATGATCTGTCACGGATTTTCGTAAATAATGTTTATTTTAAAACACTAATTAGAAATACAGTAGACTCTCAAAAATCCGGACTATTATGGCGGACGGCTGGTCCCGATTTTGAAAAATCCAGATTTCTCGGAGGTGGGCATGAATCATTAATTCCGCCTTTATAGTGAACAATTATGACAATATGCGTGTATGTTAATGTGGTAATAAAAAAGTAAACTTCCAGGAAATATAAACACTCTGTTGTACAGTAGAACCTCGTTAATCCGTCACCAACGGGACAGAGAGCACGGTCGGAACACAAAAAGATCAGGTTGAGGAACATATTTATTACAGTACTTGAAAACGTGACAAAACTGTAGTTTAAACAGAAAATATTGAAATGAATGTACATTTATAAAGATTTAATATAATATTGTAAATTATAAATAAAGTATACTGCAATAAAAGCTATCATCGGTCTACTGATTTACATCGTAACTGATGAGTCATCATCAGGAGACGATCTGGACGGAGCAGCGCACCGAATACGTAAACAATAACAAACACCGATAACGGTATGGAAACGAATAGCGCCTGACAATGCAAACTACATGACATTCGTCTAATGCATGATAATCGGGTGAAAACTAAAAGCGCTAAACCGTTAAGTTCCGTTTTTATTTGCAACAACAAATTTAAAAAATGCACGATCATCGGTCCGGAAGTGCGATCCAGATTTCTGACAGTCTACTGTATATAGAACCAACTGGGATTTCTGTAGTACAAAATTTGGAGATGTTGGTGTGATAAACCGTAATTTATCAGTTAGCTCGTAGTGCCTGTTACAAGTATTAAAAGTTTAAACAAACATTTTTAAATCTGTTTTGGGCTTTGATACTTTGGCTTTCAAAGTTCTTATGTTTACAACATGGATATGACAGTTTTTGAATAATCAATATGCATACGTTAATTTGATCAGATAACCATTTAATCAACATAACGTATCCCGATGCTGTTGCTTCAAACCAAGCAAAATTATCCTGTAATACTTGGCTTCGGGCTTAATCTGTCTGTTTATATTTAGCTCATCAGTTCCGTTAATGCTTTAAGACGGTGTTTTATTGCTTAAACAGCTGAAAAGCCTTGAGAAATTTCTACAGAGGGCTCTAAAACTTACATTCTGCCACACAGCATCACAGAACATTTACAATCTTATAAAATTGCTGTAGGCCTATATTTGCTTTTTAAAACAATTAATAACACTTATTTTGGAAGTAACAGGTAAAGATGATTTTGATTCTCAGATTTTGATACAAAGAAACAGGTTAATACCTGGCAGAAAAACTTAAAATCATGTTAAAAGTTAAAATTCACAACTAAACACAGCACCAAATGCTTTAATAAATAGCAGTGAAACAAATAAAAATAACCACAATGAAGGGTTTAATTAGAGAGGCGAAAGCACATAAATATTATATACCTTCTATAAAAATTAACAAATTAATACTATACATTTACATTTACAAATACAAAAAAAAGGAAAAAATTATAAAAAGTTGATATTTGCAAAAGAACCTGAATATAGTTTAATTTAATAAAAACTAGGAATGTACAAGTAAATATGAGTTACTAAACAAAAAAGAGGGTCATCCAGAAAGTAAAGAACATTTGCTTGTTACGCCGAGCACAACTCCCTACCACCGCGACTGTGTGTGCAGCAAGTCCACTCACTTCTCTGTCGAATGTGAACCGAGTCTCGTTGCTGAGCGATCACACATCTTTTACAGAGATTCAAAATGGGGGCTTCAATTGAAAACCCCGCCAAATGTGAGATCGCAGTCTTACTCGGTTTCTGAACACAAATCAATGTTCGGACAGTTAAAATTGCCAGACAAATAACAGAGAAAGTTTATTTAAAAGTAAAATGAATAAGATCTTGACATTTTGGTAGAAGATTCATGTAATGTTGATATTACATTAATGTTTTTCCTAAATTTTTTCAAATGTTCTGAAACGGGTAATGACCTGCCACTTCGATCCTCGTCATGCACATGGAATCGTCTTTCATTCAACTTTATGCATCAATTTCTCCCTCAAGACTCGTCAGCTTGCACTTTTACCATAAACCTTCTTTGATGTTTGTCTAAAAATTTCAATAGTTTGAAAATTGTTTGTATTCAGAACCCGAACAACACTGCGGATCTCAAATTTGGCGGGATTTTTGACTGATGCTGCCATTTTTTATCACTTTAGAAAAAGATGTGTGACTGCTCAGCAACGAGACTCGACTCACACTTTGGCGGGGAGGTGAGTGAACTGCCGCACATGCAATCATGGAGGTGGGGAAGCTGGGCTCGGTGTAATAAGCAAACATTCTTTTCTTTCTGGATGACCCTCGTACTATTACCTGTCTGATATTAATATGAGTTGAAAACTTAATCAAGTTTTTGTAATTATTTTTCTTGCCATGCTTTGATCTAATTTTTCTTTAGTTAGTCGAAAACACATAGTTATTTCAGGATATCAAGGTTATGAGGAAATAAAATAAGAAAATTATAACTGGACTTTGGCCAAGAAGGTAGATTATCCATAAAAATCGGTGTATAGGCTGAGTTTTAATCATTAAAACATGTCGCATTGCATCAAATTGATTTGCATTGATTCAAATCAAAATTCTTTGAATTGCATCATTGCATCGAATCAAAATAAAATCGCTGCAATGGACACCCCTAAACACAGCACACCTTTTTATTTGATAACAGTAAACAAATGTGAATTTAAAAAAGTGATACCCAACATAAAATAAGAGTTAATCATAAATTAAGCGGAGGTCTAAAACAACCACTATGAGGCATTTTTAAGAGGGGGGAATTCGTCCTGCAACTGTACATTAATTTCAGACAGGTAATAACTATGTATAATGGTGAATGGTAATGTAAATGTAATGGTATAATGTATAAATGTAACATAACAGTGTATTAAAAGATATTTTAAAACTTGATAAATTTTTTAATAATAACTGACAGAAAATTAACCAGAAATTTTATTTTTAATCTTACTTTATTTGTATCCACAATAATAATTTAAACTCAGAGTACCTACTGTATTTTATACTCTTAAAAAAACTTGTTCTTACTAAACCCGTACACGCCAATAGTCAAAATAGTAACTACTTGATCATATTTATAAGTAAAAAACTCTAATTATAACCATACATATATCAACAGTTCAAAGTAAATATTACTGCAAATGAAACAGTAGAGCCTTCTGCTTACTGTTCTGTTTCATTTGTTCGATGTCAAATGTCAGAAAGTTACAAACTATATGGTACATTTCATATACTAATGTATTTCATAAAGTTAAACTTTGTATATGTATATATATTTAGAATACTTGTCATGATGATCATCTAACAAGCTTTTCAAATTGTTTGCAAGAAATCTTTTTATTTTTAAATTACTCTTATAAAAAGAGCTCAAAAATTTCTCAATTCAGCTCGAACAGTACTATCGTATGAGACATATAAAACCTAAGCTAACTGTAAAATGTGTTACATAATTCAAAAGGCATTAAATGCAAGTTAATCTAATTTCAATGTACAAGTATAAGTTATATAAATATAAAATGTAATACTAGTTTAGCACAGTAACAATAGTATTATAGTAATCATAATACCTAGTATAACTAAAACAAATTTTCCTCTCATACTACAACAAATGCATATAATACTTTTGAGTAAATAACTGTTGGTTACAAGTAGTTTGTCTTTTGAATACTGTAAATCCTAAATGTTAATCTAGACTGAAAATAAGTAGATAAAGTGTATTTTTTAGAAGATGTAAGAAACTATATCCAATAATAGTTAAAAAGCCTTGATAATTAAATAAATACCTTGTATGCCAAAAACTTTAAATATTGTGTTTGAAGCTTTTCTCACCATAATATGTGACCTATTTATGTACATACATTTTTATTGCATATATGTACGTTATTAAAAAAGGTATCCCAGTTATCTCATTCAAATATACCATTTAATTTGGTTTAAGAATACTTTAGTTGATGTTAAATAACTCAACGAGGATAATCAAGAGATTCGTTCAAGAAAACTTGCCTGGGAATGTCTTGTTTAGTAATCTATTAATAACTGGGTACAAAAGGTTATAGATTAAAGTTTATAAAGTTGTTACAGACTTTTATGTTATTATTCCACAAATTACTTGTGGTGACATTTTTTGAGGGCTTAAATTATGTTAACTAGCATAAATTTTACTATGCTTGTTATTACAATTCTATAGACAAAATTCTAAAAGACAAATTATGGATGTTTGATAAAAACAGAAGGTGGTGGTTTGAGGCAAAATGACTCCGGAAAAATATTAGTTTTTCAACAAATTTGCATCCAAAGCAAATGATAGGAGCATATCGTTTCCACAAAACATGCATTCGGATTGTAAAATGTATCTTTTGTTGCAATTGCATTAATCTGATTAAAAGAGGCTAGGAACCATTGGTAAGCACCAATCACCATAATGATTACCCTGTTATTAGGAGTAGTGACATGAAAATTATTCAAGGGTTCTCTTTATTAACACGGTAAAACATTCTTGCCATCGTAACATTTGTTATAGGTTTTCATTTCAAAAGTAAAACCCTATAAAACGGGATACCTTTTCAAACAAGTATATAACATACAGATTCGATAAAAGGATAAGAAAGTTTGGCACATGATCAGAGTCGGCGAAAGTGTCGAAGCCAGCGGCGGCCGCGTCAGAGCCGTTGGTTGAAGTTCTTCTCGAAGGTGCTCCAGCGCGCATCATCGGACTCGTGGGTGAGCCACCGCAGCCCTGTGGACCTCTCCAGGTTACGAAGGTCACACCATGTCTGATAGTCCTGAAATGTGATAAGGAAGTGAGAACCAGTAGAGCCAGCGGCTGCCACGTCAGGGACGTAAGTTGAACTTGTTCATGATAAGGCATTTTTGTAATATCAAGAAGTTAAAAACATTTAACATTTAACTTGTAAAAAATCAAATCCAGAAGATAATCTTTTGCTAATGTATTTTAAAGTTAATTTGTATTTTATTTTATTCAGTTGACTTTTTTATAATTACAAGTGAAACTGGTAAATTAGTCAATACTAAGAATCAACGTCAAGATAATCATAATTTTGTTAACCCTTTTTTAGATTACGCAATTTATAGACAACACAAGTCTATATTTCAAAATTACTAGTTTCATCCTTAGGATGTTGAAGTATGCTGATCCCAACATCAGATAAACCTAACAAACCTTTACACAAGGGGTGTGCGAGTAGTGATTCATTGGATCGAATCAAGTAGTTCAAATTATTCTCGAGTTTTGAGTATTTTCGAGCGAGTATTTGTCAGTCATATTGTTGTTTGTAGTTTCAAATAGTGTAATGGAATTTGGATACCACTTGATATTATTATTTGATAATCTAGTCATAACTATATATGAGCAACAATACATATATTTTTGCCAGTAAAATCAAACTGGATTATGTATTGACAAACAAAACATGGTTTGGCCATCGTTTTCAGCTGATAAAACAAAGTCAGGTTGCCATTTGGCCAATATCACTTGGTTCGGTCATAGTGTATGATCAATATTACGTTACTAAATCTTTTTTTTCCGGACGATATTTTGTGGTCTGGTTGTTATATTTTACCGATATTGTGTTTTCCGTCCTCATTTACTTGGTCCAATTGTCATTTTTGGTCGATATGTTTTCCACCATCATTTACAGCCTATATTACGCGGTCCAATCGTCATATCTAGCCGATATCATGTCACAGCATCATATTTGCAACCAGGCCAATATCAAGTAGTCTGGATGCAAATTTTGCTAATATTATGTTCCCCGTCGTCTTTTTCGGCCCATATTACGTGGTCCAATCGTAATTTTTGCCGATACAATGTTCTCCGTTGTCATTTAAAGGCAATATTAACCCTTTAACTGCCGAATGTGCATTAACACATGCCAGCAAGTGATACGAAAATTGCCGACGAGCGTAATAAAGCACGTCTACTTTTTCCAATTTAGTGGCCTTGTATGTTTACCTTAATACTTGAGATGAAAATTGCCGACGAGCGTAATAAAGCACGTCTACTTTTTCCAATTTACTGGCCTTATATTTTTACCTTAATACTTGAGATTCTTCAATTGCAAACTATTAGCAAAGTACTTATAACAACATTTGTACTCTATGGATGTTTTTGACGTTGTTTACAAAGTTTGTTGACAAGAGCTCTGAGTCATCTGATGTGAATGCAAAATGACTGTTGTTCTTAGTGGTTTCATCAATATTTAATGCATGTTAGATCTTTATGAGGATGTTTAGTGCATGATTTTATTTTATTATGACTTCTTTGAAGTTAATTGCATGTTTATATCTTTACATGGTGTTTATTGCATGATGGCCTAGGTCTACGTTTTGTTACAAAAATGAGTAAACAATGTAGGCCCAAATCCCCAGTTAGTAAATACACATTTTGGGTGATGGAATCAATTTTATTGATGATAATAAAAGTGATTTGTGTAGAACAAAATGATTGAATCAAGTGAACCAAGCTCTGATTCAGTCAACCTAGTTCTGAATCAGATCCCAATTCTGATGTAGGCCTAGGAAAATTTTGGAATTGTTTAAAATATTAACCCTTTGAGTGCCGCAGCATCATGGCCATTTCTTATGCATAAATTGTCGGGCTAATTTCAATGGAAAATGTAGTAGTTTATATAAAATATCATATAAAATACAATTTTAGAGTTATCCATATAATTTTTTATTTATTTTGTTTATGAATAAATTCTCTATGAAATAGTATAAAGTAACTATAATTAGAAAATGAATTGGGACTTAAAATATATTTTTTTATATAAAACAAATTAAAAATTTGTTTTTTTCCAACTTTGACTTACAAAAATTATGCTAAAAAATTTAATTTGATATTTTTCAACCGAATAGGTAGAAAGAGCAGAAAATGCTGATCAAAACTGATGTATAAATTATAGTATTACATGTCATCCATTCATTATTTAGTGATAATTTTCCCATTATGTGCTATTTTATATTTAATATCCCTTATCAATGTGTTAATTAATTTCCCATAAATGTGTTATTTGTATTAATTGCCCTATGTTCATGCCCAATAATAATCATCCTTACCACCACTCCTCAGAAAATCATTCCCCTCTATGTATTTAATGTTTATTTATCTGTGCAATTGTAAAATAATATGTATTTCATTAGTTAATCACTAATAATTATTCACAGCCTATCCACATCTAATAGCCTACTTACTTAATTTAATATGTTTGCTAATAATAATATTTTAGATATAATTTATGTGAGAGGATTGCAATAGAATTTAAATTTAATATAATATACTTTTCAAAAATAGTCCTTAAGGAATCTAAATTACAGTGACCAGTGTTAACATATGTGTGTACCATGTGCTTTCAACAATGGACCATGCTTCCAGACCACATCTCTGCCAGATCCTTCTTCTTGTTCCAGATGCCATAGTGTTAAGACCTAAAATTTGTGCAGGACATTGCTCCTATTTAAATTCACCCAGTATGGCCTAAGTTTTGAATTGCTTAGTGCTCATTTATTAGGGACTCATTACTCAGTATAATACCATTTTAAATTCACTCCCTTTTCTTTGTTTTATCCCCAAAATTGGTATTGAGCGAAGAACATTGTAAGCTGATTGGTAAACCACTTCCATTGTGTATTCTATTAGGGACTTGAAAGAATACAGACATTTAATAGAACAAGTCTAATGTTCTGAAAGTTAACTTAACATCAAGAGTATATTATTACATTGAACTATCTTTTCTAAATTGAATTTGAGTATTTTAATCATCAGTAAATTCAGTGAAAACCATTGGACTTTCCTTTTGGACAACACCAAAATTTATCATTGTTGAAATTTGTAAACAACATAAGCCTAATTGGACTAAATATTCTTTCACCTATAATTTCAACGTTATTCAAGTCAGCACGATACCCCCCCTGAGAAAAAGAGCCCTCATATATAAAAGAACCCCATTTAGAATCAAATATGAACATTTTAGTCTTAAGCCTACATGTATTATCGTCATCCATCTTCTAGCCTAGGCCACTCACTGTAACTTTCCCCTGAATTGTAGATTATTTGTGAATCCCCTTTGATTGATAACTTTTTAAAACACAATTGTTATTACTAGATAAATAAATATTATATTGTTCCTCTGTACTTTGTATTTCATTTATAGTTCAAAGATATTCTAGAAATTGTACACCTACCTTCTGTTGATATCCAGATTAATTACAAAACACATTCTACTCACTACAATAAACCAAAGAAGACCATAGGTAGAAATATATTTAAGTCAAGTAAGAGCATTTGTGAGCTATATTTAAATAGCCTAGTGAATTTTGTAGGTAGTAACACTCATTATTGTGAAGACAAGCTAGGCTTAGCACATGGTAGCCATTGCCCACAGATCAGATAGCGTCACTTTTATATCCACAGTTCCCGATCACATCCGAGCAGATAATTAATTAAGAGTTAGTAAATTAGAATCATAAGTAATAAGAGAATCATAAGAATTTGGCGACCCAACGTACTGGCTTGAATAATGAGTGATAAACATTGCAATCCTCAACTAGAATAAGCCTAGAATAAGATTGTCATATTTAATATTAATTTCCCGTAATTGTTCCCCTCCCCACCAATAATAACTGTGTATAACAATATCGCATATTTAATAATCTCGCACGTTATAACTAAAACGAACTCACAATGGCCGAAAACAAGTATAATTTACGAAAGATACGCAACTACCCGGTACCGGACGCCATGTCGAGCGACGACGAATCGAGCAGCCGCCATGTTGGACAAAATCAACAAGAAGCCTCCAAAACCACCGACCGCCAAAGGTACACGGACCCCAACAACCAATCAGAGAGCACTAATCTCGCAGCCTCGACGCAAGATTTCTCCCTCAGTCTGCCCGTAGATGATAAACTTACTCACACGTCACCTGAGCGAAGTAATTCCAGTCGACCGACCCGAGCGCTGACGGACATGCCCGAAGTTTCCCGAACCGTATTCATTGATTTAAATGAACGAGAGCGTACCGGCAATCCATTCACTGAGTCGACGCCTATCCATTCATTGCGTCCTATGACAGACACGCACACGGACGATATGATTAGCGAATTGAATACTGTAAATCCGATTACACCAACACCCGCAATTAATATGAACATGTTAGTCACCCTCATGACCAATTTAGGCAAGAAAATCGAACAAACTAATACGAAAATTGAACAAACTAATATTGGATTAAATAATAAAATCGAACAAACTAGTGCTAGAATCGAACAAAATAATGCTGAATTAAAATCTGAACTAAAATCTGAAATACGAGAAACTAAATCTGAAATATGAGAAACTAAATCTGAAATCCAAACAATCCATGCGGACTTTCAACAGCAAATCAATTAAACAAAAGCTGAATTAACACAAATCTTCAACGATAAAACCAATGAAACCCAGCAAGAAATTCAAGCCTGTAGGAACGCTTTTGAATCACAAATGCAAGAAACTAGGGAAAACCAAATTGAAATTTGACTAGAAATCAACGCTATTAAACTCACACAAAATACACAAGCCGAAGAAACCGCTAAATTAAATGATAAACTAATGCTCAGAATCGAAAACTCCCAGACTCAAATGAGACAGTTTGTAATAGACAGCATTTCACAACAACAAATCGCTTCTGAACTCGAAACAAATAATGTCAGGACAATATCATCTCTACTGTCAAATCTCAACTTGAAGAACATAAGCAAAATTTCGATCAGAAAATAGATGAACTAACAACCAAAACTCAACTGGATAATGAGCGTAACTCTAAAACAAACTTAACGGCACTACAAAATGAAGTCATACCCAAAATTACACTGCAGACAAAATTAATTGAAGCACAACAACTCGAAATTCAAACCCTAAACCAAAACCTAAATAAGTGTGAAGCTGAAGTGACCAACCTGAAACAATCCAATCAACTAAGCGGAATGACAGGACAAATTAAAGTAATCTGCAATGGTAGCGAAGCTAATGACCGACTAATGCCAAAATTTAATGGACGTAGCGGCAACCCAAATGAGTACCTATACAAACTAAGACGATACTACGAACGAGGCATCGAACGAAACCAATATTGCGATTCAACTGAGTATTTAAAAGACCTGCTAGAAATATCATTTGAAGGACCTGCATCCCGATGGTTACAACTAATAAAAACTGAGATCACCGATTGGGAACGATTTGCGAAAGAATTTGAACTAAAATATTGGAGCCAAGCAGTCCAACGCAGAATCAAAGCTAAGATCGAGTCGGAGAAATATAGACCCAACGGGACATTAAGCCGAACGGAATACTTAACAGAACGAGTATTATTACTACAGTCTATGACGCCTAGTTTGAGTGAGGAGGAGATTGTTACCCTCATGGCAGAGCGATTTGACTCAATAATACAAGACAGTATTAGTGTCCAAAACATCACCACGATCCGAGCGATGGAGAGATTATTACAAAAGGAAGACATCAAGGACGGACCAAAGAAAGCTACGAGCCATAACAACCAACAAAGCAGCAGACCAGCCAGCCCGACTACCCAAAACCAACAAAATTACAATGATAGGTATGCCAATCAACGAGCCTATCAACCTAAGATGAATACGTACCATAGCTATCAGCAAAACAAATATACTCCGAACAACTCTTCATACCGAAACCAACAAAATTATCGGAATAATAATGGTAACAACCACCAACAATATCATAGAAGCCATCATGATAACAAACCATATCAGCGTGAACAATATCATCACAGAAATTACGATCAAAATTACAAACACGATCGCAACCACCCCACCAGCGAACAGAACCAACTCTGTGCGATATTTAGGCAAAATCCTAACCCGCCTAATGCACCGACTGCACCTCCGATGAGTCCACACTCAAGTAATAATAATGCTAGTCCACGTTCCTCATCGTCTCCGACGAGACAGGGAAACAACTCGGCGCTGTAAACCACGGCCGAGAAAGGGTTATGTTGTCTAGTGATCACCCATTGAATACAGCGCCTACTTACAATATCCTCGGTCAAACTATTAACCATTCTATAAATCTCATGCAGACTAATAATATAATATGTGATAAGAATTTCCCCCTAGAAGATGAATACGAAAATGATGTCAATTCAAACTACACACAAATTAACTGTCCAGAAATCAATATAACATTAAATAATATCAACACTAGTGCCTTAATCGATTCAGGTTCTTCAGTAACTTGTATAGCGGAAGCTTGGTTTAATGAAAATAAGATAAAACTACAACCATTTGAAGAATTACCAGTGAATAATACCGTTATCAAGACAGCTGTTGGAGAAAAATCTAAACGTGTTTCCCGTACAATATATGTTCCCACCACCATTGATAAACATACGATGTTAACTGAATATTTGATAGTACCACACTTAATAAAACCTATAATTCTCGGAGTCGATGTTCTATCTGCCCTCAAAATGGATTTGAATTTCAACACAAATGAAATAAATATGAAAATCAATAACGATAATGGTACAATGAAGTTTAATATGTGTCATCATGAAGGGCAATTATGTCAAATAATAGTTAATAATAGCCATAGGCCAAATAATAATATGAATAATAATTTTGATAATATGATGTACGATGAGTACAATGATGATTTAATATATGATAAATATGATAGCACAGCACACAACTTCAGTGAATTACAAACAAATCCACTAAACGACAGCACATTGACACAAGAAGAAATTAATACATCTTTAGCATCAAATGATTACATCAAGAAAGAAGAACAAACAATTGTAAGTCAGTTATTAAATAAGTACAAACATGTTTTCCCCGAGCTATTTATGGAGAAACTGCAAATCTTTTCGAGGTTTACGAAGGACCATTCATCATTAAGCAAATATTAGGAAAATCTACTTTTAATGTAACCAGAGAGAACGAAGACATCTTATTTGGACCATACCACATATCTGCATTGAAAAGATACATAGAACCGATAGTAGAAGAGGATACTGTAAATAGTGAAGAAGACCCTGACAACATAAACTCTTAAAAACAGTGTATATAGTTCATCATCATCATATCATCAAGTGTAATAATTTTTCAATGAGGAGATCGTCATGAACCTTAACCGCGAGTGCGTGCCCCTTCCCATATTCCCCAAGTGTGAACAGTGCGATTATTCCCCAAAAACAGTGTTGAATACCGATTATTTATCAAATGCGATGATTATAAACACTGATTTTGCCCTTGTAATAAACAATGTAAAAACCAAAAGTGTTGTTATGCAAGAGAAGAATTTCATCCCCATACCAATAAACAATTGTTATATTAAATGTTCCCTTAATCCCAATTCCCCTTGTGTCCGGTCATGAACTATCTTAATCCCTCATCCCATATTTCCCCATTTATGTATTGTTCCTATGTTTATGTAAATTTAGAATAAGAAGTGTACTATCACCAACCAACATCAATCATTTAATGTATCTCATAACTAGCTGTAAATATGTTTCATACTAAATAATTCATGTATTCCATTTCATACTTGATCGAAATCCATATCATACAGATTTCTGAGGAGATAATTATAGTATTACATGTCATCCATTCATTATTTAGAGATAATTTTCCTATTATGTGCTATTTTATATTTAATATCCCTTATCAATGTGTTAATTAATTTCCCATAAATGTGTTATTTGTATTAATTGCCCTATGTTCATGCCCAATAATAATCATCCTTACCACCACTCCTCAGAAAATCATTCCCCTCTATGTATTTAATGTTTATTTATCTGTGCAATTGTAAAATAATATGTATTTCATTAGTTAATCACTAATAATTATTCACAGCCTATCCACATCTAATATAGTATGCCTACTCACTTAATTTAATATGTTTGCTAATAATAATATTTTAGATATAATTTATGTGAGAGGATTGCAATAGAATTAAAATTTAATATACTTTTCAAAAATAGTCCTTAAGGAATCTAAATTACAGTGACCAGTGTTAACATATGTGTGTACCATGTGCTTTCAACAATGGACCATGCTTCCAGACCTCATCTCTGCCAGATCCTTCTTCTTGTTCCAGATGCCATAGTGTTAAGACCTAAAATTTGTGTAGGACATTGCTCCTATTTAAATTCACCCAGTATGGCCTAAGTTTTGAATTGCTTAGTGCTCATTTATTAGGGACTCATTTCTCAGTATAATACCATTTTAAATTCACTCCCTTTTCTTTGTTTTATCCCCAAAATTGGTATTGAGCGAAGAACATTGTAAGCTGATTGGTAAACCACTTCCATTGTGTATTCTATTAGGGACTTGAAAGAATACAGACATTTAATAGAACAAGTCTAATGTTCTGAAAGTTAACTTAACATCAAGAGTATATTATTACATTGAACTATCTTTTCTAAATTTAATTTGAGTATTTTAATCATCAGTAAATTCAGTGAAAACCATTGGACTTTCCTTTTGGACAACACCAAAATTTATCATTGTTGAAATTTGTAAACAACATAAGCCTAATTGGACTAAATATTCTTTCACCTATAATTTCAACGTTATTCAAGTCAGCACGATACCCCCCCTGAGAAAAAGAGCCCTCATATATAAAAGAACCCCATTTAGAATCAAATATGAACATTTTAGTCTTAAGCCTACATGTATTATCGTCATCCATCTTCTAGCCTAGGCCACTCACTGTAACTTTCCCCTGAATTGTAGATTATTTGTGAATCCCCTTTGATTGATAACTTTTTAAAACACAATTGTTATTACTAGATAAATAAATATTATATTGTTCCTCTGTACTTTGTATTTCATTTATAGTTCAAAGATATTCTAGAAATTGTACACCTACCTTCTGTTGATATCCAGATTAATTACAAAACACATTCTACTCACTACAATAAACCAAAGAAGACCATAGGTAGAAATATATTTAAGTCAAGTAAGAGCATTTGTGAGCTATATTTAAATAGCCTAGTGAATTTTGTAGGTAGTAACACTCATTATTGTGAAGACAAGCTAGGCTTAGCACATGGTAGCCATTGCCCACAGATCAGATAGCGTCACTTTTATATCCACAGTTCCCGATCACATCCGAGCAGATAATTAATTAAGAGTTAGTAAATTAGAATCATAAGTAATAAGAGAATCATAAGAAAATCATCAATATGAGTCAATAAATGTTTGCAAAAAAATAAATGAAAATATGTTACAATTCAAAAAAAGGCCCTAGGCCTAGGCTGTGGTTCCTAGGCAACATTGAAGAACAGTTTTTTAATACAAACAAATATTATTTTTTAGTTTGTTGTCAGTAAACATGTTTATTATTACTAGTATATAAGCATTAGGCCTACCAAAGTAAATGAAATACAAAATAAAATAGAAAACAAAAGACGTATGTGTACCTTTTACTTTCACAAAAACTTACGTATCTACGACAATGACACTGTTTCCAAGATCATTGTAAACTAATTCCCAAAGGTTACTCAAGTTGGTTCCATCTATTCTGCTACTTATTTTTGTTTCATACATAAATAGGAAGTAAAAAACACTAAAATATAACTTCAATAACAATAATACCAGTGATATTTACGTCGTTTGCCGGTATAACCTTAAATAACAACAAATACAGACATCATCTGCGACAGAGATGACTAAATTAGGGTATGCTAACAGACCAAAGGCGACGAAATTGCTATAAAACTGATAGCTGGAAGCTTCTGGATCAAAACAAAATAATTTAGAAGCCAGTAACTTGTTCTGATATGAAGTACTATGTAAAATACCGAGAGTCGCTGTCAGCGACGCTGGCACTTTATGCGTAATGCATCGCGTCGCTGTGTGCGATGCCGCGGCACTCAAAGGGTTAAAATGTCATATTTTTTTATTTGTAAAGCTAAAGGCATGAAACTGGTGAGTTTGGTTATAAATGTGTATTTTACAAAACAAATTACTTACTCTGGTTGAGGTATAGGTTGTAGGGGTAGTTATTACAGGACAAATTTAAACTAAAAGAAAATGATATACGTATATATACATATGTATATATATATATATATATATATATATATATATATATATATATATATTATTTGTCATGCCTTTTTTATTATTATAATTCCAAAAATACCTGTTTACTGGAACAAGGAAGACAATAGAAATCAAATAAATTCTCATTCGCAAATAAAAAAGTTACATGCATTTTTATATTTATCATTTTGCACAGCACAAGTCTTAGCACTGCAATACTAGCCTCTTAGCACTAGTCTTAGCACAACAATACTAGCAATAGGCTGGCAGACTTAACAACATACAAAAATAAAAATTGGTGGCAGTAAAAGGGTTAAGCGGGTTAAAGGGTTAAGGGTCATAAATTCCGGCTGGTAACATAAGTCGCGTTTTCAATTATGGCCGAAATTGTGTGGTCTGATCGTCATTTACACTCGTTTGGTTGTTGTTTATGACCGAGTCATGTTTTCCACTGTCATCTTCGGCCGATTTTTCAATGGATTGATCTATTTTGCAGCCGTTCTTCTCGATTTGGTAGTTCGAGATCATGAGCGATCCTCCAGAGATTGGCCAGAAATACTCGCTTGAACTTTTGAGTACTTTTAAAATTTCAAGTCGATTATTGAATTACAAGGCCGAAATACTCAAATTTCTGAGTACTCTCACAACCCTACTTACCTTACCTTACCTTACCTTATACCATCCAGCTGCCATCAACCAGAACTTCTGGATAGACTTTGTCAAAAATACCGAAGGCCAGAAAAATCAACCAGACTCTTTCAAAATCCTGGGAGAAACTATTAGTTTTGAATTATACACTCAGGTGAGCAGTCAGAAGTTAATAGCCATGAAGCTCTGGTGTGGGCTGACAAACCAATGTCACACATGGTTAAATACTGCTTCTTAAAGACCTTATTAAACCCAATCGTTCCAGCCAGGAAGCACTATATTATTCAAAGGGTTGGACTAAGGTTTCATTTGAGGGAATTTACGTTTCATTTAAGTAATAGTAGTACTAGTACAAGCAGTATTGATTGTAAATAATGAATTACTTTTTTTCAAGAAATGCATTCTTGTACTCCTCCAAACAAAAATAATTATTCACTAACATATCAAATTAGAGTAGTCACAAAAAAATGTTTCAAATAAAAATATGTAATATGAAATTACCTGTAACCATATATGAGACAAGGATTTATCCACAGTGTATCTTTTCCGCTGTTTTACTTGTAACAGGTTGTTGATCAAGTCGATAGCTGGAAATTTAAGAGGAAAAATGTAAATTATATAAACTTGTATAGTAAAAAATTACTTCACAGGAAAGTAATATATTTATTTGATCAGGAACAGTTACCGATCATCCAAATCCAAATCATCCAAATTATTTGGAAGGAACTTACAGATTAAATAACTTAGCATAGGAAAAGTATGACTGACATACAAATTCTATACTTGACATCGGCTGAGTACACAGATATTATTAAGATGATTGGTGACGTGGCTCCTGTAAGAGGAATAAAAGGCAGGTCCAAGGAAGGCAACCAGTGTAGACATTGTTCTACAACTAAGCATTTTGCAGTTGAAACTTTGCCATATGTCCTTGGACTTAGTCCTCATGGCAGTCTATTAAGAATTGCCCGCCATAACCTCCTCAGAACTCTGATAGGTGACTAATTTCAAACCAAATCTTACGAAGTCTATGAATAAGTCACTGCCCTCGCAAATAGTGAGACTACATTATTGCAATAAATAAAAAGTGTGCAAAAGGCTTTATAATTGATACGATGGTAAGGTTTGAGTTAAATAATAACCAACCAAAAGAAGTAAACCAAGAAAAGATTAATATTTACTCACCTACCGCTCAGTAATACAAAGAAAAATATAACCTAAAGGAAATAGAAATTATTGGCTTATTAATTGGTTCAAGAGAAACAATAACAATTTTCGAAGATTTTTAGACAAAATGTAATTTTGATAAGAAAAATTATACCTAATTTCACTTTTGACAATGAAATGTTCTGTTCAAATTCAAAAAAATCATTTATGTAATAATTAAGATAAAATTGTATAGTATTTCTTTGTATTAGAAACTTGCAATTAGCAAAAAGATGTAATTTATTTATATTTTTATTATAAATAAATTTTTTCTCACTAAGACTTAAGATTTAGTAGTCTAGTTAATAAAGAAATTTGAAACCATCAATTTTAAGAAAGACGTCTCCAGTAACAGGTTGAACCTTATTTGTGTTGCAGCTCAATTATTGAATTTAAAAAAATTGACAAATATATCATTAAATCTTACCCTTCCGAAAAGTAAATACAGTTTTGAGTTACATCAAAATGAAAAGACAAGTATAACGGTGGCATAAAACTTGTGAATACTCTAAATACAGCTTATTTTATAAAATATAGTTTCCTCCTATATAATTCAGTAACTCAAAAGCTAGTTATAATAATGTGACTGGAAAATAGGCTAAGAAATATAAGTTTATAAAAAACATGATATAACACAATGAAAGATGTACTTATGCTTGATTATAATTTTTTCCAATTCAAATGCTTGTTAAATTATACATATTTATAGTTTTGACAATCATCAGAACTGTCACATAGATAATAGTCAAGCCAAAGAGCTTGATTGATCTAGAATATGCACACTTACAACGCATGTTAATCTCCAAGAAAAAGTAAAGTGTACATGGTGGTGGCCATTTCCCCTATATTCATAAACCAATCCCTCCCTTTCCAAGGCAATGCAACTCGCCACAGACCATAAAATGATGTAACTTGCAATTTATGTACAACCATTATCCAAAGGGAAAACAATAACAATTTTTCAAAAAAATCATGTCATCAGTGTTAAGATTAAAAACAATTTAAACCGTTAATAAATATGTAACACAAGGAACACAAGGACAAATAGATATTTTCTTTAAAAATATAACTATGTCAAACATATTTTCGATTAAACGTTTGCTGGAAACCTCTGTTCTCTGAGGTTTGTTTGCCCTCCACCCCAGGTTAGCACTCTTAGTTGTTATTTACCATCAGAGGAGATCTCCTTCCATGGGTTTGGGGGGTACATGAAGGCAGCGTTTTGTATCTGTTCGTTGATGTCTTCGTCCTCGTTGAAGGGGAAAGTGCCGCTGAGACTGACATAGACGATGACCCCCACACTCCACATGTCCAGGGACCGGTTGTAGCCTTTGTTGCGCAGCACTTCTGGTGCTGCAAATGTACTCAATACTCAATACTCAATTTATTGCCAGTAAGTAATACAATGTGTGGATTACATCTTCCAGCTCGTTACATAACATTAAGTAATACAATTGAAACATATCATTATCAACAAAAAAAAAAGAATTTAACTAAAATAAAATAATTTCTAAAACTAGATTAAAAAATACAAGAGGAATGCCTTAACTAATTAAGGCAAAAAAGTCTTCAGTTTTATACAAGGGATTGTTTAGGAGAAAGAGTTCAATTGATTTTTTGAATTTTGGATAGGCCAATATTTTTAAATTCTGGGGAAAGGCGTTCCATAATTTAGGTCCGAATTTTTAAGTTGCCAATAGAGCTATGTTTTTCTATAACTAAGTTATTAGCGCCTCGAGTGTTGTAGGAATGAAAGTCCTGTCCTGCATGTAGGGAAATAACCAGTTGTGTAATGGACTTCATCATTGATTAAGATTTAACTGGAATACAAACATATTACAGAGGGTCCTCGATAATTCGAACCTCAGGAGAAATAAAAAAAGTTTTGAGTCTCGAAATATCGAGGTTCGATTTACTGAGGTGATCTTCCACAGACTTTAACTTACTGAGGATCACGGTAATGCAACCGATGAGTCAGGAAGCATAGAATCCTTAAGTCATTACGTGTTTTGTACGCAGTTTATCACAGTTAATCACAACGTAATAATTATAACTAAAATGGGTGTTAATAATTTAAAATATCTAAAATAAGCCTAGAAATGTTCTGAACAGCATTTTTGGTGAACCTAGGAGAGGATGAAAAACATCTTTCAGTGAACATGAGGTACAGGAGTGAAGTAAACAGTAAACAGTGACTCACAGGTTGACAACATATGGTTATATTTTGTCAGCTCGAGTCTTCCTGTGTATTGTGTATGTTATATGACTTTTTATCGTCTGTCCCAAACACACCCTCCATCCCTTTGAAGCGAAGTCAGTTCTGACTTCAGTTTTATAGAAATTTGGTACAAACGTGTAAAGCAGCATTTATGACTTTAAGTTCGAAAACCAGACAGATCGACCTATCCAAAGGGGGGTTTTTTGGGGGGGGGTTTTGTATCTTAAAAATGGGTTTTTTGAGTTTTTTATATATCATTTTTGAAAAAGTAAAATTTTATTTTCTTCCATTGGAAACAGCTTAAAAAGACGCACAATTTGGTGTTTAAATCATTGCTCTACGTCAATTGGTTACTGAGAAATTGAAAGTGCTAAACACAGTACGTTGTCCAATGTTATTCTTATGGAGGATAAGAAAAATTGTATATCTCGCTTATTTATCACCTTATCGTGACGAAAATTGGTATATTGCTTCATTTCATTGTGGTCTATTGATATTTGCACAAAAACCCATTTTTTGGCTGATGGTTCCCGAAGCAGCAAACCTGCATACTCAGCCCCATGTTATTCTTATAGAGAATAAGAAACGTGTTATCTCCTTTAATTATGAACATAAATTAATAGAACTTGGTATGTGGCTTTACCTAATTGAGTTGTATAGATATTTGTATAAAAACCCATTTTTAGTGTTCCTTATCTCAGCAAACCTGCATACTCAGCCGCCATGTTATTCTTATGGAGAATAATTAAAATGTCATAAATCGTTTATTTATGAATGTATATTGATGAAACTTGGTATGTTGCTTTATGTGGTATTAAAATAAATTTATATGCATTGGAAATTCGCTGAGTACGCAGGTTTGCTGCTACGGGGGTATTTGGCTCTATCGTGTATAGTTTTAAGTGATTTTATTTTAAATAGCGTATACAATTTTAAATCATATGCAGCCATTTTACAATTATTTAGTAGGTATTTTACAGTTAATTTTTAATCTAATTTACAACCTTGTCAATTGCAATTTAATATTGATTTCATCTAGGGATGAGTCGATACCAAAAATTATCGATTCTCGATTCCGATACCGATACCAGAAAAATCTATTCTCGATACCGATACTATCGATACCTACGATTTTTCAGTACCTATAGTTGTTAAAACTACATTTTTGTAACCATTTCGAATTATTTAGTAGTATTTTCTAATTAATTATCAATACAATTTGTTAATGCAATTTTTACATAATTTAATGTTAATTTCACTAGTGTCCTATAGTAATATAGAAAAACAACAACTATTTATTATAAATTCATGATGGGGAAAAACTTGGTTGTAAGATAATGACTCAAAGAAATAATGTTGGGCAGCCGACTGATTTATTGCTTTCAACCGGACCCCACCCCTCCCCTCACCTCCCTCTTCCTTCCTTATCTCCAAGGTAAGATTTTTTACTGGCGACCCAAACATTCCCCGTGTCTTTTGTAGCCCGGGTAAACGGCGGTAGTATCCCTTCCCGTGCACTTCGTAGCGCGGGTAAACGGCGGGGGTATCGATGGTATCGGTATCGACATTAAACGAATGAATCTCGATACCGATACCAATGTCCAAGAATCGGTGGTGTCGAGAATCGGTATTGAGAATCGACTCATCCCTAATTTCATCAGTATCCTACAATAATCCTACAATAATATAAAATAAATAAAATCAGTTTAATTTAAATTTATAATGGGAAAAGAGCATGATTATAAAATAATATACATTTCACTTCTGTATTCAGAGAGAAAGATGTTTAACAGTCACTGATAATTGCACTCGGGACCTGTCAAATTGTCAAGGCCAAATTTGTTGACGCAACCAAACCCTCCCCACCCCTCTCGCCTTGCTTCCTTATCTGTTGTCTTTATTTACGTACATCCATAAATAGAACTAACTCCTCTCAATTCTCCTTTTGTGTTAGTTGAGAGTTATTTTGGGACTGGAAAGGAAGAGATTAGGTGTCGGGAAGAGTCTTATTTCAACCACTTATTTTGTTAAATGTTGTTTAGCTTGTCATTCTATTTGTACAACATTATAATGCTTATTTCCAATACGAGCATTTACCGACAGTGAAAAACCAAAACCGACATTTGACTACCAGTTCTCGGTTTCGGTTTTTTTGTAAAAACCGACAACCGACACATCCCTATTCAATTGTATTCCATATTTTATTTTTTATGTTTCTTCCATAATATTATATTTTCTTTGGTTAAATAAATTCTAGATACTGTATATATTTTTAACACCATATAATTATGTTTTTGAATAATATAAATCAACATTTCATGCAAACAATTACAGTCCAGTATAGATTTATGATTCAATAAAAATCATAAAACAGTATAATTGGTTTTGTTGTGTAGTGTGCCAAATTCGTACCGAGAACTGAGGTACAAAGTTTGTACCATACCGAACTGTCCCGATCTGTAACTTTTGCTACTGAAGACCCCTACTAGTTATCACTAGGGGTGTGCGAGTACTCGAGACTTCGAGTTTTCGGCCGAGTATTTTAATACTCAAACTCGACTCGAAGTTTTGAAAACTACTCGAAAGTTCGAGTGGGTTTTTCCCGCCGAGTTCCAGATGATCGCTAACGATTGCGACCGGCCGAAACGCGTAGCAACGTCTGCAAAAGGCAATCGCATCACGTAAAATCAGCCGAAAATGATGACCGCGAACGATTGCGACTGGCCTAAACGCGTAGTAACAGCCGCAAAAGGCGATCGCATCACAAAATCGGCCGAAAATGACGACTGCGAACGATTGCGACCGACCAAAACGCGTAGTAACGGCCGCACCATGGAAAATATTGATTGTCTGGACCAGGTGAAACTGGCCAAATGATAACCGGACCTGTTTTATAGGCCGGGAACGAATGCCAAACCGTGTTTTGTTTGTCAATACATAATCCAGTTTGATTGTACTGGCCACAAATTTGTATTGCTACTCATATATTAGTTAGAAACCATGTCTCTGTTATCAAATCTAGGGTGGTATACAAATCCCATTATACACTATTTTAAACTACCAACTGATGGCAAATACTCGCTTGAAAATACTCGAAACTCGAAAATAATTGGCACTACTTGACTCGACTCGACTCGATTAAAAAAAATCACTATTCGCACACCCCTAGTTATCACCCATGGAAAAATTATGACAGCCAATTGGAAAATGCACACTACTCTTGCCTAAAGCAAGACAGGCCCAATATTGATCAGAACATTATTTTTACATTAAATTGTCTGGCTGTTCCCCCCACACAAAGCGTGCACAGGTAATATTATTGTGCCCCAAAAACTGTAAATCCGGCCCTGCAGAAGACATATTTTGGAGTCTGAGAAATTCCTATCACAATGACATACAAGGCATTTAGGTTTTTAGGAAAAAGCACAAGGCTTGAACATTTCAGTAGGAGGAAAATTATAGGATACAGCTAACTCACCTTTAAAAAAAACACTGATAAGTGAAAGGTGTACTTTTGGCTATACTTTGTTAATATTACAGCTGAAAAAATACATTTTATCGTGTGTAAATGATGTGTTATCTCACTCATCAGTGTTCTTTTTAAGGTGAGTTAGCTGTATCTTATCTTTTTCCTCCTACTGAAAAATACTAGGCATTTAACAATTACTTACCTTAAAAACATATAGCATTGCAGTCAGAGGGTGAAAACATAATCGTCTGGCCATGTTTTATGCAACATTTACAAAAAAAATGTGTATCATGTTTCAACTTGCTATTTAATCTTTAGAAGGCAATAGTGTAAGATAAAAAACGAACCTAAGTATGCGGGTGTTCCCACCACTGACCGCCGAAAGGATTTCTCTCCTATGATTCTAGCAAAGCCAAAATCACAAAGTTTGACCTGAGGAAAGTCAGAGTCAGAACTTAGCAGGACATTCTCTGGCTTGAGGTCACAATGTACTATGTTCTTGCTGTGCAAATGCTTCAAGGCTACCAGGATCTGGAAGAAAACACCAATAAAATATTGATAAAGATTATGTAATGTCCTAACTAGTCACCTACTTATGAGTTTTTACACCCTAAAGTTTCAGAGACAGCTAAGCCAACTGATTAAAATTACGACCTTGTATTTTAGAGGAAGCATTTTTTTTAGTTTGATGATAATTCAAAAATAACAATATATTGATTTATTCAGGACATCACATTAATACGGGGAATTTTCCTTAGATATAGGCGAAGTGTCAAAATCAAAATCACAGGTTATACATGCATTTTAGGAGTATTAACATATTTAGTTATAAATGCAGGCCTTATTTAAAAATAATATTTAGGACTTCATTTTAAAATTTGCCGTCTATGTAGTGAATGATTTTAAAATGGTGAAGTAGTTTATTCTACATGCAACAGTTCATAATTTATGTTGATAAATATTCAATAATAATAGCTATGTAGGCCTATATAAAAGTGTGTAATCATGTACACACCCGGATTAGGCCCCCATAAAATATTAATAAGCCCTTATAAAAACCCACTAGCCCTATCCATATATATGTAATTAATTTGTATATAACAAAATTATATCTCTAAGTGTTTATAGGATAAGGGTCATTCCCACCAAATGGGATAATTTAGGTTAAGAAAAATGTTTAAAATTAAAATTGTCAAATTTTCTTCTACTATTGATTGTTTAGTCTCATACATTTTTGGGAACACTCCAATGCTGCAGCAGAGCACGATTTTAATTTTTTATATGAAAAAACAAACATTTTCAGTGATCGGTCACACTCACTTAACCTCCCACAAAAAACGAGTTTAAGACATTTTATGCAATCAGCTGACAGAATGTTTAATTAAATAAACAATAACAAAAACATAACGTGTATTTATTTCCTGATTCCATCATTTTAACCTTTACAAATTAGAAAATGGTATTAAAGTTGGAAGTGTATCACAATTTGGTACCTAATACCTAAAATTTATTCATTGGAAAACATTTTTAAATAATGATTTTACTATTGTGAGATGTGAATACATTTTTTCATCAGTTTTATGTAAATATATATATGAATAAAAATATATTATCGTCGTTTAGGTAGTATTTTTACCCCGTGACCGGCCTGTAGCAGACGTGACCGGTCTGTAACAGACGTGACCAGCAGGTAAAAACAGTGACCGTTTGGTAAACTCACGTGACTTATGCCACTAAAAGGTAACATAATACATCTAAAAGACAATAAAACTTATTCATTACTATAAAATATGAAACTTACTATTAAATTTATAGATTTCCTGAAATATCTACAAAACCAGGGAAGAATTATATTGTATCTCAATTCACAAACAGTACAGTCACACTTATAAATCATAACATGTTAATCTTTTATGAAAAAGCTAAATATATCATAACAAGTTAACAAGAACTAAACACAACCTCAAAACGTGGTTAGCCTACAAAGCTTAACTGAATGACTATTAAACATAATGTCTCGAACATACAGATCGGTCACACATAACAGTACCAGTCATGTGAGAGATCTGTTCGTGACCGATATGTATATTCGAGACATTATTTTTAATAGTCGTTCAGTTAAGCTTTGTAGGCTAACCACGTCTTGAGGTTGTGTTTAGTTCTTGTTAACTTGTTATGATATATTTAGCTTTTTCATAAATGAATAACATGTTATGATTTCTAAGTGTGACCGTACTGTTTGTGAATTGAGGTACGATATAATTCTTCCCTGGTTTTGTAGATATTTCAGAAAATCTATAACTTTTTCTGAAAAAACTACACTCATGAAACAAACCATCAACTGTTAGAAGAATAGTTCAGATGTTTCCTGCTCTTTTTACCGCCACACCTTTTTCTGAACACTCCGTTAGTTTTACACGTCCTTGAACCACGGACATTCGGAGACATTACTTGTCAATAGGAAAAAAACCATTTTCCCACTCAACTTTCTCCAGACCGATGTTAACGTGTAGAAGTACAGGTTACATTGTCATTGGTTATACACCACAGTCGTTGGCAATCGTCTGCTTGACATATTTGTTTTGATCAGCATAACCTCCAAGCCAGTTGGAGATGAGTGACCGATGGGTAAATAAAGACACATTTAATCTTTTACACTTTATTTATTTATTATTAGGAATGTAGGATAGGGTTGAAAGGTAGGAAAAAAGGTTGTTTAATCAAAACAATAAAGGTTTTTAAAATATATAATTTAATTTTTCATTGTTCTCATGGAGACCTAAGTTATCCCATTTGGTAGTATTGACCCATAAATGTATTACTCACCCATGTCACCACCTTGTATTAGAAAATAGTACAAACTACTTCAAACACAAATTTTAATTATCACCTGATCTTAAATACATAGATTACTGGCCAAATTTTATATAGTCATAACAGTGGAAATTCAAAGTGAAAGTGTCATGTGTACTGAAAATCTCAAGAAAGAAAATCATATGTGGAATGCATTGTTAGTGTGATGAATTCAACTCTCCTTCCGTCTTCTAAAATGGACCGGCCTTGGTGTTAGACCTAAATTTTTGAGCATCATTTAAAATTAATAAATTCCAATTTAAAAAAGTAAATCGGACATCTCTAAGTTCGATATTTTCAAATAGGAGAAGAGCCAAAGCATCACGAGCATTCCCCTTTTATTTATTTGAGGCCAGAAGAGATGGTTTGGTGAAGAAGATGCCATTGGTAACACAACTTCAACTTATCTAGCCTAGAGACAAAATTGAATCAGAATCAGGCGGACCAAGCAGCTTGATTACTGACTACCTTCAAGTTTCTTTATCGATAGACATTTTAAATTCAATATTTGTGTAAGAAGAGAACTCTTTATTTGTTATTAACGACAGTGAAAAGAGGACAGAAGTCACTTGGCCTAAAACATTTTTACTCAAAATCATGGCCACCATTTCTGGATGATGCCAAAAGCCAAAATTGACTCCTTGAACATTCAAACAATTTCATACTTTACAATCAATAATCAGATTTGAAAATTTATTATAAATAGAATCAAATTTAATTTTAAAACGCAAATTCTAGAATTAAGGAAGAGAGTCACCACCACGAATCCATTATATAATGCCCTGAGATAGAGACTTTCATACCATCCACAGAACGACGCCGAGGCATATTTCATAATTGTATAAATCAAAACATATATATTCCCCCCTACCTTTGTAATACGAGCTGTTAATCCCTTGCAATTTTGATATGTTGAAATGTAAGTTTTGTAAATAAATAATTTTCTGGTCAATTGTTAAGTTGTCGAACTTTATTCATTGAGGCAAGAAATCACCATTTTGTTTTCTGTTACCTAGCAACCTTAGTTCAGAGTTAGAAGTGTATTTACCACATAGAGTATACAAAAACACGTAAGCGAGTGAGTGTGTTTTCATACAGTCTTTTGTCACTAAAAAGTAAATATTTGTCAAATGATGCTGTTTCGTGATTTGGTAAAGATTTATGCCTGGTCGGATGGTTTTGTGTTAAGTCGTTGGACATTAAAAGTTGGCTATCAGTTTTAACAAAAATAGTAGTACGCAAAACAAATAGTAAGGGGAAAGACAATACTAAAGATTCATTGTTGTTACTTTTTTAGCGAATTTCCGCTATAGGGAAGAAGCTATTACCATAGGTCTCATGGTAAAACTTACGCCCGAGACCATGATAACTTTTTGTTTTGAGGTCCACAGATGCCAAAAACACCAATCGTTCGAATTTATATATATATATGTGTCCTTAAGCACGATAACTCTCGTAAAAAAGGTCCGATCTTAAATAAAATTTAGTACAAATGTGTATAGCACCATTTATTTGAACGAGTTCGAAAACCAGACAAATCGCACAATCCGAAGGGGAGTTTTTGGGGGGTTATTTAAGCATTTTTGGGATTTTCACATGTAATTTTTATTTAAATAAAATTGTAATTTATACCATTGAATTCAGCTTAAAAAAAATTTGGTATTTTGATCATTACGATACCTCAATTAGTTACTGAGATATTGAAAGTGCTAAACACAGTACATTGTCTAATACCATTCTTATGGAGAAAAGGAAAAATTTTATATCTCGCTTATTTATTAACATTCACTGACGAAACTTGGTATATGGCTTCATCTGGTTATGGTTTGTTGTTGTTTGCACAAAAATACAATTTTTCGCACATGGTTCCCGTGGCAGCAAACCTAGGTACTCGGTCCCCATGTTATTCTTATAGAGAGTAATTAAAATGTTATATATCGCTTATTTATGAATGTATATGGATGAAACTTGGTTTGTGACTTCATTTTGATGAATCCATTGATATTTACAAAAAAAAACATTATTTTGTGTTCCTTGTTGCAGCAAACCTGCGTACTCATCCCCAATGTTATTCTTATGGAGAATAACTAATATTTTAAATATCTCTTATTTGTTAATATACGAGGGTCATTCAGAAAATAAAGAACGTTTGCTTACTGCACCTAGCGCAGCTCCCCCATCACCACCATTGCATGTGTGGCAGTCCACTCACCTCCCCACTAAAGTGTATGAGCCGAGTCTCGTTGCTATGCGGTCACCTGTCTTTTTTCTACAGCTATTCAAAATGGAGGCTGCAATCGAAAATCCCGCCAAAAATGAAATACGCAGTATTATTCAGTTTCAGAATTTAAAAATGTTCGGGAATATATAATTTTTTTAGAAAAACACCAAAAAAAGTTTATCGTGAAAGTGCAAACAAGTCTTCAAGTCGAATATTCAGGGGAAACAATGATGCAACCGGTTTAATGAAAGAAAATCCATCGTGAACGACGAGGATCGGCGTGGCAGGTCATTGCTCGTTAAAGATGATTTGAAAGAAAGACTTGAGGAAAATTTGAGGAAAACAGCTGCTAAAATCTTAGCACATTACATCAATTTAAGATCTTGTCTTTTTGCTCTTTCACCATAAAATTTCTTTGGTGTTTTCAAAAAATGTTTAGGTCTGGGCATTTTTTAACTCAGAAACAGAATAACACTGCGTATCTCATATTTGGCGGAATTTTCATTTACCGCCGCTAATTTAAATTGCTGTAGAAATAAAACGTGTGACCGCACAGCAACGAGACTCGGCTCATACTTTGGTGGGGAGGTGAGTGGACTGCCACACTCGCAATCGTGGTGATGGGAGAGCTGCGCTAGGTGCAGTAAGAAAACGTTCTTTACTTTTTGGATGGCCCTCGTATTTTTTATTAATCCTGGTTAGTGGCTTAATGTGTTATTAAGGCATATGTATATTCAATAGGAATTCGCTGAGTACGCAGGATTGCTGCGACGGGGGTATTCTAAAATTTGCGTTATTATTAGGGATGCAATTGTTAATAACCTCCTCGCACCTGGGTGATGAGAAACTTGGTGATACGCTCAGAGAGCCGCCCCTTCTCGCTGCTCAGTATCATCTCGAGCATGTCTCCCTTGAGCTTCTCCATGACCACAAATATGCGTTCCGAAGTCTCAAACATGCGCTCCAGGTTGACCACCGCGGGATGACTCAGGTTCTGCAGGATTGCCACCTCGTTCTTCAGCTGGGCCTCCTGTTTGGTGGGGAACCGCAGCTTGTCTATCACCTTGATGGCCACTGCCCTTCCACTCTTGCGGTCCACCCCTATGACAAGTCAATCTCACAGCTCGGTTATAAACACATAACTTGTTTAAAATGTGCACTTCTGTTTCAGTTAATTTCAAAATATAAAATCTCTTGGATGTATTAAGATTTTACAATTTATATAATAACCCAGCACGAATTCTCATGACAATTCCAGAACCTAACAGGAATTTTTCCCAATTAGATATTAACAGTAAAATATAATCAGACAAAAATAAGTATTTAACTGTAACAGAAGCTCATTACTGGAAATAATTTAAATTTTCTAACTATGAAATTAAAGCATACAAATATAATTTTAACTGACAAGGCCTTTCAGTATCAAAGATACCATCTTCATAACATTATTACTCACAACTAATTTATGAAAAACCCTATATGTACTGCTTTACAAACTTTGCACTGTGCACTTTTTGCGTCTATAGACGTAATTAGCTCCTCTCATACCAGCGAGTGCAATTTCCCCAAGAGTATTCCAAGAGTCTATCCTCTATATTGACTGCTTCTCTAAGATCTAGGAAAATACTTTTGGCTTTTCTGAGTCAGAGGTTTCTTTTTTATATTTTCAAAAAAAAAACCATAAAATCGATTGTATCAGTTATGTGTCTGTGCTTTGTAAAGCCAAGTTGACTCATAGAAAGAATATTATCCTTTTAAATTAAAGAGGCCATAAAGAAATAGCTTGCTAGACTATATAATAGTTACTCACCTCCATAAACAATGCCGAACTGTCCAGAGCCCAGGACCTCGTCAGGGAAGATCTGATACAGCTGGCTCATGTCTGTCACTCGCTCCTCTGGCTCCGATGACATGTCCGCTTCTACACACACAACACACTCACTACTGTACTGGTCATCCAAAGTATTCTGTGTCAACAGTTTTCAAAGAAGCTACAAAACTTTAAACAACATACAGCATGTATACAAATACAACAGGTCATGTAAATATCTAAAACAAAACATGAAATGCCAGGACGTTCTTTTTAAAAAGCAACCCATTTTACAAGTCCCAGTTACCGTTACGGTACCGCTCTGTCTTTAGTTCACAGCACAGGTCAATAGCCTATGGTGATAGGGCAGTTGAGGTTTAAAAAAAAAGTACCAAAAGGTGCGGTTTAATTAAAATCAATACAAGATAACTAGTCGACCCATGCGGAATTCTGCACTGCGAACCAAATCTTGTCAGCTGATCAGATGTTCTTTTGTTTACATTTTCGCACCTGTAAAAACAAACTATTCCCTTTATTTATCTTTCATATTATTCAAATTTCCGAGAAGCAGTACATTTTTAGCCCATGGGTATATTTTTCGTCATTAGCCGGCACGATAAGCTTCAAAATGAGGGGTAAATCATGGAGTTTGATAAAGGAAAAAGGAAGATCTCGCAGACCGACCGAAAAACAGGCTAGAGAAATAATACATAACACAAGTTGTCCTGCCTACTTACTTTGCTTCATCTTCCATCAGCTGGTTCGCATTGATGCAATTATGTTTATTTTATTTTGTGTTATTTTGAGTTATTACAAGTACAATTATGGTTTTCAATATTGCTGAAAAGATCTAGTGAGGTGCTACAAAACATTTAAATTGTTAGAATATTTTGGAATATTTCAGTTGTGTTTTTTATAATTGAAAAGTCAAATAAAATATTTAATAAGAATTAATCCCTTCACAGGAATTGTTTGTAACTGAATCATTAACTTATTAACAACAATTAAAAAAGACACAAAACATCCAAATTTCCACCAATTAACTCAGCTGATTAGCGTTTTACTGCACATATATACTTACTACGCCACTGTCCGGGGACAGCGGAGCTGCCACACAGAGGGTCCTCCCACACCAGGAACTGCACCATATACTTAATGGTGTTGCTGGTATCCGGCATGAGCGCCTGGTGGATGCTGGTCTTCCAGCTCTTAGCCAGGTGGGCGCCCACGCCACTGTCCAGGAGTGGCATCTATACGTGGGCAAGGGAGCGGCCAAACAGAGGGTCCTCCCCCACTAGGTACTGCACACATATACTTACTGGCGTTGCTGGCGACTGGCATGAGCGCCTGGCGGATACTGGTCTCCCAGCTCTTGGCCAGGTGGGCGCCCACGCCACTGTCCGGGGGCGGCAACTGTACGTGGGCGGCAGAGCGGCCAAACAGAGGGTCCTCCCCCACCAGGTACTGCACATTGCTCGTGTGGATCTCGAAGCAGTGCATCGCATCTGCAATGTCAACATCATTGTCTTGTAGTAGATCCCACAAAGTTATTGGTACACTCATAATAAATATATAATCAACTTACAAACACCAACTGGTTTGTTGATATTTTAACCCTTTGCGCTCGGATAGGTTCTTTGGAAATGGTCCCCTGGGGTCGTCTGTCCACACTCTGTGACCGCAGCCATTTTCCCGCCAGCCAGGATTTTTTTCTGTCACACTTATGCTCAGCGCTCACATGTCCACACCCAGTGGACAGAGTTAAATGGCCCATGCGATCGCGAACACTCGCATGTCCACTGTGTGTGGACAGTGACAACGCATACTTTTACAACATTTAATATTCTTTCTACTGTATTGTGCTGAAATCTGACGGTAGATTTCGAAACTAGATCAATCCCAGAATGCAACGGGCTTAAATGTCGGCTGTTGCATTCTATGTAAACAGTAAACAACAACAGTTAGTCAAGCGCTTTTGTCTTATGCTGTGTAGTCTTCGGCTTATATGCCTGATTTTTATTATTATACATAATATTTCAAGTTTTATTATATTTTAATATGGAGGAAACATTACATTACGACAAAATTCGTAATGCGCTTTAAGGTGAAAGTGAGTGTGGCACTGATTCGGACCATGAAAGTGACATCGACATTTTGTTCTATTTATGTTGTAAGCAGTTTTTTAAATTATTTCTTAAAATTTTCTTAAATATAATTAACAATAAGTAAATTATGTGATTTTCGATGTAAATAAATAAGTTTCAAAGTATAACGGGTGGTCCATAATAACTGCTAACATTTTGTTTTGTGACAGCTCAGCTAATTCATGGGTTAGAGAGATAATTTTTGCGTTGAATTGTTCCTTAATTAATAGAAAAAATAACTATTCAACTATAACTTGTTCAAACTATTCAACTGTTCTAATAGAGGTGGCATAAAAAATAAATAATGTGTGAAATCTATGCAATGTTTGTTTTGCGGGTGTGAAGTAAAACAACGCTGTGTAAAATAACAATTACAGTTTATTAAAACTCAAAGAAATATTTACAAAATATTTACTTAGCTAAACCATTTTTACTTTCTCCCCCTATACATAGTATATGGAGAAAGTATTGTTTTCGTAAAAATTTTCGAATTTGAGTTGTTAGTGGAAATATTCGTTTTGGTGCTCCCTGAACCCAAAAAGTGGTTTTTACGTGATGTCTGTCTTTGTGTGTCCGTGTGTGTGTGTGTCTGTGTGGATGTTTACAGAGCTAGAGCCCTAACCTATGGGCCGATTTTTATGAAATTTGGTATGTAGGTACTAATCCACGATAACTCCAGGCGTTTTTTTCATTTTTTTGGATTTTCGATTTTTAAGGGTAATTATCCCCCAAAAACCGTCAAAAAACATGAAAAATCCAAATTTCTCAAAAATGGCTCTAACGATTTTGATTAAACTTTCGTGGTTTGTAGAACTTTAGGTTTGCAACAAAATGACACCACCCGCATTTCTTGAAAAATTCTGGTTCAGAAATTACAGGACTTAAAACATCCAAAATTCAATTTTTTGGATTTTTTATAAAAAATCATAAATGTTAAAAAAGATTACTATTCACCATTAAAAAGAGCTCAAAAAACTAAATAAAATAGTATTTTAAATTACTATTCTACGATTGCTAGTTACGGAGAAAATTGAAATTTTCATTTAACGGTAAACACAGTACGTTGTCCAATGTTATTCTTATGGGGAATACAAATATAACTATTTCTCTCTTATTTACTGATCAATGTCATTAAAATTTGATATGCAGGTCAAGTTAGCATTGACCAACAGATGATGTTCGAAATGTGTTGCTATTTAACCCTGGGGGGGGCAAGGGGGCATTTCCCCTCTCAAAACCACTGTGTGTAGCAACGGACTCTATAGTGCCTCCCAAAAAGGGATTTGGGTGGATATTTCTGAAAACAACTATGTTAGACAATTTTCTGTACATTTATCTATACTTCATATTCTATATTTAGTAAATAACAAATATTTTTGTCATTAAAGTTTGGCTAAAAGGGAGAAAGTATGTGTCAGTTTCCTGATACCGTTTATTACTTATGGAATATGACATCCCCACACATGATGTCCACCGACATCCAAGCATTTTTCCAATCTTTTTTGGAAACTCGCCATCAACCGTCGTATCATGGACATTGGTATTGCCACAATTTTATTACGGATACTGTTCTTCAGATCTGCAATAGTTTTAGGTTTCGTGGCAAAAACCTTGCTCTTCAAGTAGCCCCACAACCAGAAGTCATAAGGCTTTAGGTCTGGAGACCGGGCAGGCCAAGGGACATCGCAAAAACGTGAAATAAGATGCCCTGGAAACAGCCTTCTCAAAACAGTCATTGATTCACCTGCCGTGTGTGCAGAGGCTCCGTCTTGTTGAAACCATACTGAATTCAGGTCTATTCTTAAATGTCTTAGCTGTAGAGCTAGAAAGTTCTGAATCATTTCAACATACCTTTCTTTGTTTACATTAACTCTTTCGCCATTTTTATTTTCAAAAGAATAAGGCCCAATAACTCCAAAACGTGAAACACCAAACCATACAATAACTTTTTCACTATGAAGTTCCATTAATTTCCCGGGGATTCTCAAAGGACCAGTAGCGACAATTTTGCGTATTTACAGCACCACATAGCTCAAAGTTAGCTTCTTCAGACAATATCAACTGTTGCAAAATGTTTTCCTGCTCAATGAGGTGCAATTACCTAACACCATTCAAACACAATTCGCCTTTCAGAATCTGCAGGATTAAGTTTTTGAGTGACTGCCAGCTTATATGGATGAAAATTTAAATCAAGATGCAAGATTCGTTGTAAACTTGTCTTAGACAATCCCAACGCGGCAGATTGTTTCCGGGTTGATCGCTTTGGGCTTTGCAATACAGATGCACGCACATTTTCAACATTTTCTGGAGTACGAATTGATTTAGGTCTACCAGTTGGTTTGGTTTTCAAAGCAGATGCACTATTTCTAAAATTGTTCACCCACTTTTTAATTTTTGTTGCATGAGGAACTGCAACATTGCGATGAATGTGGAAGTTATGGCGGAACCGTTGCGAAGTAATCACGGACTCGTTATTTAAAAAAAAAAAGCTTCGACAGCGAAAGCCTGGGGTTGAACAGTCCACTGCTCCATTTCAACTAAAACCTAACCTAACCTAAAATGCTATCAGCTGGGCTTTTAATTGTTGCAACAATCAACTTTCTAAGTGAAGTAACAGCTGAGAAATAAATGTTTAAAATGTTAGCGGTTATTATGGACCACCCAGTACAACGAGTTTTCCTTAGACCTTGAATGTACGCTTCAACTTGATGTTTCAGTCTAGAGTGAAGAACATAATTCCGAGCTGGCAGAAGCAGACGACCGACAATGGCTGCCAAACTGGCGACGAAACCTAGTGCGGCCACTGAGTGTGGACATGCGAGCTCTGGGCCTTGAGCGTCGGACAGTAATTCCCAGCTGTCGCAGACTCCATACTGTCCACTGAGTGTGGACATACGAGCGCAAAGGGTTAAAAATAAATATCACCTGTTTTTATAAGTGATTCATATAGATTATATTTTAAAATCGATATATCGGTAAAAATACCGAATAATATCATACTTTAGAAGCATTCCGCTAACTATAAAAGTACCCTTATTATTTTTAAAGACTAACCCTCAAGGAATTATTATTGTTTTTAAGAGAAAATTCCAGTGAATCACGTTAGTTTACGGGATTTTGTTCGTAGGACTAGTCAATTTGACCATGTATTGGCCTTGGATAAAAATTAACACAGAGTAAGATAACATTAATTTGTTGTTATAATATATGGAGTACAAAATTTATATTTACCATGGTATCGTATTTTAATATCTAGGATATTTTGTAGTAAATTATAATTAACTAATCTATATTTAATTTTTGTGGGTTTTGTCCTTCCATTGGGCAACCCTGGTCTTTTGTATCTATCGAGTTTTTAGTTTATATTGCTTTTGATGATAGCAGTGTTGCTGAATAAGGCCTCACCAAAATTCCAAAAAAGACTGTACTTAAGTTAACTTTTGTCCATAATATTAGTTAGTATTGAATTGCAAACATCAAGGAATTAAATTTCTCTTTTCTGTACAAGTAACCAATAACAGGATTGAGGTAGGAAACGAGAAAAATTAGAAACTCAAAATAGTATACAAGTAATGCAAGTTAGCTTTGCTATTGTTAAGTGGTACTGTGGCCAAAGTTATTATTTATATAAAGAAAATTTATTAAAAATAAATTTACACCTTCACAATTGAAGCTGCTAAAACAAAGGATTACAAACAATAAAATTTTGGGTAAAACTAAAACCGTTTACATTGAATATGAAAAGATTATTTGTTAGTTATACTTCAATTTTGTTATACAAATGGTTTCTCAGAATAGATACGGTGAATTTAATTGTGGTTGTGACTATTGTTTGCAGTTTTTCTTGTTGTAAATTAAACTTTTTCCATATATCTGCAACAAATATTGGGATGGTACCTCTTGTCCCTATCAATAATCCGTATATTTCAATACTTTTTAGGTGATATTTTTCTTTAAAATAGTTTTTGGTCTCATCGTATATTTTTTTTTCATGATTTACTTCTATTGCTTGTTCTTTGTTTTTTTCAAAACGTATAGTTGGATCAAACATATATCCTTTTTTAAATTTATTGTCTACAACTAAAATATCTGCTCTTCGGATTGATCCACTATCTGACAAACCCACAATTTCTTCAAACACCTCATAGCCTTTGTCCCTAAAGCAGTCAGCAATGATTTGTCTAATTTTATTGTGACGTTTGTTTCTGAGCAATTCTCCAAACGGGCATTTACCAAGAATGTGGGCCAAGGACTCAAAGGTATATTGCTCAGTGTCCGTGCAGTGACGACACTGGTTCCCATTCTTGGACCTGCCGTGGTTTGATCTAGTTGGTGCCACGTCCCCAATAATTTTTAACATTTCTCTATACCCTGATGTTGTTAGATCTTTGATTTTATGGAAATTTAAATTGACTTTTGGACATTCCTCAAATAAACATACACCTTTTCCTTTAAATGGTAAGGCACACCATTTTGTATACTCTATTTCTTGAAGGTGATGTCTGAGAGCTTTTGATGAAAATGAAGACATATGAGGGATGAGTTCTGAGACATTTAACTTGTTAAAGCACATTTATTTTTCTTTGGAAAAGTCTCTAAAAAGAACAATATAAGGGTCTTTAATATTTTCCAGAATCTTACATATGTTTATGTGCTGAATCATTGCCTCCCACTCAGCCTTAAACATCCCTAATCCTTTGTATTTCTTTGGTGAATATATCATTGAATTAGGAATATCAGATGGCAGTTCTAATATTTCCTTCAGGGCTGATTTGGTAATGAGATTAATGTCATTCAGGAATTTCTGTGTTAATTTGTTCAGAGGAGCGGTTTGAAATGGATATACTAGACTGGGCCATATCATAGATTAAACATACTCCGTACTTAAACATAAACATACTTGTGGTATTCTTAATCTATGGCCATATACACTTATTCAGGACATATAACTTTTGTTCATGTTTTCAAAATGGAGATGTAGTAAGTCTTTGAATGTTTTTAACTAATGACTGGATGATGTTTGATCTATCTAAAACTATTTGATTTTCAAAATTTACTCCAAGATATTTAATTGTGACTCCTTTCCTCAGAGATTCCAATATTTCTCCTTCAATACAGAAATTATCTGGACACAACTCTCCCTTTATAATATTTATTACTTTGGTTTTCTTTATATTAAGGCTTAGACCAATTTCATCAAATTTGGATTTAATACCAACATACAATGCCATAGCAGATTCTATTGTTTCTAGCTACCAATACAGTGTCGTCAGCGAAACCTATTACACTTATTGCTGGCAAAGAGTCTTCAATTGTATAACCATAGGTTTCGTGCATTGATGTATTCGTCAATTCATTCAGAATATGATCAATGCTTAAATTGTATAGTGTTGGAGATAACGGAGCACCCTGCAAGACACCTCTTCTAATTAAAATAGGTTTTGTCTTACCTTCTGAAGTTTCAATTTGGGTTTGATTATTCTTCATAAGTTCTTTGATATTGTTAATTAAAAGAGTCGGGGCCTCCAAACTGTCCAAAACTTTTGACAAATGTTGATGTCCCACTTTATCATAAGCTTTCTCGATATCTAAGAATCATCCTTTTTTGCTTTAACACTATGTAAAACAGAGTTTAGGATATTTGAGTTTATGTGAGTTCCTGGTATCATTGTAAATCCTCTTTGAACTTCGTTAAACTGGATATATTTCTTTAACCTAGGATCTAGAATTCGTTCGTAAATTCTTCTGATGAGTAAACAAATAGATATTGGTCTCCAATTTCCGATCTCCGTATTTATTACACTTTTATCTAAAAGAATGGTCCTTGCTGACTTTAAAATAGGGGGGATGGTTTTTATGTTTTGCAAATTATTGAATATTAATGATAAAATTATGGGTACTTTGGCATATTTTATGCTTCTCATTATGACTCTGTCAGGGCCAGGCACAGTGTCTACTTTAATTCTTTTTATGGCCTGAACAATTTCTTCTTCAGAGATAATACTGTTGTATTCTGCATTGATGTTCTTCACAGTTGTGATGTTTGGTATGTCAAAAGCTTGTAATATTTTGCCATTCTCATTTGAAAATTTGTTTTCAAAATAAGAGTATAGATCACTTAAACTAATTTTGCAACGATTCCTATCTCCCTCAAGCACTTTCCTGATGGCCCGTTTTCTTTGGTTATAGAATTCATACTGAATCAAGTCATACATGTATTTTTCTTTCCTTTTTCGTCGATCAGATTTAGTTTTTCTTTCAGGATTGCTACTTTCTTTATAATTTATAATTAGCTTAACAGCCTTCTTGGCTTTCCTCAACTTTGAAAAAAAAAAACAAAAAAACTGACAATGAAAAGTAACTTTTTAGGATTAAATTTAAATTTAATTTTATAACGTAGCAAGTAACCATTGGTCGGTTCTAAGCAACACATCCCAAATTAGGCAGAAATCTACAGTTATTTTTAACCCTTTGCACTCCGGACAAAAATGTTTGGTTACTGCCAAAAACTCCAGGTACTTTTCTGAAAGTACTAGCCAAAAACTCCGGGCCTTTTTAATCAAATTTGCAAGGGTTTGGGAAAAAAGCTGTAAATTTTATGTTTGAATATGTAGAGCTATAATTCTTTTTTTGTTTTATTCCTTATGAGTTTTCGGACAGTAAACAAATGGTTGTGACTAAAATAAAAAAATAAATAAAATTTTTTTTGTAAAAGTTAACTTTGAGGTGTAATAGCTAAAAATAACCATTGACCCCTCACATTATGTTGATATTTTCAGATTCCCCATTTAGTTATAATCATGCACACACAATTTCATGCATTTATCTCGAAAAACAAGCAAGTAAAAGGGAATAAAATGAAAATTGTATTAGGTTCATTTATAAGCGGTCCTCTAAATTTTAGCTTTTTTGTAACACAAAAAATAAATCTACATTTTTTTGCCCAGAAAATCTACTGCAACTTTGTTGTACAACTCTAACAATAACATAAAATATCATAAAACTTCCAAAAATAAACAAATATAAAAATAACTATGCCTTAGGCTTAGCCTAGTCTAGGCCTAGGCTAGGCTAGGTGAACGTCAAGTCGGCAATTTTAAAGTCCTACTCCAGAAGAAATATCATTGTAATTCATTTTAGACAAAATATAAACTCAATATAGCATATAAAAATAACCTACAACTTGAAATAACAACAAAATATGTCAGTGTAAACAACAAACATGTGATTCTCAATTAAACCAAAACATATGGTGGGCATAACATAAAAAAAATAACTCATCACACAACAAAACGACAAGGAGTAAATCAATACTGACTGCACAGTGATACTCCACAACTATCTGGCATCCATTTATCACAAAAGTAGTGCATTTGGATGATTTATAAAGCCGGTAAGATTAGTTTTCGGACGTCAAGAGTTTTTTGCACATTTTGCGAACAGCCGATATATCGGACCGCGGAGTTTTTGGCCGAAACAGCGATGGCCGATATATCGGACGTCGGAGTGCAAAGGGTTAATGTATACTGCTGAATGAGGAAACATGCATACTATACCTCCTTGCTGCGTCGTGGCTGGGTCAACAGACAGGATCTCTGCCAGAGGAATTTCTTTATAGTATTTTGATCCTGAGTCACTTTGAAATAATGTAATACATTTTGAATCTAACCGCCAGTAGTGCCTCTTTCTCTGCAAAAGAACATGTGCTATTGTAGTTATTAATTAGTGTTAGGCAATAAAATATATTATGTTTGAATATTATCTTGGATAAGCAGGATTCAATGTTGTCCCCTTAAAAACTTCTTTGAAGGTTAATTTGAAAGCAACAGTAGCAGGGTATAATGTTTAGGCACGACGAGTTTTTCTATAAAATCCAAGGGGAAGTAGCTAAAGGTCGGAATATTTAATTCTGGCTGAGAGCTTAATTTCAAAAGCTAACACTATATGAGAGTAATATGAAATCAGATTATAACAAGATAAATAATTAAATCAAGTCAAGTACTGCTTAAATCAAGTCCTGCTCTTATTGCAGCAAAGTACCTAAACCCATCAAATGGTATTTTTTTTTTTTTTCTAAAGGATAGAAGGTATAAACTATGGGAGTGGGCGAGTATTTGAATATTATAAAATACTTGGTGGCCGAGTCGAGTAGTGAAACTAAAATAACAAATTTGAATCAAGTAGTTATAAATAATTCAACTATACCGATCTTGTAAATTACTTGCAAAAATAAATAAGAAACATGATTATGTTTATGGTTTGATTAAATCACTATTCCTCTATTAGTATTATTTAGCCTAAGTATATATTTCAGTTAGGCCTATAGTATCTCACAGTAATGTCTAATGTAATATAATCAAAGTGTCAACCATCTATTTTTTAGCAACAAAGAAGCAGATAATACAAGATGATGAACAATCCCGGCTCATCAGCAAGTGCCTTGAAAGAAAAGGTACCAGTACGGTATCGATAAAATTTGATGCTCGGTTAGTTAGCTTAAATAACCCACTCTATTTGAACAAAAATCACTATTCGTCCACATAAGGCTAGGCTAATTTATTGGGAGATTAAGAGATGATATTTAAGTATAAGACAACTTTAATAAAGTCTCCTTTTTTGTAAGTTTTTTAACTTTAAATTAGAAAAAATACTTTTGTATACCATTCTGTCTTTATTGGTGAAATGAATCATCCATCCCTCTTTGAGCACTTTGGAGCCTCTTCTCTTGGTGTGCTTCACTGACTGGACTATCCTCATCAGAGGAATGTTGTTGCTTGGGGAAGAACTAGAACACAACATAACGAATCACTCACCAAAATCTATGGACTGAGCAATGATAGTTTATATTATGAATGATGTAAGTTATAGTTAGATGAGATTTTAATCAAGCGAATAAGATTTAAAAAGATACTAAGGGTAGTTCAAATACAGTGATACTCATTTGCTCGCCTAAAAATCCATTTTTGATTTTTTCTTTATATAGTTTTTCCCATTATTTTGATTTTATGAATTGTATTTACATTAAAACTAGGGGTGTGTGAGTACTCGAAACTTTGAGTTTTCAGCCGAGTATTTTAATATTCATACTCGACTTGAAGTTTTTAAAAATACTTGAAAATTTGAGCGAGTATTTCTTGCTGATTTCTGGATGATTGCAACCAGCCAAATCGCATTGTAAGGCGATCACATCACGTTAAATCGGCCGACCGGACCGCATAATTTCGGCAGTAAATGTCGACAGAAAACATAATACCGGCCAAAAATGATGACTGGCTCACGTAATAAAGGCCGAAAATGACAACGGTATACATTATATTGGCAAAAGTGGCAACCGGGCCACTTAATATTGGCCGCAACTAATGATTTCGTCATCTAATATTGATTATTCAATTCAATTCAATTCAAAATATCTTTATTTCGTTTGTAGTAATACATACATACATGAATAGTGTCTTATTTCAGTATTGAATAATATTAAACAAGTGCGTAGGTCTTAGAATTTAATATAGGAATGAAAACTACAGCTCTTCGAAAGAATACATAGCTTTGTTGATGAGATACTGCTTTAACTTAATTTTGAATCTTTTATTTGAGACCTCATCTGTGATATCTTTTGGGATTTTATTGTAAAATTTTGAACCAGCATATATAGTTTTTTTTTTTTGAAAAGTTGCAGAGTGTGAGAGCTTATTGCAAGGCGTCCCCGATTTCTGGTGTTATGTTCATGATTATTACCAACCAGCTCCATTTCCTGAAATCTATTTCTTACGGATAAAACTGTTTCAAAAACATACATTCCATAAACTGTCATGATGTTTTCTGATTTGAAATTTTCCTTAACTGAAGTTCTGGGTTTTAAGTTGCAAATTATTCTTATAGATTTTTTTTTGCATTATCAAAATGGCATTTAAATTATTTTTAGTTGTTGCACCATACAGTGATATCCCAAAAGATATAACTGAATGGATGTAAGAAAAATAAATTACTTTCAGGGTTTCTTTTTCACAATAATTTTTTAACCTAATCAATGCGTAGAGGCCAGAAGAAATTTTCGTTAGTAATTTTTCAACATGACGGTTCCAGTTGAGTGTGTTTACTATTTCTAATCCTAAAAATGTAATGCTGTTCATGACTTCAATTTTCTATAAGCTATGTATGGACCAGGTGATATTAGCCAAATGACAACTGGACTGTGTTTTATCGGCCGGAACCGAATGTCAAACCGTGTTTTGTTTGTCAATTCGTAAAACAATTTGATTCTACTAGCCAAAACCTTGTATTGCTACTCATGTATTAGTTAGACACCATATTTCGATTATCAAATTTGGAGTGGTATCGAAAATACTCAAAACCAGAAAAGAATTTACAATACTTGATTCAACTCGATTTGGATAACACTCCAGATTTGATAATCTAAACATGGTTTCTAAGTAATACATGAGTAGCAATACAAATTTTTGGGCAGTACAATCAAACTGGATTCGTATTGGCAAACAAAACACGGTTTGACACACATTTCCGGCTGGTAAAACACAGTCCGGTTGACATTTAGCCAATGTCATTTGATCCGGACATCGCTTATAATCAATATAGATGACGAACTCGTTATTTACGGTCGATATTAAGTGGCCTGGTCCCCTCTTTTGCCGACATTATGTATACTGTCGTCATTTTCGGCCTTTATTACAAGATACAGTCATCATTTTTGGTCGATATTACGTTTTCCGTCGTCATTACAGCCGAAATAATGCGGCCCGGTCATCATTTACATATGTTTAGTTGTTTTTTAGACCAATTCATGTGACTAGTCGTAATTTTTGGCAAATTTTACTTGATGCGATCGCCTTTTGCGGCCGATAATACTCGAATTGGACGGTTGTAATCGTTTGTAAATTGGCAGGAAATATTCACTCAAACTTTTGAGTATTTTTCAAAATACATATATATATATATACATAGAACATTTCCTGGATTTTTCACCTATCTATACCTATAAAAGGCAAAGCCCTCAACAGTCTCACTCATAACAAATTCTCCTACTTCTCATTCAACTAGAGAGTTGAAATTGTTTACACTGATTCTTTAGGTAACAAATAGGAAAACTAAATGGTTTTCATCCTGATCTGAGCTTAGGGCTCCACCAGACCCCCCGAAAAAGTTCCCATGTATTCCTTATGGACATTTATTTTTGTTTTGTTGTTTTGTTTGTTGCTGATAAAAATACAAATAGCTGATCTTGATTCATAGTAGTTCCACGGGCTAACCACAGAATGCAGCACACACAACTGTCATAGATTTTATAAATCATTTGCTGGGTAAAGCCTGTGGGTAACAGCTAGTAATACATATTTTTAAGATATTCTATGTCATTTTGGCTATATTTTGTATTCAATTACTGAGGATAAGTGATAGAGAGGAAAGTCATAAACTTAACCAGCAAAATGAAGCGGTGCTGATGTCGTTATTAAGTTGGTTTTAGAATAACTTGTCCTTTTTTTAGCAAAAGGAACTCGTTAGAAAAAGGTAAGAAGAAAAAACATAACTTACCTAGTAGGCCTTTTGTTTGAATCCTCATCATCATAATTTGTTGTGATTACATCCTGAAAAATTAAAAAAACAAATTCAAGATTAATGGAATACCAACAATAGACACAGTGACCTGAAATTGAGTGAACTATTTTAACTACCTTTTAATTTTGATTGCTTCAATACAAAGATTCTTTATCAGACTAAGGTATATTAATTGTTGCATGCGGCCAGGGGAGGGGGGAGTATAGCCCAACCCCTGCGGCACTCTAAGGGTGGCTGGGTTTAAATGACAATACGAGTGGTGTGGGCGTTTACCAAATTAGCGGTGGTCTTTATTAACATTTCCTAGGGCTAAGTACACAGTCAGGATGGTGCAACCACCCAGCCACCGGACTGAAGGTCCGCGGGGTGAATAGTCTTAATTTAGCAACCCTTGAGTTATGAATTTACAATTCCCTTAAGCTAACATGGTAAGTACAGTTTCAGAATATTACACACAAACGATCAAGATCAAGGGAGAGGAGAGACAGGGACAGAGCTAGACCTAAGAGTCGTTAGCCAACTTACAGAAAATAAGTATCACGCCGATCATCGTGGTGGCGCAGATGACCCTATCTACTAGATACACTGTGCCTATCTGGCTGACTGCTAACTCCAACTGACGGTCTCTATCTCTCGGTCGGTGTGAGTCTCGAGTCTATATCTCCCGGCAACCTGCGGTCACCGGCTTACATACCGGGACTCCTCCCGGTCCCGGACCAATCAGAAAGCTAGTTTTGGCATCGGACCATATATGGAGGTACCCATGGTCAACTCTCGATCTAGAAACTTCTACGGGAAATCCGGCTTTATCTTTGTGGTTAACGATGGACTTCTCTATTAAATCCTTCCACCGGGATAGGTATTTTAATTCCAAGGAAAATCAGATAATTTGGACTCACGCCACGCGGGCCTGAAGATATTTCCAAAGGATAAGAATTTCGTAACCTCGAGCCTCTAATAACATAATAACGAAACAAAATTCAGTTTTACAACAATAAGAAAACAACTGTTGAGATCTTTTGATGAAATCAGAAAAAACACATGTCATCTTAGATCTACGATAAAATATAAAAGGTTTCTAAAATTGTATGACTAAACAATACAAAAATTTCCAATATAATATAGCTGAGACACAAAATATTGTAAAAGCACTGTAGTAGCAACAACTGTGATTAGAAACCCAACACAATTGACGCCTACACTGTGCAAGTCAACTAACGACTGCAATTCAAATGTAGCGGAAATCCTCAATCCCATGGTTCAGGCCGATAATATATCCACCTGTTTACTTCCCAGTGAAATTACATTTCTGATTCACCCACAGACAGTTACAAGTGAGGTACTGACAATAATGGTGCCGTTGGACAGGGGACTGGTGGGCGCGGACTGGCCGTGGTTGTTGTAGCAGTGGTTGTTGGCGGTGGGGGAGTTGAGCTCGCTGTCACTGTTGTCCTCCTCTTGCTCTCTGCTTACGTCTCTGTCTCCCTCACTGCCCACCCCACTGTCCGGGTACTCTGCAAAGCAATGGCAAACATTATCTTACCAACAGCCTACAACAGCTAAAAACACTGTGAAATTAATTATTAAAGATATGCGATTGGCTCAAAAAACAAACCTGAGCCGAGTCTGGTGAAAAAGCTTGATGTAAAATTGTCAAGCTTGAAAAATAGCTAAGCCTGAGCTTTTGTTGTGTCTGAAGTATATGACAACAGATTTGCAAAACATTGGCTATAAACAATGACTGGCCCACGTAATATCGCCCATAACCTAGATGACAAAGGGGCACGTATGATTTTTTCAAAATTCTTAATTTAAATTGTAAATTAATCATTACCTGGAGGATTCTCCCCTGTGCAATCCTTTGGTATCTTGTCAATGCATTTTTTGTGGACGTTGTAGTTGCAGTCTTTACATTGCATGCCTTGCTTGAAAAGACCCTGGGCAAACAAACATATACTGTATTGGGAATTTTGAATAAAGCCATACTAGTGCATCTATAAGTGATTTTCAGAACTTAAAAATACATAATTTCTTTAGTAGCATGATACGTGTTGTTGCAACTAAATAAGAAAAATAAACTACGTCTAACAACACTACAAAGTATATTTACACTTATACTATATTTACATACAGGACGGTAAAATATACACAAAAGATGGTACAAGGCGATCGATTTCAACCAGTTACACCGGTCATCATCAGGCCCAATCAGAGAATCACCGTCTTGTATATAAGTACAGTATAAGGTTAAATATGCTTTTTAGTGTTGTGAGATGTAGTTTATTTATCCTATTAAAAATACATAAAGACAAATTTTGCAAATTTGTTACAATATTTTTGGATGTTCTTAACTCAGGTTAAATATTATATCATTGATATTAATATTTAAATTTTCATTTAATTGATTCAAAGGCTTTCAAATTAAGGCTGAGAACTGATGTAAGTTCTCAGCTTTGCAAGTTGATGCCTACCACTACCAATGTATATGTTTTTTATGTATTGTATAAAGTTGAACTATTTTGAAAGAGAAAACTTCACTGCAAAACCAATATGGTATGCTGATGGTATGCTGGAATATACTGCTTAGAGAACATGTTTTAATAAATCTTCTTTCCTTAATTAAAGCTTTTTAGAAGTTAGAAGATTTTGTACAATTTTGTTTCGAGATATAAAAGAATTAATTTTTATCTCGATTGAAATCGTAATAATTTCAATCAGGTGCAAACGAGAATTGAGAAAAAACCCTTTTTTGGGGATTTGTTTTCTTCCTATCACCTAAAATGGCAAGGTAAAAAATGGGTACCCCCATTTTCTTAGGTGAAATAAAAAACTATACTCAGAATAGCTGATTCTGGATTTTATCCTGCTACCTCCCGAATGTGACATGAAGCATTGTACTACTCAGTAAATAAAATAAAAATATAAAATTGAGTCTAATGAAACAAACAATTGTCCTTACCGAAGTTATATCAGAAAATATGATGCAATATGAGCAGTACCTTGAGCAGTTTCTTGCAGTAGCCACAGACGGTAGGCCGTGTGTAGCTGTGCAGCTGGAAGGTGTGAGGTATCTTGATCCTGCCGGCCAACTCCTTATCCACCCAGGCCGGTCGTCCCCCCAGCGACGGTGACCTGGACGACTTGGGCACTTGCAGCAGTGGCTGGTTCTGCAAAGTATAAAGAAAATAATAAACAATAAAAAATGTCGTTAATTAGCGGTTTTCAAACAATAATGTTTATTTTACAAAATAACTAAAATGGTATAACTAGAATTACCTAAAGTTCTGCTATGTCTTGAAATGTTCTTATTACAGTTTTATTGCCGAAAAATTTGATTCTTTTCAGAAGACTACAATTACAGTTTTAGTACAGTTTAGTACAATTTTAATACAATTAAAGAAGAGTCCAATTACCGTTTTGGCCCAAAGTATCCAAATCCCCTTTTTCCTATTTCTAGCCTGATGCGTGAAATATAGCCATCCTTATGAAGACTTTTAAGTCATAATTACAAAAAAGTAAAATCATCACTCCTCTCTTTATCAACCTCACAGTTAATCCTTATTAAAAACTTCTTGATGAAATTAAAAAGGACTGGTGTTTTTATCCCACAATTCTGAGTCAACCACTTAACGGATTTCCATGATTATTTTGTAAGGGAAACATAATTTTTAATATAAAGAAATGATGTAGCCAGAATTTTAATTTTACTTTACTTTTTACTAACTGATTTTAATGTATTAAACTTAAAATACAATTTTAAGTTTATTCTAAAAAGGCAACTTCAAATGATATGGTGTAAACGAACGGCTGCAAAAATTTGACTTTGTTATAACTATGGTGCAGTTGAGTGTCGTTACTTAGTAAATAAACATAAAGATATAGAGTGATTAGCACATGATGTCACAACCAACTTCTATGCTCAAAGTAAGCTTGAGTTATTTACTTACTGCATAAAATTAACTTTGGATAAGAATAACTCTGTATCTGTAGTATATGTCTTGGAGATATATCTTTTTTTATACATTATGCTTGAATGTACAGTTTAGTTTATTTTTGTTTAAGCCTATCTTTGTATAGCTTCATAATTTTAGTTTATGGTATAAAATATACCTTTTTGACACTATTCTATCTGTATGTTTTTTGTGCAGAATTTGTTGTAAAAAACACATTTGAATTGTATACAAAATAAAGAACTAAATGTAGTAAACAGCTCCTATTATACATTTTTTCCATGCCCACTTAAATTATGGCATAAGATTCTGAGGCAATAGTACTGAAGCCTGAAAAGCATTCATCTAGCAAAAGAAAGCATTTAAAGGCATAGATGATAGAAAATATTGACTATCTGTATTAAAAGGATTTCAGATTAAGACGGTACCTTGTGTGTATATTTAATTGTTTGTTAAATACAAATTTAATTAGTATACAACCACATAAAATTTACTTAAGTAGTCATTTTACAATAAACAAGCTGGTTATGTAAATTATAGCTTTAATTAGGCTTAAAAAATACAAATATAAACACTTACTAGATCTCATCTCATCTCTTCATCAAATCATTAACCCTATTCAGTGAGCTATTAGAAGAAGCTTGGGAAATAAATCTGAATAAATTTAAATTAGGTTAAAGTAAATGGCTACTAAAAATGTGTTTATTTTGTTAATAAATATGTTGCCTTTAATCTTAGACGCTTAAACTTAGCTTTTGAAAAAATTGCTTAGTTGTTAAATATATGAGGTATATATTTACTGTTACAGAAAATTAGTATTAGTATAAACCATTGACTGTAAATTGAAGGAGACATCCCATCCATATGGCCCAGCTGTCCCTCTTTTAGTGTATGCCACAATTTAAAACGAGTTCGCACGCAGCACGCTGACGTGAGGGAAGTGAATTTCCACATAAAAACTTGTAAAACTCAAAATCAGTGTAAAAACATCCATTTGTCCAATTTTTATTGAAATCTGAAAACATTGTTTTTTTGGCTGTTCTGATACTCCTGGTTTCATTTACTTGCAAAGCTGGGAATACAATTTTACGCATTATAAGGTTAGGAGAAGGTCCAGACAGGCTTGAAAGTAGGCGTGAGGATGCTGGGGATAATTAAAGTACTCTAACAAAGGAATAACAGGCTTTTCTAGTGTAAAACCCCTATAAGACAACGTACTGTGTTTACCCGATACACATTTTCTTTAATAACTCGGTAAATATTTATGCTAGAATGACGGGAGAGGGCTTAAAACTTTCGCCTTTCTAATTCCCATCTTTTAACATGCATTAATTTTACATCTGGGGCTTTTCTGACCCTTTTTGGGCCCAAAAACGCAAAATTTGAAAGATTAATCCCCAAAAAATGGGTTTAGAGTTTTCCGATTGTTTTGCCCAACGAACTTGTCCAACAGGTTATAGAAAGAACGTCCCTACCAAATTTGAAGTAAATCGGACAAAAAATGCGACCGCTAGAGTGCATACACATATATATATATATATGTCTATATATATATACATATATATATATATATATATATATATAAAATTTTGAACGACCCCCCAAAACGTGTTCAGGGGGTCACGTTAGGAACTTCTATGGTGGTCCCGGGCTTAAGTTTCACCGTGCAGGTCATGCTAATAGTTCACTTTCCAAAGGAAATTCACTAATGAAGTAGTTTGATTGGGTCACCGACAGATTGTGCTGCTGTCAACTTTTTATTTTAGTTATTTACGATAATTTTTCAACTATCTCCACCCCAGAAAGCAAGTTATAATCAACTTATGTTTGCTTCCTGACACACCGACTGTTGTATTATCCCCTCCTTGAGAGGATAAGTAATAGTTGACAGCAGTATACTCTATTGGTGATTATTGCAAACTACGACCTCTTTCAATCCTGGCATACACAAAACTAGGGACACATTTTACAATGGCAATGCGAAGTCTACTTCAGTATTTATAGTCAATAGTATTTATAGTCAATGGTATAAACACTGTTAGGGGTTCACTAAGTTTCTTGTTAATTTTTAAAACTTTGTAAATTTTGATACAGTTTACACTTTAAACGTCTCAAAAGTTGTATTCTTTGTAAAGATTACAAAGTCTATTGCACCATTGTATGCAATGTTACTAGTAAGTTCCCTGCCCTGATATATGACTACTCGTAAATCAACTTTATTGTCAGTAAAAGTTTAACAATAAGAATAAGAACTTTATTCAGCCAGAAAATATTTCATGCAAATACATTGGCACGGCAAATCCATTTTAATACATAAACTAAAAGTCCTTCATAGTCCAAACTTTGGCCATATATTCTTCCGCAGAGTAGAAAGATTCTTTACAGAGAAAATAATTAAGTTTAACTTTAAAATCCTTGTCACTAAGTAGTCTAATATCTAATGGCAACTTATTATAAAACTAAAATATATATATACATACAACATTATTTAAGTAAGTTTATTTTTTTTATTAATAAAAGAAAATTTGTGCATCGAAAAATTATAAAATATCCTTTATTGTTATAAACAAAATTTAGTTTAGTTTAGTAAAGTTAGTTTAATTATTTTAGGTGTTACAGGCAAAGAAGTGGATAATAGGTGTAACAGGCAAAGACTTGCTAGTAAAACCTTCGTCTCAATAATAAAATCAATTTTAATTTAATCTGTTTTATTAAATATTTATTTTCTGTAACGGGACATTTTTATAAAATATTATTTTGGGTTTCTCCGAAACCATTTAATCTGAGAACAAAATACTTAATTTGTGTTAGCTTTCTACAATTAAAAAAAAATTTCTACTTAAAACACAAATCATGATAAAAGTAGTAAGAAATTATTATCAAGATATTTAAAATTCTTAATAAAGTACTCATCTCTTGATCTAATCATTCTTAATGACCTTAACTTATTCAAGGTAATGTGTTCTACAGCTTCACACAACATTTTATAAAAATGAAATATTTCTTTCACAGGTTAAGGGCAGATGGACTTGTATTTTAGATCTTAATAATAGGCCAGTGAAAATAGGTTTTAAAAATGAAAAAATTGCAAGCAAAAATATTTTTTCTGAAAAATGTGCACTAAGGTTCTTTGATTCAAATACCAAGTTTTCTACTTCGGGTCAGGTGAGCTTTTGCTGCCATTTTGGAAAATGGCGGATATGATTTTTTAATGTTTTCTGCCATAAAAAAGTTAACCTTTCATCCAATTTTACTTAAAATTGGAATAAACATGGAAAATTACCATAACATTAACACTGGACTTGATGAAGCCATAACACATTAGCCATAACGCATTTTTGTGTGTTTGTCCCTTTAAAAATGTGATTGTTTAACCATGTATTTTAGTATATTTTTTTAATTCTTGTCTTCATGTTGTAGACTTAACAAACATTTTAGTATTTTTAATCATGATTTTATCTTGAGTAGTTCTGGAGAAAAATGAAGAAAGCCTGCCAGTGCAAAATACAGAACGTTGTTTACCAATGTTATTCTTATGGGAAGTTAAAAAATGTTTAGACCAAAGTTAGTTGAACATATATTTAAATTGTGTCATACAACAAAAACTCCTTGGCACTCGTATAAATTCAATTCAAAATTCTTTATTCATAGGAAGTACACAGAGTATACATTGAATAGTGTCAAGTGTCTTTTCTTACATCTAATACATATTTACAACAAATTAAATCAAACCTACATTTTTTTAATATAGCAAAGAATTGTTATTTAATCAAATTTGTACACTATAAGGTTATTACATTTTCCCTAATGCTAAAATAATCAACTAAACCATAAACCTTCTACATTACTTTTCAAGTTTTACGAGAGGTAGAAAAAATTATGGCTAGCAGAAGTTAGATTTGCAATTTAATTATGTTTAAAACAGTAAAAAAAACCCTATAAAATAAAACTCCTTGCCTTATAAAAAAATTAAATAAAAAAGAAAACAAGCAATTCTTTTGCAATGAAATATTGTTATCAAACAAATCATTTAATGAGTGGAGAGCTATGCTAATCAAATATTCTTTAAAGCAATTTAAGTAATTTTCATCAGGTTAGTAGGGGAAAGAAGATTGAGACAACGTACTGTATTTATCATGTATTTTTTTAACTTTTCTCTGGAACCAGTCACAGTGTAATGATGATTCAAAAAACAAAATTTGTAGTTTTTTAAGCTAGTTTTAATGAAAAAGTTATTTTTAAAAAAATTTTGAAAACATACGGATACAATTTATAAAAAATCAATGTTTAGGGTAATAATTCATACCATTCCATTCCATTTTTATACTTTTTGGTCATATAAATTACTTTTTCTTGTATTTATGCCAAGGTAATGGAGATCAACAGATACTATCAAAATTTGGTTAAAATTGGATAAAAACTGTACTACTTATGAGCGATTTCATAAATAATATCATACATTTCTATATAAAATTGAGAAAAAATCCAATATGGCGGCCAAAACTCATTCACTCAAAGTAAAAAACTTGGTATTTGAATAACGGGAACCTCAGGTAACAATTTCCAGCAACAAATTTCTGCTTGCAATTTTTTCAATTTTATCAAATTTGTTATTGTAATTTCCCCGGCCTATAATTCATACATATTTGTCTTGCAATCAGCCTGATTAGTTAGATCTGTGAACATAATGGACTAGCTGTGCCGGTCTCAGCTTTGATGGAATCACAGTATTACGTGCCATTGTGGTTTCTTTCACGTGGTCTTTCTTGAATCACGTTACTTTTCCTGTTGATTCTCTTTTGTATCCCCGCTATTAAAAGTTTGTTAGCATAGAAATTGAAATAAAACAATTACTCCATATTATTAACAAGGATAATTTAAAACAAAAACCCTGAATGCCAGTTAGATGGAACACCACTAAATGTTTAGTATTGGTCTATGTTTGATTCTCATGTACATAAATATCTTCCTACCGAATTTCAGCTCCATCGGTCAACTAGTAGGTGGAAGTGCAAGGTGGTAAACATAATTTGGAATGCCAGTGGACTGAGCTCCATGGGATTTTCGGAATGGTTGTGGCACCATGTTTGATTCTGGTGCATCTTCCTACCAAATGTCAGCTTCATTGGTTCAGTAGTTGGTGTGTGATGGTTAAAATGGGAATAATAAAGATCAGCGGAGCGAGGCCCTAAAGACATTTTTGATCAGATAGTAGGTGTGGTAAAGATATCTATAAAGATAAAAATGGCAGTGGGGGGAACCCCAAGGGATTTTCAGATTGGGGGAACGTCTGTTTTATTCTGGTGTTTATACATTTTCCTAACCAATTTCAGCTTCATCGGTTCAGTAGATGGTGTGTGATGGTTAGCATGGTTATATTAAAGGCCAGTGGGGCAAAGCCCTAAAGTATATTTTTCTCAGGAGTAGGTTTACGTCTGCATAGAGCTATTAGCTTACTTTCAACCAAATTTAACCTCCATCAGTCCAGTCAGTAGGTGTGAGATGGTAAAATAAGTCTTTTGAAGGTCAGGGGCAGAGCCCTAAAATTTTTCATAGAACAGAGCAGACTTATATTTCAAACTTGTTCAATACTTACCTTTTCCTAAAATATTTCAGTTCAATCATTTTAGAGACCACACGGGCAGTTTGATGGCTAGGGAGTGGCAGTGCCCTAATGTATTTGTAGAAAGAGGAGGTTGTGTGGTCTTTTGTTTATTCCCGATTCTTTTCCCTTTGCCATAGAAACCAAATAAAATCATTACTCCACAAGATTGACAATTGTAACTCCAATAGGGTGGAGCCTAATTTTTAGGTCTTTAATTGCTAGAAACCTTCTGAGGTTTAACCCATTGGCTTAACATGACGTGCTGGTGCTGTCATTGACTTTTAATTTTTAAACCTATGAATTGGAATGGACAAATGATGTTTTTAAATGGATTAATGGTGTATTTTAATTAAAATATTGTTTTCTTTCAGTTTCAAGAGTCACATTGGCACATACACAGTAGAAATAAGTAAAAAGTAGCAAAATCAGTATTGACCATGTGCAACTCACAAAGAATTAACCGATCCTGTCAACTTCCAAGCAAGCCTGCCACCGTTTATTTTCACTGACTTACTTGTAAACATCGTTCAATCAAACTTTTTAAACAAGTTAGTATAGTTTTTTTAAGTACGGTAATATTTTATGTTCTATACACACCCTATTAGTTATAATTTTTGTTATCAATATAGTTGTTTAGAAGAGGTTATAAATTAATGTGGGTTGAGCATGTTAATGTTATGTTAGTATGCTGAAACACTGTGAGTGGTATTTTCTGATAACACTGGAAACCAAGCATAATCTAGTTTATTCTCATTTTGAATTTCCGATTACCATAATTTTGTATAATGATTTATAAACACTTTAGAGTAGATGGGTTTACAAGTGCAATCGCTGTATTATATAAGCGTAGTCGCTGTGACTAAGTTTTTTTGCATGATCGCAAATTGGGAAAAAAAACAAAGATCGCTGACGATCAAGTTCTTGAACACCTCTAATAAGAACCAAAGAACCTTATAATTCATTTTCAACAACTATTTCCTAAAAAATAGAAATTTTAATTTAAAGTTAAAATAATAAAAATTATGGTAATTAACAAGTTAACATCCGACTTCTGTGGTAAATATACACTCTAAATGATTCACCAAATTTCCCTAGATTTTCATGAATTTCCATGAATTCATATGTGAATTCACATGTTGACTGATTGACTCACTGGTTTGCTTGAATTAAAAGTATACTTCTCAAAAGCCCCATAATTAAGTTGTATATAATGGCTAGCAGAAGTTAGATTTGCAATTTAATTATGTTTAAAACAGTAAAAAAAACACTATAAAATAAAACTCCTTGCCTTATAAAAAAATTAAATAAAAAAGAAAATAAGCAATTCTTTTGCAATGAAATATTGTTATCAAACAAATCAAATTCCTCGATTACCATAATTGATTAAACTTTATTTTATTAGGAGGCAATCAAAAATGATCAGTCGAGAAAAATTACAAGCTTCATATCAGGGTTTTTCAAATAAAAATAAAATGCAGCTTGAAAAATATATTTTATTAAAATATACAACGATTTAACAATTTGTGCTTACCAAAAATCTATAATGGGCTACCCTATAGTATTATTTGGATTTCACATACTAAATAATGCAATACTATTACAAACGTTACTAAGATAATCTTCAATACTGTTGAAATTTACTGGTGATCCTTTTTTACAAGGGCATTTCACAGTACCCATAGAAAGTCAGAAATCTCAAATGTTTTGAATCTGTTATCATGGTAATCAATAAACAAATAAAACTCTAAGAATGACTGAACCTTTGAAGACCCATGGGGTGGAGCTCTAAGAAATATTTTAAACGGGGGTCGGACTATACGCAGCCCATATATAAAATAGCTAGCTACCTTTTCTCAACATTTCAGCTCGATCGGTTCAGTTTACAGAGGTGAAGACAGACAAGACACCAGCTTTTTTTTACAATGAGTTGGACTATGCAAGGTGTCCTGGAACTCTTTGGGACTAATCAGTAAAAAATTGTTGCTTGGGTCGAGAGAAAATATTTTAACATAAAAGCATGAATTTATCAAAAATAGTAAATTGCACCAAACAAATTGAAGAGTGATAACGAATTTTGATTTTTAAACTAAATCCAAAGACAACTCAATTGAGAAAGTCAAGTGAGAAAAAACAGAACTTGACCTTTTGTACAAATAGAGTAGAATCCCAGAAATCCGGACTCATGTGCTGGATGATCGGTCTAGATTTTGAAAAATCTGGATTTTCCAGAGGTGGGCATGAGTCATCAATTCCATCTGTATGGCGAAAAATTATGATTATAAGCGATTTTGTTTATGTGCTAATATAAAAGAGTGAGCTTCTGAAAGACGATGCAAACTAAATTATATTTGTGCAATGCGGGCTAATCATGTGAAAACTAAGTTTTGTTTTTAGTTTTTATTTGCAACAAAAAATCTTTAAAAAAAATTTCAAGATCATCGGTCCAGACTACCCGAGGTCCGGACTAGGTCGATCCAGATATCTGAGAGCCTACAGTAGTCATATTGTGTTTATTTCACATTATTTTTCTTAATCAAGGAATCGTTAGATTAAGCTTAAATAATACATTTTTATGACTGTTTATAATTTTAACATTTTTGAGAAAATTCAGTTTACATTTTTTATCGAGCCACCATTTTGGAATGGTATTTTTATTTTAAAGCTTTTTATTTTGGTCTACAGCAGTTTTAAATTTTCAAACAAAATTTCAAGTTTCTATTTCAAAGGTTTTTGATCTATGGATGAATTTGTAAAAGAAGCATATAGACAGACAGATGGGGAACTAGGCACTAGACCAACATATTTTGTATCGTAAAATACTTTTGTCTCAACCCAATAATACATTTGTATTTAAAATATAAAAAAAGACAACATGTCAAACATTAGTGTTTGTTTGTCAACCATGAATGGTGCACTGAAATTATGCCATTTTTACACACAAAAACCAAGTTTGAACTAAAATCAGCATTTATTGGTTATTTATAATGTTATTTTCAAAATCTTTACATAATTATTTTCATGAGGAAAAACAAACCTAATTTTTTTAGATAATTATCTTTGAAATAAAAAATGGCTGCTATTTAAAATACTGTAGGTTAGAAACTTGAATTCAATACCAAAATAGCATTTAACACAGGTATAAAATGTGTCAATTCTCAAACAAATATCTTTCCTGGTTTTGAAGATGTAATTTGTTTTGTAGAGTACACATTCAAACAGATGGAGGAATATAAAAAAACTCTACATTTTTTTGTTCTGTTTTGGGTGTGTAATCTGAAAATGTATAGCCAGTGCAAGTTCTATGTGACTGACCCAGTCATACAAAGACACATTCTTCCTAAGCAAATTTCTCTAGATTTAAATTTATAATACATCTAATAAATCTGATTGAAATTAATTAATAGTAATAATTATAACGTGTATTTTTAATGTGTGAACCTAGGAGTCAAGTCAGTGTTCAATGAGGTCTATACACCTTTCAAAATAAAACATACAAAAACTTTAGATTTAATTTTTCTATTGCGTCTACCACTTTGGTGATAAAGGGTGGCTTTATCAAGGGGCTGTGGAGATCCATTTCATTAAAATTGCAGGGGCTTAAAAAATCAATAATGATTAAATTTAAATTTTCGCTACCAGAAATTTATATTGAACATTTGCATTTTACCACAGACATGGCTTCTTCCCAAATTAAGCACTATTGTCAAGTATTTATTTGCAATATTTATGTTCTATGGTAACTGTAGACAGAAATGTTGTTCTTGTAATTAACTGATGATAAACTAACCTTGGAATATGATTATGAATGAGTTAGAGCTAGAGCAGGATTAAAGAGTATGATGTAGCTATGAAAAATCAAAAGACTGAAGTTAAAACTGATGTAAAATATACATAAATTATATAACAGTCAGAATTTAGATTATAAAACATTATAACTTAAAACCCCAAATGAGTATAATCTATGTATAGTCCAGTCAAATGGTACTTTTCCCAGGAAAAAATTCCAGAAGTTTTTTATCAAGTTTTTTTTTAAGCAATGTACGTTTTTTGGGGCGCTGAATTGAATTTCATGTTTGCCACCTCGAGAAAGGACGGCTTCACCAAGGAAATTTCAAAAAACCTAAATATTCTGTACTTTTTTTAGTTTTTGACGTATATCTTGAGAACTATGCGTTTTATCGGAAAGACTGTTAAGTACAAACTTAAAGAAGACAAAATTCCCTACAATTTCATATATTAATCACATTTATGATAAAGAACATAGGAGATAGAGCACGCTGAAAAAGGGCAATTTGTTGGCCAATCTAGCCAAAACGAGAGAAACGTTCCCTCACACACTCCTATTTAGCGGCAACGTTCTAGTTTTACTAAGTCGTGTTAAAAACCCTCTTTTTGAATGAATTAATTGCATATTCAGCTTATTACTGTAAAATCAAGACATGAGTTAAATAATCACATTATATCTCTTAAACAAATTACATTAGATTTAATTAAGCGTAATGTTCTGGTAATAAATAAGTTTGAATAACAAAATTAATAATAAGGTAGATTTATTTTATGTAATCTAATTGACAAATAGATCTTTCAGTCTTGTATAGATTTAAAGGCTAGATTAAAAGGTTATGGTTGAACTCCGCACTTGTAATTCCTAAAAAAATATGATTAAATAATTACATAACTGTACAAATTTAAATAATTTAGTTTATATTGAATTTGTTCTAATATTTCCTGAAATGGTCGATAGTCTTTATTGTAATGTTGTTGGTTTTTAGTGAATTTCCCCTATAGGGAAGAAGCTATTACAGTAGTCGGCATGGTAAGACCTAAGCCCGGAACCATGATAACTTTTCGTTTTGAGGTCCCGAGATGCCAAAAACACCATTCGTTCAAAACTGTATATATATATAAATGTGTGTGTGTGTGTGTGTGTGTGTGTGTGTGTGTGTGTGTGTGTGTGTGTGTGTGTGTGTGTGTGTGTCCGTGGGTGCAATAACTCTCGTAAAAATGATCCGATTTTGATGAAATTTGGTACAAACATGTAACATCATTTATGACTTTAAATTCAAAAACCAGCCAGATCGCTCTATCCAAAGGGATTTTGGGGGGGTTTTGTACCCCAAAAATGGGTTTTTTGAGTTTTTTTTACATATAATATTTTAATAAATCCAATTTTAGTTTTCACCAATAAATTCAGCTTACAAAAACAAACAATTTGGTGTTTTGATCATTGCTCTACGTTAATTGGTTACAGAGATATTGAAAGTGCTAAACACAGTACTTGTCCAATGTTATTCTTATGGAGAATAAGAAAATTTGTATATCTCGCTTATTTATCTACTTATACTGATGAAACTTGGTATAATGCTTCATATCGTTGTGGTCTATTGATATTTGCACTAAAAAATATTTTTTGCACATAGTTCCCGTTGCAGCAAACCTGCGTACTCAGTCCCCATGTTATTCATATAGAGAATAAGTAACGTGTTATCTCCCTTAATTATGAACATAAATTAATAAAATTTGGCATGTGGCTTTACCTACTTGAGTTATATTGATATTTGTATAAAACCCCATTTTTTGTGTTCCTTCCTTCAGCAAACCTGCATACTCAGCCGCCATGTTATTCTTATGGAGAATAATTAAAGTGTCATAAATAGTTTATTTATGAATGTATATTGATGAAACTTGGTATTTGATTTTATGTGGAATCAAAATACATATATATGCATTGGAAATTCGCTGAGTACGCAGGTTTGCTGCTACGGGTTTTTTTTCAAAAGATATTTCAACTGTCGGGATTATCCCATTTGCGATAAAACGTTGAAAGGTTTGGGGCACGGACAGTTGTTGTTGAAGAAATGGGGTTGAAATATTTTAATGAGCAAGTAAATGGCATCTGCAGTATGATAGGGTTATTGTATTTAAAAGCAGCCCACTAAATTTAATAATACGATGAACACATTTATTACTTGCCTGTAGGAAGCAATTTATAAATGAGAAATGTGTTGCTTATTCCTATATGAAAAAATCCTAAAAGAACCCTGAATCGCCTTAGTTTATCTCAGGTATATCAGAATTTGCTTCAAAACGATTTGTTTTGTATGTGCAAAGGAGATGCTACCAGACCATGGTAAATTAAATAGTCTTTTGACCACGGGATTAAACTAGCGGTCAGACAAACTGTTCGAGGACTCACGACAAATCTTAATGATGTCTTTGGTCTGCTACAGTTCCGTATATCGTTAAGAGTCACTGATTGCCTTAGTAGCTGCTGAAGCGCAATATAAATCGCTATATGGTGACAAAAGACAGGAACATTGCCACAAGTTGCAGGCAGACCCTACAGAGAAAAGTTAGATGAAGCAATGTAATGTATTATCAGTTTTCTTGAAAATAGGGACGAGGAATGTAAATTTACCAGAGAAGAATTGACCATTAGATTAAAGGCGATTTCCGTACTCATCCAAAGATAGTCAAGGCACACCTTCTTAAGAATCTTTGAGACACTATATATTGGTAACGTCAAGTAGATATTATGTTGGATGGTTTTGGGAGGTACAAATGTTGTTGAATACTAAAATCACATTAAAAAGCCTTTCTCAAAAAGTGTATCTTGTTCAAGACTTTCACTTCAATTGTATTGCTATATGAATTTTTGGTAGTTTATAAGTAAAGTAATAAAACTCGTATATAAAATTATATTAATAATAATAATACTTGTGTTTTATCGCAATTACCTTAGTCTCCACGGTTAAAAATCTTAAAAAAATACAATTTAACAAAGACAGTGTAGAGTTATTAACCATATGAGGAAATATTAGGAAGAATTAAATTATTTTAATTTTTACATTTATGTAATTATTCAAGAATTTTTTAAGGAATGTATATTTGGGAGTTTAACTTCTAATATAGACTTTAACACTATATAAGGCTGACTTTTTTTTAAATATTACGTTTATATTACGTTAAATAAATTTACCTTATAATTATTTTTTGATTTAAACTTATAATACCAGACCATTACGCTTCATTAAATCTAATGTAATTTGATAAATAGATATAGGTAATGCAATATTCAACTCATATCTTAATTTTACAGTAATATGCTGAATATGCAGTTAATTCATTCAAAAGGTGGGTTTTTAACACGACTTAGTAAAACTAGAACGTTGCCGCTAAAAAGGAGTGTGTGAGGGAACGTTTCTCTCGTTTTGGCCAGATTGGCCAAAAAATCGCCCTTTTTCAGAGCGCTCTATCTCCTACGTTCTTTACTATAGAAATGTGATTAATATATTAAATTGTATGGAATTTTGTCTTCTTTAAGTTTGTACTCATCGGTCTTTCCGATAAAACGCATAGTTCTCAAGATATACGTCAAAAACTAAAAAAAAGTAAAGAATATTTAAGGTTTTTCGCAATTTCCTCGGTGAAGCTGTCCTTTCTCGAGGTAGGAGCGCAGAATTGGAACAGTCAGGGCCTCCCGCAGCGCCGTCCTCGCGCAGTAAAAATGTTTGGCGGGGAACTGGCGCTGTCCCCCCACCCCGCAGCCGCGAGTACTACACCAGGGAGCCACGCCCTCGTCCCCACTCCATACATAACAACAGCAGTTCTGCCAACTGACATAAACATCAGAATTGTCGTATACTCCTAAAATACTACAATTTCAAACCACGAATCCTGTCATTTCCAGAATCTTATATATTAATACGCTAAGGCGATTTTTGTCTTTATCTATATAAATAAAATAAATGTTGTTTCTACTTTTAGCAGTGAAATATTGTATGCAACAGAGATATTTAAATATGGGTTAAAATTTGTTTATCTGTCTGTCTGTTTATGAGCCAGATAAAAAATACTGTACTGAATGAAATAAAACATTTTCGTGTGGAGGACGAAACGTTTAGGCTAAAAACTTAAACAGCGCGCTGCGCTGTTAGGTTAGGTTAGGTTACCATAGTTGCTGTACACAACACAATTGTTTCTGAGGGTCCCATAATTTTACGCTGGATACTGGAAGTTGGCACAACTGCTGTTGTTATGTGTGGAGTGGGAACGAGGGCGTGGGTCTCTGGTGTAGTGATGTGGCTGCGGGGTGGGGGGACAGCGCCAGTTCCCATCAAACATTTTAACTGCGCGAGGACAGCGCTGCGGGAGGTCCTGACTGTTCCATTTCTATCGTCTCCTCGAGGTGGCAAACATGAAATTAGAATTCAGCATCCCAAAAAACAAACATTTTAACTGCGCGAGGACAGCGCTGCGGGAGGTCCTGACTGTTCCATTTCTATCGTCTCCTCGAGGTGGCAAACATGAAATTAGAATTCAGCATCCCAAAAAACATACAGAACCGTTGAGAAAAAAAACTTCCGGAATTTTTTCCTGGATTAGGCTATTATAAATACCATTTGACTGGACTAGTAAGGCTTAAATCAAACACAGCAATAGACCATGAAAAACATACAGTTAGAATCAGTCATTTATAAAGATTAATAAACAATTTTTAATCAACCAAGTTAAATATTGTAACATATACCTAGTAATTTTCATATTGGGAGAACAATGGATGCTTAACTTCGTTAATACATACTATTAAGTGATCCAAATAAAACTTTATCTTTTAAAATAAAATAATAAAAAATAAACTAACAAGACTATTCCCCACAGAAGTATGTGTAGATTTAAATGTTAACTGTAAATATGTAACTTGAACACATTTATTTAAAAAAATAAAATAAAATTAAGATTAAAATACAAAAATAGTATATACTAGGGTTGAAAACAAATAAAAAATATGTCAACTAATATGGAACAGATATAAAATAATAATACTACTAATGCATATTCAGATAAAAAGCAATACATCACACTAATATAAATATCACTAAGTAGAAAAATGGACGGAAATTTGATACTACGAATCGAAATAAACACTAAATAGGTTGTAACTACTAGGCAACTTAAAATTAATTGAATGTACTAGACATTCTGTGTGTTGTATTTGTGTATGTTTGAAGAGGGGAGGACATAAATATCTCAGTGCATTAATAAAAAACTGTACCGTTTTAAATAAACTAAATCAATAATAATATCAAATTATTAGAATGGAGCTCTTTATAAAATATGAAAATATTCAATTATTAGTATTTTGATAAAACATATTATCTTTATCTTATAATATAATATAAATTATATTATATAAATCCTATATAATTTATAGTCTTAATTCCCCTCAATACAACTTCAATTTTTGAAAATTTTGTGGGATATTCGAGAAAGAGGTGTGGGGGCGTATGTTTTTAGTTTGATTCAAGCTTTTTCAAGAGGACTTGAGCCTCGAGCTGAGCGAGTCAAGCTTTGCAATTCGGTTTAATTTGTTTTTTTAAAAACCTTAAAACTTATTGTTAACAATTGTAGATTCAACATTTTAAACATCCAGTGAAATTATATCAAAAAGGGTAAAATAATAAAATAATGTCTAGATCATGTCTTCTTTCGTAAACTTACCATAGCAATTTTTATGGTATCTTAAACATCCAATTTAATCTGGAAAGCATATCATGTGTTATTTTGCCAGCTTCTTTTACACTCTACATACATTTCCTCTTGATTTGGATTAAAGTGAACAGAAACAAATAACAAAAGATATAAAACTCAGGCTAGGGTAGTTTTTTGAGCCAAACAATCTGATATAAGCTTCCTGACTAGGCTCAGCTCAGGCATTATGATCAGCCACTCTCACACACATCTCTCTCTACTCTAAGAGTTACACATCCTACATCTTGATTATTGATTGAACTTTTCATACATTATACTTATTTCTGGTAACAAACAAATGCTTTACTACGAGTAAATCTATCTACCATGCTACTACATTAATTTAATAACAAAACAAAAAATATGTGAGTTAATATCATGTAAGCGTGCACACATGATATTTCAGTGTAATTAAGTAAATAACAGAACAGAATAATATACAAAGGGTTGGTAATAGACTAAAGAAAACTTAAAATTGTCCTAGTTATGAACTAACTCGGCTACAATATTGTCTACTCATCATCCTGACTGTAGTCTAACAAAACCAATTATTGATTCTGATGACTCATGCAATACTGTTATTAACTGATCTAAAGCCTGATATAATGAAAACTGATATAATGAAGATTACCAAAGTTTTGGCAATGTTTGGGATACATAATTTTAATTACATTATCAAGAACATCAAGACTCTTTGCAAGCACTGTGTAAAGGAAAAACAGAACATAGAGCCAAAATTTGAAGGAGAGATGCAATATTCGAAACTGCAAGCAAAACCTTTGAAATCCAGCAGAGACAAATTCGCTTTCACTTAAAAACATTATTTTACAACTTCCACTACGTAAAACATTCCAAAAAATTTGGAGTAAAAAGTAATCCCCGTATCAAAACAGCTTTCCACTGCCAACCAACCTTAATTACATGAACTGCCAAGAAATCAATAAGGTCCTTAATATGAGACAACAGGTTTAAATCTTGCTGAAAGAAGAACAGATGGAGGTACAGCGAATAACCAAATTACAAGGTCATTTTAACTTTCAACTGCAAGTGTTATAACTTCTTGAAAACAGTTACTATAGGCTATAATTTAATAAAGTGCTGATCAAAGACCTATCGATCTCAAAATAATTACCGATATGACCTATATTACAACATTACCAACCCTGTGTATGGCATAAAAAAAGGCTTTGATGCCTCTTGAAAACACATCCAACAATGAGAACAAAGCAGTCAAGCAGCAAGGCACAGTCTCACTTGTCAGAAATGTGTGGTGAACTTTTTAAAAGCACTAACCAGGGAGTTGTCGTCCGACGCAGATGCGGAGTTGGTGGCGGAGTTGACGGAAGAGGTGGAGCCGGTGTCGGAGGGGCTCCGCGGCACCTGCAGCGTGGACGAACGCCTCCGCTTGCTGCTCGCGCTCAGCGTGGACGCACAGTTGTTGGGTATCTTGACCACACACCGCTTGTGGTAGTTCTGGCCACATCCTGAAACAACAGACATTGAAGGTATCACAACAACAGAGCAGATGTCGTCGCAATTCTGGCTACATCCTAAAACAACGGACCGAGTTTGAAGGTATCTGACCTGGTTCACAACAACAGAGTAGATGTCGTCAAAATTCCAGGCAGCTTTGTAGCTGCATGGCAGTGAACATATGACCTTGCCCAGGATCATTTTAGCCTAGCCAGAGGCTGTTGAGTGGACATGGGAATACCCCGTTGAAACCCTTTATTACACTACATATTTTGACTTTAAGATTACAGTTTTGGTTGGTTTTTAAACTAACATATTGAATGGATTAGATCAAATAAAAGGCTTTAAGGGGGGTTTTAGAAACAAATAAACTACCTTAAATACTATTGCATAACTATCTTGGGCTTTTATGGCAAAACTATATTGTAAGATACTCTGATATGAGTTATATTACAGAGTTCAAAGTCTAACTTTATAGGACTCGTAAAACTAAAGCCAAGCATGATAAACTGCAGCACAAAAACCTCTCTAATTATAAATCTGGAACAAAGAAAGTTGATCACTTCCTTCCACGAGGAGAAACATGAGTCAATCAGGCAGGAGGACTTGTATACTACTTATATAACTAAAAAAAATATACCAATGCATTCAAACAGTTTGAAGCTCATTACAATGAAAGTGCAGCTAATCTGTGTTTACATCAAGGTATTAACTTGAAACATATAAATAAAATATACAAATATGTGCACACAAATTTCCGCAGCAGTAAACCTCAATATTTAGTATGTTTCTTCTGGGATTTCATAAAAAGTATAAAATCCAGTAAATAGTAAACATGAAACTTCATGGTAAAAACATGGTAGGTACTTCATTTCACTATTGTTCGATATGTGTACACATATATTAAAAGGGGCAGTCATAAAAATTAAATTTAATAAAATATAGAATTTGTTTTTTCTGAGCGAACTAGTTTTATTTTTTGATAAGTCCATAAATCTCAGTCAGATGAAATCACCTAACATATTATTTAAGGAATTTTTTTTACAATTTCCATCACTTCAAATGTCTATAAAAAATTCCTTAAATAACATAAACTCACCATCACCAATAATGAATTTTAAACAAAGGGCACTTAACATAGTTTATCTACATATTAAATTCATAACAGAGGGTTACACTTTTATATATTGTCCAAAAGAATAGAATAACATAAGGCTGAGACCATAGAGCAGATACATTTAATAGCTGTTAACCAAATTGTATCTAATATATTAAATACCAGTGGCTTGAAGGGGCCATAGCCTCTAAACCTTGCTCCAATACTCTGCCTTATCTGATTTTTTGCTCTTTTCATGCTGAGGAAAACAATACTATATAGGAAGGAACACATGTCAGTTTGTAAACAAAGTAGACACTTAATCACATGATTTAATGTAAAAAAAAGCAGACGTTTTTAACTTCCCATGCTTTTCTTATGGGGGATATTTTACGTAATTTCTTGTTTGCTGGTAGGTTTTTAGAAATACTGATATTTTTCCCCGAGTCCCTGAGATCAAGACCTTTAATGTGAGCCGTCTCCCATCATCCTGCAATTTGCCAAACTCCCACAATTTTGAATAAAAATTTTGCTTCCAGTATTATATATAAAGACTCGCTTCGCTCGTTGAGGGCTCCGCCCCCAGACCCCCGCTTTGGGTCACTCCAGTTATTATTGAAACTCAACGCCCCTTCAAGAATTTTTAATATAGTATACTATTTTGATTCATTTGGGACATATCAACTTTAGATGGTATGTTTATTCAAATAAACTTGTATTTGTTTATACTCTTAAAATGTAAAAGTTACTTTGACAGTTTATTGGATATATTTTTACAGCTGTTATGATTTCTTTTGTTTTGATTTAAAACTCCATAAGGCCAATGTTAAAATTTCCAATTTTCAAGATAAAAACTATGGGTTTCAAAATAGAAATAATTAACTTTTGACAATTTTCCCTTGATTTTCTAGGTACAAGCTACCTGAATGCTAAATTTCACGTTTCTAACTCGTCTGCAAGTGGTCTAGAATTCACATACGTGAGTGAATGAGTTACACATCGGGCAGTATAGGTATTTAGATGAATAAAGTTACATTTATCCAGTCAATTAGTAGCACTGGTAGAGGAAGATTGTGCTGTTTCCTTGTCTTATAAGTCATCTAGTTTGTGCAGGTGCAAGGAACCTATTACTGATGATAATGCACTTATTAAATGTTCTTTTGAATAATGCAGTACAAATTACCAATTTAGGTGTGCTGACATCATTCAAGCTTTTTGTAGAAAAATGAATTTGCACGAGCTGGCATGCAATACACTAACATGAAGGAAGTAAATTTTCTCACAAAACCTTTACAAATCATATAAGGTGTTGAAACATACACTTATCAATATTTTTAAACCATTTCATTTTTGGCTACTCAGGTGCTACTGGTTCTACTTATCTACAATGATGGTATAGCAATGTTGTGCATTATAAGGCTAAAAGGAAGTCCAGCCTGGATTGAAAGTAGGCCACTGGAGATAGAAAACTACGCCAAATTATGAAAACACCCTATTTAAATATAAAAATCCCCATAAGACAGCGTACTGTGTTTAGTCAATTTACATTTCCTTTAATAACTGGCTATAAATTTTTGAGCTTTAATTATGAGAAAGGGCTTAACATTTTTGGCATTGTATTGTTTTATGCATTAGCGATCGCCCAGAGATCAAAATTCAACCAAAAATAATTCTATGTAAATACAAAGCGGTACATATAATGGGTGCAATAATGGATGTGTGTGTGAAGTTTTTTTTTTTTTTTAACATCCTGCGTGAGCAGTCTATAAATGCGTTTGAACCAGTGGCCTTATGTTGAACTTTATGAATAATAACTCTATCTCTCTCTCCCTCTCTCCCATTTTTGTAATGTGGAGGTAAAACGGAAAAGAGAACATACTCCTAACACATCTGTTCTTGCTCTTGTGCTAGCATTTGTTATTTTATCAGCTGTCAAATATACAATTCAATATATTACTGTTCTTTCATAAAATTAAAATTGAAACTTTGAAGGGATAAATGACTGAATAAAACTTATAGGGGATTGCTACACATCTACACAACAATATCATTCTAACGGTATGCGTGAATTTCTAATATGATGCACACACACTGGGAAAAAAGGAGGGGCATTTTTGTGTTTGCCTAATAATATAATGATGATTAATTTTACATCCAGGATGGTTTTAGCGATTTTCCCCTATAGGGAAGAAACTATAACCATAGGTCTCATGGTAAGACTTAAGCCCGAGACCATGATAACTTTTTGTTTTGAGGTCCCCAGATGCCAAAAACACTATTCGTTCAAATTTATATATATGTATATATATTACTAGCTGCTCCCGCAGGCTTCACCCTGCAAATGATTTATAAAAACTATTAGAGTTGTGTGTGCTGCATTCTGTGGTTAGCCCGTGGAACTACTACGAATCAAGATCAGCTGTTCGTATTTTCATCAGCTCAAACAAAAACGAGTTTGCACGCTGACGTGAGGGAAGTGTATTTCCACAAAAAAAAAAACTTAAATACCCCCGTCACAGCAAACCTGCGTACTCAGCGAATTTCCAATGCATAATATATGTCTTAATAACACATAAAGCCACATACCAAGTTTCATACAAATATATTCAAATATAAGCGATTTTAATTATTCTCTATAAGAATAACACTGGTAATGAGTACGTAGGTTTGCTGAAACAAGGAACACAAACGATTGGTTATTATGCAAATATAAATAGAATTTAACTAGGCGAAGTCATATACCAAGTTTCATCAATATTCAATCATGATAAGTGCTATATAACACTTTAGGTATTCTCCATAACAATATCATGGGGGCTGAGTAAGCAGGTTTGCTGCAACAAGGAACCAAAAAAATGGGTTTTTATGCAATTATCAATATAACTTAACCAAGTGAAGCTACATACCAAGTTTTATTAATTTATGTTCATAATTAAGGGAGTCATTACATTTTACTTATTCTCCATTAGAATAACATGGGGGCTGAGTACGCAGGTTTGCTGCTACGGGAATAATAAAAAAATCAATTTTTGTGCAAATATCAATATACCACCACTACGTGAAGCCACATACCAAGTTTCATCAACATACATTCATAAATAATCGAGATATCAAATTTTATTTATTCTCCATAAGGATAACATTGGACAACGTACTGTATTTAGCACTTTGAATATCTCTGCAACAGTTGGGCGTAGAATCACAATTTAAACACCAAAATGATTGTTTTGTTGAACTGAACAGATTGGTAAAAGCAAATGTGAAGTTTACATTAAAACAAACTGAGAAAAAGGAAAAAACTTTTTCCCATAAGATTAACATGGGAGATTTTATGAGTAGGTTTTTTGGATTTTCTCCGCAACCACTTAACCCAGGTTAATAATTAAAAATACCATATTATTTGTTTTTTAAGCTCTATAACATGGTCAAAACCAAAATTAAGTTTTTAAAATTTTTAGGGTGAAAAATGCAAAAAACTGATTTTTGGAAAATTTAAAACCCCCATTAAACCCCCCTTCCCATGGCCCGATTTTTCTGGTTTTCGAACTTAAAGTCATGAATGTCATTTTACATATTTGAGCCAAATTTCATCGAAATCGGAAGTTTTTTACTCAAGTTATTGCATTCACGGACACACATATATATATATATATATAGATATATATAGATATATATATAGATATATATATATATATACATATATATAAATTTGAACGAATATTGTTTTTTGCATCTAGGGATCTCAAAACAAAAAGTTATCATGGTCTCGGGCTTAAGTCTTACCATGAGACTACGGTAATAGCTTCTTCTCTATAGGGGAAATTCGCTAAAACTAAAATCTGTGTAAAAATATACATTTACTCCAATTTTTATTAAAATCTGAAAACATTGGTTTTTTGGCTGTTCTGATGCTCCTGGTTTCATTTACCTGCAAAGCTGGGAATACAATTTTGCGTATTATAATGTTAGGAGAAGGTCCAGGCAGGCTTGAAAGTGGGCGTGAGTTGCTGGGGATGATAAAAGTACTCTAACAAAGGAATAACAGGCTTTTCTAGTGTAAAACCCCCACAAGACAACGTACTGTGTTTAGTAACTAAATACTTAGTAAATATTTATGCTAGAATGACGAGAGAGGGCTTAAAACTTTTGCCTCACTAATTCCCATTTTTTCCATGCATTAATCTTACATCCAGGGCTTTTCTGACCCTTTTTGGGCCCACAAACTCAAAATTTGAAAGATTAATCCCCAAAAGAGGGTTTAGTTTTATTATTGGTTTGGCCAACGAACTTGTCCAACTGATTACAGAAAGGAACGTCCCTACCAAATTTGAAGTTAATCGGACAAAAAATGTGACCGCTAGAGTGCAAACACACACACACACACACACACACACACACACACACACATATATATATATATATATATATATATATATATATATATGTTAACATATGACTTGACTTTGTTTTAATCATGTGTTTTCTCAATCATGTGTTTTTCGAGTTGTCATTATTTTTCCAATAAGAAATTGTTTTTGTTTTGGTTTATATAGCTGAACTAAGAATGAATAAAAACCTACTTCTAATTCTTGTTAATAATGTTTACTTTTATTTGTGAATTTAATAATGGCGACGAGTAAAGTGGTAAGACAGAAAGATTTTGACCAGTATATAAAGAAGAGAAGGTTACTAGAACTACGCTTGAACAAACTGAAGGATGATTTACCTAAAAAAGAAAATTCTCAAGAGACGTGTACGTACTACACTGACAAACTTTCGAAAATATGAGCAGAAATCGAAGATACACAATCAAATATTGAACTTTGCACTAATTCAATAGAAAATGAACTAGAAGTCAGATGGCACTTAGAAGAAATATATGAAGAGATACGAATATTTCTTGAAGCAGAAAAGAAAAAGTACAATACATGCACTACGATGGCTGTTTCTTCCCTATCTCAACATGCAAATAATATTCCTTTTCAACCATATACACAGGAGGAAAGTTTTCAAAACTTCACTCGACGCTTTGAAAACTACACCCATTTACGTGGAAATTTAAGTCCAAAAGTTAAAGTAGATTTATTCTTACAAGCAATCACCCCTCAAATACATGAACAGCTTTACGATATTTGCATACCAGACGATCCACATAACAAAACATATGAGGAGTTGATTCACTTATTAATGGCTCAACTAGAACCAAAACCTAGTATTTGGGCTCGTCAGCACAAATTTACTTCACGTACCCAACTAAGTGATGAATCCATACAAGATTACGCAAATGCGCTAAGAAAACTTAGTGTGGAATGCCAGTTTACTTGTGCAAAATGTAATGAATCAGTATCTGAAATTCTACTTTGCATGCAGTTTGTCAGAGGACTTAAAGACTCTGATATACGTCTTCAACTACTTCAAGATAAACTATTACAACCGTTTAAGGATGTAGTCAAAAAGGCAGCTACATTTGAACTAGCAAAAGATGAACGTAAAATAATAAAGACACAAGATAATCATGATAACGTCCACCAAGTATATAGCAAGTACAAACAGCCCAAGAATGATAATAAGTCAAGTAAGTCTACCTTAAATACACAAATTTCTGAGAATAAATTTCGTTTTGAGAAACTAAGAAACAAATGCTATAGATGTGGCGAAGATTCACATAGAGCACATCAATGTAAGTTTAAAAACACTGAATGTAACTTTTGCAAACGTGTTGGTCACTTATCACGAGTATGCCTAAGAAAACCGGGCAAAGAAGTAAAACAATCAGAAGAAACTGTCGAAGTAATAGATGATGGTGCTCATGAAATTTACCAACTTCATTCGAAATCGAATGACAAGTTTATGATTAAAGTGAAATTGGAAGGGCGACTCATGGCAATGGAATTAGATACCGGGGCAGCACTAAGTATTATATCTTACAATACGTTCAAACTTTTAAATTCATCAAAGAGGATTTTCAAAACAAATGTTCAACTCCGGACATATACTGGCGAAATTATCCATCCAAAAGGAGTTGTGTTTGTTAATGTTCACTACAAAGATCAAGGGTTTGTCGGAAAACTGTATATAGTAAACAAGAATGTAGACTCTATCTTTGGAAGAGAATGGATAAGAGAGATTCAACTCGATCCAGCTGACATACGTACATTGACCACCTCAAGTGAAGAAAAGGAAAATATTCCAGAACTAGATACACTGATGATTCGTTACGAAGACATTTTTAAAGAAGGAATTGGAAGAATACCAAATGAAAAAGGCCATTTAACTTTAGATGACAAGACTCAACCAATTTACATCAAGCCTAGACACATGCCATATGCATTAAAGGAAAGAGTAGAGAAAGAACTTGAACGACTGGAAATTTTGGGTATAATCACCCGAGTCGAATCGTCAGATTGGGGCACACAAATAGTGCCGGTCGTCAAACCAAATGGTTCAGTTAGAATTTGCGCTGATTACAAAGTAACCCTGAATAAAGTAATCAAAGACGAACACTATCCCATTCCCAGAATTGATGATATATTGTCCAAGATGCACGGTGGCAAGATATTTTGTACTCTTGATATCAGTAACGCATACTTGCACTTGGAGATGGACGAAGACAGTACTAGTATGCAAACAATTAGTACTCATCGAGGATTATTTAAGGTGAACAGATTAATGTTTGGAGTGAAAGTGGCTCCATTGATATGGCAACGATTCATGGACAAAACATTAAACAATTTAGAAGGTGTACAATGTTTCTTCGATGACGTTATTGTGCAGGGGTCTACCAGAGAACAGCTTATACGCCGACTGGAACAGGTGTTTGAACGACCTAAGGTAAATGGTTTGAGACTAAATAGAGACAAGTGCAAGTTTTTCCAGTCCAAAATTGAATACTTAGGTCACGTGATCGATAGCAAAGGACTACACAAGTCAGATAATAAGGTACAGAGTATTTTAAAATGTAAAAGACCGGAAAATGTATCTGAACTTCGAACATTTCTAGGCTTAGCAAACTATTACAACAGATTTATAAAGAATTTGGCTACACTACTACATCCTTTGAATCAGCTTCTGCAAAAAGGAAACACGTTTATCTGGAATCCATCTTGTGAGAGAAGTTTTCAGAAAATTAAGGAAATTATCACAAGTGCACTATGATTATCACAAGTGCATCGTCACAAGGACGATGTTTTGGTGCACTATGATCCTAGCTTGCCTCTAGTCTTGGCTACTGATGCATCACCGGTTGGAATGGGAGCGGTTTTATCTCACCACTATGGTGATGGAACAGACAGGCCAATTGCCTTCGCCTCACGGTCGTTGACAAAATCTGAACAAAGGTACTGTCAAATTGATAAGGAAGCCTTAGGAATATATTGGGGTCTGAAGAAGTTTTTCCCGTTTTGTTATGGACGAAAATTTACATTAATCACAGATTACAAGCCATTAGTATCAATTTTCAATCCAGCAAAGACACCAGCAATCTCAGCAACACAAATATTTAATTATGCTCACTTTCTCTCCGGGTTTGACTATGACATAGAATACAGGCAAACTGCTCATCATAGCAATGCTGACTATCTCTCTCGTTTTCCGACTGAAGTAATCCAAGAAAATGTTGTAGATGATCTCTCTATGTACCAAATAAACCAACTGGAAACACTGAATATCAGCAGTACCATAGTGGCTAAGGAAACTCTTAAAGATTCAGTTTTGAGCCCAATCTTACAGGCTTTAAAATCAGGACAATCTGTTGAACAATATGGATTTCACGATAACGAGCTTTCTATTCAAGATGACTGTGTAATGAAGGCCTGGAGAGTTATGACACCACATTCTCTCAGATCTCGTGTACTTCGAGAACTTCATGTTGCTCATTTAGGAGAAATAAAAATGAAGGCTTTAGCTCGCAGCTTTTGCTGGTGGAAAAGCATGGATAAGGACATCGAAGACATGGTGGCTGAATGTCGACAATGCATTGAAAAACGTAACAACCCAAGCAAAACTATCCATCCATGGGAACCACCTTGCAGTCCATGGGATAGGGTGCACATTGATTTCTTAGGTCCAACAGATGGGCAACAGTACCTCATATTAGTGGATGCTTTCAGTAAGTGGGTGGAAGTAATACAGACGAGAACAACCACAAGCACATGGACAATCCAAGAGTTGAGAAGAATATTTTCAACATTTGGTTTTCCTCACTTATTGGTATCCGATAATGGAAGACAGTTTGTTTCCAGAGAGTTTGAAAACTTCATGAATGAATGTGGAATTATTCACAGAACAACTGCACCATACCATCCGAATTCAAATGGCCAGGCTGAGAGATACGTACAGACTGTCAAAAAAGCATTAAAATCTATGGAGGGGGAAAAAGGAGCACTTCAAAATAAAATACAAAAACTCGTTATGCAACTCAGACAATCACCCAATGCCACTGGAACATCAGCATACCATCTAATGTTTGGAAGGAATATCAGAACGAACCTCTCCATAATTGTCCCAGAATTAGAATCAAAGAAACACCAAGAAAAAGGACTCCAGGTCGGAATCAATAGGAAGTTTAAGGTTGGAGATAAAGTACAAGCTCGTGATTACGTCAATGGATCAAAAAGTGGCACGTAGGCCACATAACTTCAACACATGGACATGTGATGTACACAGTTCATCTCGATGGACGCATCATCCAAAGACATGTTGACCAGCTGATAAGATGTAAAGTACCGCAACCCCAATAAATAGAGGAGGAGGTGTTAACATATGACTTGACTTTGTTTTAATCATGTGTTTTCTCAATCATGTGTTTTTCGAGTTGTCATTATTTTTCCAATAAGAAATTGTTTTTGTTTTGGTTTATATAGCTGAACTAAGAATGAATAAAAACCTACTTCTAATTCTTGTTAATAATGTTTACTTTTATTTGTGAATTTAATAATATATATATATATATATATATATATAATTTTGAACGACCCCCCAAAACGTGTTCAGGGGGTCAAGTTAGGAACTTCTATGGTGGTCCCGGGCTTAAGTTTCACCGTGTGGGTCATGTTGTTGTTGTTGTTGTTATTGGCGGATTAGGAAAACCCAGCTTTGCTGCTAGTCACCTCTTCCACAAGCGGGAATATTGCGAAGGTTACCGGAAAGATAGGATATAGCAGGAAAGGAAAGGGTGGGAAGGGACGGCAGCCAAATGACCCCCCAGAGGGCCAATTCCCGTGCCCCTGTGACAGCTGGGATGAGGCTCTCAACAGGGGACCCTCATTTTGCCCTCCAACAGGTCAACTCAACTGACAGGGTATCCATGTACAACAGCCAGGGACCATTCATTCTCAGGTTGGCAGGAGGGACCAAACCCGCAGACTCTATCCCTAGCCGCTGCAAATGGAGGGACCAAAGGTGAAAGGGAAGTTAGTCATAATGGACAGCCAAAAGACTTACCATATGTAATGACAACTTCATTTGCTGTGCCCAATGTCAGCCTCAAAACTGGTATATACCTGCTTTAAGGTCCTCTTAAGGTAGTCCTGGGACTACACGTGCGGGTCATAAAGGTTTTCAGCATTTCCTCAGTTAATTTTACTATAATCTTTACATTTGCTTTTTCCAATCAATTCAGCTCTACAAAACAATCATTTTGATGTTTAAATTGTGATTCTACGTCCAACCGTTCAAGAGATATTCAAAGTGCTAAACACAGTAAGTTGTCCAATGTTAACCTTATCAAGATTAAATAAAATTGATATCTCGATTATTTATGAATGTATATTGATGAAACTTGGTATGTGGCTTCACCTAGTACTGGTATATTGATATTTGCACAAAAAAATCATATTTTGTGTTGATTATCCCGTAGCAGCAAATCTGCATGAGTATACCATAATGTTATTCTTATGGAGAATAAGTAAAGTTTTATATCTCCATTAATTATGAACACAAATTATTAAAACTTGGTATGTAGCTTCCCTTGATTGAAGCTACATTGATAAACTCACCTGGTTGAGTTATATTGATAATTGCTTAGAAACTCATTTCTTATATTTTTTGTTGCAGCAAACCTGCGTACTCAGCCCTAATGTTACTCTTATGGAGAATAAATAATATGCTATATAACACTTTTTTATAAATGTATTTTTATGAAACTTGATAAGTGGCTTTATGTGGTTGAGAGAAACATACACATGCATTATAAATTCACTGAGTAAGCAGGTTTGCTGCGTCGGGGGTATTGTACCTTCTTGGGCTCAAAAACGTCAAATTTGAATTTTGAAACAAACATAAAAGGGGTTTTCTGATTGTTTTGCCCAAAAAACTTATCTAACTGTTAACCCTTTTCACTCCTGTAACTCCTGTAATAGGGTATCCTATTTAATCCCTATAAAAGCAATTTAAATAATAAATTATGATAAACAATCATGGGGAAAGTTGCAGTTAGAAAAAATTGATTATCTAAAAAACTATAAATCCAATTAAAATTACAATTACATACAGTAGAACTCCAATTATCCGAATTAATTGGGGATCGGGCCAATTCGGATATGCAGAAATTCGGATAATCAGGTATACATCGGGAATTAAGCAAAAAACATCACCATACATAAAAAATCAGAACTTTATCGAGAAAGTTATTATAAATGTAGTGAACAGAAAGTGAGCGAACTGTATCAAGAATATACGTCATAAAAATTAAATTATAGGAGTTAAATTGAATACAGTATATACAGTTGTTCTTTTCAATAGGCCTACATACTGTACGTATTTCACTGTTCAATGTTGGTTATTTCACTTGAACATCTCGAGCAAAGTGAGTTTATCACTTAGCGAAAGGACAACACGTTTACGTTTTGTACTCATTTCGAACGATAATCTCGGTGAAAGAACAGTAGCGACTGATGATGAGCAGGGCGGGAAGGGGGTATGACTCATTGTTCCCTGCGAAAATGAAAATATCGTCCGGAAGGTAACAGCGCAGGCTTTTATTTTAGCGCTCACGGCGCATTATCGCTACACGCGCTCCCGCTGTTATTTTCTTGATTTTTATATTTCTATTATTTTACTCAAAACCGATTCGGATAATTGGATATTCGGATAATTGGGGTTCGGATAATTGGATTTCTACTGTAATAATAAACCATATAAAATTTTTTAACTTGTCTGAAAAAATCATAAAAATTGGACAGTAAATTAAAATTAGATTTTAACAAATGGATGTTGTGCAATAAATTTTTATAAAGGTTTTAGCCATTTTGGAAATACGTCACAACAATAAAATTTCGTTTGGAAGGCAAAAAGAAATGGGATATTCGCTCAGCGTAAAAGAGACGCTTTCCCACGAACCAATGAGCGTGCAGGGCGCGGATTTAGACCAATGGGGATTACTGCTTAGAGGGGTACAGCATTGTTGGGTATAAATATCGTGGAGCAGCATGCAGCGCATTATTCTTACACTGTCAGTCATCAATCTGAGGTGTAGTCGGAGCTCTGCTCACTATGTTACACGTAATGTGAAATTAGTTAGGGGTTCGTTGAAAGTGATTAGGCAAAATTATTGACATTTAATATTGTCTTTTCTATAACGTTTAGTGATGATAGGTAGACAAAGTGAAGGCGTTTTATATAGTGACAAAAGTGACTTGGACTAGTGCTTGCCTGGATTCCGTCATATTGGATGAGTACCTAGCCTAATAAGATATACCTATTAATCATTTATAACCTACAAATAAACATTTTCTAAGAATGAACTCTTTCTAAATCAACAGTTAATTGGCCTGACCTACCCCAGTTCGTTTTAACTTAAAGCGAATTAAGACATCAACAACATAGTCTGAAAACATTTCAATTATGGACTGAACAGTTTTAAATATAATTTTATTCGTAAATTTTATTAACTGATCTACAGAAGCAACCTGCTAAAATTCAACTATAATCATTCTTCAATTGGATGTAACTAAATTAAATAAATTTTACTTTATTAATACTGTTTCAGTTAGCCTATAGCCTACAGGTACAAGTTCAATTTAAAATCTATCTGATGTAACTTGGGGATTATTTAAAAAAGTAAATTTTAAGCAAAAACTTTCAATAATCAATGTTAGAATTCTCGTAATTTGCATCGGTAGAGCTCCATAACAGATATAATCCAGCAATGCTGTGTTTTCGGTCCTTCGTTTAAAAAAAATAACGAAATATAAAAGTACAAATGTTTTAAACTGTCGATCTTGATGATCTTGGTGATGAAAAATTGCATGGACTCAGAGATTATTGTATATTTGATTGGTAATTAGTTATAGTCTAGGCTTATCGCCGTTGGAGGCTTCGCCCCCAAACCTCCTTTCGGAGTTCGCTTCGCTCACTTACATTCCTCAGTCGACTCAAGTTTAAATAAAACTCGTAGTTCATTAACCAAAGAAAAACTACACAACAATTACCTTTGGTGAGCACATTAACACCTACACAGGCGGACCCATATCGGTTCGATATCGAAACATTTTACCAACCGGCTGCTTGTTCGTTTTATCGAATGAACTCCCAACTATGATGGTTGTTTCGAGGCGTATAAAAGCAAATAATAAAGTGCTCACTCAATCAGTCAATCAGATATGAATAAAAAGTTGTGGTTGCAATGTTAAATTGGAGTTCTACAAATGGATTTACGTGTAAAAAATAACAACAAATTAGGTTTCAGTTCACGACAAATTATAGTAACCTAACCCCGCAGAGCGCTGTATGGTGGCTGTTCGTTGAGCAACGTAATTACAAATAAATGAATTTGTAAAAACAAAATAAGTCAAATTAAACATAAATTGCAGACGTCAAAAAGTAAGCATCAAAAGTAGGATTCAAACCCGTGACCACATGATCTTGAATCATCTGCCAACATATCCACTGGGCTACTGGGCTAAATTAATTCGATAGAACAAACAATCGGTTTGATTACATTTTCCAATCTCGTAACAAACGATATTCGCGATACTGAACCTCCCGTGTAGGCGATAATGTGCTCACCTTGTTTTGTAACAGCTGATTTATATATACCTTATGTGAGCAAATTAGTATTGCTTACACTACTAAATAAATCAGCTATTGTTTATTTAAATCAGCTGATACAAACATGTGGTTTAAGCCAAAGATAGTGTGCTTTCATTTAAACGGCTTTCCAAAACTGTACACATTTAAATGGGCCAAAATACTAAAAATTACTCCTTCTCCGATGAATAGCGGCTAAACGGATGATCGGATCTTAAATCTGAAGCAAAATTGTTAGTTGGAAATTAAATTTTCTACAACTTTGGTATTTAACATTTTTCACCATCTCTTACCGTTTCCGAACAAAACACGCTCAAAGTAGAAAAATTGAAAAAGTGGAATTTTCGCCGCCCCAAAAATGCCTCTAAAACTCAAAAATGTTAACTTTTGGCAATTGATCTGGCAGTTTCTTGTCAAGAGCTTTAATTCAAGTATGATGTTGAGGGGGGTTAGATTACAGGAAGTGCCTCATAGTTTATGTCAGTGAATGAGTGAACCCGTCTAGCATTATACAGGTAGATGTGTCTTAATAAATAAACATATGTATTTTTCACAGTTATCACCATATGTATTTTTCACAGTTACCAGGTCTTTTTATTGTCATGGCTTAATTTCAACAAGCCTCACGCGAACCCATAGGGCTTCAACATTTTGATAATTTTCAAAATGGGTCTTCCCTGACATTAGGGGTGTGCGAATAGTGATTTCTGACTCGAGCCGAGCTTTTTTCTAAGTTCTCGAGCTTCGAGCTTTCTCAAGCCGAGCTTTTTTATGGCAATTTTCTCTAGGGGTGTGCAATATACTGGTAATGATTTTTTGACCCGAGCCGAATTTTGCTATGAATAATTTTATACTTTCAATATTAGTCATCTTTTATTCACTTCTTCTATATTAACTAGTCCTACTTTTAATAGGCCTAAATAAAGTTCTACAGTGCAAAAATAACAATATAAGTACTGAAAAGGAACATTTATTGATACCGATTGTTGCTAGTAATGAACAGTTTTCTTTTAATATAAAGTAGAAACATAGGAAAACAAAAACATAAAGGAAGAGAACTACAAATTTTTAACAAGACCGATAAGTCCAAATGAAGTTATTACAGTTTTTATAACAGCCATAATAAACAGACTATATGTCAAGATGTACCCTCCATGTAACCAAACATTTAGGCCCTATTCTAGGGGATTACCAAAAATACAGTAAGCCTATCTATTCAACTGATGGTAAATAGTAAATTTAAGGTTATCCTTTTAATAAAAGTTAGTTAAATCAGGACACTCAGCAGCTAACCATATTGTAAATATAATCACTGTAAACTATCATTATATCTTATTGTACTCACATAAATAAATTGTACAATAATCGTAGGCCTGGCTTATGTTGTTTCTAACCTCTATCACCTAATAGACTTAACCTATTATATCTGCTTCTGAAACCTTCTGTTTCAGAAGCAGAAGTTCCTGGTGGAAGAGGATCGTCAATGCAGTCTTCTTCCATCACTGATTTAACAACTTAATAGCCTACAAATGGAAAATGAAATGATTTCAACCGACGTTTATTCGCAGATTTAAATAATCTCGCGGCGTTAAAAAAATATGATTTTAATCGCACAGCTGTAGCGAAACAAAACACTGTGCCTATTTAATTGTGTCTTGCTCTTGGTTAGGCGAACATAGAGTATAATAAAGTATAACCTTGTAAATAATATGACCACCGGCATTATAACGTGTGTGACGTAACCAGTTAGAATTTTGATAAAACCCTTTGATCTTGTGAATCTCGCAATTAGTGATTTTGATTTGTAAAGTATTACAACAGCGATGTGACAATATTTGTTAACTTTAATAACTACAGTATAATTACAGTTGTATTTCTATTCGCTTTATTTCTTAAGAACTTTAGATTCTACATCAATTAACGATTTTTTAACAATAGAATTTTTTGAGTGTACTATTTCGGCTGCACACCAAAACGCCGTCATGATTTGATGATTTGTCCTTCATCACCTATATCCTTGTCCCTGGTCATTGGTCACGCTAAATCATTGTTACATTATAACCATCTTCCCTCAACGTCTTAAGATAGTTTTGCAATCAACAGTGATGCCAGAGGTGATTTCAGGTGCCAGGAAATTATTATTGTATAATGTACGAAATTGTAAGTTGCAGTAAAGACTATACCGCTGCAAGTTAGAAAATGTGTTTTCATGGATTTTAGGTTTTGCTGGAGTAATTTTTTGGAGCAGTAGGGTTGTTGTATTAATTATTATTAACCGTGAATTATTGCACAAATCAACTGGGCAACGGCAACATTGTACTGCAAACAGAATTGTATAGATGTCCACTTAATATGATTTCTGAGCGTAGAGAAAGTAGATCCATTGCATTGGTTGATCAGATCGACAGTTTAAAACATTTGTACTTTTATATTTCGTTATTTTTTTTAAACGAAGGACCGAAAACACAGCATTGCTGGATTATATCTGTTATGGAGCTCTACCGATGCAAATTACGTGAATTCTAACATTGATTATTGAAAGTTTTTGCTTAAAATTTACTTTTTTAAATGACTCTTTTCACTAGTCGGCAATTTAAATATTCGGCTCGAACTTCAAGCTTTTTTGCAAATCTCGAGCCGAGCCGAGCGATTATTTTTACTGTAATATGAGCTCAAAAAAGCTCGAAGCTCGAATACTCGCACACCCCTACATGACGTTAAGATAAGCTCACGCTCTGCCGGCTGAATTAAAAAAAAAGTAACAAACCCTGAGACTGTAATATTTATCTACTATTTATTTTTGATTAAAAATAGAATCAGAAAGAAAATATAATCGTAGCACTCCGGCCACAAATTCTTGGTCATCGTGATAAAATCTGGCCACTTTACAGAAAGTACTGGCCAAAACCTCTAGTTGGCTTTTAATAAATTTTGCAAGGGTTTAGAAAAAAGTTAACTTTTTTGTTTTACCAAGTAAAGCATTACTTTTTGTTTTGTTTTAATCCTTATAAGTCCGTACATGATAAAAAACATTCATGTTAGTTTAAAAATTGTTTTAAAATAATATTTTTTTACTTATGCTCAAAATGTGTTTAAATAAATTTTATAAAAGTTGACTTTGAACTCTTATAGCTAAAAAAATACATTGATCCCTTATAAAATATTGATATTTTCAGATTCCCCATTTAGTCATAAACATGCACAAAAAATGTCATGCACTTATCTCGAAAGACAAGCAAGTAAAAGGAGAAAAAGGAAAATCTGATTAGGCTCATGTACAAGCGGTCCTCCAAATTTCAGCTTTATTATAACCCAAAAAATAAATATATAATTTTTTTGGCCAGAAAATCTATTACAACCCTAACTATAACATAAAATGTCCTAAAACTTCCAAAAGTAAACAAATTTAAAAATAACTACGCCTTAGGCTTAGCCTAGCCTAGGCCTATGTCAGCTAGGCTAGGTGAACGTCAAGTAGGTGATTTTAAAGTTCTTCAGAAGAAGAAATATCATTGTAATTCATTTTAGACTAAATATAAACTGAATATAGCATATAAAAACATCCTACAACTTGAGACAATAACAAAATGTGTCAAGGTAAACCACAAATGTCTGATCTCACATATAATGGGCATAACATCAACAAAACAACTCATCACACACACAAAAACATGTAATAAATCAATACTGACTACACAGTGATACTCCACAATTATCTCGCTTCCATTTATTGCAAAGGTAGCGCATTTTGATATCTTATAAAGCCTGTAAGATTGGTTTCGCAGCTGTCCAAAATATCGGACATCAGAGTTTTTCACACATTTTGCGAACGGCCGATATATCGGGCCGCAGAGTTTTTGGTGAGAACAGCGACGACCGATATATCGGAAGTCGGAGTGCAAAGGTTTGATAAAAATGAACGTCCCTCTGAAATTTGAAGTAAATCAGACAGTAGATGTGACTGCTTGAAAGCAAATCATAAATAAATATATTAATTAAATATAATAACCAGAGTATTCTTTCCTAAACTGTAAAAGTAATACGAAGAGCGAAAACCACAAAACTCAACAAAAAAATTCTGATCCCTAATTGAGCGGAAACTTGGATTATTTATGCATGGAGTTTTAAAGAAACTGGAAATTTTGAAGTATTTAAAAGAAAACTTTGAAAAGGACAATATGGAATTAAAAAATAAATTCATTGATGAGCAGTATGGAGATGTCAACATCAGGAACAGTTAACATCTCCATACTGCTGAAAAAGAAAAGGTTTTGAAGAATCAGAGGACTTGCCAAAGAAAGGTTTATGGAGCATGAAAAAGACAGAGATAAATAGTATTATGAAGCTTGTTCAGCTATTGTACAATAACACATAAATTGTATATTTGTTTTGAATAAATAATAGTAATAATAATATTATATTCTGCATAAGAATAAAATTAGGCAACAAACATGTTTAACTACTTTCAATATCTCTGCAACCACTGGACATGGAACAAAAGTTATAAATACTACAATAGTTGTTTTGAGCTGATTTTATTAGTAACTAATTGTCCTGTTGCTCGAATCCGAGCAAATCTGTACCCAACGAAAGGTTTCTTCAGTTGTAAACAAACATAACAAAACATCTGATATTAAAAAGGATGATAACAACGCACTTTCAATCAACACATAGTTTAGACTTCCGCTGTCGGATAGCACCACTGTTCCGAAAATTCAGCCCTTACTATATTTAAGTGGTGCCCTTTCTTAAAATTCTGAGACGTATTGGCAAATCTATGTAAAAATATCTTTAATTTGGCACCTCAAACGTTAAAATCCGTCCAGCCGTTTTCGACTGTGAAGAAAAATCCTCTAGCGTATTACTATATAGGATAATAACAAACTTAGGTTTTAAAAATGTGAAAAGGCTGAACTTCGTTATTGTTTATAACAGTAACATGGAGATTGCAAACTTGTTTTTTCCTAAAAATATTTATCATCGGTAAAATTTTAAAAATACTTAATATTTTGTAAGATTAGTCAGGTTGTCTAAGTTATAATTTTCTAATTGTACAAATATAGTGAAAAATGAATTTCCAAAAATACCCCTTCTCTTGATGTTATCTTTCTGGTTCGCAAAATCATCATTCAGCCAGGGTCTTACCATGATGACTTATTTACAATCTTATTTTTCATTGGGGAAAATTCACTAGCCAACCTTTTATCCTACTAATAATATAAATGCGCAAGTTTGTATGTTTGATTGTTTAGATATTTGTGGCTTAATCACGCTCTAACCACTGAACTGATTGAGCTGGAATTTGGCAGAGAGGTACTTGATTGTCCTGAGTAACATATAGGCATATTAATATTGCAAAAACCAGATAGGGCTTTGCCACATGGGGGTTCAAAGTTACCATGTATTCCTAACAGACATTCATTTTTGTTTGAGCTGATAAAAATACAAACAGCTGATCTTGATTCGAAGGAGTTCTACGGGCTAACCACAGAATGCAGCACACACAACTGTCATAGTTTTTTTAAATCATTCGCGGTTTTTTAAAGCCTGCGGGTAACATCTAGTTTTGAATAAAAATAGTTTACCTTCACATTTGAGACCTTGTCGGACCAGACCGAACAGCATTTCACCACAGAAGTCACAGAAGGTGGGGGCCTTGTAGGAATGTACGACGAGCGTGTGAGGTCGAATGGTGACTTCCTCCGCCAGTACTTGGGCTGTAACATGTCCATGTAGAGATTATAATGCAACTGAAATACTAAGTTTGAATAGTTCTATTCACTGCATTCCCTTACACCAGTGTAAATGACACTCTACTGAGATTAACAACATGATTTTGAACAAATAAACGACGAACATTTTTAACTAAAAACAACTAAAACATGATAGTTCTGGTGAATTTCCCCAATAGGGGAAAAGCTATGGGAAAAAGTTAATGGAAGATTCAAGCCCAAGACTACAATAACTTTTTGTTTAGAGCGACTCCAGATGCCAAAAACACCATCTGTTCAAATTTGTATACATGTGGTTCTGAAGATGGAAACCCAAAACGTAAAAATAATTCTGTTATAATTTTGTTTTATTATAAATATTTAGAATTTAAATTAATAGTTACGGATACTAATAATATTATTTTGTTTAAATCAGTATTTAATAAAAATAGGCCTACCCTTTTTGTCAATTTTATTTTATTTTACCAACACGAAATGTTTTGGCATCTACTGTCATTTTTATAATCAACATAACCTCAATATTTATAAAATAAGTTAAAATAAAAATGTGTAAATAAAATTATTTACCGTACCATTAACTAATCATAGGGTTTAAACATAATTGTATTGATTAACAGGTATTGCAATCCATATTTTAAGATTAATTTTCTTTTCTTTCCTTGTTTTTTTAGTACAGTAGGCTCTCAGAAATCCGGATACATATGAATAATGTAGGGTATAAATAAAGATTAGCCATTATTTAGGCTTCTCAAGGCAAAAATCAATTTATTTTTAGTTTCTCCGATCTGATTAATTAGGAAATGGCCAACCTACATTTCACTCCAGATTCAACATGCCATTCCAGGACCTTAACAGTAGTTAGCATGTAGTAACTAAATTACCTTGTTAACACCCAACTGACTTGAGGTGCACACTAGGTAATGGGCACCAGGTACCAGGTAGGTAGGTTACTAGTCACCAGGTACTTATTTCTTTTAAATGAAGCATATCCAACACTGGCACAACCTCACAGGCAGTTAAACCGGATCAGTCCCCCCACTAGCTATCCCCAGATCATCCTTCAACACAGAGCCAAATGACTTGTTTCACTGATGACAAGGATACACCGACAACAACAGCTGAGTACTGAGGAACATTACCAGTGAGAACGATCTCGACCAACGTCTCGTCCACCACTTCAGAGGCGGAGTTGACCAGCTGCAGGATGTTGGAGCAGGAGTAGTCATGACGGAACAGCAGCAGACGCTCGCTCAACCTGTTGACTCCGTGTTCTGGGCACTGAAATGCATCACTTGTTACTGGATGTATGTAATTGTATCCAAACAAAGTATGTTGATAAACCCTCTGATGACCAAGGAAAATGGGGTGAAGGGGGAGGAGGTTTGACTTATATGCATATATGGTTTGGCATATATGCGGCGGCCGGGTCACTCTGACAGCCCACGAAAAAAATCATGAACTTCCCTGTAGACTGGTCCTAGTCCTAGCTACAGACCAAGCGCCGCATATATAAGGCGGACTATCCCGTAGACCGTGCCTAAACCATCTAACCTTTAAAATAGACCGTTGCGAAGAAATTTCTCATTTAATATCAAGAAACCAACGCCGCAGTTCTGCGGCGGCAGTCTATTTTAATAAACCTAGCCGCCGCAGATCTGCGGCGTTGGGCTATGAGTACGCCACGCCTGCCGCAAAATTGAGGCGGCAGTCTGTGGTTACGATTTTTTTTTAGCATTGTGGTAGCGAACGTGTTAATATTATCACTAACCATCCAACCTCTCAGCCTCCATCCAACCTCTAATAAGAAATCTTTTTACTTAAAAATGTAGTTTTTAATATAGTAAAAACAAGTTTTAATTAAAGATGCTAGAGAACCTGTGCTGTTCTGCAGCATCAGTTGATGCTGTAACTCGAGAATTTCATAGTTTGCAAGTCATGTTGATTTAATTTGTTCATAAATGCACAGGGTAGTGTTCTACATGTTCTAAAGGATTTCAAAGTTTTAGTGATGAATCACTGATATATTAATACGTATATTAGCAATAAAATCGGACCTAAGATTGATCCTTGAGAAACACGTGAATAATACACTTGTAATAATTTATAATTTTCTATCATCATAAAACTTGATGTCATCAAGCCAGAAAAACATGGAAATATGGCATATGGAATTTCATAGAGTATAGTTTATTTAAAATAATTTTACAGTTGACACAATCAAAAGCCAGTGGGAACTCTGGACACTCCCACTATTGTAGTTTTCTACATATCTACAATTTTAAATTTAATAGCTGGGCTATTGCTTAGATTGTTTACTTGTAAAAAGTTGAATTTTGTTTTTGTTAATAGATTATATTTGTTAAAATAGTCTGAAAAAATATTTCAAAAATAGTTTTGTTGGATTTTTACTGAATAAGTAATATTAATCCTATAACTATAGGTATTACATACCTATTATTAACTGTTAATGTTGTGACCCTTTGTAAAAAATAAAAACTAATCCTGTTTTCAACAAGATTATCTTTTAATTTAACAAATTTAAAACAACAAATTTGGAAGTATTTCACTACTGATTTCAAATTTGTTTCTGTTAAAGTTTTCTTCTTATTTAAAAGAAAAGGTTATAGTCAGAAATCTTGTATATTAATTAGCTAAGGAATTACGTTTTTGGCCAACTACGTCTTTATTTCTTAACCGATTTGGGCAATCTATGTGTCATTTTAAAGGTTTTACACTGCAGATTAACAGAAAAATGTAAAACTCAAAAATACCACTTTATTTTTTAAAATATTGACAGTTATAAAATTTCTCCATGTTATTTAAATGGGAAAATATTTTTAAAGGAACTCGGCCTTAGTTTGAAAATACCAGGTAACGTGTGTACATGGAATTTGTACCAATTTGAATCTTAAAAAACATTCCGATACTCCCCAAAATTGTCAGATTTATCACTTTTTCCCTTTAAGATTATTAAATGATGTAAATTATAAAGTCCTAAAATTTTTCCATGTTATTCATTTTGGGAGAATTTGTATCTAGGATTTTGAGGAACTCGGCCTTAGTTTGAGAAAACCAGGCAACGTGTAGTCATAGAATTTGTTCTAATTTGAAGCTTAATAACATTTAGATACTCCCCAAAATTGTCAAATTTGTCATATTCTCCCTTTAAGTTTGCTTGATTATATAAAGTTTAAAGGCCTCAAATTTCCTCATGTTATTAATATGAGAGAAATTTTGACCAGGAACTCGGCCTTAGTTTGAGAAAAATAGGCAACGTGCAGTCAGGGAATTTGTACCAATTTATAGCGTCAACATTCCGATACTCCCCAAAATTGTCAGATTTATCATTTTCTCCTTTTACTTTCTCCCCCTATACATAGTATATGGAGAAAGTATTGTTTTCGTAAAAATTTTCGAATTTGAGTTGTTAGTGGAAATATTCGTTTTGGTGCTCCCTGAACCCAAAAAAGTGGTTTTTACGTGATGTCTGTCTGTGTGTGTGTGTATGTGTGTGTGTCCGTGTGTGTGTGTGTGTGTGTGTGTGTGTGTGTCTGTGTGGATGTGTACAGAGCTAGAGCCCTAACCTATGGGCCGATTTTTATGAAATTTGGTATGTAGGTACTAATCCACGATATCTCCAGGCGTTTTTTTCATTTTTTTGAATTTTTGATTTTTAAGGGTAATTATCCCTCAAAAACCGCCAAAAAACATGAAAAATCCAAATTTCTCAAAAACGGCTCTAACGATTTTGATTAAACTTTCGTGGTTTGTAGAAATTTAGGTTTACAAAAAAATGACACCACCCGCATTTCTGGAAAAATTCGGGTTCAGAAATTACAGGACTTAAAACATCAAAAATTCAGTTTTTTGGATTTTTCATAAAAAATAATAAATGTTAAAAAAGATTACTATTCACCATTAAAAAGAGCTCAAAAAACTAAATAAATTAGTATTTTAAATTACTATTCTACGATTGCTAGTTGTGGAGAAAATTGAAATTTTCATTTAGCGGTAAACACAGTACGTTGTCCAATGTTATTCTTATGGGGAATACAAAAATAACTATTTCTCTCTTCTTTACTGATCAATTTCATTAAAATTTGATATGCAGGTCAAGTTAGCATTGACCAACAGATGATGTTCGAAATCTGTTGCTATTTAACCCTGGGGGGGGCAAGGGGGCATTCCCCCTCTCAAAACTACTGTGTGTAGCAACGGACTCTATAGTGCTTCCAAAAAAGCAATTTGGGTGGATATTTCTGAAAACAACTATTTTAGACAATTTTCTGTACATTTATCTATACTTCATATTCTATATTTAGTAAATAACAACTATTTTTGTCATTAATGTTTGGCGAAAAGGGAGAAAGTATGTGTCAGTTTCCTGATACCGTTTATTTAGTTTGTTTAATGATATAAAGTATAAAGTCCTCAAATTCCTCCATGATAATCATATGGGAGAATTTTTTAAGAAACTCGGCCTTAGTCTGAGAAAACCAGACGTGTGGTTATGGAATTTGTAGCTTAATCATTCCGATACTCCCCAAAATTGTCAGATTCATCATTTTGTCATTTTTTGTTTGTTTAATGATATAAAGTATAAAGTCCTCAAATTGCTCCATGTTAATCATATGGGAGAATTTTTTAAGCAACTCGGCCTTAGTTTGAGAAAACCAGACAACGTGTGGTTATGGAATTTGTAGTTTAAACATTCCGATACTCCCCAAAATTGTCAGATTTATCATGTTCTCCTTTTAAGTTTGTTTAATGATATAAAGTAAAAAGTCCTCAAATTTCTCCATGTTATTCATATGGGAGAATATTTGACCAGGAACTTGGCCTTAATCGAGAAAACCAGGTAAAGTTTAGTCATGGAATGTATACCAATTTGAAGCTAAAACAATCCGATACACCCCAAAATTGTCAGATTTATAACTTTTTCCTTTTAAGTTTGTTAAATGGTACAAAATGTAAATGTCTAAAAACCATTTTGGTGGGATTTATAGTATGTTTTATTTACAAAAAACCTGATTATAATCCCAACTCTGTAATTTTCATTAGACAGCTGATTAGCTCATCAACCTTTTGATTTATTTTCATCTGTAGTCAATATACAACATTAAAATAAACGGAATCAGGATCCTGACAAATACTTTTTCCCTTTCAGCCCAACTTTAATGAATAAATTAGTTTTTATTTACTAAATACAGAATACAAAGTATGGACGAATGGACAGAAAATCTTCTATACAAATTGTTTTCAAAACTATCGACCCCAAACCCATTTTTTGAAGGCACTACAGAATCCTTTGCTACACACAGTGGTTTTAAGAGGGGAAATGCCTCCTCATTCCCCCCAGGATTAAGTGGCATCATATTTTGAATATCCTCTGTTGGTCAAGGCTAACTTGACCTGCATATCCAGTTTTAACGAAATTGATTAGGAAATAAGAGAGAAATGGTAATTTTTGTATTCCCCATTAGAATAACATTGGACAATGTACTGCGTTTACCGCAAAAATAAAATTGTAGTTTTCTTCACAACCAGCAATCGTAGAATTATAACTCAAAATACTACATTATTTAATTTGTTGAGCTCTTTTTAATGGTGGTAAGTAATATTTTGTTACATTAAAATTTTGTTATGAAAAATCAAAAAACTGAATTTTGGGTGTTTTAAGTCCTGTAATTTCTGAAACCGAATGTTCACAGAAATGTGGGTTGTGTCATTTTGATGTAATCCTAAAGTTCTACAAACGACTAAAGTTTAATCAAAACCATTAGAGCCATTTTTGAGAAACTTGAATTTTTTGTTTTTAAGCGATTTTTGGGGGATAATTACCCTTGAAAACAAAAAATTCAAAAAAATGAGAAGAAGCCTGGATATATCTTGGATTAGTACCTGCATACAAAATGTCATCAAAATCTGACAACTGGTGTCGTCTCAAGCTCGGTACAAATCCACACAGGCACACACACAGACACACACCAACAGACATCACGTAAAAAACTTTCTTTTGCGTTCAGGGAGCATCAAAATAAATATTTCCATTAACAACTCAAATTCGAAAATGTTGAGAAAACATTACTTCCTCCTTATAATATTTACAGGGAGGGAAAATAAAAGTAACGTATTTTGTAAGTGTTAATTTTTAGTTTTGTGGTGTTCTGACTTTTTAACTGTATTGTGATACATATAAAAGTGCATTTTCACAATTTGTGATATTTTTAGTCAAGTCATTGTTGGTGATTGTTCCTACACGGTACCGTCGGCCTTAATATTTTATCCGTCGAATTTCGACGGGCACCTACTAGTATTGTTTAAACAGCTTGTATGTGTGACTAAGAAAATTAAAAAAGAGTGTTAATACTGATATAAAATTACATTTTGTTACTTCTGACATAGCTATAAGAAACTAAATAACCAAATAAAAATCAGTAATAATTTAACGGAAAACAATTCATAGGCTAAGAGGTGAACATCCAAAGAGCTCAATTTGCAAGCATCCAAGGCAGCATTGCAATGACCAGAGATTGACCTTGAGCGGGAATTTCCAGTGATCAACTGTTTGGAGTCACATCTAAATGTGTTGTGCTTGAAGAAAACCAGTGATATAACTTTGATTTGCTTAACTAGGCATAATCATGCTCTTGCAATCTAACAACAATCAAAATTAAAATCATTATTATCAAATAACTTTTTAATGTTATGTTTTAAATGTAATATATTTAATATTTATATTAGAGGGTGGGCTAATTTAAGGTTTTTTATTTTATTTTACATAGCAAAAAGTCATAAATTTATGATTACAATACTTGGAAAATTAAAATGTATAAATATAGTTTTGTCAAGGATAATTTATTAATGGAAACTAAATCCCTGATTAGTAAAACAAATCATTAATTTTGGAACGGTGTGGAATGTAAAGGGATATAATTTGTACAACAATTTTAATTGAATACGCAAAGATTCTAAAATATAGACTAACATCAAAACTTATAATCAAATCAGTTAACCATGAATGTTTGCTTTAAAAACTGCACTTTTATTCATGAAAAATAAGGTAATGGATGTGTTGGCAGGAAGGAAAGTAGGCCTGTGCCCAAGTAGATCAAGGTCACAGTGTCCCTGCCCTGTACCCTTTCACTTCCTTCAATCAACTGCACTTTATTGTTGTCCCACAGCCCTTCATCACTTATCTCTTATGCTTCCTTGCAAGCATTTTATTCTGATGGTTATATCATTTAACATTGTGTAGGGGCCTGCCAAAATAATATTTACAATTGTTATTAGTGCTAGGTAATTTGAAAAATAAAACAACATATTATTTCAGTGTACTTATTCTAAACACATTAACTAACCTCTCACAAAATTATTCTCAAAACATTGCAATACCAGTACAGTAGTTAACTAAAAGAAAATAATTACGGTATTCACGGAAAGAAGTACAATATTTAATCCTTTACTACATTAAAACAATTGTTATTTTATCCTATATTAGATATATTTATTTTGTAAGGTAACAAATTAAGATTTAAGTTGTGAACACTTGGTATATCGCAAGAATATGGGTACGGGTTCAAATGAAAGCTCTTGGACAAAATCATTTAGAACTTGCGTTTTATTTTAAAATCTAGCATTCAAGCAAACAAATAACGGGAAAATATATGAGAGTTTAAGTATATTTACCTCTTATTTTAAATTTCAACATGTGTTTTTAGTGTTTGTTTTGTTTAGATTGAGAATTTCTTGGACCTACAATTAATTGCAAAAGTGAGGTGAGTGGCTTTGGCCCCTACATGTCAAAAATATGTTATTCACTAAAAATAAAATACTAACCTTGGAGTTTATGAAATCACAAGCATAGTCTTTTAATGTTTTCAATGTAAGAGTTGAGGAATTCACACTAACTGTATCTCTTGTTAATCCAAACTGGAAAATAAATGTAACATCTGCATTCTCCATTATGTCTTTTATTATCTGAAAAATAAACCAATTTGAACATTAATTAAGTCACGAAAACAGTCATAGGCAAACACCACTAACATAATTACTTAATAATCTACTGTAGTTCAGGCAAGAGACTCTGCGAGTAGTATTTAAATGTAAAATGCTAATTACATTTTGTTTAACTTAAATGTCAATTAAGTTATACTATTCCTAATTTTGTTTATTACAGAATTAAATATTTAACATATTTTGAAAGTTTTATTAAAAAAACTGCCTGCTTTTATACTTTTAGACCTAAAATCAGCCAAACCAGGACATACAAAACTGATATTGGCCAATTTTAAAAGGCAAAAATAAATAACTATTGCAGCCAGCTGAACCAGGATTTTAAAAACTTAAATATTTAATTTCACATCAGTTTGACACATCTTAACTCACAACCACAGGGCCCAGTCAGACCAGCAGATAAAAACTTAACCTTTTTTTTAATAGAACGAATAATTCAGTAAATAAAATGTTCAAATTTGTAAATGGAATCTGTGAGGTTGGAGTACCAAGGAATGCACTAACTCTTGCAAAAGTGGTTTCACAAGAACTATAAGTGCATTGAAAATCTTAAATCCAAAATTCAATATCTGTCAGAGGAGGACTTTGACCCAGAAAAATCACTGACACTAAGTAGCTGCTGAAGTTGGAACACATTACCAAGTGAGAATAACTTTCTGAAAAGCAGCTTCATGAAATTACACAAGAAAAATCTCAAAATTAACTTGAACATCAACTTATTTGGCAAATAAGGTACCTAGAAAAAATCATCAAAATGAAAATGAGATCTTTCACCATGAAATCATTAGGCTTACACCATCTCTGCAGCACAAACTTGAACTAGAACGTGCACTTAGGCTACTTCATTAAACAGGATCATATTTTCAAATAAAATAAAAGAGTTGTCATTTAGAATATTGCTTTAAGAAAAATTAAAATATGTAGAAGCTTTGATGACCGTGATAAATGAGGAGCAGGCGACCTTAGCTTAACCTCTCAGCCCAAAAATAAGAAGTAGATCTCCTTAATTCCCGATTCAAACACACAAAAAAGGGATAAAAACCTGTTGAGTATGACAACACAATAAAGGCACATGTTAAAATGATCTTAGGCAATTTCAAGCCACACAACTAACACCTTACTATCTATTTCATACTAAACCCGCACAGAGCTCTCAAAACATTTGTACTAATACCCAATAAGTCCAAACCTGCAAACTTCCTTGTACCACTTTAAACTACAGAAACGCAGTCATGCGAACCTATACCTAGATTGAGGTTGACATCTTGTACTTGAAGCATTAAGCCTAGTAGGCTACAAATCTTTCCAGAGTCTCCTATTAGGTTGCAGAGTTCAGCAAAATTTAACATCTATTGGATACCCAAAAGCACAAACTCTAATGGCAACCACCCACAAAAGCCAAGAATTAACTTCAGTAAGGGAACCCCTCTCAATCCAAATAAAAGAACAAGGAGGAATACGTCTAAAATTCTTCAATAACAACTAAATCTTTAATAAGGAGCATAAGAAGAAGCATTTCAAATTAACTACAACTTGTGAAACTGATGCCTCAACAACCATATCTTCTTAGTACAATTTTTTTAATAAAATGAGTACTAACTACAATTTTGGATCGCATTATTCAAATACCCCCGTCGCAGCAAACCTGCGTACTCAGAGAATTTCAAATGCATACATACATATATATATATATATATATATATATATATATATATATATATATAAATACCTCACCGACACATGTACCTAGTTTAGGTCTACCTAGTTTCATCAATTATATTAATAAATTTGTGATATATATCATTAGGCTATATTTAAAAATGGGATTTTCATGAAAATATAAATATAGGCCTAGGCTTAACATATAACCACATGAAGGCACAAGTTTCATCATAGTATATTCATAAATAAGGGAGATATATAATTATAGTGTTTATTCCCCATAAGAATAACATGGGATAACACATTGCCCATATGTTTACTTGTTGTTTATGTGTTGTGTGTGTGTGTATTGTCTGGTGATGTAGGTTTGCTGCTGAGGGGGTATTCTATGGAGATATTAATAAATCTCAACCAGGTGAAGCTATAGGCCAAATTTTCAGCGGCAGACAGCTCTCAGAGCAGCTGACACTACGGTAGAGCTGCAACTTAATCGCGAGGAACAAGCAACAACAACAACAAAATTGCTGGCAGGCCAGAAATGGCAGAGCAGTCTGAGCGACGTCGTAAACAACAAGCTGATCATATAACATCCCAGCGTGCTACAGAAACTGTTGAGGAAGCTGGAGCTCGCAGACAAGCTGCTACTGCCCAGCGGAGGCAAACGGTCTCCAGAAATACATGGAGCGAGGGGCGTCTTTGAAAATGCTGTCTTGGAATACGACAAGACTCTTAGTCAATTAACATACATCTTACTAACACTATAATATAGTGTTTTATAGTGACATATTATGTAGTGACTGCGGATGAAGCCGCGACAGGTAACAGCTAGTATCCTGTGTAAGCAAGATGTAAAATTGTTTATTTGTAAAACTTGGTGTATGCGCTGCTTTATATGGTTGTGGCCTATTGATATTGCATAAAAATCCCATTTTTGAGGTCACTGTTACAGCAAACCTACGTACCTACTCAAAATTTATTTTAATGGGAAATATCTAAAAATGTCAAAAGATTATTTCCCTTTATTTATAACATATTTTTATGAAACTTGGTAGGTGGATTTCTGTGGTGGTGAAGTAAAAATGGCCTATGTAACATAATGAATCAACTTGTTTTGTAAGAGACTGAATTTATCTAGGATTTAGGATGTGCTGAACAAGGAAGAATTGGACTAAAACGTTTAATGTGAAATCGGTCGGACTGCAACAACAATAATAGTTTTTAGCGAATTTCCCCTATAGAGAAGAAGCTATTACCGTAGTCGGCATGGTAAGACCTAGGCCCGGGACCATGATAACTTTTCGTTTTGAGGTCCCCAGATCCCAAAAACACCATTCATTCGAAACTGTATATATATATATATGTGTCCGTGGGTGTGACAAATCTCGTAAAAAAGGTCCGATTTTGATGAAATTGGGTACAAACGTATAAAGCAGCATTTATGACTTTAAGTTCGAAAACCAGACGGATCGAGCTATCCGAAGAGGTATTTTGGGGGGGTTTTGTACTCCAAAATTGGGTTTTTAGAGTTTTTTACATACAATTTTTGAAAAAGTAAAATTTGATTTTTCCCATTGGAATCAGCTTAAAAAGACGCACAATTTGATGTTTTAATCATTGCTCTACGTCAATTGGTTACTGAGATATTGAAAGTGCTAAACACAGTACGTTGTCCAATGTTATTCTTATGGAGGATAAGAAAAATTGTATATCTCGCTTATTTATCAACTTATCCTGACGAAACTTATGCTAAATTGCTCGGTGCCGTAGCAATTTTTGCCATTTTGCAGAGGTTTTTTAACAATTCGCAGTGCCTAAACTACCGTTGATAACCTAGTCATATGCATACTCGTTTTGTTAAGAAAAAGAAGGGGATTTTTAATATAAAACAAATAAACTAATAATAAACAAAATAAAATAAATTCCTGTTGGTGTTTTTTTTTACAAAATGTGAAAAACCAAAAAAAAAAAAACATTTTTGAAATAATTTTGGAAAGTAGAGTCCTAGCATTTTTACACTCCTTTTTACAGACAATCGAAGATATACAAAATGTAGGCAAATTATTTCCCAACGTAGAAATATGTTTGATTTAAACAAAAAAATTTACCCGAATTACGGGAATAAATACGGAAACAGGGGAAAATCAACAAACTTACCCTTTCCATTTGAAAAGAAAATCAAAAGTATTAAATTAATATACTAAAACTGTTAAATTACTAAAGGTTACAATAAAATTATTGGAAATAATGCACTTTTGTACAAAGTAATAACTGTTTTTATGACTTTATATGAGTTGAAAAACAAAATTTGAGTTTTGCCGAAAGCTAAAATTAGTTAGGGCCTATTCGAAGCTATAAATAATTTTTGTACTTATATAAGGAAAATGTATTAAAAAATTTACATCTTTTTACCAATGTAAAGTGCCAATTGACAAAGAATACTGTACAAAATTTTGGTATGTTAGGATTTGGTGTTGTATAGGTGATTCTTCAGTATCTTCACCGAATATTTCACTGCTGTGAGCGCAATACTGTTAAGTGATTTATTTTGTAGCTGAAATTGTTTCCAAAATCGTTGAACAAAATGAGGCACAGTCCCCCTTGCGCCTATCAAAATTCCATATATCTCAAATTCATTTACATTATATTTTTCTTTATAATACGGAATTGTATTTTGATAGATACCAGTCTTTACAGTATTTACATCTTCTGGCTGGTTCAAACCTTATAGTTGGGTCTACAATGAAACCTCGGCTTTTTTCTTTTTCAATGACAATTATGCAGTAACTTCTTCGTATACTTCATATTTGTTTTTTAGTCTAAATTGATCCGCAATAATCTTTCTGATTGTATGGTGTCTTGTATTACGAAGAAGTTCACTGAATGGGCATTGTCCAAGGACGTGGGGTAAAGTTTCAATTATTTGATTCTCAGTGCCAGAACAGTGCCGGCACTGGTTCCCGTCCCTAGACCTTCCATGTAGACTTCTGACCGGGGCTACGTCATTAATTATTTTCAAATATGACTTATACTCTGATTCAGTTAATCCCCGAGAGTTGGCCAGACATTTGTTAATTTTAGGGTATTGTTTAAAAAGGATTAATCCCTTACCTTTATAAGGAAGATTACTCCATTTTTCAAACTCAATTTCTTTTAATGAATTTCGCAATGCCCTCACTGAAATCTTAGGCTGGTCGTTTTGATGTAGGTTTAGTTTCTTCATGCAATAATTTTCTTCTGATTCAAAACTCTTCAATATTTCTAGGTAGGGGTTTTTGGATCCATGCAAAACACGGTAAATATTAATATGTTGCAATATTGCTTCCCATAAAGATTTTGACAAACCCATTCCTTTATATTTTGAGCTACTGTAAAAAAATGGGTTTGGCGTGTCATTTGGTAAATCTAATATCTCCTTAATGGCTGAACTTATGATTTTATCTATGTCATCAAAAAACTTAAGTGACAGCTTTTTCAATGGGGCAGTTTGAAAAGGGTAAATTAAAGTTGGCCAAATATAATTAGTTAGAACAAATATTTTTTGATCAGTCTTTAAGTAAGGCGAGCTTGTCAATTTTTCAATTTTGTTAGTTAAAGATTTAATATTTTGTACAGGGTCAAATATTATTTCATTGGCGAAATTCACACCCAAATATTTAATTTTGTCTTCAAACCCAATCGATTGTATTTCTTCTAAGTCCAACAAATAGTTTTCTTGCTGCATCATGCCTTTTTTTTATGCTGATAATCTTGGTCTTTTTAGGGTTAATATTCAATCCAATATCATGAAATAAGTTGTTAATAGTGTTATATAGTAACAATGCACTCTCCTTATTTTTCGCTACTAAGACTGTATCGTCTGCAAAACCTAGAATACTGATTGGTTGTAAGTTAGTACAAAGTTTGAAACCAAGTTCCTCACTAAGAGAGTGTTCTGACATCTGCTCTATAATATTATCCACATATAAGTTGTACAGAGTTGGAGACAGTGGTGATCCTTGTAATACACCCTTCATGATTGCAATAGGTTTAGTTTTTCCTTTTGCTGTCTCGATTTGTGTCATGTTGTTTATTTGTAGTTGCAGGACTGATGAGGTAATCTTTGATGGAATGGGTAAAGAATTTAAGACTGTTTCTAAATGTAAGTGGCTTACATTATCATATGCCTTTTCTATGTCCAGAAACAGAATGCTGCAATCAATTCTCTTTTGTTTGGCATGATGCAGAACCTCATTCAGTATTTGGGTATTTATATGTGTTCCAGGTACATTGGTGAAACCTCCTTGGAACCGATTGAATGTTACATAAGATTTTAATCGTTGATCAAGGATTTTTTCATAGATTCTTCTTAGTATGGAACATATCGTTATCGGTCTCCAGTTGTTGACGTCGTTTTCATCTCCTCCTTTATAAATCAACACAGTTCTTGCTACTTTAAAACAAAGAGGTATTGTACCTGATTCATGAATTCTACTATATATTAGACTAAGTATCTTTGATACTCCCTTCAACTTAACTGCTCTCATTAGCACCTTATCAGGCCCAGGGGCAGTATCAACTTTTATTCCATTCATAGCTTGTTGGATTTCTTCTTCACTAATCGTACAATTATAATGAAAATCTGCATTTTCGTTTATATTTGTATCAGTTTTGTTTTCGGTAATGAATCTTTTTTCATTGATAGATTTTGAAAATCGTCTTTCAAAACTGTCTCGCAATGATTCCAACTTTATCCTGCATCCTTTATTGTCACTTCCGATTATTTTCCTTACCGCTTTTCGTCTCATGTTGTAATATTCAAATTGGATCAGGTCGTAGTTATATTTTTCTTTTCGTTTCTTTCTTTCCTTTTTAGTTTTCCTTTCAGGGTTTGAAGATTTCTTAAAGGTACTGTTTTGGGAAACCTCCTTTCTTTTTTTTCTAATGTTGTAATATTTAAGTGCTGGATGTTTCGGTCCTGGTAATTGATATATAGCATTTGACAAAAATTCAGTAAACCTATATTAATCTTGTTTATAAACTCTTCATTGTTTATTTCATTTTGGAAAGCATTCAACCAGTATTGTAGTTCCTTGTCAATATATTTTGGGTTATCATCTAATTTGTCTTGTTCATTGAACGTGTCATCAATCTCAACCATAGAATCTTGAGATACCTCCACGTGATGATGATATTTTTTAAGAATATTATTTCGATGACTATTGTGGTGAGCTTTAGATATATGGATAGACAATCCGTTATTATTTTTAAAGGCTTTACCAAATTCGTTACATGTTTTTATTTCTGTTTGTTTTTCAATACTACTTCTCTTAGTGATATAGGAAGGTTGGTCTTCTGGCAATGAGACTTCTCTTTTAAATGGTATCAATATTATTACATTTCTGGATCATTTTCAATGCATTATAAACAGTTGAAAAAAGACCCAATTAGCCTGATTCCGGCGATTTTTGATCCAGCGCGAACCCAGATGCAATCGCCGGGTAAATGGGGGTTGGTAGTCCTAGAGTTCAATATTTTTCAAAAATGTTGTCTTCATGATTTCAACACAACAACTGTTTCAGACTTCAACCTTGGTCTTAATAGAGCCATTCCTTCGCGAAATACCATTCTAAAATGTATAGAAAATTTTCAAAATAACTTACGGCTTTTGCACTCAAAGATGCAGTCAAGTGGCATACCTCGTACAGTTTGAACGCCAAAAACATGGTTTATTGTAAATACCCCAGCAAACCTGTGTACTCAGCTAATTTTCGATGCATATGTATCTTAATGCCACATAAAGCCACATACAAAGTTTCATCAATATACATTCATAAATAAACGATTTGTGACATTTTAACATGGCGGCAGAGTATGTAGGTTTGTTGAAACAAGGAACACAAAAAATGAGTTTTTATACAAATATCAGTATAACCCAACTAGGTAAAGCCACATACCGAGTTTTATTAATTTATGTTTATAATTGTGAGATATACAATTTTTCTTATTCTCCATAAGAATAACATCGGACATTGTACTGTATTTAGCACTTTCAATACATCTATATAACCAATTAATTTAGGCTACAAAGAAAGGGCCAAGCATTTGATCTAGGCTAGGTTACCTGGAACCTATCACCTACCTATGCCTGGATCTAAACTTATTATATTTAGCGGCGAGAATTATAAATCATAAGCCAGTTAAGCCAACGGCAAATATCTCTGTGGGTATAGTACAGTACACGTCCACCAAAAGAATAAAATATGAAATGTTGAATTCCCAAGATTGATATATTCCTATTCGATTATTAGCCTATTGATGTATTACTCAATCTCAAAAGTGTTTTATTTTACAGAATAAGTTAAGTTAATCTGTTTAGAAGTGTTAAACTAACCTAACCTAACTCCGCAGAGCACTGTTTTTGTCATGGTTTGGTTTTTCATTTTTATTTCAACATTATCAGGATAGAATTTCATAGGCTAAGCGGAACGAAATAACCGAATGAAATACTTTGATACAGTATAATACGGTAAAGCCACACACCGTATTATACTCATTCCAATATCCAATATCCAATTCCAATATCAGTATAAACCATGTTTATTTAATATGTTTATCGACTGCAAAATATTTTATCGTTTCTATCTTAGTTATTACGTCATGTTTGGTTTGTTTTTAAATTAAACTAAAAGTAAAAATAAAATAAACAAACATGAAATGACATGATAATGTTGTTCCTGGCAGTGCTTGTTTAAGTAATACTGGAATTAACGTTTGTTATCCAGACAAATTTCAAGACACCTAAACTAACATAACCCAAAACCTAAACCTAAACATAACCCAAATCTAAATAACCGAACCCATAACCAAATAACCTAAATAATCAATATACTGTTTCAAACAATTTAATTCAGTTTTTTATATCGTTCCGCTTATGAAAGTCTACCCTATTATCATCTGTAAACTTAATATCCATCTAGCAATTCAATATTTGACACGCCTGTTTGAATAATTGGGTACAGTTCCACAGACGTACCTATGATATATTATCGAATGAAAATATCGATCAATTATAAATATCGATATAATATCGAACTTAACAATCAATCGATTATAAATATTGATCGGAATTCAGTTGAAATACGATATTTTTTAATCGATTGTATATTAATTAAATGAGAACAGATTAAACGTAAATAACCAAATATATTAAACAAATTAACAAGGGATAAAACATGAAATGAATTTAAAATAACAACACATACTAACAAAAAATAAATAGGCCTACCCAACAAAACACAACAGATTAAACTTATTTACAAACCAGGGTACAATTTTTGTACTGCTTTAAGAAGTGTTCAAATGGATCTTCATTAGAAAATGAGACTTCCCTACGATAAAGGTAGAGTTAATTTTAGTTCACTTAAGTTTACCAAGGAAAGGAAATAACATAAACAAATAAAGTAAATAAATTATATTTCGAAACAGATGATTTAATACGGTATAAATATTGTTGGAAATAGCGATAATAACCATTAATTCAATCGATAATAAATACCGAATTCCAATCGATATTTATAATCGATCGATATTTTCTATTCGATAATATATCGTAGGTACGTTTATAATATTGTTGGACGCTTATAGTACTGCACCCATCTGTGTGTGTGTGTGTGTGTGTGTCTATCGTTAATTATAGAGTCCAATAGCCTGCCCAAATACGTCCCGTCAATAATTATTTCAGGTAATGGGGGCAGCTGCTATTTATTAATAGGTATGAAACTAAAGTGCGGATTTTCACAATTTATAACAACAAAAGTTGGAAGTGGAACAGTCTCTTACATGCATAAACCTATGCCACTAGCTATAAATAAATAGACTAGGGCTTTGCTAATTATTATGACCAACCTGGGTGTAATAATAGTCAATAGAGGCCTACTCACCAAGCCTATTTTAACTTACCTATTGTACCAAATGTTTACTTGCAATTTTTTATCAAATGTATTATAGAAAAAACAAACCTGCTTTAAAAAAGTAATTAAATACTTTCAAATTTAATGACAGTGTTTTAAAACATCTTACTAACTAGGCTAAACAGGAAATAGGATTGATATCGTATAACAGTACTTCTTACTCACCTTAGAAATCTACTTTAGGAATGTCACATAAATGTCAGTTAAAACCTAGGTTTTGTGTTCAGTTTTCTCCATATTTTGAGATTACTAATATTTAACATAGTGTTTTAAATACACATTATTTTTAAAATCACTAATACATTAAACAATGACATTTCTCTTCACTGTCACTGTCAGATGATCCGCTTTCGGGCTGTAGTTCCAGTTCCGTTCCATGTTCATGATGTCTCGTCCAACAAATTGAACCATAAAACACAGCCAACCAAATATCATTGTTTAATGTCGACCCACTATAAACGTTTGCAAAAATGCTATAATTTTTATACCAAAAACTTGTCTCGTCTTTCACAGAAATATCTAGCAAGTTACAAGGCAAAATGTTTAAAACCATAACATATTATACATTTTTAGCGAATTTCCCCTATAGGGAAGAAGCTATTACCGTAGGTCTCATGGTAAGACTTAAGCCCGAGACCATGATAACTTTTCATTTTGAGGTCCCCAGATGCCAAAAACACCATTCGTTCAAATTTTTATATATGTATATATATATATATATATATTTATATATATATATATTTATATATATATATGTGTCCGTAAGCACGATAACTCTCGTAAAAAAGGTCCGATCTTAATGAAATTTGGTACAAATGTGTACAGTACCATTTATTTGAACAAGTTCGAAAACCAGATGAATCGCACCATCCGAAGGGGGGTTTTTGGGGGGTTTTGTACCCCAAAAATGTGTTTTTTGGGGTTTTCACATTTAATTTTAATTTAAATCAAATTTTAATTTACACCATTGAATTCAGCTTAAAAAAACAAACAATTTGATATTTTGATCATTGCTCTACGTCAATTGGTTACCGAGATATTGAAAGTGCTAAACACAGTACGTTGTCTAATGTTATTCTTATGGATAAAAAGAAAAATTGTATATCTCGCTTATTTATGAACATGAACTGGCAAAATTTGGTATATGGCTTGATCTGGTTATGGTTTATTGTTGTTTGCACAAAAAAACAATTTTTCGCCTATGGTTCCTGTAGCAGCAAACCTAGGTACTTGGTCTCCATGTTATTCTTATGAAAAATACTTAAAATGTTATATCGCTTATTTATGAATGTATATGGACGAAACTTGGTATGTGACTTCACTAAGATGAGTTCTATTGATATTTGCATAAAAACCCATTATTTTGTGTGCCTTGTTGCAGCAAACCTGCGTACTCATCCCCAATGTTATTCTTATGGAGAATAATTAATATTTTAAATATCGCTTGTTTGTGAATACATTTCTTATGAATCCTGTTAAGTGTTATGTTATATATTCATTGGAAATTCGCTGAGTATGCAGGTTTGCTGCGACGGGTGTATATTTGTATATCCACGCAAGAAACATTTTCATATGGAGTTGAATAAACACTGTTTTAACAGATAAATACAGTTCAAACTATCCAAACCCAAACGTACCTTACTAATTATGACAATTTCTTAAATTTATCATTATGGAAATGTAATTATACCTCAAGGTTCGATATGGACCTTGCAATTGTGAGGTGACATGGCGCGGGGTAGAAAGTCTTGGGGTAGATTGACACGGTAGAAAATTTGGCTGGCTCGGTTGAAATATGGCCGACTTCCGAGGTGCGGGGGTATTCACTCCTGCTTACCTCAAGACTCTTAAGTTTCCTTCATACACAGGGGGAATTGTAAACTGAATTTGCCTCTCAAAATCCCTTGCGTTGCGCTATTCTTCAGTTAGTACGCTGATAATAATATTCTCTAGAGGATTTTCTAGTCATATTATTGTTGATGTGTTTAAGAGCTTACAGTTATTTACACCCTAAAACAGGATATTAAAAATTTATTGTGATAATATTAATAAACATAAATCTATGCTGGGGGAATCATGCTTACGTTCTCCAAAAATATATAATTGAGAACATATTGTTATACAAATAGACAATGGAAATAAAATAATTATTTATATCCATATATGACATTTCACAATAACTTTATTACGAGTTTTATTTATTGATAATACAATCAGAATTTGTAAAACAGCAATATTCTATAATAACTAAACCGATTTTTTGTCTGATTTGTTGATTAAAAGAAATTGAGGTGTAGCTAGATCTTATGAAATTGTACAACCTATATATAGGCTTAAATTTGGAACATTCATATAATCAATTATACGGGGAAGATCTCCACGGAGGCCGAATAATGTTTCGTGGCAGCCCTTTTTTAGGCCCACTAGGTGTGGTTCACAATGCTCTTCTGGGCAATGCTTCTGACTGGACTAAACCTTCATGTTCAGATAGGACAGTGACCTCTGACAATGTATACAGTGACGATCACTCCCTGATGCTTTACAAATATTGTACTTTTGTTTGCTTGGGGTGATGTAGGTACAATTAAACAGCAGAGGTAAAATGAAGCTGGACTCTGGACTTAATAATTATAAGGAACATTCATATTCTGTGAAATATTAATGAAGCACCAAAGCCAACATGCTTGGAGCTGGTAGGTCTATAGACCCTAGGCCAAACTAGTCCAAAAAATGTGGCAACATAAAAAACTGTTTTTGCCTAACTAATGTGATTAAATTGTAGTAAAATGCCTATATATCTCAAGAACATCAAATTTGAAGCACTCTTGATATAAAAATACCCCCGTCGCAGCAAACCTGCATACTCAGCGAATTTACAATGAATATATAACATAATACATTAACACTTAAGAGGATTCATAAGAGATATATTCACAAACAAGCGATACTAAAAATATTAAATATTCTCCATAAGAATAACATTGGGGATGAGTACGCAGGTTTGCTGCAACAAGGAACACAAAATAATGGGTTTTTATGCTAATCTCATTAGAACTCATCTAAGTAAAGTCACATACCAAGTTTCATTCATATACATTTATAAGTAAGCGATATATAACATTTTAATTATTCTCCATAAGAATAACATTACCTAGGTTTACTGCTACGGGAACCATACGTGAAAATTTTGTATTTTGTGCAAACAACGATAAACCCCAACCAGATGAAGCCATATACCAAATTTTGTCAGTTTATGTTCATAAATAAGCGAGATATACAATTTTTCTTTTTCTCCATAAGAATAACATTAGACAACTTACTGTGTTTAGCACTTTCAATATCTCAGGAACCAATTGACGTAGAGCAATGATAAAAATACCAAATTGTTTGTTTTTTTATGCTGAATTAAATGGTGAAAATTAAAATTTGATTTAAATAAAAATTACATGTGGAAACCCCAAAAAACCCATTTTTGGGGTACAAAACCCCCCAAAAACCCCCATTTGGATGGTGCGATTTGTCTGGTTTTCGAACTCGTTCAAATAAATGGTGCTTTACACATTTGGACCAAATTTCATTAAGATCGGACCTTTTTTACGAGAGTTATCGTGCTTACGGACACATATATATATATATATAAAAATTTGAACGAATGGTGTTTTTGGCATCTGGGGACCTCAAAATGAAAAGTTATTATGGTCTCGGGCTTAAGTCTTACCATGAGACCTACGGTAATAGCTTCTTCCCTATAGGGGAAATTCGCTAAAAACTGGTAAACTATACTTACTAAACCTGGCCATATATGCCTATATGTACAAGAAACTTGCTGTGATAGACAAAATATATAGCTAAACATAAAATAAAACCAAGGCACCCTGATAATATTCTTTAAGGAAGAGAGCTAAAGTGATTATAGTTACAACTAACCTGATCACTTATAACAAGGAAAATTACCCTACACATAATATTAATAATATTTTTTCCAAGGAGGTGGGAATCGGGTTACTGACAAAGTATGGTACTCGCATAAGCCCTACCCACTAATCCCTTCCCCCATGCCAGGCTTTGCTCTCCTGGAATTGTTTGTCACATTACTTCGGGGAGAGAGCCCCGTGCTGCTGATCCAGCGTGCTGAGGACCGCAGTGCTGGGAGAAAGGAATACCTTCCTTTTCTTTGATGGCGCTGCTTTTAACAGTCGCCTTTCTTCATTTGTAGCCTTTTTCATTGCAAGCCTTAAAATTCAGCATACCCTGGACCCAGCTATGTGGTTGGCTTTGTCCTCTGGCAGAAGGAACTCAAGCAGTGAGAACACTTGCTGCAGGCATTGTGTTTATGGCCCGCCTCTCCGCATTTGTAGCAGGGAGTGGACCGATTCAGCCCAGTGTCGGTGCTTGTAGCCAGGTACTTTAAAGCTCGGTAGAACTGCGGTCCTCAATCGCACCGCGCAGCTGACAACCCACCCGAATATGGCCGGATGATGATAATAATAATAAATTTAAAACATTTCAAAATTCTTTATTTTTGCAGATGACAATTTATTATAATTGTATTACAAACGTCAAATCTCTCTCTCTCTCTCCCTCTATCACTCTCTCTCTCTCTCTCTCTCTCTCTCTCTCTCTCTCTCTCTCTCTCTCTCTCTCTCTCTCTCTCTCTCTCTCTCTCTCTCTCTCTCTCTCTATATATATATATATATATACATATAATATTAATTTGTTTAGTGTTTTACATTTATACGGTACACAATTTTCACTTAACATAAATTAATAAAAAAGATATAACCAATATATCAAATGTTAATTCAATCAGCCAAAAAATCACCAACCGAGTAAACTGCTCTATCTGCAAGATAGTCTTTTAACAAAATTGAATAAAAAGGGTAATGATCAGATATCAACAATAACACATTTATAAAGAAAGTACAAATTTACAGTTTATAAATCGATGAAATATGCATCGAATTCTGACAATTTATAAGAAAGTAAAATCAAAATTGCATACTTTTATCGGTACACCAGTAAATGAACGGCCAATCCGATCTCCAATAATCCCCTTTACAGGAAAGATAAAAAAATACCGACGCGGTGTGTGGCGCCTGCGCAGCATCGCAATAGACGACGAGATTACCGAGACCAGACGATCAGACGTGCGTTGTTGTTGTAATGGTCAATCTGTGTTTGGCTTGGTAAATTATATTTCAGTTACTTTCTTCTTAGGCCACCAAGTTTTAAGTTTTGCAGGTTTGAATTAAGAAAAATTACATTATCTTCAATCAAGAGTTACTACAGCTGTTTTGAATACAGTGCTGTTTCTTGGTAAGTAACATACTTAACAGATTTAGAGGATAACCCTAGTTAATTTTTCTTCATAATGAAATAAAGATTTACTAGTGGTTTATAGGGACTATAGCCCCTAACATATGATTTTTGTGTAAGTGGATAATCGCAGCTGATCATTAGTTCATTTTGCTTATTAATAAAAACACTGTAGTGATAATTCCATAACAAAATCATTGGATCTTTGAAGTTCAGCGGGGTCACGTAATTTTTGACATTTCTGATATTTTTCCCACTGTCCTTGGCCCTCAAGCTTTAAAATGAATCGGCATAACCTAAATTAACTTCTTTCTAGCTCGAGATGTTTCGTGGGGACCAATTCGCTTACGGAATTAAATATGTAGATTCCACTATAGGATGGTTTGTTTATGGAATGTTACTGATTGTACAGAACTAACATATTTCAATTGTTTTGAATCACATTTTATTATAGCAAGTAATAAAACAGTACCTGTACCAGTACTGAATCTGTTTAGTCAATCTCTGATACTAAGAACTACCATAACCTCAAAACTACCTTGTTAATTTTTGTATACAGTGTGTTGCACGAATTAAAAACCATTCTTTCCATACTTCCATAAGGCCAATGTTACAATTAACACTAGTCTTATAGGCAGCCTTGATGTCCATTTATATAATAGTAAGAAGACTGAAAACCTTTTTGCTTTAAAAGTTGTTTTCTTTACAAAATGTATAATTCCTATCCATATGGGTTGTATTATATTAACTCTGATAGTAGGTACCAGGCTGTTATTGTTCACCCAAAGTTACAATTAGGCTATCTGGTACCACGCACAGTTACCTTACCCGATGCGCACAATTACACAGCAGTCGGGGAAATGGGTGCTTTTTCATACTTTGACTTATTAATTTCTGTACAAATAATGGTTGAATCGATTGAATAGGAATTTTCCCCTAAGAAACTAGAATAAACAAGGAGCAGTTAGATTTGAAGTTTAACTTGAAATAAAACAGGTTTACGTACCTTCTGTCGTTAATCCTTTGGTTTACTAGCAGATGACTAGCTTTGGGACTACTGTCCCATTATCAAATCTGGCGTTGATAAATTAAAATATGAACACATAGGTAGTCACAATATATACACTAACACAAGCCAAGGACAAGTCCAGACAGTGGGATACGAACATGCGGAAGTCTACGACTTGACAAGATAAATTGGTAGGTAGTCATGTAGGCCTAGGTATTGGAGTTAGTCGCGTCGCAGCCTTCCGCGTGTCCGTGTCCCACTGTCTGGCCAAACCAAATAAATGTTTGTTTTAACCGTAGCGTCCGTTTGTGTTGTGTTAGTGTGTATATTGTGACTAAGTTATGAGTTCATGTTTTAATTTAGCGAAGCTAGAGTTAATAATGGGACAGTAGTCCCGAAACTAGTCATCTGCTAGTAAACCAGAGGATGGACGATATAAAGGTAAGAAAACCTGTCTTATTTCGAGTCAAACTTCAATTCTAGAGGCAATATGAATAAATTGAAGTTTAACTATACAAATATTTGAGTAAGAATGGATTTAACTTAGGTGCGCCCAGTTCCTCCACTTTCCCCTATGTAGGGCCTTAGGTACGGTACATAAAGTAATAATTTGTTCTTAATGATTATTTGTTAGCGCCTAAAACTTATGCAAATTTTAAAGAGAATATTGAAGAACACATTGAATTTTATCATTCGGTTAGCTGAAGTGTGGTAAATCAACCCTTTATTTTAAGATAATCTTGATGCTAGGTGGAAAGAAAGCAGCTTCATCGTGTAGTTTAGTTACTAATGAATAAATACAAAGCGTATGACGAACTATTAGGTAAATATATAAAATCTTTAAAAACTTAACCTAAATTGTAATACGAACTTAAACTTACAGTGCCTGATAAGTGGATTTGGTACATTAAAAGTAGGCATATGGTGTAACTATGTCCTTTCAGGAAATTTTCAAGCCTAGTTTGTTTACTAATCAATTAGGTATTTTAATTAGCATGTGTCTCTGTTTAGGAGCTGCTCAGAATCAGTTTGCTGAGGCCAAAGTAAAACATATTGGATTCATGCATTGACTCAGACCCTAAAGGAATCAACTCCTTATATGAAGAGAAATAGAACATTTCTTTGGAAATTCACTTATAATGAAGGTTTTCTGTGTGCGGGGTATTTGATATTCTTTTTGTCTTGATTTTATTTGTTAGAATATGTTAGGTTACCGCATTTATCGTTTTCTTTTTACGATATAATAACGGGTGCCTACCTGTTGATCGACAAGTTATTTGGTCACAGGGACAGTTGGTAGGGTTTTAAAAAATAAATATTAATAATTAAATACAGTACTGAAACGCACTGAACGACATGTTAGTTGCTCACAGGGACAGTTGGTAGGGTTTTAGGAAATAAGTATAAATAATTAAATCAAGTCCTGAAACCCACTGATCGACATCTTAGTTGCTCGCATGGACAGTTGGTAGGGTTTCAAATAAATAAATGTGAAAACAGATTGGCTACTTGTTAGATGTACCTGTTGCTCGCGCCCCCCACTCTGCGTTCCAAAGAAGAGGGGCGAGGCGGAGGCTTGTAGCGGAAGTGTGTAGCCCCACCACCAACTCAATGTTTGACCGGCGGGACCACGGGACCATGCAGGACGCAGGTGCGGTAAGAAATTTGCTGAACCTTGTAACAAAATTTCCCCGATGTTACGGCGTATAAGGCAGTTCCGACGGTTCCGACGGCAACGATTGCTAACTCACCTTACTCTCTGAATATTACTCCTACCTTTTGGCGCTTTGGAGAACTACGTCCAACTAACTTGTTACGCAGTACAACACCATACGGCATAATTTTTATTGGTTAGTTGTGATTTCAAAATATGACCGCGCCCATTGAACAGTTCGCTGCACACACTAGCAGCTAAAAAAAGGCGCGCACCTCCTGAAGTGGAGAATTTGTATATGTGGTGCCTCTAGTTGCTGCACACATGGGCAGTTAAGTCAGCGTGTTGTTATTGTATTTGCGCCTCTTATAATTTGGCGTTCTCGGTAACTGCATATTTACTTGGCCTAGTGGGAAATGGAATGCTGGATGTACATAGCCAGGATGTACATATGCTACAATTTGGGGAAGTCTTATTATCTTTTACATAGGTTTAAACAACTGTAGATGGGGAAAGCGGCCGTAAAACGTGTATGTTGAATGGAACGCATCCTTGCTTCTATTTCCATTTCCCCTGTAGGGAAGAAGCTTTACCGTAGACAGCCTGTTAATACCTAGGCCCGGGACCATGATAACTTGTCGTTTTGAAGCCCCCAGACTGATGGTTTTCCTATAAATATTTTATTTTTATTTTGATACCTTTATCGCAACGTTTTTTCTATTGAAATTATTAATCATTTAGTTTATATTGTCAAACAGATTTGCATAAACATGACTCATAAAATAGAAAATTTATGACTTAATCATAGGAATTTCTTATCTGTCTTTACTAGGAGTGTACGAGTGCTCATATATTGAGTTTTTTTCAAGCCAAGTTTGTGCACTCGACTCGACTCGAGACATTTCAAAACACTCGTAAGTTCGAGCCGAGTTTTTTAAAGGCTACAGTTGATTAAACACTCAAACCGTCTCAAATGACAGTTAAAAAAGCAATAAATGCGTCCGAGACTAGGTGAAAACGAATTAGATTGTTCTCTGTATGTTTTACAAAAGAAATCTAACATCACTTCATATCACGTTGGCTTTGTCTAAGAAAAAGCAGTGTTATTAAATTTGAATTACCAATGTAACAGTACATGCATTCGGATCTACTGGCTTGTCATTAAATCAAGTACAATAAAAAGGAGCAATAAAGTTTACCTGTATAACACTTGTTTTATTTTGGTAAAATATACATGGTACAAAATATAAACTTCAAATCAAAAAGATATAACAAACGTAAGTTCAAGTAAGTTGTTCTTATAGGTAGGCCTATTTAGTTTGTATTATGAATTTTTTAAGAAACTAGTCTTGAAATGTACATACTATGAATCTATGATTAACTAATTAAAATAATTATTCTATCATCATTTCATTATATCAGATGTATTTTTGACATAATGCTGATCATGTGTAGGTAACTTTTGTAACCAGTATCTCCTCTTCTTGGAAAAAAGAAAACTCGACTTTTCTTAAATCAAATATTACCGACTTCTGGAATGGTATCAATACCCTTCTCTCATCAGTTTTCTTCACATTAAAATATATTAAACCTGTTTGTGAGGGGGGAGGATGAGAGATAGGGAGAGGATGAGGTGGAGAGGTTTCAGGCATAAATAAAAAGACTACTGATTACTGGAATGGTAACACCCTTTTCTTATCCGTTTTATTTCACGACAAAAAGAACTGATAATTCAGGACTAATGTAAATCAAAAACATTATGCCTACTGGATTGGTAACACCCTTCTCTTATCCATTTTAACTCTACATAAAAATAAACTAGTTTTCCGTTGCTCGATTCTGAGCAATTTTGTACCCAACGAAAGGTTACTTCAGTTGTAAACAGACTAACAAAATATCTGACGCTAAACAGGATTATAAATCTGAGAATAATGAAAATAATGCCGATTATGTACTAAAGTTGATTGGAATCAACACGTAGTTTACACTTCCGCCGTCGGATTGCGCCACTGTTCTGAAAATTCACCCTTTAATTACTGTATTTAAGTGATGCCCTTTCTTTAGATTCTGAGAGGTATTGGCAAATCTATGCAAATATAACTTTAACTTGACAAATCAACTGTTAAAATCCGTCCAGCCGTGATCGAGTTATGACTGTGAAGAAAACGCCCTAGCGTAATAATATATTGTCTATAGGATACTTGGTCGAATTACACATTTTTAATGGTATAATCTATCATTATACAAAATTTTAACTCATTGTGTGCACTTATTAAGATGGTGATGATGATCATGTCTTATTAACAGATACAATTTATTAATAAAATTGATAGTCTATCAATAAGACGAGTTTGGCGTGAGCATTATTATACCCAATAGGGTCATAGCATAAACAGATTCTGGCAAAATGAGAGGACATATACTATATTAAATTATTATGATATTAAAATATAGTGTGTCTGTATCTATGATCTTCCTACGATATTTTAGGTTTATTTTAGAATTACTTAAAGAAGAATTTTAAGGCTATTGAGTCAATTCCCTAACGGGTTGGTCTTTTTTTCTGCGTGATAGCAAACATGATAGTTTTTAAGACTATGGGGTCGGGGTGAAATCTAAGAGGATTTCCAAAAAGCATATTAGGTCATATTTGAAAGAGGTACATTACAAAACGTACTATAGATTTTCAGCACAATCAGTCAAGAGATGAATAGGGCCGCCTTGAGGGGGAACAACAGGGGCCCCCAATTTTAAATAAATTCCGAAAATTGACCAATATATTTAAATAGCACTCTCTGGGACCCCACAGAACATTTTAACCAGTCCCCTAATTGTCTTGTGGAAGCCCTCGCGAAATCACCCAGAAGATTCTCGTACCTCCAAATGGCAAAGGAAAGTTGTATTTTACAATTCCAGGAACTTACAGCTGTTTTATGTTAATATGTTGGTGAGGACAAAAGCTAGCCTATCACAATAAAAGTCGTACAGGCTCATAATGTTTAAAATCATTTCCAGTTTCCACATGAATAACACAAACAAATAACTCCAAATTGCATGAAACTATAAAAAGCGGCTTTCTGACAGATTAACATATTTTAGGTATATTCCTTGCATGTAACCTATAAAAATAATAAAGTATTAACCGATACAATTATAATAAAATACTACCATATTTGTCTAGGTCACTGGGAGACCGAGCTTTGCTCGTTCCTTGTCAGACAGCAGTTTGTTTTTATGAATGGAGTAGGCCCCTAATGTTACACCACGTCCTCCTAATAGCGAGCACATTTGCTTAGCTTATATTTGTCTTTTTTATGCAGGTTTGAGGTAACTCCAGTTGTTATTAAAGCTCAATATACCTTTTATTCATTTCGTACCGCTTTATATTTATTCTTCATTCAATAGTTTTTACAATACACTGATTGATTAAACCTCAGAGTTACGACTGACTGTTATGATTCTTTAGTTTTGATTTTAAAATCCATACAGTACATTTACATATTTTAGTTTTATTATTACTTTTATTACATTACTCGAGTTTATCAAGAGAATGACACCTGCCTGGAATTTATTTTTATCCTAGAAGTTTGATATTTCCTACACTTTAGGACATCACTGGAGCAGTTTAAAAAACTCAAATTTACAAGCAAGCTATAACCTTATTCATATTAGAGTATAGCATAGACAGATTGATATTGAACTGGGTGGGGGGGAGGCAGTAACCTTCAGAACGTAACCGACGAAACCTTTTATGTCCAGCTACGTTCAGAACCAGATTTAGGGTATGTAGACACCATGTGGTGCGGCCCCTTGCTGTCCACCACCAAGGTTAACTACATTTTTTGGAATATGGTTTTAGGTTTTTATGATTTTGTGTAGTACGGGCCACTTTGTGGATCGGGCCCCTAAGCAACTACCTATGTAGCCTATGACTAACTCCGGCCGTGGCTACGAATCAGGGAAAACATCAATCGTTATTATATATTCATAAATAACGGAGGCATTGTCTATCAAATTACTCCTTAACGTATGTATAAGATATATACATACATATAGATCATATTTGATACAATCATAACATGTGATGGGTATAACATAATTTATGCAATTTCGTTCCTATTTCTATTTTTTGTCATATAAATACAGTCACATTAACGGGTAAATTGATATCATACGGGAAATTTTGGTTGTAAGTGTTGGTATCTCTGCTCAGTGACGATCAGCTCCACGCTACGTTACTCCGCTACTTGGGCGCGCCTACAGCTGTTCCTGTAAATCCGCGCGTATATCTGCCTCACCCCTCTCTCTTTTTTTTCTCTCTCGCTTTATAAAAGCAGGACCTGCATTAAAAGTTGCATGGGTCCGTAAGATCAGTAAATTAGGATTTTCCTCTGTTTTTGGATTAACACTTTTTTATTTTTACTTCAACACTTTCACTTTCACTTGGGAAAAATATTCCCAAGGTACTTAGATTCTTCAATGTGTTAGGATACTTTCCACTGTGGCTGACCTTATGGAAGGCAGACTGTTTCTGGAATAGACAAACAATAATGGATTAGTGAGTATACATAAATGAGCACAGGAGTTTTTTCTGTTGGCTATATTGTGTATTTTTGTTTAGAGTCTGTGGTCAATCACAATAAAGACTTAGGATATTTCTAGAGGGATAGGTCTTTGGTATATATAGGATGCTATGATAAGGTTAGGTTACACTAGGATTAGAATTCTTAACGCCAGAGATCTGTCAGGCGGCTTCCTAACCCATGAGAAGGAAAACATAAATGTCTAGAGTATATTGTGACAATTTTTTTGTTTTTTTTTGTGTGTGTTTTTTTTGTTTTTTTTTGTAACTTTTGAATTTTTTTATATTTTTATATTTTTTTTATTTTTTTTAAATCTCTCGCTTGATTTGTTTTAAAAATCTCACTATTTCTACCATGATTTTCAAATCGCCTTTTCCTAATATTTCTCTAAGCAAAAGGGGTCGTCTGAAATTATCTCTCTGAAGTTCCATATACATGTTATCCCTGAAGCTTTCAAAGGCGGGACATTCGAAAATCAAGTGCTGAAAGTCTTCCGTTGTATTCATTGTGCACCTAAGGCACTTAGGGGAGGGTGATAGTTTTATTCTGTGCAATGTCTCGTTAACTAGGCCATGTCCAAATCTTTGTCGATTAATTGTTATAATGTCTGATCTAGGGAGTTGGCACCTACTATACCAAGCCTGGTTGTAGTAACCTGTTTGAAAACTTTTATACCATCTTGCTTTGTTGCTATCTGCCACAATAGTTTGAAAGGAAGATGCCATGTTTCTTTTTAGTCCAGAGACATAATCACCGATTGGTAACCTGAAATCAAGCAAGTCACCACCAGAGGTGATTGCCTCTTTAGCTAGCTTATCTACTAGCTCATTACCTGGAATGCCTACATGTCCTGGAGTCCATTGGATAATAATTTCTAGATCATGCTTAATTACCTGGGCAATTATTTGAGCTGCAATACTATCTTCATAATCTAGGAGCTTGGCGGATTCTGTGGATAATATATTATGATATATTATTATTTTGTGATTTAGAGTCAGTGCAAATAAGAAACTTTAGTCCAGTGCATTGAGAGGCTATTTTAACAGCCTTATAAATAGCATACAACTCAGATGTATAGCTACTTGCTAAGCTAGGTAATTTGAAGGATTTATTTATATTCAGTTCCTGACATACTACAGCTGCTCCGGTTCCCCGACTATTCTTGGAGCCATCTGTATATATCTTGATGTGGTCTTTAAATTCTGTATTAATTACTTCCAAAAATGATTCTTTGAGTAAAACTGGTAGATCCCGCTTGTTCAAATTTCCAAGTTTATCATATAGGCTATCCTTAGTAGTGAGTTTAACTGGAGTCATTGATAATGGATTGGTTAAAACATTTAATAGTGGTTCCTCCTTAGTGAGGTTATGAGCTATTAGGCTAGAGATGTTGTTTGCAGCTGCAATATAAATAGGCTTCACCTTTTTAGTCCAATATCTGTGGTTGTCTGCAAGCAGGCAGAGGTGATTTATATTAAAATGACTAGGGTGATTATAATTATCTATGATCTTAAATATAAACTTATGACTAAGCATTTCTCTTCTAAGCTTGAGTGGTGGAATGCATGTTTCCATCTGTAGGGCTATGATTGGGGTAGTTTTAAAGGCTCCTGTTATTATTCTAAGTGCTTGGTTTTGGACAGTGTCAAGTTTATTCAAAATATTTAAAGGTAAATGGCTGAACAAAAAGCAGCAGTATTCCAGCTTGGATCTTATTATACTGATGTATACCTTAGTCAGCAGCTGAGGGTGAACACCATATCTTGAGCAGGCAAGGGACTTGAGAATATTTAAGTCATTTAAGCCTTGATTGACTAGATGATTAACGTGAGCTTTAAAGTAAGCTCAAGTAAGCTGAAGTGGGGAGCGTCTTTATTACCGTGTAATTTACACCATCAATTCCAGGACTGGTATTTTTTTCCTCGTCTGTATAGCTTTGTCTAACTCATCTAAAGTGAACTTATCTTCTAATGTGTTAGGTCTGTAAGGCAAATTGTGAACTATAAGTGGTGGCTTAAGTTCATTATTATGAGGGACATAGTCTGGGGTGACATTCTTAAGGAAGGAATATCCCAGGTTTTGGTCCTCCTTCAGGAATTTACTACTGGAGTTCTCGCAGTTGTATTTCAATTTACGTATTGTGTTCCAAATTTGTGTTTTGTTGTTGTTATCAATGCTTGAGCACAGGTCGTGCGAGGCTTGCCTTTTAGCATTCTTAATTATTTCTTTAGCTTTGAGCTGTGCTACTTTATAGATATTATAATTAACTGGAGACATATTATTCGTAAATACTCTGAAGCATTTCCTTCTGATAGCCACTGCTTTGGAGCATTCAGGTGTCCACCATAATTTTGGGACAAACTTTGTGTTGTAATTATTATAAGTTTTTATAGACGGGATAGAGAGTGACATTGCATTCTTTATTATTTCATATAAGTCATCGGATGTTATATCTGAGATTTGTTTTGTGGATAAAAGGTCAGACGATAGTCTCTCTGTGATTTCCTTGAATTTTTTCCAGTCGCTTTCCTATAGTTGTAGGAATCAAGGGAATTTTTAAAGGGAGGATTGATGATATGACTGTTGGTCAAGGAGGTGATGTCAAACTCTATTAAGATCGGGAAATGATAGCTTCCCATGGAATCACAGTGAACTTGTCACTGGTTTAGCAGAATTTTTAAGTCAGACGTGGCAAATGATAGATCTATTGTAGCTGGATTTCTGAAGGAATCTCCAGTGGTAGTGGGACTGTTGTTATTTAATAGTATGTAATTGGATTGGAGATAGGTATTGAAGATATGGTTGCCTCGAACATCTTGCTTAGCATTATTACACCAATATGGGTGTTTTGCATTGAAATCACCGCAAATTATGGATAATCCATTATCTTTAGAGAATAACTCTTCCCATACAGGCTTAGGTACTTTATTATTGCTAGGCTTATAATAGACGTTATAAATAAAAATTGGCTTTTTAAAGCTAGTTATTGCTATACCTTGAATCTGAAGGTTATGTTCGGAAGTATCAGGGGTGTCAATGTGTTTCCATGCTAAGTTCTTATGTATTAATATAGCTATACCACCATATCCATCGAAGCGGTCAGCTCTAATGCTAAAATAGTCTTTAAATGTAATAGTTTCCTTGGGAGCCAGCCAAGTTTCCTGCAATAAAACTATTTCTACCTTATATTTTGTTAGGAAATATGAAAGCTCATTCCACCTACATTTAATGGACTGAGCGTTCCATTGACTTATTTTTAGTGTCCTCATTTCAACTGTTTGATGCAATACTGTCCTCTGGGTGAAGTTTAGTGCTGCCTATGGTAATACTATACAATATTTGTTTAATTTGCTCTAATACTATATCTATCACCTGTGATGGGTCCGAACTGTCATTGAAAGCCTGGACCATTAAGTTCTCGAAGTATGCCTTGGCTTTTCTGTCATCAAGGGCCTGTTTAAGGTTGTCTGCCTCTCCCCTCTCTTCGAGACAAAAGGAGTAGAGGGTGCGAGCAACTGGTACATCGAGCAAGTAGCCCATCTGTACATTACATTACATTACATTTATTTATTTGAAACCCTACCAACTGTCCATGCGAGCAACTAAGATGTCGATCAGTGGGTTTCAGGACTTGATTTAATTATTTATACTTATTTTCTAAAACCCTACCAACTGTCCCTTTGAGCAACTAACATGTCGTTCAGTGCGTTTCAGTACTTTATTTAATTATTAATATTTATTTTTTAAAACCCTACCAACTGCCCCTGAGACCAACTAACATGTCGATCAACCGGTGGGCCCCCATAAAATTAATTATTAATACAATTATTTGCTCATCATCTTCATACACTACGGTACAAATTTGAGGGTGCCAAAGGGGTCAGGTCTACTGGAAATTAGGTGATAATAACCTGGTAATAATCTGGTAATAACCTGGTGGTAATAATCTGGCGATAATAGACTCTGCAACTGATTTGCCAAAATTGAAGACCACTTATGCTTTTTGATTTTTTTAGGCACTTAAACTGTACCTAATAAACACACAACTATACAAAATATTCAATGACATATTCAAATATAATGTTAAGGGATGATTAAATTTACAATATTGCTGACAATTTTGTTTACATTTTACAACATTAATATTCATAACATTATATTTCATTTTAGTATGAATGATTGGTGGTTACCAGTAACTTCAATATAATCATTAACAAGGCGACTGAAATGGGAGCAGCAGAAATAAAATGAGTTTACACGCTGTGACGGGGGTATTTTATTACTAGAGAAGATATTTTTAAAGTTTGGTCTTTTTTACTTCCCAGTTAATTTCTCTCTTTTTTTTAGCAAATTTCCCCTATAGGGAATAAGCATTACTGTTGGTGGCATGGTAAGACTTAAGGCCGAGACCATGACCACTTTTAGTTTTGAGATCCCTATTTGCCAAAAACACATTGTTTAGAATTTGTTTAGATTTATATGTATGTGTCTGTTACCTCAATAACTTTTTAAATAAACGCCCGATTTTGATTAAATTTGGCACAAATGTAGAGAGTAACATTTATGACTGTAAGTTCGAAAACCAGATCGATCGGGCAATGGAAAAAGGGTTTAAAATAGGTAAAAACCACCTAGAACTGGTATATTGATATTTGTACAAAAAATTGTTTTTCTTTGTTGTTGATTATTCCCGTAGCAGCAAACCTGCATACTCAGCCATGATGTTATTTTTATGGAGAATAAGTAAAGTTGTATATCTCCCTTAATTATACCATAAATTATTAAAACTTGGTATGTAGCTTCACCTGGTTGAGTTATATTGATGATTGCTTAAAAGCATGCATTAGAAATTCGCTGAGTACGCAGGTTTGTTGCGACGGGTATTATTCAAATGGAGAATAAGTAAAGTTTGATATATCCCTTAGTTATGAACCTAAATTAATAAAAGTTGGTATGCATAATAACTTGGTATTATTAATATAACTGTAGCTTCACCTGGTTGAAATATATTGACTATCGCAAAAAACAACATATTTCTTATCTTCCTTGTGTCAGCAAATCTGCGTGCTCAGCCCTAATGCTATTCTTATTGAGAATAAATAAAATTCTATTTACCGGTATCACTTATTCATGAATGTATTTTTGTGAAACTTGGTAAGTGGCTCTATGTAGTAGTGAGACACATATGTATGCATTGGAAATTCGCTGAGTATGCATGTTTGCTGCGATGGGAGTATTTTTGGATAAAATGTTACGCAAGGCTACATGCAGTATTAGCTTATTTTTTTATTTTCAGGGAACGAGGCCATGATGAAGATGAAAACAGAGATGAAATGTAATCAACTACTGCTACATACTGTGTGTTTATATACCCTGGTTTATGTAACTTACATTTTGGTTTTAAATAAACTTATTGTTACTGCAATTATACTGTAATTTTGTTTAAATTAATTACTGTATTATTTTTTTAATCCTTAATTGTTTGTATTACATCACCGACTAATTATAAATTGGTATCCATCCTTCAGTTGTTTAAATCTGTATCTATTAATTCAACTTTTGTTCTGAGAAATTTTTAGGCCTACACATGCATATATTCATTTTATTATAAACTTCTTAAAACAACTATTTGTTTTATAAATGAGTCAATTTTAATAAATAATTTAAGTTGTGTATATATTTTCAGTGTCAATCCAATTAAGTACCTATAATCAGGACATTTGTGATACTTTTACAAATAAATTATGTGATAGTAATGATACAAATTACCATAAAATGTGACAAAGGTAACAATATAAAGTTGTAAAACATGATTTTCAAGTATTTGTTCTTTTGAACTGTGTTGTGATGGTTTAAAGTTTTCTATGGGTCTGAAGATTACAAAATTACCTTTGATAAAACGTGTCATCCATTAAAAAGGTATCCTAGGATTACAAGGGAGATTACAGGTATTTAACGTTTAAACACTATTCAACCTGATTAAAAAAACAACATCAATATGAAGTAAAAACTTGTGTTTCTATGTGCAAGCTGGGCATGGGTAATTATAGTATTATTTTATAAAAGAATAATTTAAAGTTGTCCTGTAATTTATTTTAGAACTGTCTTCCTATCAGATTGTGTGACCATATTGAAAGGTGTCCCATTATTCTATCAGTATGAATTCCCTAACCCCACAGATTTCCCTGCCTACCCCATGATAATTCTGCAGTCATTCTTAAGAGGCCATATGGCTTCAGGGTACGCACTAACTATTACTAGGACCCATACATATGGCGTCCTAAGAATGACCGCAGAATTATCATGGGGTAGGCAGGGATATCTGTGGGGTTAGGGGATTCATACTGATAGAATATTGAGACACCTTTCAATAAATGTCAAAGGCATGTCTCCAGTAAATCCTGTGGGACATCCTGGGGATGTCCTAGGGCTTCAGATTAAAATATCCCTTTTTGGTCCGAAGGATGTGCCCAGTATATCCTGTGGTACATTCTTGGGATGTAATAGGGCTTCAAAATACAATATCCTTTTTTGGTCCGAGGAATATCTCCAGATAATCCTGTGGAACATCCTGGGGATGTTCTATGGCTTTCATTGTCATGTCCTGATTAGGTCCAAGGGACATCCCATGGTCATCCTGAAGGATGTGGGGAGTGGACATTTTTGTGTTCTGGGGACATCCTGAAGGTATCATGAGGATATCGTTGGATGAGATAGGGATGATCCTGGGATATCCTACTGTGATGTCCTTGTTATATCCTGGGGACAACCTTGTGCTTTGTGGGTTAGTATACACATCTTGACGCTTGCCCATGCGCTGTTTTTTGTTTGATGACAATAAAGAATCTTGAATCTTGGATAATCAATACATATTTCTGATACTTGCAAATTTAGTTTACTACATGAAAAACAAATATATAATTTGCTGCTATAACATAAACCAGTGAATTGTGTTCATCAACTGAAATAACAACACCATGAATATGCTCATCTCAAAAAAAGTTTAATAATTTTAAATCCATGCAATTGTATAAAACTAATTTCATAAATTTTACACCAGTGCTCATTAATACAAATTTAAAACAGGTAATCAACAGCGAAATTATTAGCTAATAGACCCCATTTATTTGCCATTCAGTCATTAAAAGCAAATGGGAAATTGTCCAGAGCTGGTCTCCTAAATTTTTAAATTGCTTACAAATCATCTTATAATTAAAAATAAATAAATGTTTCCCTTTAACCAAGGTAGGGAAAAAGTAGGGGAAATATTTGCATACAGGGAAATTTTACATTTTACGGGGTGCCATACATGGGGATTTTGTTTTTCCCTAGTTTAGGTTGGTACAATGTTTATTTGGAACTTTTTGCAGCCTTGTTTCTATCGAGTGACAATCTACCCCATAACATTCTACCCCGCGCCATGTCACCCGATTGAGAACGTCCAGTCAATATTCCGAAATTTCGGCTAGACTCGGCGAGAGTTTTAATAACTATCTTCACTCAATGCCAATCCGTAAATTTAAATTTAATTGAGGTTAGGATTATGTTAGGGTTTAGGTTTAGGTTATGTATTATTTATAACAGTGAATTATGATGGAACCGAGTGAAGGTGATGCTTGTACACCTAAAATAAAATCCATAATTAATGACACGCGTGCAATAAACCCTTTAATAAGTAAGTTTATGTTGTTCCATACTTCAGGCATAAGTACTTCATATAAGTAGCGTACAAAGCAAAACCTGTAACAGCTAAAACTTGCAAAAGTTATACAACATTTGCTAACAGGGCTAGTAGAAAAACTCATTAAAGTTAAGTGTTACATAACATTGTTAGATGTATCAGATTCCCTGCAATATGTAGCTAAACTTCTGCTATCCATTCAGGGTCGGTAAAGAGCAAAAGAAAACCATGTAGCGATGTTAGATGAGTTTTTCATCAAGCATGTGCTAGACCTCATGCGGATCTTCGTGAAGCCTGGGTGTTATTGGTTAAAGTGGTTTAAACCGGTTTTTTTTAGGGTGGAGGTGAGTGATTGTCATCTGTTCTTAGACTGTTGACTAAAAATCGCTTGTGAGAATCATCTGTTACATGCCAAACCAAAAACATTGCAACTACTAAGTGATTGTTGTGCAAAAATCTTAGGTTCCACACATCTTCCGAACACGCCTGAACATTCGGCAGAACATCCTTCCGAACGTTCATTGAACATTCCGTCCCATGTACTTGCTACCAGTACACTATGGCCCAACTAAGGCGAGCGAGATAGTGTACTCAGAGTGCTCGTATATGTTCGGAAAATTTCGCCTCGCCATGATTCGTGTTCGCCGTGCTTTTTTTGTCGGCTTTTTGGCACGAATCAAAAGAGACAAACGGAAAAGAATGAGCGAGCATGGTATTCGGTGAGCGTGTACTTGGTTAGTTCGCTGTGCACATTAGGTTGATTTGGTGCAAGACTCCTTGTCACGACTCGTTCCGAACATTCGGCGGGACATTCAAGTGAATCATTTGGCGATAGTGTACTGGTACCAAAAAGTTTGTGCAGCTCCCACATTTCTCGCGACTACTCCGAACATTCGGGGTTCTGGCGTATTCGCGAGAAGTGTGGGGCAGCCTCTATTGATTAGGCCTAACACAAATCAACTTGTTTGAGAGAAAAAACAGCTGATAGTACAAGAACAACATTCCTAATACTAGCCAAATGTATTCCGCAGGAATAGTATTATGACACATGGTATTGTGAACTTCTCCTCCAACGCTGATCCCCCCCACTCTTCTGCTGGCACCCCCTACGCAGGCTTCACAAAGATCCGCACGAGGTCTGCATGGGGTAAAGTTCCGCAGATATACCTACGATATATTATTGAATGAAAATATCTATCAATTATAAATATCGATTGGAATCCAGTATTAATTATCGATCAAATTAGGCTAATCGTTATTTTAGTGAATTTCCCCTATATGGAAGAATCTATTACCGTAGTCGGCGTGGTAAGACCTAGGCCCGGGACCATGAGAACTTTTCGTTCTGAGGTCCCCAGACCCCAAAGACACCATTCATTCGAAACTGAATATATATATTATATATATATATATATATATATATATATATATGTGTGTGTGTGTCCGTGAGCACGATAACTCTCGTAAAAATGATCCGATTTTGATGAAACTTGGTGTAAATGTGTAAAGCAACATTTATGACTCTAAGTTCGAAAACCAGCCCGTTCGCTCTAGCCGAAGGGGTGTTTTGGGGGGGTTTTGAACCCCAAAAATAGGTTTTTTGAATTTTTGAAATGGTCAAATTTTAGTTTTCACCATTCGATTCAGCTTAAAAAAACACACAGTTTGGTATTTCGATCATTCCTCTACGTCAATTGGTTACTGAGATATTGAAAGTGCTAAACACAGTACGTTGTCTAATGTTATTCTCATGGAGGAAAAGAACATTTTTATATCTCGCTTATTTATGAACGTATACTGACGAAACTTGGTATACAGCTTCATCTCGTTGTGGTCTATTGATATTTGCTCAAAACAATATTTTTTGCATAATTCTCCTGTAGCAGCAAACCTACGTACTCAGCCCCCATGTTATTCTTCTGGAGAATAATTAAATGCTCTGTCTCCCTTAATTATGAACATAAATGAATAAAAACTGCTATACGACTTCACCTAGTGAGTTATATTAATATTAGCATAAAAACCCATTTTTTGTGTTCCTTGTTGCAGTAAACCTGTGTACTCAGCCCCAATGTTATTCTTATGGAGAATAATTAAAATTGTATATATCGCTTATTTTTATGAAACTTGGGAAGTGGCTTTATGTAGTATTAAGACATTTATATCCCCATTGGAAATTCGCTGAGTATGCAGGTTTGCTGTGACGGGGGTATTTAATATTTTCAACACTATTTATATTGTAATCATCTGTTTTAAAATATAATTTGTTTTAGGTACGTGACCTGTTAATGTTATTTTCTTTCCTTGAATATTGGACTAAAATAAACTCTACAAGTGATAATTTTCTAAGTTTAAGTATAAATGTATAGAGTTAATGTATCAGTGTTTTCTTAGTTGCAGGAGAAATCATTAATACCCCAAAATCATAATTGTGAAAGATGTGGAGTTGAAATGAAAACAAAAATCATAGGATATAATCAAGTACCGGTATTATTTCTAAGTCAGAAATCTAACAAAGCAAACACACATGAACTAAGTTGGGCCTAACTATAAGTGCTCTCAAAAATACTTTTTTGAAATGCGTTTTGTTAGCATTTGTTATTAATTAGAATTAGTTTAATGTTTTATCCCACTTGTTAATTTTTTAAATATATTTGCTGATTTAATTTTAATTAGTTTTCATTTAATTACTATACAATAGACTACAAATATCGTTCCGTATGTCAACCGGATTCTAATCGATCGATATTTTCATTCGATAATATATCGAAGGTATGTCTGCGGAACTGTTCCCGCTACATTTATGGTAAATAGTTAATGTGTAGCATTTTCTGTCAGTTCAGTGTTCTACCCTCGTGTGTGCGGACGTGAGATTGAACTGTTTTTTTGTTTTTTTTGTAATGGAAGGATTAAGTGAAAGTGTGTGGAATCTGGATGTGATCTGTAACCTTATTGAACTATTCCGGGGTAGGCCTGCAGTACAATAACCGCCCACCAACTAGGCTAATTGGATGCGATATATCAATCTTAAACATTCGATATGGTATTGATAAAAAACACCCGATAATTTGAAAAAATCACATTGTATCAGTATCTAAAATCAATGCGATATATCAATCTTAAACATTCGATATATCGATAAGAAATACTTGATAATTTGAATCACATTGTAACAGAATCTAAAATCAATAATTTTTATATCCTCATTAATAATATGCGATGTTGGTTATAAATATATTTCAATAAAACATTTATCAAATAACAAAAAAACTAATAACTATTTTCAATAGGCACCTTATAGTATAAAATGCAAATAGTATAAAGTCTGATCAAACTTTTTCGCTGGAAGGTCCTTTAGACACCCGGTATACTGTTGGCGAGTTACGAGAAGAGCCCTGGGCTGATTCGCAATACACCCATGTGTTCCAGCGGTATCACTCAATTTGAAGGCACTAATTTAAATAATTCCTGTCTGCGAGAGTTAAATGTCATCCATCAATCAGCTGTTTCATAGCGATGGAAAACAATATTGTTTATTTCGTAATAAGGATTGTTGTTGTTGGAACGTCAACTATTAAAGCAATAGACAGATTTTTCAGTACAATTTAACAAGTTTATAGCTTTCCTTATATTATTTATACTTTATGTTTTCTTCATCTCATCTTTATACATTTATTTACAATGCATTTCCTTAGGTTTTATCATTCTTTCTTTGCCTTGTGAAATGGTAGGTGTTCGGAAACGTGGTTCTACAATACCCAGTGAAGCGAGGGAAGTTATCAAAAGTGTAATTGAGTGTTGTGACAGAGAAGCGAGTGGAAAATCATTAACTGAACCGCTGGAAAAGGCAACCGAAAGGGCAGCTACATATTGCAAAGTTTCAAAATCAACCGTCAAAAGAATTCGGAAGGAAGGGAAGAATACTCCTAATGAAAAACTGTCTTCACCTGGAAAGAAAAGAAAACGACCTGAGCATCGAAATGCAGTTGTGGACGATTTTGATAGGCGTGTTATCCTGGATACAATTAGAGATTTTTATGTTAATAAAAGTGTTGTGCCAACTTGTAAAAAATTGTTACCTGTTCTAAACAAAAAAATTGGTTTCAAATGGGGAGAATGGACTCTTCGTCGTGTGTTAAGGGAAATGGGGTTTAAATGGAGAAAATGTGCATCGAAAAGAAAGATTTTAGTTGAACGTGGCGATATTGTTTATTGGAGGTTCGAATATTTGCGCCAAATCAAGAGCTACAGAGACAATAAAGTTAAGATCTTTTACTTTAGATGAAACGATCGATGGCAACTTAACGTTTCGAAGGTGTTGGCAGAATGACGTCGTAGACGGAGTGTTGCCCGATATAAACTCTTCAAACCGCCTAATTGTGGTTGACATTGGGTCAGAAGATGGTTTTTACCTGGTGGCTGTCTTATTTATACTGCTCGAAAGGAGATTACCATGGGCAAATGAACTCCAAACTTTTTGAGAAGTGGATTAGAATGCATGTATTGCGAAATCTACCTGACAACTCAGTACTCGTAATTGACAATGCCGCATATCATACAGAACAAGATGATAAACCCCCTAATAAATCGTCGAAAAAAAAATGCATGGTTGAGTGGCTGCAAAGGTACGGTGAATGTTATGAGGAAAAGTCAACCAGGAAGGCAACTCTCTATGAAGCGGTTTTACGACTTAAACCAAAAGAGAAGCAGTTTAAAGTGGACAAGTTGTTAAAGGAATCCGGTCACAGTGTATTGCGACTTCCCCCTTACATGTGTGACCTGAACGCAATTGAGTTTGTTTGGGCCCAAGTGAAACATCATGTTCGTAGTAAGAACACATCTGGAAACATGTCTCTAACAGCGCTGCAAGTTCAAGTTAATGAAGCTATGGACAGTGTAACACCTTCAGACTGGAAAAAGTACATCGTTCATGTAAAAAATAATGAAAAGCATTATTGGATTAAAGATGGAATTATGGAAGATGCAGTTGATCAAGTTATTGTACGTCTTGGAGGTGATAGTGACAGTGAAACAACCATTTCTTCTAACGACGAAAGTGACATTGAAAATGAATCATTTGATGAACTGTCTCACCTTTTACAGGATGGAGAGGAGGATGTTTAAGTTGTCAAATGAACAAAAAATAGAAGAAAACAAATGATTTATTTGTTATTTTATGCTATTCGCTCCACAAAATCACACGTCCTACTTTGTGTTTAAAATGTTATAAGAAATTAAATTATTAATTAATAATTACTGATTTATTATGGTTTACGATTTTTATATTAGTTAATATATAATTTAATTATGTAAATGATAATTTTACATTACCAAAAATGGACGTTGATTTTACGTTCTGGTATCAGAATTCATGCAGTGCCCGAGGACTGTGCAAGCCGAGCTCCAGCACGGGGCACATTGCCCTGAGGGCCCCCCCGGTGACGCGATGCACTAAACTGTTATAAAAACACCGCAGATTATTTGATTTTTTTACGATTTTATCTCTCAGTAGAACTTAACCTTGTATTTTACTTCAAAGTTTAAGTTACCGTACGACTACAGATTGAAAAAGATTTGCAGTAACAAAATTAACTTTTTCACGGAGTGTAATCAATTTTCTTCCAGATCTTTGAATTGACAAAATTACTGATGGTATTGCTACTAATTACTACTAATGAATAGGACAATGTATTCACTATTTCCAGTATATGGAAGTGGCATTCATTATTTAGACTTACAAATGTAAAATAGTTTACCCAAAACAAACCTTTTAACTTGCCAACATTTTTGAGTATTTTTGTTTTAGTAATTTTTTATTTGTTGGTAGCGTATTAAAACCTAATCCAAAACACGGGATAGACTTGGTGTGGGGGGGCGAACAATTTTGGCTTTGCCCGCCCGCTGAAAAACTAGCGGGCCGCTAGTTTGTCCGAATTTAATCGTTTATTTATTGCGTAGTCATTTTGTAACCGCCGGTATTCTGACATTACAAGCAAACTTTACATTGAATTAAACAACTGACATTTATCAAACCGAGTTAATATAGGCCTAATTGAAACTCATATTTATTACGCACACAAAAAACTAACATACAAATTATTACGGTATACCTATGTTTTTCGTTTTCTCATAAGTCATCTTTATTGCCACATAATGTTTTACAATGTGCTGTAGATTTTTTTACAGAGAAATAGTTACGATCAATGCCTCCTTTAGCGCTAATGTTATGGCCATATGGTAGTGCCTGCAACTTTTGATATGCAATTTTCTCAGGGCTCTTCTCGTAACTCACCAACAGTACATATCTGTTAGATTTATCGTCGTAGTATGACACTTTGAGCCTTTGCCTAAACCCACGTCCCTGAGCAGGAAGCGTGTGCAGGGTCTACCCGACTAACCCCCCTCCCAACGACTCCAACGCAATTAAAGATGTAAGAACGATCCCTCCTAACCCTATCAGTGGCAAATGGTGAATTGCAATAATTGATACAACATGACCAGTTGCAGTCATTATCTACTAGACATGCTCATGCAAATAAAATATATACATTTAGCAGATGTGGAAGGCGTTAGTTTAAATTCCTTAGTAGTCATTACTAGTGATGTAAAATACCCAGGTATTTAAAACTCGGGGTAAATACCCAAAATTCATAAATACCCAGGTATTTTAGGTACCGGTATTTACTATATTTTATATAAAAATGCCAATGTAATTTATATCAACCCTGACTACCCTTGTTATTACCAATGTGGTCTATAACATTTGAGGATATTTTATTGATTACATTGATTAGTTATTTTACCAATAAATAAATAATAACATAGAAATTTTGGTATAAGACCTGTCAAGCTCACAAACCACTGCCAAACTATGGTTAAATACGAAGGAACTGGTTAAATATGAGACATAAATTTAAAAATATGTAATTTTATAAAATCATAATATTATAATGTAATTTCAATTCTTTTCTTCCAAAATTTTAAATTTGTTAAACACTGGAAAATACCATCAAAGTAGTAAATACACAGTTCTGGGTATTTATGGGTGAGTGTCAAATTGAGATAGAACTAAACAAATTTGTTTAAATAAGAATAAAGTAATTTTATTATTAAAGTATTGTTTTGATTGTCAAACATATTACACTAAAACATACAAGTAGTGGTCAAGCTTGACAATTTTTCTTTTACAATATTTTATGCATTTTTGTGTAGACAGTTCACAAAAATTTTATCATCACCCACTCCTACAATTATTTTTTTCATATTAATATAGTTAGGAATTGCAATAAACTGTGGCAACACACTAACAAATGTAACACTTATCATATGTGAAAGTTGCTTTTTAATTATAAAATATATAAGCTATTTTACACAACAATTTAAATGTAACTTTTGGCATTTATCAGAAATAAAAAACTTATTTATTCAAGTAAACTTTTAATTTTTGTTAGTATCAATGGACAACTTTGTTTACACAATACTAGAGGGCGTTGTTGTAAATTAAATAAGTCAATTAGGTTTCACCATAATTTCAAGATATATTTATAACGAGTAAAAAAGTGGCGTGAGCGACGGGACATGGTGTGAGCGATGGAACAATTACGTGAGCGACGGGACGCGGTATCAACGGTAAGGACTGACCTTGGATTGTTAACGATGCTGAAACCTTTTTTTCTTAATGTTTGGTTACAAGTGGTGTTTTATTACAAGTTGAAACAGAAATCAGTACAAGAGTAATGTAAAAATACAAATTAAAGATGAAAATCTTACCTTAAACAATGTATCCAATACTTGAACAAAAACCACAACAAACACTTCTAGTTGATACCATTACAAACGTTTCAGTCTATATACGAAGTCTATTTACATCACTTTTGTTTAAACTAATTCAAATAAACAGGAGTTGTGCGATGAAAAAATATTATCAAAATGTAGTATGGTAAGAATGGATTTTAATTTATTGCATATAGCCTACTTAATTAATGAACTATGCTTATGCATAAGACAAATTTAAAAATAATTAAGAAATACTGAAAATAATGTTGTTCAAAGTTTTTTTTTATTGTAAGGCAATAAAACCGACATTCATAGTTATAAAAACAACTCAGGGCCTAAAACATTAATTCAAATTGTTTACAATAAATTATTAACATAAATATGGCAAGATAAAATGAAATAAAGCAAAACATTTAGGTATGATTTGTTCAACAAGACTACATTATTAACTATTTTTAAGTAACTTTGTACCTCGTTACCGATGTTTTATGTCCCGTCGCTCACGTTTTTGTCGTCGGTAGCGTGAGCGACGAGACTTCGTACTCAATGGTGTATTATGGAAAATTAAGATGTTGAAATGAACTTTCAAAACTTTGAGGTTAAGTTTGCCTTGAATCATTTCAACATTACACAAAACCTGTCCCATTATTTCCAAAACATAATAAATTACTACGCGAGAGTGACGGGGCATACTATGCTTTACATACCATACAAATCTAATATTTTTATTAATTTACACCATAACTTTTAAGAAATTAACAAAGAATGACTGATCACTTTGAACAACAATACTTTAACAATCTAATACGACGCTCGGCGGGAATACAAGACCACGGCTGCCATCAGTGACAGGGAAATAAAAATTCCCTCCCATTTTCCATTTTGGTCTGGGGACGGATAAAAACCACATTTTTCACCTTTTACGAATAGAAATTAATTAATTAAATTTTCAACACGCTATTCTTTATAAGTTTATACAAAAATAATAATAATAGGTACAAGTATTAATTTTTTATTTGAAAGTTATTACTAAAAATATTTACGTGATTGTTCTGGGGACAAATATTACAAAATACAATAATTCGCAATAGGGAATTAGCAAAATACAAAATTACAAAATATTTGTCCTGGGGACAGTGAGCGACACGACAAATAACACACAATTTTTTTTGTTTAATACTTTAATACACTTTTTTTATATATTTATAGGTTTACATATAATGTTAAGCTAAAATTATAAATATTTGTAAGGTAAAATATTTTTTTTTATAACCTGTTTTAACTCTGGGACTTAAATTCTATCTCAATTTGACATTCACCCTTATCTCGATCTTGTTCAGAAGTTAAATTACATGGTTTGTGGTAACCATGTTATACTCTTCAAAACAGTTTTTAAAATAATTTTATAATCTTTACAGCATGAAAATTATAATGAACCTAGTAAAAAATCCCCTAAATATTAAAACCCACGTTTTGGGTATTTACCCGAGGGTTGGGGTAGGTACCCGGGTAGATACCCATTTTTTATTTACCTACCCGCTGGGTATTTCCTGGCCCACATCACTAGTCATTACTAAGTTAGCCAAGCTTGCTCATGATATACTATTTGGAATGAGATTTAGCTGTCAAAGACATCATTACTTACAATGTTTTAAAAATATTTATTTTTACGTAACCTTGATAGTAGATTATTTATTTACACTTGACCTACAGTAGTTTACGTCATACACTTTGTTTAACCTGTTAACTTCCATGGTATTTACTTTCTATGTTACAGTAAATGTTGACAGTAAACCTTTATCAGCAGAAGAATTGAGGAAAAGTCAGTGTTTGTGGTATGAAAATGAATCTGATTGCTCTAAACGCATCCTTGTTCTTGAAGACAGTCATCAAGAGACTTTTGAGGGATCATTGAAATTAAAAGGAAATATGTGTAGAACAATGTTGATACTTCACAATAAAAATAAAAATAAAGTAAGTTCTGAAAGTTAAGTAGGTAGTGATTTTGTTTAACTACCTATAACAAATAAGAGGCTCCCTGAAATTGTAATAGGAAAGTGGGATCAGTCAGGCCTTTAGTATTTTACGATAGAGCAGCTTGGGGTATTTAGTTATAAAACTTATTTTGTCTGAGGTTTAGGGTTACTGAGGTATTTTTTGTTCTTGATCAGGATTAATTTTCAAAACAAATTAAAAACAATGTAATATACTGGTAAACCTGACCATTTTAGCGAATTTCCCCTTTAGGGAATTAGCGAATTTCCCCTATAGGGAAGAAGCTATTACCGTAGTCGGCATGGTAAGACCTAGGCCCGGGACCATGGTAACTTTTCATTTTGAGGTCCCCAGACCCCAAAAACATCATTCGTTCGAAACTGTATATACATATCTATATATATATATATATATATATATATATATGTCCGTGGGTGCGATAACTCTCGTAAAAATTATCTGATTTAGATGAAATTTTGTGGAAACGTGTAAAGCATTATTTATGACTTTAAGTTCGAAAACCAGACAGATCGACCGACCCAAATTGGTGTTTTGGTGGGGTTTTCTACCCCAAAAATGGGTTTTTTGAAGATTTTACATGTAATATTTAAAAAAGTCAAATTTTAGTTTCCACCATTGGATTCAGCTTAAAAAAATACACAATTTGGTATTTTGATTATTTTTCTACGTCAATTGGTTACAGAGATATTGAAAGTGCTAAACACAGTACGTTGTCCAATGCTATTCTTATGGAGAATAAGACAAAAATTATAGCTCGCTTATTTATGAACGTATGCTAACGAAATTTGGTATACGGCTTCATCTGGTTGTGGTCTATTGTTACTTTCACAAAAAAGCCAATTTTTACTGATAATTCCCGTAGCAGCAAACCTGCGTCCTCAGCCCCCATGTTATTCCTGTGGAGAATAAGTAAAATGTAATGTATCCCTTAATTATGAACATAAATTAATAAAACTTGGTATGTTGGTTCATCTAGTTGAGTTCTATTGATATTTGTATAAAAAACTTATTTTTTATGTTCCTTGTTGCAGCAAACCTGTGCACTCATCCTCCATGTTATTCTTATAGAGAATAATCAAAATGGTATATATCGCTTATTTATGAATTTATATTGATGAAACTTTGTATATGGCTTTACCTAGTTGAGTAATATTGATATTTACATGAAACCCCGTATTTGTTCTTCCTTGTTACAGCAAACCTGCGTACTCATCCTCAATGTTATTCTTATGGAGAATAATTCAGATTTGATATATCGCTTATTTATGAATATATTTTTATGAAACTTGGCATGCAGCTTTATGTGGTATTAAGACATATATTTTGCATTGGAAATTCGCTGAGTACGCAGGTTTGCTGCAACGGGGGTATTTTATATGTATCATGATCATTTTTAGGTCCAAATGATTGAACTGAGTGAATGCCAATTACAAAAGGTATTTAACAAGCCTAGTTTACAGTCAAATTATGATAATGATGAAATAGGAGCAACCTATGAAGACAACAGAAATAAACTGCTAAAGCAATTTGGATCTAAAAGAGCCAATAGAGTGTCTGAAATCGGATCTAAAATGCGAATCAACTCTGAAATGATGACTTCACAGATCAAACAGACAGCAGCAGGTAAGAATTGAGTGTTAATTGATTTTACACTAAAAGGCTGACAAATGAAAATATGAATGGAAATACCCCTGTTGCAGCGAATCTGCGTACTCAGCGAATTTACAATACAAAAATATATAACTCACTATAACATAAAGCATATTACCAAATTTAATCAAAATATCTAGTAGAGCAGCCTTTTTTTAGCTGCTAGTATATTTTAGCTGTCTTTTCTGTAGTGGCAGGGTCATTTCAGTGAATTTGTAGACTATTTTTTGAAAATTAGTAATTCTGTTTTTGAAGTAAACATATCAATGTGCATATTCGTTTTGTTCAGAAAAGTCAGGAAAATTTGAAAATGATGAAATGCATGAAATCCAGAAAAGTATTTTCAAGATTCAGTGAAAAAACTAGGACAATTGAAAACAAGTTTCCTAAATTTCAAAAGCAAAACTTTACTGCAAACCAATTTGTTTAGGTAAAAATGATAAATGTAATACATTTTTTTAATTTGATTTTTTTTTTTAGAAATATATATATAATTCATAGGAAACTAAATTTTATATACGAATTATATCAAATAATTTTGAAAAAGTCTAAAACAGCCATGTGGACTTGATCAGTTTCAAATGCATAACAAATACCCATAACAATAAATAAATCTAACAAAAACTTATTTTATTTTACAGTTATAAAATTACAAATAAAATTATGACAACAATGTACAGTCTAAATATTTAGTTTCATAATATAAGTATGCAAGATATTGTAAAATTTTTTTTGGAATACTAATGTTTTTTATCAATGTGAGATAAATTATTTTCTTACATCTAATTCTGTCCATTGAACTATAGAATATGATTCCTTGGCTATTACCCTACAATAAAATATATACAGTGTAACTTGGTTATAACGTCATTGAAGGGACTAAAAAATTAATGACGCTATATCAGAGTGACTATAAAAGGGGTTCCAAAATTTACTATTTTAAGCCGAGAAAAAATGAAAAACACAATTTTTACATGAAATACATACTTTTAATGAGAGTAATTGAGTAAATACCTAGAGATGTATGCATATGACTGATCTATCTAAATACTTAGTTAAAAATAATCAAAATAAAGTGCTTGTACGAAATAAACGAACATCATTATGTTTAAGTACAAATATAGGCTAAATAAAAATGCACAACTTACAAGCACGTTCATATGAAGTCCTACTGCACAAAGAAATCTGTAATTTTCTTTTGAACAGTCCTTTCGGAAAAATAAATTTTCTCTGTCGTTTTGTGGAGATGTTGAGCTGCTTCAAGTGTGTTGGCAGGCGTCTCTCTGAAGCGGAAAAATCTACAAAGTGTTTCAGCTGCTTTTAAAGCTTCTTGTGTTGTCGGACAGACGACATCCTCTTCCTCGCCTTCATCTTCTTCTTCTTCTTCGGCATTTTTTCTGCTTCCATATTCTGTACTTCGTTTACAATTTCTGCGTCACTCAGCATTTGAAATGTTTCTACCTGGTCGTCCACTGATGCATAACCATCGAGATCAAGTCCAATATCATTTTGATTGACATTGAAACCTTTTATCCATTCTGAGAGCTTTTATCCATGTCCCAGATCATCTTCTTTGTCATCATCTGGGACAGCAGGTGACAGTTTTGCTTTTCTAAAGCATCTTGATATGGTCCTTGGTGTCACTTCTCTCCAAGCATTGACTAAGTATTGAATTGCATCCAAGATGGTTACGTTTACTGGCTGTGCAGTGTCCATGCAGACAATAATTTTTTTCAAAAGCTGCTTACGGTAGTGACACTTAAAGCTTCTAATGACGCCTTGGTCCATCGGTTGTAAAACACTTGTGCAGTTGGCAGGAAAAAACACTAGATTAATGTTTGTTAAATTTAACTTAGGGTGGGCAGTGCAGTTGTCAACAAGGAGAAGAATTTTCCTTTTTTTTGATGCCAATTCCTTATCCCATTTCCTTAGTTCAGCTTCAAAAATTACAGAAATCATCCACGCTTTTTTGTTGGCAGCGTAATCCACTGGAAGTTTTTTTACGTTCTTAAAACATCTAGGTTTTGCACTTTTGCCAATAACTAAAAGCTTCCGTTTTTCAGTTCCTGTCATGTTTGCACAAACCAAAACTGTCAATCTAACTTTGGACAATTTTCCGCCGACACATTTTTCATTTTTAAATTGGAGCGTCTTATCTGGAGTTAATTTGTAAAACAACCCTGTTTCATCGCCGTTAAAAATGTCCTCATCTTTGTATGGTTGTCTGACAACTGGCCATGTTTCAGTCAACCAATCACTAGTGACACTCGGATCAACAGATTTTGCCTCACCACAAATCTTAGCAAACGAAATCGAATGCCTAGCCTTAAAACGATCTATCCAGCCGTTGGAACATGTAAAGTCAACTCCAAACATCTGTCCAAACTCTGCAGCTTTTTCCTTTAAAAGCGGACCACTCACAGGGATATTGGCACTACGACATTGCTTGAACCATTTTAGCAGAGCAGCATCGATGTCGGTGCGTTCACATCCCCTTATCCGTTTCACGTTTTCACCATCTTTTTTAAATGCCTTTAAAATGTTGTCCTTGTTTTTTAAAATCGAACCAACAGTGGAATTTACCAACCCGAACTCCCGACACACGTCTGCTATCTTACGTCCCTCCTCACACGCTCTTATAACTCACACTTTTTCTTTAATTGGCAAAACCTTTCTCTTAGCACTTGCCATGATTTTCGGATGCTCGTAAATTAAACTTACTGAATAAGAACAAAAAAACAATAAAATACATTCACATAACTGACGACAGCTAAGCGTACTGTAGACACGCACGTTATCGGAGTGTTTTGACGCAAAATGAGTCAAGATGTCACTGACCTACAGTGAGTGACAGGTAGGCGGGGGGACAGGGGAGGGAGACAGGATGCTGATGGCTTGGCGGGGGTAGGGGAGGGCGAGTTGGCAGCGTAAGAGGAAAGGCCGTATCTAAAAATAGACTGGTACGTAGCTAAACAATAGCCGCGAACCGACACTTCCGGTCAAACTTTTCCGTTTATCTACGAAGGTTGCCTTCATTTCCGTTGGATTTTCTTGACGTTATATACGAGGTTTGGGAATTTACTGACGATAAATCCGAGGTTTTTACAATGCAAATACCTATAGCTTGGCGGGACTTATGAAGAAATGACGTTATATCCGTGTTGACGTTACGGCCGAGGTCGTAATAACCAAGTTGCACTGTAGTTATGCATAAGAACACACTGAAATGCATAACAAAAACAGTCCCCAAACAAACGTATTGACGTCCGTCAATAGTAAAATGACAGTGCAACACAATACCGCGAGACACACTTTCCTTCCTCTGCAAATACTTTCCGTTAGTGATCAGGGCTACCACCATGGGTTAAAATATTCTATGTTCTTTCCTCTTTCATATGAAATAACAAACAACTTGTTATACGACTGAAAAATACATGTAAAACGCATTATTCAATTTGAAAATTTATTGTCGATTGCCAATTCCACGTAACGTAAATCTTGACTGATATCTAAACTATCGGCAGTTCGGAATGTTTATATTTCGACATTATTTCAAATAACTATAAAAAGGAAACTTCTTCCCAATATCCAGTAGTACCACTCGTTTCTGGAAATGAGCAAAATTTAATCGCTATCATGATCAGCTGTTGCGCAACACACCGATGGCAAAGTCGACTTTGCGCGGGATTTTCATTCAAATTATCCCAATCTACTGCTACTATAAGGTTCATTTATGTAATAAAATGAAAGTTTACAAACTCATATTTAGGGGTCTGCGGTACCAACAATATCAGATCGGTACGGTAAAAGATTTTGTACTACAAATTCGGTACGGTACACTGTACCGTCATAAATACTAATTTAGTTATTAATTTGAATGTATCATAAACAAATTATTGAGTAATAATTAAGGTCATATACAATTTTTATGATTAATTTGATTTAAAAAATAAATAACTATACTATGGATAATAATATTTTTAAAACCTGCATCTTTGGAGTATTACATTTTAACATTGTTATTATTAGGTATTAATACAAGTTCTTGAAATAATCGTGAGAAATAAATTCAAAAATTACTTGAAAATCAATCAATTGCATAAGTTACTTAACTGAATAATTATATTGATTTTAATATAAATAACAACTATTGGTTTAAATCATACAAACAACAAAAACCGAAGTTTTATAAATACTATTCTTGTTGCATTGGGAGATTATTGTATCATTAATACAAAGTAAAATCAGATAACTTAAATAAAACTAGGTATGATGTGAAACTAAAAGAAATTATAAATTAGAAAATTAGACCTTTAAATACTGAAGATTAAAATCAAAATAAATAAAGAAAGTAATGAAAGTAGTACAGTGATATAATGTTAATTTGGCTATATCACATTTAAAATAATTAGCTATTAACTTCATCAAAAACTAAATTTAGGTTATTGTTAATAATAATTTTTAGTTGAATTTTACAAAACCACAAAAGATAATCTAACATATAACAGATATATGTATGTAAAAATTTCACAGCACAATAAAACAATAACAAATTTATGCTACCATTTGAAATTTAACAAGTTAATGGCTATGTTTTAATTAGTTTTAAACCATTTTTGAAACTTTTTTTATATAATTTAAAAATTTCACTAGTAAAACCATTGTTAAACATTGTTTAGCTTATCTCTGTTTGTTGTTTGAAGCAGTAAACTGTACCGTACCGAATCTGTACCGGGGTTATGTTCTGTACCGAACCGATGACGGTAATTAGTTGTGTACCTTACCGGTACCTTTTTTTCGGTGCACCGCAGACCCCTACTCATATTTCGATTTGTATATAAATTGCACTTTTACAATGCGTTTTAGGCAGTTATAAAAAAAGTGACCGAATTAGACAATTAATGGTCGAATGCCACTCGGAGGGTTAACAATGCTATAATTTTTTTATAACCTTTGAGGCAGTAAAAAAATATTACATGTTTATAGTTGCTATATTCATATGCTTGTTATCGTAAGTACCACCAGACAGATCTCACATTCACCAAATTTCAATAATAATAGAAAACATATTCATTGTTGATGATGAATAAGAGAAATTTGCCTGTCAGTTGTTGCAAATGTCATCATCATCATCATCATCATCATCATCATCATCATCATCATCATCATCATCATCATTTTTGCGGATTAGGAAACCCCAGCATAGCTGTTAGTAACATCTTCCACAAGCGGGAATATTGCGCAGGTTACCGGAAAGATAGCATATAGCAGAAAAGGGAAGGGTGGGATGGGACGGCAGCCAAATCGACCCTTCAGAGGGCCAACTCCCGTGCCCCTGTGACAGCTGGGATGAGGCTCTCAAACAGGGGACCCGCATTCTGCCCTCCAACTAGTCAACTGAACTGACAGGGTATCCATGTACAACAGCCAGGGACCATCCATTCTCAGGCAGGGGCGGATCCAAGGGGGGGGCGGTAGGGGCGGTCGCCCCCCCCAAACCTAAGAATTTTTTGTTTTATTTTATTATTCAGGCATACGATGAAAGTTTGAATAAATCCGAATGAAAATGTAAGCATCAAAAGCCTCCCGAAACCCCGTTTTTCGATTCCGTGAGTCAAATTTCGCCGCTCCGTTTACAAGGTTACGTCAAATTCAAACTAACGAACTTAAACGTTTCTTTAAATGAAATAAAATACCCACCATTAGACAGTGAGATTTTAAACTTCCATTTTAGTATATAACACATTACTTAGATCCATGTATTTAACCTAAAAGCGTCTTACAAAAACATGGATATTCCCGAGTATCGTGAAGTTGTTGCAGTTTTTCCAGTTGACAGACCGAAATACAGTGTTTTCAACATAGTCTTGGAGGTAAATTTTAGCTGTAAAGGTTGCTACAAATTTATTCGCTGATTATTTTTACTGGATTTCGGCCGCCCACCGTCGGCGTCGTTTGCTATCAGCGGTGTTTTGTTTACAGGTTAGGTTTGATTTTTGTTTAAAACCACATAATCCGTTGCTAGGCAATAAATATCCATTGGCTAGGCTAGAAGCAAAAAGTGCCTCGAATGAAATAAGAGGAAACAAAGATTAAATTGCTTGCAAACAGAAGCTCATACGCCAAATATTTTATTTTGTAAACATTTGGTACGAAATTTCATTTTTCGAGCTGTTGACCTTGGCTGTAAGCCTCATTCCTAATTGTATCTTCGCGTAGTATAGTTCAGTATTGCAGATTTCAAATAGTTTTTCGTGTGGGTAAATAATAAAACAAATTCTCTTACTTGTTCTTAGATGCCTACAGATGGCGTAGATAAAAGTGTAGTGCCTAAATATTTAATTTTTATTTACGGTCAGGCGCAGTAGAACTAAAGTAATTTTTGTTTAGCTTGTTTATAAAGTTAAGATTGCTTTTTTCTTGAGTACAAGGTTATTGATATATTATGTTAACTTACTTTCATTCGTTGTATAAATTCATATAGTTAAAAACAATAATGGGGGTGCCAGGTACCATACACAGGGAAGGGGGAGGGGTAACTTTCGGTGACCGCCCCCCCCAAACATGACCTCTGGATCCGCCCCTGTTCTCAGGTTGGCTGGTGGGACCAAACCCGGAGATTCTGTCTCTAGCCGCTGCAAATGGAGGGACCAAAGGTGAGAGGGAAGTTTGTCATAATGGACAGCCAAAAGACTTACCATATGTAATGACAACTTCATTTGTTGTACCCAATCTCAGCCTCAGCAGACCAGACCAGTTTTAAGGTAGTCCAGGGACGTTGCAAATATAAACATTAATTTAATATTTTATTCTCTAACAGTGAGTATTATTCTAATCTTCTAATCATCTGATTTAGTTTTCCGTTTTTCCAGATGTCTCTGTGGATTTGAAGGAGCTTCAGATGGCTGATATATCATCGGACAGCTGTCTACCACAGTGCCATCGCGACGCTACCAACCTCGAAGATGTCTACCGCGCGGAAGACTTTTTCACTGAGGCTGAATGGGCAAGTCTGGATGAAGAGGCTTTTGTGGTCTGCAATCTTGTTCCCTTCACACAAGAAGAATCAGGGTGAGTATTTTTCAAATCTTCATGATTTTAGTTAATTAATTATGTACTTAAAAATGTGCTTTACTACTCTAGTAGATTGTCGTTAGTTCAATATTACCGATCTAACATAAGTCATTGTAATTTTTTTTTCAACAGAAATGCATTGGCCATTAGAGAGGTGTAGATGACATAATTCTTTTTTTTAAATATCTGTTTAATCTCCAGATATTCAAGCATCCAAATAATGATACTGATATTTTACCAGTATGATTTTAAAATGAGTTCGCACGCAGAACGCAGACTTGAGGGAAGTGAATTTCCACATACAAAACTCAAAACCAGTGTAAAAACCTACATTTATTCCAATTTTATTGAAATATGAAAACATTGATTTTTTGGCTGTTCTGATGCTCCTGGTTTAATTTACCTGCAAAACTAGGAATAAAATTTTGCGCATTATAAGGTTAGGAGAAGGTCCAGTCAGTCTTGAAAGTAGGCGCGAGGTTGCTGGGGATGATATAAATAGACCAACAAATGAAAAATATGCTTTTCTGTTTGCTTGGTTTTGTTTGCTTTTGGAATTGGTTCAACATATTGTTGATGTTGGTAATGCTCTTTAAAATTAATTAATTTCTTAACTGTAGTAAAATAATCAGCTTTTTGGAGTAGGCCCCTAATTTTTTTTACAGTAGTGGCCATTTGAAATGTTGATATAAAAATGTCTTCAAAACCTCCCTGGTATCAACCTGCTAAAACCTGTGTTTAACCTGCGTTCAACCTGCGTTTAATCAACCTGCTAAACCTCAATAAGTATTTTTGTCTGGATTTTTTAGTGTATTTGTTGACTAAGTAAACGTTAAAAATAAACAATAATCTTAAAAATAATTTACATTATACTTGCTTAAGTGCTCCATAAAACTTAAATCTAATAATACCTTAAGTTTAATGTAATTAATAATGTATTATAGCAAAAAAACTTACCTGACCTGTAACTTTTATAATGAATTTTGATGTTATACATTTTTACAAACTTGTGTATTTGAATTTCAAGACTCCGTGTTTTAATGTATGATGGAAACAGTTTTTAACTTAATAAAATAATTATTAACAAAATTTACCACCAGTATACATACCATATCGTATATATCTTATTCCTATTCCGTACAAGTTTTTATGCTGGACAGTTTTTTTATTCTACTACTTTTTATTAAGTTTATAATTTCTTGTTTTTCTTCTTTTAAAGCATTGCTTATCGATCTACGAGACCTACTCTTAATTCTAAACCACTTTTCTGGGAAAGCCAGATCAAAATAATACATCAAGATGTTGTGAAATACTTCATACTTCTTAGCGGCTTGAAAATATACATCTTCCCAAGTTTATTTACTTAATAATCCCTTAAATAATGCTTGATTTTTATTTTAAAAATCTCTAAGAACTGTAAAATATTTTATACTAGTTTTATTAAAAAATATGTTTTTGAATTCCAGAATTTGACGGTCGGAGGGCATTGTTATTACCTCACTTACAATAAAACGATCTCTACTAAAGTTTGTAAAAATTTATCTTTAGCTGAAATTGATCCATTGAATACTCTTGTTGGAAAATAAGTTATAAGTAATAATGATACTTGTTGTTTTACATTTTGAATAGAGTATAAAATATAAACCAAAATTATATATACTTTTTAAGTTAACCACAACAAAATTTTTCCTTTATTTTGAAGAAATCATTCTTAAAAACGCCTGGACTATATTATTTTATTGTTATTTATTATTTACAGTTTTATTCTTGGAAATATCGTTGTTTGTCAAAAATGTTTTAATTACTTATAAACTTTTTAAATAATATAAATTCAGATGTGTTTTGTTTCAGGTGTTCAAAATTAGTCATAGACTACCTAGATCGTCTAGGAAATAGAGTAAGCCTGGAGAAAATCAAATGTTTGCTATTTGTCGATGCCCTGATCAAGTTTTTCAACTTCCCTCAAAATAAATTTAGAAAGAGAGATATAGTTGAAAATGTTTGCCCTTTTTCTAACCTAATTGCAAAGAAAATATTTGAAGAATTTACAATGGAAGGTACCGGAGGAAGGTAAAGCAGTGAAGATATATATTTTTAAAATTTAGTCTATACAGGAAATAATAATAATAATATTATTATTATGTATATATTATACATCCATAAATAAAACCAAAAATTTCATTTTACTAATACTGAACTCAAAATTAACACAGAAAATACAGATAATTGATGGTACAAGACAATGTTTTTGATTGCTCATTCAAAGTGTCAAAATCTTGCACAAGTTGCTTAGTTTATCATACAGACTCTAGAAAAATAACAGTTGTGTAAAATCATGTTCTGCAAAGTTAGTAACCTTTTACTCAAATAGAAAAAATCAACTTTATTGGACAGTTTTGAGTACAGTAACTTATGATTAAAATATGCAACAATAGGCTAATCATGTGAGCTGTTTTTGGACTGTATGAGGTCTTACCCAGTTAACCATCCTGTAAAACACCAAATGAGCATACATTGGTAACGATGGGTACTGCTGCCCTTTACGACCTTGGTATAAGCCTACTACGGTGTTAAGTGTTATAAAATAAAACTTTTTATTTCAGGCATTATATTATTATTTAGATTGTTTACAAACAAATATAGACTCATTTTGACGTTTGAGAGGTAGGCAGTAGGGAGTGAAACGGGGCCAATGAGAAGTAGCATCAGAAAATATTACATTTACTCTGAATGTACGGAGGGGGGGGATGAAAATAAACAAAAAAACAAGGGGTGTTCCTACTTAAATGTTTACATAAATATTGACTGTCTTCACTAAGCAAGATAGTTTATAAGGTTTACCACAAGATGCAAAACTTAAAGATATTTTAGTATGGGGTATAATGTATTGTATTCTGCAGGGTAAGTTTTTTTATTAACGTAGAAAATAACTTTGACGTAATGGTTTAATAGCTTCTTAATGTGAGATTTATAGTATACGTATTATACTTTTTCAGGATGCGAAATGTAACTATGGATGACAAAGTTGTGATTCACATATTAATTCTCGTCATAATCGCATGTGACTTCTCCTGCAATACCGAAGAGCTGTCAAGATATTTACCTAGGTTCAGTGTGAAAAAGTAAGTATTGCATACAGGGTTCTGGAATCCTTACAACATAAAAATAATTGGCAACATTGAGGTTATCATAATAAACCTGGAATCTTGACATGCTTCCAATAGAATTTCCTTTTATAAGGTAACCACCTATCTAACACAATATTAAGTTAATTATTAATTAAATTTTACTTTTTCCAAGAACCTAATAATATAGGGTTCTAATTTTTTATGATGTAAAGTGCATCTTTTACAGGCAGTTTTTATTTTTATTTTAACTTTTTAAACATTTGTTCTTATTTATAAAATATTACTTTTTTACCTTAAACATAACAAACATACTATTCTCGCTTATTAATTATAAATTATCTAAAATCTGTATACTTTTTGTTACTTTTTTTTGATATTGGGTGTTTTTTAATTTGCATCAAAAAACTATGCAAATTTGGTTAGGATAACATTTATAGAAGCTGAAAAAAGTGAGGCCAAAGGTCAGAAAATAAAGGAATATTCACAATGTGGTCCCACCGAGTAACTCCACAGCTGTCAAAACTCAGAGCGTCATGTGGTCTCAGGAGTTTTTTACTCTTTCAACTTTTTGTTATTAACTAATTGTAGCATTTAAAAGAGAAGATTAAAAAAAATGCCAGAGAAAACCCCCGTTAAAGAGAACATACAAACTTTTAAAACTCAAAATCAGTTTAAAAATATAGATTTATTCCAATTTTTATTGAAATCTGAAAACACTGATTTTTTGGCTGTCCTTGTTTCATTTACCTGCAAAGCTGGGAGTACAATTTTGCGCATTATAATGTTAGGAGATGGTCCAAACAGGCTTGAAAGTAGGCGCGAGTTACTGGGGATGATAAAAGTACTCTAAAAAAATAATAGCAGGCTTTTCTAGTGTAAAACCCCCCCATAAGACAACGTGCTGTATTTAGTCGAAACACATTTTCTTTAATAACTCGGTAAATATTTATGCTAGAATGACGAGATACGGCTTAAAACTTTTGCCTCGCTAATTCACATCTTTTTACATACATTAATGTTACGTCCGGGGCTTTTCTGACCCTTTTTGGGCCCAAAAACTCAATATTTGAAAGATTAATCCCTAAACAAGGGGTTTAGAGTGTTCCGATTGTTTTGCCCAACAAACTTGACCAACTGATTACAGAAAGGAACGTCCCTACCAAATCTGAAGTAAATCGGACAAAAATTGCGACCGCTAGAGTGCAAACACACATATATATATACTGTATACTATATATACAGTATATATACTATATAGTATACAGTATACTATATATACTACTGTTTATATATATATACAATTTTGAACAACCCCGCAAAAAAGCCCCACCCCCCCATAGAAAAAGTATTTTTTATGGCATCAATGGGGCAGCTCTAAAATGGTTTAAATCATATTTAACAAATAGAAAACAGAGTTGCTTTAAATACAAAAGATAATAAACGGTATCAGGAAACTGAAACATACTTTCTCCCTTTTAGCCCAACTTTAATGAATAAATTACTTTTTATTTACTAAATATAGAATACAAAGCACGGTCGAATGTACAGGAAATCTTCAAAACAAGTTGTTTTCAAAAATATCCACCCAAATCCCTGTTTAGGAGGCACTACAGAATCCATCGCTATACACGTGGTTTCAAGAGCTGTCAGAAAATGTAATGATGCTGTGCATACAATGCTAGTTGAGAAGGACTATTACAGGGTTGTAGAATTCCTAAATAATATAGTTGTTAAATTTATAACATTTTTGTTATGTTTGATAACTGTCATTATGGTAGGGCTATACAGAACACGCAGAAAAACCTTTCCTCTGGACTAGCTGACAAAAACAATTCTGCCGATGGACGAGGGGAGTGTGGGGGGTCATTATATTAGCATTATAGAAAACAAACATAACCCTAAAAACTAGTAACATGTGTTTCTCGATATTATTGTTTGTTGATGGTAAACAAATCAAATGTCGTAGTGTGATTGTTTTGATGAAAATAAAGACTGACTTCTCAATTACAAATACATTATTTTAACGTTTGTTTAGATTCGGGATGTATATTTTTAGAAGATATATACGTCCTAGATTAAATGTTTAAGTGTTTTGACGTAACTATGAAATTAATTACTGAACGAGACAGAAAGGATGGCCGATCTTGTGGACTTGGACTTGGGCTTGAATTGACTTTTTTTTGAGGTTCTTTGCTGCAGGAAACCTGTGGGTACTTTCGTGCCGGTGAAAAAATAATTTTGGACGATAATTCTTTCAGAAGAAGCATATATTGCTTTTTTTCTACTTTGGAAAGGGTGACCAAAGTCGAGAAATACCAACACTCGATAAATTTGATCAAATAGTGAATTTGTGAGAAGACGTTATTTACTTAACAAAACGACTTCCTAAACTTTACATGTATAAAATATAAACTTAATAATATAACAAATAACAGAATGAGGTTTGTGAGAGGTGGTAAAATTAAATTAATAAACCAAAAAGAACTTTTTTGGTGGAAGTGGACAATGCAAGTGAAAGAATTATAGTTAGGTTAGAACTACTAGATTGACGAATTATTTCATAGACAGTGTCATCAAACTTATCAGAGACTAACCTTAAAAATCCTAGGTTTTTATCCAAGTAGTTTTTCATGAATCTACTTTTAAAACAGTCCAGTTGGAAAATGTCCATAGTTAATTGAATGGCTCCCGCCAGTAACGTTGTGAGCGACAAATTGTAAATTTTTCAGGAAATAAAAAAAACAAATAACTGGAAAAATAACAATGCAATATATATTTATTTTGGTCACAAATGTATTAAATTGTACAAGTGGTCATTGAAATAAATATTACAATAATATCTCATATAGTAATTAAGTTATGACCAAATACGTGATTTTAGAATTGCAAAAACGTAAACGACAGTCGTTTACAACGTTTTTGTTACTTTTTAGGTTTAATGGCGGTTGCAACGTTATTGGGTAAAAAAAAGATAAGAGCTGCTATGTGTACAAAATTGTATTACCACTCTAAGAAATACATAATTGTATATGTTCTGAAATGGATAAGTCAAATATCCTATACTCTAATATGAGTAAGGTTTGCTTGCTTGCGACACTGATCTTAAAAACGGCTCCAACGATTTCCTTCAATTGTTGGAAATAACTAATTTCTGGGATAAAAATAAGTTCTGGACAGGCCTCATCCCCAGGACAAATCAAATAATGTAAAAAAACTAAAATGAAAAGTCAAAAAAATTAACATTGGGCTTATGGAGTTTCAAATCAAAACAAAATAATTGTAATAGCTGTTCATAATCAATCAGGGAACTGTCAAAGTGATACTCACGTTGTTTATGATTATTAACATGCGGTTTCCTGAGAGCAGAGATTAAAAGATTTGAGTGAAGATTACATATATAGAGTAGTAAAATAAATCAAAGGGACATTGAGCTATAAATAATAACTACAGGGACCTTAAAAATGTAGAAAAAAAGCAAAGGAGTTATACAAATATGATTATCAGTAGGGGGAAGTGGTGAAATATTACTCCGAGTCATATAAACAAACTGACTGGCCTTCCCCCGAGCAAAGCTCGGCCCCAGGTACTTTACCTTAAACTGACAATATAAAACCGGTTATAATCAATAAAAGTTATAGATTTACCTTGAAACTACATTTATTTGATGGCAAAAGTAAACCAAACAAAAGACTTTTAATTTATAATATGAAATTAAATAAAACACATTTGTTGTAAACAGCCTTAAGCCCTTGAATTTTTAACCTTAAGACTTGTAAAACTGGTAATGTTTAGTTTGATGATAAACAAGAGTTTTGGGCACTTGGCGGTTGTAACGTTATGGCACGTACCTCACGTGGTGGCAGTTTTTCGGGGTGCAGGTTTTTTATTTTCACTGATGCAAGGGTTCCCCGGCATTCCTGTTTACTTTTCAAATATTTCTGGACGAGTTTTGAATGTTAATTGAACGTTTTTTATTGCAGTTAAGCCGATTTATATCTGAGGGTGAAATTTTCTTTATTTACTCTTTAAGTTGAAGTATATTTCTTTACTATAAAATTGAATATTCAATTACTTTCAAGTCGATTTGAAGTAGATAATTTCAAGCCTCCTGTGTTGCGTTGAAAAACAGTTTAACATTTTATATTTTTTATTTTTGGTTTTTCCAGATTTAAATTAGTTCTAAAAACTGTTATTAGTCTTATTAGAAACATTTATGCTTATGTCACTCATTTCACTACCACCATTACTCTGCTTCTGCACTTCCATTTCTTTTGACACATAACTGGAACGTTCACCTTCCCTGACCACTTCGCTGTAGTTCAGATGACCAGGGACTAGTATGGGCTGCTGGGCTGTAACTCTGTAGGATGCTGGGCTGATGGTTATCGGGCCAACTTCTTGTGTCAGTGATTCATCATAACTTTCTGATCCACGTTCTGGAGTTGACCATCCTCGCCATGGCAAAGAAATTGAAATAGTAGACAAGTCTTTTCCACCTGTACTGGAGACAGCTTGTTAAGAACTGTACTGTTTGTTGTTGTCTTCATTAACTCAGAAGATGTCAGTGACTTTAACTTGTGGTTAAAATCTTGGTCCAAATAAAACAAACATTATTATTTTATTACATCCTGTTTTAATATGTTGCACAATGCCCATGCCCTGGATCCTCTTTGATTGTAGGGTGTAGGGAACAATTTTTCATCTTGTACTGGAACCCAGAATTTTTTGTAGAGAAGTGCTCCAGAGAAATAATATCTCTAACACAACCTAGTGGGGACTGGGGAGCATATTAGGTTTTTAAATTTTCTTTTTTCAAAATCAGAGCTAATTGGTTTAAAGCTTTATCATAATTTTTCATTGTAGGTTTTCCATTATAATTTAATTTTGTTATCAGGCCGTAGATTCCAGCTTCATCAAGTGACAAGTGATTGTTTTCACAATCCCAGACTGATGGCCTACCAAACTCTTGTCGAAACTTTCAGCTGCACCTGCTGTCATTTGCCTCTCATGACCAAAATCTCCGGAGATGCATTGGGCAAAAGTTGTCGTTTCATCACTGCGATACGTTTTGAATTACTTTTGACATGTCCTCGTCAGCTACTTCAATGCAGGATTTATATACAGCAGGATCACAAGGTGTAATAGTTTCATCACAAACTTTTCTAGGTAAGATATTTTGAATAGACTTGGCTACAGATTTTTTGCCTCTTCGATTGATATGAAATCCTTTTGTATCATGATGAAACCTCTCCAAAATTATCAGTTCTAGAAGGTGGACATTGGGGTATCTGTAGGTTAGTTTCCTGATTTCTCCATTAATCTCCTAAATAGTTTTGTGCCTCATGTCACTGTTATGCAAATCATAACGGTAAGGAATGGTAGAAAGAATAACGTTAGTGTGATGAAAATCTTTATTAAAACCCTCCAAAGCTTCCATAGTTTCTGTTGAGGATATTTCAGTGATTTTGCTTGAATTGTCGATGTTGTTTGTTCCTCCAATAAAGACAATCCAGTCGTTAAAACCAAACGTTCGTAAATCTGTTTTTTTTTACCGTATTCTCTATCAGTGCGCTTGGTAGTACATGGCCAAACACATCAAACTCGTTACCTATTTGCATATCCAGATAGTTTGCCATTCCTCTTCCTTGACTATCTGAAACTAATACTAAGTTGTGGTGGTTAAGGTCTGCATCTTTTAAAATTTTTGAAACTGTTGGTTTTTCTGTTACTTAATACCTAATTTTATTACTTGGAGTAGGCCTATTCGAGTCAGGGATTTGATTAATTTTTCTCACATTAACATTGCTTACTAATTTTGATGATTGTGCTTCAACAGTACTTTTTCCAGTTTGGAGAAATAATTGTTGGTTAGAAACGTCACACTGTCTGAAATTCAGTTTAACGTCACCACTCTGATAGAAATTCCTTAAATCCATTATCCCATGTTGAAGTTTTTGGTTATATTCTAACAAATTGTTTTGTGATTCTTTGGTGCATTTGCTTCTCTCTTTGACACTATCATTAGATAGTTTTGTTTTATCTTGAGAGTTTTTTTGCCATTTTTATAAATGACATCAAAGTGTCTTTGGCAATAGCTAAACCTCTATTTAGTACATAAGTAACATAAGAGCGTTTCTTAGCACTCTCTAAACTACCGATATGAGGACTTTTTAGATTATCAAACAAATATTTCTTGGAAGCATTCAGTAATACATACTCCACAGCATGGATTTTGTACATCCCACAATCAAAAGAATTGTCTTGAGTCTTGATTTATTTGATTAAACTAAATCAGTGTTAAAACAACTAATACCCCCGTAGCAGCAAACCTGCATACTCAGCAAATTTCAAATGGTACTTCACTAAGTCATGAAGCCACTTACCATCAAAGCATATTCATAAATAAGCGAGGTATGACATTTTATTTATTCTCCATAAGAAAAACATTAAGACTGAGTATGCAGGTTTGCCGCATCAAGGACCACAACAATCTGGTTTCCTATGCAAATACCAATGGATCACCACTAGATGAAGCAACATCCCAAGTTTTACCAATTTATGTTCATAAACAAGCAAGATATCACATGTTTCTTATTCTCTATGTTATAAGAATAACATTATAGCTGCTGAGTAAGCAGGTTTGCTGCCATGGGGACGAAATTGGTTTTGAATGTAAATATCCGTAAACCCCAACCATATGAAGCCCCTTACCAAGTTTAATCAATATATGTTCATTTATAAGCGAGATATAAAATTGTACTTATTCTCCATAAGATTAACATTGGACAACGTACTGTGTTTACACTTTCACTATCTCAGTAACCAATTGATGTAGAGCGATGATCAGAATACTAAATTGTTTGTTTTTTAAGCTGAATTTAATGGTGTGAACCAAAATTTGGGTTAAAAAAATTGCTTATAAAAAGTTCAAAAAACCAATTTTTTTTATACAAAACCCCCCTTATAATGGTACGATCTGTCTGGTTTTCAAACTCATAAAAATATATGCTACCTTACACGTTTATACCAAATTTCATCAAGATTGGACCATTTTTACAAAAGTTATCGTGCCTACGGACACACATATATATATATATATATATATGAATATATATGAATTTGAACAAATGGTGTTTTTGGCATCTGGGGGTCTCAAAACGAAAAGTTCTCATGGTCCCAGGCCTAGGTCTTACCATGCCACCTACGGTAATAGCTTCTTCGCTATAGGGGAAATTCGCTAAAATGCAGTTATTTATTGTAACATTTAGTAAAACATATCCAGCCCTTTGATGGCAGCAATAATGTAAACATTGGACCTTCTGATAGCTAAGGGAAAACCTTGGCGACTCAGTTATCAATGCAAACCAGTTTGGTGGACTTGAGACTATCTGTCAATATTTTCAGTCTTGGAACAGGTATATTAAATGACGTTTCCTTTATCTGATAGTCATTGTGACTCACATATGTAAGTAATGTTGCAGATATACTGTGGTTAATTATTATTAAAACAATTCAGTTTCCTTCAATTTTGAAATCCTAATAATAAAAATAAAGTGTCAAAGCTCTACCATAACATTAGCGTTCAAATAGTAACAACAATACCATTCTGCCCAAAACTTGACTACAATGTGTTCCAACCTCTCATCAGAGTAATTTCAGTTTTACAATAAATATCAATATCAATATTTATTAACTAAATAAAAGTCCACTATATCACGTTGTCAAAAAACAACACTGTTTAACATAATTTGCATTAAAAATGTATAATATATAGTTATTTTTTAATTAAAAGGTTTAATTGATAGGGCACTCCAAAAAGTCAACCTAATCAAATTAGTCAAAACAAAACACTGATTAATCTGAGGGAACCTCAATACAGGCTTTGCCTACAGAGGTCCTATATTTCCTGGATTCTTTTCTTGTAACATATCTAGAAAGTAATTTTAAGTTTTTTTTTATATGTTTGAAAATATTGAACACTGTTGAATCTATTGTAAATATTGAAAACATTTTCGGAAATAAATCATATTCTATTCTATTCTATTTTGTATGAACCGAAAACGTGAATCTTATGGATTTTTCAGTTTGTTAAAACTGAGGTGTTCACAGAATACGAGAGATAGCTCGTGCCTTATGCCTCTCTACCAAGGACAAGGTTACTTGGTTCCTGAAACTGTGTGATTGTGTTCACAGAATCCGAGAGATTGCACGTGCCTTATGCCTCTCCACCAAGGACAAGGTTACTTGGTTCCTGAAACTATGTGATTGTGTTCACAGAATCCGAGAGATTGCACGTGCCTTATGCCTCTCCACCAAGGACAAGGTTACTTGGTTCCTGAAACTGTGTGATTGTGTTCACAGAATCCGAGAGATTGCACGTGCCTTATGCCTCTCTACCAAGGACAAGGTTACTTGGTTCCTGAAACTGTTTGATTGTGTTCACAGAATCCGAGAGATTGCACGTGCCTTATGCGCCTCTACCAAGGACAAGGTTACTTGGTTCCTGAAACTGTTTGATTGTGTTCACAGAATCCGAGAGATTGCACGTGCCTTATGCCTCTCTACCAAGGACAAGGTTACTTGGTTCCTGAAACTGTGTGATTGTGTTCACAGAATCCGAGAGATTGCACGTGCCTTATGCCTCTCTACCAAGGACAAGGTTACTTGGTTCCTGAAACTATGTGATTGTGTTTACAGAATCCGAGAGATTGCACGTGCCTTATGCCTCTCTACCAAGGACAAGGTTACTTGGTTCCTGAAACTGTTTGATTGTGTTCACAGAATCCGAGAGATTGCACGTGCCTTATGCCTCTCTACCAAGGACAAGGTTACTTGGTTCCTGAAACTGTGTGATTGTGTTCACAGAATCCGAGAGATTGCACGTGCCTTATGCCTCTCCACCAAGGACAAGGTTACTTGGTTCCTGAAACTGTGATTGTGTTCACAGAATCCGAGAGATTGCACGTGCCTTATGCCTCTCCACCAAGGACAAGGTTACTTGGTTCCTGAAACTGTGTGATTGTGTTCACAGAATCCGAGAGATTGCACGTGCCTTATGCCTCTCCACCAAGGACAAGGTTACTTGGTTCCTGAAACTATGTGATTGTGTTCACAGAATCCGAGAGATTGCACGTGCCTTATGCCTCTCTACCAAGGACAAGGTTACTTGGTTCCTAAAACTGTGTGATTGTGTTCACAGAATCCGAGAGATTGCACGTGCCTTATGCCTATCCACCAAGGACAAGGTTACTTGGTTCCTGAAACTACCTCTGCCACCTCAAAGATCTGTCTTCATGAGAAGAAGAAACTGAACTTCCACTGCTTAATTTTGTATTGTTAAATATAGTAAAGCAAACATTTAAACTAATTTTTCTTCCCTTATCCTAGATAAATAGCATGAGTGTGTTTATTGATCTGTTGATTTAGAAGGTTGCAATAGTTTATAAACTAGAAAATCAAAAGGGGGGTTTAAAGGATACGTATGTTGCCTTTCAGCCTGACTTTTTAAAATTAAATTACTTGGAGGATGCAACACCATGTTGAACTGTTCAAACCATATAAATATACACTCTGATTTTGGGCACCATGTTGGACAGAGGGTGCCAAGGAATTTGTTTTTTAAAAAACTAGAGAACTGAAAAGTATGAAAACCATATTAAGGGATATTTTCCTAGCGACGTGACTGGGCTTTTTACGCTGCAAACTCTGTGTTTAGTCATTGACAAAACCACTGGTTCCTTTAAAATCCAATGAGATCTCTCTCCTAGCTGCGCGGTGCACGATTAAGCATGGACTGCGTTATGTGCTGCTTCTTCGGGAGGTCTGCTTCGAGAGCAGTCAGTCATGCAGCGTGCTGTCGTTATATTAACCCCTTAACTGCCGCGAACGTGATATGACGGGCAACTGCACGTCGCCATATAACTGCCACGCCCGTGATATCACGTTCTGCGCCGGTCAGCTGATTATCTGTCTGCTACGTCGTCGTACGGTGCAGCTCTGGTGGTGATTCCTCAAACTAGGATAAAGCAGTACACTTCTGCGCGTCTACTGCTGCTACCTGACGGGTGTTTTTGGTACTTTTTACTAAACCACGTGCGTGCATCAGTCGCGGCTGCGATTCTCGTATTTCGCTCGTTGTAGTTTAGTGTATAACGTGAATCTGTTGTGTTGCACTATATTTATTGCTTGTGAATCATATAATGGCAGATAATAATGAAGATGAGGAGGAGATAATAAGGTATTTAGACCTGCCGAGCTCAGAACTGGGTATTGTGAACGACTTCTCGGAAGATGACGACGATTGGCATGCCGATCCTATCTATAAGCCTACACCTGATTCAGAAAATAACTCGGGACTCGGACGATAATCCGGACGAACCAGGTATTCCCGATGTAATCGATTTATTAGGACCTGATAATACACAAAATATGGACGATCCTAACGATCCAGAACCGATTCAAAATGATGTTACCGATATGACTAACCTTGATATAGCGGGCCGAGTAATGCAAAACGGCCAAGAAAAAAAGCACCGAAAAAACGCCAGCAGAAGGTTAAGACTTTCAAGCCTAAGAAAAAAAGTGTTTCTAAAAATAAAAAGAAACAACCTAAATATACACATCTTTGGAACAGTGACTTTGTACCTACAATTTTTGATTTTGATGAATCTTCAAGTGGGATTGTGAATTCAAACTCATATCCTGAACCCTGCAGTGGACTGAATTGTTTTGAAAAGATGATTCTTGACTCAACCTTAGATTTTATAGTCACAGAGACCAACACACATTTTGACTACATTATTTCACATTCGCCTCCCTCAGAGAAATCTAGGCTTCAAAAATGGACCCCCCTTACATTGAAGGAGTTAAAAGTGTTTCTTGCGATTACCATGCTTATGTTACACAACAACAAAATTACGATTGAAAACTATTGGTCTACAGATCCCCTTCAAAAAATAGTGTTCCATTGTACATGTCGAAGAACAGATACTTACTAATTCTATGTCTGCTGCATTTTTCAGACAATACACAACCACCTCGTTTTGGAAGAATTAGTAAAATAAAGGAGGTTTTGGACATGTTCAAGAAATGTTTTTCCAAAAGTTTCAAACCTTTTAGAAACTTCTGTATTGACGAAAGCCTCCTACTGTTCAAAGGGCAATTAGGATTCAAACAGTTTATCCCCTCAAAAAGAAGTAGATTTGGAATCAAAATATATTTACTATGTGACTGTGAAACTGAATATGTTTTTGTCCTTATTGTGTGTACGGGGAATGATAGCGAGATAATTGACACACAGGACTTAGGAAAATCTGGTGCAATTATCACTACTCTACTTGATCCGTACTTGAACAAAAGGTCATTCATTGCCTTTACGTTGACAACTGGTACAGCAGTCCAGATTTGTTCAAGTATTTACATCTAAATCAAACAAATGCTTGTGGCACTGTTAGGTATGACCGTCTTGGAATGCCGGAGTTTCAAAAGGAGCTCGAAGTTGGACATCGAGAGGTTTACAACGACGAAACAAGTTTGGTTGTCAGATGGATTGACAAAAGACAAGTACTCATGATTACTTCTGAACATGAAGATGTAATGGTACGAACTGGAAAGTGTGATCCAAAAACAAACGAACCTATTAAAAAACCAAAAAGTGTTCACGAATATAATCGTCACATGGGTGCGGTTGACCGATCGGACATGATGATTGATAGAGTTGAAAGTGAACGCCGTTCAAAGATGGTTCAACAAACTATTTTCCATCTCATGGTTGTAGCAATCCTCAATGCACGTGCATTGTATTTGAGCAAGACTGGCGAGAAACCGACCCTACACCAGTTTCATCTTGAAATTGTAAGAAAACTGCTGGAGGAAATTGTGAAAATCGCCCAAAGAAAAAAGGAGATCGGCCCTCATCTGGAGATATACCGCAACGTCTTACGGATAGACATTTTCCAGGACCTAAGGAACTTAAATAAAAGGGAATACTTATGATGGTTTGGCTCTTCTCCTATACTAGAAAATATCAGACTCAGAGATACTTTTAAATGGGAATTTACTAATTTTAGATGATGTTCAAAATGTTATGTCTAACACCAAGGCCGGTTCAATTTAGAAGAAGGGAAGAGAGTTGAATTTTCCCCACCAACAATGTAGTCACACATGATTTCTTTCTTGAGGCTTTCAGTACACATGACACTTTCACTTTGAATTTCCACTGTCATTCCTATATAAAATTTGGCCAGTAATCTATGTATTTAAGGTCAGGTGATAATTAAAATTTGTGTTTGAAGTAGTTTTGTACTATTTCTAATACAAGGTGGTTACATGGGTGAGTAATACATTTATCTAATAAACACTTAGAGATATAATTTTGTTATACACAAATTAATTACATATATATGGATAGGCCTAATAGGTTTTTATAAGGGCACATTGCTATTTTATGGGGGCCTAATCCGGGTTTGTACATGATTACATACTTTTATATAGGCCTATTTAGCTATTATTATTGAATATTTACCGACATAAATTATGAACTGTTGCAACTTTTAGTTTTCGCTCTCCAATATCATAGTTAAGACCGAATGTTCCATCGTTAGCTCTAGATAAATATCGTCTCACCAAGGAGCCCACCGCTTATATAACCGCTAATATTGTCTCGGTACTGCTTCTTTCAACGATAGCTTGAATCGATTTATCAAAACGCATATCGTCATCCTTGTCGGGCAACGGCGTGCTAGCGGCCTCTACTATTGTTTCCTCTTAAAAAATACCCTTTTGTTGTGGTAAATTCTGTTCCGGAATCATTTTAACTTTTTCAAAAACGTCTTGTTCTGGCAAATTCGCATCATTTCCCGGTATCATTGTACTTTTTTCAAATACTTTACGGCTGGGTGTACTCATCGCACGCGGTCTAAATAAAATGGGTCTGTTCTGTTTACTTCGCAGTTCTTTTATCTCTTCGTCTTTCTTTTTCAATTCATTTATCAGCTTTTCCAACGCATTAACAACTGTTTCGTGTTGCCTTTCGATCGCTCATTTCTCATTAAATTCTCGAGTGCGATATTCTTCAGATTCCCTAAGCAATTTGTCCTGCAATTTATCCACTCCACTCTCTTCGCCTCCTCAACTGATATAGGTGTGTTATCGCGTTTTGGTAAAAGTATCATTTGATTTCTAATTTTACCGATAATACAACTGGGTGTTTTCTACAAAACTCTGCTTGCTCCCTTTGAATTCTCTTACTATCCTCATACCATTTCTCATACAATTTTTCCACTCTCTTCGCCTGTTAACTGTTCTTGGGTCTTAACTGTTACAGATGTCCTATCAGGTTGTGGCAAAAGTATCATTTGATGATTTTTACGGCTTAACGGTAATATAACTGTTTATTTTTTTTTTTTAACTCACCCGCTTCGGGTGTCATTTCATCGGGCCACATTTTATCCGCCATTTTCTGTTTTTTAACTAAAGTATTGACTATATCGCTATCACTAAAACTTCTTTTCACCATGTGTAAATATAGATTTTGAAAGTTGGTGTTTGTATATTTTTAACAAACTTATACTTCACTTTTAATAAATATAATTGGAAATTACAAGTTTAACCAATAATAATAATAATGTGTCTGGACGTGCGTCAAACGATTCGTTATAAAGTGCGTCCGTACGAAACCAACGCTAGTCACGGACGTCACGGTATAACGACCATCGTCGACGCACGTCGTCAGGTTGGATCGCACCGTACAACGATTACGGTTACCGAGCGTCACGTTTGGCCAATATAAATCTTAAAACTGTACTCTTCTTTGGAAGTAAATGTTTTAAAACATACCAAATAGCACTCTTGTCATGGGCAATTTGAAACTAAGCTAGCAGATTTTACATAATGCAAGTTAAAACTACACATTTGTTAAACATTTATATTTTTGATGTTGATAATATATATTTTTAAGTGATATTGGTAATTCAAAGGAGGGTGTGAAACCGGCACTACCTTTGTAATTATAAATTATTGTATAAATGGTGATACCTAAAAACGGTACTACCTTTATGAATCTTTAAAAATCAGTCTTGTGCAGTTCCTTTTCATAAAAGCCTCCAATTATATCTTCACTGTTTTTTGGTTCATCTTACATGAGATATACTGGTTCGGTTCACCTTTATAGTCCTAATAGGCTTTAAAAGTTAGAACCCGGATTGGGGCCCGATAAAATCTGACATATACCTCACATAACAATCATGAACATGCACTTGCAAAGCTCAACAATCATATTAAACAACAGGCTTTGTGTGAGATAACAACAGCATACGGATGGACTTTATGAGTCAACCAATTGGGATGTTGTAAGGTAGTCCCAGATTAGGACGTTGCAAGGTAGTCCTGGATTAGGACGTTGTAGGGTTGTCCTGAATTAGGACAGGGGAACGAATCGTTCCTGCCCTTGTATCATCAATCTCTTGAAAGGTAGTCCTGGACTAGGATGGGTGAACGTTTCCAGAATATAATTTGATTTTTACATGCGAAAACACATAATCTTGACTAAATACAAGGTTTGACTTAGAATTTACAGAATAAAAGTAATGTTTTTCCTATTTATATAAGTAGAAAATCTCACGACTTTGTAATGGTTCCCATTGAAGGTGGAGACAGTTGAACTTATAACCTCGGCAGATAAGAAGTGTTGAACCAATTATATTTCACACCAAGCGGAGCTTGGTGCAAGGTAAGAGACCTCACACGGACAAGCGACATGAGTCAACCAATATTTATTGAATTTCAACAATAAAATGGAGTTTTCACTTTTAAAACAGATTTTTTAATATATTAAGTGTGAGTATTAATATTGCTTGAATATCAACGCAGCACTGACCTCTGACCGCGGCCAAAATGATAACGGCGCGTGCCGCGAGATAGCAGGCTCCCGAGACGGACAGTATTTATTGAATTACAAGTATAAAATATAATTTTTTTAAATTAACTGTTTGAGTGAAAATTTATGTTTTAATAATATTTTATGAGAATTTAGAAGAATAAAACATTTTAAGAGCATTTCTTCATCATTTAACCTCAAAATTTAATTTAAAAATATAAAATTGATTTTTTAACTTTTTATTTCTTTATATTTTCTAAAGTTATTATGATGACTGGTAAATTTATAATATCTCAGTTATAGATTATCTATACTACATGTATTTACAAAGAAAAAATATTAAAACTCATTAATTTTATTTATTTATTTCTTAGAAAAATGTAAATTATCGACACAGTACGTTGTTTGGTTGCAAACAGTTACAATAAAATATACCAGATAGTAGCACTTGATAGGAATAGAAAAATATAAATTATCGACACAGTACATTGTTTAACTCCAAACAGTTACAATAAAATATACCAGATAGTAGCACTTGACAGGAAATCGTTGAAGTGAGGAGTCGATTGATATTAGTACCCTATAATAATCGTGTGATAAACCAGCCATCTTTCTAATGGGAGGCGCAATGGTTATTACCCAATTAAAATCAATAGATAAACAAGTAATCTTTCTAGGGCGGAGCTTGCCGCAAGATAACAGTCCACAGACAGATAGACTTTGTGAGTCAGCTGTTGTTTATTGAATCTTTCCACACCAATTGTATTCTAAAACAATTTTTTTAATTAAAATATTGTTTTTTTGTATTTATTGTTAAATTAGTAATGAAATCGCTCGTTTATAAAGTAAAACATGGCTCAAGTTAGGTTTGAGATGGTTTTAGAGCCTAAAAACATTTAAGTAAGGTTTGCGAATTTAATCCAGGTCACATGACTCGACCTTCCACATTTTGGACGTCGTACGAACACTTTACATCTACTTGTATATTCATATCTTGCAAGAGAAATGAAAATTTTAAGTTGCAACTTGAAAATATGGAAATTCTTAGAGATCGATGTAACGTGCGGTACTGGCAAAATACTTATCCGAATCCGAAAACTATCTGATCTGTAACCTTCACTATCCGATCCGAACTTAAGATATCCGAACCGAAACCGATCCGATGTAAAAATTCACTACCCGTACACCTATACAATTCACTAAAAGAATAATCTTTTGATGACATTACAATAGCCATTTCCACATTTTCATCCATCTCTTATTCTGCGAACTGTCACCTAAAATCTAAACACTAGTTTCTGTGTTAATAGATCACTTTAGATATGATTGTAATCTAGTTGTCACGGGACGCATAGGTGTAGCGTGATGAATAATGTTATAACGCCACTTATATAGATCCTTGAAAAACGCATTTGTGCTGTGCTAATATTTAATACCTCTTACCTGACCAAGCTACATTCTTAGCTTTATCACATCGCACGCAGCAAGTGCTCAATACTGGCTGAGATTGAAGGAAAACTCACCTTTAAACTTTGAATCTATATATTAATACGCGAGGGGTATCATAACTCGATAACAGCTTGACGGATTTTAACGTTTCAGATGTCAAAATAAAGGTATTTTTACGTAGATTTGCCAATATGTCTCAGAATTTTAAGAAAGGGCATCACGTAAATACAGTAAAGGGCTGAACTTTTGGAACAGTGGCGCTATCCGACGACAGAGGTCTAAACTTCGTATTGATTGAAAGGGGGTTGTTATCATCCGTTTTAATATCAGGTGTTATGTTTGTTTACAACTGAAGTAACCTTTCATTAGGTACAAACTTGCTCGGACTCGAGCAACAGGACAACTAGTTATCTTTAAAAGGAACAGGATGTCAGACTTTAGTTACCTAATGTATTGAATAATTTTTTTTATGAGATCTAGAATCATCATCAAACCATGATATTAATTTGTGAATAACGTAACAAATAACTAAGGAGTATAAAAATAATACATTTCTCAACCAATAATTTATTTTCTCTTATATAGATTATTACATTACAATAATATATATAAAAATAATTATACATTTCTACATACAACCCATGCATATAAAGATAGATATCAAAGAACACTCTTCTCATAAAATTAGACTAGTTTCAGAGATGAATCTTTTGTCCTATTAGCTTCTAACGCAGATAATTTTCTATTTTTTATTTATATAAAGCAAATGATTTTCAACTGCATTAGTAAAATATTTTGTTAAACAAGACCAATGATACCAAATGACCACTAACTAAACAGTTAGAGTACGTTTTCATGCAACATCAAATAACCTAAACGAGTGAAAAAATTAAAAACAAAAAATTAAAACTGTACTCGATAATGGAGGCAAAAACCTTTGTTGTGAATAATATTGGATACTATTTAGCTTTTAGAGAATGTAAGCCTTATCACTGAATGAAAATCTTCTTGCAGGATGGTGGTCTAGACCAACTTTTTTTAATTTTATCTGTAAAAATAAAGAACCTGCCTAAATATTAGAATTAGGCTTTATATTAGGACGTTCTGTGGTTAGTTTTGAGTGTTGACTTTTTTCGTGTTCTGTGTTATGTAATTAGTCAAAGGAAAATGAAAAATAGATTTTTACCTTGGACGGTTAGAACTTGAAGTAGAGAAACATTGAATAATTTTTGTTATAGGAAGGATTGTTCATGTGTAAATAAATTTAATCATACTTCAGTTTTTGTTTTTGTGCTTCATACTATGGATACTTTTTAACTTTACCAGAAAATGTACTAGTAATTTGAAAAATGTGGTGTATTCCTGGAATGTCTATTGCACACTGAATCAAACCAGTTATAATTTCATCAGAAAATGGGTAAAATAAACCAATGTCACCTTGTGTCAATCATAAGGACCTCATTTCAAGCCTAAATTAACACAAAGAATAGTGAGTTCACCAATAAATTTTGTAATGTGGTCCTATTAAATGCTTTAACCCTTTTGGTGCTAAGGAGTCACTTACTGACCATTTTTACTGAACTAGGAAAATATGGTAAATCCTTTTACTATTTCAGAATAGAATATAAACGTTTTTCCTAAAAGTAGGAGGGGAATGAACCCTGCACAGGAGCAGATATAGCTAGCAGCAAGGGTCATCCAATCTAGATTATAAGTAGGAGGGGAATGAACCCTGCACAGGAGCAGATATAGCTAGCAGCAAGGGTCATCCAATCTAGATTATAAGTAGGAGGGGAATGAACCCTGCACAGGAGCAGATATAGCTAGCAGCAGGGGTCATCCAATCTAGATTATAAGTAGGAGGGGAATGAACCCTGCAGATATAGCTAGCAGCAGAGGTCATCCAATCTAGATTATAAGTAGGAGGGGAATGAACCCTGCAGATATAGCTAGCAGCAGAGGTCATCCAATCTAGATTATAAGTAGGAGGGGAATGAACCCTGCAGATATAGCTAGCAGCAGAGGTCATCCAATCTAGATTAAGTATGAAGGGAATGAACCCTACACAGGAGCAGATATAGCTAGCAGCAGGGGTCATCCAATCTAGATTATAAGTAGGAGGAGAATGAACCCTGCACAGGAGCAGATATAGCTAGCAGCGTTCATCCAATCTAGATTATAAGTAGGAGGGGAATGAATCCTGCACAGGAGCAGATAGCTAGCAGCAGGGGTCATCCAATCTAGATTATAAGTAGGAGGGGAATGAACCCTGCACAGGAGCAGATATAGCTAGCAGCAGGGGTCATTCAATCTAGATTATAAGTAGGAGAGGAATGAACCCTACACAGGAGCAGATACAGCTAGCAGCAGGGGTCATCCAGTCTAGATTATAAGTAGGAGGGGAATGAACCCTGCACAGGAGCAGATATAGCTAGCAGCAGGGGTCATCCAATCTAGATTATATCAAATCAAGTTTACCAAATTTCTCTATAAGTTCAACTGCGGATATGAGTAACAAAAGCTTATTTAGGCATAATTAACACACAATCACACAATAGAAAGCCATTTTATCATTCTTACAAACTTTATTTCCTTTACGAGTAATAAGCCAATGCTAACTGCAAAATCAGAGATGTGTAACTTAGAAAAAAATTTCTTTCCAGTAATAAACACACATATTAAGTATTTACTGGAACAAAGTGGAATCTTGAATTCAGTTAGCGTTAGGATTTAAATTGGATACCATATAATTCGAATTTAAATTATACCAAAAAATAAGAAGCACAAACAAAGTGTCATTTAAACAATAGGTACAATGTGTCCAAAAACATACATTGATATTTTACTAGCGTGTTTGTTACATCATTTGGAGTAAAAAAATCCCCTATGGTTGCTGCAATGTTTTTTTTCACTTAATAATTTACCTCTGAAACGGGTTTTACCAATTTCTTTCAAATTTACTAATCAAGACAATTACAGTAATAAACTCAGCTTGATAATCCGTTTAAAAATGATAGCCATTTAAATATTTTATCTCAAAATAACTCAAAAACCCTAAACTGTCATAAAGAAATTAAAAAATTAGTTGCTTTTAGCCCATTTCATTGAAACCTTTGAAATGCTAAACAAGCAGACTTTAACGATGAATGCTGCTACTCTCTACGGACCTTGGAAACTTAGCACTATTAAGAATGCACGACCAAAACTATCATGAATCAGTACTTTACTCTGGTTGATTAATCATTTAAAAAACAATCAATTACGTTAAATATGTGGATCTGGACCTATACTGGATCTTCCGTATATAAAATAAGGACATAAACTGCAATATTGCAAGATTTATCTAGTCTACAAAACATTCTACCCTACAGTCAGAATAAAATTGTTGTTGTTTATATAACAACAAAAAACTGCTAAAAAACACTAAAAACGACATAATGTTAAGACCGCTTTGACTTTGAAGAGACACCTAAAGGGTTAAATTTGTTGCACATAAACTATTAAAATTCATGATTTTTGGGTGGGAATATTTTTGAAAAATAAAGATCAAAAGACAGGTTTGCGTGAAGAACAATTATGAGTGTTTTTCAGGCTAAAAATGTATTTATTAAACAAGAACAATATTATTCAGAACTAATAAAGAGTAACAATAAATAATTTAGAAGAGCCAAGAACTTCCAAGCGTCGGTAGAGATGGCATTGCAGTGATGTTAGTGTTTTGAGAGCCTTTGCTATGTTTAGTACACTCAAGTTGCATGTTTCCATGTTTACCACCAACAACAACAGTTAATACAATAACCTCTACTCTGACTGCATTTGATGCTAACTTTTAAAATCACTGCATCATAAAAAAATTGACTTATAATAGAAACATAAAATAAGTAATTACATATTTTTGGTTAATATAAAGCTTTTATCATTCAAATATCAGTTATCCAAATCAATGGACCTTTCTGATATAAATCAAAAATTAAAAATACACTTTCAGCACTTAATATATTTAACAGTGCAGTAATACGTAGTAAAAACATATGATAAAAAATAACACATATTAGTTTATTTCACAGGATAACACAGAACGTTATAGCATATTATGAGACCCTGAAATAACAATGGTTGTATTCTGAGACCATGTTCGGTAACTACCACTGATAACTTGCTCACCAGAGAAAAGTGTCCAGTGGTGAAATGCTCCCAAAACAAGACTGAAAACTTTGAAACCAGAAAAATGTTTTTTTTTTAATGGATGCCATTTTTTTACAGCAGGCAATGCTTTGGAGACAAGAAATTACAACAACCAATCAGAAGACAGTGGTGACCAAGACATTGTATGACGAAGGCAGTAAGTAAAACTGACACCAATGAGCAACTGATGAGGGTTTGTATTTGTTTTCCAGTTACTCACCAAACGTGATTCCAAAATACAACCAATTTTACTATAAATAATATGAAATAAACAAAGAGAATGAACCACTTGGCTAACTGATCACGATCATCATCAGCCACTCTACATAACAGTTTTATTTTAAAGTGATCATAACCGAGAACCAAATTTTATTACATAATTGGACCAAAGAAAATTGGAGTCAACTAATCACCAGTAAAAACATGTAAAACTACTCATTCTAAAAATAAACAAACTAAATAGTGATAGTCATCAAACAAACAAAATTTTGAAATGCACAGAATAATATACAAAAAGTATAAAAACAATATGATGAACTACATTTGTATTAATATGGAATCCTATATGTCAGGCAGTTGTAGCAATTATAAAGACTATTTTCAGAATAAATTGGATCCTAATCTAGAGGCATGTCTATTACTATAATGTAATCTCAGCTTTCCTTGGTCCCTTAGTTCTACCAGGGAAAGAAACTATTTAGCAATTTTCAAATGTTACCAATATACATTAACTTTGTACACAGTTCACTCCCATTGAAAGGCTGTAAATTTGAATATTTCTACTTCAAAAATTTGTTGAATCACAATCTATTATGTATCTGCAAAATAGTGATGATTGCAATATGCATTGGATATTACATGGCCATTCCAGTTTGTCCAAGAAAAGTAGAAAATCCTAGCTAACCAGTAAAACAAGTTTTCTAAACTTCTACTATAACATTAAACTATATCCACATTATTCCACCGGATCAAGCGTAACTTTTATCAGTCATACGTATTCTCCTTACATAACAAAATATTAGGTATCAATCTACTGGTTACTTCATCAAAAAATATTAACTGTCAAAGAATGAAATATTTATTTAAAAGCATTAAAAAATTAATACAAAATTCCTTAAAAATAACTCATGAAAAATCCTGTGTTGAGTTATAGTTAAACCTAAATAGGTAAATGTAAAACAACAATACAACGATGAACTAGAATGTGTTTAAGCGGCTTCCCGTTCCCCGACATGTTTGAAGATGTTGGAGAGTTCGTCGAGCAGAGTCTCGGTCCTGTACGCCACGCGGATGTCCGGCACGTTTGTGCGACTGATGTCATTGCCTGCGACTCCCTCCTTGGTGTAGTTTGGGCCCAGCCAGTACTGCTTCATCTCGTGAGGGAACCCACTCATGATGACACTGTTGCGTGCGAGCTCACACATGTCGCAGGAGCTGAGCTTCCACACCTGAGCTGCGATGCTGTACTCCTCCATCAGCGGCTCCTGGAACATCACACGAGAGCTTGTGGTGATAAGCCTTTACTGCCTCCAACTACACTCAAGGTGTGATCAACTGATTTATCAGTAAATGGTGACTGACAAAAGTTGTTTGTAGAGTTTGCTTTCTATCCAGAATATCCAGTATTATATATCCAGAATATAAAGTGTATATTGCAGTATCATCATACTGGATATAGAATGTTTTGGATATATTTGGGGTTGGAAATTTAAGTGTTCCAGCTATTGTAAAATGATTATATTTACACTTAGTTTTGAATAAGGAGAAGCAAGAGCTAAGAATCGTTGGTGTACCTTGCACGTTTTCACAGTTGCCTTACCTTGGTGAAGTGGAATTGCAGTGGGTCGTCGGTGGAGAGGCTGACACACAGGCCGCGAGCCAGGTACTCAGGCAGGGGGTTACGGTGGTAGTTGAGGAACAGAGAGTTGTTGCTGAGCGGGGACATGGCTATGCCTATCTGGGCTAGGTAGTACAGGAACTGCAGCACTGGTACCTGCAAACAAAGAATCGTCATTTATAGCCAGTTATAAATTACACGATCCAGTCGTTATCTCTGGCCGATCTCGTGTGTAGAAACACCAATTACAGCCAATATCAGAAGACCCGTTCGCCATTTTCGGCCATTATACATGGTCTACTTGTTTTAGCGAATTTCCCCTATAGGGAAGTTAGCGAATTTCCCCTATAGGGAAGAAGCTATTACCGTAGTCGGCATGGTAAGACCTAGGCCCGGGACCATGATAACTTTTCGTTTTGAGGTCCCCAGACCCCAAAAACACCATTCGTTCGAAACTGTATATATATATATATATATATATGTGTCCGTGAGCACGATAACTCCCGTAAAAATTATCCGATTTTAATGAAATTTGGTATGAACGTGTAAAGCAACATTTATGACTTTAAGTTCGAAAACCAGCCAGATCGCTCTATCCAAAGGGGTATTTTGGGGGGGTTTTGTACCCCAAAAATGGGTTTTTTGAATTTTTTACATATAATTTTTGAAATTGTCAAATTTAAGTTTTTACTATTGGATTCAGCTTAAAAAAACACACAATTTGGTATTTTGATCATTCTTCTACGTCAATTGGTTCCCGAGATATTGAAAGTGCTAAACACAGTACGTTGTCTAATGTTATTCTTATGGAGGAAAAGAAAAATGTTATATCTCGCTTATTTATGAACGTATTTGGACGAAACTTGGTATACGGCCAAAACACAGTGAAACTAGTTTTTCAATAATCATTGATGATGGCAAACACCGCGATATTTTCTTAAGTAACAATTGGTCTTAGTTAGGAACAAGTCCACAAGATTCATGAATTATTCATATTTGCTTTAAAATATGTACTAGTAAAAAATCTAGAACTTTTGAGAGTCTAGTTATTAAATTTTAAAAAAATTCACATCAAACCAACATTTATGGAATTTGGAAAAAATCCAAAATTATTTAGAATGAAATTTAGAGTTGCATCAAACCTGCATACTCAGCGAATTTCAAATGGTACTTCACAACGTCATGAAGCCACTTGCCAACTTTCATCAAAGCATATTCATCAATATGCGAGATATGACATTTGATTTATTCTCCGTAAGGAAAACATTAGGACTGAGTATGCGGGTTTGCTGCATCAAGGACCACAAAAATCGGCTTTTTAATTAAATACCAATGGACCACTAGATAAAGCAACATTTCAAGTTTTACCAATTTATATTCATAAACAAGCAAGATATCACATGTTTCTTATTCTCCATAAGAATAACATTATAGCTGCTGAGTACGCAGGTTTTCTGCCATGGGGACCACAAAAAATGGGTTTTGAATGCAAACATCAGTAAACCCCAACATATAAAGCCACATACCAAATTTCATTAATATACGTTCATTAATGAACGAGATATACAATTTTACTCATTCTCCATTAGATTAACATTTTGGACAACGTACAACGTGTGTTAAGCACTTTCAATATCTCGGTAACCAACTGACGTAGAGCGATGATCAAAATACCAAATTGTTTTTTTAAGCTGAATTTAATGGTGTAAACCAAAATTTGGGTTTAAAACAATTAAATGTAAAAAGTTCAAAAAGCCCATTTTTGGGATACAAAACCCCCCTTAAAAAAGAGCGACCTGTCTGCTTCTTGAACTCATGAAAATAGATGCTGCCTTACACGTTTAAACCAAATTTCATCAAGATCGGACTATTTTTAAGAAAGTTGTCGTGCCTACAGACAGATATATATGAATTTGAACAAATGCTGTTTTTGGCATCTGGGCCTCAAAACGAAAAGTTATCATGGTCCCGGGCCTAGGTCTTACCATGCCGACTACGGTAATAGCCTCTTCCATAGGGGAAATTGGCTAAAAAGATGTTAAATAGCAAGGCTTACATGATATTTGATGCCAAAACGTTACTTACTTTACGGAGAAGGAGGCCATGAGAAATGTTCTCGGCCATCATGAAGCCACAGACGAGGTGCTGCACAGGGCCGGCCTCCCCACAGTGGGGGCGCAGCACAAACGTGTTAAGCCCCTGCTCCCTGCCACACAGCAACAAGGCAATATAATGAAGTGTACAATACATGAAGCCACAGACGAGGGAGTAAATTTGGATTTATTTAATTAATGATCATTAAAAGGAATACAGTATGACATACAAATTATTTTAATACAAATTATTAATATTTATATTTATTTATATATATATATATATATATATTTATGTTATATTTATTTTCATACAAATTATTCTAATTTTAATTTGGCTGCTAGGCCAAATTTGTAATCGTTCTTCGAAGTACAACCTTTTTCTCTCAAAGGTCTGTATTGGGTCTCTTAAATTTATTGTCTAACTTGAAAATTTTGAATCAAGAGTTGGCTTGGATATTATTAAAGAAATTGGTTTGTAAATTTGGCAGAATGTTTAAATTCATATTATTGAAATGTACATGATCCTCCTGATCATAAAAACCAACAGAACTTTACGAGGACGAGGATGTTGCAACATAAACACTGCATTTTTTTAAATAATTCGTAGGGGTGATTTTTGGCTTGAGCTGAGACGAGCCGAGCTTTTTTTCTAAGTTCTCGAGCCGAGCTTTTTATGAGAATTTTCTCTAGGGATGTGCAATATACTGGTAGTGTTTTCTAAATCGAGCCAAAGGCGGCAGACATTTTTCAAAGTTCTCGAGCTTTGTGCATTTTTGATTAGGCCTATATTTATTCTTTATTTACATTATGTTAAAAAGAACAAACATTCAATTCATTATGGTAATGTATTGTAATTTATAACTTTCAATATTAGTCAGCTTTCATTCACTTCTTCTATATTCATTATGTCTACGTTCAATAAATAAAGGCCTACAGTGGGAAAATAACAAAATAGGTAGGCTACTAAAAAGGAAAATTTATTGAGACCACTTGTAGATGGTAACAAACAATTTTTGTTTCAATATGAAGTAGGTAGCCTACATAGGGGAAAAATAACCCAAAGGAAGAGAACTACACATTTTTAACTAGGCTGATAAGCCCACAGTTAACTAATGCAGTTATTACCGAATTCATTAATAGCCATAATAAACGGATTATATGTCAATATGTACTCTCCATGTAACCAAACACTTAAGGCCTAGCCTAGGGAATTGCCAAAACCCAGTAGCCTATATCTTTCATTCAACAGTTTGTAAATAGTAAATTTTAGGTTATCCTTTTATAAATATAAGTTAGTTAAACCAGTCTTTATATCTTATTGTACTCACTGAAATAAGTTATCCAATAACGTAGGCCTAGCTTATGTTGTATCTAACCTATTAACTAATAGACTTAACCTATTATATCTGCTTCTGAAAAAGTACGTTTCAAAAGCAGAAGGTGGAAGAGGTTCGTCAATGCATTGTTCTTCCATAAATGCTTTAACAATTTGATAGCATACAATTACAAAATGATGTGCTTTCTACTGACGTTTACTCACAAATTCAAAAAATCCCGCGGAGTTAACAATGTTAAAAATACGATTTTAATCGCACAGCTGTAGCGTTACAAGTTGCAAAGCACTGCACCATTTTGATCAGTCATGCCTTGCCCCTAGTTAGTACATAGAATATAGGGGTGTGCGAGTAGTGATTTTTTTAATCGAGTCGAGTCGAGTCGAGTAGTGCCAATTATTTTCGAGTTTTGAGTATTTTCGAGCGAGTATTTGCCATCAATTGGTAGTTTAAATAGTGTAATGGGATTTTGATACCACCCTAGATTTGATAATCTAAACATGGTTTCTAACTAATACATGAGTAGCAATACAAAGTTTTGGCCAGTACAATCAAACTGGATTACGTATTGACTAACAAAACAAGGTTTGATATTCGTTTCCAGCCGATGAAATAGGAACCTGTTGTCATTTGGCCAATTTCAACTGGTCTAGACATCGCTTATAATCAATATTAAATGACGAAATCGTTAGTCACGGCCGAAATTGCGCAATCCGATCGTCATTTACGGCCGTTTTTACGTGATGCAATCACCTTTTATGGCCGTTACTACGCATTTTGGCCGGTCGCAATCGTTCGCGGTCGTCATTTTCGGCCTGTTTTACATGATGCGATCGCCTTTTGTGGCCGTTACTAGGCGTTTTGGTCGGTCACAGACGTTCGCAGTCATCATTTTCGGCCGATTTTACGTGATGCGATTGCCTTTTGCGGCCGAAATTGCGCGGTCCGATCGTTATTTTCAGCCTATTTTACGTGATGCAATCGCCTTTTGCCGCCGTTACTACGCGTTTTGGTCGCTCGCAATCGTTAGTGATTGTTTGGTAATCGGCGGGAAATACTCGCTCGAACTTTCGAGTAGTTTTCAAAACTTCGAGTCGAGTTCGAGTATTAAAATACTCGGCCGAAAACTCGAAGTTTCGAGTACTCGCACACCCCTAATAGAATATAATCAAACTTTTAAATAATATGACCACCGGTATAATAAATATGCATTACGTAATCATTCAGAATATTTTTTAATCTTAAGATTGTGTGAACCTCGCAATTAGTGATTTTGAAGTGTAAATTATTACAACAATGATGTAACACTAATCATTGTTAACTTTAACAACTACAATATGATTACAGTTGTATTTATATTCACTTTATCTCTAAGTACTTCAGATGATTATTAGTTATTCATCACCTACAACTTTCAACTTTGTCCCTAGCTATTGGTCACGCTAAAAAATTATTACATTATAACCATCTTCACTCAACGTCTTAAGGCAGTTCGCAAAGTGGGTATGCAAACAGTGTTGCCAGACGTAATTTCAGACTCCAGGGAATATAACTAGGTGTACGCTCATTCCTCGTGTATAAGGATAATTGAAACACATGATCAAACTTAAATCGAGTCTCATAAAAAATTCAATATCTGATTTGAGTAACATCATCAGAATACATTCCGTTATCATTTAACTGCCACCAGAATCCGGGTTTTATGTCTATATAGCTATAGTTTTACTCACTTCTCCCCTAAGAATCAATTATCGCGGTAGCTGAGAGGGTATTGCACTGGCCCTTGGAGTGTAAGGTTGCAGGTTCGGATCCCGCCGCCGACCTAACATTTTATCCGTAGAAAAACATACATACATTTATCACTTGTTTTTATCAAAGTAAATGTTGTATAAATACGTAAATTTATTTATTTTAAAATAAATTGAAGATTTCAGGCATGGTTTGTTGTTAGGATTGGCATGGGTGCGTTATCTTGGAACAAACAGAGTATTTTGGGCTAAGCAGTGACTTTAGCAGTGTGGTTAATTTAACTTTTAAGAGAACAGCGAGTTTCCTATATGAACTAATGTTAACAATTTCTATAGGCCAAGTCAAAATATCCTTAAGGATTAACAATAAGTCGTCAGGTCCAGTTATTTAGATGAAAAAATGAGATTTCAATATATTGTTTCAATAGCCTAGGCTATCATGAAATTAAATGCTATAAACATGGGTTGGCCCAAGTCCGAACATGAAACTTTTAAAATGACAAGTAGCCTAAGTGTATATGCCTACATTTTATAGTCATAGGTCCAAGTTTATGATGAAAACAGCTCACTGTAATCCAAACCTAGGAGATGTCAAATCATTTCAGGTAACCTGTACAAAAGGCTTAGTTTGGTTAGAATAGTTTAAAGCTTTTGTTTTGGTTCGCTACAACATTCCTGGAAATGTGTTTAAAGTATTTTACAACAGTTGTATTTTACAAAATGATATTTCAATATATTGTTTCAATAGCCTAGGCTATCATGATATTAAATTCTATAAACATGGGTTGGTCCAAGACCTTACATGAAACTTCTAAAATGGCAAGTAGCCTAAGTGTATAGGCCTACATTTTATAGCCATAGGTCCAAGTTTATGATGAAAACAGCTCACTATAATCCAAACCTAGGATATGTCAAATCATTTCAGATAACCTGTATAAAAGGCTTAGTTTGGTTAGAATAGTTTAACGCTTTTGTTTTGGTTCGCTACAACATTCCTGGTAATGTTTAAAGTATTTTACAACAGTTGTATTTTACAAAATGATATTTCAATATTTTGTTTGAATAGCCTAGGCTATCATGAAGTTAAATTCCATAAACATGGGTTGGTCCAAGACCGTACATGAAACTTCTAAAATGGCAAGTAGCCTAAGTATATAGGCCTACATTTTATAGCCATAGGTCCAAGTTTATGATGAAAACAGCTCATTATAACCCAAACCTAGGATTTGTCAAATCATTTCAGATAACCTGTATAAAAGGCTTAGTTTGGTTAGAATAGTTTAAAGCTTTTATTTTGGTTCGCTACTTAAAGCTTTTATTTTGGTTCGCTACAAAATTCCTGGTAATGTGTTTAAGGTATTTTACAACATTGTATTGCCAGTTTAATGTCGGCTTACTCTTACTGTAATCCGACCCTAGCCTATGTCAAATTATTCAAGATAACCTTCCAAAAAAGGCTGTTTGGTTAGAATAATCTATAGCTTTTATTGTGGTTACCTACTACATTACTGGTAATGTATTTTAGGTAATGTAGACAATTTTTATTATTAATTTACTGAAAATATGACCTAGCAAATAATTGTCCTACAAAATAAATTTTAAGGTTGTTCGCTTACTGTGACTAACTTCATCAACGCTTTCTAGACAAATTAAGGCTTTGTATACTTTTTGCACATGACAATCACAATATTACCAATTGTCTAAGAAAATGTAATAAAACAAACTATTTTATAAGTTAAGTTAATATCTTAGGATCTACAGTCATCAAAAAGTTACTTTTAGTTTTTTGATCTGCCACACACGTTATCTGTCGTCTGCCACTGTTACAATCGTCGCCTCCGACGACTGACAATATTTACACAGAGTAGGCGTACTAAGGGAATATTAACTGTACAGATATTTTTTTTAAACGTACACTTAATTATTTATAAAATAATAAATATGCTCACAACTTAAAAATATACTTTGATTTATCTCTCTTGTGTGTTTTTTGTTGGTAAAAAACTTTTGTTATCCAGTATAACAAAGTATACGCTAGTAAACTAACTATTGGTACTATGTATGTTGAAACATAGACGTCGGCTAAATTTTAACGATTCAAGTACCACTAAAATGGCTTACAATGTTATTCTTATGGAGAAAAAAATAAATTTAGTTTTAAGATAATTTGATTAATACTGAACGAAATTACCTGAATAACGAACTCGACCGAGATTTTGACCTGTTAAGTATTTCACTTCGTTCAATTATCCAATTATTGTGTAATGTACGAAGTTCTAAGTTGTAGAAAAGGAAAAGACTGTACCGATGCAACAGTTAGAAAAAGTGTTTTCATAGATTTTAGTATTTTTCTGGGGTAATTTTTCTGGAGCAGTACGATTGTTGTATTAATTATTAATTTGATTACTAACCGTGAAATATTGTACAACTCAACTGGACAACGGCAACAGTGCATTGCAAACAGAATAGTGTGATATGTCCACTTGATGTGATTGAGCGTAGAGAAAGTAGCTCCATTGCGTTGGTTGATCAAGTCAGCAGTTTAAAACAGTACTTTAATATTTTTTAAACGAAGGACCGAAAGCATTAGCATTGCTGAATTATATTTGTTATTTAGCTCTATCGACGCAAACTACGAGAATTCTAACTTTGATTCTGGAACATTTTTGCTTTAAATTTACTTTTGTAGACGACTCTTTTCAATAGTCTGCGTTTTAAATATTCGGCTCGAACTTCGAACTTTTATGCAAATCTCGAGCCGAGCCGAATACTGCAATATTCGGCTCGAAGATCAAATACTCGCACACCCCTAATAATGTGTTAAGGTTACTTACTGAACCCTACGACAATGCATTCTCGAGCAACATCCATGTACTTATCCTTTACAATCCACGGAATTAACATCGATGACTAGTTTTTAGGTTTGGGGATTTGTTTTGCTATCAAAATTTATCAGCCCTCCCCCTATCCCCCGGAAATTATGTCACTCAAAATTATATATATAAGAGAGAGACATTGAGCAATTAATTTGAAAACACCAGAGTTGTTACAAGTCTGATACATACGTGCGGAAGTGATTGAGCACTGTCATATTGGCGTAAGTGTAGTACTGGTAGTAGGCGTAAGGGGGGTTCTCCACGTCATCCCACTGGTCGGGTGTCGTCACATCCTTGTCAAACAGAGGGTTCTCTGGCTTGCTTTCGTCATCCACACTGTCAAACCCTATCACCTGCACACCACAAACATTCATTATTAGATGCAGTACTGGTAGCAGGCGTAAGGGCGGTTCTCCATGTCATCCCACTGGTCGGGTGTCGTCACATCCTTGTCAAACAGAGGGTTCTCTGGCTTGCTTTCGTCATCCACACTGTCAAACCCTATCACCTGTACACCACAAACATTCATTATTACATGCAGTACTGGTAGCAGGCGTAAGGGCGGTTCTCCATGTCATCCCACTGGTCGGGTGTCGTCACATCCTTGTCAGAGGGTTCTCTGGCTTGCTTTCGTCATCCACACTGTCAAACCCTATCACCTGTACACCATAAACATTCATTATTACATGCAGTACTGGTAGTAGGCGTAAGGGCGGTTCTCCTCGTCATCCCACTGGCCGGGTGTCGTCACATCCTTGTCAAACAGAGGGTTCTCTGTCTTGCTTTCGTCATCCACACTATCAAACCCTATCACCTGTATACCACAAACAATCATTATTATATGCAGTACTGGAAGTAGGCGTAAGGGAGGTTCTCACTGTGGCCATATGAGAAAATGACGTGAGGTACGTGGAATTTCATACTGACCATTGAGAGGGGCCATACAAGCAGTGGCCACACTACCCCAGAGGAACGTTTTAAAAGACTCTATCCGAGTGCAAAGGGTTTATAAACCTTTGATTAGAAGATACAGCCCTCTTAGAGCCAGCCAGCTGGCCCAGAGTAGCCTTTGGCCTGATTTACTACACACTGTTAATTGGGAGCCAAATTGTCTCTTTAATCCACAGCTAGAACTAAAAGCAGAATAGTTTTTTTCAACAGGTAATAGATAAGATGTTGGCCTACTCACGTATTGCAAGAACTGGTGCAATTCTGGGTGTGTGGTAGGGTCGTTGGTGACCTCGAACAGAGGCAGGAAGATGTTGGTGAGCAGCTCTTGGAAGTTGTTCATCAACTTGTTGGTGCGAAAAATGTCGTAGAGACGAGGGATCTGTATGAGCCAGCGCACGTTGTCACTGTACACGTTGTTGGTGGTGGCCCACTTGGCCAGCTTGTCCCACTCGTCCGTACTCTTGCCGTAGATACTCAGCCGCAACTCGGCATTCTGATACTTGCTCTCCTCCAGGTCCGAGGAAACTTCCTGTCCAGACATTGAACGTATGAGCCACCCGTGTTGTTACTCGAGTATAACCAAACTAACATTTGCACAAGAATGTGAATCTTTCCAGCATTTGCAATGAGACAAACATTTTTAAATTTAACTCGAGTGAAATAATTTAAATATTTTAAATTATTAAATTACAATATTTAATATTTTAAATTTAAAATTTTTAATTTAATATTTTTTAATGTTTTAATAATTTAATATTTTTAATTTTGAATAAGGGTGATATTTACAATTTTGATTGACTCTTTTAGGTTACTTTTACCTGAAATGTTCCAAAAATTATTGAACTGTCTTGACAAGGACCTGATTACTAATTTCATCACTTTTATTTTTCAAGGTATACTTGCTCAATTGTTGTTAACTGAAGTTTTAATATGTCTTTTTCTTTGTAAATTTAAGTAGCTTGGTAATTCTTTTTTTGAGTTTCCTATCAAAGCAATAAGGTAGGGATGGGTCGGTTGCACTTTTTATCGGTTCGGTTTTTTACAAAAAAACTGTTGTCGGTTTACGTTATTTTTAAGAACTTAACAGTCTCATAACAGAAACATAACTGTCTCATCCATACATTAAAAGTTTCCACCTAGATTCTGAAATTCTGCCTATCTTAGATCACAGGGTCATTATCAACTCACAAATAACGTTTTTACCAAACTTTAATTGATTATATACCTATTCAGACTTTGTTTCACTGGTTTACATAAATACTACTACAGAAACACTACGCAGGAAAGTTGGTTAAAAAGTCACAAGTAATCAATCAAAGAAAAATGAAATGAATTTAAATTAAATATTCTGGACCATTACAAAACTAATTAATCACCTAGGCTTAAAACAATTTTTAGCCAAATAATAACAAAGTTAGTCTAGGGCAGTAACATAGTCTTAGTAATCTTTAACTTATTGTTAAGATGTTAAGGTTTAGCCTACTGTAGGCCTCAACTTAAAAAAAAAATAAGTCTACCTGGGTTTGCTGATATTTTAGTTTTGCAGACTTTTGAAACCCTCGAATCTTTTTTTTACAGGAAGGATATATAATGGTAAATACAGTAGGATTTATATTTACGGAAACAGTAAGACTAGAACTACCTCCGAGGACGGGGTTATTAGCAATGTCAATTGGGCTAAATGATAGATTGTCGACTAATTCTTCTTCTGGCATTCTCGGCGACATTAACAAACTTTCTTAGTCAAAATGTCCGACTTTATTAAATACACAGTAAAATTGACAGTAATCCCTTAGACCCTTTTAGACGTCGCGTCGTCGTCTGCTAGTGAGTGATGTGATATGCACAATCTGATATAAACAAATTTACTTGCGAAGGTTATACGTGAGTTGTCGCCCGAAGACACTGACAATCCTGGTGTCTGGAGTCAAAAACACTAGTGATCCTGGCGTTTGGAGGTCGAATCTCGTGCTTCTTGTTGTTCTTGTACTCAATAATTTGTTTATGATACATACAAATTATTAACTAAATTACTATATATTACGGTACATTGAACCGTACCAAATTTATACCGACAACCGAGGTACAAAATATTTTACCGTACCGATCTGAAATGTTTGGTACCGCAGACCCCGCTTTACTGATTTTAGCTGTATTGAATGTATATGCTGATTTTAGCTGTATTGAATGTATATGGTCAGGGGAGAATATGGAAAAACAGGTTTTTCTCATAATACTAATATAACTTTTCAAACAATTTCCACTTCTTTTAATTTCTAACAAACTAAGACGTTTTCATCATTTTAGAGAGACTGAAATTCGCATATTTATTAAAATTTACCCACACGTACAGATTTCACAGAATGCCAGATATGGATATACTAAAAGTTGTTAGTGAATAGTGGCAATCAAAAATAACAGATAAAAATAATATTCCAATTCACTTTTTAATAAAACCACAAACAAATACCTTAATGATCCTGGCGAAGTATTTTCCTCCGAGATAGTTGTCTGTTTTGAGGAAGACCTCTCGTAATCGACTCTCACCAATGGGGTTGTACTTGGCATTAAACTTATCAAATCTATGGAATGTATTTCTATCCTATAAAAAATACAAATCTGCATTATTATGTATTAAAGACTTTAATAATGAACAAATCAACGTATCAGTACAGCATAATTGAACTAAATTAGGGTTTAGCCTACAAGGCTACATTCCAAAACTATTGATTTTGACATTATTTAAATCTTAAGGTAGACTCAGACATTAAATCCAGACAAAGAGGGGTTTTCTCAGGAAAGTTGAGGGATAGTTTTTACTTCTTCAATTCTTTATGTTTTCTGAGGTGGTGTATCTGAATCATAGGTTTGTAAAATATTATGACACAACATAACAAAATGTAAACAAGTGTAAAAAATCTCCTTTTACCTTCAAAAACTTAGGTAAATAACCTTCCTATTCAAAATTAAAGTACATAACATTTCCAACAAAATGGACTATTTGTTTTATCCTCCAATAAACCATTGGCTCAAGCGCTAGTTGAAAATAGGCATTCTTTCCATTCCAATACTCTAATTTATTATTAAAGGCTGTCAATTAGGGAATTCCTTGTAGGTTAAAGTAAATTACATTGAGACTTGTTTAAACTGTTTTGATGCATCGTGTTTGTAAGTTTATTGGGCAAGCGGATGAGTTATCAGCTGCATTTCAGAAATAAGCAGGCGCAGGTGCTTGCCAGAAAGTTGGTGGAGTGATGCGGCACGTGACTTAAGGTCATGGCCAGTTATCATCTAAGACTAATAGATGAATAGATGAAGCATACTGTCCTGAAGGTGAAGTCAGTTTTTGAGCGACGGGCCTACAACAAGATGGTGGCGGTTAGAGATGACGCATACCTTACCTTTTCAATTACAAGGGCACAGCAGATCACCTGCTTGAGGGCTGATGAACAGTTTTCACAGGACTTTGCCTTTTAAAAGGTTCATAAAGGTTCTTGTGCCCCCGGAAAGGAACTTACAGGGAAGGGGCAGAGCTGGGGAGTGACCTGTGCAAAATTCCCATTGTGGAAGATATGACTAGCGGCTCTTCCAAAGTTTCCTAATCCGTCTGTCTAATAGTGCGGCTACTGAGCCTCCTTTAATGTACTAACCGCATGTACGTCCAACATGTCCACGGTGAGGTCGTACGAGGTTAGGTTCATGGACTGGAAAACCTGCCGCAGCGTCATATCCCCCTCCCGGCCACACGTCACCACCTCGTCTGCGTGGTTCTTTAGCGTCTTCTTTATGAAACGCAACAAATGCTTCTGGTTCATGCATGATGCTGCGTGTATGTGCGTGTCCACCTGAAATGTGCGTATCCATATTTATCCACTTATCTTTGTAAAAACGTACGAGATAAGATGAAATAAGATTACAATAAATAAGATAAAATAAGATCACAAATAAATCATCAGAGGTTGAAAGAGTTCCAGTTAGGGATAGAAAACTTAAATATTTGCAAACAAACCAAAATTGATATTTCACTCCCCTTTGAAACTGTTGGGCACTCTGAAGGAGAGGCAGTTTTGTTTCCCATTTTATTTCTATTAAATTTCCGCTATGAATAAACTTCCTTGGTTAAACTCTCCTTGAGGAATTGCATATTGAGACAAGAGGTAGTTAGTTTAACAAACTCTCAAAAACCAAGAATTCCCTCATCTATATGACAAATATGACCCTTACGAACCATTTAACTTAAAAACTTACACTTCCTCCGAATTCAATTGTATCAGGCCTAAACAGTTTTTCTGTCACAACTGAAAACTGACCTTGCGAATGTTATAAAAGTCCCTGTGAGGAACAGCTTTCTGTGAAGCGAGTTCTCTGAGCTCGTTCAGAAGCACGTGCAATTGGTACTTCGATGACAGGTAACTCAGGCGTCGGTAGCAGAATGACTTCCTGTCAACCAAATAATATAATTAAAGCCATAAAAAAATAAACACCATGTTTCATAATTATTTATATTTTGTATTAAACTTTTAGTAGTACACCGAGTCCACAACATTTTGAGACATAAATTAAAAACTGATTTAACTATTTACAAAAGTTACAAGTTAGTTACAACACTTTACTTATATTTTTATATTTGTCCAATCTTATCTTGATCTGTCATATTAGTTACACCCAAATATTAAGTGATCAATCGAGGCTTCCACAATCACACACAGCCGTGTCTGCCATATTTAGCCGGTGTAAATGTTCAGCAACATCTATGTGGACAGTTCTCAAGCAGCAGATGGTTGTTGAGTGTCTTATATTCTGTTGTAGATCATAAGCTAGGGAGAAGAGGAACTCTCGCTCAAGTTGGAATAGTATATTTCTCTTTAACTTTGATGGAAACTTCTGGTTTTTCTGTTAAAATAATTCAACCTTCTTCTCGTGAACACTTTTAAAATCAGCATCAGTTAGCACATAATGCACATAATTATATATAAGGTTTATAACACTTTTGCTGCGTTAAACATATTAAACATGAAAACCTCATATGTTTCAATGTTGAGCCATGGCCCGACCTGGGTTACCCGCATGGAGTGTGTTAAACACATATTTAAGAATCAGCTGACTCTTAAAAATATAACTTCATGAGATTACAACAAAAAATTAAATCTTATATGGCAGATCCATAAGGGTTTATATTTTCCAATCCTCAAAAAATACATCCTAAGCCACATTTTATATGTTTATCTTTAATACCTAACTATTGTTGTTTAGTTCTTAAACTGCATCTGAATCAATTTAATTCCTGAGGCCCTATTTCCTACAATTATGTATAGTATATCTGCATACCAAATTAATCAGATCCCAATTAGATCCAATAATAAGTTTTAATAGATCTCCAAAACTAAGTCTCGTCGAAATTCTGTAAAACCTATTGAAACATACAGTGAACTGAGTGTCCATACTAGACTTAGCACAACATTAGTGCCCTGGTTATTTTAACAAGCCTCAACTCAATACTCTCAGTAGTACACGATGCAGCATACTAACATGGGCCCATCAGCGATCATGGTGCAGAGCCTGTTCATGTCCTGCACAAACACGTCGAGATGAGGGTAGGTGTATGGGAAGGGGTTGTTGCCTTCCAGAGCGGCCTTGTCCTTGTATACCTAAACAACACACAACACTGTACAGGGAAAAGACCTAGATAAAACCTGGAACCTCAGCCAAATCAATTACATTAATGGTTTTCATTACAGAATAATAACTAGGTACATTTGTAATTTCGACAGAACATAAAATATCGACTAGGGATTTTTCAAAACCAAAATATTCACCTTTGGAAAAATTTCAGAAATATATTTACCAAGCCATTGAGATTTGAAATATGTCATACTTACTAGAGTACTTTCTTTATTTAACATAAACCGATACCATAATAGATGACAGAATTAACAAACTACGAGAGTAAATCCTTCTAGTGAGTAGAACAAACAGTCTGAGAGTCACGTAGAGCATCATAGGTACCTTACAAAAGAAAATTAGTAATACAAATCAGCTAATTAGTTAAATGATAAATTAGTAATGAGTGAAACTATTTTAGTTTTTTTTAATATAGTAATTTACCTGGAAAACACCTCTTAAGGGTGCAATGACGTAGCCTTTGGAGGGAGGAGAGTCACATTCCCAGGGGCTGGTGGTACTGGGGGGCGCGTGTACAGGGTGGTCTATGAAACAACACAATACCATCATAACGAGGAATTATGGTAATCACGGTGAGGATAATTGGCAACAAAGAGACCATGTCCTATAGATTGAGAGGTGCAGTCATGCGGCACTGTCCCAAAAGGCCTTGCTGCAGAAAGTGAATGAACCAGTTTCTCCTGCCTCCTACTGTCAGCAATGACACTACAAATCTTCCTTACGTTACTTTATTTGATTTTTTCATTTGACCGTAAATGAATACAACTACAGCACATCAATGCAACAACGTCATGAAATGTTCACAACAATTTATAATATTAGGTATTTTTTTGGAAAAAAAATGCTTAAGAGAAACCATTACAAGGAACCATAACATGATTTAAATATTGGAGATGGGTAACGAATTTATTAGGTTTTAACATTAACATTTTTTCCTTTTACTATCAATTTTGGGTTCGATTCTGATTCCACAGTATAACTGCACACATTGAAAACTTAATACATTAGTTTTAATTAACTACTTAGTTCTACTAAATCATTCACTGTGGCATTAAATAACTACTATCTCACTTTACAACAAAATCAGGATGAAACAAGGCAAAACTCATTTCATGAGACTCTGATTCCATTTCATACTCAACCTTTAGATGAATGAAAACTGTTTGAATAAGACTGTGTGATATATAGTACCGCACAGTAATTAGTGAACTTCAATCCAGAGACGGTAACATTGATAAATCAAATACTAGTACGAAAACTAATAATAATATTGGAAAACTAAATTTATTGCAGTTAAAAAAATTGAAATCACAAATAGTCTGAAGAAAAATTACTTTTATGTTGGTGTAGCTTTTAGATTTGAACAGCTTGCATCGGATTCAATTTTTAATCTTAGAATATTTATAAGAATTTTTTTCACTAATGCCTTGCTAGTGTGATAAAATATTATTTTCTTAAGGATATAAGCCTAATAATCCTTAAATCACGTGTTTTACTAAATGTTTTGTTTGAATCAGTATCGAATCCAAAGTCAGAAGGTAACGAATGTTGATGATTTCTTAATATCACTGTATTTAGAACTGGAATCCGTCCATCCCTAATTCATTACCTTTTATTGGGTTTTAGCCTCTAATCCCTTGATAATTATATTTTTCTTTCAGCACAAAATTTTTTACTGTGACTATTTACTCCTAAAAATTATTGTTAAAAAGTAAGTGTCCTCACTGAGTTCATATTAAATAAAACCCCCATTAGAAATAAATCATTTAAAATTACACTATAACTGTTTTTACTGTATGAGTTCTTTACAACCCACCAATTAAATAAAAAAACTATAGAAATATGTTTATATGGTTAAAGTAACAAAACCATACAAATCACAAGTCAAGTGCATAAAACAAAGACTCACTTGAAGAAATATTAAAACAACTATAACATTAGTAACAATACAGCTTTACACATTACAGTGATTATGACTGTCATTCAAAAACAGACTGGCACATTTACACAAAACTTTAGGAAAAACATACTATCAGGCAAAAAAAAATGAAAATTCCGTGACTGGATTTTATTTCAAGTTTTTAGTTAAAATTTGTTAAATTTATGCATAATATCCATCTGAAATGAAATTTATTCTAATGACAATAAAATAAGAGATTTTGTAGAGTGCAATGTATTTTTTATAATTGACCTAATCTGTATACTGTCCAAACCAACACCATTTTTATTTTATTTTGAAAATAGGTCATTGGATTGGACTGCTAGCAATTGGATGTTTATATCATAAAAAAGTAATGTGTCATATGATTTGTTTTGCTACATGACTCCTAAGTTTCGCTTCTTTAGGAATTTAGGTGACTCACAATAAAGAGTCCATCTCTTTCAACACCAAACTGTGGACCTTACCTGAAAGATCATAAGCCAAAAATATTTCAGCAGATTTACATTAAAATATAGCAAAACAAAGTAGACAGCTACTGAGGCTGTGTTCCAAGTGAGCAGCTAACGCATAAGTGTCAATGTGTCAAACTACTCCTAAGTTGCTTCTTTCATGTCAGAAGTGATCCGAAAAACAATTTTACCAACGGCATCAAATGAACTGAATGCCCCTAATGTTCCTGATCATATGTTGGACATCAGGATTTGGATTAAAAGCTGGAATTGGTAGGCACTGAGTGGTATGTAAAATATATTACTGTTTATGAGTATGTGATTATTAATAAGTATTCATTCAGTTTTTGAAAACAAGTTATAATGTTAAAAGTTTGATTATTATTTGGGTTTATGTGGGTGAATCAGACAAAGAATACACCTAATTATGTTATGGATTTTTTAGAGAACCATAATAAATATCTTAACAAATGGTAGGCCAGCTATTACATTTTTTGTATAAAAATCAATAAAGACATAAATGAAAGAGACATCTGACGATATAAAATAATTATACAGCAAGGGAAATAAGTGAAAGAATACTCACAAACAAGTATTATGAGACTATAATATTTATTACAGCAAAGAAGTAATCAGCAAGTGTTGATAAAAAAACTAGTTGTAACTCTAAGTGCGATCTACTTTAATATCTACTCTTGCCTGGAACTGTTAGCCGGATAACGCCAGCTACAAAAATCAACAAATAAATTCTGATAACTAATAAACAGTTTATGTTTTTCTTGTTTTAATTAGAGGTCATATTTTTACCTTTCAACTAAATATAAAGAAATCAAATTTATGAAGTTTAGAGAATTATTGGATTATATGGCACTGAGAACAAATCTATATTTAAGTCAGCAGATATATGAAAATAGGTGTTTTAGAACTAAATATTATGATAATCCAAAAAAGAATATCAGCTCAGAAATGCACCATAAAAAATTGTTTAGCTTAATCTGGACCAAATCAATAATTCTGTTTTATTTTCAAAACGTTTTATTTATTAGGACCACTTACACGGTTGTTGTAATATACAAATACTACACTTTACGTCCGGTGGCTGTTACTGCCGAAGATTAGCACTTTCACTCTAAAAATCGCCCTTAGAGGCTCATCAAACTTATTTATTACTGGGCATAATATACATAGTAATACATATAAATGCATATTTTTTTCTAATAAATATTTTAATTGAAAACTATTTTTACTTTAAAATAAAATGCAGCATGTAGCAAAAAAGGGGTACATTTAGTGACTTAATCATAATATGCGCTTTTAGAAAATCTATATAAACAATAAAGTATGTGATTCTGATGTGTTCTATGGACCTGACGACTACAACGACCAGGCTACTACCCGCAGTCAATGTGTTGACTTTGAAATTCGCTTTATACTATATATCTACCAACTTTTAATTCTTAAGCATAACGAATGTTTTTTAAATCAAAACAAATTCATAAGTAAAGGCTATAACTGGTTTGTTATTTTGAAAACAATATCAGCTACTACTACCTTGACCCATATCTTGAAATACCAACTTTCTGATGTCACTGTCAGAAATAGTGTCGCTATCAATATGGTAACGGTGAACAACATCATTGGAGACAGAGGAGGGACGGGGGGGAGAGGAGGAGGAAGGTTCTGGAAAATAAACACCTGGTGTCAAGAAATTAATTTTATATTTCAAAAATGTAACAATTACATTTAAAACTACTGCTAAATTGATTAGAACTATTTACTATAAAAATCAAATCACGAAAAAACAAAATAGCCTGAAATATGTCAAATGTATCAAAACAGTAATTTATTTCAATTAATGCATTCTACTCTAACAGTATTTGCACCCGTTTTGTGTTGGCTGAATCCATACTAGATAACGTGTATTTGATTGACAATTCACATTCTTTTATATACTGCTTGTAATAAAAGGATCTACGCAAAACGTTAGTTGCCTGTACTGTGATAAAAAGAACAGGTCATCTGTGCAACAATACAAAACATCATTAACATAGTATCAGTTGCAAGTTTCACCACATAGCAAGTCTTTTACATACCATTCCTATCAGAAGCTTCTGTGATAGGACAACCAACAACCACTGTTGGTACTGATACTGAAGCAAAAATGTCATTTAGATTGAAAGAGGTGGGTACCAAATGCTTTACTGTATAAATAATTATGCCCAGTAGGGTATACGTTAGTTAGGGGAAATCAAACAAACTTTATCAGTGACATGATTACTCGACTTTTCTATAATGGTTCTATAATGGCTATGAACTACCATGATTGGCTCACTACAACTACAACTACAGCAATCACAAAAAATGCCCTAAAAGATGAATCTGATATAAAGTTTAATTTGTTATAATAAAAAATCAGTTAATCATTAATGAATAAAATAACTAAATTAATTTATAATACTTAATGAAATATTATGAAGTTCTTATGTTTTCACTTCTCTTAAATCATTTAATATGATAATAATTTAACATTTTGACATTAACTTCATTTTAAACTTGTAATTAATTATTCACAGGCTTATTAGATGGACTATTTCCACCAAAAAATGTCATATATGTTCATATCATATCCTTCATAGTTCACAAGCTATTGGAGTTTTTAATATTTTTTTAAATCTACATACTGCAATCTCATAAATCATTTTTAGGCAAGAAAATAAGCACATAGGACCATAAAACTTGTACAGTGTGTAAAAATAAAACAGTAATTATAAAGCAATGCAGCTTTTAGGGGTTTAATAAATTTAAAAAACAAATTAACTCAATTTTTACTTTTATTCATACGAGACGCTCCCCCGCAATATGTTGCGGATATAATCCTTATAACAGCTATTTACTGAATTAAGAAAAAACACATGTGACAGAAACCAAATAAAACTCTCCTTCATATGAATAACATGGGGATTTGGAAGTCGCGTGGGGCGGAGCCCTGGGCGAAAATCGAAATTCTGGCTCGACAGTGACATAAAACGTGAAATTATATTTAAATACAAACATAACCATAAAAATTGGTTAAGTATTAACTTCAGGAAGTGAGTGAACAAAAAGCAGGATTTTTTAAAAATATGTAGATTTTAGCGAATTTCCCCTGTAGGGAAGAAGCTATTACCGTAGTCGGCATGGTAAGACCTAGGCCCGGGACCATGATAACTTTTTGTTTTGAGGTCCCCAGACCCCAAAAACACCGTTCGTTTGAAACTGTGTATATATATATATATATATATATATATATATATATATACAGTGTGTCCGTGAGCACGATAACTCTCGTAAAAATGATCCGATTTTGATGAAATTTGGTATAAACGTGTAAAGCAGCATTTATGACTTCAAGTTCGAAAACCAGCCAGATCGCTCCATCCAAAGGGATATTTTGGGGGGGTTTTGTACCCCAAAAATGGGTATTTTGAATTTTTTACATGTAATTTTTGAAATAGTCAAATATTACTTTTTACCATTGGATTCACCTTAAAAAAACACACAATTTGGTATTTTGATCATTCCTCTACGTCAATTGGTTACCGAGATATTGAAAGTGCTAAACACAGTACGTTGTCTAATGTTATTCTTATGGAGGAAAAGAAAAATTTTATATCTCGCTTATTTATGAACGTATATTGACGAAACTTGGTACAAGGCTTCACCTGGTTGTGGTTTATTGATATTTGCTAAAAAAAATTGTTTGCCAAAGGCTCCCGTAGCAGCAAACCTGCGTACTCAGCCCCATGTTATTCTTATGGAGAATAATTAAATGCTATGTCTCCCTTAATTATGAACATAAATGAATAAAAACTGGTATACGACTTCACCTAACTGTGTTATATTGATATTAGCATAACAATTTTTTTTTATGTTCCTTGTTGCAGCAAACCTGCGTACTCAGCCCCAATGTTATTCTTATGGAGAATAATTAAAATTGTATGTACCGCTTATTTGTGAATATATTTTTATGAAACTTGGTAAGTGGCTTTATGTAGTATTAAGACAATTATATCTCCATTGGAAATTCGCTGAGTATGCAGGTTTGCTGCGACGGGGGTATTTTTACTTTAAATTAATGGCTAATTTCAGGAAAAGTGTATTAATTAAAAAACAAATCGCCAGAACTGAAATTAGATAAATAAATGTTTAATATTTTAATAATATTATTATCTACAATAAATGGGAAAATTTTAAAAATATAGGATCACTCTCTAAGACAGAAACTGTAAACGACAACACTGTTTGAGAGTAAAAAGTTTGTTTGAAATGTAAAATTGAAATTGTGTTAATTTGTGTTTTTTAATTTTATTAAACTACTAAAACTGCATTTCTTTATAAATACTGTTAATTTGTATACAGTGTAAAAGTTTTATGGTCCTACGTGAATATTTTATTGCCTAAAAACAATTTATAAGATTGTAATACACAGATTTAAAAACATCAATAGCTCGTAAATTATGAAGGATATTATAACAAAATATATGTAATTTTTTGTTGTAAATAGTTCATATAACAAGCCTGTGAAGTCTGGTCGTCGAATTTTGAGACACCCTATGATACTATATTATTATATATATACTAGTGGTTTTGTAGAGGCTAAAGCCTCTGACATTTTGTTTGTTTTTATTCGATGTAATATTTACTGGAAAATAAATTAATAATAACGTTTCATTTCACATCCTATTATATTACAAAATCCAAGATTATTATAATAACTAGGTTAATATAATTTGACATTGTTTATGGTACTTGAAGGACATTTTTAAGAGAAAGTAAGGGGAAACCATAATTCTGACTCCTGGTTCTTCCCCACCTAATTTTCTCTGAATTTTCCACATTTTAGCCTTCTAGGTTGTATGAAAGCTTCAGAAACCTCTGCAAAGACATGGATTTACCATTGTTCCTGACACAATTATAATATACACCCGTAGCAGCAAACCTGCGTACTCAGCGAATTTCCAATGCATATATATGTATCTTAATGCCACATAAAACTAAATACCAAGTTTCATCAATATACATTCATAAATAAACGATTTATGACATTTTAATCATTCTCCATAAGAATAACATGGCGGCTGAGTATGCAGGTTTGCTGAAGCAAGGATCACAAAAAATGAGGTTTTATACAAATATCAATATAGCTCAAGTAGGTAAACCAACATGCCAAATTTTAATTAATTTATGTTCATAATTAAGGGAGATAACACGTTACTTATTCCCCATAAGAATAACATGGGGGCTCAGTACGCAGGTTTGCTGCTATGGGAACTATTGGCAAAAAATGTATTTTACGCAGGTTTGCTGCTATGGGAACTATTGGCAAAAAATGTATTTTAGTGCAAATATCAATAGACCACAACGATATGAAGCAATATACCAATTTTCATCAGGATAAGTTGATAAATAAGCGAGATATACAATTTTTCTTATCCTCCATAAGAATAACATTGGACAACGTACTGTGTTTAGCACTTTCAATATCTCTGTAACCATTTGACGTAGAGCAATGATCAAAACACCAAATTGTGCATCTTTTTAAGCCGATTCCAATGGAAGAAACTAAAATTTGACTTTTTAAAAAATTGTATGAATAAAACTCAAAAAAACCATTTTTGGGGTACAAAACCCCCCCAAAATACCCCTTCGGATAGGTCGATCTGTCTGGTTTTCTAACTTAAAGTCATAAATGCTGCTTTACACGCCTATACCAAATTTCGTCAAAATCGGATTATTTTTATGAGAGTTATCATACTCACGGACACACACACACACACACACACACACACACACACACACACACACACACACACACATATATATATATATATATATATATATGTCTACAGTTTCAAACGAATGGTGTTTTTGGGGTCTGGGGACCTCAAAACGAAAAGTTATCATGGTCCCGGGCCTAGGTCTTACCATGCCGACTATGGTAATAGCTTCTTCCCTACAGGGGAAATTCGCTAAAAAAGGATTTATTGTGGACTCATACAATTAGGCACTTCATGATGTGTTCGGACACTCCAAGAAGTGACCTGAGAGTTTTGGGCGCTACTGTAGGAGGATATATTATTTTTATTTTTATTCTCAGTACATATGACATGTCTAAACGATTACAACAGACTGTGTTCAGTTATTTGGAATACAGAATAGGTATAACTAAGTTATGTATGTTATTACAAAGTTTTGTCCACCTAAATTACTACTTTATCGTTAAATCGTGTCCCTATGTTAGCATAAAATGCAATAACTTAGGTATTGACATCCTGGTATTAAATGTGAACTAGATTAATCAATAAAATTATTTATATTTTTTCTTAACGCCTAAAATCAAATCTTAAAGTACAAGAAACTTAGCTCCTTGTTTATTTTCAACCTTTAATGGTAAATTATAACATAACTTAAGTCTTTTCCTCAAACAAATTATAAACAATGTTTAGCCTATATTTTTTCTTCAATGAAACTTTTGTTTCATATATGTAGCAATGACTATATAACATCTGTAATGACACTTTAAGTGAAATTTTATAATATTTTGAAAGTATGCTCATATTTTTTTGCTAATGAACAATATTTTGTATAATAATATGTTTCAGATTGTTTCAAGCAGGTTAGTTGGTAAAAATATTTATTTAGCAAATCATTGACTGATTAATGAACTTCAGCAGCTTTAGCCGAATTCAAAGTGTTATGCCAAATTATTGAGAACTACTCTGTTGCCTTTTTTTTTTTGTATCAGGGATACAACCTTTCATTGAGTATTATGATGAGTTGATAATCAATGATTGTGTAGATAGTATTAAGACAAAGCAAGTTAACACGTGCTGACAAACATGTTTAAACATGAAAATCACATAAGTTTCAATGTTAATTAGATGACGAGAATTATCGTCCTCCGCATCCAATGTGTTAAATGCAAAAGAGCTTGACTTGTGGAAGTTTAGTAAGAAAGCTGAAAGTATTAATAATCCTACATATTAAAACAAAAAATTGAAAATCTTCCGGAAGAACGTGTGAGACTTCCACTTGACCAATTTACACGCGGGTGCTGTCAAATGAAAGGAAATAACCCCTATATTTGCACATTTTACCTTGGATTTTGGTATCTGGTTAGTAATTATTTAAAAAACGAGATTAAAAGTTTTCCAATGGCAATTTAACATGGGATAAAATATCATCTTTGCACTTCTTTGAAGAGTTCATTTGAGGTTTCCACTGAACCGTTTTACACACGGTTTGTTTTAAATGAAAGATCGATCTCTCTACATTTGCACAATTTACATACATTTTTGAAATAATTTAATTTAGAATGTAAAAAATATCTTTTAAAACCTATTTTATCACTGTTTAAGTTTCCCTATCCAGCTGACCATTAAAACACGTGATTGTGTATCTAAGAACAGACAATGTAGCAAAAGGAGTCAACTGGCTTAGAGAAAATCATTAGTAGCCAGTATATTTCAATGATGCATCACATATATTGCATTTACTGAAGTCAATTCAGGCTGACCCAAAGAAGATAATATTTTTTCTTATACGTTGCAATCATGATATTAATTGACAAAATCTACAATGTATACATAAACCTTTAAGTAGTGACATCTCCCGTTATTTTAAGTAGTGACATCTCCCGTTATTCATTGTTAGTTTTGCCCCTTGAGCTCAGAATAAAAGATAGCGCTGATTTTCGTCTTATTTCTCCTAGAACCCTACAAGGGGCGCTTCATTCAACCCATCAAATGTCAAAACAAAGTTTGTTTTGTAGAGTAAACAGATATGTACTGTCATCCGTCATGAAAACAATATCCAACAATTGGCAAAAGTTTCAGACCAGACGATTAATATGTCCGTAAACGCTCTAAAACGATCCAATAAGCCTGATTATGAATATTATGAATATAATAATATTATAGAATACTTGTTATAAGTCAATGCTGTGATCTGTGAGGACAATCTAGAAATACCGTAGGAATTTATTTGTAAACATGTATTTAAGTAATAAGCTGATCAAATAAAATGGCTCCATTCAATTGATTGACAACTATCAAATCCATCAGCTCGAATTTGAGCAAAAATTATTTTTATTTTGGGAATATCCAGCTCATATACCGTATTATACATTGAGATGCCATTCCAGAAGTTTTCTTGAAACAGCTCTTGCTTCTGTACTGTTTGTTAGTATCAAAAGCTGCTGATACATGTTAAATTACATTTATTTATATTTTCCATAAGATTTACATTGGAACATTGAAAGCCCAGGGGACAGAGCCCTGAAGGCGGACGTCTTCCAATCCCCCAAATGGCACATCTAGACGCCAAGGGCTTTCAAATGTCACACGTCAACCACGATTTTAAACCTAAAAGTTTTGCTGATAGCCCATTTACAAAAATCGCCTTACTTTTTAATAAGACGATGATTTAAACCATTGTCATACGACACCTTTTTTTAGGTTATGTACATTATTTCTTCTATTCTGTTTCTTATTTTACCAAAAAAATTAAAAATATTACAGATTTACGGAGAGAAGTCATAAGTTACATTGTGCCAATTTAGAAAAACTACCAATATTTCATTGTTGGTGACTTTTCCCGTAGGGTACCATCGAAGACTCAACCTTAATACTGTATCCGTCAAATTTTGATGGACACCAACTAGTTAAAATTAAACTACAACTTTGCTTTGCGGTTCTTACATTTGTTAAAAATTTATTTTTCATAATCAACTTTTCAGTAGAGAGGATAACTTTGCACCACTGGCCGATCCAAATTTTCCTTCGTGAAGTAAATTCACTACATTTATTGGCATTTCTCTTTATAAAGGTGAAATTCACTTTACAATTATATATTATCTAAAATATATTATACACACTTTCAATGGTTCTATAAAAAAGGATAACAAAGTATGTTTTATGTTTTCATACAGATAGATAACTGTATTCACTACCAAGATATTTTTAAGAATATTTTAAATTTAAGTTTTAAATTATATTGCTTTGAATAGCATAGATCTGAAGTGGCCGGGTTTTAGAAAAGTGACTACATTTTGAAAACGATCAAGGTGGTTATTTTACATTGAGATAAACGCCCATATCTCATGTTAAACTATATGTATGATAACAAACATGGTTGCTAGATACAATTTACATACCTACAAAACAACTCTGTAACATTCAATAACTTACTTTTCTTCCAGTAACAGACCACTGGCTGCCCAACAAGGCTATATTTCAATAGCATAGAATTATACTATGTACCCAACTGCACTAGACTATATGCCCTCGACTCAAACAATTAGCATGAAATTAACAGAAGACTATATAAATCTGATATTTTCGGGCTCCATCCCAATAATTCTGGTGATAGACAGAATTGTGCAGGATTGCAAAACCATTCCTCAGAAGAGTTTGAATTAATTAAGTTAACGTGTAAAGTCATTCACAAACCAGTCAGCAACAAAAAGGAGTTTTCCATCTATTCAAAACTAATCAGCCATACTACAAAACGTTGGTTGTAATTCAATAAAACTTTAGAGAACATCAATCATTGATATAATCTCTTGTGACTGTACTCCCAGAACACGATAATGATTCAACAAAAAAAAGGAGAAACTAAAATTAACATACTATAGAGGACAATCAAGATTTGTCCGATCGTTCACCTGGAATCTAATAAATATGAATTGATGGAACACAGCAAAAATTACTGGATTGTAAATAAAGTTTTAACAGCTTCCGGTATGAAATATTTAGTAGATTTCCCATGATGAGTCATCAGAAAAAGAATTTTATTTAATGTTTAAGAAAATAAAAATAATAATTTTGTTAAAAATCCCAAGTCTTTCACTGAAATACAACAAATATTTGGCAAATGCTATATATATATATATAAGATTGAAAAGTAAGAAAAAAGTTCACAATGTAAAATCTAGATGTAAGTGGTCAACATGACCCTGTAACTTATTTAATAAGTTAACCTGCCGGTCCTATAATGTATGATAGATTTAGTGATTGTAAGCCTCAGAAATTAGTATCCTCCCAAAATGAATCCTTTTTTAAAACAAAATATGTTATAATAACAAAACCATGCTTTCAACTTAGGTAAAATCATTAGATATCGAGGGCTTCATGCCAAAAGGGTGTATCAACCAATCTGCCGATTTTGAACCATGACTCATAAATAAACAAAATTTATATATTAATTATATGTTACCTCAGTAATAACCCACTAAATCAATACAAAATAACATATTGAAAGTGTTATTAAGTGTAAAGGTGTTTAAATAAGAACTAAATTATAACAAAGCTTTAGTTACCAGTCTTGAAAATATATGTTTTGGTGGATACGCCCTTTTGGCATGAAGCCCTCAAATTATCCAGTTGATGAGGATGTCTTGTCAAAAATAATTAACAATTTTAAAACAACAAAAAACCTTCCAGTTACAGTGAATGCTAACTTGTAAAGCACATTAACGAACCCAATCAGAAGACCAAATACCCCCGTCGCAGCAAACCTGCATACTCAGCGAATTTCCAATGAATATATGACATAACACATTATAGTTTGTCCAAACGGTCGTGCGCCCTGAAGGATTAGGACGACCCTCGCTCCCCCACGCGCAGACACATTCACACGCGCGGCCCGGCCTACCTGCCGCTAATGGTTCTTCTATGAATCACCAACTAGCCCTTGTGCTACAATATCACAGTTTTCTAACTGTTAACTTTACTTAATTTGCACTCTAATTACTGAACTCAAAATAAGATTCCTCGCAAAATGAGTCCAAACACGGTACAATTGTGACAACTCTAAGCGGTTTTATGGTCAGTAGGTTACAAAATAATAAATTTGACAACTTAAAAATGGTTATGGACGTTTTGTTTAAATTCGCACGATCACAATAACATACATCATTTCAGTAATTCAAGTAGTGATTTCATACGTATGAAAGAAATAAACTAAATCAGAATTAATATAACAGAGAACATGTACCAAGAGTAAAATAATTAATTATTAATACAAATTCATGTAGATTCTATAGATAAATAATATAGATTTCACATCCCTTAAGTGTGAGTCACTTTACAGATTTCGCTTCGGTTAAGTGTGAGTCACTTTATAGTTATGACAAATGCCGTGGTAAAGGACGGAATTCAGCACTTTGCGTTTTACAACTATTTACGCGTAACATAAAACTAGTTTGTAGTGTAATAATTTGTTTCAGTTTTATGTTACATAAATTAATTTGTTAATAGTTTCTTCCTTATCTAGTAAATTAATATTTCTAACTTTTTGTTTTATTTATTTATTAAAAGTTAGGACTACGTCTAATTTGCAAACAATGTAAGACAGCCCTAGAATAATTGTGAACTGTTTCCATGTCTGATGTATACAATATAAAATACGTGATACAAGTCCCATTTTATTTATTTTCTAATTTTTAAACTCACTAAAACCGCTTAGAGTTGTCACAATTATACAGTGTTTGGGCTCATTTTGCGAGGAATCATATTTAGAGTTCAGTAATTAGAGTGCAAATTAAGTAAAGTTAACAGTTATAAAACTGTGATTTTGTAGCACAAGGGCTAGTGGGTGATTCTTAGAAGAACCATTAGCGGCAGGTAGGTCGGGCCGCGCGTGTGAGTGTCCCTGCGCGTGGTGGAGCGAGGGTCGTCCTAATCCTTCCGGGCGCACGGCTGGTCGTCCTAATCCTTCCGGGCGCACGGCTGTTTGGACAAACTATAAAACACTCAACAGGATTCATAAGAAATATATTCACAAACAAGCGATATTTAAAATATCAATTATTCTCTATAAGAATAACATTAGGGATGAGTACGCAGGTTTGCTGCAACAACGAACACAAAATAATGGGTTTATATGCAAATATCAATAGAACTCATCTAAGTGAGGTCATATACCAAGTTTCATCCACATTCATTTATAAATAGGCGATATATAACATTTTAATTATTTTCCATAAGAATAACATGGGGACCAAGTACCTAGGTTTGCTGCTACAGGAATCATTGGCGAAAAATTGTTTGTTTTTTTTAAAACAACAATAAACCCCAACCAGATGAAGTCATATCCCAAATTTCGTCAGTTTATGTTCATAAATAAGCGAGATATACAATTTTTCTTTTTCTCCATAAGAATAACATTAGACAACGTACTGTGATATTTAGAACTTTCAATATCTCAGTAACCAATTGACGTAGAGCAATGATCAAAATGCCAAATTGTTCATTTTGTTATGCTGAATTCAATGGTGAAAATTGAAATTTGATTTTCAAAAAATTTAGATGTGGAAACCCCAAAAAACCCATTTTTGGGGTACAAAACCCCCAAAAAACCCCTTTCGAATGGTGTGATTCGTCTGGTTTTCGAACTTGTTCAAATAAATGGTACTTTACACATTTGTACTAAATTTCATTAAGATCGGACCTTTTTACGAGAGTTATCGTCCTTACGGACATATATATAAATATATAAATATATATATATATATATATACACATATAAAAATTTGAACGAATTGTGTTTTTGGCATCTGGGGACCTCTAAATGAAAAGTTATCATGGTCTCGGGCTTAAGTCTTACCATGAGACCTACGGTAATAGCTTCTTCCCTATAGGGGAAATTCGCTAAAAAAAATCATCTATTATAGACTCACCCTTTATTACAGGACTACAGGTATATTTTCATACAAAATTAAAATATCTAAAATAAACTCAAACTAGCTTTTTAAACACTTAAAAGAGTTTATGAACTAATATAATTAAAGTTTTTCTCATTATTTTACAAAAACAAACTAATTTGCAACACATGAATGGGCATGAGGGGAGCCAATATTTAATCCAATATACAGGGTGTCTCTGAACTCTCTACCAACCTTTTCAGGTATTATTCCTGGACCATAGACAAGCCAAAATATCATATTCAAAATTTCGAAAACTCAAAAGTTACTCGTATAGCCGCCATTTTGTTTTTTTCACATAGGAAATTTTAATTCTAGAACGGCTAGTTATAATTAAATGAAATTTGGTATTTAGCTTTATTCCCCAAAGACCTAATTACAGATCAAAATTATTTTTTTACAATAATTAATTTCAAAATGGCGGCTGCCTAAAAATTTCAAACGTAAATATCTTAAAAACCGCTCATAGTAAAAAATTACATTAATGACGTTTTATTTAGAGAATTTAATTGCAAATCTAATGACACCAAATTTACGGAAATCGGTTCATAAATAACGGAGAAAATCCATTTTTAAGATATTGCATTCTTGTCAATATCAACTGTTATCATGTGACATCGCTGCTAGTGAGCCACATCGATCAGCTGTTTCAAGTATAATTCCACTAACAGCTGATTGATCAATGTATTGTTAAAATTATGACAGTTTCCTGTTCAACGTGTCTTTTTCCTGTATGTTGCTTATTGTTAATCAGTGTGCTGCTTTTTAATAGTAATCTGTGTTAACATATTCAGTATTCATATTTATTGATAAATGGCTAATTATAGTGTTGCAGAGTATTGCGATATGCATTTTTATTATGGAGCTGCATTTGGAAATGCAAATGAAGCGAGAAGGTTGTATAGCGACTATTTCCCCAATAGACAATGTCCTGCTGCCAAAACGTTCACTGCTGTCCACAATCGTCTCCATGCAACTGGTACGTTTCATGTGAGTATGGCAGATACTGGTGCTGCGAAGTCGGTGCGTACAGTTGAATTTGAGGAGGAAGTCCTTCGTAAATTTGAAGAAAACCCTCGAACAAGTACTCGAGCTGTGGGTAATAAGATGGGGGCAGGCAAAGACACCGTGTGGAGGGTACTCAATGGAAATAATTTGTACCCATATCATCTCCAAAAGGTTCATGCCCTTGAACCTCAAGACTATCCAGGTCGGAGAGATTGTTCCAGGTGGTTCCTGCACAAACTGGCAGACGATCCAGATTTCTTGAAATCCGTTCTTTTTACAGACAAATCCAGTTTTAACCAGGATGGTATTTTCAATACCAGGAACAGCCATGTTTGGGCTCCTGAAAATCCCCACGAAACTGTTATTTCCAGCAAGCAACACCGTTTCTCAGTTAATGTTTGGGCTGGAGTTTTTGGGGATAATTTAATTGGCCCCTACATTCTCCCAAATATGTTGAATTCCCCCACCTATCTTGTGTTCCTGAGGGACATACTCCGAGAACTTCTAGAGAACGTCCCCTTGGCAGACTTACAGAACATGTGGCTGCAACATGATGGTGCTCCTGCACACTTTGGGCAAATTGTAAGAGATTTCCTCAACCAAAATTACAATCAGCAGTGGATTAGTCGCGGGGGACCGGTGTCGTGGCCTCCGCGATCACCTGATCTTTCTCCCCTAGATTTCTACGTTTGGGGGAGAATGAAGGAACTTGTTTATTCAACACCTGTGGAAAATGAACTGGACCTGATCGGTAGAATTGTAGAGGTGGCTGCGGTCATCCAAGAGAAAAATGAATTTGAAGCTGTCCGGCAATCCATGACATCTAGGTTCACGATGTGCAATCGACTTGGTGGTGGGCATATTGAACATCGTAGAATTGTAGTCATATCTCATGTAATTAAATCCATTTTTTTTGTAATTTTAACACATTTTTGATATTTTATTTTTTATTTGAAGCATTAGTGAACCCTGGGAATCGTAAAGGTATCAATCAGGTGATTGGTTCAAATGAACTTAATAACAGCTGGTTAATGTTTTAATCAGCTGTTTGGTGGAATTATACTTGAAACAGCCGATCGACGTGGCTCACTAGCAGCGATGTCACATGATAACAGTTGATATTGACAAGAATGCAATATCTTAAAAATGGATTTTCTCCGTTATTTATGAACCGATTTCCGTAAATTTGGTGTCATTAGATTTGCAATTAAATTCTATAAATAAAACGTAATTAATGTATTTTTTTACTATGAGCGGTTTTTAAGATATTTACGTTTGAAACTTTTAGGCAGCCGCCATTTTGAAATTAATTATTGTAAAAAAATAATTTTTTTTCTGTAATTAGGCCTTTAGGGAATAAAGCTAAATACTAAATTTTATTTAATTATAACTAGCCGTTCTAGAATTAAAATTTCCTATGTGAAAAAACAAAATGGCGGCTATATGAGTAACTTTTGAGTTTTAGAAATTTTGATTATGATATTTTGGATTGTCTATGGTCCAGGAATAATACCTGAAAAGGTTGGTAGAGAGTTCAGAGACACCCTGTATAAATAACCTGATATGTCACAATAGCTTTGCTGTCAAATCAGTTAATGGTAATAAATAAATCCACATATCTACATATTTGTTATGACATGAAAACATTTTAAAATACTGAAAATATTTATAAATTCCCTGGGGCCTTCCATTGGCCTTAAAGTTAGATTTTATTTATTTTTTACATAGGCTCTTTAGCTTGATTTTAGGTAAAAATGTTAATTTAATGGAGGTAGGTATTAGCGAATTTCCCCTATAGGGAAGAAGCTATTACCGTAGTCGGCATGGTAAGACCTAGGCCCTGAACCGTGATAATTTTGCGTTTTGAGGTCCCCAGATGCCAAAAACACCATTCTTTCAAAACTGTATATATATATATATATATATGGGTGTGTGTGTGTGTGTGTGTGTGTGTGTGTGTGTGTGTGTGTGTGTGTGTGTGTGTGTGTGTGTGTCCGCACAATAACTCTTGTAAAAATATTCCGATTTTGACGAAATTTGGTATAAACATGTAAAGCAGCATTTATGATTTAAAGTTCGAAAACCAGACAGATAGACCTATCCGAAGGGGTATTTTGGGGAGGGGGTTTGTACCCCAAAATTTTTTTTTAGTTTTACATATAATTTCCATTGGAGTCAGCTTAAAAGACACACAATTAGGTGTTTTGATCATTGCTCTACGTCAAATGGTTACAGAGATATTGAACTACACTTTAAATAATATTGTATACTGGTAAATTATGTAGTGTGCAAATTTTATTTTAAACAATTACAATTATTATTTATAAGCCATTTATAATTGTTTTCATTATCTTGAACCTAACAAATATCTGTGCCATGCCAGAGTTTGAAATTATGTGTAAGGTGAAATAATTACAGTTGTAGCTCTGGAGGTGTGAACTTGAAAATATTTAATCATGTGTTGGTAAATGTAAATATTTTTAGGTATGGTACAATATATATATATATATATATATATATATATATATATAGTTTTGAACAAATGGTGTTTTTGCAATCTGGGGACCTCAAAACGAAAAGTTATCATGGTCCCAGACCTAGCTCTTACCATGCCGACTCCGGTAATAGCTTCTTCCCTATAGGGGAAATTCGCTAAAAAGATAATAATAAGGTTTGAGGAAAATGTCAACGTAGAAGTAATATTCACTCGAGATAAAATTCTAGAGATCCAGACAAGATACAAACTATACGAGCTAAAACGTAACAAATAAAAGTAATAACTGTCATAAATTCAAAAAAATTTTAGTAAGAAATTTAACACAAAAACACTCATAAATACGTAATGAATAGTCAAAATAACACTAAATCTGATCATAAAACTGAAGTTTATTTTTAACTACTAACATTATATTTAAAATGTGTGAGTTACATAATGCTGAGCCAGACCCCCTCCTTCCACCACATAACACAGAGTAACGCCATGCCGAATCCCCTCCCCCCCTTAAGTGTGTTACATAATATGTGTATGGCCCCATAGTAACAGCTACCTAGTATCGACATTGACTATACACACTCACGTAGTGTGTATAGTCAATGGTATCGAGAACAGGAAAGGCACATGGAGGATTTTGCAGTGTTGCCAGTTTGTGCAACCAGGTAAAACAATAATTATGTTTAAATGTGTAAAAAAACACATTTTACAGAGTCATAACACAGTACCCTTTCCAAGACAATCAACTGGCTTGTATTTTTAAATACAACAGGAATTTAGTATCAGTGGTTCTGTATATTTGACAAAGTAAAGTTGTACATGAACCATTCATCAGTTAGCAACAACAGTCCTGTGCTGGTCCAACGAAGTAGGATTATACCTTCACTTTTTACTTTCTCCCCCTTATACGTAGTATATGGAGAAAGTATTGTTTTCGTCAGAATTTTCGAATTTGAGTTGTTAGTGGAAATATTCGTTTTGGTGCTCCCTGAACCCAAAAAAGTGGTTTTTACGTGATGTCTGTCTGTGTGTGTGTGTGTGTGTCCGTGTGTGTGTGTGTGTGTGTGTGTCTGTGTGGATGTGTACAGAGCTAGAGCCCTAACCTATGGACCGATTTTGATGAAATTTGGTATGTAGGTACTAATCCACGATATCTCCAGGCGTTTTTTTCATTTTTTTGAATTTTTTATTTGTAAGGGTAATTATCCCCCAAAAACCGCCAAAAAACATGAAAAATCAAAATTTCTCAAAAACGGCTCTAACGATTTTGATTAAACTTTAGTCGTTTGTAGAACTTTAGCTCTCCAACAAAATGACACCACTCGCATATCTGTAAAAATTCGGGTTCAGAAATTACAGGACTTAAAACATCCAAAATTCAGTTTTTTGGATTTTTCATAAAAAAACTTAAATATTAAAAAATATTACTATTCACCATTAAAAAGAGCTCTAAAAACTAAATAATTTAGTATTTTGAATTACTATTCTACGATTGCTGGTTTCGAAGAAAATTGAAATTTTCATTTAGCGGTAAACGCAGTACGTTGTCCAATGTTATTCTTATGGGGAATACAACAATTACTATTTCTATCTTATTTACTGATCAATTTCATTCAAACTTGATATGCTTGTAAATTTAGCATTGACCAACAGAGTTAATTTGAAATATGTTGCCCCTTAATAACCCTGGGGGGGAATAGGGGGCATTTCCCCTCTTAAAACCACGAGTGTAGCAATGGATTCTGTAGTGCCTCCAAAGCAGGGATTTGGGTGGAGGTTTTTAAAACAACTTGTTTACAAGATTTTCTGTACATTCGACCATGTTTTGTATTCTATATTTAGTAAATAAAAAGTAATTTATTCATTAAAGTTGGGCTAAAAGGGAGAAAGTATGTGTCAGTTTCCTGATACCGTTTATTAATTTATGTTTTAAAACTTTTACAATTACAGGATTTGGCAATTTAATAAAATAAACACCCATAAAAACTATTTGAAACATAAAGACCATGTTATTTTTACTTTTTGAAGAAAGGTGGAAGCTATATTGCAATTGATGTAAAATAAATTGATAAGTAAATAAGTGTAACTTATCCCACTGCCCAGCTTAGAGAAGATTTGGATAAAGATTTTAACTCTTTACAAATTTAATCATCATTAGTAACTGCCGTGAAAAATTTGTCTCTTATATGCCTTTTTCAAGTACTGAAAATTGTTACAGAATAAGGAATATTTCCATAATATATTTAAACTAACAGTATTTAAAAAAATTAAAGAAAAAATAACACCCCCCCCCCCCCTGTTGCAACAAACCTGCGTACTCAGCGAATTTCCAATGTATATGTAAATATACATATACATGTCATAATAATACATAAAGCCACTTACCAAGTTTTTACAAAAATATATTCACAATTAAGTGATATATAAAATTTTAATTATTTCCTATAAGAAAAACATTGGAGCTGAGTATGCAGGTTTGCTGCAACAAAGAATACAAAAAATGGGTTTTTATACAAATATTAATATAACTCAACTAGGTGAAGCCACATTCCAAGTTAATTTATGTTCATAATTAAGGGAGACACAGCATTTTAATTATTTTCTATAAGAATAACATGGGGCTGAGTACGCAGGTTTGCTGCTACAGGAACCATCGGCAAACAAATTTTTTTTAGCAAATATCAATAGATCACAACCAGATGAAGAGTTACATAACGCAATCAAATATCAGCATCAACTGGTATATCAGTATTGTATACTGATAACAAGTTTCATCAGTATACGATCATAAATAAGCACGATATCGAATTTTTCTTATCCTCCACATAAGAATAACATTAGACAACATACTGTGTTTATCACTTTATAAATCTCTGTAACCAACTGACATACAGCAATGATTAAAACACCAAATTGTGTGTTTTTCTAGGCTAAATTCAATGGTGAAAACTAAAGTTGGATGTTTTTAAATACTATATGTAAAAAACTATAAAAAAAAGTTGGGGTGCAAAACCCCCCCCCCATAGTACCCCATCTAATAGGGCGATCTGTCTGGTTTTCGAACTTCACGTTTTTATCGGACCATTTTTACAAAAGTTATCGAACCCATGGACAAATGTATATATATATATATATATATATATACATACATATAAATTTGAACGAATAGTGTTTTTGGCATCTGGGGACCTCAAAACGAAAAGTTATCATGGTCCCGGGCTTTGGTAATACCATACCAACCACGGTAATAGCTTCTTCCCTATAGGGGAAATTCGCTAAAACAAGTAAAAGATAATCAGTTAAATTAATAAACATTATTACAACTAATTATAAGAAATTAAGTTAAAGGAGGTTTGCATTAGAGATGATTTTAAATGCAAAACTCAGCACACCCACATTTAGCAACAGTTAAAAACCACCACCCACTTTACTTTGAGCTCACGGTAATAATTAAAACTTATTTTATTTCTCAGGGCATTACTGTAGCTTTTGACTGTATTACAGGCTGTTGTTTAGTTTTAAACAGAATGATCTGACATCCGACCTGATCCAAGTCCCAGAGAGTGTTAGCAAAGAGGGTGTCTACTGAACAGGAAAATAATATTTAGAAAGATGATGAACTGACTAATGATAAGAGATGGGCAAAATGTACATAAACATCCACTCTACCTCATTTTATGTTCAAACTACTGAAACTATGAAGAAATTTAAATGATTATACAAATAATTTTAACCTGCAGGTTGACAAGATTAACAGAACCTGATAATTCTTCTTGTCCCTTATAAAACGTCAAACTTTTCAGAAAACGGCCAAGAATACATTTCTTTGAAACTCTTTCTCTAGATCCTCCTGTACCTGCAAGTTTAATTTTAACACTTGGAGGTTTTATAATATTCACGCAGACTTTATACAAAATAACTTAAATATCATATTACTATAGTAGCAAACAGAAAACAAAATTACAAACACTTTTATCCCGCTAATAATATAACTTTTTAAAAAATGCCCTTAACATTTCTTTTGAACAACCAATCCTCTTAAAAATGCAACCTTTTCACTATAAATTAGTCAAATTATCTGACCTACTGTGTCTAAAATGATTCCACTGTTTGTATTATTTGTGTAGGCAGGGTGATCATAAGTTATTGGACAGTTAGAAGAGTATAGAAATAAGGGATTTGCGTCATAAAATAGCAAATTTAACATATTTTTTATATTATTACTGTATCAAAATAATGACAATGCTATGTATGTAAATTTATTGATTTGTAAAATCGCTGCAAAATAGCTCAGCTAAACTGGTGAAGGTAAGTTATGCTCTCTGTTGATGACTTGTTATGCGGCCTAAACAGCTGGTCAAGATTAAATGCTTCACCAGCCAATGTTCATTGTTGACCAAGCAAACGTGAAACTACCTCTTTTAATTTGTGAGTACCTAGATGAAAAATTTTCTAATCGTTGGATGGACCGAGACAGTCCTATTCCTTGGCCCCCATGTTCCACTGACATCACAACCCTGGACTTTTTGAGGGGCTTTGCCAAGAATAAAATTTTCGAAAAGAAGGTCCAAGACATCGATGAACTGAAGAGAAGAATAAGCATGACTCCAGCGATGATCAGAAATACATGGCGTGAAGTGGAATACAGACTGGAAACTTGACGTGCAAATAGTGGAGTTCATATAGAAATGGTTTAGTCTGCTTGAAATAAGAATGAGTAACAGTAATGGTTGTATGATTGTAAAACAAAAACTGTTTTCAATTTGCTATTTAATGGCACAAACCCCGTCTCTCTATGTTGCTTGGTTGTTTAGCTATTAACTCTTGTAATTGTTTTCAATCATTGATGACCACCCTATGTAATAACTAATAATAAAGCTACTATATTTTAAATATTCACAGTAATGACCTTTTGATTTAGTAATGTTTACAATGTACATTAAACTAACGTAATAAACTGAGTAAAAAAAGTCCCTTCAAATTAAAGTTTCTCTTGAAGAATGGGAGAATCATGTTTAACTGAGGTAATTGGGGCCAATACTACTTTGGATAAGGAAAAAATAGGACTGTCGGGCTTTTATTATAAGAAAAGACGTCCGGTAAACTACAACTATGATACTGAATCTGTCACACGAGTGAGGCAATGTTGGATGAGGGAACCTGATACAACGCAAGGGTAGATGAGTGACACCCATGATTTCAGAAGTACTGTACGGAATGGGTCAACTTCATATTCACTTGCCGACTCACAACAGCATAGATACTGAATCTGTCACACGAGTGAGGCAATGTTGGATGAGGGAACCTGATACAACGCAAGGGTAGATGAGTGACACCCATGATTTCAGAAGTACTGTACGGAATGGGTCAACTTCATATTCACTTGCCGACTCACAACAGCATAGATACTGAATCTGTCACACGAGTGAGGCAATGTTGGATGAGGGAACCTGATACAACGCAAGGGTAGATGAGTGACACCCATGATTTCAGAAGTACTGTACGGAATGGGTCAACTTCATATTCACTTGCCGACTCACAACAGCATAGATACTGAATCTGTCACACGAGTGAGGCAATGTTGGATGAGGGAACCTGATACAACGCAAGGGTAGATGAGTGACACCATGATTTCAGAAGTACTGTACGGAATGTGTCACACGAGTGAGGCAATGTTGGATGAGGGAACCTGATACAACGCAAGGGTAGATGAGTGACACCATGATTTCAGAAGTACTGTACGGAATGTGTCACACGAGTGAGGCAATGTTGGATGAGGGAACCTGATACAACGCAAGGGTAGATGAGTGACACCATGATTTCAGAAGTACTGTACGGAATGTGTCACACGAGTGAGGCAATGTTGGATGAGGGAACCTGATACAACGCAAGGGTAGATGAGTGACACCCATGATTTCAGAAGTACTGTACGGAATGTGTCACACGAGTGAGGCAATGTTGGATGAGGGAACCTGATACAACGCAAGGGTAGATGAGTGACACCATGATTTCAGAAGTACTGTACTGAATGTGTCACACGAGTGAGGCAATGTTGGATGAGGGAACCTGATACAACGCAAGGGTAGATGAGTGACACCCATGATTTCAGAAGTACTGTACTGAATGTGTCACACGAGTGAGGCAATGTTGGATGAGGGAACCTGATACAACGCAAGGGTAGATGAGTGACACCATGATTTCAGAAGTACTGTACGGAATGGGTCACACGAGTGAGGCAATGTTGGATGAGGGAACCTGATACAACGCAAGGGTAGATGAGTGACACCCATGATTTCAGAAGTACTGTACGGAATGTGTCACACGAGTGAGGCAATGTTGGATGAGGGAACCTGATACAACGCAAGGGTAGATGAGTGACACCATGATTTCAGAAGTACTGTACTGAATGTGTCACACGAGTGAGGCAATGTTGGATGAGGGAACCTGATACAACGCAAGGGTAGATGAGTGACACCCATGATTTCAGAAGTACTGTACTGAATGTGTCACACGAGTGAGGCAATGTTGGATGAGGGAACCTGATACAACGCAAGGGTAGATGAGTGACACCCATGATTTCAGAAGTACTGTACTGAATGTGTCACACGAGTGAGGCAATGTTGGATGAGGGAACCTGATACAACGCAAGGGTAGATGAGTGACACCATGATTTCAGAAGTACTGTACGGAATGTGTCACACGAGTGAGGCAATGTTGGATGAGGGAACCTGATACAACGCAAGGGTAGATGAGTGACACCATGATTTCAGAAGTACTGTACGGAATGTGTCACACGAGTGAGGCAATGTTGGATGAGGGAACCTGATACAACGCAAGGGTAGATGAGTGACACCATGATTTCAGAAGTACTGTACGGAATGTGTCACACGAGTGAGGCAATGTTGGATGAGGGAACCTGATACAACGCAAGGGTAGATGAGTGACACCATGATTTCAGAAGTACTGTACGGAATGTGTCACACGAGTGAGGCAATGTTGGATGAGGGAACCTGATACAACGCAAGGGTAGATGAGTGACACCATGATTTCAGAAGTACTGTACGGAATGTGTCACACGAGTGAGGCAATGTTGGATGAGGGAACCTGATACAACGCAAGGGTAGATGAGTGACACCATGATTTCAGAAGTACTGTACGGAATGTGTCACACGAGTGAGGCAATGTTGGATGAGGGAACCTGATACAACGCAAGGGTAGATGAGTGACACCATGATTTCAGAAGTACTGTACGGAATGTGTCACACGAGTGAGGCAATGTTGGATGAGGGAACCTGATACAACGCAAGGGTAGATGAGTGACACCATGATTTCAGAAGTACTGTACGGAATGTGTCACACGAGTGAGGCAATGTTGGATGAGGGAACCTGATACAACGCAAGGGTAGATGAGTGACACCCATGATTTCAGAAGTACTGTACTGAATGTGTCACACGAGTGAGGCAATGTTGGATGAGGGAACCTGATACAACGCAAGGGTAGATGAGTGACACCATGATTTCAGAAGTACTGTACGGAATGGGTCACACGAGTGAGGCAATGTTGGATGAGGGAACCTGATACAACGCAAGGGTAGATGAGTGACACCCATGATTTCAGAAGTACTGTACGGAATGGGTCAACTTCATATTCACTTGCCGACTCACAATAGCATAGATACTGAATCTGTCACACGAGTGAGGCAATGTTGGATGAGGGAACCTGATACAACGCAAGGGTAGATGAGTGACACCATGATTTCAGAAGTACTGTACGGAATGGGTCAACTTCATATTCACTTGCCGACTCACAACAGCATAGATACTGAATGTGTCACACGAGTGAGGCAATGTTGGATGAGGGAACCTGATACAACGCAAGGGTAGATGAGTGACACCATGATTTCAGAAGTACTGTACGGAATGGGTCAACTTCATATTCACTTGCCGACTCACAACAGCATAGATACTGAATCTGTCACACGAGTGAGGCAATGTTGGATGAGGGAACCTGATACAACGCAAGGGTAGATGAGTGACACCCATGATTTCAGAAGTACTGTACGGAATGGGTCAACTTCATATTCACTTGCCGACTCACAACAGCATAGATACTGAATCTGTCACACGAGTGAGGCAATGTTGGATGAGGGAACCTGATACAACGCAAGGGTAGATGAGTGACACCCATGATTTCAGAAGTACTGTACGGAATGGGTCAACTTCATATTCACTTGCCGACTCACAACAGCATAGATACTGAATGTGTCACACGAGTGAGGCAATGTTGGATGAGGGAACCTGATACAACGCAAGGGTAGATGAGTGACACCATGATTTCAGAAGTACTGTACGGAATGGGTCAACTTCATATTCACTTGCCGACTCACAACAGCATAGATACTGAATCTGTCACACGAGTGAGGCAATGTTGGATGAGGGAACCTGATACAACGCAAGGGTAGATGAGTGACACCATGATTTCAGAAGTACTGTACGGAATGGGTCAACTTCATATTCACTTGCCGACTCACAACAGCATAGATACTGAATCTGTCACACGAGTGAGGCAATGTTGGATAAGGGAACCTGATACAACGCAAGGGTAGATGAGTGACACCCATGATTTCAGAAGTACTGTACGGAATGGGTCAACTTCATATTCACTTGCCGACTCACAACAGCATAGATACTGAATCTGTCACACGAGTGAGGCAATGTTGGATGAGGGAACCTGATACAACGCAAGGGTAGATGAGTGACACCCATGATTTCAGAAGTACTGTACGGAATGGGTCAACTTCATATTCACTTGCCGACTCACAACAGCATAGATACTGAATCTGTCACACGAGTGAGGCAATGTTGGATGAGGGAACCTGATACAACGCAAGGGTAGATGAGTGACACCATGATTTCAGAAGTTCTGTACGGAATGGGTCAACTTCATATTCACTTGCCGACTCACAACAGCATAGATACTGAATCTGTCACACGAGTGAGGCAATGTTGGATAAGGGAACCTGATACAACGCAAGGGTAGATGAGTGACACCCATGATTTCAGAAGTACTGTACGGAATGGGTCAACTTCATATTCACTTGCCGACTCACAACAGCATAGATACTGAATCTGTCACACGAGTGAGGCAATGTTGGATGAGGGAACCTGATACAACGCAAGGGTAGATGAGTGACACCCATGATTTCAGAAGTACTGTACGGAATGGGTCAACTTCATATTCACTTGCCGACTCACAACAGCATAGATACTGAATCTGTCACACGAGTGAGGCAATGTTGGATGAGGGAACCTGATACAACGCAAGGGTAGATGAGTGACACCCATGATTTCAGAAGTACTGTACGGAATGTGTCACACGAGTGAGGCAATGTTGGATGAGGGAACCTGATACAACGCAAGGGTAGATGAGTGACACCATGATTTCAGAAGTACTGTACGGAATGGGTCAACTTCATATTCACTTGCCGACTCACAACAGCATAGATACTGAATCTGTCACACGAGTGAGGCAATGTTGGATGAGGGAACCTGATACAACGCAAGGGTAGATGAGTGACACCCATGATTTCAGAAGTACTGTACGGAATGGGTCAACTTCATATTCACTTGCCGACTCACAACAGCATAGATACTGAATCTGTCACACGAGTGAGGCAATGTTGGATGAGGGAACCTGATACAACGCAAGGGTAGATGAGTGACACCCATGATTTCAGAAGTACTGTACGGAATGGGTCAACTTCATATTCACTTGCCGACTCACAACAGCATAGATACTGAATCTGTCACACGAGTGAGGCAATGTTGGATAAGGGAACCTGATACAACGCAAGGGTAGATGAGTGACACCCATGATTTCAGAAGTTCTGTACGGAATGGGTCAACTTCATATTCACTTGCCGACTCACAACAGCATAGATACTGAATCTGTCACACGAGTGAGGCAATGTTGGATAAGGGAACCTGATACAACGCAAGGGTAGATGAGTGACACCCATGATTTCAGAAGTACTGTACGGAATGGGTCAACTTCATATTCACTTGCCGACTCACAACAGCCAGTAAAGACACTGACGGCTCGCTGTGATAAGCGATGTTTGACCTTTCTACTTAGTAGAAAGGTCAAACATCGCTTATCACAGCGACTGCCCAGATTATAAGAGCTTTACTTTTATGTTTTATCTACCGGGACGTTCGGGATGTTCAAGCTCAGTAAATCTGGAGGCTCGGTTGACTGGAACTGGAAAATGGGAATATCCTACTGTATGTTAAACAGTGTAACAAAATTGCATATGTAAAATAAATGTTGGTAACCATTACAAAATTGTATTGCATAAAGTTTGTCTATCTTATTGGGCAAAAAAAGACTGAACAAAGATTACTGTTTGATCAAAAAAGTGGTTGAGTCTCTTACCCGCAACAGTTTTCTTATCCTCATGTTGAATGTTCTTGTAGTAGTGGGGCGCCTTGTTATCAAAGGAGCGCAGGAAGCGAGCTGTGAGAGGGGGGAAGCTCTGGTGAGACATCTCCATGTAGCATTCTCTGATGTGCAGTGCCTGAACCAGCAGTCGCGATGCCTGCTGCAGGTCTTCCAATGGCACCTGTAAATACGAGATAACATCGGACATCATTCAAACCTGTGAGTTGGAATTTAATCAAAATTTAATTTTGTCTTCTGTATCTAAATTTAAAACTAATTACCTAATAATTATATTAATATAAAATCTGTGTTTCAGAATATAATTTCTATGGTGATAGTCAAGTAATTCAAAGAATGGGACTATGATAAGAAAGCAATTTGATAACTGACAAATATGAGTAATAATAAATATCTTCTCTTTCAGCAAATTTTCCTTAGAGAAGTTCTATTCAGATAAATTGTAACTAGATAAATAAATGTATTATTCTATAAAACCAAATTGATTCCATTCTATAATCTAACTGTTTTCAGTTATTTAAGGAATTATTGGGGACATTTTCCATCACTAATTTTTTTTAAATTCTATATTACAACTCAGCATGTTTTTTAAAAGTAATATCTGATTTAATAGTGAGCCAAATGATGTTTGCAACTTACACCACTAGTGTCTTCGCCACTGATGTACACTCGCTGGTAGTGTGGAACAAAGTCATGTTCATCGAGTTTAAAAATGCGGTCATTTTCTTCCGCAACTGTGCCCACAAGTGATGGCTCATAATGGCTGCGTTTATCTTCTTCTTTTGCGACCCTATAGATTATCAACAATTTTAATTAACTATATTTACTGTAAAATGTCCTTTTCTTTGAGAAGAATATTCCTATATAAACAACACAGGTTTACCAAAAGAGAAAATATTTAGGAAGTTGAATGTATGTCTCCCTCCCATAACAACCTGGAACTCCAAAGTCCTTTTAAATAGGAAATTCTCTATGCCAAATTTGAGGGTGTTCTCATGACAAAACAGCAACATACTGAATTATAAAACGCTCACCAGGCCATGTTCATTTAATACATGTGTCAACATTTATTTATAAAATTACCAAAATTCACTCAGGGCTTCGTCTAAAGAATTGTAATGTATATTTATGTCAGATGTGGGTTTTATTTGGTCAAGTGATTATATAAATATACATTATATATACATTATGGATATTATATATGGATATATAAAATATCTATTATAATATGTTATATAATATATAATATAATATTATATATGGATTCGTATTCCATAAATATTGAGTAAGATCGGTTTATGAGTGACAAATATACGATGTATGCATTTTCTGTAATAACAAAACTATATTCTCCCATAGTATTTTCATTTGCTCAATAACACAAACATCATTAGCTTGAGCTGCCAGCAAAACTTTCTTGTCACGGCTATTGAGCATGATTATATTAGACCTAGTAAAATGATGAAGTATCAATTCCAACAATTCAAAATTCATAAAGAGTTAAAATCGTAATCCCAATGTTTTATAAACTGGGCGGTGGAATTAGTTACACCTATTTACTTATCAATTGTACTTTTGGCAATGTTTTTGGTTAAATGCCAGCTGTTTGTTTACTATTGCACAATACAACTTTCTTTACCATAAGCTGTTTTCAAATTTATTGTGTACTGTTATTTCATGATTTCCTTTGGTGTTTTTGATTGTAATACATATACAGTGAAACTTTTACAATTTGAAATCTTCTTTAATTCAATTATTTTGCTTGGCCCAAAGTAGGGCCTACTATATAAAGAATATTAAAAAATCTTGGTTAGTATGGTTAAAATTTTTGTACCGGTCCCTTAAGATTCAAATCCTCTGTATTTTTATACGTCTGAAGTATTAAATTATATTTTTCGTTTCTTATTTAAAAAACTCTCAGTCCCAAAAACTTATAATTTTCATAATCTGCTTATTATTAGCTAAACACAGTCTATAATGAAAAAGGCTGAGATTTAAAGACACAAAGTGCTGTTATAGTATTTGATTGTTCCAATGTGTACACTAGGATGTTTGTTTGTCACTGAGACTAAAACAAGTTATGTTTTGATCACATCTGAAAATCTACTTTGACACGTTCTACCAGCTAGGCCCCCTACTGTGTTTACTAATAAAGTACAATCCAGAAACAGGAAGTACTAAACAGTAAAACATTTATGCATAAAGACTCTTCCCCTTTCGAGGCTTACTGGAAGTTTCCCAAAATAAAAACTGCCCTGAATACATTTTATGTCACAGAAATTTACATGTCGAAAAAGGGGGTGATTACATAAAACTTGACCCTTCTGGATAGGTATTCTAAAAAAGCGTTACAGAAATTTACAAAAGAAACATGGGGGAGAGATTATGCATAAAATATTTGTACTACTTTTAATTATTTTCTATTCAACTGAATACATAAGTAAAGCAAAAAAATATATTTTTTCATAAGCTTAGTAATAAACAAAAATAATATAAATTTATAAATTTAACATCTTGTTTTAAGCAAAATCAATAAACAAATGTTTTATATACTTTTATTTTTCTTTTATCTTTAAATGCAGACCTGGGATTGGATTAAAAATGTATGGTTATAGTAAACTGTAACACCATTCAATATATTTATGTAATAGCCTACTACTGAATAAAGTATGTTCTGAATCTGAAAACTGTTATGTTCATTTTAAGTTCAAAGTAAACATGATATTAATTCTAAGCTTTTCCCTACAGCTTCATTTATTTCAGTGTTGTAGTCGAATCAAATCATACAAAAAACTAATATATTTACTTCAATATTCTTATTGAGACCTCTCATTCCAGTACCTGGTTCATGGATATCAGACTTAAGGTTTTCTCAATCGTTTCTGAAACTGCTTGACTTTAATATAGATTCAGCAACAGCTGTTAGTCCCTTTTAAACTCACTACTGATTGATTTATAGTACGTTTGAACTAAGAGCAATGCAAATATTAAATGTGTAATGGTGTGGAGATATTATTGATCAGTCATTGTGAAGACTCTCAACAACAGGGCTTCCCTCTGCGTCAGAGGCTAATCCTTGTAGCTATGTTTAATGCAGCTTACTTATCTATAACACTTTAATGTTCTTATATAGTTTTGACGATAGGTCACTTCAGACTATTAATATATCTAAGTTTTACGCAAAATATACCTAATGTTGATATACTAACCCAAAGTAAAACTCTCTTAATGTAGTTTTCTGCAGTTGTCAAATTGTTGGAAATTGTCAGCCTATTTAAGTCCTACATAAAATGGTTCATTATGACTTTACATATTGTTAAATATATTTTTAAAAAATAAATAAATAATTTATAGTGTTTTTAAATTTTGAAGACTTTGTGAAAATTATGTTTCTTCACAGAAAACTTGCCTATTTGCATTAGATATTAGAGTACAAACATTATTCTTCCCTTAGTAGCAAGTATTCTCTAATTTTCCGACCTATCAGATAGTGTCAACCAAGTCATGAAATCTCAAATATTTTCCTTGCACTGTACGATATTTTTTATTAGTCTAAACTTGAAATAATATAAAATAATTAATAAATTATAATTTCAGATTTTTAAATTGTATTATGCCTATCCGGGACTCTTATATATGAAATTAATTCTCAAGTTAGACAGGAACATACATGATGATGGACACCATTTTCGGAATAATGTAAAGGTAAGAGAATACACCTAAAATATTTACGGAACGGAAATAGGCTTATGCTTAACTTTGGTATATTAGATTTTCTAATAAGTAACATCGTTTATGCTTACATTTCAATGACTATAAGAATAACTAGGGAACTTTGACAACCCATGGGGCTAACCTGGAAAACCCTACAGGAAAATCGGTATCAAAACCCTTTGGTTATTTATTTTAGGCCTAAAGAATTTGTGTACCAATGAGCCTTTAGCTGAATCAAAAGTTTGTGAATTAAGTGATGAGCAGTAGTGAGTTAGTGAATGAATTACATTTTGTTAGTTGGTAGTGAAAGCGGTCATCAGGGGGGAGGAGCCCTAAACAATTTGCAGAACTAGAATAGGCGTTTTTTACTCTGGCATATTAGCTTTTTGAAAAAGTAACATCTCTTTCTACAAACACCTGACACATAAATTCAATGTCCATAAGAATAACATGGGGACTTTTACAACCTGTGGGGAAACTCACTGAAGGGATTTTGCAAAACCCAGCCTTATTGCACATTAACAGCATAAGATGAACCACTATGCCAAGTTTCACCTCCATAATCATTGTGGTTTTTGTTACATAGTACTTATGAGTGAGTGGTATTTGGCTTACATAGGATAGAAGATAAATTTGAATAACTTCAAAGGGATAGTTAATTCCTATTACGGTATAAGAGCTGAACTCAACACCGAGGGTGATGAATACAGTAACTCACCAAGTACAGTCAAAGCCGAGCATGTTGTAAGACTGAAGCCATGTTAGCAACTGAGGCGCGAGACCAACACGGCTCACACATGCAGGTCAGGATAATCATCAGCTGGATTGGTGGTAACAATTAATATGCCAATTATAGTTTCTCTGGGATTATTCTTAAGAGAACTGCAATTTACTGCACAATAAACTCTTATTTTGCTATTTACAGTGAACTCAAGATGTGATAGGAAATCTTGACACAAATGATAACTTTGGATAGAAAACGGGCAAAACACAAAAGAAAATTGTGAAAAAAATGTCCTAGGAGTGTCAAAGTGGAAGTTTAAATTTGAAGAACAATTGGTTAAACACTACTTTATATAGACGGCATTTTAAAACCAAATCGCTTCATAAAAAAGATTATTTGAGGTGTATTTTATGTATAGAGGTTTCAAGATATTTTAAGCAAAACAAAACATCAAAGAAATGTGCAGGAAATGTACAGTAATGTTTTTGTAATACTTGTTTTCTTCTAAACTCAACAGGCAGACGCTTCACTGAATAAAAAAATAAAAATTTAATATTAATTTAATGACCACTGTTTAAACTACATTTTCTTTTTATTTATCAACAATCACCAAAACTACCATTAATAAAAAATTGGCATAGTCTTGATACAATTTATAAAAATACAAGCCTTTACAACTTAACGAAGAATCAAGTCTTCAGAGGTAAATTATATGATACAATTTGTGCCTGCAAAACCACTTTGGCAACATGAGCTTGATATTGGATTAGTTTTTAACTTTTGAACCCTTAAACTTGAACCTTTTTTATCAGTTTTCTTATTATTGAGCCTGACATGAAACCAAACTAAACACTGTTATCTAAGATAAAGGTTTACACTGGACCAACAAACACATCAGTGGGAAACTTAAATTAATCAATTTATAATGTTACAAAGAAAATATTTAGATTTGCCTACCAGAAAAATTTGTATGGGTTAAATACTTATTTTCACTTTTCACTACTATACCAAGTTTTAAATCTAAACGGAAGTTTTAAATTGTCCTAGGTACAATTACATGATTTCAAGTAATAAAGATAATTCTGTCTGTTGAACATGCCAATACAAAGTGTAGGTCTATTTGAATATATCAATCTTAAAATAAATTAAGAACAAAACACCTGTAAAAGTAAATCTGTGTGCATAGGAAATTTAAAATATTCATCGTACTAAAAATGGACTGTTTTTTAGGACAATATTAAAATTGTGTTAAAATAATTCAAAACATAAATTTAATAGTTTGGATTAGCCTGAGTTATAGTATCAGAACAGATTGTAAATGTGTGCACAAAGTCTGTAACACAATACCAAACTGGGAGACTTGAAAGTTATAAAAATATCAAAGCAGTATTCAAACAAAAACTGTAAAATATGTTTTTGCACAATAGGTACTGCTTTATTGAGTAGCCTGAGTAAAGCATTCATGCTAATTTAATACTGGGCAGATGTTCAGGTCATGATTAACCTGAATACTTGGCTACAGAGTCAGTTGCAATACAGGCTTTGGTAGGGATATAGGACAACAATTATGCTATTGTCTAGTTTTCTATTACTTTAACCTAACTACTTTAAACCACTTGGTCTGACTGACTTATTTCAGATACAATTTTTTCCAAATTCTTAATTGTTCTCAATAATCATTCTCTCTTGATGTGAGTGGGAGAAGCTACCTCAGGGTAGGTCAATCTAGAGAATCACCCCAGTATTTACACTTCAACATATTATACAGTTTAAAAAAAGAACAAGTACTTCACAAATTTACTTAGGTTTTTTTTAAATAGTTTGCCATGTTGAAAACAGAATTACTAAAGACAACCAAACGAGACATATATAGAACATTTCTTAGTTTAAGTACATAAAATTCCTATGTTAAAATTCTTTCATCAATTATATTCATATCTGAATATCAGTTAAAGAAATACAAAAGAAAATTACCACAAGAGATTTTGGGGCATGGCCATCAGCAAAGCTTGAGAGCGAGTTTGCTTTTAATTTTGCAACTGGAAAATATGAATTATTTAAAAAATAAAAAACTTTAGGCACTACTTTTGTTTTAAAGGGAATATTTGTATTAGTTATTTACATATTAACAAACAATAAATCTATATAAATAATACCCCCGTCGCAGCAAACCTGCGTACTCAGCGAATTTCCAATGCATATATATGGGTATCACTATTACCTAGAGCCACTTACCGAGTTTCACAAAAATACATTCATTAATAAGTGATGTATAGCATTTTATTTATTGTCCATAAGAATAACATTATAATTGAGTACGCAGGTTTGCTGCAACAAGGAAGATAAGAAATGTGTTTTTTTGCAATTATAAATATAACTCAACCAGGTGAAGCTACATACCAAGTTTTATTAATTTAGGTTCATAACTAAGGGAGATATAAAACTTTACTTATTCTCCAAATGAATAACATGGGGCCGAGTATGCAGGTTTGCTGCTACCGGGAAAAATGAGCAAAAACCATTTTTTTGTGCTAATATCAATATACCACAACTATCTGAAGCTACATACCAAGTTTCATCAATATACATACATAAATAATCAAAATATAACATTTTATTTATTCTCCATAAGGATAACATTGGACAACATGCTGTGTTTAGCACTTTGAATATCACTTTAACGGTTGGACGTAAAACAACAATTAAAACGCCAAAATGATTGTTTAGTAGAGCTAAACTGATTGGTAGAAAGAAATTACGAGTTTTAAGTGAAATTATCCGAGGAAAATCTAAAAACCATATTCCCGTATGATAAACATGGGAAATTTTATGGACACATTTTTTTACTTTTCTCCACAATCACTAAACCTAGCTTAATGATTCAAAATACTATTTTTTTTGTTTTTTTAAGCTCTATAAAATGGCTATAACCAAAATCTGGTGTTTTTAAAATTTTAGGGTAAAAATAAAAAAACAGATATTTTGGAAAATTTTAACCCCCCATAAAACCCTCTTCCCATAAACCGATCAATCTGGTTTTCGAACTTAGTCATAAATGTTACTTTCTACATTTGTGCAAAATTTCATCAAAATCAGGCGCTTCTTTCAAAAGTTATCGCGGTAACGGACATATAAATATATATAAACATATATATATATATATATATATATATTCTTTTTATTTGCAAGAAGACGGTGTCCCAATGGGATCCCCCCTATCAGGACTTATTGCAGACATTTACATGACAGAAATGGAAACTACTAAAATAATGAATGACATTAATCCCTACAGAAAGAAAATATGTTATTGGCACAGATATGTAGATGATATTTTATGTCTTTTCGAAGGCAATGAAGACGAAGCCAGACAATTATTAACATACATAAATGACTTATCTACCGAAATCAAATTTACAAGTGAAATCCAGAAAGAAGAAATTAATTTCCTAGATGTAACAATTTCTAAAGAAAACGGAAAACCCTCATTTAATATTTTTAGAAAACCCACAACATCAGACACAATCATTCCATTTCATTCAAATCATCCATGGTCCCATAAAATGGCAACCTTCCATTCCCTAATTCACAGATTAATAAGCATCCCACTGAAAAATAATAATTTTGTAAAAGAAACTAATGTGATCAAATATTTAGCCGAAAAAAATGGATATAAAAGAAAAATGATTGACAACATGATCAAGAAAAAACTTAAAAAACAAAGAGAAGAAAAACTTCAAGGAAACATAGAAACCAGAGAAAAAAATAAATATATGTGCATACCATACAACAATTGTATGAACAAAACTATAAGAAACACATTTAAAAATTCTCAAATTTGTATTAGCTATAAAACTAAGAACAATATCTTTAAAATATTAAACAACAAAATAAAAAATCATCAAGATAATAAAGACGACACATATAACAGATCTGGAATATATCAAATAAACTGCAACGAGTGTAATAGTTATTACATCGGACAAACTTCCCGAAACTTCAAAATTAGATTCAATGAACATCTACAAGCTTTTAAATCGAACAACAAAACAACAATGAAATCTAACTTTGCAGAACACTTGATAAAGTCAAAACACAAATATACAGATCTAAAAGAACATCTAACAATTTTAGAGTTTGAACGAGAAAGAGAGAAGCTATTTGTCAAAGAAGAAATGAATATTTACTTTAATTTTAAAAAAGACCCTTCAAACATACTAAATACAGTTTTACCTAAACAATCAAACCCGATATTTGATAAAATTGAAAAAATAAGAACAGGGACGTATAAAAATCACTTAATATAGTATTCAAAGAAAATAACAGAAGAAAATAAAATATATTATCGATTATGACAAACAATTCATATGCAACTTTAAAATAATTAATTTTAACATATGATTAATATTTATTTTATTTTAAATGTGAGGTTATATTTTTATAGACTTTGATAATGGCCTAAGCGCACGAAACATGTCAGTCTAAAATAAAAATGTTTTTTATAAAAAAAAGGGTACTTTGTTAAAATATGAATATACATCTTATAATATTAGTAGCCCTAATCAATCATTATAACATATAAACATATATATATATAGTACCGTGTTTTTATAAATATATATAAACATGGACATATATATATATATATATATGTATATATATAAACATATATATAAATTTGAACGAATAGTGTTTTTGGCATATAGGGACCTCAAAACAAAAAGTTATCATGGTCTCGGGCTTAAGTCTACGGTAATAGCTTCTTCCTTAGGGCCTATAGGGTAAATTCGCTAAAATTTGAGTTTTGTCTGTCCATTGCTTGGAATTATGAAATTTGTGCATATTTTCACGTTTTTCATCCTAGGGAAGCCAAAACAAGTCTTATCTCAATTTCTGTCTGTCTGTCTGTCTGTCTGTCTATCTGTCGGTAACGCTCAAGGACGGGTTTTTGTTCGCTTTTCAAAAGAAAACGGGTGCATTAACTTTGATTTAACTATGTTTATTTGTTCTATATACACGTTAGAAGGTTTTAGGACACTTTAAATTGGCATACACCTTTTCGAAAAAAATGGCGGCCGCTCAAAAACGTGATTTTGTGTGGTTTTGGTCGTGTTTTGTTCGCTTTTCCCAGGGAAACGGGTGAACTAATTTCGATGATTTCTCTATATTCTATACAAACGTTAGAAGATTATAGGCTACTTTTGAATTCACCACAGGGCTACACACCCCACGGGATTTTCAAGATACCATGTTATTCTTATGCACAAAGCATTTATTTATACTGAACCAGATTCCATAATCAGCTGTTGTAGTTCTCATTTAAAATGTTGAGAATGCTGAGTGAATATTGGTAATAAATAACAGAAGTATACAGAGCAGATATATTATCTAAATGTATATTTTTCAGACTCATTAACTCGCTCACATAGTGATCACCGTGAATCTAAAAAAAGACAATGTCTAACAAGGTGAACTTTTGCATGATGGTTCCCCTTATTCTGCATATGTACAATAAGGCTAGGTTTGAGCAAAAATCGTACAGGGCTCTGTCCTAATTTACTTTTATTGCTGGCAATCTTATGAGGATTGGTAGAGTCTATTTACTGGACCTTTCAAGTTGAATTTCGGTAGGAACATACTTAATACATGATAACAAACACAGGCCTATTCCCGTTAAGAACGTGATTTAGGGCTCCACCCCCGGACCCTCAGAATACTTATTTTAACAATCTTGCACCTGCTACTGGACTGATGGAGCTGAAATTCGGTAGAAAGATAGCTAATAGCTCAATGCAGACATATACCTATTCCAGATTAAAAAATACTTAAGGGCTCTGCCCCACTGGCCTTTAATATAATCATCAAGAACAAACTACTCAACTAATAGAGCTGAAATTTGGTACTTGAAAGGACATAAGAAACAACCTATAATGGGGAGTCATTTTGTTGTTCTCTAGAGATTTTATACAGACACTTTGTGGTGCTTGAGACATGGGGGGAGGGGGGAGATCTATGCCTCTCTAAATATATATTTTATGTAACCAACCATTGAGTGTCTCAACTTAACAGTAAATTTGAAAATTAATTTTGGAGAAGATTAAGGGGTTGAGGAGTTTTCTGAGGTCCTTTTAAAAGTTGGGAACAGGACATTGGAAAACAGGTGGTCTCATAAACATTACTCCTTCACAAGGTACAATCCATGAATCACAGGAACTACTGATCAACAGTTTTTTCCCTCCGAGGTTCATAAATAAACTAATTTGAAAAAGTGCCTTATGTCATCCTAACGTCCGTCAATGGACAGGCAACAGAGATCAACATAAAGGTGATGTATCGCTTCCAAAGTGAGAAACGAATGCGTCAATTTGTTAACACCATCCTTATAATCATGACCACACCATTTACTACCCGACAGAGTTCCTAAACTCAGAAACAGTACTTGATTATCTGCCAGTACCCTTTGTTAACTTTTATTTAATCGTACTATAAAAATGTAAAATGTAATTTAAATATTGTAAAATTAAATCAGTTGTTATTCTTTTCAAATTAATATATTATTTAGATATACAACCCCTACGAAGGACGGGTACACAGCTAGTATATACAATATATCAACAATAATAATGTATACATTATTAAATATCACAGTAATTTAATAACATTAATACCATTAATGTTTATTCAAATGTGATGAAATTGAATGTGCACATACTATGTACAATATCAATTTGTAATGGTAAAATATTAATTGTTCTGATGCCTAAATGTTTGATCAAACGTAACTTTGCATGGATCTAATAATTAGCAGGAATCTAGAATATATGATTTTAATGATAAACTGTCTTACCTGTTTGATAACTGTTTCTGGATGGCTAGTTTCTTTTCAATAACTTCAATCGGGAACTGTGGAACTTCATACGGGGCGGAAATCTCATTGGATACAGTTTCCCCATTCTGCGTAAACCCGGGCACTGGGGTGTATGGGGGAGAGTCACTGCCTGGAAAGAAATAAATTTAATAGTTTCTTTGTTTTTTTGATAAACAGATTTTGTTGTCTGAAACCAAATGCTAAGGAGCATGGTGATTGATGAAATTGAGAGGGAGAAATTGTGGGGTTTTCCTGTAAAACTTATAAAAGCATTACGTTATCTAAGAGTTTTATTATGCTTTGTGGGAAAATACATAAATATACTAACCAGATGTATTTTTTCAGATTATAATTTCAAACAATATATTTAGGAATCGTGAAAAATGCTTAAACCCATTGTGATTTTATTTCTGCTTGGTTTCTAGCTTTATCACCTAACAAAATTTTAATGTCCGACTATTAACATCAACATCAACATCATCTCATGATAAATAAAACGAGTTCGCACGCAGCACGCTGATGTGAGGGAAGTGAATTTCCACATAAAAACTTTTAAAACTCAAAATCAGTGTAAAAACATACATGAATTACGATTTTTTATTGAAATCTGAAATCATTGATTTTTTGGCTGTTCTGATGCTCCTGGTTTCATTTACCAGCAAAGCTGGGAATACAATTTTGCGCATTATAATGTTAGGAGAAGGGCCAGTCAGCTTGAAAGTAGGCATGAGTTGCTGGGGTGGTAAAAGTACTCTATCAAAGGAATAACAGGATTTTCTAGTGCAAAACCCCCATAAGACAACATACTGTGTTTAGTCGAAACACATTTTCTTTAATAACTCGGTAAATATTTATGCTAGAATGACGAGAGAGGGCTGAATACTTTAGCCTCACTAATTCCCATCTTTTTACATCCATTAATTTTACATCCGGGGCTTTTCTGACCCTTTTTAGGCCCAAAAACTCAAAATTTGAAAGATTAATCCCAAAAAAAAGGGTTTAGAGTTTTCCGATTGTTTTGAACAACGAACTTGTTTAACTGATTACAGAAAGGAACAACACTACCGAATTTGAAGTTAATCGGACAAAAAATGCGACCGCTAGAGTGCAAACACACACACACACACACACACACACACACACACACACACACACACACACACACACACACACACACACACACACACACACACACACACACATATCTACATGTATATGTCTATATATATATAAAATTTTTAACGACCCCCCAAAACGTGTTCTGGGGGTCACGTTAGGAACTTCTATGGTGGTCCCGGGCTTAAGTTTCACCGTGCGGGTCATGCTAATAGTTCACTTTCCAAAGGAAATTAACTAATAAGTGACCTGTGCAGGATCATATGATCAGATGAATGGGTTAAATGAACTCTGATTTCAGAAAAATTACTCTTAGTCTGAAAGTGTTTCTGCAAGTGATCTTGAGCCGACACACACTGATACACTGACAATACACTAATCACAGGTCAACTTGTGATTATTTAATCACGGTGAAAATAGAGCAGGTCCGTGATTCTATACCCATTACTAGTTACATTAGATTCTATATGTAATATTTAGCCATCAACTAGTATGGTGCCCCATATCTTAAATCTTGATTATCTATTATAAATAATGAGGTTTGAGTGGAAAAGTAGTACAGTAATATCAATTTGATTAAGACTAATATAATTTTTCAATCGAGCAGTACAGTATTCAGCAGCAGCAATAGAGCAATAACTATATACAATCATATGTACACGGTTACATCGGTGATAAAATACACACCGATGCAATCACATTTAAATATATAATGAGCAGCATTTATGTGTATTATCTAATCGTGAAGTGTTTGCTTTTAAGTTGAATGAAAACTATAAAAGCCGTCACCGACATTAATTGGTGTATTTAATGAAAAAAGTGCCTTTTATATATATATAAACCGTTTATATGAAACTCAGAAGGGTACCGTTTTAAAATCTTATGAAAATATATATATAAAATACGCTGAAGTGATTTTGTATACAATTAACTATTTTTTTATCTGAATTGAATTAGATGATTGAGGTATAAAAAAATGGCCTTGATATGTAGATTGGCTTTTGAAAACATTGGCTATTTTCTGTTGATAATTTAACGTTCCTAAATGTGACACTTATCTCAGTTTTATCTAGCTAAGATTTTAATATAGGCTATTACAAAGGTGCTGCTTATTTCTTTACATAATAAAATGTGTGTATTTGTATATGTGTATATGTTTATGTGTATTTTTTGTTTTTTTCTAAGTCAGAACCTAAAGTTTTCAATATTCTATTAATGTTTCTTTTATGTTTCCAATGACAGTGTTTTTTATACAAACAAAATTAATTAATTCATATGGAACCATATTTATGTACCCACTCACCTCAGATCAATTTTTATATTAGTTCTAAGTATTAGTTGTTAGTCATCAGTTAACATTAAAGTTAATAAATGGAGACAACACCACGGAGAACAATATTAGATGTATTATTGGACTAGACTATGTATGTATAAATAGCTAGGCTATGTATAAATAGCCTCAACTTTGTTTTCAACTTATGTACAAGTTGGCCACTAACACTGGTATCTATGGCCAGCTCTCATTCCTGCAATTTAGGTAGGCCTAATGTACTTTGTAATTTGCAATTTGAAATGTAGTACTTTAAGAAGGAATAAATTCATTATTTCAGTTGTGAAAGTGGTTTTCAATTTACGATACTTTCATTCTGAAAACAACAGGTAGCCCACAAAGTTAGCTTTTTTAAGGATAACATGCAGAATCATTTTTATTCAGCTGCACTCTAAAACAAATATTTATGACTTGTGGCTTCAAGGGGCCATAGCCCCTAACTTTGCTAAAATACTCTGTTATATCCGATTTGTTTACTCTTTACATGCTGAGGAAAATAAAACAATATGAGAAGGAACACATGTAAGTTTTTAAACAAAGTAGATACTTAACCACATCTTTTAAGCAAACGAAGCGGATGTTTTAAATCCCCATGCTTACCTTATGGGGGATGTTTTACTTTATTTTTAATTTGCTGGTAACATTTTAAAAATACTGCTATTTTTCCCCGAGTCCTTGAGATCAAGACCTTTTAATTTGAACCCTCTCTCATCATCCTGCAATTTGTCAAACTGCCACAATTTTGACTTAAAGTTGTGTGCTCACAGAATTATATATAACTAGTAGACGTGTTGTTCTAAATCGAGCAAAACAAACTTTTATTGTTTATATCAGTTATCAGCAGGTCTTTCTTTTTACCTATATTTTACTGCACCATCACCTGTTTTAGAATACAACTGAATTCAAACTACTCTTCATGTTATATTTATGGGGACAAATAGAACTTTGAGGGTGGCCTGTGCCCTTCAGCAAAACAGTATTGGAAATTGAAAACCACTTTGCACAACTAAGAATCCAGGCCATTTTTTTTATACCTTAATTGTCAAAATCGGTCCAGGAATAATGCAGGAGTTCTGTTCACAAAAATTGCCTTAGCTTATTATAATTATAGAAGATAATAAAACTCAGTTTTACAAGAAACATATGCTATAAGCTACAAATAAATAATAAACTATATAAAATGTATAAAATACTGAAATATCAATGTAATCTGTATATAATGCTTACAATGCTAACTCTTTTAAAAATATTATAAGATGCTACAAGTTTGTTCGGTTTCCAGCTAAAGGTCCATTAGTAATTAATTTAAAAGCTTAATATTTCCTCAAATAATTATAAAATAATAAAATAAAAAGATGCTAAAAACTTAAGAGTGTGAACAAAATTAAACTAGATAGAAATCCTTCACAACATGACGATCCCAATGAAAGATAATTGTCACTTTTTAGCGAATTTCCCCTATAGGGAAGAAGCTATTACCGTAGTCGGCATGGTAAGACCTAGGCCCGGGACCATGATAACTTTTCGTTTTGAGGTCCCCAGACCCCAAAAACACCATTCGTTCTAAACTGTATATATATATATATATATATATATTATATATATATATATATATATATATATATATATGTGTGTCCGTGAGCACGATAACTCTCGTAAAAATAATCCGATTTTGACAAAATTTGGTATAAACGTGTAAAGCAGCATTTATGACTTTAAGTTTGAAAACCAGACAGATCGATCCATCCGAAGGGGTATTTTGGGGGGTTTTGTACCCCAAAATGGGTTTTTGAGTTTTTTACATATAATTTTTGAAAAAGTCAAATTTTAGCGAATTTCCCCTATAGGAAAAGCTATTACCGTGGTCGGCATGGTAAGACCTAGGCCCGGGACCATGATAACTTTTCGTTTTGAGGTCCCCAGACCCCAAAAACACCATTCGTTGGAAACTGTATATATATATATATATGTGTCCGTGGGTGCGATAACTCTCGCAAAAAAGTTCCGATTTTGATGAAATTTGGTACAAACGTGTAAAGCAGCATTTATGACTTTAAGTTTGAAAACCAGACTGATCGGCTTAACCAAAGGGGTATTTTGAGGGGCTTTTGAACCCCAAAAATGGGTTTTTTGAGTTTTTACATACAATTTTTGAAAAAGTAAACTTTATTTTTCCCCATTAGAATCAGCTTAAAAAGACGCACAATTTGATGTTTTAATCATTGCTCTACGTCAATTGGTTACTGAGATATTGAAAGTGCTAAACACAGTACGTTGTCCAATGTTATTCTTATGGAGGATAAGAAAAATCGTATATCTCACTTATTTATCAACTTATCCTGACGAAACTTGGTATATTGCTTCATTTCATTGTGGTCTATTGATATTTGCACAAAAACCCATTTTTTCCCCGATAGTTCCCGTAGCAGCAAACCTGCATACTCAGCCCCATGTTATTCTAATGGAGAATAATTAACGTGTTATCTCCTTTAATTATGAACATAAATTAATAGAACTTGGTATGTGGCTTTACCTAGTTGAGTTATATTGATATTTTTATAAAAGCCTATTTATAGTGTTCCTTATTTCAGCAAACCTGCATAGTCAGCCGCCATGTTATTCTTATGGAGAATAATTAAAATGACATAAATCGTTTATTTATGAATGTATATTGATGAAACTTGGCGTGTGGCTTTATGTGGTATCAAGATAAATTAATATGCATTGAAAATTCGCTGAGTATGCAGGTTTGCTGCTATGGGGGTATTATTTTTTTCCATTGGAATCAGCTTAAAAATACGCGCAATTTGGTTGTCCAATGTTATTCTTATGGAGGATAAGAAAAATTGTATATCTCGCTTATTTATAAATTTTTCAATGATGAAACTTGGTATATTGCTTCATATCGTTGTGGTCTATTGATATTTGCACTAAAAAACATTTTTTGGTCGATATTTCCCGTAGCAGCAAACCTGCGTCCTCAGCCCCCATGTTATTCTTATGGAGAATAAGTAACGTGTTATCTCCCTTAATTATGAACATAAATTAATACAATTTTGTATGTGACTTTACCTCTTTGAGTTATATTGATATTTGTATAAAACCCCATTTTTTGTGTTCCTTGCTTCAGCAAACCTGCATACTCAGCCACCAAACATTTCTTATGGAGAATAATTAAAATGTCATAAATCGTTTATTTATGAATAAACACATATTGATGAAACTTGGTATGTGGCTTTATGTGGTATTAAGATACATATATATGCATTGAAAATTTGCTGAGTACGCAGGTTTGCTGCTGCGGGTGTATTAAGACCTATCGTTACACTCTCAAGTTTAGCAAGAAATCACTAATGAACCATTGAAGTATCACAAGATAAGACCCCAGATTAGGAGAAGTGCCAAGAACAAACTAACCTCCTTTAGAGGATTATTTATTTTTAGAAAATTGCTTGGCCAAGAGCCAACTAGCACAGCGAACGGAAACACGCATTAAGTTGTGATTTAATATTTTACAGGATGGTTTAAGCAATTTTTAATTTGACAACATTTATTAAGGCTTTTTCAAAAGAGTTCAAGAATCCTCTAAAACAATTTTTGTACACACAATCCTAGTATACAGGGTCAGGCAAATGTGTGGATACCCCTCTTACATTTTCATTGGGTTACACCAGGAAAACTAAACTCAGCAAATGTTTATATGCCATAAAAGTACACTTTTTGGTCGGTATCACAATTTTGCCCGGGACCCCAAAATGGGGTATTTTGGGGGCAGCTCAAAAATTTTAAATGTAAAGCCCCATCGAGTGACACCTCATTTTAAAGATCTTTATTAAAGAAGAATATCACTGTAAACCAGATCTCTCTATCTTAAACCAGTACAAACCTCTTACTAAGACGACTTGACTTGAAAAATGCAAAAGTGCAAGATGTACTTATCTGACATGTTAGGATGTCCCCACTTATCCATATAATTTTGTATTTATCTATATTATAAAAAGAATTTCTTGATTTTTGTTCGGCGATTTTAGCCCCCTAAAACTATTATTTTGTATACATGATTGGTATGAATGAAAAGCTCTTACTCTCTAGATGTGCCTTTTGGGGTTTGAAAAACCCACACCTTCAGAGCTTCGTAGGCTTGCAATGTTTCACTGTTGATCTTATGAAGTTTTATCTATACTTATTTAATAGGCGAGCAGGTTTTTTGTGACAATCACTCCTCCTAAACTACTGAACCGATTTTCATGTTTTTGGTGTCATTGGAAAGAGCCTAACGTGAAGTTGTGCAGGAAACATTTTTTATTGAGAAATAATTTGTGAGTGAGGCCCTGGGGCCCTTTAAAGTTGAGTTTTTTCCTATAAGCTTAACATTGGGAAATAACTATAAGTTGTAAGCAATCAGCTGGATAGAGTAAACACAGTTAATCAGCAGGCCATGTTGGCTTTGGAACGGTAACACAATATTTATAAATGATGATCGCGAGCGAAGCCGCGACCAGTTTACTAGTTTTATTTAGATAGTGATTATCTTATAATGATAGTAAACTGGCTTAAAACGGATCTATGCCTGATAGATCCCCGTTCGGAGAATTGGACATTTGGTAGTTAATTTAAACCAGATATGTATTATTGTTAGTTTTCATCTTAATCTTAGTATATAAAAATTAATCTCTATTTCCTTTTGTCATTCCATAACTTGAGAATGAGGGCACCAAATTGAATAATTTTTTTGTGTTCGTTAATGTCAGGACAAGGTTCTTATAAAAGAAAATTTTTAATCCAACCTAAGGGCTCTGACCCACTGGCCTTCAAAGTTCCCATTGATTTGATCAAAGTTCAGTTAAATACACCAAAAAGCTTTTAACAAGGATTATATTTAAACATACTTGAAAGGCATAAACATATGTTCATTATGGAAATAAATACCCCCGTAGCAGCAAACCTGCGTACTCAGAGAATTTCCAATGAATATATATGTATCTTAATACCACATAATACCAAATTTCATCAATATACACTCATAAATAAACGATTTATGACGTTTTAATTATTCTCCATAAGAATAACATGGCGGCTGAGTATGCAGGTTTGCTAAAGGAAGGGACACAAAAATGGGGTTTTATAGAAATGTCAATATAACTCAAGTAGATAAAGCCACATACCAAATTTTATTAATTTATGTTCATAATTAAGGGAGATACCACGTTACCTATTCTCTATAAGAATAACAAGGGGGCTGAGGACGCAGGTTTGCTGCTTCGGGAACTATAGGCAAAACAATGTTTTTTAGTGCAAATATCAATAGAACACAATGATATGAAGCAATATACCAAGTTTCATAAGGATAAGTTGATAAATAAGCGAGATATACAATTTTTCTTATTCTCCATAAAAATAACATTGGACAACGTACTGTGTTTAACACTTTCAATATCTCTGTAACTAATTGACATAGATCAATGATCAAAACACCAAATTGTTTGTTTTTTAAGCTGAATTTAATGGTGAAAACTAAAATTGGATTTACTAAACTATTATATGTAAAAAACTCAAAAAACCCATTTTTGGGGTACAAAACCCCCCAAAATACCCCTTTGGATAGAGCGATCTGGCTGGTTTTCGAACTTAATGTCATAGTGTTTTTCTTAAAGCTGGATACATTTCATTTTCAATATGTTAATGAAAGATTGAAAACATGAAATATATATACCTATTAAATTGTTTTTTTATAAAAATAACAATGAACAATTTAAATTTGTTTGAGAGCATGTGTATGGTAAAAATTAAAAATTAAAATAAATGTCTAATCAGTTGTATAGTAAAGTGCAAAAACGATTTCCTTACATACAAATTTTTAATTTTATACTTTATCTAAATTATTTTTTTTAGTAAAACTACTTTTTTCATGACTATTTGTTTTTTAACCCATTTATTTGCTAACCAATGTACCCCAATGCAATATTTTACGTATAAAAATCATTCATAGGTAAAGTAAATACACGTAAAAAATAATAAAAATTTTTTTTAACATATGGTATTACATCATCACGGAACCACTCCGTGACAAAGTTTTTGGGCCAAAACAGCTGTCACGGAAATGTTCTGTGAAAAGTATTTAATGGGTTAGTATGAAGGTCTAAATACAATCTTGATTTATTAAAATAACGAATGACATTTTTATATTTACTTACTGTGATCTACCAAGATTTAATGCACAATCGCATATTTTACTGTGTCCCGCGCTGGTATGGAAGTGGTGCAGGACAAACAGTGTCTTTATAGTAGTAGGACAGTAATAACAAGGGATAATTTTTAAATATTGAGGAAGTTTTAAATCATCGACGGAATTAGTTACAACCTCATTAAGTAACTTATTAGATTAAAGGAAAAAAATGTTATAACAATAATTTAGACACGTTTGTGTTAGAACATTTTAAGTCCAGGTCATATCTTTAGAACCTAAAGATGTGGTTACTTTTGAAGCGAGTTTGAAATTTACCAGAGGATGTATTCTTTAGTATGATTCAATGTGATGTGAAAGTTGTGGGATGAGGGACAAAGAAGGACTCGGTGGCCTGAGTTAGGAAATTTGTAATTTCAACGGATACTGCTATCAGGTGTGTCATCTAACTGCTCTATTGTATAAAACACATATTGTACTGACTTGATTGTTGATACAAATATGTAGATCACTGTAGAAACACACATTTAAATAACTGATTACATGGTGCCACATAAACCAACATCTTGAAAATATATTCTACTAATGTTAATAGAGTTTACACTAACTTAATGTTGATAACATTGTAGTGTAGTCACGAGCAAAGCCGCAAGCAACAGATAGTTTAACATGAACTAGTAGTTTGTCCTGTTTCTCGAATCCGAGCAAGTTTGTACCCAACAAAAGGTTACTTCAGTTGAAACAAACATAACAAAACATCCGATATTAAAACTGATGATAACATCTGAGAATAATGCGGATAACATACAGTGGAACCTTGATAACTCGAACCTCAGGGGGAACGGGAAAAATTTGAGTTATCAAATATTTCGAAATACTGGGGTTCGACTTATCAAGGTGATTCTCCACAGACTTCGACTTATTGAGGGTCACGATAATACAATCATGGAAGGGTAGAATCCTTACATCACTTTGCGCTTTTTATCATAAATAATCATACCGGATAATAATAATTATTAAAATTAAAAAGGATCTGAACAATTTTAATGTACAAAATAAGCCCGGAAATATTTTGTAAAGCTTCTTTGGTTAACGTAGTAGAGAATGAAATACTTCAAAACACTTCCTCTAGTGAAAACATTGTAGAATAGGAAAGTAAACAAATAATGACTCATAGTTCAGTATTTTGGTGATGTTTTGCCCGTTCGACCACTTCCTGTCAACTTATAGACGTATTTTGCTCACTTCTTATCACCTGCCCCAAACAAATCCCTCCCCCTTACGGAAGTCAGTTCTGACCAACCATGCATCAATTTTAATTTAGCTGAACATCAATGTACTGTAGGCTATTAAAATAATTTGCAAAACTAAAAGGGAACAAAACATGATAACAATTAAAATTGCAGAGCATGGGTGAGAATTTGGGTGAAGCAAAACGATCCAGAACTTATTTTTGTTTTAAAATTGTCAAAGGAGTATTCACTGGTGTTCCAAACTGCTTCCCGATGTCATTATTTTATTTCCTGTGCCAACAGCCTCAAATAATCTTCAACTTTTCCTCATAGGGTAGAGTTGTGCCAACACGATTTGCCAAACTGCAAACACTTAGTAAAAACACCACCTGAAAACTACTTCTTTGTTTAAAATCCATTGTTGGTGATGGTGAGTTTATGTTGTTTAAGAGATTATTGCGGACATTTTCCATCACTGATTAGTAAAAACAAGTTTCACTACTAATCAGTGATGGAAAATGTCCGCAATAATCTCTAAAAACTATGTTTCACACACTACATCCAGAACCTTTAAAACTGGCACTGACTAACGACACACTGGACATAAATCTAATCAAATCAAAACCATTTTATTTAAGAAAAATACATAATTTACAACAATATGAGACTGTTCCTTATTTATGACATGAAATCCTCACTTAGGTGTAACCTGTGCGTTTGTTTGATATGCGCATTGCTCATCAACATAAAAATTTGTCGATTGTTTTACCGACACCAGGAGCACCCGGAAAAGAGATGTAGTGAGGAGGGAGGGTTGGAATTTCCGGCTGAAAAGTCACTAGAGGTTTGTTGAATGAACAACTTCGACTTATAGAGGTTCTCTAGTCAATACTTCGACTTATAGAGATATGGCGATTGTACATATTCGAGTTATAGAGGTTCTACAACTAAACCTTCGACTTATAGAGGTGCGGTGACAGGCTAAGAATACTGAACAAATTTGAGTTATCGAAGAGTTTCCTTCTAACCCTTCGACTTATAGAGGTAAAATAATATAGCTTTAGGTAGGCAAGTTCAAGGGGAATAACAAAAATTCGAATTATCAAGGAATTTGACTTATTGAGGTTCGAGTTATCGAGGTTCCACTGTACTTTCAATCAACACATAGTTTAGACTTCCGCTATCGGATAGTACCATTGTTACGAAAATTCAGCACTTTACTATATTTAAGTGATGCCCTTTCTTAAAATTCTGAGACGTATTGGCAAATCTATATAAAAATACCTTTAATTTGACACCTCAAACGTTAAAATCCGTCCCGCTGCTATCGAGTTATGACTGTAAAGAAAAAACGCAGAGCGTATTAATATATAGGATTTTATCGTACTGCACCAAGGCTGCTGACTGCTCCTGTAGTTCTGGTAATCCTAAGTACAACCTTCAAGCAGAGCTGCTGAAATGGTTTTGTGGGGCCTGGAGCAAAAATTCTGTAGTGTGGTCCTATTTTACTGTAAACTCAAAGTCGTGTAACAGGCCAGATATTTTTTAACCTGGGAGAGAGAGAAAAACTTGTCAAGAAATTCAATTTTAGTTTAATAATAGATCATGGACTTAGTTAGCTATGTAAGAATTCAATTCTACAGATATATCAACTCAACGCCACTCAACAATTTGAAATTTACCTTCTGATACGATTCTTGTCCTTAGTATGTCTGCATAACTCTTGGGTTCCATGGTAAGTTAAAATACAATCATCATCACTACTAATGCAAACACTAGTTTCTCAATTAAACTTTATCATCGCCAAAAAAATTACAGATTGTTAAAAATCCACAGATATAGAGAGAATAATTAATTTGCAGCCCCACCTTATCTTGACGTAAGTTGGGAAAGGCCTGGTCCCAACATAAGCTAAATGTTATGTAACAAGAATGATGTAGATTACAATCTAATCAGAGTTGCAAAATGTGTATTTGTATTGGTTAAAATACTGTTTTGAATTGTTTTTCAAAACAGAATAAGTGAAAACAAAGATAATATTTTGATTTATCCTATATACAAAATATCTGAATTTTATCTATGGCATGTACATGAGAAGATAGTAAACCAAAACAGTCAGTTTAATTAAATACAAGTTTTAAGGGGTAAATAGTGTTCAGAAAGACATGGACAATAATTGGACAAAGCTCGGTTACAAAAATTGGTTGCAAAGGCTTTCAATTCAAATCAAATCAAAATCTCTTTATTTATATGATCATCAAAAACAGTAATGGCATCAATGGCTACCTATATTACCTATGAGAGATTATGAAATACCACAATTTATTTATTGATTTATTTATTAACATGGCTTTCACAAATATCTATTAAAACTACTTACGCGTAAGTCTCCAACTCATTACAGACTAATTGTTTAGTTATTCGCACTACAAGTTTTACCTGAACTACTTCGGTTATATGTCTTCCTTATCATATTGTAGATAAGCAGACTCTTGAGATGAACCTTGTTCTATCAATGGCTTGTTGATACAATCTTGTTTCTTTGCGTTCTTAATGTTTATGATAAATATAACAGGTACCAGGTAAACTTCTGTTGCAACAAATATTTCAAAGTTATTAAAACTTGTATAGCCTTACACAAAATGCTTATCAATGATAACTAAATTAACCATTATATATTTCACATTTTTAAATTTGTAAGAATATTATTGATATTAAAGACAGGATTTGCAAAGTTATTAGTTGTACATAATTGATTGATCTAATGAAAGTACAAAACTTATTGTATATTACCAAATGTCTAATGTGCCACAAACATTCCTCAGATACCATAAGCCCCGCAGTTACAATATTTAAAACATAAGAAGTTTGCATGTTAGAGGGGTGTAAGGATATGTTTGATGTTCAATACCAAAGGTCCTATATATTTAAAAAATATAATTTAAGTTATAATTTTGGACACGTGAATAATATGAAACATGTTTGTTAAGTCCCACTGTTTTTAACAAGTCATAGTAAGGAGGGAGCTTCTATATATTTATATTATGTTTGCATATTTTAGATACACTAAAAGATGGATAAAATTGTTTTTTTATGAGAATTGGAAATCCCACTTCAGTAAAGTCTTAATATTAAAAAAAGTTGTTAAGTCTGCAAATTTAGTCTGGATTTCTATAGGAGCGTTTCCATTCCCCAATTACCGCTTTTAATGTCTTCTTCCTACCCTACACCAGGTCTTGTTTTCACCTTGTGTCATAGTTTGGACCAAAAAAGCATGAAAAATGGCCCTGATTTTTATTTTTAATTATTTATAAAAATATTTATTTTTATAAAGTTAAAAACCGCGGATATTAAGCCATGCTAAGTGATATTTGATTTGTTTCGGGGGTGAAAAAGGTGTCTATATATGAAGTTAATTCAATGGTTCTAGATACTGTTTTCAAGAAATCATGTGTTGAATTCTTACAAGTTACCTTACAAGTGCTACTTTGACAGTTTGTTGATTAATTTATTCACAGCTGTTATGATTCTTTTCTTCTGATTTGAAACTCTATAGGCCTAAGCCCAATGTTAAAACTTCCAATTTTCAAATGAGATTTTTGTTAAAAGTTGAGGCTCTTGCCAATCATATTTTTAGGTCCAAAAGCAACTAGGCTAATTCCAAAGTTTTAACAAAATCTTTCTGCTGGATTCCAAGATACTTCTTGCAGACAGACATTGCTGGTATTAGAGTGTAGGACAGGATACACTAACTCAGACTTAACATTGCTGTTGTACCATACAGGGTTCCCACAGTATTTCTAAACATAATTAGAGGGGGATTAAGCAAAGCAACATTTTGTTTAAAAAAAGTAAATAAATAATTTACAAATACATTAAACTACCACTCGGAACATGTTTAAATATAAAGAGATTAAACTTACCTATTTAACTTAACTATTTAACCCTTAAACCCTACATAAAAAAGAACAAAGATTTGAAAGATATATCCCATTCCTCATAAGTACAGAACATTTAATCTGACATACAGTTTATATTAATTTGACATTCCAGTAAGAACTCTCATATCGTCAATTTTAACCTTAAAAATCTAGCCTGTCCTCAAGTTGTAATCAGAAATGATTAATTTATTACTCCTATTTCAGAGCCAAATAATATCTAGCAATTTTGGTAAACAGACTTATGATACCTCAAATAATTATCCCATAAAAAATCACGAATACTGATTATTTTTGAATTTGATCTAAACGATTATTATTTGTGATGTCAAAATTCTGCTCACTGAAATCGCTAAGTACCTAGGGCCTACTTTTATTTTTTGTAAATAAGTCACAAATAATTTATATCAGATAATCTGTTGAGGGAACGGGATTAAAATTTAACATAATGGGAGAGCCAGGTAGAAACGTGAAATCTTTTGTGACAGGAGCTTCCTTTTAATAACATGGGATAAGAGGAATACTAAGAATTACTTCAAAGTTTAAATTACCAGATTAGATTAAAAAGGAAAAACTAAGATAAATAAGCAAGTATCATACATAAACCAATATATAAAATATTTTAGGAATCATCTCAGTAAAATTAGTATGGATTATAGGTTAAACAAAATAGGAAGGAGTGTGCATTGAACAAAGGCCTATCACAATCATTAATCAATTTAGAAACTCAGATACTGGAGGTTTATGTACTCAAAACATAGCTAATTACCTTGAAAATGTGTTAATTCATTAGAAAGTTACATGGTACCCTAATAATTACATTGTATTCATTTATTGTAATATTCCAAATATAATTCTACACTACTCTATAAACAAATAATAACCTTAAAATAAAAATAAATAACATATGATTCTTTTGCTTTTTTGATAGACAGATGAATGTTAGCAAAGGTTTATAGTCCTTCCATTCTATACATATATCATATTACATGCCTGCAAATTATGTGGTGTAAGAATGTCCGTGAAGGGGTGCTTTTGCATGAGTAAATTATTTGATAGGCTTGTTCAAGGTAACCCAGAGATGGTACACTGAAATTCTCATCAACAGACAAAGAGGTTTTAGTTCATAGGCATTTATCTTTCAAAACTGTCCTTAAGTTTAAGCCCCTGTAAAACCAGTGGATTTGTCATGTCTTGCTCATAGCTATTTGAACCATTTTACAAACATGTTGAGTATAATTTATTTTATATTGAAAAACAAAAATCAAAATTCTCTTATGGCATTTAACATGGGGTACAATTTTACTTTTTTGGACGTTTTACTGCACTACTGGTTATTGATGAATATATTTTAATTAAACTTGGTATATGGCTTTATTTGGTTGTGGCCCATTCATTTTTGCCTAAATTAACCACTTGCTGGGGCCCCTGTTTCAACAACCCTGTCGTCAGCCTAATGTTACTCTTATGGAGAATTTATAAAATTGTATGTCTCACTTATACTTTGATATTTGGAAACATTGCTTTATATGGTCGTTTATATAATTGCAAAATTGCATTGAAAATATGCCAGGTATTATAAGTGTTTTAATGGCTGATTAAACACAATATAAATTATGTAATAATTGTGTAAAGTATAGTTTTGTGACGTAAAGTTGATTTACAGTATAAATTCAGAACAAAATTACGATTTTTATGTCCCAGGAGGTTGGAACAGAACTGGAGATGATGGGTCTTGGCCTGAAAGTACAATGAGTTCGGTCATGTACTGGCCGGCGTGTCTGGACTCTTGTTACATTTAAATTCAGTCTCGGTTGGGGGCTGCAGCATTTTTTGTAGAGTTCTAGTGCAGCAAGTGTCAAGGCCTATAACCCACAAGACGTGATTTTCAGCGAATTTCCCCTACAGGGAAGAAGCTATTACCGTAGTCGGCATGGTAAGACCTAGGCTCGGGACCATAATAACTTTTCGTTTTGAGGTCCCCAGATGCCAAAAACACCATTCGTTCAAAACTGTATATATATATATATATATATATATATATGTGTGTGTGTGTGTGTGTGTGTGTGTGTGTGTGTGTGTGTGTGTGTGTGTGTGTGTGTGTGTGTGTGTGTGTGTGTGTGTGTGTGTGTGTGTGTGGGTGGGTAGTAAATAAGTAACCGAGTATCCTTTTTTTAAAGAATTTATTAGTGACATGTTTCAACCTAAGGACATTGACAAGCTAATACTATAATATGTCAAGCTAAATACCTATTCGGCTATAATGCCAATTTATCTATATTTTAAAATATGTTTAGTCGTTTTAAATTTTACTATTTTAGTTTAAGGTTATACTTTGTATACGCTTTGAAAATGGCATTATAGTCTAAACGTGTTGTGAAATAAAAATGTTTAAAAAGGGGTACTCTGAAAGTTTTGTTTTTAATCTAATAATATGTATAAATATATATATATGTCCTTGGGTGCGATAACTTTTGTAAAAATGGTCCGATCTTGATGAAATTTGGTACGAATGTCTAAAGCAACATTCATGAGTTTAAGTTCGAAAACCAGACGAATCGCCCTATTCAAAGTGGCTTTTAAGGGGGGTTTTATACCCCAAAAATTTTTTTTAGTTTTTGACAGAAATATTTTTAAAAATCCAACTTTAGTGTTTCCCATCAGATTCAGCTTAGGAAAAAAATAAAGAATTTGGTGTTTTGATCATTTCTCTACTTCAACAGGTTACGGAGATATTAAGTGCTGAACACAGTACTTTGTCCCATGTTATTTTATGGATGATAAGAAAAAAATTGCATCTCGCTTATATATGAACGTATACTGACAAAACTTAGTAGGCCTATATGGATTCATCTGATTGTTGTCTATTAATATTTTTAAAAAAATATTGCCAATGGTTCCCATAGCAGCAGACCTGCGTACTCAGCCCCGTATTATTCTTATGGAGAATAATTCAAATTCTATGTCTCCCTCAATTATGAACATTAATTTTAAAAACAAACTTGGTATGTGGCTTCACCTAGTTGATTTATATTGATAATGCATAAAAACCCATTTTTTGTGTTCCCTGTAGCAAAAAACCTGGGTACTCAGCCCCAATGTTATTCTTATAGAGAATAATTAAAATGTTATATCACTTTATTGTGAATGTATTTTTATGAAACTTGGTAAATGGCTTGATGTAGTTTTAAGACATTTATATAAATATTGGAAATTCGCTGAGTAGGCTACGTAGGTTTGCTGCTATGGGGGTACAGTATTTCCATTTTGGAGGTACGAGTTCAGTTTTAAATTTAGCAAACATTCATTGCATCACTCTAGGTTTTCCTAAAAACAATTATCATAAGAGAGGAATCAGTCTGTAAACAATTATTTATTTTAAAGAGGTTCACTGAGTTTAACCTGTAGTGGGGAAACCTTGACTGGAACTATTAGCAGACTGATTAAGTGCTGAGAATTGAAGAAAATATATATAGTCCAGTAAAATAATACATTGTGGTATGGAAAAGGTCGGGTAGTTTTGATTTTTGGATATGTTGTTAGTGTTGGGCCCATAACATAAAATCCAAATTTTCCACCTCTGGGTGCCACGGCCCGCCACGGGGCGCGCCACTTGTTAATGAAATATCGAAAATTTGACCATTCATAAGTTTATGGCAATAGAGGAATTTTTGACTTGACTATTTGTTTTCTAAGTTTGACTAAAAATCGCCAAACATTAATAGCAAGTTGCTTTTATTAATTTTAGGAAATTAACTGGTTTAATAAAAAAACATCGCTCACAAACAAAACATATATATTCAAAAGACCTTTAATTTGAGATATGAACCATAATTTTCTGATTTTAACTAAACTTGATATGATGCATTCCATTTAAAATTGGTTCATGGAGTATAAATTCAACATGGCCGCCATCTATAATGCCCTCTTAACCCTTTCAGTGCTATGGCCCGATATATCGTCTTTTGAATCTGTTATCAATAAACACTGTTACTGCTTCATAAGCGATTGTACCGTTAGGCGCTCAGTCTGCAGTCTGAGTCTGACATGTGGTGAAACCTGGTAGACACGAATTGAACTACCTCGTCCAGCGCCTATTCTCTATAATACCAACTGATCCACTGCAGCTGCTAGCCTGACCAGTGGCTGTGCGGTCTAAGGCGTTACCTTCCCGGCCGGGGGTAACACTTGGATCGAGGGTTCGAATCCCGTCACAGTCGGTGGTTTTTATGTGCAACTCATGGAGAGTTCACCTGTCTGTGGCAGAGTTGAAGGGGAGGGCGGACCTTAAGCAAACGGTGGACGGCTCGGGTCCAAGCTGACGGGATGGGTGGATTCTTTGTGAGTTGCACATCTGATCAGGTGTTTTGCTACTTTTTACCTATCCTTTACTGTGTGTGTCCAGCGGAAGCACATTTTTATTAATTTTAACTGTTCAGGCGTTCAATATATTAAAAAAATCAACAAAACATCACGGATTCAACTACTCCTTTCAGAAGCTTAGCACTCAAAGGGTTAATAAATAATGAATATATGAAATGTTTAAAAGGTGTAAAAAACTTAATTTACGTTAATGTAAAATAATAGTAGATCAAGTTTAGTACTCATACAATAAACTATTTATTCTTACTACAAGTCTAAATAAAATCCTAATCATAACAAAATTGGTTAAGTTCAATATTAATTCATCTAAGGTAATACGGTAAATATTTTTCCTAACCTTTCCACATACGTGCATTTAAGAAGAGGTAACGTCTTGTAAAGGTTCGGTAGTCAGTAAAACTGGCTTGGCTCTATACAAGCATAGCATTAAAAAATATCAATTTAAAAAATTAGAAGTTACTGCAGCTACTGCATCACCAAGTCTGGGCTACTGTGGAACACGGTGACATTCGGACTGAACACTGACTAGCCATGGCCTCTCTCCCTTCCACACCAGTCCTATTTTAAACCAAAACGACAGAAACTGAATGTCTCACTCACTTCATCTATAAATTCTCAAGAGAGCATAAACACAGATGTGCTTGAAAAATTATTTTCCAAAACGTTCCTTATATACTTCTTTAGAGGTTTAAGTTTATATTTAAGTAATCAGTCCTGAGTAAGCAAGTATAATCAGGTTGTCCAATGTTATTTTTACGAAGGACAAATACAATTTTATATCTCCCTTATTTATGAATATTATAATTGGACTTGGTATGTGGCTTCACATGGCTGAAGTCTGTTAATATTTGCTAAACCCCCAATTTTTAGCTGTCCCTGCAAATGTTTGTAGCAAACCTACCTAATCTGTCAAATGTTATTATTATGGAAGATAAATCAAATTTTATATCTTGCTTAATTATCAATATAATTATGTCTAGGCTAGTTGCCGTTGGTGGTTTCGCCCCAAACCCCCTTTTTGAGTTCGCTTCGCTCACTTGCATTCCTCAGTTAACACAAGTTTAAATCAACTAAACTGTTAGAGTTTGTTAACCAAAGAAAATCTACTAATGGTTTTATATAAATCAGCTGTCACAAACATGTGGTATTAGCCAAAGATAGTGTACTTTCATATAAAACATCCAAAACGTTGTATAAATTTAAATGAGGCCAAAAAGCTCAAAACTACTCCTTCTCGGAAGAATAGTAGCTAAATGAATGATAGGATCTTAAATATGACGAAAAATCTATATTTTAGAGTTAAATTTTCTGCAACTTTACTATTTAACATTTGTTGCCATCTCTTACCGTTCTCAAAGAGGAAAAGTGGAAAAATTGAAAAAGTGGAATTTTCCCACCCAAAAAGTGCCTCCATAACTCAAAATGTTAATTTTTGGCAATTTTTCTGACAGTTTCTCGTAAAAAGCTTTAATTCAATTCAAGGGTCACGGAGGGTCCGATTAAAGGAAGTGCTTCATAACTTATGTCACTGAATCAGTGGATTCGTCTGCATAAGAGGATAAAAGTGTATGAAACTTGGAAAGATCATTCATGTGGCAGTTATGAGATTATATAATATTTATCAGCATTGGAAATTTGCTAAAAACGTAGGTTTGCTGTGATGGGGGGTATTTTTTGCAATATCGGTCAGAAATAAAGACTAATTATCCGTATTAGAAACGTGTGCAATCTGTAATTTTCCACACTCGATTAATGTTTACATATTGATATAGGATCTTAAAGAAAGGGTTGGGGTTGAATAAATTATACAAGCCACTAGCAGATTATTGAAAGAAGCTATTACCGTAGGTGGCATGGTAAGACTTAAGTCCGAGACCATGATAACTTTTTGTTTTGAGGTCCCTAGATGCCAAAAACACTATTCGTTCAAATTTATATATGTGTATATATATATATATATGTGTGTGTGTGTGTCCGTTACCGCGATAACTTTTGAAAGAAGCACCCGATTTTGATGAAATTTGGCACATATGTGGAGAGTAACATTTATGACTTTAAGTTCGAAAACCAGATCGATCGGTCTATGGGAAGGGTGTTTTATGGGGGTTTAAAATTTTCCAAAAATCTGTTTTTTGAACTTTTAACCCTAAATTTAAAAAACACTGGATTTTGGTTATAGCCATTTTATAGAGCTTAAAAAAACAAACAATTTAGTATTTTTAATCATTAAGCTAGGTTTAGTGGTTGTGGAGAAAAGTAAAAAAATGTGTCCATAAAATTTCCCATGCTAATCTTATGGGAATATGGTTTTTATATTTTCCTCAGATAATTTCACTAAAAACTCCACATTTCTTTCTACCGATCAGTTTAGCTCTACAAAACAATCATTTGGGCGTTTTGATTGTTGTTTTACGTCCAACCGTTTCAGTGATATTCAAAGAACTACACACAGTACGTTGTCCAATGTTATCCTTATGGAGAATAAATAAAATGTTATATTTTGATTATTTATGTATGTATATTGATGAAACTTGGTATGTGGCTTCAACTAGTTGTGGTATACTGATATCAGCACAAAGAAAAAGGTTTTTGTTGATTTTTCCCGGGAGCAGCAAACCTGCATACTCGGCCCCCATGTTATTCATATGGAGAATAAGTAAAGTTTTATATCTCCTTTAGTTATGAACCTAAATTAATAAAACTTGGTATGTAGCTTCACCTGGTTGAGTTATATTGATAATTGCAAAAAACACATTTCTTATCTTACTTGTTGCAGCAAACCTGCGTACTCAATTATCATGTTATTCTTATGGAGAATAAATAAAACGCTATATATCACTTATTAATGAATGTATTTTTGTGAAACTTGGTAAGTGGCTCTAGGTGGTAGTGATACCCATATATATGCATTGAAAATTCGCTGAGTACGCAGGTTTGCTGCGACGGGAGTATTTTTATAGTACGAGGGATTCCTGATTGTTTAGCCGCAATGTTTGTAGATTTGGCCAACACTTTATACCTAAGAAGAAGATTTTCACCAAAAATAACAATAGAGCAATTATTGTAAACACTAACTTTGTAGTTCAAGGAACTTTTTTTGAGTGTTTTTAAAATCCAACTATAAAATGATACGTTAATGACTAAACTAAAATATAAGTAATTTGTTCTTTTGTTTAGAAAAATTATATTCAATTTAACTATAATTATGGTCACCAAATACCCCTCACAACATAGTATTAACATAATTTATCTTTAATTAAATTTTAACATTTATATCAATATTAGATTTATAAAACAAGAAACAGAATTTTGACAAGGCCATTGAACCCGATCCTGGCAATTCGTCATAATACATTTGCCTAACAACAGACTATGAAATAATCCATTAAATGTTTGGTGTACTTTACAATACGTTTACAAGGATTTGGCAAATACTATTTACAGTTGTATACATTCTTTTAGCCATCATGCATTACAATATTTCTTAACAATCTAGTGGCTTTTATGTTGTAATTAAGTCATTTGCAAACATATTCATATATTTCATATCCATTATTAGTTGACGTCTAAATTAGTAGATGTTACAGCTAGAGTTAAAAAATTGCAAGTATAAATATATATGCACATATAAAAGGCTTCCTCTTAGAATGTGACACAGGGATGAAAAATTACAGGAATATTTTAAAGGATTATTTAAAAAAAATGTTTTTATTCAGTGAATGAATTTTTGGAAGATCTGGAAGTAGCATTACTTTAAATTTCACAAACAATTAGGTTAATAATATCTGAGATATGGCTACTTACAGGAAACATAGATTAATTTTAGTAACTAAAGTTTTATTTCTAATAACTAAGTTATTCCCAATAACTAAGTTTTATTTCTATTTTGCAATGTAAATTTTAGCCAATTTCCCCTATGGGGAAGAAGCTATTACCGTAGGTGGCATGGTAAGACTTAAGCCCGAGAAACCATGATAACTTTTGCCAAAAACACTACCTATTCGTTCAAATTTATATATATATATATATATATATATATATATATATATATATATATATATATATATATATAAAACTGAGGTGTTAATTGTGATTCTACGTCCAACCGTTGCAGAGGTATTCAAATTGATAAACACAGTACGTTGTCAAATTTTATCCTCTTGGAGAATAATTAAACATTGATATCTTGATTATTTATGAATGTATATTGATGAAACACGGCATATTGTTTCACCTAGTACTGGATATTTGCACAACATATTTTTGTTGTCCCCGTAGCAGCAAACCTGCACAGGGCCGTATTTAGGATCGTTGTGGCCCCCGGCGCCTCACTCCAGTGAGGCCCCTCTATTATTTGTTTAAAGATTAATTTGTTACAATTACAATTTGATTGCAATTGATTTTAGACTGTTTTCATAGAGTTTCATAAAATACTTAGCTCCTCTTATATCTCCCGCAGCTTTCATAAATATGTCAAAACTATTTTTTTTTTTCTCAACATAGCTTACAAGAGAATCGAACATTTAAAGGACACTAAAAGTGCTACGGAGGGCTTTTGCAAAACTCTGTTGATTTTCAGTACTGTCACATAGTCTGATCGGCGAATAGACCTAGCGACTAGCTAATTTTTTGAATTGATTCGAGTAGTGTCAATTATTCTTGAGTTTAGAGTATTTTCGAGCGAGTATTTGCCATCAGAAATATATTGTTGTTGGTTGGTAGTTTCAAATGGTAGTGTAATTGGATTTGGATAGCACATTCAAGATTTGATAGTCTAAATAACATGGTTTCTAACTAATATATAGCAATACACACGGTTGGCCAGTACAATCAATATATACATTGACAAAGAAAACATGGTTTGACCGTTGTTTTAGGCCGACAATACACAGCCCGGTTACCATTTTCCCAATATCGCTTGGTCTGGACTTCGCTTATAGTCACTTTTTGACCGACATTGTATTTTCCGCCGTAGTATACGGCCGATATTACGCGATCCAGACGCTATCTCTGGCTGACATGTGTCGCGAAGTCAATTTCAGCCGGCTGTAAGTGGCCCGGAAGCAGTTTTTGGCCGATATTATCTTTTACGTCGTCATTATCGGCCGTTATTACATGGTCCAGTCTTCATTTTGGCCGACATTAAGTTTTCCGTAGTAGTTTACAGCAGTAGATTACGCGGTCCTGTCGTCATTTTCACACGTTCGGTTGTTTTTTATGACAGATTCATGTTTCTCTATCGTCTTTTGCGGCCATTACTACGCGATTAGGGGGTCGAGATCGTCAGGAAACCCTCACTTGAACTTTTTGAGTATTTTTCAAAACGTTTAGTTTTTCAAACAAATTTTTGAGTACACTAGTTAATAAATAATTCCATTTCAATCATAATATAAAAATTAATTTATGAGCTAAAAATCGGGAAGCAGAACTAATGTATAAATAAAATTCTTTCATAACAACATTTTTTCTGAGTGAAAATGTTTTTTCAAGCGAAAAAGACATTAGGGGCGGCCCCAAGTGAGGCCCCCGGCGGCCGCCAGTAGGGAAATACGGCCCTGAACCTGCATACTCAGCCCTAATGTTATTCTTATGGAAAATAAGTAAAGTTTTATATCTCCCTTAATTATGAGCATAAAATAATAAAACTTGGTATGTAGCTTCATCTGGTTAAGTTACATTGATACAGCAACATATTTTTTATCTTTTTTGTTGCAGAAAACCTGCGTACTCAGCCTTTATTCTTATGGGAATACATAAAATGCTATATATCACTTATTTATACATGTAATTTTATGAAACTTGGTAAGTGGCTTTATGTGGCAGTGAGAAACATATACATGCATTGGGAATTCACTGAGTATGCAGGTTTTCTGCGGGGGGTATTTATAAATGTAACAGTTTTTATTCTATTATTGTTCAATGACAAGCCTTTATGTAGTTTACTTTACTCCCTTGTAAAACTATTTTGTGACAATAAAGAATTTTAATTTTAATTTTGAATTTGAAATAGAAAAATCTAAAGAAATTGTAAAAATCTAACCTTTAACTAAGTATAAAAATAAAAACTATGTAGGGGCCTATGTTTAAAAATTAAGGTAAAAAGTAAAAGGCTTTCAATTATTTTGAGTGACATGAATTTAATATGTATCTAAGTTGATTAGCTTTCAGTAAACCTCAAAAAAGTATTGTAGGCCTACGGTACATAAAGTTTACTTCTAAAGTAAACAAAATAGATTTATTAAACTGTACATAACAAAGTATATTTAAGTTGTTTAAAAAGTGTGTAAACATATTATATTATGTATATTTTAAGGCAAAATAAAAATCAAGCATGAACCCCATCCCATCTTGATAATATAATATGTAGGCCTAAACAAATCTGTATATAGCCCATCTGACAGGAAGGGTATGTTATAATTGGAGAACATTTTCTACTTAGTAGCACCAAATTTTAAACAATCAAGTATTTTTCATTTTTAGTAGTCATTATTATAATTATTTTTATCATTGGAAGTTGTTTTAAGTTTAAAGAAGCTTCCTCCCCCCAATATTTTGCAGATATAATCCTTATAACAGCTGTTTTTTGAATTAAGAAAATGAGATTTTAAAATTCGGAATGTAACCAAAATAAAAGTGTCCATCACATATTTAGCTTCACAGTGACCTAGAAGTTGAAATTATCTTTTAAATAAAAATATCCCCGTCGCAGGAAACCTGCGTACTCAGCGAATTTCCAAAACATGCATATGTTTCTCACTACCACATAAAGCCACTTACCAAGTTTCATAAAAATACATAAATAAATAAGTGATCTACAGCATTTTATTTATTCTCCGTAAGAATAACATTAGGACTGAGTATGCAGGTTTGCTGCTACGGGGATAATCAACAAAAAATCAATTTGTTGTGCAAATATCAATATACCAATACTACGTGAAGCCAAGTTTCAAGTTTCATACCAAGTTTCATCAATATACATTCATAAATAATAGAGATATCAAATTTTATTTATTCTCCATAAGGTTATCATTGGACAACGTACTGTGTTTAGCATTTTGAATATCTCTGCAACGGTTGGACGTAGAATCACAATTTAAACATCAAAATGAGTGTTGTGTGGAGCTGAGTTGATTGGTAAAAGCAAATGTAAAGTTTATATTAAAATTAACTGAGGAAAAGCCAAAAACCTTTTTCCCATTAGATGAACACGGGAGATTATATGAGCAAGTTTTTTATTTTCTCCGCAACCACTTAACCTAGGTTAATAATTCAAAATACTATATTATTTGTTTTTTTAAGCTCTATAACGTGGTACTAACCAAAATTAAGTGTTTAAAAATTTTAGGGTGAAAAATGCAAAAAAACTTTAGGAAAATTTAAAAACCCATAAATCCCCCTTCTTCCTATAGCCCGATTTTTCTGGTTTTCAAACTTAGTCATAAATGTCACTTTACACATTCGGGCCAAATTTCATCGGACGTTTGGGAAATTTAAATCAGACGTTTTTTACTCAAGTTATCGCATTCACAGACACATACAACATATATATCAATTTGAACGAATAGTGTCAACTGGGGACCTCAAAACAAAAAGTTATCATGGTCTCAGGTTTAAGTCTTACCATGAGACCTACGGTAATAGCTTCTTCCCTATAGGGGAAATTCGCTAAAAGAATCATCAAAATTGGTTAAGTACAATTAACTTTAGGAAGTGAGTGAATAAAAACCAGGATTTTTTTAAATATACAGATTGTAAAAAATGGCATTGAATTCCTCCAAAACTTTATTTGTTTATTTTGACTAGGCCTTTCACTTTCTATGACAGCGTCTTCATTATATCTATTGCAATCACCTGAAGATCAAAGATAGCTATAGAGCCATCTGTAGCTATCCTTGATAGTGAAAGGCCTTGTTAAACTAAAAATTTAAATTTGATTAAAATGTAATGCCATTTATTTTAATTTAATATCAAATTTTAGTCAAGAAATAATAATTTTTACACTTTGACTCAGGACAGTACCTGCAACATTCATAGTTGTATAAATAAATCTGTTAGCTTCAAAAGTTGATTAAAGTAGTGACAACATTTTACCAACACAAAGTATGTTGATAAAAAAACACACAAATGTAACAAAAATGTGTTAGTTATATTACGATAATATTAACTTACTGTCATCATCAATAATAGTGATTGGTGACCTTGCCATGAGTCTCATGGCCCCTGGACTCCCATAAGGGGTGCCAAGGCCCTGGGGAAGCAGCCCTCTCGCGGACATTTCAAACTGAAATAGTGTGCTCGAGACACAAACTGAACAACACCGACACGTCTTAATTACAGCGCGATTTCAAACACAATAGCATCCGCTAGATACATGTAGAACACACAGACTGATGTACTGTGGGCTTTACTCCCCCTCACAACAGGCTAAACTATTTATAGCTACGCTTGTCTTTATATTGAGAGGACAAAACAAAGCGGCACAGCTCGGTACGACATGGTTGCCATGCTCCTTGGCTTGTTAGCGATAGTTAATTATATAGCAGTTGACAAACGACGATGACAGTCACCGTCATGCGCATCTATCCACAACTACAATAAACATTCCAACATGACATGTTATCTCTTTATCTGACAGTTGACTTCCATTGCTACTGCCATCTCTGAATCCAAATATAAATAAAGAATTGAGCCAGAAATCTTATTTTTTAAGTATTTTTTTAAATTTAAAATAAATAAAATGTTTATTAATAATATGTATTTATAAAGAAACTGCAACTACATATTTTCATTGGATTAAATAAAAACCATAATGTTAACTTTATTACTAAAGCCATTATTACTAACAATAGTACCCATTATTTTATAACTGCAAACATGTTTCAAAATTAATTGTTGCTTATAACCTTTGAGATAATTCAATTAAGCAACCTCTTTATTAAGAGGAATTAAGTTGATCTTTTTATTAAAATTAAATTACACTGAACTAATAAGCCCTAATAGAGAAATACTAAACATGGTTTGTGAGTAATTGTTTTGTTCCCTATTCACTTCAAATTGCTCAGAGATCCTCAGACGATATTCCGCAGGATCCGCAGTGAGGTCCGCACGATCCCTGTTTGCGGCTATGTTATCAACATACTATAAACGGGATTTGGCAGAAGAAAGTTAATTCTACTCATGCTCGGTTTTAGAATTTCAAAATAATGTTTCTGTCTTAAGTTGTTGTAGTTTAAAAAAATCTCACTTTTGTACATTTACAAGGGCTTTTAAACACAATTAAACAAATTAAGTAAGTAAAATGGTCCATTTGCAGAAAATATTGTCCTCTTTAATATTATACTTTAACTTTAGCGAAAGGGTTCAGTAACAGCTGTAAAGAGGGATTCTGCAAACCCTTTCCTAGCGCTCTGCGGAAGGGGTAGATCGGAGCCTTAATATGATAACTTTGAACATGATTGAAATGGAATTTGGTGTGAAGATTTAAGGCGGCAATTACTTTTATGCGATTGTAATCCCGGTAAATTATTGCATGGGAAAAATAGTTGTATTTCCTTACATATATGTTTATATGTTTTTTTGGTAAAGGGCAAAGGGGTTAGTAACATACCTGCCCCCTACCCATAGGGAGGTTCATGTTTTTTTTTTTTTTTGTTTAGGGGTTACCCTAAAAAAATGTTTAAATGAACAATTTTACTCAGGACATTGTTTAAAAATGAATATGATAATGGCAGCTTAGTTTATAGGTTTAATCAAACAAGCTGAGCCCAGGAGCTTGTCTCATTAATCTTATTTCAGTTTAAAGATAAAATCAAATAGTACAGCCGAACAGCTGATCAATATGCCCTACTACGTTTTGTTTTTACTGGACTTTTGGATATAATGACACAGCTTCTGTTTTGGAACGAATGAACGTCCTACTTTCTAATTATTATTTAGTTTTCGACTGAATGCATAAGAGAAATTATTGACTTAGGGCAGAATGCACAGATAACTAACTTTTGGTCACAATGATATATATTCAAATTGAAACGCTATTAATAAAGTGATGTAAATGTAATTACCTACTCATCAAGAATACATTATATTGTCTATCCTCGATAAATTAATTAAAATCGTTTGGAAGATTCCTAACCTACCTTATTATTTTTTAATATTTAAAACGAACTCATTTTTATAAAACCAACTATTATAGCAGCTATCTATGCCCATGGTTCGTAACGGGGTGGAAATTCAGAGTAAATAAACGGTATCAGAAAACTGACACATACTTTCTCCCTTTTAGCCTAACTTTAATGACAAAAAATTATATATGTGTGTGTGTGTGTGTGTCCGTGAATGCGATAACTTGAGTAAAAAACGTCCGATTTCGATGAAATTTGGCTCAAATGTGTAAACTGACATTTATGACTTTAAGTTCGAAAACCAGAAAAATCGGACCATGGGAAGGGGGGTTTATGGGGGTTTTAAATTTTCCAAAAATCAGTTTTTTGCATTTTTTACCCTAAAATTTTTAAAACACTTAATTTTGGTTTAGACCATGTTATAGAGCTTAAAAAAAACAAATAATATGGTATTTTGAATTATTAACCTAGGTTAAGTGGTTGCGGAAAAAATCCAAAAAACATGCTCATAAAATCTCCCATGTTAATCTTATGGGAAAAAGGTTTTTGGCTTTTCCTCAGTTAATTTTACTTTAAACTTCACATTTTCTTTTACCAATCACTTCAGCTCCACAAAACAATCATTTTGGTGTTTAAATTGTGATTCTACGTCAAACCGTTGCAGAGATATTCAAAGTGCTAAACACAGTACGTTGTCCAATGTTATCCTTATGGAGAATAAATAAAATTTGATATCTTGATTATTTATGAATGTATATTGATGAAATTTGGTATGTGGCTTCATGTTGTACTGGTATATTGGTAATTGCACAAAAAATAAATGTTTTGTTGATTGTCTCCGTAGCAGCTAACCTGCATACTCAGCCCTAATGTTATTCTTATGGAGAATAAGTAAAGTTTTATATCTCCCTTAATTATGAACATAAATTAATAAAACATGGTAAGTAGCTTCACCTGGTTCAGTTATATTGATAATTGCATAAAAACTCATTTCTTATCTTCCTCGTTGCAGCAAACCTGCGTACTCAGTCCTAATGTTATTCTTATAGGGAATAAATAAAATGTAATAAATCACTTATTTATGAATGTATTTTTGTCAAAATTGGTGAGTGGCTTTATGTACTAGTGAGAAACATATCAATGCATTGTAAATTCGCTGAGTACGCAGGTTTGCTGCGACGGGGGGTATTTTTTAAATATCCACCCAAATCCCTTTTATGGAGGCACTACAGTATCCTTTGCTACACACAGTGGTTAAAAGAGGGGAAATGCCCCCTCATCACCCCCCCACAGGGTTAAGGGGCAACATATTTCAAACATCCTCTGTTTGTCTTGCTAACTTGACCTGCATATCAAGTTTTAATTAAATTGATCAGTAAATAACAGAGAAATAGGAATTTTAGCGAATTTCCCCCATAGGGAAAAGACGCTATTACCGTAGGTCTCATGGTAAGACTTAAGCCCGAGACCATGATAACTTTTTGTTTTAAAGTCCCCAGATGCCAAAAACACTAATTGTTCAAATTTATATATATGTATATACTTATATATATATATATATATGTGTGTGTGTGTGTGTGTGTCCGTTAACACGATAACTTGAGTAAAAAATGTCCGATTTTGATGAAATTTGGCTCAAATGGGTAAAATGACATTTATGACTTTAAGTTCGAAAACCAGAAAAATCGGACAGTGGGAAGGGGGGTTTATGGGGGTTTTAAATTTTCCAAAAATAAGTTTTTTGAATTTTTTACCTTAAAATTGTTTAAAACCTAATTTTGGTTTTGACCATGTTATAGAGCTTAAAAAAACAAATAATATAGTATTTTTAATTATTAACCTAGGTTAAGTGGTTGCGGAGAAAATCAAAAAAACCTACTCATAAAATCTCCCATGTTAATCTTATGGGAAAAAGGTTTTTGGCTTTTCCTCAGTTTATTTTAATGTAAACTTTACATTTGCTTTTACCAATCTGTTCAGTTCCACAAAACAATCATTTTGGTGTTTAAAATTGTGATTCTACGCCCAACCGTTGCAGAGATATTCAAAGTGCTAAACACAGTACGTTGTCCAATATTATCCTTATGGAGAATAAATAAAATTTTATATCTCGATTATTTATGAATGTATGTTGATGAAACTTGGTATGTGGCTTCATGTAGTACTGGTATATTACTATTTGCACAAAATATTTGCACATTTTTTTTTTTTGATTATTTCTGTAGCAGCAAACCTGCGTACCCAGCCCCCATGTTATTCTTATGGAGAATAAGTCAAATGTAATGACTCCCTTAATTATGAACATAAATTAATAAAACTTGGTATGTAGCTTCACTTGTTTGAGTTATATTGATAATGATATAAAAACCCATTTTTTGTTCCTTGTTGCAGCAAACCTGCTTTCTCAGCCCCCATGTTATTCTTATGGAGAATAAGTAAAATGTTATATAGCACTTATTTATGATTGGATATTGATGAAACTTGGTATGTGGCTTCGCCTAGTTAAATTCTATTTATATTTGCATAAAAACCAATTGTTTGTGTTACTTGTTTCAGCAAACCTACGAACTCATTACCAATGTTATTCTTATGGTGAATAATTAAAATCGCTTATATGCGAATATATTTTTATGAAACTTGGTATGCGGCTTTATGTGGTATTAAGACATATGTTAGGCATTGGAAATTCGCTGAGTACGCAGGTTTGCTGTGACGGGTGTATTTGTATTCCCCATAAGATTAACATTGGACAACGTACTGTGTTTACCGCAAAATGAAAATTTAAATTTTCTCCATAACAAGCAATCGTTGAACCGTAATTCAAAATAATAATTTATCCAGTGTTTTAGCTCTTTTTAATGGTGAATAGAAATCTTTTTAACATTTCAGTTTTTTCATAACAATAAAAAAACTGAATTTTTGATGTTTTAAGTCCTGTAATTTCTGAACCCGAATTTTTACAAAAATGCGGGTGATGTAATTTTCTTGGAAAAGTAAAGCTCTAAAAGTGTGCGCGCGCGCCCACACACACACACACACACACACACACACACACACACACACACACACACACACACACACACACACACACACACACACACACACACACACACACACACCACGTAAAAACACTTTTAGCGAATTTCCCCTATAGGGAAGAAGCTATTACCGTAGGTCTCATGGTAAGACTTAAGCGCGAGACCATGATAACTTTTCATTTTGAGGTCCCCAGATGCCAAAAACACCATTCGTTCAAATTTTTATATATGTATTTATATATATATATATATATTTATATATTTATATATATATATATGTGTCCGTAAGCACGATAACTCTCGTAAAAAAGGTCCGATCTTAATGAAATTTGGTACAAATGTGTAAAGTACCATTTATTTGAACGAGTTCGAAAACCAGATGAATCGCACCATCCGAAGGGGGGTTTTGGGGGGATTTTGTACCCCAAAAATGTGTTTTTTAGGGTTTTCACATTCAATTTTAATTTAAATCAAATTTTAATTTATACCATTGAATTCAGCTTAAAAAAACAAACAATTTGGTATTTTGATCATTGCTCTACGTCAATTGGTTACCAAGATATTGAAAGTGCTAAACACAGTACGTTGTCTAATGTTATTCTTATGGAGAAAAAGAAAAAATTGTATATCTCGCTTATTTATGAACATAAACTGGCAAAATTTGGTATATGGCTTGATCTGGTTATGGTTTATTGTTGTTGTTTGCACACAAAAAATTTTTCGCCTATGGCTCCTGTAGCAGCAAACCTAGGTACTTGGTCCCCATGTTATTCTTATGGAAAATACTTAAAATGTTATATATCGCTTAGTTATGAATGTATATGGATGAAACTTGGTATGTGACTTCACTAAGATGAGTTCTATTGATATTTGCATAAAAACCCATTATTTTGTGTGCCTTGTTGCAGCAAACCTGCGTACTCATCCCCCAATGTTATTCTTATGGAGGATAGTTAATATTTTAAATATCGCTTGTTTGTGAATACATTTCTTATGAATCCTGTTAAGTGTTATAATGTGTTATGTTATATATTCATTGGAAATTCGCTGAGTATGCAGGTTTGCTGCGACGGGGGTATTTTGGGTTCAGGGAGCACTAAAACAAAGATTTCCACTAACAACTCAAATTCGAAAATTTTGACGAAAACAATACTTTCTCCATGTTGGATACTTTCTCCAATACTATGTATAGGGGGAGAAAGTAAAAAACTGTAAACAAAACAATGACTGTCTGATATAATCCTTATAACTGCTGTTAATTTAAATTAATTCAACTAAGAAAAAATACCCCGTCGCAGCAAACCTGCATACTCAGCGAATTTCCAATGGAAATATAAATGTCTTAATACTACATAAAGCCACTTACCAAGTTTCATAAAAATATATTAACAAATAAGCGTTACATACAATTGCAATTATTCTCCATAAGAATAACATTGGGGTTGAGTACGCAGGTTTGCTGCAACAAGGAACACAAAAAATTGGTGAGCTATTATCAATATAACTCAGCTAGGAGAAGTCGTATACCAGTTTTTATTCATTTATGTTCATAATTAAGGGAGACCTAGCACTTAATTATTCTCTATAAGAATAACATCGGGCTGAGTACGAAGGTTTGCTGCCACAGGAGCCTTTGGCAAAAAATTTGTTTGAGCAAATAACAATAGAACACAACTAGATGAAGCCGTATACTAAGTTTCGTCAGTATACGTTCATAAATAAGCGAGATATCAAATGTTTCTTTTCCTCCATCAGAATAACATTAGACAACGTACTGTGTTTAGCACTTTCAATATCTCTGTAACCAATTAACGTAGAGGAATGATCAAAATACCAAATTGTGTGTTTTTTAAGCTGAATCCAATGGTAAAAATTAATATTTTACTATTTCCAAAATTATATGTAAACAATTTAAAAAAAAACATTTTTGGGGTACAAAACCCCGCCAAAATACCCCTTCGGGTGGACCGATCTGGCTGGTTTTCGAACTTCAAGTCATAAATGTTGCTTTACACGTTTTAACCAAATTTCATCAAAATCAATCATTTTTACGAGAGATATCGTGCTCACGGGCACATATATATATTTGAAAATGATTTTTTTAAGTTTTTACATGTAATATTTTAAAAAGTCAAATTTTAGTTTGTACCTGTGTAAAATATATATAATATATTATATATATATATATATAATATATTATATATATATATATATATATATAGGTAAAAACTAAAATTAGACTTTTTTAAATAATACATGTAAAAACTTCAAAAAACCCATTTTTGGGGTACGAAACCTCCCCAAAATACCACTTTGGGTGGGTCGATCTGTCTGGTTTTCGAACTTCAGAGTCATAAAGGTTGCTTTACACGTTTGAACCAAATTTCATCAAAATCAGACTTTTTTACGAGAGTTATCGTGCTCATGGACATATATATATATATATATATATATATAGTTTTATATATATGTATATATATACAGTTTTTGAACGAATGGTGTTTTTGGGGTCATGGGACCTCAAAACGAAAAGTCATCATGGTCCCGGGCCTAGGTCTTACCATGCCGACTAGGGTAATAGCTTCTTCCCTATCGGGGAAATTCGCTAAAATGGGGACTTGGACTTCCCGTGGGTCAGAGCCCTGAGGACTTTTCTAAACGGCAATAGTCCTATGAAACTCCTGGGTACATGGACTATATTATTTGTACAAAACTTCAGCGGAATAGGTGCAGTGGTTTTGGCGTGACGGAACAATAGGCAGACAAACGGACACCATCTCATTTTTATAATACCGTAGTAGTGATATATATATATAAAAGTAGGCTATTAAAAAGTTCTGTTGTTAAGCAACCAAAACGCCCAAATCATAGAACTTTAAATACTGCTATCAGTTTGGAATACATGAGTTTGCGCTGTGAGGAATGTTTTTATTTTACTCTTTTACTTTTTCAGAAAAATTACTTAGGCTACGAAGTTAGACAAATAACAAAACTTGAAACAATCAACTTAAATTGAAAACCTGTTTTGAAACATAAGTATGACAACGGCCTATGTAAGAGTGCTTTGTTGAAATAATCGTATCCCAAACTTTCAGAATGGGTACATGTTCCCGAATCCATAACGTTAAACTGCACTAAGAAAATGTAAGTCTGACACCTGCCAACCACATACTTGAATGCTGGATCTTAGTAAGAAAATCTTGATTTTACTTTAAAAACAATACCCCCGTCGCAGAATACCTGCGACTCAGGGAATTTTGAATGTATAATATATGTCTTAATACCACATAAAGCCGCATACCAAGTTTCATAAAAATATATTCACATATAAACGATATACACAGTTTTAATTATTCTCTATAAGAATAACATTGGTGATGAGTGCGTAGGTTTGCTAAAACAAGGAACACAAACAATTGGTTTTTATGCAAATATATAATTTAACTAGGCAAAGCCACATCCCAAGTTTCATCAATATTCAATCATAAATAAGCCCCTATAATATTCAATCATAAATAAGCCCCTATAATATTCAATCATAAATAAGCGCTATATAACATTCTAATTATTCTCCACAAGAATAACATGGGGGCTGAATAAGCAGGTTTGCTGCAACAAGGAACAAAAAAATAGTTTTTTATGCAATTATCAATATAACTTAACCAAGTGAAGCTACATACCAAGTTTTAATAATTTATGGTCATAATTAAGGGAGTCATTACATATTACTTATTCTCCATAAGAATAACATGGGAGCTGAGTACGCAGGTTTGCTGCTATGGGAATAATCAACAAAATATCAATTTTTTATGCAAATATACCAGTACTACATGAAGCCACATACCAAGTTTCAACAACATAAATTCATAAATAATCGAGATATCAAATTTTATTTATTCTCCATAAGGATAACATTGGACAACGTACTGTGTTAAGCACTTTGAATATCTCTGCAAAGGTTCGGCGTAGAATCACAATTTAAACACCAATACCCCCGTCGCAGCAAACCTGCGTACTCAGCGAATTTCCAATGCAAATAATGGGTATCACTACTACCTAGAGCCACTTACCAAGTTTCACAAAAATACATTCATTAATAAGTGATGTATAGCATTTTATTTATTCTCCATAAGAATAACATTATAAATGAGTATGCAGGTTTGCTGCAACAAGGAAGATAAGATATGTGGTTTTTTTGCAATTATCAATATAACTCAACCAGGTGAAGCTACATACCAAGTTTTATTAATTTAGGTTCATAACTAAGGGAGATATAAAACTTTACTTATTCTCCATATGAATAACATGGGACCGAGTATGCAGGTTTGCTGCTACTGGGAAAAATCAACAAAAAACTTTTTTGTGCTATTATCAATATACCACAACTAGTTGAAGCCACATACCAAGTTTCATCAATATACAAACATAAATAATCAAATTATAACATTCTATTTATTCTCCATAAGGATAACATTGGACAACGTACTGTGTTTAGCACTTTGAATGTCTCTGCAACGGTTGGACGTAAAACAACAATTAAAACCCCAAAATGATTGTTTTGTAGAGCTAAACTGATTGGTAGAAAGAAATGTGGAGTTTTTAGTGAAATTATCTGAGGAAAATCTAAAAACCGTATTCCCATAAGATTAACATGGGAAATTTTATGCACACATATTTTGACTTTTCTCCACAACCACTAAACCTAGCTTAATGATTCAAAATACTAAATTGTTTGTGTTTTTAAGCTCTACAAAATGGTTATAACCAATATCTAGTGTTTTTAAAATTTTAGGGTAAAAAGTTCAAAAAACTGATTTTTGGAAAATTTTAACCCCCATAAAACCCCCTTCCCATAAACCGATCGATCTGGTTTTCGAACTTAAAGTCATAAATGTTACTCTCCACATTTGTGCCAAATTTCATAAAAATCATGCGCTTCTTTCAAAAGTTATCGTGGTAACGGACACATATATATACATATATATAAATTTGAACGAATAGTGTTTTTGGCATCTGGGGACCTCAAAAAAAAAAGTTATCATGGTCTCGGGCTTAAGTCTTACCATGCCACCTACGGTAATAGCTTCTTCCCTATAGGGGAAATTCGCTAAAATGTATATTATACTATGTTTTATACTTATTATTATAATCAGTTTTTTTTATTTAAGATTAAATTACTGAATTTCTCTACTTTATTGGCCCTTCCGATTTTTGTTAATCTGACGAATACTCACAAACTCTTTAACAGAAATGAAGCTTGAGTACACGTTTAAACCAGAGTTAAAATGCAAGGTTTACATGTAGAGTGATCGTCTCATGTTAAAAATATGGAAGAGCCACGAGTGCCAGGACGACAAGAAGTCCGCTAAGTTGCAGTAATGTCTGCAAGTTTTAACTTCAAACACACAATAAATAATGAAAATATAAACCGGGGATTATTGTCACCCGTCTCCACCTACCTAATCCTAGCAGTTGATAGACTGAAAGGTAGACAGCGTTAGCTGTTTCATAAATTGTAGTTTATGGCCGTAAACAAAATTTCATCAGCTGTTAGTCATTTGTATACTGTGATTTGTTAAGCAGCAAAAGATATGCTGAGATAAATCCGTTATATCTCGCATGAAAAAACTGAGACAAAAATATTGAGCTGGTGTGTGTAACTTCTATTTTCATTCTTTATTCTAAACTTTAAAAAAATGATACATCAGTGGCATCTATTGGCGGCTCCCTCAAACCTATCAAATTCCAAGCACATTTCCTTTGTTTCATTAACACTCTTTACTGAAATACAGGAGTTTAGATTTGAGGGTAATTCGGGAAAAAATTATTGGCAACACTGAGCGAAGTAGAAACCGCCAGCAACCGATAGACCGATGACTCACGACGACAATAAAACAAGGATACTCTAATAGAGTTCTTTAGTTCTTATTTTTTTAAAGGTTCACTTTTTTATAGTATTTACTGTGACATCGTTATTGGAATGTGGGAAAGTTTTAACTAGTATTTGACCGATGTGCCCTCGTCTGCGTTGTTGTTTTACGACCGGTATAGGTTATGTTTTTTAATATTTTGACCATGAAATTGATAATTTTTAGACCTTGAAAACCGTGAAAAACCCGTGAATTTGATTATTAAGTTTGAGTGGAAACCCTGTCTGGCCAAATAAATGACTTATGACTTATGAATTAATCTAATAACAAAAATGCCATTGCGTTGAAATATAAAAAAAGTACTTTCTTTACTTTAAGACACATGTTGAGTACGAATCGATAGTGAAATTGTATCTGGTTAGCGTGCAATCAGCTGGCTTGTCACAAAAACTGATCCTTTTTTTGGCGCGTGGGAATGCACATTTCTCGGCAGGTGCTTCAAATTAAATCAAAAGAAATTAAAATAGGTGCTATTCAGATGCATTATTTTAGCAACCATGCTGTCATTCACGTTGAGAGTCCTTGGGGTCTATTTTAGGGGGGGGGGGGGGAGCCCGACCACAGTAGGAATTATTTAGATGAACACTACTTTTTTTTTCAGTATTGTGTATCATCTTCGGCAGCACAATATGTTATTCAGTTTGTTCCAAGTTTCACCTCAACTCAACACCTAACCAGCATCACATGTAACTCAACGTCCTCTTATTTGTAATGCTATATCTTTCCTAATTAATAGTCGTTTGAAACTCACCTCTAATCTCCACAACAAAGGTCAGGGGTGTAATTATATCATACTTGTTTACTGCTAATTGTGGGTAATAGATAAATTACCTTTTCTCTCTTATTTACTGATCAATTTCATTATAACTTAAGTATGTAGGTCGAGTTTGTATTGACCAAAAGAGGCTATTCGGAACATGTTGTCCCCTAGCCGTGGGGGGGATGAACGGGCATTTCTCCTCTTAAAACCACTGTGTGGAGCAAATGTTTCTGTAGTGCCTATAAATAAGGGATTTGGATGGATATTTATAAAAACAATTAATCTTTATTCTATATTTAGGAAATATAAAGTAATTTATGGCTACAATTGCTAGTTTTCTGATACCGTTTACTTATGTTAACGGTACTACAACTTTTAAAGGAAAAAACTTCATTTAAACAATTTTTTTATTTCAAACCAATGGTTTGTATTTTATTTAAGGGGACAGTAACGTTAGTGAACAGAAGAAGCGGAAAATCTGTTTTAGTGGACAGTATCGCTTAATTTTCTACTAATTTCACAAAGTTTGTTTAATGAAACTTACTGCATGATGAAGGGTGAACAAGATAATTACCTGGTTTATTAGGATATTATTTAGTTTCCTACAATCATATTACCACATGGTGATATATTATTTCAACTTAAAATGCCAAATATAGTTAAGAAGATTCTATATAATTCTATGCCATAGTAAATCCAAGTAATAGTTACAAAAGGTTTGTTTCCTTTTTTCAGGCCTATGAAGTTGAAAATAGATGGTGTTGACCTCAAAAATGTCTTTACTCTGAGAAATATTGAAGACAAGATGAACCTTAACAAGGCTCTGGGCAGTGATAAGGATAAACATGTCGTCATTAGTGGCTCGTCCTTTGTTGGTAAGTGAAGATTATTTGTGCCAAGGACATGTAAAAAGAAAAAAGTTAAGGCCTAACTTGTATATTAATCTAATTAATATCTTAAACTGCCAAATGCTGTGTTAAATTTAAACATTACAATAGATATGAGTAAGCAAGCCATACTATTGTATCTTGCTACTAATTTTCTTCCCTTCACCTATCCTTTTTACAGTTATTATCTGTGGCGAAATATTATGACAATATTTAGGATAAGTGATTACTAAGAAAATGATTTTCCCTTGACAAAAAGTTCCTCTCCAATAGTTATCAATAAGAAGTTTAAAATATTTAACTAAATTTACTCGGTTTTAGTTTCAGTTAATTACATTTAAACACATGACATTTAATAAGGTGATATCTATTGGTTATCTTTATATATAATTCTGTAAGCAAAATTTTTAAGTCAAAATTGTGGGAGTTTGGCAAATCGCATGATGATGGGAGACGACTCAAATTAAAGGTACCTATTGATCCCAGGGACTCAGGAAAAATAGCAGTATTTCTAAAAAGTTACCAGCAAACAAGTAATAACGTAAAACATCCCTCGTAATTTACATAATTTAAATTAACATTTAAAAACATCTCCTTTATTTACATTACAAAACTTTGCACTTTGTAACCATGTGTCTACTTTGTTTACGAACTGACATATGTTCCTACTTATATTGTTTTGTGTTCCTCAATATGTAAAGAGTAAACAAATCAGATGAGGCAGAGTATTGGAGCAAGGTTAGGGGCTATGGCCCCTTCAAGCCACTATTTAACAACTAATTGTTATAAATGACGTCTATAGAGCTAATTCAATAATTTGTATCACTTCAAAGCAGATATTTAAATAAGTAATACATCTCCTACGAATTCAAACCATAGTAAAATTCAAATTACACTGATTAATTCATTATTAAATGTAAATGCTAGTTTGCCAGTAAGTTTTAAAAATGATAAGAAAATTGGAATTCCTTTAATTAACTATAAATTAATTTTCTAGGAATGGAGTCAGCAGCTGCTACTCTAGGGAAAGCCAAATCTGTGACAGTCGTGATGCGGACGGCCCTGCCTCTACAGCAGTTTGGAAAAACCATCGGTGAGCGGATCGCAGAGATTTTCAAAGAGAAAGGAGTCGTCTTGGAGCCCAACATGACATTGGGGAAGCTGGAAGGATCCGGTGGAAAAGTGACCCATGCTGTTTTGGCCAACGGAAGGAAACTACCAGCGGATATTGTGATACTTGTTGTCGGATCCAATTTCAACACAGAATTTCTCAAAGGGTCGAATGTTTCTGTGAATGAAAATGGGCTTGTACCCACTGATGAGGTTTGTAGAATTATATATTTTTGCTATTTTAAAAATATTTACTGTGGTACGTTAGATGTTGAGTGTTTGGTGTTTGTCCCATCAGTAAGCAATCGTATGTTAATACTAAAAAATTGAAGATTCTCTAAAATCGACTTGAAGTTTAAAAATAAACTATAGTCGAGCTAATATTTGCTGCCAATCTAGGAAGAATCGCACGATTGCAAAGTGCCGAAATACATAGTTTTGGCCCAAAATCACAGTCAGACCGCATAACATCAGCTTACAAATATCGTCAGGATTTATCCTCAATTGGTTTTTGGAGCAACACATAGACTTAACAATTTACTTGTAAAATAGTTCCTCTACATACATAGACATAGACAAAATTCCCTGAATATTATACAAGGGAATATTATACAAGTTAAAATATTTGTATCTCCATCCTTACTTATACTGATCATATCTTTGCAGTATCTAGAGACGAGTTTGAAGGGTATCTACGCAGGGGGTGACATCGCGTTTGCCCCTGTATTCGTCAACGATGGCCGACGCCTGGCCATCGGCCACTGGCAAGTGGCTCATTACCATGGCCATATTGCGGCCAAGAACATGCTGGGCAAGAAGACAGAACTCCACACCGTGCCGTTCTTCTGGACGATGCTGTTCGGGACTGGCTTCAGATATGCGGGTATGTCTGTGATGCTTCAGTAGGGTCTTTACCATTTGGGATGGTATGTTATTTTTTTCTAAATATCTAATATGTAAGCACAAAAATACGGGTTGTTTGGGCATCTCCCATTATTTGAGGAGTTTGTGGGCCGTTTTCCCTTAAAGGGATTGTGTGCTCTATTAAAAACATTTTGTTGGCATTTAAATACAAAAAAGTATACAAATTTTTATTGGTAGTGTTGTGAATAAATTTAAAACTAGGTTTGTCATTAATCCTTTCCCAATAACCAATCGCTGACTCTGCAATGTTGATTTCTCAAGAAGTACTGAAGATGTTTGGAAGTCCAAAACAATCCCAGTAGTTGACAGGATGATGTGATAGTGCTGAATACCCCCGTCGCAGCAAACCTGCGTACTCAGCGAATTTCCAATGCGTAATATATGACTTAATACCACTTAAAGCCGCATACCAAGTTTCATAAAAATATATTAATAAATAAGCGATATATACAATTTTAATTATTCTCCATAAGAATAACATTGGGGATGAGTACATAGGTTTGCTGAAACAAGGAATATAAACAATTGGTTTTTATGCAAATATCAATATAACTCAACTAGGTGAAGCTACATACCTAGTTTCATCAATATTCATTCGTAAATAAGCGATATATTCAATTTTCATTAATCTCCATAAGAATAACATGGGGGGGTGAGTACGCAGGTTTGCTGCATAGAGGAACACAAAAAATGGGTATTTAGGCATATATCAATATAACTCAACTAGGTGAAGTCATATAAGAGGATTTATTAATTTATGTTCATAATTAAGTGAGACATAGCATTTTAATTTTTCTCCATAAGGATAACATGGGGGCTGAGTACGCAGGTTTGCTGCTACGGGAACCTTTAGCAAAAAATTTTTTTTGAGCAAATAACAATAGACCACAACCAGATAAAGCCGTATACCATGATTCGTCAGTATACGTTCATAAAGAAGCGAGATATAATTTTGTTCTTATCCTCCATAAGAATAACATTAGACAACGTACTGTGTTTAGCACTTTCAATATCTCGGTAACCTATTGACGTAGAGAAATGATCAAAATACCAAATTGTGTGTTTTTTAAAGCTGAATCCAATGGTAAAAACTAAAATTTGACTTTTTCAAAAATTATATGTAAAAAGCTCAAAAAACCCATTTTTGGGGTACAAAACCCCCCCAAAATACCCCTTAAAGTGGAGCGATATGGCTGGTTTTCGAACTTAAAGTCATAAATGTTGCTTTACACGTTTATACCAAATTTCATCAAAATCGGACCTTTTTTACGAGAGTTATCGCACCCACGGACACACACACACATATATATATATATATATATACAGTTTCGAACGAATGGTGTTTTTGGGGTCTGGGGACCTCAAAACGAAAAGTTATCATGGTCCCGGGCCTAGGTCTTACCATGCCGACTACGGTAATAGCTTCTTCCCTATAGGGGAAATTCGCTAAAATGATATTTTGTGGAACTGAACAGATTGGTAAAAGCAAATGTGAAGTTTACATTAAAATGAACTGAGGAAAAGCCAAAAACCTTTTTCCCATTAGATTAACATGGGAGATTTTATGAGTAGGTTTTTTTTGGATTTTCTCCCCAACCACTTGACCTAGGTTAATAATTCAAAATACTATGTTATTTGTTTTTGTAAGCTCTACAACATGGTCGAAACCAAAATTAAGTTTTTTTTAAATCGTAGGGTAAAAAATACAAAAAACTGATTTTTGGAAAATTTAAAACCCCTATAAACTTGCCTTCCCTTGGTGCGATTTTTCTGGTTTTTGAACTTAAAGTCATGAATGTCATTTTACAAATTTGAGCCAAATTTCATTGAAACGGACGTTTTTTACTCAAGTTATTGCATACACGGACACATATATATATATATATATATATATATATATATATATATATATAAATTTGAACGAATAGTGTTTTTGTCATCTGGGGACCTCAAAACAAAAAATTATCATGGTCTCGGGCTAAAGTCTTACCAACGGTAATAGCTTCTTCCCTACGGGGGAAAATCGCTAAAATCAATTTGTTGTGCAAATATCTATATTCCAGTACTCCGGGAAGCCAAATTCCAAGTTTCATCAATATACATTCATAAATAATCGAGATAACAAATTTTATTTATTCTCCAGATGGGTAACATTGGACAACATACTGTGTTTAGCACTTTGAGTATCTCTGCATCGGTTAGGTGTAGAATCACAATTTAAACACCAAAATGATTTTTTTGTGGAGCTGGACTGATTGGTAAAAGCAAATGTAAAGATTACATGAAAATGAACTGAGGAAAAGCCAAAAACCTTTTCCCCATAAGGTAAACATGAGAGATTTTACAAGTAGGGTTTTCAGATTTTCTCCCGCAACCACTTAAACTAGGTTAATAATTCAAAATACTATATTATTTGTTTTTTAATTTCTAGAACATGGCCAAAACCAAAATTAAGTTTTTTTTTAATTTTAGGGTGAAAAATGCAAAAAACTGATTTTTGGAAAATTTAAAACCCCTATAAACTTGCCTTCCCATGGTGCGATTTTTCTGATTTTCGAAACTAAAGTCATGAATGTCATTTTACAAATTTGAGCCAAATTTCATTGAAACAGACATTTTTTACCCCCTTCCCATGGTGCGATTTTTCTGGTTTTCAAACTTAAAGTCATGAATGTCACTTTACACATTTGAGCCAAATTTCATGCAAATCGGACGTTTTTAGCGAATTTCCCCTATAGGGAAGAAGCTATTACCGTAGTCAGCATGGTAAGACCTAGGCCCGGGACCATGATAACTTTTCGTTTTGAGGTCCCCAGACCTCAAAAACACCATTCGTTCGAAACTGTATATATATATATATATATATATATATATATATATAATTTAATTTTCATATTATTTCTAATTTACACAAATTAGTGTTACTAATGTAATATTAATAAGAAATAAAGGAATAAATCTTGAGTACCCTTTTTTCATTTTTATTTTACAGTTATTATTTATATTACACATTTTAAAAATGAAAAAAGGGTACTCAAGATATATCCCTTTATTTCTAATTAATATATATATATGTGTGTGTGTGTGTGTGTGTGTCCGTGGGTGCGATAACTCTCGTAAAAATGGTCTGATTTTTATAAAATTTGGTAAAAACGTGTAAAGCATTATTTATGACTTTAAGTTCGAAAACCAGACGGATCGACCCATCCGAGGTGGTATTTTGGGGGGGTTTTGTACCCCAAAAATGGGTTTTTTGAAGTTTTTATAAGTAATATTTTAAAAAGTCAAATTTTAGTTTTCACTATTGGATTCAGCTTAAAATAACACACAATTTGGTGTTTTGATCATTTCTCTACGTCAATTGGTTACAGAGATATTGAAAGTGCTAAACACAGTATCTTGTTCAATGCTATTCTTATGGAGAATAAGAAAAAAAATATAGCTCGCTTATTTATGAACGAATACTAACGAAACTTGGTATACGGCTTCATCTGGTTGTGTTCAATTGTTATTTGCACAAAAAAGCAATTTTTACCAATAATTCCCGTAGCAGCAAACCTGCGTCCTCAGCCACCATGTTATTCCTATAGAGAATAAGTAAAATGTAATGTATCCCTTAATTATGAACATAAATTAATAAAATTTGGTATGTTGGTTCACCTAGTTGAGTTCTATTGATACTTCCATATAACCGATTTGTTGTGTTCCTTGTTGCAGCAAACCTGCGTACTCATTCCCCATGTTATTCTTATTCTTATATATGGAGAATAATAAAAATGGTATATATCGCTTATTTATGAATTTATATTGATGAAACTTGGTATGTGGCTTCACCTAGTTGAGTAATATTGATATTTACATGAAACCCCATATTTTTTGTTCCTTGTTGCACAAACCTGCGTACTCATTCCCAATGTTATTCTTATAGAGAATAATTCAATTTTGATATATCGCTTATTTGTGAATATATTTTTATGAAACTTGGTATGCGGCTTTATGTAGTATTAAGACATATTTCGCATTGGAAATTCGCTGAGTACGCAGGTTTGCTGCGACGGGAGTATTATATTTTTATTTTATGTTCCCACATTTTAGATTTTTGCTCCCCCCATTTTTATTTTTGCTCCACCCCCGATTTTATATTTTGCTCCCCCCCTCTTTGATTTTATATTTTGATTTTATGTCCTCCCATTTTATATTTACCCCCCCCCCCCCGATTTTATATTTGTTTACCCCCCCGGTTTATATTTTTGCTGCCCCCCCTTCGATTTTATATATTTATTTTATGTCCCCTCCATTTTATATCCCCCCGATTTCATATTTTTTCTCCCACCCCGATTTTTATTTTTGCCCCCCCCCTGATTTTATATTTTGCTCCCCCCTGATTTTATATTTATGCCCCCCTCCCCCCTCCCAGACATATATATATATTTTTGTACTTGAGTTCTTTTATTTTTAAAAGCGAATCCAAAGTGTTACGTTTACCGATTTGGAGTCGCAAACCACATGCCGTTTACTACCCGACAGAGTTCCTCGACTTAACAGTACCCGCCGAGCTATCTGCCAGTATATTTCGTTAACTTTGATTTAATTGTACATTAAACGTGTAAAATGTAATTTTAGTATTGTAAAATAATATGGATTGTTATTTCCTTTAATTAATCTACCATTTATATACAACCCGTACGAAGGACGGGTACACAGCTAGTGGAGAATAAGGCAAATCTTATGTCTCTCTTAATTATGACATAAATTAATAAAATTTGGTATGTGTTTCACCTCTTGTTGAGTTATACTGATACTTGCATAAAAACCCATTTGTTGTGCTTCTTGTTGCAGCAAACCTGCGTACTCATCCTCCATGTTATTCTTATGGAGAATAATTAAAATATGGTATACATCTCTTATTTATGAATGTAGATTGATGAAAATTGGTATGCGGCTTCACCTAGGTGAGTTATATTGATATTTGAATGAAAACCCATATTTTGCATTCCTTTTGCAGCAAACCTGTTTACTCAGCCCCATGTTATTTTTATGGAGAATGATTCAAATGTTATATATCAATATTATATCTTCTAAATTTTGCATTTGTATAAGGTAAAAGGCACAGTTATTAGTAAAATATATCAGTTTGTTCAAAATCAGTGTTTATAAACACAGTGTTTACAAACATTGGGACAAGTTGACACCGTAGCTGGTTATCTTCTAGTGCAAAGGTCAGCTCCTGGAACCTTGACCCTGACCCTTCTTATCTCAGATGATCTTCCTTCCCAGAATTATTCCTGAATTTCACAAACAACTTTCCTCCTTTATTGCAGTTTTCCTATCTATAAATGCTTTTCAGAAAATGTTAATTACACCTATTTGAAGAAATACCCCCGTAGCAGCAAACCTGCGTACTCAGCGAATTTCCAATGCATATATATGTATCTTAATACCACATAAAGCCACATACCAAGTTTCATCAATATACATTCATAAATAAACGATTTATGACATTTTAATTATTCTCCATAAGAATAACATGGCGGCTGAGTATGCAGGTTTGCTGAAGCAAGGAGCACAAAAAATGGGGTTTTATACAAATATAAATATAACTCGTGTAGGTAAAGCCACATACCAAATTTCATTAATTTATTTTCATAATGAAGGGAGATAACACGTTACTTATTCTCCATAAGAATAACATGGGGCTGAGTACGCAGGTTTGCTGCTAAGGGAGCCATTGGTAACAAATTGTTTTTTTGAGCAAATATCAATGGTCCACAACCAGATGAAGTCGTATACCAAGTTTCGTCAGTATACGTTCATAAATAAGCGAGATATAAATTTTTAATTTTCCTCCATAAGAATAACATTAGACAACGTACTGTGTTTAGCACCTTCAATATCTCGGTAACCAATTGACGTAGAGAAATGATCAAAATACCAAATTGTGTGTTTTTTAAGCTGAATCCAATGGTGAAAACTAAAATTTGACTATTTCCAAAATTATATGTAAAAAATTCAAAAAACCCATTTTTGGGGTACAAAACCTCCCCAAAATACCCCTTCGGATAGAGCGATCTGGCTGATTTTCGAACTTAAAGTCATAAATGTTGCTTTACACGTTTATACCAAATTTCATCAAAATCAGATAAATTTTACGAGAGTTATCGTGCTCACGGACACACACATATATATATATATATACAGTTTCGAAAGAATGGTGTTTTTGGGGTCTGGGGACCTCAAAACAAAAAGTTATCATGGTCCCGGGCCTAGGTCTTACCATGCCGACTACGGTAATAGCTTCTTCCCTATAGGGGAAATTTGCTAAAAATAAAACTGCACACCTATATACCAAAATAATACTCTCAAAATTCTATTTAACCACTGATTTTTTTAAATAATAGGGAGCACAAAAACACATGTTTACTTTTTGACTTCCTAGGGTTTCTCATGTTAAGCTTATGAGAAAAAACTCAACTTTAAGGGGCCCCAGGGCCTCACTCACAAATTATTTCTATATAAAAAAAGTTTCCTGCACAACACGTTAGGCTCTTTCCAATGACACTATAAACATAAAAATCGGTTCAGTAGTTTAGGAGGAGTGACTGTAACAAAAAACCTGCTCGCCTATTAAATAAGTGTAGATATCCTATTTAGCTTAAGACAGTGCCCACACTAAAAAACAATTCAAACAATTTTTGTTCTAACATTAAATTTCTTGGAATATTTCTCGATAACAATCTAACATGGTATTCTGATGTTGAATTTATATCCAAAAGGCTGTGTAGGGTCATCTTCTTACTCAGACGTATTTTGTGTTGTGTGCCCAAGAGCTATGTGAAATCTGTTTACTATGCTTTCTTTCAATCAATCATTAAATATGGACTACTAATTTGGAGCAGTTGTAGTAAAATTTCAGACATCCTCATCCTTCAAAATAAAGCTATTAGGGTAATGGCAAAGGATAAACCCTTGGGGCATTGTTATTCATCAAATTGGGGCTACAAACAGGATTAAACCTGTGCAATCTTGGCTCCCGCTTCTTTTGCACTTAACTTAGGTTATTCACTCTCAGAGTTTTTAGACCTTAAAGAAATGTTCTTTTAGATTGTAGCCAATAGATATAAGTTAGGCCCACTAAGAAGTATGAAAATTACATTTTTCTTTTCTTTTCTCTCTCCCTCACTTAGGATTCTTTACCACATGCATGTTAACTGATCAAGGTTTTGCAATCTTCTTTTTATTCACTCACTTCCTAAAGTTAATAATTAACTGATTTTGATGATTCTTTTTTTATTTAAAAGATAATTTCATGTTCTAAGTCATTGTGAAGCTAAATATTTGATTCACACTTTTATTTTGGTTATATTCCGAGTTTTAAAATCACATTTTTTTAATTTAAAAAAACAGCTGTTACAAGGATTATATCCGCAAAATATTGTGGGGAGCAGCTTGTTTGTTTTAAGTTAATCTATATTAGTTGTAAGTATGAGGGCCTATTTTCATTTGACTATGTTTGTTTTTTGACTGAGATCTTGACTTTGTCAATGCAATTTTTTTAAAGACAAGTAAACCATTATTTATTTATTTATTCCCATTTGATTGCTATTGTTTTTAATATACAAAGGATTTTATTATTGAAAGAATTTCTTTTCTTGGGTTAAATATATTCACTCAGCATCAAGCTGATGCTTCAAATCCTACGTGGTGATTCTAAGTCTTATTACTTATACTATAGGCCTACAGTGCTCTATGGTGATAGGCAAGGAGTTCTATTGGTATTACTGGAGATGCAACACTGATGAACAAAACTATGAGCCGTTCTTTCAAAATTTTGATTTACTCGCTGAAATCGAACGAGTCGGCAAAGTGACTCAAACAAATACCTACTCATAATTTTAACATTAATAAACTTGTATTTGTTTGTTTGCTCATAATTGGTCATATTTCATGACAAGAGTACCTATATGCATAAATCAAACGAAAAAATTAATTTGTTCCAACTTTTACTACTTTTATTCCAGTGATTTGCATGAGTAGATTCACTTATAGGAATAAAACAACCAATCAGGATAGTTCAAAGAACGAGAAATTTGCCTCACCAGTGTACCATTCTGATAAAATCACCGACTCGCTTTTTCGACAAAAATAGGAAGCAGTGTTCCCTCCAGTTTAGTGTTGGGATATCGGAAGAAAATATCGATATTGACATCGATAATAATATCGGGCAGGGACTATCGATACCCTGATAATATCGAGGCGAAAATATTGATATTGTGTAAAATATCAATATTACATATAATCTGCTTTGTAGGCCAACAAAAAGTGAAATTTTTCGAAGAGCTATATGGAAACTAATTTTGCACCCCTATCTATGAACCACAGGCTTAAAATAGCTAGGCTGTTTTATGACCATTATCTTTATAATTGTGCAAAATATTGGTTTTTTAACCAAACTATAGTTATCGGACGCAGACTCACAATTACTGATTTAATCCAACATTATTTTTTAAAGTAAATTTGAATAAACAATTGTTGGAAACAGGACCGGATTTAAGCATAGGCTAAATAGGCACGCGCCTAAGGGCCCGCACCACACGAATCCCACATACAACAACCTCAAACAAGCAAAAAGAAGAGGTCACCAGCTTGCTGACTTGGGTGGTAAGGGCCCGCACAACCGGCTGCGCCTAGGTTCGACAGTGGCGAAATCGATGTCAGTTCAAGAATTCATAAAGGGCGGATACAGATACTCGAGCCGCATAGTTGCGGCTCGAGTTGCGACTCCCTACTCACTTACTCGAAAGCCTCAAGAATTGCCCCCCCCCAGTTGCAAATAAAAATGGGATGGACATAAATTGTAACCTAGTTGCCTTTTAAGAGGATTTCAAAATCTTAAATTTAAATGAAAATTTCATCACTTTACAGGCATTTTGTAGCCTATAAATAGTATATAGGCCCTACACTTAACTACAAATTATTATTCTAGTTAAGTGTTTAATAATATCAGTCTGTAGGATCATGCGCTATAATGTTTTTTTACGATACAAGAATAATATGATTGGTGATTTGATATTTTTTACGATACAATAATATGATTGGTGATATGATCGCTATACACAATGAATTACTACTCAGAATTAATCATTTATTTTAATAATTAATACATATTTATAAAAAAAAAACATAGAATAAATTTATCCTACTCATTTAACCCATTGGCGTAAACATACTAGCTGGTCTCGTTCCTTACTTTTCATTTTTTAAACCTATGAATTGGAATATAAATTTGTGTTTTTAAATGGATTAATGGTTTATTTCCATTAAAATACTGTTTTCATTCAGTTTTTAGAGTCACATTGGCACACACACAGTAGACATAAGTAAAAAGTAGCAAAATCAGTATTGACCATGTGCAACTCACAAAGAATTAACCGATCCCGTCAACTTCCAAGCAAGCCTGCCCCCGTTTGTTTTACTTGGGCCCTCCCACCAACATTTCCACAGACCGGTTAACTCATTGTGAGTTGCAAGACTGGTCAGTTTGGTCGTGTGCGGGAATCGAACCCACGAACATCGTATCTACACCTGGCCAAGGTGTTTCCACGACGTAGCCAACTCAGCTAACACGACCAAGGGCCTAGCGGCGATATTAACGTTTTTCAGTCAGTCCGCGCCCCTAGCGGATAGAACCGCAGTCGCCCGCGGTCATTAGTAACATATTTTGCTACTAGAGTGCATTACCAATCAAATCCCGTTATAGGCTATTGCGAATAGAATAAAATTACTACCTTAATTGGTTAAAACAATAAGAAACAGTACACTGAACTAGGATGCATTTTATAATAAGTATATATTTTAAAATTAGTAATATCAATATATATCGTAGGAAAATATCGATACTGTAAATATATCGGATGCCAAATATCGATACAAAAAATATTGGTCTTCAAATATCGATATTTCCGATATATCGAATATCCATACCAAACACTACTCCAGTTATTCAATAAACTTCCCTGGTGATAGGTTGTCTTAAATTAACATAAACTGTGATAAAATAACCTGTATAGCACTCTTTGTCATGGTTTGGTTGTGTTCATTTTGTTTTTGATATTCTCATTTGTAATATTGGTGTATCATAGTGGTTCGATAATTAATATTGGATTGTTTAGTGGACCTTATCGTACTGTTCCCGAAATCAATAATAAACTTCCAGTCCTAGAGAAAGGAAAGTAAGGACAGTAAGTTATTCAATCACCAGTGTTGACAGTGCAATTTTTTAAACTTAAGGCAGGGTATAATAGTGATGTGGGCCGGGTAAATACCCAGCGGGTAGGTTAATAAAAAAATGGGTATTTACCCGGGTACTTACCCCAAGCTCCAGGTAAATACCCAAAACGTGGGGATTTATGATTTTTATAACATTTAGGGGATTTTTACTAGGTTCATTGAAATTCCTATACTGAACTTAAAGACTATAAAATGATCATAACAACTGTTATGAAGAGTATAACATGGTTACCAAAAGCATTTAACTTCTGAAAAAGATCGAGATAAATATCCAGGACTACTTTGATGGTCTTTTAGAGTGATTAATAAATTTAAAATTTTGGAGGAAAAGAATTGAAATTCAATTACCTACATTGTGAATTTACACTGGACTGCATTTGTCCAGTTATAAAATTAGAAATTTTAAAATTTGTATACAATGTCTCGTATTTAACCAGTTCCTTTATAGTTTGGCAGTGGTGTGGTTTGTTAGCTTGACTGGTCTTTTTTAAATTTCCAAGTTATTATTTGTTTATTGGTTTTTAAAATAATTAATAAATGTAATCAATAAAATATCCTCAATAAAATTTTATACATTGATGATAACAATGTTAGGAAAGTTAGATATATAAATTACATTGGGGTTTGTATATCAAATATCATAAAAATACCTAAAATACCAGGGTATTTATGAATTTTGGGTATTTACCCCGAGTTTTAAATACCCGGATATTTTACATCACTAGGTATATACTGAATAGACTGATTTAACTTATTTACTTGTTGACTGCATTTAGGTTACCCGAAACTGATTTTGTATTGTCTTCTGACATATGATTATTGGAATACTTTGTTTTAGAGCACTTAACAAGTACGCTAAGGCACAGTCGCTTTCGACCGGCCCAGACTGCGCGGTCGAAAGTGGCCTACACCTCTCTTGAAACTAAACCAGTCAGTGTGAGCCCAGCACTGACTAGAGGCAGGTGATTTGCTGCCCGCATGTACTTAGCTCAGAATGCAAGCTTTATTTTGGTGTAGGAAATTTCCCCCAATATCCCGGATGTCACGGGACTTCCCCGCATTCGTTTTCATCCCACTTAGTCCCTCTAGATGCAACCCTGCAACTGCTATCTGGATTCTGCTGCTATATGTTGGTGTTTTGTAGAATATTGTCCAGTTGTATTGTAACACAGTATAGCGCCGTACGCCCGTACAGTGTTTTTGTCGTTTGTTAGTCGGGAAATCAACATGTGACCGTGCCTAACGGAACAGTTGCTGTGTGGCGGGAACAAGCCCCCGGGCATGCCCCGCAGCGAATGTAAAAACATCAAATAATATTATTCAAGAATGTAATTTATCCATATATGTGAGGCAGAAAGGAAAAAAGGACCTCTTCGCGGCAATTTTCGATTTTGAGTTATTCATATTTTTTAATTCCTCATTTAATTCCTAACAATTTGGCGCAAGTCCCATGAGTCTACGATTTTTTTTTTTTAAGATATAGGACTTTGAAATTGCGTGAGAGAAAAGGGCCATTTTTGAGAAAAATCAATTTGAAAATTTCAAATAAGCATAAAACATATATTTTTCATATTTAAGCAACGATTTTGGTATCAAAAGAAAGCCCTAAAACTCGTCTGTAATGGGAATACCTATTTTTGTCTTAACCCACAGTATTTTTCAAGAAAATAATTTTTTCATCGAAGCATGTCATGAAAAAGTGATATTCCAGAAAAGGGACCTCTTCGCGGCCCTATGTTATTTCTCCATAACGATTCCCAAAACTCCCGAAAGCGACCTCTTGGCGGCATGAGTTATGGACAAGACAGTCACAACGATAAGACTGCTTGATATCACATACAAAACGTAAACAACATCAAAATCGTCTGCATCGCCGTGGTTCAACCGAGAGCGGTTCGCAGAGCTGCCAACTGTCCTCCCTACTGTGGCACAAAACTCCCGTAATTTATTGTTTCGACAGTACATAAACTTATCAAAAATAGAATGTAACAGTACTTAATAATAATATCAATAGTTAATAATAGAATAATCAAAGCTTAACATGCAGTTATAGGTGTGTCAGTACAACTACTAAATGTATTTGGATTTTAAACCTGTAAAGAAAAGGTACGGTACGGTAGTTGGGATCGAGAAAGGGATTTTTATTAACAGAAGACGTTCTAGATTTACAATAAACTCATAGTAGTTCACGTCGTCACCGCTAGAATTCGTCAGAGCGCAGTTTTCAAAGTGTTGCATAGCTATCTGATTTGTTTTAAAAAGGGACCTGTTCGCGGCAATGTTATTTCTCCATAAGCGCGAAGAGGTACCTTTTCTCAAGCTACACATCGACTACTTTAATCATTATTATGAATGTTTTATTCGATTACAACAGTTTTGTAATCGATTTCAACCAGTAAAGGACGAAATGAAGCATATTAAAATGCAAACAACCGAAAATAGATATTTTTGACCGGTACTTTGGTATTATACGGATGCCACTGTTTTTGGAGGTTAAATTTTTACCGGATACAAAGGATAACTACATAATTTGAAAAAACATACTTTTATTGACTTACTGTACAAATTTTACATCATTCTGATGAGCGGTCTTTATGTTGTGCCTCCCAAAAGTCAGCGATGTCCGCTAGGATCGTGTTGAATGCGTCGCCGCCGCTAGCAGCCAGACCCGATCGCCACAGGTACTCCGCCAAATATACAGCGCACTGCGGCAGTTGTTAGGATGGGTTATCATAAAAATACGTACGGTTTCCTCTTCATTTCGAGGTAAATCCCACACCAAAAGAACGTCATTCATTATGAAAACAAATGTAACGTAGTGCACGGCAATAAATCACTCATGACACTGACCCAGATACAGGCGGTGACAGGTGATGCGCACGCTCGGGTCAACGACCTGACCTTGGCCTATTTGGAGGGGGTTTGGCGGCCGGAAGTATGACTCATCAGGTATCATTCGATTCGTAGCGAAACAAGGAAAGTCCTACAATCATTTTTATGATAACCCATCCTAACATAACTGCCGCAGCGCGCTGCATAAGGGTGGCATCCGTATAATACCAAAGTACCTTTTGACCTCAATCGATAAAACTGCGCGTACTGAAATTTTTACTTTGCCGCGAAGAGGTCCCTTTTTCCTTTCCGCCTAATATATGATAGATCAATTGCCGTAAGATCTATTACAGTAAATTTATTATATGTCTATGTCTTATGCCTCGTAAAGTGTTAAAGAATATTTATACAGTCTGCCAAAAATTTGAAGTTGTGTGTCCCAATTTATAAACACAATGAAAATATTATAGCTGAAAGAGTAAAAATGGACCTCTGTTGAGACTGATTTTTGATATTTTCCTAAAGTGGGAACAAGATTTCCATAATATTGTTTAGTTGTTTAAAAATACTAAATTTAAAATCTTGAAAATGTAACTCCCCCTCGAGCCTATCACCTAATTTTGACAACATTTATTAAAACAACACTTTATTACATGGTGATTAAAACTAAGGCCTCCTTTAGAAATATTTCCTGTAAAGGAACTTTGGACACATTGAAGTTAGATTAGCCAAATAACTTTTTCAAGTTACATAACTTAGTTACTTATGAATAAGTCACCTAAAGGATGAACAGCCTGACACAGTTTAAAATCTCATCCAACTGCATTTGTCTAAATTTGGAACTTCTATATTCATTTAAACTTCCCTGAAATTAAAATTTCATTGCCCTCGTTATAATTGCATAACGGCAGACTAAATTCATCCTCAACGCTATGGACTCACCTATATCTACCATTCAATATCATCTGTTGAATTATTAGGGGTATTATATGTTAAATGAAATTATTTACATTTTTTTTTATAGAATTAGTTAATTAAAGTGTTTCTACAGAGCACAATTTGAATAATGAGTTGAACAACTTACCATCTATCGGTTCCACAAACCGGCTGCTGATCTCTGCATCACCATCTCCATCATCACCACTTTCTAAATTATTTTTTAAACGGGAATGAATATCATGAGTCAATGCAACATGATCATCCATTATTTACCACTCTCAGTGTCAGTGTAAAAAACAAAGTCACGAGTCCCTAAGATTGTTTAAATTACAGTACATACATCCCTAGATCACTAGAATTTATAATTTTATCTCAACACAATACACATAAACAATTCTGGACTTTGACGTTTCATTGAACAGCTGTCAATTTTTTTACAAACCCAATCTATCCATAGAGTACGACGACAGAGACAAGCTATCATTGGCAGGTTCATTGATTATGCAAATGAGCTTAATTAATATGTAATGTATTTCTTGCTTTGAAAAAAGTTATGGCTTGAATTTGGGGGTTGGGATGGCAACAATTTAAATTATAAAGATGAAGCGCTGATACTAATTTTTTTAATTTTATGAAAAGTAATCTTTTTCCGCCAATAGTTAATAGCACAGTTATACAGTTGGCCTATCTGTATACATTTATTATAAATCCTGCAGGCAAGTATATACAGTTACATACTAATTTTAGGAATCAATTACATACAATTGTTTTCAGAGCTGGGCATCTTTCTTTCTGGGATTTTATCAAGGTTCGTAGAGCTTTCAGCCCAGGTATGGTCATTTTCATAAGAGTAATGTTCGCAGGAAATATGTCTTACAAGAGCGACCAGCTGATGCATAAATCAACAACATAGTATAAGTGTTGGCAACCTTACAGGGGATAATAATGGCACAGCTATTTTTAAATTATCATTGGGATATGCAGAAAGAAAGTTTAAACCCATAATCCATTAATATAAATAAATCAACAAAATAATTAATTCCATAAAATAACAGCTGAATTATGTAATTAGTTAAACCATAGACTAACTACTACTGTAGTTAGTCTATGGTTAAACTATGTTTATTTTAATTACAATGAAGAGGAAAATATGGTACTCGTACGATAAATATAGTTTTTCCAGCAACACTGCAGATTGGATTGGTTATCAGGTGACCTTACAGGTGTTTTTACGAGGTCTCTTCCGGTTAACTAGAAAACCTTAATTAAATCGACTGAGCAAACCTTTACAAAGTACGTATGGACATATGCAGAAAGTGAGTATGGACCTTGGGATTTTATTACTTTAATTTGTTGTAAACGTGGACATTGAATATGATTTGCTAGAGTAAAACAGGCACAAGCATAAGTTAAAATACCCCGTCGCCGCAAACCTGCGTACTCAGCGAATTTCGAATGTATAAATAAGTGATGTTTAACATTTGGTGTATTATCCATAAGAGCAACATTGGGACTGATGATGCAGGTTCGCTGCTTCGAGGAAAATAAATAAAAATATTTGTTGTGCAAATATTAATAGGCCACAACTAGGAGAAGCCACATACCAAGTTTCATAAATATAAATTTATAAATAATCAAGATATAATACTGTCTTTATTCTCCATAAGAATAACATTGAACCAGGCGTGGATCCACGGGGGGGAATGAAGGAAATTCCCTTCCCCCCCCCTAAAGGCAAAAGATTGGAGCGGGCACCAGCGCTACATCTGCCCAAGTCAGGGTGTCCACAGGCCGGAAATTCCAGGAAAATTGGATAATTATACGGGGAATTTTTATGCTGGGAAAATGCGGGGAATATACGGGAATTTCGGCGAAAATCCGGAAATTTAGTTTAAACGCCTTTTCAGCCGCTCTCGTTCTTGCGGCTCGGTTTTCGTTTCCAGCCAAACAAACACGTTTTAGTTGTCATTTTAAGGGGATACGCCACTATCTCCAACTTTTTTTTTATTTTTAGAATTTCCTCTACTTAGTTAGTATATTCTGTTTATACTTCACTAAATTAGAGGATTTATGCCCAAAAATGTGGCATTTTAAAATTATTTTATTATTTTATATGGGTTTTTAGTTTTTTTTGTTAAAATTTTTAAACATTCGGTTTCTTGAATAACTTTTTTTCTACTGAACCAAATGAGGTATTATGATTATATCCTGATTCAGGATGAAAAGATGAAACTTTCTGTGTATAACTGTTATGGTAACTCAAAGTACAACAATGCTAGGGGACTTTATATTCATAATATAAAAAATGCTGAAAATTTTTTCAAAATTATTTTTTAAACCCTGATATTTTTAGTAAATATGATGCTATTATGTTCTCTATACACACAAACCTTTATTACTATATTGAAAAGACCTGGTAAAAATTTGAAGCCAATAGGTACAGCACTTTTGGATTTATTCAAACTAATGTATAATAAAAACCTGAAAAACACAAAGTTGAAATAAACGCGTTTAAAGTTTACAAAAGAGTCTGCTCACATCAGAACTCGCCTGCACCATATGATATGCCTTCTTTTTCTATCTTCTTTTCTTCCTCTATCAGCTGGGCAGTTTTCAGCATTTTCCTGTACTTTTTGTACTTGTTAGTGTCTCTTTTTTTCCGCAGCTTCAAACGACGAGCGTCCTTTTCCTTAGCGTAATGCACTGTGTAGCTGCCAGGTGAGATACCTGTTGATGAATAAAGGCTTGTCATAGTAATTAAATAACCCTCATTAAATAGACTCACACCCTCTGACACTAAGCCTACAACTTTGTTCTTGGAAAAAAACATTGTTTTTGGACATTTACTCCAAATTAGTCCGTGCAGGGCCTCATTTGCATTTTGAGTTTGTCCAGAGCTGCATCTGCTCAAAAGAACATCAGATGAAAGTCGGCGATAGAGTGGTAAAACATTATTATAAACAGTTTGACTGATAGGTGTTCTTATGGCATCTTTGTGTTTTCTAGGTTCCCTGCCATTTGCCTTATCCCTTTGAAAAAAGCACCAGCTGTCTTTTCCTGCAGGGCAATTATCATGTCGAGGTTTATCATCTGTTGAGCGACAGTGATCTAAGGTTGCGAATATGGATGTTTTCATTGCTTCTGGATCTCCCAGATTAGATGTCACAGCATTTCTGTAATATTGAGTCAATTTGTTTATTGTCACACCCTTCAGACTACCATGGGCTTTACCTCCAAGCGTAACTTTTTTCTTTTTTTCTTTTGAGTCCTTAGCTTGTCTTTTACTAAAGTCCTTGACTAGGTTTCGCAGGCCGGTGCCAAGTCGCTTAGCGATGTGGTTTACACACTCTTGTTTTTCAATCCTTACATCACTGCCATATATTTGGAGAGAAGTCAAGTGATCATGTGTTTTTGAATCACCATCTGACACCATGCTGGTGTAGCGGAATCCTATATCCGTAGACCGTTTCCAAAGACGCTCCGCAGCTTCAGCCTCCATGGCCGGAGACGATCCATCAAAATTAGCTTGACATGTAAGCCAATGATCCAGTAACCATTCTTCATATTCATCTGAATCTTCACCTAATTGGCTTGCCTTTGTCTGACACACTCGGCAGTATTTTGAGATTACCTCAAAATCGATAACGAGGCCTGTAATAACTTCAACCACGCACCCTAATCCATATTTGGAGGTATACCCCCTCTTTTGCCATGAACCATCATAACTTACTGTAATGTCCAATGGTTGTTGTAAGTCTAACTCCTCTACTAGGCCTACATCAGTATACGCCTTTACAACTTCAGTTCGTGCTCTTTTTAACGATTTTGATACGTGCTGGTTTGCCGTGTCAATAATTAAATTTATTTGTTTATCGTAGGCAGAGTGATGAATGCATGGCATATTCAGGCCCATGCAAAATAGCTGTAGGCCTGTATGGCCTTTCCCCAAGGATAGAAATGTTTTTGTCATTCGCCTGTTTACATCATATGGTGGTCTAGTTTTGACAGAGGCATCGCTGATTTTTTTTGACGTATCAAAAATCAGGGTTTCACCACATGATAGGCAGTGCACCGATATTTCCCTTGCAAAGCCTTTTATTTTAGAAGCAAAAGCATGGGTATTCACATCCAAGCAAAACTTGCAAGGTAGGCTCTCTAAAAAATTTGTTAGATTGGCCAAATCCACTAAACAATAGGACGGTGCGTTCTCATCGCAATCATTGATTTGTGGATTGTAGGATGATACCAAATCAAAACCGGTTGGTCTTTTATTCACAGGAGCTTCATCTTCAGAATCAGAACTAGGCCTAGGCTCTGGTGATAATTGCATATGTCTATTATCAGCAATTTGAATTAGGCCTACCTCACTGCTCGTTCCAGGCCGATGGATGTCGTACTCGATGCGCAAAGGACTGTCATTGTTCATGTTTTCTCTTGAAAACATTGTGGCATTGCTGGAAGTTAGCTCTTCTAACTGTTTACAGCTGGCCCACCTCTTAGACACAGATATTCTGTTCAGTGAAGATCTAATTCTTCTCTTTTCTTTTACTCTTCCCATATTTATATGGCGCGAATGAAAACCACAGTACTAAAGTAAACTCAATAATATAATTCCTTTGCACACACTTGGATACTGTATTACTAATTGTTTACTAAAACAACAAACATAACCTCAAAGCAATAATAATAAACAATAACTGCACAACAGCAGATGACAAGACAACAGTGCTGCAAACACAGTGGCAGTAATGTATCAGCTGATTAGCAGAACTAAAATTCCCATTACTGGATTGGTAGAGCTAAATTTCCCACTATTACTATAGACAATGTACTTGTTTTTTACAAAATAAATGTGATTTATACCTTGCCAGTCCAAAATTATCATTATCATAACAAATAAACGTGTAAATATCAAGATATCTTAGTAATAGTCCAAAATTGCTGTAATTCGCTCAGCGCAATGTTTTATTCATTAATTTTTTTTTATTGGAAGGAGTTGTCAGATTGGCAAAAAAATTTAGGAAAATGTTCACAATTAAATGTACTTTTAGAAAATACAACTTTTGGAAAATGTCAATAAATTCAAAAATATGGCCCGGAGATAGTGGCGTATCCCCTTAAGCCAATAAGAAACGTGGCTGGCCGATCGTAATTTTCGGGCCATTAGATGCAACTAAATTCCTGTTTTTTAGCGAATTTCCCCTATAGGGAAGAAGCTATTACCGTAGGTCTCATGGTAAGACTTAAGCCCGAGACCATGATAACTTTTTGTTTTGATGTCCCCAGATGTCCAAAACACTATTCGTTCAAATTTATATATATGTATATATATATCTATATATATATATATATATATATATATATATATATCTATATATATATATATCTATATATATATATATATGTGTCCGTGAATGCGATAACTTGAGTAAAAAACGTCCGATTTCGATGCAATTTGGCTCAAATGTGTAAACTGACATTTATGACTTTAAGTTCGAAAACCAGAAAAATCGGACCATGGGAAGGGGGGTTTATGGGGGTTTTAAATTTTCCAAAAATCAGTTTTTTGCATTTTTTACCCTAAAATTTTTAAAACACTTAATTTTGGTTTAGACCATGTTATAGAGCTTAAAAAAACAAATAATATGGTATTTTGAATTATTAACCTAGGTTAAGTGGTTGCGGAAAAAATCCAAAAAACATGCTCATAAAATCTCCCATGTTAATCTTATGGGAAAACAGTTTTTGGCTTTTCCTCAGTTAATTTTACTTTAAACTTCACATTTTCTTTTACCAATCACTTCAGCTCCACAAAACAATCATTTTGGTGTTTAAATTGTGATTCTACGTCAAACCGTTGCAGAGATATTCAAAGTGCTAAACACAGTACGTTGTCCAATGTTATCCTTATGGAGAATAAATAAAATTTGATATCTTGATTATTTATGAATGTATATTGATGAAATTTGGTATGTGGCTTCATGTTGTACTGGTATATTGATAATTGCACAAAAAATAAATGTTTTGTTGATTGTCCCCGTAGCAGCTAACCTGCATACTCAGCCCTAATGTTATTCTTATGGAGAATAAGTAAAGTTTTATATCTCCCTTAATTATGAACATAAATTAATAAAACATGGTAAGTAGCTTCACCTGGTTCAGTTATATTGATAATTGCATAAAAACTCATTTCTTATCTTCCTCGTTGCAGCAAACCTGCGTACTCAGTCCTAATGTTATTCTTATGGGGAATAAATAAAATGTAATAAATCACTAATTTATGAATGTATTTTTGTCAAAATTGGTGAGTGGCTTTATGTACTAGTGAGAAACATATCAATGCATTGGAAATTCGCTGAGTACGCAGGTTTGCTGCGACGGGGGGTATTTACCCATCCGACGCGGAAAAATAGGTGTTCAGTGGCGATAGAACGAGGTCGAATCGCCGATTGTATTCGTAAAAATGCTCCGGCTCCGGTTGTCGTGCGGGCCTATATAAAACGCGATCTGGCGTTATTTTTCACTGGGAAAATGTAGTCCGATTGCCAATTGTTTATGATTAATCAGCGTTATATTGTGATTTTTGGCATATATTAAGGCTTGGTCGTCATGTTCGGTCAATAAAACACTGTGTTGATTTCGGACTTTAATATGCGAGGAACGGTTGTTTTCGGCGAATATAACGCTGTGAAATTGCCTATTTTGTTGTATAAAATATTTTTTAGTCAGTGATTTATTCCCTGTAAAATGCAGTCTGGTAAAAGTTTTCGGCTGGTAAGACGAGGTTATATTGCTATGCTATTTCCGTGGATAATGTGGGGCACGCTTGCCGCTTCAGGCCAATAAAACGCGGTCCAGTCCCATTATACCTAAAAATTCAGCCATTTCGGTGTTTTTGACCACCATTTGTAGCAAAATTTATGTTTTTAATGGTAAAACGCGGTCAAATCTCTGATTTTTGCCCGTCGCGTTTTTGTTATATAACACACAACCCGGCTCAATTTATTTGCCAAGAAAAATGCGGTCCGATTGCCGTTTCTGAGCGATTAAGTACATTCCCGGCATAAAAACCGGTTTGTACTCAATTTTCGGCTGGTAACAAACTTTGCGGTCGTAGTTTTTGGCTAGTATGCTGTAAAATTACCGATTTTGGCTGATAACTCACGTCCGTTTGGTAAATTTGCCTAAAAACACAGTTTGACCGTTTTCTGGCTAAAATGCGGCTCGATTGACATTTTAGACGGCAAAATGAGAATATATTGCTGTTTTAATCCGATAATATAGCTTGGGTGTCTTTTAAAATCGCCGTATCTCGGCCAATTCAATTTTTATCGATCTTAGTTCCGGTAAAAACTTCGTTTTCAACAATTACATACTTTGACACTTCCCCACTAGCATGTTGGCCTTTAAATTTCGGTTTGGGTATAAACTATTATTGCGTTTTTTTTTTACGATAAACTACATTCACTTGTCTTTTTCGGCGACCATGAAATGCGGTCAAATTGCCATTTTCAATCCGAAAAAAAGCAGGTAAAATTGCTGATTTTGGCCAATGAATTCAATTTACAGTTGTCTTTTTATGCCGATAACACACATTTAGGTCAATAAAATGCATTCGGCTATTTTTTACGGCCGATAAATTGATGTGGAATTTTGAACAAATTCCCGGGAGAGGACTACCAGATCCCCCACCCCTGAAGGGTATTCTATAGGGGCATTCCCCCCCATGTAACTCCCTGGATTGGACAACGTACTGTGATTAGCACTTTGAATATCTCTGCATCGGTTGGACATAGACATAGAATCACAATTTAAACACCGCAAAATATGATTGTTTTGTAGAGCTGAACTGATTGGTAAAAACGAATATGAAGTTTTCAGTAAAATTAACTGAGGAAAAGCTAAAATCCTCTTTTCCCTTAAGATTAACATGGGAAATTTTATGAACAGCTTTTCGGATTTTCTCCGCAACCACTTAATGTAGGTTAATGATTCAAAGTTCCGTATTATTTGTTTTTTAAAGCTCTATAAAATGGGCAAAACCAAAATTTATTAGTTTTAAATTTTTGTAGTGAAAAATGCAAAAAAATTATTTTTGGAAAATTGAAAACCACCTTCAACCCCCCTTCCCATAGTCCGATTTTTCTAGTTTTCAAACTTAGTCATGAATGTCACATTACACATTTGAGCCAAATTTCAACGAAATCAGACGATTTTTACTCATTTTATCGCATTCACGGACACATTATATATACATATAAATAAATGTGAACGAATAGTGTTTTTAGCATCTGGGAGCATCAAAACAAAAAGTTATCATGGTCTCGGGCTTAAGTCTTACCATTTCACCTACAGTAATAGCTTCTTCCCTACAGGGGAAATTCGTTAAAAAGTAATTGCATTGACTGGTAATAGGTAACAAAGTAGCTTTAATTTGTTTTATCTGTGATTTTGGTTTTATATGTATAATAATGATGAATTTTATGAAATGAACAACAGTAGACGCCCTCCTAACCGCCCTCCATGCCTCCATGGGACCAAGCCCTGGTTTGGATAACTAAAACGAATAACACCTGGGTATTGTCTTATTAAGCACTAAAAATTATAAACTCAAACAACAGTTTAAAAAAGATACCAAAAATAGGTACCAAGATGCAATACTTGCTAACTATGGAAACATATGATTGACTTGTTGTGACCTGAACGTTTATTACGGAACAGAATCGGGACTACGGTACATCTGCGGCGGCGGATTTTAGTTTAGAGGATGAAATAACTAAGGTACTATTATTGACCCTTGGGGTACTCCAATTTTTATTTCTTTCCAGCTTTATTTAATCTTGATGACCTTGATTCTAGCTCTTATCATTCCACCTAGCTACTATTTATACCTCTAGGGAAATTGAATCAAACCTTTTTATTAAAATAAGGTTTGAATGTTACTATATGCATAACAAATTTTAATTTCAACGAATATTGTATATTTTATATGAATGTCTGCCTTATCCACCAAATATGGAGGGTATATTTGCACACTAGATCCTTCACCTTGATAATGAGATAGTGGGAATTTAAGAAAAATCTGTTGAACTAGTTATGAGGGCAATATGTCTTTTTGTTTTTATTTACATGGAGAGCCATGAATTTTGTTTTCTTTATTTTTAAACATTTATTAATGTGATGTATTTTTTGGTAAACCTAATGAACTTGATGTTACTGACCTAAAAGTAGTCAGTTTGTCCGTAAACATTTTTCATATTTTTCAGCAAACCAAGTCCATTCAAAATTTGAAGGCAAAGGGCCAGAGTCTTATTTTAGAGGCTGTTTTAGTTTTTACAAAATGTTGATGATTGTAAGGGGTTACCTATCTTAATACTTTTAACTATAGTGTTTTTAACAATAAAACCTTCAAATTTTATTCTGTAGATATTTATTTCATTTCATAGCCTATATTTCAAAATTAGCAACCCAATTTATAAGTTTCATGCTTCCCTTATGCTTAAAATATTAGTTATGGAAGTAATTACTGTGATAACATGAACTTACACAAATATGACATCCTGTAGTTATAAGTCTTTAGTTCAAGAGGCAATATGCCTCTTTAATTAACCACAACATTAATTTGTTTACCTCTTATTAAAATAATTTTAGCACTCTGAAACACTACTTGAAGCAATAAAAACATTAGAGAAGTGTACGAACCCACTCTTCAGATTAAAATATGACCACAGAATAGAAAGACTACCACGACAACATGACAACTCAGCAGACTGATGACTGATGACAAGGGACCTTCATAGCTGACTAATCACCACGCCCAGCCAGGTAAAGTGAGGTAGTGAAGTAGTGAAGTAGTGATTGCTTGAGTAACTGTTGCAACAGTTCTCACCTTATAACAATTTATACCTTGAGAGTTTTGGGAAATATTAAACTGTGAGGAAATAGTTTTTAATGTGACACAGATAATTTTAAAGTAGTAATCATACGCACAGTAAACACACTAAACTATGAACGATTAAATTGTCAACTAACAAAACAAATATGCCAAATAAAAAAAAGAACATTTGTTTGTATTTCCTCTAAATAGAACAATTACATCCAGTGCCAATTGACAACTTTCAGCCAACAAGAATGGCAAAAATCCAGTATTCAAAAACAAGATTAACTATCCAGTATTCAACTATCCAGTATTCAACTATCCAGACAAAAAACTAGTCCATTATAATGTAAAATGAAAACGTGGGTCTATATCTAAAATGAACAGGGGGAAGGAGGGAAAGGTTGGTCTGGAAATAGCATTTATTCTTGATACATTTATTAGTATTTGACAAATCATTTACAATATGGGATTAAAATCTAATTACACAAAATAAGATAGTTCAATTAAATATTCAATATTTAAAGTGTTGTAGGTGTTCCAAAAGAATCTGTTTTAGGTCTGTTACTCTCTATATGCACTATTATTGGCATAAACAACTGTAGGGTTGAAAATTTGTAGTTTTCATCACAAGGATCAAAAGTGGTAGTTTTTTGTGCGCGTATTCCTTAAATACCCCCCGTCGCAGCAAACCTGCATACTCAGCGAATTTCCAATGCATGTATAGTTTCTCACCACCACATAAAGCCACTTACCACGTTTCATAAAATTAAATTTATAAATAAGTCATATATAGCATTTTATGTATTCTCTATAAGAATAACATAATACCCCCGTCGCAGCAAACCTGCATACTCAGCGAAATTCAAATGAATATATAACATAACACATTAAAACACTTCACAGGATTCATAAGAAATGTATTCACAAACAAGCGATATTTAAAATATTAATTATTCTCCATAAGAATAACATTGGGGATGAGTACGCAGGTTTACTGCAACAAGGCACACAAAATAATGGGTTTTTATGCAAATATCAATAGAATTCATCTTAGTAAAGTCACATACCAAGTTTCATCCATATACATTCATAAATAAGCGATATATAACATTTTAAGTATTTTCCATAAGAATAACATGGGGATCAAGTACCTAGGTTTGCTGCTACAGGAACCATAGGCGAAAAATAGTTTTTTTGTGCAAACAACAATAAACCACAACCAGATAAAGCCATATACCAAATTTCGCCAGTTTATGTTCATAAATAAGCAAGATATACAATTTTTCTTTTTCTCCATAAGAATAACATTAGACAACGTACTGTGTTTAGCACTTTCAATATCTCGGTAACCAATTGACGTAGAGCAATGATCAAAATACCAAATTGTTTGTTTTTTTAAGTTCAACCTAATGGTTTAAGTTAAAATTTGATTTAAATTTAAATTACCTGTGAAAACCCCAAAAAACACATTTTTGGGGTACAAAATCCCCCAAAAACCCCCCTTCGGATGGTGCGATTCATCTGGTTTTCGAACTCGTTCAAATAAATGGTACTTTACACATTTGCACCAAATTTAATTAAGATTGGACCTTTTTTACGAGAGTTATCGTGCTTACGGACACATATATATATATATATATATATATATATATATATATATATAAATTTGAACGAATGGTGTTTTTGGCACCTGAGGACCTCAAAATGAAAAGTTATCATGGTCTCGGGCTTAAGTCTTACCATGAGACCTACGGTAATAGCTTCTTCCCTATAGGGGAAATTCGCTAAAAAAAGGGTGCTGCAACAAGAAAGATAAATACCCCCGTAGCAGCAAACCTGCATACTCAGCGAATTTCCAGTGCATATTAATCTATCTTAATACCACATAAAGCCACATACCAAGTTTCATCAATATACATTCATAAATAAACGATTTATGACATTTTAATTATTCTCCATAAGAATAACATGGCGGCTGAGTATGCAGGTTTGCTGAAATAAGGAACACTAAAAATGGGCTTTTATACAAATATCATTATAACTCAACTAGGTAAAGCCACATACCAAGTTCTATTAATTTATGTTCATAATTAAAGGAGATAACACGTTAATTATTCTCCATAAGAATAACATGGGGCTGAGTATGCAGGTTTGCTGCTACGGGAACTATCAGGCAAAAAATGGATTTTTGTGCAAATATCAATAGACCACAACCAAATAAAGCCATATACCAAATTTCGCCAGTTTACGTTCATAAATAAGCGAGATATACAATTTTTCTTTTTCTCCATAAGAATAACATTAGACAACGTACTGTGTTTAGCACTTTCAATATCTCGGTAACCAATTGACGTAGAGCAATGATAAAAATACCAAATTGTTTGTTTTTTTAAGCTGAATTCAATGGTATAAATTAAAATTTGATTTAAATTAAAATTAAATGTGAAAACCCCAAAAACCTCATTTTTGGGGTACAAAACCCCCCAAAAACCCCCCTTCGGATGGTGCGATTCATCTGGTTTTCGAACTCGTTCAAATAAATGGTACTTTGCACATTTGTACCAAATTTCATTAAGATCGGACCTTTTTTACGAGAGTTATCGTGCTTACGGACACATATATATATATATATATATATATATACATATATAAAAATTTGAACGAATGGTGTTTTTGGCATCTGGGGACCTCAAAATGAAAAGTTATCATGGTCTCGGGCTTAAGTCTTACCATGAGACCTACGGTAATAGCTTCTTCCCTATAGGGGAAATTCGCTAAAAATATGTTTTTGTGCAATTATCAAAATAACTTAACCGGGTGAAGCTACATACCAAGTTTTATTAATTTATGTTCATAACTAAGTGAGATATAAAACTTTACTTACTGTCCATAAGAATAACATTAGGGCTGAGTATGCAGGTTTGCTGCTATGGGGACAATCAAGCAAAAATTATTGTTTTGTGCAAATATCAATATACTAGGTGAAGCCACATACCAAGTTTCATCAATATACATTGATGCTCGTAATGCTCGTAAAGATTTTATGAATTCCATTTCAAATATAAGCTGGGTTTTAGCGAATTTCCCCTATAGGGAAGAAGCTATTACCGTAGGTCTCATGGTAAGACTTAAGCCCGAGACCATGATAACTTTTCATTTTGAGGTCCCCAGATGCCAAAAACACCATTCGTTCAAATTTGTATATATGTATATATATATATATATATATATATATATATATATATATATGTGTGTCCGTAAGCACGATAACTCTCGTAAAAAAGGTCCGATCTTAATGAAATTTGGTACAAACGTGTAAAGTACCATTTATTTGAACGAGTTCAAAAACGAGACGAATCGCACCATCCGAAGGGGGGTTTTGGGGGGGTTTTGTACCCCAAAAATAGGTTTTTTGGGGTTTCCACATGTAATTTTTATTAAAATCAAATTTTAATTTTCACTATTGAATTCAGCATAAAAAAACAAAAAAATTGGTATCTTGATCATTGCTCTACGTCAATTGGTTACCGAGATATTGAAAGTGCTAAACACAGTACGTTGTCTAATGTTATTCTTATGGAGAAAAAGAAAAATTGTATATCTCGCTTATTTATGAACATAAGCTGACAAAATTTGGTATATAGCTTCATCTGGTTGTGGTTTATTGTTGTTTGCACAAAAAAAAATTTTTCACCTATGGTTCCCATAGCAGCAAACCTAGGTATTCGGTCCCCATGTTACTCTTATGGAAAATAATTAAAGTGTTATATATCGCTTATTTATGAATGTATATGGATGAAACTTGGTATGTGACTTCACTTAGCTGAGTTCTATTGATATTTTGCATAAAACCCCATTATTTTGTGTTCCTTGTTGCAGCAAACCTGCGTACTCATCCCCAATGTTATTCTTATGGAGAATAATTAATATTTTAAATATCGCTTGTTTGTGAATATATTTCTTATGAATCCTGTTAAGTGGCTTAGTGTGTTATGTTATAATTCATTGGAAATTCGCTGAGTATGCAGGCTTGCTGCGACGGGGGTATTTAAAACATGTTTTCTGTTGACCAGAACTATGATAATTTTCTTAAGCAATTTTTACTATGTTTTAGCGAATTTCCCCTATAGGGAAGAAGCTATTACCGTAGGTCTCATGGTAAGACTTAAGCCCGAGACAATGATAACTTTTCGTTTTGAGGTCCCCAGATGCCAAAAACACCATTCGTTCAAATTTATATATATATATATATATATATATATATATATATATATATATATATAATATGTGTCCGTATGCACGATAACTCTCGTAAAAAAAGTCCGATCTTAATAAAATTTGGTACAAATATGTAAAGTACCATTTATTTGAGCGAGTTCGAAAACCAGACAAATCGCACTATCCGAAGGGGGGTTTTGTACCCCAAAAATGTTTTTTTTTTGGGTTTTCACATGTAATTTTGATTTAAATCAAATTTTAATTTATACCATTAAATTCAGCTTAAAAAAACAAACAATTTGGTATTTTTATCATTGCTCTACGTCAATTGGTTACTGAGATATTACAAGTGCTAAACACAGTACGTTGTCCAATGTTATTCTTATGGAGAAAAAGACAAATTTTATATCTCGGTTATTTATGAACATATACTGACGAAACTTGGTATATCACTTCATCTGGTTGTGGTTTGTTGATGTTTGAACAAAAAACCAATTTTTCGCCTATGGTTCTTGAAGCAGCAAACCTAGGTACTCGGTCCCCATGTTATTCTTATGGAGAATAATAAAAATGTTATATATCGCTTATTTATAAATGTATATGGATAAAACTTGGTATGTGACTTGACTTAGATGAGTTCTATTGATATTTGTATAAAAATCCATTATTTTTGTTCCTTTTTGCAGCAAACCTACGTCACTACTCATCCCTAATGTTATTCTTATGGAGAATAATGAATATTTTAAATATCGCTTATTTATGAATATATTTCTTATGAATTCTGGTAAGAGGCTTAATGTAATATTAAGACATATATATTCATTGTAAATTCGCTGAGTGCGCAGGTTTGCTGCGACGGGGGTATTTATGATTCACTAGCTGACGTACCTGTTCTTCGCACAGGGGTTTTCTTTACCTGTTCTTTAGTCAATGCAATTTGCATTTTAGTTAGGTTGAAACAGCTGTTATTGTTTCTGCTCTTTAAGCTGTCAAATGGAAGTATCCACAGCTGTTCACATTACAGTTTCTGAATGTTTACTTTATTCTGAAATGTAAACATTGAAACTTAGGACGTTCACGGGGCGTAGCCCGAGGGGATTTTAAGGAAGTGAATAGGCCTATATGTTGCATGGGTTCAAGATTTACCTATGTGTAAATTTTCAGCCCAGTCGGTTCAGTAGTTTTTGCGTTCACCCGGAACATCAGACAGACAGACAGACAGAAACCACCTCTTCTTTATAATATTATAGATAGATTTCCATATAGAAATGTATGTGAAAAACGTGAAAACAAATTAAATTGGGTGACCCAAGAGATAAAAATCTCTAGCGAGAAAAAGAGATTTCTGCATAAGTTAGCTCAGCACTCAAAAATTATTACAAAGTATATAACAAGATATTCAAAAAAGTAATAAAAGAAGCAAAACAAAGAGCTAATAATGATTTTATTGGAAAATCAGAGTGCAAGAGTAAGGCAGCTTGGCAGGTCATAACAAATGAATTGGGTATTGAGAAAAAGTACAATGGTGATGTTAAGATCATACAGAATAAAAGTTTAGTTAAATGTCCAAAACAAATTGCTTGGTTTTTCAATGACTTTTTCATAAATATTACAGAGGAATTAACCCATTGGCTTACCTGAAATTTGCCACCTGACTAACCGTTCAGTTTCCTAAGAAAAATTACATAAATGTAGACTTTTACTAAAACTGTCACTATAGCAACAATTATTGCTCAATTTACTTAATTTTTGCACTAATCTTTAGAGAAATAAATTATCTACAAGAAGAAGATACTTTTGACAGCATTTATGTATGGTAAATATTATATATATATCATATATATATATAGTTTATAAAAAACATAAATTTTAAAAGGAGTTACATGTAAATAACAAAAAAAATGTTTCAGCCCAACAACTATTATGTACTTGTGGGTTATTTATTTTTTTACGTGAAAATAAAAAATGTTAGTGATACATTTATATTTGACCTAGATATAACATATTTTCCAAAATCATATTTTTCCTAAATTTGACTAAGTTTCCCCAAGGATGGGCATATGCATAAAAAATACATTCAAACAAGGAATGAAAACAAGTTAAAACAACAAATAAACAAAAAAGAAAAAATTTTAAAATAAAATTTTTTTTTTTTATAAAAAGTGCTATCCCGAGTATACTCGGGGTTGCACGTCCGGGCTACTTTCGGCGGCCACGAGTATACTCGGGGTTGTGAGCCAATGGGTTAAATGTTAAATTATCCCCAGGGATAGTGGCTGAGCTAATAAATAGATCAACTCCTTCTCCAAGAACACAGTGTCAGTTCAATTGTATCAGCCTGAATGAAACAAAAAATATTATTAGATCATTGAAAAATAAATGTTTGGCTAGCTGGGATGAAATACCAAAACATTCATTGTGAAAGACTGTGTTGATTTTATTGTCCCTCCATTATGTAGTATCATCCATCAATCACTTCAAACTGGAAAGTTTCCAAACAAACTGAAATATTCAATCATAAAGCCAATATTCAAAAAGGTGAGAAAGATAAAATAGAAAATTACCGTCCTGTATCAGTATAACCTAGTTTCTCAAAAATTTTTGAAATTGTCGTAAACAATCAATTAAAATCCTATTTGGATATAAACAATTTACTGTCTGATAGTCAACATGGTTTCATAAGGGGTATTTGACTAGCTCAGCTGTAACATCCATCTTAAAAGAGCTTCATTGGGCTTTGGACAGATCTAAAAGTGCAGTGTCAATTAGTTGTAATCTGTCCAAAGCCTTTGACTGCATGGATAAAACATGGTACAAAAGATCAAAAGATATGGAATAGTTGAATCTGAATTGGAATGGTTCAAATCTTACCTATTCAAAAGATTCAAATTATTAAAGACAGTATTAAATACAATTCCAATTTTGAATTAATAAAGTCAGGGATGCCACAAGGGTCAATCATAGGACCAACACTCTTCATTTTGTACATCAGTGACCTGCCGTTGAACATACAAACTCAAACAATACTTTATGCTGATGTGACCACTGCCATAATTTTAGCAGAAACTATGAAAACGCTCAAAATAAAAGTGACTGAAGCTCTGCTAGAACTAGACAGGTGGTTTAGGGCAAATGGAATAGCCCTAAATGAGTCTAAAACAAATATAATTCATTTCCACTCCAAACATTCACAAATTGAACCTTTAGAATTTGATTTTAAAAATAAGAAAATTAACCGTCTCAACCATGCAAAAGTATTAGGTATATTCGTTGATGAACATATAACATGGTCTGAGCATATTAATTTTTTGTGAAAAATACTAAACTCTGTTTGTTTCAACATGAGTTTTTTGACAAATATAATAAGCATGGAAACTAAATTAACACTATATTACAGTTGTTATTTTCATTCTCTGGTTAGTTATGGAATCACAATTTGGGGAGGAGCATCCTCGGTAAAAAAAGTCTTTAAGGTACAAAAGAATATTTTGAGGATAACGACTATGACTCCATCTAGAAAATCTTGCAAACCGATATTTATAAATCTGAACATTTTAACTGTTCCTTCCCTATACATATACATTCTCTTACAGCAGGTCTTTATGAATATAGACAATAATTTAACAAGCCCCACCCTCGATTTTATATTTTTGCCCCCCCCCCCCGATTTTATATTAATGCTCCCCCCAGATTTTTATTTTTGCCCCACCCCCTATTTTATATTTTTGCCCACCCTCTTCGATTTTATATTTTTATTTTATGTCCCTCCCCCATTTTATATTTTTGACCCCCTCAAGATTTTATATTTTTTTGCCCCCCCCCCGGTTTTATATTTTTGCTCCCCCCAATTTTTATTTTTGCCCCACCCCAGATTTTATATTTTGCTTTCCCCCGATTTTATATCCCCCCACTTCGATTTTATATTTTATTTGATGTCTTCCTCATTTTATATTTTTGCTCCCCCCCATTTTTATATTTTTGCTCCCCTCATTTTTATATTTGCCCCGTACTCAATTTTATATTTTGCTCTCCCCCTTTTCGATTTTATATTTTTATTTTATGTTGTCCCACCTCCATTATATATTTTTGCCCCAACCCGATTTTTTATTTTTGCCCCCCCATTTTTATTTTTGCTCCCCCCATTTTTATTTCTCCCTCATACGCAATTTTATATTTTTCTCCCCCCCTTTTCGATTTTATATTTTTATTTTATATTGTCCCACCTCCATTATATATTTTTGCCCTCCCCCGATTTTCTATTTTTGCTCCCCCCCTTTTATATTTTTTGCCCCCCTCCCCCGCCGATGTTATATTTATGCTCCCCCTCCCTCCCTCCCCGATATTTTTTATTTTATTGTACTCGAGTTCTTTTATTTCTAAAAGCAAATCCAAAGTGTTACGTGTACCGATTTGGAGTCGCAAACCACACGCCGTTTACTACCTGACAGAGTTCCTCGACTTAGCAACAGGAGCCGAACTATCTGCCAGTATATTTCGTTAACTTTGATTTAATTGTACATTAAACAATTTTAATATTGTAAAATAATGTGGATCGTTATTTGCTTTAGTTAATCTACCATTTATATACAACCCGTATGAAGGACGGGTACACAGCTAGTACATCTATATTAATATCTTCTAACACAATAATACGTTCAAACTTATTATTAAGAAATTCTAAAAGTATAGTTAATCCCTCTAAAAAAATTTCCACATTTGATTTTGGTGATCTATAAACAGCCACAACAAATATTTTAAAGTTACCAATAGAATATTTGCAGATACAAAACTCAAATTGTTTTTCTTCTAATAATTTATTTTTTAAAGAATTGGGAATCAAAATTATTAAAACATTGAATCATTGTCCCTGCTAATACATAGATTCTTTCACTTCGTTCCCTCATCACGAACAAATTTAAAATTGCAACAAATCTATTAGCATCACCTTAAATTTTGGGAGAAAGTTAAACGGTTCAAAATTATTTTAGAGAGATTGGAATATTAACTGATTACAACATTTATATTTTAAAGTTATTTATTTATAAATACAAATTTTAAAAAAATTATAAAGAGGTAAAAATTTATTATAATGTCAGAGTTAAAAATAGATTTTGAGAGACATGATAAACAGTTTGTAGGAAGTAAAACCACATATATGGGAAATAAGTTCCTGAGAAAACTCCTAAAACTGTTAGTGGATCAACACGCATAATAAAAACTGAGGAAAATGCTGAGGATTTATTTGACGGAGGATCCTTCTTACAACCTTAAAATAGTTACTAGAAGAATCAAGATAAACCAAGCATTGTTGAGGAAGAACTACAGTTTGAAGGAACATATCCAAATTATTACTGTAATTTGTATTCATAATTGATAATAGAACGAAGTGGAGGAATCTATGTATCAGCGCGCAGAGACAATGATTGGTTGTCCATCGGTGTGTGTTCGTAGTGCAATATCGTGGAAACGGCTGCACGGATCGTTTTCAGCTTTTACACAAATGTTTTGCAGTACACTTCATGCTTCCAATTCAAAAATGGAACCCATTCGTTAAACCGTTTTGTATTAATTAATACGAGGGTCATCCAGAAAATAAAGAACGTTTGCTTACTGCACCTAGCGCAGCTCCCCCATCACCGCCATTGCATGTGTGGCAGTCCACTCACCTCCCCACCAAAGTATGAGCCGAGTCTCGTTGCTATGCGGTCACCTGTCTTATTTCTACAGCTATTCAAAATGGAGGCTGCAATCGAAAATCCCGCCAAATATGAAATACGCAGTATTATTCAGTTTCTGAATTTAAAAATTTTTGGGAATGTATAATTTTTTTAGAAAAACACCAAAGAAAGTTTATCGTGAAAGTGCAAACAAGTCTTCAAGTCGAATATTCAGGGGAAACAATGATCCAACCGGTTTAATGAAAGAGAATCCATCGTGAACGACGAGGATCGGCGTGGCAGGTCATTGCTCGTTAAAGATTATTTCAAAGAAAGACTTGAGGAAAATTTGAGGAAAACAGCTGCTAAAATCTTAGCACATTACATCAATTTAAGATCTTGTTTTTTTGCTCTTTCACCATAAAATTTCTTTGGTGTTTTCAAAAAATGTCTAGGTCTGGGCATTTCTTAACTCAGAAACAGAATAACACTGCGTATCTCATATTTGGCGGGATTTTTGTTTACCGCCGCTAATTTAAATCGCTGTAGAAATAAAACGTGTGACCGCACAGCAACGAGACTCGGCTCATACTTTGGTGGGGAGGTGAGTGGACTGCCACACTCGCAATCATGGTGATGGGAGAGCTGCGCTAGGTGCAGTAAGAAAACGTTCTTTACTTTTTGGATGACCCTCGTATTTAAAAGTTGTACAATTTCCATATACTGCTTGCAAGAGTACGAGATTCTAATACAAAATTGTTTTGTAATTGCAAGAAACTTCTAACAAATAGTCCTATATATATGTTTTATGATTAAATAAATAAAGTACTGTTCGTTTAACATGAGGTTATTCAATTCATCAAAGTTTTTTGAAATTTTTAGATTTAAAAAACTAATACCAGTTTTTATAAATAAAGGTAACTTTCTCCTATAATGTGAATAATGTGAGTAAGTTAATAGTTTATCCGCTAGATTGCAGCAGAAATTTATTTCTAATTTACTTCTGCCAGCTGTGTTTTTTTGTCAGTTTATGATCTTTAAATACCCCCATCATAGCAAACCTGCGTACCTACTCAGCTAATTTCCAATGTAGGCCTACCTCACTGCATAGGCACATTACTGTGTTATTTTTTGTTGAAGAATTTGCACCTCTAAAATAATATAATTTAATATAATTAAGAACGATTCATCCTATGACTTAAAATTAACCAAAATAAAAGTAGATGTTTTCCTACAGAGTCCCCAGGACTATTTATTTTATATTTTGTGATCAAATTTCAGTTAGAACTTGTAACGATTATTCGTTACACTTTTATATAAATAAAACATTATTTTAGCAAAACTGGTTTAGTTGGTTAAAAAAATAAGGGACGGAAAAGGTTTCAAATAGGTCTAGTTCAGCAGTCGTAGACAAAAACCGATTATTTTCATGTTTGATGTAAAGTAGATAAGTTAGAGAACACAGGAGGGGGAACAGGGATCGAACCTCTCCGAATGTTCTAGTAGCGTTAGTGCCGTGTGCCAATGCGAGGTTATAAAGCAGGGTTTGAACCAGTGCAGGACACTTTTCGTTTGTTTTACATGAGGCTGACATGCAAATCCAGGTTATTGTACCCTCAAATTGAGGTAAGACTTTGTATTTTCATTGATTTAATTAAATTGTACAAACAAAATTATTCCAGGAAAGAAATGTGTTTCAATTAGAGAACTGTACATAAATAATCAGAAGACTGAATTGTGCAAATAAATCAAATGCATTTAAAGTAACTTGAAATCACATGGTTCACTTGGTGGTGAATCTATCTTTGGAGAATATTCAGGATTCATTATGTATAATGTTACATTATATAAGAACTAATAACTGCACTGAGTGATGTATAAAATGTTAATCTGTTTGAGATTTGTGAACTTTCAAAAGAATACCTTATAATTAACGATTTCAATATATCAAGAAATACAGTTTACTTATTTTTATTGGAATTTAAAGGTATGAAGTTTTAAGAAACATTTTATTGAGATATTAACTATGGAATATTCTATAAGTATCTGTTGAATTTTATATAGAAGGAATTCATAAAATCAAATAGTGAAATAAAATTATTTTAAGGGGATCATATAAAATTCAAATATCTAGGCAGGTTTTGGAAGAAGGAATGTAAATGCACGGGAAATAGGTGGGATGATGTAATTACTGTTTATGGTGTAATAAACAAGTGCATTCAATTATTATTGTTGAAATAAATAAATAAAATTTAAAACAAATTAAAGAGAGTGTGGGGAGGGTTAATGTGTGAAACAACCTTAACCCCTTAACCGCCGTCAAACGAGCCTAGCCGAAAACCGCCAGCTTACGTAATAAACGTAGGCTTCCGCAAACACGAGTTTTACTGAGACTACAAACTGAACTAATCGTGACCAATAGTACCACTAAAATCCGCCAGAATGCAGCAATAGACAAGCAGTATTGTCAACAGTTTGTTTACGTCCGTATATCAGAAAATGGCGGGAAATGAGCTGCCTAAAATAAAACACAACAGCTGATTAGTTCAACACGAGATAACTCGTCCGTGGCGGTTGCGCAGAAAACACGTAACGCCCGGCATATCTCGTGCGTGGCGGTTAAGGGGTTAAGAGAGAAATTAAGTAGGGGGAGTTTTCACAGGGTTCACCCCTTGGATACCACAACTACGACTTCTGTGTTCTGGCCTAGGCAACCTCTGGGTACCAGCCACTCTGCACCCCCTGGGTGCTGCCCGGGATGTCCAACCTCTAGTCACCATCATAAGAGGGATCCAGTGGCATCTGTCTTGGAGGAGTTGCAGTACACCCTGGGTACCTCCGGACTGGGGAGATACAGCACAGAGCCCTGGCAACCGTTGGATCCAGGTGGTCTTCCCCCCTGGCGAACCCTGACCACGTGGCATTGTCCAAGGGATGAGTACCTTCTAGTGTTTTTTATTCAATATAATGTGGGGCCCTTACCATGCACTTTGGACTGTGAGAGTAATGTGGAAAAATTGGGAGGGGGATTTAAGTAGGGAAGGAGTGGGTAGATTAAATTATTAATACTTGAGATAAATAAATTCAACACAGCAATTTGTAAGTTAACGTTCTCATCTCAAGAGATATTTGGAAATATCTGTATTGTTAGCTTTAGTAAAATTTTGTAATAAATCTTTTCTGGAGTAATAGATTTTATTTTGTTTATTGAACCATGTCTTATTTTGTCATTCTCATGCACATTCTACCTTGATTTTCTCAAGAGTAATTGTTCGCACAATTGAAGCTAATACTAAATACCATTTAGAACACTTTCATAAACACAACCCCCCCATTAAAGTGAGGACACTTCCTTTAATGCTAACTATTTCTTATTGTTTGGAAGAAGCTCTTAAGTGGATGGTTTCTTCCTCACTCTGTATTAGTAAGGTTGTGAAGAACGTTACAAACTTACGAAACAGCAGTAACCTTTATCTACCATTTCTGAGTTCGGTCATCTCATTACGTGAATATTTATTTGAGCTTATACTCCTAGTTATAGTTGATTTTATATTTATTTGTATAGAGAAAAATTACTGTTCTGGCATGTTTATAAAATATTAAATAAATATACAGCAGATGCAATCTAAAATAAAAATATATCTGTGAAATGTAAATTCTGCAAGGTGAAGACTATTTTACTGCTCTGAATAGGTTTTTGCGGGTGGAGAGCAGACATTTTGGAATTATTTCTCTCCAATAAAGCCCGGCAAACAATGCCTTCAACTGGCAATTTCTTTGTCTGCTAGTATGGGATAGGGAACATAATTTCATGACACTTTTTGGTCATGGTCATCAGCTCTTAAATATAATTGTAAGAATTATTCAACTTGTAAATGATGAATTCAGAAGCTTAGTGAAATCCAGCTTGAATCCAGTATTCTTTATCTAAAGCCCAACTGAAATAAATTAAAGTATCTAGGGGAAACAGATAAGAACCAACATTAAGTTTCACTTCTGGTTCACTTCTGTTTTCATTTGTTTATGCTGCTTAATGTAAGGGGCCATACACATATTACATAACACTTTTTTTGTCATTTCAGACCCCCTCCCCCATGACACCATCAGGCTTGACCCCCCCAATGTGTTATGTAACTCAATCGTAGTAGACTTTAAAATAGCGTAAACCTTTTAAACATGGTTTTATTAACAATTTGGAATATTGATTTCAATGAATCATTAAACTTTAAATGACTTTCTTTTAACATTTTTAATAAATTTTTCAAAGCAAAATGTATAAAAAAATTAAGACAGTTACTAATATATAAACAATAAAATAAACTATCTCTGCTGAAATGTAACAAATTTAATTACTAATACAAATACAAAACTACTTAAAAAAATAAAGACATGGGTGGCACTGCACAATACGGTATAAAGTCATGACTTTACACTTTAAATCAACACAAAACATTGGTGTAAAGCAATACAGAACCTACTCAAAACACATTATGTATTTATTTTTAGTTTTGCTGTTATTAAAATAGTATGACAGAAGTATTTTTTATTTAACTAACTGCAACCTTGATTCAAGTATCAATCTGATTATTTTTTAATTTTGAAAGATTTATAACAGTATCAATAAATACGGGAGTGTACCAGCTCTGAGGGTTAATATTTTTGAGTTACGTAACATTGATCCAAACCCCCCCTCCCCCTTAAGTGTGTTACGTAATATGTGTTTTATGCTAAGAGGCCACGCATAAATTATGTCAAACTATATTCAGCCCTTTTTGACCCCCTTCCCCCCCTTTGTCACACTCTGTCATGTTGCTTATAAACCCTCCCCCCCCCCGTCACGTCACACTAATTAATTATGATGTTTTGGATTGTAGGTACTACGGTATTTCATCACTCTGTAGCTGACGGAATTCGCAGGAAACCAAAAAACCATCTGCGTTGAAACCATATGGGGAAGTTAAAATAGCAAAATTAGAATGTGTCAATCATGTTGAGAAGAGAATGGGAACTCGTCTGAGAGATCTGCGCAAAGTATATAGGAAACAACTTCTTTCGGACGGCAAAAAATTATCCGGAAAAGGTAGGTTGACAGACTCAGTTATTAATAACTTACAAGAGTATTATGGCAAGGCCATCAGGTCAAGTAAAACTCTAGAAGATATGAAGAATGCATGTTGGGCAACATTCTTCCAAAAAGGTTCAACAGACGCTGACCCTCAGCACGGATTGTGTCCACTTGGCGGCGACTCGTGGTGTAGGTATAATCGGGCTGCCGCTCACGGTTTACCTTGCCCAGAGCATACTAACTCCATTCCTGCTGCAATAATGGCTGTAATAAAGCCAGTATATACAGACCTGTGCAGCCCTGATTTGTTAAAAAGATGCTTGCATGGAAAAACTCAAAACCTCAACGAAGCGTTCAATAATATAGTGTGGACGAGACTTCCTAAAAACAATTTTGTCAATGCTACTACATTGAAAATAGGAGTTCTTGACAGTGTTATTTCATACAATGAAGGGGTCCTAGCTAAAGTGAAGGTTTTACAAGATCTATGTGGCAGAGCAGGAGGAAATAGTGTTTTAGGCCTAAAAAAGTGCGACAACAAGCGTGTGCGCGAAGCCGATAGGGCTTTCTTAGAAATAGAAAAAAGGGCAAGGAAAGCCAAGAAAACTGTTAAAAGAAGGCTTGAAAATGAAGAAGATGAAGATGGACCTAGTTATGGTGCTGGCCTCTTTTAAAGGTATAGAAATATAAGTTTTATCTCATATAGACACCCTAGGCTAAGGCTTTTTTGCGATTTACCGAAAACTGTGTTTTTTCGCCTTCTGGTACACTTTTTAGACACATTTATGAACCGATTTCAATGCAATTTTTTGCGTACCATCTGTGTATAGTAACAAATAATAAAATGAATGGAAATTAATAAATTTTAGATACATCCCAAGTTATAAGTTTTTGTTTATTAAAAAACACTATAAAATATTTATGTTTAAAAAAATATATAAAATAAATATTTTTAGCCTTAGAACAAAACTGATTCATAGTATTGTTGAAAAAGGTGTGTTAAACAATGTATAAAAATATCATGTTGCTAGGATAATTTTTAAAGATGTTATGTGTACCTAAAAATGGTAAATTTAACATGGGCGGCGTAGACGGTACTGTGTTACCTTAACTAATTACTAAGGCTGGATTTCACCAAATTTTAAAACCCTTGTTAAAGCCAATTTAAATACATTTTAGTGTTAGTCCAGTTATAATTAGCAAAATTGGGTTTCACCACTCATTAATGGCACTTTTGTGCTTATACGTGTCTTACGCTAATGCGCTGCAACCCCTAGGGGGGAAGCAAACTCCAATTGATATTTATTTGTTTGTAAATGTGAAACAAACAACACACAACCTACTTGACGTTTTGTGACTTTTCTAATAATATTTGATCAAAATTTGTTCAATTGACGCTCATTCAGAGGCTTGGTGGAATCTGGCTTAAATCCAGTATTCTTTAACTAAAAAACCAACTGAAACAAATTAAAGTCTCTAGGGGAAAGAGATAAGAATAAAGATTAATTAACAGCAACATCAAGTTGTGAGTAGTGTTTTATTATCTGCTTATTAAAATGGTGATGGCTGTTGAACACGATTAAGCTTACTTAATTACTGTAGAGTATACATCTGCTCCTGTAAATCAGAAGATCAGCTAACAAGTTAACTACTGATTGCATTATTACCTCAACCTTTACTCATCACTTTATCTCTATCCGAACATAATATTAACACCATCAACAAGTATTCTGGATTAATATCTAAAAAATCCTAATACCCATGATTGTGGAGTGGTCCATGCTCCATGCATGGAATTTCTTCTAAGCAACAATAATCCTGTGCTTAGTTGACCTTTCCTCGCTTCTCAATATAGAGTGCACGAGTGCCTCACTTCTGGCCAGCACTGAACTCAAAATCACTGCTGTCTTCATGAGTTACAAGTCCCTGAGCGACTGATGATTCAGGGTCTGATTCCAGGAGTTGGTTCAGTTTAGGAGCAGGTTCACTGGCCTCCCTAAAAATTATACAAAACACATAGTGTTTTACAAAATAAAATGTAAGCTATCTAACTAACACAAATATATAAGATTACAACCATTCACAAATTTAGCCACAACAATATATCAGTGATTGTAATAACAAAACAAATTGGCACGCAGCAAGCTGACATGAGGGAAGCAAATTTTAAAGAAATTAAATAACAGATTTAAACAAATACTTGTATCATTTTTGTTGTTGTTGTTGAAAATGGAAAATATTAGATTTTTTCTGTTTATTTATTTATTTATTCATCAACGGTTACACCATTTTACATTTGTTGAACAAAATAAAAAAACAATATATGTAGCTAAAAATGCTCACAAAACAGATAAATAAAATGCCCAAGCTAGTATGTGATCCAAGTGAGAACCCATGATTAATCTGTATGTTAATCACTAACTATATAGGTCCAAAAATTATTATGCAATTTTCAACAATATAAAAATCAATATATCACCAATATGAAAATTTTAGGAGCTAAACAAAAAATTGATATAAGTATACTAACATTATAAATAAGCAACATGCAATCAATCCAAATAGTAAAAAGCATTTGAATTCATTATTTGTCCTACACCTGGATATTGATGTATCAATTGAAAATGTAGGTATTACCTTATTCAATATCCTTTGTGAGGTGTGGTCACGACGTGTTTCTTGGCAACTGCCACATCTTCAGGTGACCCTCTAGAGTAGGTTCGTCATTAGAATTTAAAATTTGAACACAGAACACAAACGAATTTACGAAAAGCAGTCACAATACACTTACACATTCTTGGTAAAGAAACACAAAAAAACATTTGATCGGTCGTGGTGTGTGCACGCTTGAGGTCGGGCCGGCGGCGATTGATAAGTGTACCTTCCTGGTCACGTGACTGTGGTCAGCTGTTTCTGTCCCTTATCTATTGTGAGTTTCAAACAATGCATTCGCCTGACTGCTAAGTTTATCATTTAGGACATTGTTGCTTTCAGACGTGTATAACACCTGTGGTGTATACAAAGAAGCAAGCAGTAACTGCCCCAAATTTAACATAGGCTAAACTCGATGAACATTTAGGACAAGGTATAAAGAACATCTGCCTAAAAAATCCATCACACAAGTTCAAATTATGCAGAATATTTAGTCGAAAGCCAACATAATTATTCAAAACTAGAAGACAATTTAGAAATCCTCCATAAATGCAACAACTGAAATAAATTAACAGCCCTAGAAAATTTTGAAATATACAAAGCAGTAAAGTCTCAAAGCAACAATGTCCTAAACGATAAACTTAACAGTCAGGCGAACGCATTGCTTGAAACTCTAATCACAATAAATAAGAGACAGAAACAGCTGACCACAGTCACGTGACCAGGAAGGTACACTTATCAATCGCCGCCGGCCCGACCTCATGCGTGCACACACCACGACCGATCAAATGTTTTTTCGTGTTTCGTTACCAAGAATGAGTAAGTGTATTGTGAGTGTTTTTCGTAAATTCGTTTGTGTTCTGTGTTCAAATTTTAAATTCTAATGACGAATCTACTCTAGAGGGTAACCTGAAGATGTGGCAGTTGCCACGAATCATGACGTGACCACACCTTACCTACATTTTCAAGTATAAAAAGAAATCAATAAATAAAGCAATTACTACTACATAAATACAAAATACAATATGCAACATATCAACAGAATATGGAGCTATTCTGATGCTCCTGGTTCTATTTAAATGCAATATTGGGGTAGCAATGTTGTGTATTATAAAGTTAGCAGGAGGTCCCAACAGGATCAAAAGATGATATGGGGTTATTGGGGGTGATATAACCCCAGTTATACCCCCGTCGCAGCAAACCTGCGTACTCAGAAAATTTCCAATGCATGTTTCTCACTACCACATAAAGCCACTTACCAAGTTTCATAAAAATACATAAATAAATAAGTGATCTATAGCATTTTATTATTCTCTATAAGAATAACATTAGGGCTGAGTACGCAGGTTTGCTGCAACAAGAAAGATAAGAAATATGTTTTTGTGCAATTATCAATATAACTCAACCAGGTGAAGCTACATACTAAGTTTTATTAATTTAGTTATGGTTCATAACTAAGGGAGATATAAAACTTTACTTACTTTTTATAAGAATAACATTAGGGCTGATTATGCAGGTTTGCTGCTACGGGGATAATCAATACAAAAACAATGTTTTGTGAAAATATCAATATACCAGTATTATGTGAAGCCATATACCAAGTTTCATGAATGTAGTACATTCATAAATAATCGAGAAATCAATTTTTTATTCTCCATAAGAATAACATTGGACAACGTACTGTGTTTAGCACTTTGAAATCTCTGCTACGGTTGGACGTATAATCACAATTTAAGCACCAAAATAATTGTTTTGTAGAGCTGAACTGATTGGTAAAAGCAAATGTGAAGTTTACATTAAAATGAACTGAGGAAAAGCCAACAACTTTTTTCCCATAAGATTAACATGGGAGATTTTATGAAAAAGTTTTTTTGGATTTTCTCTGGATTTTCACTTAACCTAGGTTATTAATTCCAAATACTATATTATTTGTTTTTTAAGCTCTATAACATAGTCAAAACGAAAATTAAGTGTTTTAAAAATTGTAGGGTGAAAAATGCAAAAAACAGATTTTTGGAAAATTTAAAACCTCCATAAACCACTCTTCCCATGGTCTGATTTTTCTGGTTTCCGAACTTAACGTCATGAATGACACTTTACTCATTTGAGCCAAATTTCATCGAAATCGAACGTTTTTTACTCAAGTTATCACATTCACGGACACATATATAGATATGTATATGTATATGTATATGTATATGTATATATATATATATATATATAAATTTGAACGAGTGTGTTATTGGCATCTGGGGACCTCAAAACAAAAAGTTAATATGGTCTCGGGCCTAAGTCTTACCATGAGACCTACGGTAATAGCTTCTTCCCTATAGGGGAAATTCGCTAATAATAGTGTTTTCCAATGTAAAATTCCCATAAGACAGTGTACTGTTATTAATTAATTTACATTTTCTTTAATAAATCGGTAAGGATTTGTGCTAGAATGACGAAGGAGGACTTACCATTTTTAGCTTTTTACATTCTACCATTTTATAAGCATAACTTTAAATATAGGGCTTTTCTGACCCTTTTTGAACCCAAAATCTCAAAATTTAAAAAATTCAAATCCCAAAAAAATGAGGTTAGAGTTTCCCGATTGTTTTACCCAACGAACTCTGCTCCACAATAATAACACTTGTGAATATACTGTTCAGTACTTTCAATATCTCAGTTACCAATTGACGTACATCAGAAATAATTCAAAATACACATTTTTTTAGCTGAATATAATGGTCCAATTTACAATTTTTGTTTGAAAAGAATTATATACAAAATAGTATTCATAAATAAGTGAGATTTGATGAATTCTCTACAAGAGTAACCATAGGCTGACTATACAAGATTTCTGCACCAGAGTCCCCCAAAAGTGGGGTTTATCAATGTTTTGCAACTAAATAAACCATCATGTTTTGGTTAAATATTTTCATAACTAAGTGAGATATAAAATTGTATTTGCTCTCCGAAAGAATAACATGGACAACGTACTGTGTACAGCTCTTATTTATACGTCTTATTTAGTAAATTTAACTAATTGTATTTTTGGCATCTGGGGGCCCTCCAAACAAAAAGTTATCACGGCTGGGACTAGAGGTCTTACCATGCTGGCTATGCTAACAGCTACCTCACTGTAGTGGACATTCATTAAAATGACATACCAAGTGTATACTAACACTATATGATCTAACATAAACCTCTCAATTTGGTATTTGATGCAAGTCCTATTGGATAAGGAGGAATTCTCTCGACCTATAACGAATGGTGAGGATTGAACAATCTTTGTATCTCAAGATCATTTTTAAAGCTGCAGAAAAGAATTAAGGTTAACTTGATCGCTTGGAAGCTATATAATGCTATACTTTATAGAAAACAGTATACCTGGAGCTGAGGTCCTCTTGGGTATAAGGGAGGGCCTCAGGTTCATACAATGGCTTATCTGTAACAGTAAACAAATTATGTTTTTCAGTAAAACTACTTAAGTGTGCACTAGGTACTTACTAGTCTAAGATTATAAAAACAAACTCTCACTCTGAGACATACAAAGAGAAGTGAATTTGCATGTAGCATGCTGATGTGAGGGGAACGAATTTCCATTAAAATATTAAAAAATCAAAAAAGGTGTGAAAAAAAACGCTTACGCCAGTTGTTTTATAAACTGGAAAACTTGTTAATTTTTGGCTGGTCTGATGCTATTGGTTCTAATTATCTGCGATGTTGGGATAGCAACGTTGTAATTCTATCAGGTTAGGAGGAGGTCTAGTCATGAGTTAAAGAAGGTACTGTATATGGGTACTAGAGATAAAGAGACTGCATCAGAGTGAGAAAAACAGCCTTTTCCAATTTAAAATCCCCATAAGACAACGTACTGTGTTTAGTCAAAATACTTTTTCCTTACAACTTGTTACTAGAATTTGTGCTAGAATGATGAGGGAGGGCTTGACATTTTTGGTTTATTATGTTATGTCGTTAAATATATATTAATCATGCATCCGGGACTTTTTTACCTTTTTTGGAGTCAAAAACTCAAAATTTTTATAAAAACCCTAAAAAAAGGGGTTAGGGTTTTCAGATTATTTTGCCAAACAAACTTGTCCAACTGATTATAGAAAGGAATGTCTCAACCAAATTTGAACTCAAATGTTAAATGTCCGCACTTGAGTATCACTGTGCAGGTTATACTAATAGCTCACTATTCCATACTAAATTTGCTTATGAACAGGGCAAGTTTACTTTCTAAAAAATGGCAAACTCTCTTCGTGAAAAGTAATATTGTGAACGTCCCAGAAGCACTTCGGGGGAAAAAACTCAAAGTTTATTAATCATCTATAAATATTTTTCTGCATTCTATTAACAATAGAAAACTTCACAGCATACATCTTTACACCTCGAACTAAAAATGTATCATTTCTCATTTAGAATATTGCTCATTTGCTCATGAAAGTTTTAAGCACAAAAACATGCATTTTATATGGGAAAATAAGGCCTTTACCCATTCTATCCAGGTAGTATGGTTTTATCATGTTACTACTTAATTTTTTTTAAATTTTAAGCTCATAACTATTTTCAAGATAATGTCGTTTATTTGCTGGAAATATTTATTTTGTTCACAGAATACTGTCATGGTATCACATCAGTTGCGAGTAAAGCTGAGTTTATTACAACTGAAAATTTTGAGTCGGAAAAAATATGTGTCTAGTAGCTTAGAAAATACAGGGTATTCTATTAATGTCAATATTTTTAACAAAAATGGCCACCCTTAAAATGGGTAACAGAAAAGGAAGTTCGGTTTTTGCCCAAATGTTTGTCTACCATAGAGCTTTTAAATGGTGTACAACATGACATTTGTTTATATTTATAAATTCGGAGAATCACGCTAGTGAACCTCAGGTTTTGGAACATTCTGTATTTAATAATAATAACAATAATGTTTTTGCTGTTCCTTGAGATTGATTTAGTGGGAAAATTTTCTTCCATCCTTCTAGGTCAAGCAGTTCATCTGTAATCTGTTTGATACACTTTCCTGTATGTGTAGAAATAAAATGTATATCAAATCCTGTAATATCCAATATATATACTAGGCTTATCGCCGTTGGAGGCTTCGCCCCCAAACCCCCTTTTGGAGTTCGCTTTGCTCATTTGCACTCCTCAGTTAACAGAAGTTTAAATACAACTCTTTGTAGTCCGTTAACCAAAGAAAAACTACACAACAATGACTTTGGTGAGCACATTATAGCCTACACAGGCGGTCCAATATCGGTTCGATATTGAAACATTTTACTAACTGGCTGCTTGTTCGTTTTATTGAGCATTTTTTCTAAAATCATACAGAAAATATTCAAAGATCAACTTTATTCATACTTGGAAAATAATAATATTTTGTCACATATTGTCAATTTGGCTTTAGAAAAGAACGCAATATTTCAGATGCACTGTTTATGCTCACAACAAATATTAATTATGCTATTAGTAATAAAAGACGTTGTTTTCTTGTATTTCTTGATCTTACCAAAGCATTCGACTCTGTTGATCGTAACAAATTAATTCATAAATTAAAATTAATTGGCTGCAGAGGGAAAGCACTATCTTGGCTTCAAAGTTATTTTTTCAACCGAAGACAGATTGTATATATAAATGGCAACACTGTGAAGAACAACCAGTAGACTTTGGAGTACTACATGGAAGTACATTAGGCCCTATTATTTTTTTAATATATATAAATAACTTATCACACTTATATAAATAACTTATCACTTATATAATAACGGAACATTTTTTCTTTTTGCTGATGATACAGCTATTTTATTTGAGGGTAATGATTGGGATGATGTGCAAATTAAAGCCTTGAATGGACTAACACTAGTGAAGAAATGGTTTGATAAAAATTTATTGACATTAAATGTCTCGAAAACAACATTTTTGCCTATTTCTCTTCGTAATAATACAGATACTGAATTAGTTTGAAACTTCATTCTTGTGGTAATCCTAGAGACTTATACTGTAACTGCAACAGTATTGAAAGAGTTAACAATTATAATTACCTAGGAGTAATATTTGACTGTCGTTTAAAGTGGTCAGAACAAGTTGATTATTTAAACCGTTGATTATAAAATCGTATTACATATATATATATTCAAACGAATGAATGAAATTTTAAATATAAATGATCTAAAGCTAATATATTGCGCTTATTGCCAATCATTACTTATGGGTGGTCTGATTGCATGGGGCGGTGCGTATTGTTCAATCCTTGACCCATTAAATATTACATATAGAGATATAATTAACCCTTTGCGGTCTGTAGGCCACTTATAGTGCCCACTGCACATTTCACGCTAGGTATGGCACCATACTTACCCTATCGTACTCACAGATACGCTAGGCCACTCATAATGCCCACTGGTGTTTTGCGCATTAGGTCTGCTGCCATCTTGCACAGCTGGCAGCCGTGGGTATTGTTGTTTCTAGGAACACACTTGACAAATTGTGGTGTACATATTTAACCTGTTATTTTACATATTTAGTAGGGGTTGGATAAACAAATGTTGTATATTTTATTTGTAAAAGATGTATATTTTATTAATTATAAAGTATAAAACACAAATAAAAATAAAACAATTGATTATTCATTAATTAAATGAGGCTACCTCACATATGACAATGTGTAGTGTACATATTTAACCCCTAATTTTACATATCTACTAGGGGTTGGATAAACAAATGTTGTATATTATATTTGGAAAAGATGTCTATTTTATTATTTATGAAGTATAAAACTCAAATAAAAAAAACTATTGATTATACATCAATTAAATGAGGCTACCTCCAGACCTAACACTACAAACACAGTACTTGTTTTTGTTGGGTTCCAGATAAGGTCCAGAATAAGATCCATTGTAGTATAGTTAAATAAATGCTGGACAGAGTGCAGCACCTTCCAGGGAACTACAGCATCACAGTGTTTTTTTACAGAAATATTTATAACGTGGGCACTATGAGTGGCCTAACATATCTGAGAGACAGAAGTGGGGCGTAACCTCCAATACCTGACTAGGAAATGGGACTGGGCACTATGAGTGGCCTAGGAGACCTGAAGGACGTGTAGGGAGATTTCATACCAGACCGCAAAGGGTTAAAGCTGCCCTAAGTAAAAATAGATGGTTCCTACTGAAGCATTATTTAATGAATTTGGTGTTTTAAACATAAGACAGCTTTACGTTAAAACCTTACTAATATGTATTTTTTACCATTCTGAATAATTTTTTCAAAATTGCAACCATAATTATTTTATTAGAAATGCTCAAACTGTTGGTACACAAAAATTTAAATTAAATACACATTTTTCAGTAACAAATTCACATTATATTTAACATATATTATACAGAAATCTCCCTGATTATTTGAGGAATACGCAAATATATTCTATTTTTACACTCACAAAAATTGTTAAACATTGGCTTTTTGAAATTGGAAGAGATATTACAGAACATATTATGACATCAGGATTTAGATGAATCAATAGACGACTAATTATTGTACAATTAACTTACTTCACTAACACAGGACATAAATAAAATAGTTAATATCCCTCGGTCTTATGATTATTCCGCACCTTCATTGTGTCAATGTTTTAAATAAATGCCTTCATAGCAATTAAAAATTGTTCAAATAATATCTATTAAATGTAGAAAAAAGTATAAATAAAGTGATTTTGCCGACTCATGCCCATGTACAGGCTAAGCCCATGTGAGCATATTCCTTAAGGTTTAATAAGATAGTAGGACTAACAAAATTATAAAATAATAATTATAAATTAAGAATGTTTTCTAATATATTTTTACTTATTATAAGAAAAATATGTAATCCTACAAATGTATGTATTTTTTTGGAATAAAATTATGTGTATGTGTAAAAAAAAAAAACTTCCGAATACGATAGTTGTTTCTAGGTGTATAAAAGCAAAAAATAAAGTGCTCACTCAGTTGAAAGTCATCAGTTATAAGATAAATAAAAAGTTTTGGTTACAATGTTAAAATAGAGTTCTACAAATGGATTTACGTGTAAAAAATAGGAAAAAAATAGGCTGCAGTTCACGACAACATTATAGTAACCTAACTCCGCAGAGCGCCGTATGGTGGCTGTTCGTTGTGCAACATAAATTACGAAAATGAATTACGTGAAAATGAATTACGAAAATGAATTACGTAAATGAATTTGTAAAAACAAAATAAAGTCAAATTAAACCGAAATTAAAGACTTCAAAAAGTAAACATCAAATGTAGGATTCATACCCGTAACCACATGATCTGAATCGTCTGACAACATATCCACTGGGCTACTGTGCTAAATTCATTCGATAGAACAAACAATCAGTTGATTACATTTTCCAATATCGTAACAAACAAAATTTGCGATACTGAACCTCCCGTGTAGGCGATAATGTGCTCACCATGTTTTGTAACAGCTGATTTATATAAACCTCATGTGAGCAAATTAGTATCGCCTTCACGGGCAGTTTATTTAAATCAGCTGATACAAACATGTGGTATTATCCAAAGATAGTGTGCTTTCATTAAATAGCTTTCCAAAACTGTACACATTTAAATGGGCCAAAATACTCAAAATTACTCCTTCTCCGATGAACAGCAGGGAAACGGATGATCGGATCTTAAATCTGACAGAAAATTGTCAGTTGGAAATTAAATTTTCTACAACTTTTGTATTTAACATCTTTTGCCATCTCTTACCGTTTCCGTACAAAGTGGAAACATTGAAAAAGTGGAATTTTCCCTGCCCCAAAAATGCCTCAAAAACTCAAAAATGTTAACTTTTGGCAATTTTTCTGACGGTTTCTCGTCAAGAGATTTAATTCAAGTATGTATTGGGTTAAGGGGTTCGATTACGGGAAGTGCCTCATAGTTTATGTCAGTGAATGAGTGGGTGAGTGAGTGAGTGAACCCGTCTAGCTTTATATAAGTAGATATAAATAAATTTCAACGAATGGTGTTTTTTGGCATCTGTGGACCTCAAGAGGAAAAAGTAAAATGTTCCTGGGCTTAGGTCTTACCATGCCAACTACTAAGGTAATGGCTATACCATAATTACATTCATAAGAATAAACTCAACTAACCTTGTTGATTTGAAAGTTGACTATCATCTGGTTGAGGACTGTGAGTGTAGCCATAATCTGATGGAAGCTTCTCTTGTTGGGAGATATTCAAGTTTTGAGCAGCATGGACAGAAGTTTCATATACTTGCTGTTCATCCCTGTATACATTTTGTTCATCAGGATGGATGGTCTCTGTTCCTTCACTGTAAGGTTGATGTTGAACGACATCGTCATAGGGCTGTTGCAATGGCTCATTGTAATCATAAGGTTGAGTCTCTTCAATATAATTTGGTCTTTCATCTCCGAGATATGTCTGTTCAGCTGCAGGGGATGTTTTGTCGTAGGCATAATTATAATTTCCATATTGATCAGGAGCTCCTTGGTACTGGTCATCATAATGTTCAGATGGTTGTTGTTTATACTGTTCATATGGGAGTTCTGATGGTTGTTGTTCATACTGGTCATATGGTGGTTCAGTTGGTTGTTGTTCGTACTGATCATATGGGGGTTCATGTGGTTGTTCATACTGATCATATGCGGGTTCATGTGGTTGTTGTTCATACTGATCATATGCAGGCTCAGCCGGTTGTTGTTCATATTGGTCATATGCAGGTTTAGCTGGTTGTTGTTCGTACTGATCATATGCAGGCTCAGCTGGTTGTTGTTCATACTGATCATATGCAGGCTCATCTGGTTGTTGTTCATACTGGTCATATGGGGGATGCTGCTGGTTTTCATATTGCTGCCCATGTTGCTCATATTGTTCATCATAAGTACTTCCCACTTGGTCGTACCCGTACTGAGAATCATCTTGATATGCTGGATTGTAATCTGTTTTGTATTGCTCTGGTGCATTTTGAGGGACTTGTGAAGAATCTTGATAATTTGGATCATATTGTTGTTGAGAATACTCTGGTGGATATTCACCTTCATAAGGTTGTTCTGCCACATAACCCTCAGGCGTATTTTCAGGTGTATAATGCTGATCACCGTCCTTGTACTGTTGTTCATATTGGTCTTGATTTATGTACCTTTCATCTTCGTATTGCTGTTGAGGAAGAGGTTGTGGAAAATCTTGAATGTTCTGCTGACTGCCTCTGAAGCTTTTTTCATCATAATCAAGGTGTTGCTGTTCATACTGATCACCAGAATAAACCTCTGGCTGTTGATAATCTTTTGGTCCATATGATTCTGGTCCATAAACATCTTGAGTATTATCCTGCCTGGGTGCATCATTTTGAACCACATACTCTTCACCCACATAACCTTCTTGTTGTGGGGCATATTGGTCATATTGATGCTGGGATTGGTCATAATGTTCTCTATTGTGTTCAGGTGGATATTCAGAAATTTCAGGATCCTTGTATGTATTTGGATCATGATAGTGCTGGGGAGCAGGGTCATCGTAAGTTTCTCTTTGTTCATTAGGTTCTTTATCATAAACTATCTGCTCTTCAGTATAACCAACCTCATGTTCAGCCTTTGAAGTATCATATGTATCAACATCTGCACGTTTTTGCCTTTGCAAATTCTCAATGCTGCCATATTTATGAGATGTAGTATCTTGATCAGCAAAAGAATGACGTGTAATCTCTTTTTCAGTAAGTAAATTGGCATTATCTAGTTGAATATTATTTTGATCAGATTGCATTTCATTTTCTCCTAAAGGAAGAGTCTCATTTTGAGTGTCTAGATATGGTGAAGAAGCTATAAACTCAGTGGTTTTAGATTCATCAGAAGAACTATTTTTTAGTTCAGTAGAATTTTTTTCATTGACATCATCTCCTTTTTCCATAATACCCTCTCCTTCAATGTCTTCTATATTCTCAACTTTATCTCCTCTTTTACCATTGTCTGATGAATGATTTTCATTAGTGGTTGCTACTTCGAGAGGCATTTCTGTGGTATGTTGCTCAATGTTACCTTCTGTATTTGGAAAATACGTATCTGAATTTTCCTGTGATTCAATAACCTTTTCTTCTTCCTTTTCACCTGTGGACTTTAGGTCTTTGATATTTGAGTTTTTATTTTCAAGCCTGTTGCCATATTTTTCAGTTTCACCACTATCATTTGAATATTTGAATTCAATTATATCCGAGTTTAAACTATTTTCCTTTTCTGTATATTTTGTGGGAGAAACTCGTCCATAAGCTTTCAAGGTTTCATCTGCTGGTGGGTTTTTTGATTTCTCGATTCCTAATTTGCTATGTACTGACTCATAAGGTTCAGTTTCTCTTGAAAGGTTCACTATATCTTGATCTGGGTAATTATTTCCTGAGTGTAATGCCTCAGTATGCTCAGTTGTTACTTCAGAACTCTTCACATGATCAAACGGTATTGCTACCTCATCTACATTTGAACTGACTTCGGTGTCTGATTTATCATCATAAAGAAACTCATTACTGAAAGATACTTTCTTAGGGGTTTGAGGAATTCTAAAAGTATCTTTTGATGTTAAGTTCTGTTTATCTGATATCTTTCTTTCACATGATATAAGACTATCTTTACTTCTGACAGGGTTTTCAAAATATGATTCAGAGGTATTATATGCATAGCTTTCACCATACATGTTTGAAGGATAAGAATATTTGAGTGGTAAATCATTAGGAAATGTGTATGATGTGGATTTGGGACCATCTTTACATATTTGTTCATGTGTGCTGGGATAATATGTATTATCCATAAAGAATGATTTTGTCTCAGGCCTCTCAGAGCCTAATGTAGGGGGATACTCATACCGATTTCTGTAATGATTCCATTCTTTCCAGTCTTTTTTATCATCAAAGCAGGACATGTTTCTTTCATGAAATAACTGTTGACGATCATTAGTAAATAAGATATCGTGACTCCCAAAACGTTTACTGTAAAGACTAGAACCTACACTTTCTCGTGATGAAATTGATATATCATCATCAAAATAGGGGTTTCTTCCATCATATTTGGATTCCAGAAGATTAGAAAGTTTATTTATTCTTTGGTCTTCACTATAAGTATAGTCATAATGACTCAAGGGGTATAAATATTTACCATACTTGGATTCTGAAATTGGGTCACTTAAATATCTCCTATCATAATTTATGAGATATTTTTTGAAAATGTCATCAACAACTGTGAGGGGAGATTTAGATTTAATGACTGTCGGAGATACGTCTCTTTCACTTAATGGGGATTTAGCTCTCTCACTAAGGGGGGATTTGGATCTTTCACTGAAGGAATATTTTTCACGGTATGAGGGTCTTTCACTGTATAATATATCATTTGTCATTGGTGTCTGAAATCTGTTCAGGGGTTGAGGAGAAACAGCTGCTTGATAAACAAATGAAGGCCTTGTAATCAAAGAAGATTGCCGTTTGTCACGGGGAAAGTGGTTAGAAACATTTCTTGAAAAACTAGATCCGATACTGAAACTTCTTGATTTTGTTAGAGGTTTGGTAAGGGTGGGTTTCGATGAATATGTAATAGCTGAGCCTCTAGTTGGGCTCAATTTATCATACTTTACAGATATGTTAGTCCTAAAAGTATCTTTGGTTCTGACAAATGATTTTTCATTCTCACTTTTGGTAAATTCACTACTATCCTTCAAAACCCGTTTTTCTGAGTAATCATATGTTGGTATATCCAAAAATAAACCACTGGTAGTTCTTTTATTATCACTTGTAGGTTCTACTTTTGGTTGATCAGTAGTACTCACTATAAATGTTGGTAAATTATTTTTGAATACATTTTCCTTTTTGTAATTTCTTGAAATGATGAAACTTTTAGGAGCTGGTTTATTGTCAGGACTTTTGTCCAGTTTTGTAGAATCCTCAAATAACCTTCTTCTTGAAGAATGAGATGTCAAGTTTATTCTACTAGTATTAGGAATTTTGTAACTTATAGGGTCTAGAATCTCTGAGTTAGAAACAACCAGAGAGTTTCTGCGAGTAATAGATGGTGACCGCAAAAAAGGTGAAGGAGAATATGAAGACGTTAGCCGAGGCGAAGAACTTACAGACCGCTGAGATGTATTTTCACATGTGTCACTGATCAAACTTTCAACGCTACGGTGTCTGCCAACAGATTTTTTCAAAACTGGATAATGGCGGCTTACATATGACTCATAGTGTTGCTGTAAAAATCAATTTAAAATAAGTTTGACTAACAGATATTTTACAACTTCAAATAACGGCATATTTAAAATATTTCAAGCAAAGAATTGTTTTATTAACATCAATGATATATTTTATAATTGATGCTTTTCACTTAAATAGTCTGTGATAGTAGGTTTCTGATATTTCCTATACTAGCCACTTTGCCAAAACACTTACAACGAAACATGACTTTTATAACATAAACCGAAACGTCAGTCTGTCAGTCCTTTTAATTTCCCAATTGATTTAACTCTATTTGAAAATCAAATCTTTCCAATAATACTCTATGTTAAAGTATAACAGTACCTTATTGTTGAACTATATTTGATTATACATTGATTAATACAAACTAGTAAAATCTGGAGTCATGTGAAACGAAACGTCAGTCTTTTCCATATACTCAATGTATAAAGCTTGCGAAATGTCGGTCTGTCAAGCAGACATAAAAAAAGTCTTCCAAAAAAACCTATAAAGAAATTTTGGCATAAATTGAATATGTTGCTTATGGGAGGATTTTAGAAAGGTACTGTGGAGATGATAATTTTAACTGATCCAGGATCGACATAATTAAAAAAAAAATGTCTAAAGTCATAACTTGATAACGGCTAGAGAGATTTTAAAGTTTGAGGAGTCAAATTAAAGGTATTTTTAAGTATATATTTATGCACGTCTCAGAGTTTTAAGAAATGGCATCACTTAAATACAGTATAGGGCTGAATTTTCGGGATAGTAGCGCTATCCAACAGCGGAAGTCTAAACTACGTGTTGATTGAAAGTACGGTATCTGCATTATTCTCAGATATCTGTTTTAATATCAGATGTGTTGTTATGTTTGTTTACAACTGAGGTAACCTTTCATTGGGCACAATCTTGCTCGGATTCGAGCAACAGGGCAACTAGTATGTATTAATACATTGAAAAAATTACAACGATAACACTAAACTAGAGGAACTTTTAACATCTTTTGACTTAAATAGACTGACACTACCACCAACCCAAATCACTCCGGAAACAAAAAGATCAATAGATTGTAAATGTACAAACATCGACAACCAGCTCATTCAATCTTCTGTCATACAAACAGGACTATCAGACCACACAGCACAATTAGCCACACTGCAACTGACCGAAAACAAAGCTACCTCAATAAAAGAAAAATTTCCCCGTCGCAGCAAACCTGTGTACTCAGCGAATTTCCAATGCATATATATAGGTATCACTACTACCTAGAGCCACTTAACAAGTTTCACAAAAATACATTAATTAATAAGTGATATATAGCAATTTATTTATCCTCTATAAGAATAACATTAGGGCAGAGTAAGCAGGTTTGCTGCAACAAGGAAGATAATAAATGTTTTATTTGCAATTATCAATATATCTCAACCAGGTGAAGCTACTTACCAAGTTTTAATAATTTGGGTTCATAACTAAGGGAGATATAACATTTTCCATAATATGAATAACTTGGGGCCCGAGTACGTAGGTTTGCTGCTACCGGGAAAAATCAAGAAAAACCATTTTTGTTGTGCTAATATCAATATACCACAACTAGTTGAAGCCACATACCAAGTTTCATCAATATACATACATAAATAATCAAAATATAACGTTTTATTTATTCTCCATAAGGATAACATTGGACAACGTACTGTGTTTAGCACTTTGAATATCACTGCAACGGTTGGACGTAAAGCAACAATTAAAACGCCAAAATGATTGTTTTGTAGAGCTGCTAAACTGATTGGTAGAAAGAAATGTGGAGTTTTTAGTGAAATTATCTGAGGAAAATCTAAAAACTGTATTCCTATAAGATTAACATGGGAAATTTTATGGACACATTTTTTAACTTTTCTCTACAACCTCTAAACCCAGCTTAATGATTCAAAATACTAAATCGTTTGTTTTTTAAGCTCTATAAAATGACTATAACCAAAATCTAGTGTTTTTAAAATTTTAGGGTAAAAAGTTCAAAAAACTGATTTTTGGAAAATTTTAAACCCCCATAAAACCCCCTTCCCATAGACTGATCGACCTGGTTTTCGAACTTAAAGTCATAAATGTTACTCTCCACATTTGTGCCAAATTTAATCAAAATCGGGCGCTTCTTTCAAAACTTATCGCGGTAACGGACACACATATATAAATTTGAACGTATAATGTTTTTGGCATCTGGGGACCTCAAAACAAAAAATTGTCATGGTCTCAGGCTTAACTCTTACCATGCCACCTACGGTAATAGCTTCTTCCCTATAGGGGAAATTCGCTAAAGAGAACTTTCAGTGAAAAATCAATGAATCTTTTTAAAACAGGTCTTCAGATTCAAAACTGGGAAAGTATGTACAAAACAGAAGACGTAGACCAATCTTATGGCATCTTTCATAGGACTATACAAACTACACCTGCCCCATGACGTTGACTAGACAGAAGCAACACAAAAGAAGACCTTGTTTGGACAACGAATGTGGCAGACTACCAAACCTTTACACCCTGGCCTTGGAAAAAGAACTCTGCTGTGGATGACCAGAAGGAAAAGCTGAAACTGCAGCCAGGAAAAAAGACTACAACCTAAAACTTAAGACTCTGAAAAGGAAACAAACATCAGACTTTGTAAATAGTGCCAACAATAAATCCAAAGCACTTTGGAAAGTTATAAACAATGAAAGGAAGGCTAGGGCCAACAATGATAGCCAGTGGAAGCTCAAAATTGACAAAGAAACAATACAAGAAAGATCCCTCTAAAATAGCAAGACACCTTAACCAAGTCTTTGCTACAGTTGCTGAAAGAACTCTACATGCCAACAATGTAACTTCACAAACCAATAACCAGATGACACCAATACCACCAACCACAAATGCAGTATTCCACTTCCAGCCCGCAACACACAGAGACATAGAAAAAGCAATAGACTCACTGAAGCCAAAAACTTCATCAGACATTGATGAAATATCGGCCAAACTTGTCAAAATCTGTAAAAACAAATTGATCAACCCACTAACAGACCTCATTAACAAATCACTTCAACAAGGAGTATTCCCATCACAGTTAAAACTATCTAAAGTCTATCCAAAATACAAAAGTGGACCGGTCACAAACACAATTAGCTACAGACCAATATCATTAATACCCACGTTTTCTAAAATTTTTGAAAAAATTGTTCTCCACAGACTTGTTTCCTACCTAGAACAAAATCACCTGCTCACCAGGCAACAGCATGGGTTTCTAAAAGGTAGATCTACAACAACTGCCCTTATCCAACTTTCAGAGCACATAATTGACCAACTAGAAGAAGGCTGCCTAGTCACCAGCTTGTTTCTTCATCTTAGCAAAGCGTTGGACTGTCTCAATCACTCTCAGCTCCTTACAAAACTGGCAGCCCTTGGCATAAAGGAAAATACAGGAAAATGGTTTTGTAGTTACCTAAATGGCAGACAACAACTGGTTGAAATACTCTACACACAGAATAATAGAACTCAAAAGGTACATTCTGAATGGGCCAATATAACAAGAGGAGTGCCACAAGGATCAGTCCTGGGGCCAGTCCTATTCCTCCTCACAAACGACCTTCGTGATCAGCTAGACAACTACTGCCAAACCACAATGTACGCAGATGACACAGTCATCACCATAGCGCACAAATAAATAGAAGCACTCAACAGACAAGCTACCACTACCCTCAATAAAACTAAAAAATACTGCTCCCACAATGAACTGGCACTTAACAAAAACAAAACTGTCCAAATCAACTTCATCACCAAAAACAGAGAAACACCTCTTACTCTCCCCGGAATAGAACTAGAAAACAAAACCAAATACCTCGGCCTCGTTGTAGACTCAAAACTCTCATGGAAGCAGCACATGACTATCTTTGCAGGAAACTCTGCTCAGGCATCTATGTCATCAGGCGATTAATGCACGTAAGTGGCATGGAAGCAGCAAGAACGGCCTACCATGCTTTTTTTGAAGCACACCTCAGGTATGGTATAGTGATGGGGCGTGATTTTTGAACCTGTGATTTAATCACTGTGATTCTAAAATCACAGGTCGACCTGTTACTGACTGAGCCGGACTAGCAGGTCTAACCGTGATTCGATTCGTTGTAGGCGGACTGCTCTCAGTGCTTTGCGTGAGTCATTTCCTCGTCGCGCAGCCACGAGTAACTCAAATCACAATCACACTCTCGACTGTGATTGTGATTTGAGTTACTCGTGTACTGTGATAATCACAGTCACAGTCGAGAGTCCAAGCGTCTAGCGAGAACGGGTCGACCAGTTTATTGTTAATTATGTTTTGTATGTTATTTTCATTTTATGTTGGTATTGTGGTTGGATTTTAGCGAATTTCCCCTATAGGAAAGAAGCTATTACCGTAGGTGGCATGGTAAGACTTAAGCCCGAGACCATGATAACTTTTTGTTTTGAGGTTCCCAGATGCCAAAAACACTATTCGTTCAAATTTATATATATGTATATATATTATATATATGTATATGTCCGTTACCGCGATAACTTTTGAAAGAAACGCCCGATTTTGATGAAATTTGGCAAAAATGTGGAGAGTAACATTTATGACTTTAATTTCAAAAACTGGATCAATTGGTCTGTGGGAAGGGGGTTTTATGGGGGTTTAAATTTTCCAAAAATCAGTTTTTTGATTTTTTACCCTAAAATTTTAAAAACACTAGATTTTGGTTATAACCATTTATCGAGCTTAAAAAACCTACAATTTGGTATTTTGAATCATTAGGCTATGTTAAGTGGTTGTGGAGAAAAGTATAAAAACACGTTCATAAAATTTCCCATGTTAATCTTAAAGGAAAACGGTTTTTAGATTTTCCTCTGATAATTTGACTAAAAACTCCACATTTCTTTCTACCAATAAGTTTAGCTCTACAAAACAATCATTTTGGTGTTTTAATTGTTGTTTTATGTACAACCGTTGCAGTGATATTCAAAGTTCTAAACACAGTACGTTGTCCAATGTTATCCTTCTGGAGAATAAATAAAATTTTATATCTCGATTATTTATGTATGTATATTGATGAAACTTGGTATGTGGCTTCAACTAGTTGTGGTATATTGATATTTGCACAAAAAAATTGTTTTTGTTGATTTTTCCGGTAGCAGCAAACCTGCATACTCGGCCCCCATGTTATTCATATGGAGAATAAGTAAAGTTTTATATCTCCCTTAGTTATGAACCTAAATTAATAAAACTTGGTATGTAGCTTCACCTGGTTTTGAGTTATATTGATAATAACAAAATACCCCTGTCACAGCAAACCTGCATACTCAGCGAATTTCCAATGCATATATATGTGTTTCACTACTACATAGAGCCACTTACCAAGTTTCACAAAAATACATTCATAAATAAGTAATATAGGGCCTATAGCATTTTATTTATTCTCCATAAGAATAACATTAGGGCTGAGTACGCAGGTTTGCTGCAACAAGGAAGATAAAATTGTATATTTTTGGAATTATCAATATAACTCAACTATCTGAAGCTACATATCAAGTTTTATTAATTTAGGTTCATAAGAAAGAGAGATTTACAACTTTACTTATCCTCCACATGAATAACGTGGGGGCCGAGTATGCAGGTTTGCTGCTACGGGGAAAATCAACAAAAAACCTTTTTTGTGCATATCAATATACCACAACTAGTTGAAGCCACATACCAAGTTTCATCAATACACATTCATAAATAATCACAATATCAAATTTTATTTATCCTCCATAAGGATAATATTGGACAACGTACTGTGTTTAGCACTTTGAATATCTCTGCAACGGTTGGACGTAGAATAACAATTAAAACACCGAAATGATTGTTTTGTAGAGCTAAACTAATTGGTAAAAAGAAATGTGAAGATTTTAGTCAAATTATCTGATGAAAATCCAAAAACCCTTTTCCCATTAGATTAACATGGAAAATTATATGGACGCGTTTTTTGAATTTTCTCTACAACCACTTAACCTAGGTTAATGATTCAAAATACTAATTTTTGTTAAGCTCTATAAAATTGCTATAAACAAAATTAAGTGTTTTTAAAATTTTAGAGGGAAAAATTCAAAAAACTGATTTTTGTAAAATTTTAAACCCCCATAAAACCCCCTTCCCATAGTCCGATCGATCTGGTTTTCGAACTTAAAGTCATAAATGTTACTCTACACATTTATGCACAATTTCATCAAAATCGGACGTTTCTTTTAAAGTTATCACGGTAACGGACACATATATATATACATACATATAAACTTGAACGAATAGTGTTTTCGGCATCTGGGGACCTCAAAAAAAAAGTTATCATGGTCTCGGGCTTAAGTCTTACCCGACAGAAGCTACAGTACCGTAATAGCTTCTTCCCTATAGGGGAAATTCGCTAAAAACACATTTATTATCTTCCTCGTTGCAGCAAACCTGCATACTCAATTCAAATGCTATATATCACTTATTAATGAATGAATCTTTGTGAAACTTGGTAAGTGGCTCTAGGTATAGTAGTGATACCCATAGATATGCATTGGAAATTCGCTGAGTACGCAGGTTTGCTGCGACGGGTGTATTTTAATTATAAATATCAATTTATATGTAATCCAACATTTAGCTGTTTTTACTTTCTCCCCTTATATACAGAGTATAAGGAGAAAGTATTGTTTTCGCCAACATTTTCGAATTTGAGTTACCCATATATTGGAAATTCGCTGAGTACGGAGGTTTGCTGCGACGGAGGTATTTTAATTGTAAATATCAATATACAGTGTGTAAAAAGAGTCCGTCCCCCCCCTTTAATTTTTTTGTTTGTTAAAACAGACAAATCACCTTTGGGGAACGATACTAACTTAACCCAAAGTATCTTTTGACATTATTGGAAATTTTGATTGTCCCCCAAAAATGGGGGATTTTGGGGGCAACACAAAATTTTCAAATGTAAACCCCTTTTATCTGAGACTTTTTTGTTCAAGAAGTCTTTTTTGATCAAGACTTTTAAAGTTCATAGTTTTAACCCCTCATTTTAAAGATATTTTTAAACCTAGGTGACAGTTAAAAGTAAATTTAACCCCTTCAAAAGGGGCTTACATTAGGAAATTTTGAGTTGCCCCCAAAATTTCCCATTTTTGCGGGTTCTCAAAATTTTAAATATTACCAAAAGAGACCAGTTCTCATTTAATAGCATTCCTTCAAGAGTCATTTCAGTTTTAAGTCACCAAAGGTGAAATTAAAACTCCAAAAGTCTTAGACACCAGGTTTCAAGAATGAGTTGTATTCAAAACTTTGACAAGCTGCTATTTTGGATAGATACAAATTACAGACCTCCAACCTCCACCATTCGTCTATTTTTTTAAAGCTCTTTAAAATGAGTGGTCACTCAAAAGGGGTTTATATTTCCAAATTTTGAGTTGCCTCCAAAATCCCCCATTTTTGGGGGACACTCAAAATTTCCGTTAACTTTAGGAAAAGATACTTTGGGTTAAGTTATTATCGTTCCCCAAAGTTGATTTGTTTGTTTTAACAAACAAACAAATTAAAGGGGGGGGGAACAGACTTTTTTACACACTGTATATGTAATCTTAACATTTAGCTATTTTTACTTTCTCCCCTTATACATAGTATAAGGAGAAAGAATTGTTTTCGCCAACATTTTTGAATTTGAGTTGATAGTGAAATATTTGTTTTGGAGCTCCCTGAACCCAAAACAAGTGATTTATACGTGATGTCTGTCTGTCTGGATGTGTACAGAGCTAGAGCCCTAACCAATGGTCCGATTTTTATGAAATTTGGTATGTAGGTACTCATCCACGATACCTCCAGGCGTTTTTTCATTTTTTAGAATTTTTTATTTTTAAGGGTATCCCCCAAAAAACATGAAAAATCAAAATTTATCAAAAACGGCTCTAACGATTTTAATTAAACTTTAGTCGTTTGTAGAGCTTTAGTTTTCCAACAAAATTACACCACCCGCATTTCTGTAAAAATTCGGGTTCAGAAATTACAAGACTTAAAACATAAAAAATTCAGTCTATTTGATTTTTTATGAAAATACTAAATATACAAAAATATTACTATTCACAATTAAAAAGAGCTCAAAAACTAAATAATTTAGTATTTTGAATTACTATTCTACGATTGCTGGCTGCGGAGAAAATTTAAACTTTCATTTTGCGGTAAACGCAGTTCGTTGTCCAATGTTATTCTTATGGGGAATACAAAAATTACTACTTCTCTCTTATTTACTGATCAATTTCGCTCAAACTTGATATGCTTGTCAAGTTAGCATTGATCAACAATCTACTAAAATCTCTTTATAATGATACAGGCAGCACAACAACCTGAGCAACCACCCGTTCACAGTTCACAAATCACTTCGCAAGCTCCCACCCAACACAACAGCTGATGAAAATCGCAATCACAGTTAATCACAGTTTGATCTGTGCGTGTAAAATCACTGCTAGTCACATCACTAGTATGGTAGTGGTATGGGGAGGAATGGCCAGCACCAACTTGGAAATAATCCTCATACATCAAAAGAGAGCAATAAGGTAACTAGCAGGCCTAAAATACCAAGAAAGCTACCGAGAAGCATACAAAGATCTGAAAATACTGACAGCAACGTCACTCTACATCCGTGAGGTAATACTACATAGAGTCTCCAGCCAGCAAACAAGACACAAAGACCTACATCAACACAACATGTGGAATGCTTCAAGCTTTTTCCTCCCACCGCACCACTTGAGTCTCTATGAAAAGAAACCATCCTACAAAGGAGCTCTTTGTTTCAAACACCTACCGGACCACCTCAGAAGAGAGGCAGCCAAAGAGAGGCTCAAGACTGAAGTCACAGCCTGGTTGCAAGAGAGACCATTGTACAAATTGAAAGAGTTCCTCAGTGATCAACTTATTAACTGACTGAACCAATTTTAAACCATGTATTCCAACAATAATTTTGACTCCATGTACTGTTCTTGAAGAATATGTCAATAAAGATCATTGTCTATTGTCTATTGTATTACTATTGTAGTATGTATAAGTCTCCAACACAATTGTGAATTTTACTGCAGGTATGAATTATTATGAGTGTAGGAGAGTAAAACGCCTTGTTATTGATGATTATAGCAATTAATTAATGATCCTTAGTGTTTTAATGATCCTTAATCCGGCTGGTATTACAAAATCATAGTTCTATGTCATGGATCTATTATAAATAAACGATATCAGGAAACTGACACATAATTTCTCCCTTTTAGCCCAAATTTAAAGAATAAATTACTTTTTATTTTCTAAGTATAGAATACAAAGCACGGTCAAATGTACAAAAAATCTTGCAAACAAGTTTTTTTCAAAAATATCCACCCAAATCCCTGTTTAGGAGGCACTACAGAATGCATCGCTACACATGTGGTTTTAAGAGGGGAAACACCCCCTATTTCCCCCCCTCGGGGTTATTAAGGGGGAACATATTTCAAATTTCCTCTGTTGGTCAATGCTAACTTGACATGCATATCAATTTTGAACGAAATTGATCAGTAAATAAGAGAGAAATAGTAATTTTTGTATTCCCCATAAGAATAACATTGGACAACGTACTGCGATTACCGCAAAATGAAAATTTAAATTTTCTCCCCAACCAGTAATCGTAGAATAGTAATTCAAGATACTAAATTATTTAGTTTTTTGAGCTCTTTTTATGGTGAATAGTAATATTTTTATATTTATATTTTTTAAGTTGAATAAAAAAAAAAACAGAATTTTGTATGTTTTAAGCCCTATAATTTCTGAACCCGAATTTTTGCAGAAATACGGGTTGTGTCATTTTGTTGGAAAACTAAATTTCAACAAACGACTAAAGTTTAATTAAAATCGTTAGAGCCATTTTTGAGAAATTTTAATTTTTCATGTTTTTTGGCGGTTTTGGGGGGATAATTATCCTTAAAAATCTAAAATTCAAAAAAATAAAAACTCCTGGAGATATCGTGGATTAGTACCTACGTACCAAATTTCATAAAAATCGGACCATTGGTTTGGGCTCTAGCTCTGTACACATCCATACAGACAGACAGACACACAGACACACAGACATCACGTAAAAATCACTTTTTTGGGTTCAGGGAGCACCAAAACAAATATTTCCACTAACAACTCAAATTCGAAAATTTTGACAAAAACAATACTTTCTCCATATACTATGTATAAGAGGAGAAAGTAAAAATTGTATGAATAACTTTGGTGGAAAAATATTATCACAATATCTGTTATCACATTATACTACATAGTATATTTTGTCACACTTATTATATAAAATGGATTAACACTTATAACTAAACATCGGTCTGTGAGGCGGTAGACATTTTGTTTTTTTAATTATGTCAATCCTGAATCAGTTAAAATGATCATCTCTACCGTACCTAAAACCCTTTCTAAAACCTTCCTATAAGTAACATATTCAATTTATGTTAAAATTCCTAATAGGTTTTTGCAAGAATCTTTTTTATATTTATGTCGGCTTGACAGACTGACTTTTTGCAAGCTTTATACATTGAGTATATGGAAAGAGACCGACGTTTCAGTTCATGTAACTCCAGACTTTACTACTTTTTATTAATCAATGTATAATCAAATATAGTTCAACAATAAGGAACTGTTATACTTTAATACTTAAAGAGTATTATTGAAAAGATTTGATTTTCAAATAGAGTTATAGTGGAGGGATAATAAAAGGACTGACAGACCAACGTTTCGGTATATGTTATAAAAGTCATGTTTCATTGTAAGTGTTAAAACCAATTGTATTTTGTGGATTAAATCAAACATAAACTATTTTATAGCCTAATTTTTCACAATACCATATCACAATTCTGTACAGAGATGTCTTGATGGCCTAGCTAATAAACAAGGTTGGGGGTAAAGGGAAATTTACCTCCGCCACAATTGGACAAAATGATTTGATTTATTTTTATTGCAACAATTTATCACAGGTGCCCCAGTAGCACCCATCGTTGGCCCGTTGGAATTGTCTGCATTGTAGGATATGGGAGGGGAACAAAAAGTTATCAGGGTCTCGGGCTTAAGTCTTACCATGCCAACTAATAGGTTCTTCCCTGTAGGGGAAATTCGCTACATGGAAACAAACGCAATGACAACAAGATGAACATAGCAGATGGTGGTTTGTTGGACGACTACCAGCTGATTTCCTCCGAATATGACGTCACTAAACCTATACACAGTGTATTGAGTAACAGTGGAGGAAGTAACTTTTCCCTAAACCCTTTGTTTACTATCTGACCATCAACTCATCTCCGTACAGTAAAGTATTATTCTCAAAACTCTGATTCTGAGTTCAGGTCTGACACTTAGGCAGAGACGAGCAGGGAAATCGCCCCAGGCTCTGCGGCCACAGTTGCAAACGCACATTCAAAAACGACCCAATTCAGGGCAGAAATTCAGTACGGTAGCAACAGTTTTTAACTCAGATAGGTATTTTATAATGTATTTACTAATTCTAATCGAGAAGTATCCACAAACTGCTGCCTGTTTGATAAATAAGATCTTGATCAAATTTTGTTCTTTCCCCTTCAAGCCAATTTCATCGAGTACCAACTTTTATAAATTGTCCATGATTGTCAATGTCAAATACCTTTGCAGGTCCATAATTATGTGAATAATGACTTATTGTTTATCTGAATTAATACAGACTAGGCTATATATTTTTCTGGAACTGTAGTGGCAGAGCTATTTTTTTCTGGAATTCATTCGTGTTTTATCTAAAATATCGCACAGTTTTCATTTATGAATAACGAATTGACTAAAGTTTTACTAAGCTTTGCTGTTTCTTTAATTACCAGAACAAGCAGTTCATCATCATTATTACCACAAGTATATTTATTTTCAAAATCACTCCTTGGACCTCTTTATCCAGACACCATTTGTATTCAAATTATAGATCAACACACTACACTTCTATCACCTGTTTCTTTACTGTTTATTTGTTATTTTTATTTTTTTTAAAGAAAGAAAACAAGACTTGTGTTTTCTTTCTTATTCGTACGAAAACATCCAATTTACCAATGTTACGTTAAATTTATAATATTTGGGTAGTAATCTTTGTCATGTGGTAACCCTAAATTTAGGGAAGTTTTTGAACAATGATACATCAATGTTAAATTTTCAATTGCCTTTATTTTGTATAACAAATAGTTGTCTGCAAAGAGTGCTTAACCATTTAAAAAATTGAATGATTCTGTGAGATTTGTTGCCTCAAATGAGACAAATAATGTTACTTAAATTTTGGGAATTTGGAATTAAGTATTTTTTTCTAAACTAATAACAGCTGGAATTGTCACCCTATTACTATTGGTTATTGGAAAGGCCACACAAATCATTGTCTGCCTCAAGTCTGCATCACCTCAAATCGAGAACGCCAAAAATACCTAATGTTTCTAGGCATTAGCTCTCGTCTGCTGCTACATGTTAGGAAGGCCTCAAGAATTCCATTAACTATGAGAAACCCAAACAAATAGTTTTTCTCTTATCAGTGAGATTGATTGATAGTAAGTAAAGGGTTGAATACAATACAAATAAAATATGTCAACAACAAACCTTCATAGTATTTGTGCAGTTTATGATAGCTTTCAATCTAAACTCAAAGGTTTTTCCTAAAATCTTGTCTACTGTAGTTCAACTTGACAAAAGTGCTAACCTCTATAATTACAAAAAAACTGTGCAAATATTTTCCTAATGTCCTGAAATGTGTACTATAACTGTTACCCTGAGCAGCCGCAGTCTGTCTGTCTTGGCAGTCAGCATGGAGGCTCTGCTCTCAACATTAGCAAGAGCCTGCAAGATCATGTCGTTGCGGTCACATCGCATCTTATCTTGCCTCAGTAGTTGGCCATAGTTCTCCCTCAACATGTACAATTGCATCTCCTCCCTAAAGAAACATTACAACTCGGTTTAAATGCTTCCATAATAAAATGTGATACCTTAACAGATTTCACCCCATCCAAAAGAAACAAAATCCTTAATTCCTTAGTTTATATGGACAAAACATTTCTAAAAATGTAAACAACATGTCAGACCAATATTACCTATAGGAGTGGCCTTGCGTTTAAAATAAGTACCCGACCAACAAAAAGAAAAAGGGAAAGAAATTTCTAGCCTGAAAAGAGAAAATTGCAGCTGATGACACAAAGCCATGGAGGAGACATAAGTGGTCTGCTCCAAACTGAGTTGAGTTCCGTGTTCCGTGTTCAGTGTAACAACAATTGTACGTCCAAGTGCTCCAATGACCAATGTCATCTCTGCATTGGCAATCCTAACTGAGAACATCAATGATCACAAACATCACAAAGGATGATTTTGCATTCTTCATAGGAGGTACAAATGACATCGGCACCGACAAACAGCAGCAGATGTGTGAAAATTTAGCCGAAGGTGTGCAGAGTGTGAAGTAAGCAACTGTTATTTCAATCCTGTTCAGGTACGACAAACAACTCAATTCCCATATTATACAGAGAGAGAGAAAGATAACAAATTCTTTATTTCAAAATCATTAATACCTGAAAATGGCGTAGAAAATTATGACAAAAATAGAGCTACAAAAGTTGTGGAATACCTAATACACTTTGTCTGTCTATATGCTAGTTGTATACTTTTTCAGATCACAAGGTATCCATGGAGTACATGTATTTTACTGCGACTTAATTTATAGAAAACTTGAATAATCATTTTGTAAATGTTTTTTGAAGGTTGTGCTATTTAAATACCAAGCCTAAATAATATTATAATATTAATATACCATACACCTGTTATGGATAGGCTTAATATATTTTTAAATAAATACGAGGTACGCTAGAAAGTAAGTTCCATACGGTAATAAAAATAAATCAAACCCAGATGCAGGGAAACAATTTATTGTACACAAATCCAAAACTCTTAATCTTATCTTTTGACATAACCCCTGTGATTTTCGAGGCATTTTTTGTACATTGGCACAAGTTATTGTATGCCCTCCTCAAAGACCTTTGCCGCCTGATTCTTTAACCATGTGGTAAGATGTTCTTTTTGCTCATCATCGTTGTTGAAGTGTTGATCACCATAGAAGCATTTTAAATGCAAAAAGAGATGAAAGTTGGTAGATGAAGCTATGACAGGGCTGTACAAGGAAGCTGTACAGGGCTGTAGGGGATGGTCAAACATGTCGTAGCAAAAGTCCTTTACGAATTTCTTTTGTCATATTTGCAAGAGTTTTTTGTCACAATTATATTGTAAGGTTGGGCATTTTAATGAAAGTAAACAACACCTTTTGAGAGCATCCTCTGCACCTATTCTCTATTGCATGGCACATTTTTTTAACATATTTTATTAATTGTTTGACCTCGCAGCAAAAAACAATCAGTAAAATGTCTTGTATATGATCTGTCTACCCAAAAGCAATATTCATATGACTTTTCAAGTTGTCAAGACTTGCTTGGGTTTAATTGTTGCTGGGGACGATACGAGCTTCTATCGACTGCTGTTTGACTATCCTCCGTACAGCCCTGTCCTCGCTTCTAACGAATTTCATCTCTTTTTGCATTTGAAATGTTTCCACGGTGATCAACACTTCAACAATGATGATGAGCAAAAAGAACATCTTACCACTTGGTTGAAGAATCACGTGACAAAGCTGTATGAGAAGGACATATAAAACTTGTGCTATGGTACGAAAAATACAACGAAAATCATGGGGGTTATGTCAAAAAATAGGGTTGATGTTGACATGGGGGTTGATGTCGATTTTTAAAAGATAAATTGTTTTCCTGCATCTGTCTTTGATTAATTTTTATTACCAAATGGAACTTACTTTCTGGACGTAACTTGTATATAAAGCTTAGTACTGTTAAGAAAATAATTTAAAACTAAGAACATTTGTATCTAATTTAAAGTTTATATATATAATGAAAAACTACAGATAGCCTTCATATAAAAATCTGCTTTTGAACATAAACAGACGATTCAGTTTCCTTAAGAATTTGTTTGAGCACGCACGAGGATAAAAAAAGGCACAAAAATTTGTGTAGATAATATTCAATGAGAAAGTCAAGCAACAGAAAACGCTAGATTTAGAGTTAACAGATTCTTATTTATTACAGGAGATAATGAAAATATTCCTATGGGAAATTTTAAGAAAAAAGTTTTAACAGTTTTAAGAGTTAAGAGTTTTTCAACATAAAGTATTGTCCAATTTATACATACACTGAAAATAATCTTGGAATATTGATGACAATTTGTCAGATCAAGCCAATTTTAACAGGTTTGAAAAATTTTAAGCTGGTTTTTGAGAATCATATTTCCCTCTGAAACCTTGTAAAGTAAACCTTCAAAATAAAGTCAAATTAGGGAGAAAAAATAGGTAACTGCAGAAACTACAAATTAAAGCGCTAGAAACAAAGAATGGCTAATAATTAGGTAAACAGTCAAACAACTCGTTTTTTAAGGTGTATTCTAAGAATTAAAAAACTCTAATCAACATGTAACGGTTCGAAAAGAAGGGCAAACAATGACTATATAGACCAGGCGGATAACAAAAGTATGGCAGTTTGGACAGTTGTCAATGGGAAATAAAATAACAGTATTCCATACATTGTTTGTGAAAATGAACTAATTAAAGAATTTATTGAAATAGCTGAGATATTTCCTTTGAAAAAGAGGTTATACCAAAAATATGATAAAGGCCATGGAATCTAGACTTGTTGATTACTCATGATAGAGACAATCAATTTCTCTAAAACAGTAAATGAGAAAATGGAAATTTTACCTGTTTGTAATTTTAACCCATTATAGCATACGACTGTCATTAGTGAATTTCCTTTGGAAAGTGAACTATTAGCATGACCCGGTGACGGTGAAACTTAAGCCCGGGACCACCATAGAAGTTCTTAACGTGACCCCCTGATCACGTTTTGGGGGATCGTTCAAAATTGTATATAAATGTATGTATGTATATATATATGTATATATATATATATATATATATATATATATATATATATATATATATATTTGTTTGCACTCTAGCGGTCACATTTTTTGTACGATTTACTTCAAATTTGGTAAGGACGTTCCTTTCTGTAATCAGTTGGACAAGTTTGTTGGGCAAAACAATCGGAAAACTCTAAACGCCTTTTTTTGGGGAATAATCTTTCAAATTTCGAGTTTTTGGGCCCAAAAAGGGTCATAAAAGCCCCATATGTAAAATTAATACATGTAAAAAGATGGGAATTAGAGAGGCAAAAGTTTTAAGCCCTCTCTCGTCAGTCTAGCATAAATATTTACCGAGTTATTAAAAAAATGTGTATCGACTAAACACAGTACGTTGTCTTATGGGGGTTTTGCACTAGAAAAGCCTGTTATTCCTTTGTTAGAGTACTTTTATCATCCCCAGCAACCTCACGCCTACTTTCAAGCATGTCTGGACCTTCTCCTAACCTTATAATGCGCAAAATTGTATTGTATTGTAGCTTTGCAATTAAATGAAACCAGGAGTATCAGAACAGCCAAAAAATCAATGTTTTCAGATTTCAATAAAAGTTGGACAAATGTATGTTTTTACACTGATTTTGAGTTTTAAAAGTTTTTATGTGGAAATTCACTTCCCTCACATCAGCGTGCTGCGTGCGAACTCGTTTTGATTTCTTTTGCTCTTGTTACAATAAATATTGTACCCCTCATCATCAGTTAAATTTCTGTCCCTATCTTCCAAGAAAGTTTCTGCAAGTATTTCATATAACGCTGGTATAATTTCTAAGTACGATGAATCTTCAAGTTTTTTTCTATAACCACGCAAGTTAAATAAAACTATTTTAACACCTCTAATATTGTGAATCTTGCCCATATAATCTAATTCTCTACATTATAAATTCCTAAAATCATCAAAATTATTAAGTATAACATCATACATTTTTGATAAAAAATTCACTAAAATAATACATTACTCGCCAATCCCATACTATTCCACCTCTTCCTCCCCACCCTGCCATCTTGCCTACCAGGTATTATATACAGGGTGTCTCAAAAGTCAACGCCCAAACTTCACAGGCTTGGTATATGGACTATTTCATATACAAATTTTTTATACTCTTTTATGATATTCTTCATAATTCACGAGCAATTGATGTTGTTAATATTTTTTTAAGTATATGTAATGCAATCTCATAAATTATTTTTAGGCAAGAAAATATGCACGTAGGACAGTAAAACTTATACAGTGTATGGCATTTATACATAAATTCAGTTTTTAGGAGTTTAATACAATTTTAAAAATAACACATTTTTAGTTTAAATTTTACATCTCAAACAAACTGTTTACTTTCAAACGGTGTAGCTGTTTACAGTTTCTGCCTTAGAGAGTGATCCTATATCTTAAAAGCTTTCCCATGTATTGTAGATAAAAATAGTTTAAATATATTAAAAGATATAGTTCCCTAATTTCAGTATTGGTGTACTTTTTAATTAATACACTTTACCTGAAATTAGCCATTCACAGTCAATTAGATTTTTGATGCTTAAAAAGTAGGAAAAGTAGGAGGTTTTCGGGAAAAAGTAGGAGAAAGTAGGAGGTTTATGGCCTCAAAAAGTAGGAGAAATAGGAGAAATAGTTATTCGATAAAATGATATAATTAACTTAAGCGTCAGTCATGAAACATTTGGCGTTTCTATCTGCTTCTCCTGCAAGGCCAATGTTAACTTTCAAAGCCTGACCCTCCTCAACGGATTAACTGATATCATTGATGTATGATGGTTCAATTTAAATAGCCAAAAATATATAATAATTATAGTGTCATACTTCAGTAGAACAAATAATAATCATTCAATATAATTAATAGCTTCTTCCCTATAGGGGGAATTCGGTAAAAAACAACAACATTTTAAAAGATTGGTTATGGGTGTATTATTTGTGATATTGATACTTTGCTCACTGAATCGCTTGGTTTTATGTTTTGTTCTGTAAAATAAACCATAAATCAACGATTTTGGATAACCCTTTGAGGAGGGACGAGAGTTAACACTGGTATTATGCCCTCTTAAGGCATATGATAAACAGTTGATGACTATAAACAGTTTATCATATACTATAACATTATAAATGTGAAAGTGTGGATGTTTGTGCGTAAGTTTGTGCCTAACTCTGAAGTTCCATCGCGTGAAAACTACTGGACCGATTGAGCTGAAATTTTGCAAAGAAGTACTTGATAGTCCTGAGTAACATATAGCATATTAAAGTTGTGAAAATACTATAGGGCTATGCCCCACGGGGGTCCAAAGTTCCCATGTATTCCTTATAGCCATTCATTTTTGTTTGAGCTGATGAAAATACAAACAGCTGATCCTGATTCGTAGTAGTTCCACAGGCTAACCACAGAATACAGCACACAAAACTATCATAGTTTTTTATAAATAATTCGCGGGGCAAAGCCTGCAGGTAACAGCTAGTTTAGTAATATATTACAGAATCGAATAAAGAATAACAATATAAGTTGCATGCCAGCCAGCTTTTAGTCTTTATTTGTCATGCGAGATCTGCGGTTTTCTCATAAATTCTTTCACTTTAAATAAAATCAAGTACAAAAACATTAGCACCTAGTTCAACTTAGTTTACGAACACAAGAAAATATTCTAAAACAGCTAACCACCAGCCTACCTACTGTCATGAATAGGGAGACATGTTGTAATAATAATAATAATAAGGTGCATCTTCTATATCCGTTCTTTATCCTACGATTAACTTAGGATTATAGCTGATCTAGATTCGTAGTAGTTCCACAGGATAACCACAGAATGCAGCTCACACAACTGTCAGTTTTTATGTTTCAAGATTATTTGCAGGGCAATGCCTGTGGGAACAGCTAGTTAACCCATTGGATACTTAGTTTTTTAATGACTGCATGGCCCTAGAACTCCAATTAAATTCCAACATTTTGCAGTGTTTTAGTAAATAAACTATAAAAAATTTACTTTTGCTGCTAATTGGGCAAACATAGTGTTTTTCTTGTAGCTGGATACATTTTATTTTTAATATGTTAATAGAAAACAAAAAATACCCCCGTCGCAGCAAACCTGCATACTCAGCGAATATCAAATGGAGATATAAATGTCTTAATACTACATAAAGCCACTTACCAAGTTTCATAAAAATATATTCACAAATAAGCGATATATACAATTTTAATTATTCTCCATAAGAATAACATTGGGGCTGAGTACGCAGGTTTGCTGCAACAAGGAACACAAAAAATGGGTTTTTATGCTAATGTCAATATAACTCAACTAGGTGAAGTCGTATACCAGTTTTTATTCATTTATGTTCATAATTAAGGGAGACAGAGCATTTAATTATTATCCATAAGAATAACATGGGGGCTGAGTACGCAGGTTTGCTGCTATGGGAGAATTATGCAAAAACAATTTTTTGGAGTAAATATCAATAGACCTCAACGAGATGAAGCTGTATACCAAGTTTCGTCAGTATACGTTCATAAATAAGCGAGATAAAAAAATTTTCTTTTCCTCCATAAGAATAACATTAGACAACGTACTGTGTTTAGCACTTTCAATATCTCGGTAACCAATTGAGGTAGAGGAATGATCGAAATACCAAATTGTGTGTTTTTTTAAGCTGAATCGAATTAAAATTTGACTTTTTAAAAAAATATATGTAAAAAATTCAAAAAACCCATTTTTGGGGTACAAAACCCCCCCAATATATCCCTTCGGGTCTGGTTTTCGAACTTAAAGTCATAAATGCTGCTTTACATATTTATACCAAATTTCGTCAAAATCGGATCATTTTTACGAGAGTTATCGTGCTCACGGACACACACACATATATATATATATATATATATATATATATATATATATATATATATATATATATATATATATAGTATCGAACGAATGGTGTTTTTGGAGTCTGGGGACCTCAAAACGAAAAGTTATCATGGTCCCGGGCCTAGGTCTTACCGTGCCGACTACGGTTATAGCTTCTTCCCATTAGGGGAAATTCGCTAATAAAAAATCATAATTAAAATATTTTGTTATAAAAATAAAAATGTTTAATTTTTTTAAAAAAAGAATATAGTAAAAACGAGTTCGCACGCAGCACGCTGACGTGAGAGAAATGAATTTCCACAAAAAAACTTTTAAAACTCAAAATCTGTGTAAAAACATACATTTATACCAATTTTTATTGAAATCTGAAAACATTGATTTATTGGCTGTTCTGATGCTCCTGGTTTCATTTACCTGCAAAGCTGGGAATACAATTTTGCGCATTATAATGTTAGGAGAAGGTCCAGGCAGCCTTGAAAGTAGGCGTGAGTTTCTTGGGATGATAAAAGTACTCTAACAAAGGAATAACAGGCTTTTCTAGAGTAAAACCCCCATAAGACAACGTACTGTAATTAGTCAAAACACATTTTCTTTAATAACTCAGAAATATTTATGCTAGAATTACGAGAGAGGGCTTAAAACTTTCACCTCACCAATTCCCATCTTTTTACACACATTAATTTTACATCCGGGCTTTTCTGACCCTTTTTGGGCCAAAAAACTCAAAATTTGAAAGATTAATCCCCAAAAGAGGGGTTTAGCTTTTTCCGATTGTTTTGCCCAAGAGTGCAAACATATATATAATTTTGTACGACCTCCCAAAAAGTGTTCAGGGGGTCACCTTAGGAACTTCTATGGTGGTTCAGGGCTTAAGTTTCACTGTGTGAGTCATGCTAATAGTTAATTTGTTGTTTAATAGTTAATTTGAGAATTAACTGAATCCAGTTATTATTGAATTTCCTATGGAAAGTGAACTATTAGCATGACCTGCACGGTGATACTTAAGCCCAGGACCACCATAGAAGTTTCTAATGTGACCCCCTGAACACGTTTTGGGGGTTCGTTCAAAATTTTATATATATATATATATATATATATATATATATATATATATATATGTTTACTGAGTCAAACCAAAACAAAGGCAATCATTAGTTTCATATATAATCATTAGTTATATATAGGCATGGTTTGAAGTAAAATTTGAAATATGTTTAAAATTCGATCACAAGAAACTAATGATTGTCTTTGTTTTGGTTTGACTCAGTGAACATATATATATATATATATAAAATTTTGAACGAACCCCCAAAACGTGTTCAGGGGGTCACGTTAGAAACTTCTATGGTGGTCCCGGGCTTAAGTTTCACCGTGCGGGTCACAGTGCTAATAGTTCACTTTCCATAGGAAATTCACTAATCGGAAATTCAGTTAATTCTCTTATTATTATTATTAATTAGTAGTGAATTTCCTATGGACAAATTAACTATTAGCATTACTCACACGGTGAAACTTAAGCCCTGAACCACCATAGAAGCTCCTAAGGTGATCCCCTGAACACTTTTTGGGAGGTCGTACAAAATTATATATATATTTGCACTCTTTGCACTAATCAGTTGGACAAGTTCGTTGGGCAAAACAATCGGAAAATGCTAAACCCCTTTTTTGGGGATTAATCTTTCAAATTTTGAGTTTTTTGGCCCAAAAAGGGTCAGAAAAGCCTGGATGTAAAATTAATGTGTGTAAAAAGATGGGAATTAGTGAGGCGTAAGTTTTAAGCCCTCTCTCATCATTCTAGCATAATTTTTTACCGAGTTATTAAAGAAAATGTATATATATATATATATGTGTGTATGCAATCTAGCGGTCGCATCTTTTGTCCGATTTACTTCAAATTTGGTAGGGATGTTCTTTTCTATAATCAGTTGGACAAGTTCGTTGGGCAAAACAATCGGAAAACTCTAAACCCCTTTTTTGGGGATTAATCTTTTAAATTTTGAGTTTTTGGGCCCAAAAAGGGTCAGAAAAACCCCGAATGTGAAATTAATGCATGCAAAAAGATGGGAATTAGTGTGGCAAAACTTTGAAGCCCTCTCTCGTCATTCTAGCATAAATATTTACCGAGTTATTAAAGAAAATGTGTATCGACCAAACACAGTACATTGTCTTACGGGGGTTTACATTAGAAAAGCCTGTTATTCATTTGTTGGTGTTCTTTTACCATCGCCAACAACCTCACGCCTACTTTCAAGCCTGACTGGACCTTCTCCTAACCTTATAATTCTCAAAATTGTATTCCCAGCATTGCAGGTAAATAGAACCAGAGGAGCATCAGAACAGCCAAAAAATCAACATTTTCAGATTTGAAAAAAGATTGGGATAAATGTATGTTCTTAACTGATTTTGAGTTTTTATAGTTTTTTATGTGGAAATTCACTTCCCTCACGTCAGCGTGCTGCGTGTGAACTCGTTTGAATTTGAGCAAATATTTTTCTTTTCTGATTACCCAGTTCATACACAGTCTTATAAGTTTATCTTGTGATGTAATTCTATTCCTGTGAGTTTAGCTTCAAATAGCTGAGCTTGCTTCTGTTCTGTGTTTTGTTACTATCAACAGCTGTCGAATTTCAATTAAATTTGAATAATCTACCACTAGATTAAAATTGGAACTTTAAAAGGCTAGGGGAAGAAACCCTGAAGGTGGATGTTTTCCAGAACACCTAAAGGCACATCTAGACATTAATGGCTTTAAAATAATACATAAACAATCATTCAGGACTTAAATATTGTCACAAAAATCAGCTCTTTACCTTAATAAATAATAGTCTGCAGATTTTGATGTTGATGTGCTATGACAAACACTATTGCCTTGCAACGGTTTTTAGTGAGTTTGTCATTCAGGATAAATTTATATCAGATCTACATAGGAAGGAGCTGGTTTAGTTCAATGTAAATAAAACATTTATATCATCACAATCATCATACAAACAAATTTTCATTTTTTCATATTTTGTTGTTGTTACCCTTATCTACTTACCTATATAAAATATTTAGATCCTACTCACTAAGGAAAGCAGAGGCAGAATTAATAGCGGTGTAATGCTTCCACCTTAGATGTGGGTTGTTCCCGGTTCAGATCCCTGAGTGGCTATTTTTATTTGAGTTATTATCAGTTTTCCATCTCACTTAGGAAAATGTTAAAATTGTTCCCCAAAGTACCCCACAAAATTATAAGGCACAGGTAGGACTAGCAAGTCCTATCCTTGCCTGACACAAGTCTTAAAACAAGTTCCTCCGTAGAAAGAGCCAGTTTAGAATTAGTTTTACTTTTTGTCAGTCATTCCTCTATTTCAGATTCAGAGTCTGTATTTAGCAACAATACATATTTTTTAGCATAGCTGTAAAGCAGGTAAAAAGTCAATTATTATAATAGACTAGTAGCCTGTCGGGGCTTCGCTCGCGATCACATCGTAATATTAAATTATATTTATGTAAGCTCTTCTGTTATCATGTGTTTTAATATCAACAGCTGTTTTAGTATGCAATTAATACAAATTATTTGTCTGTTCAAGTAAACAAAATATTTTCTTCATAAGGAATGCACTATAACTTTGAAGGCCTGTGGGGCAAAGCCCGAGGACTTTTATTACAGGAATTGGTGAAAGGGGGCGTCTACATAAAAAAAAAAAATAATTTTGACAAATCATTTGTAAAAATCCGTCCATTATTAACGGTGGAGTAGTGTTTCGTAGAAATCACCTTCACTTATTACGTATAAGGATTTAAATTTTGAAATCCTTATTTTTAAAATATACAGGGTGTCTCAAAAGTCAGCGACCAAACTTCACAGTCTTGTTATATGAACTATTTCCAACATAAAGTGTTGTACCGGTATGTGTTCATATTTTCCTTCATAGTTTACAAGATATTGACGTTTTAAATATTTTTTAATAATCTACGTATTGCAATCTCAAATCATTTTCAGGCAAGAAAATATGCATATAGGACCATATACAACTTTTACAATGTATAAAAATAAGCAGTATTTATAAAGAAACACAGCTTTCAGGGGTTTAATAACAATTTTAAAAAAACACCATTTTACTTTCTCCCCTTATACATAGTATATATGGAGAAAGTATTGTTTTCGTCAACATTTTCGAATTTGAGTTGATAGTGGAAATATTCGTTTTGGTGCTCCCTGAATCTAAAAAAGTGATTTTTACGTGATGTCTGTGTGTCTGTCTGTCTGTCTGTCTGTCTGTATGGATGTGTACAGAGCTAGAGACGACACCAGTGGACCGATTTTGATGAAGTTTGGTATGTATGTACTAATCCAAGATATCTCCAAGCATATTTTAAATTTTTTGGAATTTTTGATTTTTAAGGGTAATTATCCCCCAAAAACCGCCAAAAATCATGAAATGTCAAAATTCCTCAAAAACGGCTCTAACGATTTTAATTAAACTTTGATTGTTTGTAGAGCTTTTGTTTCCCAACAAAATGAAACCACCCGCATTTCTGTAAAAATACGGGTTCAGAAATTACAGGACTTAAAACATCAAACATTCAGTTTTTTATTTTTCATACAAAAAAATATATAAAAAAATATTACTATTCACCATTAAAAAGAGCTCAACAAATTAAATAAATTAGTATTTTGAATTCTTATTCTACGATTGCTGGTTGCAGAGAAAATTTAAATTTTCATTTTGCGGTAAGCGCAGTACGTTGTCCAATGTTATTCTTCTGGGGAATACAAAAATTACTATTTCTCTCTTATTTACTGATCAATTTCGTTCAAACTTGATATACTTATCAATTTAGCATTGACCACCAGAGGAAATTCCAAATATGTTGCCCCATAATAACCCTAGGGGGGGTATAGGGGCATTTCCCCTCTTAAAACCACGTGAGTAGCAATGAATTCTGTAGTGCCTCCAAAACAGGGATTTGGGTGGATATTTTTGAAAACAACTTGTTTACAAGATTTTCTGTAGATTCGACCGTGCTTTGTACTCTATATTTAGTAAATAAAAAGTTATTTATTTATTTAAGTTGGGCTAAAAGGGGGAAAGTATGTGTCAGTTTCCTGATACTGTTTATTTACGTTAATTCCAATATTTTAGTTACTAGAAATGAATGAATGTGACTTCATATTTTAGAATAATATGCTTTCCAAATTATTGGGGAGGAGAGAGAATCTGCCCCCTTGCGACCCCAAAATTAAGCCTATATATGACCACAGAAGTTGAAAGCACCTTTTACACAGACAAGGTTTTTGTCGGTCAGTCTGTTATGCTCATAGGCAAGGTTTGTACACTTATCACTAGAAACAGCTTTACAGAATTTGTTTAATAGGCCGGGCAGTTGGATGGTTTGCTGTCAAGGCGGTCGAGTGGTCTGTGGTCTGTTTGAACAAAACGGAATCAATTCTTTGCAGTCAGATATTAAAGATACGTGTTTTTGTCAAAACACAGTGGTGTACATTTTTTATTTTTAATTACATTATTATATTACTAACCCATTGAATACTTTTCACGGAACGGTTCCGTGATGGCCGTTTTGGCCCAAAATCTTTATCACGGAGTGGTTCCGTGATGATGTAATACCATATGTTTTTTCAGAAATATTTAATTTTTTTATTTTTTGGTTGTAATTGTTTTAACTTTACATTAAAGCTTAGATCCATAAATGTATTTTTTAGGTAAAATATTGCATTGTGGTCCATTTTTGGCAAACGGGTAAAAATATAAATTATTCAAGAAAAAGTGGTTATGCAAAAAAATTCATAAAAAATTGTTTTTTTTTTGATAAGGTAAAAAACTAAAAAGTTGTATGTAATGAAATTGTTTTTGCACTTTACTAGACAACTGATTAGACGTTTATTTTATTGTTTTATTAGTGAATTTCCTTTGGAAAGTGAACTATTAGCATGACCCGCACGGTGAAACTTAATCCCGGGACCACCATAGAAGTTACTAACGTGACCCCCTGACAGGGCCGCCACATGGGAGGGGCTACCGGGACTACTGTCCCCGGGCCCGGGCCCCGTAGAGGCCCGGCCAGGGCCCGCAAAAATGGTAAAATATTACCGACTTTTATTGATTTAAATGGTAAAAGTTTTCCGGGTTATTTGCTATTTATCGTTTAACGTAGGACCAACGAAAAAAATAATGTCATGCATCATTTAACATTAGAAAAATCTACAAGAAAACTGATTATTTTGCAAGATTTGCCGCTTTTTTGTCTGTTGCATCACAGAGTAAGCAATGCACTCTGCTACTGAATTCACTGGATGTCGCCTGCCGCGATGTCGCGGAGGGCCCCAATCTTCTCTCCATTTCCTGCTAATGAGTCATGCGCGCGCATATGCACACATCACCAAAGCAACAGCGACGCCGCGTCATCTTTACCCTACATCACGCATGCGCTAGATTCGCCCCTCACCCCCTCCGCATGCTCCACACCGCTCCTGTCCTGTCACAACTAGCACACACATTCATTCACATGTAGTCATTGATACTAGTCAGCTTTTTTACTTCCACTATTGCATCAGTATCAATTCTGTCATTTTTTAAAGAACGGTTTAGTTGTAATTTTTTACATTTTGTGTGTGGCGATCTGTTCTTTATTTTGTATGTTTTTTTTTAATAATATTTTAAATAGACTAGAATAATTGTTCAAAAATTAGAATGTCATATAAACACAAATCTGTAGCAAAGAAAAGGAAACAGAAGTCAGAGCGAGAAGCTGAGAAAAAACGTAAACAAATTACAAAATTTGTTAAAAAGCAGAAAGTAGATAAAGGGATAGATTGGCAGTTCCATAACCTCTGCTGACCAAAATGTTGTATGCAGTGAAGATATTTAAATTTGTGTTAAAATTTGTTTATCTGTCTGTCTTTTTATGAGCCAGATTTGGTCCGCGACGAGTTACAGGTGTATTTTTATTCAGTTAAATTAATTTTACTAGTTAAAATAGGCAATGGTATTAGTTGGGTGTGGGGTCATTGAATGCTGTTTAGATAAGTTAGGGGAGGGGGCCCTGCAGTCAGAATGTGGCCCTGGGCCCGACCTTGAGATGTGGCGGCCCTGCCCCCTGAACACGTTTTGGGGGGTTGCTCAAAATTTTATATATGTATATATAGACATATACGTATATGTGTGTATGCACTCTAGCGGTCGCATTTTTTGTCCGATTTACTTCAAATTTGGTAGGGACATTCCTTTCTGTAGTCAGTTGGACAAGTTCGTTGGGAAAAACAATCGGAAAACTCCAACTCTCTTTATTGGGATTTTAAATTTTGAGTTTTTGGGCCCAAAAAGGGTCAGAAAAGCCCCGAATGTAAAAGTTACACGTTTTAAGTTATAGGAATTAAAAAGGCGGAAATTTTAGACCCTCCCTCATCATTGATGGTACATCCTCCTAAGCTTATAATGCACAACATTGCCATGACAATACTGGATTTAAATAGAACAATTTGTATCAGAACAGCCAAAAAATCTAATATTTTTTATTTTGCTAAAAATGACACAAATCGTTGTTTAAACCCGTTATTTGATTGTTAAAAGTTTTTAATGCGGAAATTCACTTCCCTAACACCAGCAAACTCGTTTTATATTATCTGGTACAGGATATAACACTATTAAATTACATCAGTACTATCTCTAACTGACTCTAAATCACATAAGGTAACAGTGGCATTAATATTATTTTTTTAAAGATAATCGTTATAGTAGTTACCAGTTATAATCATAATATTATCAGTGCTTTAAAAATTAAATGTAAAGTAACTTATAAATCTGTATTATTTTACTCATCCTCAGTGCCTTATAATGAAAGAGGTGAATTTCAAGTCTTGCCTTAAAATACAAGGATAAAACTATTTTTTATTTCTGGAGGAATTTAATTATCGAGTTCCAGAATAGGCTTTAGCTTCTTGGGGCTCATGTTGTGACAGGTTGATAGATGGGTCACCTTAGTGGCAGTCACCATGCAAACAATTTCAACATGAATTCAGTGCCCTGAATTCTAAAGCTAAATTTACTATTTTTCAGCATCATATGCAGATCCATAATCAGTAATTAGTTACTAAATTGCCTTGTGGTTTAAATGTAGAAGAGTAAAATTAAATTAATCTATCGAGAATAATTTATATGAAAATACTCTCCAAAGCTTTAATCTAGGTGTAATCTATGTTGTTTTGATTAATCACATGACAGTGAGGAGTTTACCTTTAATTATAATATAATGTGTAAATCTAATGTACTTATTAGATTTCTAGTCTAAATATTATTAAAAACAAAAAACAGTTTAGTTACTCTGACTTGCGGGCGCTGAGCAGTTTGTTAAATTTCCCCTCCAAAGCAAGTCTCTCATCTTCACTGAAATAATACAATATAATTATTTTCATATTCTATTCCACATATTAATAACCACCAGTATATTGCAAGTCATCGTTAGAAGACCTGGCCCATTTGACAGGTGTGCTGATCAAATACAAACCTTTGCTAGAACATAAAAGCTACTTTCTACTTAATTTACCACTGACCATCCTTGAATATCTATGTCAAAAACAAACCGAGATTTTTGATGACCCTAATAATGTAAATTAATAGAACAAATGTTAAGAGTTTTCCTGTAGAGCAAAACAAGTGAAATAACAAAAATAAGTTTTCAAAAAAGAAATATAAATAACTTACATAATTTAATAACTCACACAATCTTCCAACCACGAAGATAAAACTTCAGAAACATTTAATTATATGTGAACCTCTATATATGGAAGGAACAATAATTTTACCAACCAGAAAAATAAAATATATAAAATAAGAAAATCGACCGGACACAACGGCCAGACTACTTACTTACTTCTGGTTCCATACTTAGGCTATACTGTATGTTATTTAAAGATTTACATTAATCACTATTCTAAAAAGTCACAGCTTGTAAATAAATTAACCCAACAGCTATATAATTTCTATAAATAAATTATCAATAACTAGGTTTCAATCCTTTGAGTGCCATGGGCTGTTTTTGTCAACTTGTAGTGAGCATTCCAAAAATGCTGTGGGCCGATTTTATCAGCCAGGCTTTTCTTTATATGCATTTGGAAAATGGCTTCATAGAAATTGATGGAGTAAAACCCGATATTTTCAGCCTTGTGGCATGTTCTGAAAGTCTTTCAGAGGCGATTAAATACTTGTGACACTTTTCAGTAGGCTAATCTGTTTTATTTTTACAAAATATGAATGCCAAATACTTATATATATAAATTAGAAAATCATCCAAACTATCTGGCTTTAAATCTTTTAGACAAGATGATAGGTTTTAATATATAAATTAGAAAATCATCCAAACTATCTGGCTTTAAATCTTTTAGACAAGATGATAGGTTTTAGATTTGAGTACACGTTTTGTTAAGTAAAGAACTCTTTTTTAGTTTAAATTTGTATTAGGGCCTATGTTATACAGTGTTTGTGTTGGCTTCGTCAGAGGATGAAGACTGACTAATGTTTTGTTATTTTTTCAAATTAACTTAATGTTCAATATTTTTCAGAACAGATAGTAAATAAAATATAGTTGTATATATATATATATATATATATATATATATATATATACGCACCTATAAACAATTCAAATGAAATTATAGCTGTTTCGGTTTGATACTTTTTAAAGACTATCTCACAAAAAGACTATTTCACAAATAATCAGCTGGCAAAATACTGTATATTTTTACTGGCTTCTTGTGTTAAACCATACTTTGGACAAAAAATAATTTCTGAAAGCCTACCTTTGCTTCAGCCTCAGTCCAAGCTCTGACATGCGGGATAGGAATCCCAGATTTTCATTGGATTCTTTGCTCATTTCTAACACTCCTAATGTATAAGTGTATCTGTTGTTCTACAGTACATATTAACATTTTAAGTTCAAATTGGTAAAGGATTATTTTAGATTTTTAAATAAACAGAAATTATGATTTAAGAGCTAAAAATAAACTAAAAACATAATTCAAAACACACAGTTTTGCAAAATTTAAATTATTAATAATTAAATTTTAGCTGTACATATTGACAGCTGTAATTAATTTGAGTTCAAATAGATCAATAGAATTAATTGTATTAATTTGGTATTGACCCAAACTACAAAAGAAGCTTTTACTAAATTCTTAATATCTAAAATGATATTTCCTAATTCACATTGTATTACTAACTAGCATAAATAAACAACCCCTAACACTGTCACTAACGAACAATTCAATTTCCCGCCAAAAACACCACATAATAATCAACGGTATTTAATAGTGCAGTCAAATAACGACGGTCGCATGCAAAGATGTTTGAATTTAGTTCAGTACGCTCCTTGATCAGCCGACCTGCGGCGCATGCTCAACGGCTATTGAAACTTTGGCTGGTATTGATTATTTAAACCAAGTGTGACGGAACATTGTCGTCGATTACATTGAACGATATGCATCGGCAATGATTGCTTTGAATCTATTTTCTAATTACAAACTTCTAAATTACACGTAAAATTACGTCGATTTGAGAAGATCGATTACAAAACAAAGTGAGTTGGACTAAACTAGTGTCTCACGCGATGCAGAAGCACGCAGGTCAGCCGTACCTAGTAGCCCACATTCTTATACCATCCATATTTCAAAGTTATGACAGGCCAGTAAACAATGTCTGGCAGAAAGCATACAAAGCAATGCCACGATCGATGCGAAGGATAGAGATTGCGCTTCTTCACGGAAGGTCACTAAGAAATGTCACGCAAGTAAGGTTGTTCCAATCACGGAAGGTGTTTTAACTACCGCTATCTTCATTAAACTTCGTAATTTAAATTTGTTACACTTTCTAACGTCGGAAAATGAACTTAAAAAGTACGACAAGACAAGCTACTTAAAATATTGTAGCTAAATAACTTATTATCTCAGTTTGTTCCGAGCAGTTTGTACTTAACTCACAATTATTTCTCACGGAAGTGTTTCTTAATTGGGCTAAGTATAAGGACAAGCTCTTCGCTTGTAGTAAATTTTATGATTTGTAGTTTATTTTACTTTTAATTCCTTATGGTTTTGTTTATTTCATAATAAGCCAAGTTTTTATTTCAGGCCGATTTTGACGATTGAGGTTTCAAATTAAAGAGATTTTTCTTAAAATGTTTAGAAAGGAATTAGTTTACACTCGGTCCTTAGGGCTCCATCCCAAAGCCCTCTAAGTTTCCATGTTATTCTTATGGAATAAAGAATATTTTATATTTTATTTAGGTCACAATACATATGTTTCATCTTAATCAATATCAATCAAATAAACAACAGCTGTTATATGAGGAATAGTTCCATCTGCAGTCTGTGACTGTGTGGTTTAAATTTTAAGTTTTTACTGATTTGCATTTTTTGTTCAAACCTGTTTTTTCGAACCATAAATCGTTATTGCGACAAAAAAACTGTTTGAATACTTTTTCCTAATCTCAAGACTCCGCATTTTTTCCGCCAGGACTCCGCACACCCCCGCTGCATATTGCCCTTTTCTGTAATTTCCGACTTCCGATTTTGACGTATGGTCCATTGGAATTGTTTTACAAACCCGCATATCTTGAAAGATGCCCCAATGTTGGATTATCCCCCTCAACCTTAGAGCTCCGCCCATTGGCAAAGTTACCATATGTTATTTTTTACGTATTTTAGTATGAGTACCTGGGGACCGAGCTTTGATCGGGGGAAGGCCAGTCAGTTTTTTTAGATGACTTGGAGTAAAATTTCACCACTTCCCCCTACTGATAATCAGATTTGCATAACTCATTTGCCTCTTTTCTAAATTGTTTAAGTTCTCCAGTTGTTATTTACAGCTCAATGTCCCTTTGATTTATTTTACTATGTACTCTATATATGTAATCTTCACTCAAATCTTTTAAACCTGCTCTCAGGAAACCACATGTTAATAATCATAAACAACATGAGTATTACTTTGACAGTTCCTGGCTGATTATGAACAGCTGTTACAATTCTTTTGTTTTGATTTGAAACTCCATAAGCCCAATGTTAATTTTTTACTTTCTCCTCTTATACATAGTATATGGAGAAAGTATTGTTTTCGTCAACATTTTCGAATTTGAGTTGTTAGTGGAAATATTCGTTTTGGTGCTCCCTGAACCCAAAAAAGTGGTTTTTACGTGATGTCTGTGTGTCTGTCTGTCTGTCTTTCTTTATGGATGTGTATAGAGCTAGAGCCCTAACCAATGGTCCGATTTTTATGAAATTTGGTATGTAGGTACTAATCCCCGATATCTCTAGGAGTTTTTCATTTTTTTGAATTTTTGATTTTTTTAGGGTAATTATCCCCCAAAACCGGCCAAAAAACATGAAAAATCAAGATTTCTCAAAAACGGCTCTAACGATTTTGATTAAACTTTAGTAGTTTGTAGAAATTTAGCTTTTCAACATAATGACACCACCTACATTTCTGTAAAAATTCGGGTTCAGAAATGACAAGACTTAAAATGTCAAAAATTCAGTTTTTTGTATTAAAAAAATAAAACATAAATAAAAAAATATTACTATTCACCATTAAAAAGAGCTCAAAAAACTAAATAATTTAGTATTTTGAGTTACTATTCTACGATTACTAGTTGCGGAGAAAATTTAAATTTTCATTTTGAGGTAAACACAGTACGTTGTCCAATGTTATTCTTATGGGGAATACAAAAATTGCTATTTCTCTCTTATTTTTTGATCAATTTTGTTCAAGCTTGATATGCTTGTCAAGTTAGCATTGACCAACAGAGGAAATTCAAAATATGTTGCCCCTTAATAACCCTGAGGGGGGGAATAGGGGCATTTCCCCCTTAAAACCACACGTGTAGCAATGGATTTTGTAGCGCCTCTAAAACAGGGATTTGGATGGATGTTTTTGAAAACAACTTGTTTACAAGATTTTCTGTACATTCCACCGTGCTTTGTATTCTATATTTAGTAAATGAAAAGTAATTTATTCATTAAAGTTGGGCTAGAGGGAGAAAGTATGTGTCAGTTTCATGATACCGTTTATTTATCTTTTCATTTTATTTTTTTAAATTACCGGTATTTGATTTTTCCTGGGGATGAGGCCTGTCTAGAACTTATTTTTATCCCAGAAATTAGTTATTTCGAACATTTGAAGGAAATCGTTGGAGCCGTTTTTACTTTCTACTATCATAGTTTTTACTTTCTCCCATCATATGGAGAAAGTTTTGTTTTGATCAAAATTTTCGAATTTGAGTTGTTAGTGGATATATTCATTTTAGTGCTCCCTGAACCCAAAAAAAGTGATTTTTACGTGATGTCTGTGTGTCTGTCTGTCTGTCTTTCTTTATGGATGTGTACAGAGCTAGAGCCCTAACCAATAGTCCGATTTTTATGAAATTTGGTTTGTAGGTACTACTCCCCGATATCTCTAGGAGTTTTTCATTTTTTTGAATTTTTGATTTTTTAGGGTAATTATCCCCCAAAACCGGCCAAAAAACATGAAAAATCAAGATTTCTCAAAAACGGCTCTAACGATTTTGATTAAACTTTAGTAGTTTGTAGAAATTTAGTTTTCCAATAAAATGGCACCACTCGCATTTCTGTAAAAATTCGGTTTCAGAAATGATAGGGCTTAAAACATAAAAAATTAATTAGGTTTTTTGGATTTTACATAAAAAACATAAATATACAAAAAATATTACTATTCACCATTAAAAAGAGCTCAAAAAACTAAATAATTTAATATTTTGAATTACTATTCAACGATTGCTGGTTGCGGAGAAAATTTAAATTTTCATTTTGCATTAAACCCAATGTTATTCTTATGGGGAATACAAAAATTACTTTCTCTCTTATTTACTGATCAATTTCGTTCAAACTTGATATGCATGTCAAGTTAGCATTGACCAACAGCTAGATAGGGTGGCCATAAATGTTTTGGCCTAGAACGGGATAAGTATACTTATGAAGAGGGGGGGGGGGGTTCCCCAGTGAAGTCCGAAAACCTTTAGCCTTACTCCATGGAAATGGGTTTGTAAAATCAAAACTAAGATCTTCATATTTATTAATCTCACAGTTAAAAAATACAGGCCTAAATGGTAAAACTTTGTGTTCCTTAGTACCTACGTAAACTAACAAATAATGGCTTGGCTGAAGAACAAAAATCTTTCATATTAAATATTTCTATGGGAGTAATAAATTTTATTACTCCCACGTATCATAAAACATATTACCTATAACGTGAATAACCTGAATTTTCGTGCACTTTTTAAAACTGTACTACAGATTTTTCAAGCTTTTATAAATTGCGATGAAACTATTGATAAATTATTATGTTTGTTAGTGTAAATATTTATTTATTTTGAATTTTTGCACGAAACCGGGACATTGTAGGGAATTTTCGGAAACCGACGGGACGCCCTCAAAAGTGGTCTAAATCGGGACTGTCCCGGCCAAACCAGGACGTTTGGCCACCCTACCAACAGAGGAAATTCGAAATATGTTGCCCCTTAATAACCCTGAGGGGGGAATAGGGGGCATTTCCCCCTTAAAACCACGTGTGTAGAAAATGGATTATGTAGCGCCTCCAAAACAGGGATTTGGGTGGATGTTTTTGAAAACAACTTGTTTACAAGATTTTCTGTACATTGCACCGTGCTTTGTATTCTATATTTAGTAAATAAAAAGGAAATTATTCATAAATTTGGGCTAAAGGGAGAAAGTGTGTGTCAGTTTCCTGATACCGTTTATTTATGTTAATTCCAATATTTTGGTTACTAGAAATGAATGAATAAATGATCAGTGTCGCATGCAAGCAAGCAAGCAAACCTTACTCATGTTATAGTATAGGCTATGTGTTTTTTCAATAAACAGCTGTTGTAAGGATTATATCCGCAAAATATTGCAGGAGAGCAGCTCGTCTATATATTTAAAATAATTCCTGCTTTTTAGCGAATTTCCCCTTTAGGGAAGAAGCTATTACCGTAGGTTGCATGGTAAGACTTAAGCCCGAGACCATGATAATTTTTTGTTTTGAGGTCCCTATATGCCAAAAACAATATTCTTTCAAATTTATATATATATTTATAAATGTGAAATTATACATTTCACATTTTATGTCCCTTGTTATGTCCGTTACCGCAATAACTTTTGAAAAAAGCGCCCGATTTTGATGAAATTTGGCACAAATGTGGAGAGTAAAATTTATGACTTAAAGTTCGAAAACCAGATCGATCGGTCTATGGGAAGGGGATTTTATGGGGGTTTAAATTTTCCAAAAATCTGTTTGTTGAACTTTTTACCCTAAAAATTTAAAAACACTAGATTTTGGTTATAGCCATTTTATAGAACTTAAAAAACAAACAATTTAGTATTTTGAATCTTTAAGCTAGGTTTAGTGGTTGTGGAGAAAAGCAAAAAATGTGTCCATAAAATTTCCCATGTTAATCTTATGGGAATACGGTTTTTAGATTTTCCTCAGATAATTTCACTAAAAACTCCACATTTCTTTCTACCAATCAGTTTAGCTCTACAAAACAATCATTTTGGCGTTTTAATTGTTGTTTTACGTCCAACCGTTGCAGAGATATTCAAAGTGCTAAACACAGTACGTTGTCCAATGTTATCCTTATGGAGAATAAATAAAATGTTATATTTCGATTATTCATATATGTATATAGATGAAACTTAGTATGTGGCTTCATCTAGTTGTGGTGTATTGATATTAGCACAAAATTTTTTTTATTTTTCCCGGTAGCAGCAAACCTGCACAGTTAGCCCCCATGTTATTCATATGGAGAATAAGTAAAGTTTTATATCTCCATTAGTTGTGAACCTAAATTAATAAAACTTGGTATGTAGCTTCACCTGGTTGAGTTATATTGATAATTGCAAAAAAAACACATTTCTTATCTTCCTTGTTGCAGCAAACCTGCGTACTCAATTATAATGTTATTCTTATGGATAATAAATAAAATGCTATATATCACTTATTAATTAATGTAATTTTATGAAACTTGGTAAGTGGCTCTAGGTAGTAGTGATACCCATGCATTGGAAATTTGCTGAGTACGCAGGTTTGCTGTGACGGGGGTATTATTCATTCACTTCCTTTAGTTAATACTTAACCGATTTTGATGATTCTTTTTTATAGATAATTTCAAGTTCCAAGTCACTGTGAAGCTAAATATTTGATTTATACTTTTATCTTGGTTACAGTCCGAGTTTGAAAATCGCATTTTCTTTGTTAAAAAAAACAGCTGTTATAAAGATTATATCCGCAAAATTTTGCTGGGGAGCAGCTCGTAGCAAATTAATTTTGATTTATAAAATTCAAGTTTTATAAAATATTTCAATACGTTATTTGGTTTAAATATTGAAATCATGGTAGTTGAGTTAAATTCTAACTTGCACATTAATTTAATTTATCCTGTTTATAACACTGAATGAAGAAATAAAATGCAAAACCTATTCTTTTGTCACCGAAAAACATATCAAAGCAATTTATAATATTATAGTGTATTGCACAGTATAAATGAATCTTTCTAAGTGATTTTAGTAGTTTTAAACCTGCAAAGAAAACTATGCCCTATTTTAAAAGAACACTGAAAATTAACATATTTAACCGTTATAAGTAACGTGGTCCTATATGATGGTTTCTAGCCTAGGATAAATACTGGGAATATATTTTATTTTTATTTTTTCTGAAAACAAATAGTATATTAAGGAACAAAACCTTGTTTTTTAAAAAAAATAAGCAAACTTTTAAAACGACCGCTATTTTGAAGGATTAGCGTCATCCAAGAGTAATACTTACCCTAAAGTTCAAGTCAATATATCAGTTGGTTCTGAAGATCTGATGTATTAATGAAGACATGTATACGGGCACACAAGAGATATGCAATATGTTACATGACTTTTTTAGTTTGTTTTTACCTATGAAACAACTTCCTGAAGTTTTGGTAGAGAGTTTCAAAACATCCAGCGCTGGATTTAAGCTTTTGAGAGATTGCTACCATAGGTAGAGATTTTGTTATTTATTCCTAGTGTGGGTTTGTACATTGTTGATTTTGTAGCCATGTTTGTAACGAGTGAGAATCTATTCCAAGACATTCACTCCGCACCATATCACCTACATATGCTACCCTGGGGTCCCGTACCACGCAAAAGCAACATACAAACAAAGGGCTCGCAACATAGGTTGAGCCCACCGGCCTAAATATTACACCCTAAATCCGGCCCCTATGACATAACTATAGTTTCCATAACATAGTAAGAATAACGTTACCATCCAAGGAGTTATATTGGTAATACTGGAGGCAACACTGATGAACAAAATTGCGAGCCGTTCTTTGCCACATTTTGGTGATGCAAATAACTACTCGCTGAAATCGAACGGGACGAAAAAGTAACTCTAACAAATACCTATTCATGTATTGAACATTAATAAACTTGCCATTGTTTATTTGCCCATATTTTATCATATTTCACGACAAGAGTAGATACATAGGTCAAACGAAAAAATAGCTTATTCCAACTTTTATTACTTTAATTCAAGTGATTTATTTATTTATTTCCAACGGTCAACACCATTTACAAATATAAATATTGCATTGTTTAATAAATCACAACATTATATACAGTAAGATTTATAATGTTCTTTCTTTAATGAGATAAAGAAAAACATATTATATATGCTATCCAAACATTATTTGCATGAGTAGATTCACTTATAGGATCAAAACAACCAATTAGGATAGTTCAAAGAGTTCAAAGAACGAGTAATTTACCTCACCAGTGTACCAACCTGACAAAATCACCGGCTCTCTTTTTTCGACAAAAATAGTGAAGCAGTGTTACATCATACAATAAACCTCTTTGTTATCATCCATTTTATATCAATTTATGTATGAATTGGCATTGCCGTTGACAATAAAATAAAATGTACATTGAAAACCTGTGGGGAAGAGCCACAAAGAGTTGTTAGTTTTTTTGGACGCGAATAAGCCTCTACGCTCCAAACCAATATTAGGTACCTTCATGTCAAATATCTGTACAATGGAAACTTATTTAAAGCGGTTGGCAAATGACAACTGGCACATACTGCCTTCCTTTTATATATAGTATAGAATTTATGCATCTCCGATAAAAAATCTATGTATTTAATTTCCATACGGTCCCCACGAAATATCTCGAGCTAGGAAGAAGGAAGAAGTTAAGTTAGATTATGACGATTCGTTTTAACGCTTGAGGACCAAGGACCAAGGCCGGGAAAAATATCAGAAATGTCAACAATTACGTGGGCTACGCCCTACTTGACTTCAAAGATCCAATGTTTTTCTTATGAAAATATCACTACAGTGATTTTGATTAATAATCAAAATGAACTAATGATCAGCTGTGGTTATCCACTTACACAAAAACCATATTTTAGGGGCTATAGCCCCTGTAAGCCACTATAATAGTTTTAATTCAATATTGCCATAGACTAACTACAGTACTGTAGTTAGTCTATGATATTGCCGACAAGTGTAGATATTCCTCTTTGCTGTTAAATGCAGTCTTGCCACTTTTAGGGTAATTACCCTTTTTTTAGGGTAATTTTACTAGTCTTAGGGTGATTTTAGGGTAATGGAGTTTTTAGGGTAATTTTAGGCTAAAATTTAGAGCCCCTTTATAATTTAAATTTAGATGTTTTGGCAATGGAAAATGGGTTTTCCAGGAATTAAAACATTTACATAAACCCTGTGTTGGGTAAATTAAAATCATTATAGAAGAGATATAACTAGCATGTACATACATCCTAAATACTATTCAGTATTAGGCTAAAGATGCATGTAATCACAAAGAACAAAAAGTTTAATTTTCAAAAAGAAAAAATTGAGGTACACAATTTTATGTATCCAAAATTGGGCACAACATAATAATATATATATATATATATATATATATATATATATATATATATATATATATAAAATAGTAAAAATATACCGGGTTAATTTTTGTTAAATATAGGTTGTTAGATTTACAGCGCTGTTGTAGAAAAAATTATTACTGAAGAGTGAAGATTGTCTCTATTTTGACACAAATTTGTATGAAGGAACTAAATTGTGTTTTATGTCTGTGAATTCCCCATGGTGAGCCAGGTGAGCGCACATAAAAACATCACAACACGGCATAACATGTTTAAATTTGTGTGATGTGGTGTATTGCAATGCAACCTGTTGATCTAATCAATAAGAAGACAAACATATTCTCTGGGCATAATTATTTAGAAAAAATAACATTAAAAAATTTGTACAACTGAAGTAAATTTATAAAACAATAAAGTACTCCCAACAGCTGTTAATAACATGTATCAGCAAGTTTCTATTATCAGCGATACCAGCACATTAAGTATAGCGCTGAATAAAAAAACAACAAAAAAAAAATAGCGCTGAAAAATATTACAACAGAAAATTTATTTGCATTTGTAATACATATTTCGTTTTATGTGTAATATAGGGCCAAAGACGAATATTAAATGCTATTTAACCTTACTTGGTATGCCTTAATCATGTTTTAAAACCAATCTGGAGTGTATTTTGAGCTTTTAGAGAAAATCAACTCTTAGGGTAATTTACAACAAGTTTAGGGTAATTTCTTTACACGTTTAGGGTAAAATTTTATCTACCTGGTGGTAACACTGGTTAAATGTCACTCTCAGCTGTTTTTGTCATGTGGATATTCTGGATTTTAGTTAGGCAGTGGCTACGTACACGTCCGACGTGAGCCGCTACTGTTCACGTCCGTTCCAAATTATGCACCGTACGTTACTTTTCCTGTGATTTTTAAAACAAATTGAGAGCCAGAAAACCTCCTAACCTAACCTAACGTAATCTAACCTATCCTAACCTAACGAAACATAACGTAACGTAACCTAACCCAACATAACCTAAGCGGTAGCGAAGTGAATTTGCCCTTTTATTGGACGTGTACGCAGTCACTTCGTTTTAGTTATGGGTTTGTTTGTTTTTGTTGTTTGATTATGTTTTATACAAATATTTTACTTAACTTATTATTATAGTTCAGTGGCTTAGCAAATTATTTTACTTTATTTTTATTTTTTCATCAAATTTGGCCAGCTTTTGGCAAAATGTTTGTTTTCAGAGAATACGAGGTGGCTTAAATGTTTCATTAATAGCTGTGGTAACTTTTGTTAGTTTCTTCTAAAAATATGTGTCATCGTTTTTCTTACTGCATTGAATATTTCACTGAATAAATTAATATAGTAACTTATCAAGATGATGCAACAATACATGAAAGAACTAGAGCAGGTAAGTCTTTGATGACCATCTTTAAATCACAAATCTACAATTAAGTTAGTAAGTGTGGTCTAGTATTTTTACATCATTTGAACAGTAAGTTAACTAAGCTAGAGTGATGCCTGAGACCCTAGGGCAGTATGGCACATCTTTAGACCCACTGTGTCAGAAACCGAGCATGTATAGGACTTATCTCTGCTTCAGAAATAGGCCTAGGTCAAGTTCACTGTCTACCAACTTGCCTCAAAGTTTGGTTCTAAACTCATCAATCAAAAAATTATTAGCACATTGTTGTAGTCATGAAGTTAATGTAAACATAGGTACTATAGGCCCTAACAAATAACTCTCGGTGTGACCACCTATCACAATGACAGAGAAACAACCCCAATTGGAAATAGAAAAACCAGTGGAAAATGTGAGTAAAGGACCATTGAAAGTAACTTTGTGCTCAGACAGCCAAGGAAAGAATATTCAAGCAAAAATTGAAAGTCTAAGCAGTGACCACATCAATGCGTTTGGATATGTTAGAGCCAATGCCAGTCTACTACAAATAGTCGATTCATCGAATATAGATACTGAAACCCCATTAATTATAATGGGGGGAACAAATAACTCTCTGGATAATAACATGCAAGAAATGTATGCTGATTTGGAAAACAAATTAAACTGGATAAGTGAAACAAGAACAACATTTATTACCACTATTCCTAAACGATATGACAGTAAGGCCACACAGCTGGATCATGACGCTATAATGTTAACTAATAATTACATTAGGGAATTGGTATTAAGAATGAAAAATATAAATCTGATAAATCTAGATAGGCTTGGAAGACATCATTTTACTGAACACGGCCTTCACTTGAACAACAAAGGAAGGAATAGAGTAGCCCAACTAATTATCAAGGCACTCAATTGGAAGTACAGGTTGAATAAAATTAAAATCATTGAGTCAAGTATGCAAAATGAAATCAATGTGTTTAAAGGGGATAAAAGAATGGCGTTTGCGCACTGCATATCAGCTGATGTTGACGCCGCAGGCATATGAGTGCTGGTGTGGCGGTGATCTTTAAAAAGCAATTTGGTAGTCCCACAACCTCCGATTTCCTGAATCAACATTTGACTTGCCAATTAGCTCAAGAGCAGGGATTCAGCTGGGATAAAAATTCTTTGAGCAAAAATGCTACAAGCTCTTAGAGACTTGTAGCAAAAATATTTTCCTTTTCGCATTTTTATCGCGTGTCATTATACTATTTTTTGGTCTTAAGTTGTTTTTTGCTTTTATTTGTTTTTAAGGTTTAACATTTTAATAATATATAATTCAGCAGAGTCTACTTTTCTTGGAAACTTATCTTATCCATTTTAACCATTAAAGTCGGTAATGGAAATATACTAAACATGCTAATAGAATAGGCCTAATATGGCACCAGAACAACTAAAACTCACACACCCCGAACATTACCTGAAACATAACCTCAAAGCATATCGCGATCGCATTTGCGCATCAGCGATTTTGAGTTGTCTGTTTTCGCTAAGGTACCTCAACACTTTGGCCCGATCATTGCGATTTCGAGCGACTCGTGCTCGTGTAACCGTCCACATTCTGCAGCTAGTCGAGACCGCGAGCGGCACTAAGTATGGAGGACCTGCCGCTCGTCTCCTTTGACTCGGTCACAAAAACCGACAAGAATCGGTGTGATTGCGAGGCGAGCGCAATCATCCCTTCGGTGGCGAACTAGCCCTCGACATTCTCGCATTCGCCGATTCGCTCGGCTAGACTCGGCTACTACAGAGTGCGCGCCAAATTTGAGTCACAGCGCATGACGTCTGCTAGGGGGTTAGCTACTGTCACTACAACTGTCATATCAGTAACTCGCCCGTTCTGTTTACAAGGTACGCAGTTGAAATCGACAGACACTGTATACGTAATGTTGGCTCGTCTCCTCTACCACTCGCTCAGAGGCGATCGGTAAAGTGACTTAGTGCAACCAACGCAACGTTAAGCCTCTACAACATCCCAACTACTCTTCTAATCTTTTTGGTTGTGGATCGTGATCATGGACTTTTAATGCAATTTGTATTGTTAAAACCAGATTTTCTGCAATAAAATTTAAAACAATTTCTTTTACTTTTCTTTGTAGCAAAAAAGCGACAGCCTGCCCAAATATTGTCGCATTTTCGTGGTGCATGTCGCATTTTGCGACAAATGCGACCGCAGCTTAAACCCTGCTCAAGAGGGTGCCACTGTGTATGGATTGGTGACTTAAGCCTAAATTTAATGACAAACCTGCCCCGGATGATTATAATTCAGCCTTTTCCCAACTAACCATTGACTTTAAGAAGAAAAAACTTGAAAATCTGGTTTGTTCGCCTATGGGGTGTATGCGTGACAGGATTTCACTTCAACATTTTGCAAGTTACTTGGCCAAATTCCAGTATGATGAGTCATCTGCCTCAGTTACTGTTGTAGTATACAATGAAAAATCTAGACTTGTCAGAAATGGACTAGCCTACTACATCCTGAGTTTTTGAGACAGCTTAAAAAAGAGGTTGGAAATGCCGTGTTGGCAATTAATCAGGAGAATAACAAAAGACATCACCAGGCATTACAACTTTACCAGTGGCTGTTTCCCACAATGTTCCTGCTCTACCGCAATCAGCTGCCATGATGACTCATCTCACTTCCTCTCCAGAGGCTGGCAGAGAGGTCCAGAGGATATTGAGGAGCAGCCAAGCACCTACACCTAACAACCTATCAGCATCAGTCCTGCCGGCTGTGGCTACGTGTGGTGATGGTGATGTGGGTAAAGTTCTCTCTGAAGAAAATTTTAGTTGTGTCTCTTTTGTGCAGGAAAATCAAAATAGTGAAAGTTTTTTAGTGTGAAAATCTCCCATCCCTCATTTGTAAATAGTAATATAAATCTGTACAGTTCGGAAAATATATCAAAAAGTTGTGAAAGTGTTCCAAGACAAAACATAGGATGCTTGAAAGTTGATAGTAATCAGAGAACCTCTAAATTTCAGACAAATAAAAAGTCTCAAAAAGATTTTCATACAAATTTAGAATTGTTAAAAAATATTGTAAATGAAAACAGTTTTCTTGGTTAATGCATCTCAACATCCAGGGAGGTTTATGTGAAAAAATAAATGATTTACAGGTCCTCCTCGATTCATATAACATTAAGATACTATGCTTAAATGAGCATTGGTTAGGAGAAAACCAGTGTTTTCTATTGGACACGCTTCAAAATTTTAATTTAGCAGCAGTTTATTGTAGAGAACAAAATATAAAAGGAGGCTCTTGCATTTTATTACACTCTAGCCTAAGCTTCATTCAAAGGTCAGACCTATTAATTTTTAATGAGGTTTTCTTGTTTGAGGTTTCTTGCGTTGAGATTATAAATCATGACATTATAATTGTCTCACTTTATAGAATTCCAGACCATAACAAAGATAATTAATTTTTATTTAAGTTGGACAATTTTTTAAAATTATTGCAAAAAGATATTAGGAAAAAAAGAATCTACATTGCTGCTGACTTTAATATTGATATCTGTGAGACAAAAAAATTTCCTAAAGTGAGAGAAGCCTTCTTGAATCTAATTAGATGTTATGGTTTTATTGAGAATTTTAATAGTCCAACTAGAATAACAGCCACGAGCAGTACATGTATTGACAATATTTTATTAAATAGTTTAACTTCAGTAAATTCAGATAGTTGTTTGAATGTTGAGCTAGGGATATCTGACCATAGGTCTCTATTTTGTTGTTTAAATTCAAGTAGTGATGTAAATAAACCATCATTTAATAGAGGGAAATGTAAAAGTGAAACCATGAGGCGATGTTTTGCTGAAAAAAATTGCAGTGCATTTAGAGAAGTTTTAACAGGCAGCCAGTGGTGTTTTGATAGTTCAGCATCTGTACAGTATAATTTTGATATGTTTTACAACACCTTTTTACTATGTTTCAATCAGAGGTTTCCTTTAAAATTTAAAATAAACAAAATTATAAATAATACCAATAAAACCTGGATAACTCAAGGCATCAAAATTTCCAGTAAAGAAAGAGAGAACTTCATGTATGGGTAAAAAAAATCAACCGATATCAGATTTATTAAATATGTTAAACAATATAAAAAGGTTTTTAAATCAGTTTGTTTTGCAGCAAGAGCGTCTAGCAATTGCAAATTTATCAAATCAGCAGATGATAAATCCAAAGCAGCGTGGAACATAGTTAAGAGGGAACTTGGTATTAGAGCTACAGTTAAGGATTTTCCAGACCTGATTAAAAACAATGTGATCGTAAAGTCTGCCCACGAGGTTTGTGATTATATTAATTATAAGTTTACCAATGTCTCGAGGGACCATAATGTACACTCCAATCTTGATGATGCCTTGAAATACTTGAAAGCCTGTCCACACGTTTTACCCTCTTTTGAATTTAGATCAGTTAAGATCATAGATATTAAAGATATTGTAAGAGGTTTTAAGAATAAAAATTCTGCGGGATGGGATGATATACCATGTACAATTTTAAAACAAGTTATCGATGTGGTAGCTAAACCTCTCTGTTTAATAATTAATCAGTCTCTGTCTTGTGGTTACTTTCCAAGTCAGCTCAAATATGCTCAAGTAACGCCTGTATTTAAAAGGGGAGATGCACAAGATGTGGGTAACTACCGCCCAGTGTCTGTTTTGCCGGTTATATCAAAGATTTTTGAAAAGGTTGTCACCAATCAAATTACTTCCTTTTTTGAATCTCATAATATTTTTTATCCGGTACAATATGGGTTCAGGCCGAATCGAAACACTACAATGGCTGCTTCTAAGCTTGTTGAATCAGCCGCTCAGGCCTTGGACGAATCGCAGAGGATAACTGGTTTGTTCTGTGATTTGTCCAAGGCCTTTGACTGTGTAGTTCACAATATTTTATTGGCAAAATTACAATTTAAGTATAATTTTTCACAAAGGACAATGATTTGGGTAGAATCATATTTAGAGAATCGCAGACAAAGAGTTATAATTAAAAGAAATTTGAACAAAACCTTCTCAGAATGGCGTGATATAAGTGTTGGGGTTCCTCAAGGATCTATATTAGGCCCGATTTTGTTTTTGATCTATAAAAATGATCTTGATTGTTGCGTTAATTCAAACAATATATTATATGCTGATAACACTACAGCCCCTAGTTACTGGCAATAATTATTTACAGCTTCAATTAAACACTTTAAAAGTTTTAACAGATCTCTACAACTGGTTTCATGCAAATGGCCTTAAACTCAATAGTAGTAAAACGGATGTGGTGCTCTTTAAATCCGCGCAAAGCAGTGTTTCAGATGTTGCATTTTTGGATTTGGATGGAAACAAAATGCCACCTAGTGTTCATACTAGTTTTTTGGGATTTTTACTAGATTCTAACTTAAACTGGAAGAAACATTTAACCATGATTCGTAAAAAATTAAATAGTGCGTGTTTTCATATGTTTGTTTTAAGGAGATTAATTGACCAGGATACAAGACTGGTTGTTTATTATTCTTATTTCTATTCTATTTTGTAATATGGAGTTGAACTATGGGGAACATCTACAGAAATTATGACAATATTTAAAATTCAGAAAAAAATTATTAGGATCATGACTTTTTCAAATATTAGGACATCCTGCAAGCCCATCTTTAAACAATTAGGTTTGTTGACGCTGCCTAGTTTGTATATTTATAGATCCTTGATTCTTCTTGAAGTTAATTTCTCGTCTGTCTTATCCAAACAGTATGAGCATAATTATAACACTAGAAACAAAAATGACTTGCAGTATCAAATACATCATTTAACTTTGTTTGAAAAAACCCATGGTTATATGTGTAAAAGGCTTTACAACAAACTTCCCTCAGCCCTAAAATCTGATTTTGACTCAGTTGGTTTCAATTCTAAGTTGAAATCTTTTTTGCTGAATAGATGTTATTATTCTGTGAATGAATATTTAAATGATAGTTTTTAAATTGAAGTCCGGAACTCAAATTCTAGGTTTCAATCTAATTATTTTTTAAAATTAAGGTCTGTATCTGTGCAATCCCCTTTTTTCTCACTTTCCCTTCTCACTTTCCCTTTTATAATTTGCAGTCTTGTTTTTGGGTTGTTTATACAAGTTTTAGGTTATGTATATTAAGGTATATTAAGATATTGACAATGTCACCTGTTAAAATAGATTTGCTGTTGAAAAACGTTTATGTGACAATAAAGAATTTTGATTTTGGTTTTGATTTGTGAAAAGAAGGTGGGGCGAGAGAGGTAGAGGATATACCACTCCCCTATTCCCCTCTGACGGGTTGGGATCAGTCAACTCGACGTATTTTGCATGAACTGTGATATTATTTATGACATAATATCTGCTATAATATATTTCTGCTTTATTTACATTTGCAAACCATCTGTATCAAGATTATTGACGATAACAATTAGATTGGTCATTTCTATTAATTTGCTATTTAGGCTTAACATTTTTGCTGCATCCACACTTTGGCAGAGACTAGTTGGGTGAACATGAGAGTGTGGATGTGTAGTTCGCTTCTGCTCATATTGTTCTGGATAATCTTTCAGCCAGTGTGTGGAAGCGGCTTGAGATAAAGGTCTACTTTCATCAGGTGTTTAGACTTAGTTCTATATGTTAAATAATTTATATAAGCCCCTACTAAAGTAACATGTAAGGATACATGTATAGCCTAAGGTGGGTTTCGAGATATCGATTAAGTTGAAACTTCCTATGATTTCCTATGATATTCTTATAATTTAACCCTTTGAGTTCTAAGCTCCTGAAAGGAGTACCTAGTTGAACCTGCAATGTTTTGTTCGAGTTTTTAAGTATCTGGGGACGCCTGAACAGGTAAAATAAAAAATAAAAATACCCCCGTCGCAGCAAACCTGTGTACTCAGCGAATTTCCAATGCATGCATATGTTTATCACTACCACATAAAGCCACTTACCAAGTTGCATAAAAATACATAAATAAATAAGTGATCTATAGCATTTTATTTATTCTCCATAAGAATAATATTAAGGCAGAGTACGCAGGTTTGCTGCAACAAGGAACACAAAATATGTGTTTTTATGCAATTATCAATATAACTAAACTAGGTGAAGCTACATATTAAGTTTTATTAATTTATGTTCATAATTAAAGGAGATATAAAACTTTACTTATTCTCCATAAAAGAATAACATTAGGGCTGAGTATGCAGGTTTGCTGCTCTTGGGATAATCAACAAAAAATCAATTGTTTGTGCAAATATCAATATACCAGTACTATGTGAAGCCACATACCAACTTTCATCAATATACATTCATAAATAATCGAGATATCAAATATATAAATCAAATTTTATTTATTCTCCATAAGGATAACATTGGACAACGTACTGTGTTTAGCACATTGAATATCTCCGCAACAGTTGGACGTAGAATCACAATTTAAACACCAAAATGATTGTTTTGTAGAGCTGAATCGATTTGTAAAAGCAAATGTGATGTTTACATTAAAATGAACTGAGGGAAAGCCAAAAACATTTTTCCCATAAAATTAACATGGGAGATTTTATGAGCAGGTTTTTTGGATTTTCTCCGCAACCACTTAACCTAGGTTAATAATTAAAAATACTATATTATTTGTTTTTTTAAGCTCTATAAAATGCTCAAAACCAAAATTGAGTGTTTTAAAAATGTTTGGGTGAAAAGTGCAAGAAACTGATTTTTGGAAAATTTAAAACCCCCATAAACCCCCCTTCCCATAGTCCGATTTTTCTAGTTTTTGAACTTAGTCATGAATGTCACTTTATACATTTGAGCCAAATTTCATCGAAATCAGACTTTTTTACTCAAGTTATCGTGTTAGCAGACACACATATAACTTTGAACGAATAGTGTTTTTGACATCTGGGGACCTCAAAACAAAAAGTTATCATGGTCTCAGGCTTAAGTCTTACCATGATACCTACGGTAATAGCTTCTTCCCTATAGGGGAAATTCGCTAAAATGTGATTCCGGTAGACACACACAGTAAGGATAGGTAAAAAGTAGCAAAAACCTGATCACAAAGAATTCACCCATCACAAGCTTCTTCCTTCTAGGGGAAGTTCACTAAAAGACTTCATAACTTCATAATTCCCATTTACAGAAAAAATGTTTCATGAAAGAAAACTTAAAGAAAATTTGTTGGGTGTAATTCAACAACTTACACTAATCCTGCAAGTCACACACACCTGCAGAACAATGGCGATAGGCTGGTAGTGTGATGGTGGGGAGGAGGGTGGGTGCAGTGATCTTGAACCTAATACAGAAAGGTTAGAGATGTGCCAAGCAGTTACTTACAGCTGCTGCTAGTTCACAGAGCTAGTGGAACTACTTCCAAAACCAGCTCCAGCTGCAGCTAGTTTAATCTGCACACTCTGCAGCTGCTTTTGGAATGAATTGTTGCAGCACTAACAACAGCTGCAGCTAGCTGGTTTGAAAAGCATTTCCAAGCGAAACTGAATTCTTGTTCATGCTGGAATGGTTGGAACTGTTTTCACTCCCGGAGCATTGGAATTAAGTAGAGTTACTTCAAGCTGTCTGTAAGTGGGGTAAAGATTCAAGTCAGACCTCATGCCAACTGTGCAACACTTGATTTCGGGCTTTGGGGTTACTTAATGTGAAAAAGAGACATCGTAGAATTTTATGATATTCAGTACAAAATTTAAATTTTTGATATTATTTGCCTAGGAACCTTTTGATCCCGAGGAGTTTGTTGAGCGACTTGCATGGAGGACAGTTGATAGCAACCGAGAAGAAGGCACCAGCACTTTTGATCCAGTCTTGATGCACGAAACATTTTCTCAAGCGATCAAGTAAGTATGTAGGCTACTATCTATTTAACTTTAGTTAGAGGCAGTCCCCAAACCATGTTTGAAAAAAGGAGAGAAGTATAAGTACAAATGGCTTCGGATACCATGAGCTGATAATTTGGACTATATTTATTATTATTTCAGTTATCTAAATAACAGTTAAAATCTGCATAAATAATCAAAAGTTTTAAATACTGAGCCAGCAAAGCTCCAAGGCCAGGCGGGATCCCCAGGGTGGCCCTTAAGAATGTATTTTAAATTTAACCCCAGCTACTTTCAAGAATGAGAATGCCTGCCCGTCTGAGGAGGTGTTTCCCCCTCATTGGAAAACAGCTAGTCTTATACCTATTAGCAAGAGAAAAAGTAACCCAACCTGCTGACATCCTCCAGTCCCCTATGCATGTTGGGACATGGCTGGAAAAACTCTTGAGAAGTTGTTCCACTCCCACCTGACTGCTGTGGTCTTGAAGCTGCCAGGGATTTGTCCCTCCCATCAATACGGCTTCAGAAAGGGGCTATCAACGATTTAGAATGCAGAAAGCAGTGCAAAGACTTGAGGCTCACCAGCTATTATTGTCGAGTGGCAGAGCTTACCACTGATATCAGGGATGCTTTTAATTTGGCAACATGGGTTGATTGCTGGATGCCTGCATGTGGGTGAGAGCCTCCTGGGTCTGGGCGAGGGCCTCGTCGAGACGAACCGGGCTAGGTTGCCGCGAGCTGGCATCGAAGAAGGCGCAGACGCCGAAAGAGGACGGGTTGGAACGTTGCGCAGAGAAACAGGCGGAGGCGAGATTGGCATGCCGAAGAGGGATCGCCTGCTTTGAGGACGAAAGCTAGGCCTGCGTTGAGTAGCCGGAGGGCTGAGCACGAGGTGCTGTTGTTGAAGACCCCGGATATCCGCAGCAAGAGTCCAGGTTTGGACGGCGAAGCAGGACACAAAGCGGGACGGTAGGGTGAGCCGGAAGATGCGCGTCGGACCGTAGAACAGGTAATCCTGGGGCGCGGCATACACACAAGAGAAGAGAAAACTGAGACATACAAAAGGCTGATCACAGTTGCTCACTTGCTTTTAGCAAGAAAAAGATTGTGATCCACTAAGAACAGATAGACACTATTTAGCTGTAGGAGGGGAAAGTTGTCTTCCAGAACCCACATGCTGCCTTGTACCTCGCGGCTATGGTGGTCAACAAGCTAAGAAGCTTAGTTGGAGGGATCAAATCTTCTGTGTGGCGAACAAGGCTTCTAATAGTGTCACTCCTCTTAATACGCTGATTTCTGCTTTATCCACATTGCGAAGACCTCAACATAGGACCGCAGTCTACAATAGGGCTTTTGTTGTCACTGCTTGCCATCTGTGGAATGAGTTGCCCAGTTCCATCAAATCCCTCGATAGCCATCCCCGGTTTGTGACGGCACTGAAAAAATCTTACTTTGAGCGGATGTCCTTGGCCGGTGATCTAGGGGGTTGTCGTGGGTGGGATCACTGATGGGTGTGTGTTAGAGAGAATGAGTACAATTATTGACTTTTTCCTTTTAAAAACGTAGTTTTAAGCTTTATTATTATTGATTTTGCTGTAGATATATATCCACCTCCATCTGTATGCAGGTTAAGTGATAGAAATGGCCATTTGGCCCTAATTTTGCCTGTTAAAATACAGAATTTTTCATTTAATTTAATTTCATTGCCAATGTTATCTCCATTGGCATTCTACAACCATTTCCCATTTGAAGGTTGTTCTTACATAATTTTTCAAAGTCTTGTCCTCACATTTACTATTTTCAACTTGTATCATAATCATATACTGTGTTAATTCTTCTAGGGACCTGCAGTTGCTTCTGGAACGCCAGCAGAAGAAGTGTGAAAAATTAGAACAAGCTTGTAAAGATGAAGAAGCAAAACACTGGCAAGATATTTCCAAATTGCAAGAAAAAAATAAGGTAGGTGAAACTTAAACATTTATAGAGTATAGTTACTGGTTCTTAATTTGTAATTACTTTTTTGTTGTAATCATTGCAAGTGACATTTTCATAATTTTGTTGTAAGTTAATGAGCAGAGGTTATTTCAATAAATATTTTGATGGATAATATATATAACTAGGGGCTTGTGGTGGTTTCACCTTGGAGGACAAATAAGTGGATCGAGTCTTGTAAAGCTGTGGGGAATTGCGAAGAGTGCTTTTTAGGCCAATGGCTGACGAAACAGTCCCTGTTCACAAGGACCCAAATGCCTGACAGGAAAGCAGTGCACCACTAATCCTGATGTTTAACCCACAAAATATATTTCAACTTCTCATAAAAAATTCACAGTTTGGAATAGTCAGTCTAATTAAGTATGAATTAAAATTTTAAAAATGTTTTAATTACCGCAATACAGATAATTTTACTTACAGCCACAACTGTAGATTCTTTATATAACTACTGTTTGACTTGGGATAACTCTTATAAGAAAACATTTTCTAAAATATATTTTAGAGTTATCTAATAATGTAGAAAAAAATTATTGAAAAATGTAATTATTGGATAAATTAGTAATACAGTAGACTCTCAGAAATCCGGATCACACTTATCTGGACCCCCGATTTATCGAGACTGTTGATCTTGAATGAAACAATTATTTTTTGTTGCAATCAAAAGGAAAAAACGGAACTTCACGGTTTAGCGACTTCACTTTTCACGCGATTATCCTGCATTACACAAACGTCTTGTAGTTTTCATCGTCAGGCTTAGCCGAAACGTGCCGTTTTCAGTGTTTGTTATTGTTTACATATCCGGTGCACTGCTCCGTTCAGAGGTCTTCTCCTGCCGATGACTCATCACTGCCAATGTAAACCACTAGAGTGGTGACAGTTTTTATTACAGTACACTTTATTTATGATTCATAGTGATATATTAAATCTTTACAAATATACATACATTCCAGTACTTTCAATTTAAACTACAGGTTTATCATGTTTTCATGTAATATATGTGCTCCACTGATAATCCAACCTTTTTTGTGGTCCGATTACGCTCTCAGCTTAGTTGGTGACAGTTTAACAGGTTCTGCTGTATTACGGAGTGTTTATAACTTTCTTCTGGAAGCTCATTCTTGTATTAGCACAAAAACGTAAACGCGCATTGTCATAATAGTTCACTGTAAAGGCGGAATTGATGATACATCCGCCACAATAGTCCGAGTCTGCTGTATTAGTGTCTGTACATGGAAGTTCCACGCTGAACTAACTTATGTGGTTGTAATGCTGGTGCAGGCGACAGTCAGCCTGTTCCAAGAGCTGGACGAGAGGATCAACTTCGTGGCGACCAAGGTGATCCACCTGGGCGACCAGCTGGAGAACGTCAACACGCCGAGGTCTCGCGCCGTGCAGGCTCAGAAACTCATGAACCACTTTGCCGAGTTCCTCACGCCCGGGCCTGTTATGTATGAGTTTGCTCAGGTAATAGTATATTTTATTACTAGTGCCGAAAGTCGTCTTTTCCGGCACGCGATCGTATTTTCCGGGAATTCAATCAAGTATCTGAAAAACATTTTGGGTACGAGTTATGATCTTGTATTCTTCACACTGTAAATAATATTAATAATTAAACAGCTTTTTCTACACTTTTATAACAGGTTTGCTGAGTAATATTTCTCACAACATAAAGACAACAATAGTGTTTACATTGTTTTTATGTTAATCTAGTAATTAGATTAATTAAGAACAGCTGATTTTGAACGCACACATTGCATTTCAATTTATTCTGCTAACTTAATGAATATCAGCTAATTTAGAATGCATCACTCCTATTGGTGCAAAACAGGCTATTAGCGCTACTGGTGTCAGAATAACTAGTTACAGTGCTGTAAAAGTCACCATCTGTTTTTACGGCTCTAGGGTGGAAAATCATTACTTTTGCTACTCATAGCTGACATCGAAAACAACTACTTTCGATGTGTGTGCTGATATCGGACATTATGATGAAAAATTAGTTACCTGTTGTCGTCACGATCTATTATTTTCAAATAGCTGTTTTGGTTCTTGATATCAAAAATTCCTTTTTTTAAACAGGTTTATTCTTTTATAGGTAATGAGGTTCTGATTTCCCATTTTCCTAGTTCATAGTAATAAGTTAATTTAAATAAGTTAAGTTAAGATGAACTTTTGATAAATTACTTTAGCCATCTAATTTCTTTGTTATCAGGTGATTTAATTTCTTGATTGATTTTATAAGTGTAAAATATAGTAACTTTGTTCGTCATTATAAATATGAATAGGCCTGAAAATCTCAGTTATACCATGAAGGTATAAATATATATTTAAATGATGTGTTGTTTACCTGACCAAATAAAATCGTCGTCTGCAACAGATAAACAATGAAGGAAAAAGGGGCAAAGCTCTCGAGGATTTTCAAATATCTTCTAAATTTTGACACATGAAGCACATAAAAAACATTTTGATTTACTATAGGATAGATTAAAAAAATAGTAATTCCAAATTGGACAAGGCGAATTTACCACTTAATTATATGAACTCCAAAGTTAGCATTTAAAATATAGAAAAAAATGCCTTGTAAAAATGTGTTGTAAAAAATCACTTTGTTATCTTAAATATCTAAAATCCAAACACCACTGGCTGACCTAGGTATCACGAAATCTCCATAACTATAAAGCCTACAGAGTTGAAATTTGACATATAGGTTCCTCTTTGGCCCTAGGTGCTTGCTAAGTAAAGGTATTACAAGATTCCCCCTGTGTTCCAGCCCGCTGGGTCCCAAATTTCCCATGTATTCCTTATGGGCATTCACTTTGGTTTGAGCTGATGAAAATTCAAACAGCTGATCTTGATTCGTAAGTAGTTCCACGGGCTAACCATAGAATGCAGCACATACAACTATCATAGTTTACGCGGGCGAAGCTGCAACGGGTCGGCTAGTTTTTCATAAACTACAAAAAGATTAGAAAAGACAAAATAGAAAACAATTATACAATTAATTAAACAATTATATTACAAAAATTGAAATGTTTTTTAATCGACTTGTTTATGTATTACTTTTTAAGACGTTTCAGAAAAAACTATGAAAGGAAAGGGATGCCAGAGAACTTACCCATTGAGAAGAAGTGTGAAGAGTCAACAGGAAAGCTAATTCACTGGCAAAAAGTCACACAAATACACACAGAAACTTGATAATTTTCGAGAAAACTTTCCCTTTCTCAATCAGTTGAGGAAGTGTTTGTTAGTCCTAAATGGAAGCAGGCATGCCAACTTAATCACTGAACTATTTACACTATTTCACCATATATACTAATAAAATATACAGTTCAAGTTCTTAAATGTTCTCTGGCTATGGAAAAATGATGGAATTGTAGGTAATAGAAATGTGGAAAGCTGTTTATCTAATGTTTAAGTTGGGGGGATCTCTGGATTTTGTTATCCATTGGTGGGCTAGCTCCCATCTTCTGAGCTGGGAAGGATTGCAATTCTGTGGAAGGGTTTTAACTATTTTTATGGTGAAGCAGTCATTCAAAGTTGCGTTATGCTCTATTGAGTGTTTTGGAACAGGTTTTTCTGGATTTTAGCGAATTTCCCCTATAGGGAAGAAGCTATTACCGTAGGTCTCATGGTAAGACTTAAGCCCGAGACCATGATAACTTTTCATTTTGAGGTCCCCAGATGCCAAAAACACCATTCGTTCAAATTTTAGCGAATTTCCCCTATAGGGAAGAAGCTATTACCGTAGGTCTCATGGTAAGACTTAAGCCCGAGACCATGATAACTTTTCATTTTGAGGTCCCCAGATGCAAAAAACAACATTCGTTCAAATTTTTATATATGTATATATATATATATATTTATTTATATATATATATATATATATATATATATATGTGTCCGTAAGCACGATAACTCTCGTAAAAGAGGTCCGATCTTAATGAAATTTGGTACAAACGTGTAAAGTACCATTTATTTGAACGAGTTCGAAAACCAGACATATCGCACCATCCGAAGGGGGGTTTTGGGGGGGTTTTGTACCCCAAAAATGGGTTTTTTGGGGTTTCCACATGTAATTTTTATTAACATCAAATTTTAATTTTCACCATTGAATTCAGCATAAAAAAACAAACAATTTGGTATCTTGATCATTGCTCTACGTCAATTGGTTACTGAGATATTGAAAGTGCTAAACACAGTACGTTGTCTAATGTCATTCTTATGGAGGAAAAGAAAAATTGTATATCTCGCTTATTTATGAACATAAACTGACGAAATTTGGTATATGGCTTCATCTGGTTGTGGTTTATTGTTGTTTGCACAAAAAAACAATTTTTTGCCTATGGGTCCTGTAGCAGCAAACTTAGGTACTCGGTCCCCATGTTATTCTTATGGAAAATAATTAAAATGTTATATATCGCTTATTTATGAATGTATATGGATGAAACTTGGTATGTGACTTCACATAGCTGAGTTCTATTGATATTTGCATGAAAACCCATTATTTTGTGTTCCTTGTTGCAGCAAACCTGCGTACTCATCCCCAATGTTATTCTTATGGAGAATAATTAATATTTTAAATATCGCTTGTTTGTGAATATATTTCTTATGAATCCCTGTTAAGTGGCTTAATGTGTTATGTTATAATTCATTGGAAATTCGCTGAGTATGCAGGTTTGCTGCGACGGGGGTATTTATATATGTATATATATATATATATATATATATATATATGTGTCCGTAAGCACGATAACTCTCGTAAAAAAGGGTCCGATCTTAATGAAATTTGGTACAAATGTGCAAAGTACCATTTATTTGAACGAGTTCGAAAACCAGATGAATCGAACCATCCGAAGGGGGGTTTTTGGGGGGTTTTGTACCCCAAAAATGTGTTTTTGGGGTTTTCACATGTAATTTTAATTTAAATCACATTTTAATTTACACCATTGAATTTAGCTTTAAAAAAAAACAATTTGGTATTTTGATCATTGCTCTACGTCAATTGGTTACCGAGATATTGAAAGTGCTAAACACAGTACGTTGTCTAATGTTATTCTTATGGAGAAAAAGAAAAATTTTATATCTCGCTTATTTATGAACATAAACTGACGAAATTTGGTATATGGCTTCATCTGGTTGTGGTTTATTGTTGTTTGCACAAAAAAATTTTCGCCTATGGTTCCCGTAGCAGCAAACCTAGGTACTCGGTCCCCATGTTATTCTTATGGAAAATAATTAAAATGGTATATATCGCTTATTTATGAATGTATATGGATGAAACTTGGTATGTGACTTCACTTGGCTGAGTTCTATTGATATTTGCATAAAAACCCATTATTTTGTGTTCCTTGTTGCAGCAAACCTGCGTACTCATCCCCATGATTCTTATAGAGAATAATTATTATTTTAAATATCGCTTGTGTGTGAATGTATTTCTTATGAATCTTGTTAAGTGGCTCAATTTGTTATGTTATAATTCACTGGAAATTCGCTGAGTAGGCAGGTTTGCTGCGACGGGGGTATTTTATTTTGCAGTCATATCTGTGGCTATTTATTCGTTTGCGTCGGGTGTCTGTGAAGGCCAATGTACTGGGCTGAGCATAGTGTGCACTGTAATTGATAAATTACATTGGTGGAGCTGCATGTGTGGTGGGCTGTAATACTGTATTCTGTACTGTACTGTACTGTATTGAGCTCTTGAAACTGGTTGTGGGTTGGTGAATGGGGCAGGTCTTGCAGGTTGTCCGGTTGCATGGGAATGATCTGTGAGGTCATTGGTGGTTTTAGGGGTTTTCCTAGGAGTTTAGGTTTGTCTGACTTGTTGTGTAGGTTCGGTAACTGTTTGAAAAGAACATTTGATGGTCTGGAAAGAAGATTGTCCTTAACAGCCTGCAGAATCATTCCATCAACAGCTGCACTTGGATGGGGACTCACTCATATTTTGTATGAGGACTGGCTTGTAGGATGCAGAAGTTGTCTTGGAGGATTTTGTTAAGATTTTGTAGGCCGTGGTGGTAAGTTGTGATTCGGCTTATGTTGTCAGGTTTGCGTTGAGAGGAGTTGGTGGTTGATGAGTTAGACTGTGCTCTTTGAATTTGGTCTTGAACCAGTTTGCAGGAATACCCTCTTGATAAGAATACTGCTTCTAGCTGTTTGTTGAAAGTTGGTTTTTGCTGGTCTTCTGAAAATATTGGTTTAGCTCGTAGAGCTTGGCTGTAGGAGATGGATCGTTTTGTATTGTTGGGGTGGCAGCTATTGAAATAAAGGAACTGTTGTTTGTAAGTTGGTTTTATGTGGATTGAGGTGCTAAGGTTTCCATTGTTTAGACTGACATTTACATCCAGGAAAGTGATTTGTTTGTGGGAGGAATTCCAAGTGCAGCTGTTTGATGGAATGATTCTGCAGGCTGTTAAGGACAATCTTCTTTCCAGACCACCAAATGTTTTGTTCAAACAGTTACCGAACCTACACAACAAGTTAAACAAACCTAAACACCTAGGAAAATGCCTAAAACCACCAATGGACCTCACAGATCATTCCCATGCAACCGGACAACCTGCAAGACCTGCCCCATTCACCATCCCACAACCAGTTTCAAGAGCTCCATAACCAACAGAGAATACAGTATTACAGGCCACCACACATGCAGCTCCACCAATGTAATTTATCAATTACAGTGCACACTATGCCCAGCCCAGTACATTGGCCTAACTACAGACACCCTATGAAAACGAATGAATAGCCACAAACATGACTGCAAAATAAAAAATCCAGAAAAACCCATTCCAAAACCCTCAATAGAGCTAACGCAACTTTGAATGACTGCTTCACCATAAAAATAGTTAAAACCCTTCCACAGAATTGCAATCCTTCCCAGCTCAGAAGATGGGAGCTAGCCCACCAATGAATAAAAAAATCCAGAGATCCCCCCAACTTAAACATTAGCTAAACAGCCATCCACATTTCTATTACCTACAATCCCATCCCTTTTTCCATAGCCAGAGAACATTTAAGAAATTTAACTGTATATAGTAATAGTGTATGTAGTGAAATAGTGTAAATAGTTAAGTGATTAGATGGCACGCCTGCTTCCATTTAGGACTAACAAACACTTCCTCAACTTATTGAGAAAGGGACAAGTTGCCCCGAAAATTATCAAGTTTCTGTGTGTATCTGTGTGATTTTTGCCAGTGAATTAGCTTTCCTGTGACTCTTCACACTTCTTCTCAATGTGTAAGTTCTCTGGTATCCCTTTACTTTTATAGTTTTTTCTGTATATGGCCTAGAGCCACCCTAATCTAAAACCTTTTTAAGACGCTTCTGTATAATATAATACTTTTATAATATTTTTTTCAGATTGACGAGGCTGCAGATGTAATACAGAAGCTGCATCTCATAGCTCAGGAACTGCCTGCTGGGAAGTAAGACACAATTCCTAAATAATGATAGGTACAATCTGTTACTATTGTCCCCACCACTATCAGTACACTGTTTGTTATGATAGGTACAATCTGTTAAGGTGCGCGGCATTGTTCCGAAAATTCATAGCTCCAAATGGCAGTACTCAGAAATAAATAGGTAATTTCAAAGGCATTAGTCTGAAATGCACATCTTCGAAAAGCATTACTCTGAAAATGCACTACTCCGAAAGCAATGTTTTGAAATGCACTGTTCCGAAAATGTTTTCGGATTAATGCTTTCGGAGCAGTACATTTCAGAGTACTGATTTTCGGAGTTATGCACTATGCATTTTCATTCGGAGGGGTCAAATGGGTCAGAAGATTTGAAATGGCGGCATTAGCCAATGAAAAGAGACTTACCCACGAATATTGACACGCAGGCTCTTCGTCATATCTGCAATGAGGCCTAAATTGGCTTGGATGTAGGTACCATTATATACCAAATTTCTTTTGTTATCCTTTAACATTACTGTGCTATATAATAACTTATTTAACAAACAAATAATCTTTCATATTAATAGGTTTTTTTTTTTAAAGAGAATGCCTCCATTAATTTTGAACTGATTGTGACAATTTATGTATTACCATATGTGTTCTGATTATCAGTTGTGCATAAAAGTATTTATTTTGTTATTTTGTTCATTCTAAAGGACATGGGCCGTCCTAAAAGTTATGTTTTCCTATAAAATTAATGTGGGGAATAAAGTTGCTATAATTTAAGCTGTTAATACATTATTCAGAGGTTAGGTTTGGACTACACGAGCGTACAAAACGCCGCCGATTGTCCGGGCTGAAATGCGATAGACTACACGATGCCGACAATCAGCAGCGGATTAACCGCGTTGCATCCGCGAGACCTAGACTACACAAGCCTACAAAACGCTGCTGATTGTACGAAAGTCGTCCAAGAGGGGAGGGAGCTACGTGGGCACGGGAGAAACGCGATTTTTCCGCCACGTGTCCAGCAAGCAGACTAGTAATGCTGAACCGTACAAATTGTTTCGGATCATTGCCGTAGAACACTGCCTTTCGGAGTAGTGCATTTTGGAGCAGTGCTTTTCGGAGAAATAAAATCAAGTTTGCATGCTTCTAAAAATTGCAAAACCCCGAAAGGCAGTACTCCAAAAAATTACATAGTTTTGAACGCATTAATCCAAAATGCGTAACTCCAAAAAGCATTGCTTCAAAAATGCACTACTCCGAAAGCAGTACTCCGAAATGCACTGTTCCAAAAATATTTTCAGCGCAATGTATGGCTCTCAATCTGTTACTATTGTCCCCACCACCATATGTACACCGTATGTTATGATAGGTACAATCTGTTACTATTGTCCCCACCACCACCACCACCATCAGTACACCATTTGTTATGATAGGTACAATCTGTTACTGTTGTCCCCATCACCATCAGTACACCGTTTGTTATGATAGGTACAATCTGTTACTATTGTCCCCACCACCACCACCACCACCATCAGTACACCATTTGTTATGATAGGTACAATCTGTTACTGTTGTCCCCACCACCATCAGTACACCATTTGTTATGATAGGTACAATCTGTTACAATTATCCCCACCACCATCAGTGCACTGTTTGTTATGATAGGTACAATCTGTCACTATTATCCCCACCACCATCAATACACCGTTTGTTATGATAGGTACAATCTGTTACTATTATCCCCACCACCATCAGTACACCGTTTGTAATGATAGGTACAATCTGTTACTATTATCCCCACCGCCACCAGTACACCGTTTGTTATAGTAGGTACAATCTGTTACTATTATCCCCACCAACATCAGTGCACCGTTTGTTATGATAGGTACAATCTGTTACTATTGTCCCCACCACCACCACCACCATCAGTACACCATTTGTTATGATAGGTACAATCTGTTACTGTTGTCCCCACCACCATCAGTACACCGTTTGTTATGATAGGTACAATCTGTCACTATTATCCCCCCCACCATCAGTACACCGTTTGTTATGATAGGTACAATCTGTTACTATTATCCCCACCACCATCAGTACACCGTTTGTAATGATAGGTACAATCTGTTACTATTATCTCCACCGCCACCAGTACACCGTTTGTTATGATAGGTACAATCTGTTACTATAATCCCCACCACCATCAGTACACAGTTTGTTATAGTAGGTACAATCTGTTACTATTATCCCCACCAACATCAGTGCACCGTTTGTTATGATAGGTACAATCTGTTACTATTATCCCCACCAACATCAGAGCACCGTTTGTTATGATAGGTACAATCTGTTACTATTGTCCCCACCACCATCAGTACACCATTTATTATGATAGGTACAATCTGTTGTTATTGTCCCCACCGTCATCAGTACACCGTTTCTTATGATAGGTACAATCTGTTACTATCATCCCCACCACTATCAGTACACAGTTTCTTATGATAGGTAAAATCTGTTACAATTATCCCCACCAACATCAGTGCACCGTTTGTTATGATAGGTACAATCTGTTACTATTGTCCCCACCAACATCAGAGCACCATTTGTTATGATAGGTACAATCTGTTACTATTATCCCCACCACCATCAGTACACCGTTTGTTATTATAGGTACAATCTGTCACTATTGTCCCCACCACCATCAGTACACCAATTGTTATAATAGGTACAATCTATTACTATTATCCCCACCACCATCAGTACACCGTTTGTTATGATAGGTACAATCTGTTACTATTATCCCCACCACCATCAGTACACAGTTTGTTATAATAGGTACAATCGGTTACTATTATACCCACCAACATCAGTGCACCGTTTGTTACGATAGGTACAATCTGTTACTATTATCCCCACCAACATCAGAGCACCGTTTGTTATGATAGGTACAATCTGTTATTATTTTCCTCACCACCATCTGTACACCGTTTGTTATGATATGTACAATCTGTTGCTATTGTCCCCACCACCATCAGTACACCGTTTGTTATGATAGGTACAATCTGTTACTATTATCCCCACCACCATCAGTACACAGTTTGTTATAATAGGTACAATCTGTTACTATTATACCCACCAATATCAGTGCACCGTTTGTTATGATAGGTACAATCTGTTACTGTTATCCCCACCAACATCAGAGCACCGTTTGTTATGAGTGGTACAATCTGTTATTATTTTCCCCACCACCATCAGTACACCATTTGTTATGATATGTACAATCTGTTACTATTATCCCCACCAACATCAGTGCACCGTTTGTTATGATAGGTGCAATCTGTTACTATTATCCCCACCACCATCAGTACACCGTTTGTTATGATAGGTACAATCTGTTGCTATTGTCCCCACCAACATCAGAGCACCGTTTATTATGATAGGTACAATCTGTTACTATTATCCCCACCGCCATCAGTACACCGTTTGTTATGATATGTACAATCTGTTATTAATGTCCCCACCAACATCAGTGCACCATTTGTGATGATAGGTACAATCTGTTACTATTATCCCCACCACCATCAGTACACCGTTTGTTATGATAGGTACAAACTGTTACTATTGTCCCCACCACCATCAGTACACCGTTTGTTATGATATGTACAATCTGTTATTAATGTCCCCACCAACATCAGTGCACCGTTTGATAGGTACAATCTGTTACTATTATCCCCACCGCCATCAGTGCACAGTTTGTTATAATAGGTACAATCTGTTACTATTATACCCACCAACATCAGTGCACCGTTTGTTATGATAGGTGCAATCTGTTACTATTATCCCCACCAACATCAGAGCACCGTTTGTTATGATAGGTACAATCTGTTATTATTTTCCCCACCACCATCAGTACACCGTTTGTAATGATAGGTACAATCTGTTACTATTATCCCCACCACCGTCAGTACACCGTTTGTTATGATAGGAATTTTGGGCATAAGGCATTTTCAAAATAGATTTTTTTTAAATGTAGATTTTCTTAAAAAAATCTATCATGTAGCATACCAGAGTAAACCTAAGTTATCAGTTGTTGGGGCAAACCTGCGTACTGATCCCATGTTATTCTTATGGAGGATAATTAAAACTCTATACTTCACTTATTTGCGAATGCATATTAAAGAAACTTGGTAAGCGGCTCTAGGACATATATATATATATATATATATATATATATATATATGTATATATATATATATATATATGCATTGGAAATTCTCTGAGTACGCAGGTTTGCTGCGACGGGGATATTAATTATTTAGATATGTTGTATATGGTATAAATACTTGTTAACCTATTGTAAATGTATTTGGCTAAAAAAAGGTATATGTTTACAAATCTATACACATAAAAAGTCTATTAAAAAGGAACTTCGTTCGTCCTCTTACGGGAAAAATGAGCGTACACCTATTTCTAACATTAAATGACAATCACAGTTGTCTTGTTTTATTTTCATCTTTAAATGCTAATAAATACAAATGTTAAGTAACATTAAATAATACCCCCGTCCCAGCAAACCTGCGTACTCAGCTAATTTCCAATGCATGCATATGTTTCTCATTACCACATAAAGCCACTTACCAAGTTTCATAAAGATACATAAATAAATAAGTGATCTGTAGCATTTTATTTATTCTCCATAAGAACAACATTATGGCTGAGTATGCAGGTTTGCTGCAACAGGGATAATCAACAAAAAATCAATTTTTTGTACAAATATCAATATACCAATAATACATGAAGCCACATACATTTAATCAATATACATTTATAAGTAATCAAGATATAAAATTTTATTTGTTCTCCATAAGGATAATATTGGAAACTTTTGAATATCTCTGCAATGGTTGGAAGTAGAATCATAATTTGAACACAAAAATTATTGTTTTGTAGAGGTGAACTGATTGGTAAAAGCAAACGTCAAGTTTACTATAAAATTAAATGAGAAAAGCTAAAATCCTTTCTCCAATAAGGTTAACATGGGAAATTTCATGAACATGTTTTTTGGATTTTCTCCGCAACCACTTAACCTAGGTTAATGATTATACTATATATTTTTTTTAAGCTCTATAAAATGGTAAAAACCAAAATTGACTTTTATCAAAAATTTTAGGGTGAAAAATGCAAAAATGACGCGAAATCAGAAATTTTTACCCAAGTTAACGCATTCACAGACACACACATATATATATATATATATATATATATATATATATATATACATACTAGCTGTGTACCCGTACTTCATACGGGTTGTATGTATAAATAGTAGATTAATTTAAAAAAATAACAACCCATAAAATTTCACAATATTTAAATTACATTTAACATGTTTAATGTACAATCAAATAAAAGTTACACTGTTTATAAACCTTGGTAAAAAAACTGTCGATCAGTAAATCCTGTGATTCATCGATTGTGCCAAGTGAAGGAGAGATGTTTATGAGACTACATTTGTTTTTCAATCGTTATTATGTTATTTATCGTTTGCTGGTGACTTTTTGGAAATGCTGCTATTTTTCCCGAGTCCCTGGGATCGAGACCTTTAATTTGAGCCGTCTCCCATCATCCTGCGATTTACCAAACTCCCACAATTTTTACTTAAAGATTTCGCTTACAGAATTATATATAAAGATATATATATATATATATCTTTATATATAATTCTGTAAGCGAAATCTTTAAGTAAAAATTATATATATATATATATTAGATTGAAAACAAAACTTCCAGAGTAACCTTTTTTTAAACATTTTTATTTCACAACGCGATTCGGCTACAATGCCATTTTCAAAGTGTATAAAAAGTATAACAATAAAATAAATAGTAAAATTTAATACCCCCGTCGCAGCAAACCTGCGTACTCAGCGAATTTCCAATGAATGTATATGTTTCTCACTACCACATAAAGGCACTTACCAAGTTTTATAAAAATAAATTAATAAATAAATGATCTATAGCATTTTATTTATTCTTCATAAGAATAACATAGGACTGAGTATGCAGGTTTGCTGCAACAAGGAGCACAAAATATGTGTTTTTATGCAATTATCAATTTAACTCAACCAGGTGAAGCTACATACTAAGTTTTATTAATTTATGTTAATAATTAAGGGAGATATAAAACTTTACTTATTCTCCATAAGAATAACATTAGGGCTGAGTATGCAGGTTAGCTGCTATGGGGACAACCAACAAAATATTTGTTTTTTGTTCAAATATCAATATACCAGTACAACATGAAGCCACATACCAAGTTTCATCAATATACATTCATAAATAATCGAGATATCAAATTTTATTTATTCTCCATAAGGATAACATTGGACAACGTACTGTGTTTAGTACTTTGAATATCTCTGCAACGGTTGGACGTAGAATCACAATTTAAACACCAAAATGATTGTTTTGTGGAGCTGAAGTGATTGGTAAAAACAAATGTGAAGTTTAAAGTAAAATTAACTGAGGAAAAGCCAAAAACATTTTTCCCATAAGATTAACATGGGAGATTTTATGAGCATGTTTTTTTGGATTTTTTCCGCAACCACTTAACCTAGGTTAATAATTCAAAATACCATATTATTTGTTTTTTTAAGCTCTATAACATGGTCAAAACCAAAATTAAGTGTTTCAAAAATTTTAGGGTGAAAAATGCAAAAAACTGATTTTTGGAAAATTTAAAACCCCCATAAACCCCCCTTCCCATAGTCTGATTTTTCTGGTTTTCGAACTTAAAGTCATAAATATCACTTTACACATTTGAGCCAAATTTCATCAAAATCGGACGTTTTTTACTCAAGTTATCGCATTCACGGACACATATATAGATATATATATATATATATATATATATATAGATATATATAGATATATATATACATATATATAAATTTGAACGAATAGTGTTTTAGTCATCTTGGGACCTTAAAAAAAAAATTTGTCATGGTCTCGGGCTTAAGTCTTACCATGAGACCTACGGTAATAGCTTCTTCCCTATAGGGGAAATTCGCTAAAATGAAAATACCCCCCGTCGCAGCAAACCTGCGTACTCAGCGAATTTCCAATGCATTGATATGTTTCTCACTAGTACATAAAGCCACTCACCAATTTTGACAAAAATACATTCATAAATAAGTTATTTATTACATTTTATTTATTCCCCATAAGAATAACATTAGGACTGAGTACGCAGGTTTGCTGCAACGAGGAAGATAAGAAATGATTTTTTATGCAATTATCAATATAACTGAACCAGGTGAAGCTACTTACCATGTTTTATTAATTTATGTTCATAATTAAGGGAGATATAAAACTTTACTTATTCTCCATAAGAATAGCATTAGGGCTGAGTATGCAGGTTAGCTGCTACGGGGACAATCAACAAAACATTTATTTTTTGTGCAATTATCAATATACCAGTACAACATGAAGCCACATACCAAATTTCATCAATATACATTAATAAATAATCAAGATATCAAATTTTATTTATTCTCCATAAGGATAACATTGGACAACGTACTGTGTTTAGCACTTTGAATATCTCTGCAACGGTTTGACGTAGAATCACAATTTAAACACCAAAATGATTGTTTTGTGGAGCTGAAGTGATTGGTAAAAGAAAATGTGAAGTTTAAAGTAAAATTAACTGAGGAAAAGCCAAAAACCTTTTTCCCATAAGATTAACATGGGAGATTTTATGAGCATGTTTTTTGGATTTTTTCCGCAACCACTTAACCTAGGTTAATAATTCAAAATACCATATTATTTGTTTTTTTAAGCTCTATAACATGGTCTAAACTAAAATTAAGTGTTTTAAAAATTTTAGGGTAAAAAATGCAAAAAACTGATTTTTGGAAAATTTAAAATCCCCATAAACCCCCCTTCCCATGGTCCGATTTTTCTGGTTTTCGAACTTAAAGTCATAAATGTCAGTTTACACATTTGAGCCAAATTTCATCGAAATCGGACGTTTTTTACTCAAGTTATCGCATTCACGGACACATATATAGATATATATATATATATATATATAGATATATATATATATATATATACATATATATAAATTTGAACGAATAGTGTTTTGGACATCTGGGGACATCAAAACAAAAAGTTATCATGGTCTCGGGCTTAAGTCTTACCATGAGACCTACGGTAATAGCTTCTTCCCTATAGGGGAAATTCGCTAATTCCCTATAGGGGAAATTCGCTAAAAGTGAATGAATGAGTTAAAATATAAATAAGGTAAACAATAAACGAGTTCGCATGCAGCACGCTGACGTGAGGGAAGTGAATTTCTACATAAAAACTTTTAAAACTCAAAATCAGTGTAAAAAACACATTTATTCCAATTTTTATTGAAATCTGAAAACATCGATTTGTTGGCTGTTCTGATGCTCCTGGTTTCATTTACCTGCAAGCTGGGAATACAATTTTGCGCATTATAATGTAAGAACGAGGCCCAGACTTGAAAGTAGGCTTGAGTTGCTGGGGATGATAATAGTACTCTAATGTAAAACCCCCATAACAGAACGTACTGTGTTTATTCAAAACAAATTTTCTTTAATAACTCGATAAATATGTATGCTAGAATGACGAGAGAGGGCTTAAAACTTTCGCCTCACTAAATCCCATCTTTTTACATGCATTAATTTTACATCCGGGGCTTTTCTGACCCTTTTGGGGCCCAAAAACTCGAAATTTTAAAGATTAATTCCCAAAAAAGGGGTTTAGAGTTTTCCGATTGTTTTGCCCAACGAACTTGTCCAACTGATTAGAGAAAGGAACGTCCCTACCAAATTTGAAGTAAATCGGACAAAAATGTGACCGCTAGAGTGCAAACACATATATATAGATGTATATGTATATATATATATATACACACACACACACACATATATATATATATATATATATATATATATATATATATATATATATATATATATATATATATATATATATATATACTATTTTGAACGACCCCCCAAAACGTGTTTAGGGGGTTACGTAAGGAACTTCTATGGTGGTCCCGGGCTTAAGTTTTACCGTGCGGGTCATACTAATAGTTCACTTTCCAAAGGAAATTAAGTAATAAAAGATATACAGACAAATAGGGTTATTAGTGTTCATCGAGCTATTATTTGTTTCTTAATTCCTCAATTTTTTCAAATATTGGATTTTGGATTTCATTCTGCATCACATTTCGAATATTATTAGGGTCATGTTTTTTGTTCTTATAGATTTGGTAGTCTTCTAATATGTTAATATTTTCACCTTTTTGTGCAATATTTAGAATTTGTATATTCTCTTAGATATTTTTTTAACTGAATTTAAAGAATATGTTCAGCAAATGCATATTTCTGTGTGGTTCGGTTGTTAGATTTTATAGATTGTATATTTTCACAAAATCTGCATTTAAAGTTTCTTCCTGACTGGCCTATATAAAATAATTATTAGTAGCCCTATTCGTGAACTCAAGTGAAAAATCAATGTATATATATATATATATGCGTGTCCGTTACCGCAATAACTTTTGAAAGAAGCGCCCGATTTTGATGAAATTTGGCACAAATGTGAAGAGTAACATTTATGACTTTAAGTTCGAAAACCAGATCGATCGGTTTATGGGAAGGGGGTTTTATGGGGGTTTAAAATTGTCCAAAAATCAGTTTTTTGAACTTTTTACCCCAAAATTTTTAAAACACTAGATTTTGGTTATAGCCATTTTATAGAGCTTAAAAAAACAAACAATTTAGTATTTTGAGCCATTAAGCTAGGTTTAGTGGTTGTGGAGAAAAGTAAAAAGATGTGTCCATAAAATTTCCTATGTTAATCTTATGGGAATACGGATTTTAGATTGTCCTCAGATAATTTCACTAAAAACTCCACATTTCTTTCTACCAATCAGTTTAGCTCTACAAAACAATTGTTTTGGCGTTTTAATTGTTGTTTTACGTCCAACTGTTGCAGTGATATTCAAAGTGCTAAACACAGTACGTTGTCCAATGTTATCCTTATGGAGAATAAATAAAATTTTATATTTAGATCATTTATATATGTATATTGATGAAACTTAGTATGTGGCTTCAATTAGTTGTGGTATATTGATATTAGCACAAAAAAATGGTTTCTGTTGATTTTCCCGGTAGCAGCAAACCTGCATACTCGGCCCCCATGTTATTCATATGGAGAATAAGTAAAGTTTTATATCTCCCTTAGTTATGAACCTAAATTAACAAAACTTGGTATGTAGCTTCACCTGGTTGAGTTATATTGATAATTACACAAAAACACATTTCTTATCTTCCTTGTTGCAGCAAACCTGCGTACTCAGTTATTAAATTTTTCTAATGGAGAATAAATAAAATGCTATATATCACTTATTAATGAATGTATTTTTGTGAAACTTGGTAAGTGGCTCTAGGTAGTAGTGGTACCCCATTCTAAGTATCCCATCTAGGTAGTAGACTTGATATGCATTGGAAATTCGCTGAGTACGCAGGTTTGCTGTGGCAGGGGTATTTACAACTACAAACTGAATATCGGGAATTAACGTTTTTATCTGCTTATAATGATGTTGATATTTATTCAGGATAGTGATATCAAATCGTTATTTTTTCACCCAACACTCATTGCTTTCTTTTGAAAAATGTAATTTTTAGTTATTACTCAGTGAAAACAGTTTGTATTCGTTGTTTACTTTTTGACGTGGCACTGTGTTTACCGTCGCTGTCGTCTCTCGTCTACATGTCTAGCTGAGTCCTGAGTGAGGTCTACGGTTAGGCCTACGCCTGATAAGTTCGGCATTCGGCAGATAGTTTGATTATTCGCAAAATTATGTTACAGTAATTAGTTGCAATGCCTAAAAATTGAACTATTTATGAAATTGGCAGCTTAAAGCCCCTAGAGATTAATTTTATGATTTGAAAAAATATCAAAACATAATTTACAATTTAAAACATCTAATTACCCAACTTTCATACTCAACTTGGGGGGGGTCAACATTTTGCAATTTATTAATCAGCCTTATAACAGGTACGGTACAGGTGTCCTCTTTTCCAAACCAGAGAATATGGTAACCCTAGATAAGACTTGTTTTGGCTTCCCGAGGGTTTGAAACATGAAAATATGCAAAGATTTCATAATTCCAAGCAATGTACAGACATAACTCTAATTATATATATATATATATATGTGTGTATATGTATATAAATTTGAATGAATAGTGTTTTTGACATCTGGGGACCTCAAAACAAACAGTTATCATGGTCTCGGGCTTAAGTCTTACCATGAGATTTATGGTAGTAGCTTCTTCCTTATAGAGGAAGTTTGCTAAAATGATGTAGGTTTATACTAACTGGTTTTTACATTGCAGATTTGAAGAAGCAAAGAAAAAAATAGCCGTAAAGTATGATGAGATAGAAAGAGCATTGATTGAAGAGTTTGTTGAAGCTCATCGCAAGTATGATGTGGGGCGAATGAAGGAAATTGCATCGATCTTATCACACTTCAAGGGGTATACTCAGTGTATTGATGCGTTCATAGAGCACAGTCAATCGGTACTGCCAACTTGTTCTACTTATAATTTAATTTTTGACAAAACTTAATAGTCTAAGATCCAATGACCAAAAAACTTAATAGTCTAAGATCCAATGAACAAAATATCATGCAATTCTGAATCTTATGTAATGCCTAGCTGTTACCCGCTTCATCCATGAAACTTCAACACTAACCTGACCAGCACAATCAAATCTTTGTTTACATTTTACCTTATGACTTCCTTTGCAGTATCTGTTAAACATCTTAACTGCAGCTGGTAATTTTATAAACAATTTCCTCCCATAAGATTTGCATTAGAACTTACAGGGCCCTAGGGGTGGAGTCCTAAGGTTGGATATAGACAGGTTTATGTGTTAATGTGGTATATAAGCTGTGTTCATGCCACATTACAGCTAATTGGTCCAGTAGTTTTTGCCTAGTGGAATTTTAAACATCCATACATTCACATTTATAATATTAGTAAGTAGTATATTATCAGTAGTATAATAATATTATAATCTACTCCAGCAACCATCTGACCAAATCTGACTAAAATAATGCAGTACAAAACTATTGACAATAATTGTCAAGGTGAATTATTCACCTTTAATCCTCTATTTAAATAGAATTAAATCCATTCGGCACCTAAAATTCTGAATGAAATAAATAAATAACATTGTTTAAGACATTGTGATAAGGAGTTTGCAAATTAAAATGCTTTGTTGTAGCATACCTTCATTGCCATCAAATTTTTAATGGAATGTACATTTTTCTTGAGTTTGTGTACATTTTAATATTTTGAGTTGTCATAAGTTTCCTTATATGATTTTTCAGTACTGTGTCTGTTGGTGATATATTTGGTATTTTACTATTGTGACAGAGGTTGTGAGGTTTTATGTTTAAAATAAGTCAGCACTGCTAGTCTAGTACCTGTTGCTCCTCAGCAAGTAATATAGTTCCAAGTGTAAGATAACAATTTTATTGTGCCAGTCAAAATAATTTCCTTCATATCACATTTTCAATTCCAAAACTTTGTCTGTTTTTGCCACATCCCAACCTAACCTAACAACTACCTCAAACAGCCGCATTAAGAAATAACAAACACAATGTCCTTCCCCAAAATGGAAGATTTGACGCTCCCAAAACTTTCTTTGAGTCCCCGGCATAGTGAAAAAGTATCAAGTATCAAGTGTTGTGTTTTTATATCTTATGTATTTCCAGAACACATTTGGAGGTAAAGATGTGTTTAGTGACGTCATTCCAATGTGTGAAAAGAATTTCACACTTATGACGGAGGTGTTCAACAATCCTGAACAAGTGATGGGCAAATTTGTCTTGAACATTTATCACTTTAAGCTGCAGGTAATAAATCTTTGATAAATTTGGTGGCAAAATATAATTATTGGTCTCAAATGTATTCTGATTAATCCCCTTGACAAGTTTTTTATTGATTGTGTATGAGTTGTCATTATGAGTGTGTATCAAACAACTGCACTGATCATATTTCAATTAGCACACCAACAAACTCCACCGTAGGTTATCCAACATAGTGAAAGTTACGAGTAATATACTATACAAATACAATTAGGTACTGTATAGTTTTGGAACGCTTTACCTAAAAGCGGTTTTTTCATTAATGTCCCTCGAAAAATTTCTTTGGGTAGATGTAAAACAAAGAGAAAAAGGTTTGAATATGAAAAATGCATTCAATCAAAATATTTGTATTACATTATCATCAATATAAGTACAGTGCCACTATTGTAATCAGATCAATACATTTTGCAAATAAGATTATTTTATTCAAAGATAAATTGAAAACAATAACATTGATAAATGATTCAACAGAATATCCTTTTGTTATGTAAATCTAGAAAAATCTGATTAAATTAAACACATGAGTAAAAACATATAGTATTCAGGGATATAACAGTCACAAAAATGCATCTTAGGAATTTAGGTTACTTAATCAATTAAAGTTACAATTTTCAAGTCCAGTCAAAAAAAATTTAGAGTGTAGAAGGGTTGGTCTTCTAGCCAAGTCTTCAGGCGCTCTAGCCCAAGCGCCATTCATTACTTTATGAGTAATACTTTTATTAAATCATCAATATTTCCTATTTTTAAAATGTTTTGATGTTTGAAATATTCATACTTTTAGCCTTTGTTTGAAGATGTTTATCACAACAATCAACGATACAACACTAGAAACTAACTAATCATGTATTAAATATATTTGTTTGTGATATTTAATAATCATTCATCCTCATACAGGAAAGACAAGTCTAGTCCATATTAGGAGATTTCCATACATTGTTACCGCTAACACTATTGACATTTGATAATAATTAAAAAATCTGATTTAATTGATATCCTTAAGGCAGAGGTTTAAAAGCACCTTCTGTATTTTGCTCAATTAATATAAAATGCTACTTATTGTCTCATGTTTGTTAAACTGGTACCTGAATAAATAGGAGAAAATCAGAAAATATAAGGAGTTTGTGAGACAGTGTATACGTTTTTTAAAAGCCATTCTCTGGACACCATGATTTAATTTTTAAGATGAAATGAACTGTTTTAATTGGACTTAAATTTGCTATTAAAAATATCCATTAACAATTATTTTTACAGAAATTCATTGTTGGAAAACTCTCAGATAAATCAGACACAGATAAATATCTTAAAAACCTCATGGATTTATATAGCAGGTAAGTCCTTTACAAATATATTGGTGTATATAGTTAAGATGTTTTGTCAGTTTTTAATATCTAATAAAGTTTGTATCGACCAAAGTTGTTAAGGTTAATGAGAATGATAAAATAGTAAGATAAGATGTAATATAGTGGAACTTCAATAATTCGGATTTCAAGGGACCAGTAAACAAATTTGAATTACCGGTATCCAAACCCTGCTAGAGTGCTAGGTTATGAGATGTGATAAGACTGCCAAGCAGTTAGTTATTTTTATGAATCAGCTGTAGCTATTTCCACAGAGCACGTGGAATTGCTTCCTAAACCAGTTCCAGCTGCAGCTAGTTTAACTAGTGCTACAGATGTTTTCAGAACGATCTGCTACAACTGTTTTTGGAACAAATCGTTGCAGCGCTAACAACAGCTGTAACTAGCTGAATTCTAGTTCACTTGGAAAGGTTGGAACTGTTTTTTTTCATCCTGGAGCATAGTTCCAGTTCCTGCTGCCGAGAGACACCTCTAAGTGGGGTAAAGATCCGAGACTTTGGCCTCATGCCAACTGTGCAACTGTTTTTGGGCAATCCTAGTAGTGATAACTGTATTATAGCCGTTTGTTTATCTAAAAAAAGTGAACGATTAGCATGACCCGCACGGTGAAACTTAGTCCGGGACCACCATAGAAGTTCCTGACGTGAACCCCTGAACACGTTTTGGAGGTCGCTCAAAATGAGATATATGTGTTTGCCCGTTCAGCCTTTTCCTGTCTATTTTCTAGACTTTTTTGCTCACTTCTTATCACCTGCCCCAAACAAATCTTTCCCACTTACGGAAGTCAGTTCTGACCAACTATGCATCAATTTAAATTTAGCTGAACATCAATGTAGGCTATTAAAATAATTTGCAAAACTAAAAGGGAACAAAACATGATAACAATTAAAATTGCAGAGCATTATTGGAATTAGGATAAAGCAGTACGACACTTATTTTTGTTTTAAAATTGTCGACAGAGTGCACTGGTGGTCCAAATTGCTTCTCGATGTCACTTTTTTAGCGAATTTCCCCTATAGGGAAGAAGCTATTACCGTAGGTCTCATGGTAAGACTTAAGCCCGAGACCATGATAACTTTTTGTTTTGAGGTCCCCAGATGCCAAAAACACTATTCATTCAAATTTATATATATGTATATATATATCTATATATATATATTAAAAATTAATAAAATAAAAACTGAGTACCCTTGTTTATGATTTTTATATTTAAACCATTTTATTATTTTATATGGTTTGAATATAAAAATCATAAACAAGGGTACTCAGTTTTTATATTATTAATTTTTAATATAATAGTAGCCCTTACCAGTGAATCGAATAAAAGTTTCACATATATATATATATATCTATATATGTGTCCGTTAACACGATAACTTGAGTAAAAAACGTCCGATTTTGATGAAGTTTGGCTCAAATGTGTAAAATGACATTCATGACTTTAAGTTCGAAAACCAGAAAAATCGGACCATGGGAAGGGGGGTTTATGGGGGTTTTAAATTTTCCAAAAATCAGTTTTTTGCATTTTTCACCCTAACATTTTTAAAAAACTTAATTTTGGTTTTGCCCATGTTATAGAGCTTAAAAAAACAAATAATTTAGTATTTTGAATTATTAACCTAGGTTAAGTGGTTGCGGATAAAATCCAAAAAAACCTGCTCATAAAATCTCCGATGTTAATCTTATGGGAAAAAGGTTTTTGGCTTTTCCTCAGTTTATTTTAATGTAAACTTCACATTTGCTTTTACCAATCTGTTCAGTTCCACAAAACAATCATTTTGGTGTTTAAATTGTGATTCTACGCCCAACCGTTGCAGAGATATTCAAAGTGCTAAACACAGTACGTTGTCCAATGTTATCCTTATGGAGAATAAATAAAATTTGATATCTCGATTATTTATTAATGTATGTTGATGAAACTTGGTATGTGGCTTCAAGTAGTACTGGTATATTGATATTTGCACAAAAAATTGATTTTTTGTTGATTATTCCTGTAGCAGCAAACCTGCGTACTCAGCCCCCATGTTATTCTTATAGAGAATAAGTAAAATGTACTGACTCCCTTAATTATGAACATAAATTAATAAAACTTGGTATGTAGCTTCACTTGGTTGAGTTATATTGATAATTATATAAAAACCCATTTTTCTGTTCCTTGTTGCAGCAAACCTGCTTTCTCAGCCCCCATGTTATTCTTATAGAGAATAACTAGAATGTCATATATCGCTTATTTATGATTGAATATCGATGAAACTTAGTATGTGGCTTCGCCTAGTTAAATTCTATTTATATTTGCATAAAAACCAATTGTTTCTGTTCCTTGTTTCAGCAAACCTAAATACTCATTACCAATGTTATTCTTATGGAGAATAATTAAAATCGCTTATATGTGAATATATTTTTATGAAACTTGGTTTGCGGCTTTATGTGGAATTCAGACAAATATTATGCATTGGAAATTCGCTGAGTCCGCAGGTTTGCTGCGAGGGGGGTATTTTATTTCCTGTGTCTGTTTCAGCCTCAAATAATCTTCAACTTCGCCTCATTGGGTAGAGTTTTGCCATCAAGTTTTTGACCCTGCAAACACTTAGTAAAAACACAACCTAAAAACTACGTTTCACTCACTACACTCAGAACCTCTTTTGAAACTCGCACTAACTCAACACCAGACACAAATCTAATAAAATCAAAACCATTTTATTTAGAAAAATACATAATTTACAACAATATGAAACCGTTCCTTATTTATGAAATGAAATCCTGACATAGGTGAAACCCATGCATTAGGATGAGTGTGTTTGATATGCGTGTTGCTCATCAACATAAATTTGTCGGTTGTTTTACCAACACCATGAGCACCAGGGAAAGAGATGTAGTGGGGAGGGAGGTAGGAATTTCCGATAGAAAGTCACTGGAGGTTTGGAGAGTGAACAACTTCAACTTATAGAGGTTCTCTAGTCACTACTTCGACTTATACAGGTATGGCGATTGTACAGATTCGAGTTATAATAGAGGTTTTACAGCTAAAACTGAGTTATAGAAGTGTGGCGACAGGCCAAGAATACTGCAAAAATTCCAGTTATCGAGGTGTTTCCTGCTAATCCTTCGACTTAAAGAGGTAAAATAACATAGCATTAGGTAGGCAAGTTCAAGAGGAATGACAAAAATTCGAGTTATCAAGGAATTTGAGTTATTGAGGTTCCACTGTATATTGATTATTTATAAATGTATACTAAAGAAACTTGGTAAGCGGCTTTATGCGCTATTATATGCATTGGAAATTATTCGCTGAGTACGCAGGTTTGCTGCGACGGGGGTATTTTGATAAATCATACCCCTATATAACATAGAGACCATTTTTATAAAGAGAACTCTTCACAGTTACAAAATATAATATGAAAGCAGCTTTTGAAATGTTTCTGAAAGTAACTCACCAATTTTGAATATATTAAGTGAGAAGCATGAAAACTAGTTTTTTTGTTGATACTTTAATATTAAAAGATGAAGAGGTAGGGAAACCCAAAGGAGAGATAAATTTAATTTCTGATAAGAATAATTAGGCCTACTAGATTGATGAAATGTTTATGACAAAATGTTTAATTACATGAACATTGCAGAACAACGCAGCTGTCTAAGGAGTTGTCCCGTTTCAAAATGGGCACGGATGACTCGTACCTCAACACGCTCACTAGGAATATTTTCCAAAAGTATTTTGACTCGTACATCAGGTTAGTAATATAGAAAGAGATCAAAAAATTTGAAATAACAATTATAAAATCCAACTTTTTATTTTGGGTGAATTTTGTATTAGTACAGTGTTTGACATAATTTTAATGATAAAATTCAGGTTTTTAAACATTTTTATCGTCAATGTTCTATGGAAAAATTATATATTTGAAAAAAACACAACTTAATGATTGATAAATACAACAATGATTGTAAACTGCAAAAATATAATGGCAAGCAATAACTTTCCATATAATCTGATACGATAGTGTAAAATAGCATCCAACAAGTTTGATTATAAGTATCAAAATCACATTTTTAGGGCTATACAAATCTATGTCACGAAAAATTTGAAATTTGTATATATATATATATATATATATATATATATATATATATATATATATATATATATGTATATATATAAGCAATGTTTACAGAGGGTGATTTTGTTATAAGAACATAGTGTGTTCTTAAATAAAATGGTTTCGTTATTTGAGATTTTACTTTAAAACTCACTTAACTTTAAAACTTAAATCTCGTATAAAATGTTCCAATGGAGTATCTTTATATATAATTCTGTAAGCAAAATTGTTAAAATTGTGGGAGTTTGGCAAACTGCAAGATGATGAGAGATGGCTCAAATTAAAGGTCTCGATCTCAGGGACTCTATTTCCAAAAAGTTACCAGCAAACAAGAAATAACGTAAAACATCCCCCATAAGAAAATTGTGGGAATTTAAAAACGTCTGCATTGGTGATATTAAAACATGTGATTAAGAATAAGAATATTTTATTTCCGTTATAAGGTTTACAAGCAGGCATAGTCACTTAATACAATTCATTATTTTAAAACTACGTTTACATCATCAATAAATTCTTGTACATTATAAGGGCACAATTTAAAAAAATAACTTATAAAAACTTTTTTTAAATTTTGCATCACTTAAACATATAATTTCATATGGTAACAAATTATATAATCTTTTAGACTGTTCTATAAAACTATTAGATGTCGTGCAATATTTACATTGACTAGACCTTAAATTGTATTTATTTCTAGTGCTCTAGTTGTGATAAAATTCATTTGTGTCATTTTTATTAAAATTATTTTTTGCATACATTGAGCAGTTTAAAATATAAATAGCTTCCAAACTTAAAATATTAGCTTCTCTAAACAATGGTTTGCTACGAGTCCTCATATTTACATTAAAGATAATTTGTATTGCTCTTTTCTGTAATAAAAAAAGTTTTTTCTTATAATTACTACCACCCCATAATACAGTACAATAATTAAGATAAGCATGAACATGAGCAAAATACAGACATTTTAAAGAATTAAAATTTAAACTACACTTTATTCAACATAAATATCACTTTAGCTAGTTTTTTTGACACCAAATCTATGTGAACTCTCCACTTCAAGTCGGACTCAATATAAATTCCCAAAAACTTGACACACTTTTTTTATAATCTCTTATTTAAGTTAATATTTAAGTCTTGGGTTTTTGAACACTTTAAAACAAATTTTTATATATACACCAGTCTTCAATTAGATTATTAGTTTCTTTTAAAACTTATGTGGATGATAACAAGTCTTTACATTGTATTTGCACAGCTAAATCATCTGCAAATAAATAGGGTTTGTTCTGAATGTTTAGTGGCAGATCATTTATATATATAATGAAACAGACAGAGCCCAAAATTGAGCCTTGAGGAACTCCATGTTTTACTAATTTAAATTCAGAAAAACGGCCTTGATAATAAACACTCCGATATGTCACTCAGATAGGATGCAAAAAACTGTAAATCTTGTCGTCAAACTTGTAATGAGCATATTTTTGAAACAAAATTTCATGAGACACTGTGTCAAACACCTTCTTCATGTCATACAATTTTAGTAATACTTTATTTTTACTTTCCAGTTCTTCTAAACAAAAATTAATCAACTATTTAGCTGCATTGTTGGTGCCTCTTTTTGCTCTAAACCCAAATTGACATTGATTAAAAAGATTATTTCCCTCAAAATAAGAAACAATTTGGCCCTTAACTAAACTCTCTAAAACTTTGCTAATAACAGGAATAATACTGATTGGCCTATAACTACTTCTAGTAAAAACAGCTGTAAGGTCACGTGTATAAACTCTCTAAAACTTTGCTAATAACAGGAATAATACTGATTGGCCTATAACTACTTCTAGTAAAAACAGCTGTAAGGTCACGTGTATAAACTCTCTAAAACTTTGCTAATAACAGGTATAATACTAATTGGCCTATAACTACTTCTAGTAAAAACAGCTGTAAGGTCACGTCAAAAACTCTCTTAAACTTTGCTAATAACAGGTATAATACTGATTGGCCTATAACTACTTCTAGTAAAAACAGCTGTAAGGTCACATGTATAAACTCTCTTAAACTTTGCTAATAACAGGTATAATACTAATTGGCCTATAACTACTTCTAGTAAAAACAGCTGTAAGGTCACGTGTATAAACTCTCTAAAACTTTGCTAATAACAGGTATAATACTAATTGGCCTATAACTACTTAAATCTAATTTATTTTTATACACAGGAATTACCTTAATACATTTTAAACAGTCAGGATAATTTCCTTCTTTTACACAAAGATTGAACAAGTAAGTAACTACTTAAACAATATACTGAGCAGTCATTTTTAAAATGTGTGAATTCATCCAGTAAACATCAGGACATTTACTATTGCTTTACTTACACATTTCTCCGTAAACCTGTTCAACAGTAAAAGTTGTCAATTTAAATTTTAAATTCTGGTAAGAACTATTATTAATTACATCAATGTAATATTTTGAAGAATTATTGGATGCAGGTAAACTATCAATCAGCTGTTCGAAATCATTCAGAAAATGTACATTCTGAGGGTCTAAGTTAGCTTCACTTAAACCTTTTCTGTTGTCACATGTTTTTTTTTTTAATAATATTCCACAACTCCACACAACTTTATACTGATTATTTAAGGTTCTTATTTTATTAGAATTGCAATTAATTTGTGCTTGCTTGACCGGGTTTCTATAAATTTGTTTCATCTTTTTATACTTGATTCTATGACCACATTACCAGTAGTTTTAAATTCATCAACTAACTCCATACATTTCTGTTTCAAGCAACGCAATTCACATGTATACCATTGCTTGTCTATTTTTCTCAGCTTTTATTTTATCCGCCACTACAGAATATCCGTATTTAACAGGAATGTTCAATTCTAAAATATACAAAAATATGTCGACAAAATAATTGAATTTGTCATAATATTTTCTAAACAATAAATATTTATCAAATTGACACTACGTTACATATATCACACAATTTATCACAGTTAAGTTTATTTAACCCTAGGAGTGGCGATCCGCCGGTTTCCGGCGGATTTTTGTGTCGCCTATTGTGGCGACCGCCGGTTTCCGGCGGATTTTGACCGAAAATTTTGCAACGTAAATAAACCTCTATTAATCAACTCAAAAGTGAATAATATATATATCATTCGACAGATAATATTCTGAACTTTCATTTTATTACATAAACAAACCCTGTAGCAGGTATATAACAATGTCACCGCAATTAGAAATCAAATGAATTTTAGGCGCGACACGATACTTGCAGCCGACACTTGGGAAATGTCAAAACATGACTTTTTTGAAATTACCCACCTCGGGTAATTTTCGTCGCACGATGTTGCGGGAAGTACCAATGCACAGCCAAGGAGTTATATTTCATTTTGGTATGGAGTTTTAGATCGATATATTGATTTGACAGATCATATGATTTTATAAACACAGATGATTTTTGTTCTTCTGTAAAATGGCGATCCGCCGGAAACCGGCGGATTGCAAAATCGAATATATATCCAGTGTAATGTTATATTTGCATGACATATAATATCTTATTTGAAAGAAGAAAGAATGGCGAATAATTCGGTGTTGCGCGATGGCAGCATTGACTCCACCGTCAGCTGCTATGAGTTAATAATTATTACAAGGCTATTTTTCTAATAAAAATATTTTCCGAAGTGACTGCGTACACGTCCAATATAAGGGCAAATTCACTTCGCTACCGCTTAGGTTATGTTGGGTTAGGTTACGTTACGTTATGTTTCGTTAGGTTAGGATATGTTAGATTACGTTAGATTAGGTTAGGAGGTTTTCTGGCTCTCAATTTGTTTTAAAAATCACAGGAAAAGTAACGTACGGTGCATAATTTGGAACGGACGTGAACAGTAGCGGCTCACGTCGGACGTGTACGTAGCCACTGCCAATATTTTCCATTCGAGAAATCGTGTTTGATATTTTCGTGTTTTATAACTATTATCAGTGAGTTATTACTAAATAATTTATTATTACGGAGTTTTTAGTGTAAGTGAAGTGTTTGTGTGTATATAACAGTAATCTTTATGCATTATATTATGCATAAATATTACTGAAGTGTGACAAATAGTGTTTATAAAGTGTTGTGTTTACTCCTACATAGGCCTAGTGAAATTTGCCAAATCCGCGACTGTTTAGTGCTACATAACACATATAAAAACAATAATTTACCCTAAGTGTTATACATTTTTATGTAGGTAATTGAATGTACTACAGCATGGTTATATTGGTTTGGGGGTAAAATATTTGGTCAAAAAGTTATATACTAAAAACTGTGAAATTTTTTTTCCAAATACGCAAAAATTCCAAAACATTATTTTATTTACATGTATTTATAAGTGACAATAATTTTTTACCATAAACCTATGACTTTTTTGGATTCCTTACTTCATTAGCTCTACAAATATATATATATCATTATTAATATACATATATATTACATTACTTATTTACATCACAAACTAACACTGTACAGTTTACGCATTTTTCGGGTTTCCGTTTATTATTACATTATGCCCCAAAAAACTTATAACAAAATTCTTTCCCCAACATGTTATATATTTATATGTAGGGAATTAGATTGTCTACAAAATGTATATAATGAATTTTCCATAAAAAATCTGTGGAAAAAAGTTTACCCTGGCTGCTTTTGAAATTTCAAAAAAAAAAATCAAAATTTTCTTATTCTTTTCACTTACCGGGAAAAAATGTCTAGATCTTTATTATTTTACTATTTCTAGAATCTCCTGTTCTTTCTGAACAAAATGAATATAAAGTTAACTTGTTTACTCTAACGGTTGAATTTATATGGATTTTTAAAAAAAGGTCTGCAAAATCGCCAAATTTAGCTTGCCACACTACGCGTTAACATGGCGCCACTCCTAGGGTTAAGGATCTTAATAACTTACAGTTCATGCTCTTATTGGAATTTTCTCCATCACTAACTAGGTTAACAGATAACAATACAAGATGGTGATCAGATTCAGGAGTAGGGATCACCCTTCCCATCCCTGTGAATATCAGTGACAATATTATCAATGCAACTACCCAACATTTTTACCTTTTTTCATATTTGGCCTGGTGATTTCTAAAATTGATAATCAGATTAAACTTTTGAGCTTATGAGTGTCTTCTTAACTGACATGTTTGTGTTCCTTCTTATATTGTTTTATTTTCCTCAGCATGTAAAGAGTAAACAAATATAAGGTAATCCAGAGTATTGTAGCAAGGTTAGGGACTATGGCCCCTTCAAGTCACTAGTTCTTAAGTACATTTTTATTTTTTTCAGTATCGAGACCAAAAGTTTGAAGGAGAAATGCATGACAATACTAAACAAGTATTATGAATCCAAAGGTCACCAGAAAAGACAACTTCAAGTTGGAGGGTAAGTTGATCACACTTTGAGACAGTATCTGTTTACTAAAAACACATCATCACCCGAGTCAAACCACAATAACTGATTACTTGAGATCCTAACTTGGAATTGTCTATATCCGTATTTGAGCTAAAGTTTGTTAGGAACATAGCTATTATATCCGTAAAACACAAAACATAACATATGCCTATTCTCATTCTGAAAACTTTTAGGGTTCCGCCCCCCTGACCTTCAAGATACAACCATCTTGCAGAGACTGGTGAAGCTTAAATTCGGTAGAAAAATAGCTGATGCTGACAAATAGACTAATAATTGGATTTCATCTACTTTTATAAAAGCTAAGGATGAACATATTCCCTTAACTACAGAATGCAGGTATTCTTAATTTGCAAAACTTAAAAAATTTAGTTAAGGCGTAAGAAAATTGATTACAAGAAAAAAAGTTATGAAGTCAAAGACAAATTTGAATGTAAAAACTAGGGGTTTGCGGTACCAGAAATTTAAGGTCGGTTCGGTACGGTAAATATTGTTGTACCTCGGTTCTCGGTACAAAATCGGTACGGTACGCGGTAATAAAATAGCCGTAATTTATCATAGCCTAAGTGTATTCGGAAACCAAACAGAACAAATAGAGAGAAAATATTTTTAAAGAAAAACATACTAGCAGACATAAAAATGTTATTTGGGTAAGCTTTTGATTATAATTTGTAATAGTTCACAAATATTTATACAGGCCTAATAACAAAAATAATGTGTTAATCACATGAATAAAGAAAGAAAGCCCAATATATACATAACCCCAATGTATATAATATATAATTCCCTTTACGTAAAATAATTATGTTAATTTAGTTATGTAGGCTTATTTCATCTATAAGATAAGATTTTGTTGTTTGTATTTGTAATAATTTCACATAGATACCATTTATTCAATTTCCCCCATATTCACTAGATAAACTAGATTCACTAGATGTTAGATAATTTCCAAGGTAATTGAAATTGTAAAGCTATCTCAAATACATTTCATATGTATATAGATAATGAAAATTGATCTCAAACAAGATAATACAAATAGTAGTCACATAAAACACAAATAAGACACATCTATTTCTTTATAAACTTTTATTTACAAGTAAGACGATAGAATAATAATAAAAGAAAGGAAGATATGTTTGTGTATTTTCAAATTAAATACAGGTTGTATGAATTATAAATTACAGCCTCCAACAAATTTTAAATCCTATAACCAAGTAACGCAACAGAATAAGAATTTGTATTGCAATCAGATGACACATACTCAGCAGACGTCAAAACTCAAAGTTTCGAGTACTCGCACACCCCTATTGTATAGTAACTCGCTGTAACTCGTAACAGAAGTCAACGGCGATGGCGGTTCATCAAGAATCAAGAATCCATCACAATCACTCATTGTTTGCTTAAAATAGTTAAAGGCTATCACAAAACTTGTCATCAAGGCTTGTTCAAAACATTTATCAACAAAGACGACGAGCGATCAGTGGAAGTGATGATTACGTCCAAATGTCATCGTCACACAAAGAGTATACCCAGAAAGTGAATATCAGAGAGAAAGAAACACGCAGTTTCCAAAATTATGATATACACCATAAAATTATGAACCAATGTAGGCTAACCTTTTTTATTTGTTACAACAGTAGTGTGTGTAAAATTATACGTAGTAATCAACGTTTTAGCAATGAAACTAATATTTAACCTAAACACTTCTAAACCGTTCACGGCATATTAAATATTTAATTCAAAACGTTTCTTTCAGTTGGTTTAATTTCTATCCATGAAACGTTAGGAAGTGTCATAATGCCTATTAGGAAAATGTTATGACAAGCCCGATTTGTGTTTTTGAATTGATGTGCATGTTATTACGTTTGCATATCAAAATAAGTGTCAACCTTCTGCATGATATTACTCTCTGTAACACACGATCGTAGATCAGAATGTGTTTGCCAAATGTTAGGCGATTATAAGTAGTGTCAAGTACTCATTTGAGGTTAGGGGGCTGTTATACAATCGGCAATGTAACACACAAAACGGTGTTATAATTTCGTTGATATTAAAACAAACAGATATTTATGTGTTTACCCCTCAGTTAAATTTAATGGTTAAATGTCATACAAATTCGGTTGTAGGTTTTTGTTTACGTTTATACCACCTCCATACACTGGGCCAAGTCTAGGCGAGCAAAGACGAGCTTGACAGTGTAAATGCGTAGTAGTTTGTTGTTATTAACCTCTGTTACTCTCGACGTTTATGTACATTTTTACATTACTCGCCTAGTCGTACGTAACTCAACGAAACATTCGGCCAGTCTGTGGAGGCGGCTTTATCAATGCTGTAAAGGCATCTCGTCATCATTCGTGATCGTGAACCTATAAACTCGTGAACGCCGGTCAAAGTTTTAAGTTGCTGTCGTGAACAAAGGCGTGTCAACAGACAAAAAAGATGTTATGAATAAAACTGAAGGAAAATATTTGGTTTATAAACAGTGAGTATTGATTTTTTGTAGTTCTAGGCTGTACCGTACCGACTTAGTACCGACGCCGTTAGTGATACCGAACCGAATTCAGTAGTTTGTTTTGTACCGAACCGGTACCAATTTTTCGGTGCACCGCAGACCCCTAATAAATACTTACAAATAGTTCAAATAACATTTGTAAATCAACATGAAAAGCAATAGGGAATTATGTTGAAAAAATAAAAAAAAGATATTTTCTTAACAGTTTTTTTTTTTTTTTTCTTAACAGATATTACTAGTTGATAAACCTGAAGCCATTTTATCTGTTTTCTTCCACCATGGTCGAGTCTCACATTATACTTAATGTGGATTCACTATTCTCTTTAAATACTAATGGGTTTTGATGATATACTAATGCCGATCGTAAAACTTGCTATTACTTGCTATTGACCAATCAGAGAAACCTCTAGTACATTTAAACAACTCATCCTTTATTTCTGGCATCTACACGACTGAAGGTATCCAAACTCATACCACTCTTTAAATTGTTTCCAACCACTGTCAATAATATCTTCTTTTTCTAAATTATATGAGCGAGTTGTAGACCATTACTATTTTTATGCTAGATCAATGGGGTCAGTAATTAAGTGAATTGCGTAAAATTACCTTGTTTGAGATGATATTAATACAAATTAAATTGAAGTGTCTGGCTTCATGCAGACACTTCATTCTACTAACATCTATTCAACAATTTTCAACCAAATTCAATATTTTTTTATATCCCAGTAAAACCAAATTTATACATTTTTCTGCCACAGAGAAGAAAAATAAATGTCATGTTTCAAATATTAGTTTAAATTAGGGGTGTGCGAGTAGTAATTTTTTTAATCGAGTCGAGTCGAGTAGTGCCACTTATTTTCGAATTTTGAGTATTTTCGAGCGAGTATTTGCCATCAGTTGGTAGTTTAAAGTAGTGTAATGGGATTTGGATACCACCCTAGATTTGATAACCTAAACATGGTTTCTAACTAATACATGAGGAGCAATACAAAGTTTTGGCCAGTACAATCAAACTGGATTACGTATTGACAAACAAAACATGGTTTGACATTCGATTCCAGCCGATGAAACAGGGCCCGGTTGTCATTTTGCCAAATTCACCTGGTCCAGACATCGCTTATAATCACTAAATGACGAAATCGTTAGTCACGGCTGAAATTACGCGGTCCGATCATAATTTTCGGGCGATTTTACGTGATGCGATCGCCTTTTGCGGCCGTTCCTACGCGTTTTGGCCGGTCGCATTCGTTAATGATCGTCCGGAAATCGGTGGGAAATACTCGCTCGATCTTTCGAGCAGTTTTCAAAACTTAGAGTATTAAAATACTCGGCCGAAAACTCAAGTTTCGAGTACTCACACGTTTAAATGAATATTTTTTTAAATAAGCTAATGAAACAAACTTGCATGCACTATCTATTGAGAGTCATCTTAATTTGAACCTCGGATTGCTAAAGATTGTAAAAAATAGCAACAGGTATCTTTGTTTTAAGAAAATGATTACCTGTTTTTGATATTAATACTATGTGATCGGTATATTTTGCATTCATACATTCTCATATCTCTTTTGGCTTGATTATGTGTAGCACAGCAACTGAAAATTTAAAAAATCCTAGTATTCCAAAAGGTATAAAATTAAAATACTAAAATTGAAGTGTTTTGAATCAAAAGAACATTTTCCAACTTTAGGAATCACGACTGTGTACAGTCCGTACATTTTAAAATTAGTCTTGGCATTAAGAAGGTATTTTAACTGTTCACATTTGTTAGATTTGAAGATTAACTATTACACATAGAATTGTTTTGTAAGTTCAAGTTTTTTTAGGGAAAACAATCGTATGCATTAAGGCTGTCCTCAGGAATAAAATACCCCCGTCGCAGCAAACCTGAGTACTTAGCGAATTTCCAATGCATGCACATGATTCTCACTACCACATAAAGCCACTTACCAAGTTTCATAAAAATACCTAAATAAATAATTGACCTATAGCATTTGATTTATACTCCATAAGAATAACATTAGGGCTGAATACTCAGGTTTGCTGCAAAAAGAAAGAGAAGAAATATGATGTTGTGTAATAATCAATGTAAATCAAACAGGTGAAGTTACATACTAAGTTTTATTAATTTATGTCCATAATTAAGAGAGATATAAAACTTTACTTACTCTCCATAATAATAACATTAGGGCTGAGTATGGAGGTTTGCCGCTACGGGTATAAATCAACAAAAAATAAATTGTTGATAAATGATAAATGATTTTTATTGAGCCATCCAGCACATTTGGTACAATAAGCCAAGTCATGCTTAACTAACTAAAACTAAGACAAACCATGCTACAAACCATCCAGGCTCTCAAAACAAACACTTCATGCTTTGTGCAATACAAACTTACATACCTTAAATAAGCCTAAAAAAACATTCAGTGATTCAAAGTCTGAGCTGTAAAATTCATTTATGCTATACGTAGGATTCCTCAACACCCAAGCTTTTAACTTATTTGCAAGAGTAGCTCTAGGTAGGCTTCTAACATTGTTTGGTATGGTGTTAAACATTCTAATAGCTGAAAAAGGATATGAATTCAGAGTTTTGTATAACCTATTTCTTGGAACAAACAATTTGAGTTGTTGCTGGGGGCATGCGCATGAACATTGGCATGTTTATGAAATGAGCTCTCAGAATCCTTAATGGCTGTGATAAAATTCAAGATATAAACATTGTTCACAGTTAAAATTTCATTCTGAACAAATAAAGGTCTACAGTGCTCATTATAACTAGCTAGCTTTGCTTAGCAGTCTTATAGCTTTCTTTCGTAAAAGCAGAACTTTGTGGGTGTGGCTAGAATGTCCCCACAGCCTCGTTCCATAGCTGAGGTGGGAGTGGAAAAAGGTGAAATAGGCTAACCTTAGGAAGTATGCATTAAGTTCATTTGATAACCTCCTCAACAGATAGAGTACACGACTCAATCTACTGCAAAGAACCTCAATGTGTGAGTCCCAAACCAGGCCCGAGTCAAGTGAAAAACCAAGAAGCTTTATTGGATTCTCAGCAGTGATATCGTGAGCGAGACTGAAGGTCATCATTTGTGTTCATTTTTTGTACAAATATCAATATACCAGTACTACGTGAAGCCACATACCAAGTTTCATCAATATACATTCATAAATAATCGAGATATCAAATTTTATTTATCCTCCATAAGGATAACATTGGACAACGTACTGTGTTTAGCACTTTGAATATCCCTGCATCGGGGGGACGTAGAATCACAGTTTAAACGCCAAAATGATTGTTTTGTAGAGCTGATCTGATTGGTAAAAGGAAATGTTAAGTTTATATTAAAATGAACTAAGGAAGAGCCAAAAACATTTTTTCCGTAAGATTAACGAAGGAGATTTTATGAGCAGATTTTTTATATTTTCTCCGCAACCACTTAAACTAGGTTAATAATTCAAAATACTAAATTATTTTTTTTTAAGTTCTATAAAATGGTCAAAACCAAAATTGAGTGTTTTAAAATTGTATGGTAAAAAATGTAAAAAAATGATTTTTGGAAAATTTAAAACCCTCATAAACCTCCTTTTTCATTGTCAGACTTTTCTGGTTTTCGAAAAGTCATGAATGTCACTTTACACATTTGAGCCAAATTTCATCGAAATTGGACGTTTTTTACTCAAGTTATCACATTCAAGGTTACATATATAGATACATATACAGATATATATATATATCTCCAGGGCTTCATGCCAAAAGGGCTTATCCACCAAAACAGATATTTTCAAGACTGCTGGTGATTAAATTAAAGCTTTGTAATAATTTAAGTAGTTCTTATTGAAACGCCTGTACACTTAATAACATACGTATAATATGTTATTTTTTATCGATTTAGACGGATATCACTGTGTTAACATTTAATTAATATGTAAATTTTATTTATTTACGAGTCATAGTTCAAAAAATTTAGGGGGGTTTGGACCGCTTTCCCTAAAAGCGTTTGTGTGATCTCATAACAAAAAAGCCATTTGTGTCGAAATAAATTTTAAAAAATTTGGCAAATTTGTTAATACTCTTTTGGCATTAAGCCCTCGATATATACACTTATATATATATATATATATATATATATAAATTTGAACGAATAGTGTTTTTGGAAGCAGGGGATCTCAAAACAAAAAGTTATCATGGTCTCGGGCTTAACTCTTACCATGAGACCTGCCGTAATAGCTTCTTCCCTATGGGGGAAATTGGCCAAAACCTAAAAGATTGAAATGACTAGTAAGCCTTTATATTATTTAGAAAAAGTTGTTGTATAATGATTTTTAAAATGTAGTAAGATTACTTAATGTAAGGATTATATAAAACTTTAATGTTAATGTAGTGTATTTATTTTTTAAGAGCTAGATTGTTTAGTCCCTGCATTTTAATGTCTGATGCAATTCTATACATTCTGCATAGTATGAATAAAGCGATTTTGACTAGACTTGTGTTCATTATTTGATGTAATTGTAAAGTTGTTTAGTTTGATTAGTTGTGTAATCAAGAATTTAAAATAGTTGGTTATAACAGTTTGCTATTTAGATATAAGTAGGTCCACTTGATAATGGGAGTGGCTTTCTTACCTCCCGAAAAGTAGTGTAGTGTACCTCCCGAACAGTACCTGGGGACAGAACTTTGCTCAGAGGAAAATCACATATTGATTCTTTCCCAGCTTAATTGACTATTATGATTTTCTGCTATATGTCAATCTATGTAAATCAGATGAAGTGTTTTTATCAAAGGTTGTTTTTGTATGAAGTTTCCACATCAAATTAACATCCGAAATTGTATCGATAGATTTATTATGCAAATACTCAAAACTAGTGAGCATACTGGGAATTAAACCCGTAACCCTATCCAGTACACTAACCTTTACACCAGAATATGCTTTACACCTTTTATGATATTTATGTATTTATTTGATAGGTTTCAAGATCTTAGACGAGACCTTCAAGCTGTAATTGGCACTAGAGCAAATATTAATATTGCTCAGATTGAGGACTATGGAGGAGAAACATTCTTGTCTGAAGAAGTTGCTATTGCTCTCTTACAAGAAGCAAAGTTAGCTTTTCAACGATGTCAAGTTGTAAGTTGGATAACATATTTAGTTAGTTGTTTTATGTTTAAATACCATGCCACTGCATTCAAGTTGGCGTAACACGTTATAGTTGAATGCTTGTCATTATAAACATGTTTGGTAGCAATTTCAGCTTGCTCAGCTAACAGTTTGATAAACATGTGGCTTTTTGCCTTACTTTGCCCGTCCACATAGACTGTACATCTGTACATGGAATGTATTATACAAAGCAAGGGGAGAGCTGTTATAGTACGAGTTAAACAGTACTGATAAAATTTATATGTAAATTAATAGGACTGGGATTCAAACCTACGTCAGGGCCATTGCCATGGTCCCGGAGTCCGTCGCCTTGACCACTACGCCAACGACTCACATGAAATTCTCACAGAGTTTGTTTGTTGTAGCTGTCACAGCCTGCGGAGCTGACAGACAATGCGGTGCGAGTCATGAATGTGTTGTTGGACCAGTTGGTCACAGAGCATGTCGAGTATGGCATAGAGCTGGGGCTTCAAGCTGTCCCTATACCAGAGACTAAGACTCAGCAACCGCAAGTCTACTTTTTCAACATTGCATCTCAAGCCAATGCTATCATACACCTTGTTGAGAAACAGTTTAGCGATAGTCTCATTCCAATTGTGATGTGAGTGTTACGATCTTGATTCGATTTTGAGCTGTCTGCATGACTGCTGTAGTTTTGTATTGTTAATTTGTTGTAAAACATTCATTTGATACAACACGTTTATGGCTGCCATTTTATTTTGGGTGGTCAGGTTTTTATTTTATTTATGTACATTTACTTGTCTTACAGAATAATGAAAAAAATGTATAGAAAGTGTAAACATAACACAGCATTTTCTCATCCCTTAATCCTAACATTTTTAGAAACCTCTTATTACCTTTTTGCTTGTGTAATCTCTGTTCGTAAATAGATTGCTGCACATTAATTATCAGGAAAAAGAAACAATATTTTAAAAATTTGGGTTCTGATATTTTCAAAACTAACAGTGAGAAAGGACTCATTTCATGTTGTACAATACATTTAGGGCTACCATATTGCTGTGGTTGTCCAATTCAATTTTCCTTTATGTAATTTTCCTGACAATTTAATAAGTTATCACATGACCATTTGTCCCATTTGAGAGTTTTGAGTTGCTCCTTTCCCTTGTACCATAACAAATGTTAAACTGGCCTTCATAAGATAGCCCCTCATATCTGAGAAGGTTCTGGCAAAGAGATTTCAAATAACTTAAATAGCAAAATAAGCTAGGGTGGAAGTTATTTTTCAGCCATCTGTTATATTAAATTTGAGTTTAACACTTTTACTTTTAGCTTAGCCTATGTAAGACAAACTAGTTCAAGTTATTATACATATTTCAAGAGCTATTAACTCAGCCCGATGAAGTAACACAAAACACTTGTATATTATCAGCTGAGAAGCCCTCAATTTCATCTGATGAAAATTGCAGAGCTAAAAATATTTTGGATAAGCTGAGTTATCCAACTTAGCTTACGGACTTTTAGGGATAATGTCCATATCAATCTGATGTACAAGTCTAGCACACCTGGTTGCCAATAACTGATCTTAGTTTTAGCGAATTTCCCATGTAGGGAAGAAGCTATTACTGTAAGTGGCCTTGTAAGACTTAAGTACGAGACCATGGTAACTTTTCGTTATGAGGCCCCCAGATGCCAAAAACACCACTAGTTCAAATTCATATACAGGGTGTTAAAAAACCCTTTCAGGAATTTGTGATATGATTTATCATACAAAGAAAAAAGTTCAAATGAAGGTACTGTATGTACTTGTTTTCCGTCTATCTGTCTTATTACTTTAAGAACATTTGAAGTTATCAACTTCAAACTTGATACATGTATTACATTAAATAAGACTCATTTTGATATAGAATATCGAGTTTCTACTTTGTACCATTTCAAAATGGTGGCCAGGGGCGGATCCAAGGGGGGGTGGTAGGGACAATCGCCCCCCCAACCTCAAAATTATTGTTTTTTTATTTTATTATTTAGGTCTAAGTAGAAAGTTTGAGTACATCCGAATGAAAATTCAAGTAGAAAAAGTCCCACTAAATCCCGTTTTTTGGTTGCGAGAGTCAAATTTTGCCGCTCCCGTTTACATTGTTACATTCAAAATAAAACTAAACGTTCAATAAATGGAATAAAAGATAACTCATATATTAGACGGATGAGATTCTAAACCTTAATTTTAATATATAACACATTACTTAGATCCTTGTCTTTCACCTAAAATCATCTTACAAAAACATTTATATTCCTGAGTATCGCGAAGTTGTTGCAGTTTTGCCAGTAGCTGACAGGCCAACAATTCAGTGTTTTCAACATGGTCTTGGAGGTAAATTTTAGCCGCAAATAGAAAAGGTTGGTACCATTATATTCGTTGGTTATTTTTTACTGGATTTCACCGGTCGACCGCCGTGCTGTTTGCTTTAGCTGTAGGTTAGGTTTTATTTTGATGTAAACCTAATCCGTTGTAAGGTAATAAGTATCCAGTGGCTTGGTTATTACTTAGATCCTTGTCTTTCACCTAAAAGAATCTTACAAAAACATTTATATTTCTGAGTATTGCGAAGTTGTTGCAGTTTTGCCAGTAGCTGACCACTGAGCTCTATGTTATATCTGGAGTCACTTCTCTCTGCCTAAATATTTTCTAAAAACATGCCGTCAACACTGACTTTTTGCTCTATTGTGTTGTCACCTTACTATTATCTGGACCAATCAAAATGCATTGGGTGGACAATGTCAAAATTTCAACCAATAGGAAATTAAATAACTATACCACCAAAACGTCAAAAACACATCTGGCCAACATAATGACCATAAACACAGTGGCATGCTTTTTCACCACAGAGTGGTGACTCCAGATATAACATAGAGCTCAGTGTAGCTAACAGGCCAAAAATTCAGTGTTTTCAACATGGCCTTGGAAGTAAATTTTAGCCGCAAACAGAAAAGATTGGTACCATTATATTCGTTAGCTATTTTTTACTGGATTTCACCGGTTGACCGCCGCGCCGTTTGCTTCAGCTATAGGTTAGGTTTCATTCAACTCCCGATTATCCGGGAGCAGGTTAATCGGGTTTCGGTTTAACCGGGGTCAAGAAAGGTTTATTTTTAGCGAATTTCCCCTATAGGGAAGAAGCTATTACCGTAGGTCTCATGGTAAGACTTAAGCCCGAGACCATGATAACTTTTCATTTTGAGGTCCCCAGATGCCAAAAACACCATTCGTTCAAATTTTTATATATGTATATATATATATATATATATATATTATATATATATATATATATATATTTATATATATATATATATATATATATATATGTGTCCGTAAGCACGATAACTCTCGTAAAAAGGTCCGATCTTAATGAAATTTGGTACAAATGTGTAAAGTACCATTTATTTGAACAAGTTCGAAAACCAGGTGAATCGCACCATCCGAAGGGGGGTTTTGTACCCCAAAAATGTGTTTTTTGGGGTTTTCACATGTAGTTTTAATTTAAATCAAATTTTAATTTATACCATTGAATTTAGCTTAAAAAAACAAACAATTTGGTATTTTGATCATTGCTCTACGTCAATTGGTTACCGAGATATTGAAAGTGCTAAACACAGTACGTTGTCTAATGTTATTCTTATGGAGAAAAAGAAAAATTGTATATCTCGCTTATTTATGAACATAAACTGGCAAAATTTGGTATATGGCTTGATCTGGTTATGGTTTATTGTTGTTTGCACAAAAAAACAATTTTTCGCCTATGGTTCCTGTAGCAGCAAACCTAGGTACTTGGTCCCCATGTTATTCTTATGGAAAATACTTAAAATGTTATATATCGCTTATTTATGAATGTATATGGATGAAACTTGGTATGTGACTTCACTAAGATGAGTTCTATTGATAATTGCATAAAAACCCATTATTTTCCGTGCCTTGTTGCAGCAAACCTGCGTACTCATCCCCAATGTTATTCTTATGGAGAATAATTAATATTTTAAATATCGCTTGTTTGTGAATACATTTCTTATGAATCCTGTTAAGTGTTATGTTATATATTCATTGGAAATTCGCTGAGTATGCAGGTTTGCTGCGACGGGTGTATTATTTATCCCCTTCTAAACAAAAATAGAGCAATAATATCAATTTATTTTGCTAAATTATTTAAGAATCGTATTTAATTGACTTTGTTTATCAGAATAAATACTATACAAAAAATTTAGTAAACACTTTACTACATAATCTGCATAATCTGAGAGTCGGTCATCTTGCTAATGAGCCGTGGGAGAGTGATGGGGAGCAACGACCTTGACACTGCTCTAGCCACTGCACCTGGCTGATTAGAGCGACGGACGAACGGTCGGACGTGGACGACTAAAAATAGAAACATCTCAAAACAATCACCCTTCCCGCCGCTGTTCACCCTCAGCAACGGACGACGGACAGACGGACAGTCAGACGCGGAAGTCTAAAAATAGAAACATCTCAAAACAATCATGCTTCCCATTGTTCACCCTCATGGGGTTTTTCCCGCATAAGCGCTGAGCTGTTGCTTATGGGTTTGCACCATTGTTCCGATATGCAGAATGAGACTGTTGATATGTATTTTTTAAATTTGTTTGAAACTTATTACAGTAGAACTCCAATTATCCGAATTAATTGGGGATCGGGCCAATTCGGATATGCAGAAATTTGGATAATCAGGTATACCTCGGGAATTAAGCAAAAAACATCACCATACATAAAAAATCAGAATTTTATCGAAAAAGTTATTATAAATGTAGTGAACAGAAAGTGAGTGAACTGTATCAAGAATATACGTCATAAAAATTAAATTAACAGGAGTTAAATTGAATACAGTATATACAGTTGCTCTTTTCAATGCATACTGTATGTATTTCACTGTTCAATGTTGGTTATTTCACTTGAATATCTCGAGCAAAGTGAGTTTATCACTTAGCGAAAGGACAACACGTTTATGTTTTGTACTCATTTTGAACGATAATCTCGGTGAAAGAACAGTAGCGACTGATGATGAGCAGGGCGGGAAGGGGGTATGACTCATTGTTCCCTGCGAAAATATCGTCCGGAAGGTAACAGCGCGGGCTTTTATTTTAGCGCTCACAGCGCATTATCGCTACACGCGCTCCCGCTGTTATTTTCTTGATTTTTATATTTCTATTATTTCACTCAAAATCGATTCGGATAATTGGATATTCGGATAATTGGGGTTCGGATAATTGGATTTCTACTGTAGTGTGTGTTTCAATGAAGTGACATGTTTGACATTCCCATTGCATGGTACATAAGTCTTTTGGTAAATAAATGAGTTATTGAGTTATTATTGAGTTATTATTATTCTTCATAAGTGTAACATAATGGCTGCTGAGTACGTAGGTTTGCTGCCATAGGGACCACAAAATGTGGGTTCTGTATGCATATATCAATAAACCCAAACCATATGAAGCTTAATTAGATTAATAAATCATCATACACAATATAACTTTGTTATTGTGTATTTCACTTTATTTTTGTTGTTAAATAACTATATTTTATTAAATATAGTTACTATTACAAAATGCTGATGTCCCAGTGGCATTTTCAGTGAAAGAAACGTCAATGTGACAAGATGAAATGCCAAAGAAGAAATCAATCATTAATGAATATGTAAATAAGTACAAATAAGTTTGTACAAATTATTAATAATTTTATGACACTTAAGTGGTTAGCAATAAGTGATTAATAAAAAACACTATGCCAAACGTCAATGTGACAAGATGAAATGCCAAAGAAGAAATCAATCATTAATGAATATGTAAATAAGTACAAATAAGTTTGTACAAATTATTAATAATTTTATGACACTTAAGTGGTTAGCAATAAGTGATTAATAAAAAACACTCTCCTTTTTTTGTGTGTGTATTTCATTTAGAGTTTAAGTTTTACAGTACTATGATAACATACACAACAACAAAATTGGCTTTTTTAAGGCTCTTCCAAAAAATTAACTTTCAAGTTGATAAAATAATTAAGTTTAATTATTATTATTATTTTTACTTAAATTAAACTAAATTAACGAAATATCAACACAAAATATGGTATTTTTTGATTTCTAAATGGTATAGCTATTGAAAAAAGTTTAGTGAAAACATGCATTGTTCGTTTTATTTCTGCCATTTTCCAATATGACGGATTTTAACTGGGTTTTGATATTTTTAATATTTAAAGGACATATTTTCCTCTATTACTTTAACAATTTCAGTGGGTTGTGGATGTTCTTAAGCACAAAATAATAGTGGTAAACACTTATCGTGGAATGGTATGTGTTTGTTCTTCCACTCTGAGTTGTTGTTTACGCTGAGTAAATAAGTAGATTTTAACGCTTGGTGTTGACTTTACTTTTGGTCAAATCTCATGTATTATATATGAATATTGTGCGGAATTCAACTGTCTTCAACTTTGTTTATAGGTCAAATTTGTCTATTTTGTGTACTGACTGCGGAAAATCCGAAAGAATAGAAAAATGTCATATTTTAAAACCGAAAAATAAAGTTTTAACTGTAATTACTACCGTTAAATACAAAATATCGCTACTTAATATAACATTTACGTGTTGATATTTTCATAGTGAACATTTCTAAATGTACATGGTTATACCAAATGGTTTAGTTATTAAATAATACCATTTTCAGTAAAAGCTTACATAATTTTATACTTCTCCCGCCATTTTCCAAGATAGCGGATTTTCCGTTAACCGCTAACCGCTTCCGTTAACCGCTTCCGTTAACCTCTTCCGTTATGGGTTCTTGATCCGTTGATTAAGAACCCATAAGACATAATTTCATCCATGAGTTAGAAAGAACTGGCACCCATATTAAACGACAGATAAATATTAAAGAAGCGAAAAGTGATATGAACACAATAAAAAATATTGCGAAGAAACTAGAATCCAATAAAGCAATGATTGCAAAGGCGGATAAAAGTAACACTACAGTAATATTGACCAAAGAAAGTTACAAAGAAAAAGTAAAAGAATTCATAGATAACAGCCCCTTTTAGAAACTCATTCACGATCCTACGCAGGAGTTTAGTAAACAAACAAACAAACAATGTTATATCAAAAATTAAGATAATACCAGTTAAAGAAAAAAATAAAACTAAAAGTTATCAGAACACAAGCTCCATAACTGAAAGGTCAACCAAAAACACAAACTAAATATACCTATAAGGCCCGTAGTAAATTACTGCAGTGCTCCGTGTTATAATTTAGCAAAATACTTAAATGGTAAGCTAAAAAATTATATACATCTAGAAGAAATCTAATCTCACCAATACGTATGAATTAGTTGACAATATCAAAGATATAGATACACCAGAGAATACAGTTTTTGTTTCCTTTCATGTTTCAAATATGTACTCCAATATACCAGTGAAAGAAACCTTAGAAATCCTTAAAGAAAACTTATCAACAAATGTAAATTTATCTCAAGCAGATATTAAGGATATTATATCACTTACTGAAGTAGCAGTAGAACAAAACTACTTTGAATACGAATCACAATTTTTTAAACAGAAAGAAGGATTAGCCATGGGCTCACCCTTGTCAAGCATATTAGCTAACTTGTATGTGCAACATTTGGAGTCAACTAAAATAATGAATAACTCAAACCCACTCAAAAATAAAATTGTATACTGGCATAGGTACGCGGACGATATAATATGCTTATTCAATAACGATGAAAATAATCCTGATGAACTAATAAACTACTTGAATACTATTTCCAAATCTATAAAATTCACGATGGAGGTTCAAAATTCAGAAATCAACTTTCTAGATGTAACAATCAGAAAAGAGAATAACAAACATGTTTTTAAGATCTTCAAGAAACCTATCCAAACAAATCTAATAATTCCAGCAAATTCAAACCACCCATGGCAGCACAAGATGGCAACGTTTCATACACTCATTAACAGGATGATTAAAATACCTATGAATGAAAAAGATTATGATGAAGAAAAGGAAGCAATAAAAACAATAGCTAAATTGAACGGATACAAAACCAATTTAATTGACAGGATGTTAAAAAATCAAATAAAAAAAAAAAAACAGAATATTCCAGTTGGAAAAGCTAAAAATGATTATTTATACCTACCTTACAGCGCAAATGTAAACAAAGCTATCCGGAAAACTTTTGAAAAGACAAATTACAAGCTAGCATTTAGAACCAGAAATAATTTGTTTCACTTAATAAATAAATTCTCAAATACTAATCAAAATCAAACAAACAAATTTGAAAAGTGCGGTATCTATATAAGATTAAATGTAGCAATTGCCCAAAATATTATATAGGCCACACCGGAAGAAGTTTTAAACGTAGGTTCAACGTTACATATATATATATATATATATATATATGAGTGTGCATGGATGCGATAACTCTCGTATAAAAGGTTCGATTTTGATGAAATTTGGTAAAAACGTGTAATGCAACATTTATGACTTTAAGATAAAAAACCAGCCACGTCGCTCTACCCAAAGGGACGTTTTGGGGGGTTTTTGTACCCAAAAATGGATTCTTGAAGTTTTTACACACCATTTTTTAGTAAATCCAATTTTAGTTTTCACCATTGGATTCAGCTTTAAAAAACATACAATTTGGTGTTTTGATAATTTCTCTACGTCAATTGGTTACAGAGTTATTGAAAGTGCTAAACAGAGTACGTTGTCCAATGTTATTCTTATGGAGGATAAGAAAAATGTTATATCTCGCTTATTTATGAACGTATACCAACGAAATTTGGTATACGGCTTCATCTGGTTGTGATCTATTGTTTTTTGCACAAAAAATCAATTTTTACTGGTGATTCACCTAGCAGCAAACCTGCGTACTCAGCTCCCATGTTATTCTTATGTAGAATAATTAAAATGTCATAAATAGTTTATTTATGAATGTATACTAAATGAAATTTGGTATGTGGCTTTATGTGTGTATTAAGATACGTTTATATTAATTGGAAATTCACTGAGTACGCAGGTTTGCTGCTACGGCAGTATTATGTAAATAAACATGTCCCAAAGTCATAAAACGTCTTTTTGGAGACCCTGTATTAATATGCTAGGGGTTTTTCTTCACAGTCATAAATCGATAACTGCTGGACGGATTTTAACGTTTGAGGTGTCAAATTAAAGGTAAATTTACGTAGATCTGTCAATACGTCTCATAATTTTAAGAAAGAGCATTACTTAAATACAGTAAAGGCCTGAATTTTCTGAACAGTGGCGCTATTTTCGAATCCAACGGCGGAAGTCTAAACTACTTGTTGATTGAAAGTACGTTTTAATATCAGATGTTTTGTTATGTTTGTTTAGAACTGAAGTAACCTTGCACTGGGTACAAACTTGCTCGGATTCGAGCAACAGGACAACTAGTTGTTTAAAATACACTAGGAAGTCTGAAAGTGGATGATTTATTGCAAGGAAATTTATAAAAATAGTGGCTTGAAGGGGCGATAGCCCTCACCTTGCTTTAAGTAGGAACATATTTTAGTTTGTGAACAAAGTACACACTTAATCACATGATTTAATGTAAACAAAGCAGACGTTTTTAAGTCCCCATGCTTTTCTTACGAGGGATGTTTTACATTATTTATCGTTTGCTAGTAACATTTTGGAAATACTGCTATTTTTCCCGAGTCCCTGGGATCAAGACCTTTAATTTGAGCCGTCTCCCGTCATCTTGCAATTTGTCAAACTCTAGAAATTTTGACTTAAAGATTTTGCTGACAGAATTATTTATAAAGATAGGAACAACGATTTCATTTTAAGTTAGTTAAATACAAATCTAGTCTTTTCTTTTCATGTGACTACAAAACATGCGGTCCCTATGAGGAAACATCCTCCAAGCCTCTGCTGCAACATTGCAGGTGGGGTAGACTCAAGGAATAAGCCTTTAGGTGGACCGTACCAAATGGGATGTCCTCAGTTTTGAAACTGATTGTACCCTTTTCATTTAAGTGTAATTTTCTGATGGTGATCTTAAGATGTTTGCAGAAATAATTGAATCTTTTTTGCTTATTCAAACTGGAATTATATGAAGTAAGATTAAATAAAGTACCTTATTTCGTCCATATGGAACTTGCTTGGACACAGTTTTGCCACAACAAGGGTATTTTAAAATAATTTAGCCATATATGATTAAGAATTTGTGTATACACTTCAACTCTCATAACATCAAGTCACAAAAGAACATTCACCAAGTTTGTGTGAGAAATAAAATACTATAATGAGGATTTTTGAGTTTATTTCACTTATACACCTGGTTGCACTTAATTTATTTTCATGTTTCAGATCCACATCGAAACATGGTGAATGTCTTCAGACGAAGAAAAGAGTTTTGGATCCTATAGAAATGAAACTTGATACCGGGCTTGATAGGTAGATTATTATTATAATATTTTTAATAACTTTTCATAAAGATCAATATTTAAAATTTAGTTTTTATCATGAAAATAAGATAAATTACATATCAAACCTTGTTATTGTTCTAGATCTATAAATGCAGTGGTTGGATGGGTTAAGATATATCTTCAAGCTGAACAAAAGAAAACCGATTTTCGTCCGGAGACTGATGTGGATACCTTAGCTTCACCGGTAAATGCATTTCAATTGTGGTTAAAACTCATTAAGGTACAACTTTTACAAAGTCTTTTCAATTTGTTTTCTCAGTTATCAAATATTATTTCAATGTCAATGGTATTTTGTAAAGGCCACTTACAGTTTTTAGGGAAAGCAGCTCAAACTCCTCATATTATTGTAGACACTCCAGGGAATCAGACCTTTGACACCGTGAACCAAAGTCCAAGTCGCTATCTTTTGGCTTTAATACGCCCTATAGCTTTATTAAATTCTGATGCTCCTGAGATAGAGATCGTTTCTTTCTTGCAAGCTTAGTTTCCGCTCATCCTACCTAGCCAAAATGTTTTTCGTAACCTAATTTTGTATCAATCCAAATTTTTTAAAATTTTGTTTTGTTGCTTTCAGGCTTGTTCAGTGGTGGTACAGTACATGAACACAACTATTGCTCACATCAGAGACAGTTTAGATGGCAAGAACATTGAATTCGTCATGTGTGAACTTGGATGCAGATTTCATCGTGTCATTTACGATCATCTCCTGCAGTTTAATTACAACTCAGCAGGTAGGGAGAAGGGGGGGAGGGCAGAGCCACTTATAAATCAGTGAGTGTCCTGCCCAGATCAGCAATTGATTAGTTTTGAGTTAGTAATTTATCTAATTCGCTAAATATGTGTTGAATGTTCAAAACGATCTTCAGTTGTTAAAATGAGAAGTAAAAAAAGTATATATACTCAAATATTTATTCTTGATCTATAAATATGAATTTCGTAATGGCTACTACTTAATATTTTAGGATAATTTAACGTGGAAAAGAAGACATGGAATATTTTGTTAACCTATAATTAGGATCATTACAACTCTTTAAAATGATATTTGTTGGTATGTTTGCCATTCTTGGAACTGTATAAAGTCTGCTTTGACAGGGGCGATGTGTGCCATCTGTGATGTCAACGAGTACCGCAAGTGCGTCAAGGAGCTGAGGTCTCCTCTAGTCACCACTCTGTTCGACACTCTCCACGGCCTCTGTAATCTGCTGCTGGTCAAGCCCGAGAACCTCAAGCAAGTCTGCACTGGGGACACTTTGGTAGGTACCGCATACCAGAGTATGACTACGGCTGGATTTCACCACTTTGATTAACGCTAGTTCAGTTAAAACTGAACTCTGTTTTAGCATCAGTTAAAGAAAATTGGATTTACCAATGCAGATTACTTCAAAACTAATGCTGGTTCAATTGCCATCTGTTTGTTATTGCATATTTAAATTACTGTAAAACATATAATATTTCATAAGTTAATGGTGTGGATCAAGTTGAGTGGTGCCAATATTATTCTCGAGTTTTGACTTTTTTGGAGTGATAATTTGCCATCAGAAATATATTGTTGGTAATTAAAATTAGTGTAATGGGATTTGGATAACATTCCAGATTTGATAGTCTAAACATGGTTTCTAACTAATATCAATGCATATTTTGGGCCAGTCAAATCAATGCGGTTTATTATTGACAAACAAATCATGGTTTGACTGTTATTTTCGGCCAATAAAACACGGTCCGGTTGCTACTTGCTCAATATAACTTGGTCCGGACATCGCTTATAATCTGTACTAGTAATTTTTGGCCGATATTATATTTTCTGTCGTCGTTTACAGCCGATAGTCCATGGTAAAGTAATTTTTCCGGATAATATCATGTGTAGCGTCTTCCAATGAGTTTTGCAGTAGTTAATGATGGAAAACCGCCAAAACCACGGTCCTCCGTCGCCACGATACTATGAACAGTGCCACAGACGACAGTCTACATTGAAGCAGGGCTGAATTTTGGAGCTGGGGGCCCCTAGGCTCAACCAGTGGTGCAGACCCTTAGTGCCTTCAGGTCCAAGTTGGTGACCTTTTTTTTTGTCATGGTTGAGCCTTTTGAATGTAGTACTGTGTGTTGCGGGCCCCTAGGCACAAAAACTTTATTTAATTATAATTGTTCCATGTATGGATCTCTATTCTCATCGGATTGTATTTAATTGACTTAATTGGAAAACACTTCAATAGTTGAGTGTAAAAAACTGATGAAGTCGTCAGTCCTACAAATGCAAAAAAGTTACTTTTTACAAAATTTTAGCCGACATGGATGACCGCCATTTGTCCCTCTCTCAATTCTTCTCCCAATATGGTAATCAAACAAATATTCTCCTTCACGAGTTATATGATAGCTGACAAACATTTAACTTGGGAAGAAAGGATTTGATTGGTACCTGTGGAAAATGGCGGTCGACCATGTAAGCTTCACTTTTTTAACCTGACGAGACCTCTAGATATATTAACCTCGTTGGTTGCATTATGCACAATAGTTTCGAACTTTGTTTTAAATGTAAGGTTATGATTCAGGTAAACAATTATTTCAGGCTGAAATAAATAAACAAATTTCCTTAACCGGGCCTTAAAAACGGTTCAGAAGTTTGGTGAAATCTGGCCTAAGTCTACAAGGGGAAAGTTTAATTTATTATTCTGTAAACCATTTATTCTTTGGTGTGGGGGTTGTTTGTCTGCTTTTAAAATGGAGCGAGAGCACATATATTTGATTTTACTTTTAGTATCAAAACTTTTAGTTTTCAATTGTTTAGGAATATATATTTAAGAATCAAAATAATCCGTTGAATATCCAGGGATGGTTCACTCTTTGTTGAAAAATAAACGAACTATGTATAAAACTAACAATGTATATCTAAATTAGGAGTGTGTAAATGAGGAAAAACAGACCCCCACAATGTATTTTAGCCATGCAAAATGAAAAGAGGGATGAAGGGAATTGTTACCTATTCCACTACTTATACATAACCAATTGGCGAAAAAAACTTAATGAAGGACTTGCGCAATTCTTGTTTAAATGGTTGAGATTTAATAAATGATTTGTCCTAAATTTGGTATGTAGATACTAATCCACTATATCTCTAGGCATTCTTTTCATTTTAGATTTTTAAGGGTGATTATCCTCCAAATACCGCTCAAATACATGAAAAATCAAAGTTTCTCAAAAATTGCTCTATTGATTTTGATTAAACTTTAGTAATTTGTAGAGCTTTAGGTTTCCAACGAAATGATACCACCTGCATTTCTGGAAAAAATTCGGGTTCAGAAATTACAGGACTTAAAACATCCAAAATTCAGTTACAGTAGAACTCCGATTATCCGAATTAATTGGAGATCGGGCCGATTCGGATATGCAGAAATTCGGATAGTCAGGTATACCTTGGGAACTAAGCAAAAATTATCACCATACATTTAAAAAATCAGAACTGTGATAAATGTAATTAACAGAAAGTGAATGATTAAAATCTAGGATGAGACACAAAACACAACACAAACTTTATACGAACACAGCTAACCTCGGTGAAATAACAGTAGCGACTGATGGTGAGCAGGGCGGGAAGGGGGTATGACTCATGTTCCCCTGGAAAATATCGCGCCGTAAGGTAACAGCGCGGGGTTTTATTTTAGCGCTCACGTTACCAGTAACGGAACGGTTCATTATTGCTACACGCGTTCCCGCTGTTATGTTCTCGATTTTTATATTTCTATTATTTCACTCAAAATCGATTTGGATAATTGGAGATTCGGATAATTGGGGTTCGGATAATTGGATTTCAACTGTAATTCAGTTTTTGGATTTTTTATAAAAAAACATAAATTTAAAAAAATTACTTTTGGCCATTAAAAAGAGCTAAAACAACTAAATAATTTAGTATTGTGAATTATTATTCTACAATTGCTGGTTGCGGATAAAATTCAAATTTTCATTTTGAGGTAAACACAGTACGAATGTTATTCCCAATGTTGTTACCAATGTTATTCTTTTGGGAAATACAACAATTACTATTTCTTTCTTATTTAGTGATCAATTTCGTTGAAACTTGATATGCAGGTCAAGTTAGCATTGACCAACAGAGTATATTCGAAATATGTTGCCACTTAACCCTGGGTGGGATGAGGGAGCATTTCCCCTCTTAAAACCACTATGTGTAGCAAAGGATTCTGTACTGCCTCCAAAAAAAAAAGGTTGGGTGGATATTTTGAAAACAACTTATTTATAAGATTTTCTGTACATTCGATCATTCTGTATTTAGTAGGCCTAAATAAAAAGCAATTTATTCATAAAAGTTGGGCTAAAAGAGAGAAATTATGTGTCCGTTTCCTGATACCGTTTATTTAAAGGTTACATTTTATGTTTACTACAGATGAAAATAAATCAAAAGCTTGATGAGCTGATCAGCTGTCTAATGAAAAACACCAAGTTAGGATTATAATCAGCTGTTTGCTGTAAACATAACGGACTTTAAACCCCACCAAAGCGGTTTATAGGCATTTACGAGAAATTGATAAATCTGACGATTTTGGGAAGTTTTGGAATAATTAAGCTTCAAATTTGTACAAATTCCATGATCATACGTTATCTGGTTTTCTTAAACTAAGGGCGAGTTCCTAGTAACAAATTTCCCATATGAATAACATAGGGAAATTTGAGGACTTTCTACTTTGTATCATTTAACGATTTTAAAGGGAGAAAATTATAAACCTGACAATTTTGGGGAGTATCAGAATGTTTAAGCTTCAAATTGGTACAAATTCCATGACTACATGTTGCCTGGTTTTTTTTTTTAACTAAGGCCAAGTTCCCCCAAAAATATTCTCCCATTTAAATAACATGGAGCAAATTTTATATGTTAATATTTTAAAAACTAAAGCGGCATTTTTGAGTTTTACATTTTTCTCTAAATCTGTAGTATACAAAATTTAAAATGATACATCGACTGTCCAAATTGGTTGACAAATAATGACCTAGTGAGCCGAAGAAGAAATTCCTTAACGAATTAATATGTAAGATTATATCTACAACTTAATTTCTATGACACTTTTATACAGTATTATAAAGTTTATAATACTCAGCATGGAATTTTTCTTGCTTTTTGATTGCTAATTGCAATCCAAAAACCTAGTTTTAAATAAGAATTGTGGTCTGCTTTGCTTACAAAAACCATTTATACTTTACTCAGCTTTCGTATTGAATTTGAATGCAAAGAAGGGAAAACACATGGCTCGGTAAACAAAATGATCAAAACTGATAAAAAATGGCCCAAAAAACTTGTTTTTTGCTAATTGCAATCTTATAACTAAATAAATTGAGGATATCGTATTTTTTCACTATCCTTGAGCGAAAGGAATCTTGTGACACGTTGCCTCTACACACTATTATTATAAAGTAATAGTGAATTATTTGAGGATCAGATAAAAGCAAAATTAAACCACCCTTCTTTAACTCCAACCACAAATGTTGAAATGTACCTAGAGGGAAGGCTTTACCTATGTGACTTATGTTTCCAATTCCTCATTATGTCTGCAGGCTTAAAATGTAAAGCTTGATGTATGGGTAACTTGGATTTTGAGTTTGTTTATTTATTCACGGTTTACACCATTTTATGATTTAAATCTTGTGATACAGGCAACAGATGGCTTAAATATGTCGGTGAAAACGTCAAAGTGTAGAAACACTGAACTATTGGCTTGGCATTCAGTGTAAAATGTGATTAACTTAGGATTTGTTACAGGTTGGTTTGGATCGGTCCATTCTATTGAATTTCATTCAGTTGCGAAGCGACTACAAGACACAAAAACTGGCGACTTCTCTCAAGGGGCTTGCAGCTTAGATAACAAATTTGGCATATTATGAGTTTATCCAATCATTATCTATTGCTGTTTAACATTGAGCATTGTAAATAAGTGTATCTACAGAAGAGTGTCGATTATCTGAACACCAATGTTAATTAAGCTATCTATCTTGCTCCTATACCTTTCTCTGTCACACACTCGTTATTGGCTAATTGACACTGATTTTACCGTTAGCTATTCAGAGTACCACTATCTCTAGTGACAGCATATCTCCTGAATTACTTCATCAAAAATGGCAAAATTTAGGGATCCACAATTTTGATTTAAAATGGTTTGCCTCTTATTTTTCTGAAAGGAAACAATATGTTGAAGTTTCTCAGATAAAAACAATAAAACCTACAAATATCATTCAAATACTCAAGTAGTAAAAAATTGAGTACCACAAGGTTCCATTTTAGGCCCACTGTTGTTTATTTGTTACATAAAAGAGATGGGTGCCTAAATGTTTAAGTTACCTTCAAAACATGAAAACCCAGCTTTATTTATATGCAGATGATTAAAATTTAATTGTATCAGCTATAAGTGAACCTGATTTAGAATTTGCAGCTCAACTTTCAAAATTACAATTCTTTTATTGAAAATAAATTGATATTGAATACAGAAAAACCAAATTTTATATCTTCATACTAAACAAAACAGAAACCACCCTAATCCTCTTATTTTTTCTGATGCTAAAGAGTTAGAGAAAGTGAATCATACTAAATTCCTTGGGTTAACAGTAGATGCAAATCTCAGTTGGGATATACATGTCGAAAAAATCATTAAAAGGACCAATCCTGGTATTTTTGCCTTAAACTATTTTTTTATGCTCACATACAGTCCCATATTGCATGTGGAATAAGTAGGGACTCGCTTCGCTCGCTGGGGGCTTCCCCACTCCTGTGGGTGGCATCGCCCCCAGGTCGCTGTCTGGCCTCAGATCAAAGTGGTGTCATATAAACTGGCCCAGAACCGACATATTACTACTACCATTGGGTTTATATCTACTAGAGGGAACACGCAATGCAAATTAATGTGAGAGATTTGTCGACGTAGTTCCCTACTTACGCCGCCAGGGATTGTCGCGGTTTTGTTCATCATATTTGTTAGGAATGTTTTCCTAGCGATTTTAAAATCTTTAAATATACCTTTTTTGTGATAATCATCAAAGTGATATTTTGTTTACGCATGTCAGGTCCGGCGGACGAGTTACTCGGCCTAACGACGCCGCAGATTACGTTAGTTATCTTAATATGACGCTAGACCGCAGCACTGCTTTTACTCCCATAAGGTGTCCCCTCTAGTAGATATAAACCCAATGCTACTACTCATAACAAGAAAAGAGACAAATCAGTAGATATTTAAATTTTAGGGGATTAACAAATTCGCTACAGACTCCAAATTTGGACTTTCAATACAGACCGACATCACGTATTTGTGACGCTCCGGTTTTCGCTATAGACCGACGTCACATATGTGTGACGCGTGAAGCGCTAACCACAGCCCGACGTCACGTATTTGTGACTCGAGCCTATTGTTACTAAATACGGTTTGGCTGTCTGTCAGTGTATTTGATCGTCTTTTTAACTGCATATCAAGCTATAGGAATTTGTCACATATATGGGTCGCTTGGTCCGAACGTGGGATATTTCGTTTTGACTCCAGGGGTGTGTTCGCCAACCTGTTGTTTACATTACGCTGAACCACGGTTGAGATTCACGTGTGCTTGTAACCCTCGTGTTATAATAAACTGCTGTTTCTGTGCTATTGAGAGATGGATGACGAAGGTAAAACGCGAAAATTAAGGAAGAGGAGAGATGTCATGACTTTAAGTGAAATTGGCCGTGCGATAGACAATGATTTTCGTGAGGGGACTTCATTTAGTTCTGAATAAACAAAATTTTTTTAACTTGAACAGTGTTTTTTATTTTCCCACAAATACAATTTGATAAAATATATTTTATCTTTTGAGTCACACATGTGTGACAGTCGGTCAGCAGTACAATTCATATATATTTTCATCAGTAGAACAATGCTATAGACCAACGTCACATATATGTGACGTAAAATAAATACCCCCGTCGCAGCAAACCTGCGTACTCAGCGAATTTCCAATGCATAATATATGTCTTAATACCATATAAAGCTGCATACCAAGTTTCATTAAAATATATTCACAAATAAGAATAAGCGATAAATGCAATTTTAATTATTCTCCTTAAGAATAACATTGGGGATTAGTACGTAGGTTTGCTGAAACAAGGAACACAAACAATTGGTGTTTATGCAAATATAAATAGAATTAAACTAGCTGAATCCACATACCAAGTTTCATCAATATTCATTCATAAAAACACAGATAAATAAACATTACATATTGGCATCGTAATGGCTGATTCCGTGGCAGTTTTTTAGCGAATTTCCCCTATAGGGAAGAAGCTATTACCGTAGGTCTCATGGTAAGACTTAAGCCCGAGACCATGATAACTTTTTGTTTTGAGGTCCCCAGATGTCCAAAACACTATTCGTTCAAATTTATATATATGTATATATATATATCTATATATATATATATATATATATATATATATATATATATATATCTATATATATATATATGTGTCCGTGAATCCAATAACTTGAGTAAAAAACGTCCGATTTCGATGAAATTTGGCTAAAATGTGTAAACTGACATTTATGACTTTAAGTTCGAAAACCAGAAAAATCGGACTATGGGAAGGGGGGTTTATGGGGGTTTTAAATTTTCCAAAAATCAGTTTTTTGCATTTTTTACCCTAAAATTGTTAAAACACTTAATTTAGGTTTAGACCATGTTATAGAGCTTAAAAAAACAAATAATATGGTATTTTGAATTATTAACCTAGGTTAAGTGGTTGCGGAAAAAATCCAAAAAACATGCTCATAAAATCTCCCATGTTAATCTTATGGGAAACAGGTTTTTTGCTTTTCCTCAGTTAATTTTACTTTAAACTTCACATTTTCTTTTACCAATCACTTCAGCTCCACAAAACAATCATTTTGGTGTTTAAATTGTGATTCTACGTCAAACCGTTGCAGAGATATTCAAAGTGCTAAACACAGTACGTTGTCCAATGTTATCCTTATGGAGAATAAATAAAATTTGATATCTTGATTATTTATGAATGTATATTGATGAAATTTGGTATGTGGCTTCATGTTGTACTGGTATATTGATAATTGCACAAAAAATAAATGTTTTGTTGATTGTCCCCGTAGCAGCTAACCTGCATACTCAGCCCTAATGTTATTCTTATGGAGAATAAGTAAAGTTTTATATCTCCCTTAATTATGAACATAAATTAATAAAACATGGTAAGTAGCTTCACCTGGTTCAGTTATATTGATAATTGCATAAAAACTCATTTCTTATCTTCCTCGTTGCAGCAAACCTGCGTACTCAGTCCTAATGTTATTCTTATGGGGAATAAATAAAATGTAATAAATCACTTATTTATGAATGTATTTTTGTCAAACTTGGTGAGTGGCTTTATGTACTAGTGAGAAACATATCAATGCATTGGAAATTCGCTGAGTACGCAGGTTTGCTGCGACCGGGGGTATTTTAGTAATGCAATCTAGTAGACAACGCGACAACTTACCGTGCTGCCACCACGGAGTGGCCTTGAACATTAACGGAGTGGCCTTGAACACTAACAACGCATTGCTTCCGCTTTGTACGATACGTTTTCACTGGTCTCCTCAGTCCTCGCCTCATCCCGTGTCACGCGACGTCGCCACGATACTGGCAGCGACGGGAACAAAACAGGGTGATCCCACGTTTGCATGCTGTGTCTTTCCGCAATTTCATAAAAGTGATAAATGTTTGGCATGTTTACTGATGATGTTGAACAATGACTTATATTTTATATAAAGAATATCTTTTACGTCTGGTTTTCGAACTGGTTAAAATAAATGGTACTTTACACATTTGTAATTTCATTAAGATCAGACCTTTTTTATGAGAGTTATCGTGCTTACGGACACACATATATATATATAAATTTGAACGTATGGTGTTTTATGGCATCTGGGGACCTCAAAATGAAAAGTTATCTTGGTCTTGGGCTTTAGTCTTATTATGCTACCTACGGTAATAGCTTCTTCCCTATAGGGGAAATTCGTTAAAATCCATAAATATCCCCGTCGCAGCAAACCTGCATACTCAGCGAATTTCCAATGAATATATGACATAACACATTAAAACACTTAAGAGGATTCATAAAAATATATTCACAAACAAGCGCTATTTTAAATATTCATTATTCTCCATAAGAATAACATTGGGGATGAGTACGCAGGTTTGCTGCAAGAAGGAACACAAAATACTGGGTTTTTATGCAAATATCAATAGAACTCATCTTAGTGAAGTCACATACCAAGTTTCATCCATATACATTCATAAATAAGCAATATATAACATTTGAATTATTTTCCATAAGAATAACCTTACCTAGGTTTGCTGCTATGGAAACCATAGGCGAAAAATTAGTTTTTTGTGCAAACAACAATAAACCACAACTAGATGAAGCCACATACCAAATTTCACAAATAAGTGAGATATACAATTTTTCTTTTTCTCCATAAGAATAACATTAGACAAAGTACTTTATTTAGAACTTTCAATATCTCAGTAACCAATCGACATAGAGCAATGATCGAATTACCAAATTTTTTTTATGCTGAATTCAATAGTAAAAATTAAAATTTGATTTAGATAAAAATTACTTGTGGAAACCTCAATAAACCCATTTGTGGTGTACAAAATCCCCCAAAAAACCCCCTTTGGATGGTGCGATCCATCTGGTTTTCGAACTCGTTCAAATAAATGGATCTTTACACATTTTTACCAAATTTCATCAAGATCGGAGCTTTTTTACGAGAGTTATCATGCTTACGGACACACACACACACACACACACACATATATATATATATATATATATATATATATATATATATATATATATATATATATATATATATATATATATATATCAATTTTAATGAATGGTGTTTTTGGCTTCTGGGGACCTCAAAATGAAAAGTTATCATGGTCTTGGGCTTAAGTCTTACTATGAGACCTACAGTAATAGCTTCTTCCCTATAGAGAAAATTCGCAAACTTCCCTATAGGGGAAATTCTCTAAACTGTACAATTGTTGTTTATAAATGAGTCAGATGTTGTTTATTGGTAATTTGAACCACAATAACAGTTGAAACTTACATCAAAAATTTGGTCTGGAGGAGTTTTTGTATATTTTTGCATTGGTCTATTCTGGAAGTACATAATTTACAGTTGGCACGCTACAAACACCCATGCGTCACACATACGTGACGCTTGGTAGCGAACGTGTTAACAATTGAAAAGTATGTTTTGGGAATGTTTAAGGAGGGTACAAGGAAAAAGCATGGTAAATCTCACATTTCTAGCTGTAGTTCAAGTGGTGTAATTCTGAAAAAGCAGACAAATCAGTGGATATTTTAAATTTGTTGATTTCACACTTTAATTAAAACTATACAAATAGTAGGATTTAAGAATGTCAGCAGGGGTTATAAGTCACAGAGCATATGCATTCCAAGTATCATATACCTAGCTCAAGTATAAATGCTGTCACGTGCATGCCAATTAATATCAGTTTTCACAGAACCATCATATCCTAACTACTTATACTAAGGACACTGTTAAATCTGAAGATATTTAGAGTTTTTTATTTTCCGACAGGTTTAGTCATCAAATCTGCTCATATGACTGCTACTATTAACTAAGTGTGTTGCAGACATACTGCGTGCCCAATATTTGGCCTCCATCAAGTATATTAACATAATAAAAAATTGAAAACCCCCACAAAATCTCGAAAATATGCCGAAATTTGGAAAATCTAGCACTACCTAAGGGTGAAGGAGGCGAGATACGACAAAAAATCAAAAGACCAAAGTTGTAGATCGTCTAAAATCCTTTGCAAGTGGAAATGTTCCGTTTTTCGATAGGACCATCTGTTTGGCCGGTAGATCTATAGTAAAAAGGCACTATTTTGGACATGGTCAAAATTTTCTCCATTTTGAATTTTGTTTATGTTGTTATGATTAGTAAATTACAAATTTTTGCAATTTTCCTGGGGGTTTCAATGGACAAACTACACGTATGCCTCATTTCACGTTTCTAGCTCATATAGAATTACCTGAGTAAATCGATAAAAAAGCAGTTTTGTCATTTATGCAACTATTAGGGTTTTAGCGAATTTCCCCTATAGGGAAAAAGCTATTACCGTAGTCGGCATGGTAAGACCTAGGCCCGGGACCATGATAACTTTTCGTTTTGAGGTCCCCAGATGCCAAAAACACCATTCGTTCAATACTATATATATATATATATATGTGTGTGTGTGTGTGTGTGTGTGTGTGTGTGTGTGTCCGTAGGCACAATAACTTTCGTAAAAATGGTCCGATTTTGATTAAATTTGGTAAAAATGTGTAAAGCAACATTTATGACTTTTAAGTTCGAAAACCAGACAGATCGCTTTATCCGAAGGGGTATTTTAGGGGGGTTTTGTACCCTAAAAATGGTTTTTTACATATAATGTTTTAAGAAATCTAATTTTAGTTTTGACCGTTGGATTTGGCTTTAAAAAACCAACAATTTGGTGTTTTGATTATTTTTCTACGTCAATTGGCTACCGAGATATTGTAAGTGCTAAACACAGTACGTTGTCCAATGTTTTTCTTCTGGAGGACAAGAAAAATGTTATATGTCGCATATTTATCCGGAAGAAACTTGGTATTTGGCTTCATTTCGTTGTGGTCTATTGATAAATTGTCCAAAAAAACAATATTTTGCCGATGGTTCCCGTAGCAGCAAACCTGCGTACTCAGCACCCATGTTATTCTTATAGAGAACAAGAAAAATGTTATGCCTCACTTAATTATGAACATAAATTAATGTAACTTGGTATGTAGCTTCACCTAGTTGAGTTACATTGATATTTGTATAAAAACCATAATTTGTGTTCTTTGTTGCAGCAAACCTCCTTACTCAGCCCCCCATTTTATTCTTATGGCGAATAATTAAAATTGTATAAATTGCTTATTTATAAATGAATACGGATGAAACTTGGTATGTGGCTTCACCTGGTTGTGGTCTGTTTATATTTGCATTAAAACCTAATATTTTCTGTTCCTTGTTGCAGCAAACATGAGTACTCAATCCCCATGTTATGGAGAGAAATTAAAATTTAATATACGGCTCATTTTTGAATATGTATCTATGAAACTTGGTAAGTGGCTGTATATGGTATATATATATTTATTTATTTATATATATATATGTATTGGAAATTCGCTGAGTAAGCGGGTAGGCTGCAACGGGGTATTTAATTTTTTTTAGGTATTTAAATATTAAAACAGGTAAGTTTATCCACTGTTTGAAGCGTAATGTGTAAACATATTGTGTGCCAAATAACAAGCCTATAAATACTAAATTAAGGTGATAGGAAATTAAAAACCACAAAAATAACCGTTGAAATTACCTGAAATGTGAAAAATCTATGTCTAAAGGGTGAAGGAAGTGAGACACGACAAAAAGTCATAGAAACAAAGTTGTAGATCTTGCAAAATTAGCAGGTCGTGGTGGTGTCCGTTTTTCGATAGGATAATCTGTTTGGCCGCAAAAGTTAAAAAAAAACTCGCTATAAAATAAAACCATGTTTTAATTTGTTAGGCTATGAAAATATGTGTGTAACCTCTGTTTAGAATACCCCAAAAAAGACACGTATTAGTAATAAAATAATTTGCTTATAGAAAAATATCGCTATATAGTAAAAATAATATAAATAAAATATAGTATAAAGGTTTTCCCTTTTTATAGCTATTATTGTAATTTGGTACTGATGGTTGCAGCAGGTATCGTAAAACAAAACTATCTCTTGTTCCCTGCCCAAAACTGAGCATTGCATGTAAAAAGGCTCTGCCGTTGGTGAAATAAATAAATAGAGCATGAAGCTAAGGAATAGAGAAGGGCTGGCTCAGCTTTCGGCAAGAATTGGATCGCGCTCGGGGTTGAGTGGTGGACTGTGATGTCTCTGTGCACCATGCTTATCAGGCACCAATATCACTGATCTCAACTTGAATAATGATAATAAAAACAAGTGTATAAATGAACCCCTTCACTTTATGTCATCATGGAATGACATTTCAAAAAGCATAGCAATGAAAAAAACAATGTAATTCAAAATATATTGAACCACACGTTCCATTTTCACGTTTTGATCGGTTGAAACAAATTTAAAATAGTTCGAGAGGCTTGTATTGGCTGTGTAGCCCCTTTAACGATTGGTTTTTGTGTATGTGAATATTTCATTTGATGTTTACGCATGAACACCAACGAGTTTAGTATATATCTCGAAGTCTCGTCTCGTGTAAGAGAAAACTGTAGCCTACATAGTCAAATACCATTTTACCACCCCCCTGTCAACTCTGCTCCCATGGAAACCAACATGGTAACCAATAAATCTTCTCTTCACAAGTTACATGTTTGTCAGCTGACTAATATTTAACTTGTGAAGATAGGATTTGATTTGATGTCTGAGGAAAATGATGGTCAATATGTAGGCTAAAATTTTCACCCTAGAGCAGACCGCTAGATATTAACCTTTTGTTGATGAATCATCATATTAATAGGCAAACAAAAACTGTTCCTCCTTTTTCTCAGCTTGTGTGTATTGTAGGAGAAATTCACACACACCGTTAGAAAGGTATTGCAGAAACACCTTATTACATCGGCCCTCAGGGCTATGCTCCACCCGCCTTCAAAGTTTCAATATTAATCTTATATAGAACAGTAATAATTAATTGACTTGTATAAATGACTGCTGATGTAATAATAAATGCTAGCTCAAGAGCAAGAACAGATGTTTCAGGACCAATGTAAATAAAAAATACAACTGACTACTGGAATGGTAATACCCTTCTCTTATCCTTTTTAACTCTACATTAAAAAGGTTAAATAAACCTGGATATGAGGGGGGAGAGGGTGAAGGGGGGTTAGAGGGAGAAAGAAAAAGAGTGGTTATTCGTGAAGTTCAGAATAAGGACACTGGTTAAAATGCATTTATTATGCACGTATGCTAACGCAGGACGTGGTAAAATATTCAGCCATTATTCGTATGTGGAGCTTTGGGTTTACATAGAATTACTTTTGGTCGAGTTTCGACTTCTGGGCGATGTTAAACATAAATAAAGCTGAAACATAAAATTACATTTTAAATAGTTACAGCTGATCATTAGTTAATGTTAGGGTTTTAAAATTATCTTTTGTACTTTTAACCCTAGCAGTGGCCTAATGTTTGTGCCGATTTAAATTCAAACCAGCCGCCAAACAGCAAATACGCCGAAATTTAAATCACCCAATCAGTGCAAAGGATCACTGGATAATCTGGAGAATCGGATAATAATATTAATTTATATAAGGATATAAATTTGATTGCTGCTGACAATAACTGAAGTAGTCATTACCAATGTAAGCCTCAATCAAGGTACTAAAACCAAAATCAACTATTTAGTACCCTGGCTAATGCAGCCAAAAAGCGGCACTTTTTGGTTGAGGTGGTACTTTCTGTGGTCATAGTTGATGCCAAACAAAAGGTAACTTTTCAGATAGGAAACCAAATGAACATCTGTGCAGGACACCAAATTGGTGGCCATCGAAATTATCAAATCTGTCATAACTTGATTAATAGATATCTTATTTCAGTGAAGTTGGTTTTATTTAAAAGGCCTTTTTAAATGGAAACTTTTTTGTATTTAGTCGTTTTATGAAGACATGGTAATTATCCAGATATTTAAAGTATATTTATTAATTGTCTAAATTTGCACAAAATAAAAATATATCATTTCTAAATACACCCATTGAAGCAAATCTGCATACTCAGCGAATTTCAAATGGTAGCCTCACTAAGTCATGAATCAACTTACCGGTACCAACTTTCATCCATGCATAATCACCAACGAGCGATATGTGACTTTTTTTAATCCTCCAAAAACATTAGGACTGAGTACGCAGGTTTGCTGTATCCAGGACCACAAAAATCGGGGTTTTATGCAAATGTTAATGGATCACCACTAGATGAAGCAAAATTTTAAGTTTTACTAATATATGATCATAAACAAGCGAAATATCACACGTTTCTTATTCTCCATAAGAGTAACAATAGGAGTACACTCAAATACTCGCGTAATGGGATGATGAACTCAGAAATGGTAGATGAAAGTTAGTGCTGTTAACGCAAGTTCTAACCAAAATTTCATCTCAAAATATTAAATAAATAGTCTTAATCCTGGGAACTCTATAGGAAAATATCTACTTTTGTTTTGGTTAATTTTAGGTCATAGGATAAATTGTTCTTAAATATAATAAATTATATTATACAGGGCTTTGCCTTTTATAGATATAGATTAGAGGTGCAAATTCTTCAACAAGATAATACAGTAAGTTTCCTATGCAGTGAGGTATGCCTCTATTTTTTATTGGAAATTAGCTGAGTACGCAGGTTTGCTATGACAGGGCTATTTAAATATTATAAACTAACAAAAAAAACACAGCTGACAGAAGTAAATGCAAAATAAATGGCTGCTGCTATCTTGCGGATAAACTATTAACTCACTCACATTATAGAACATTATCTTTATTTATAAAAACTGGTATTAGTTTTAGCGAATTTCCACTATAGGGAAGAAGCTATTACCGTAGTCGGCATGGTAAGACCTAGGCCCGAGACCATGATAACTTTTCGTTTTGAGGTCCCCAGACCCCAAAAACACCACTTGTTCAAAACTGTACATATATTTTACTGTGGGTGCCGTAACTCTCATAAAAAAGGTCCGATTTTGATGAAATTTGGTACAGACGTGTAAAGCAGCATTTACGACTGTAAGTTCGAAAACCAGACAGATCGCCCCATCCAACCAAAGTGGAATTTTGGGGGGTTTTGTAGCCCAAAAATGTTTTTTTTAAGTTTTTACATGTAATATTTATTGAAATCAAATTTTAGTTTTCACCATTGGATTCAGCTTTAAAAAACACACAATTTGGTGTTTTTATGATTTCTCTACGTCAATTGATTACAGAGATATTGAAAGTGCTAAACACAGTACGTTGTCCAATTCTTATGGAGAATAAGAACAAATTTATATCTCGCTTATTTATGAACGAATACTAATGAAACTTGGTTTACAGCTTCATCGTTTGTGGTCTATTGTTATTTGCAGATAAAAAGCAATTTTTAAGGATTATTCCTGTAGCAGCAAACCTGCGTACTCAGCCCCCATGTTATTCTTATGAAGAATAAGTAAAATGTAATGTCTCCCTTAATTATGAACATAAATTAATAAAACTTGGTATGTGGCTTCACCTAGTTTATTTATATTGATGTTTACATAAAAACCCATTTTTTGTGTGCCTTTTTGCAGCAAACCTGCATACTCATCCCCCATGTTATTCTTATAGAGAATAATTAAAATTGTATAAATCACTTATTTATGAATGAATATTGATCAAACTTGGTATGTGGCTTCACTTAGTTGAATTATATTTATATTTGCATAAACACCAATTATTTGTGATCCTTGTTTCAGCAAACCTACATACTCATCCCCAATGTTAATCTTATGGAGAATAATTAAAATTGTATATATATCGTTTATATATGAATATATTTGTATGCAACTTGGTATGCGGCTTTATGTGGTATTAAGACATATATTATGCTTTGAAATTCGCTGAGTACGCAGGTTTGCTGCGACAGGGGTATTTTTATCTAAATATTTCAAAAACTTTTGATATATTGAATTAACTCATGTTAAACGGAGAGTACTATAATTATTTAAGAGGGTTCCACCCGTCGGCTTAGTGCCGTGAAAACGTGTTCCTACATCACAAGCTCTCACGGCGTTATTTGATCGTATATTGAGTTGAAATAAACTGTAACTTGGTCACAAAATCTCACAGTATGGAATGGCTGAACTAAAACTTCGAAATGTATTCGTTATGTATGTGCAAAATCACTTTAAAATAACCCTATATTATTGTTTTTCCCTTGCAATTTTTATATCTAAATAATAGTTAAAACTGAATTTGTCCTCAGCCATTACAAGCTCTGATATGTTAAGAGCACATAAAGCACAAGATTGTTGAAACATATTTCGTTTTCGAATTTTGTGAGTATATATTACAAAGGCATGTTCAGGAACATCAGGCGGCAGTACGGTGGCGCCCCTGGGAGTCACTCGCTGTACCGCGTAGTGTCGGCTGGTGCTGCCAACCTAACCTGACACAACAAAAAACCGCACCTTCTAGCGTGGCAATATATCTCATTTGCCCTGCTACTGTTAATACTGTGAATCGGCAAAGCTGTTACATTAGTTTTATGTTTTTAAATGTAATAACTGTCTAAAATGAAATGTAATTAAATGTAGTTAATTTTTCAACAAATTAGAACTATGGAAGTTTCAAAACAAACTTTAATAAATAATGTGGTATTTTTACTTTAAGAGTCGTTAATATTTATTTAAGTGTCTGATGAAAATATTTTGTATTATGTCATTATTTACCTCCCTACTATAATAACTAATAACCACATTTTCTAAAACTATACTTTTTTGTTATTTATTTAGGAGCTGTACTGAAATTGTTCGAAAACAAAAATAAAATTCTTTTTGAATACATACCGCTCATACAAATTTTGATTGAACGTTTAAAAACCAAATTTACTATATTGCGGGAATTTGTGTTGCGCGACAATTTTGTTTTATTCTAGCAAATGTGTTGGCCAATCTATTTTTGAGAACTGACGGAAACCCGAAATTTATTCCTCATCGTCAACCGGTGGTATATTGTGCTGCTCCTAGTACGTAGTCTCTGTACCTAGTCTTTGTAATGAACGGTGTTAACCAGCGTACATGTGCGTAGGCCAAGGTCATTTTCCACTGTTTCCGCCGTTTCCGGTGTCTTCTATGGCCCGATTCCAGAGAGGAGTGTTCCATACGTTGTTCAGTAAACCTAAAGAATACAACGGCAAGTTCTTTAACTACTTCCGTATGTCTCAACTGTTTGTCTGGGACTGTTCGGTTCCAACTAAATAACTAGTAACTAATAACTAATGGTAAATAATACATAATCAAACTTTATTATATGAGAACTGTTAACACAGCACACGATACAAATTAACCAAACTCCGTATCTGGCAGAATAACCGATTCCCAACTCATACGGTCGGTGGTAAGCCCCTCCCCCAACACTGGGTTTTCCAAGAAGAAGAGGCGCCCGTCTACTGCCTTGTCGCGGGACGCGGAACGCCGACGCGTTGCATAAACACGCCCATTTGATTCAATGAATTGTATGTCAAGTAGCATTATTATATCCTAATAAGTTAATGGTAACCAAAAAGAAACATTTTATGTCTCCGTTGCTGCAGAAACCTAGGTACGCCGCGCCGTCAACACCATTAATATTTTATATCTCGTTTGCTGCAGCAAACCTAGGTACCCTCTCAGCCGCATGTGATTTATATGGGGAAAGGTCAAATTACAGACGACTCTTTTATAAACGTGGTGGGGTGAAAACCCAATTTGGGGAAATTCGCTAAGACCGCAGGTATGCTGCGATGAGGGTATTTTGTTACTTGAAAGTATTTGGATTTTGTATACCTTTACAATTGTTTTAAAGTTTGATAAAACAAATTCAACCAGCATGAGAAGGTATTTTTTTCAAAAATATTTATAATTTATAAATATCAATATGCCAGTACTACGTGACGCCACATGCCAAGTTTCATCAATATACATTCATTATTAATGGAGATATCACATTTTATTTGTTCTCCATAAGGATAACATTGGACAACGTACTGTGTTTAGCACTTGGAATATCTCTGCAACGGACGTAGAATCACAATTTAAACACCAAAATGATTGTTTTGTGAAGCTGAGTTGATTTGTAAAAGCAAATGTGAAGTGTACATTAAAACTAACTTAGGAAAAGACAAAAACCTTTTTCCCATAAGATTAATATGGGAGATTTTATGAGCAGGTTTTTTTATATTCTACGCAACCACTTAACCTAGGTTAATAATTCAAAATACTATATTATTTGTTTTTTAAGCTCTATAACATGGTTCAAACCAAAATTAATTGTTTTAAAAATGTTAGGGTAAAAAATAAAAAAAACTGATTTTTGGAAAATTTAGAAAATTGTGTAGTAATTTTAGCGTAATAGCGTAGTTATAGTTGGGAACTTTGTATAATGTCAAAGGCTGTGTGATTTGAATTTTTCCTGATTGATAAACAACAGATTGCATTCACAATATGTTTACATTTGTACTGTAATTACTTTGTATAATTTTCATCAATGTGGCAAAATATGAGCCATTCAAGTTTGTTTTTTTTATTAAAAATTTGTATCAAAACGACAAACCAAAACTTATCTTATTGACTGGGAACGACAGCGAGGTAGAAACCATGTCGGGATAGACCATGCTCGCGCCCATAGTCGGGATAGACCAAAATTCGGTCCGGCCGGGCTCAAGGTCACATCTCAAAGTGTAGGACTCGGTCGCAGAGCTCAGTACAGCGTCTTATGGGTTACTGGCGAATGGGTCTTATGGGTTATTGGTTATTTCCTCAGTTTAATGAGGTTTACGGCGCAAGGGATTTTTTTATAGGAAAATGGGTTTTGGAATCGTATTACTGAATAAATTCTTTATCTTTTGATACTAAATTCAAATGTATTTAACCTCTAATTATGACGTAAAAACACGTGTAAGTTTCAATATTAGTATACGAATCTCGATGTTCACGTACTCAACCTGCATTTTCATCGAAATTAATTAATTTACGACTCAATGACTCCCATATTTTATTTACTCGATACATGAGTCGACTCTTTTCCTCAAATTTTTCATGTTGTTGTTTTTCATGTTCCTCAACTTTGAACGCCAATATGATTTTTATAGGATTGGTTATTTTAGTATTGGCTGACATAGAGGCTTAGTTCTGAGTTTCGACGTAAAACCATAAGTTCATTCATAATTTTGATTAAATATTTAGCTACACATATTTACTTACGACTTTGTATTTCAGTTCCCCGATCTATTCCTTATTTATTCACACAGAATCAAATTATAGGTCTATTTGAATAGTTGTTAGGGAGGTATACGGTAACTTAAGTTTCTGTAAACAGATGTTGATTCTCTTCTATTTCCATGTTCACGATTAAAATCATAAAATGTGACCATAAAATTAAGGATTATAAACCTGAAAACATGCAACATTTAAATAAAATCTAATTTAACGATGTAATAAATAACTACTAGAACTAGAAGGAAAAATGTTTAAGTGATACAAATTTTAAAGGGAGAAGGGTTTAAATAAAAAGCAAAGTTATGTTTAAATAAAATCCAATACATATCGAGGTAATGACTCCTGTATTTTAACTTAGAAAATGGACAAATAAAGTATTTAGTGAGGAATTTTTGCTTCACGACCACATTATAAAAAAAATATATGTTTATTCTTGCATAACATTGTACTATGTACAACAAATAAGTCTCATATTATTTTTCATTTAATTTAATTACATATTCATTTATAATATTTAATATGTAATGTTTAATCATGAGTCAGATTACATCTCGATAAATGTTTTTTGATCATAATTGAAAGCTGTGTTAAGTAACAATAACCTCAATATGAAGCCCCTAAAGGCAAAGTGGACTAACCCCGAAAAGTAAGTTTTGAGATATTAAGGGCTAAAGTTAAACATTCATATCTTAGTTCAGAAGTTGATCTGGATTGTGATTTCTTGTAATCTGTCAGATTAAACCCATAGAATTATACTGTTTGGTAAATTATTTAAAAAATCACAATATTTCATTTCCAAAATGGCTTACAAAATTGAGTAGTCCATTTTGCTTCCATGTCCACTGTGGGTTAGTCCATTTTAACATTAAGGTTAGTCCATTTTACTGTTACACCAAAGTGGATTAGACCATTTTTGACAAAAGGTTAGTCCACTTTGCTTTTAATTTAAATACAATTTGGTTTCAAAAATTAGTTTAAAGTGGTGTTTATGGCGAAAAAACCAAAATAAATAAAAAAACAATGTTTTAAAACAGTTTCACAAAGTTCACACTATGCTTTTACAAAATTAAAAGAAACGAGTTTGCACGCAGCACGCTGACGTGAGGGAAGTGAATTTCCACATAAAAACTTTTAAAATTCAAAATCAGTGTAGAAACAAACATTTGTCCAATTTTTATCGAAATCTGAAAACTTTGATTTTTTGGCTGTTCTGATACTCCTGGTTTCATTTACTTGCAAAGCTGGGAATACAATTTTGCGCATTATAAGGTTAGGAGAAGGTCCAGACAGGCTTGAAAGTAAGCGTGAGGTTGCTGGGGGTAATAAAAGTACTCTAAAAAAGGAATAACAGGCTTTTCTAGTGTAAAACCTCCATAAGACAACGTACTGTGTTTAGCCGATACACATTTTCTTTAATAACTCGGTAAATATTTATGCTAGAATGACGAGAGAGGGCTTAAAACTTTCGCCTTTCTAATTCCCATCTTTTTACATGCATTAATTTTACATCTGAGGCTTTTCTGACCCTTTTTGCGCCCAAAAACTCGAAATTTGAAAGATTAATCCTCAAAAAATGGGTTTAGAGTTTTCCAATTGTTTTGCCCAACGAACTTGTCCAACAAATTATAGAAAGGAACGTCCCTACCAAATTTGAAGTAAATCGGACAAAAAATGTGACCGCTAGAGTGCATACACATATATATATGTGTATATATTTATATATATATACATATATAAAATTTTGAACGACCCCCCAAAACGTGTTCAGGGGGTCACGTTAGGAACTTCTATGGTGGTCCCGGGCTTAAGTTTCACCATGCGGGTCATGCTAATAGTTCACTTTCCAAAGGAAATACACTAATAATAAATTTGAGAAGCTACACACCAAAACCAACTATAGTCAAAACATTCTAACCTGTAAATAAACATTAAGGCGGGAATACACAACATATGTTTTCATTGAACTAAGACCTACATAGAGTATAAAGGAGAATAGAGCAACAAAATACAAGGCTTGTCACAGTTTAGTCCATTTTGACTTTACAACAAAATGACATTTTGATGAACATTGTTCTAATGGGGGATAGTCCAAATTTGCACTTAACTTTGTGGGTTAGTCCATTCTGCCTAGAAGATGTGTGAAAATGCATTTTGGACTAACCATTGTTTATTTCTATAAAAAAAACTACAGCTGATAGAGATTAGCTCGTGCTACCATTAGATAGAGCTGATTTTTCTTCACCAGCATGTATACCAATCTCAAAATTGAAAAATTGTGGGTTAGTCCACTTTGCCTTTAGGGGCTTCATATAATATGGAGTCAAATATATATTTATATATTTACTTTTTATAAAAATCTAAGTAAAATGAGGAGCGATTACTCTGATGTGGTAGTAAGGCGTGGGGCCGTGGTCCTCAACGACGACGGCGGCGCGCGTAGAACTGAACATAGCCGTGATTTATATCAGATTATTGAAGAAACTAGAAGCTCTATCGAAAACTGTTTCGAATAAGTTTTGAAGATCAACTAATTAGCTACAAATTTCTCGCTGGAAGTTTGTTTTTACCTCAGGAACAAAAAACTTTCTCGCTTACTGACTTTTTTATGTCATGTTCTTACAACCTTCTAATATTTTAATTATTACGAATTACACATAATTTTAAACTAAAATAGATTGATACTGTTAGATGCGGACATTCATGCAGAAAAAAAATATATTAGTTTCATTGTAGTTGTATTATTATTAAGAGGTGCAGGAGCGTGTAAACGACAACGCGCTCATCGCTCGGGGTTACTCAGATTTGCCGTGTCCTACACTTTGGGTCTAGCCTGACAATGTGCGGACCGTTTTCTGCCCAGTTGACTAGCTCTCCATGATGGTTTCTACCTCCCTGTGGAACGACAACCGAGCCGCTGGAACGAGAATGGCCGAAAAAGATGTTTAACTAAATTAACAAATTTTCGCCGAAATTCCCGTAAAATTATCCGATTTTCCAGGAATTTCCGGTCTGTAAACTCTCTGTAGAAGTATTACAGGCATATGAATCTGACTGACGACGCATCAATCAGACGACAAGTCGAGATGACGTGCCGGGCAGACGTAGCAGTGGCGCTGGTCCGCTGGTGCTGGTGCGGGGGTGCGCGCGCAACTCCAACCTTTTGCCTTGGGGGGGGGAAATTTCCCCCATTTCCCCCTGTGGATCCACGCCTGGTACGAGTTGTGAAAGAAAATCTAATGAGCCGCAAATAACCTATTGCCAAAAAGATAATTCACTTATTGATAGTAGCATTGATTAATAGTAGGGTAATGATTTGATCTGTTAGTTCAACTTGATGGCATTTTTACGAAATGCACTTTGGGTGGTTTAGTATTTTGATTTATTAAACTTGTATTTATATATCTAAGTTGAGTATTATTGGCCAATTTTTAAGTATTACTGCGTGTATTTGGATTTGGATTTGTATGTTTGTAAATTAATACGAATAAATTACAAACAAATTATTATTTAATTGATTTTAAGCTATAGATTTCCTTTTATAAATTATTTTATGATGCACAACTGTAATTTCGTTTGTAATGCACTCAGCGTTTTTATTTTACGCGTAGTATTGAATCTGCCGAAGCCAATTAATTTATAAATAAAAATAAATAGTAGGTGCATTAATTTTCAGTATTTAATAAAGTTATAAAAATACGTCTTGATTGAATTAGTAGTTATTAATACCATTTTGATAAAAAGCTTGTTGTGTTCGTTTTATATCACAGCCTGGTTTTGTGACAAATTAAACTTTTGAGATCTCGAACAATAAAGTGTACCATGTATATTTTGCCCAATTACAAAATTATTATAATCAACAAGGTTTTGTGCAGTTAGATACACGTACTGAACATCTCTAGGCTTAGCAGCTGGTGCAGCTGGCAGTACGACGACGGCGGGAGATAAGAGTCTCAGATTCTGACAGAAGAGGCAGTTCTAGTTTTTCCTCGCAAGCGGTTGGCAACGCCAGCGTAACTAGCGCGCCTGACGGCCACGCTTACAACCATTTGAGCTCGAACTGGCGCGAGACCATCCAATACGCCATCTTGAATTGACTTCCGGCTGCCGGTTAGAACCCACTTAATCATAAAACATATAAATAGGATAATTTTTAAGTATTTTCTTGTCATTACAAAACAATACTTTATTAGCATCTCGTAGTTTACTAAAGGTAATTTTTGTCCAATGCTTTACCTTATGGAAATGTTACAACTAACGAATGTGATCATTTTTGAACTGGTAGTGTAAAGTGTACTGGAAATTAGTTGTGTAAAATTTGAAAACGATCCGTGCAGCCATTTTTACGTTATTGCATTACGAACACACACACCCACACACTGACGGACAGTGAATCATTGTCTCTGCTAATACATAGATTCCTTCACTTCCTTCCATCATCAATTATGGCTGCTGAGTATGCAGGTTTGCTGCCATAGGGACCACACAAAATGGGTTTTGTATGCATATACAGTGGAACCTCGATAACTCGAACCTTGATAAGTCGAATTCCTTGATAACTCGAATTTTTGTCATTCCCCTTGAACTTGCCTACCTAATGCTATGTTATTTTACCTCTATAAGTCGAAGGGTTAACAGGAAACACCTCGATAACTCAAATTTTTGCACTATTCTTAGCCTGTTGCCGCACCTCTATATAAGTCAAAGTTTTAGCTGTAGAACCTCTATAACTCGAATATGTACAATTGCCATACCTCCACAAGTCGAAGTGTTGACCTGTATAAGTCGAAGTTGTTGATTCACCAAACCTCCAGTGACTTTGCAGCCGGAAATTTCAACCCTCCCTCCCCACTAAATCTCTTTCTCGGGTACACCTGGTGTTGGTAAAACAACCGACAAATTTATGTTGATGAGCAACACGCATATCAAACACACTCATCCTCACACACGGGTTTCACCTATGTGAGGATTTCATTCAATAAATAAGGAACAGTCTCATATTGTTGTAAATTATATATTTTTTTAAAAATAAAATGGTTTTGATTTTATTAGATTTGTGTCTGGTGTTGAGTTAGTGCGAGTTTCAAAAGAGGTTCTGAGTGTAGTGAGTGAAACGTAGTTTTTAGGTTTTTTTTTACTAAGTGTTTGCAGTTTGGTAAAACGTGTTGGCAAAACTCTACCCCATGAGGAGAAGTTCAAGACTATTTGAGGCTATTGGCACAGGAAATAAAAACAGTAACATCGGGAAGCAGTTTGGAACACCAGTGAACACTGTCGACAATTTTAAAACAAAAAAGTGTCATACTGCTTCACCCTAATTCCAACAATGCTCTGCAATTTTAATTTGTATCATGTTTTGTTCCTTTTTAGTTTTGCAAATTATTTTAATAGCCTACAGTACATTAATGTTCAGCTAAATATGAAATTAATAAATAGTTGGTCAGAACTGACTTCTTTAAGCGGGAGGGATTTGTTTGGGGCAAGTGATAAGAAGTGAGCAAAAAAGTCTAGAAAATAGACAGGAAGTGGTCGAACGGGAAAAACCATCACCAAAATACCAAACTGTGAGTCACTATTTGTTTACTTTCCTCCTGTACAATATTTTCACGGAAGGAAGTATTTCTTCCTCTACTACGTTAACCGAAGAAGCTTTACAATATATTTCCGGGCTTATTTTAGACATTTAAAATTGTTCAAATCTATTTTAATTTTAATAATTATTATTATACGGTATGATTATTTTTTATACATATCTCGAACTTATGTAAGGATTATACCCTTCCACGATCCATCTATTGTGTTACCGTGACCCTCAATAAGTCGAAGTATGTGGAAAATCACTTTGATAAGTCGAACCTCGATATTTTGAAATATTCCATAACTCTAATTTTTCCCGTTCCCCCTGAGGTTCGAGTTATCGAGGTTCCACTGTATCAATAAACCCCAAACATATGAAGCCACAAACTAAGTTTCAGTAATATATGTTCATTAATAACCGATATATAACATTTTACTTATTCTACATTGGACAACGTACTGTGTTTAGCACTTTCAATATCTCAGCAACCGATTGACATAGAGCAATAATTTAAGACACTAAATTGTTTGTTTTTTTATGACGAATCTAATGGTGCAAACACAAATTTGGGTTTAAAAATAATTATATGTAAAAAGGTCAAAAAACCTGTTTTTGGGGTACAAAACCCCCTCAAAATGGTACGACCTGTCTAGTTTTTGAACTCATGGAAATAGACACTACCTTACATGTGTATACCAAATTTCATCAGGATCGGACTTACTTTACGAAAGTAATTGGGCCTCTGGACACACACATATATGTTACATGTGTGTGCGCCAATTATTGAAGGTGTGTATTTTACAAACTAAATTAGTAACTATTCATCTGTGACTTGACATGTTGAAGATTTATTAATGTATTTTACCTTAATCGACCTAATAAATCATTGAACAAAATTTAACTTTTAAATTTGTAAGCAGTTTTTGAAATTATATATTTTATATGCAAATTTGGCCAGTTAATCAATAGTCTTTAAATATTTGGAAAACCACTATTTTTTCGTAAAAAGTCCAAATACAACAAATTTTATTTACAAAAGCCCTTTTAAACAAAATAAAACCAACTTCACTGAAATCAGGTATATCTATTAATCAAGTTATGAAAGGTTTTATAATTTCAATGGCAGCCATCTTTAATGGCCGCTATTTTGGTTACCTGCACAGATTTTCAAGTGGCTCCCTATCTGAAAAGTTACCTTTTGGCATCAACTATGACCACAGAAAGTGTCATACCTCAATCAAAAAGGGCCGTTTTTTTTTTTGTGTACCTTGACGTACTAATTTTGTGTACCTTGACGTACTAATTTAATGATCAGCAATTTTGCAAAAAAGTTTGTTATCAAAGCACGTCTCTCCTCAACAGTTTATCTGATCCTGTAGTTTTGTGGCTCATTATAAAGAACCAAAAAATACCTAGTAATTTCAGAGGGCAAAATGTTGAAATTACAAATTATAATCGTTAAAAACATTCTAAAAAATGTAATTTTATGATTTTACTATGAGTGTAGTGTTATCGATATCGACATCCTGCTTACTGAAATCGCTAGGTATTTTTTCTCTCTTTAAAATTAACCATTAATCAACGATTTTGGATAATCCGTTGAGGTGGCAATAATACAATCACAAAGTAGCTTTGAAAGTTAAGATTGGTCTTATGGGAGAAGCAGGTAGAAGCAGAGAGGACTGGAGCCTCATCTTTATATGACATATCATCTTAAAAACAGGAAAAAATATATTGGGATTATAGGTTGATGATAGTTTATTATAATAAATATGCTAAAATATTCAGGTTTGTCAGTACAAAGGAGTGATATAAATTTTGTTCAACTACCATCGCACAATCAGAACTTTTTTTAGTTTATTTCATAGCAATAATGTCTGCACATTTTAATGCAAATGCTATACATGCAGAATAAAACAAATTTAAAACTTTGAAATCATAATCTGTAAAAATATTTTTTCCTTACACATTCTGTTAACACGTTAGCTTCCGAGCCCAAAATACCACATTCTTTCCATATTGCCACACGGAACTAATGGACTAATTCCCAAAATATTTTCAAAAACATTTAAAATATAGTCCATATTTATCATTTCAATAGATTTTATTTGTAAATAATCATTAAAAAGTCTTAGGTCCGTTTGGACCAAAATGCAGATTTACAGTGTTTTTTCCTTGTACTTTTGCACTTAGGTCCGTAAGGACCAAAGGTAATTTACTCCAATTATTGTACAATTACTTTTTCCTTAGATAACACAACAAAAACGGTGTCGCATAAGCGATTTAAAATAAAATATAACTCCATAGGCGTGGTCAAGTCAAATAATAGACTGCAGCGTATTATCCAGTTTTAAATATCCAAAAAGTTTTGATGGTCCCACGGTTATATTAGACAACTAACTGTGTTTGTTTACTTCAAAAGTTAGTCAACGAGTGATTCTATACTTTTTTGTCTCATTCTTAATGGCTAGTCTATTGTTTGGCATCCGGTCGAGGGTTGATGTAATTTATTCAAGAGATAAGATACGTCCTACAACAAAATGTTAAAACTGAAACTAATGGTCGTAAAAAGCCAAATGATGGCTAATTTATTTCGCCTAACTATCAAAAATTAAATAAAATGTCAATCAAAGTTGTGTGATGTTCCGTTCAAGAGATACGAATACAGTAGGCCCTAACTGTTCATCAGTTTTATTAATTTTCCCGGCTATTCAAAATTTGTAATGTTGATTTCCTCCTTTCCCAACATTTTATTATTTTCTATTCAAATTCCCGACTTTTCCATCTGCTAGACATCCTTAAATTTATTTGCAATCAATTTCGGAAGATCTACACAAATAATGTTACGAACACATGAGGAACTTTGACTTGTTCATAAATTTTATAAATAAGGCAATATTCCTTACAATTACCTATGCATAATCTTTTTATAATCGTAATTACTCATTTATATTTCTTTTATTTCAAAGTATGTAATATATTTCTCTTGTTTACCATTTGTTGTGCTTTCACCTATTACAAGTATTTTTAAGTATTCTTAACTCAAAATTGATTTAAGCCAGTAATTTTATGCTCTGTTTTAATAATTTTATAGTTAAAAAATACATTTATATCATTATTACTTGTAAATGCAGTGTTTAGTATTTACATACTATTCCTTATATTTTGAAAATTACTCATTAGGTCCGAACGGACCTAATAAACTGTAAATATTTTCTTCTACTTTGAGTCGACTGTTTGCAGCCCTGGTTGAAGCAACGAACCAAACCAATGAACGGCCAGTAGGCGTGGTCTATCTAGTATGCTGGAAGTTCAATGTTTTGCCGCTAGGTCGCTCTGGTGACTAACTTGAACCAGTTTAGTAAAACAGCATTTGCAACTTCTTAGGTCCGAACGAACCTAAGTGTCACTCGAAACGTACCCCATGTTTAGGTCCGATCGGACTTACGTTGCAGCTAACGTGTTAATCTCAAGTCATATTGCGGACTAATTTTGATAAGTTACCAAACTAATATATCCACTGCGGCCCATGAAAGTATCAGGATGAATGCTATTTGTTAACAATAGAAAATTATGTACCCTTTAGTGGAAGCTTTTTGTTGGAGATATGGTTTTCAGAGGAAAGGGCCCCTAAGGCCCAGAAAACTGCTAGTTTATCCTAGCATTAAATTTGCTCTATGGGTAAAACAACTATTACATTAAAGAGTTACACTGAGATTACATTCATTAACCAACTCAGAACGCAAAACTTCTACTGAAAGAAGAAAATTGTCTAAAAAATGTAGTAACCAGTTATTACGTCAGTTGATTAAGCAATTTTGTTCCATTTTGCTCGTTTTAACTCTTTATCATACAAATATTTTGCTTTTATGATGATTGTAACTTAAAAAAGCAAAACTTCAGTTGCCTACATCTTATATCACAACCGACAAAGTTGAATGATCAACAGACTAATTACGTTTAGTCTGCCCCGCAAAGGACCAGCAATTTTATATTTCATAGACTAAAATACACCTAGCGCATCCTGTATTTGTTTGATTCATGAACTTCACAAAGTTCTCCTTTAAAATCAATGTCTATAGTGAAGTCCAGATCACGATTGTTTCGTTGGTTGGGTTTCATTGCAAAAGTTCCATAGATTTCCTCGTTTTTCTTCACCGTCATATAGTCATTGAGGTAGAAAACAGTCTGTTTCCAGTGAGTGTACGGGGCTTCGGGAGCAGTGCTGAACCCTATCCGCTTGTGACACTTTGTGAATTCCATCGTGAAGAAAGTCACTAGCGCTTGGATGTAATCATTTCGTCTAACTTGTAGGTTGAACTGAGTACTGAAATCAAGGTCTTCTTTTGTTACCGTATATAAATCCACTTCCTTCAACAAAGATGCGTTTGTTACAACCTACGGGACAGAAACATCGTTTGATTAGCGTTTATTAGTTTTACTAATTAAAATACTATGGATGAAATCAAAACATACATATAAACTGTAAATGAATGTGTCATTAAGTTAATAATTTTCTCTTGGTACTAAAACTAATGTTTATACAAATATGATAATGTATATGGTGAGTAATCAGTTGTTTTATTTGTTGGCATAGAATGTTTTGTTCATATATCCTCTTAATGGAAGAATGAGCGTACCCCTAGTATAACATAGTGCCTGTTTTCGGATGAATCGTAACTTACTGTGGGTCAAGTCGAAACAGGGTAGCCACTCTACAATAATATTCAAATTCACGGTATTTCCCGGTTATTTTTGGCAGGTTTTAGTATACTCTAATCGCCACTATTCATGGACCTGAAAAACCGATGAATGTATTTTATAGTGGACATACAATAAACTTAAAGTTAAAGGAAGTGATGGTTTATAGCTGAGACATAGGTAAAATTCAGGGGTCGCTGATACCCCTTCCCCAAATAATTCGGAGAAAATACATTAAATATATAAGTCGCTATAGGTCTACTAACGATCACGATCTTTTCTGTCTACCAAATTGATATATTTAAATTACGCTTGTGGCTGACAAAGAGCTTTGACAACTGGGTTGTGCGTGCTTACCATGGTCATCCAATAAATTCAGCAGCATGAGGGTGTAATAATTGTTATAGGAAGCAGCGGATGTGGACACTAACATGTATAGTGGAACTAGAATAATTCAAACTCCAAGGAACAGTAAAAATGTTTGATTAATTATAGAATTGCTCAAAAAAGGCTTAAAACCGTCATAAATTCCATTTTCAGAGAAAATTATTCATTGTAGAAAAAGTTAGTTGTATGTTATATGTAAATAAATATTTTACACAATTAATTTTTAAATGTTATGGAATTATTCTAGTACGGTTATGATACAGTAAAAACTTAATTATGGGGAGGAAACATCATGCTGTAACTTTTATTGTTTACCAAAATTCCACTACTTCTTTCAGCCACCGTCAGAGTTATATGTCTGGGGACGTCGGTGCTCCATGAAGAGAGCCATGCACTGCTCCGAAAATGGGTAGCTCCGATAGGCATTACTCCGAAAATATTTTCGGAACAGTGCATTTCGGAATACTGCTTTCGGAGAAGTGCATTTTCGGAGCAATGCTTTTCGGAGTTACGCATTTCAGACTAATGCCTTAAAAACTGTGTAATTGTTTGGAGTACTGCCTTTCGGAGTTACGCATTTCTGGATTAATGTCACACACTTGATTTTATCACTCCAAAATGAACTGCTCCGAAAAGCAATACTCCGAATAAAATAAATAACTTTATGCATAACTAATAATTAGACAAATATTTTGATAACTCAATTGTCACAATCGGTTCAGAATTGTTAAAAAAAAACTATTAATATGTAGGATTATTTGTTTTTTAAATAAGTAACACACACACACACACATAAGTAAGCACAGTAATGGTGTAAGATAATAAAGACAATTAGATATTTATTGGAACCGGCACCTATATCAATAAGCCAATTTAGGCCTCATTATGGATATGACAAAGGTCTTGCGTGTCAAAATTTGTGGGTGGGGCAAGTTGGTATCTTTTCATTGGCCAATGTCGCCATTTAAAATCATCCTGACCCCTTTTGACCCCTCCGAATACAAATGTACCGCAATGCATAGCTCCGAAAAGCAGTGCTCCGAAATGCACTGGTCTGAAAGCATTACTCCGAAAACATTTTCGGAACAGTGCATTTCGGAACACTGCTTTCGGAGAAGTGCATTTTCGGAGTAATGCTTTTCAGAGTTATGGAGTGCATTTCGGACTAATGCCTTCGAAATTACATATTTATTTCGGAGTACTGCCTTTTGGAGCTGTGCATTTTCGGAACAATGCCGCACACCGCTCCATGAACACATACAACAAAACTAGAAGTTAAATTTAATTTTTATCCGAGGAATCCAGAACTTGCACTATTGGACAGGTGCAATAAGTCACACACAACTGCAAAATAATAGGGATGGACTGGAAGTAAAACAGCTGCAACTAGTTCCTTAGTGCCCACAGAACTGGTTTTGCTTCCTAAACCAGTTCCAGTTGCAGCTAGTTTAATCAATAAGCTTCTGCAGGACTTGTGACCTATGACGCTGCAGCTATTTTCAGAATGGTCCGTCTGCAGCTGTTTTTGGAACAAATCGCTGCAGGCTGGTTTGAAAAGAAGTTCCAAGCGGAACTGAATTCTTGTTCACAATAAACTGTTTTCACAAAAGGAGTGTTGGTACAAAGTAGGTCCAGTTCCTGCTACAGCTACACACCTCCAAGTGAGGTAAAGATGCAAGACTTTGGCCTCATTCCAACTGTGCTACACTTGTTCTCGAGAATTCCTAGTTTTTATAACTGCATTATGGCTGCTTTTTTATCTATCCTAAGTAAAAAAATTCAAAGAATCCAAAATATAATTTGAATTTACTATATTTTTTGACATTTTTTATAAACAAATGTTAGGGACCAAGCAAAATTTCAAATTTAAGCAAATTTTCAATTAGGCTATAGAAGTTTTAATTAGCCACAACCTACTGTAGTTGTGTAAGGTGAAGGTCGGAAGGTCCGCGGGTGCCCCCCCCCAGAAAAATAATGTAAATATGTATTAAAAAATGATTTTTAGCATATAAAATTAATTTTTGCTAATTTTATATGCCTACAGTCCTCAAATTTAGTAGAAGTGATAAAAAAGTAATTGAAGATTAAAGTAAACTTTGTAGGAAATTGTACTGACTATTATGTTTTGTTTGATTTCAATCGTAACTATACAAAAGTAAAATGTATAGCCTAAAACAATACAGGCTTCATAATCTTCAGATTTATAATTTAATAAACTTCAAAGAGCCATAACTCTTCATACTGATTTTCAGTGTTCAATGTCGGCGAATATTGTGTAAGTTAACGATATTTCCCGCCGAAATAAAGCCAAAGGGTAGCAAATAATAAAGGTTAGAATTACAGGGAGACAAGATTTAGCTTTGGAAATCGTTGTATGACGATAAAGTTGCAAACGTAAATGTGTTTTCGTTCACAGATAGGATTTAAACACAGAAATCCTATGTGTGTTGCGTTGTTCTACAAATTTTTGAGAAACATTTCAAAAAGAGATTTTTAATTTTTTACAGAAATTCCCAGGAACTACATTTTTATCCTCAAAATCCGTTAACCTCTGTAGAAATCCGGTGATATGGTAACCCTAAGCTCGTCAGGTTAATATGGCAAAAAGTACAACAAAGATTGTAGATATCACAGACCGTGCAGAGTAAACGTAGAAAGATGGGACATAAAATGTATGGCAATACAGAGGTCACTTGCCAGTGAGGTTTGTGAAATTTCTTTTTTTTTAGAAAGAAATGTACTGGTTTTGAGAGGCCCCCCAGAAGCAAAAAACATTCATTCAAATTCATATATATCTTAAAATTCAAGAGTACTCAGTTGTTCTATAATGATAATTACTATATATATATATATATATATATATATATATATATAATATTCCACGCCTATATTTTAGTTCCCCACGATTATATTACATAAATATTACAAAAAATTACAGCTGTATAATTATTGGATGTACAAATCAATTAGTTAATTTTTCAGTTAATTTTAAAACTAATCCTACCTGTTTGGGATCTACAACATCTACCAGAGGTTCGCTTATTGCCACTTTGCGGATAGAACTCATGTCGAAGCCATAAACGTCATCCCACCAGTTTATTTTCTCATCCTTATATTGACGATCCTCGATTCCACAAATGAACAACATCGCTCGGTCAGGAAACAACATGCCATTAGGTCTTAGCCACTTGTCTCGTGCGTAGAGCACTGTATCCAACATTGACTCGTAGAACAAACAGTACCTACAAATAACAAACGGATATAGCCAATGAAATAAAAAACAACACAATGGTGAGTAATTGTTATATAAAGCTCTAAACAGGGCTTCCACTCAAACTAAAAAATTTAAAATTTATGGCTTTTTAAGTTTTTATGGTTCAAAAATTTGAATTTTGCGCGGTAAAGCAGTGAAATTAGTTAAACTTTTTTTATTCCATTCACCAACAAACAACAAGGCAGAAAATAATAATTAATATAACATAATAATAATAATAATAACCACATAGACTATTTATAAACAAATAAGGAAATCAAACTAAACCAAAACACGCTTCGCAAATGAAGCAACAAACATTCTCACTCCACCACCACTCTCACTCTTAATGTAATTTTAAGTTATTTTGATGTTTAAAAAAGTAAAAGGAAAAGGTTTACAAAAAAAAAGTATACACTACTTTGGTTGATTTGAGAAGGCATGCTTCAAATTACCTAACAGCTGCCATATGGGGAAGGTCAGGCTGCTAGTCAATAGCTAGCCAGATTACCTTTTATCCAAACACTGAATCACTTTAAGATGTCTCGTGTGTTACTATCACATTTTATTATCTAAAATGAAAAGTATTTCTTTAAATTATCATAAATGGCCAAATTATCCAAATTTTTTATAATATGCCAAACAAAGAAATAACAGCAACAATTGTTACTCTTGGAAAATAACTATGGAGAGATTAGTTTTTAGCTGTTTTCATAATACCAACACCTTATTATTAGAATGCATATTCTTAACCCTTTGAGTGCTAAGCTTCTGAAAGGAGTAGTTGAATCCGTGATGTTTTGTTGATTTTTTAAATATACTGAACGCCTGAACAGTTAAAATTAATAAAAACGTGCTTCCGCTGGACAGACACAGTAAAGGATAGGTAAAAAGTAGCAAAACACCTGATCAGATGTGCAACTCACAAAGAATCCACCCATCCCGTCAGCTTGGACCTGAGCCGTCCACCGTTTGCTTAAGGTCCGCCCTCCCCTTCAACTCTGCCACAGACAGGTGAACTCTCCATGAGTTGCACATAAAAACCACCGAGTGTGACGGGATTCAAACCCTCGATCCAAGTGTTACCCCCGGCCGGGAAGGTAACGCCTTAGACCGCACAGCCACTGATCAGACTAGCAGCTGCTGAGGATCAGTTGGTATTATAGAGACTAGGCGCTGGGCGCGGTAGTTCAGTTCGTGTCTACCAGGTTTAACCACAAGTCAGACTCAAACTGCAGACTGAGCGCCTAACGGTACAATCGCTTATGAAGCAGTAACAGTGTTTACTGATAACAGATTCAAAAGACGATATATCGGTCCATAGCACTGAAAGGGTTAAACGTTTGGAAGAATTCAAGTATCACACATTTAGTTACATAAAAAGCAAGTTCTAAAATATTTCAGTAGTTATGGTGTATCCGCTTTATGAGTCAGACAGTACGTATTGTGAGCCGAAAGAGGGCAGGATTGAATCTGGAGGGCAGCTGTGTGTGTTAGTATAAAGTTCCTGACAAATAGCGTCTACAGACGGCACAGTATAAGTTATTCTAAAGAAAAAACTTATCCAAACTATTATAAAAGAAAGGTGGTATCTGTCGCCATCTCTGTTTTGTTTTAATGCAAAAACTCCTGAACTGATCTGGAGTTTTGTATCACAGGAGGTACTATACAAACATTTCAAAACCCACATGGGGCTCTGCCCTTAACATAAATGTTGATTTGCACTAAAGATTACAGCGACAAAACTATATAACATTTTCAAAACATATCTGTAATAATTTCATGATGGAGATCTCCATCTGAAGAAAGTGAAACACACTTGTAGATTTATAAACACGCAGTGAACAAAATCATTCAGTTTAATGGAACTGAGTTACTGTACAAAACTGTGCTGTGCCGCTGAAATCGAGTGAAATATATTGATTTAATTGCAAGTATGGAACATTATAATATGAAACCTACCCCATCCATTCAGATATTATAATGTCCACATGTGTGATTCCATCTGGCAAAGTGACCTCTTCCACTTTTCCTTTCACAATTGTGACAACATCGGATAAATTATTAGCTTCTACAATTTGCTTTGCATATTCAACGATATTGGAACATTCAATGCCTATGACTCGAGCTGCTCCTGCCTTGGCTGCAAACATAGACAGAATGCCGGTTCCACAGCCAATGTCCAAAACTATCTTGCCCTGAAACAATTGAGAATAACAGTTTAATATTAAACAATATATTTAAAGCAGTTAGCTTCAATTGAATCTTGGATTCCTAAATATGGTTCTAAAATATGCTTCCTATTTAAAACATATCAGATGTACAAATTTAATTTAGGCCTATAACAAATCTAAATGACATGATCAATTTCGCAGCTTAAAAATATAAATTTGTCAGAAAACTTATTTAGGAGAGACATTTGTAACTAGAAAGGAGGTCATATTTTTGGTATGGTGGGAGAACAGACCAAGAATATCAAATCGAATAACGTTTATCGCCGTAAGACTTTTACCAAATTATATTACCGTTGGATAGCCAAGTCAACAGAACATCATAGAATGAACATACACTAAAAACAGATAATGAAATTGAACAAATAAAACAACACAAAGCAAAAGGTAATTAAAAAGTATGTCACAGCAAGAGAAGAATGCTTGATTGTGTTATGTACTGAAGACCATACTGTACAAACTACTTTATTGGGGATACAGATAAGAATGTATCAAATACAATAAGGGGACTTGGTATGAACATTTACAAATCCTTTAAACATTTGATAAAAATATCTATTCAAACTAAAACTAGCAATTAAACTAGCGTTTAAAACTAGCAATTAGTTAAAATTGTTGGTTGTTAAATATCTATGACAATAAATCTATAACTTTAAATCGTTTATACTTAAAAAAGCTGTTGCATTTAGAGAAAAAGTATTAAAAACGTAATTTTTATTATTGTTTGCCCTACCGGTACATATATATATATATATATATATATATATATATATATATATATATATATATATATATATATATATACCTAAGCCATCTGCCATTTTCCGAGATGATGGATAGATCACGGCTTCAATTTTAATATAAGGGACTTTTAGCATGTTCCACAGGATGGTAACCAAACACTTGAACCAAATTCCTAGCTTGTACTTTTTTACTTTCTCCCCCTTATACATAGGATATGGAGAAAGTATTTTTTTCGTCAAAATTTTCGAATTTGAGTTGTTAGTGGAAATCATTGTTGTGGTGCTCCCTGAATCCAACCAATTGATTTTTACGTGATATCTGTGTGTCTGTCTGTCTGCATGATGTGTACAGAGCTAGAGCCCTAACCAACGGTCTGATTTTTATGAAATTTGGTATGTAGGTACTAATCCTCAATATCTCCAGTAGTTTTTTCATTTTTTGAATTTTTTATTTTTAAGAGTAATTATCTCCCAAAAACTAATGTTTTAAAAAATTAAGTTTTTTAGATTTTTCATAAAATTATAAAATATAAAAATATATTACTGTTCACCATTAAAAAGAGCTTAAAAAACTAAATAATTTGGTTTTAGCGAATTTCCCCTAGGGAAGAAGCTATTACCGTAGGTCTCATGGTAAGACTTAAGCCCGAGATCACGATAACATTTTGTTTTGAGGTCCCCAGATGCCAAAAACACAATTCGTTCAAATTTATATATATGTATATATATATATATTCCTAGCCTTGGGCCTTTGGGTATTCCGTGTACAAATGGCATTTGGGATGTCCATTTGTTAGTGTTATACTTCAAATATGGGATGAATTCGTCATATTTCTATTACTTATATAGCTTATATGGTAATATTCTAGCCTATATATACCATAATTTCATAATCATTGGCTTTGACAATAAATTTACGGTTTTATATAGTTTTTTACATAGACGATACTTTGAGTACTCCACAAAATGGCGAGCTTATATAAAACTTTACAAATACGCCTGTTAGGGTACTCCTTCTTCCTCAGTTAAAGATGGAGGCGTGGCCTAGCTTCTGCGCAACCGGAGTACCCTAAGGTGTGACTGTGTGAATCTTGCACAACCGGAGTACCCTAAGGCGTGACTGTGTGAATCTATTTATAAACAATTTACAATTGCAGTAGTGTTGTAGCTCATTTATGTTTTTGATATTTGTGTTTTTTTCCAATGACTTGACTGTATTAATAATTAGTTTCATATGTATGTGCGTTGCACAGATTTACTTAAAAGTAAATACTGTCTGCCACTCTGTAGAATCTTTTCACATACCTAGGAGAACCGCCTTCAATAAATAAAAAGGAAAAACTTAGTGGAAATACCTAATAATAACACCAATCTAGATTCGTGGTGAACACAGTAAAAAGAAGTGATAAACCAAATTAAATTCATGAAAGTGAAATAATAAACGTATTTTAAAGTAAAACATTGACTTTTGCTAGTATCTTAAAAAATACTATCTTATTTAAAAAGTCTACATGCAATCTTATAAGTTTTATTGTATCAAACTTAAAAATGATTGACATACAATAATTATACTCTACCAGCCGGCACTAAGCTGGGGTTTCCTAATCTAACAACAATGACTGAATTAATTAATGACAATAATTATATGATAATTATATTACTTTATCGAAAAAGTATGCTAAAGTTTTCCCAATAAAATATTTGTAATTTTCCCTAACTTTTTTCATTTTTCCACAACTTTCCCCTGACCTTTTATAGTACTCTCTGACTCTCCCTGACTTTCCAGAAAGTGTGAACCATTAAAAACATGTGATTTAAAAAGGCACTGGTAAACAAAGAACATAAATATGATCTTATTCACTGGTAGCCGATGGCCAAATGAGCTCAGGGGGTGGAGGAATACGGCCGCGCCGAGACAGGCCTTTGATGTTTACCGACTTTCCACGGGAAAGCCCGCGCCAGCCCGGACGCGCCTGATGGACCGCGGGCCTCGTCGGGCCGAACTGATACACGGCCTGTTGCGCAGCAGGTTTTATGGCCTGGCCTGACAGATCAAGGGCCGTGTATCATAGGCTTAAGCCTCGTTCTCACGACGCGTGGCTTGTCCAGTCACAGATGGCCTTGATCTATCAACGGTTGTCGAGTCGTCTGAGTATATTTAAGCCTTACTGTTCTAAAGTCGTGTGGCAGCCTGTTGATTTGAAAAGCCACCGACGGGCTTGGAGAAAAAGTCCGAGCCAGAAAAAATATTGGAGAAAATCGAGCTTGAAGAAAAATTGTTACAAAAGAGATGAGAAAACTATCCTATCCTACTAGCATTGAATACAAATATTTTCATACATATATTCGATAATAATGTATTTTTATTGGTTTCTCTTTAAATATGTAGTCTACAGTTATATTTATCTTTTGGTTTTAAATGTACCGAAAGTAGTTTGAGCCCGATGAACAAACTTTTAAACATTTAGGCCTAATGAAATGTAACTAGTTTTAAATGTTTTACGGTTGATTCCCATTTTATGCAAGCGATTCAAAATTAGCTTTTGAAATGTACATTTCTAAATAGCAAATTTTAAGCTAATTGAAATTTATTTCATAACTTAATAGTTTTTTTTTCTACCAGTAATTTGTTATTGGTTGTAAGATCTAGTATTTATCAAAGAAACTGTTTCAAAGACGTGATACATATCTTGGACTTTGTACACTTTAGTTTTTTAAGAGTTATAAAATCAACCGGTTTAAATGTATTTACAGTCCTAGTATAGGCATTGACGTGTTGCGTGGTTGGATTAAAAGTGTAGCTATTGCCTGATTTATATGTTTTAGTTAAAATATACATATATCAATAAACAAATAAACAGAAAGTGACACCAAATGTACTCCAGCGCTCGGCTCGACGACTGAACAGGCCGTGAGAACAGTGTATCGAGCCAAACCAAGGCTGGCGGTCTGACTATCCACAGGCCTTTGATGTTTCATGAGTTTACCGACTCGGGCGGGAACGGCTCGAGACTTAACACGCCATCTCGAGCTAGCTGGAAAGTCACAGACGAGCTGCTCTCACGACGTGATACTCGACAATCGGCAGATCAAGGCCATCGGTAACTCGAGAAGCCACACGTCGCGTCGTAAGAACGAGGCTTTAATGCGGTCCCACACTTCTCGCGAACACGCCCGAACATTCGGCCGAACTCCGAATGTTCGGAGTATACGCGATAATGTGTGGGAGCTGCAGGAACGTTTGAATACATGCGGAAATATACAGGACGGAACGTTCAGTGAATATTCGGGAATGTTCAGGCCTGTTCGCTAGAAGTGTGGGACCGCCTTCAGGTGTGCGCAGCGTAAAGCCACGGAAACGGTGACGACTGTACCCTTCGGGTGTTTTTGGAAACTGTATCGGTTCCGTTGGACCACATGGTCTATTCACTGAACAGTTGTTTTTGTTGTTGCTTGTTTTATCTTTTGATTTTTTCTCGTAACTTTAATATAACTATATGTTATGCTCAGGCCTATCAAGTACCTCTCTGCCGAATTTCAAATCAATCAGTCCAATGGTTAGAGCGTGATTGAGCCAAAAATATCTAACCTACAAACAAACGAGTATTAGTAGGAAGTATGATGTTAAAGGTTGTAAGTTTGTTTCTATGTTCGTGGCTCAATCACGCTCTAACCACTTGACTGATTGAGCTTAAATTTGGCAGAGAGGTACATGATAGGCCTGAGTAACACATAGGCATATCAAATTAGCTTTCATATTAAAATACTGAACAAAATTTCTTTCATCAATTAACAAGTCACTAAACAAATTATGGAATTCTCCATATTGTTGTCGATCCTTGTTTATTTCATGTATCCAAAAACGCTTTTGACGTTTTTCTTCCTCCTATGCTTGGGGTAAACAAGATTAAAATATATTTTCTTCTTCTGAACTTTAAGAAATTAAAATCGGCTTTGAAATAACGGAGGAGTCCTTTTAATACAAATTTAATTCACGTATTATTATATAAGGTACAAATAGGCCTATTGCACCCTTCTACGCCTTAAATTTGGTTAATATTTGAATAGACTTTTGGTTTTTCAATCACCTGCTTCCCCCATAAGGCCAATCTAAACTTTCCGTCCATTAGTTAATTGTACATGCATAGTTTCAAAGTTTGTTAGGAATGTTGTACTGCTGATTATCTAGCGAATTCAGAGAAAACCTTTTCGATTTACGTTTTAAAAATCGATAAAGCCCCGTTTCCTTTCTAACAGTTTCTGCTCAAAACATTGTTTTGAGCTAAACTCAAAACAAAAAAAAGTTCAAGTAAAATGTTTAATGGAAACGCTCGCAAACTGTTTTGAACATTGTTGGCCAACAAAATGTGTTTTGAGCTGATGCAGCTGACAACAAATGTTTTAGGATAACTCAAAACATAATGGAAACGGTGTCCCAACACCCAACACTGTTGTGAACGATTTCACGCATGCGCAGTGACCGGTAGCAGTCAACGCCACGGACCCCGAACCGTCACGCCTTTTGTCGCCGCGTCCTTTCCGTATTGTCCTTCAGCCTGTTAGATAGTAGTTGGACATTTATTTTGAAAATAATTAAATCGTTCTACATATGTACTTAAAAAAAGTTAAGCACAGTAAACCAATATATATTGTATTGATTTACTAAATATTTTGTAATAATCGTCAAAATTTTAATTTACTTAAACATTGTAAAATAAGACCGATATTTTCTACTTTTTTGTTATATAAATTACAACAAGTGATTTAAAGTTTTGAAAATCCGTAATATAAAAATTGATAATATTTCCGTTAATTTGATAGGTCTCTCGTTAAAATCGCACTTTGGCCTTTTCGGAGGTGTCATACCGGAAACTCGAGTATCCACAATTTCTGTGCGGACACTAGTGTAGTTCATGATTATCCTCATAGATTGCAGCATTCCAGCATATGGAATTTTTCATCCTTTGTAAAAAATCAATTTAAGAAATCTAATAAAAAATAAGGCATTTCCGTGAACGGGCAACCGGCGAAACTATTATATAGGTTTACAATTATGGCTAATGTGTTATTTGAATGTCCTTGGCATCTATATGTGCCTTTTGGGGGGTATGGATGACATCAACCTTCAGCCTTCAGGCCTTTGACCCCTGGGCACCCAAAGTTCCAATGTTAATCTTATGTAAGAATAGAAATAAATGTAATTTAACCTTTAACAGCTGTTGATACTAAGAAACAGAACGGAAAAAAGATCAGCTGATTTCATGTCTGGAATGGTATCTCAATGTAAAATAATAAGACTGTATGAGCTGGATATTACCGAAATGGAAATAAAATTTGCTCGAATTTGAGCAGCTAGATTTGCTGTTCTATATTTGAAAAGCTAATTTTTGTATATATGTAATCAGATGAAAAATCCACGTGCCAAACTTAAAGGTGTTTTCTTTGCACACCCCGAACATGATAGAGCCACGATTCAATGTAATCACGCTTATTTTATCGTTGTATAGCCTTTACAGGCATATTAAATCCAGTCACTTGGTCTGAAACCTTTGCCAATTGTTGGATTTGTTTTTCATGTATTGTTTACAAAACAAACGTTGTATTAACATTTGATGGGTTGAATGAAGCCCTTCATGGAGCCAAGGAGAAACAATAGGCCTACGAACATCAGCGCTATGTTTTACTCTCAGCTCAAGGACGGAAACTAAAAATTATTAAGAAGGTATTCACTAATTGAAGGGTTATGTATACATTGTGGATTGTATCAATTAATACCATAATAATTGCAACATTAAAAAAATCTTCTTCTTTAGGCCAGCCTGAATCGAATTCAGTAATTACAATATATGTATCGTTGAAATATACTGGTCACTAATGATTTTCTATAAACCTGATAATTCCATTTGATACTTGTCTATTCTTAGATACACAATTTACATATTTCAATAATCAGCTGGTTAGAGAAAGTTAAAATAGTGATAAAATCGGTTTTACAAAGTTATTTTGTTGTATTCAAAATTAAATTATTTACAAAATGTAAGTAGATTGTGCAAATATAGAGGGATTGATCTTTCATTAAAAAAACCGCATGTAAAACGGTTCAGTGGGAACCTCAAGTGAACTGACCAAAGGATTGCAAAGTTGAAATTTTACCCCATGTTAAATTTCCATAAGAAAACTTGCAATTTAATTTTAATAGTTATTGACCAGGTGAAAAAAATAAGGTAAAATGTGCAAATATAGAGGTTATTCCCTTTCATTTGATACCACCCGCGTGTAAATCGGTTCAGTGGATTTCTCACACGTTCTTCCGGAAACTTTTTAATTTTGTGTTTTAATATATAGGATTAGGGCCTATACACAACTTCTATTTGGTTTGTCAGGACAAATTACAAGGATAGTTTATTTGAAATCAATGTATGGAAATAGTTTGTTGTTGTAAAACAGTTTTAAGAAGTGCTGTAATAATTTTTGCGTTACATGGCATTAACATACTTGCGGGAAATGTTGGCACAAGTTGGGAGAATGTAAACGGCCTCCAACAATGTTTTGAGCTCAGCTCAAAACATTGTCCAAGTAAAAGTTTAATGGACACGGGGATTAAGAAAATTTTGTTTCGTATTTTTAGCTGAAATTATCTATAAAACAAATTGGAAACTTTGCACAGGGAAATAGCTTTGTTATTTCCTTATTTTATAAGACAAACCATAAATCAACAATATCTGACCACCGTTTTAAGCTCGATGGAACTTGAAAGATGACGTTGCTCTTATGGGCGTAGAAATCTACCTAGATTTACTGGTGCCCCCTATAAACTGCGGTTTGTTTTTAAAACGCAGGAAAATTCCCGGACGAAGCATCTCGTGTGAAAGGCCTCATCTGCACCCACACCCGCGGTCGTATGATGTGGCCTTACAATCATTATAAATGTAACAGGCCCAATGCAATAAATATTTTAACTTACTTCATGCATCTTGGTTAAGGCATAATTTTGTTGTCGTAGTTAGCCGATACTTTTGAACAGTGTTTTATTTAAAATTCTAAATAAAGTTAGGCTAATTTGTGGGGGCCCGTCAAAATTCGACGGATACAAAATTAGGTTTGAGTAATCTGACGGTATCCTATAGGAACAATCATCGACGGTAAAATAATTATCTAAAATATCACCAATTAAAATAAAGCACATTTATTTGTGGCACAATACAACTAAAAAGTCACAAAAACACAAACTGAACAATAAAAATTATTAAATTTTAAAGATTATATTTGATGTTTACTATACACGAAAATAATTCAAAAGCTTGATGAGCTCATCAGCTGTTTGATGAAAATCACCGAGTCAGGATTATAATTAGCTGATTGTTGTAAACAAAACATACTATAAATCCCACCAAAATGGTTTTTAGACATAGACATTTTGTATCATTTAGCAAATTTAAAAGGAGAAAGTTATAAATCTGAAAATATTTGGGAGTATCAGAATGTTTCAGCTTTGAATTGGTACAAATCCCATCATCACACGTTAGGGTGCGTTCACGTAGAACGCTATTTACAAGCAACTAGTATCCGGCGGCTTGCCACAGGCGCCTTCAAGCGCGTGCAAATGCTTAGGGCCGCATGGCTTATGGCGTGCACATACAAAGCCGGAAACAAGGTCGATCCCTCAGTCGTCGAGATGTCTTCGTCAAGTGTCGATGACATTTTTCTGTTAGAGAATGTTGAGTTGACTGGCAAGAAAGAGAATAGGAGTTCATGGGATTAATTAAGGATATCCGCCTACTGTGTACAATAAAATTGGCCAATTTTGCAAGAAACACTAAATAGTTGTTTGAAATAAAAGGTTATTAAAATTAATAGTAAACAAGGCTCAAACTATATTCAATTAATAGTTAAGTGATAAACGTAATTTATAAAAGGATTTTAACATTAAAATCAGGCGTTTTTACCTACACAGTATTTTTTAGTTTCCACAACAATCTAAATGTAATTTACCTTTGCAGATGAGAAGGCCTGTATGTAATTTATTTAGTAGGGTACAGGTGCAATTGTCAATTAAATGAATGTTAACAGAAGACACACATGTTACCTGCAACTTTCATTTTAGGATATATCTCCTTCCAGCACTTTTCAACAGCGATCTGTTACTGTGAAGTTTAAATATTTTGTTCCATATGGCTGGTCTTTGAAAAACGGGATATATCAGTTCTTGTGTATCAACTATTTTGACAAAAACTCGAAAAAAACAGTAAAAATCATCAAAACTGCACCCCAATCATACATATTTGGAATCTCCCAGAGCAATAAGCCCTGGAAATAATGTTTCAAACATTCTTGTTCACCGGTCGGTGCTTGCAGCTCACGCTTATACGTCCAGACAAGCTTTGTCTGTGAACGAACACACTAGAAACAACGCAGACTGTTACTCGCACCTATTCGCGCTTGTCGGCGCTTAGCTCCAGGCGCTTATAACCAGCGTCCTACGTTAACGCACCCTTACCTGGTTTTCTCAAACTAAGGCCGAGTTTTTGGTAAAACATTCTCCATATGAATAAAATGGAGAAATTCTACAACCTTATACTTTATATGATTTAACAAACCTACAAGGACAAAAAATAAATCTGATAATAACTAAGGCCAAGTTCCAAATATTCTCACATATGAATAACATGGAGCATTTTTTATTTCCATATCAAAAAAGCGATATTTTTTAGTTTTAATTTTTATGTTAATCTGGAGTGTACAAACTTTAAAATGACACATCGATTGTCCAAATCGGTTGAGAAATAACGACGTAGTGGTCCTAAAACTAAATTCCTTAGCGAAATAATATATAAGATTATGCCTACTTTCAGTCACTAATATATGTTTTTTCTTCAAATTATTGAAACCAGTGTGTTGTTTTTTAAAACAGTAACAAAATATTTAACTTATAGGAGTAAGTGGAAACCCGGTTATTCAAATGCTAATATGCGTTTTGTATTATAATATAGGTTTAAGTTTAGGCCTACTCAAATTTGTTTTAAGACTCATTTCTTAAATATATAGCCCAATTAAAAGCTTAAATAAAAATAGGAAACTTAAAAATAATACTAACTTGTACATTAGAGCCTAACTTAAACAGTAGGGGTGCCTATTTTCAGTTGTGTAAGCAATAAAAACCTTTACAAAACCTACTACTGAATGTTGTAAAACATAAACATTACAATCTGATAAACACTGTTACGTTGCTACAAACTTTAAAATCGAATCTTTAACATGATCCCTTGCAAACATAATTTTTATGGTAATTATACCGACTTTATTCAAAATTGATAGCCTGCCCTTTATATATTGTACTTAACCTTCCATAATTGATCAAGGGGAATTATAGACATCATCTGGGAAATTTAACCTACTTTAAGCCTTTTTATGCTACAGATTTTTGAATGAAACAAGAGAATAGGGTACTATTATTTTGGCTAATTATTTTGATGTTGACAATTTTTTTATTACAAAGAAAATAACAAACAGGAGACTACACAAGTTAAATAAATAAATACAATGAAAATGGAAAAAAATACTTATTTATTTCTGTGATCGCATGTAACACACCGAGCATGTAACGCACCGAGTTGTTTAATATCAGTGAATGAGCACATTTATTCACCACTGTGGGGGGGGGGGGAGAATGCGCACTTGTTTCCTATTGGTTGGATTCCAGCGGATTGCTTAAATATTCAAGTTTGTATACAATTTATGTTTATTTCAACAGAGAGTGGACAAGTGTGCACCATTGTAAAAACAATAGACCATATAAGTATAAGAAGTTAGGTTAGGATGTTTACAATGATGCAGCTTTGGGATATCCGGAGATCCCTAATACGGGCTGGAGTACCCAAAGAGCAACGGATATCTCCAATACGCAACTTTTACACAGGTGGATATCCCTAAGGCCCAGGGCTGTACCTATATATATATATATATATATATATATATATGTGTGTCCGTGAATGCGATAACTTGAGTAAAAATCGTCCGATTTCAATGAAATTTGGCTCAAATGTGTAAAGTGACATTTATGACTTTAAGTTCGAAAACCAGAAAAATCGGACCATGGGATGGGGGGCTTATGGGGGTTTTAAATTTTCCAAAAATCAGTTTTTTGCATTTCTCACCCTAAAATTTGTAAAACACTTAATTTTGGTTTGGACCATGTTATAGAGCTTAAAAAAACAAATAATATGGTATTTTGAATTATTAAGCTAGGTTTAGTGGTTGTGGAAAAAATAAAAAAAACATGCTCATAAAATCTCCTATGTTAATCTTATGGGAAAAAGGTTTTTGGCTTTTCCTCAGTTAATTTTACTTTAAACTCCACATTTACTTTTACCACTCACTTCAGCTCCACAAAACAATCATTTTGGTGTTTAAATTGTGATTCTACGTCCAACCGTTGCAGAGATATTCAAAGTGCTAAACACAGTACGTTGTCCAATGTTATCCTTATGGAGAATAAATAAAATTTGATATCTCGATTATTTATGAATATCAGGGATTCAGCTGGGAACAAAATTCTTTGAGCAAAAATGCTATAAGCTTTCAAAGACTTGTAGGAAAAATATTTTCCTTTTCACATTTTTATCGCGTGTTATACTATTTTTTGGTATGAAGTTGTTTTTTGCTTGTATTTGTTTTTAAGGTTGAACATTTAAATAATATATAATTTAGCAGAGTCTACTTTTCTTGGTAAATTATCCATTTTAACCATTAAAGTCTGTAATGGAAATATACTAAACATTATAATAGAATAGGCCCAATATGGCACCAGAACAACTAAAACTCACACACCCCAAACATTACACACTCTGAAACATAACCTCAAAGCGTATCACAATCGTATTTGCGCATCATCGATTTTTTCTGTTTTCGCTAAGGCACAGAAAACCTCTACACTTTCGCCCAATCGTTGCGATTTCGAGCGACTCGTGCTCATGTAACCGTCCACATTCTGCAGCGACTCGAGACCGCGAGCGGCACTAAGTATGGAGGACCTAACGCTCGTCCCCTTTGATTCGGTCACAAAAACCGACAAGAATCGGTGCGATGGCGAAGCGAGCACAGTCATTCCTTCAGTGACGAACTAGGCCTCGATATTCTCGCATTCGCCGATTCGCTCGGCTAGACTCGACTACTACGGAGTGCGCGCCAAACCGAGACACAGCGCATGACGTCTGCTAGGGGGTTAGCTACTATCACTACAACTGTCATATCAGTAACTCGCCCGTTCCGTTTACACGGTACGCAGTTGAAATCGACAGCAACTGATTACGTAATATAGGCTCGTTTCCTCTACCACTCGCTCAGAGGCGATCGCTAAAGTGACGTAGTACAACCAACGTAACGTTAAGCCTCTACACATCCCAACTACTCTTCTAATCTTTTTTGATCCTCGTGATCCCGGACTTTCAATACAATTTGTGATGTTAAAACCAGATTTTCTGCAATAAAATTAAAAAATACTTTTCTTTGTAGCAAAAAAGCGACAGCCTGCCCAAATATTGTCGCATTTTCGTGGTGCATGTCGCATTTTGCGACAAATGCGACCGCAGCTTAAACCCTGATGAATATATATTGATGAAACTTGGTATGTGGCTTCACATTGTACTGGTATATTGAAATAAATGTTTTGTTGGTTGTCCCCGTAGCAGCTAACCTGCATACTCAGTCCTAATGTTATTCTTATAGAGAATAAATAGTTTTATATCTCCCTTAATTATGAACATAAATTAATAAAACTTGGTAAGTAGCTTCACCTGGTTCAGTTATATTGATAATTGCATAAAAACTCATTCATTATCTTCCTCGTTGCAGCAAACCTGCGTACTCAGTCTTAATGTTATTCTTATGGGGAATAAATCAAATGTTATAAATCACTTATTTATGAATGTATTTTTGTCAAACTTGGTAAGTGGCTTTATATAGGAGTGATAAACATATAAATGCATTGGAAATTCGCTGAGTACGCAGGTTTGCTGCGACGGGGGGTATTTTGAATTACTATTCTACGGTTGCTGGTTGCAAAGAAAATTTAAATTTTCATTTTGCGGTAAACGCAGTACGTTGTCCAATGTTATTCTTATGGGGAATACAAAAATTACTATTTCTCTCTTATTTACTGATCAATTTCGTTCAAACTTGATACGCTTGTCAAGTTAGCATTGACCAACAGAGGAAATTTGAAATATGTTGCCCCTTAATAACCCTAGAGGGGGGATAGGGGGCATTTCCCCTCTTAAAACCACGTGTGTAGCAATGAATTCTGTAGTGCCTCCAAAACAGGGATTTGGGTAGATGTTTACACTGTTTACAAAAACAGTTGTTTTATCAAAACATTATCCGTTTATTAATTAAAAGCAGAAAATGATAAACACATGTTCCCATAAGGAATAACATGTAAACTTTAAAAGCCAAAGGGGCAGAGCCCTTCACATTTTCTGGGGTAAAAAGTATCCTATGTGTTAATTCAGGTAATAAACTATCCGTGTGCAAAATTTCATTTAAATCTGTTTAGCCGTTCTTGAGTTATAAAATTTGTAACTAACACCATTTTGTTTTATATACAGGGTGTCTAGTGATATTTGATCTCAAAATTCAAGACTTTTTCCAGACTTTTTAAGACTTTTTCCAAAATTTTCCAGACTTTCGCAAGATAGTAAAAATATACTACAAACGTCATAAGAGTAAAAAATATCATGTTTTTACCACTTTTTGGATTTTTACTTTCTCCCCCTTATACATAGTATAAGGAGAAAATATTGTTTTCGTCAACATTTTTGAATTTTAGTCGTTAGTGGAAATATTTGTTTTGGTGCTCCCTGAACCCAAAAAAGTGATTTTTACGTGATGTCTGTGTGTCTGTCTGTATGGATGTGTACAGAGCTAGATCCCTAACCAATGGTTCGATTTTTATGAAATTTGGTATGTAGGTACTAATACACGATATCTCCAGGTATTTTATAATTTTTTTAATTTTTATTTTTAAGGGTAATTATCCCCCAAAAACCACCGAAAAACATGAAAAATCTAGATTTATCAAAAACAGCTCGAACGATTTTGATTAAACTTTAGTCGTTTGTAGAACTTTAATTTTCTAACAAAATGACACCACCCGCATTTCTGTAAAAATTCGGGTTCAGAAATTATAAGACTTAAAATATCAAAAATTCAGTTTTTTTGATTTTTCATAAAAAACATAAATGTGAAAAATATTACTATTCACCATTAAAAAGAGCTCAAAAAACTAAATAATTTGTTATCTTGAATTACTATTCTACGATTACTGGTTGCGGGGAAAATTTAAATTTTCATTTTTAAGTAAACACAGTACGATGTTATTCTTAGAGGAAAAAATATATAAAAAAAATAGTGAAAAAAAATTTAAATAGTGAAAAAGAATGGCACTTGGAAGAAAACTCACTAAAAAAACCAAAACTCAGTAAGCCTATAATATTTTTATTAAAAACTCAAATACTGCATAATATATGAACATAAATATTTATATATAAATATATATATTTTTCCAATTAAACTTAAAATACAAATGAAATAAACGTTACCGGTTAGCTATATACAAAATAATTTAATTAAAAAACAAAACTAAAAACGTCAACAAATTTAAAAGGGCATAAAATATCAGCATGTAAAAAGAACATAAAAGGATATTTTTCAGAGTTTTTCACCCTAATTATATATAAGTATTCACAAAGAGATGGTTGGCGATGTGCTCGGAACGTATTCCTAACAAAGTTTGTTATCTGGACAAATTTCAAGACGATATCTTCCACCTCCTTAGACCGAACGTAACTGTAACCTAAATAATCCGTATGAACAATTACTTTTGGTTTTTTACATCGTTCCGCTTATGAAAGTGTACCCTCTTTACATACTGGAAAGCAATGAAGATTAAAATAAAATACAGTACCAGTAAGTTAGTAGCCTGTTCATGTACAGCAACAAATACAAAATTTCAAATAGGTTGGCATATGAAAATAAAAGGCTAAAGTAAAACTGATTTTTACTAATAACTTTGAAAACATATTTAGGCATAAATCTAGGCCTGTCGATCTCATCACTGGCTAAAAAAAAATATTTAAGAAGTCACCTTACTTATATATTTTTTATATCACTACCTAAATTAATTTTAATTAAGTTAAGTTCAGTTTTAAAAAACTAGGCCTAACTGAAATTTTTACAATTTCTCTCATGTTGACATAATTTGGTGATTAAATCAAAGTTTAAAATTACCCAGATGATTGTAAGCTTTGGCCTAGTTAAAATGTTTTCAAAGGTAAGTTAAAACATTACACTGACTAGGCTTATTTGATATGTAGGCCTATATAGCCTATCTGTATGGAGAACTACTTTATTAAATTAAATGTTAGAAACAGTTAATTAGTAAACATGTTCAGACCACAGTATAACATTTCCAAGGGTAAAAGTAAAGTAACTTAATAGTCCAGCTTAACAGCCTAACATGGGCATAGGCCTATTATCAAACTTGGGAAAGTTCACTAAATTTTGTTAAAATATAGGCCTAATAAGTTATAGAGCCTTGGGTAACTACTTTACAGATTTAAAAAATGTTGTAATTTGAAATAATATTAGTAGAGGGTAAAACATAACTTATTATACGCGAAAATGCCCAAGATGTAAATGCCCATTTTATAGGGGCTTCGATTGCTACAAATAACTTCATGTTAGTTTAGTGAGTAGTGCATTAATTAATGCATTAGTGCATGAGGTGAGTAGTATTATTTACGACATTGTTCAAATGTCACTAAGCCACTGTTTAATGGTCTTCTGGTGATCTGAGAAATAGTTGACAACTGTAATTAAAACTACAAAATTGTATAACTTAATACTACTTAACAACTAACTGTCGGGCGAGTTACTTCGCCCCGTTCCGTGGAAACCAGGCCACAGTGCAAGCGGTGCAGACGACGAAATTCGGCCGTGTTCGAAGTAGATTGCAACGTAAACTTAAAAGTTTTAACGCGTAAAATATTAACTTAAAATACCAGGCCAAAGTGCAAGCGGTGCAGACGACGAAATTCGGCCGTGTTCGAAGTAGATTGCAACGTAAACTTAAAAGTTTTAACACGTAAAATATTAACTTAAGTGTGTATTGCTCACGCTCACCGTTGAACAAAATTTGAAGCATTGTTGGAATGTAAAGGGAAATAATAATAGATCATAGTTAAGTTGTTAACCTGTACCGCCAATAATTTGCAGACATTATTCAATATTTACGGACAAATCCCGGTTTTAAACTCACTTCACTCGTCAATATAATCTTTAACCTACAGGTTTCAATGCTTCACTATGCATCAATGCGCGCAACTGTGCAGGTACTACGACGACGCGACGACGTGTGCGTGTGAGAATCAGAGTCTAGGGACGTTCCAATACGATACTACTGGCTACTGGCTTGGACCCGATATTTGGTATCGCTACGAATCGAAACCAAAGTATTGATACCCATTACTGTAAGAGGAACGCGGGAGATAGCTTGGAGTCGATTCTCTCTATCATAAGTTACAAGAACTATATTTGAAGTTATTATTTGTGTTTATTTTGCTAAAAAGTATATTAAAGAAAAACTAATCTATGTTTTATTTTTCCGATACCGATACTCCAACTTTTCTTTCGATACCACGATAATATCGGTTAACTGATGCCCAGAGTTCCCCTTCACCCTTGTGACTCATCTTCCTTTTCGCGTTGCCATAGTAACGGCATGTACTTGACTGGCTTTCTTAATTTCTCCGAAAAACTATGGGCCAAGCACTTGCTTGGGTTATTCCTTATTCCACAACGTACATCTTGTTGCAATTGCCATTGATTATATATACTAGTACCTTGTACATCTTGTTGCAATTGCCATTGATTATATATACTAGTACCTTGATATCACTGCTTATAAGTTTTATCCATTTTCCCGACTTAATAACAATTTTATATATTAATTCCCGCCTTTCCCGACATTTTATTAATTTCTATACAAATTCCCGACTTCCCCGACTTTCCCGACTGCTAGACACCCTGTATATATTAAGATTTACATATTAATTCTTTACAAATACTAGGGATGTGCGAGTATTCAAACTTCAAGCTTTTTCGAGCCGAATATTGCAGTATTCGGCTCGGCTCGAGATTTGCAAAAAGGTTCGAAGTTCGAGCCAAATATTTAAAACGCCGACCAGTGAAAATAGTCGTCTACAAAAGTAAATTTAAAACCAACTTTCCAGAGTAAATGTTAGAATTATCGTAGTTGCGTTGGTAGAGCTCCATTCCATAACAAATATAATTCTGCAGTGCTAATGCTTTCGGTCCTTCATAAAAAACATAACCAAACTTAAAGTTCTGTAATTTTTTAAACTGCCGACCTGATCAGTGATAACCAATGCAATGGAGCTACTTTCTCTATGCTCAATCACATCAACTGGACCTATCACACTATTCCGTTTGCAGTGCAGTGTTGTCGCTGCCCAGTTGAGTTGTGTTTCATGGTTAATAATAATTAATACAACAACCGTACTGCTCCAGAAAAACTGCCATACTGCTCCACTTTTTCTAACTGTGGCATCGGTACAGTCTTTTCTACAACTTAGAACTTCGTACATTACACAATAATTATATTCCCTGGAGTCTGAAATTATGTCTGGCAACAGTTGGCGTACCCACTTTGCGAACTGCCTTAAGACGTTGAGTGAAGATGGTTATGATGTAATAATTATTTAACGTGACCAACAGCTAGGGACAAGGGGGTAGGTGATGAACAAGATGAGTAGAGTAAGTGTTCACCCTTACTCCACTCATCTTAGGTGATGAAAGGCTAATAAACATGACGGCGTTATAATGTGCAGACGAATTAGTACTCTCCAAAAATTGGATAGTTAAAAAATTTACGAATCGCGAGGTTCACAAAATCTAAGGATTTTATAAATATTCTGAATGGTTACGTAACGCATGTTTAAAATACCGGTGGTCACATTATTTTAAAGGTTGATTATATTCTATGTACGCCGAAGGCCCTAACCAAGAGCAAGACGTGATCAAAATGGCGCAGTGTTTCATTACGCTACGCTACAGCTGTGCAATTAAAATCATATTGTTAACTTCGCGGGATTGTTTGAATTGTGAATAAACGTCAGTAGAAGTAGAAACCATATCATTTTGTAATTGTATGCTATAAAATTGTTAAAGTTGTGATGGAAGAAGAATGCATTGACGATCCTCTTCCACCTTCTGCTTCTGAAACAGAAGGTTTCAGAAGCAGATATAATAGGTTAAGCCTATTAGGTAAAAGATTAGATAGAACATAAGCTAGGTCTACGATTATTAACTTAATCCTGTGAGTACAATAAGATATAAAGACTGGTTTAACTATCCTATATTTATAAAAGGATAACTTAAAATTTACTATTTACAAACAGTTGAATGAGAGATAGGCTACTGGGTTTTGGCAATTCCCAAGGCTAGGGCCCTAGTCTTTAGTTACATGGAGAGTACATATTGACATATGTGAGGTGGAAAGCGAAAAGGGACCTCTTGTCGGCAAAGTAAAATTTTCAGTACAGCTAAATACAGCAATTTCGGTCCAAATCATCGATTTTCGGTTTTTTATCGATTATTATTCGATATTTTGAGTAGAAAAGGCGTGTATCGGTTAAAAAGTCGAATCAAAGCTTAAACAAGTCGATATAAATCATTTTGTTAGTCACTGCATGCCCTGAGAAAAGGTACCTCTTGTCGCTTATGGGAAAATAACATGGCCGACAAGAGGTCCCTTTTCCACAACACACTTCGTAAAGAAACATTGGTTCAAAAAGTAGTCTCTCCTGAATTCTAGCGGACACTTAGAGAACTAGGACGAAGTTCTAGTAAAAGCAGAACATCGTCTGATTATTTTAATACGGCCCCGACAAGAGGTACCTTTTCTATAACCGAGGTTTTGGTTAAAAAACGTTGACTTTCCTATACAGTCCTTTCAGCAATAGGTCCCACTTGTCTTTTCAATGGTCAACGTTCAAACTATCGATATTATTTTCTAATTAGGATGTTAATTATACTTCATTTTGACTATATTAAACTAATTATTGGATAAAACACTTAAACAACAATGTGGCAGCAGTAAATGTTCAGCCTTGAAAAGGTATCTCTTGTCGTTATGGAGATATAACACGGGGCCGACAAGAGGTCCCTTTTCAGAAAATACCCTTGTGTACTACATGTTGCAATAAACACAGTATAAGCCTAAATTCTAGCGTTAGTTAAGGAAACTACTAGTGTTCTTCCTAAAGAGGACATTATAAGCTTTGCATTGATACCAAAAGCATCGCTTAAATATGAAAAATATAGATTCTGAGTTTATTTAAACTTTTTGAGGGCGTTTTCCTGAAAATGCCCTTCACCCTTCGAGAAAGTTCAAACGTCCATAACTCAAACAAAAAAAATCGCAGAGACATGAAATTTGCACCAAACTGTTAGGAATTTTAAGGTGATAATAAAAATATCAATAACTCAAAATCGGAAATTGCCGACAAGAGGTCCCTTTTCGCATTCCACCTCACATATAGTCAATTATTATTATTATGGCTATTAATAAATACAGTAATATTTGCATTAGTTAACATGTGGGCTCATCAGTCTAGTTAAAAATTTTTAGTTCTCTTCCTTTACGTTATTTGTTCTCGATGTAGGCCACCTAATTTATATTGAAAGACAAATTGTTCGTTACTATCAACAAGTGGTCTCAATAAATCTTCCTTTTTAGTAGCCTACCCTGCTTATTTTATTATTTTCCCACTGTAGGCCTTTATTTATTTAACTTAGGAATAATGATTCTAGAAGAAGTAAATGAAAGATGACAAATATTGAAAGTTATAAATTATTTTACATTTCCATAATGGATAAAATGTTTATTCTTTTAAACATAATATAAATAAAGAATACATATAGGCCTAATCAAACATGCTCAAAGCTCGAGAACTTTGCAAAAATTCTGCCCGGCGTGGCTCGAGTCAGAAAACCAGTATATTGCACACCCCTAGAGAAAATTCCCATAAAAAAAAGCTCGGCTCGAGAAAGCTCGAAGCTCGAGAACTTTTAAAAAAACTCGGCTCGAGCCAGAAATCACTATTCGCACACCCCTAACAAATACGTTTTAATATTTTCTGTTTAAACTACAGTTTATCATGTTTCAAAGTAATAAATGTGCTCTGATAATCTGACCTTTTTAGTGTTCAAACCATGATTTTGGTCCCGTTGGTGATTAACGAGGTTCTCCTGTATTACAGAATGTGTACGACCATTGATTTTAAATACAGAATAGATATCCCGAGACTGGTTAATGTTTGAAGCCAGAAAAACGGATCAGCTGGTTCACTAATCAGCCCCCCCTACCAGCTGCTGGCCAAAACAAATATAACAATCCCGTTCTTCAGATAAAATAAATCTTGTTTCATCCCATTAAATCTCCTTAAAAAATCCCTTTTCATCCCGCTTTTGGTCAGAAAACATTGTTTCCCGCTTCCAGCATCAAATAGTTTTCTATTTACTTTTACCAGCTCTTCTGTATGTTTATATTCTTGAAATACAACTTTAGGAAATTATCCTAACAGAAATTAATTGTGATGAGGGTTTTTCAAACTAATTACGTTTAAGTTGAACCACAGAGAAGAAAGAATGATTTCTTTCAGAGAAAAAGAGAAGTCAGAGAAAGAATTTTTTCTTCTCTGTGGTTAAACTAAGTATTTCTGCTTCGTTCTACTCTGCTCCTAAGGCTCCTAAGGTTCTAGCTGGGCGACAAAACTTTTGTCAGTTATGTCGCTTCTGCCGGCGACGAAAACAGTGACCAAACTATTCTCAACAACAAATTATAACGACGACGCCGTTTTCTCATTCATTCTACACTGACGCGATGTCGCATCGCACGCTCACGCCAAAGAGGCAATTATAAGGCCCATTCTACAAGTGACAAAAACGCGGCGATTTGGTCGCATGTGTGAAGAATGGGCCTAGCCGTGTGTTTGTGATGTTCGATGCTTTAAAGCCTTTCTGATTTAAATATTTAAAAACTTTACTTTTTATAGTTGCATACGATCATATAAAACAATAATGTTCTTCTTAACCTGGAAGTAGTGCTATGTTGCGGGAAAAATAATAACTAGGCAACCAACTAGGCTGAGCAAAGAAAGGGTTTTGATGAAACAAATATATGACTATCAATATAACGTCATTTATAAATTTGTAGTAAATAACAATAATTAACACCATGTAAATAACCTGACATTAAAATTTATCTCAAACAGGTCAATTTTCACACTAAGTTCGGAGATATCAGTAGGTTCTAATATTGATATTTTTATCCCGCATCCCGTTTTAATCCCGCGGAAGTTTCGAAAATCCTGGAAACGGGCAAATTGAAACCCTGCTTGCCAGAGCCTTCTCTTAAGATGGTGTAGCACTAGTTTCATGGTGTATTTTTCTGGTTACAGATGGGCCATAAGCTCGGTTCATCTATTCTGTATTCAAAATCAATGGTACGACTCTCTCCTGGAAGCTCAAGCTTGTATTAGCACATAAACATAAACGCATATCAAAACTGTTTGCTATAAAGGGGAATTGATGATTCATACCCATTTCCGAGTAATCCGGATTTAGAAAAATCCGGACTGGCTGTCTGCCACAATAGTCCGGATTTCCGAGTCTACCGTATCTCAAGTTAAGAGAGGTCTAACAGAACATTAATTTTAACAGAAGAATCCTCATGCATTACTTGAAGGTCAATACTCACATTTTACCTAGGCTATTTTTTATATTAACTTACCCGGAAGAGATGTTTGTTATGGTACATGGAATTTCTGTATGTCAATGTCCGAACTTCATCTTTCAACATTTCCTCATGAATGCCAAAATGAGCATATGAGTCAAAATAATAGTCTCTGGAAGTCATTTCTTCCACATTTACGTGATTTTCTTTTGTGTCTGGAGGAGAATCGCCAGTTTTTGAATTTTCAGCAGGTCCATTGCTCTGCAAAGAATCAGCTGCTACTTCCATAGATTCTATTTTGACTGGTCCCTGTAAATAAAACATGTTCATGTGAGTTAATGGTTTTAAAACATGTTCGTGTAACTTAATGGTTTAATAACTAATAACACAATTTCAAAATTCAACAAAAACTTCATGATACAACTTTTCTCGAAGGCTTAACCCTCCAAAAAGCACAAGGAGTTAAAAATGTAAGGGCAAGCATATGAGCGATTATATCTTGGATTAAAATAAATTAATTAGTTCACAAAAAATAATAAAAAATAGAATAGCTTTTTGGGAGCTTAACACCTGGAGTGATTAACTAGCTTAAACAAAACTTACAACACTTGTTTAAATACAATTTAAATAGGTCATGTAAACAAATTTGAAAAATGGTTTGATCACAAACAAGTAGTAAGATAATGATTTTAACATGTTTTTAAAATCCAGTGAGAACAAACATGTGGGATAACATTCAGATCAATAAAAGACTTGAAAAACAGCTTGTTTTCTAATAAACACTACTGTAATACAAATCAAACTATTATTAAATTTGTAAAATGATAGCGAGTAGGGAGGAGTTAGTACTGGGGTAGTGGTGAGTTAGTAGGAAGACGTGTGTGAGGTACAGTGACAGCCGCAAGGTTCGGGATACTAGCAAACCAAGTGTCTACCCCAGAGGCAACTTTCATGATCCACTCCGGTAAAAATGCATTGGGTATGACAATATTAGATTAGTTTTTTTTTTTGGGGATAACTTAATCAATTTGACCCTCCTGAACAAGATAAGCACATACATTTTTGTCGGAAACATTGGTTTCATGGAAAAAACAAAGCTTAAAAATGTTCTATTTATAAAGTAACTGAACGCTTTGATTACACAGTGCTCCATGACTGCTACAAATGGACAATTCCATTTCTCACTGGCGACTAACAGTTGGAGGGGAGGAAAGGTACACTTGCAATCAAAATACTGCAGTTTTAAAGCACGTAATAACAAAACTTGCACAAATTACTGTCGCAAAACACAAACCTGTGGAAATATTCGTAATATGACAGGAGTACTAACCGGGTGAAGTCAAATGAGCATCAACAACTATTGATGTGATGTGCTTCGTACCTCGGCAAACTGTAATTGAAATGGCCGAACAAACTAAAATCAATCCACACCAGACCACACCGTCTTATAAAACTTACCTAACCCAAACTACTTAACCTAATAAGCACTTACGTCAACCTCGCCAACCAACCATGCCTGTAACTGTAAGTATACTTGCTGATACGCATCTCGTAACTCGCAATCCACAATGGCAGTACGATTTTTTATGTTGATACGTATTGTATCGCCATATCGCGATATCGCTATCGAATGAATATTTGCTTACATTAGATTCTGAAAATATTGAGGTTGATCAAACTGTTATCATCATTACCCATCACGGAATATACACAGCAGAAAGGTGGGATAATTTTGTTATCCTATGTAGGGTGGTAGAAACTTTCAAATTAGGTTCCATCGAACATTAAGTTTGCGATAAAAACTAATCTTATTTACCGGTACAAATTCTACACTAAACAATCTTTTAGAAAATATAAAACATAGGCCCTATATAACTTCATGAAAGGCAGTTTGTTTTAAAAACGTCAAACAGTTCCACACATAACTTAGGAATCGTCTACATTTGTAAACAAAACTGATGTTTTATTATCAACTTCTTACCACTTTATCGATGTTTATGATAAAAAAAATGTGCTTATCTTGTTCAGGAGGGTCAAATTGATTATGTTATCCCAAAAAATAACCAAACTAATAAGTTATTGCCATACACAATGCATCTGTACCTACATTCCCTCCTTTATATATAATGAGTTCAATCCTCATCGCAGATTACATTTGCTAATTTCTCTTTTACCCTTTTTATGTACTCCAGAGGGAAGAGTATCTAATCTTCCTGCTTTCTCATACCCTTGGGCCACCACTGAAAATCTTAACTAGCTAACTTAAATATCTGAGGTTTTGTAATTAAAGACAATAACTTTAGATAAATCAAGGCTTTACAGCATAAATTAGTACATCAGTAGAGTAAGATTGATAATACAGAAAATAAACATTGACAAATTAGATGATAAACTAGTGGCTTGAAGGGGCCATAGCCCCTAACCTGGCTCCAATACTCTGCTCTATCTGATTTTTAGGAACACATGTCAGTTCGTAAACACAGTAGACACTTTATCACATGTTTTAAAGTAAACAAAGACGTTTTTAAATCTCCATGCTTTTCTTATGGCGGATGTTTTACATTATTTCTCGTTTGCTTGTAACCTTATAGAAATTCTGCTATTTTCACGAGTCCCTGGGATCGAGACCTTTAATTTGAGCCGTCTCCCATCATCCTGCGTTTTGCCAAACTCCCACAATTTTGGCTTAAAACTTTTGCTTACAGAATTATATTAGATAATATATATATATATATACACTTGTAAACAGCTGATTAAAACTATTCATAAGTGAGACAGTTTACCACATTCTCCCCCACTGAATTTAATAGGCTACAGAGTCTTTAAGATTTTCTGGGACTTTTCTGAGTCTTGATGGTCTACTTTTCCTCTAGCTTTCTGAGTGTTCAGCTGTGGCCTCAGAGACTCGTGGTGTTTGCTCGTCATCTTTGTCAGGAGTTGACATTTGTATACCAAGAACATTATCTTCATTAGGAATTAAGTCTGCGTTCCCTCTTGGGGCCAGTTGTTTTAGCGGAACCGTAGTCTCTTTACCATTTTAAAGATGCACTAGGGCACAATGTGGATTGGTTTCAAAAACTTCTGCTTCATCCACAAGAGGTTCATATTTACTTATGAGGTACTTATTACATTGCTTTTTTTAAACTGACCCTGGATGTATCAACCATGCAGGCAATAAAGTTCCGTTAGGAGAACGGCGCGGGTGAACAAAGAGCCATTCATGTGGAGTGCAGTTTGTAGCAGTACATAGTAGAGAGCGTATTGAATGATGAGCTTCTGGTTGAAAAAATTCCCATTGATTCTGGTCGAGGCCCTTAGTTTTAAGTGACAGTGTAATGCTTTTCCATATTAGTCCGTTACAGCGCTCTATTTGTCCATTTCCAGTTGGATTATAACGACTAGCCAAACTAGTAGCAACTGCTCTTTCATGAAGATAGGTTGTCGACTTGTCAGGTAAGAAAGATCCTCCCCGGTCAGAATGTATGTAACTGGAGTCCCAAATATGGAGAATAGATTGTCTAAACATTTGATTACTGTACTCGAAGTCATATCTTGACAAGGATACGAAAAAGGGAAGCGTGAATATTCATCGACAATATTCAAAAGGTATCGATTTTGGGTGGAAGATGGTAATGGTCCCTTGAAATCAATGCTAAGCCATTCGAAAGGGATATTGCTTTGATTAAATGTACTATGTGACTTCCAGTGAATACGGCAAGTTTTTACATTTAACCCAGTGGTTCATGCGAGTAATACCAGGACCAGGATTTGCAGAGAGACTGGTGCAAATCAAAAAGATTCTTGTCTGAAAAAGTAAGACTGCAGCTTTCTGAAAGTGTACCTGCTGTTATATTGTCTTTTCCTGGCCGGTACTCAATGTCAAAAGAGCAAGAGGATAATTCCAAATGCCAGGCATTATTTTGTAAATTTGTTATCCCACTGGGATGTTTAAGGTCAACGATAAATGGCAATGCTTTTTGATCAGCTATTAACTGCAAATGTCTTACCAGTAAGAACTGTCTCCATTTCTTTACAGATTCGACTATAGCTTGAGCTTCTCTTTCAACTGTTGGATGACGCTTTTCACAATCAGATAATGTCTGTCATATATGTGTATTGAACGTTTATTAGTTACTGGCCTATAGCCTACTTAACGCTATATTACTACTGTAATGTTGGTACCACCAGCTTAGCGATCATGATCATGGCATAAAGATATATGTTGCTCATGCAAGATGGAGGCGTCTTATTTTAAATGATCCCGGCTCATACAGTGCTACAATGTCCTTGAAAAGAATGCTACTGGCCGACCATTCTGATTTAGAGATGCCGCAATCGCTACACTAGAAGCACCTGTTTCTACAGTGAGTAACCCATCATTTTGATTAGTACCCAAAGAGGAATCGGCAATATCTTGCTTCAAGAGCTGGAAATCATTTGCTGCGGGAGATGATAACCGAACGTGAAATTGTTTACAGTTGACTAAGTTTCTGATCTTCTCTGAAAACTTTGAAACCCACTTTGAGTAATGGGACAGCAGACTAAGGACACGTTTCAAAGAGTAAGCATCTTGAAGTAGAGAAAGATCCAGAAGGGGCTTTAGTCTTGCAGGATCAGGACACATTGTCTTGTTGCTTATAAGATACCCTAGAATGGAGATTTCTTTCTGAGCAAATTTACATTTATCTAAATTCATTGTTAAGTTGTATTTCTTAAGTGCTTTCAAAAAAGCGTTTAAATTCTCGGCATGATCCTCCTTACAATCCCCTGCAATTGTCACATCATCCAGATTTGCAAAATCTCCTTCAAGTTGTTCGTCAGAGATGATTTTTCGATCGTTTTCTGAAAGGCTGCCACACAATGAGTTACTCCGAACGGAATATGCTTAAATTGATACAATTGTCCATCAGTTTCCAATGCTGTGAATGGTCTTTCATTCTCAAAGATAGGAATATGGTGATAACCACTTTTTAAGTCAATTGTGCTGAACAAATCGTACTGGGCAAGTTTATTTACCAACGATTCAATTTTAGGTGATGGATAAGCATTTAGCAACGTGAACTTATTTATTGTTTGAGAGTTATCTATCACCAGCGCTTTTTGTGATTAGATTTTCATTTTTGGTGATAAGAACTTGAGCCCTCCATGGAGAGTTGCTTTCTTCGATTACTCCATCCCATGATAAAGATTGGATGTCAGATCTGATAAATTTGTCATCGTCATTAGAGTACCTTCTAGATTTTGTTGTAATCAGATGACGGTCGTTTGTTAAATATTGAAATAGCTTTATTGGCTCTTCACGCATACAAGCAACATTGCAAATGGCGAAAATTTATCTAGAACTACCAAAGCCTACGTTAACGGTAGTATGAAGTTTCATGATATCAAGTCCAATTAATATATCAGTGCATAGATTATTTATGATAAACAATATAACTTTACTATATTGATTGTTTTGAATGTAAAGATCCACGACCGTATATCCTCAAAAAGATTAAATAAGTGCAGTGGATGCCATAGAAACTTGCCTCTTTTCAGAAAATATATTGAGATTATTTTTAGTTACAAATTTATAGTCAACAAAGCTATCTGAACTACCAGTGTCAATTAAGAAATTAGGATCACTATGACCATGAGACGCGTTACTTTGGTTGTGATTAGCGACTGTATCATGAATACAGCTTTAGAAAGTCCTGTTGGCGATATAACAGAGGCCAAAGTCAGGGAGGCTGACGTAGTCTTAAGTACCTTTTAGAAAGTTTTTAGATCAATATACTTTCTGGTAATGTCCAATTTTTGAGCAGTTTCTACAGACTGCATCCTTTGCTGGGCACTCATGTCGTGAACGATGTCTTGGCCTTCCACAGTAGTAAAATTTCTAATAAGAATGTTGAGAAGCAAAAGCCGCAGTGGTAGATGTTGGATCATAAAACTTTGTCATGTTTGTTTAGTCCATGGGCAGCATTGAAGGAACAGGAGGGTAAAACTATAGTATAAGGTTCTCACTTTCAATCTTTTTACTATTTTAATATGATGTTCCTAGGACTTAACTAATTCTAAAAACAGCAAAATCAACTGTCGGAAAACGATATAAATACGTTAAAATTAAAAAAAAAGTAGCACAGTCCAACTGTGGAACCGGTGTGGGAACCCTGTGAACTTAATGTAAATTCAAACCAACTAATTTGAATAAAGAACTATTTACAGAAAGGAACTTATTCGCCTATTGTACTTGTAAATACTATCAAACTAAACCTTTTCTAAATATTATTAAGACATTAATGTTATAATTAATTGAAATGTATACCGTTAAATGCTAAAGACTGAAAAATTACGAATGCAGTGTTTCACCTTACCCAAAATACATATGATAACTGCAACCTTTCAAAGTACAAGTGTTGCCAACCACAAAATAATTTGTTTTATGAGAGGTTACATTAGCGCACACCCCCGCTCCTGCAGGGGTAGTATGGGATGTTCAAGTGTAGCCTCCCTAGTGCGTCAGCATGTGGTGTTAACCTTTCTACGGCACACGACCAATACAATATTAAAATAAACAGAACATAATAAAGTGTAATGCTAGAATTATTCTCTGTATTTTTTATTTAGAATTGAAATAAAATAACTCCTATAAAATAATCTAGGAAAACTTCCCATACAGCGCTCTGCGGAGTTAGGTTAGGTAAGGTTAGGTTGTATATTTATCTCCTAACCTAACCTAACTCCGCAGAGTGCTGTATGGGACATTTTCCCTTTTTCGGGAAATTTCCCCTTTTAGGAAAATTTTCCATTCAGCGCTCTGCGGAGTTAGGATAGGTTAGGTTATGATAAATATACCATCTAACCTAACCTAACTCAACAGAGCGCTGTACAGGATATTTCCCTAAAAGGGAAAACTTCCCATACAGCGCTCTGCGGAGTTAGGTTAGGTTAGGTTATGATAAATATACAACCTAACCTAACCTAACTCCACAGAGTGCTGTATGGGACATTTCCCTAAAAGGGGAAATTTCCCGAAAAAGGGGAAAACTTCCCTTACAGCGCTCTGCGGAGTTAGGTTAGGTTAGGTTATGATAAATATACAACATAACCTAACCTAACCCCACAGAGCGCTGTATGGGAAATTTTCCTAGATTATTTTATAGGAGTTATTTTATTTCAATTCTAAATAAAAAATACAGAGAATAATTCTAGCATTACACTTTATTACGTTCTGTTTATTTTAATTTTGTATTGGTCTTGTGCCGTAGAAAGGTTAACACCACATGTTGACGCACTAGGGAGTCTACACTTGAACATCCCATACTACCCCTGCAGGAGCGGGGGTGTGTGCTAATGTAACCTCTCATAAAACAAATGTTGGTACAACTGATTCTAGTCATTTGGTTTTCATGTTGTCTGCCATAGTCCATTTCGTCATCGTTGTTTAAACATGTTTTGCTTAAAAAATACAACTAAAAATGTGTCGTTAATTTTGTCTTAATAATATTTTAGAAAAGGTTTAGTTCGATAGTATTTACAAGTACCTACAATTGGCGAGTAAGTTCCTTTCTGTAAATAGTTCTTTATTCAAATTAGTTGCTTTGAATTTACATTAAGTTCACAGGGTTCCCACACTGGTTCCACAGTTGGACTGTGCTAATTTTTTTTAAATTTTAGCGTATTTATATCGTTTTCCGACAGTTGATTTTGCTGTTTTTAGAATTAGTTAAGTCCTAGGAACATCATATTAAAATAGTAAAAAGATTGAAAGTGAGAACCTTATAACGGTACTATAGTTTTACCGATATTTTAAATATAAAATTATAATTTATAAGTGGGCTAACTTCCTCTCATATTCGACAGCGTCTTTTGGAGAACAACACTCTTTCCTTGGAAAAGGTTGAAGAAATTTCTGGCTTCATGGAATCAGCACGAAAACACTCGGACGCTTATAACACACAAATTATTTCCAAAAATTCACATTGCTACTGTATCAACACTCCTGTTGGTAAAACTACTGTTGGTACAGTAGCAATGTGAATTTTGGGAAATAATTTGTGTGTTATAAGCGTCCGAGTGTTTTCGTGCTGATTCCATGAAGCCAGAAATTTCTTCAACCTTTTCCAAGGAAAGAGTGTTGTTCTAAATTATAATTTTATATTGAAAATATCAATAGTAAAAACTAATTAAATACTTAATTAAATTAAAGCATCTTTGATGGATTCGTGACGATACGTGTTTGAGTCAACAGTAATATACTCACATTCTTTGCCAAGAGCTTTTAAAAATATTGATAAATTGTTTCACTATTTTGTTGTTTATGATTGGCAAATGTATGACTTGCGAAGAGCACATTTTTTCTAGGCACAAATGCACCCTTTAAAAGGTCAATAGCCTCATAAAATGTAGAGCATTCATCAATTAATTCATAGTTATTATAAGATAAAAAGTTAACCAACACTCCCAGTTTCTTTTCATCCTTAACTTTCGTTACTGCAATGAAGGTTGTAAATGTTTGGAGCCAATGTTTCCATTCCTTGGTAGCATTTGGTGAGCCAGGAGTAGAGATGAACCTTTCCGGCCTAAGTATTTTATCCATTCATGATAGAGTTTAAAATATGTTGCATAAATTGTAATAAAGGACAATACCTTTTGACAAGTCAAGGCTTTATAGAACATAAATTAGTACAAGAGTAAAGTAAGATTGAAAAATACAGAAAGTAAACATTGACAAATTAGATAATAAATATACATTTGTAAACAGCTGATTAAAACGGTTCACAAGCGAGATAATCTACCAAATGTTTCTATTTTTGAGATATTCAAATTTTGAATACTTAAAAATTTCCTGGGGGGCGAGCTTTGCTCGGGGAAGGCCAGTCAGTTTGAGTTTTATTTCACCACTTCCCCCTACTGATAATCAGATTTGTATAACTCATTTGCCTCTTTTCTACATTTTTAAGGTCACTCCAGTTGTTATTTATAGCTCAATGTCCCTTTGATTTATTTTATTACTCTATATATGTAATCTTCACTCAAATATTTTAATCTCTGCTCTCAGGAAACCACATGTTAATAATCATATACAACATGAGTATTACTTTGACAGTTCTCTGGTTGATTATGAGCAGCTGTTACAATTCTTTTTTTTTATTTGAAACTTCTTAAGCCCAATATTATTTTTTTAACTTTTAATTTTACAGTAGAAATCCAATTATCCGAACCCCAATTATCCGAATATCCAATTATCCGAATCGATTTTGAGTGAAAGAAATAGAAATATAAAAATCAAGAAATAACAGCACGAGCGTGTGTAGCGATAATGCGCCGTGAGCGCTAAAATAAAAGCCCGCGCTGTTACCTGCCGGACGATATTTTCGCCGGGAACAATGAGTCATACCCCCTTCCCGCCCTTCTCATCATCAGTCGCTACTGTTCTTTCACCGAGATTATCGTTCAAAATGAGTACAAAACGTAAACGTGTTGTCCTTTCGCTTTCGAAATGAGTACAAAACGTAAACATGTTGTCCTTTCGCTAAGTGATAAACTCACTTTGCTCGAGATGTTCAAGTGAAATAACCAACATTGAACAGTGAAATACGTACAGTATGCATTGAAAAGAGCAACTGTATTCAATTTAACTCCTGTAATTTAATTTTTATGATGTATACTCTTGATACAGTTCGCTCACTTTCTGTTCATTACATTTATAATAACTTTGTCAATAAACTTCTTATGTATGGTGATGTTTTTTGCTTAATTCCAGAGGTATATCTGATTATCCGAATTTCTGCATATCCGAATCGGCCCGATCCCCAATTAATTCGGATAATTGGAGTTCTACTGTAGTTTTTTTACATTATTTGATTTTTCTTGGGGATGAGGCCTGTCTAGAACTTATTTTTATCCCAGAAATTAGTTATTCCAAACATTTGAAGGAAATCCGTTGGAGCCATTTTTGAGATCAGTGTCGCAAGCAAGCAAACCTTAGGCCTACTCATATTAGAGTATAGGATAGGATTCAAATCAAAATTAGAGTACTGTAGTATTTGCTTGGCAAAGCTCTGTATAAGGTGGATATCTTAGATTAGAAATAAACAGACGAAGGCTCTCTATGCAGTATAATTTTCACTGTGTAGCAGTGTCTCCAGCTCGGCCAGGGACAAATATTGTACAAGTGGTTAAAAATTATCACATTTCAGGTGAAATTATCGTACGTTTGCAAAAACACCTAAAACTTAAACTCAAACATTGAAATTTATAAACATTTAACTTACCTTTTTTTAAGTCGAACAGTGTTAATTTTGCAAACCAATTGAAGGTTTGAATAAATAAACAAATGCTTAATAAAACTCACGATATTTTACAACGCCTATGTAGGGACCCCCTATGGCGCCACAATGAAAATCAAGAATCCGTGCCGCAGCACAATCAAGTAGCGAAAACATTAACTGCAAAATTACTAATTTAAGTTATTAAAGTAAAAGTACCTGGGGCCGAACTTTGCTCAGGGGAAGGCCAGTCAGTTTGTTTAGATGACTCGGAGTAATATTTCACCACTTCCCCCACTGATAATCAGATTTGTATAACTCATTTGCCTCTTTTCTACATTTTTAAGGTTACTCCAGTTGTTATTTATAGCTCAATGTCCCTTTGATTTAATTTACTACTCTATATATGTAATCTTCACTCAAATCTTTTAATCTCTGCTCTCAGGAAACCACATGTTATAATCATATACAACATGAGAATTACTTTGACAGTTCCCTGGTTGATTATGAACAGCTGTTACAATTCTTTTATTTTGATTTGAAACTCCATAAGCCCAATGTTAATTTTTTTAACCCATTGGCTCACAACCCCGAGTATACTCGTGGCCGCCGAAAGTAGCCCAGACGTGCAACCCCGAGTATACTCGGAATAGCACTTTTTATAAAAAAAAAAATATTTTTTTTTATTTTTAAATTTTTTCTTTTTTGTTTATTTGTTGTTTTAACTTGTTTTAATTTTTTGTTTGAATGTATTTTTTATGCATATGCCCATCCTTGGGGAAACTTAGTCAAATTTAGGAAAAATATGTTATTTCTAAGTCAAATATAAATGTATCACTAACATTTTTTATTTTCTCGTAAAAAAATAAATAACCCACAAGTACATAATAGTTGTTGGGCTGAAACATTTTTTTTTTGTTTTTTACATGTAACTCCTTTTAAAATTTATGTTTTTTATAAACTATATATATACATATATATGATATATATATATATATAATATTTACCATACATAAATGCTGTATCTTCTTCTTGTAGATAATTTATTTCTCTAAAGATTAGTGCAAAAATTAAGTAAATTGAGCAATAATTGTTGCTATAGTAACAGTTTTAGTAAAAGTCTACATTTATGTAATTTTTCTTAGGAAACTGAACGGTTTGTCAGGTGGCAAATTTCAGGTAAGTTAAGCCAATGGGTTAACTTTTAATTTTAGTTTTTTTACATTATTTGATTTTTCCTAGGGGTGAGGCCTGTCTAGAACTTATTTTTATTCCAGAAATTAGTTATTTCGAACATATAAAGGAAATCGTTGGAGCCGTTTTTGAGATCCGTGTCGCAATCAAGCAAGCAAGCAAACCTTACTCATATTAGAATAGGATATAGGATAGGATTATGAAGAATTTTAACAAAATTGGCAGACACGTTTGATTTGAGGGAAACAAACCACAAGCTGTCGCAGCCTACAACCTGGCGGCTATTTTGTAAACTTCAGTTTGGAGTTTATAAAATAGCCACCAGGCTGCATTTATTAGCAAATTTAATACAGCTTGTGTATTTAGTACTTTTAAAATATGTTTTGAAAGCCTATTTTTGTATTTTGAAAATTGAATTCATTAAGATGTTTTTAAGTAGTAGGTCATAATCATGTACCCTATAGTTTAGTATGATCCCAAATTATCGTACAATTTACCGAATCGTACGTTGAGCTATCGTACATCGTGCGACGGGCTGAATTATCGTACAACTGGAGACACTGCATAGTGGGCCTTCTTGACAATTCCATGCTCACATGGAGTCAATGGGAGGAGCAGCAGCATATAAGCACGTATTTATGTATATGTGCATCAATATTTTATTACAACATTCCTCATTTATATGCCTACTTGAACAAAAGAACATTTTCTACGGCGCAGAACTTTTAACCTCAAATACAATTTGGAAAGATAGAAGTCGATTAAGAATAATATTGTGTTTTGAATTAAGAAACTAAACACAGCAAAGAATCTACTTTAATGAGAAAAGGTAGTTAAATCTCACAGTGCTATTTTCTGATGCGTTCGGTGTCCCCACGCCTTCAGCAGGACGAATGTTGGTTGCCATCTTTATTTGGATTGAATTTTAGAATTTAGTGTTGCCACCAGTGCAGTGTTGCCACCAGGTAGATGAAATTTTACCCGAAACGTGTGATAAAATTACCCTAAACTTTTTGTAAATTACCCTAAGAATTAATTTTCTTCTATAAAAGCTCAAAGTACACTCGAGATTGGTTTTAAACATAGACTAACTACAGTACTATAGACTAACTACTGTAGTTAGTCTATGGTTTTAAATCATGATTAAGGCATACAAAGTAAGGTAACGTAGCATTTATTACTCCTCTTTGGACTCTATCACACATAAAACTAAATATGTATTAACTAATTCAAATAAATAATCTGTTGTAATATTTTTATCGAGCGTTATACTTAATGTGCTGGTATCGCTGATAGAAACTTGCTGATATAATATGTTATTAACAGTTGTTGGGAGCACTTTATTGTTTTATAAACTTATTTAAGTTTTACAAATTTGTCAATGTTATTTTTCTAAATAATAATGCCCAGAGAATCAGGGGCGGATCCAAGGGGGGGTAGGTAGGGGCGGTCGCCCCCCCCCCAAACCTAAGAATTTTTTTGAGTTTTATTTTATTATTCAGGCATACGATGAAAGTTTGAATAAATCCGAATGAAAATGTAAGCATCAAAAGCCTCCCGAAACCCCGTTTTTCGGTTTCGTGAGTCAAATTTTGCCGCTTCCGTCTACAAGGTTACATAAAATTCAAACTAACGAACCTAAACGTTCCTTTAAATGAAATAAAATACACACCATTAGACAGGTGACATTTTAAACTTCCATTTTAGTATATAACACATTACTTAGATCCATGTATTTAACCTAAAAGCGTCTTACAAAAACATGGATATTCCCGAGTATCGTGAAGTTTTTGCAGTTTTGCCAGTTGACAGACAAAATTCAGTGTTTTCAACCCAGTCTTGGAGGTAAATTTTAGCAGCAAAGGTTGCTACAATTGTATTCGGTGATTTTTTACTAGATTTCGCCCGCCTACTGTCGTTTGCTATCAGCGGTGTTTTGTTTACAGGTAGGTTTGATTTTCGTTTAAAACCGCGTAATCCGTTGCTAGGCAATAAATATCCAGTGGCTAGGCTAGAAGCAAAAATTTCCCCGAATTATATGTTAAATAAGAGGAAACAAAGATTAAATTGCATGAAAACAGAAGCTGATGCGCCAAGTATTTTATTTTTCGTAAAAATGTTGTTCGAAATTTCATTTTTCGAGTGGTTGACCTTGGCTGTCAGCCTCATTCCTAATTGTATCTTCGCGTAGTATAGTTCAGTATTGCAGATTTCAAATACGTTTTGTAAATAGTTACGCGTGGGTAAATACTAATACCCCCGTCGCAGCAAACCTGCGGACTCAGCGAATTTCCAATGCATAATATATGTCTTAATACCACATAAAGCCGCAAACCAAGTTTCATAAAAATACATTCACATATAAGCGATTTTAATTATTCTCCATAAGAATAACATTGGTAATGAGTATGTAGGTTTGCTGAAACAAGGAACAGAAACAATTGCTTTTTATGCAAATATAAATAGAATTTAACTAGGCGAAGCCACGTACTAAGTTTCATCGATATTCAATCATAAATAAGCGATATATAACATTCTAGTTATTCTCCATAAGAATAACATGGGGGCTGAGAAAGCAGGTTTGCTGCAACAAGAAACAGAAAAATGGGTTTTTATATAATTATCAATATAACTCAACCAAGTGAAGCTACATACCAAGTTTTATTAATTTATGTTCATAATTAAGGGAGTCATTACATTTTACATATTCTCCATAAGAATAACATGGGGGCTGAGTACGCAGGTTTGCTGCTACGGAAATAATCAACAAAAAATCAATTTTTTGTGCAAATATCAATATACCAGTACTACTTGAAGCCACATACCAAGTTTCATCAACATACATTCATAAATAATCGAGATATCAAATTTTATTTATTCTCCATAAGGATAACATTGGACAACGTACTGTGTTTAGCCCTTCGAATATCTCTGCAACGGTTGGGCGTAGAATCACAATTTAAACACCAAAATGATTGTTTTGTGGAACTGAACAGATTGGTAAAAGCAAATGTGAAGTTTACATTAAAATAAACTGAGGAAAAGCCAAAAAACTTTTTCCCATAAGATTAACATCGGAGATTTAATGAGCAAGTTTTTATGGATTTTCTCCGCAACCACTTAACCTAGGTTAATAATTCAAAATACTAAATTATTTGTTTTTTTAAGCTCTATAACATGGTCAAAACCAAAATTAAGTTTTTTAAAAATTTTAGGGTGAAAAATGCAAAAAACTGATTTTTGGAAAATTTAAAACCCCCATAAACCCCCCTTCCCATGGTCCGATTTTTCTGATTTTCGAACTCAAAGTCATGAATGTCATTTTACACATTTGAGCCAAATTTCATCAAAATCGGACGTTTTTTACTCAAGTTATCGTGTTAACGGACACATATATATATATATATATATATTTATTTATATAGATATATATATATATACATATATATAAATTTGAACGAATAGTGTTTTTGGCATCTGGGGACCTCAAAACAAAAAGTTATCATGGTCTCGGTCTTAAGTCTTACCATGAGACCTACGGTAATAGCTTCTTCCCTATAGGGGAAATTCGCTAAAATCAATTGTTTATCTAGGCATCTTGTTCTTAGACGCCTACAGATGACGTAGATAAAAGTGTAATGCCTAAATATTTAATTTTTATTTACGATCCGCAGTGGAACTAAAGTAATTTTCGTTTAGCTTGTTTATAAAGTTAAGATTGCTTTTTTCTTGAGTACAAGGTTATTGATATATTATGTTAACTTACTTTAATTCGTTGTATAAATTCATATAGTTAAAAACAATAATGGGGGTGCCAGGGACCATCCACAGGGAAGGGGGAGGGGTAACTTTCGGTGACCGCCCTCCCCAAACATGACCTCTGGATCCGCCCCTGCAGAGAATATGTTTGTCATCTTATTACTATTTGATTAGATCAATAGGTTTCATTGCAATACACCACATCACACAAATTTACATATGTTATGCCTTGTTGTGATGTTTTTATGTGCGCTCACCTGGCTCACCATGGGGATTTCACAGGCATAAAATACAGTTTAGTTCCTTAATACAAATATGGATCAAAATAGAGACAATTTTCAGTAAACATATTTTCTACAACAGCTCTGTAACTCTAACAATATGTATTTAACCAAATTAACCCGATATATTTTTACTGTTTAGGGTTTTCTATATTATTACATTGGTCCCAATTTTGGGCACATAACATAATGTACCTCAATTTATCTCTTCGAAAATTAAACTTTGTGTTCTTTGTGATTACATGCATCTTTAGTCTAATACTGAATATGATATAGGATGTACATGCGAGTAATATCTATTGTATAGTACTTTTAATTTACCCAGCACTTAATGTAAATGTTTTATCTCCTGGAAAACCCATTTTACATTGCCAAAACATCTATATTTAAATTATAACAACACTGCAGTGCCACCAGGTAGATGAAATTTTACGCTTAACAGACGATGAAATTACCCTAAACTTTTTGTAAATTACCCTAAGAGTTGATTTCCTTCTCTAGAAGCTCAAAATACACTCGAGATTGGTTTTAAAACATGATTAAGACATAAAAACATATCATTTAGTACTCGTCTTTGGCCAAATATTCACATAAAACGAAATATATGTATTGACAAATTAAAATAAATATTCTGCTGTTGTAATATTTTTGTTCATCGCTTTACCTAATTATGTGCTGGTATCGCTGATAATAGAAACTTGTTGATACATCATATAACAGTTGTTGGGAGTACTTTATTGTTTTATAACTTTTTTTGAGCTGTACAAATTTGTTAATGTTATTTTGTCTAAATAATAATGCCCAGAGAATATGTTTGTCATCTTAATTATTACTATTTGATTAGATCAATAGGTTTCATTGCAATGATACACCACATTACACAAATTTACTCATGTTATGCCTTGTTGGGATGTTTTTATGTGCGCTTACCTGACTCACCATGCACCATGACAATTTTACATCCATAAAATACAATTTAGTTCTTTCATATAAATATGCGTTAAAATAGAGACAAATCTTCAGTAAACATATTTTCTCCAACAGTGCTGTAAATCTATAACAATTTAACCTATATTTAACCGAACTAACCCGATATATGTTTACTGTTTAGGGTTTTCTATATTATTATGTAGTGACCAATTTTGGACACATAACATAATGTGCATCAATTTTATCTGTTCGAAAATCAAACTTTGTGTTCATTGTGATTACATGCATTTTTAGTCTAATAGAGTAGAATATAGGATGTACATGCTAGTTATATCTATTTTATAATACTTTTAATTTACCCAGCACTTAATGTAAATGTTTTAATTCTGTAGAAACCCATTTTATATTGCCAAAAGATCTAAATTTGAATTATAAAGGTACTCTATATTTTACCCTAAAAACTCCATTACCCTAAAATTACCCTATGAGCAGTAAAATTACCCTAAAAAGAGAAATTACCCTAAAAGTGGCAGCACTGTTGAATTTGGATTTTATTTGCATCTGGATCTGAATCCCAAATCTTTTAATAAATGCATAGAGTTTTGTATCATGCTGTAGCTTGAGAGACCTCACTTTCAGCATAGACTAACTACGATAGATAGTCTACAATGCTTTTAGCATATTCTTGTATGCTTTTAGCGAAGATCCCCTTTTAGGGAAGAAGCTATTATGCTCAACGAGGTAGTACTATTACCAACATTATGACCGTAGGTGGCATGGTAATACTTAAGCCTGAAGCCGTAATAAATTTTTGTTTTTAGGTCCCCAGTTGCCAAAAACACTAATTGTTCAAATTGATGTATATTATGGCCTTTAATGCGATACCTTTGGAAAAAAACATCCGATTTCGACGAAATTTTGCACAAATGTGTAAAGTAATATTCTAGACTTTTATAAGTTGGAAAATCAGAGAGATCTGACCATGGGAAGGGGGTTTGATGAAGGTTTAAAATTTTGTTAGATAATGTTTTTTGCATTTTCACCTTAAAATGTTGAAAGCACTCGATTTTGATTTTGACCATTGTAATGAAACTGAAAAATACCTTTGTTAATCAAGGTTTTAATAAACATGAAAACAGTGCTACATTCTAAAAGTGAACTGAAAGGTTGCTGTTTACATACAAAGTAATAAAGAAACATATGATATAAATAAGAGGCAAAGAGATAATATCACCACATTCTCCCCTCTTTCCATTTAGGAACATAGTTCTTCAAATTTGGTGGAGGTCGTGTGACACGTGACGATCTTCGCAAAGCGATGGGGTTCAGATCTGGAACAGGCTGGACATTATTTTGAGTGCTGTAGTCCGAATTAGATTTAAGCCTGTTATTGCATTCTGGCTGGCTGTCTGAGGCATTTCACTCATTTGGTCCGAGTAGTTGTTACGAAGTTGAGGCTGAGTGTTAAGGGTGGTGTCGTTATGATAGTATCTGCTGGGGCTTGAGATACCTGTAGCTGACCATCTGCTTGCCGATGTTGGTCATCTTTCTCTGAATGTTCATCTTATTGCTGATATCAGGGTTCATGTCCTCCTCCAACAGGTGCGAGGTGACGCAGGTTAACTTTAGTCTTCTTCCCTTCCGGCAGTCGAACTAGGGCATATAGTGGGGATTAGTTTCCAGCAGATCTAATTCCTGTACAAGAGGATCATACTTGCTCTGTCGCATGAAATTGCGTAGTAGCACTTTTCTCGGGGCACTTAGCCACGAAGGTAGAGCTACTCCAGATGTGCATTTTCTGATGTAGTGATGCATACGAGTCACTCCGGGGTGACACAGTGATTCATGAAGAGTTTCTAATTTATCAATGGGATGTGAAGCTATATAATCTTGACAAAGCATCAGCTACTACGTTTTCTTTCCCGGGACGCTAAATTATATTGTAGTTGTAGGCAGCCAACTCAAGTCACCATCGCGTGAACTTTTCATTCTTGATTTTTCCAGAGTATTTCGTATCGAACATATACGAAATAGATTTCTGGGCAGTTATCAACTGGAATTTGCGACCGATTAAATAATATCTCCACTTCCGAAGCGCTTCAACTATAGCATAGGCTTCCTTCTCGACAGCTGAATGATGACGTTCACCTTTAGATAGGGCCCTGGAGAAAAATGCGACCGGGCGCTTGTTCTGTGTGAGAATTGCTGCAATAGCGACATCTGAGGCATCAGTCTCCACACAGAAGGGTTTGTTTTCCTCTACGTTGTAATAAAATTTGGTGTTTTGACCATTGTTCTACTAGTCCAGTCAAAATAAACACCCGTGTGTACAAAAGGTCATGTAGTTCTAATTTTTTATTAGCGAATTTCCCCTATAGGGAAGAAGCTATTAACGTAGTCAGCATAGTAAGACCTAGGCCCGGGACCATGATAACTTTTCGTTTTGAGGTCCCCATACCCCAAAAACACCATTCGTTCGAAACTGTATATACATATGTGTCCGTGGGTGCGATAACTCTCGTAAAAAAACCGATTTTGATGAAATTTGGTACAAACGTGTAAAGCAGCATTTATAACTTAAGTTCGAAAACCAGACAGATCGACCCATCCGAAGGGGTATTTTTGGGGGGCGTTTTGTATCCCATAAATGGGGTTTTTGAGTTTATTGCATACAATTTTTGAAAAAGTGAAATTTTATTTTTCCCATTGGAATCAGCTTAAAAAGACGCACAATTTGGTGTTTTAATCATTTCTCTACGTCAATTGGCTACTGAGATATTGAAAGTGCTAAACACAGTACGTTGTCCAATGTTATTCCTATGGAGGATAAGAAAAATTGCATATCTCGCTTATTTATTAACTTATCTTGACGAAACTTGGTGTATTGCTTCATTTCATTGTGGTCTATTGATATTTGCACAAAAACCCATTTTTTGGCCGATAGTTCCCGTAGCAGCAAACCTGCATACTCAGCCCCATGTTATTCTTATGGAGAATAAGTAACGTGTTATCTCCTTTAACTATGAACATAAATTAATAGAACTTGGTATGTGGCTTTAAATAGTTGAGTTATATTGATATTTATATAAAAGCCCATTTTTAGTGTTCCTTATTTCAGCAAACCTGCATACTCAGCCGCCATATGTTATTCTTATGGAGAATAATTAAAATGTCATAAATCGATTATTTATTAAATTCGCTGAGTATGCAGGTTTGCTGCTACGGGGGTATTAGTATTTTGTTAGGACCTATACCAGAAGTAAGAAATCAAGTTTGCAGATTCGAAAGACCTGCGCTATACTGGTGTATTAGTCAAAAACAGTCAAATTATTGCACTTTTTTCGGTTTTTGCTAAATATTTCTGAAAGTATGCCTCTGACAGAATATGTTGTCCAGTCCTTTCTTAAACTGGATGAAATTCGCTAACTTTTGAGACGACAACGACTTCAGTAGGTCCATTATTTACTAAGGTAGAATACTTTAAAAACCCAACCCAAATTAATTATTCTTCATAATACCATAAGAATAACATTGGGGTTGAATACGCAAGTTTTCTACAACCAGGAAAACAAAAAATTAGTTTTTATGCAAATATTAATAGAAATCAACTAGATGAAGTCACATACCAATTAAGTTTTATTAATTTTTCTTCATAATTAAGGGAGGCATAACCTTGTAATTATTATCCATAAGAATAGCATGGTGGTTGAGTGCTCAGGTTTCTGCAACGAGAACCATCGGCAAAACATTGTTTTTTTGTGTGGAAAAAACGGTAAACTACAACCAGATGAAGCCATAATTATACCAAGTTTCATCAGTATATTATTATAAATAAGCGATATATACATTTTTCTTCTCTTTTACTTTCTCCCCTTATACATAGTATATGGAGAAAGTATTGTTTTCGTCAAAATTTTCGAATTTGAGTTGTTAGTGGAAATATTCGATTTGGTGCTCCCTGAACCCAAAAAAGCGATTTTTACGTGATGTCTGTGTGTCTGTCTGTCTGTCTGTATGGATGTGTACAGAGCTAGAGCCCTAACCAATGGACCGATTTTTATGAAATTTGGTATGTAGGTACTAATCCACGATATCTCCAGGTGTTTTTCATTTTTTTGAATTTTTTATTTTTAAGGGTAATTATCCCCCAAAACCGCCAAAAAACATGAAAAATCCAAATTTCTCAAAAACGGTTCTAACGATTTTGATTAAACTTTAGTCGTTTGTAGAACTTTAGTTTTCCAACAAAATGACACTACCCGAATTCCTGTAAAAATTCGGGTTCAGAAATTGCAGGACTTAAAACATCAAAGATTCAGTTTTTGTTTATTTTTCATAAAAAGACATAAATATAAAAAATATTACTATTCACCATTAAAAAGAGCTCAAAAAACTAAATAATGTAGTATTTTGAATTACTATTCTACGATTGCTGGTTTCAGAGAAAATTGAAAATTTTCATTTTGCAGGAAACGCAGTACGTTGTCCAATGTTATTCTTATAGGGAATACAAAAATTACTATTTCTCTCTTATTTACTGATAAATTTCATTCAAACTTTATATGTCAATTTAGCATTGAACAACAGAGGAAATTCGAAATATGTTGCCCCTTAATAACCCTGGGGGGGAACAGGGGGCATTTCCCCTTTTAACACCACGAGTGTAGCAATGGATTCTGTAGTGCCTCCAAAGCAGGGATTTGGGTGGATGTTATTTAAAACAACTTGTTTACAAGATTTTCTGTACATTTGTGCTTTGTATTCTATATGTATTAAATAAAAAGTAATTTATTCGTTGAAGTTGGGCTAAGAGGGAGAAAGTATGTGTCAGTTTCCTGATACCGTTTATTTTAAATTACGTCACAAAACATAGACCATGACGAAAATTTTGAATTTTTGTTGAACTTTTACAAGTTTTTAAAGTATTATATCTTTGTTAATATTTGACGTACTGAAGTCGTTATCGTTCCAAACTTTAGCAACTTTTATCCAGTTTAAGAAAGGATTGGGCAACATATTCTGTCAAAAGCATTCATATGGAGATACATAGCAAAAACTGAAAAAGTGCAAAATTTTGACTGTTTTTGGCTACTACGCCAGAAGCACAGGTATTTCGAAGCTGCAAACTTGGTTTCTTACTCATGGTATAGGTCCTAATAACATACTACAAAATTAGAACTACATGACTAATTGCATGTAAGAGCCCTTTTTATTGTCTAACTTGAGTGTTCTATACGTCAATTGATTACAGAGATGTAGAAAGTGCTTAACACAGTACGTTGTCCAATGTTATTCTTATGGATAATAAGAACAAATTTATCTCTCGGTTATTTATTAACTTATTTAGTCGAAACTTGGTATATTGCTTTATATCGTTGTAGTCTATTGATATTTTCAGGAAAAACCATTTATTTGCCGATGGTTCCTATAGCAGCAAACCTGCGTACTCAGCCCCCATGTTATTCTTATGGATAGTACACAGTAATTCACTTCAAATTGTCCGATTTACTTCAAATTTGGTAGGGACGTTCCTTTCTATAATCTGTTGGACACGTTCGTTGGGCAAAACAATCGGAAAACTCTAAACCCATTTTTTGGGGATTAATCTTTCAAATTTCGAGTTTTGGGCCCAAAAAGGGTGAGAAAAGCCCCCAATGTAAAATTAATGAATGTAATAAGATGTTCATTAGTGAGGTAAATGTTTTAAGCCCTCTCTCGTCATTCTAGCATCAATATTTACAGAGTTATTAAAGAAAATGTGTATCGACTAAACACAGTACGTTGTCTTATTGGGGTTTTACATTAGACAAACCTGTTATTAATTTTTTGGCTTACTTTTATCATCCCCAGCCACCTCATGCCTACTTTCAAGCCTGACTGGACCCTCTCCTAACCTTATAATGCGCAACATTGTATTCCTAGCATTGCAGGTAAATGAAACAAGGAGCATCAGAACAGCCAAAAAATCAATGTTTTCAGATTTCATTAAAAATTGGAATAACTGTTTGTATTTATACTGACTTTGAGTTTAAAAATTGTTTATGTGGAAATTCACTTCCCTCACGTCAGCGTGCTGCGTGCGAACTCGTTTATGAATGTATACTGATGAAACTTGGTATTTGGCTTTGTGTGGTATTAATACACATATATATGCACTGGAAATTTGCTGAATACGCAGGTTTGCTGCGACGGGGTTATTTATTTACCAGCCGACAAGCGACTTACTGAGCGTCAGAGTGTGTGTGTGTGTGTGTGTGTGTGTGTGTGTGTGTGCAGCTTCCCGCCAAGTAACCAGATAGGCTACAAGCGACCAGCGAGTATGCGAGTATGCGACCTGCCCTGCTCCACTGTGTTTTTACCCTTATACCTTGCATAATCGAATGAAGTAGTACTTAATCATAGTACCAGTATTCTAATCCACCGTCTTTAATAAACAGATTTTTCTATAATTTTAACTGGATTTCTCTTCATCATATAAGGAGTTGATTCCTAGGGTCTGGGCCAATCCATGAATCCAATGTGTTTTACTTTGGCCTCAGCAAACTGATTCCGACCAGCTCCTTAACAGAGACACATGTTAATTAAGATAATTGATTAACAAAAAAACTAGGCCTATATAACAATTGCCTAAAAGCACATAGTTACGTCATATGCCTACTTTTAATGTAGGCCTACCCCATCCCTCATAAGGCCCTTTAAGTTTAAGATCATATTGCAATTTAGGTTCAGTTTTAAAAGATTTTATATTTTTACCTTGCCGTGTGCTTTGTATTCATTCATTTTAAACTACACGATGAAGCTGATTTTTCTTTCCACCGAAGTTGCATCATGATTAAGTTATAGTTTCTTAAAATAAAGGGTTGATATACCACACTTAAGTTAACCAAAGGATAAAATGCAATGTGTTCTTCAATATTCTCTTCAAAATTTGCAAAGGCGCTAATTATAATCACTAAGAAAAAAATATTACATTACCGTACGGTATGTAGGATTTATAAGGCCCTATGTAAAATTTTAATTTTATGTAGGATTTAGGCCTATTTCAAGTTCTACTTCAATTTGTAGTGTTAATTTTAACATTGGACTTATGGAAGTATGGAAGGGCTGGTTTTCCATTCATGCAACAGACTGTATAGTATAGGTTATATTGAGGTTATGCTAGTTCTTAGAATAAGAGATTGACTAAATTGATTCAATACTGTTTCATTTTGATTCAAGTACTACAATAAACTGTGATTCAAAACAATTGAAATATGTTAGTTGTAAACAATCGGTAACATTCCATTACCATACCATTCTAGGGCAATAACTCTTTATTACATTTATGAATGAAAATAAACTAGGGTTAATCTGTACCATAAATATGTTTTTAAATACCCCCGTCGCAGCAAACCTGCATACTCAGCGAATTTCCAGTAGATATAAATGGCTTAATACTACATAAAGCCACTTACCAAGTTTCATAAAAATATACTCACAAATAAGCAAATAATATATACAATTTTAATTATTCTCCTTAAGAATAACATGGGGCTGAGTATGCAGGTTTGCTGCTACGGGAGCCTTTGGCAAAAAATTGTTTATTTGAGCAAATAGACCACAACCAGATGAAGCCATATACCAAGTTTCGTCAGTATACGTTCATAAATAAGCGAGATATATAATTTTTATTTTCCTCCATAAGATATATTAGACAACGTACTGTGTTTAGCACTTTCAATATCTCGGTAACCAATTGACGTAGAGAAATGATCAAAATACCAAATTGTGTGTTTTTTTAAGCTGAATCCAACGGTAAAAACTAAAATTTGACTATTTCAAAAATTATATGTAAAAAATAAAAAATAAACATTTTTGGGGTACAAAACCCTCCCAAAATATCCCTTTGGATGGAGTGATCTGGCTGGTTATCGAATTTAAAGTCATAAATGTTGCTTTACACGTTTATACCAAATTTCATCAAAACTGGATCATTTTTACGAGAGTTATCGTGCTCATATATATATATGTATATATAAAGTTTCGAACGAATAGTGTTTTTGGGGTCTGGGGACCTCAAAACAAAAAGTTATCATGGTCCCGGGCCTAGGTCTTACCATGCCGACTACGGTAATAGCTTCTTCCCTATAGGGGAAATTCGCTAAAAGTATGTTACTTACCAAGAAACGGTACTGTTGTATACAAAACAGTTGTAGGTACTATTGACTGAAGATGATGTTATTTTTCTCAATTAACAAATCTGAAAAATGTAAAACAAAAGTTGTTAAATGGAAATTAGTGACTTGGTCTGTCGTCGTCTGTTGACCTGTTTCTGGGGTGGGGTGCTCGTGCTGCCTGCTGCGCAGGCGCCGCGTCAGATTTTTTTCTCTTTCCATAGAAGGGGGTTATTGGAGATGGGAATTTCCGTTAATTTTACTTGTGTACCGGTAAAATTAATGTATTTTGAATTTATTTTCTTATAAATTGTCAGAATTCTATGCATATTTCATCGATATATAAACGTAAATTTATACTTCCTTTATCCATGTTTTATTGTTGATATCTGATCATTATACTTGTTATTCAATTTGGTTTAAATACTAAAACTATAAATACAACTTGAGATTAATTATACTAAAATTGTTCTGGGATATAAAGGATGTCCGTGGGATGTCCTCAAGATATCCACGTTATCCCGGGAGATCGTGGACATCCCTGGGACGTCCACAATATCCCGGGACATAGCAGGATATCCTAGGGATTTCCAGGTTATTCTGGGATTGCAATGGGATGTGTGGGACACAAATGGGATATGCTAGGGACGTTGTGTGCTGTTTGGGTACATTGCCGGAGCACACAGCCAGCCCAAGCAGGCAGGAACAGATGGAGGATGCCCCGAGCAGCCACCTCCCACAGGTGCAGCTGGAGGCGAACCGATCTCCTGGAGGCCCACAGTGAAATACCTGGGGATCATGCTGGATTCCAAACTACACTTCAAGCAATATGCGGACAAGAAGGTCGCCGAAGCAACCTCAATCTTTGGACTGATGTGGCCACAATGTAGTGTTTGTAAATGGCTGAAGCCGTTGGCATGTAAAATAAAATAAAATAAAAATGTTAAATTTTAAGACTAATAATGAAATGTCTTCAATATGTTCTAAATTTGTATATTTGTTTAAGTCATAACGAACTTACAACTATGCTACATTATGGATTTTTTCATGATAAAACTGCAAATTTGTTACTGTTGATTTTCTATTTTATAACATGTATTAAACAGTTAGCGATTACTATTCTATACATAAATTATAACATGATCTGTTATCGTATTTATTCTCTTTGTTACAGGTAATCATTTTCCGCCAATAGAATTACAGGGCTTGCAGAGAAGTTCTCAGCAGCTGAATGAAGTATGATGTTCTACTTCTACTCACCACTCTCCACTCTCCCAAACCAAAACTCTAGTCTCTAGTCAGATTTGAAGATTTTAGGCTTGCTGTAGCTGTGGCTCCGGGATTGGACGTTTGAGTTGTGTATATTGTACGTTGGTGAGGAAAATTTGGGTAAGTTGTATTATTTCAGTGAAATGCTGATTTTTAAACAAGTTTGGTCACTGTACGAATTTAGTTTGATAATAAGACGTATTCGTTTATTACTGTAAATCATAAGTTCGTTATTTAAAATCGACGGAATATGTTACTTATTGACCGTTTTTAATTCTAGAAACAAGACAGATGCATCTCTAAAAAATTGTTCTCAATGTTTATTTAATGTAGGCTATTTATTTCGTTGTAAAATGTTGCAATTACTAGCTTACTGAAGGCATATGTATGATTTTTGTAATCTCATATTTGTCACGACCAGGAAGTTGCAAGCAAACCTAGCAACATAGGCTAGTTACCAAGGGGTTCTTTTATTTATGGTGTCATAAAAGCATACATCAGACCCCTACTGCCTGACTTATTTTTATTTACAGACTGTGTTATAACTTATGCTTAACAACTAAGTTGATAGGAAACTTCTGTCTACCTACTATTTTAATGCAATATATTTTATGACGTGGTTCTTTAACTTATACCATTTAACATGGGAAAAGTGACCTTGGACTAAACCTATAGGATGATATTTATATCTCTACTAGTATTGGCGGCCCCTATCACGACCGCAGGAAATAATCAGCTGTTTCAGGTACAAAGCTTGTAGAAATAGAAATCTACAGCTGAATACTCCCGGCTCCGCTAATATATTCTAAAATTGCTTAAAATTGAACTTTAATCTACCGTAACTCAAATAAGGTTGCTTTTCAAGAAAAACAAACGATACGTGCAGCTTACCCGACCTCGATTACTCCTAAAAAAATCATTTCGTGGGTAGCTTGGGAGCCATTATAGATCGAGTAACAGCCACGGACGTACGGAGCCACAGATAAATGCGAATTATAGTATTGATATTAAAAAATAAGGCGATATTTGTGAGCGGGCTACGGGGTTTTAAAATCAAGGTTGATTTGTTATTTGAAAGCCCCTGGCGTCTAGATGTGCCTTTTGGGGTTTTGGAAAACTTCCACCTTCAGTGGTCTGCCCCCTAGGCTTCCACAGTTCCAATGTTAATTAATATTATGGAAGAATAGCAATCCATTCAATTGGACATTTAACAGAAGCTGTTGATATACTAACAAAACAGTAAAGAAACAAGAATAAGTTAGCTGTTTTAAGCTAACTTCTGGAATGGCATCACTAGCTAAACTAATAAGTTAGATCTGCATATGAGCTAGAAAATCCCAGATGGGGAAGGGGGATATTTCAAGAATCAAGAATGTTTATTGTCATAAACTGTAACAGCATGGACAATTGTCAGGTGTTATACGTTATGAACAAGAAATAAATAACCAAGATAACAAACAAGTATATTTACTTTCAGTAAAAAAACTGCTTAACACAGTAACACAGTTTTGCTATCAGAAAAGATCTAAGCCTGGCTCTGAATCGTTTATTGTCTGTCTGTGGGGAGATCATTGAAGAATTTGACAATGTTGTACCGTAATAAGTTAGGCCCATGAGTGTTTTTTCCAAAAAATTTGTATTGTGTTGTGGTATTGTTAATGTAGAGTTATGTCTGAGCTTGTATTGACCAGAATTGCGAAACTGGAAAAAGTTCTTATTTCTTATTAAAAAAGAAAGACATTCATAAATATATAAACAACAAAAAGTGAGCAAATTATTTAAGGCAAAAACGCCTCTACAAGCATAAGTCCTCTTCATTCTAAAAACCAATCTAACAGCTAGCTTTTATAAATGGGGAAAATTGCCTTTGTTTGCGATGATTCGGCACCCCAAATTGCTACGCCATAATTTATGTGAGGATTTAAATGCACCCACATTTGAGGTAGCAGCTGGATTTGCTTGTATTCTTTAAGTAATTTAAGATCGTAAAATAGATAATGTGAATCCAAGAATGGGAAATAGGGGATCTTCCTCCCCCATTATTGATTTCAGAGTATACTAGTAAGTTTTATCTTGGTTATTTTTGTTTTCATTAGGTCTTAAGAGTAAAGTAATGTTCTCGCACAAATTAACTCATGTAGGCTACTTGAGTAAGTGTTTATTTGAGTAGAAAACATTATTTTATTGAGTGTGCTTTTCTAAATTATCATGGTTGGTAATGAGAGTCAACTGCAAAATAAAAATGTGTCTGTAATAAAGTGCTTTAAAATCCCTACATAATAATACATTTTTATCAGATAATTACAAAAATTCTACTGGCATAAAATATAAAATCAACTTTTCGTGTATCAACATTAAAGTGTGAGAAATACACCTTCCGATTAAAAAATCCTTTAAAATTTTAACCTTTCCTATTATGTACATTTTCAATTGCTTGTTACACATTAAAGAAAACATAAATCATATAATCAAAGATCCAATATACACACTCATTAATTACACTAAAATAGACATTATCTTAATTTGCCATTAACAAGACTTACAGTTACACATATTAACTTAGCTATAAATATCTCAGTATACAGTTTTGTAATAGGTTACCCCCAACTGCAGCTCAACGATTCCAACTAATAAATTCAAAGTTGTCCTTAATTCATGGCTGAAATCCAAATGCTTTTATTCAGTTGATGATTTCTTATCCTTAGAGGTTATTCTTTTTAAAACAAAAATCAAAGAGACAATGTTATTGTGTAATTTTATTCTATACATTTTTCTGTAATTTAACTCTTTTTTTCCATTTATATAACTTATTAGAATTAAGACTACTGGTAACGATTTGTTAGAAGAAGGAAGGCATGAAGAAAAAATGCAAAATGTTAGTAGTAAGGTAAATGTATTATTGACAATGTCGATTGCTCACTTGCTTAAAGACATTAAAGAGATTTTGAATTTGAATGTGCGGACAGAAGCACCGTTTTACAGCTAAAGAGCAGATTTAGTTAGGGAGCAAATTGAGGCATTGGAATTACAAAGAAACTAGGGGCTTGTAGGGGCAAAAGCCCCTAAAAAACCAAAATACATAAATTTTTTATCAACCTTCATTGGTCATTTATAAATAAGCACTGATTTTCTAGCATTATAATATAATATTATTATACTGTCTTATGTTTTTAATAAAATGTCCATTCCTAAACAACTATACATTGCTGTAGTTTAAAAGTAAACAAACTGAATAAGTACAGCTGGTATCAATATCAAAGGCTAATTTAACTCTGTGGCACAGCTGTTTTAATTTCAAAAGATGTAAACAAATTAAACCCCATGTTGTTTTAATGGGAAAAGTTTTATTCTGTTGCGAATTTATGGTAAAAAAATAAGAAAAATGAATAGTTTTCCCTCAAAATTCACGTCAAGACCTTTAAAATGATACCCCTCCCATCCTTCTACGGCCATCCAGTCACTCACAATTTCTTTACAAAAATTTGACTTACGGAATTATATATAGTTATTCTATACATTTTTCTGTAATTTAACTCTTTTTTTCCATTTATATAACTTATTAGAATTAAGACTACTGGTAACGATTTGTTAGAAGAAGGAAGGCATGAAGAAAAAATGCAAAATGTTAGTAGTAAGGTAAATGTATTATTGACAATGTCGATTGCTCACTTGCTTAAAGACATTAAAGAGATTTTGAATTTGAATGTGCGGACAGAAGCACCGTTTTACAGCTAAAGAGCAGATTTAGTTAGGGAGCAAATTGAGGCATTGGAATTACAAAGAAACTAGGGGCTTGTAGGGGCAAAAGCCCCTAAAAAACCAAAATACATAAATTTTTTATCAACCTTCATTGGTCATTTATAAATAAGCACTGATTTTCTAGCATTATAATATAATATTATTATACTGTCTTATGTTTTTAATAAAATGTCCATTCCTAAACAACTATACATTGCTGTAGTTTAAAAGTAAACAAACTGAATAAGTACAGCTGGTATCAATATCAAAGGCTAATTTAACTCTGTGGCACAGCTGTTTTAATTTCAAAAGATGTAAACAAATTAAACCCCATGTTGTTTTAATGGGAAAAGTTTTATTCTGTTGCGAATTTATGGTAAAAAAATAAGAAAAATGAATAGTTTTCCCTCAAAATTCACGTCAAGACCTTTAAAATGATACCCCTCCCATCCTTCTACGGCCATCCAGTCACTCACAATTTCTTTACAAAAATTTGACTTACGGAATTATATATAGAGATGGATATTCTTGTATATGATTTGTGTAGGGTGCGGTGTCATCTGGGGATGACACTAGCAAGCAATGTGCCACCTGGTAAAAAATAAAGTATTCAGCTGTAGACAATACTGAGAGTGGCATCAGCCTCATGGTCATGATAATTTCTTATGCATAAATTACAGGCTAATTTTAATGGAAAATGTAGTAGTTTATATAAAATTTCATATAAAATACAATTTTAGAGGTATCCTATCCGTCATATAATTCGTTTTTGTTAAATAATTACAATTAGAAAATAAATTGGGACTAAAAATATCCTTTTTCATATAATTATTTTTTCAACTTCGACTTATATAAATTAGGCCTATGCTAAACTATTTTTATTTTTAACCTAAAAGTCAGACAGAGCAGAAAATGCTGATCAAAACTGAAGCATGAAATCATCAATATGAGTTCAAAAAAGTTTACAATAAAATGAAATGGAAATATGTTAAAATTCCAAAAAGGCCCTAGGCTTAGGCTATGTGATTACCAAGCAACATCGATCACATAGCCTTAGCCTGGGCCTTTTTGGAATTGTAACATATTTCCATATCATTTTATTGTAAACTTTTTTTGAACTCATATTGACGATTTTATGCTTCAGTTTTGATCAGCATTTTCTGCTCTGTCTGACTTTTAGGTTAAAAATAAAAATAGTTTAGCATAGGCCTAATTTATATAAGTCGAAGTTGAAAAAATAATTATATAAAAAGATATTTTTAGTCCCAATTTATTACAGTATTTATTTATAACAGTTGATGTCAGACGTAAAGGCACAGTTCGCCAGGTAGAGAATCCCGTCCTAATATTTTGTTGACCAACCAGCGCTTTTGTAGGGAGCGGCCACCTGGTGCGGCCGGCATCCCCCTTGTCTTCGAATAAATTCCATGTCCTACTAGGATTTGTAATAAATTGATCCATTTGGCCTACAGCTAAAAATGATGGCTCATTTTTTCGGTCTATAGCAGACTAATAACACAAAATATGAATCACAGTTCTACGATGGCCCGTTATCAACATAACAGGATTCAGATTTCACTAATATGCCCCGCAATATTACTTGGTAACCTCGGTAACCTGGTATGTCAATAACAAGACATCGTAGAACTGTGATTCAAATTATTTCTGATTCGTCTACTCTAGACGGAAAAAATGAGCTATTATTTTTTGCTGTAGGCCTAATGAATCAGTTTATTACAAATTCTAGTAGGACATGGAATTTATTGGAAGAGAAGGGGGATGCCGGCCGCGCCAGGTGGCCGCTCCCTACAAAAAAGCGCTGTTTTGTCAACAAAATATTAATATTAGGACGGGATGCTCTACCCGGGGAACTGTGCCTTTACGACTGACATCAACTGTAGGATTTTGTAATATGAACAAAAATTAATTTTTTAGTTTGCTGTCAGAAAATGTGTTTATTAACTCTTTGGAGAGTACGGACGTTCTTGAACGTCCATTGTGTACTATATATAAGGAGTAACCCTTTCATACCTAAATGTGGCACACAGGAGTAAGAAAAAATAACAAAAAATAACATCAAAAGTAGATTAAATCTGTCTGTATTTACTAAAAATACAATCAAATGGTCATATCAGTACCGAAGAAAAACTAAAAACAACATATCAGAAAATGAAAATGTTGAAAATCAGATACAAAAATGCTTGAACTTATGTTTTTTTTGTGTAAAAAGCTTCAGAATAGGGATGGGTAAAATCCGTACAAACTTTGTTTTAGAACGGTTGCGGGCTGCAACCGTTCTGCAATACTGGCAGTTTCAGTTGCAAAACGTTGCGGCTCTGCCGACACTACCTTGGACCATTGTTGGCGTCGTTGTTGTCGACTAAATTATTGTCTTAAAACATCTCGCAACTTCTGCAGCGTTCTGAACACAACTGCCAACTGGACAACTGTACTACTACTTCACAGTTCTGCTGGTTCTGCTCTGCAACGATGTACTGAGAAGTTGCAGCGCTACGGTCTTTGCAACCGCTGTCTGCTTGCAACTGCAACTGTCGCCACCGTTGCGGGAAATTTGTGGTTTTACCCATCCCTACTTCAAAACAGGGATAAATAAAAAGTCCCACATAACACTCGGTGCACTCAGGTTGTGTATTTTTTTTGTGTGAGCACAAAGCATTTTTGCTGGACCCTATTAATGGCGAAATGACGGGAGGACAGGCGCAGGGGATGTTTGTCACCACTTTGAGCAATGGGCCGCAATGCAACCGCGTTCTCCTCCCTAGGCGCATGATGGGTCTCAAAAGGTTGTCTGATCAGATTCAGCCTGTAGTCTAGCAGTGACATTTTAGTGTTGTTATATATTGAATGCATGTGATATGCATTCAGTACACATAAATCCATTATATGGAAGGACAGCTTGCGGTACCACTTTGTTGTCTTCCTAGCAGTATTTTTGAATGATGTCATCATGTCTATCTGTCCACAGCACCCATCTTCTTACAATATTCTGCAACGGCCTTTGGCTTGTTAGTTTTTTGGTTGTTTTTTGTGACAGCAACCATTTTGTGCTTGTGAACTGTCGTCAGCATAGTAACCAGACAGCTTTAATCACACCACCGTACTGCAACCATTTTCGCATTACTCCTCACTTCTACTTCGCCTTTTTTCATCATCCTCGGCAAACATGGCATATTCTTCCTGTACCCTCTAACTGTGCCACAACCTCCGGTTTTCTTGCTATCCAGCCAAGAAAACAGTTTTGGACTAGCGTATCAGTTCTCAACATAAAGAACATGGTTTTTTCCTGTGTATGGCTGCAGTAAATTTTCAATAACCTTTTGTTAAACACCAGTATCGGCTTCTGAAGGTGTGTAGTTCGTGCTTTTGCCCGTGTAGACAAGGAAATCAAGAACCATGCCTGATTTGGAATCGCACGAGACAGTTTGATTCCAAATCGGTTGCGTTTGGAGGGAATGTATTGTTGAAATCCTAATCTACCCTTCCAAAGCATTAAGCTCTCATCAATTACTAAATCTTGGCCTGGAGAATAACTTGATGCAAATTTGCGTCTAATTGTCTCAATAACAGTCCATATTTTGGAAAGCTTATCACCGCCATTTGCAAGTGAGTTGTCATCAAAGTGAAGCATGCGTAGCAGAGAGAGGAATCTATCCTGTGTCATAATTTTGTTGAAGATTGGAGTTGACAATTATGACAATATTGATCTGTGCTCCAGTACAGCCTTATAGCATTTTTCTTGCAAAGCGGCATTAGCAGTAATAACCCAAAGAAACAGTACTGTAGAGTTCATTGGTATCTTTCCAACGTTTCAATTTTGAAAACCCTCTGCATTCATTTCTTCTCATAAAATGTAAGCAATATTTGTTAGTTTCAGCTGCAATATGAGCGATCAAGCCGTAATCAAAGAGTTCATGGAAAAAATCAATTTCCTTACCATCAGTCATCTAAATCAATCATCAGGCCTGACTGAGAACCATCAAAACGTAAGTTTTTAGGCTTGAAATCATTTCCGTGTTTCCATTTGCAAATATGACACACATTTGGGTCTTCATTTTGTTGGGCAAAATTAGGTATGACTGGTTCTTAATATTCAGAAATCGCGGTATCTGTATTGTCAATGACGTCATTTTGATTATTGGGTATCACTTGTTCTTCAGGATCAGAAAACCCCAAAAATGTAAAATATCCCCTGGATAATCTGTTAGCTGATCTCCCTCACTTATGTTATAAAGTCACTGCCGTATTTCGTCACTTCGTAGAAGTTTATCAATATCTTGTTCCGTTTTTTTACTTAACATAAGACACTAATAATACACTGTTTTAGTAACATAAGACACTAATAATACACTGTTCACAGAACTGTTAGTAGCAATACTGTACGAAAGTAAAAGCAAGTGACACTACTAGCGCTCGACTCGGTGACAGGTTGTGTGGCATGGATAAGAACTAATAGGCCACACCCAGAACCACACTGTAGCGCCTCTCCCATGCACTCTTGTACGAATCAAATAAAAACCGATCTTCAGCGTGACTCACTTAAATGTTACAGTTTCAATAACCGTTTATTACAGCTAATTACGACAATTATTATATAAAAAAAGCCTAATAAAAAATTCACCAGGTAAAGCCGTTCCAGAACGTCTTTACTATTTTCAGACATATAGCAAATGGCCGTTCTAGAACGCCCATACTCCTTTTACATGAAAATACATTACTCGCCAAAGGGTTAATTCTAGTATATAAGCATTAGACCTACCAAAGTAATTAAAATAGCCTACACAATAAAATTAGGAAACAGAAGACGTATGTGTACCTTTTATTTTCACTAAAACTTTGTATCTACAACTCTGACACTGTTTTCAAGTTCATTATAAACTAATTCCCGAAGATTACTCAAGGTGTTTAGATCTAATCTGTCACTCATTTTTGTTTCATAAGTAAATAAGGAGTAAAAACCCTAAATAACAACTTCAATAACAATAATATCAGCGATATTTTACATTGTTTGCCGGTATAACCTAACAACAACACATTCAGATGACATCTACATGACAGAGATGACTAAAATAGTGTCTGCTATCAGACCAAAGGCAATGAATGAAATTGCTGTAGAACCAATAGCTGGGAGCTTCTGGATAAAAACAATGTACTTTGGATGCCAGTCAGGGCCGGATTTTAGTTTATAAAGGCGCATGCCTAGGGGCCCGCACCACACAGAACCACACACAAAAGCCTCAAACAACCTCATACAAGCAAAAGGAAAAAAAATCACGAACTTGGAGCTGATCGTCAACAAGCACCCTCACCAGAGGTTGAGCCTAGGGGCCCATGGCTCCTAAATCCGGCGCTGAAGCCAGTACTATGTTTGGATGTGAAGTACTATGTAAAATACAGAGAGTCGCTGTCAGTGACACTCGGCAATTTATACATAAACTCATCGCGTCGCTTTTTGCGATGCTGCAGCACTCAAAGGATTAAAAAACAATGTTTAATTAAGGCATGTTTCATTTTTACCTGTAATGTTTCCACAGTATATACAGGGTGTCCCTCAAGAGTATGGCACGAATGCAGGCTTTGGTAGAACTCATCAAAAGGAGCCAAAAATGTAATATAAACCTTTTTCTAAATCGCCTTTTTTCCATCAGTTTGCCTGTATGTGATTTTTAATTAGTGCAGCAGATCTTAGGAACGACTTAAAGAACTTGAAACTTGGCTTGGCGATATTCTAGTTTAGCGCTAATTTCGCCAAGTTCCATAAAAATTCATAAATAAATAAATTATGTAGGCCTATTGCATTTTAGTGAATTTCCCCTATAGGGAAGAAGCTATTACCGTAGTCAGAATGGTAAGACCTAGATACATATAAAAATAAATAGGTATATGGTACAACAACAAAACCATAAAGGCTTAGTCTTATATTTTATTTTATCTCGATCCCTTACTTTTGTGTCCTGTGACAGAAAACTAATGCTGTCCAGGAAGGATTAAGTTCCAAAGTAACGTTTCAATTATTTAAGTTACTGGTATGTCATAATTATAAATATTATACAGTGTGTAAATTAAGTATTGAAACAAATCTGTATTTTTCCAGCCAAAATAGATGGAAATATTTTGTTCGTGGCATTGATTGTTAACAAACGTTCCGGAATTTTTGACATAACAAATTTTTTTTGCCCCCCCCTAACAGGGTGGGGGGTAGGGGGTAACTTTTTTTTCAAATAGCAACCCCTATTGAGTGACCCATCATTTTGAAGGGCTTGTCAAAAGAAATACAATGGTGCAAATCCGAGGTCGATATCTCAGCCCTAACCAGAATGGCAGCCATTTGTAATTTTGAGATGGGCACACGAGATTAAGTATGGATACCCCAATTTACCTTTTAAACTGGTTACATTGGGTGAGCCAAACTCTGGATACGATTATTAGATGGAAAAGTGGACTTTTTGTCATATTCCCAATTTTGCCCCAGCCCTAAAATTAGGGTATTTTGGGGGCAGCCCCAAAATTTCAAATGCAAACCCCTATTGAGTGACCCCTCATTTTGAAGGATTTGTCAAGACATAGACAATGGTGCAAACCTGAAGTCGATATGTCACCCCTAGCCAAAATGGCAGGTATTAAAAAATTTTATTGGGTGAAATAATGTATTAAAATTTGAAAAAAAAAATTTTATAACAATTATAGGAATTCATAAGTAAAAAAGGTAATAGCTGAAATAAGGAATTTTAATTTTATAAATAAATTAAGTAGCTCTGGTTATATCAGCTCCTTCGGAATGCAGATGCACAATGTAGATGAAGAGGGTTTTGTTGAACAAAGACTACCTAAGTTGGAATTTCCCACTTACCCTTTCTTATCAGTAGTTGTTTGTGTTTCTGAAGCTCATACTTTCGATAATATTTCATCTACTCATTCTGGTTTAGTTAATTTTGTAGAGAGGTCGGTATTAAAATGCTTCTGTAGTTTTGTTCACAATGGTTCTTTTAAGTACTCAGCAAAAGATTGACATTCTCCGCATTGTTGGGTATGGAGATAGGACACGTATGTATCAAGAAACTTGTTAGTTATTTAATGAACTGTACTCCGATCATCAAATAAATCGATCTACAGTAAGTAGGATCTTTACTGAGTTCTTGGAAACAGTGGATGTAGCAAATAAACCTAAAACTGGTCGACCTAGATCAGTTGTAATAGAGGACATGGCATTGGATGTGCTTTTGAGTATTCAAGAAAATCCTCAGACATCGACTCGTCAGCTCAGTAGTAATCTAGGTATGAGTCACACTTCGGTGCATAAAGCTCTGAAAGCTGAAAAATTTCATCCTTATAAGGTACAGCTAATTCATGAATTGAACGAGGATGATTTTGATCGTCGAATTCAATTTTGTGAAGAAATGATGCAGCGGTGTATCCAAGATCCGTTATTTAAAACGAAGATAGTATTTTCCGATGAAGCCTCATTCAGCCTCAATGGACACGTCAATAGACAAAACTCGAGATACTGGTCAGATGAAAATCCACATTGGGCTCAAGAATGCCATACACAAAGACCTCAGAAAATTAATGTTTGGGCAGGAATAGTTGGATTTAAGATAGTTGGACCTTTTATAATTGAAGGTAATTTAAATGGTGATCGTTATCTGGACCTGATGCGTGAATCTATTGTACCCGCTATTTCTAGAGAGTTTCCTCCTGAAGATGAAGAACATGCCGTGCATGAAAGTATTTGGTTTCAGCCATCGGGGCGCCCCACCCGACTTCGCTGTAAATGTAAGGGACTATTTGGACCAAACTTTTCCTGATAAGTGGATAGGTAGAAGAGGTTCTATCGAGTGGCTCGCAAGATCTCCCGATTTGTCCCCTTTGGATTATTTTTTATGGGGATATCTCAAGAGTAAAGTGTATGTAAACCGACCAGAAAACTTATAAGAGCTTTCAGAGAGGATTCTGACGGAAGCACGGTCAACTGATCAACAAACAATTGGCAGAGTGTTAAATGAATTTTACAATCGTTTAGGACTTTGTCAAGTTGCTCTTGGCCATCAGTTTGAGCATTTATAAATTATCAAGGTAATATCAAACATTACTTAGTAATACCTGTACTACTTGTGTGTTTTAGAGTAGTAAATTAGTATTTTGTGTTATTATTTATAGCTTCAAAGCATTTGTTACCTGTTTCAATTGTGCTTCAAACGTAGACGTTTGTGACCGCCATTTTGTTTAGGATCAACAGATTTCAATTTATCTTAAATCATTGTTATTAGTGTAACACGGGCTATACAATGAGGGGTCACTCAATAAGAATGGCTTTGTCAGGCATTCAAAATTTTGAATTGGTGAAATGGGTGCTTTTTCACCCAATCAAATTTTTAAATACCTGCCATTTTGGCTAGGGGTGACATATCGACTTCAGGTTTGCACCATTGCCTATGTCTTGACAAACCTTTCAAAATGAGGGGTCACTCAATAGGGGTTTGAATTTGAAATTTTGGGGCTGCCCCCAAAATACCCTAATTTTAGGGCTGGGGCAAAATTGGGAATATGAAAAAAGTCCACTTTTCCATCTAATAATCGTATCCAGAGTTTGGCTCACCCAATGTAACCCGTTTAAAAGGTAAATTGGGGTATCCATACTTAATCTCGTGTGCCCATCTCAAAATTACAAATGGCTGCCATTCTGGTTAGGGCTGAGATATCGACCTTGGATTTGTACCATTGTATTTCTTTTGACAAGCCCTTCAAAATGATGGGTCACTCAATAGGGGTTGCTATTTGAAAAAAATAAGTTACCCCCTACCCCCCCCTGTAAGGGGGGCAAAAAAAATTTTTTATGTCAAAAATTCCGGAACGTTTGTTAACAATCAATGCCACGAACATAATATTTCCATCTATTTCGGCTGGAAAAATACAGATTTGTTTCAATACTTAATTTACACACTGTATTATAAATTTGGCTTTACAGTATCCCTTACAGGAAATATTTAATTTAGTGTTCAAACTACAGGGTGTATTCGAACTCTTGGATTTGTTCCAGGGGATAAAACAACATTATATACCTACCGGTATATTTGTTTATAATGGATAGATTTGCATTTATTAGTATGTTTTTATGATTTTATAGCCTTTTAAATTTCTGTACGGCTCAAAGGCTAAATGTAAACAATTTAAATTTGGCAACATGTTTAAAGTATGAAAGTAGGCCCTATGTAAAAGAAGTGTAGGCCTATAAGCTACAGTTAAGGCTGTGCAGTCAAACAAATTTCAATTTTTTTATCACTGTTTTTTGTTTTTTACGATTATACAAATCGTAAACACACATTTTTTTTGAAAAATATTTCCGTTATATTGGTTTTTTCACCCTTTGAAGTGCCGTTTTAGAGGTATTTTGAATTATACACCAGTTGAAAACGGCCAATCACAAATGTTTCAAAATTGGTTTACGTATTTTCAAAAAATATACTTAAGGGTCACCTAAATGGATTTTATTAAAATTTTTATTATTTCAGGAAATAAAGTTTGTATCTCGGTTGTTTTTTATTCAAGTGGTTTTAAAACTTCAGCTAACCCAAGCCAAGGGTGTACAAAGACAGTTATATACAACAATATGTAAAAATTAAGTTTCATAAAAAAGTTGTGTACAATAAACTTTTCAATTTTAGCCCGCGCCAGACACCTAACTACCCCTGAGCCGCCCATATCGCCCCGACTCGCACGTGCAGGCACCCGCGCACCATATTCTCTCTCACTCGCACATCCCTTTACTCTCTCATACATCTCTCTCTCTCTCTCTCTCTCTCACTACCCCGCATCGGCCCGCCGCGCCGACAGCCGGCACCGTCACCCCGTGACAGAGGAGGTGTCTTCCTTGCAAATAAAACAAAGGTCTAAAAGCCAGGTTGTGTTAAATTGTATGCAGGCCTGAAGTCAGATTTCTTTATGCCCATCAAAGATGTTTAATATATTTTTACAATTGTTAATTAGGCCCTAAAAATTTATTCTTAAGACAAAACCGCCACATTTTATTTCTGTTAGTGAAAAGAGTTTTTCTTAGCTAATAATCAAGTTGTTTATACACTGTTTTCTTTGCCTTTTCTATGTAAATCAAACATAATTTATGAGTCTTAAATTTCACATTAAATAGTAGCCAATCATATTTTAAAATACAAATCAGTTGCACGTTTGATTATAAAGAGCAATGGATTATAATTTGTTCAGCTTTGTGATTTGATTTTACTATAAAACAGAACTCAGATGAACAATAGAAGCTGTTGGGCAAAACTAGCCTTATATCAGGGCCGTAAGGGCGCACGGGGCGAGCAACCAGGGCCCCAGGCCACGAAAGTAGGACCCTTCAGACCACTAAGGAGGCAGTTTTTAAAATTTGTTCTGTAAAAGTTGATTATTTCTTAACTGAAAACAATACAAATAATTTTAAGATGTAAAAGGTGTACGTTCAAACTAAGTATCAAATCCAAAGTCATTCAATAATTTGTATTATTTTAATACCATGTGCGGACTTCATAAACTTGCCCAAATCCAGTAACTAATATTATTGGCCAGGTAAGATTTGAAACATAACTACTGATGGCATTGTAGAGCACTTATTTTGCTGAGCATAGATTGCTCTTATTATAGATTGCACTTATTTGCTGAGTATATGTATTGTATTGTTTAATATAGATTATAACAGCCATGCTCTGCCGTACTTGGAAGTTGCATATTCCGTTCAAGCCGATTTAAGTTTGTTGTTATTGTTGCACAAAACTAATTTTGATATATTATAAATTATTAGGAACAAACAGCCAAATTTAAAGTAATTAAATAATAGTATCAAAACTATAATTGGTTACGAAAGTCAGTTAACGTAGGACACTGAGTAGTCATAAGTGTTTGAGGTTATCCTAAGTATGATGATACAATTACTAATAATAAAGATGATAATAATAATGGTACGGTAGCTTTTAGCCTATTTCTTGTTGTTGTTATTTTGTTCGTATCGTCTTTATATATAATTGTGTAAGCAAAATTTTTAAGTCAAAATTGTGGGAGTTTGGCTAATTGCAGGATAATGGGAGAGGTCTTGATCCCAGGGACTCGGGAAAAATAACAGTATTTCTAAATATTTACCAGCAAACGAACAACAACGTAAAACATCCCCCATAAGAAAAGCTTGGGGATTTAAAAACGTCTGCTTTGATTACTTTAATTATTACTCAGTACGATCAGCACTGCCCCGGTATCAGTGAATGTTACGGGATGTATGCTTATCATTGTTGCCAACACTGAATCCTGCGATTACCCCCGACATCAAGTTTAACGTAGGAAGAAACAAGGCCCAATGATAAAGATAATATTTCATTGTATTAAAATCACGTAAACTTATCTCGAAAATAATGTACAAACGTCTACAATATAACTGACTTTTTACTACATTTCCAAATATTTAAATCTCTTTAAGAATATTTTTATGTGCGATAATATCAAATGCATCCGGAATAAGAACATGTTTTAAAGTTTAAACTTGTAAAAAGTTACCTTTGAATTAGCATTAAACCAGAGTTTAGAAAATTATATTTTGCGTTGGCGTTGCCTATGTTACTTGAACATATAATTTATGATTTTTCAGCCAATAAATGCCGAGAAAGGAGTTTTACCGTCTATACTGCATGAAATAGTATTTAATAAAGTCTGTCCAGCAGTATGTTGATCTACGACCTTTTAAAGAGTTCCAAATCAATGTGTATTGATTAATGTGTATTCAAACATATAATATAACATTTATTATAACAAAACATAACATAACAAAACATTTCATATTTTGATTGTTTTCATGTTAGTACGATTATTTTTGTGGTAAAGCAATTACACGAGATATTTCTTTTTAAATTTATAAGTTGTTTGTTTAACTAGTCATAATGTTTTTTATTGTATATTAACTTAATATATTAGTAACTTGTTGGATATAGGCTTGAGAGCTAAAACCAGACTAAATCCTGTAAAGAAAATTAAATACAACATTATTATTTTGGAAATTTTTAAAGTTTTCACAACAAATTACAACTTGTTAATTATTTGTATATTTGGTGTATTTATTACAGACTAGACAATTAAAATTAATAAGGTTATATTACGGAATAGAGAAATATCTATTGTATGTATACCTACATACATGCTTGTATTTATGTTAGGGGGGCCCCATTTTCGTATTCGCCCGGGGCCCCAAAGGTCCTAAATACGGCCCAGTCTTACATATTAAATCGCTAAGGAATTTCGTTTTTGGCCCGCTACGTCGTTATTTCTCAATCGATTTGGACAATCGATGTGTCATTTTAAAGTTTTTACACTTGCACATTAACAAAAAAAAATGCTCTTACTCTCACAGCCTGTTTTTGGGTAAAGACAGCCAGTCCTACTCTTAAACATGGGGTATTGTGGTCTCTACGGACTGTCTCGGACCGTGTCTATTGGTTTTATGTTAACTGTCCGCTTGAGTCTCTAAAGTTGCTGTAAAGGAATTCAAGCAATACAAAATTCGGGACCTGACTGACATGGTTTACCAGGATATCTCTTGGTGGTAATGTATATTTTTGGAAACCATTTGCCTCCCTCCCTATCTGGGTACTACCAAACTGCCACCCGTTTTTTGGGCACATCTGAAGTTTACAAACTTCACTATAGTAGAAAAATATTTAACCATTGCTCTACCAGGCCAATCATATATATAGTACATTAAAATCGCAAACAAACGGTTAGTTCTGATATTTTAATATGTTGTTAGGATTACTACCGGTAGTTTACTGATGCCTTAGACTTTGTTTCAAAGTTAATGTGTTTAATTGTTATCAGATATTTTATCCGTGATTCAATCGTATTTTATACTGGATCTTATTAAAAACCGTTATCATATGTATTAATTCGATTTTTGTAAACAAATATTTGATTAAAATTATCTGTTGTTTAATTCAAATAAAAAATACTCTTTCCAGTTTCTTTAAAGTGATCATATTTTAGCGAAACTTTGGTATGTGAATTGACCTAGTTCTGGCCTATTTATATGCTTTGCATAAAAAACAATTTTTTATTTTCCCCGAAGCAGCAAACCTTCATACTCAGCCCTAGTGTTATTCTTATGAATAATAGTTAATGTTTGATATGGCCTACCTCCCTTAGTTATGAACCTAAATTAAATAAATAAAGGTATGAAGCTTCACCTTCTTGAGTTATTTTGATAATTGTATAAAAAAAGTTTCTTATCTTCCTTGTTTCAGCGAAAACCTGCGTACTCAGCCCTAAAATAAAATGTTATACTGTATTTTTGAAACTCATAATAGCAATGGATTTGAATGTTATAATTGATTTATTTGGGCTTTACCTATCGCTTATAAGGTTTAAAAACTATTGTTTCTAGTGTTTTAAACACTAGAAGTGATAGGTAAAGTCCAAATAAATCGATAATAAAAATAGTATATATCACTTATTTACGTATGTATTGTTATGTAACTTGGTAAGTGGCTTTATGTGGTAGCGAGGCACATATTTATCCATTGTAAATTCGCTGAGCATGCAGGTTTGCTGCGATGGGGTTATTTGTATGTTAGTAGAGCGTTTCCAACTTGTTAAAATACGTTTTATAATTAATTTTATCTACGATATCATAGATTTGAGAGACTTGACTGAATTCATTAAATATGACATTTTTAAATGGTATATTAACCGCTGAAAATTGTGTAACAAATAAATATGTTTATAACTCATGCGGAGAGGCTGGTTGATTTGAGTTCCCGCTGTGCTGCTTGCTATTTGCCATTTCAGAATCTTGGTGCCTGATGACGGTTCAGGGCAGGGCGTGTAGCAAGCCCAGCTGAGTGAAAGTGGTTTGACCACTTGGGGAAATTGGGGGTTGGGGGTAGTTGAGGGGAGGGTTCTGCGTATGTGTGAGTGAGCATCCGGGACTCTGCATGTGTGTGAGTGAGCAGCGACTGGCCTGACCTCTAGGTGGAATAGCTTGTCAATAGAGTCGACTGCACCACCTTAAGGTTTCTAACTAAAGCAGTTTCAAAATTGCTATTTAAATCTTCATCAATTTTGGGGTTGCTTAAAATCATTATAATAGGCCTAAACAAAATTGTCTTAGAGGTGTATGTATATATATAGCCTAGAGGCCTAGTGCAACAGTTACAGGCAAATAACAGGGATCCTGCGGACCTCCGCAATGCTCCTTTTCCCTATCTTAACAATGTATTTTCGCACGGCGGTGCAGATTTTTCCAAAGAGTAGACCAGAGCATTAATTCAGGTACCGTACCTAATTATATTACCCAGAAGTCATAAAAACTAGTATGTAACATTAGGACTTGGCTATCTGAACTAGTAGACCAAACAAATTGTCCAGATATTCAAAAGTAGATATACAATTTTTAATAAACAGCTAAGGAGATCTTAATTCTAAATTTAACTTATGTTAACAGATGAAAGAAGATGGATGTCTTGTAAAGGCTTCAAAATTCTGTCATTAATGCACCGGTGGAACAGCAAGAGGGAAATGATGGTAAGTGGGACTTAAAATTGTAGTACAGTAGAACCTCAAAAGCAAGACTCAGTATAGTCTAAATTATAGAACAGTATAGTTATCAAGATATTCCTCTAGTCAAGAGCTGTGTTATTAAGGTCAGCTGCATGACAAATTTGTATACCAACAAAAACCTTTCAGATGAACCCCTAATAATGCATTTTGTTTAACATTTTCTGGGGAAGTTGCTGTTACAGCATACAGCGCACAAGTGAAAAACCAGGTTGTATTTTAAACTAGTGTTAGTTTTACAATTGGGGTTATGGACGGCCTGGTTTTTCACCCGATTTTATTTAAAAAATTAACTTAACAAATGGACTAACCTACTTAAATGTAAGATAGGAAAATGCTATGGTAAGCAGCCCCAGGGAAAAAGTATTTTCTCTAAAGTTTATGTTTTGGTGTATATAAAATAAACATCAAGGTTGCTAAACAACATATAACAGTTGACATTCCCTACACCAGCCCCAAACTGAGAGTTTGCCTAGGGTTAGGGTTCAAATTGAATACGAGGTCGGATGAGATGACTGACTGAGTCTGATGTGTAGGCAGTTCTGCTGATGAAGGCTGACAATTTGTGGGCTTTGTTTTCCTTTCTGGCTGGCGAAGATTGCACTTTTATGGAGTATCAGTGTTTTTTTGTCAACCACCAGAATATAATCTGGTTTCACACGAACCATAGATACTTTTACTTCTTTCCCTGTACTTCGATGGGATAATCTGTCCACCCAGTGCTACTATTTCATATGGTCTTGGGTATGATTTTCTGCAATGATTTTCAAGTAGAGTCCTGGCAAAAGAAAAGGAATATGTGGCTAGCTCACAATTAACTCGCTTGACCATCTCATTAGCTTGGGAATGCCAACTACAGATGAACTGAATCTTGATTCCAAGAAGTTGAGGCACGTCCCTGAAAATTATCGAAGTGTCATGTCACTGAGTTCCCCGGTCTCAAGTCAACTTGTTTGGGCTTCCAAAATATGTTATCTAAAACTTTACTAAAACGTCACAGAAGAAGTCTCAGATTCTGCTGTGAATTGCTTCAGGCTAAAGGGTGAATCGCTTGATGACAGTCAAAGAATACCTGTGTGATTTGGATAATAGGGGTGTAGAGGGCCTACTTATCAAGTTGACCTGGACATGGGAAAAGCGCTGTTAAAGTTTTACAAGTCGCCTAAGGGGGTCGATTCATGCCTGGTAACTTTAGTCAGGGAATGAAAGTCTTAGCCTAGTTGCAATATTCCTTGCAAATGGAATGCCAAAATAATCACAAATAAGTTTGGTTGAATACTCGTTGCGTCGTATTGATATTATTATTGCATCATCGCCCTGGGGGACAAAAGGTCTTTGGTTTTTTTGTGGTTTTATCACATAATATGTAAGACTTTGTTCTTGGGGCTGTTACCTTCCCTAATTTAAGGGATGAAGTTATTATTTATGATGTTTTCAAGTTCGTGTACGTCTTGTGATTTGGCTAATGAATCAAAATTTAACAAGGAACAAATAGCTTCAAGACGTTACACAAAGCAGCAACAGAATTATGTGTTTGATAACAGTCGAAAACTCAGAAATGAATGAGAGATGAACTAGTTGAGCTGGAGGAAACTTAGCAAAGACTGAAGAATTATGATTATGATTATAATTTTGATTATGGTGATGTAAATGCTCTTCAAAACTTGATTTCGTCGTGTATTGATTCACCACCAATTGAATCAAAATAAAGTAATCAACCAAAAAGAATTTGGTATTTATTTTAATGATATGACAAATTTTAAGTATACAAATTTTAAGTATAATTATACAGTGGAACCTTGATAACTCGAACCTCAATAAGTCAAATTCATTGATAACTCAAAAATTTGTCATTCCACTTGAACTTGCCTACCTAATGCTATGTTATTTTACCTCTATAAGTTGAATGGTTAACAGGAAACACCTCGATAACTCAAATTTTTGCAGTATTCTTAGCCTGTTGCCGCACCTCTATAAGTCAAAGTTTTTTTGACTAGAGAACCTCTATAAGTCGAAGTTGTTGATTCACCAAACCTCCAGTGACTTTGCAGCCGGAAATTTCAACCCTTCCTCACCACTAAATATCTTTCCCAGGTGCTCCTGGTCTCGGTAAAACAACTGACAAATTTATGTTGATGAGCAACACGCATATCAAACACACTCATCCTTACGCACGGGTTTCACCTATGTGAGGATTTAATTTCATAAATAAGGAATAGTCTCGTATTTTTGTAAATTATATATATTTTTAAAATAAAAATGTTTTTGATTTGATTAGATTTGTGTTCCGAGTCGTTAGTTAGTGTGAGTTCAGAGGTTCTGGATGTAGTACGTGAAACGTAGTTTTTAGGTTGTCTTTTACAAAGTGTTTGCAGTTTGGTAAAACGTGTTGGCAAAACTCTACCCCATGAGGAGAAGTTCAAGACTATTTGAGGCTATTGACACAGGAAATAAAAACAGTGACATCGGGAAGCAGTTTGGAACACCAGTGAACACCGTTGACAATTTTAAAACAAAAAAGTGTCGTGCTGCTTCACACTAATTCCAACAATGCTCTGCAATTTTAATTGTTGTCATGTTTTGTTCCCTTTTAGTTTTGCAAACTATTTTAATAGCCTACAGTACATTAATGTTCAGCTAAAAGAAATTGATATGTAGTTGGTCAGAACTGACTTCCGTAGCGGGAGGGATCTGTTTGGGGCAGGTGTTAAGAAGTGAGCAAAAAAGTCTAGAAAATAGACAGGAAGTGGTCGAACGGGAAAAACATCACCAAAATACCAAACTGTGAGTCATTTTTTGTTTACTTTCCTCCTCTACAATATTTTCACTGAAGGAATTATTCCGTCCTCAACTACGTTAACTAAAGAAGCTTTTAAATGTATTTTCGGGCTTATTTTAGACATTTAAAATTGTTCAAATCTATTTTAATTTTAATAATAATTATTATACTGTAAGATTATTTTTTATACATAGCTCGAACTTATGTAAGAATTATACCCTTCCATGATCCATCTATTGCGTTACCGTGACCCTCAATAAGTCGAAGTCTTTGGAAAATCACCTTGATAAGTCAAACCTCGATATTTCAAAATATTCGATAACTCAAATTTTTGCCGTTCCCCCTGAGGTTCGAGTTATCGAGGTTCCACTGTATGTTTTTTGGCCATGGCTCTCTGTACCTAAAGCGTAGGCTTGCCTTGGTCTTTTAGTTTTTTCACTTCACCTGTCAGTAGGTATCAATTTTATCGTTTCACCCAAATTACTATTTATCTGAGCCATTTTGTTTCGAGTTTATTTTAATTACAGTAGGCTAGTTGTATGTTTACTAGGCTACAACATTAAGATTAATAGATAGACAGCTTCTTCATTGTATTTTATTTTAATTATTAGCTGGCCCGACAAACGTTGTCCTGTCCTAATGTCATTGAATTTATTTTATGTCAAAAATGCTCGTTCATTTTTAAGATGAGCTCATTCGCTATGCTCACCGCCTGCAGGATGAGCCCGTTCACTTCGTTCTATCTCCTCTAGGATAAGCTTGTTTGCTGCGTTCTGCCTCCTCCAGGATAAGCTTGTTTGCTTCCCTCTGTCTCCTCCAGGATAAGCTTGTTCGCTTCGTTCTGTCTCCTCCAGGATAAGCTCGTTCCGCTCTGCTCTGTCTCCTCCAGGATAAGCTCGTTCGCCTATTTTTATATTGAGCTAACTTCAGCATCGAAAAAAGAGTTGAGTTGCCATTAAAGTAGATTTATTTCCATAATGAACATATGTTTATGCCTTTCAAGTACGTTAGATATAATCCTCATAACAGCTGTTTCTTTAAATGAATTGAATTTAAAAAAGACACATGTGACATAATAAACCGAATAAAACATTCCTCCGTAAGAATAAAATGTTAACCTGTTAACCTTGAATGGCAGTAGGACGCATCCCTTAAGAATTTTCAAAACAAAAATAGGCCTATATGTTAACCAGGTATATGAGCTAAATTCCTGTAAAATTTCACGCCATTCGGTTCAGTAGGTTTTGAGTTATAAATGGTGTAACTAACCCGACTTTGTTTTTAGATTATCACTAGGGGATTCAAGGTACTATTCCATTATCCATTGGGGGCTCAACTTAATAAAACGTTAAACCCCATCATCTTCTATATTTCTATGTAAGTTTGCTTAAGTGACGTGCATTTGTGATGTATGGTTGCAGGGAGATGACCCACCCTACTTAGCTGTGGGCACCGAGGTCAGTGCCAAATATAAAGGAGCTTTCTGTGAAGCCAAGGTTCGCAAAATTGTACGCAGTGTCAAGTGCAAGGTAAGGACCTCAGCTGCTGTATATTTGGTTTCAAAGAATAGTCAGGCCTTATTGTTTTTTTTCTAACACCCACATAACCAAATAATAATCTTTCTAATGGTTAGTAATTTTTAATGGGCTCTGTGATGCAGTGACAAGTAAATCGAAGGTTTAGAGAGACGAGATAAGAGGCTCATGGTGGGATTCATATAGTACTAGCCAGAATCAGAATCAAAACCTGCACCGTACTGTTTTTTAAGTTAATTTCTCTCCCTTGTATTAAAACATAAATAACAAGAAATACGGTATAATGATTTTACCGTTATAATATAAGTAAGCAGGTCAGTGATGTAATGACATCTAGATACCACCTTCCTGCATATCAGACCTTTTTAATATTTTGCACAGCCTTCAATGAAATCAGCCTCTGAGATATTTGGAGTCTACTTTAGCATATTTCCCTTAAATGCATACTATCAGTTGTGTATGTACTGTTTTTCATCATGCATGTTTGAAAAAAACTGTCTTGTGATGGTGACCTATAGATATGCCATTATAATTTTTAGTTGTTCTTGGTTAAGTAAAAATATATTAATTTTGGCATGGTTGATTACTTTCAGATTGCTTATAAACTTGGACTTGGTACGGCAGTTGTGACCGATGATCAAATCAAAGGGACCTTGAGGGTGAGTTTAAATCAGTAAATAATGTTTATTAGGACAGTGGAAAGTGGGAAGTTCAAACTTCTATAGATCAAAATCTTCTTTAATCCAAGTATTTCCCATGCTCCCTCGCATTTTCTATACATAGGTAAAAATCTATGTTAATTTGAATTATATTTTGGACAATTTTAACTCTTTTACTCAGGCTAGATAAAAAAAAACAGTCATAATACATTAATTAAAACGAAGAAGGGCCGAAAAAATTTGGCATGAAGTCTCCGATCTTTACCCCAAGATATCTTGTTGAGAGAGCTAGAACTGGAACTACCTAGACCCAAGGCTCGGGGAGTGAAAACAGTTCCTACGAGAACAAGAATATAGTTCCACTTGAAAAAGCGATTTACTTTCCTGGACAGTTCCGGAACTATATAAGGTGAATCAGGTTTTAGAAGTAATTATAACAGTTCTGATGTATAACACAGTAAAAATCAAATGGGAAGGGGTAGAATTGTCAGGTGCAATCCAATAATTCTATTCCTTGAAGAATCAGTTTATTTTGACGTTCCCAACCTTTTTGAGCGTACAACCTCTTTGATGTGTTTGAAATTTTGGTGACCCCCACCCCACTACAATTACTGTGGCAAGTTATAAATATAAATTATTGTATTGATAAAAAGAGAATTATCATTGAAAGATTTAAAGAGATTTATTTATACCATTTATGTGTATTTGTGTTCGTTTAATGTTTTATGTTCTTTGTTAAAACCCATAAATTGTATTTAGGCTGGTTCAGTTGTGGAGGTGAAACATCCAGAGAAAAAGGAATATGTAGAAGCAACAATAATAAAAATCCAGGACTGCAGCCAGTACACTGTTGGTAAGATTTATTCTTTACTATGAGAAAAGAATTTTCCCTATTCTTTACTATTTTTCTCTATTACTATTACTATTTTTTATTATGCTAAGGCTGGATTTAGGAGCTGTGCTCGCAACTAGTGGTGCGCATCCTTACCGTGGTAAGCCCTTACCATCCGTACCGCCCAAGTCAGCAATCTGGCGACCAATTTTAATGTGTGCTTGTTTCAGGCTTTTGTAGCCCTTTTTTCTAAAAATATTGTATTGAATTAGCATTTAAAAAAAACAGGCATAATTTTTAAATGGTAAATGTTGGAACTTAAAATTCAATATAAAAATAGCCCATACAATTTGTTAACTCGTACCTTACTTTAAATAAATACTTCTTTCGGTTTTGAAGATTTATCGTATTTTGTAATACACATAAATTCAGATTGATGCTGAACTGAGTAGAATTTTAGGAATACACACTACATTTTATGTTCTATTTTGGGTGTAAGATAAAAAAAAGTGTTTAGCCAGTGCACTTTGGATATGTGGTGTTACAGATTTTAATTCCATTTCTTAATAAGTTATATTTAGTTTTTGAATAGGGCCTAGAAGTTTTCTTAACCGCCACTAGGATTCAGGTAAATGCACTTTGACCCAACATACCTTTCTTATCAGTGTCTACCATTTCATTGTCCACGGCAACCATTTTCCAGACACAGTCCGCTCCGCTCTTTCAAACGACGCACTTGTCTGCGTTGTCGCTCATCATATTCTAAACTGCAAAACCGCTTTCGTCGTGAACAGTCACATTATAAAACTTAATATTCATTGGATTGTAAATAGTGAGAAGTATTTTTAGTTAAGTTATTAACTGGAGCAAAGTAGTACGAATCTTCAAGTGAGTAGAACAATTTTAAGTACAAGTGCAATGTTCAAGAAGTTTGCTTTTATTTCACATCTTCATTTAAATAACGGACAGAATTGAGTAGTGCTAAGTAGACAGTGCATCGAACTTTTTTTTAGTGTACGTGTGTTCCTGATCTGGATTGCGGTACTCCAGACGTCAAATCAAATCAAATCAATCAAATCAAATAACTCATGTACATAAATAGTGTCAGATATCTTACATACTAAATACAAAACACACAAAGTATACCAGTACCCAAAATACCTACTTCTTTGATTGACATCATTGCATGCTAACAAGAGATTTTTAAAAATTCATTAAATGAGTAATGGGGGTCATTGATTAAAAATTCATTAAATGAGTAATGGGGGTCATTGATTAACATTGTTTTTAGTCTCCTTTCAAACTTGACATGTTCCGGTTCCTCTTTTATGTCAGTAGGCAGAAAATTCCAAAGTTTTGCCCCCATATAAGTTGTTTTCTTAGTAAAAAATGAAAGTCTGTTTTTGAATGTTGACATCATTTTTATTTCTTGTGTTATGAGAATGAATTTCAGAGCGCAAACTCTGATTTTGGGAATTATTTCTTAAATACAAAACGCAATCAAAAATATATTGATCGTAGATTGTCAGTATTTCTAAGTTTTTAAAATGGTTTCTTACATGATCATCATACTTTAGTTTTAACATTACTCTTATTGCCCGTTTTTGAAGTAAAAGAATTTTATGTAAGTTATAGATATTGGTTCCCCCATACACTCAAAGACCATTGCAATATGACTGTGAATGTGAGCATGGTAGATCATTTTTAATACAGATAAAGCTGCATAGCTGTGACATTCTTTTTAATATATAAATTCCAGAATGAACTTTTTTGACACACTTTGAATATGTAAATCCCAACTAAAGTTACTATCTAATTCTAGACCCAAAAATTTTGTATTGTTGATTTTTTCCAGGCAGCGATCTTCAATAGCAATACTAGGCACAATTATACTTCTATTTTGTTTTGTTTCAAAACCAACAAAATTGGTTTTATTTAAATTCAAAAACAAATGATTATTTTTTTTAAATTCTTGAATGTTTGATAATTGAGTTTGGCTTATTTTTTCTAAGTCATTTGGATTTTTTGTTGAAATAATTGAGTTAGCGTCGTCTGCATAAAGAATGAGCTCACTTTTAATTCCTGTGATTTTATCCAAGATTTTAGGAAACCCTTGAATATAGCAAAGAAATAATACAGGCCCAAGGATTGAACCTTGGGGGACTCCCTGCAACACCTTTAATTTCTCAGATTTGACCTTAGTAACTTGATTATTTAATAAAAATGGAATTTCCACATACTGAAACCTGTTCGAAAGATAAGAATCAAACCAATTTAAATGTCTTCCTGAAATACAAATTGATTCTAGTTTTTGGAGTAAAATACTATGAGAGATGGTATCAAACACCTTAAAGATCCATGAAAATGCCTATGGGTCGTTCACCCTGATCTATTGAGTCAATTATTGATTCAGTAAAGCCAACCAGAGCAGAGGTCACTGATTTGCCTTTTCTAAAACCGTGTTGCTCCTTATCAAAAAGTTTGTTATCCTCTAAGAAATTTACCAACCTTTTTAACATGACTTTCTCAAAAATTTTTGATATGGAAGGAAGCACTGATACTGGCCGATAGCTATTTATTTCAACTTTGCTTCCTTTTTTATAAACTGGCACTACTTTAGAAATTTTCAGTTCTGAAGGAAAGACACCAGTTACAAAAGATGAATTGATTAAGTGAACTAATGGCTCTTGCGTCGGCTCTTCAGCAAGAAAGAAGACATCAGTTTGAAGGTCTGACCATGAAGTTAATTATTATTAAATCATATTTTATTTACCATTTTTCAAAATAACTTTTTTCTAAACTACCAAACATGTGGAGTCACTTATGAGTGTGTTGGGTTGCAGTATTTGATGACGGAGACATTACAACGCTGCGGAGGACAGCTCTCTGCCTCAAGAGCGGACGACACTTTGCGGAGAGTGAGACGCTGGATCAGCTGCCGCTCACCCACCCGGAGCACTTTGGCAACCCCGTCATCGGGGGCCGACGCGGACGACGCAACAGGCAGTGAGCACATCCAACATTCCTCTTACTACACAAGTGAAACATGTTATTTAGGACCAGTATTTTTAGAATATTTTGTTGTATACCAAACAATGTATTAATTGTATTGACACTAGAACCTCGATAGTTTGACACTTTGTGGACTAAAGGGGTGTTGAACTATAGGAAGTATATGGAACATTTTAACAGGAGAGTATTAAAACATGAGTTTAATTTAGAAAGTAAAGTAACACAAATGTAATGAATACAGTAATTTAAAACTAAACAAAAATAAAATAAACATAACTAAAATAAAATTATAACTGCCGCAGCGTCTTGAGCGAACTGACTTGACTTACTTGGGAATTGTGGGGAAGGGGGTGGATAGGATGGGATAGGGGATGGGAAGGATGAGTCATTTATAAAAAAGGCAGTGGCATTGGCGAAAACAATTAGCGGGCTTCGGACACTGACCGGCGAAACGTCAAGGGTACTGTCGGTCGCCGCTACTGTCATGTTATGTCGTCAAGGCCCGTGTCGAAGTATACAGACTGTCGAACTATCGAAGTTCTACTGTATAAATATTATTTTTATTGAAAAAAATTAAGTTATATATTTGATCTGAAATAAGCTGTTTTCTCCTAATAAAACAAAATGAACTACAATGCCGCCTAATTAAAAAAACTTGTATATGTATTGAATGAGATATTCTACTTTAAATCATGCAGGCCTTTTGTATATATTTAGTCTGTGTGTAGTAAAATATCTCCTAGTAACTTTACGTCCTACTTGCAGAGAAAGTAGATATCTTTGAAAATATTGTGTTGTCTTTAATTCACACGACTATACTTCTTTGAAATTGGATCATGTGGGTTAAGGCTGTTACTTCATGTTCTTTTACAATGTTATCTTCTGTTAAGTAGCTGTGGCCAGATATCTGTATTATATAACTTATATATATATATATATATATATTTATTCCAGCATGTTTTTTTCTCATTTAAAAACCATATGCATTTTAATTACTAAATACAACAGTAATCCCAAGGAGTTCATCTGTTGTAAAAAGTAATAATGTGTTCTAGTGATGACAGCAGTGATGATGAAGAATCGCTCAAGAAAGGAAAACAGCCTAAAGAAGAAAAGGAAGCAGACATTGGGAAGGTTGTCTGTGTTGAAATAAGTGAGAAAAAGAAACAGAAAGACAACTGGTTTCCGGGACTGGTGGTTGCGCCCACGGCTCAGGACACCGTCAAGATCAATGTGAAGGAGGACTACCTCGTGCGCTCCTTTAAAGATGGCAGATAGTAAGTACTTTATTGTTAGAGTTTCGGAGAATTTATAAATACATCCAATCTATGATTGGTAACTTTGTTTTCATTGGTACATATTTGTTATATTTTTGAGATTGGTCTCTAAGTTAAGAGTAACCTATTTATTTATTAAGTTTTCGTTTTACCATACATGAATGGACGAATACAAACAGTATTGATTATTGATTAACGTTTAGTTTTTGGTGAAAGTATTTATTTTTATGTTCATTACAATCTAACTTAGTGATATCTGTCTGGACATAACATTGTCCAAAAAACCACACCAACTATCCAAGGTAACTGGGTATGGTCATATTAAGCAATTAAAATAATAAAACTTATACATCAGTTAAAAAATAGATACCAAGGTGCAATACTTGATAAACTACATGGAAACAAATATGATCGACTTGTTGTGACCTGACCAACTTTTATGGTACAGTATCGGGATGTCGGCTACAGCGGCGGACGAGAGAATTTTCCTGGAAATAGGACAGTAGAAGCGAAGACGGTTAAGAGGGTGTCTACCGTACTTCCAATGATTTTGCATTAACTTTTCCTATAATAAGCCTACATAGTTAAAGTGCAGTAGAATCCCGACTATCCGAGTTAATTGAGACCGAGATGAGCTCGGATAAGGAAAAACTCGGATAGTACGGAGGTTAAGTGCAATTGGGCTTAAACTAAAAAACAAACTAGTTAATAATAAGTTACTAAATTAGTTAATTGTATTAAAATGCACAGCATAAAATAAATAACTGAGTGACCACAGAAAAAACTAAAACTGACACCTGAACCCATTTTGTGAGGACAGGCAGGCAAACCTGAGTTCCCCTTGATTTTCCTATAAATTACTATTAAGTAGCCTACAATTTGTAGAATTTCCTTCATATCTGCGCACCGGCTCGATCCAGCAACAGCCAGTAAAGACATTGACGACTTAATCTTGCATTTGCAGGGCATGTCACCCTGATTGCTTATCACCCTGATCGTCCTGATTATTTTTTTAGGAGTAGGAATTCATTCAGACCACAAAATATATTTTTGTTTATATAACCAAATATGTAAGTAATTAACAAGATCAACATCGTTGAACGTTCAGTAACTGCTCGACTCAAGTTCTTCAAGTAGTCTCCACTACTCGCTTATCCTTAGATTATTTTGCTTATCGTTGCGCTTTTTGTTTAAATTCCCCAAATATGCATAATTTTCCTAAATTTGGCATCCTTGAATAGCTCACCTTGCAGCTTCATCAGGAACTCAATGTTTTATTTCTAAAGTATAATTAGGTGACCAAGTAGACCTTAATTGGCCTACCTAATATTAATTAATGTCCTTGTACTTGTTAGTTTTGTTGAATTTTTTGTGAAAAAAATGTACAACTAATTAATGTTTTCAGTTTATTGAAATATATTTATTTTAATTTTTACAGCTATACAGTTCCCAAAAAAGAGGCAACACTGTTTACAAGAGAAATAGGACAGAAAGTGGACAATAATACTTTAAGAACAGGTAAGAGTTGATTACTTACCAATGACCCACACTTACATTGCCCTACCCCCAGTTTCATTGAAACCAATATTCCAAATTGCTAATAAAACTATGTTTTAGAAAGGTTTAATTTGTTTTAACCCTAGAATCCCAACGCTTGTAAAAATGTCATTATTCCCAACGCTTAGTCTACGAGACGACGGACATAAAAAAACTAATAAATACTTACAAAAATGAATTTATTATGATGAATAAACACCTAAATAACACTGTTGACTTATATAGATAGGTTTGACACAGTTTGAGTCTGTTTATTGATCTTCAACACATTCAATGCACCACTGTCCTTGATGATCACCACACATTGCTTTGGAGCACCGCTTGCAGAAGAATCTTGTCATTCTACGCTTCTTAGATGGGCAAAATCCACATATTTTTCTTCCCTGAGGTTCTGGTTGTACATTTTGAGGTTGAGGGACTTCTCGATTTAGGATTCTGGCGATTGATTGATTCGTATAACAGACGACGCAGTGCTAAATGAAAACTGTCACTACTCCTAACGCTTCGTCCACCAGACAACGCGGACTGTTGCACACATACGCACACGCACAGAGCAAGGTTACGACACGCACACTAGACCGTCTAGGAGCCAACTGAAGGTATTCGATTGGTGGGGCAAAAAACTGCAACGATGAGGAGAGGGAGAACAAAAACATGGCGGGCGTAGTCTCCTAGACGAGGCCTTGGGATTCTAGGGTTAAAGCCAACTACGATTGAGTAACACATTGGGGGGGGGGGGTATGGTCAAGCGTTATGGTAAGTTACATGGGGGAGGGGGCTGTCTGAAATGACGAAAAAATGTGTTATGTAATATGTGTATGGCCCCTAATCTATTAACAAACTATCTAGTAATTATTTTTAACTCAACCCGATCAATTTTGTTCAGATAAATACTTATTATACTTGTATATTGAGGTAGGCGAAATATTCAAGTTGACATGTATTCCTTGTTTAATTGACAAGTATGCTTGAGGTATAACACAGGTCTTAACCCAGTTTAAGGCTGGTTCAACCTTTGGGTAATTTCCTCACCTTCCAGTTCACCAATTTCATTAGTTGCAGTAATTTAGTTCATACTCAACATAAGTCTAACGTCCTCAGCCACAGTAACCACTTCAATACAATGCCATCCTCCCAATACACCAATCGTACACCCAATCGTTACACCTTTTTGACGACTTGTAGAATTTAGTTAAGGTTTAAGTGACATAGATAGGTATAATTAGTTAGTTAATTTTACATATTCAAAAAATCAGTTTTGATTATCTTATTGATGGCTGTCAAATAATTACCTTAATTAATTTTTTCCAGCTGTGGAGAAGGCATTGCTGTACTTGGATAGAGAAGAGTTGCCGCCACATTGGGACCGGGAACTGCTCTTTGGCCTCAATGAGATCACTGACACTGATTCAGATGGAGCTTTTGATTCTGATGCAAGTTCAAACTTACATTTCAACTCATTGTGACCTTGTTTTGTTAACAATTCTTATTACTTGTAATGCTGTATAAACAAGTAAAAATTCTTAAATTTATATAGGCTAAGTGGAGGATTCAGAAAAGGTTTACTAATAACTATTATCAACATAAAATAAATAATAGTCAATAGTCAATAGTCAATCATCTTTATTCATGAAGAAGTACAGAGTACAACATTTGAACAGCGTCGAAAATGGTACAATTAATAAACAAACAATCGCATCACCATCTTAATTAAGTACAGCAGGAGCCAATCAAGGATTTCAACTTCCACTTTAAACACTTGTATTTTATACGTGACTTAATGTAGACTAAATCCCTTTAGAGGGAGGTGGAAGAATTCCTCTAACGAGTAAATGGCTGCTTCAATTAAATATTCTTTCAGTTGTTTTTTAAATTTAATGTGATTTTTTTCATTTCTTATTTGTTCTGGGATACTTTTTAGAAATTTTTCCCCAGCGTATGAGGGCCTTTTCTCATACAATTTTAATCTATGATGATTCTGCATAACCACATTCTTTTTTCTTGTATTATAATGATGCACAGGTTGGTTAGAAACTTCATTTGCCATTTTATTTTTGACCAATAAAATAGAATCGAAAATGTATTGCCGATATACAGTAAGTATTTTTAACTGTTTAAAGTGTTCTTTGGCTGAATCATCATGGTTTAGTTTAAGCATTATTCTTACTGCTCTCTTCTGTTGTTTTAATATGTTATCCAAATTAACTTTCTTGGTTGCTCCAAATAGACAAATACCGAATGAAATGAAAGAATGGATATAAGCAAAATAAATATCCCTTAGTGTTGTAACATTACAATAAAAGGACATTTTTGTAAGGGCATAAATTCCAGAATTAATTTTTGTTAATATTCTGCTGACATGCTCATTCCAATCTAAATGTTGATCTATTGTTAGACCCAGAAAATTTGTACTAGTTTTTTGTTCAATTAGTTGTGAGTCATACATTATTACTGGTTCAGGGTGAACTTTATTTTGTGCTGTTTTAAATTTAATAAAATTTGTTTTTTTATGATTTAATATTAAATTTTGGTTTAGCAAGTAGCTGCCCAAATTTCCGAGTTCCACAAAAGCGGTCACTTCTGTTTGTTCTAATGTTGGGGATGATATCATTAAGTTGGAATCATCAGCATAGAGGCATAGTTCACTGCTAGGTTTACACGACAGTGCATTACCTATGCCCTTTAAATAGCATAAAAAAAGTAAAGGTCCCAGAATAGACCCTTGCGGAACTCCATATTTGACTGGTTTTATTTCTGATGCTGTCCTAATTATTTTATTATTTATTAAGTGAGTTACTTCAACATACTGTGTTCTATTGGTTAGATAAGAATCAAACCATTGTAATGAATTTTTTGATAATCCAAGTGATTGTAATTTTTGTAAAAGGATAGGATGTTTTACACTATCAAAAGCCTTGGATAAGTCCATGAATATGCCTATTGTGTTTCCACCTCTATCAACAGACTCTATTACTGACTCTAAAAACGATACTGCTGCCGTAATAACTGATCTTCCAGATCTAAACCCATGTTGAATGTTATCTATTAAGTTAAATTTTTCAAGATACGATGTTAGCTGAAGCTGTACTATTTTTTCATAAATTTTAGATACGGTTGGTAGTAGAGACACAGGTCGATAATTAACAATATTTGCAGAGTCATCTTTCTTATGTATCGGAACAATTTTTGCCTTCTTTAGTTGATCTGGAAATGAGCCGGAGATGAAAGAAGAATTAATTAAATGAGCTAAAATTTTACTTATCTCATATTTTATATTTTTGAGAAGTGTAACAGGCACTTCATCATGGCCGCTGGAATTTGTATTTTTTAAGGAACTTATTATACGTTCCACCTCCCTCTCATCGACTGGCTTGAAACTAAACTTAGGCTTTAAAAACAAATCTTGGATCGAGCCAGTCTCTGAGTCCATACACAGTACATGCTTATTGCTGTTAGGGTCAATGTCCTCTACCATATTTATGAAATAGTCATTGAACACATTTGAAATAGTTTTAGGATCATCAACAGTATGTTTTCCTTCAGCTAATGTGATATTGTTACATTTTTTATTATTTTTTGATCCAACTTCAGAATTTATAATGCCCTAGACAGTTTTTTGGATATTAGAAGATCTATTGATTTTTGTCTCAAAATATTTGGTTTTAGCTTGATTTAATTCTGCCCTAAATTCAATCTTCTCCTTTTTTAACATATTTTTAATCTTATATTGCTTGCATTTTCTGTATTCTTTTGTCATTTCTACTATTCTGTATTTTTTGGCTTTCAGTTCTTCTGTAAGCCAGTGATTGTTTCTATCATTTTTGGTTATTAGAGTTTTTTGAAAAGCCAGATTAAAGTAAAAAATAAATTTATCATGGAAAGTGTCATATTTCTTTTCTGTAGGGGAAAAATACACATCCTCCCAATTTTCATTTTTTAAAAGCATGCAAAAATGTTCAATATTTTCGCAAGAAAACTTACGTATTTCTTGTTTCACAGACTGTTTGTATTGATCTTTTAAATTCATAGGATTAATTTCTAAAATCTGTCCATCATGGTCTGACAAACATGTTATTATGCCTTCTATTATCAAATTACAAGCTTCCATATTTTTGATCAGAAAGTTGTCTATGGCTGTTTTTGAGTTTTCAGTTATCCTTGTTGGAAAGTCAACTAGGTATTTCATGTTATGGCTTTTTAATGTGTCATTCAGTAATTTGTGTTTATGATCCTTTTTTAAGACATCAATGTTAATATCTCCCCCTATTATTATGTTAGTAAAACTTTTGCTAAAAAAATCAATCAAATTACTTAATCTGTCTAAAAATATTTTAACATCAGAACTTGGTGATCTGTAAATACCTATCACCAGAAATCTAAATCTATAAGTATGGTTTATCTGGACTAATATGGCGGCGGATTCTTGATCTGTATAACTAAAAATCCGAATCAACTTTCACAATGATAAGAATGGCATTATGCCACACTAGTAGCATAAAATTCGCTCAACAGGAGTGTACATCTGGATAGTTGTAAAAATGTGCAGGCATTACATGTGACTAATATTGTCTAATATGAATAAGGACAACACCAAAATGTGTGTTCAATTGAAAAGGAACGAATGTAGCTGAGATCTTAGCGTAAAAATCCGGATATCCCAGAGTTGGGCATGAGTCATATAAGGTACAAACAAGGCAAAATGACGTCTACAACAATGAATTCAATTCATTGCCTGCACTAACAAAGCAGGCCCAGTGAACTGAGACTCTCCTACCCTCACACGACAAATTCCACTGCCTCGTAAATCATAACTGATGTCAAATGTACAGAAACACGGAGCACCTGACGATGCTAACTACATGCCATTTCTGTAATCCAACTTAATCGTGTGGAAACTGAAGCGCTAAAACGCAAAGTTTTGCTTTTATTTGCAACAACTAATTTCAAAATACTTCAATATCATTGTTCTGGTCCACCCGGAGTCTGGCTTGGCCGATCCAGATTTCTGAGAGCCTGCTGTACTGAGTAATAGTTAGTGAAATGTTTACCTGTGGAATTAGGTTGTATTTTGACATGAAGAAGCAAGAAATTTTAAAGTTATTAAAAAAGTTTGAAACAGCTTTTTATTAAAATGCACTAAATTTAAATCGATTTATTTATAATTTTGTAGGATTAGCATTAATATAATTAACTCATGATTTTTTAAGGAATTGAAGATGAGTTCATATTGTTGTTTAAGAATATGTTAAACAAATTTTCACTTTTTACCCAATACTTGCTGATACAGTAGACTCCTTCTAGTCCGGCCTTCTTTGATTCAGCCAGCCTCACGGTAATGAGTCAACCCCCACAGCAGGGTTTCGCATGCCAGAAATCAGCATAGGTCAACTTGCTTGTTTAGTTTCCGGTCAAAGTGTTAATAAAACATCTCAGATCAGTTGACAGGTAGTTTTCAATTCTTTGATTAATTGCTTAAACTACTTAAAAGTTTATTTTATCACAGTTATGTTATTATTAGGGGTGGGCGAGTGCTCGAGTTTTCAAGTACCTGTAGAGTATTTTTTAATACTCGAAGGCTGAGCGAGTATTAGGGACTACTCGAAAATTCGAGTTGAGTAGTTGAAAATGGCATAGCTACTCATGCCATTTACCCAGATTTACGTCGCTAACCAATGTTTAACAAAATAAGTGACGAAATAAAGAAATATAAGCCTAAAATATATTTTTAGCCCATATGAAAAGTGACAATGACAGATGAGTTATTTAGGGATACCTGTGAAGTAAGATGAGTAATAAATCAGTCATCTGACCAACATTATAACTTTGAGTCATTATCTTGCAATCACGTTTTTCCCCATGAATTATGAATTTATATTAAACAGTTTTTGTTTTTCTATATTACTACAGTATACTAATGTAACATTAAATTATGTAAAAAATTGCATTAAGATTAGTTTGATAATTAACTACAAAAAGCTTCTAAATAATTTTAAATGGTATCATAAACTTGTAACTGTTTTATTACATTGTGTAACTGTTATATGTTATCTTACGTGGTTGTGACAAACTCATCTAACAACAATTAACTATAAACTAATTTTTTAATTTTTATGAGGTTATTAGCTCAATTATTAGTGAGTTTCCTATGGAAAAGTGAACTATTAGCATGACCCGCACAGTGAGATTTAAGCCCGGGACCACCATAGAAGTTCCTAATGTGACCCCCTGAACACGTTTTGTGGGTCTCTATAAACTTTATAAATATATATGTATATATAAATACTAATTTATTTAGTTTTTTGAGCTCTTTTTAATGGTGAATAGTAATCTTTTTTAACATTTATGTTTTTTTTATGAAAAATCCAAAAAACCTAATTTTTTATATTTTAAGTCTTGTAATTTCTGAACCTAAATTTTTACAGGAATGCGGGTCATGTCGTTTTGTTGTAAACCTAAAGCTTCACAAACCACTAAAGTTTAATCAAAATCGTTAGAGCCATTTTTGAGAAATTTGGATTTTTCATGTTTTTTGGCGATTGAAAATTGAATTTTACATGTTTTTTAGCGATTTTTGGGGATAATTACCCTATATATATACTAAAAACCGCCCAATGGTCGAAATTCAACCAAATATTTTTTGACGAATATTTGAAAAAAGTTTAATATTTAGTGGGTTTTGTTGCGCTCATATCTCTCTCCTTCTCTCTTCCCTCTCTCTCTCTCTCTCTCTCTCCCTCCCCCTCCCCAACCTTCACCCCCAGGTATTTTTTTTTTTAATGTGGAGTTAAATAAACGGTATCAGGAAACTGACACATACTTTCTCCCTTTTAGCCAAAATTTAATAAAAATTGTTTTTTTTTACTAAATATAGAGTATGAAGTACAGATAAATGTACAGAAAATTGTCTAAAATAGTTGTTTTCAGTAATATTCACCCAAATCCCTTTTTGGGAGGCACTTTAGAAGCCATTGCTACACACAGTGGTTTTGAGAGGGGAAATGCCCCCTTGTCCCCCCCAGGGTTAAATGGCAACATATTTCGAACATCCTCTGTTGGTCAATGCTAACGACCTGCATATCAATTTTAAATGAAATTGATCAGTAAATAAGAGAGAAATACTAAATTTTGCGAATTTCCCCTGTAGGGAAGAAGCTATTACCGTAGTCGGCATGGTAAGACCTAGGCCCGGGACCATGATAACTTTTCGTTTTGAGGTCCCCAGACCCCAAAAACACCATTAGTTCGAAACTGTATATATATGTGTATAATTAATATACATATATATATATATGTGTGTGTGAGTGTCCGTGGGTGCGATAACTCTCGTAAAAATAGTCCGATTTGGATGAAATTTGGTACAAACGTGTAAAGCATCATTTATGACTTAAGTTCGAAAACCAGACAGATCGCCCATCCAAAGTGGTGTTTTGGGGGGTTTTGTACCCCAAAAATGGGTTTTTTGAAGTTTCTACGTGTAATATTTTAAAAAGTATAATTTTAGTTTTCACCATTAGATTCAGCTTAAAAAAACACATAATTTGGTGTTTTGATCATTTCTCTACGTCAAATGGTTACAGAGATATTGAAAGTGCTAAACACAGACCGTTGTCCAGTCCAATGTTATTCTTATAGAGAATAAGAACAATTTTATATCTCGCTTATTTATGAACGGATACTAATGAAACTTGGTGTACGGCTTCATCTGGTTGTGGTCTATTGTTATTTGCACAAAACAGCAATTTTTACCGATTATTGCCGTAGCAGCAAACCTGCGCACTCAGCGCCCATGTTATTCTTATAGAGAATAAGTAAAATGTAATGTCTCCTTTAGTTATGAACATAATTTAATAAAACTTAGTATGTGGCTTCACCTTGTTGATTTATATTAATATTTATAAAAACAACCATTTTTTGTGTTCCTTGTTGCAGCAAACCTGCGTACTCATCCCCCATGTTATTCTTATGGAGAAAAATCAAAATGGTATATATCGCTTATTTATGATGTGTGATGAAACTTGGGGTGTGGTTTCATCTAGGTGATTTATATTAATATTTGCATGAAAACCCATATTTTGTGTTCCTTGTTGCAGCAAACCTACGTACTCATCCCCAATGTTATGCTTATGTAGAATAATTAATATATCGCTTATTTGTGAATATGTTTATGAAACTTACTATCCAGCTTTATGTGGTATTAAGGTATTATTATGCATTGGAAATTCGCTGAGTACGCAAGTTTGCTGCGACGAGGGTATTTGTATTCCCCATAAGAATATCATTGGACAACTTGCTGCGTTTACCGCTAAATGAAAATTTCAATTTTCTCCGCAACTAGCAATCATAGAATAGTAATTCAACATACTAATTTATGTAGTTTTTTTAGCTCTTTTTAATGGTGAATAGTAATCTTTTTTAACATTTATGTTTTTTAATGAAAAATCAAAATCCTAATTTGTTATGTTTTTAAGTCTTGTAATTTCTGAACCCGAATTTTTACACAAATGCGGGTCGTGTCGTTTTGTTGGAAACCTAAAGCTCCACAACCCACTAAAGTTTAATCAAAATCGTTAGAGCCATTTTTGAGAAATTTGGATTTTTCATGTTTTTTGACGATTGAAATTAGGATTTTTCATGTTTTTTGGCTATTTTTGGGGATAATTACTCTTAAAAATCAAAAATTCAAAAAAATGAAAAAAACGCCTGGAGATATCGAGGATCAGTACCTACATACCAAATTTCATAAAAATCAGTCCATTGGTTAGGGCTCTAGCTCTGTACACATCTACACAGAAACACACACACATACACAGACAGACATCACGTAAAAACCACATTTTTGGGTTCAGGGAGTCCCAAAACGAATATATCCACTAACAACTCAAATTCGAAAATTTTTACGAAAACAATACTTTCTTCATGTACTATGTATAGGGGGAGAAAGTAAAAATCGTGCATATCACTATTGATGATTAAATTTGGTTTGTTTTTGTTTATATTTCAACTTAAGATTGCTCTTTAGCAATTTTTATTACACTCCACTGAGTACACCACTTAAGTTGCGTAGTAATGGATCATGTAACATTCTTTTTTCCTTATCAAATGGTATGATCAAGTACTCTATGCACAGTTTTCAATGCACGCTGTAATCTAACATGTGATTTGAAAGTTATATTTATATTTTGTTGTTATTACGTAACCAATGTGGTAACCCATAAGGCCAATGTTATTTTGTTTCAAATTTCAAATTTAAATTGTCCCCATTTCTCAGAAACTAATGTAAATTACTATAGTATTGTGCACGTCTACAGAAAAATACATTTCTAACGGTGTGCTTAGATTTTTCCTGCGATGCGCACGAGTTGAGAAAAACGTACGACAAAAATCATGCTTGCCTATTAATAATGTAGATAGATATGTGTTCGCACTCTGGCGGTTGCAATTTTTGTCCGATTTACTTCAAATTTGGTAGAGACATTCCTTTTTATAATCAGTTGGACAAGTTTGTTGGACAAAACAATCGGAAAACTTTAACCCCCTCTTTTGGGGATTTTAAGTTTTCAAATTTTGTGTTTTGCGCCCAAAAAGGGTAAAAAAACCCAAATGTACACTTATTGCACATTACCTTATTGTGCTTAAAAAGCCAAAGATTTTAAGCCCTCCCTCATCATTCTAGCACAAGTACTTACCAAGTTATTAAAGAAAATGTTAATTGTCAAAATACATTACGTTGTCTTGTGGGGATTTTATACTGAAAAAGGCTGTTTTTCATATCTTAATATCGTTTTATCACCCCCAATACCCCTATACCAACTTGTTATTACGACAACACCTCCTTCTTACTTTATAATGTACAACATTGGCATCTGTTAGTGAATTTAAATATAACCAGGAGCATCAAAACAGCCAAAAAATAAAATTTTTCAATTTTCAAAAAAATATAACCAGTGTTGATTTAAACCCTTTATTTGATCTTTTTAAAGTTTAATGGGGAAATTCACTTCCCTCATATCAGCGTGCTGAGTGCGATCTCGTTATAAATTTGAGTTGGACTAACTAACAAGATATTTCTATACTTTAATAACTTTCTTTATTCATAGTTTAGTTTCACATGGAATACCTACTTCAAAAATTTACTGTATTATTTTTGATGGAGTAACATTTTTATTTCATATTTTTAGCAAATTTCCCCTATAGGGAAGAAGCTATTACCGTAGTCGGCATGGTAAGACCTAGGCCAGGAACCATGGTAACTTTTCGTTTTGAGGTCCCCAGACCCCAAAAACACCATTCGTTCAAAACTGTATATATATATATATATATATATGTGTGTGTGTGTCCGTGGGTGCGATAACCCTCGTAAAAATGGTCCGATTTTGATAAAATTTTTTACAAACGTGTAAAGCATTATTTATGACTTTAAGTTCGAAAAACAGATCGACCCATCCGAAGTGGTATTTTGGGGGGGGTTTTGTACCTCAACAATTTTTTTAAAAGTTTTTACGTGTTATATTAAAAAAAGTCAAATTTTAGTTTCCACCATTGGATTTAGCTTAAAAAACACACAATTTGGTGTTTTGATCATTTCTCTACGTCAATTGGTTACAGAGATATTAAAAGTTCTAAACACAGTACGTTGTCCAATGCTATCCTTATAGAGAATAGGGAAAAAAAATTATAACTCGTTTATTTATGAAGGTATACTAACGAAACTTGGTATACGGCTTCATCTGGTTGTGGTCTATTTTTATTTGCACAAAAAACACAATTTTACCGATAATTAGCAGCAAATACTGCGTTCTCAGCCCCCATGTTATTCTTATGGAGAAAGAGTAAAATGTAATGTATCCCATAATTATGAACATAAATTAATAAAACTTGGTATGTTGGTTCACCCAGTTGAGTTCTATTGATTTTTGTATAAAAACCCATTTTTTGTGTTCCTTCTTGCAGCAAACCTGCGTACTCATCCCCCATGTTATTCTTATAGAGAATAATCAAAATGGTATATATCGCTTATTTATGAATTTATAGTGATGCAACTTGGTATGTGGCTTCACCTAGTTGAGTAATATTGATAGTTACATGAATCCCCATATTTGTTGTTCCTTGTTGCAGCAAACCTGCGTACTCATCCCCAATGTTATTCATATGAAGAATAATTCAAATTTGATATATCACTTATTTGTATATATATTGTAATGAAACTTGGTATGCGGCTTTATGTGGTATTAAGACATATATTTTGCATTGGAAATTTGCTGAGTAAGCAGGTTTGCTGCAACTGGGGTATTATTTTTTATTTTAACAGATAATGTTGATAAAAAATAATAATTATATTTTTGATTTTTTAATTTTATTACCACTTTAAATATGACATTTCAGATGTCATTTTATTCCTTAAAACTATACATAGTTATTTTGTTCACATGCAGTTGTAAAACAATGTTTATTATGTTATGATTTAACAGTAATAAAAAATAAATACCCCTTCGCAGCAAACCTGCATACTCAGCGAATTTCCAATGAATATATAACATAACACATTAAAACACTTATCAGGATTCATAAGAAATGTATTCACAAACATGCGATATTTATAATATTAATTATTCTCCATAAGAATAACATTGGGGATGAGTACGCAGGTTTGCTGCACCAAGGCACACAAAATAATGGGTTTTTATACAAATATCAATAGAACTCATCTTAGTGAAGTCACATACCAAGTTTCATCCATATACATTCATAAATAAGCGATATATAACATTTTAAGTATTTTCCATAAGAATAACATGGGGACCAAGCACCTAGGTTTGCTGCTACAGGAACCATAGGCGAAAATTTGTTTTTTTGTGCAAACATCAATAAACCACAGCCAGATCAAGCCATATACCAAATTTCGCCAGTTTATATTCATAAATAAGCGAGATATACAATTTTTCTTTTTCTCCATAAGAATAACATTAGACAACGTACTGTGTTTAGCACTTTCAATATCTTGGTAACCAACTGACGTAGAGCAATGATCAAAATACCAAATTGTTTGTTTTTTTAAGTTGAATTCAATGGCATAAATTAAAATTTGATTTAAATTAAAATTGCATGTGAAAACCCCAAAAAACACATTTTTGGGGTACAAAACCCCCCAAAAACCCCCCTTCGGATGGTGCGATTCAACTGGTTTTCGAACTCGTTCAAATAATTGGTACTTTACACATTTGTACCAAATTTCATTAAGATCGGACCTTTTTTACGAGAGTTATCGTGCTTACGGGCACATATATATATATAAATATATATATATATATACATATATAAAAATTTGAACGAATGATGTTTTTGGCATCTGGGGACCTCAAAATGAAAAGTTATCATGGTCTCGGGCTTAAGTCTTACCATGAGACCTACGGTAATAGCTTCTTCCCTATAGGGGAAATTCGCTAAAAACAACAACAAACATTACAAACAATAAAAAAACAAAGTTAACAAACAAATAAGAAAGAAAGAACACTATAATTAATAAACAAGATAACAAATCAATAGTCAGATCATAAAATTTTACTCCAATATTTTTTAATTAATGGAGTATGAAGATAATGAAAATGAAGAAATGATAAAAAAGAAAAGATGGAATAATACAAAATAAAATAGGCAAGTTAATAAAAAGATGAAGAAAAATTACTAGATACCAAAAAGGAGATAAAATACCCCCGTCGCAGCAAACCTGCATACTCAGCGAATTTCCAATGAATATATAACATAACACATTAAAACACTTAACAGGATTCATAAGAAATGTATTCACAAACAAGCGATATTTAAAATATTAATTATTCTCCATAAGAATAACATTGGGGATGAGTACGCAGGTTTGCTGCAACAAGGAACACAAAATAATGGGTCTTTATGCAAATATCAATAGAACTCATCTTAGTGAAGTCACATACCAAGTTTCATCCATATACATTCATAAATAAGCGATATATAACATTTTAAGTATTTTCCATAAGAATAACATGGGGAACAAGTACCTAGATTTGCTGCTACAGGAACCATAGGCAAAAAATTGTTTTTTGTGCAAACAACAATAAACCACAACCAGATCAAGCCATATACCAAATTTCGCCAGTTTATGTTCATAAATAAGCGAGATATACAATTTTTCTTTTTCTCCATAAGAATAACATTAGACAACGTACTGTGTTTAGCACTTTCAATATCTCGGTAACCAATTGACATAGAGCAATGATCAAAATACCAAATTGTTTGTTTTTTTAAGCTGAATTCAATGGTATAAATTAAAATTTGATTTAAGTTAAAATTACATGTGAAAACCCCAAAAAACACATTTTTGGGGTACAAAACCCCCCAAAAACCCCCCTTCGGATGGTGCTATTCATCTGGTTTTCGAACTCGTTCAAATAAATGGTACTTTAAACATTTGTACCAAATTTTATTAAGATCGGACCTTTTTTACGAGAGTTATCGTGCTTACGGACACACATATATATATATATATATACATATATAAAAATTTGAACGAATGGTGTTTTTGGCATCTGGGGACCTCAAAATGAAAAGTTATCATGGTCTCGGGCTTAAGTCTTACCATGAGACCTACGGTAATAGCTTCTTCCCTATAGGGGAAATTCGCTAAAAACAAAAAATAACAAGTCTGAAAATTAAAAATCAAAAGTTAAAAAATCTTTTAGAAAAAGATTAAAAAGAACTTGGAAGATTTACAACAAATTATAAAAACGTGTTTTTGAGTGCAAATTAAAACTGTCTTAGTGGGTATTGTTGTTATTCAAATAATTTTTGTAGAAGAAACTATTAATCTATATCCCAGTCTATTCAAGAAAAACATTTTGTGAAAAGAAGTCAAATAAAACTACTAACTAACTACAAAAGTTTACATAAACAATATAATAATATTTTGTTTATGTAGTCTTCTTATTTTCAATATTAAAGTGTATAAAAATATAATATATAAATGTAAAAAAATGCAACCGAGTGAGGTAGCGATTATTGCACCTCACATTCGGGAGGCCTTGGGTTTCATCCCAGGCCGGCCATTCTGAGAAGAGTTTGTACGGTTTCTCATCTCATTTAGGCAAATGCCGGAATGGTTCCCATAAAAGGGCCGTACCCCGCCAGGAAGGGAAAGATAGGACTCAGGCCTACCTTACCTGGTTTAAAGATTTCCCCATAAATTTAATATTTTGTTTTGTAAATTCCAACACATTGTTAAACATTGTCACGGAATAAATATTTTTATTATTATTATTATTATTAGATTGTATTTGTAATACATAGTGTTTAAAGGTTGCATTTTTAATTTCCTTTATCTTCATATCCCACAGATCTTGAAGTTATCTTGTTTTACTTTCTATTTTTTAGGGTTGCGCGAGTAGTGATTTTTTTAATCGAGTCGAGTAGTGCCAATTATTTTTGATTTTCGAGTATTTTCGAGCGAGTATTTTCCATCAGTTGGTAGTTTCAAATAATGTAATGGGATTTGGATACCATTCCAGATCTTATAATCTAAATATGGTTTCTACCTAATACATGAGTAGCAATACAAAGTTATGGCCAGTACAATCAAACTGGATTATGTATTGATATACTAAACATGGTTTGGCATTCGTTTCCGGCCTATAAAACACGGTCCAGTTGTCATTTGGCCAATATAACTTGGCCCAGACATTGCTTATAATCAATATCAGATGACGAGATCGTTAGTTACGGCCGATATTAAGTGGCCTGGTTGCCACTTTTGCTGATATTATGTATGTCGTCGTCATTTTCGGCCTTTATTATGTGATCCAGTTGTCATTTTTGGCCGATATTATGTTTTCCGCTGTCATTTACGGCCAAAATTACGTGGTCCGGTTGTCATTTTTGGCCGATTTTACGTGATGCTATCGCCTTTTGCGGCCGTTACTGCACGACTTGCTGGTCGCAATCGTTAGCGATCGTCCAGAAATCAGCGGGAAATACTCGCTCTAACTTTCGAGTTTTAAAATGCTCTGCCGAAAACTCGAAGTTTCGAGTACTAGCACACCCCTCCTATTATTGATATTGTATCTTCTCAGGAGAACAACAAATGGTTTCAAATTCAAATTCAAAATGCCTTTATTCATTTAATATATATACATAGGTATACATGAATAGTGTCAAGGTTATTATAACAAGCTTTGAATAGCCCTTAAGCAGGAGCACATCTACAGAAACAAATACATACATTGGCAATCTGAAAATATATACAATTGTGGCAATAAGAAATAAGTAAAAAATAAACTTAAAATTTAAACTTTAAACTTTGGAACCATTGCTAGCGACAACAATAACAACAGGAAAATAGGAAAATTTAAAGCTCTTGAAAACAGTACATCGCCTTGTTGATGAGAAATTTTTTTTATTTTGTTTTAAATTTGCCATATGACACTTCTGACATAATATCGACGGGAAGTTTGTTATAAAACTTTGAGCCAATATATTTTGGTTTTTTTTTCCAAAAGTTGTAAGTTGTGGGTGCTGGTTGCTAAATTGTTACGATTTCTGGTAAAATAGTTGTGACTATCACCGTTAATTTCTAGTTCATGTAGCCTGTTCTTAACTGATAAGGTTGTTTCAAAAATATACATACCATATACAGTCATAATGTTTTCGGATTAAAAATATTCTTTAACTGATGTTCCAAATTACAAATTACTCGTATAGCTTTTTTTTGCATTTTTAAAATAGAATTTAAGTTATCCTGAGAGGTTGCGCCGCGCCATACATTGAAATTTCAAAAGATATAATTGAATGAATATAAGAGAAGTAGATTACTTTTAAAGTTTCTTTTTCGCACAGGTGTTTTAATCTAATCAATGCATACAAGGCTGATGAAATTTTCTAAAGCAATTTTTCCACATGGACATTCCATTTAAGGTTTTTGTCTATTTCTAAACCCAAAAATTTGATGCTGTCCATACTTGCAATTGCTTTATCATTCATTGTAATTTTAGGCTGAGATTGATGTTCAGTTTGCTTAGTTTGAAAGTAAATTAAACTAGTTTTATCTGAATTTAAGATTAGGTGTTTTGAATTGAAAAAGTGGTTTAGCAAAATTACATCTGAGTTTGCTTTTATCTCCAATTCGCTATCAGTTGTTGCTGAGACTTTTAAATTAGTGTCATCGGCATATAAACACAATTTACTGCACTCACTAAGTTGAGGAAAATCTCTGAAGTAACGAATAACAGAGGTCCAAGGATGGATCCCTGAGGTACTCCATATTTTACTCGTTTTAGTGAGGACTGATAATGAATTCTATAATTATTTTCATTCTGATGAATAATTTCTACAAATTGTTTTCTTTCCCAGAGGTAGGATCTTATCCAATTGTTTTATTCCTAAATTGTATAATTTTAACGGCAATAATTCATTTGATATTGAATCAAATGCCTTGCTGAGATCCATAAACAAGCCTGCTACTTTATTTTTGCTATCTAGACTGTCAATAATGGATTCAATGAAATCAGTGGCAGCTGTTAAAACAGACCTCCCACTGCAAAAGCTATGTTGGTGGTCATCAAAAATTTTATTTTTTTCAAAGAAATATACAAGTTGGTTATAAACTACTTTTTCATATATCTTAGAGATCGAAGGTAACAAGGCAATGGGTCTATAATTTGATACTAATTGCTTAGCTCCCTTTTTGTGTAATGGTTTTAATTTTGTGATTTTAAGTTTGTTAGGAAACATTCCGGAGATTAATGATGAATTTATCAGGTGGGTGATTGGTTTCAGTAAAACAGACCTAGCTTTTTTTAAGAGCACCACAGGAATTCCATCGTAACCAGCACTAAAAGAATTTTTCAAATAAATAATATAATTTTGTCCACTTCTTTCTCATCAACAAAGTTAAATTTAAAACTACAGTTACTAAAAAACACTCCAGTTTCCAAATTTTCCACCAAGACCTCTGCAGATGGTTCCAGGTTGGGTATCACAGTATTATCTACTACATTTGTGAAATAATAGTTAAATGTATTACAAATTAGAAGAGGATCCAAAGATACAGAATTATTAACTTTCAAGTTTATGTTTTGAACACTTCTTGGACTTGTCCCTACTTCAGAATTTATAATCTGCCAAGAAGTTGTATTTACATTAATTGAGTTAGAAGTTTTTGTTTTATAGTATTGCTTCTTTGAGTTGGTCAATTTTTTCCTTAGCTGCTTGTTCATTTGATTGCTTGTTTATATGCAATTTTAGTTTTTTGTTAGTTTTCTGCCTTACAAAGCAATATAATCATTTCGAATCTTTTACCAATTACTCGACTCGACTTAAAAAACCTGTACTTGCACATCTCTAAATATTTGTGTTTTGTTTGTTTTGGTTGTTGAAAACAATATATATATTTCTTAAATTTAAATCATTCATGGTAAAATAAAGGTTAAAATAAAACAAATAATAACATTAATAATTCTATAAAATTTTATGTTTTACAATTAAAGTTTAATGTTTAAAATAGTTGTTTTCAATAAAAAAATAAAATGAGTTTTTTTTACTCTTGAAAGAACTACTCAACTCGACTCGACTTAAAAAAAAAACACTCTTCACCCACCCCTAGTTATTATAGATATACATTTTACATTTACAAAATACCGCCAATTTGTTCAGCCATTTTGTAATCTGGCGAAGGGTATTGGTCCTGAGGCGGTCGGACTATAGGGTGTCTACTATACCTACTTTAATCCCTTTTTCATATGATCTATGTAGTAATTGTGGTTAACGTTTTGCCTCAGACATCAGACGATGAGCCACGAGAGGAGAAGGACCATTTTGTCGCTCAGCTGTACAAGTTCATGGATGACAGGGGCACTCCGATCAACAAAGGTCCTACTATCAATGGCCGAGATGTGGACCTCTATAAACTTTTCAAGGTCTGTTGCATTTCCATTATTTTTGTATTATGTTGTACATGTTGTAATTGTTTAATCTAAAGACCCGAACAATTTAAAAATATTCTATAACAGTTGAATGTAAGTAAAATTATCATTCAAGTTTTATAAAATAGATCTTGAAATATATTTTTCTGTTTTTTCCTATGTCATGCCTTATCTGCTGATTTTCCAGATCCCTAATTAATTAAACATGTTCTTTAATACCATTTTGATAGGCAATATAATTTTGCAGTTTTTCATGTTGTTTGTATTTAAACACTCACCTTTCTTGGGGTATAAATGTAGTTAGGCTTACTTGCACTTTTATAACTATTTTCTTGTCTTGTTAAAAGTTTTTTTTTTTTTTAATTCCTTTAATAATCAAAATAAATTGGTTTATGTTAAACTTAATATTGATCCTCTCAATCATTTCCAGGTAGTTCATAAACTAGGAGGATACAACAGGGTAACCAATCACAACCAGTGGAAAACTGTTTCGCACAAACTTGGCTTTGGTCACAATCCGACTTCTGTTAATTTGGTCAAACACGCCTACAAAAAGTAAGTTTGTTCTAAGCAATTATTTCTGTTTATCAGTAGAATGTAGAATTAAAACAAATGTTTACTCCTCTTGATCTTTTTAAGTTCCACGTTAGTGATGTTATCCAATTGTACCATGTTGGTATCTGTGTTAAAAATGAACAAATACTAATATTGTAAGAGAGAATATGAAAGCTGGATATATTAGTTGTTAAGATGACTTACTATAAACATTTTATAAACTATCATAACACATTTTCCTCTAAATTAAATACACAAAAGCATAGAGATAAAACCTAGATTTACTAACTGGAAACTACAATGGTGAGATATTTTCAATATGAAAAAGGACTGTCAATAAATGATACAATAATGGGAAGTGATTTTATCTCCTGAAATACTTAAACTATTGCTAGATACAGTCCTTTAGGTCCGGGTTACAAAGATTCTTTCTCAGGGACGGGTTTTTGTGCTGGCTTTAGAATATATTTATATATTCTTATTAGTGATGGTCAAAACCAGAAATTTCAAATCTCGAAACCGAAACCAAAACTTAAAAAATCGAATCTCGAAACTCGAAAGTCAAATTTCAAAATTCTATTTACTTGCCTGGTTATGGTTATGAAAAATAAATCCAGTTACTCCAAATAAACCAGTTAACTTACTGCCATTCTCGAAGTATCCTAGAAAAATATTAGTTTCAGAACTACTAGTGAACCAATTATTTGTAGCTTAATTATAAACTTTGGTTAGAGTTGTTCTTTCACAAATAAAAATCAATAATCCACAAAAGGTGAAGGTAGACGACCGATGACAGTAGGCTTTTCACCTTCACATTATTAATCAACACTTGGGCGTGATTTCTGTTAAAAAAACAACAATGACACAACAAATCTCGGCAGTTTTGAGTTTTGATTCTCGAAACTCGCCGATCGAATCTCGAAACCGAAACTTTTCCAAAGTTTTGGTGGTTTTGAGATTCGAGTTTTGGTTTTGACACATCACTAATTCTTATGTTTTGTTGTCATAATTAAACTGGGGTGTGCGAATACTCGAGACTTCGAGTTTTCGGCCGAGTATTTTAACCCTAGCAGTGGCCATCCAGCTTAATATGCTGGTTTCCCGTGATGCCTTAAAGTGGCCAATAGCGTAATGCGCTGGTACAGGCCGAAATTTTTGTAACGGTAAAAAAACACTAATAATCAACTCAGAAGAGAACAATAATTATACCATTCGAAAGATCACATTCTGAACTTTCATTTTATTACATAAATGAACCGTTTAAAAGTTGTATAACAATGTCACGACGATTATAATTACAATGACATTTTGCCGCTGCGCCATTCCTGCAGTCGACGCTCGGAAAATGTAGAAACACGACTTATTTGGCATTACCCTACTCGGGTAATTTTCGTCTTAGGATGTTGCAGGTGGTACCACTGCATAGCCAAAGAGTTTAGTTTCATTGTGGTATTGATTTTTAGAACGGAAATATTGATTGGACAAAAGTTACGGTTTTATGAACACAGCTGTTTTCGGAATCCATAGCAAATGGCCAACCAGCGCAATAAGCTGGTATGGAAAATTCGAATTATATCCAATGTAAGTTATAATTACTATTCATATAATATGTCATTTTGAAGAGGAAGAAATATAGATTTTGAGATTGGCAGCCTTGCCCTCAGGGTTATTTCCGGCTGCTCTCTCGAAGACGAAGGAAGTGCGTCACTCCTGTCATACCTAGTGCGTCGTTGACGAAATTGCGTGTTGTCGTCGGTGAGTTTGCGCTCTCGTGTTATCCGCGAATTATTACTAAATCCTTTTACTAAATCCTTTATTATTTTGGAGTGTTAGTGAAGTGTGTGTGTGTATATAACAGTAATCTTTATGCATTTTATTATGCATAAATATTACTGAAGTGTGTAAAATAGTGTTTGTAAAAAGTTGTGTTTTTCTTTAGCACCATGTCACGAAAATACAAGTGTGATATAAACCGCGATTTTATAAGTCCGCGATTATTTTTATTATTACATAACACACATATAAAACATATAATTTATTATGAATTTTATGTATATTTTTGCAGGTAATTGAAAATTCTACAACGTGTTTATATAGTTTTGGGGGAAAAAACTTCTAAAAAATTTATATACTAAAAATACTGTAAAAATTACACATTTTGCGGTTTTCCATATATTCTTTCATATCACCTGCACAAAATTTTTCCCCCCCATTATGTTATACATTTATGTGTAGGGAATTGAATTTCCTACAAAATGTATGTATATTATTTGGAGGAATAAATTTCTAAAAAAAGTTATATACTAAATACTGCAGAAATCTGTTTCCGAATACCCAAAAATTTCAGAAATTCTACTAATCATAAGTGATAACAATTTTTTACCATCAACTTTTTGACTTTTTTACATTCTTTACTTCGTTAGCTTTACAAATATATACATATTATTATTAGTATATACATATTTACATTACCTTTTTAGAGTACTAACTAACACTATACAATTTACACATTTTGCGGTTTTCCGTATATACTTACATAATACTTACAAATAAAATTTTTTACCCGACATATTATACAGTTCTATGTAGGGAATTGAATTTCCTACAAAATATATATAATGAATTTTTCATAAAAAATCTAAAGAAAAAGTTTTACCGGGGCTGCTTTTGAAATTTCAAAAAAATTTCAACTTTTTTTATTTTGTTTACTTTGCTGAAAGAATTACCTTTCTAGATCTTTTATATTTAACGATTTACAGATTTCCCTGTTCTTTCCGAACAAAATGAATATGAGGTTGGCTATGTTTAGTTCTTATTTCAAATTTATACGAATTTTCAAAAAAAGGTCTGCAAAAACGCCAAATCTACTTGGCCATTTCCCACTTCAACATTAGGCCACTGCTAGGGTTAATACTCGAACTCGACTCGAAGTTTTTAAAACTACTCGAAAGTTCGAGCGAGTATTTCCGGACGATCGTTAACGATTGCGACCGGCCAAAATGCGTAGTAACGGCCGCAAAAGGCAATCGCATCACGTAAAATCGGCCGAATATGACGACCGCGAACGACTGCAACCGGTCAAAACGCGTAGTAACGGCCGCAAAAGGCAATCGTATCATGTAAAATCGACCGAAAATGACGACCGCGAACGATTGGAACCGGCCAAAACGCATAGTAACGGCCGCAAAGGATACCGTATCACGTAAAATCGGCCGAATATGACGACCGCAAACGACTGCGACTGGCCAAAACGCGTAGTAACGGCCGCAAAAGGCGATTTCATCATGTAAAATCGGCCGAAAATGACGACCGCGAACGATTTGAACCGGCCAAAACTCATAGTAACGGCCGTAAAAGGCGATTGCATCACGTGAAATCGCCCGAAAATGACGATCGGACCGCGTAATTTCGGCCGTGACTAACGATTTCGTCATTTAATATTGATTATAAGCAATGTCCTGGACCAGGTGAAATTGGCCAAATGACAACCGGGCCCTGTTTCATCGGCCGGAAACGAATGTCAAACTGTGTTTTGTTTGTCAATATGTAATCCAGTTTAATTGCACTTGCCAAAACTTTGTATTGCTACTCATGTATTAGTTAGAAACCATGTTTAGATTATCAAATCTAGGGTGGTATCCAAATTCTATTACACTATTTTAAATTACTAACTGATGGCAAATACTCGCTCGAAAATACTCAAAACTCAAAAATAATTGGCACGACTCGACTCGATTACAAAAATCACTACTCGCACACCCCTAAATTAAACTCATAATTTCCAAGTATAATATGGAATAAAATCGTTCAAATTTATGAATTTAGTCAAAAGGAGCAAAGGATTGCTCAGCAGCAGTTGGATAAAAATGAGAGTTCATGTCAGTATGTTAAACTTTCCTTCAACAATGTAGTTTAAAATCGTGGTTTTAGGCTACTACCATATTGATGTTAAAACTGTTCAAATTAAATACATATCTTAAAATAGTCTTTTAATCTGATTTTTGAGATATTGGAAAAGGTTTTCTTGAATTATTTATCGATTTTTCAAAGTTTGGTATATCTATACTTCATTAAATTCATAGCCAACTGTTAACTTTTCACATGTGCTTCTACAATGGATAAAGGGCTGATCTCACCAATCTTTAATTTATTTACCACAGGCTAAATAACTGTTCACAGCCTTAATTAGTGCCCGTGACTTTTCTTCTTATAAAATTTGGACTTTTGGTATCCAAAATACTTATTTAAAGGGGATAAATCTTATTTGAGGTGAGACCCAATTTTTGGAATATGTTAACTCAAGGCCGGCTACATTCAGAGAGCGAGAGTAGGGCATTTTTACAATAATTAACATGTGGCATTGCATACTTAATTATTCTTCGGCTTTTGATGCCCACTTCACTATTTACTAGGGTGGGTCGAAATTTTTTTTTTCTTCAAAACGCTTTAGGGCGGAAAAGTTACCTACTGCAGGAAGGAGAAAAAGTGCATGAAAAAAATTGAAATAGATTAACATCTTCAGTTCGCGCATCGGACTTACAGTTTATGAAAAATTCCAATATGTTGTTATTTTTAATATTTTTTAAGCCTAGCAGTGGCCAATGGGGTAAGTGGGAAATGGCAGGCTAAATTTGGCAATTTTGCAGTGCTTTTTTTGAAAATTTGTATAAATTCAATCGTAGAAGTAAACCTAGCCAACCTTATATTCATTTTGATTGGAATGAACCATAGAATCTGAAAATAATAAAATAAAAAAGATCTAGAAGTTCAATATTCTGTAAAGTGAAATACCCCCGTCGCAGCAAACCTGCGTACTCAGCGAATTTCCAATGAATACATATGTTTCTCACTACCACATAAAGGCACTTACCAAGTTTTATAAAAATAAATTAATAACTAAATGATCTATAGCATTTTATTTATTCTCCATAAGAATAACATAGGACTGAGTATGCAGGTTTGCTGCAACAAGGAGCACAAAATATGTGTTTTTATGCAATTATCAATTTAACTCAACCAGGTGAAGCTACATACCAAGTTTTATTAATTTATGTTAATAATTAAGGGAGATATAAAACTTTACTTATTCTCCATAAGAATAACATTAGGGCTGAGTATGCAGGTTAGCTGCTACGGGGACAACCAACAAAATATTTGTTTTTTGTTCAAATATCAATATACCAGTACAACATGAAGCCACATACCAAGTTTCATCAATATACATTCATAAATAATCGAGATATCAAATTTTATTTATTCTCCATAAGGATAACATTGGACAACGTACTGTGTTTAGTACTTTGAATATCTCTGCAACGGTTGGACGTAGAATCACAATTTAAATACCAAAATGATTGTTTTGTGGAGCTGAAGTGATTGGTAAAAGCAAATGTGAAGTTTAAAGTAAAACTAACTGAGGAAAAGCCAAAAACCTTTTTCCCATAAGATTAACATGGGAGATTTTATGAGCATGTTTTTTTGGATTTTTTCCGCAACCACTTAACCTAGGTTAATAATTCAAAATACCATATTATTTGTTTTTTTAAGCTCTATAACATGGTTAAAACCAAAATTAACTGTTTCAAAAATTTTAGGGTGAAAAATGCAAAAAACTGATTTTTGGAAAATTTAAAACCCCCATAAACCCCCCTTCCCATAGTCCGATTTTTCTGGTTTTCGAACTTAAAGTCATAAATGTCACTTTACACATTTGAGCCAAATTTCATCAAAATCGGACGTTTTTTACTCAAGTTATCGCATTCACGGACACATATATAGATATATATATATATAGATATATATATATATATATATATAGATATATATATACATATATATAAATTTGAACGAATAGTGTTTTAGTCATCTTGGGACCTTAAAAAAAAATTTGTCATGGTCTCGGGCTTAAGTCTTACCATGAGACCTACGGTAATAGCTTCTTCCCTATAGGGGAAATTCGCTAAAAATAAAGAAAATTATAACAAGTTATTTGAAATTTCAAAAGCAGCCTTGGTAAAACTTTTTCTACAGATTTTTTTTATAGAAAATTCGTTATATATATTTTGTAGGCAATTCAATTCCCTACATATAAATATATAACATGTTGGGGAAAGAACTTTTTTTATAAGTGTTAGGGGCATAATATTATAATAACAACTCACCACTACTGGATAACGACACCTCAGACACATAATCAGGAAAGTCGTTCACCTCAATGTCACTGCCTCTATCACCATCTAAATCGTCATCAATGTCACTAATACTTTCTTCAAGTGCACCCCGAATGTCACTACTACCCATTTTTGCGTAAATTTGGCTAAATAAATTACTAAAACACTCTTACACAACTCACAATGGCCAAACAATAACATGGCGCGCCATTTTGGATACTGCATATTTCAGATGTCATATTATCTACAACAACAAAAGATAAAGACGTCGAGATAGACATAGGAAGAAGGCATGACATCTGCTGTTTACAGTGATACCAAATACAGTCCAGTTTGGAGCGAGCCAAATGAACTGACTGAGACTTGGTAAATAGCTGCGCAGTTGCCGATTAGGCGGCTGCAGTGTTGAGAGGAAAAAATATCACGAAATATATCGCAGCTGTTACACGTTATGCTAGGAGCAGTGCTGCCAATAACAAAACTAAATTCTTCTACATGTAACCTTTACCTTTTTTATTAATTAATATTTTAATTTTAATTTTTATCTCAAACAGACAAAAAATCAATGATATTCAATTAATCTATCTCAGGGTTTTAATTAATCTATCTCAGGGTTCAGATTAATTTATTACTAATTCAGCCGGCAGAACATGGTACTTTAATAACAGGGTAGACCCATATTGAATTTTATCAACGTGTTAAGTCTTATGGGTTCATGTGAGGTTTGGAGGAAAATAGGCCTTGATAATAAAAAAGTAGATAATTCTGAAAATACATCTATTTATTTCTAAAAAACATCTTAACTTAACAAAGGTTGTGAAAAAGTTCAATTAGTCCTTAAATCCAGATAAAACTAATACACCCTAATCACATCAGACAATTTAATAACTATCTTGTACCTGTGAATTTATATGTGAAACAAAATAATGTCACTGAGAATAAAACAATTTTGTTATATAGTACTGTATTTATAAAAGTTCTTGTAGAATATTATTTATTTTTTACTGTTGTTTAAGTTCCATTAAATATGATGTCGTTGTCTAGATGAAATTTATTTTTAGTTAGATATTTACTAACTAGGTTTTAATTATAGTCCTTCTTCTAGTAGAGATAGGCTATGCCTCCTGTATTATTCAGGCCTAGCATAGTCCTGACCGAGCCCTAGCCTCTGATGATTTCAGTGTTCAGAATAGGTTATACCTATTTTGAGTTCCAAATGATTTCAGTTAACACAATAAGTTTGGCTAGGCTATGTCTTTTTACAACCTAGCATAGATTATCCCAGCCCTAGGTTTCAAATGATTTCAATGTTCAGGAAATATCAACGATAAATAATTTAGATTAAGTTAAGTACTCATCCTTAGATGCTTTTCCCGTCAGGCCTGATCACTATTTTCACTGTTACATCGTTTTAAAAAGTTCACTAAAGACATTTTAATTAATTACACAACACTCCCGAGACGCCATTTTAGCGTCTAACGGCGTCACTTTTGAGACTCACAATACTTCTTCACTGGACAAGTAACAAAAGACTAATAATTGCGCGTTCCTTCTCTATTTATGTGAGTGGATGACTCATTTTCGCCAAGCGTTTCTATTGGCTCTCGAGATCACGCCACCAGATTCTAAGCGAAGTTTCAGTTTTCTAGTTTCCTTCAAACGGAATTTTACTGATATGACATAGCTCAACATGGCCGGTTTCCCTCCTTATTAATTTTGACATATTTACTTATTAAAAGATCGACTTTTCTATTTTCTAACCGAATTTGATAATTTTCTCAGGCCTGCTAGGGAATTTCATATGGTTTATCCCTATGTAGTTTTAATTTCGATCTGACGTTTAGTTTCAAGGATATTCACTTTTTACTAAACAGTTTTACTATTGCACAATAGTAAAACTGTTAAAAAATCGACTTTTTTATTTCTTGATAGAATTTTATCGTTTTTTCACACAAGTTAGAGAATTTCATATAGTTTATTCCTGTATGATTTTTATTTCAGTTGGACTCATAATTTTTTAGATATTTCATTTTTACTAACTCAAAAGTTTGTGACATGACATTTTATTATTTATTGTTATTCAAAATGTATTTAATTTAGCAATGAACTGGGTCACCCGTCACATACATTTCTTTCTCTTCAAAATAACATGTTATTTGACTAGTAACTGTAACTTATACTGGATATAAATCAGATTTTTTCTGAAGGACAGGAGCTGTCCTTTGGCCATTCCACAAAGAAACAAAAAACACCTGTTTTCATAAAATCATATTATCTGTCCAATCAATATGTCCGATCTAAAAGTCAATACCAAAATGAATAACAACTCTTTTCACAGTTGTGTGTTTCAAGATGAAAGCACAACTTTTAGGAGTGCATTGGTACCAACCGCAACTTCCCGCGACAAAAATTACCCGAGCTGGGTAATTTCAAAAAAGTCGTGTTTTGACATTTTCCTAGTGTCGGCTGCAGGAATCTCGTCGCGCCAAAAATTCATGTGATTTCTAATCGTTGTGACATTGTTATATAGCTGCTACAGGGTTCGTTTATGTAATAAAATGAAAGTTCAGAATGTTATCTTTTGAATTATATATATACTGTTCACTTTTGAGTTGATTATTATTGGTGTATTTACTCTACAACATTTTCGGTCCCTGAAGGACGGCTCCCCTCTCCTGCCACTTTAAGGCGACCCAGCCAAAATACGGGAGCTGTCCTTTGGCCACTGCTAGGGTTAAAGTTACCAAAACTTAAAAAATAAATTCGCTTTAGGTTTTTATGCTTATTTTTTGATGTAAAGAGCCTAAATAAATTATATTTGGATCAATAATCAAATTATTACCGTTCGCGCAACATATCTGAAAAAACAAATTTTACTGTGCAACTCTTAGCTCGTTTTGCGATTACAAAACGACCCAGAACTCACCACATGGAGGTGGTTGCACTTGAAGTTCCACCCACACCCTACCCAGCCAACCATCCAATTGTTGGGTGTGGTATTTACTCAATATTTACAAACGTATTTACAGCCTTTTTACAGTATTTGCAACGATTTTTCAGAGAGCAAGATATTTTGGCTTACTATGATTTTACTCAGGGTCCCCACCCAACCATGAAAACCGTGAAACCTTGAATAAGCCGTGGATTTCGTATACCATGAAAAACCCTGGAATAAGCTGTGAATTTTGATAACAAACATTAAAATCATATCAAACTTGAAAAACAATACAATATATCTTATCAGAAAATATCACAGTTGTTAATATGGTGAATAACGCGTCGTCTGCCTACTTGCAGATTGCAGCTGTGCAGACGATTTAGGCCTCGTTCTGGTTTCTGTTTCTACGGTGCAAAGTAACTTGGGTGACACACACTATGTGAGTGTGTATAAGTCAATGGTTCAGTTGTTAAGTTGCTGGTGTTTTTTTCACTGTCAACTGACTGCTGACTGGTACTTGTGTAAGACCGTTATACGTCTTCATCACTGTATGTCAGTTGCCTATTGTTTTGTATTAGTCGGTATAAACAAGGATTAGATGTAGAGTGATCGTCTCATGTCAAGAATATAAAAGAGCCACGAGTGCCAGGATGACAAGAAGTCTGCTAACTTGCAGTAATGTCTTTAAGTTTTAACTTCAACCAGACAATAAATAACGAAAATAGAAATGGAGATTATTGTCACCTGTCTCCGCCTACCTAATTCTAGCAGTTGATAGACTGAAAGATAGATAGCGTTAGCTGTTTTATAATTGGTGTTTATGGCTGTAAACAAAATTTCATCAGCTGTTAGTCATTTATATACTGTGATTTGTTAACACGTTCAGCCCGATGTGTACCACCGGTGGTACACGTCGGAATTTTTAAAAGGATTAAAAATACGATCCAGCAAACAGTAATCTGAACAAAAAAGACGAAGCATTATTTTTCAAAAACATAATTCTGACAAAAAATTGCACGTGCGCCACCGGTGGCCACGGTGTGTCTATATAAACCCAAACCACCAATACATAGTTTAAAGAACTCAGCAAAGCTCCGAATGCACTTTAAAAAGGCATCAAATCAAATGGAAACAGTGCGCCATGGGTGGTACACGTCGGAGTTTTAGAAAGTTTGCACATCGGGATTTTTGGGAAGTTCAAAAACTGACTATCATTTTCTATCGGGCTGAACGTGTTAAGCAGCAAAACAAATTCTGAGAAAAATCCGTTATATCTCGCATGAACAAATTGAGACAAAACCTGGCTGGTGTGTGCAACTTCTATTTTCATTCTTTATTCTAAACTTAAACATTAATGATACATCAGTGACATCTATAGGCGGCTTCCTCAAACCTATCAAATTCCGAGCACATTTCCTTTGTTTCATTATCACTCTTTACTCAAATATAGGAGTTTAGATTTCGAGGGTATTTGTGGGTAATTTTGATGAGGATCGAGGGTAATTTAGGGAAAAATGATTTGGCAACACTGAGCGAAGTAGAAACCGCCAGTGCTAGCAACCGAAAACCGATAGACCGATGGCTCATGACGACAATAAAACAATAAGAGACTCTAAAAGATTTTTTCAAAGATTCACTTTTATGATGTTTACTGTGACATCATAATTGGAATGTGGCCAATGTGGGAAAGTTTTAACTAGTATTTGACTGCTGCGCCGCATCTGCGTTGTTGTTTTGTGACTGGTGTAGGTTATGTTTTTTAATATTTCGACCATGAAATCGACAATCATTAGACCTTGAAAACCTTGTAAAACCCGTGAACTTGATTATTAAGTTAGAGTGGGAACCCTATTACTTTTTCTCTTTTATATCGACTTCACATTTGAAGTCAGATTTTTGTAATAAATGTGGCATGGTTGATCTAGACTTCAGCGTTGCTCGGATAAAGCCATCTCTAGCTTCGTGTCCACACACTTTGTTTGATGCCTATGTCACGAGCTTGACACATCTTATGGCAGGGAAACTTTTAAATTTCTCTAATAGGGGTAGCGTCAGATTTAATGTCCTCTTCACTTACGTTACGCAGCATCTTTGGTGGAGGATACAAGACACAAGAAGCTGTAATCGGAAGCTGGAAATTTATCTTCAGTGGAGCAAAATTTCTAACCGTCTTCTTCTTTGGGACGGTTTGACTTGCTTTTAAGACTCTTCTGTAGCCAAGCTCCCGAATAGGCTCTTTCAAAGTATGCGTTTCTTTGAATTACTATATCCACAACTTGAAGCAATTTGACAGATAAATAACGTGTCGTTTTAATTGCTTGGAAAACATGTTTCGATCCGTCTGTGAAATATTTCTTTTTATATTGCAAACCACACGGGCATGTATGATTTTAAGATGACGCCAACTAGTTCTCTCAAGTTTTGGTATGGATCTGAAGAACTTATATAAAACCTTAGGACTCTGTTGGCCGCAGTTAGCCATCTGGAATGGGACAAAGGACTAGGATCCCGATTTGCCAAGTCACCTGGACAATGTCTTAAGGCGATTGCATTGGAAATGTCCAACAAATACTGTTGGTCTTTGCTCAAAACATGTCTGTCTACATCGGGAATGGAACAATCTGTGGGTTCATAATCAACAACAGGGAGTTTTTCACAACAAGTGAGCTGCTGCCCGATTGGCCCACTAAAAGATTTAGGCCCTGCAGTTCGACCGTCAATATGTTAGAATATATGGCGGAAAGCAAGCTCATTAAAATGCAGGAGGCATATGCTCCACTTTAACAGGCGTTCTACATGGTTTTCCAGGCGAGAAATAACACCGTATTTCCAGCCAGTGTTGGTTACAGTGCCATCACATCCTATTACTTCTAGGCTTTCTCGTGGCATTGTTAACTCAGACAAACATTGAATAATGCTTTGAGTTATATCATTTGATGAACTCGAGGAGGGAGATACATGTTGTAATGAACCTTTACAGAATAAACTAGGTTTTATTTAGCAAAACTTTCCTAAGTAAAACATACATAACACAAAATAATAGATAAACAATTTCAAGCAAACATCTGTATTTTTGAAACTCATAATAGCGATGGATTTGAATTTATTTCTTGATTTATTTGGACTTTACCTATCGCTTCTTGTGTTTAAAACTACACTACGTTTCGGGAGGTGAGGAAACTCCTCCCGTTACCAAGTGAACCCTACTTACATCTAAATATCAAGTTCTTACACCTAACTAACCTAAATTTTTTGGATTTTCTTAATTTTTTCTTTTACATTTTAATTACACTAACACAAAAATAACAAATACATAACAAAAAGTAAAATACAATACACTAACACAACATTTACATACACTAACAAATGGAAAACTGACTATACATTACCTGTTCTGCATCGTTTCCTCCAAGCTGACAGCAAACACGGGCAACCTCACTCTCATGTTCGCTCACCATCAGTTAGCGCACTCGACTAGTGGCTAGCGGTAGTGGAGGGGAGAGAGCCGTTACCCCCACCTACCGCCAGGGGCACATGATGACACAGCTGTGGCTACCCACCCGTCTGTGGCGACGGGAACATGACACGGAAACCAAAAACTGCACGATTCCTCCTAGAATGCTACACGGGCACTCGTACGATATTCTCATAGAGATTAGCGCATGCCTCTAAGGTGAGCATTGGGAACTAGTCATGCAATCATGTGGCCGTGTTTCCTCCAAGGGCGATCACGGACGCATGTGTCGTAGCCGCATTGGATGGACTCTAGACGCGGGAGCAACTGAAACACAAAGAACTGGCGTCTGTTTGTGGGGTGATTTTTGACTGAAATGGTTTTTAATTAAGGGAACCCATAGTGGCCTGACATCAATACTAATACTACTCCAACTTATCGGATTTTCATGTAATTTAATTAATGCCCCTTCAACAAACTTTCTTTTATAATAGTGAGACTCATGATGTATAATTTTTGCCTCTTCCCAACGTATAAAAGGCCGCTAAAAGTTTGTATAAACAAACATAAAAGAAACACAAAATATGGCGAAACAGTAAAATCTAAATTGGCGAAACACGCCTGGGAAAATGATCATAAATTTAGTTGTGAAGAGGCAAAAATTATACATCATGAGTCTCACTATTGTAAAAGAAAGTTTGTTGAAGGGGCATTAATTAAATTACATGAAAATCCGATAAGTCAGAGTAGTATTGATGTCAGGCCACTATGGGTTCCCTCAATTAAAAACCATTTCAGTCGAAAATCACCCCACAAACACACGCCAGTTCCTTGTGTTTCAGTTGTCTGTTGTAAAGTAATTTATGTGTTAATGAAATACAACACAAAACAATGCACGACAGGAAGTACAAACTCACAGCACACAAGTCACACATGGCACCATAGCGAGTTCCAGTCGTTCCAGACAGAGTGGCACAGCGACAGACTGAAGAAAAAGACATGATGGCGGCGAATACAAGGCCGAGTTGGTGGTGAGGTGGGAGGGGGTTAGAGCGGGAGGGGATATGCCACGACTCAATCTAGCTCAAACCAATTCAATCCATCTCAAACCAGTGCTATCTAGTTCTAAACAGTTCAATATGTTTTTTACTATAGTTGCATGGTAAAATCGCTAAAACTGGTAAATTTTTGTTTTTTCAGACATTGCGTGAACGATAATTATGGGATTATTGATCAGAATATAATTTATTTAAGCTCTTTACATCATAAAATAAGCATACAAACCTAAAGTTTATTTATTTTTTTAGTTTTAGTGACTTTAAAAAATCCAAAATTTTGGAATTTTTCATAAACTATAAGTCTGATGTGCAAACGGAATCTGTTAACCGATTTCAATTTTTTCTATGCAATTTTTCTCCTTACTGCAGTAGGTAACTTTTCCGCCCTAAAGTGTCCCGAAAAAAAAAAATGTTTTCGACCCTCCCTACTATTTATACTATATAACTGTTAAAGAGATAAATTTGAATTTTGGAGAAATGTAATGATTTAATATAAGGTTTTGAAGCAATTTTGTTACCTACATGAATTATTTTAATCTTCTTTACCAGGCTGGTTGGAATTTCTATATGGTGGTTTAGATAATATGATAGGCCTATATACATTTTTTCTGGTGGGGGAAAATGATGTATTCCTCTTGTATAAACTTGATTACAATTTGTGGAAATCTTATTACATTAAAAGGATAATTTAAGGTTCAAATTATCTGGGTAAATAAATGAGTTGTTGCAATTGTTTTTTGCGAATTTCCCCTATAGGGAAGAAGCTTTTACCGTAGTCGGCACGGTAAGACCTAGGCCCGGGACCATGATAACTTTTCGTTTTGAGGTCCCCAGACCCCAAAAACATCATTAGTTCGAAACTATATATATATGTGTCTGTGGGTGTGATAACTCTCGTAAAAAGGTCCAATTTTGATGAAATTTGGTACAAAGGTGTAAAGCAGCATTTATGACTAAGTTCGAAAACCAGACAGATCGCCCCATCCGAAGTGGTATTTTGGGGGGGTTTTGTACCCCAAAAATCGGTTTTTTGAAGTTTTTACATGTAATATTTATTGAAATCAAATTTTAGTTTTCACTCTTGGATTCAGCTTTAAAAAACTAACAATTCGGTGTTTTGATAATTTCTCTACATCAATTGGTTACAGAGACATTGAAAGTGCTAAACACAGCACGTTGTCCAATGTTATTCTTATGGAGAATAAGAAAAAAATGTATGTCTCACTTATTTATGAACGTATACTAATAAAACTCGGTTTACAGCTTCATCTGATTGTGGTCTATTGTTATTTGCACAAAAAAGCCATTTTTAACGATTATTCCCATAGCAGCAAACCTTTGTACTCAGCCCCCATGTTATTCTTATGGAGAATAAGTAAAATGTAATGTCTCCCTTAATTATGAACATAAATTAATAAAACTTGGTATGTGGCTTCACCTAGTTGAGTTATATTGATGTTCTCATAAAAACCCATTTTTTGTGTGCCTTTTTGCAGCAAACCTGCGTACTCATCCCCCATGTTATTCTTATGGAGAATAATTAAAATTGTATAAATCGCTTATTTATGAATGAATATTGATCAGACTTGGTATGTGGCTTCACTTAGTTGAATTATATTTATATTTGCATAAACATCAATTGTTTGTGATCCTTGTTTCAGCAAATCGTCGTACTCATCCACAATGTTATTCTTATAGAGAATAATTAAAATTGTATATATATCGATTATTTATGAATATATTTTTATGCAACTTGGTATGCGGCTTTATGTGGTATCAAGACATATGTTATGCGTTGAAAATTCGCTGAGTATGCAGGTTTGCTGCGACGGGGGTATTATTGTTCTAAGATATAATCCATATATTGATCTATTGTTATAAGTATTCAAAAAACGTATACTTGTCATAAATATTTATGGCCTGCCAAATGTAAGCTCCTGGGCTTGGAGAGCCCAGGCGACGTGCTGTAGGGCGAGGGGAGGGTGGAGGTGCAGATATAAAATACTTTCGGAATACATTGACCCTTGCACCTCCGGTGACTCAAGGGATGATGGCCACATGACTAATAGTTCGCACCCTAGCAGTTGATGTTTGTAGAACGACGAAGTGCCAAGTGCCAGCTTACGTTTGGCCGGCTGTACTGGCCATGCAGTATATGATAAACATGATTTGAATACACCAGTGAATGAGTTTCTATTAGGCCTACATGTGAATTGTATTCTTGTTTGTCTAAAGGAATTTTTCACCTTGAATCTGATTTGATATTTAATGCTCGTTTGTTGCCAGGTTCCTGCACAGTTTTGAGGATTTCTACCGCAAGCTGGGCTGCACAATGGTGAACCACCCGCGGGGCCACCGAGCAAGACATCGTTCCAACAGAAGCCTCATCCGGGACAAGGATAAGGCTTTGCCTCCTAAGGTATCACTGCCAGCTCAACACAGTGGTCAGATATACAATGTACATTCTATATCAAAACATAAACCACACAAACATAAATATGATCGACATGATTTGTTGTTTTTGTGTAATCCACTTTAAAATTTTAGTTAAGAGCCATTTGAAATAACTTGGTTGATAATTGTTTATTAAAAGCAAATGTTTTTTAGGCACTCAACACCAGTTTATACATTTATCATTAAATGCTCGAATCTGTATTTAATATGAAAGAAATAGTTGATTATACTATGTTTGACATTTTCATCAGACCATCTGATTGGCCCAATGCATTAGAGCGCTTTTGTATGGATCGTAGCTTTTCTTGTTTAATCTTAGTCACCTAGTGTGTAACCTTGAGTGAACCAATTGAAGGTAACACACCAGGTGATTACCCAAGAAAAGTTCTGATTGGACAACGGATAAGAGTCAAATGTTACTTTTTTACTTATTGGTGATGTGCATATTCAAAATGTGTATCAAAATAATCTTGTACCCTCTAACAAAATAAACCTGTTTTTAAACATATACATTTAATGAACAATAAATTTAAAAATTCAACAATTTTTATCACAGCATTCTTTTACAGGAAAAACAAGGCGAAAAAGATGTTGAAGAAAGCAAGGATGAGTCTGTTAGTGATCCAATCAAAGAAAAGGACAGTCCACCCAAAGAGGAGTTAAAACCCAAAGAAACAATTCCAGATAATCCAAAACCTCAAAGAGAGTCAAGGAAGGATTCTCAGAAACTTAGAAGTGAGAAAATAGAAAAAAAAGAGGAAATTAGGATACAGCCCTCTGTTTCTAAAAACACTGAAACGCCTACTGTGTCAAATTCCAAGGTTATTAAAGAAGAGAAAATTAAAAATGATGATAGAGAGGAAAGGATAAAGTTGAGAGAGATGGTAAGACATGATAATACATCTAAGGACGAGTCTAAGTCAGAGAAAGATACCACCACAAAAGCAGTTAAAGATATTAAAAGTGATGAAAATCACAAACTGATAAAGGGTACACGTAGAGAACTAAAAGATAGTAAAAAAGAAGAAAAAGAAGATGATAAAAATAAAACTTGTAGTGAGAGGGAGGTAAGACCCAAAAAGGTTGTAACTAACTCCACAGAAATTCATGTTTCTGTTGAGGAGCCAAAAAATAAAAAATCCCGTAGCTTTTTTTCAAAAATCACAGGAAGCAGACGTATAAAACCCATCACAGATAGTAAAATACCTCGTTCAAACAAACCAATGGGATTGAATGCAGTACGACAAAAACGCACATTCTCTGAAAGAATGAAAGCTATGGTTAAGAAGTTAAAAATGAAAACTGGAGTCAAACAAAAACATCCCCAAATAAGACCAAAATCACCACCTTCTTCAGAAACAAAAGATTCAGAAGAAAAGAAAAAGCAAATTTCTGAAGAAACTGTTAAGGTAAGAAGATATTTAAATGTTCTTCATTTAAATTTGTATTTCCTTTCAGATTATTAAATGTTCTTCATTTAAATTTGTATTTCCTTTCAGATTATTAAATGTGCTTCTTTCTGTTGTGAACAAATATTTCCAAAATCTATGCTAAATTCTATTGTAAACTGTTATACATTTTGTAATAGAATCTATGTCAGTTTATATTAACTTTATAAATTTACATGTATTCCTTTTTTAAACAGGTTGCTGTCCCTCAATTAACAAGGTCAAAATCCAAAGAAGAAGTTTCAATGAAGGTAGAGAAACCCAAGGGAACTCTTGATAAGAAGCCTTCATCCATTTCATTAAATCAGCCCAGTCACTCAGATAAAAGGCAAGGTCATTCAAAAAAGCGAAAAGATGATGATAAATCCACTAACAGTGATGAGTGAGTACCTTCCTAGAGTAGTAGTTGTCCTTAACAATTTAAAAGTGGAATGTCTTTTGATGCTTCAGTAACAGTCTGATAACAAAGTAATCCGTGAATGATTACCGAGTACTATAGAATGTGTTGATGTGGCTTGGAATTTTAATACGTTCATTAGTGAATTTCCTATGGAAAGTGAACTATTAGCATGACCTGCACGGTGAAACTTAAGCCCGGGACCACCATAGAAGTTCCTAACGTGACCCCCTGAACAAGTTTTGGGGGTTCGTTCAAAATTTGATATATATAGGCCTATATACATATGGGAACTTCCCTACCAAATATATATATGTGTGTATGCCCTCTAGCGGTCACATTTTTTGTCCGATTTACTTAAAATTTGGTAGGGAAGTTCCTTTCTTTAATCAGTTGAACAAGTTCGTTGGGCAAAACAATCGGAAAACTCTAAACCCCTTTTTTGGGGATTAGTCTTTCAAATTTCGAGTTTTTGGGCCCAAAATGGGTCAGAAAAGCCCCGGATGTGAAATTAACGCATGTAAAAAGATGGAAATTAATGTGGTGAAACTTTTAAGCTCTCTCTCGTCATTCTAGCGTAAATATTTACCGAGTTATTAAAGAAAATGTGTATTGACCAAACACAGTACATTGTCTTATGGGCGTTTTACATTAGAAAAGCCTATTATTCATTTGTTGGTGTACTTTTATCATCCCCAACAACCTCACGCCTACTTTAAAGCCTGACTGGACCTTCTCCTAACCTTAAAATGCGCAAAATTGTATTCCAAGCATTGCAGGTAAATAGAACCAGGAGCATCAGAACAGCCAAAAAATGAATATTTTCAGATTTGAATAAAAATTGGAATAAATGTATGTTTTTAACTGATTTTGAGTTTTTATAGTTTTTAATGTGGAAATTCACTTCCCTCACGTCAGCGTGCTGTGTGCGAACTTGTTTTAGTTTTGTCTCTTTATTTATGTATTTATTAGTGAATTTCCTTTGGAAAGTAAGTGAACTATTAGCATGACCCACACAGTGAAACTTAAGCCCGGGATCACCATAGAAGTTCCTAACGTGACCCCCTGAACACGTTTTGGGGGGTCATTTAAAATTTTATATATATATATAATAAACAAAAAGTAAATAAACTTGAGTACCCTGGTAAAATCATTTTAATTACACTTACACGTGTTTCAGCTCTTAGGCCATGCTCACAGTGTAGTTATAATACCTAACCTTATTTTAAAACTAATCCTTATCAACAAGAATAAAGATTTTCACATGCGACTATAAATCATATGATGAATTTTTATAAGTGCAGGTTGTTAGGAGCACTTACAATGTGTATTATTTGGTCAAAAAAGTCCTGAACTTTCATAAATATTGGATGTTTCTTTCTTATCACTGGAAAACTTGTTTATGAGTTGAAATGAGTTATTCCTTGTTCTGAAGCTTATTTTATAATTTGATTTCTCAAATGTCTTTCTAATGGCTTTATTAAGTGTTGTACTATAAGGAACACACATATACTCACTTTTTGGTTCTAAAATATTTTCTTTTTCAGCTTTTTCTCTGCTTGATCTTATCATTATGTCAATCAATTTTGTGTCATAACCATTTGCGGTGGCAATGGACTTTATAGTTCTTACTTCTTTATTGTAGTTTTCTTCATTCATCGGTATTTTTAATAATCTGTTGATTAATGAATGGTAGGATGCCATTTTTTGTTGCCACGGGTGATTTGAGTTAGCTGGTATTACAAGCATTGTTTGAGATGGTTTTCTAAATATGTCAAATTCATGCTTTCCGTTCCCTTTCGTTATTGTAATATCGATGACATTCTTTGTTTATACAAAAATGACCGAAACTCACCAGACGAACTTTTGGAATATTTAAATTCTATATCAAAATCAATCAAATTCACTATGGAAACCAATAACATATCAATAAACTTTCTTGATGTTACAATAACGAAAGAGAACGGAAAGCATTTATTTGACATATTTAGAAAACCATCTCAAACAATGCTTGTAATACCAGCTAACTCAAATAACTCGTGGCAACAAAAAATGGCATCCTTCCATTCATTAATCAACAGATTATTAAAAATACCGATGAATGAAGAAAACTACACCACCGCAAATGGTTATGACACTAAATTGATTGACAAAATGATAAGATCAAGCAGAGAAAAAGCTGAAAAAGAGAATATTTTAGAACCAAAAAGTGAGTATATGTGTGTTCCTTATAGTACAACACTTAGTAAAGCCATCAGAAAGAAATTTGAGAAATCAAATTATAAAATAAGCTTCAGAACAAGGAATAACTCATTTCAACTCATAAACAAGTTTTCCAGTGATAAGAAAGAAACATCCAATATTTATGAAAGTTCAGGAGTTTATAGAATTAACTGCAGCGACTGCAATAAATATTACATAGGTCAGACAGGCAGAAACTTTAAAAAAAGATACAGTGAGCATATCCAGGCCAAAAAATCAAACAATAGGACAAGTCAAAAGTCTGCATTTGCTGAAAATATACTAACAACTGATCATAATTACAAAAATATTGAGGAAAATATGACAGTTCTTGACATCCAAAATAAAGGGTACAAAATGGATATCAAAGAAGAGTTTTATATATATAAAAATTATCAAATTGACAAAAATAACATTTTAAACTCGATGCAAGTTCAGACAAAAAACCCAATTTTTGACCAAATAATACACATTAGAAGTGCTCCTAACAACCTGCACTGATAAAAATTCATCATATGATTTATAGCTACATGTGAAAATCTTTATTCTTGTTGATAAGGATTAGTTTTAAAATAAGGTTAGGTATTATAACTAACACTGTGAGCATGGCCTAAGAGCTGAAACACGTGTAAGTGTAATTAAAATGATTTTACCAGGTTACTCAAGTTTATTTACTTTTTATTATATTTATCAGTAACCCTAATCTGTGAATTTAATGTTTTGATATATATACATTGCACTCCAGCGGTCGCATTTATTGTCCGAAAAATATAGTAGGGACCTTCCTTTCTGTAATTAGTTGGACAAGTTTGTTGGGCAAAACAATCGGAAAACTCCAAACCTCTTTTTTCGGGATTAATCTTTCAAATTTCGAGTTTTTGGGTCCAAAAAGGGTCAGAAAAGCCCCATACCTATAATAAATGCATGTAAAAAGATGGGAATTAGTGAGGCGAAAGTTTTAAGCCCTTTCTCGTCATTCTAGCATATATTTACCGAGTTATTAAAGAAAATGTGGTTCGACTTAACACAGTACGTTGTCTTATGGGGGTTTTACACTAGAAAAGCCTGTTATTCCTTGTTAGAGTACTTTTATCATCCCCAGAAACCTCACGCCTACTTTCAAGCCTGTCTGGATCTTCTCCTAACATTATAATGCGCAAAATTACAAAGTTACAAATTAAAATTGAGTGTAATGGACTAAATAGAGATTGTATACTTTTCTTAAACAGCCTAGTTGGCCTGTAACATCAATTCTTAGCAATGTTATTTTGCCTAACTCAAATTAATAATAAATAGCAAAGAAAGTTATAATAGCTGACCCTATAATTTAATTATCATATTTTTCATAATTAATATTTAAATCTACAAAGTATTCATCCTTGTTGTACCAACCCTGAGAAGGCAATTATGTATTAATACAGATTGAAATGGGATAGAGTTGTGAACTTTCTGTCATGTAGGCCTACATTGATGTGTGACTGCATGAACATTAGGTGTGTGCGAGTAGTGATTTTTGGGATTGAGTCGAGTTGAGTAGTGCCAATTATTGTCGAGTATTAGAATAGTAGAATAGTTTAGAATATTTTCAAGCGAGTATTTGTCATCAATATTATATTGTTGTTGGTAGTCTCAAGTATTGTAATGGAATTTGGATGCCACTCTAGATTATTAGTGAATTTCCTTTGGAAAGTGAACTATTAGCATGACCCGCACGGTGAAACTTAAGCCCGGGACCACCATAGAAGTTCCTAACGTGACCCCCTGAACACGTTTTGGGGGGTCGTTCAAAATTTTATATATATATATGTATATTAGGTGTGTGCGAGTAGTGATTTTTTTAATCGAGTCGAGTCGAGTAGTGCCAATTATTTTCGAGTTTCGAGTATTTTCGAGCGAGTATTTGCCATCAGTTAGTAGTTTAAGGTAGTGTAATGGGTTTTGGATACCACCCTAGATTTGGTAATCTAAACATGGTTTCTAACTAATACATGAGTAACAATACAAAGTTTTGGCCAGTACAATCAAACTGCATTACGCATTGACAAACAAAACACGGTTTGACATTCGTTTCTGGCCGATGAAACAGGGCCCGGTTGTCATTTGGCCAATTTCATCTGGTCCAGACATCGCTTAAAATCAATATTAAATGACGAAAACGTTAGTCACGGCCGAAATTACGCGGCCCGATCGTCATTTTCGGCCGATTTTACGTGATGCGATCGCTTTTTGCGGCCGTTACTACGCGTTTTGGCCGGTCGTCATTTTCGGCCGATTTACGTGATGCGATCGCCTTTTCCGGCCGTTACTGCGCGTTTTGGCCTGTCGCAGTCGTTCGCGCTCGTAATTTTCGGCCGATTTTACGTGATGCGATTGCCTTTTGCGGCTGTTACTACGCGTTTTGACCGGTCGCAATCGTTAGCGATCGTCCGGAAATAGGCGGGAAATACTCGCTCAAACTTTCGAGTAGTTTTCAAAACTTCGAGTCGAGTTCGAGTATTAAAATACTCGGCCGAAAACTCAAAGTTTCGAGTACTCGCACACCCCTAATGTATATATATACATATATATGTGTTTGCACTCTAGCGGTCGCATTTTTTGTCTGATTTACTTCAAATTTGGTAGGGACGTTCCTTTCTATAATCAGTTGGACAAGTTCGTTGGGCAAAACAATCGGAAAACTCTAAACCCCTTTTTTGGGGATTAATCTTTAAAATTTCGAGTTTTTGGGCCTAAAAAGGGTCAGAAAGGCCTCAGATGTAAAATCAATGCACGTTACAAGATGGGAATTACAAAGGCGAAAGTTTTAAGCCCTCTCTCTTCATTCTAGCATTAATATTTACTGAGTTATTAAAGAAAATGTGTATCGACTAAACACAGTACGTTGTCTTACGGGGGTTTTATTGTAGAAAAGCCTGTTATTCCTTTGTTAGAGTACTTTTATCATCACCAGCAACCTCCCACCTAATCAAATCAAATCAAATCAAAATATCTTTATTTGTTTATGCACAAAGGAGTACATGTAAATAGTGTCATAAAAGTAACAACATTTTATAAACTTTAAATTTACAATAGGTACCAATAATTAAATGAATGCAATACAAGAATGGAAAATAAGGCACATAAAAAATATAATTTGATAATGTTAAAGTTAATCAATTAAGGTTAAAATAAACCAAGCTGAATTAAACTTAATAACAAGTATTATCTTAATAATATAAAGAATAATAATTAATCCAGAAATAATATAACTTAATCGTGTTGAAGATTCAAATCATCCAATGAATATAGTGACATGTCTATTAAGTAGTTTTTTAATTTTAAGGAAAATTTTGAAAATGGTACGGTTTTTAATATGTGACCTGGAATAGATTTCTTAAAAATGTTGCCTATGTAACTAGGTTTTTTTCTGAACAATTCCAAACGATGTGGCTCATTTCTATAATGGTTTCTAGTATCATATGCATATGTGTCAGGATTATCATGTTCCAGATTTTTAACATATTTAACTGTCTCATATACATACAGACCAAAAACTGTAAAAAATTCCTAACTGTTTAAAATGTTTTTTTACTGAGTCCCTGAATTTTAGGCCTAACATTATACGAAGAGCTTTTTTTTGTAATATCAGAATTTTGTTAAGATTTTTCCTTGTAGTTCCCCCATACAGGACAATGCCGTATGCTATGTGGGAGTGAATTAATGAATTAATACATTATTTTCAAGGTATCTAAACTGCAAATCTGGGACATTCTCTTCAGCGCATACAGACCGGATGAAATTTTTTTCAGAATGATTTCAATATGGGTATTCCAGGTTAAATTCTCATCTATGTATAGACCCAAAAATTTTGTACACTCAGATTGTTCCAATTCTTCCTCATCAATTTTAATTATCAAATTCATTTTGTTCCTAGATTGTTGTGTTGAAAATTCAATAAATTTTGTTTTCATTGAGTTTATTAACATATTTTTTTGGTCCAATAGTTGTTTTACGGGAGCCAAGTTAATATATGATGCCAATTGTAATGAATCAGAGTTTTTTCCTGAAAAAATAATATTAGTGTCATCAGCGTACAGGCAAACCGAGCCTTCACCTTCATGTACAGCCTCAGGTACACCTCTCATATAGCATAAAAATAACAAAGATCCTAAAATAGAACCTTGGGGGACTCCATATTTTATTGTTTGTTGTAATGATGATACCTGATAAACGTAATTGTAGTTATCCACAATTGAGTGTGAAATTTCAACAATTTGTTTACGTTCTTTTAAATAAGAAGTAAACCATTCTAATTATTTTTTTCCAAAATTAAATGTTTGAAAAGTTTCAATCAAGCTGTTATGTGGCACACTGTCAAAAGCTTTAGATATATCTAGAAAGACTCCTATTACCTTTTCGCCTTTGTCTATTTTATTAATAATTGTTTGGATGAATTCTACGTCTGCAGAGATTACTGATCTTCCTGGGCGGAAGCCATGCTGTTCAGATTCTAATAGTTGATTTGATTCCAAAAACGAAAGTAGTTGTTTATATACTACTTTTTCATAAATTTTGGAAAAGGCTGGAAGTAAAGATACCGGTCTGTAGCAAGATATGTCTTTTTTATTTCCATATTTGTAAATTGGTATTACTTTTGCTATTTTAAGTTTATCTGGAAAAATGCCACTTATTAGACTAGAATTTATTAGGTGGGTTAATGGCTTGATTATCAGATCTTTAATTTTTTTCAAAAGAAATGTGGGAATTTCATCTACACCAGATGACATTTTGCCGTCCAGAGATGAAATTATCTTATCAACTTCATTGTGAGTAACCTGCTTAAAAGAAAATTTATTAAACATGTTCTGGTTATCTTTATTATTACTATTATCACTAATTTGACATTCTTAAAAGCCTGTTTTTGGAATTATTGAATCCTCAACAGTGTTAACAAAATAACTGTTAAATGCGTTACTGATTTTAACTGGGTCATCAACAGTATTCCTGTTGACAATAATTTTAATATTTGGATTCTCTTTACTAAGATTACCTATTTCCTGATTAATTAAGTACCATGTTGATTTAGCAGTATTGAGAGAATTAGATACTCGAGCATTAAAATAATCTGATTTGGACAGTTTTATATTTTTTCTCAACTCCTTTTTCCTATGTTTAAAATCTTCCATAATACTTTTGTCATTATTATTGTGCATTACCTTACTTAATTCTATAATATCCCTTTTCTGAGTTTTTATTTCCTCAGATATCCATGAATTTTGATTGACATGTTTCCTGTAAGTCCACATTTTAGGACAACTAATATTAAGATAATATTCAAACAAGTTAGCAAAAACATCATATTTTGTAGATACAGGTGCCTGATAGACCTCCATCCACGATTCTACTGATAGATATTTGGCAAGCAGATCTATGTTTTGCATTTTGAAATCTCTGCAATACTTTTTTGTATGTAATTGAGACCAACATTTAGTGGAGATATTTAAAATTTCATAAATTTGAGCATCATGATCAGACATTGCTGTATTTATACCGTAAGCTTTTATTTTGTTTTTACTTATATTTGTAAGGCAGTTATCAATAGCAGTAGCAGTTGTAGCACACGTCCTGGTTGGGAAGTCTATCAGGTAGTGTAAACCTTGTGACTATTGGAAAATTTCAAATAAGTAGAATCATGGTCGAGTACTACTTTTAAGCCTGTATGGACCTTCTCCTAACCTTATAATGCGCAAAATGGTATTCCCAGCTTTGCAAGTAAATCAAACCGGGAGTATCAGAACAGCCAAAAAATCAATGTTTTCAGATTTCAATAAGAATTGGACAAATGTATGTTTTTACACTGATTTTGAGTTTTAAAAGTTTTTATGTGGAAATTCACTTCCCTCACGTCAGCGTGCTGCGTGCGAACTCGTTATTTGATAGTCTAGTAATGGTTGCTAGCTAATGTATGAGTAGCATACACATTTTTGGCCAGTGCAGTCAATCTGGATTATGTATGCAAAACATGGTTTGGTCATTTTCTCAGCTTATAAACAAAAAAAGTCCGGTTACCATTTGGCCAATATCACTTGGTTTGGTCATTGTGTATAATCACTATTACGTTAGATAATCTAATTTATTTTTGTTGGATTACGTTTTCCGTTATCATTTACAGTCGATATTACATGGTCCAGTCGTCATATCTGGCCGATATGTGTCATGCATGACATCAATAACAGCCAATATCAAGTAGTCCGGTCGCAAATTTTGCTGATATCTATATTCCCCCTCATAATTTGCAGCCAATATTATGTACTCCGTCACCATGTACAACCAAAATTACGCGGTCCAGTTGTCATGTACACACGTTTGGATGTTGTTATGACTAATTCATGTTCTCCATCGTCATTTTTAGCTGATTTTTCATTGTTCGATCGTCTTTTGCGGCAGTTACCACGCAATTTGGCAGTTCGCAATCGTTTGAATGACCGGAGATCGGCCGGAAATACTAGCTCAAACTTTCGAGTACTTTTGAAAACTTTGAGTTGAGTATTGAATTACACTCTGCCTAAATATTTGAATTTTCTTCAAACACTCGCACACCCCTAATTAGCATGTATATTTGACCAGTGAACCCAGATTACTCTAATTACTCTGGTAATGTCATTACTTACATGTTTAACTGGTTCACACTGCCAAGGCAATTTTTTGGGCCAGATTTTTGCCTTGATGAAATATTTTTGTTAAAGTACATTAAATAAATGCTTAAGAGAATCAGGGGCAGTAAGTTATTTTATATCCAAATAAGTGGAAAAAGAATATCTCTTAACACTTACAATGAAACATGACTTTATAACATAAACCAAAACGTCGGTCTGTCAGTCCTTTTATTATTTCTCCACTTTATTTAACTCTATTTAAAAATCAAATCTTTTCAATAATACACTTTAAGGGTTAAAGTTAGAGATGTGTGAGTTTTGTGCGAGAGATGTGCGAAATTTCGAGTTTGAGCCGAGTTCGGCACTGAAACTCGAGGTTTTATTGAAACTCGAAAGTTTCGAGTGAGTTTACTCCCGCCGTTTATTCGCGCTACCAAGGGTTGTCCACGGCCGCGCGTCGTCTGTAAATTCAAATTGAGTGTGAACGCATTTGAGGTGTTAAGAGTTGTGATGTGGATTTTAGTGTTTTATTAATAAATAAGTAAGTTGTGGCTTATAAATTTGTGTTACTCTTTACACCAAAATGGAGGACTAACCAGGACCTTCAGATAGAGTTGTATGAACACTGTCTGTATAGTCCACTTTTAGGTTAACCTAACCTTGTAATTTTTTAAAAGTAAAATATAAAAAACATATCTGTAATGAAATCTAATAGGTAATCATAAGAAGTTAGTGCTTGTTTTTTGTTCCATAATAATTGAAATTGAATCAATCCATTAATTTTAGGCTCTGTCCTTTGGCATTGAGCTGTTTTTAAAGACAAGTGATTTGTTTTCGTCTTGATTAAGTTTAATTAATGATTTTTAGCGAATTTCCCCTATAGGGAAGAAGCTATTACCGTAGTCGGCATGGTAAGACCTAGGCCCGGGACCATGATAACTTTTCGTTTTGAGGTCCCCAGACCCCAAAAACACCATTCGTTCGAAACTGTATATATATATATATATATATATCTATATATATATATATATATATATATATATGTGTCCGTGAGCACGATAACTCTCGTAAAAATTATCCGATTTTGATGAAATTTGGTATAAACGTGTAAAGCAACATTTATGACTTTAAGTTCGAAAACCAGCCAGATCGCTCCATCCAAAGGGGTATTTTGGGGGGGTTTTGTACCCCAAAAATGGGTTTTTCGAATTTTGTACATATAATTTTGGAAATAGTCAAATTTTAGTTTTTTTCATTGGATTCAGCTTAAAAAAACACACAATTCGGTATTTTGATCATTTCTCTACGTCAATTGGTTACCGAGATATTGAAAGTGCTAAACACAGTACGTTGTCTAATGTTATTCTTATGGAGGAAAAGAAAAATTTTATATCTCGCTTATTTATGAACGTATACTGACGAAACATGGTATACGGCTTCATCTGGTTGTGGACCATTGATATTTGCTCAAAAAAACAATTTTTTTCCAAAGGCTCCCGTAGCAGCAAACCTGCGTACTCAGCCCCATGTTATTCTTATGGAGAATAAGTAAGTGTTATCTCCCTTAATTATGAAAATAAATTAATGAAATTTGGTATGTGGCTTTACCTACATGAGTTATATTGACATTTGTATAAAACCCCATTTTTTGTGTTCCTTGCTTCAGCAAACCTGCATACTCAGCCGCCATGTTATTCTTATGGAGAATAATTAAAATGTCATAAATCGTTTGTTTATGAATGTATATTGATGAAACTTGGTATGTGGCTTTATGTGGTATTAAGACACATATATATGCATTGGAAATTCGCTGAGTACGCAGGTTTGCTGCTACGGGGGTATTTTAATAATTTGTTATATTTTAAAACTTTATTTAAGACTTGGCTTCATCATGTTGTTACTAACTGATTGTTTTTATTAGGACTATTAGTGTTAAAATTAATGCTAAGATATGTTAGTAAATACATTTTGTGTGGTAAGTAAGTAGGCTAATGTTTTACCATGTAATAGGCCTTTTAAATATTAAAATAAAGTTTATTTTAACTTATAGGCCTAAATTTAATTTAATTTTTTCCATTCGTAGAAAGATGTAGCTTAGGCCTAAACATAATATACATAGGATAGGATAACATAGGATAAATAAATACCCCCGTCGCAGCAAACCTGCGTACTCAGCGAATTTCCAGTGCATAATATATGTCTTAATACCATATAAAGCCGCATACCAAGTTTCATAAAAATATATTCATATATAAGCGATATATACAATTTTAATTATTCTCTATAAGAATAGCATTGGTGATGAGTACATAGGTTTGCTGAAATAGGAACACAAACAATTGGTTTTTATGCAAATATAAATATAATTTAACTAGGTGAAGCCACATACCAAGTTTAATCAATATTCAATCATAAGTAAGCACTATATAACATTTTAATTATTCTCCATGAGAATAACATGGGAGATGAGTAAGCAGGTTTGCTGCAACAAGAAACTAAAAAAATGGGTTTTTATGCAAATATCAATATAATTCAACAAGGTGAAGCCACATACCAAGTTTTATTAATTTATGTTCATAATTAAGGGCTTCATTACATTTTACTTATTCTCCATAAGAATAACATGGGGGCTGAGTACGCAGGTTCGCTGCTACGGGGATAATCATCAAAAAATCAATTTTTTGTGCAAATATCAATATACCAGTACTACGTGACCCCACGTGCCAAGTTTCATCAATATACATTCATTAATAATGGAGATATCAAATTTTATTTATTCACCATAAGGATAACATTGGACAACGTACTGTGTTTAGCACTTTGAATATCTCTGCAACGGTTGGACGTAGAATCACAATTTAAACACCAAAATGATTGTTTTGTGGAGCTGAGTTGATTGGTAAAAGCAAATGTGAAGTTTACATTAAAATTATCTTAGGAAAGGCCAAAAACCTTTTTCCCATAAGATTAACATAGGAGATTTTATGAGCAGGTTTTTTTGGATTTTCTCCGCAACCACTTAACCTAGCTTAATAATTCAAAATACCATATTATTTGTTTTTTTAAGCTCTATAACATGGTCTAAACCAAAATTGAGTGTTTTAAAAATGTTATGGTAAAAATTCAAAAAAACTGATTTTTGGAAAATTTAAAACCCCCATAAACCCCCCTTCCCATGGCCCGATTTTTCTGGTTTTCAAACTTAAAGTCATAAATGTCACTTTACACATTTGAGCCAAATTTCATCGAAATCGGACGTTTTTTACTCAAGTTATCGCATTCACGGACATATATATATATATATATATATATATATATATATATATATATATATAAATTTGAACAAATAGTGTTTTAGTCATCTGGGGACCTAAAAAAAAAAATTGTCTTGGTCTCGGGCTTAAATCTTACCATGAGACCTACGGTAATAGCTTCTTCCCTATAGGGAAAATTCGCTAAAAGGAGGAAATAAAATAAAAAACTGAGATTATTTTTTAATGAAACTGTTAATACCGTAAAGGCTTAATACCATATAGGCTATATTACTTCCGAAGAAATTTTTGACAATGTAAAAAACATGAAAAATTCTAAAAGTTGTGATTTTTATGACATGTCTAACAACTTTATTAAACAAACAATTTTAGCATTTTTACATTCACTCACCTTCCTGTTTAACTACTATTTGCAGAGTGGATACTTCCCCGATGAATTTAAAATTTCAAAAGTTGTACCTGTCTTTAAGAAAGGAGATACATCTGATCCAAATAATTACCGTCCAATATCATTAATTCCAACACTTGCAAAGGTGTTGGAATTTTAGCGAATTTCCCCTATAGGGAAGAAGCTATTACCGTAGGTCTCATCGTAAGACTTAAGCCCGAGACCATGATAACTTTTTGTTTTGAGGTCCCCAGATGCCAAAAACACTATTCGTTCAAATTTATATATATATATATATATATATATATATACATATATATCTATATATGTGTCCCTTAACACGATAACTTGAGTAAAAAACGTCCGATTTTGATGAAATTTGGCTCAAATGTGTAAAATGACATTCATGACTTTAAGTTCGAAAACCAGAAAAATCGGACTATGGGAAGGGGGGTTTATGGGGGTTTTAAATTTTCAAAAAATCAGTTTTTTTGAATTTTTACCATAACATTTTTAAAACACTCAATTTTGGTTTAGACCATGTTATAGAGCTTAAAAAAACAAATAATATGGTATTTTGAATTATTAAGCTAGGTTAAGTGGTTGCGGAGAAAATCCAAAAAAACCTGCTCATAAAATCTCCTATGTTAATCTTATGGGAAAAAGGTTTTTGGCTTTTCCTCAGTTTATTTTAATGTAAACTTCACATTTGCTTTTACCAATCTTTTCAGTTTCACAAAACAATCATTTTGGTGTTTAAATTGTGATTCTACGCCTAACCGTTGTAGAGATATTCAAAGTGCTAAACACAGTACGTTGTCCAATGATATCCTTATGGAGAATAAATAAAATTTGATATCTGGATTATTTATGAATGTATGTTGATGAAACTTGGTATGTGGCTTCACGTAGTACTGGTACATTGATATTTGCACAAAAAATTGATTTTTTGTTGATTATTCCCGTAGCAGCAAACCTGCGTACTCAGCCCCCATGTTATTCTTATGGAGAATAAGTAAAATGTAATGTCTCCCTTAATTATGAACATAAATTAATAAAACTTGGTATTTAGCTTCACCTGGTTGAGTTATATTGATAATTTTATAAAAACCCATTTTTCTGTTCCTGGTTGCAGCAAACCTGCTTTCTCAGCCCCCATGTTATTCTTATGGAGAATAACTATAATGTTATATAGCGCTTATTTATGATTGAATATTGATGAAACTTAGTATGTGGCTTCGCCTAGTTAAATTCTATTTATATTTGCATAAAAACCAATTGTTTCGGTTCCTTCTTTCAGCAAACCTACATACTCATTACCAATGTTATTCTTATGGAGAATAATTAAAATCGCTTTTATGTGAATTTATTTTTATGAAACTTGGTTTGCGGCTTTTTGTAGTATTAAGACATATATTATGCATTGGAAATTCGCTGAGTACGCAGGTTTGCTGCGGCGGGGGTATTTAGTTTTTAACTAGGTTTATGAGTTTTTTGAAGTAAATTACCTGTTTAGTAAATCTCAATTTGGTTTCCAAAAACAATGTTCCACCATAAATGCAATAGACTCGGTAATAAATCAAATAATGAACATTTTTGAAAACAATAGCTTTGCATGGGGAACATTTTGTGACCTCAGCAAAGCTTTTGAGTGTGTCTCATTTAAGATACTCTAAAAAAACTGGAACACTACCAAGTTTGGGAATGAACTAAACTTTTTTATCAGTTATCTTGAAGGGAGAAGACAGTCAGTTTTCATAGGGGGTGAGTGGTCACAGATCACTGAGATTTCATGTGGAGTGCCCCAAGGGTCAATTCTTGGTCCGTTGCTTTTTATACTTTGCATAATTGATCTGACTGCAAATCTAAATACTTCAACTTATATGTATGCAGATGGCACTGTTTTGTTACTTTAAACTCCAATATTATTGAACTTCAAAAATCAGCTGCTTCCACACTTAATCAAGCTTCATTCTAATAACTTTTTTCTTAACAATGAAAAAACCCAATCTATAGTGTTCACCCTGAAAAATATGGCTATGTAGAACTCAGCACCACAGAATACAGTTGTAAAGAACTTAGGAATGATGCTAGACAGTCAACTTAACTGGGCTCCACATGTAGATCTAGTGGCTAAACAAATTTCTCGTGTTGTCTTTTTGTTGAAAAACTTTTTGATTATGTTGCTTTTCAGTATGTGTTGATTGACGTCCTATTTTGCTTATTTCAAATCAATAATAAGATATGGCTTAATTTTTTATGGAAATTCCTCAAAAATAAAAAATATCTTTTTAATTCAGAAAAAGGTTTTTAGACATCTTACAAATTCTTCACGGAATGCACATTGCAGACCCTTATTCAGGAAAATACAGATTTCAACAGTTTACAATTTATACATATATGACCTCATTTTGTACTAGGTTAAGAATTTTAGCTGCTATAATTTAAGAGAACGAATTCACACCTACTCCACTAGGAATCAAACAAAAGTTGAAGTACCATATTGTAGGCTTACAAAAACTCAGTCTAATCATGTTGTTGTAGGTGTGAAGCTAAACTTCCACAAACTTTTCTTTCCTTATCTTTTAGTGTTTGTAAAAAATGATTATATAATTGGTTATTAGAAAATCCATTTTATTCAATAGATGAGTTTTTAAATTTTTCTATTAAAATTATTGTAATGTAGAGATACCGATTTTGTGTAAATTGTGTGTACAGATTTAATACTTGTTACATTGTTGTTTCTGATTTTTTTATAAAACTCAATGTATTGACATTGTCCATAACCTTCATTTGTGTTGATCAACAATAAAATATTCTTATTCTAACTTAAGAATGAGTGGCACCAAATTGAATAACTTTTTTTCGTTAATATGCAACAACTCTTATATTTACCCCGATAATTTTGCCCCAAAACTAACAATTAATTTTAATTTAATGTTTTCCCATAAGCCATGTTATATAAATACCAGCAATAACTGAAAGTCCCATATTAGGAATAATGTAGATAGGCCTATTAGTTAATTTAGTTATTATTTTAAGAGAGGAAAAATACCAAATAGCCTAGTAATAAATATATAATAGCCTATATTACCATGTAACAAAATTGCTTCATAACTATTATCAATCTATTTTAATAATTCCAAAATTCCAAAATTTAGCTCTTTAGCAGTTTTCATATAGTGTGTAAGTGACAGTGGGCATCAAGAGCCAAAAGTGATTCAGTAAACCATGACATGTGTGAATTATTGCAACAATACCAGCATCTTTCTTCTCCTAGGCAATGGTCTGGTGTTAAGACATATTATTAAACGAGTTCGCACGCAGCACGCTGACGTGAGGGAAGTGAATTTCTACATTAAAAACTATAAAAACTGAAAATCAGATAAAAACATACATTTATTCCAATTTTTATTCAAATCTGAAAATATTGATTTTTTGGCTGTTCTGATGCTCCTGGTTCTATTTACCTGCAATGCTGGGAATACAATTCTGCACATTTTAAGGTTAGGAGAAGGTCCAGTCCGGCTTTAAAGTAGGCGTGAGGTTGTTGGGGATGATAAAAGTACACCAACAAATGAATAATAGGCTTTTCTAATGTAAAACCCCCATAAGACAACGTACTGTGTTTGGTCGATACACATTTTCTTTAATAACTCGGTAAATATTTATGCTAGAATGACGAGAGAGAGCTTAAAAGTTTCGCCACACTAATTTCCATCTTTTTACATGCGTTAATTTCACATCCGGGGCTTTTCTGACCCATTTTTGGCCCAAAAACTCGAAATTTGAAAGATTAATCCCCATAAAAGGGGTTTAGAAGAGTTTTCCGATTGTTTTGCCCAACAAACGTGTCCAGCTGATTATAGAAAGGAACTTCTCTACCAAATTTTAAGTAAATCGGACAAAAATGCGACCGCTAGAGTGCATACACATATATATATGTCTATATATACATACATACTAGGAACATACATACATACATATATATATATATATATATATATATATATACAATTTTGAACGAACCCCCAAAACTTGTTCAGGGGGTCACGTTAAACTTCTATGGTGGTCCCGGGCTTAAGTTTCACCGTGCGGGTCATGCTAATAGTTCACTTTCCATAGGAAATTCACTAAAAAGTGGGTAATTTTCCCAATGTAATAAATTCCCCTTAATTCAGTATTTGGGCACTAACAGTCCATATTTTAGATAGAAAGAAGAGCTACAGGCCTTTATTTTACCCTTAGTAAAGGCTGAGAAGAGTTTTAAAACCTTTAGCGAAGAGTTTGAAGTTTTGGTGAGATCCATGGTGTAAGTAAGCCAGGTGTGCTTTTCAGCCGGACGAGTTTGAGACCGTTCTGCGCATTAGGATGTGACGTCACCTTGAGGGTAAATCGCCTCGCGCGCATTTATTTCAGTGTGACGCTGCTCGATTAACATCAACATTTGGAACAGTTAGAATTGGGAAAGAATTCTGAAACTTCATATGGATATCAATCATAAGTGTACGATGCGTGTTGTGGAAAAATATTTGTTAATTGTACAAAATAAACTGTGAAATAATTCTTTGTACTTGGGCTTTTTTAAACTAAACATAAAAAAGTTAGTCGGCTACCAAATCTCGTACTATGTGGTCAGAAGCATCCGACCAGCGGGAAAGTTTTAGAGAAATGTTCAAATTTAACATTATTAAAAACTATATTCCGTTAGAGATGTTATTTCCTGAGATATGCATAATTATCTGAGCATGTGATTGGAACACGTGCTGCGAGTCAAGCCAGTTACCATATATTAATCATGCATTGCTATCAAACACATAATTTAGTTTTACGAATATCGTAATGATGATATTATTATTCATTTATTTATGTTTTTATGAAAGCAAATTTGTATTTTGTTAACTGCAGTATGTTTTTTCGCATTAATTTGTATTAAAATCTACTACAATGCTTACTCGATTTAAATACGGATTGTTTTGTGATAGGTGTAACATAACCAAAGCTCATTTAAAGTGCTGTAAATCGTTATCGAATAACTAAAATCACAGTTTGCATGTAACAGTTGAGATAACAAGTTGTCTTTAACGCAAAGAAATGTATAAAATAGTATACCGTTGTAAAATATGGACTCAGTTTTAAAATAAGTTAGTGATTATTTTATAATATAATCAGCTAGCATTAGCATTAAGTGATTAAAATATAAAAGTGTTTCACTGTTTTAATACCATAAATAAAAACGCTGACATTTAAGTTCACGAATATTAACCCAATTGTATACGTTTTCGTGGTATGCGGCCACTGGTGCCTAGTTGCAGTCCTTGTTGGTACACGGCTAATGTCTGTCATAACAATGCAGCAAAGGGGCCGCATACTATGAAAACTCACACAATTTGGTTAATTTTCGCTCAATCTTCTTAGATAAGGTATCGATAGATTTGTAACAAAACTATCTAAAACAAACTATTCTTGTAAAATATTTATTTAAGTAGCAGTTTTTAAGTTATTACAAAAATAGGAATTAAGTTGGTTGCAATTTTGTTTTTGGTTATTAGAAAATATTTATAATCTTTTTATCGCTTTGCCTACATATTATAAAAGACTATACAAAATTTAAATTTTGTATGTTTAACTGTATTTTATAAAAATATTAAGTGGAAAAAAATGGCGGCTGAGTAAGTAAATGGAGACTTTCGGACAATTTAAATTATGATAGTTACATTTGCTTTTGGCCCTGAAACAATGCCCTAAAATATCGGTAAGTTCTTCTGAAACACCCTGTAGAATACAAAGCAACTCCATGCACATTGTAGCTACATTTTATCGGATAGAAATGCGTGGCCTTTTTATCGCAGCTCCCTCGGCTGAGCGGGCGCTCCGTTGCCGCTCGGTATAATTCCCCGTAGGTAAGAAAATAATTCTTTTATCGAAATCTAATCGATACTTCAGTTAAATTTTAACTTTTCCCTAAAACTTTCCCGCAGATCGGACAAACCTGACCAAACAATATGTGATTTGGTATCCGACTATCTTTTTCGTGTTTAGTATAACAAGTTTTAAAGTTTGTTGGGTGGTTCAATGGTTTATATTTGAAATAAATTAATACAATTTAGATCATAAGCATCCTATGTTAATAGTCAATGACTATGCAAAGTTTCAGGTTTTTTCTCGATTCTAACTATTTCAAATCACAATTTTATTAGAGTAGCGTCCCTCTGCTCGAAATGGTTGCGAGGCTGTTTACCCCCAAGGTGACAAGGATGTGACATACCCCGCCCCGCCCGGCCATGATGCGCAGTAGCACACCTGGCTTACTTACACCATTGGTGAGATCTACCCTTTTCTTGTCAATGGAAGCCATTTCAGGTTTAGGCCATCAACTTTTCAAGAACTATCAAAGTAATTAAAGTCAAAACCAAACAGATCATTAACCAAAAACTTTCAGTAACTTATCAAGAAGAATTATAAATTAATTTTAATATCAAGTCTTATTCAACTTGAAAACATTTAATATCAAGTTAAATTAATAGACTACTAGTTATTTATTGAGAGAGCCTTCTTACATTTGGACTTTAAAAGCTTTCCAGTTAACAGTAACTTTTTCACCTGCTATTGAGCGATATTCAATTATTCAGATTCCAAGTCATAATTTATCAATAACATTATTTCATATTATGTTTGATTACCAAGAGTTATCAAAGTGTGTAAAAGATCATAAGAATACATTCTATCAAGCCGCATGAGTTCCCCACCTGAGATCCCTATAAGAGCCCTTGTAAACCTGAGACATTAAAGACTAATATCAAAGTAAATAATAGAGTTTCTCCGGTTTTGTACAACATTTTATTAGTCCCTTCTTTTTATTTCAAAGTTCACCAATATTATAAGTTTTAAAATAAATGTAAGTTTGTTTCTGTATCACTGAGTATTTATTGTTTGGCTGGGACACCATTATTTAGTGAAGAAGAAACCAGAGTCAGTTAGTTTGATATTACCCATAAGCCCTTGCATGAAATAGCAGCCGAGCTAAGAACACCTGAGATTGATTTTGTAAACATTTGAGATAGGTTAAGTAGAAAGAAAAGAATAGTTAAGGATTTATTAACAGTTAAGAGTAACTTACCAGAAATAAAAGTATAGAAATAAAATAAAAAGTATTAATAAAAAAGAGTGGGTAGTTACAAATGTCAGGACAAGGTTTTTATAAAAGAAAATTTTGTGTCCGATCTGTCCCACTGGCCTTCAATGTTTATTTGATTTTATCGTTAGTTACACCAAACAGCTGTTAACAAGGATTATATCTAAACATACTTGAATGGCAACCGGGAGGCGAGTAAGCGAAGCGAACGAGCTCATCTTCAAATTTACCGAGTATTTGACATAAAGCAAATTCAATGACATTAGGACAGGACAACGTCTGTCGGGCCAGCTAGTGAATTAATAATATATGATTACTTAAGTGAAATTAGTAGCTAATTTTATTATTATGAGAATGGGAAAGTAATATTTCTTGTTGTACAATACTGAGTCTTTTACTGTTTAGGACTCTAGACCAGCTGCCGAATTACAAGTCAGTTGCAGTTGGAGACAAGTTAAAGGTTTACTACGGACCTACTCACGAGTCGAAAGTTACTTACGAGGCTAAGGTAAGGACTAAACCGTGTGAGGACCATAGTCAGCATGATAAGACCTAGGCCCAGGACCATGGTAACTTTTTGTTTTGAGGTCCCCAGATGCAAACAAATTATTTTCAAATTTTTATATTTTTATTCTTACAGACAGGGTATCTTGGGGTCAACAAAAAAAAAAAATTATTGGGCCTATCTCGCTTCATTTTCCAATTGCGTTTCTGGACATGTTTTAAATTGATACTTCATGTCAAATTATATAGTTTTGTGTATGGTTGTTACATGTACAGTATGTTTTGAATAAACAACACCAGTTGCATTGTTTTACTCCTGTGCAGCATGCTTCACCATGGCCAATCAAATTGATGTACATTCAGTGTCCTAGAAGTACAAGTAATCTTAGCCAGAATGCTCTGATTGCATCTTTCACTAAGCTAAAGTATGCCAAACTTTGAAATCTAAATTAGTCACTGGCTAATCATGCTGCACAGCAATGCAAACTCATGATTAGTCACCAGTGACTCAGGTCGCAAAATCGGACAGAACTTAAATAAATGTACATGATGCAGCAAATGTGTTAATCGATATGTCTTAGGAGAACTGAAAGATTGAGCCCTAGCCAAACATAAATTGTGGCTCTGACCTACTCAAAAACCTGCTGCAGTAATATAAAGGATTCTCTTCTTTCCATTGGACCATCAAGAGATTATATCCATAAATAGTCTAATAAAACTTGAAATTCAAAATTTTCGAAAATGAACAATATTCTAATGATTCTCTTCAAACGTGTGTATATTTTAGCATTTCACTAAGCTTATGTTTTAAACCGTGCACAACTTAAGCTATATTCCCAATTATTTTGAATATTCTATTATTGTATTGAAAAAAAGATTAAATGTTATGTTTCAAGAGGTCCCATAAATTCTTTAAGTTTTATTTTGAATAAAGTTTCCGGAGGGTAAATGTAGATGACCAAGGCTAAAGTGAATCACATATGACATTAGTCGTCAGTGCTGTTGCTCTGATTTATACAGTGTTGGGGAAAATTCTGGAATATATGGAATGGAACAAAAAATATTCAGTATAATAAAGGCCTAATGAAACTTTTCGGCCATGTATTTGCCACTACAACCAATCCTTTGATACTTTTAACTTTAGGTCATTGGGAGATGGCTACAAATCAAAAAGTTGTAAGAAAGCCAAGGTTGATGTTCACCTCATTTTGAGTTCATCACCGGAAAGTTGCCGGACGCATCACAAAACTTTTTTCATAAGACCAATGTTAATTTTGTGTCTAAAACAACTCTTTTACCTGATCGTCACATACAATTAATTTTGATGTCAAATTTCCTTGTCCTTGTGAAACAATTTGAAATATAATTCGTAATATAAATATCATTTGAAAAAGAATTTGTGAAATACAGTTTTGATTTTAGATTTTGTTAATTAATTAACCCTAGGAGTGGCCCAGTGCTAATGTGTGGAATGGCAGGCCAAATTTGTCGATTTTGCAGACCTTTATTTGAAAATTTGTATAAATTCAACCGTGGAAGTAAACCTAGCCAACCTTATATTCATTTTGATCGGAAAGAACAGGGGAACAGGGGGGGGGGGGTATTCTAGAAATACTAAAATAATAAAGATCTAGAAAGGTAATTTTTTCGGTAAAGTGAAAAGAAGAAAAAAATAGAATTTTATTTTTGAAATTTCAAAAGTAGCCTCGGTGAATTTTTTTCTACATATTTTTTATGGAAAATTCATTATATACATTTTGTAAACAATCTTAATTCCCTACATATAAATATATAACATGTTGTGGAAATAATTTGTAAGTTTTAGGGGCGTAATATAATAAATAAACGGAAACCCGAAATATATGTAAACTGTACGGTGTTAGTTTGTATTGTAAATAAGTCATGTAATATATGTATATACTAATAATGATATATACATATTTGTAAAGCTAATGAAGTAAGGAATCCAAAAAAGCCATAAAGTTGAAGGTACAAAATTGTTATCACTTATAAATAAATGTAAATAAAAGAAGTTTTGCTATTTTTGTGTATTTGTAAAAAAACAATTCCACAGTATTTAGTATATAACTTTTGTCAAATGTTTTACCCCCAAATCAATATAAACATGTTGTAGTACATTCAATTCCCTGCGTAGAAATATATAACATGTTATACATAGAATACATAGGAATATACATATAAATAAAAAACTAGGATACCACTAGCCTACCAGATAAATAATCCAATTAGCATACGACACCTAGACGCAACATCAGGAAAGTCTTTCATCTCAATATCACTGCCTATACTACTCTCTAAATCGTCATCAGTGTCACTAACACTTTCTTCAAGAGCACCCCGAATGTCACTACAATCCATTTTTGCGTAAATTCGGCTAAATAAATAACTAAAACACTTACACAACTGACAGCGGTCAAACAATAACATAGCGCGCCATTTTGGACTGGGACTTGGACATTGCATATTTCAGATGTCATATCATATTGTCAACAAAAACACAACACATCGAGACAGATATAAGAAAAAAGCCTGAAATCTGCTGCTTACAGTGATACCAAATACAATACACAGTTTGGAGCGAGCCAAACAAACTGACTGAGACTTCGTTAACAGCAAACAGCTGCTCAGTTGCCGATTAGGTAAAAATGTGACTAATGAAATAATTCCTTGGTGATGAGCCAGAATAAAACAGTCCTGCCAACGGCAAAACTAAATTACTCTACATTTCTTCCTCTTCAAAATAACATATCATTTGACTAGTAACTATAACTTACATTAGATATAAATCCGATTTTCCTGATGCCCTCTTTCGGCCATCTGCTATTGTACAAAGAAACCAAAAACACCTGTTTTCAAAAAATCATATGATCTGTCTAATCAATATTTCGTTCAAAAAATCAATACCAAAATAAAGCGCAACTCTTTAGCAGTGCATTGGTACCAACCGCAACTTCCCTCAACAAAAATTACCCGAGCTGGGTAATTTCAAAAAAGTCGTGTTTTGACATTTTCCTAGCATCGGCTGCAAGAATCGCATCGCGCCAAAAATTCATTTGATTTCTAATCGTGACATTGTATAGCTGCTACAGGGTTTGTTTATGTAATGAAATGAAAGTTCAGAATATTATCTTTCGAATGATATATATATTGTTCACTTTTGAGTTGATTATTAGTGGTTTTTTTTATGTTACAAAATTTTCGGTCCCGAATGGCCGATTCTCGGCCCCTGCCACAGTAGGCTGCACAGAAAAGGGCGGAATCTCGGCCATTGGCCACTGCTAGGGTTAATGAGATTCTGTACAATAATTCAATTGAAAATTAATCAATTTATTACAAAATTATAATGCCTAAATTAAGGCAATCGAACATGTAATTCTCTCGAGAACCACCCTCACCTTTATTTTGTCACCTGCACGAATGTTACGGAGGCTCAAAATTAACATTGGCCTTATGGAACAAAACTCCAAGATGGCATCTGGCAACTTCCGGTGATAAGACACTTACAGGACTTATTGCTTCTTACATCTTTTTACAATTTCCTTGTGACTTTTGGTTTGTGGCATTGTACAATACTATGCAAGACCTAAAGGGTCGTCCATTAGAGAACGGTATAATCGTCAAAATACAGTTGTGTTGAAAATTCGCTTTCATTAGGAATGCAGACTACTGTGATGTGTGTGTGTGTTGAAGGTGCTAAACCTGAAGGAGGAGGACCATGAGACACTGTACCTGGTGCACTACACAGGATGGAACACGAGGTATGACGAGTGGATCAAACGGAGCAGGATAGCGGATAACCTGAGCTGGTCCCCGGGCCGCGCCAAACGCACCCGCCAGCAGCAGATGCAGGTATAGGCTAACAGTAGAGCTTTATTACACTTCACTAACAATTTTGTAAGCTTTTTTCATAATTTAAGCGACTCTTAGTTATAAATTATATTTTCAAATCAATTTGTAAAATTTCATAGCCTATACAAAAAAAATTCATACACTCAGCCTCAAGTAAATACCTACTAATTAACCTCAACAGCAAAAAATGAATAGGTTTTTGAGGTGAGAGAGTGTTTAGTAACTTGGACACTATTTTCCCATTTAATCAACAAAATGACAATAGTGAGATTTAAATTGTAATACAGAGTATGGAAATTAAGGAATTCATTATATAGCTTATTATGTAACATTGAGTTTCAAAACGTTGTTTGTCCACAACCAAAATGTTATTGTAGCCTATTGAAATTGAAAATTAACCAATATTTATTTTTGTTTTCTGTTTAGAACTAAGTATCTTAATCTAATAATAATTAAATCCTGTTTTTAGCGAATTTCCCCTACAGGGAAGAAGTTATTACCATAGTCGGCATGGTAAGACCAGGCCTGGGACTATGATAACTTTTCATTTTGAGGTCCCCAAATGCCAAAACTCCATTCGTTCAAAACTGTATATATATGTGTGTGTGTGTGTCCATGGGTGCGATAACTCTCGTGAAAATGGTCCGATTTTGATTAAATTTGGTACAAACATGTCAAGTAACATTTATGACTTTAAGTTTGAAAATCAGCTAGATCAATGTATCCCAATGGGTATTTATGGGTGTTTTGTACCCCAAAAATGGGTTTTTTGAGTTTTTTACATATAATATTTTAGTAAATCAATTCCATTATTAAATTCAGCTTTAAAAAAAATTTGGTGTTTTTATCTTTTCTCTACATCAATTGGTTACAGAGATATTGAAAGTGCTAAACACAGTACGTTTTCCAATGTTATCCTTATAGAGATTAAGAAAAATTTGATATCTTACTTATTTATCAACTTATCCTGACGAAACTTGGTATATTGCTTCATACTATTGTGGTCTATTGATATTTACACGAAAAACTATTGTTTTGCTGATAGTTCCCGTAGCAGCAAACCTGCGTACTCAGCCCCCATGTTATTCTTATGGAGAATAAGTTAAATGTTATCTCCCGTAATTATGAACACAAATTAATCAAATTTGGCTTCACATAGTTGAGTTATACAACAATTTGCACAAAAACCCATTTTTTGTGTACCTTGTTTCAGCAAACCTGCATCCTCAGACACCATGTCATTCTTACAAGAATAACACGTTTCCTGATCCTGTCTTAACCTTGGAAAGTAGTTAGTAGGTTAGTGTGATGAATAATCACATTTATAAACTAAATACCCCCCGTCGCAGCAAACCTGCATACTCAGCGAATTTCCAATAGAGATATAAATGTCTTAATACTACATAAAGCCACTTACCAAGTTTCATAAAAATATATTCATAAATAAGCAATTTATACAATTTTAATTATTCCCCATAAGAATAACATTGGGGCTGAGTACGCAGGTTTGCTGCATCAAGGAACACAAAATATGGATTTTTATGCTAATATCAATATAACTCAACAAGGTGAAGTCATATACCAGTTTTCATTCATTTATGTTCATAATTAAGGGAGACATAGTATTTTATTATAATCCATAAGAATAACATGGAGCTGAGTACGCAGGTTTGCTGCTGCGGGAGCCTTTGACAAAAAATTTTGTTTGAGCAAGTATCAATGCGCCACAACCAGATGAACCCTGAAAGTTTCATCAGTTTACATTCATAAATAAGCGAAATATAAAATTTTTCTTTTCCTCCATAAGAATAACATTGGACAACGTACTGTGTTTAGCACTTTCAATATCTCGGTAACCAATAGACGAAGAGGAATGATCAAAATACCAAATTGTGTGTTTTTTTAAGCTAAATCCAATGGTAAAAACTAAAATTTGACTATTTCCAAAATAATAGGTACAACATTCAAAAACCCCATTTTTGGGTTACAAAACCCTCCAAAAATACCCCTTCGGATAAAGCGATCTGGCTGGTTTTCGAAATTAAGGTCATAAATGTTGATTTACACGTTTATACCAAATTTCATCAAAATCGGATAATTTTTACGAGAGTTATCGTGCTTACGGACACACACACACATATATATATACAGTTTCGAAAAAATGGGGTCTGGGGACCTCAAAACGAAAAGTTATCATGGTCCCGGGCCTAGGTCTTACCATGCCGACTACGGTAATAGCTTCTTCCCTATAGGGAAAATTCTCTAATACAAGAATACATTTATAAATACAAGAATAGTCTTCAACTACTGATGAACTATTAATTGTTATTACCTTATAAACCTGCTTTATAAAGGGCGTTATTTAAACAATAGTAAAATTAGGGATACAATTTGGAATAAATACGGTTTTTTGTGTAATTGGCTGCCCCTGAATAAGAAAACCCAGTTTTTAAGATAATATTTTTTATCACATCTATGAAAATACTCGATAATAGGTCATTCAAGTCAATCCAAACCTTAATTTGAAGCTTCAGAGAGTGTTAAATAATACTTTAAGTCATTGGCCTTAACTATGTAGGCCCTAATGTTCATTCCAGTTTTAAAATTAAAGCTTTGAGGTAACCATTTAGGTCCATAGGCCTTACAGTAAGTACTGAGTATATTAGCATTTTCAGAAATTAAGTTGAAGTACGAACACAACATTTTAAAGAGTTATTTTAAGAGTTTGGGCGAGTATTACTACTCATTAAGATAACACTAATAACGTGTCAATGTAGGCTTCACTCATTTAATTTAGATTGAATAACCAAACTTATGCAGTGTTACACAACATCAGTTGCTTTTAATTTTGTAAACTAAGCCTCTTCTTAGTACCTCTAAAATATACAATCTGACCCTAAACAATTTTTACTAGAAAATTGTAAATTTACAGATTCGTTCAGATTCTTTGTTGTATTTTGTTATTGGAAGTGCAGTAGGCATTTAATTCCTTTAGAGTATCACCAACTGTTTATTTATATGTACTAAAATCTTATAAAAATTGTCTTTACAAAAGTTGAAACTTTCTTACCATTGTTAAACATGTGTATATTTGTTTTTGCAATAGTTAAATACATTAAATATTTACATAAGGTTTTTGGTTTTTGAAGAGATAAACTACCCTCACTAACTTTTAATTTAAGTAAGATACAATGTACGCTTAAGAAATTTGTTTTTCAAGAGACCGTTAACAATTTTGCTTTCAATATCAATAAATATGAATCTCACTATTGTGAGCAGCATTCGCAGAACCGAGGGATGAAGAGGTCCAAGAGCAGGAGTGGTGGTTGTGGCGGTGAGGCGAGTGGAGGGGGAGGGGGTGGCCGCTCCACTACGCCGTCGTCTGTTACGTCGTCTTCCAGCCGCACCAAGAGTCCTGCTGTCAGTGGCACGCCGCGCTCTGCTAGGTCCCGCGGGCGTACCCGCCGCGCTTCTGGACACACGCACACAGGTGAGGATCAGGTCACAATAAACCCACGGTTAGGTTTGTTAAAAATAGTAGGGCAAAAAAGTAAATGGTATTTTTATCTTAAATTAATTATCAAGCTGTCCCCCGGACCGGAAACTCAGGGAAAATTGGGAATTATCCGGGAATTTTTTAACCTGAAAATGCAGGCAATATTCAGGAATCAACCAGAATTCACAAATTCTATATAGAACACCCTTTTCTACCTTACTCGGTGGATAAGAGGCCATCCATAAATTAGAACTTGAGTTTTTGTACATTTTCATACCCCCCCCACACCGTCAGAATTCGGTACCCCCTGCTTGGAAAAAAACAAACATAATTGGTAACTGAATTATAAGAAATATTTAGAAAATAATACAACAGTATTTCAAATTTTATTATTTCCTATGTGCTGTTGTTCAAAACAAACCTGTTAGTGTGACCCGTTTATGGTTTTAGCTTTTATTACTAAATTCCTGTTTTAAGTACTGTGCAAGTTAAAAACACAGTTGTTATAATTTAATTAAAAAAAGAACTTGTAAATCAGTTAAGATATTTAAAATAGTTTATTTACTTGTTCTAACCTTTTAATGCTTACTTTTATTTCCTTTAATTTTATCAAAGTTTGTTAAATTTTACAAAATTGGTTAAAAATTAATATTTAAAAAAATTTAATTTAAGTTAATTCCCCTCCATCCATCTTCATATGACGTAATTTAGTATGGCCCCTAAAACACATTTCAGTCTTTATTTCTGGCTTATAGAATGCAGTTAAATATCCATTTGTGCTTAATCAAACCGAGCTACATAGCCGTTTGTGAGCAATAAATCCCTGAAAAATCGCCAATTTTTGCAGATAAAACATGCTCAGTTGTCACTTTTAGCCTTCAGTATGCTATCTAGCGATATTATGTAACCTGATTGCCAACTGCCATTTTCAAAATATAACATGTGGCTCAGTGTCCAATTCTAATACAGATTTCAGTATGTTTTACCTTTAAAGAGCAGTGGGGCTGTTTTTTTCTGTCGATAAATTGAAGTCCTTTTTTGGTGAAAAAAAGGTTAGATTGCTAATTTATATAAATAATATGCTCCTCAGTTGTCGTTTCAGGCTGACAAAACTCTTTCCAGCCTTGGCTCTAAAAAGTCTCTTGGCTGTAAAAAGCACTTTCAAAATGTCATTTTTGGCCTATAAGACAAGGTCTGGATGTATTTTTTTTCCAGATAAATTATGTTTTTTGTTATTTTTGGCACTTAAATTGTGGCGGATGGTCGTTTTTAGTCTATAAATGGCTATGAAATTTGTTGTTTTGATCCGATTGATCACAATTAAATTGCCGATTTTGTAATCTGATAACACGGGTTCTAATTAACGATCTTTGTTGATAAAACATAATTTTATTCCAATAACTTATGTACATCTATCTTTAATTGTTGATGAAATGCAGTCTGGATGCCACTTTGGGACTACAAATTATATTTAAATTGCCATATTCAGCCAGTTATATTACCAGTTCCAGTTGGCATTTTTGGCATAAGAAGTAAAACCACTCTTTTTGCTTGATAAAATTACCTGAAATGATAAAATATCAGTCTAAAAAAGTGGAATTGATTACGTGGTATAATATTTACTGCCTGGAAAAACGTGACTTACTGTCAGAAAAGGGGAATATACGGAAATTTTTAACATTCATTTTTGTGGACCCCTTATTCATATTAATTACTCATACATTATATAAGTGGTTGTGAAATAAATAGAAATTATTTTTATAAAGGGCAAACTTTTATATTATCTCTTTTACTCAAAATAAATTCAGTGTATTCAGCCTCGGAAACCCTGAAATTATGCATTAATTTTGCCACACAACTTTAGTGGAAGCCCTTTTGAAATTTAGGTCTTACATTAGGAACTATCAAAAATAACTATTTTACTACACTTCTGTTTTAAATCATACCATGTATTATTTACGGATGTGTGTTTTAGTATTGATATATTATGAATTAAAACAAAAAACATGTTTTTACATTAATAATTTTTTCTTAAGATCTAAATTTGTTTTTCACAGATTTGTCAGAATCAGAAGGAGACGACGATTATGAAAGTGATGAGCTAGATGTTTCTAGAGGGCCTGGCTGTAAAGACATAGAAAGTGATGATAAGGAATCAAAGGATGCCAAAGAGCTGTTGTTGGACAGAATGAGAAGTCGCACATACAGGCGAAGAGTGGAAAGTGGTTGTGAGAGTGAGGATCCTAGTAGGGACCCCAATTTGGATATTGACTATAGATCAAAGAAATGCAAAGTAGAAAGTGAAGAAGAAGGTCAGTTTGAAAGAACTAGGAGCAGAAGTGAAAAAAGAAAATCTGAAGAAGTATCAAAAAGTAATTCTATATCTGAAGACGTCAAGAAAGAAGGAACAGATGGATGTAGAAGTGATCGATTAAGAAGTAAAAGAAAGGCTGTTGAAGAAAAAATTGAAATTTTAAATGAGAGAGAAATAAAACAAGAGAAAGAAATAAAAGAAGATCTGAAGCCTGATGACACCAAAGTCCAAAAAGTTATTGATGATAAACGAAAAGTTGACTCAAAACCGTTTCCATTGGAACCAGAAAAAATGGACCATGAAGTACAAGAAGCAGATAACAAGAAGAGATTAAAAAGAAAACTAGATGAATTATCATTGGAAGAAGATAGTAAAGAACCGCCAACAAATGAGAGAAGGAGAAGTAGGAGAGTCACTCCGAGAAAAGAAGACTTAAAGATGCCCTCTAAAATTGAGGAAGAACAACCGAGGGGAAGAGAATTCGACTTAAACCAAATAAGGTCAGAGTTGAAAGGAATCACTCCTGCTGGAAAAGTTCCCATTGACGTTGTCACACTTGAAAAGGATGATGAAAATTATGATAAAGTGAGTGTTGAAAGTAGTAATACAGAAGAAGAAGAATCCAAAATAGTTATTTCAGAGACAAAAAGCATCATTCCTGAAGATATATATGAATTTAAAGAACCAGAACCATTTGAGTTTGAAGTAAGATCGAAGTGCAGTGAGGATAAAGGAGGGAAAATTCAGAGACGCAGTTTTGGGCGAGTCTGTGATGAATCTAATGCGGTTTCTTCAAGTCCAGGAAAAAAGAAGTTAACAAAGCCAAAATCTGAGTCACCAAATTCATTAGAAAACAGGCAGAATATTAAGAAAACTATTTTGAAATCTGATGATGAGACAGAAAAGCTTAATCTTGAAACTGAACATGACACCAGAGAATCTCCATTAAAATCAGAAAAAGCTTCACATTCTGCAACTCAAACTGCCAAACCAAAAGAAGAAAGTGATTCTGATTCTGAAAAAGAAATATCTGAAAATAAATTAAATGCTAGCAAGGTTGATGATGTACTTCAGCCACTGAGTTTATTCAATGACCTGCCTGAAGAAAGAGAGGGTGGTGGTGTGGATGAAGACAGCGAGGACCGACTAGTCATATCTGAACCAGAAACTGAATCAGAGTCACAGGGACCTCTCTTTTCGCACCAACAGAGAGATCATGAAGATTTTTTTCCAACTTCAATTACTCAATCTTCTTCTGTTGAGAATTCTCAGAATAAATCACCTTTTTCAGGCTTTAATGATGGTTCGAAAGATGGAGATGAAAGCAAAGATGATAACTTGAAAACCCAAAAGGAAGAGAATGAAGATGAAGATGACCCTATAATGAGTGCTATTCAGAGAGTTCAGAGAGCATTTTCACAATCTCCTGGCGATGAAGACAGTAATGACATTGATTTACTTTCGGAGCTGCCAGATCCTACTCATAGAAATGAAGAAGACTTCTTATCTACCGTAAAAGAAGACAGTAGTTCTGGGAGTAGTAGAGAAAGTAATGAGTCTCAGAATGAAGATAATCTTGATGATCAAATGTCACAATCGAATGAAGATAGTGATGATAATATTAATCATCCAATTGAAATTAGCAATTGTAAAGTTATAGAAGAAATAAACTTAGAAAGCAGTGATAGTGATGCTAGTGAGTCAAGCGTTAGGGATGATACAAAAAACATCTCAAGTGACATGAAGAGAACAGAAATTTTAACTACGATTTTAAAAGAAGACATTGATAAAGCTGAAGAATCACAAGGTATAAGTGTTGCTGATGAAGAAGAAAAATATTGTAAAGATGACGTAGAATCAGAAGAGATAGATGAAGAATGTGATCAGTTGCAACAAGAAATATATGATAACGAAGAGAAAGAAAGTGAAGAAAATTGTGAAGTCAAAGAAGAAATAGTAGAAGTTGCTCAGACTAGTGAAGCTTGTGAAGTCACCAATGATGGCAAGGTATGAAATATAATTTGATATGTCTGTAGTCTGAAGACAATAAAATAATTTTAATTTAATTTTTATTTCAAATTTTGTATATCAAGATGTTGTTTGAGTTTTTGAAGAACTAAACACACCTGGGTATTTTAGGTTAACACAATAGTGTAACGAAAACACCTCTCCTAATGTAAAGCTACTTCATCACATAAGTACTTCATTCCAGTGATTTTTTTCAACACACTTCATTAACACGCTTTCTTTATTAGCGAATTTCCCCTATAGGGAAGAAGCTATTACCGTAGGTCTCATGGTAAGACTTAAGCCCTAGACATGATAACTTTTTGTTTTGAGGTCCCCAGATGCCAAAAACACTATTCGTTCAAATTTTTATATATATATATATATATATATATATAACTATATATGTGTCCGAGAATGTGCTAACTTGAGTAAAAAATGTCCGATTTTGATGAAATTTGGCTAAAATGTGTAAAGTGACATTCATGACTTCGAAAACCAGAAAAATCAGACCATGGGAAAGGGGTTTATGGGGTTTTAAATTTTCCAAAAATCAGTTTTTTGCATTTTTTACCCTAAAAATTTTAAAAAAACTTAATTTTTGTTTTGACCATGTTATAGGGCTTAAAAAACAAATAATATAGTATTTTGAATTATTAACCTAGGTTAAGTGGTTGCGGAGAAAATCCAAAAAACCTACTCATAAAATCTCCCATGTTAATCTTATGGGAAAAAGGTTTTTGGCTTTTCCTCAGTTTATTTTAATGTAAACTTCACATTTGCTTTTACCAATCTGTTCAGTTCCACAACACAATCATTTTGGTGTTTAAATTGTGATTCTACGCCCAACCATTGCAGAGATATTCAAAGTGCTAAACACAGTACGTTGTCCAATGTTATCCTCATGGAGAATAAATAAAATTTGATATCTCGATTATTTATGAATGTATGTTGATGAAACTTGTTATGTGGCTTCACGTAGTACTGGTATATTGATATTTGCACAAAAAATTGATTTTTTGTTGATTATTCCCGTAGCAGCAAACCTGCGTACTCAGCCCCCATGTTATTCTTAAGGAGGATAAGTAAAATGTAATGACTCCCCTAATTATGAATATAAATTAATAAAACTTGGTATGTAGCTTCACTTGATTGAGTTATATTGATAATTGCTTAAAACCCCATTTTTTTGTTCCTTGTTGCAGCAAACCTGCTTACTCAGCTCCCATGTTATTCTTATGGAGAATAACTAAAATGTTATGTAGCACTTAGTTATGATTGAATATTGATGAAACTTGGTATGTGGCTTTGCCTAGTTAAATTCTATTTATATTTGCATAAAAATCAATTATTTGTGTTCCTTGTTTTAGCAAACCTACGTACTCCTTATCAATGTTATTCTTATGGAGAATAATTAAAATCGCTTACTTGTGAATAAATTTGTATGAAACTTGGTGAGTAGCTTTATGTGGTATTAAGACATATATTATGCATTGGAAATTAGCTGAGTACGCAGGTTTGCTGCGACGGGGGTATTATTATCATCAGAATATAATGAAGCTTATATAATAGATTAATACGAATAAAATAAGAAATATTGAAATAATGTTTGGTTTTGAAGTACATAGCTTCTTTTTAGCTATGTTGCATTAACCCTTTGAGCACCAAGAACCAATATAAATCAGCTTTTGAACCTGCACCTAAAAAAAAACAAAAACTATTAATTACAATATTAGGAATTTTACCGATGAAAGCTCTGTCTGCGTCTGACATGTGACCTATTCTTACGAATGTGTGTGTGTCACTGAAGCTAAGTTTTATAATTTTAGCTGATATTTTTTCTAATTTAAATAAAAACAGCAGAATCAATTACTCCATTACAAGCTTGGTGCCTTAAGAGTTTTATCATATTATTTTTACCCTCCATAGTCTCTTTACATGGAAATTTTCCCTTGTTACATATGGAAAACTAAATATTTATTCTGCGTTCTTTTCCGCCTAATCTCAGAAATATAAAAATCATACGCAATTTCCACTTTCTTGCCTCACCTTGTATGAGGGGGTGAGGTGTGCTCCTCAGCCATTAAACTTTACAACTTTGAACCAAATCGATTTACTACAATTCTTCCTAACTTCCATAAAGTGCCACCTAACTTAAGGCTGAATTATCAATAAAATATACTAAACTATGTTTGTTTGAACATTTTTAGGAAGAAATCTCAGATGTACTGGCTCAAGTTGAGTTGGATGAAGAAGTTATTCTGGAAACTGTTGAAGTTAAGAAAGAAGATGTCGATGGAGAGAATGAAGAAGAAGGGAGTAATGAAGAGGAGGAGGAGGAGGAAGAAGAGGAGCTTGATGAAAATGTGGAAGAAATTGTAGAGGAGGGGAATGACCAAGAATCCAAACAAGCCGAAGTGAAAGAGAACACTGTGGAAGTGGAAGAACCTGAGAGCAACTTGGAGAGTTTGCTGTGTGAGGAGACGATCCCAGGCAGTCCGGCTCCATCCTCCATGGTCCCAGCAGAGAACCCTGCCCCGACATCGCCCGAGCTGCCGTTCGCTAGTGCTGCAGGTCCTCACCCGGTCACATACAAGCCCCCCGCCATCCTACCTCCACCACCACCACCACCTCCGTCTGCTGCGCTCCCGCCCCCTGCCCAGGCTGCCATTGTCATGGAAAATACTCCTCCCACTACACCAGAGAGCAGTCTTTCTCCAATCTCTAACTCACCTCGAGGGTAGGTCAACAAAATGAGTTATAACACATGTTGTGTTTAATAATTGATTAAATTCAATTTGTGAATAATGGTTAAACCAAATTGAATTTATTTATTTTTCCCTTAAGACACATCAGTATTGTGTGTATATAATGCATTCATAACAGCATAGTCCTACTTTGGTCATTTTGAATTCTATTAATTAATTATTAATAAATACAATATTTACCTGATCAATATCCTTTTATAGGTTTCTGTGTTATTTGATTTATGGCAAAAGCCACATCCTCTGGTTAATTTGTAATAATATTAAAATACCTCCGTTGCAGCAAAACTGCATACATTATATATGCATATATATGTGTGTGTGTGTACCTCACTACCACTTGAAACGATTTATCTAGTTTCATAAAACTTATTCCTAAATAAATAAGCGAGATCTAACATTTTATTTATTTTCTATAAGAATACCATTGCGCTAGAATTTGCAAGATTGCTGCTCCTGGTACTACTAAACATGGGTTCGTTATTCAAATATCAGTAGACCACAACCAGATAAAGCCACGTACTGAATTCCTTTAATGATATGTTCATAAATAAACAATATGATTTATTCCCCATAAGAATAAGATTGGACCACGTACTGTGGTTAACACTTTCAGTATCTCAGTAGCCAATTGACGTAGAGAAATAATTCAAATGCCAAATTGTTTGTTTCTTTAAGCTAAATATAATGGTAAAACTAAATTTGTATTCAATCGAAAACAAAAAACGTTAGGGTACAAAACCCCCTTAAAACTAACTCCCTTTCAGCTGGTGCTATTTGTCTGCTTTTTGGCTCTTGAAATAGTTGTTACATGTTTGTACCAAACATGTAACATGTAACATCAAGATCAGAACTTTTTTATGAAAACTTATTTTGCTTATGGACAAAATATGTGCAAAATTGAATGAATAGTGTTTTAGACATGTGGGGCCCACAAAACAAAAGTTATCGTGGTCCCAGGCCTTGGTTGTAACATTCTGACTATTATAATAGCTTCATCCCTGTAGGGAAGCTTTCCACTATAGTTGTATTGTTTGATATTTTGCAGAAATATTTACAGTAATGAATTATTCTTTATTGTATAGTGAAAGAAGTGGTTCTTCTCCAGTTCCTGAAAATGACAGTTCCAAGTCTAATCGGGATTCGTCAGAGATGGATCTTGAGGGTTTTGCTGGTACTACAAAAGTTGGCCTCTACGGTGGGGAAGGTAAGATTTTTTTTTGTTTTATTGTGCAATTTTTACATCAGGTTAAATGAGTAGTTGAAATGAGGGGTCGTATACTCCAAAAAGGGCAAATTGCATGTTAGATTGGGAAATTACTTCACAACTTGGACAAGCACAAAAATGTATCATGGTCATTATTTGTTGTACATCCCTCAAGACTGGACTGCCAACTTTTATACCTTAACACTCATTTAGAGTGCCCGCAAATGGAGAATTCTGGAAATTTTGGGAATTTGTTGGCTTCTTTTGATGGAGCATCATGCAGGAAAGATACTGGAACGAGTAATGCAGTTATATATTTCCATATTCTAATATGGCTCAGTTTGGCCATGCATCACTCGACAGCACTCGCAGTTCACAAGCAGTGTTATTACAGTTATGTACTATAACACATAAGTATTATGTATTGTAAACATCCTGTAAATTGTATATAATCATTAACATTTCAACTGCTACAGACAATCCTGGTTACACTGGGAAAATTCCTTCCTATTTGCCTATGATTTTCATTGAGAGCAAACAAAACAGTCACATCTTTGCGTTTTGAGATTAAAAGAATGAAATTTGACAACTAATAATTACATTAAAAATGTCATCTGACGGAATATGATCATTTTCCACAAGATGAATATTGAAACGTTAATGGTCAATAAGGTTAAGCTCTAAGAAATTTTCTAATATTTTCTTAATTTGGTAAATAGATATGTCTCAAGTTAGATGTGTATGTGTAAAGCTATATTGTAGGATTTTAACATGATAATTCATTAGAATTTGATACAAAAATTTCCCCATTTTATTACATATAATTTGAAAACAAAAGATTCAAGCTCTAATATGTAAATCCCTTACCGTATAAAATTAATATACACATTAGGCTTTGAAAATATAATTATTGATACAGATAAAAATAAGGAATTTTTTTAGAAGCTCATTGCAGCGTTGGCAACTCAAATTCTTCCATAAAGAAGAGTGGACCTTGTGAAGAAAATGAATCTCAAGTAGTAAAAAAACGAAGACGAAGTGTAAAACGAACAGAAGAAAACCCAAAAAGACCAAAATTATCTCATCGTAGTCCCAGGCACAACAACGGTAGGATAATATTTAATTTCAATAATAACATGAATTATTAATGTAAGCAGCTTGGGAGTAAAATAAGAATATTTTATTGCCGTTACAAGGTTTACAAGCATGGCACAACCACTTAACATAACTCATTATTTTAAAACTACGTTTACATCATTAATAAATTCTTGTACATTATAAGGGCACAATTTTAACAAATAACTTATGAGAACTTCTTTAAGTTTTTATTTCATATGGTAATAAATGATGTAATCTTTTAGTCTGTTCTATAAAACTATTAGATGTAGTGCTGTATTTACATTGTCTAGGCCTTAAATTGTATTTATTTCTAGTACTGTAGTTGGGATAAAATTCATTTGTGTCATTTTTATTAAAATTATTTGTTGCATACATTAAGCAGTTTAAAATATAATTAGCTTCCAAACTTAAAATATTAGCCCCTCTAAACAATGGTTTGCTATGAGTTCTCATATTTACATTAAAGATAATTTTTATTGCTCTTTTCTGTAATACAAAAAGTGTTTTCTTTTAATTACTACCACCCCATAAGATAGTACAATAATTAAGGTGAGCATGAACATGAGAAAAATTCACACATTTTAAAGAATTAAAATCTAAACTACACTTTAATCAACTTTTTGATTAGCATATTACGTGTTGTACATGTTACTTACGGGATGTAATAAAAGACGGCTTACAACACTTAAGACATTTACACTTATACTGATTCACATACAGACGGTAAACATATATAAAAGATGGTACTAGGCTATCGATTTCGACCAGTCACACCGGTTATCATCAAGCCAATGAGAGAACGTTCTCTCATTGGCCTGATGATGACAGGTGTGACTGGTCGAAATCGATAGCCTAGTACCATCTTTTATTTATGTTTATTGCCGTCTGTATGTGAATCAGTATAAGTGTAAATATCTTAAGTGTTGTAAGCCGTCTTTTATTACATCCTGTACACTTTAATCTATTCAACATAAATCCCTTTATAGCTAGTTTTTTACACAAAATTTATGTGAACTCTCCACTTCAAGTCAGTCTCTATTTAAATTCCCAAAAACTTGACACACTTATTTTATAATCTCTTATTTAAGTTAATATTTAAGTCTTGGGTTTTTTGAACATTTAAAAACAAATGTTACATATACACCAGTCTTCAATTAGATTATTAGTTTCTTTTAAAATTTATGTGGATGATATCAAAACTTTACATTGCATTTGCACAGCTAAATCATCTGCATCATATATATAATGAAACAGACAGGGCCCAAAATTGAGCCTTGAGGAACTCCATGTTTTACTAATTTAAATTCAGAAAAACGGCCTTGATAATTGCATGGTTATCATTGCAATCGTCAAAGTAAACTGCATGTGTCACTTGAAGGGTTTGGTCCGTTTTTTACTTTAATACAAAAATGTCATTGGCATCAAAATAACTTAAAAGCAAATTTCTGATATCAAGATCTATGAAGGCCTGGGGTTAAAGTTTTCTTAAAAGGAGAAGTAAAGTATCAAATACACAAATATTAAAATAAATAAAATACAAAGAAGAGTCAAAAAACTTATCTTTATTAAAGCACTTTTTTACCAAACATTCTTTGTTACTGTTATGTACACTATAAAATTCTCCATTCTTTCAGTGTAATTACCTTTGCTCTTCAAATAGTTGTTGTACAATTGATTAGCATGGAAAACAACTAAAAAACAATATTAAATGCCAGATGCAAATTTTTCATCTCGGTGGTTGTTTTGGTGTTCTAAATTTGCAATCCGCTGAGATGGTTTGTCTCTCTTATCAATTAATTTTAATTTTAAAACGCTCTAAATACTAATTCTTTAAACAACTTTTTTTTAATTATTGTGATATTTTCATATCTGAATTTGAAGGGTCAGATTTTATTTTAAGTTTTAATCACTTTTTTGGCCTTCCTTTTCTAAGCCAAAAAGAGAAAACATGTTAAGACTGTTAAAGCCTTCTGGAATTGTATATAATTGTATTACAATTCTATAAAATAATTATTGAGTTAATGACTACTTTGGTAAAACTTTCATCTATGACTTTCATCTATGATATATAGAGAAATTCTCAAGACAAAACGTTTGTAATAATTTTTAATTAAAGAAGAATTTATTGTTTCAGCAGCAAGTGAAAGTGATGATGATACATCAGAGAACTCATTGGATCTCGTTTCTCTGCATTCACGTTCACCTAGACCATCTAAATACAACTTCTTCGTTCAGTTGGGTGAGTTGTGTGTGATGAGGCCATCACATTTATTTCTTATCACAATACAACAAATGTTTGAGCAGTTAAATATCTGACATTTTTGCTGAGAGTATATAAATGAGCAAATCAAATGCAAAATAACAACTTTAAACACTAATATTAATAACCGAATCTAGTTCAGTGATTCCCAAATTTTACAGCCTATGGCACACTGTAAATAAAGCAATAGTTGCAGCACACATGGCCGGCCTTGCGGCACAAAGTTTGGGAATCTCTGGTCTAGTTGTAAACAACTACAAAATCATACAAACTCATATGTCGTCTTTACCATTGAATAAATTACACACATGTACAAAGATAAACCTAGATTTATTGCTGGAAAATAATGATAAACTTGAATTATGATAAAGGGATTTACGATAAATGTTTACAATGATGGGGTAGTGTTTTATTACTTTTAAAAGGTATTTAGAATATTTCTAGTTATAGTCTTTTAGGCTCAGGGTCACGAGATTCTTTCTCAGGGAAGGGGTTGTCAGGGTGGGGTCGAATATATTATTACGATTGTATTCATCGATTATACTCATATTCTATTGATATAATATAAAATAATTTTGTTAAAGTCTTATGAATTTAGATAAAATATTAAAGGTTTGCTCAATAACAGTTGGAAGGTAATGAATGTTGACTTCTATATGATATGCAGTCCTCCAACAATTTTGCTTGACAACGTGGTTTCTAGGCTTCTGTTAATTGATTTTAAAACTGTTCAAATTGAATTTAACACGTTCGCTGCGAATGACGCGCTTGTGTGTCATCTGCCCGCCCGCCGCTGCAATGAGTGGTGCGAATGACGCACAAGCGCGTTCCGCACCAATTCTTTTCGCGCCACTATTTCCCGCCGTTTTTACATTTTTTCGCGCTAAATGTTGATTTGACAACGGTAGTACTTTGATTTTCATTAGTTTAGCGCTTATTTGACATAGTCAGTTTCCCGTTTCGTCTTTCTGTCAGTGTCTCACGTGCTCGTAAAGATGAGTGATGTTTCGGATCCTGATGACCCCTTACCAGGCTCTATTTACAAATGTGACGGATGTCCCGAGGAACCCGCCTTAGGTCTTGGGGAATGTTTCAAACAGTACCACTCGAAATAAGTCCATGACCTCATACATGTTTGTAACATTTCAGTTGGATTGTTATTCCTTTATTGTACTCTTATATTCTTATTACATTTTATATATTATGTAGTCTCATATACACTTATGTATACATTTTATACACACTTTAGAACACCATTTGTATTTCAAAATGATTGATAAAATATTTGTATTAATTTTATTGGCTAATAAGATGTATTATTTACCTAATGGAGTCACAAAGATAAGAAACGCGCATGTGCGTCATCCGCATATACCCGAGTATTTGATGGCATGTGCTAATGATGCACAAGTGCATCATTATTATTATTTTTTTAAATCATGTTTATATGTTGATTTTCTTGTTTTTAATGTTAAATAGAACTTAAATATATACATATATAATCTTCATATATAGTTGAAAATTTCAGCATTGGTCATATAAATATAAAATATTTATACAATCTGTCAGCGAACGTGTTAACTCTTGAAATAGTCCTTGGATATAAAATTTGAAATATTGAAAAGGGGTTCTTTACTATCTGTTAATGGATAAAAGTCTAGTGGATTGGTATTTTATTAAATTTCTAGGTATTTGTTAAAAGTTCACATCTAGTTTTACAATGGAGAAAAGGGTTGGTCTCACCATCTATTATTTCTTCACCCCAGGCTTATATTTATTCACGGCCTTGGTTTAAATAATGCTTGTGGCTCTTCATCTATTAAAAATTTAGATTGTTAGTACCCAAAATACTAATTTATGGGGTGAAATCACATTTTGGATTGGGTTAAGATAAAAATTTGGAGTAAGTTATCACTAGGCCGGCTATATTCAGAGAGAGAGTTTAGGGCATTGTTACAATAATTCACATCTGGCATTGCACACTTAATCATTCTTCAGTTCTTGATGCCCACTTCATTGGTTGCACTATATTAATTGTTATGGAGCTTAATTTGGGTTTTTTGAGCAATGTAATGATTTGGAATAAATTAATATAAGGTTTTGAAGCAATTTTGTTACATTATGAATTATCTTAAAATTATTTACTAGCCTAATTAACATTTTTTTATGTGGTGATTTGCATAATATGATAGGACTATATATACACTGTTTCTGGTGGGGAATAAAAATATATTTCTCATACCTAAACTTTATTATAACTTGTAAAAAAATATATTTTAAATGAAAAAAGGGAAATTAAAGATCAAATTATCAGGGTAAATAGTTGAGATGTTGCATAGTTCTACTTATTTTTCACACACAACAAAACGCTATCACTTTCAGTGGCATAACACTTGAAGTTAAGCACACGTTCAATATCAAAAATGGATCTGTCTACAGCTCCAAAATTAAATGTTGTATTATGGTTTCGTTAAATCTGGCTCTCTGGGATTCATAGCCATGCTATGAATCAGCAAAGAAATTATTTTGCGATAAATGTTTGTCCCGGTATTTTGTTTACAGATCCCGAGCTGGATGCGTCACAGCACATCGCAGTTCTGCAACAGAACATGGCGGATAAATGTTTATCCCTGTGTTGTGTTTACAGATCCCGAGCTGGATGCGTCACAGCGCATCGCAGTTTTGCAAAAGAAGCTGGCGGATAAATGTTTATCCTTGTGTTGTGTTTACAGATCCCGAGCTGGATGCGTCACAGCGCATCGCAGTTCTGCAACAGAAGCTGGCGGAGTTGCGCAAGACCTACATGAGTGTCAAGGCAGAGCTCGCCTGCATCGACCGGAGACGCAAGAAGCTGAGGCGCAGGGAGCGGGAGGCTACAGGTCAGTAGTGGTTCAGCATCAGAGTACTAAAGCAATTTAGTATTTAAATATTCAATTTGACTCGGAAGTTTTGAAAAATACACCGAAAGCTTGAGCGAGTATTTCCCTGTTACAAATTGCCAGATTTGTTAGTAACGGCCAGAAAAATGACTGCATCATGTAAAATTGGCCGAAAATGATGGCGGAGAACATGAATTGGTCATAATCAACAACCTAATGTGTGTTAATGACCACGAAAAATTACTGGATCGTTAAATATTGACCATAAATGATGGTAACAAAAACACAATATTGGTCTACAGTACCACAGTACCGGTCTGACCACAATATCGGTGGTAAATAACGATTTACTCACATAGTATTAATTATAAGTAGGGGTCTGCGGTGCACCGTAAAAATGGTACCGGTACAGTCCAAAACTAATTACCGTCATCGGTTCGGTACTGAACATAACCCCGGTACAGCTTACTGCTTCAAACAATAAACAGAGATAAGCTAAACAATGTTTAACAAAATAAGTGATTGAAATAAGACAAACTCCTGATGATAACTAGTTATTTCCTTTAAGGAAATTATGCTCCAAAACTCATACTAAAAGGGACGTTGACAGGTGTTCAGATTTAATTTATAGCTAAACGAGAATGGAAATAGGAAGGTGGGTGAGGGGAGTGAGGAGGGGCTGGGTAGGGTGGAGCAAAATCTGTCCTTGAAGATAAAAAAGGTTTATACTAGGAAAGCGTGAGGGGGGAGGGGTTCGGTAATTAGTTATAATTAAGTTGTTTGTCCAACATCATTCCTTGATTGAGAAAAGGAATACTATCTTTTAATCACGTTATTTCTCCTTTATGATTTAAACTGCTTTTATTTGTGTATTATTATTATTATTGAAGTATACTAGTGAAATTTATTTTAAATTATATAAAAAGGTTTCAAAAATTGGTGAAAACTAATTAAAAAATAACTGTTAACTTAATCAATTTAAAATGGTAGCATGACTTTGTTATTGTTTTATTGTGTTGTGAAATTTTTACATACAGGTATCTGTTATATGTTCGATTATCTTGAGTGGTTTTGAAAAATTCAACTAAAAATTATTAACTACAAACTAAATTTATTTTTTCTGAGGTTAATAGCTAATTATTTTAAAGGTAAGATAGCCAAATTAACAGGATGTCACTGTACTTTTATTTCTTCTTTTCTTTATCTTCCAGTTTTACATGGGATGTACGTTTAAATAAATGTACTGAAATATTTCTTATGGACTTCAATTTTCAATTTTTGTCAATACATAATTCAGGTTGATTGTCTGGCCAAAAATGTGTTTTGCTACTCATATATTGGTTAGAAACCACTATTAGACTACTTAATTGGTAATACAGTAGAAATCCAATTATCCGAACCCCAATTATCGAATCTCCAATTATCCGAATCGATTTTGAGTGAAATAATAGAAATACGCGGGAGCGCGTGTAGCGGTAATGCGCCGTTCCGTTACTATGGCTTCATGAGCGCTTAAATGAAAGCCCGCCCTGTTACCTTCCAGCGCGATATTTTCGCAGGGAACAATGAGACATACCTCCTTCCCGCCCTGCTCATCATCAGTCGCTACTGTTCTTTCACCGTCCTTTAATACAGGGTGTCACAAAAAAGTGTGATGGGCTATACAGGACCTAATTCTACATGCAAAAATAAGTCAAAAATGAAGAATAACATTTTTTGGATTTCGGCTTAGTTTAGCCGTAATCCGCCATTTTGTTTTTTTGGAAAAATATTTATTATTTAAAAAACCCAATGAGATATTTTTACGAAACTTGGCAAAAGTGTTTACACTAAAGTAAGAAATATTTGTAAAAAACAATATTTTTTTACCTTTCCAAATTTCAAAATGGCGGCCATTTGAATTTTTTTATGCCAAATTTCATGAAAACCGGTACCTAAATCAAAATTTTTCAAGACACAACATTTTTTGTATTTATTATAAAAAATCCAACAAAACAAAAATGAATAAAATCGGTTCATAAATAAAGAAGCTGTGTTTATTTTAGTAATTTAGACTGAAATTACTTAATTACATTACATAAATTATTACATTACATTTGATAAATTTTAATATTAATAATAATCATTTGTTGTTTAAAACAATGGAATGAAGAGGATACACCACACGTAGGTAGGCACTTGCCCTTCATAGTAGGTGTTCAATGTGACCTCCATTGGCGATCATGCACTGCCGTAATCGTCGTCACATTGAATCTCGTACCCGCTCCAACTCTCCAGGCATTTCTCTTATCCTCCGACCTCCATCTTCAATTCTCTCCCTCAGCTCTTCAATATTGTTTACAGGCGTTGCATACACCATTGTTTTCAAATGTCCCCATACAAAGAAATCTATGGGATTCAAGTCGGGCGATCTTGCTGGCCATGCTATCGGGACACCACGACCGATCCACTTATTTCTGAATCGCTGGTCCAGGTAATTCCTTACTTCATTTCTGAAATGAGGAGGTGCACCGTCGTGCAAAAACCACATGTTTCGACGTGTGTTTAGGGGCACTTCTTCCATGGCATCATCTAAATCATTCTGAAGGAAGTGCAAATAGGTAACTCCATTCAGCCTTGCTGGTAAAAACACTGGACCAATAAAATTATTCCCAATAATGCCCACCCAAACATTCAATGAAAAGTTATGCTGGAACCTCGACTGCACTATTGTATGAGGATTCTCGTCCGCCCATTGGTGGGTGTTATGGAAGTTCAAGATTCCATTTCGGTTAAACCCAGCTTCATCTGTAAAAAGTACTGAAGACAGGAACTGCGGACTCCTAGTACATTTATTTTCTATCTGTTGACTAAAATGCAGTCTGTTTGGGTAGTCCTCTTCTAAAAGAGCTTGAACCCGTTGGACATGGTAGGATAAAGTAGATTGCTTTTCAAAATCCTCCATACCGTTGAGTGGTCAGCTCCCTCGGCAGATGCAATTCTTCTTGTGCTTGATGAAGGATCGTCTTCGACAGCTTGCAACACTCTTTCTTCCAATTCCAACATTCTTGTTGTTCGAGGTCTACCTCGACCTAAAGGCGGAGTGGTAAATGAACCATACTGTGTGAGGCGGTCGTGCACTATTAAGAACGTATTTTCACTAGGCAGTCGGCGATTTGGAAAACGTTCAGAGTACAAACGTCGAGCTAGCGCTTGATTACAATCTGACAGTCCATACATTAAGTGGATATCAGCTAGTTCCGCGTTTGTAAACTCTACTGGCATTATGAGCTAGTTACGTAAACGTCTAAGCAGCAATTGGATGTGAACAAAACAGCAATAAACTCTACTGGCATTATGAGCTAGTTAGGTAAACGTCTAAGCAGCAATTGGATGTGAACAAAACAGCAATAATGTGTGGCAGGTCAACAATGGATTTGTTATAACAGCTGATTAAATGCATATCAGCTGTTAATGTGGAGTAAAAAGGAGAAATAAAATTAATCAAGATTGATTAGTAGATTGATTGCCTACCTACATGTGGTGTATCCTCTTCATTCCATTGTTTTAAACAACAAATGATTATTATTAATATTAAAATTGATTAAATGTAATGTAATAATTTATGTAATGTAATTAAGTAATTTCAGTCTAAATTACTAAAATAAACACAGCTTCTTTATTTATGAACCGATTTTATTCATGTTTGTTTTGTTGGATTTTTTATAATAAATACAAAAAATTTGGTGTCTTGAAAAATTTTGATTTCGGTACCGGTTTTCATGAAATTTGGCATAAAAAAATTCAAATGGCCGCCATTTTGAAATTTGGAAAGGTAAAAAATATTTTTTTTTTTACAAATGTTATTTACTTTAGTGTAAACACTTTTGCCAAGTTTCGTAAAAATATCTCATTGGGTTCTTGAAATAATAAATATTTTCCCAAAAAAACAAAATGGCGGATTACGGCTAAACTCAGCCGAAATCCAAAATATGTTATTCTTCATTTTTGACTTATTTTTGCATATAGAAGAATTAGGTCCTGTATAGCCCATCACACTTTTTTGTGACACCCTGTATATGGCGATGTTTTTTGCTTAATTCCCGAGGTATACCTGATTATCCGAATTTCTGCATATCCGAATCGGCCCAATCCCCAATTAATTCGGATAATCGGAGTTCTACTGTAGTATTAAAACTTTTACACTATTTGAAACTACCTACAACAATGTAATGCTGATGGCAAATACTCAAAATTCAAGAATAATTGGCAGTAGGCCTACGGTACTCAACTTAACTCGACTCGGTCCAAAAAAAATCACTACTCAACACCCCTTTTTATTATTATAGATTATCAATTCAACCTTGCTGTATAACTTAACCCATTGGCGTAGACATACAATCTGGTCTCGTTCCTAACTTGTCGTTTTACCTATGAATTGGAGTAGAAAATTTGTGTTTTTAAATGGATTACTTAATGGTTAATTTTCATTAAAATACTGTTTTGATCCTGTTTTAAGAGTCACATTGGCACATACACAGTAGACATAAGTAAAAAGTAGGAAAATCAGTGTTGACCATGCTCAACTCACAAAGAATAAACCGATCCAGTCAATTTTCAAACAAGCCTTCCACCGTTTATTTTACTTGGGCCTCCCACCAACATTGCCACAGACTGGTTAACTCATTGAGTTGCACGACTGATCAGTATTGGTCGTGTGCGGGAATTGAACCTACGAACTTTGTATCAACACCTGGTCCACGACTTAGCCCTCATGGCTACCACGACCAGTGGCCTAGCAACATTAAATAGGTTTATAGTCAGTCCGCGCTCCTAGCGAAGAGAACCGTAGTTGCCCGCAGTCATTAGTTACAGATTTTGCTACTAGAGTGCAGCACTAATCGGATCCCATTGTAGGCTATATTATGCTAATAGAATAAAATTACTACCTTAATGAGTTAGTTACAGATAGGCCTAATTTTAATATATGTCCTTTAAAGGACAGGCCTATTCAGGTGTTGCATAATTATGTTCTCAAATGCTTTGTACTGTTTGGAATAGAGAAAAAACAGGTTTCTTGCTTATTGCCCGGATTTAGATTTAGTGTATGTCTATCAAATTATTTGCTGTTGCAGATCCCAAATATTTAAATATATTATTTCAGATTGTTTAAACTTATCCTAATTGTTTATATGATTTGTTCATCTTTTCCTATTCAGAAAATAATATAATCCTCTTATTTTACCTGTGTTCAAAAACATCAGATTTATATAGATTGAATTCAAATTAAATTACACTCATGAAATTCCATTGAAATGCTAAATTTGTATGATCCGTTCCAATATTCTTGTTTGAGGTTTTTGATCATTGACAACAACCACAAACAAGATTGTTGAACATGGTTTGTTCCTCTCTCACACCAAAAACAAATGTACTGAATGGTTATGTACTAAAACTGTTTCACCCCTTCACAAAGGTCAGGAGTCAGGTGAATATAATTATTATCGTGTTGGTTTGTTCCAGTAAAGACCACCAACCTGAAGCCTGAAGTGCCCTGCTCGTGATGGCTACTTACAGCTCCGTAACTTTCAAGACTTAATTAGGCTAGAAACAGTAGTTAAGATAGAAACAACATATTTTTCCAGTCACTTTAATAAATGTTTTATATTACAGATCATAGTAATATATTTGTATAACGAGTTGTTATGACAGCAATATTAGAGTTAATATTCCTAAGGAATATCTGTCATATATATTTGGATACAGTTTTAATTGTAAGAAAGACAGATTATTTTATTGTAAAATATCATAATTTTTATACATATATGTCATATTTTTTATTATTTTTATGTAAATATAGAATTTGTTTTAGTTGTTTTTGAAACATTTTAGTTGATGATTTAGTTGTTTTAATGTTGTATTTGAAATCAGTGTCTTCTCATAAATTAGTATAAATTGTTAAGTTTTGTTGATTATTATGAATGTACAAATCTAATGCTTAAATTAACATTGCTTGCGAATAGGTTTATTAAGATAAAGTATATGAAGAGTAAACTAATGATTCAGGAGGAGATCATAAGTTTTTTAAGTAAATGTACTGAGCTGGTCTTTAAAATAATCCTTCCAAAGTTAAAAGCTTCCTTTTACCTGTTTTGTCTTCTTAAAACAGTCAAAGCCTGCAATAATTTTGCTTTGTTGAATAATAGAGAAAGGATTTACTAATTATGGTAGGCTATGCTTAGTATAACTTGTTATTGATCTCTTAAAATATGTATCGCTTGTAAAAATAATCATATTAAAAATGAGAAATTACAAAATTTGTGAATATATCATTATTAATTAATATAGTTCGTAAGTATTCTAAGCTTTTACTTGTCATGATTAAATAATGTTATTATTGGGCGATAAAGCATCAAACATTCAATCCTTTAAAAATATTAGTAGATTTTGATTGTATTTATTTTATTGATGATTTTATCCGTCCATACTTAAACAAAATGTTTCTCTATCCCTCACACACACACATAGTAGGGATGGGCAAAAGTAGCTAGTCAGCTGGTTAGGACCAATAAAAACAAGTTCACGTGCATCACGTTGACGTGAGGGATGCGAATTCCCCCAAAAAGAAAACTGTTAAAAAAAAAAACGAGGTGTTAAAAACATACACTTATCCCAATTTTTGGAGAAATTGGTAAACATTTTTTTAGCTGTTCTGATGCTCCTGGTTATACTTATCTGCAATGTTGGTCTAACAATGTTGTACATTATAAGAAAATTACAAGGTCTGGTCAGGAGTGGAAGTAGGAAGGGGTACTGGGGATGATAAAAGTACGTCGCGATATGAAAAACTGTAATTTCCAGTGTAAAATCCCCATTAGACAGCGTACTCTGTTTAATCAATTACATTTTCATTAATAACTCAGTACAGTAGACTCTCAGAAATCCGAACTAAATTGGCAGACGGCAAATCTGATCCGGATTTCCTGAAGGTGGGCAGGAGTCTTACAAAACACAAACAAGGCAAAATGACATCTGCACTATCAAAGCGGGCGCAGTGAACTGAGACTCTCCTGCCCCCTCCTTCCTTGGCGTGACAACTTTCACTGCCTCGTAAATCATAAAATACATCAATTTTACTGAAACACAGAGCGCCCGACGATGCAAACTATATGGCATTTATGAAGTTCGTGCTAATCGCGTGAAACTGAAGGCGCCAAACATGAGTTTCATTTTCTCTTTTTATTTGCAACAACAAACTAAAAAAAGCCAAGATCATCGGTTCGGACTACTCGGAGCCCGGACTAGGCTCTTCCGGCTTTCTGAGAATCTACTGTACATATTTGTGCTAGAATGAAGAGGGGCTGACAATTTTTGGCTTTTAACTATCTATAAATATATGCATTTTTTACAACTGGGACCTTTGTTACCCTTTTTCGACCCAAAAACTCAAAATTTGAAGTTTTTTAACGCCAAGAAATGGGCTAGGGTTTTCTGATTGTTTTCCAACGAATTTGACCAACTGATTACATAAAGTTTTTGCCAAATTTGAAGTAAATCGAACAATAATGACTGATTAGCGTTGCTATACTAATAATAATAACATTTTAAAACAAAGCCCCCTTTTTTGTAGAGGTTATATTGCCTTTGGAATGGCATAATTTTCAAAAAATGTCAGTCATAAATTTTAAAATAAAATAAAGTTCTATAAAAAAGGGTACTTTATTTTAAAATGTTATTACATTTTTATATCAAATTTTTAGCGAGCCCCCAAAACTGTCATGAGGGTCATTCTAATTACTTACTTACTATTCCATACTATCCATATTAATTAGTTTGTTATTACAACTTTCCTCTGAAACATTTATTACTAATTTATAAAACTAGTTGTCCTGTTCCTCGAATCCGAGCAAGTTTGTACCCAACGAAAGGTTACTTAAACAAACATAACCTAACATCTGATATTCAAATAGATGTAGCATCTGGATTGATGCGTATAACGTACTTTCAATCATCACAAAATTTAGACTTCCGCCGATGAATAACGCCACTGTCCCAAAAATTCAGTCCTTTACTGTAATTAAGTCATGCCCTTTCTTAAAATTTGACGAACTGGCAAATCTACGTAAAAATACCTTTAATTTTACATCTCAAACGTTAAAATCCATCCAGCCGTTATCGAGTTATGACTGAAAAAACCCTAGCGTATTAATATATAGGACACTATAATAGCGGACATATAAATGCCAGTTGAGGGTGTGGTTTGCCGGGCTCTCAACAAGATCAGCCAATAGTAGGCTGCATTGCCAAAACTCCATATCAGCTGATAAAAATAACATTCGAGTGAAATTTTTCTATGGCAAAATGGCAACAGTCACAGTGTACAACCATGCTGTTGGCTACAGCCCAACTGTTGATTTAATTATCCGCTATTATAAGCTGATACCCGTGCTTTGCACAGCTGATTAAAACTTCTGCTGCAACTTCCTCTGTTTAAGTAATTATCTGATCCATTAAACCTATTGCCCATAAGAATATTGTAACTTTAAGGGCTTTTGGGGCGGACCCCTAAGGGATTGCCAAGATGGGAATAGTATTTGTATATGTATGGAATAGTCTCGTATATGTAGCCCTGATCAATTATTGACCTACATGCAAATTTTCAGCTCAATTGGTTCAGGAGTTTAAACAGAACGTACAAGTCTACAGACGAACACCACCTTTTTTATCAATGTATAGGATGTAAATTATTAAACATTAATTTTAAATGAACATTTAACCCTAGGAGTGGCGCCATGTTAACGCGTAGTGTGGCAAGCTAAATTTGGCGATTTTGCAGACCTTTTTTTAAAAATCCATATAAATTCAACCGCTAGAGTAAACAAGTTTTGTTCAGAAAGAACAGGAGATTCTAGAAACAGTAAAATAATAAAGATCTAGACATTTTTTTCCGGTAAAGTGAAAAGAATAAGAAAATTTTGATTTTTTTTTTTTGAAATTTCAAAAGCAGCCAGGGTAAACTTTTTTCCACAGATTTTTTATGGAAAATTCATTATATACATTTTGTAGACAATCTAATTCCCTACATAGAAATATATAACATGTTGGGGAAAGAATTTTTTTTATAAGTTTTTTGGGGCATAATGTAATAATAAACGGAAACCCGAAAAATGCGTAAACTGTACAGTGTTAGTTTGTGATGTAAATAAGTAATGTAATATATATGTATACTAATAATGACATATATATTTGTAGAGCTAATGAAGTAAGGAATCCAAAAAAGTCATAGGTTTATGGTAAAAAATTATTGTCACTTATAAATACATGTAAATAAAATAACGTTTTGGAATTTTTGCGTATTTGGAAAAAAAAAATTTCACAGTTTTTAGTATATAACTTTTTGACCAAATATTTTTCCCCCAAACCAATATAACCATGCTGTAGTACATTCAATTACCTACATAAAAATGTATAACACTTAGGGTAAATTATTGTTTTTATAATATGTGTTATATAGAAAATAAACATAAAGTCGCGAACTTGGAAAATCTGTTGAAATATAGCCGAGGGCCTAGGCTGATATTTTTCAATGAGATGTGTATAAACATAAATAATGTCATATTATATATATTTATTATTACTACAGATGATAACAGACAATAAAATATATATATATATATATATATGTACATATACATAGGGTATTAGCGTGTTATATAGTCTCTCTCTAGTAACTGTTTTATAAAGTTATCAGACATTATGCTAAAGAAAACAAAACACTTTATAAAACACCAATTTCCACACTTCAGTAATATTTATGCATAATATAATGCATAAAGATTACTGTTATATACACACAAACACTTCACTTACACTAAAAAATCCGTAATAATAAATTATTTAGTAATAACTCACTGATAATAGTTATAAAACACGAAAATATCAAACACGATTTCTCCAATGGAAAATATTTTCATTAGAAATAGCCTTGTAATAATTAACTCATAGCAGCTGACGGTGGAGTCAGTGCTGCCATCGCGCAACACCAAAATTATTCGCCATTCTTTCTTCTTTCAAATAAGATATTATATGTCATGCAAATATAACATTACACTGGATATATATTCGATTTTGCAATCCGCCGGTACCGGCGGATCGCCATTTTACAGAAGAACAAAAATCGTCTGTGTTTATAAAATCATATGATCTGTCAAATCAATATATCGATCTAAAACTCCATACCAAAATGAAATATAACTCCTTGGCTGTGCATTGGTACTTCCCGCAACATCGTGCGACGAAAATTACCCGAGGTGGGTAATTTCAAAAAAGTCATGTTTTGACATTTCCCAAGTGTCGGCTGCAAGTATCGTGTCGCGCCTAAAATTCATTTGATTTCTAATCGTGGTGACATTGTTATATACCTGCTACAGGGTTTGTTTATGTAATAAAATGAAAGTTCAGAATATTATCTTTCGAATGATATATATATTATTCACTTTTGAGTTGATTAATAGTGGTTTATTTACGTTGCAAAATTTTCGGTCAAAATCCGCCGGAAACCGGCGGTCGCCACAATAGGCGACACAAAAATCCGCCGGAAACCGGCGGATCGCCACTCCTAGGGTTAATCATTGAGAATTGTGTTGGTCCTATTTCATCTAATTTTATTTCTCTCTCAAAGCAGTCCACAAATGTAGCTGTAGTAGTATTATTTTGCTGCAAGAGCACTTCAATAATTTCATACAAATGTTTAATATCATCTTAAAATTAAACCCCAACATCAACAAGTTATCACTTATTTCTGCTAAAATAGTCGGTTTTTACTGGTTTGCTGAAGTTTTTGAGCTGACATGCCACTTTTTTATCTCAGTGAAGGTACACACATCTTAAAATATGTGTGTTGATGTCCAGTGTACGAAACACAATGATGACTTTTTTTATGTTTCCCTCATGAAATGAGTCTTATTAAAGTATTTTGAATGAAAATAATTATGCTATAACCCTCCATTTATTGAATAACTTTTATCATCACATATTGTTAGTTACTAAGGAGTCATCATCAAACTTAAGTTTACTTTATAGTAATAATTGCATGAATTAGTTATTATTATTGTTAATATGTAATTATAATCTATCCTTTCTCTATTATTAAATTGTAAATTTTAGGTATTAAAATGTACAAATATTATTTACCATCAGCATGTTGTATTTTGTTTGTAAATTTGATATTTTTTATTATTTTTAGTAGGGTACCCAAAGATGTGCATGTTTTGTTTTCTATTTTGTAAATTTTTTAGGTGACCGGTATTAAAACATCATGGAAACCCTAGAGTATTAATATTGTTAATACATTTATTCGTAACTTTAATAAATATGTGTACAATAAACTGCATTTCTTGCCCGGTTTTATTGCTATTTGTTAATCCTCCTTACTTTTGTTTCATTAGTTTAGTTTCAAATCACAAGAGAGATATGCATTCATGGTGTTATACCAGCAAAATACACACAAAAACAAACGAGTTCGCACGCAGCATGCTGACGTGAGGGAAGTGAATTTCCACATAAAAAACTATAAAAACTCAAAATCCCTTAAAAACATTCATGTATTCAAATCTGAAAACACTGATGCTATTACCGTAGGTCTCATGGTAAGACTTATGCCCGAGACCATGATAACTTTTCACTTTGAGGTCCCCAGATGCCAAAAACACCATTCGTTCAAATTTTTATATATGTGTAATAATTAAAATTTTATTTAAATAAAAATTACATGTGCAAATCCCAAAAAAACATTTTTGGGGTACAAAACCCTCCAAAAAACCCCCTTCGGATGGTGCGATTCGTCTGGTTTTCGAACTCGTTCAAATAAATGGTGCTTTACACATTTGTACCAAATTTCATTAAGATCGGACCTTTTTTACGAGAGTTATCGTGCTTACAGACACATATATATATATATATATATATAAATATATACACACATATATAAAAATTTGAACGAATGGTGTTTTTGGCATCTGGGGACCTCAAAATGAAAAGTTATCATGGTCTCGGGCTTAAGTCTTACCATGAGACCTACGGTAATAGCTTCTTCCCTATAGGGGAAATTCGCTAAAAATATTGAATATGTAATTGCACTTATATATAGCGAATTAAAAATACTTGCAAATATTGTAAAGCAGTGTATGAAAGAGTAATATACTTATTTACTGTATTATTAAAATTAAAAATGAACTACAGTACAATGAATGCAAATTTATCTTGATTCCTGCTTTACCACGACGAGGCAAATCCTTGGCATATTCGCTGCTCTTAGTGCGACAGGGATTTGCATAGTTTTACATGTGTGTTATCATCTATACAAAAAATGCTTATTTACTTATAGGAAGGAAATATTGTAAGTATATAGTATATTTACAAATAAAAGTTAGTGAGTTGAGGATTGGTTGAGCATTTAATTTTAGTTTAAAAAATAATTAAAACCCTTTAATTTAGAGAATTGTCAGTCTCCAATTCAAATTGTGCATGTAAAATTGATCTTACAATCCTACAGTGTGATTTGGCTGAGAGAATAGGAGGTTTTGGGCGCGTGGAGTTGATTGCAAAATATTTAGCCTCCAAAAAAACCCAGGAAAAACTAACTTAAATATTAGAACATTTTAATATTGGAACCTGGAACATTGGGACTGGTAAGCTGGACAGTTTTAACCATTGACTATATTCATAGTCAGTGGTTTTAACATTGGCTTTTGAAGTTTTAAATAAAAACAAAACTTTCGTAACAGTTGACCAAACCCCCAGTGATCTGCCAAACTACCTCTCGTTGGTGAAATACCAAAACTTCAACCTTTGATTTTGCTGGAAATGGTTACATAGCGAAAGATAAAGATTCCTTTGAACAAACTTCTATCTCTCTTAGGTTTATATCCAACAGTTATTTTTTCTGTACTTGAATCCTCCTTATGTGTTTGTTTCACCCATATAACTATGTAATGCATTGACCTGCCTTGTATTGTTTTAAATAACACCCTGCAATGTAATGCGCTGGAAGAAATAAACTTTAACTAGCGTACCTGGCGCACGAAATTGTGCGCTGTCAAGGAGAAACTCTGTCCACCAATGTGTGTAGGCAGTTAATCTTAAGTGTTGCTATTTAAAAAAATCAAGTTAATTCAATAATGATAAAAATTACTTTATTAATAAACCTTATAAAATGTCTCTATTTCTCTCTCTCCCTCCCTCCCTCCATCTCTCTCTCTCTCTCTCTCTCTCACTCTCTCTCTCTCCCTTTCTCCCTTTCTCTCTCTCTCTCACTCTCTCTCCTCTCTCTCCCCCTCTCTCTCCCCCTCTCTCTCTCTCCTTCTCTATTTCTCTCTCTCTCTCTCTCTCTCTCTCTCGCACGATTTTCAAGTAGTCTTTGAATTATAGGTGAAACACGTAACGGTGGTAGAATAACTTTTCCTATATGACAACAAAGGCTGAAGGTTCGGCGATCACCACTTGTTTGTTCGTCTTTGAAATTATATGCGGAATAATTATTGTATTTCGTTCGCGTCTACCAGTTAAAGTTCGTCGGCCTCCTCCTCTTGGCCGTCCTGGTCGACGTCTTATAGTCTCCATTATGTCGAACGTTGTTTTGGTTATGTTTTGATTTTGTGCAAATAAAAACTGGTGTTTTGTTGCCAGCTGTACGTTCAATAACCATTTTTCAGGGTCAGATTTTATTTGTTTAACCACTTTGTTAAATAAACAGCTAATTTCTCAATCGTTGGTTTGTAACTGCATATTATGTCTATGGGGAAAATCGCGACTTTGACCCCATATTTTCCCATGTCCACGGTGACTTTTATAATTTTTTTTGATTGATGGCAAAACTACATGCTAAGACCTTTCTAACGACACCTTGGACATGGTGATCGGTAGCACCACCGCTCCAAAACAATTATGACAAAAATATGCCTAGCGTATTAAAAACGATATAGATTTAATTTTTCTCCGAGCATAGTTCTCGGTTCTGTATATGTGGTTTTATGTCATAAGAAGTACAATATATTAATATCTAGGACAAATAATACTTTTAAGATATAATCAAACAGTGAAAATATGTTTGGGAGAACATAAATAGGAATAATAAACCAGTGACTGATATAGATATATAGATGAAATATTGTTTGTTAGTATTAGTTTCTGTCACATTAAGCCTTAACTTAATTCAACCTAAACTTGTATTAACACTCAAAACAATTTCAGATGTAATGGAAAGCTTGTTTCAAATAATTGAGTTTCTCGCATTATACTGTTCCCAGCTCTCTATTTTTAACATCTAATAAAACTTTTTATATTGTGTCGAATTCAAACACAATAGAACTTTACCAGCATTTATTTAACTCTACAAATTAATTAGAAGTTTTTAGATTCCTGCTCTAGAATTTTATAACGAACTTGGATAAATTTAAAATCTTTGATCGGTAGAAGTTTGTTGCAGTCCCTTGATCTTCGCTCTAACGAAGTTCCACTGCAATACTCGTAATTATGAGATACATGTGTTCGCACAGTTGTGTGTTTTACAATTTTCATTTTTTTGTACCTAATTCAGTAGGCATTTGTAACATAATCTAATGTTTTCAATGTCACTTAATAGGTCCAATACGCCGACACAAAGTAGGGCATATTTAAAGGTGAATATGAATGAATGACGAGTTAATGGTTGAAATGCCTTGTTATTGTCCAAAAGTGAAATATAATCAAATGTTCAATGAAAGTTAGTGCCCGCTAAATACCTTTCTTAAGAAGGTAAAAAATTTCAAAATATAAGATTTTTTGGCTGATTCTAAATGAAAAAATGTGCCGAATCTGAATCTGGCGGGTGTCACTTCGGTACCCTTGGGCATTTTGACATATGACGTCATAAAAATATTGCCCAATTAAATTTAGTCTGGTTACTGGCACCGGACTAAATTAAAATAAAGTGGATCAATTTGAAAAATTAACTTATCACCAGTCAGGTTCCTAAAAAAATATATTTTTAGGTTTCAAATGTATAAATGGAGATGATAATAATGAAACAACAAACTGTTTTTTTTTTCAGTTTACAAAGAGGTTTATTAAAAAATGTTGAATTCTAAAAGGGATCAGAGCTTTTGACCAAATAAACACTTCATTTTTAGTTTATGTTTGGTCTGAGCTTGTGTATAACCCTGTTAATTAACCATTTTGTAAAATAAGCTTCAGAGGAATGAAAGCAGTCTTTAACGCTTATTGTGATGGTTGCTCCGATGTGAATTACAAGGCGGTTGAAGAGCGGGCATGTTGGATTTATTCCATTTGAATTATTCGATATGCCTTTATCTTCTTTATAAATAATTCTGTAAGCAAAATGTTTAAGTCAAAATTGCGGGACTTTGGCAAATCGCAGGTGATGAAAGATGGCTCAAATTAACGGTCTCGATCCCAGGGACTCGGGAAAAATAGCAGTATTTCCGAAAAGTGAACAGCAAACGAGAAATAAAGTAAAACATCCCCCATAATAAAATCATGGGGATTTAAAAACGTCTGCATTGTTTACATTAAAACATGTGATCCTACTTATAATGTTCTACATTCCTCAGCATGAAAACCATATGAGGCAGAGTATTGGAGAAAGATTAGGGCCTACGATAGGCCCCTGCAAGCCACTAGGGACATTAGTAATGTGGGCCGGGTGAATACCCAGTGGGTAGTTAAATAAAAAATGGGTATTTACCCCCGAGAACTTACCCCAGCCTTAGGTAAATACCCAAAACATAGGTATTATGTTTTTTATACAATTTAGAGGACTTTTACTAGGGTCATTGAAATTCCCATGCTGAAAGGATAATACAATGATCATAAAATTGTTTTGAAGAGTATAACATGGGTACCACAAGCATTTAACTTCTGAACAAGATCGAGATAACCCAGGACTGGGTATTTACAACTTTAATGGTATTTTGGAGTGTTTAATAAATTTAAAATTTTGGTGGGAAAATTTGAAATTCAATTACATTGTGATATTGTTCGGTATTTGTCCAATTATAAAATTACATATTTTTAAATTTGTGTGGAATGTCTCGTCTTTAACCAGTTCTTTCATAGTTCGGTGGTGGTGTGGCTTGTACACTTGACAGGTCTTTATACAAGAATTACCAAGTTATTATTTATTTATTGGTAATTTATTTATTTGTATTTATTTGGTAATTAATAAGTGTAATCAGTCAAATATCCTCAAATTTTATACCGGTACATTGATAATAACAAGTGTAGTGAGGGTAGATGTGATAATTACATTGGTGTTTTTACGTAAAATATCATAAATACCCAAATACTCTCGTATTTTTGAATTTTTGGGATAACCCCGAGTTTTAAATACCCGTGTATTTCACATCACTAAGTGGCATGCATTATAAAGTAAGTTATACAAAAAGGACATAACATGTACTAAATAAAATTACAGCTTTTAAAGAAGGTTAACGAAATTGTAACGAGTTCACACGAACCACGCTGACGTGAGGGAAGCAAATTTCCGCTGTATAAACTTTAAAAAATAAAACTCGTAATTAAAACATAGTACGCTTATAATATTAATGGGCTGTAAGAAATTAAACCATTTGGTTTTGTTTCTTGTTTATGGCCCTTGTGGAGTAATATTTATGATAATATTTTTCCAATTCTTTCCATGCAAGTCACTGATAAGTACGTGACAATTCAGTAAACAAAGGCAATTACAATTTGCTATAAATTAACTTGTAAGGTCACGTGTACAGAAGCGAGTTTACTGTTTCTGTTTAAAAGTTTATCACACTGTTTGAGCCTTATGTTCGCTTTTTACAAGAGTTAAAACTATAATGAGTGTCATTATTTTTGTAAATTCCATCAATATATGTTTGCAAAATTATATACAAATATGTCTTTGAGGATTACAAGGGGGCTCCAGTCATGAAAATGTTCGACCTGCTTCTCCCATAAGGTCAATGTTAACTTTCAAAGCCCATCCCTCCTCAATGGATTACACGATATCGTTGATATGTTGCTCATTTAAAAAAAATAACCTAGCGATTTCACTGAGCAAAATTTCAATATAAAAAATTAAAATCGTCCCAAAAGATTACAAAATATTGAATATTTATGATTTCTTTATGGGTGAACTATTTGTGATATCGAAATTCTGCTAACTAAAATCGCTAGGAACATCTATGTTCTTTATAATGAACCATAAACCATCGATTTCGGATAATCCGTTGAGGAGGGACGGACTTTGAAAGTTAACATTGGCTTTATGGGAGAAACAGGTAGACGCTGAGGACTGGAGCCCCATCTTAACTATAAGGTATACTTTTTTTGCTAGAAAGTTAATCACACAAACTTAACGGTGGAAGATGGTTTTAATAACGAGTTGTCCTTTTCCAGTTAAAACTTTCAACAGATTTAGAAAGCTCCCATCCTTGGTCTAAGGGGATTCCAAAAAGTCGGGCAGTTTTGTCAGGGTGAACCATTTACATTTTGAGAGCGTGTTGGCCTATGCATAAAATTCATCAATAATTTGGTGTCTACATAAGGGGTGCGATATAGTTTTAGGTTTTGTAATCAAATATATTTATTAAAATAATAAGCCGATTTTTGTGACAAGCAGTACCGGTAGGCTACTGAAAAAAATATTATACCTTGTATCACGGTTTGTGTGTTATTTACAAGTCTTTAACATCTAGATGCGCCTTTTGGGGTTTTAGAAAACATCTATATTCGGGGGATCGCCCTCTGGATTTCCAAGGTTTAATGATAATCTTATAGGAAAATATAAATCAACTAGAGGGCAGGTTGGCAGGTGGGGACCAAACCCGGAGATTCTAAATCCGGAACCCTAGCCGCTGCAAATGGAGGGACCAAAGGTGAAAGGGAAGTTTGTCATAATGGACAGCCAAAAGACTTACCATATGTAATGACAACTTCATTTGCTGTAACCAATGTCAGCCTCAAAACTGGTAAAGACCAGTCTTAAGGTAGTCCTGGGACTCATTTTTGGGGTACATTTTTGGTTTTTTTCGCATTTTTGGGGTACAAAACCCCCCAAAATACCACTTCGGATGGGTCGATCTGCCTGGTTTTCGAACTTCAAGTCATAAATAATGCTTTACACATTTTTACCAAATTTGATCAAAATCGGACTATTTTTACGAGAGTTATCGCACCTACGGACACATATATATATACATATATATATATATATATACAGTTTCGAACGAATGGTGTTTTTGGGGTCTGGGGACCTAAAAACGAAAATTTATCTGGTCCCGGGCCTAGGTCTTCCCATGCCGACCACGGTAATAGCTTCTTCACTATAGGGGAAATTCGCTAAAATAAGGTTAGGCAGTTAATTTTTTAGTGAAAATAAGTCCTGTGCTCGTTCAGTATTTCCTAAACAAAATAATACAATGGAGATAGTCCAAATACAATTACTAGCAGTAAAAAACAACATTGCCCTTAGCTCCGGATACAGGTTCAGAGGGGTATGACCTCATATGTTCAAATGCAAACTCTTATCGAGTGACCATTAATTTAAAGGGCTAATTTAGTAAAACCACAGATAATGTATAGACAAGTGGTAGTATGACACTTGTCTGGGGTAAAACACAATAGCACTATCCGGAGTTCACACTGTGGTTTGACTCCTAGTTCATTGGCAGAAAACAATATTTTGTAGGAAATCATGTAAATCATTTAAACCAACTAATTACTTATTCTTCAACAACAATCATCCTAAAGCATGGAGTCCTAGGGATCTATATTGGGACCACTTTTATTATTAATATATATAACTGAAACTTTCAAAGGTAGTGCCCATTTTTAAGAAAGGCGAAAAATCTGAAATCAGTCATTATTGTCCAGTTTCGGTGCTACATTCTATTTCAAAAATATATGAGCGGGTAACGTATAATCGATTAATTGATCATTTGCAAAATAATAATCTGTTAGATGAACAACAGCGTGGTTTCCGACAGGGGAAATCCACTGCCTCAGCTCTGCTAAGATTCACAGAAACTATAATAGATTCAGTTGACCAAGGGGATAAAGTAGTCGATATATTTATGGATTTATCCAAGGCGTTTGACAGCGTATTTCATGAAATATTTCTAAAGAGGCTTAATGTTTTGGGCCTGCCAGACATTTCCTTAAAATGGTTTAGGTCATACCTCTCTAACAGATCACAGTAAGTTGAGATGATGTCAAAAACAGAAACCAAGTAATAGACACAAGTCAAAAACATTAACAATTAATCATGGTGTTCCTCAGGGCTCTATTCTCAGGCCATTATTGTTTCTCTGCTATGTCCGTGGAATGCCCTCAATTTTAAAACCCATAAATGGAACAAAGAGTCAGGTAATCTTGTATGCAGATGATTCTAATCTAATTATATCAGCAAAAAATCACCAAAATCTTGAAATAGCATGTAAAGAACAATTGAGTGCAATTCATTCGTATTTTCTTAAAAATTCTTAATATTTTTAAACTGTCAAGAAAACCAATCAAATGTATTTTATACTACACAAAGTAAAAAGGTACCAGAATTGAAAATTTTAGTTGATAAAAATAAAATTGAACTCAAACACGCCAAATTGTTACGGCTCGATGTAGATATTAATCTTAACTGGTATTACCATGTCCAAAACATGACAACAAAAATTTCCTCCGGTTTGTATATTTTAAGACTAATGTCTCTGTTGTGTAGCCTGGATACTACTCTAAAATCAGTCTACTTTGCCCACATACATTCGCATATATCTTATGGCCTTGCAATTTATGGAGGAACATCCAACAAATATTTAGATACAGTTTTAAGACTTCAAAAAAATTCATTGAGAATCATGTTGAACTTAAAAAGACAAGCATCAGTAAAAGATAAATTTTCTCAACTGGACATATTAACTGTGTATGATCAATACATTCTCAAATGCATTATGTGTGTCAAAAATCAAAAGAACAAACTGGAACTAAGAATTAATATTCACTCATTTAATACTAGAAATAGAAATTATATAAATCTATCCAAACACAATCTCAGCTTTTATACAAAAAAGAGAACTGATATGGGGTCTAAATTTCTAAACCACTTACCATCGAACTTAAAATGTAATACGAGTTCGCACGCAGCACGCTGACGTGAGGGAAGTGAATTTCCACATAAAAACTTTTAAAACTCAAAATCAGTGTAAAAACATACATTTGTCCAATTTTTATTGAAATCTGAAAACATTGATTTTTTGGCTGTTCTGATACTCCTGGTTTCATTTACTTGCAAAGCTGGGAATACAATTTTGCGCATTATAAGGTTAGGAGAAGGTCCAGACAGGCTTGAAAGTAGGCGTGAGGTTGCTGGGGATAATAAAAGTACTTTAACAAAGGAATAACAGGCTTTTCTAGGGTAAAACCCCCTTAAGACAACGTACTGTGTTTAGCCGATACACATTTTCTTTAATAACTCGGTAAATATTTATGCTAGAATGACGAGAGAGGGCTTAAAACTTTCGCCTCTCTAATTCCCATCTTTTTACATGCATTAATTTTACATATGGGGCTTTTCTGACCCTTTTTGGGCCCAAAAACTCAAAATTTGAAAGATTAATCCCCAAAAAATGGGTTTAGAGTTTTCCGATTGTTTTGCCCAACGAACTTGTCCAACAGATTATAGAAAGAAAAGTCCCTACCAAATTTGGAGTAAATTGGACAAAAAATGTGACCGCTAGAATGCATACACACACACACATATATATACAGGGTGAATCTCGTAAGTTGTCCAGTATTGATTTCAGACAAACCGTTGGTCCTACGATGATGAAATAAAATTATTTCCCACTAAACCAACCCCAAGGAATAACGTAAAAATATTTTTAACGATTTTTAAATACAGGGTGTACCAGAAACTGAGGGTCACTAGTCCGAATCTACGAAATATCAAATACAAACGTATATCATGATATACATCAAATTAAAGCTCTTTTCAATCCAAACCATTTGGCGGAATCGGATTTTGATTATTATTGATTCATTTCAAAATGGCGGCTGTTTTTGTGAAAAAATTAGTATTTTTTTGAATACCCTGTATTTTTCTTAAAAATGCAGATATCTTGATTCTGATTCAAATATCGCATTCCTTATGAGCTAAGCTTTATTTTGATATGCAACACTTCAATATTATCTCAAAAACAAAAAGTTTCAAAAATATCAGTTTTTGAAAATATGTACATAGCCAAAACTCAAAAATTTCAAATAGCACCATATGTCAAATAGCATATCATTTTAAAGGTATTGCAATTCTAAGAAACTTTCAAATTTAAACCTTATGCGTATCTATTTTGGTTTTCGAGTTATCAACAAAAAACATGTTTTCCCACATTAAAACACATGTTATTTGTTAAACATGGTGGTAAAGGCTGGTAAAGCTGACTATTACCACCATGTTTAACAAATAACATGTGTTTTAATGTGGGAAAACATGTTTTTTGTTGATAACTCGAAAACCAAAATAACTAGAAACAAAATGGCGGCATATTGAAAAATTTACCAATTTGCTTCCTATAAAAACTACTTTCATGATTTATTATCTGATTTGTTTACTACGTTGCGGTTCTAACGCTCATTGTTTAAGAACAGCTGTTTGATTGTAAAATTTCGCTTGAGCCATAAAAACATAACCTAACTTTCTGCGGTACTGTTTTACTGAAAGTGGAGAGAAATGGCTTTTAACGTTGAACAAAAAGTTAAGTTTTGTGCGTGGGCTATTGCTTTTGGCAACGTCACTGAAGCAATTAGACAATTTCAGGTTGCCTACCCAGGAATTGAACCACCTAGTAATCCAACAATAACCAAGTGGAAAAATCTTTTGTTAGAAACTGGTAGTGTTGTCAAAAAGTACTCTAGGCGATCTAATGAGGAAAGAGAAGAACTGGTATGCGCATCAATGCTCCGCTCTCCAGGTAAACCGAAATCACTAAGGAAGGTTGAACTTGAAACTGGTGTTCCGAAGTCTTCTGTACAGAGAATTATTAAGAAAAACAAAATTAAATTTTTCAAAAGTCACCTAGTTCATCAACTTCTTGAAGATGATCCGGACAGGAGAGTGGAATTTTGTTCTCGTATCATTGAATACCATGAGTCATTAATAATAATAATCAATAATAAGAGCTTACGAATCATTTGTTACGCGCTGTTATCAGTGGGTTGCTGTGGATGGGGGTATATATGTCTATATATATATATATATATATATATATATATATATATATATATATAAAACAAATTTTGAACGACCCCCCAAAAACGTGTTCAGGGGGTCACGTTAGGAACTTCTATGGTGGTCCCAGGCTTAAGTTTCACCGTGCGGGTCATGCTAATAGTTCACTTTCCAAAGGAAATTCACTAATAAGCGAGAAGGGTTTGAGAAAATTAACTAAAAAACATCTCCTGCAGAAGAGTATTTATTCTTTAGAAGAATTTTTCACAAAAACTAAATAAATAATTATTTGAGATGCTCAGAAAAATAACTACAGGTTGTAATTTTTTAATTTTATTATTTTTTATCACTATGATTTCAGACCAGAAATGTAAATACAATTTTAGTGTTAAGTTATTTTACTGTAACAGTGACAATTTAATTGCTGTGTCACTATTCGTGTATGTATTTACAATTTGAATAAAGATGATTGATTCTGAATCTGATTCTGAACTGGGTTTCCTTCAATAATAAAACAACCCAACAACATTTTTTTATTTGCGGATATCATAAATATTAAAATTCTCATCTTCAAAACAAAATGATAAAGAAAATGCTAATATTTGTATGGATGAACAACACTCAGTATGTGAAGTTGACACCATACAGTTTTTAGGTCTGAATATAGATAGTCGATTTAGTCAGGTTGATTTGGTTTGTGACAAAATATATCTTCTGGGCTCTATGCAATACGGCAAATATACTAAATTAGTTCTTTTTAGTGATGCAACAACTGACTGCTTTCGCCAACCGATTTATTCACCCAGTTCTTTTAGCCTGAATGATTCACCTGAACTTGGAACATGAGAAAGAGCCTGCATCCTAGTAATTCACTTGTGGTTGCGCAATTATTAGCGAGTTATAATAGTCTGTGTTCCGATTTCACCAGTTATAATAATTTACCCGTATGTTATTTATTAAGTAGAGGAATATTTTTATATGTCAACACAAAAATATAAATTGCCGATTCTCACCTGTCATCCTGGCTGTTTGCTGTAAATTTTGTTTCAATATTCCTTACAACAAAAGAGTGAAATTATTTTTTCTCCAGTATATTCGGTGATGGATCAGGTGAATCACCTAATTGTTCGGTTATAGTCCATTCCACATTTCCGCACTAGTTTCCAGTGTTTTAGGCTATTCAGGTGATTCACCCAACCGACGGAGCGAATAAGAACTGGGTGAATCGGTTTTTCTCATGTGGGTTAATCCTATCACTAGTTATTTTAAAACACTGAAAATGATTTATCATACCTTGATTAAATCACACTTTGCATTTGGATTATGCCTACATGGGTGCACATCAAACAATCGTTTAAACAGTATACTTGTAGAGTAAGAGGCACGTAAGTTGGCACTCGAGTGTACTATTCATTTCAACATCTTTTTGTACATAAATCAAATTACAAACATGGTTGACCACATGTGCTGCTTGTTTACAAAACATCAATTACAAGTGTCAATACAAGTTTAAAACAACAGTTTAAATCAGTACAATGGAAGGACGTCTTTCCATCGTAGGAACTCGTCCAGGGAGTAGAAGGGGTTCTTCGTTAGCCCCTTGTTGAGGAATGTCTTCAGTTTTTCCCTATTTGGCTTCTCATGTCCTCAGGAAGCAGATTTATGGAGTATGTTGGCTTCTTCTCGTACAGATTGCTGTGGTGAAGTGGTATCATCCCCATTGGTAAATGGATGCATGTCTGGTGTTATGACAATGGATGTCCATTCATTTTTTATGTGTTTCCCGTCCACATATAGAATCACTTCCCTGATGTTTGTGGTGTGATTGTCATAATGTTTAGTTGTGTGAAGGCTTCCCTGCAACTTTCCCTCCAATCGAGGACTTTCATCAGTCAGATAGCTATGTTTTGAAGGAACAGGATACAATTTAGGTTTCCCGTTGAAGTTTCTCCCCAGACTCCCAGGCCGTATGTTAAGTGTGACTCAAACAAAGCGTGGTAGGCGGTCTTTGTGGTACCTACATCACTTGAGTGTTTTATTGTCTTTAGACCATAAGAGCTGGATTTTAGTGTGCTGGACAGAGTGTTTATGTGTTCGTTCCATGAGATTTTCCTATCGATAATAATGTATAAAGTTATTTTGATTGATTGATGCTCCTAATCAAAATCACAGTTAGTGTTCATTGCTTAGTAAGTTTATTCTTGGTTATAAATAATAATTTGTTGTATCAAGACTATATGTAGATTTACATTGCAGTTGTAATAAGTTCCCACCAACTTTGCATTCATTTTTAGCGAATTTCCTCTGAAGGAAAGAAGCTATTACCGTGGGTTGCATAGTGGGAAAGGGTAAAACTAGAGTACAGGGGACCGTTGGCAAACATATAATATTTGGATTGTAACTGATATATTTTATCTGTAGATTCCTAGGACTACCTTAAAACTGGTCTATACCAGTTTTGAGGCTAAAATTGGTCAAATGAAGTTGTCATTACATAATATGGTAAGTCTTTTGGCTGTCCATTATGACAAACTTCCCTTTTACCTTTGGTCCCTCCATTAACAGCGGCTAGGGACAGAACCTCCGGGTTTGGTGCCCAATCCTGAGAATGGATGGCCCCTGGCTGTTGTACATGGATACTCTTTCAGTTGAGTTGACCAGTTGGAGGGCCGAATGCGGGTCTTCTGTTTAAGAGCCTCATCCCAGCTGTCTCAGGGGCACGGGAAATGGCCCTCTGAAGCGTCGATTTTACTGGCGTCCCATCCCACCCTTTGCTTTACTGCTATATCCTATCCTTCCGGTAACCTGAGCAATATTCCCGCTTGTGGAAGACGTGCCTAGCAGCTATGCTGGGGTTTTCTAATCGGCAACAATGATGATCTGTAGATTCCAGATATAAAACAATTTTTCGTCATACTGCTTCAAAAACATCTGTTTTTGACAGATGCGTTGAGATTCAAAAGTTCTTCTTTTTAGTCTTTGGATAATAACATATGTTTTGATGATCATTATCGTACTAGGACTAAAAAGATCATTGTTGATGATACTTTTGATTCGAGGTCGTCATAAATCGATTAAAATTCATTCGATTATAAATAATCGAAACATTCATTGTTATTATCGAAACATTCATTGTTGTATTGTTATTTGAAGAACAACCGATTGATTCGAACCACAATGATTGGTTTGAATGATCGACTCAACAACCGATAGATATGAATGAACCGAAGTTATGCATGTGCAACAGCTGATTGTTTCAAGAGACAAGCTGAAAGAAACATTTGAGGTTATGAAGACACAGTACGTGCACTTTACTTTTGTTTTTGTTTATACCTTAAGTTTTTTGGCAGTATGACGAAAAATATAGTTCGTCACTCGGATCAAAAGTGTCTTTTTAATACTCGCTCATTTCCCAGCCTCGGCTTCGCCTCGGCAGTTAAACTGGAGCTCGTATTAAAAAGATCCACTTTTGATCCTAGTGACGAAATATACTATTTCGTCGGAAACTCATATGTAACTGCACTAAACACTATTTTTTCCAGTTTATTACATGTGTTTATATAAGAAACCAAATTTGCAGTTTTTGTTATGGCTGTTAACACAAAAACACCTATAAAAATGAAATTTGGCACATACACATGTAAAGTCGCATTTGTTTGAACGAGTTCAAAAACCAGACGGATCACTTTAACTGAGGGGGGTTTTAGCGGGGTGTTGTACCCCATAAACACCTATATATGTGTCCATAAACGCGATAAATTTTGCAAAAACATCCGATTTTAATGGAATTTGGTACAAATTTGTAATAAAATTAATTTTGATAACCATAAAGATCAGACCATGCATGGGAAGGGGGTTTTATGGGGATTTAAAATTTACCAAAAATAAGTTTTTTGCATTTTTCACCTTAAAATTAATAAAAAACAATCGATTTTGGTTTTGACTATTTTAAAGAGCTTAAAAAACAAATAATATTGTATTTTTAATCATTAACCTAGGTTATGTGCCTGCTAAAAAAATCCATAAAACGTGTTCATACAATTTATCATGTTAATCTTATAGAAAAAAGGGATTCAGCTTTTCCTTAGTTAATTTTATTGAAAACTTCACAATTGTTTTTATTGATAAGTTCTTCTCTAAAGAAACAATCATTTTGGTGTTTAAATTGTTGTTCTACGTCCAACCGTTGCAGAGATATTCAAAGTGCTAGTCACAGTACGTTATCCAATGTTATTCTTATGGAGGTTAAATAAAATGTTACATCTTGATTATTTATGAATGTACATATATTGATTAAACCTGGTATGTGGCTTCACCTGGTGGTAGTCTATTGATATTTCCAACAAAAATTAATTTTTTGTAACCATCCCTGTAGCAGCAATCCTGCATAATCAGCCCTAGGGTTATTCTAATGGAAAATAAGGCAAGTTTAATATTTCCCTTAATTATGAACCTAAATGGTAGTATATTGATAAATTGCATAAACAAACGTTTCTATTCACCTTGTTGCAGCAAACCTGTGTACTCAACACTAATGTTATTATTATGGAAATAAATCAAATTGTATATATCACTTATTTATGAATGTGTTTTATGAAACTTTGCAAGTCGCTTTATGTGATAGCGAGACACATAGGCATTGAAAATTCGCTGAGTTCGCAGGATTGTTGTGACGGAGGTATTTTAATGTTAGCTTATACAAATTAATAGGCTAATATCAGTCATAACAAATAAAAAACCTTATTAAATATTTAAAAAAGGTGTATAACTTTTTTTGCAAGGCATATATAAACCTGGGAATTGCTGTTCTTTGACTTAATTAGCACTTTAAAGTGAAAGTTTACTTAGGTTACTTCTGATATTTGGAGCAACCCCACCAAAATAGCATACTGAGGACACCAAACCCGTCGGACACAGGCAGTATTTAATTTAAAAAAAATAATAATTTCAATTGCCATGAACCATATATTTTTCCCTGTTACATTTAGTCTAGAAACATTCAACTGTTCCAGGCCCTATGGGACAGTTTGTATGTTTACCGAATTAAAAAGAGAATTAGTTAATAAAAAGTTTAATCTAATGATCATTTAGAAGTCTTATTTATTAACAGTCCATTATGCTTCTGTACTTAAAATATGAAACAGAATTAGACTGTAGCCTAATACATTTGTAATCATTTAGTATGTACTTTTCATTACTTTTTTATAGTTTTAAACAAAAAAATGTTGGCTAAAATCCTAAGATATGAAACAGCTTTGCATGAAAAACATCATGAAAATCCTGGAATTGAACGTATAACCATTGACTATACAAGTATAGTCAATGGTTGTATAACTGAATCACAACTGTTAATATACTGAAACTAAACTCTATGTGTAATTTCTAGAAACAACTAGTATCAGATATTATCTATACTAATAAAATAGAGTGTGATTCCTGGTGATTTTGAAATCAGCTCCTCAAAACTTCTCCATACTGGATTGAAGGGGAATAACAAATTAACTCGGAACTTTTTTCATACGAAGGTTCCTAGTTCAAGCCTACAAATTATGTAGACTTTTTGAAGAAGACAAATTGTTTGTTATCTCATGATTCTTAGATTGTTTTAGCCACATTTAAGATGATTATTTACTTAGGATTTGTTATAACTCATTTAAATTTATGCTCAAGTACCACTTCCTCTTCTAGTGACAAGTGATAGCCTGGCTATAGTTTCCATTTTGATAATGTTGACAGGTTAATAGGTTATGTATTTTACTAGTGCCAAGCATTGGTTGTGTAAATGATATAACAAAGAAATAAATAAATCATGCTCCTTATTTTTTCCGTATACCCTACACGTAAGACTGGGGTCATTAGCTAGCTCAGAATAAAATTATATTTTGAACAATTCAGATGTTACCTTGTGATTTAATAATAGCACAGAGAAACTAGTTTACTCTTTCTTTCAAGAACCATCTGTTTCACATAACACTACCATTGATTATTATTCAAAATCAATGACACTACCATATTTTCATTTTAACTGTCAAGCTATAGGAAGTTCTGCTAGAAATTATTTTTCCTAAACTTCACTGAAACTTGAAAAATTAGTAGATTGACAATATATACATTATAATATATTATTTGCAATGCTGTTCAAGGAATGAACATTTCAAAATTTGAGCTTGAATGGGCAATCTTAAAACCATAAAACCTGATAACTTATCAGGTTTTAGTCAATCGTAACGAGCAGTCAATCAATCGTAAAGCAGTGATAAGAACTGCTTTTTGCTCTGATCACTTTCCAGCTGTATGCAGCCTTCAACCTTTATTTATAGGGACATTTGGTGACACTTTCTAAAACCTTGTTTGGTCCAGCTGATTACATTTATAGTACTAGTTATAAAGCCATGGCGGTTCTGTTTAATCATGGACCGGTTTTGGTGTTTTATTTATTGTTTTCTGTTTGGAGCAGGTAAGCCATTTTTCGATATCAGTAAAATTTGATGTATTTATACTAAATAATTTCCTGAATTTGTAATTTAGGTCACAAATTATAGGCCCTGACATGTTTTGAGACATTTATGAAACTTATAGATTTCAAATAACAGATGGAGAGTCAGATATATACAACCTTTATTCATTGTTAAAAAACACCATAAGTTAGGCTTAAATATTGTGTTAGGGCTATTTTATAATGTTTAATTTATATGTATGTATGATTTGTTGGAATAAACGTTTTTATCAGCTCCTGTGTAAGTGCAACATTAAATAATAAAGTACAGTTATATAAATTCTATGTGTTTAGTCCAGAATCAAATTTTGTAGCATAGAGTGGGTGCAGGGTGTCCCCTAACAGAACTTTCTCTTTTTCATATCTGGTTTTACCAGCCAGCACTGTTTATTCTTGCAGTGACTTTCCTCCAGTAAACATGCAGTTCTGTTTCTGTCCCTCATTTATTATTAAATAGTTTATTCTTTTAATATCCTTTTGCTTAAATTGAGTTTATTATAATGTAGCTTCAGTGAAATTAAATATAATATTTTCTCCCCTACACATTAAATTTAAATTTTCCCCTGTCAGAGATTACTAATAAACTAAGTGTGAACTAACTCATAAGCAAGTGCTTTGTGAAGAAGACTTCTTAAAAGCTATTTTAAGAAACCCCGCTCTACGTCTGTAATCTACGGCTACGCAGAATACCCTCTACGTCCTCGGAGAAGATTCACACCTCAAAGACTGCCCCCCTCCTCGTGATCTTCTCATCCACCTACTTCAGTCGACCAAGCCGTCATGACCGTAACAACGCTCTCTAATGTTAAGTAACAAGTGTGTTTTCTGTGATTATTAGTATTTCTCTGACATGTTTCTTGAAATTTTACTTCTTTTCATATAAAATAAATTTGGGAATTATCTGTAGTTTCTCATTATCTTTTCAACTACTCTCCTTTGAACCCCGCCCCCTACATAATGGTCCTTCGAGCCGGATACAGTCTGTTAGTAGTTAAATTTTGGAAAAATAAAGTTATTTCAAAGGAGAGTTATTTTAAGTACAGTAGAACCTCCCATATCCGAACATGACGGGACCGGGCCGTGGTCGGAACGGCCAAAAGGTCGGATATCGGGAGGATCGTAAAATGCCGTTCCCAGGTACAAAAAATGAACAAAACAATATTGACATAAACGCACAAACTGACATTCCACATCAACAACCACGGCTAAACTGACAGTTTTTTACCCAAAAGTAAAGCATAGTATCGATGAGTCACTTTTTCAAGTCTGTACAGGCTCGCGAACGGAAACGGACCGTGAGAGCGCGAGTAAACAATAGACAGACGGACGGTCGGATATCGGGAGGAGTCGGATATGGGAAGGTCGGATATGGGAGGTTCCACTGTAGATAGACTTGTATTTCTTTGCTAGTTGATTTAAAGGATAAAAAAGTAGTTTACCCATCACAATAATTTGAATTGTAAATTATTCCTGTAAAACAAAGTTTCTTTACCATACCTAAAGTTTTTCCTGTCTTTCATACCAGCCAAAATGTCAGCTCAACAGAAAGCAGAACTAGATTCTTTAATAAAAAAGCGAGAAAAATATTTCGCAAGGTTGCAAGCTCTCTATGATGTTGGAAAAAAATGTGTGCAGCTTATTCAACAAAAGCAAGCTTATAGTGCAGAGTTTGATTCTTTTGTATCTCGTTATCAAAGATTAGAGGAAGACTTTGAGATGTTTGAGCGAACAAGTGACAGTCTTGACACGTTAAATGCTCAAGTTGATGATTCAGATAAGGTTGATGTACATAGCCCATCAATGGCATATGATGAGTTGTATTTTAATGTTAAAACTCTAGGCCGTAAAATGAATGTAGATAAGCAAGTGCAACAAATGAAGACTGAGTTATCTGGAGATAAGCAGCCCCCCTCTATCCCCCCACATGCTCCAAAAATAGCTCGCCTTCCTAAATTGGAGATTGAACCTTTTGATGGATCAATATCTGCTTGGCCTGATTTTTATGCTTTGTTTACCTCATTGATTCATAAAAATCAATCATTATCTAAGAGTGATAAACTAACCTACTTGCGCAGTTTATTGAAATCTCATGCTCTCACTCGCATTGAGACTTTAGTGATATGCGATGATAACTACGATATCGCAATGAAGACCCTCACTGATCGTTATCAGAATAAACGCTTATTAGCATCAAACTATCTTGATAAGGTTTTTTCATTCCGCCAGCTTAATGAAGATTCTACAATCACTTTATCAAGTATTTTGGAAGTTTTTAACACTTATCTGTCTGCCGTAAAGGCCATAGGATTACCAGATCTGTTTGATTTTACAATGTTACATGTTGGTTTGCGTACACTAACCACATCAGCCCGCAAAGAGTTTGAAAATGAGTATTCAGACACAGAGCTCCCTAAGTTTGAGAATTTAATCAATTTTGTACAACAACTCAGAATCTTAGATATAACTTCATCCAAAGGAAAGTTTAAGCAAACCAAAACTGGTTTTTCTCCAAGACCAAACAGTTCCAAAAGTTTCATGCTTTCCACAGTTGATGACCAAAAGTGTAATGAAACTGTAAATCGACATTTGTGTCCATGTTGTCAGGATCCCAACCACAAAATATATGTATGTTCCAAGTTCAAGAACTTAAGTTTGCCTGACCGTAATTATGTTGTTAAAAAAATTGTTGTGCTTTTGCTGTCTCGGTTTTCACAGAATGTCCGAATGCAAATCAACTTCCAAATGTTCTAAATGTAACGGTACGCATCACAGCCTGTTGCATCGCCCTGCACAAGAGCCCTATAATGTAAATCGAAAAAATATGGAAACAAAACCCTCTGACGCAAAAGTAACTGACAATGTTTCATTATCAAAGACATGCAATTTCGCCGATGCAAACTCGACCTCCAACATGATGTTAAGCACAGCAATTATTGGTATTAGGGATAAAAATGGTGAACTTAGACCTATAAGAGCAATAATTGATGGCGGTTCTCAGACCAGCTTAATAACGGAAGAATGTGTACACAAGTTAGGCTTAACCAAACACGCTAATAACATAACCATTAAAGCTGTATCTGACACGCCTGTCCAAGTAAATAAAGGCTCAGTGACATGCAATATAAGTCCTCTAAAGAATCCTCACATTGTATTGAACACAGATGCAATTGTAGTCCCTAAAATATCCTCTGAACAGCCTAACATTTAAATTTATCCAACAATTGCCACTCGCTTTGACAGCCTTCATCTTGCTGATCCAAAGTTTTATGAAAACTTTGAATACTTTTTTTTTAACTTTTTTTAGGGGAACTTTGATCCCCTATTGAATTCTTGCTAGGCGCAGATCTGTACTTTGAAATAATACAAGAATCACATAACATAATTAAAGGTGAACCCTCTGCAATGAATACAGTTTTTGGTTGGATAATTTGTGGTAAAATACCCAACTTAGTTCCTCAAAGTGAATTTGCTTATTTTTTAAACTGTTGTGAATCAATTGATACTACGGATACTACATTTTTATACTCAAGAAGTTTTGGGAGGTGGAATCAGTTCAGAATGTGTCCTAGTCCGGATGATGTCGCAGTCGAGTCACATTTTTTAGAAACTCATACAAGAGATAAAACAGGCCGCTATGTCATATCGCTACCGATAAAACCCAATGCTCCAGATCTACCTTATACAAGGGAACAGGCGAGCAATCGTCTTATAAGTTTAGAGAATAGACTGAAACGTCACCCTGAAACTCATGCAGAGTACAGAAAGTTTATGGATGATTATATAGCTGAAGGACACATGAGTATGTCTAGTACACCCTCCTCTTACGTAATTCCACACCATTGTGTAAAAAATGAAAGTAGTAGCACAACAAAGTTGAGAACAGTATTTAATGCGTCATTTAAGCCTAATTCAACAAATTCTTCTGTTAATGAAATTTTGTACTGTGGACCAAAGCTGCAACGAGATATAGGAGAAATAATAACTAACTTTCGCCTTCATGAAATTGTTGTGTGTGCCGATATAAAGCAAATGTACAGACAAATAATTGTTGTAACCCCTGAAGACCGGAAATTTCAGCACATACTTTACCGCACAATTCCAAATGGAAATATTGACGAGTACGAGTTGAATGTTTTGACATATGGTGTGACATCTAGTGCCTTCTTAGCACAAAGAGCATTACTTCAATTAGTTGAAGATGATGGAAAAAAGTACCCCCTCGCCTCAGAGGCTATAACTCATTAAACATTTGTGGACGATATATGTACTAGTGTTGATTCTCCCCAGGAAGCTGTACAGTTACAGCAGGAATTAATTACACTCTTGGGATTAGGAGGTTTCACACTAAGAAAATGGGCAAGTAACTGCTAACAGTTATTAGATAATGTCCCGCTTGATTGCAGAGAAAATCCCCTCGCCCTGCGTTCTGAGGATGACCATGCTGTGAAAGTCCTTGGTTTGCAATTTGATCCAGTTGAAGATGTTTTTTTCTATGTAATAAAACTAAACCCACTTGTGTATACAAAGCGCTCAATGCTTTCAGAGATTGCAAAAATCTACGAAATTTTAGGGTGGATAACGCCAACTACATTTTATGCTAAACACCTCATGCAAAATACGTGGTTATGTGGATTAGGATGGGACGACCCCCTGCCAGATAAAATATGTGACAAATGGACATCGTTTATCTTAACTCTTCCAAACCTCTCATCACTTAAGATTCCTCGATTTATACCCATGACGTCGGGAAATGTAACACAGTTAGTAGGATTTTGTGATGCATCTGAAAAGGGGTATGCTGCAAATATCTACATACGAACGGAAGGTTTGAATAATATAGGAGTTCATCTTATTAAAGCAAAAAGTAAAGTTGCTCCACTTAAGACAATGAGTGTCCCCAGATTAGAGCTTTTAGCTGCTCAACTGCTTACTGACGTTTTAATGTCTACCAAGCATATAACTAAAACCATCGAACTGCAAAACATAATTTTATTTTCTGATTCATCTGTTGTTCTATCATGGCTAAAAACGCCTCCTTACAAGTTAAAAACATTCGTCGCAAATAGAGTGGTCCATATTCTAGAGTCCACAAACCCACATCAATGGCATCATTGCGCATGTGATTGCGCAAGTCGAGGCTTAACGCCTGAAGAATTAGCTAGTTTTGAACTATGGTGGAAAGGGCCTAATTTTCTACACACTCCTTATAACACATGGCCTCTACATAGTTACAATATTGATATCACTAACGAACTGCCAGAAATGAAAAAAAAGAATCTCTAGCTTTAACAATTGATAACAGAAACTCCATCGTGTTAGAAATGCTGGAAAAATATGCAAGCCTTACAAAAGTGCAATTTGTACTTTCATTGGTGTTACGGTTCATTCACAATGTAAAAAGTAATCTGAAAGGTTTAACAAAGAAACAAGGATCAATATCGCCACAAGAATTAAACCAAGCCTTATCTCTTTGTGTACAAGCAACACAACAATGCTATCTCTCAAAAGATATCACAGACATGAAAAATGGTAAACAATGTTCCAAGAAATACCGCTCTTTAGCTTTATTTATGGATGGAAATGATTCGGTCAGGGTCGGCGGTCGTTTGAAATGCGCTAAATTAACTGATTCCAGAAAACATCCCCTACTGATACCCCGCTCATCAAGACTTGCAACACTGATTTGTGATTATTACCATGCTTTAGCATTGCACTCAGGACCCCGATTAACACAGTCACTTATTCAAAGTAGGTTTTGGATTGTAGGAATACGCCAATTACTGAGGGAACGAATATTTAATGTCAAAGGTGCTATATGTTTCAAGCTAAACCTTTTGCGCCTAAAATGACAGATCTGCCCTCTATCAGATTTGAAAGCATACGCGCATTTCAAAATGTCGGCTTGGACTATGCTGGCCCCTTCGAATTTAAAGAAAGTAACAGAAGGAAATCACCTCACCAAAAGGGTTACATAGTCATTTTTGTTTGTTTTTCGACAAAAGTACACCTTGAATTTGAAACTAGTTTGTCAACACCTTCATTCCTCGCTGCTTTGGATCGTTTTGTTGCGAGACGAGGACTTTGCCAATCGATTACCAGCGATTGTGGAACTAATTTACAAGGAGCAGCGAATTACTTTGCTCAAATCCAAAAGTTCCTAAAAGATAAAAATGAAGAAATTGCTCATCACCTTGCTTCTAAAGAAATTAAATGGAATTTCATCCCCCCTGCTGCACCTCACTTCGGAGGCCTATGGGAGGCCGCAGTTAAGTCAACGAAACGTCACCTTCTCCGTGTTCTCGGACCCCTTATCCTAACCTATGAAGAAATGTATACCTTACTAACAAGGATTGAAGCGATTCTAAATAGTCGCCCTATTGGAGCCATGACAACTGATCCTAACGACGGAGAGTATTTAAGCCCTGGACACTTCTTAGTAGGCGCACCCCTGCTATCACCCCCAGAAAAGGACTACACAAATAGTAAAATGAATCGTTTAGAAAGATACCAAATCCTTCAACAAGCCGCTCAATCATTTTGGAAACAATGGACTCAAGACTACCTGCAAACATTGATACCTCGAAACAAGTGGTGTACTACACAACCCAACGTTCAAGTGGGAGATGTCGTCTATATCCACAGCAAGAACACCAGTCCCTTGGAGTGGCCAATCGGGAGAATAACAGAGACATACCCTGGATCAGATGGTGCAGTCAGAGCTGCTAAAGTGAGGACATCCCAAGGAAGTTATGTGCGCCCTGTCCAAAAGCTGGTACCCCTACCACCTTCTGACACTTAGTCCTAACTCCAGTCCTCCTTAAAACTAGGTTTTAAAGTCAAATTTGTGTGCGTTTTTCTTACATTTTATGCAGTTTTTTAAATATACATTTAGGTGGGCGGTATGTTTAGTCCAGAATCAAATTTTGTAGCATAGAGTGGGTGCAGGGTGTCCCCTAACAGAACTTCTCTTTTTCATATCTGGTTTTACCAGCCAGCACTGTTTATTCTTGCAGTGACTTTCCTCCAGTAAACATGCAGTTCTGTTTCTGTCCCTCATTTATTATTAAATAGTTTATTCTTTTAATATCCTTTTGCTTAAATTGAGTTTATTATAATGTAGCTTCAGTGAAATTAAATATAATCTTTTCTCCCCTACACATTAAATTTAAATTTTCCCCTGTCAGAGATTACTAATAAACTAAGTGTGAACTAACTCATAAGCAAAGTGCTTTGTGAAGAAGACTTCTTAAAAGCTATTTTAAGAAACCCCGCTCTACGTCTGTAATCTACGGCTACGCAGAATACCCTCTACGTCCTCGGAGAAGATTCACACCTCAAAGACTGCCCCGCTCCTCGTGAACTTCTCATCCACCTACTTCAGTCGACCAAGCCGTCATGACCGTAACAACGCTCTCTAATGTTAAGTAACAAGTGTGATTTCTGTGATTATTAGTATTTCTCTGTCATGTTTCTTGAAATTTTACTTCTTTTCATATAAAATAAATTTGGGAATTATCTGTAGTTTCTCGTTATCTTTTCAACTACTCTCCATTGAACCCCGCCCCCTACACTATGCAACTTAATTTGGTGTAAAGTAATGATGTTGATTTTTTCTGTCATAATAACAAATTATAATACATCTACATAATTATTTTTGGAAACAAAGAAGGTTATATGAGCGGCGTGATGATGAATGAATGAGTTTATTTAAGCAGAATAAATATATACTGTAATAGATACATACAGAATTTGTTAACACGAAAAATATAAAAATTTCGCACACAGCACGCTGACGTGAGAGTACAACATTTCTGTATTAGGCCTAAATAAGGTGATGAAATAATCACTCATGGCAATTCATATAGGTATATACAGTAAACACTTATAGTCGCCCTTGCTACGGAAAACCTGCGTAACATCTTCAAGTGTTACCGTATTCTTATGGAGAATAAATAAAATGTTTTATTTTGTTAATTTATCAATATTCTTTGATGAAACTAGGGTAAGCTATTATAAGTAATAGCAAGAGATATTTGCATCGGAAATTCACTGAGTACGCTGGTTTGCTGCACGGGGGTATTTTGGTAGTTCTAATGCACCTGGTTCAACTTATTTGCATTGTTGAAGTAACAATTGTAGGTATGCATTTTATTCTTTTAGGCTCGTCCACACTAAGCAAGTTTGACAAACATGTTTGCTTGAAAAGTTTCTCATTGTTTAAATGGACCTAAACATTGTGATGTTTGGCAAAGAGTTAGTGTTTTTTTCGGCAATTGTAAACAGCTGATAACCAATATTATTTAGATTTGTTTTTAATTTAAATTTCCAGTTTGATGGGGAAAATTGCTGTCAGAAGCTGGTTCATTATCACAAAAGTCACTAATCTTTTATTTGTGAATAGTCACTACTCTTGAATCACATAAAGTCGGAGGAGTCGCTGAACAAACAAATAAAAGAGCAAACACTAGATTGTTTTTCAGAACCCCATTATTTTGCTTGTAAAACAGGTTTATGCAAGCTTTTAATGTGTGTTATGTTCTCTTTTAAAGAAACATATTTGGTGACTGTGGATAAGGCTTAAGGTTAGGAGGAAATCCGGGTAGGAGTGAAAAGTCAGTATGGGGTAGTAAGGATGATAAAACGGGAGCGCAGAATTGGACCAGTCCGGACCTCCCGCAGCGCCGACCTCGCGCAGTAAAAATGTTTCGCGGGGAACTGGCGCTGTCCCCACACCTCGCATCCGCGAGTACTACAACAGGAAGCCACGCCCTCGCTCCCACTCCATACATTACAACAACAGTTCTGCCAACTGACATAAACATCAGAATTGTCGTATACTCTTAAAATACGACAATTTCAAACTAGGAATCCTGTCATTTCCATAATCTTATATTTTATTACGCTAAGACGATCTTTGTTAGGAGAACTCCTCCGTTATTTCTGAACCGATTTTAACGATTGAGGTACCTAAGATATTCCAGTTGTCTTTTACAATATAATAAATAACAAACAATAAACTGTATTCATAAAAAATCACAATAATGACGTAATTTAATTTCTTGACCAATTTTAATGTTTGAAGTGTCACAAAATACGTCTCAGTTCGTAGTTTTGCAATAAGGGTTTTAATTTTCAATATTTTAATTCGCAAGGGCAAGGGCTGCCGTCAAAGTTAGTTTTTTGTACATAAGATTAACATGGAGAATACAGTTATTTGAATTGCAGCTGTTAACACATTATGGATAGGTTATTAGCAATATCAGATGTTCCAGGTAAGGAATGTCTTTATCTATATAAATCAAATCAGTTTTGTTTCTACATCGCTTTGAGCAGTGAAATTTTGTGTGCAGCGGAGGTATGTAAATGCGTGTTAACATTTGTTTATCTGTCCGTCTGCTTTACGCCGTTTGGAAAAACAACGGCGGCCGCTCAAAAACGTGCTTTGGCGCGGTTTTGATCGTGTTTGTTCGCTTTTCCCAGGGAAGCGGGCGAACTGATTTAGATTAAACCTTTTTCCTATGTTCTATAGGCCTACTTACGTTAGACGATTATAAGCGACTTTAAAATTTTGAATTCACTTCAGGGATACACCTCACGGGATTTTCAATATACCATATAATTGTTATGGACAAAGCATTTATTTATAATGAACCAGTTGATGACTTAAGAACCAATATTTATTCCATAATCAGCTGTTGAAGTTCTCATTTAAAATGTTGAGTGAAGATTGGTAATAAATAGCAGAAGTGGGATATTATCTAAATCTATATTTTTGAGACACATTCACTCGCTCACATTGTGATCACTGAAACTAAAAAACGACAAACGAAAAGTCATACCGGTAATAATTCACTGATCCAATTACTGCTAATTTTAATAAAACTAGTTTTTAAACTAAACAGCACCAATAACAATAGCAATAACACATAAACTAGCAAACACAACCCTACGAAGACGAAAACAAATAACTAGTTTAACGAAAGACCAACAAGAATAACAATATAGCAACGTCCAAACTGCTTCAGCTACGCCAAAGAACTGTTTAAAGAATATAAATTATTTTACCTCTTCTTGAGATGCCCCCAGATAATATTTCACACGGGAATCGTTTTCATGTATCGAACTGAAATACTACTATTCGTGGAATTGACGGCGGACAGCTTCCTGTGTTTAAGCAAACAATGGTGTCAACATTGCCCTGACCATTTCGTCTCAGGTGGTTTTAATCCCGTGACAATTACTGTCCACAATTTATAAATGTATGTACGGTTATCGTCATTAATACATCAATTAACACAATCATACATTTATATTTCTTCAAAATATCCACTTTGTATGTGTCATTACTTTTAGCGAATTTCCCCTATAGGGAAGAAGCTATTACCGTAGTTGGCATGGTAAGACCGGTAAGACCATGATAACTTTTCGTTTTGAGGTCCCCAGACCCCAAAAACACCATTCGTTCGAAACTGTATATATACATGTGTGTGTGTGTGTGTGTGTGTCCGTGAATGCGATAACATGAGTAAATAAACGGTATCAGGAAACTGACACATACTTTCTCCCTTTTAGCCAAACTTTAATGAAAAAAAGATTTGTTATTTACTAAATATAGAATATGAAGTACAGATAAATTAACTGAAAATTGTCTAAAATAGTTGTTTTCAGAAATATTCACCAAAATCCCTTTTTAGGAGCACTAAAGATTCCGTTGCTAAACAAAGAGATTTTGAGAGGGAAAATGCCCCCTTGTCCCCCCCAGGGTTAAATGGCAACATATTTCGAACATCCTCTATTGGTCAATGCTACCTTGACCTGCATATCAAGTTTTAATGAAATTGATCAGTAAATAAGAGAGAAATAGTAATTTATGTATTCCCCATAAGAATAACATTGGACAACGTACTGCGTTTACCGCTAAATGAAAATTTCAATTTTCTCCGCAACTAGCAATCGTAGAATAGTAATTCAAAATACTAATTTATTTATTTTTTTGAGATCTTTTCAATGGTGAATAGTAATCTTTTGCAGGACTTATGATTTTTTATGAAAAATCCAAAAAACTGAATTTTGGATGTTTTAGGTCCTGTAACTTCTTAATCCGAATTTTTCCAGAAATGCGGGTGGTGTCATTTTGTTGGAAACCTAAAGCTCTACAAACCACTAAAGTTTAATCAAAATCGTTAGAGCCGTTTTTGAGAAATTTGGATTTTACATGTTTTTTGGCGATTTTTGGGGGATAATTACCCTTAAAAATCAAAAATTAAAAAAAATTAAAAAAACACCTGGAGATATCGTGGATTAGTACCTACATACCAAATTTCATAAAAATCGGTCCATTGGTTAGGGCTCTAGCTCTGTACACATCCACACAGACACACACACACACACACACACACACACACACACGGACACACACACACACACACACAGACAGACATCACGTAAAAACCACTTTTTTGGGTTCAGGGAGCACCAAAACGAATATTTCCACTAACAACTCAAATTCGAAAATGTTGACGAAAACAATACTTTCTCCATATACTATGTATAAGGGGAGAAAGTAAAAACATCCGATTTCGATGAAATTTGACACAAATGTGTAAAATGACATTCATGACTTTAAGTTCGAAAACCAGAAAAATGTCCGTGAGCACGATAACTCTCGTAAAAAATTATCCGATTTTGATGAAATTTGGTATAAACGTGTAAAGCAACATTTATGACTTTAAGTTCGAAAACCAGCCAGATCGCTCTATCCAAAAGGGTATTTTGGGGGGGGTTTTGTACCCCAAAAATGGGTTTTTCTAATTTTTTACATATAATTTTGGAAATAGTCAAATTTTAGTTTTTTCCATTGGATTCAGCTTAAAGAAACACACAATTTGGTATTTTGATAATTTCTCTACGTCAATTGGTTACCGAGATATTGAAAGTGCTAAACACAGTACGTTGTCTAATGTTATTCTTATGGAGGAAAATACAAATTTTATATATCGCTTATTTATGAACGTATACTGACGAAACTTGGTATACGGCTTCATCTGGTTGTGGACCATTGATATTTGCTCAAAAAAAATTTTTTACCAAAGGCTCTCGTAGCAGCAAGCCTGCGTACTCAGCCCCATGTTATTCTTATGGAGAATAAGTTAGTGTTATCTCCCTTCATTATGAAAATAAATTAATGAAATTTGGTATGCGGCTTTACCTACATGAGTTATATTGATATTTGTATAAAACCCCATTTTTTGTGTTCCTTACTTCAGCAAACCTGCATACTCAGCCGCCATGTTATTCTTATGGAGAATAATTAAAATGTCATAAATCGTTTATTTATGAATGTATATTGATGAAACATGGTATGTGGCTTTATGTGGTATTAAGATACATATATATGCATTGGAAATTCGCTGAGTACGCAGGTTTGCTGCTACGGGGTATTTTTATTTTTTAAGAACTAACGGAAATATTGAAGAACTAACGAGAACTAACGAAGAACTAACAATTTATATATAAACATAAACTTTTGCATTAAAATTAAGGTGCGCGCTGCAAATAATTTGTATGAAGTTATCGTATCCACTTTGTATGTGTCATAACTTTTTTATTTTGTAAGAACTAACAGAAATATTGAAGAACTATTGAGAGCTAACTAAGAACTAACGATTTGTATGTAAACATTAATATTTGCATTAAAATTAAGGTGGGTGCTGTAAATAATTTGTGTGAAGTTAGCGTATCCACTTTGTATGTGTCATAACTTTTTTGTTTTTTAAGAACTAACGGAAATATTGAAGAACTATCGATAACTAACAAAGAACTAACAATTGGTATGGTTAAAAGTGGATAAGCTAATTTGGGTACGACAACTTCACAGACCTAACATAAATGGCGAATCAGCGAAGAAATATCACTTGCCAAGAAGTAAATAGCTTAGTGATTTCCACCACTAGAGTAACCTAAAAGAGCACTTAAATGGAGGGATTGACAGGTTTTGCTTGGAAATGGTACATGGTAGAAAATACGACAGGATTCAATTAATGAATGTAATTCATTTGGTGTAAATTTTATAATGGTTATTTTTGTATTCTCTAAGGCTAGATCTGTCAAAAATAATAAAATTATGTTTAACAGAGCATCCGATAACATTATAATAGCTATAATCAAAAATATAATGTTTTCCTGTTACCAACCCGAGGCTATAAAATAAGGACTTCAGTTTTCAGCGGTTTAGTATAAGTAAAATAAATTTGATGTGTTAATGTATTACATACAGGGTGTCTCGCAGCCATTTGATCAAATTTTACCAGGTTGTTCAGCAGATAAAAACAATCATAAAATGCAGTATAACATATGTCCTATCATTGCAGAAGAACAATAATGACCGCCACTTAAAATAGTACAAAGTAGAAAATTGATATTCCATACCAAAATGATTCTTATTAGGTGTAATAGTTTAAAGTTGATATCTTCAGATGTCCTAAAGTTGAAACATATTACTTAAAACACACATGCATAGAGATATACGGAAAATCAAGCTGATTTAGGGGAAAGTAAATTACATGTTTATAGTATTACATGTCATTCATTCATCATTTAGTGATAATTTTCTTATTATGTGTTATTTTATATTTAAGTTTCCCTATAAATGTACTAATTAATTAATTTCCCCTAAATGTGTTATTTGTGTTAATTGCCCTATGCCCATGCCTAATAATAATCATCATTACTATCACTCCTCAGAAAACATTCCCCTCTATGTATTTAATGTTTATTTATCTATGCAATTGTATAATAATATGTATTTCATTAATTTAATCACCAATAATTATTCATAGCCTATCCCCCACTAATAGCCTACTCACTTAATTTAATATGTTTGTTAATAATAATATTTTAGATATAAATTATGTGAGAGGATTGCAATAGAATTAAAATGTAATATAATATACTTTTCAAAAATAGTCCTTAAGGAATCTAAATTACAGTGACCAGTGTTAACAATTGTGTGACCATGTGCTTCTCAACAATGGACCATGCTTCCAGACCTCATCTCTACTAGATCTTTCTTCTTGCTCCAGATGCCATAGTGTTAAGACCTAGAATCTGTGAAGGACACAGTTCCTATTTTAAATTTCCCAGTATGGCCTAAGTTTTGCATTGCTTAGTGCTCATTTTATTAGGGACTTACTGCTCAATTAATACCATCTTTAAATTAACTCCTTTTTATTTGATTTTCCCCAAAAACTGGTATTTGAGCGAAGAACATTTGTGAGCAGATTGGTAAACTCCTTCCATTGTATTCTATTTAGGGACTGGAAAGAATACAGACATTTAAATAGAACAAGCCTAATGTTCTGAAAGTTAAAGTAACCTCAAGAGAGTATTTTTATATTGAACTATCTTTCCAAATTTAATTTTGAGTATTTTAACCATTCATAAAGTCAGTGAAACCATTGGACTCTCCTTTTGGACAACAACAAAATTTCCATTGTTGTAATTTTCAATACATCAGCTTAATTGGACTTAATATTCTTTCAAATATCATCCCAACGTTATTCAAGTCAGCACGATACTCCCCCCTGAGAAAAAGAGCCCTCATTTGTAAAGAAACCCCATTTAGAACCCAAAATATGAACATTTAGTTTTAGGCCTACAAGTATGTTTGTCATTTACCTTCTAGGCTAGGCCACGCATTGTAACTGTTCCCCCTGAGTTGTATATTATGGTAAATCCCTTTAATTGAGAACCTTTTTGAAACATAATTGTACTAATAGATAAATAAATATTGTATTGTTCCTCGTAACTTTGTATTTTATTCAAATAGTTAAAGAAATCTTAGAAATTGTACACCTACCTTTTGTTGACATCCAGAGTAAATACAAAACACATTATACTCACTACAATAAAGTAAAGGAGACCACAAGTATAAGTATATTTATTATCAAGTCAAAGAAGATCATTTGTGAGCTATATTTAAATAGCCTAGGGAATTTTGTAAGCAACAACACTCATTTTTGCAAAGAGAAGCTAGGCTTAGCACATGGCAGCCATTGCCCTCAGATCCCGATAGCATCACTTCTTATATCCACTTTTCCTGAGCACATCCGAGCAAACAATTAGTTAAAAGTTAGCAATTTAAAAGTATAATTAAGTAAGAACAATTAGAAGAAAAACAATAAGATGTTATGAGCTGCATATGTATACTTAAACTGCTGTAATGGTAACACAAATTGTGTTGTGACTTTAGCTAACTTAATAAGTTACAAGCTGCAGAGCAACAGGTTCACTAGTATTGTAATAAAATACAATACACAAAGAACGTGTTGCGTTGTTGCGTTGTTGTTTGATCCTCTGGAATTAAAATAAACGGTATTTTATGATAATTTATTAGTGAATTTCCTTTGGAAAGTGAACTATTAGCATGACCCGCACGGTGAAACTTAAGCCCGGGACCACCATAGAAGTTCCTAACGTGACCCCCTGAACACGTTTTGGGGGGTCGTTCAAAATTGTATATATATATATATAGACATATATATATATATATATATATATATATATATATATATATATGTGTGTGTATGCACTCTAGCGGTCGCATTTTTTGTCCGATTTACTTCAAATTTGGTAGGGACGTTCCTTTCTATAATCTGTTGGACAAGTTCGTAGGGCAAAACAATCGGAAAACTCTAAACCCATTTTTTTGGGATTAATCTTTCAAATTTCGAGTTTTTGGGCCCAAAAAGGGTCAGAAAAACCCCAGATGCAAAATTAATGCGTGGAAAAAGATGGGAATTAGTTAGACGAAAGTTTTAAGCCCTCTCTCGTCATTCTAGCATAAATATTTACCGAGTTATTAAAGGAAATGTGTATTGACCAAACGCAGTACGTTGTCTTATGGGGGTTTTACATTAGAAAAGCCTGTTATTCATTTGTTGGTGTACTTTTAACATCACCAGCAACCTCACGCCTACTTTAAAGCCTGACTGGACCTTCTCCTGACCTTATAATGCACAAAATTGTATTACCAGCATTGCAGGTAAATAGAACCAGGAGCATCAAAACAGCCAAAAAATCAATATTTTCAGATTTGAATAAAAAATGGAATAATTGTATGTTTTAACTGATTTTGAGTTTTATAGTTTTTTATGTGGAAATTCACTTCCCTCACGTCAGCGTGCTGCGTGCGAACTCGTTATCTTATCTACTACACATATTATAGCAAGATAGTACCAAATAATATATGTGATGTACAGGAGGGAAAAGTTTGTTATTTGTTAAAGTATGAAGATATTTTAAAGAGATTAATTCACGTAACAGTTTTGTATCTATGTTTGTACGGTACATTTTTTTAAGGATTTACAAAGAACATTATCTATTAAAGAAAAGTATGTAACGGTGGAAGGCCTTGCACAGCCGAGGTCGTTATAGGTTGGTAAATTAAACTCGGTATGTGGTCACCTATTACAGGCTTGGTCTGTGTATAAACAGACTGGGAGATATTGTTTTATGAATTGGCCTTATTATAAATATAGTATCTTATTTTCTTTGCAGGATGTAATAAAAGTATTTTACTTGCAATTACTTTAGAGTATTTTGTGAAATTTAACTTTACAATATAATTTCATACTCTAAAAGTAAAAATTATTTCCCGATTTATTTGTTTATACTCTATTTATATACTAATCAGATTGCGGCGGCTAAAAAAAATAAAACAAAATATTAACTGAGGGATACAGTTAATAAATTACTGTCCCAAAATGACACAACGTTTTTGATTATTATAGTTTTTTTATAAATATTACTGATTTTCAGTTATTTAGCTTTCAAAAACAAAAATGGCCGTCATATTGAAATGGTGAAAAGTATAAACTTGATATTCCATACCAAAATGGATCTGATGAGATGTAATGCATGTACCGTTGATATCTTCAGATGTCCCTGTTAAGTAAAAATTACATACAGACAGATAGACGGGAGAGCAAGCATTTTAGGACCTTCACATGAATTGTTCTTTGTTTTTGTATGGAGAATCTTATTCCAAACTCCTGTTAACACCCATAAAATAAATATTAATTAATCCACTAAGGTGATTTTTTAATAGTTTCCGTAACTTCAAAACCAATTTTGACGATTGAATTATCGAAATATTTTCCCTAAGTCGTAGTTGTGCATAATGGTTTCATTTTTAGATATGTTCATTCTTAAGAGTACCTTAAAATTAAGTTTTTTTTACCTATATGGGGAATAGTTTTATTTGAATTGCAGCTGTTAATTCATTACGGGCAGTTTACTATCAATGACAGATGTTACAAGTAAGGAATCTATCTATTTATATAATTTAAAAAATTGTGGTTTTACGCCGCCTTGTGCCTTAAAATGTGTTATGTATCGAACGAATGGAGATATTTAAACTGGAGTGAAAATTTGTTTGTCTGTCTGTCCGTCTGTTATGCTCATAGGCAACATTTCTTCGCGTTTCACAAATAATTACTAAAATGAATTAAGTACGTTTTCCCTATTTTCATGTACAGTAGGAAACATGTAGGCTTTTTTAAATTTCAAATCCCGTAATTATGGTTAAGCCGTTAGTAAATGATCCAACACTGATGTTGTACCCGTATCAGTTGCTCAGCATTCCACCGCATAGTGCATTATTTTGTTCTCATGACTATTTAGACAGCTAATAAGCTTTTCCAAAGGTCAGACGAAACATAAATGCTTTACTGAATAACAGTACCCCAAACCATATAAAATAACAATAAACACCATATAAACCATATAAAATAACTTTAGTGAAACATTGGATACGGAACACAAGTCCCTGCAACATGGTATTTGATTAAGCTAAGTTTGTCTAGCTAGTCTTTGTAATTTTTATCAATAATTTTGTGTTTTTGCTAGATCACTAAGCACAAAATACTGACTTATTAAACAGATATTAGGAAGAAGATGGGTGGTAAAAATAATAATAATGAAGGTATAGCGGATTCGGTCATCGGAACAGGACCCAACATAACAAATACTATTCAGGTGCAGTAATCTCACCTTAATTTTGTATAAAAATGTATTTTTAAAATTTATATTGTAAAAATTAAGTACCGTATGTAAATTTTATGTAGTTAAATGCATAATTGAGAGATTTATACAAAATTATAGGTTAATAATGGTTTCCTATGGTTTGATTGTATTTTGAATATTATTTCATGAAATATTTAAGTAAAAGTGAAAATTATATATCAATTCAAAGTTTGACGTTATTTTATTGACAGGCTCAGTAATTAAGCGAATTTAAATAACTTAGTGGTCATAAACTATTTAAGGTTTACATGGAAATGGTAAAATTGGAATCAAAACTACAATTATATTTATATACTAGCTGTTTACCCACGTCCTACGCACGGGTTGTATGTATAATTAATAGATTAGCAGAAGAAAATAAACACCCATATAATTTTAAAATTACATTGTACATGTTTGATATACAATTAAAGAAAAGTTAAAGAAATATACTGGCAGATAGTTTTGGTACTGCTGCCAAGTCGAAGAGCTCTGTCGGCTAGAGAAAGGCGTGGTCATGGTTAAAAGAACGATGTTACATACAAATTGAACATGTTCGTTCCTCACTGTGCTAGTGACCTACCTTTTTTTAAAGGTGCCCAAGTGCCCAACTTTTAAAAGGGCATAAGAAAACTCCTCAACCCCTTAATCTTCTCCAAAATACATTTCCGTATTTACTGTTAAGTTCAGACCTCAGTGGTAAGCTACATTAAATATATTTTTTTGAGAGGCGTAGATCTCGTTCACCCATGTCTTAAGCACGACCAAGTTTCTGTGTGAAATCTTCAGAGAACAACACCGAGACTCCTCATTAAAGTCATGATGTTGTTTCTTATGTCCTTTAAAGTTCCAATTTTAAGCTCCATTGGTTGAGTAATTGGTGAGGATTGGTGTGGAAAATGATGAGGATTAACAATTCTTATATTAAAGACCAGTGGGCCAGAGCCCTTAATTCCTCCCAAATTTCAGCTCCACCATTTCAGTAGAAGGTGCAAGATTGTTAAATAATTGTAGGCCTATTTTGAACTTCCGGGGGGCGAAACCCTTAAACTTTTCGTAACGGGAATATAGGCTTGCGTTTTGTTCTGATGTATTAGTTATGTCCCTACCTAAGTTATACTAAAAAGGTCCAGTAAATACTAATACTGATAAGATTGCCATCAAAGTACATTAGGGCAGACCCCTATAGGATATTTTTAAACGTATTGTTATTGTACATCAGCAGCATAAGGGGAACCACCATGCAAGATTTCTCTTCAAAAACATTGTCTTTTTTTAGATAACGTGCTCACTATGTCAGTGAGTGCGTGAGTCTGACAAATATCGATTTAGTCATAAATCCACTTTGTATACTTGTTATTTATTATCAATCTTCACTCAACGTTTTAAATAAGAACTGCAACAGCTGTTTATGGAATAAATATTCTTAAGGCACATCATCTCTGTATACTCATGTTATTTATTACCAATCTTCACTCGATGTTTTAAATAATAACTAAAACATCTGTTTGTAGAATACAAATTCTTAAGTCATCATCTGGTTCAATATAAATACATTATTTGTCCATAAGAATAACATAGGATCTTTAAATCCCCGTGGGGCAGAGTCCTAAGGTGATTTAAAAAATCCAATTAGCCTAAAACCTTCCCACGCATGTATAGAACAAGCAAACAAAATTCTCATCAAAGTCAGTGCACTCGTTTTCACGTGAAAAGCGAAGAAAAACCCGTATTTGAATGTTACCGACTGGCTGACAGACAGCCAAAAATTGAGATGAAACAAGTTTTGGCTTTTCTAGGGTGTAAAACGTGAAAACATGCAATCTTGCACCTTCTACTGGAATGGTGGAGCTGAAATTTGGGAGGAATTAAGGGCTCTGGCCCACTGGTCTTTAATATAAGAATATATGTTTAAATCCTCATCATTTTCCTCACCAATCCTCACCAATTACTCAACCAATGGAGCTTAAAATTGGAACTTTAAAGGACATAAGAAACAACATCATGACTTTAATGAGGAGTCTCGGTGTTGTTCTCTGAAGATTTCACACAGAAACTTGGTCGTGCGTAAGACATGGGTGAACGAGATCTACGCCTCTCAAAAAAATATATTTAATGTAGCTTACCACTGAGGTCTGAACTTAACAGTAAATACGGAAATGTATTTTGGAGAAGATTAAGGGGTTGAGGAGTTTTCTTATGCCCTTTTAAAAGTTGGGCACTTGGGCACCTTTAAAAAAAGGTAGGTCACTAGCAGAGTGAGGAACGAACATGTTCAATTTGTATGTAACATCGTTCTTTTAACCATGACCACGCCTTTCTCTAGCCGACAGAGCTCTTCGACTTGGCAGCAGTACCAAAACTATCTGCCAGTATATTTCTTTAACTTTTCTTTATTTGTATATCAAACATGTACAATGTAATTTTAAAATTATATGGGTGTTTATTTTCTTCTGCTAATCTATTAATTATACATACAACCCGTGCGTAGGACGTGGGTAAACAGCTAGTATATAAATATAATTGTAGTTTTGATTCCAATTTTACCATTTCCATGTAAACCTTAAATAGTTTATGACCGCTAAGTTATTTAAATTCGCTTAATTACTGAGCCTGTCAATAAAATAACGTCAAACTTTGAATTGATATATAATTTTCACTTTTACTTAAATATTTCATGAAATAATATTCAAAATACAATCAAACCATAGGAAACCATTATTAACCTATAATTTTGTATAAATCTCTCAATTATGCATTTAACTACATAAAATTTACATACGGTACTTAATTTTTACAATATAAATTTTAAAAATACATTTTTATACAAAATTAAGGTGAGATTACTGCACCTGAATAGTATTTGTTATGTTGGGTCCTGTTCCGATGACCGAATCCGCTATACCTTCATTATTATTATTTTTACCACCCATCTTCTTCCTAATATCTGTTTAATAAGTCAGTATTTTGTGCTTAGTGATCTAGCAAAAACACAAAATTATTGATAAAAATTACAAAGACTAGCTAGACAAACTTAGCTTAATCAAATACCATGTTGCAGGGACTTGTGTTCCGTATCCAATGTTTCACTAAAGTTATTTTATATGGTTTATATGGTGTTTATTGTTATTTTATATGGTTTGGGGTACTGTTATTCAGTAAAGCATTTATGTTTCGTCTGACCTTTGGAAAAGCTTATTAGCTGTCTAAATAGTCATGAGAACAAAATAATGCACTATGCGGTGAAATGCTGAGCAACTGATACGGGTACAACATCAGTGTTGGATCATTTACTAACGGCTTAACCATAATTACGGGATTTGAAATTTAAAAAAGCCTACATGTTTCCTACTGTACATGAAAATAGGGAAAACGTACTTAATTCATTTTAGTAATTATTTGTGAAACGCGAAGAAATGTTGCCTATGAGCATAACAGACGGACAGACAAACAAATTTTCACTCCAGTTTAAATATCTCCATTCGTTCGATACATAACACATTTTAAGGCACAAGGCGGCGTAAAACCACAATTTTTTAAATTATATAAATAGATAGATTCCTTACTTGTAACATCTGTCATTGATAGTAAACTGCCCGTAATGAATTAACAGCTGCAATTCAAATAAAACTATTCCCCATATAGGTAAAAAAAACTTAATTTTAAGGTACTCTTAAGAATGAACATATCTAAAAATGAAACCATTATGCACAACTACGACTTAGGGAAAATATTTCGATAATTCAATCGTCAAAATTGGTTTTGAAGTTACGGAAACTATTAAAAAATCACCTTAGTGGATTAATTAATATTTATTTTATGGGTGTTAACAGGAGTTTGGAATAAGATTCTCCATACAAAAACAAAGAAAAATTCATGTGAAGGTCCTAAAATGCTTGCTCTCCCGTCTATCTGTCTGTATGTAATTTTTACTTAACAGGGACATCTGAAGATATCAACGGTACATGCATTACATCTCATCAGATCCATTTTGGTATGGAATATCAAGTTTATACTTTTCACCATTTCAATATGACGGCCATTTTTGTTTTTGAAAGCTAAATAACTGAAAATTAGTAATATTTATAAAAAAACTATAATAATCAAAAACGTTGTGTCATTTTGGGACAGTAATTTATTAACTGTATCCCTCAGTTAATATTTTGTTTTATTTTTTCTAGCCGCCGCAATCTGATTAGTATATAAATAGAGTATAAACAAATAAATCGGGAAATAATTTTTACTTTTAGAGTATGAAATTATATTGTAAAGTTAAATTTCACAAAATACTCTAAAGTAATTGCAAGTAAAATACTTTTATTACATCCTGCAAAGAAAATAAGATACTATATTTATAATAAGGCCAATTCATAAAACAATATCTCCCAGTCTGTTTATACACAGACCAAGCCTGTAATAGGTGACCACATACCGAGTTTAATTTACCAACCTATAACGACCTCGGCTGTGCAAGGCCTTCCACCGTTACATACTTTTCTTTAATAGATAATGTTCTTTGTAAATCCTTAAAAAAATGTACCGTACAAACATAGATACAAAACTGTTACGTGAATTAATCTCTTTAAAATATCTTCATACTTTAACAAATAACAAACTTTTCCCTCCTGTACATCACATATATTATTTGGTACAATATACTATCTTGCTATAATATGTGTAGTAGATAAGATAATAAATTATCATAAAATACCGTTGATTTTAATTCCAGAGGATCAAACAACAACGCAACAACGCAACACGTTCTTTGTGTATTGTATTTTATTACAATACTAGTGAACCTGTTGCTCTAAATCGAGCAAAGAAATTACAGCTTGTAACTTATTAAGTTAGCTAAAGTCACAACACAATTTGTGTTACCATTACAGCAGTTTAAGTATACATATGCAGCTCATAACATGTAATTTACTTTCCCCTAAATCAGCTTGATTTTCCGTATATCTCTATGCATGTGTGTTTTAAGTAATATGTTTCAACTTTAGGACATCTGAAGATATCAACTTTAAACTATTACACCTAATAAGAATCATTTTGGTATGGAATATCAATTTTCTACTTTGTACTATTTTAAGTGGCGGTCATTATTGTTCTTCTGCAATGATAGGACATATGTTATACTGCATTTTATGATTGTTTTTGTCGGTGAGCACTTTTTCGTCTACAACATTTAGAGGTTGTGACGTCACGAACAGAACCACCGAATCATCAACCGATTGTTTGTTTGTTTTATCGAATGAACTTTCAACTACGATTGTTATTGTTTTGTGGTGGAAAAGCATAAATGGTGATTCGATTAAAATTCAAGCAGATATAAGGTAAATCAAAAGTTGTGGATACAGTGTTAAATTGGATCTAAAAATTGATGTACGTGAACAAACAACTAGGTTGCAGTTCACGACAAAATTATAGTAACCTAACTTAACCTAACTCCGCAGAGCGCTGTATGGTGGCTGTTAAATGGATCTAAAAATGGATGTACGTGAACAAACAACTAGGTTGCAGTTCACGACAAAATTATAGTAACCTAACTTAACCTAACTCCGCAGAGCGCTGTATGGTGGCTGTTCGTTGTGCAACATAATTACAAATAAAGGGATTAGTATAAGTAAATAAAAGTCAAACCTAAAAAAGTTAACAAAAAAAGTGAGATTTAACCCCGAACAAATCAAAGTAATCTTTAAAACACATTTCAGATTTCAAAAAGTAAACATCAAAAGTAAGATTTGAACACGGGACCGCACGATCGTGCATCTGACACCGTATCCACTGGGCTACCGAGGCCTGCCGCTTTATCCGAAAGTTTCAATACATCAGGCAGTGAGCAACGATTCATTCGATAAAACAATCGGTTGGTCGGTTGATGATTCGGTGGTTCTGGTCGTTCCGTTTCATATTGTCGTGACGTCACAACCTCTAAATGTTGTAGACGAAAAAGTGATCACCGTTTTGGTCTGCTGAACAACCTGGTAAAATTTGATCAAATGGCTGCGAGACACCCTGTATGTAATACATTAACACATCAAATTTATTTTACTTATACTAAACCGCTGAAAACTGAAGTCCTTATTTTATAGCCTCGGGTTGGTAACAGGAAAACATTATATTCTTGATTATAGCTATTATAATGTTATCGGATGCTCTGTTAAACATAATTTTATTATTTTTGACAGATCTAGCCTTAGAGAATACAAAAATAACCATTATAAAATTTACACCAAATGAATTACATTCATTAATTGAATCCTGTCGTATTTTCTACCATGTACCATTTCCAAGCAAAACCTGTCAATCCCTCCATTTAAGTGCTCTTTTAGGTTACTCTAGTGGTGGAAATCACTAAGCTATTTACTTCTTGGCAAGTGATATTTCTTCGCTGATTCGCCATTTATGTTAGGTCTGTGAAGTTGTCGTACCCAAATTAGCTTATCCACTTTTAACCATACCAATTGTTAGTTCTTTGTTAGTTATCGATAGTTCTTCAATATTTCCGTTAGTTCTTAAAAAACAAAAAAGTTATGACACATACAAAGTGGATACGCTAACTTCACACAAATTATTTACAGCACCCACCTTAATTTTAATGCAAATATTAATGTTTACATACAAATCGTTAGTTCTTAGTTAGCTCTCAATAGTTCTTCAATATTTCTGTTAGTTCTTACAAAATAAAAAAGTTATGACACATACAAAGTGGATACGATAACTTCATACAAATTATTTGCAGCGCGCACCTTAATTTTAATGCAAATGTTTATGTTTATATGTAAATTGTTAGTTCTTCGTTAGTTCTCGATACTTCTTCAATATTTCCGTTAGTTCTTAAAAAATAAAAATACCCCCCTAGCAGCAAACCTGCGTACTCAGCGAATTTCCAAGGCATATATATGTATCTTAATACCACATAAAGCCACATACCAAGTTTCATCAATATACATTCATAAATAACCGATTTTTGACATTTTAATTATTCTCCATAAGAATAACATGGCGGCTGAGTATGCAGGTTTGCTGAAGTAAGGAACACAAAAAATGGGGTTTTATACAAATATCAATATAACTCATGTAGGTAAAGCCGCATACCAAATTTCATTAATTTATTTTCATAATGAAGGGAGATAACACTAACTTATTCTCCATAAGAATAACATGGGGCTGAGTACGCAGGCTTGCTGCTACGAGAGCCTTTGGTAAAAAATTTTTTTTGAGCAAATATCAATGGTCCACAACCAGATGAAGCCGTATACCAAGTTTCGTCAGTATACGTTCATAAATAAGCGATATATAAAATTTGTATTTTCCTCCATAAGAATAACATTAAACAACGTACTGTGTTTAGCACTTTCAATATCTCGGTAACCAATTGACGTAGAGAAATTATCAAAATACCAAATTGTGTGTTTCTTTAAGCTGAATCCAATGGAAAAAACTAAAATTTGACTATTTCCAAAATTATATGTAAAAAATTAGAAAAACCCATTTTTGGGGTACAAAACCCCCCCAAAATACCCTTTTGGATAGATCGATCTGGCTGGTTTTCGAACTTAAAGTCATAAATGTTGCTTTACACGTTTATACCAAATTTCATCAAAATCGGATAATTTGTTATGAGAGTTATCGTGCTCACGGACATTTTCTGGTTTTCGAACTTAAAGTCATGAATGCCATTTTACACATTTGAGTCAAATTTCATCGAAATCGGATGTTTTTTACTCATGTTATCGCATTCACGGACACACACACACACACACACATATATATATATATATATATATATATATATATATATATATATACAGTTTCGAACGAATGGTGTTTTTGGGGTCTGGGGACCTCAAAACGAAAAGTTATCATGGTCCCGGTCTTACCATGCCAACTACGGTAATAGCTTCTTCCCTATAGGGGAAATTCGCTAAAAGTAATGACACATACAAAGTGGATATTTTGAAGAAATATAAATGTATGATTGTGTTAATTAATGTATTAATGACGATAACCGTACATACATTTATAAATTGTGGACAGTAATTGTCACGGGATTAAAACCACCTGAGACGAAATGGTCAGGGCAATGTTGACACCATTGTTTGCTTAAACACAGGAAGCTGTCCGCCGTCAATTCCACAAATAGTAGTATTTCAGTTCGATACATGAAAACGATTCCCGTGTGAAATATTATCTGGGGGCATCTCAAGAAGAGGTAAAATAATTTATATTCTTTTAAACAGTTCTTTGGCGTAGCTGAAGCAGTTTGGACGTTGCTATATTGTTATTCTTGTTGGTCTTTCGTTAAACTAGTAATTTGTTTTCGTCTTCGTAGGGTTGTGTTTGCTAGTTTATGTGTTATTGCTATTGTTATTGGTGCTGTTTAGTTTAAAAACTAGTTTTATTAAAATTAGCAGTAATTGGATCAGTGAATTATTACCGGTATGACTTTTCGTTTGTCGTTTTTTAGTTTCAGTGATCACAATGTGAGCGAGTGAATGTGTCTCAAAAATATAGATTTAGATAATATGTCCAATTTAGCTATTTATTACCAATCTTCACTCGACATTTTAAATGAGAACTTCAACAGCTGATTATGGAATAAATATTGGTTCTTAAGTCATCAACTGGTTCATTATAAATAAATGCTTTGTCCATAACAATTATATGGTATATTGAAAATCCCGTGAGGTGTATCCCTGAAGTGAATTCAAAATTTTAAAGTCGCTTATAATCGTCTAACGTAAGTAGGCCTATAGAACATAGGAAAAAGGTTTAATCTAAATCAGTTCGCCCGCTTCCCTGGGAAAAGCGAACAAACACGATCAAAACCGCGCGAAAGCACGTTTTTGAGCGGCCGCCGTTGTTTTTCCAAACGGCGTAAAGCAGACGGACAGATAAACAAATGTTAACACGCATTTACATACCTCCGCTGCACACAAAATTTCACTGCTCAAAGCGATGTAGAAACAAAACTGATTTGATTTATTTAGATCATACCCAAAAACACAAAGTGTTGACGGGTTGCCAAGTCCTAAAATTATATGATATCAAAATGTATTCCAAGTCAAAGATAGCACCTTTGATCTGAGATTGTTTATCACCACAAATTACTTAAATATGTTAAAATAACAATGCTCGAAAGATTGTTGGTTATTTTCTATCTGTTCTTGGCCAGCAGATAATAAATTTTTATAATATTCAATTATAATATTTAACTATACTTTATTTAGATTTTTAAATTTCAAAATAAAGATTTTGCATCAGTGAAGCTGCTGGCCAAGAACAGATAGAAAATAACCAACAATCTTTCGAGCATTGTTATTTTAACATATTTAAGTAATTTGTGGTGATAAACAATCTCAGATCAAAGGTGCTATCTTTGACTTGGAATACATTTTGATATCATATAATTTTAGGACTTGGCAACCCGTCAACACTTTGTGTTTTTGGGTATGATATCATTTGTTTTTTATATAATTGTTTATTAAAAATTGTTATAAATGAGATTTCAAGTTGAAATAAAACAAAATATATATCAAGGATAAAATATTATAATATATTGAACATTAATTAAGACTAATTTACCTTAATATTACCTAGATAGTTTTTAGAATTTTCTGGCAGTTTTTTAAACATTATAAGTAGTGGGCATTTGGGGCTGCTAGACCGGAAGTGACGTCATCCGGTCACGTGACCGGATGCGCTGAGTCATGAAAGACGTCATCTGAGGCTGAGCCAGTGACGTAGGCGGTTTTGTGACGTAATGAGGGAAAGGTTAAAGTTCAAGGTCACGGGGAGGGTGTTTTAAAAAAGTACTACCTCGCACGCGTAAAATCCGATTGTGATTCGATAGTTTTCATTCGATAAAATATCGAATGAAAAAAATCGAATGAAGCAATCGAATGATACGAGTGCGAGGTAGTACTATTTCATTTATTACTTTAATGTTTACATTTCTTTTTATTTACAATAAGTTATGTTTACAATAATTTATGTTTACAATAGTTCCCCGTTGTTTGTCGTCATCGATGTTGTTGATCCGGAGTCGCGACCATCACTTCGTTTTCTGATGAAAGGCGGTAGATACTTTGACCCCTGCGCAGAGTCTATGTTGTTTGTTGCGATCAGTTCTAAAGATAAACTGTAGCCATTCGCTAGGAGAAGTCTTAACTCCTCTTTAAAAACCTCCAGGTCCGTAGAAGTTGATAGATAAATAGAGTCATAATAAATACATCGAATCTTGAGTGACATGATAATGTTATTTTGTGAAGAGCGCGGAGAGAGGATGATGTTCACCAGTCGAGAGCTGGAGGTGTACTGACTATTCACAAGCTAGCGTTGCAATCGTACTAAATGGTGGGGGTAAAAGTGTGGTGGGGCGGAGCAGATGGCGGAGCAGATGGCGGACGGCAGATGGTAGGCGGCAGATGGCAGGCGACAGGTGACAGGCGACAAGTGCGCGGCAGATGGCAGCTGACGTGGGGAGGAAGACCTCGAATAAAATATCCATTAGTTACCCATCAAAATATTTGTGGTTCCATGTGCACCGCGCAAAAGTTGGTCTGCTCGTTGAAGTTCCTCCTCTAGTTTAGTAACCAGCCGAAAATCCGCTTCCATTTCATCCTCCTGCTCTGGACATTGCGGCTGCGCACACCACCTCTTGCAAGCATAATCATACGCGTTCTTATATTCCTCCAGGACTTGTTCATATGTCCTAGGCTGCTGGGATATAGTTTGCATCGCCGCTCCTTGCTTAACCTCGGTAGTCTCAAGAGTTGCCACCAACTCCTTCTCACTAATCGCACCTCCCCAAATAATGTTATTGCCACGGCTTATGACGTTGCTTGTTGGCTGCTGAGATGTAGTTTGCTCAACCTCGGTAGCGTCAAGAGTTGCTATCAACTCCTCCTCACAAACCGCATCTCCCCAAATATTGTCGTTGACGCTGTTCATGGTGTTGTCTGTTCCAATGATAGTATAGTAATGCAGCGTTTGAGTGTAGGTTAGGTACTTGTCCCTTCCCCCACCACATCACTTCCCCCACCACACCACTTCCCCCACCAAGTTTTTACATCGCGCACTAACTAGCGTACACGCATTAGTTAGGGTCTGACTCTTACACTGTCAAGACCGTAGCTCCTTAACTGAAAACTTCAATTAATTTGTCTCAACACTATATGTGTATAAATATTACAGTCACTATGATCTAAACTAGTGCATGTTTCCATGTGTTGCTTCTTGTGCAGCAGACAACTGGCTAAGAGTGTTTCAACCTTGGCTATTCTACGATGGAACCGCTCATTGTCCGCTAAAAGCGTAGACATTCTATCTTCATCGTCGGAGAAGTAGAAGGTGGTGGCAAGCGGGCTACTGAAGGACACCTTACTCATATTCCTGTAAAACTGTGACATGTTCAGACGTTAACACAAACTATATAGGTAGATGTTCATCCGACAAGAGCTGGAAGTATAATGATGTACCGCTAGCGAATAGGATAGACACCTATCCCCACCACAACGTTACCTTGTCCTTCAAACAGTTGTTTTTCGCTACAGTTGCTATACCCTTGGTCGGATCTGAAGTCTGTTTGCACTAACTTGTTCGTCTGATCAATCCGCGTAGTTTGAGTACCCACTTGATATATTTTAAACCGCAAATAAAGAAGTTATGTAGGTTTGACCTCTAAAATAGCTGTTTTTTAGCTATTACTGCTATGCCCTTGGTCGGATCTGAATTTTGTTTGCACCACCTTGTTTGTCTGATCAATCCGCGTAATTTGAATACCCACTTGATATATTTTAATCCGTAAATAAAGAAGTTATTTAGGTTTGACCTCCAAAATAGTTGTTTTTAGCTATTACTGCTATACCCTTGGTCGGATCTGAATTCCGTTTGCACCAACTTGTTCGTCTGATCAATCCGCGTAATTTGAGTACCCACTTGATATACTTTAATCCGTAAATAAAGAAGTTATTTAGGTTTGACCTCCAAAATAGTTGTTTTTAGCTATTACTGTTTGGATGTGCTTGCTTGGGAATCCATAGCTAACTACTGGGATATTCCGATGCGGTCGCTTAAATACCATGTTTACGTGGTGGGGGTAAATGTCAAGGATATTATTGTAGGAAGTACATTTTATATCAAACAACGATGTCGCAGAATGACAAGTCTTGTAAGTGGGTCAAGGTCGTCTGAACATACCACCAGAACGGGGAATAGAGCAGTAAGTGGTTCTCACTTAGACCTCAAACTGATCTATTCCCCGCTCTGTTTTTAATCTCTCTCCTTTTTATTGATTCAACAATGGTTTGGTTTAATATAAAATGTTGGATTGATGATCCATTTCTGCCGGAGTAACCTTTCCATTATACCAATCATTTTAAGTAACTTTACATTGTTTTTATAGCTTGTTTTCCATGCTTCCTGTTCACTATTATACACTGGAGCCGTAGGCTTCCACATATACAAATCACAACCAACCTCCCAATCGAGAAACTTGTGCAGTAATCTTCTTAAGACAATTAACTGATCGTGATTTTCAACCTTTCTGCTTACTACTAGTGTTGCTGCAGCGATAGGGAGAGCGGGTATACTCATTTTCAGCAGAATGATTTTACCAGTGATAGGGAACCCCTTTTATACTACGTTTAAATGGTGGGGGTTAGTGGTGGGAGTACAAGGGTTAGGGAAGGGGTATATCGTGTTAAGAAATAAATATATCTTCCATTATTTTACCACACGGAGTGTAAGTCACTACTATACACGAATATTCTAAGTCTTTTTAGTGGGTCAAGGTCGTCTGAACATATTGCCAAAACGGGGAATAGAGCAGTAAGTGATTCTCACTTTGACCACAAACTGATCTATTCCCCGCTTTGTTTTTTTTTTGTTTTTTTTTTGTTTTTTTGTTTAACCCCTCTCATTGTTTAGTCATCTTCTTTTTTAAGGGTCGGAGGTTTGACAAAAACGTTCCCTAATTCTTTTTGTAAGATTGAGGGGGGCAGCGGTTCCTCAGGCAGTTCAGCTTTTATACAAGGTTCTTGAAGCTGTGTTTGAAGGAACTTAATATATTGTACTGCCTGTCGAATTTTTGAAATCCTAGAATCACTAGGATTAGCAAATGGTACAGCGACTTGTAATCTTTTGAATCCTTCTCTTACTTTATTTTCGTTTCTTCGCGAACGTGCACTATTTTGTTTCGCTCTACGTTTCCAGATTACTTCCATATCAGTAGCTGATGAGTTGGATGAACCTGCTGGAGTCTCCATAGCTGACTAATGAATATGTTCTACGATGCCACGCTTATATACCCGCTTACCCCCACCTAAAAGGTTGGTGAACAGGTCAATGTTTTGGTTTGAAAAGGAATTTAAACAGAGCGAAATGTTTCTAAGTCCGTTTTCTAGGTCAAGGTCGTTGTAACATTGTAAAAAAAAAAGTGTGGACAACCTATTTACACTCTGCAGCATATGCTACAAAATGTAAATAGGTTGTCCACACTTTTTTTTTTTTAATTTGGAAAAAGAAAGACTTGATTTAATTTGGAAAAAGGTTATTACAATTTTTTCCACACAGTGGTTCCTGAATTGTCTCTGATTAGATAGTGCTTTTTCGTGGGTTTGTAGGGATGACGCATGGCTTTAGGTAATCTTAAAATGTAGAGTTGGTCTCCACATTTTAACATGACCTTTAAGAAACCCATTATTTTGACAAAGAAGTATTGTTTGTTTTTACAAAGCCTATTAATCCGAGTTTTGGCTGGTTTCACTGTTGGATGTGGTGTGGAAAGAGAAACGGTACCCTTGTGTTTTTGTCTTAAATGAAAACTGCATAATTCTTCATCTAAGACACAAGATTTAGCACAACGTTCCCCTTTCCTTGCACCTTTTTTAAAACTGTATTTACATTGTTGTGCAGGAAGTAAGCACTTCCTTCTCAAGGATTTTAATTCATTAAATTTCTCAGAAGGAGTTTGATCATTTATGCAGATTACTGACGGACGAAAACTTGTGGAAGGTGGAGTGATGATTGGAGAAATGATCTGCGGTATAGTGGGTGTTGAAGATCTTGAACTCGGTGATGATGATCCCGAGCTCGAAGATGAAGAAGAAGAGGACCTCGAGCTCGAAGATGACGAAGAAGAAGATGACGAAGAAGACCTTGTCCTTGACCTTGGTGATGGGGAAGATAAAGATGATTGTGTTGGTGACTTGGGTCTTGGTGGTGGAGAAGATGGAGACCTTGGTTGCGACTCTTCCGGGATTATCAAGGACATCAGTAATGCCTGGCGGAGTATGGACGCAGGACCGGATGATGAAGAAGCAGGCGATGAAGAAGCAGGCGATGAAGAAGCAGGCGATGAAGAAGCTGGCGAAGATAAAACCTGGCGGAGTAGAGACGGTGCAGAAGTAGTTGGTGTAGATGATGAAGAAGCAGTAGAAGAGGTAGTAGGTGACACAAGAGCTGGTTTTGCTACGACCATCTTCTTAGGCTTGGTCTGCTTCCTGATATGCGCCATGGTTAAACACAAACAGCAGAATGTTTTACCAGTGATGGGGAACCTCTTTTATACCCAATGTAAGTGGTGGGAGATGTAAATGGTGGGGAGATGTAAGTGGTGGGAGTGAAGGTGATTGAGAAAGGTTATTTTAAAAGTATATTTCTTCCAATATTTGATCAAACGAAAGTTTTTCTAAGTCCCGTCAGTAGGTCAAGGTCATCTGACATAATGCCAAAGCGGGGAATAGAGCATAACATACTGCTCTATTCCCCGCTCTGTATTGGGGAAGGGGACAAAAGACAACAAACAAGAGACTGATTTTAAACAAGAGACTGATTTTAAACAAGAGACTGATTTTAAACAAGAGACTGATTTTATATTTCACAAACGTTTCTCATGGGTGAGATAGGTGGTGTCAACCGGTTTGCATGGCCGTATTGATCTTATTGACAAGGCCGGTTTTCAGGGCCGAACCTTATTGTCAGGGGGTTAGGAAAAGGATGAGAAACAAGATACATTACTTTGAAAATAAAGACTTTACCAGCAACTATGTAAAAGAAACAAATTAATCAGTTAACGTTACTTTTACAAGAACAGCCGAGGTCGGTTTTGCAAAGGTCAACAGTATCACTGAAACCCGGTGGGACTTAGATCCAAACACCCGGCGTCAGGCTGCTGCGAACCCAAGTTTTGACCAAGGTTGTTGAGGGACCTGTAGGGCCGGGAGTACATATTTCATTAGTAAATAAGACACTTCAAACAGATACCAAACACTAACATATATTAGACTAACTACATTACCTAGCAGCAAACTACAAGCGTTATCTAACATGCTTAACAAACTAACTAAACATGCAAGGGCGCGGATCTCTTAATTGTGCGTCGGGCCCAACGCACACTTAACAGACCTACGCTGCAGCAGAGTGCAACCCACTGGGACGTATATCCAAACAACGGGCGGCAAGCTACTGCGAAGAGACTGCGGGCTGCTCCCGCTTATAAAGGCGGCAGACAGTGGTGGGGGGCAACCACGCCTGTGTCGTCACAAGGGGGTCAACTTTGACTTGACCTTGACTTGACCTTGAGTTGACCTTGGCGTGACCTTGGCGTGACCTTGGCTTGACCTTGACGTGACCTTGGCTTGACCTTGAGTTGACCTTGGCGTGACCTTGGCTTGACCTTGAGTTGACCTTGAGTTGACCTTGAGTTGACCTTGGCGTGACCTTGGCGTGACCTTGGCTTGACCTTGACGTGACCTTGGCTTGACCTTGAGTTGACCTTGGCGTGACCTTGGCGTGACCTTGGCTTGACCTTGAGTTGACCTTGGCGTGACCTTGGCTTGACCTTGAGTTGACCTTGACTTGACCTTGGCGTGACCTTGACTTGACCTTGACTTGACCTTGACGTGACCTTGGCTTGACCTTGGCGGAGGGGGTCCCGGATGTTAACCGGTCTAGGTCAAACCAGTCCCCGACTTTCTACCCATATATGGATAGGACATGGTTTCACTTATGACCCGCTTTACTCCGGCTGTCAGCTCATTCCAGCTTTGCCTTGCGAACTGTAACCACCTACATCGCTATGACTTCTCCTCTGACAATCGAGAAACTGCAACGTGTGAAGGACAGTTTGAAGAAGACTTCAGAGAAACGAAGCGGGTTTAAAAGACCAACTTCTTTTAAGTCTTGTATCAAAAAGAATTTCCGGAACCACCCACTATATTTTAAACAACAGCCTGAGACTCGACCTTCAACTACGCCTCAACCATCTACTTCTGCCACGACTCGACCATTGCCTCGACCTTCAACTACGCCTCAACCATCATCTTCTGCAACGACTCGACCATTGACTCCGCCTCTAACTGCCGATGAGGTGCTGAAGCGGATGAAGATCGACAGTGTAGTGACGCCATTCGAGGTCGTGAAGACGAAGTTCAGAAAACTAAAGTTGGAGACGGGTTACATATTTGTATGTAAAAACGAGAACACCTGTCTTCTTCAACACCACTTCAGTGAAAGATACATCGAGGTGGATATGCCGCGGTGTATTCCACCGCCTCCTAAGACAGAGAAGGAAATGCTTCTAATTAAGCAGAAGGGGCTTGTAAAGTGGGTGGTAAAAGAATAAACCACTGACCTCCAAACTGACCGCCGTTCCACCGTTCCCTGACCACTGTCCTATCACACACAAACGGTCCTTTTCAGGACCACCTTAAGCATTTCAAGTTAGGGACTTGGCCTGTACATAGGCAGGAGACTGTTAGTCTCATGTTTGTGTGCAGCCCACTTTGTGAAAATTTCTAAGTCCTAAGGTCCTTGACCTTGGGGTTGACCTTGAACATGACCCATTTTTGGGGGGGGGGGGGGGGGTGCAAAGTTTGTGTAAAGTATGTCATGTGGGTACTCAAATTACGCGAAATGATCAGACAAACAGGTTGGTGCAAACAGAATTCAAATCCGACCAAGGGTATAGCAGTAATAGCTAAAAACAACTATTTTGGAGGTCAAACCTAAATAACTTCTTTATTTACGGATTAAAGTATATCAAGTGGGTACTCAAATTACGCGGATTGATCAGACGAACAAGTTGGTGCAAACGGAATTCAGATCCGACCAAGGGTATAGCAGTAATAGCTAAAAACAACTATTTTGGAGGTCAAACCTAAATAACTTCTTTATTTACGGATTAAAATATATCAAGTGGGTATTCAAATTACGCGGATTGATCAGACAAACAAGGTGGTGCAAACAAAATTCAGATCCGACCAAGGGCATAGCAGTAATAGCTAAAAAACAGCTATTTTAGAGGTCAAACCTACATAACTTCTTTATTTGCGGTTTAAAATATATCAAGTGGGTACTCAAACTACGCGGATTGATCAGACGAACAAGTTAGTGCAAACAGACTTCAGATCCGACCAAGGGTATAGCAACTGTAGCGAAAAACAACTGTTTGAAGGACAAGGTAACGTTGTGGTGGGGATAGGTGTCTATCCTATTCGCTAGCGGTACATCATTATACTTCCAGCTCTTGTCGGATGAACATCTACCTATATAGTTTGTGTTAACGTCTGAACATGTCACAGTTTTACAGGAATATGAGTAAGGTGTCCTTCAGTAGCCCGCTTGCCACCACCTTCTACTTCTCCGACGATGAAGATAGAATGTCTACGCTTTTAGCGGACAATGAGCGGTTCCATCGTAGAATAGCCAAGGTTGAAACACTCTTAGCCAGTTGTCTGCTGCACAAGAAGCAACACATGGAAACATGCACTAGTTTAGATCATAGTGACTGTAATATTTATACACATATAGTGTTGAGACAAATTAATTGAAGTTTTCAGTTAAGGAGCTACGGTCTTGACAGTGTAAGAGTCAGACCCTAACTAATGCGTGTACGCTAGTTAGTGCGCGATGTAAAAACTTGGTGGGGGAAGTGGTGTGGTGGGGGAAGTGATGTGGTGGGGGAAGGGACAAGTACCTAACCTACACTCAAACGCTGCATTACTATACTATCATTGGAACAGACAACACCATGAACAGCGTCAACGACAATATTTGGGGAGATGCGGTTTGTGAGGAGGAGTTGATAGCAACTCTTGACGCTACCGAGGTTGAGCAAACTACATCTCAGCAGCCAACAAGCAACGTCATAAGCCGTGGCAATAACATTATTTGGGGAGGTGCGATTAGTGAGAAGGAGTTGGTGGCAACTCTTGAGACTACCGAGGTTAAGCAAGGAGCGGCGATGCAAACTATATCCCAGCAGCCTAGGACATATGAACAAGTCCTGGAGGAATATAAGAACGCGTATGATTATGCTTGCAAGAGGTGGTGTGCGCAGCCGCAATGTCCAGAGCAGGAGGATGAAATGGAAGCGGATTTTCGGCTGGTTACTAAACTAGAGGAGGAACTTCAACGAGCAGACCAACTTTTGCGCGGTGCACATGGAACCACAAATATTTTGATGGGTAACTAATGGATATTTTATTCGAGGTCTTCCTCCCCACGTCAGCTGCCATCTGCCGCGCACTTGTCGCCTGTCACCTGTCGCCTGCCATCTGCCGCCTACCATCTGCCGTCCGCCATCTGCTCCGCCATCTGCTCCGCCCCACCACACTTTTACCCCCACCATTTAGTACGATTGCAACGCTAGCTTGTGAATAGTCAGTACACCTCCAGCTCTCGACTGGTGAACATCATCCTCTCTCCGCGCTCTTCACAAAATAACATTATCATGTCACTCAAGATTCGATGTATTTATTATGACTCTATTTATCTATCAACTTCTACGGACCTGGAGGTTTTTAAAGAGGAGTTAAGACTTCTCCTAGCGAATGGCTACAGTTTATCTTTAGAACTGATCGCAACAAACAACATAGACTCTGCGCAGGGGTCAAAGTATCTACCGCCTTTCATCAGAAAACGAAGTGATGGTCGCGACTCCGGATCAACAACATCGATGACGACAAACAACGGGGAACTATTGTAAACATAAATTATTGTAAACATAACTTATTGTAAATAAAAAGAAATGTAAACATTAAAGTAATAAATGAAATAGTACTACCTCGCACTCGTATCATTCGATTGCTTCATTCGATTTTTTTCATTCGATATTTTATCGAATGAAAACTATCGAATCACAATCGGATTTTACGCGTGCGAGGTAGTACTTTTTTAAAACACCCTCCCCGTGACCTTGAACTTTAACCTTTCCCTCATTACGTCACAAAACCGCCTACGTCACTGGCTCAGCCTCAGATGACGTCTTTCATGACTCAGCGCATCCGGTCACGTGACCGGATGACGTCACTTCCGGTCTAGCAGCCCCAAATGCCCACTACCAGTAGTGGGCATTTGGGGCTGCTAGACCGGAAGTGACGTCATCCGGTCACGTGACCGGATGCGCTGAGTCATGAAAGACGTCATCTGAGGCTGAGCCAGTGACGTAGGCGGTTTTGTGACGTAATGAGGGAAAGGTTAAAGTTCAAGGTCACGGGGAGGGTGTTTTAAAAAAGTACTACCTCGCACGCGTAAAATCCGATTGTGATTCGATAGTTTTCATTCGATAAAATATCGAATGAAAAAAATCGAATGAAGCAATCGAATGATACGAGTGCGAGGTAGTACTATTTCATTTATTACTTTAATGTTTACATTTCTTTTTATTTACAATAAGTTATGTTTACAATAATTTATGTTTACAATAGTTCCCCGTTGTTTGTCGTCATCGATGTTGTTGATCCGGAGTCGCGACCATCACTTCGTTTTCTGATGAAAGGCGGTAGATACTTTGACCCCTGCGCAGAGTCTATGTTGTTTGTTGCGATCAGTTCTAAAGATAAACTGTAGCCATTCGCTAGGAGAAGTCTTAACTCCTCTTTAAAAACCTCCAGGTCCGTAGAAGTTGATAGATAAATAGAGTCATAATAAATACATCGAATCTTGAGTGACATGATAATGTTATTTTGTGAAGAGCGCGGAGAGAGGATGATGTTCACCAGTCGAGAGCTGGAGGTGTACTGACTATTCACAAGCTAGCGTTGCAATCGTACTAAATGGTGGGGGTAAAAGTGTGGTGGGGCGGAGCAGATGGCGGAGCAGATGGCGGACGGCAGATGGTAGGCGGCAGATGGCAGGCGACAGGTGACAGGCGACAAGTGCGCGGCAGATGGCAGCTGACGTGGGGAGGAAGACCTCGAATAAAATATCCATTAGTTACCCATCAAAATATTTGTGGTTCCATGTGCACCGCGCAAAAGTTGGTCTGCTCGTTGAAGTTCCTCCTCTAGTTTAGTAACCAGCCGAAAATCCGCTTCCATTTCATCCTCCTGCTCTGGACATTGCGGCTGCGCACACCACCTCTTGCAAGCATAATCATACGCGTTCTTATATTCCTCCAGGACTTGTTCATATGTCCTAGGCTGCTGGGATATAGTTTGCATCGCCGCTCCTTGCTTAACCTCGGTAGTCTCAAGAGTTGCCACCAACTCCTTCTCACTAATCGCACCTCCCCAAATAATGTTATTGCCACGGCTTATGACGTTGCTTGTTGGCTGCTGAGATGTAGTTTGCTCAACCTCGGTAGCGTCAAGAGTTGCTATCAACTCCTCCTCACAAACCGCATCTCCCCAAATATTGTCGTTGACGCTGTTCATGGTGTTGTCTGTTCCAATGATAGTATAGTAATGCAGCGTTTGAGTGTAGGTTAGGTACTTGTCCCTTCCCCCACCACATCACTTCCCCCACCACACCACTTCCCCCACCAAGTTTTTACATCGCGCACTAACTAGCGTACACGCATTAGTTAGGGTCTGACTCTTACACTGTCAAGACCGTAGCTCCTTAACTGAAAACTTCAATTAATTTGTCTCAACACTATATGTGTATAAATATTACAGTCACTATGATCTAAACTAGTGCATGTTTCCATGTGTTGCTTCTTGTGCAGCAGACAACTGGCTAAGAGTGTTTCAACCTTGGCTATTCTACGATGGAACCGCTCATTGTCCGCTAAAAGCGTAGACATTCTATCTTCATCGTCGGAGAAGTAGAAGGTGGTGGCAAGCGGGCTACTGAAGGACACCTTACTCATATTCCTGTAAAACTGTGACATGTTCAGACGTTAACACAAACTATATAGGTAGATGTTCATCCGACAAGAGCTGGAAGTATAATGATGTACCGCTAGCGAATAGGATAGACACCTATCCCCACCACAACGTTACCTTGTCCTTCAAACAGTTGTTTTTCGCTACAGTTGCTATACCCTTGGTCGGATCTGAAGTCTGTTTGCACTAACTTGTTCGTCTGATCAATCCGCGTAGTTTGAGTACCCACTTGATATATTTTAAACCGCAAATAAAGAAGTTATGTAGGTTTGACCTCTAAAATAGCTGTTTTTTAGCTATTACTGCTATGCCCTTGGTCGGATCTGAATTTTGTTTGCACCACCTTGTTTGTCTGATCAATCCGCGTAATTTGAATACCCACTTGATATATTTTAATCCGTAAATAAAGAAGTTATTTAGGTTTGACCTCCAAAATAGTTGTTTTTAGCTATTACTGCTATACCCTTGGTCGGATCTGAATTCCGTTTGCACCAACTTGTTCGTCTGATCAATCCGCGTAATTTGAGTACCCACTTGATATACTTTAATCCGTAAATAAAGAAGTTATTTAGGTTTGACCTCCAAAATAGTTGTTTTTAGCTATTACTGTTTGGATGTGCTTGCTTGGGAATCCATAGCTAACTACTGGGATATTCCGATGCGGTCGCTTAAATACCATGTTTACGTGGTGGGGGTAAATGTCAAGGATATTATTGTAGGAAGTACATTTTATATCAAACAACGATGTCGCAGAATGACAAGTCTTGTAAGTGGGTCAAGGTCGTCTGAACATACCACCAGAACGGGGAATAGAGCAGTAAGTGGTTCTCACTTAGACCTCAAACTGATCTATTCCCCGCTCTGTTTTTAATCTCTCTCCTTTTTATTGATTCAACAATGGTTTGGTTTAATATAAAATGTTGGATTGATGATCCATTTCTGCCGGAGTAACCTTTCCATTATACCAATCATTTTAAGTAACTTTACATTGTTTTTATAGCTTGTTTTCCATGCTTCCTGTTCACTATTATACACTGGAGCCGTAGGCTTCCACATATACAAATCACAACCAACCTCCCAATCGAGAAACTTGTGCAGTAATCTTCTTAAGACAATTAACTGATCGTGATTTTCAACCTTTCTGCTTACTACTAGTGTTGCTGCAGCGATAGGGAGAGCGGGTATACTCATTTTCAGCAGAATGATTTTACCAGTGATAGGGAACCCCTTTTATACTACGTTTAAATGGTGGGGGTTAGTGGTGGGAGTACAAGGGTTAGGGAAGGGGTATATCGTGTTAAGAAATAAATATATCTTCCATTATTTTACCACACGGAGTGTAAGTCACTACTATACACGAATATTCTAAGTCTTTTTAGTGGGTCAAGGTCGTCTGAACATATTGCCAAAACGGGGAATAGAGCAGTAAGTGATTCTCACTTTGACCACAAACTGATCTATTCCCCGCTTTGTTTTTTTTTTGTTTTTTTTTTGTTTTTTTGTTTAACCCCTCTCATTGTTTAGTCATCTTCTTTTTTAAGGGTCGGAGGTTTGACAAAAACGTTCCCTAATTCTTTTTGTAAGATTGAGGGGGGCAGCGGTTCCTCAGGCAGTTCAGCTTTTATACAAGGTTCTTGAAGCTGTGTTTGAAGGAACTTAATATATTGTACTGCCTGTCGAATTTTTGAAATCCTAGAATCACTAGGATTAGCAAATGGTACAGCGACTTGTAATCTTTTGAATCCTTCTCTTACTTTATTTTCGTTTCTTCGCGAACGTGCACTATTTTGTTTCGCTCTACGTTTCCAGATTACTTCCATATCAGTAGCTGATGAGTTGGATGAACCTGCTGGAGTCTCCATAGCTGACTAATGAATATGTTCTACGATGCCACGCTTATATACCCGCTTACCCCCACCTAAAAGGTTGGTGAACAGGTCAATGTTTTGGTTTGAAAAGGAATTTAAACAGAGCGAAATGTTTCTAAGTCCGTTTTCTAGGTCAAGGTCGTTGTAACATTGTAAAAAAAAAAGTGTGGACAACCTATTTACACTCTGCAGCATATGCTACAAAATGTAAATAGGTTGTCCACACTTTTTTTTTTTTAATTTGGAAAAAGAAAGACTTGATTTAATTTGGAAAAAGGTTATTACAATTTTTTCCACACAGTGGTTCCTGAATTGTCTCTGATTAGATAGTGCTTTTTCGTGGGTTTGTAGGGATGACGCATGGCTTTAGGTAATCTTAAAATGTAGAGTTGGTCTCCACATTTTAACATGACCTTTAAGAAACCCATTATTTTGACAAAGAAGTATTGTTTGTTTTTACAAAGCCTATTAATCCGAGTTTTGGCTGGTTTCACTGTTGGATGTGGTGTGGAAAGAGAAACGGTACCCTTGTGTTTTTGTCTTAAATGAAAACTGCATAATTCTTCATCTAAGACACAAGATTTAGCACAACGTTCCCCTTTCCTTGCACCTTTTTTAAAACTGTATTTACATTGTTGTGCAGGAAGTAAGCACTTCCTTCTCAAGGATTTTAATTCATTAAATTTCTCAGAAGGAGTTTGATCATTTATGCAGATTACTGACGGACGAAAACTTGTGGAAGGTGGAGTGATGATTGGAGAAATGATCTGCGGTATAGTGGGTGTTGAAGATCTTGAACTCGGTGATGATGATCCCGAGCTCGAAGATGAAGAAGAAGAGGACCTCGAGCTCGAAGATGACGAAGAAGAAGATGACGAAGAAGACCTTGTCCTTGACCTTGGTGATGGGGAAGATAAAGATGATTGTGTTGGTGACTTGGGTCTTGGTGGTGGAGAAGATGGAGACCTTGGTTGCGACTCTTCCGGGATTATCAAGGACATCAGTAATGCCTGGCGGAGTATGGACGCAGGACCGGATGATGAAGAAGCAGGCGATGAAGAAGCAGGCGATGAAGAAGCAGGCGATGAAGAAGCTGGCGAAGATAAAACCTGGCGGAGTAGAGACGGTGCAGAAGTAGTTGGTGTAGATGATGAAGAAGCAGTAGAAGAGGTAGTAGGTGACACAAGAGCTGGTTTTGCTACGACCATCTTCTTAGGCTTGGTCTGCTTCCTGATATGCGCCATGGTTAAACACAAACAGCAGAATGTTTTACCAGTGATGGGGAACCTCTTTTATACCCAATGTAAGTGGTGGGAGATGTAAATGGTGGGGAGATGTAAGTGGTGGGAGTGAAGGTGATTGAGAAAGGTTATTTTAAAAGTATATTTCTTCCAATATTTGATCAAACGAAAGTTTTTCTAAGTCCCGTCAGTAGGTCAAGGTCATCTGACATAATGCCAAAGCGGGGAATAGAGCATAACATACTGCTCTATTCCCCGCTCTGTATTGGGGAAGGGGACAAAAGACAACAAACAAGAGACTGATTTTAAACAAGAGACTGATTTTAAACAAGAGACTGATTTTAAACAAGAGACTGATTTTATATTTCACAAACGTTTCTCATGGGTGAGATAGGTGGTGTCAACCGGTTTGCATGGCCGTATTGATCTTATTGACAAGGCCGGTTTTCAGGGCCGAACCTTATTGTCAGGGGGTTAGGAAAAGGATGAGAAACAAGATACATTACTTTGAAAATAAAGACTTTACCAGCAACTATGTAAAAGAAACAAATTAATCAGTTAACGTTACTTTTACAAGAACAGCCGAGGTCGGTTTTGCAAAGGTCAACAGTATCACTGAAACCCGGTGGGACTTAGATCCAAACACCCGGCGTCAGGCTGCTGCGAACCCAAGTTTTGACCAAGGTTGTTGAGGGACCTGTAGGGCCGGGAGTACATATTTCATTAGTAAATAAGACACTTCAAACAGATACCAAACACTAACATATATTAGACTAACTACATTACCTAGCAGCAAACTACAAGCGTTATCTAACATGCTTAACAAACTAACTAAACATGCAAGGGCGCGGATCTCTTAATTGTGCGTCGGGCCCAACGCACACTTAACAGACCTACGCTGCAGCAGAGTGCAACCCACTGGGACGTATATCCAAACAACGGGCGGCAAGCTACTGCGAAGAGACTGCGGGCTGCTCCCGCTTATAAAGGCGGCAGACAGTGGTGGGGGGGGGGGGGCAACCACGCCTGTGTCGTCACAAGGGGGTCAACTTTGACTTGACCTTGACTTGACCTTGAGTTGACCTTGGCGTGACCTTGGCGTGACCTTGGCTTGACCTTGACGTGACCTTGGCTTGACCTTGAGTTGACCTTGGCGTGACCTTGGCGTGACCTTGGCTTGACCTTGAGTTGACCTTGAGTTGACCTTGAGTTGACCTTGGCGTGACCTTGGCGTGACCTTGGCTTGACCTTGACGTGACCTTGGCTTGACCTTGAGTTGACCTTGGCGTGACCTTGGCTTGACCTTGAGTTGACCTTGAGTTGACCTTGGCGTGACCTTGGCTTGACCTTGGAGTGACCTTGACTTGACCTTGACTTGACCTTGACGTGACCTTGGCTTGACCTTGGTGGAGGGGGTCCCGGATGTTAACCGGTCTAGGTCAAACCAGTCCCCAACTTTCTACCCATATATGGATAGGACATGGTTTCACTTATGACCCGCTTTACTCCGGCTGTCAGCTCATTCCAGCTTTGCCTTGCGAACTGTAACCACCTACATCGCTATGACTTCTCCTCTGACAATCGAGAAACTGCAACGTGTGAAGGACAGTTTGAAGAAGACTTCAGAGAAACGAAGCGGGTTTAAAAGACCAACTTCTTTTAAGTCTTGTATCAAAAAGAATTTCCGGAACCACCCACTATATTTTAAACAACAGCCTGAGACTCGACCTTCAACTACGCCTCAACCATCTACTTCTGCCACGACTCGACCATTGCCTCGACCTTCAACTACGCCTCAACCATCATCTTCTGCAACGACTCGACCATTGACTCCGCCTCTAACTGCCGATGAGGTGCTGAAGCGGATGAAGATCGACAGTGTAGTGACGCCATTCGAGGTCGTGAAGACGAAGTTCAGAAAACTGAAGTTGGAGACGGGTTACATATTTGTATGTAAAAACGAGAACACCTGTCTTCTTCAACACCACTTCAGTGAAAGATACATCGAGGTGGATATGCCGCGGTGTATTCCACCGCCTCCTAAGACAGAGAAGGAAATGCTTCTAATTAAGCAGAAGGGGCTTGTAAAGTGGGTGGTAAAAGAATAAACCACTGACCTCCAAACTGACCGCCGTTCCACCGTTCCCTGACCACTGTCCTATCACACACAAACGGTCCTTTTCAGGACCACCTTAAGCATTTCAAGTTAGGGACTTGGCCTGTACATAGGCAGGAGACTGTTAGTCTCATGTTTGTGTGCAGCCCACTTTGTGAAAATTTCTAAGTCCTAAGGTCCTTGACCTTGGGGTTGACCTTGAACATGACCCATTTTGGGGGGGGGGGGGGGGGGTGCAAAGTTTGTGTAAAGTATGTCATGTGGGTACTCAAATGACGCGAAATGATCAGACGAACAGGTTGGTGCAAACAGAATTCAAATCCGACCAAGGGTATAGCAGTAATAGCTAAAAACAACTATTTTGGAGGTCAAACCTACATAACTTCTTTATTTACGGATTAAAGTATATCAAGTGGGTACTCAAATTACGCGGATTGATCAGACGAACAAGTTGGTGCAAACGGAATTCAGATCCGACCAAGGGTATAGCAGTAATAGCTAAAAACAACTATTTTGGAGGTCAAACCTAAATAACTTCTTTATTTACGGATTAAAATATATCAAGTGGGTATTCAAATTACGCGGATTGATCAGACAAACAAGGTGGTGCAAACAAAATTCAGATCCGACCAAGGGCATAGCAGTAATAGCTAAAAAACAGCTATTTTAGAGGTCAAACCTACATAACTTCTTTATTTGCGGTTTAAAATATATCAAGTGGGTACTCAAACTACGCGGATTGATCAGACGAACAAGTTAGTGCAAACAGACTTCAGATCCGACCAAGGGTATAGCAACTGTAGCGAAAAACAACTGTTTGAAGGACAAGGTAACGTTGTGGTGGGGATAGGTGTCTATCCTATTCGCTAGCGGTACATCATTATACTTCCAGCTCTTGTCGGATGAACATCTACCTATATAGTTTGTGTTAACGTCTGAACATGTCACAGTTTTACAGGAATATGAGTAAGGTGTCCTTCAGTAGCCCGCTTGCCACCACCTTCTACTTCTCCGACGATGAAGATAGAATGTCTACGCTTTTAGCGGACAATGAGCGGTTCCATCGTAGAATAGCCAAGGTTGAAACACTCTTAGCCAGTTGTCTGCTGCACAAGAAGCAACACATGGAAACATGCACTAGTTTAGATCATAGTGACTGTAATATTTATACACATATAGTGTTGAGACAAATTAATTGAAGTTTTCAGTTAAGGAGCTACGGTCTTGACAGTGTAAGAGTCAGACCCTAACTAATGCGTGTACGCTAGTTAGTGCGCGATGTAAAAACTTGGTGGGGGAAGTGGTGTGGTGGGGGAAGTGATGTGGTGGGGGAAGGGACAAGTACCTAACCTACACTCAAACGCTGCATTACTATACTATCATTGGAACAGACAACACCATGAACAGCGTCAACGACAATATTTGGGGAGATGCGGTTTGTGAGGAGGAGTTGATAGCAACTCTTGACGCTACCGAGGTTGAGCAAACTACATCTCAGCAGCCAACAAGCAACGTCATAAGCCGTGGCAATAACATTATTTGGGGAGGTGCGATTAGTGAGAAGGAGTTGGTGGCAACTCTTGAGACTACCGAGGTTAAGCAAGGAGCGGCGATGCAAACTATATCCCAGCAGCCTAGGACATATGAACAAGTCCTGGAGGAATATAAGAACGCGTATGATTATGCTTGCAAGAGGTGGTGTGCGCAGCCGCATTGTCCAGAGCAGGAGGATGAAATGGAAGCGGATTTTCGGCTGGTTACTAAACTAGAGGAGGAACTTCAACGAGCAGACCAACTTTTGCGCGGTGCACATGGAACCACAAATATTTTGATGGGTAACTAATGGATATTTTATTCGAGGTCTTCCTCCCCACGTCAGCTGCCATCTGCCGCGCACTTGTCGCCTGTCACCTGTCGCCTGCCATCTGCCGCCTACCATCTGCCGTCCGCCATCTGCTCCGCCATCTGCTCCGCCCCACCACACTTTTACCCCCACCATTTAGTACGATTGCAACGCTAGCTTGTGAATAGTCAGTACACCTCCAGCTCTCGACTGGTGAACATCATCCTCTCTCCGCGCTCTTCACAAAATAACATTATCATGTCACTCAAGATTCGATGTATTTATTATGACTCTATTTATCTATCAACTTCTACGGACCTGGAGGTTTTTAAAGAGGAGTTAAGACTTCTCCTAGCGAATGGCTACAGTTTATCTTTAGAACTGATCGCAACAAACAACATAGACTCTGCGCAGGGGTCAAAGTATCTACCGCCTTTCATCAGAAAACGAAGTGATGGTCGCGACTCCGGATCAACAACATCGATGACGACAAACAACGGGGAACTATTGTAAACATAAATTATTGTAAACATAACTTATTGTAAATAAAAAGAAATGTAAACATTAAAGTAATAAATGAAATAGTACTACCTCGCACTCGTATCATTCGATTGCTTCATTCGATTGTTTTCATTCGATATTTGTATCGAATTAAAACTATCGAATCACAATCGGATTTTACGCGTGCGAGGTAGTACTTTTTTAAAACACCCTCCCCGTGACCTTGAACTTTAACCTTTCCCTCATTACGTCACAAAACCGCCTACGTCACTGGCTCAGCCTCAGATGACGTCTTTCATGACTCAGCGCATCCGGTCACGTGACCGGATGACGTCACTTCCGGTCTAGCAGCCCCAAATGCCCACTACTATTATAATATTTTTTTTGCACCATATGGGCATTTCTTGACGTTCACTTTCTCATCATCTGCATCTATCCACTTATTTTTGTTTTGAATGTAAGCTATGTAATGCCCTGATGCTGAACTGTTTCCTAAATGGAACACCGCATTTTTAAATTTGTACAGAACTCCATTAATTTTGATTTTTGCAATTTGTAGACTGGGTATTTGCCTCTTTTCTAAATTTTTAGATCCCTCCAGTTGTTATTTATAGCTCAATGTCCCTTTGTTTTATTTTAATACTCTATATATACTCTATATTCTACTCTTCACTCAACAGTTTTAATCACTGCTCTCAGGAAAATACATGTTAATAATCATAAACAACGTGAGTATTACTTTGACAGTTCATTGATTGATTATAAACAGCTGTTACAATTCTTTTGTTTTGATTTTAAACTCCATAAGCCCAATGATAATTTTTTTAAATTTCTATTTTTGTTTAGTGAATTTATCCTATAGGTAAGAAAGCTATTACCGTAGGTGGCATAGTAAGAGTTAAGCCCAAGACCATGATAACTTTTCATTTAGAGGTCCCCAGATGCCAAAAACACCATTCGGTAAAATTTGTATGTGTGTGTGTGTGTGTGTGTGTGTGTGTGTGTGTGTGTGTGTGTGTGTGTGTGTGTGTGTGTGTGTGTGTGTCCGTGTGTCCGTAAGCACGATAACTCGTAAAAAAGGTCTGATCTTAATGAAATTTGGCACAAATGTGTAAAGTACCATTTATTTGAATAAGTTCGAAAACCAGACGAATCGCACCATCCGAAGGGGGGGGGGGGTTTGGAGTTTTCACATTTAATTTTCATTTTAATCAAATTTTAATTTTTACTATTGAATCCAGCTTAAAAAAAACATACAATTTGATTATTTCTCTACGTCAATTGGTTACCGAAATATTGTGTCCAATGTTAATCTTATGGCGGATAAGCAAAATTTTATATATCGCTTATTAATGAGCATATATTAATGAAACTTGGTATGTGGCTTCATTTGGTTGGGATTTACTGATATTTGCATACAAAATCCATTTTTTTGTCCCCATGGCAGCAAACTTGCGTACTCAGCAGCTATATTATTCTTATGAAGAATAAGAAACATGTGATATATTGCTTGTTTATGAATATAAATTGGTAAAACTTGGTATGTTGCTTCATCTAGTGGTGATCCATTGGTATTTGCATAAAAAACAGATTTTCTTGGTCCTTGATGCAGCAAACCTGCATACTCAGCCCTAATTTTTTCTTATGGAGGATAAATACAATGTCATATCTCGCTTATTTATGAATACGCTTTGATGAAAGTTGGTAAGTGGGTTCGTGACTTAGTGAAGTACCATTTTAAATTCGCTGAGTATGCAGGTTTGCTGCAACGGGTGTATTTTTACATTATTTGATTTTTCCTGGAGATGAGACCTGTCTAGAACTTATTTTTATTCCAGAAATTATTTATTTCCAACATTTTAAGGAAATCGTTGCTGCCATTACTGAGATCAGTGTCGCAAGCAAACACGGACGCACGCACGCAAACCTTTCTCAATGAGTGTTGGATAGTGATCATTTTCACAAGTTGTGCATATAGAGTCTGCAAGAGGGAACCAGGCGATAAATTGACTGCAGAGTAGTTAATCGAAATTGGCTTTTCTTTTAAGATGATTAGGATGAAAATATGGAATATAAATTTACTGTCGTAGCTGGTTGTTATGTGGTTGCAGTTTGAACATTTGTGGTTAATTTTATTGAGTGCCTGAATTGAAATTCCAGGGGTTGATGATTCGAAATAAGGCAATTTAAAAATTCCGCACAGTCTTGTTGTTCAATTGTATTACATTGTGGTCCCAGTTGATTTATAATATCTATAGAATTTAAAATCTGGTAATTATCATTCGGTAGGATATTACCATTTTTTAGTGGAGCATTGGTGTCGTAATTGTTTGTTAACGTCACGATTGGTGGGCAGTTGAAAATACATTATAAAACTACATTTGCATAACATGACACGCCATAAACCTCTTTGAAACCGAGATTTCCCAGTTCGTCTATATTGTTAGTAATGTCTTGAATGGCTCCTAATTTAGTATTATGAATTTGCCAGATTTGACCAGGGATTTTTTCTTGAGATTTTATTCCAATTTTTAATTGTTTTAATTCTGGTCGGTACTCACTCCTTGAACCTATTATTTTCAGATATAGCTGATGCTTGTGCCTTAACATTTTGAGGGTCAAGTTTAGAATTAATAGTGAAGTCACGCGATATACGTATGTTTGGCCACATGAAAATACTGCATAACCAGCATCAACAATACAACTGTTAAGCGTTAACCCATTGAGGTAGTAATTTTATTCTATTTGTAGTAGCCTATAACGGGAATTGATTGGTGCTGCACTCTAGTAGCAAAATATGTAACTAATGACCGCGGGCGTCTACGGTTCTATCCGCTAGGGGCGCGGACTGACTGAAAACCCTTAATATCGCCGCCAGGCCTTTGGTCGTGTTAGCTGAGTTGGCTACGTCGTGGAAACACCTTGGCCAGGTGGCGATACGATGTTCGTGGGTTCGATTCCCGCACACGACCAAAACTGACCAGTTGTGCAACTCTCAATGAGTTAACCGGTCTGTGGCAACGTTGGTGGGAGGGCCCAAGTAAAATTAACGGTGGCAGGCTTGCTTGGAAGTTGAAGGGATCGGTTAATTCTTTGAGACTTGCACATGGTCACTGATTTTGCTAATTTTTACTTATGTCTACTGTGTGTGTGCCAATGCGACTCTCTAAACTGAAAGAAAACAATATTTTAATTAAAATATGCCATTAATCCATTTAAAAAACCAATTTTATACTCCAATTCACACGTTAATAAAATTACAAGTAAGAAACGAGACCTGCTCGTATGTCTACGCCAATGGGTTAATCCCTGACTTTTGTGAATTGTAATTGCATATTATGCTACTGCAATAGAAAACTGCTTTCGGAAAACGAATGCTCCAGGAATTACTTCAAATTTTGTGGACGATCTTTGAATTTCAATACCTCTGTCTTTAAAAGTTATAATAATGTTTTTGATTGCATCGTGAGCATCTTTAGTAAAGTCTTTTACAACACCCACTGAACCATTAATAACAATACCCTTACTTATTTATTAAAAATTATGCCAATTTTGGTGACAAGTCTATTTAGGCGAAACTATTATGTATTATACTATCGTTTGTATGTTATTTGAAACCCCTTAACGACTAATGTGACTTTTGTGGTTTTAGAAAACGTCCTCCTTCAGGTCTTAGCCTCCTAAGCTCTCAAAGTTACAATGTTAAAATTATGGCAAAATTAAAATAAATTTAAATTGAACATATAACAGCTGTTAATACTGACAAAACACAGTAAAGAAGCAAGAACACAGTTTTAAAGCTAACCTCTAGAATGGACTTTTAAATTATTGAAAATGTGCTTATTGAGTAATTTTATTTAGGGAGAATATGCTCGTTCATTTTGAAGATGAACTTATTCGCTTGGCTCACTCGCCTCCAGGTTGAGCTCGTTCGCTACACTCACTCGCCTATATATATACAGAACTAACTTCGGCATCGACAAAAGAACTTGAAATGCCATTCAAGTAGATTTTGTATTTCCATAATGAACATATGTTTATGCCTTTTAAGTATGTTTAGATATAATCTATATAACAGCTGTTTGGTGAAACTAACTTATATAACTAAATAACATACTAACCCGACTTTGTTTTTAGATTTGATATTATGTTTATTGCATATTATGTTATGTTCGATGTATTATAGTATGTATAGCTTAAACGAATTAAAATATTTTCATTACCTCTATACCTTTTGTTTGGTTAAATTCACTCAATGATTAATTTGAATTTACAAGCCAGCTGATCAGATTTGTTTTGGAACACATGCGATACTTGGATTTTTGTTTACGTAGTAAATGTAAACAAAGCAGACATCAAATTCAGTAACAATTTTGAAAGTGGAATTTAATATAATTTGTTTTAAAATATTGCGTTTGCAAACTTACAATTTAGTATCAAAAGTGTAATATGTGAGTAAAAACAGAAGTCTGTGCGAAATTTCGTTCAAGTTTGATGAGAAATAAAGTTCTTAGGCTTAATGAACAAAATGAAGTGGACAATTTGTGAAAAGTGCCAAAACTACAAGATTTAGGCTACTTTTATACGTTAATTTCTCGCTTCTCAGACTTTTCTTAAACCAACTGTTGTGATTTTTCGTGTTTAGTGAAGGGGTTTAGCATATAAATGCACTGCCAGATTCACTTAAGGCTGTAATACGCTAATTTGAGAAGTGAAAAATCGTCTCATTCTGCTTCGTGTTAGTATAGCACGGGTCGTGTGGTGGACTTGGCGACGTGACACGACCGTGCCACTAGATAAAGACATTCCTTACCTGGAACATCTGGTATTGCTAATAACCTATCCATAATGTGTTAACAGCTGCAATAAAGACATTCCTTACCTGGAACATCTGGTATTGCTAATAACCTATCCATAATGTGTTAACAGCTGCAATTCAAATAACTGTATTCTCCATGTTAATCTTATGTACAAAAAACTAACTTTGACGGCAGCCCTTGCCCTTGCGAATTAAAATATTGAAAATTAAAACCCTTATTGCAAAACTACGAACTGAGACGTATTTTGTGACACTTCAAACATTAAAATTGGTCAAGAAATAAGGGAGGAGCTGCTTATTAAATTACGTCATTATTGTGATTTTTTATGAATACAGTTTATTGTTTGTTATTTATTATATTGTAAAAGACAACTGGAATATCTTAGGTACCTCAATCGTTAAAATCGGTTCAGAAATAACGGAGGAGTTCTCCTAACAAAGATCGTCTTAGCGTAATAAAATATAAGATTATGGAAATGACAGGATTCCTAGTTTGAAATTGTCGTATTTTAAGAGTATGCGACAATTCTGATGTTTATGTCAGTTGGCAGAACTGTTGTTGTAATGTATGGAGTGGGAGCGAGGGCGTGGCTTCCTGTTGTAGTACTCGCGGCTGCGAGGTGGGGGGACAGCGCCAGTTCCCCGCGAAACATTTTTACTGCGCGAGGTCGGCGCTGCGGGAGGTCCGGACTGGTCCAATTCCGCGCTCCCATTTATTTCGGACTCGATGTGTACACGACGGTAGCTCTTTTCCAGATAGGTTGGCTATTAGGTTGTAGATTGTATTATTTTACAAGTAAATGTTTAGGCTGCAAAAATTAGCTACAAATCGCCATTGGTTTGTTTAGAGAGACAATGGGGACGGGGAAGCTCACTGGTCAGCTGCTCCAGAAGCTCAGAGCCCTCATGAAGCTCAACAAGTACTCGTCTGAGGCGCTACAAGCCTACATCGTGCCCCAGAAAGACCCTCATAATGTAAGGGTCCCCAGTGATATCTATCTATTGCATGCTATCTTTTAGTAATCAAATGTAAATTTGTATTAAAATGTTAGATATTTAAAAACATGTATCCAGTCAGTGAGTCCAGCTGTTCTATTCAGCCTCTTTTATATTTCCTCCTTTTTATTTTGACCATGGAATAGGCATATAAATACCCAGATATTCCCAGATAGTCTATTAAGCATTTAACTGTACATTTTTCGGGACCTTAGGCTTTCCAAATCATAATATTACAGGAAAAAATTATTTGATGTGTTTAAAATATGAGTTAATATAATGAGATAGGTTTTTAGTTTTCTACAAAATTGAGTGAAGAATAAGACTGTTTCATTCCGTGAGCATAGAAAATTGCATGGCAATTTCTCTTTAATTAATCTGAGTCTGTGGTTTAGTCCTAGACTAAATTATTTTACTGTGTTCTGTCAAACAGCTCAATATTTGTAAGTCTTGTTCAGATCATGTTTTGACGCTAGTATGTCATCTTCAGCTGCTCACAATGATGTGGTCGACAACATCATTGTAGGAAGGTGAGGCTGATGTATTAGCATTGAATCATGTCCTGAACATGACGTACAAATATTGAGCTGTTTAATAGAACACAGGAAGTAATTAAGTCTTATCATTTTCCTAATTATTATGAAAAACTGTTGACCGATGATTGATAAAATGAATTTTTACTACTCATATATCTCTCACAAAACCGGAATGATATGATATTTGTTCATAAAAAGTCTTAATAGGTATTTTAATCACTTTCTATTAAGTGCAATGTTTGTTGAACACCAACCAATGGTAGCCAGAAGAAAACCTTCTTAGAACCTATCTTGTGTAAATGCTGTTTTTAAAATTTAATTCTAATAAAAGTTCTTATCTATGTATACAGTATTTTTGTCAATTTATAAAAAAGTGCTGTAACTACAGACCAGCAAGACAGTACTGAAGAATATGTTTAAAATGTTTGTATTTTTTGCCTTGGATGGAAAATCTTTAATAGTGGATTAGAAATATTTACCCATGATAAATAGTGGGTTTTTTGTTGTCTTGAAAATCATATTGATGCAGTAATGCATGGACATTTTTTCCTTGGACTATTACAAGTTTTCTTTTTGAAATGGCACTCTCTTCAGTGCGTTAGGGAGTGATAATTGTCGAGTTTCATTTATTATTGTCGAGTAGTGTATGGTTGTTATTTTGTGTGGTTGATTTGATTCAAAGTGTTGTTTGCCAGAGTGAATATCTAGCATCCAACTATCAGAGGAGAGCATTCGTCTCGGGATTCACTGGGTCGACGGGGATCGCAGTCATCACCCAATCAGCTGCTTGCCTCTGGACCGATGGCCGCTACTTCCTCCAGGCCTCCGATGAACTGGATGAGAACTGGACACTCATGAAAGAAGGTCACTTTTCTATTTAGAACAAACCAAATGCTCTGTTAGATTGATTAAATCAGACATTTAGAGCTACCAAAAAGTTATTTAGAAGGAAACTGGAAGCAGTGTTAGTCTTGTCTAGCTTTAAATCTTTATTTAAATCGGTGATTTCTGATTTCATATAATCCAATAGGAATTCCTCCAGCCAAATTTGAAGGTGATTTCTTGGCAAAACCCCAACTCATTGCATATTAAAATGTTAATCAGAATTCTTATATTTGTAAAAATTCATAAAATGATAAAAGTTCTCTTAGGACTTCGCTCCATTGGCTTTAAAAGTGTTAATGATCAATGATAATTAGATAAACATGTGTATATTATTCATACAAGTTTATCAGTTTCTCCACGAACATAGCCCAAACAAGATATTTTTTGTTTCTCTTCATGAATATTCGTGATGCAATTTGGAATGCCAGGGATAGATAGACAAAAGTTATAAATTTTAAAATATTTTAATAAATATTAGTAAAAATTATGCAGTCTTGTGACACAGTCTTAAGACCTCAGTCTAAGTTCTAAAATCTACTTCCTTGCCCTTCCCTTTTAAATATTTTAGACAGCATGCTTAGTGATAGGCTAATCAAAGCCTACCCAGGACTGTTCTTTCAGATATATAATTGACAGCTTCCCCCAGGGGTCTGTACTGACCCCTCAGTTTAACATCTATAATGCCAAAATGTCTGTAACTGATCCAGACTATCTATGCCGGTAATCTTGCCGAACGGAATGTAGAAGCGACCTTGCTATCCTCAAAGACTACTTTGTAACCTGAAAGCTAAGGCCAAATCCCACAAAGACGAAGGTCGGTTGCTTTCATTTGAACAACAGGCTTGCCAATTATAATCTTAATGTAAACTTTAAGGTGCTTTAGGACAAACGTACTTGGACTACTTCGGAGTTGCGCTAATCACTTTCTGATTTTTATAAGCCATCTTCAAAAAGCTGCAGTGAAAGTTACAACCAGAGCCAACATAGTTCAGAATTTTGTTGAAACAATTTAGGCAGCCAAATAGCCAATGCAAAAGTCCTGCATACACCAGATTGGTCAGTGGTATATTTGATTTCCAAGCATGGTGCTCTCATATGGCTAAAAAAGCATATGTCAGAGATGTCTACGTTCAACCAAACAGAATTATGAGAACTATAAGTGGTACTCTAACAGCAACCCCACTTCACTGGCTCCCAATACTGTGTAAAATTGCTTCTTCCTATTTTTAACACCAAGAGTGTTCTAAAACTCTATGAAAAGATTTTGTCCCAAATTGCTCATTTTTAAGAAGTACTGGACCAACAATCAGTTTCTAAATTATTGTTACGACATTGTATTAACACGTAACATGCATTACACCAGATAGACACAACCTTTATTTTATATTAGTATGGTTGGATACCATAAAATGGGTGTCAAGCAAAAATCCTTTTCATGGTTGAAATTTGTAGAGTTGTGGGAGCAAGTTGGGTGTGGACCATACAGTAGTTCCTATTGAAGATTGGAACACCTGGAGAGTGAGCGTTAACATGTTGCAGGTATTCCAGGAACACCTAAGCTGGAGGTGTGGCTGACAAAGGAGTTACCTCGTGGCAGCAGGGTGGGTGTGGACCCTACACTGGTGTCTGTAGGAGATTACACACATGGAGACTGAGTTTTGAATGTTGCACGTGTTCCGGGAACACCTAAGCTGGAGGTGTGGCTGAAAAAGGAGTTGCCTCGTGGCAGCAAAATGGGTGTAGACCATATAGTAGTTCATATTGAAGATTGGAACACCTGGAGAGTGAGCGTTACATGTTGCAGGTCTTCCAGGAACACCTAAGCTGGAGGTGTGGCTGATAAAGGAGTTGCCTCGTGGCAGCAGGGTGGGTGTGGACCCTACACTGGTGTCTATGGGAGATTGCACACCTGCAGACTGAGTGTTGCATGTTGCAGGTGTTCCGGGAACACCTAAGCTGGAGGTGTGGCTGACAAAGGAGTTGCCTCGTGGCAGCAGGGTGGGTGTGGACCCTACACTGGTGTCTGTGGGAGATTGCACAACTGGAGGCTGAGTGTTGCATGTTGCAGGTGTTCCAGGAACACCTAAGCTAGATGTGTGGCTGACAAAGTAGTTACCTCATGGCAGCAAGATGGGTGTGGATCATACAGTAGTTCCTATTGAAGATTGGAACATCTGGAGAGTGGGTGTGACATGTTGCAGGTGTTCCAGGAACAGGAGTTGCCTCGTGGCAGCAGGGTGGGTGTGGACCCTACACTGGTGTCTGTGGGAGACTGCACACCTGGAGAGTGAGTGTTGCATGTTGCAGGTATTCCGGGAACACCTAAGCTGGAAGTGTGACTGACAAAGGAGTTGCCTCGTGGCAGCAGGGTGGGTGTGGACCCTATATTGGTGTCTGTGGGAGATTGCACACTTGGAGTCTGAGTGTTACTGAACCACGCCCCCGCACCCGCACCCAAGCGAACAAGAACCTGGAAGCGTGCTCCCATGGACGCGGGGCGAGGGGTGGCTCACAGCCCTACCTAAAAATAATAGGAAGACCGTGGAGGAAAAAAATTCTTAAAAACGCACCGTTTGAGAGGCAAAAACTGTAATAAGCAACAATACACCAAACAAAAATACATGTGACTTAAAATAGCTTCAGAAAACATCAATCGTTCCCACCTGCCTTCTAGCTTCAGGTCCTTTTTTATAAATATAAATAAATATTCAAATAATGGTGTATATATTTTTATAAAAAGATTTTTAAAAACAATTTTACAGCTTTAATGTTTAGAAAAGTCAAAACACAGTCTATTCGAAAAATTAAATTTTAAAACAACTTTTTAAAAATGTACAATTATTTTCTGTATTCTTTTTCTTTTTTATTGTGAGTTAAGTTAAATCTGTCAACATTATCAATTTAAAAAAATATAAACTAATCAACAGTAAATAAATAAATAAATAAACTTTTAAATAAATAACTCAACAAATCAATAAATAACAAAGAAACAATTAGCACAAACAGATATTACAATAAAAATTTAAATTAATTTTGATTAATCAAAAGAAATAGTTTGTAGGGGCCCCCTTAAATAAGTTACCAATACAACAGCTGTTCTTAAAAACTAAATAACAAAACACCAACACAAATTTCCAGCGGAGCAGTAGGTAATCATAAGTCCAGAAAAATAAATAAATAAAAATAAAATATAAATATGCTCAAAACAAATAATTTGCGGGCAGGCGGTGCTGGGCGGGTCAAGTTTTCATGTCCACCGGAGGGCGACAGGCCAGGCAGGAGAGGGGGCCCAGATCCAAAGAGGCAGGCTGAAGTGGAGGGGGGTGACCCCCCTGGAAATCCCTCTCCGCCGACGCACATGATGAGTGGGTGGAAGTGGTCTCCCTCCGGGACCCCATCAGTCTGTAGCGGCGCGCTTAGCCGAACATCATGGTTAACACAAAACGAACAAGAACATTAGAAAGGAACATTACGCATTACTTGACACAAAAAAACAGAAAACCCACGAGATGCTCACAGTCTGACAGTCGCACAATCTATGACGAGGCACCTCGTTGTGCAACGGAAATTGGCAACGGGGTTCACAAGTTGACGCCAAAGATTCCGTTTACGAGGCGCACAGCCGTTCAAAAGGAGACGTCAGACCAAAGACATAACGAACAGTACTATAACAAAATCTTTTAACTAACAGAGGCGTGACATTCGCCGGTGGAAGTTGTCACGGCTCAACCTCCCCCCCCCCAAAAGAGGACACTCCTCTCCAAAGGGACAACACAAAGCCTCTCCCCTCAAGCGTCTGGAGTGGGGAACGCCGAGGGACTTCCAAACTGGGGGGAATACTCACCCCCAGGATTTGCTCTGGCCAGAGCTGGAGAATTTACTGAGGGAAACACCTCCGCAGAACACAGGGGACAGAAGAATTTATCAGGTTCTCTGGCCCAGTGCACTTCCCATCCAGACACACGAGTAACCAAGACTGACCTACGGGAGAGCTCCCCGAAAAGGCTTCAGGTGTGAAATATGGGCCCTCCGGAAGACTGCTACCGTCCGCGGGTCTCCCAGCTGCGCCGTAACAGGAGTCAGGAATCTCAGGATACGGTGGGGACCTGACCACCGATGACACAACTTTGCGGCTCTCTTGTCAACAGCCGAACTGGCTGGATGAGCCTTGCAAAATACCAAGTCCCCCACCTGGAAAGGGTTGTCTACTCTACCGCGGTTATGCTTCCTCCGGACCAATTCCCTAACTCTGATTAAATTTCTCCTGGCCGCTTGCCAAGTTGCCTTGACATCAGCAGCGCCAGGAGGTGGCAGAAGGTTGTTAATACCCCACACATTCGCTAACGGGTTGTTAGGTGGATAGCCTAGGAACAGCTCGAAAGGGACCACCTTGTGACTCTCATGATGCGCAGTATTGAAAGCAAATTGGAGCCAGGGTAGTTCCTGATCCCAGGTGGTCTGCTTATCAGCGTGGAAAGCTATGAGAGCGGATCTAAGATTTCGGTTGAACCGTTCGGCATGAGAAGGCTGTGGGTAGTATGGGGAAGTGGTCACATGGCGGATACCGTGCCCAAAGCACATCTTCTTGCAAAGATGGGAAACAAATTGGGTCCCGTTGTCGGAAACAATGGTGGCGGGTACACCAAAGTGTTGGAACAGGTGGGTGCGAAGTACTTGCACGGTGAGCTGTACAGTGGCATTCCTTAAGGGAAAAAGCCAGCAAAACTTGGAGAAGGCATCCACACAAACAAGCAAGAATTTGTTTCCTGACTTGCTACGTGGGAGAGGCCCAACATAGTCAATGAAAACCTTCTCCAAAGGTCTCTCCGCCACCTCAGATGACAATAATCCTAACTTGGTATGCTGATCGGGCTTGCTAAGCGAGCACGTTTGGCAAGAACGCACCCGCGCAGCAATGTCCCGGTCCATACCCTTCCAGATGAAAAGTTCCCTAACCTTAGCGATGGTCTTATGGATCCCTAAGTGCCCACCCACAGGGGAAGAATGAAAGTACTCAAAGACCATCGGAATCAGAAGACTAGACAGCACTACTTTTGGTTTGCCTCGCTGCCGGGCTCGGCAGCAAAGGGCACCCTGGGACAGAAAATAAGGGGGGTGGGCTCCCCCATTCTGAAGCTCACCTATGATTTTTGCCAGCTCGGGATCTTTCAGCTGATGTGTAATGAAATCTGAAAAGGCCAGAGGAAAATCCAAGAGCACGGCACACCCCGTCTGCTCTAGATCAGAAGGATGGTCGTCGGGTGAGTGGTACATTCTAGATAATGTGTCGGCGATCACGTTTTGTGTGCCTCGGACATGTTGCACCTGAAATTTAAGGGACGATATTTGGACAACCCAACGGCCAATCTTCCCAAGCTGGCAGGGATGGGCGAGAAGCCACAAGAGTGCTTGGTTGTCGGTTTCCAACAAAAATTCTTTATGTTCTAAAAATCGTCTAAACTTATTAATACCGAACACGACAGCCAAACACTCAAGTTCATAAACGGAAGAGCTTTTCCTTTCACAGGGATTCAAAGTACATGAAGCGTACACAATTGGCTGCCTAACCCCATCCACCTCTTGGGACAACACAGCCGAAATCGCGACGGAGGAAGCATCGGTTTGCAGGACGAACTTTTGCTTGAAATTTGGCATAGCCAGCACCGGAGGCTGCATGATGGCCTCCTTGAGAAAATCAAAGGACGTCTGCTGCGCTTCACCCCACACAAACTTGGCTCCCTTCTTGCGAAGTTCATTGAGAGGGGCCACCAATTCCGCGACGTTGGGGATGAAGCGTCGGTAGAAACCTACCATGCCAATGAATCTGGCGATACCTTTGGCATCCTTGGGAGGAGGGAACTCCCTGATGGCCTGGGTCCTAGCTGGATCGATGCAGACGCCCCGAGAAGAAACCAGATGACCGAGAAAAGAAATTTCCGGCTTAGCAAAACTAACTTTGTCAGGATTTACGGTAAGGCCAGCCCTAAGCAATCTACTCATGACTTCCTCCAGATGAGTCAGGTGGTCTTCGAAACTCTCACTGTACACCAGAAGATCGTCGAGGTAATTGAACACATATTTGAATTTGACGTCATGAAAGATGGAATCAAGGAGTCTGGTGAGAGTCTGGGCCCCCACAGCTAGACCCATCGGAACTCGTGTGAATTGGTATAAATTCCACGGGACGCAGAAAGCAGTGAGAGGTCGAGACTCAGGTTTCAAAGGAATCTGATGATAAGCCTGGTTTAGATCAAAGACAGAAAAATACTTGGCCTTACCGAACCAATCGAACGCCGAATGCAAATTGGGGAGAGGCACAGAGTCGATTTCAATTTGCGCATTCAACTTGCAATAGTCCAGGACCATCCGGGACTTGCCATTGGGCTTAGGAACGAGAAAGGCTGGACTTGCGTAACTTGAGTGGGAAGGCTCAATAACCCCATTTTGTAAAAGTTCGTTGATGATGGTACGAAGAGTTTCCATTTTGGGTGGAGCTAATTTATACGGATGAGAACGCACGGGACGGGTGTCAGTCAGTCGAATCTCGTACTCTAGAAGATTGGTGACTCCCAGCTTCGGCGTGAGCACTTCAGGAAAACGAATACACAGTGCTCTAATTGCTTCCGCCTCGCCAGGAGTCAGATGCCCCAACGGATCGATCTTCGGCTCGCTGGGTGACTCAGGCTCCACCACAGCGGCACCACCGTTAATCTCATCAGCAAAAGGAATCAACACCCGTCTCGCGAATCGGAAGAAACACTGGCCTCTACCTAAGTCCAAAATCAGGCCAGTGTGCTTAATGAAATCCGCTCCCAAAATGACAGGAAAGCAAAGGTCCTTGGCTACCCAAAAGCTCCACACCCAAGAAAAATGTTCGATTTTGAATTTAAAGTGGGCTTCATAGATAATGGGGAGTGGGGAATTAGACGCAGTCCAGCAGATAGGGGAACTTCGCTCAACCTGCTTAATTAGCCCTGAATATTCCAAATTTTCAAACAGAGATAAGGAAATGAGACAACGGGCTGACCCAGAATCCACAAGGGCCTTCTGCACTGTGTCGCCTAACGAGATGTTCAGTCGTGGGCAGGTTGAGCGCACCGCCTTCACACCCATAGATGCGAGGGCCGTCATCCCCCGCAGCAGAGGCTCAGAAAAAGCAACCGCACTCCCAGAAGGCTAGGCAACAGAAACATAGTTGGGAACAGACCTTGACTTTGTCTTTTTTAACTGAACATTATTCGAAACATTTAATACTTTATTGACTTTACTGCCCTTACAACTGATAACAGACCCACAGGGAGGATTGGGCAAACTATCCCCCTGCGCATAACTCAGGTTTTTGGACCACGTCCAAAATTTCCTCTCTGGCGGCAATCCCACCGGATGTGACCTGGTTGACCACAACCAAAACAAATAAGAGGCTGTCTCTGCCACTGCCGGAGTTCAGGACCCTGCCCTACAGGTGCTACAACGGGCCGGTGAGCAGCACGGGGAAGATGCCCCGCAGTCTGCCCTCTCTGAAAATCCGCGTCCTGGACGCTCCTAGAAAGGATTTAGAGTCGGTCCAGGTCCACAAAAGAAGAAGGTCTCGGTGCGAAAACCAACCGAGAGCGTTCCTCGGGTTTTAACCCCTGGAGCACAATATCGATGAGCTCCTGCTCACCGATTCCCAGTCGCAAGACCCGTTCCACCGTACGGATGTCACCCACATACTGGCTGAGAGCCTCGGCATTGTGTTGAGGACGGAAAACCCTCTCCACCTTCAACCTTTCCATGACTCGTCGGGGCAAGAAAAGCTCTAAGGCTTCCTTGTGAAAATCGTCGAAACTTACGCCTCTGCGCAAGCAATCCAGGAGCCTATCCCCCAAAGGTTTCAGGCAGTACGGAGCAATGAGCTCCATCAATGTTGAGTCCGACATACCAGGAAACTCACGCATGCGCAACACACTTTCCAGGAAACGGAGCAACCCGTCCACATCAAGCCCATCTACCGGTTGAAAAACACTAAGAACTGAAGCAAGAGGATGGGGCAACCTGGCAAAAGCATGAGGAAGAGATGGACCACTGTTGGTCTGACTACACACTTGCACAGGATCGCGCAACCCCGACGTGGCCGCGCGGGAAGGGGACGGCAAAGCAAAAGTGGGCAGTCGAAGCAGTGTACTTGGACTTGGCTGCTCCCGAGAGGATTCCCCTGGAGCCACAACTTCAACACTTTCAGCCGAATGCTTCAACGCCTCAGAAGGAGGGGGATATAGAATCGTCTCTGTACTCGGCACACTCTCGGTGCCCTCAAACAATTTTACAGTCTCCATAACTGACTTGCCTGCCTGAACAGTGTCAATGATCCCTTGTAGTTCAAGAATCCTAGTACCTACCCAAACTTTGTCCTCCTCTTGGATATGAGAGTTGCTGGCTAACAATTTTAATCGATTTTGCCAATGAGTTAATTGCGTGAGTGAAGAGGTTTTGGCAGAGCCAGTAGGTAAGGCACTCCAACAATTGATCTCACAGCTTAGCTCTTCGATTCTATTTTTGCAAGAGTCAAGTTCCTCACTGATATCAAGTGACTCATGCCAAGACTGTGGGGTTCCCAAGGGCTTCCTAAATTGCCCCCTTAATGTCCGCACATCAGCACCAGGAGTTTCCCCTCGGGACCGCACCTCGTACACCAACTCCGGCTTCCGTAAATGTTCAGGTACAATGGATGCCATTCCTGCTCTCAACCAGTATGCCTAACTCTACAAAAAATTTCACAAGAAACACTACAAATACCTTAACCTCCTAAGATCCCTGGACTGAAATGCCTATTCGCCTGATGAGGTCCCAAAAAGAAGAACCTGCCCATTCATACCGCCAATACCGCAGAAATTGAACAATGATTCATACACACATACATACACAGATACATACACTAAACAACAACACCTAACACTTGTCTGGTGGGGTGAGCACGCAACAAGATTTAATTTTGAGTGTCGGCCATGCTTTAGAAAATTCTTGCTCCCTAAGCTCGGAAGTAAGACATTAACCAGATTCCACCCGGTGCCTCGGCTAAGGGCGAGCTCCTAATTGAAAAAAATTGCCTCCCCCCACCAGAACAACAATTTTTCCAGAGTCAGCTAGCACAAAACACCCGAGAAAGCAATCCATCCACGGTCCTTCCAAAACAATTCAGAACGAGGCCAGTGATCGGGTCTTCCAGTCCCTCAGTCATGAACCGATAAGGTCCACGGCCAAGGGCCAGAACCACAACCACTGTAACCACGCTCTGCTACCATCTGAACCACGCCCCCGCACCCGCACCCAAGCGAACAAGAACCTCGAAGCGTGCTCCCATGGACGCGGGGAGAGGGGTGGCTCACAGCCCTACCTAAAAATAATAGGAAGACCGTGGAGGAAAATAAATCATAAAAACGCACCGTTTGAGAGGCAAAAACTGTAATAAACAACAATACACCAAACAACAATACATGTGACTTAAAATAGCTTCAGAAAACATCAATCGTTCCCACCTGCCTTCTAGCTTCAGGTCCTTTTTTATAAATATAAATAAATATTCAAATAATGGTGTATATATTTTTATAAAAAGATTTTAAAAACAATTTACAGCTTTAATATTTAGAAAAGTCAAAACACTGTCTATTCGAAAAATTAAATTTTAAAACAACTTTTAAAAAATTTACAATTATTTTCTGTATTCTTTTTCTTTTTTATTGTGAGTTAAGTTAAATCTGTCAACATTATCAATTTAAAAAAATATAAACTAATCAACAGTAAATAAATAAATAAATTAATTAACTTTTAAATAAATAACTCAACAAATCAATAAATAACAAAGAAACAATTAGCACAAACAGATATTACAATAAAAATTTAAATTAATTTTGATTAATCAAAAGAAATAGTTTGTAGGGGCCCCCTTAAATAAGTTACCAATACAACAGCTGTTCTTAAAAACTAAATAACAAAACACCAACACAAATTTCCAGCGGAGCAGTAGGTAATCATAAGTCCAGAAAAATAAATAAATAAAAATAAAATATAAATATGCTCAAAACAAATAATTTGCGGGCAGGCGGTTCTGGGCGGGTCAAGTTTTCATGTCCACCGGAGGGCGACAGGCCAGGCAGGAGAGGGGGCCCAGATCCAAAGAGGCAGGCTGAAGTGGAGGGGGGTGACCCCCCTGGAAATCCCTCTCCGCCGACGCACATGATGAGTGGGTGGAAGTGGTCTCCCTCCGGGACCCCATCAGGCTGTAGTGGCGCGCTTAGCCGAACATCATGGTTAACACAAAACGAACAAGAACATTAGAAAGGAACATTACGAATTACTTGACACAAAAAAACAGAAAACCCACGAGATGCTCACAGTCTGACAGTCGCACAATCTATGACGAGGCACCTCGTTGTGCAACGGAAATTGGCAACGGGGTTCACAAGTCGACGCCAAAGATTCCGTTTACGAGGCGCACAGCCGTGCAAAAGGAGACGTCAGACCAAAGACATAACGAACAGTACTATAACAAAATTTTTTAACTAACAGAGGCGTGACATTCGCCGGTGGAAGTTGTCACGGCTCATTACATATTGCATGTGTTCCGGGAACACCTGAGCTGGAGGTGTGGCTGACAAAGGAGTTGCTTTGTGGCAGCAGGGTGGGTGTGGACCAGCGAGCATATAATAGAATAGAGAAGACAAGTGCTTATACCCCGTGTATTGAAAGGGTGGCAAGATCCGCCATGTTGGTCTGGCTTACAGCCTGAAATCTACGATCCGCAAGCTCAATTCGCGGTAATCCTTCGCGACAAATACACGGCCATTATCAACAGTAATAGTTGAAGTATATTGTTGAAATTTTGCATGCTTATAGTATAGAATCTTAGGATAACGATGGTATTAATTTAAAATTATAGATAATTTTATTAATTGGTGTATAAATATTTTATTAAGCACTTGTAGATTTGTTTCCCAAAACCAGAAATGAAAAAGTTGTTCTGGGGGGAAGTTTTTTAGTTTTTGGTCAGAGACATTTTGTCAGGGGGAAAGTTGTAGATGAATAAACAAATTTAATTTTTTATTAAAACTTTTATTTTCTAAAGTGGTCGGTTTTCTCAGAAATCCAGGTATAAGAACGTCGCAAAACTGTATTTTGCCGCTGCCCGCTGCCGCGCTGCGCCCGACCATTTACATAGCGGTGCAGTGTGTTTGTTTTCCGGCTTAGTTGTTGTTTGTTAATTGGTTTTAGCTAGGATTAGTAATGATATTGTATTCATTTAAGGAATATTAAATGTAAAAAAATCTAAGTAACAAATAGTTTCAGTTACGATGCTTATTCATATGTTTATAATATCCTCGAAGTTTCACTATATAGATGATTATGGTGGGTATTAAATAACTTATTCCAAATATTCGTAAACCATTAATAATTAATATTCAAATATACAAAGGAGTTGCCTCGTGGCAGCAGGGTGGGTGTGGACCCTACACCGGTGTCTGTGGGAGATTGCACACCTGGAGACTGAGTGTTCCATGTTGCAGGTGTTCCGGGAACACCTAAGCTGGAGGTGTGGCTGACAAAGGAGTTGCCTCGTGGCAGCAGGGTGGGTGTGGACCCTACTCTGGTGTCTGTGGAAGATTGGCGCACCTGGAGCACGGAGCTACACACTCGCCAACACGTCCTGGTGCCAGTTGCCACTAACCTGGTGGATGAGCTCTGGGACCAGCGGCCTCCTCCACCCAACGCCCCTCTTATACCTCATCCCCTTAGATACTCTGGTAATTACACATCATATTTGCTTGGGTTTTTAATTTGATTCTACGTGTTTACACAGTATGGGAAACTGACAACTTTAGAAAAGTTTGTTGATTGTAAATATTTAGAGTCTACTAAATTTTCCATCCTCCAAATTTAGGAGCCAATGAGACAGTGGCGGATCCAGAGGTCAGGTTTGGGGGGGGGCGGTCAGTGAAAGTTACTCCTCCCCCTCCCCATGGATGGTCACTGGCACCCTTAATTATTATTTAAAAACTATGTGAAATTTTAAAACGAATTAAAGTAAAGTTAACATAATATATCAATAAACTTGTACAGAAAAACTTTCATTGTAGACCTAAACAATAAAATAAATACCCCCTTGCAGCAAACCTGCGTACTCAGCGAATTTCTATTGACCCTTATTAACATTAAGCCACTTACCAGGATTCATAAGAAATATATTTACAAATAAGTGATATTTAAAATATTAATTATTCTCCATAAGAATAAAATTGGGGATGAGTATGCAGTTTTGCTGCAACAAGGAACACAAAATAATGGGGTATCATGTAAATATAAATAGAACTTATCAAAGTGAAGTTACATACCAAGTTTCATCCATATACATGCAAAAATCTCGAAAATACATACTCAAGCTCTGTACATACTCGAAAATATTATCTTCTCTGCAGTGAAAAATATAAGAAATATGTTTACTGGTTGTATAGTTATAAGATAAAAGTATAGGTAATTTAATAACAGAAGGCCTAGGTTAGGCTACTCAAATCATGTAATGTCACCTTGACTATCATTAATCCTTGTAATTATGCTATAACACCTTAGCCTATCTGGGTGTATGCCTGGTAAAAAAACAATCACAAACATATGGTTGAAAAAAACACTTAGTATGTGTTTGTTTATGTTTACTCTATGTGGTAAATATACTCCTTGCTAGTTCTAAACTTAAGGTTGCTTGCTAGGTAACATAAAACAAGATGGCGATATCTGCCTCAAATTAATAAGGTCGGACAAAATTACAATTAACAAAAAAAACTATTTATTTACAAAATTGACATTTCAACATATTTAAATTGTGAGGGGTTGGTATTACAAAGGTAGGGGAAATATATGTGATTTACTTTATACATTTAGAAAATATTTTATACATTTATTTCTAAATACATCAACCCCACCAAAAACATGTCTTTTAAAGAAAGAATTACTTTGTACAATTATGAAATAAGCCTCGGCGTCGTTCTGTGGGTAGTATTAAAGTCTTAATCTCAGGGCGTTACAATGGATTCGCAGTGGTGGCTCTCTTCCTTGATTCTAGATTTTGCTTTTAAATTTTGAATTTGATTTTCTTTGTAATCAAATTCTAAATCTGATTATTGATTATGAAATACGGAATTATTTGAATGTTTAAGAAGTCAATTTTGGCTTGGCATCATCCAGAAATGGCGGCCATGATTTTGAATAAATGTTTTAGGCCTATTGATTTCTGTCCTATTTTCACTGTTGTTAATAATAAATACAGAGTTCTCTTCTTATACAAATTTTGAATTAAAATGTCTATTGATGAAGGGACTTGAAGATATCCAGTAATCAAGCTACTCGATCCGCCTGATTCTGGTTCAATTTAGCCTCTAGCCTAGATAAGTTGGAGTTGTGTTACCAATGGCATCTTCTTCACCAAACCATCTCTTCTGGCCTCAAATAAATAAAAGGGAATACTTATGATGGTTTGGCTCTTCTCCTATACTAGAAAATATCAGACTCAGGGATGTCTGATTTACTTTTTAAATGGGAATTTACTAATTTTAGATGCTATTCAAAATTTTATGTCTAAGGCCAAGGCCGGTTCAATTTAGAAGAAGGGAAGAGAGTTGAATTTTCCCACCAACAATGTAGTCACACATGATTTCTTTCTTGAGGCTTTCAGTACACATGACACTTTCACTTTGAATTTCCACTGTCATTCCTATATAAAATTTGGCCAGTAATCTATGTATTTAAGGTCAGGCGATAGTTAAAATTTGTGTTTGAAGTAGTTTTGTACTATTTCTAATACAAGGTGGTTACATGGGTGGGTAATACATTCATCTTATAAACACTTAGAGATATAATTTTGTTATATACAAATTAATTACATATATATGGATAGGCCTAATAGGGTTTTATAAGGGCACATTGATATTTTATGGGGGTCTAATCCGGGTTTGTACATGATTACATACTTTTATATAGGCCTATATAGCTATTATTATTGAATATTTACCAACATAAATTATGAACTGTTGCATGGTCAGGCAAGAGAAACAACAAGGAAACCTTTTAATATGATTGCAGCCTATTTAAAAGACCGGAATCACCGATGTTGATAGCAAAGCAGACATCACAACATACTAGCATGACAGATCAGGCAAATAGGCAATGAGACCCTACTGAAACAATGAATCAGCATAGGATTTAAACTCTGTATGAGTTACCGTAACCAAAAACATCAATAACCAAAGAATTTCCTTTGTTTTATAAGTTTACTAACTAGGCCTAGTTCGAATTAATTTTGTTTACTACAAATTTGAAACATTGTTTAACCTAGTCTGTCACCGGAATGTAAACAGACTACAAAGTGTCAGCTTGCATTTCAAACAATCGGCCACTTCACTATCGGCATCATTCTTTTTAAAGAATTTACATATCATGCTTTTCTTCCATTTCGGTTCCATTTTAAAGACATGAATTTAACGAAATCAAATAATGTCCGAACAACGAAATCTGTATAAATAAATAATAGAGATAATCCAGATAACTAAGCAATGCCTTCTTGAATCCGTCGTCAGGTCGTCGCTGCTTTAAACGTCGTCGTAAAGATATTCAACGAGCTTAATATATCTAGAGGTCTCGTCCGGAGGTAAACAAGTGATGAAGTATTTTCTTGGAGTATAAGAGCTCTAGCTGGATTAAGCTCTTTGATCATACCGGGAAACTTCGCCGTAGAGAAAGCTATGCATCTCGTTTTGCGCAAGTCAGCAATATTTTACTCAGTGTTTTTCAATTGTATTGAATGGAAGGAAAATATCAGTAGCAGCAATTTTAAATTTCATACACTAACATTTTCGTTTGCATTATGCAACTTTTAAATTATAGCTTATTCTATGAGAGCTTGTTCTGCTCATTGCATTCGTGAGAAGTTGAAACTTTCGGAAATCGACTATCAACGACAAATTATCGACTTATTCACCAGTAATCCATTACTGTTGTCTGCGTTTATCCCGTTAATCGTGAATTATAAATCGACATCAAGTTGCAATGTTGCAATATTGTATAAATTTGCGGTTTTTTACTATCAAAAACGTTCGCTATCGCACATTTCTCTTTATAAACCGTATTCATTCTGTTTTCTAAAATGATGTACGATTCAGCCTTGTATCGCGATACGATACCTGATTACACAAATATCGTATTGATGAATTGTCACGAGTTATGTACCGAAAACATTTCAAGTGAAAGGAATTGCGTCATGTTACCTTGAACGACGTCAAGAGTCAAAACGTTTTTTAATGGTCCAAACATATTTATTGTTTCGTTTCTATTGATGTTGTAACCAATCGATGTAGCGTGATGATCAAAATACCAAATTTTTAAGTTGAATTCAATAGTATAAATTAAAATTTGATTTAAACAACAATTACATGTGAAAACCTCCCTTCGGATGGTGTGATTCATCTGATTTTCGAACTTGTTCAAATAAATAGTGCTTTACACATTTGTACAAAATTTTATTAAGATCGGGCCTTTTTTACAAGAGTTGTCGTGCTTACGGACAGACACACGCACACATACACTCACAAATATATATATTAGAGATGTGCAAGTACTAGAAATTTCGAGTTTAAGCCGAGTACGGCACTGAAACTCGAGGTTTTACTGAAACTCTAAAGTTTCGAGCGAGTTTACTCCCGCCGTTTACCGGGTCGTCCGCGGCCGCGCGTCGTCTGTAAATTCAAATTGAGTGTGGACGCATTTGAGATAAGAGTTGTGATGTGGATTTTAGTGTTTTAAGAGTAAATAAGTAAGTTGTGGCTTATACATTTTTGTTTCTCTTTACACCAAAATGGAGAATTTACCAGGACCTTTAGATTGAGTTGTATGAACATTGTCTGTATAGTCCACTTTTAGGTTAACCTAACTTGTCATTTTTGTAAAGTAAAATATCAAAAACATATCTGTAATGAAATCTAATAGGTAAGCATAAGAAGTTTGTGCTTGTTTTTTGTTCCATATTAATTTAAATTGAGTCAATCTATTAATTTTAGGCTCAACTGTCCTTTAGCATTAAGCTGCTTTTTAAGACAAGTGATTTGTTTGGGCCTTGTTTAAGTTTAATTAATGATTTTTTTTAATAATTTGTAATATTTTAAAACTCTATTCAATACATGGCTTCAATTTCATCAATTGATTTGCCAGGCACTTTCAAACATATCTTTATGTTGTTACTATCTGATTGTTCTTATTAGGACTATTAGTGTTAAAATTAATGCTAAGATATGTTAGTAAATAAATTTTTTGTGATAAGTAAGTAGGCTAATGTTTTACCATGTTAGGCCTTTTAAATATTAAAATAAAGTTTATTTTAACTTATAGGCCTAAATGTAATTTTATTGTCTCCATTCGTAGAAAGGTGTAGCTTAGGCCTAAACATAATATACAATACATAGGAAATAAATACCCCCGTAGCAGCAAACCTGCATACTCAGCGAATTTACAATTCATATTAATTTATCTTAATACCACATAAAGCCACATACCAAGTTTTATCAATATACCGGGTGTCCCACGAAGAGGTTTAAACGTTTGATTTTATATTACGTGCCCATTCATGCACCGAACTTTTTTAAACTTTACACAGTTTACAAAGTAGGTTCTAAAAATAATCTGGAAAAATTTCAGCTCCCTAACCTTAATAGAAACAAAATGGCGGCATATTGAAAAACGATACTTTAAAAACATTAAAAAAGGTGTTTTTGGTTTTATAAAATATTTTTATTGTTACATTCTAGGGCAATATGACTTTTAAATAAAAGAACTAGAACATAGCCTAATGGAAAACCTTAAAGTCCAAAATTATTCAAACTGTAACCCATCCACAGCAACACACTGATAACAGCGCGTAACAAATGATTCGTAAGCTCTTACAAAGAAACTCCGCGGTATCCGGAGAAGTTCCTCTTCTATTGATCGTTTTAGTTCCTCATCATTATTGAAGCTATGGGTATAAACTTGTTCCTTCAAATAACCCCATAAAAAAGTCACAAACAGTTAAATCAGGTGATCGGGGTGGCCAATCTAAAAAATCACTTCCACGACCAATCCAACGGCCATGAAGGTTGCCATATAGTAATTGCTTGACAGGATTTGCAAAATGAGGTGGAGCACCATCTTGTTGAAAGATTGCTTGATTCATTTCTGGTACCGTCAAATGGGGCAAGACCTGTTCATTTAAAACTCGTGCATACCTAATCCCAGTCATTGTATTGTCTGAAATGTCGTAAGATAACACGCCGTTACAACTGACACTCGCCCAAACAGTAATTCCTTTTGATTTAATTGGAGTCTCTTCAAGAATGTGGGGATTGACGGTATTATAATAATTACAATTATGCCTATTTACAACACCATTGCGGTAGAAAGTGGACTCGTCTGAGAAAATGATTTGAGTATGCCAAACAGGATCTGACTCATGGTATTCAATGATACGAGAACAAAATTCCACTCTCCTGTCCGGATCATCTTCAAGAAGTTGATGAACTAGGTGACTTTTGAAAAATTTAATTTTGTTTTTCTTAATAATTCTCTGTACAGAAGACTTCGGAACACCAGTTTCAAGTTCAACCTTCCTTAGTGATTTCGGTTTACCTGGAGAGCGGAGCATTGATGCGCACACCAGTTCTTCTCTTTCCTCATTAGATCGCCTAGAGTACTTTTTGACAACACTACCAGTTTCTAACAAAAGATTTTTCCACTTGGTTATTGTCGGATTACTAGGTGGTTCAATTCCTGGGTAGGCAACCTGAAATTGTCTAATTGCTTCAGTGACGTTGCCAAAAGCAATAGCCCACGCACAACACTTAACTTTTTGTTCAACGTTAAAAGCCATTTCTCGACTCCACTTTCAGTAAAACAGTACCGAAGAAAGTTAGGTTATGTTTTTATGGCTCAAGTGAAATTTTACAATCAACTGCTGTTCTTCAACAATGAGCGTTAGAACCGCAACGTAGTAAACAAATCAGATAATAAATCATGAAAGTAGTTTTTATAGGAAGCAAATTGGTAAATTTTTCAATATGCCGCCATTTTGTTTCTATTAAGGTTAGTGGGCTGAAATTTTTCCAGAATATTTTTAGAACCTACTTTGTAAACTGTGTAAAGTTTAAAAAAGTTCGGTGCATGAATGGGCACGTAATATAAAATCAAACGTTTAAACCTCTTCGTGGGACACCCGGTTTGGCCGGTCGCAATCGCTCGCGGTTGTCCTTTTCGGCCTATTTTCCGTGATGCGATCGCCTTTTGCGGCCGTTACAACGCATTTTGGCCGGTCGCAATCGATAGCGATCGTTCGTAAATTGGCGGGAAATACTCGCTCGAACTTTCGAGTAGTTGTCAAAACTTCGAGTCGAGTTCGAGTACTAAAATACTCGGCCGAAAACTCGAAGTTTCGAGTACTCGCACAACCCTACTTATTTATCTACTTATCCTGACGAAACTTGGTATATTGCTTCATTTCATTGTAGTCTATTGATATTTGCACAAAAACCCATTTTTTGACCGATAGTTCCCGTAGCAGCAAACCTGCATACTCAGCCCCATGTTATTCTTATGGAGAATAATTAACGTGTTATCTCCTTTAATTATGAACATAAATTAATAGAACTTGGCATGTGGCTTTACCTAGTTGAGTTATATTGATATTTGTATAAAACCCCATTTTTGGTGTTCCTTATTTCAGCAAACCTCCATACTCAGCCGCCATGTTATTCTTATGGAAAATAATTAACGTGTTATCTCCTTTAATTATGAACATAAATTAATAGAACTTGGCATGTGGCTTTACCTAGTTGAGTTATATTGATATTTGTATAAAAAACCATTTTTGGTGTTCCTTATTTCAGCAAACCTGCATACTCAGCCGCCATGTTATTCTTATGGAGAATAATTAAAATATCATAAATCGTTTATTTATGAATGTATATTAATGAAACTTGGTATGTGGCTTTATGTGGTGTTAAGATAAATTTATATGCATTGGAAATTCGCTGAGTATGCAGGTTTGCTGCTACGGGTGTATTTATTTATCCTATGTTTTGTATATTATTATGTTTAGGCCTATGCTACATATTTCTATGAATGGAGAAAATAAAATTGCATTTAGGCCCATAAGTTAAAATAAACTTTATTTTAATATTTAAAAGGCCTATTACATAGTAAAACATTAGCCTACTTACTTACCACAAAATATGTATTTACTAACATATCTTAGCATTAATTTTAATACTATTAGTCCTAATAAGAACAACCAGTTAGTAATAACATGAAGATATGTTTGAAAGTGCCTGGCAAATCAATTGATGATATTGAAACCATGTCTTAAATAGAGTTTTAAAATATTACAAATTATTTAAAATATCATTAAAAAACTTAAACAAGACCAAAACAAATCACTTGTCTTTAAAAAAAGCTCAATGCCAAAGGACATTACTTAAAAAATAAGGTTCCATACCTTGTCATCATCAATCCACTAGTTTATAAGATTACTAGTTTCGGGACTAGTTTTGTCCTATTATCAAATCTTGCTGTATCACAGAATAAATGCTGTCATCGTCTTGAGTTTAAAAACATTTCAACACTAAACACAAACTTATATACTGACACATAGAAACATTAAACATTTAACAATTTTACAATAAGTTTACACTTTATTTCCCATGTGTGGCCGGCCAAGGACAAGAGCAGACTGCAATCCAGGAGGCAAATAGCATGAATAAGCCAAAGGACAGTTGAGCCTAAAATTAATGGACTGACTCAATTTAAATTATTATGGAACAATTATTATTATTTATCGGTTCAGTTTTTTACAAAAAAACTGATGTCTGTTGTCGGTTTTGGTTATTTTTAAGAACTACTATAACTGTCTCATCCATACTTTAAATTTAACTTTCTACCTATATTCTGAAATTCTGCCTATCTTACATCACATTATAAACTTACATTATACTCTCACTTACTTACTTACTCATACTTACTTAAATTATAAATTCACACATTTAACGATTTTCCCAAACTTTAATTTATCATATACCTATAAATACCTATTTCACACTTTTTTCACTGGTTTATATAAATACTGCTGCAGAAACACTACGGAGGAGAGTTGGTTAAAAAGTCATAAGTAATCAAAGACAAATCAAATGAATTTAAATTAAATATTATGGGCCATTACAAAACTAAATAATCACCTAGGCTTAAAACCATTTTTAGCCAAATAATAACAAAGTTAGCCTAGGGCAGTACCGTAGTCTAAGAAATCTTTAATTTATTGTTAAGATGTTAAGGTTTAAGTTTAGGCTACTGTAGGATTCACCTAAAAAACAAAATATGTCTACCTGGGTTCGCTGATATTTTAGTTTTGCAGACTTTTGAAACCCTAGATTCTTTTCTTACAGGAAGGATATATAATCGTAAATACAGTAGGATTTATATTTACGGAAACAGGGAAGACTAGAACTACCTCCGGGGAGGGGTTATTAGCAATGTCAATTGGGCTAAATGGTAGATCGTCGACTAATTCTTCTTCTGGCATTCTCGGCGATATTAACAAACTTTCTTAGTCAAAATGTCCGACTTTATTAAATACAAAATAAAATTTACAGTAATCCCGTAGACCCTCTTAGACGTCGGGTCGTACTTATGTCTCGTCCCTGATGGGCACCGCGCTTTCGAAGAGAGACGGAAATACACGAGTGCACGAGTGGCACCCAAGTTTTTACGCCACCCGCTTAAAAACGCGGTTGTCTGTTCTGGCAATTTATTTTGACAGGATAATAATTAAATAGCCTATGTCTCTGGTATCGAAAATGTTAAGTTGAAAACTACATAATTTTTGTTTTATTTATTTACTCTTAATTATTTGTTTACTCTCACTCTTATACTTTAAGTATTAACTGCTGACTCTATCTTTGATATACTATGTAAATCTAGCCCTGGCTTACTGTGACTTAAAATTATAAACAGCTGTTTTTCGTTGGATGCATTTCTCTCTGGTAAACTTATAATTAATGTTTTCCTTTACCTTAGTCAAGAAATAAAGTTTTATACAGTTAACAAACTTGTGGTTTTATTATGATTAAGGTACAATGTCACGGGTTTTAAATCAAAATAAGGGTACAATGAATGTTTTACAATATCTGGGGAATTCTAACCTTTGTTTACATAATAAATATTAGACAAAATTAGGCTCAAACTTTAATTAATATGTGAGTATCTCTTAAATCTCGGGTAGGGTAGTGTGCCGGATCTGGATATTTGTTCTATATTATATTGGTTGAAATATTTGCATTACCTATAAATACTTAATAAATCAGAATTTGAATTTAATTAAATAGATAAATAGGCCAATTATGATCTCAGATGTTCTGAATGAGGTAATAAGTCCAAATTGTTCAGCTCACACAAAACAAATGGCTACTATGAGAATCTTTTGAGGTAGTAGGCCTTGGAATTTAGGCTGCTATAAAATGAAAGAAATGTTTTTTTACAAAGTTCAGCTAAAGTCTTTAGTGATATTTAACAAATGAATTGAAGTTAAATTGAGTTCCTTTCAGGTATTGGAACTTATTTAGTCTTGGTTAAATCAAATAATAATGCATCTATTGCTCAACATGTAGTTTCTTCTTAGACTACAGTAAGTTATAATGACATGGAATTTCCTCACCAATGCTCTTCACCACAGATTCCTCTTGACGGCCTTAAAAAATGGGAAATATTTATCTGCGGCTCTTCAGTCTTCTCAAAGAGTAGGTTTTTATGGCCTACTACACTTTTATTAGGAATGTTATTTAATTTGAGTTGAGACTCATAACAAAAATACAACTAACACTGGGCCATCATTCATTTTGTCTTTGCTCTTCAGTCATATTCAAAATCCTGCTATACAACAAAGCACACTGCCATATGTTTCTTCACAAATTTCTTCCACATGATGATCTATTTTTTAACACTGCAATGTATAAAATAAATACCCCCGTAGCAGCAAACCTGCATACTTAGCGAATTTCCAATGCATATATATTTATCTTAATGCCACATAAAGCTACATACCAAGTTTCATCAATATACATTCATAAATAAACAATTTATGACATTTTAATTATTCTCCATAAGAATAACATGGCGGCTGAGTATGCAGGTTTGCTGAAGCAAGGAACACAAAAAATGGGGTTTTATGCTTATATCAATATAACTCAACTAGGTGAAGTCACTTACCAAATTTCATTAATTTATTTTCATAATTAAGGGAGATAACACGTTACTTATTCTCCATAAGGATAACATGGGGCTGAGTACGCAGGTTTGCTGCTATGGGAGCCTTTGTCAAAAAATTGTTTTTTTGAGGAAATATCAATGGTCCACAACCAGATAAAGCCTGATACCAAGTTTCGTCAGTATATGTTCATAAATAAGCGAGATATAAATTTTTTATTTTCCTCCATAAGAATAACATTAGACAACGTACTGTGTTTAGCACTTTCAATATCTCGGTAACCAATTGACGTAGAGAAATGATCAAAATACCAAATTGTGTGTTTTTTTAAGCTGAATCCAATGGGAAAAAATAAAATCTGACTATTTCCAAAATTATATGTAAAAAATTCAAAAAACCCATTTTTGGGGTACAAAATTCCCCCAAAATACCCCTTCGGATAAAGCGATCTGGCTGGTTTTCGAACTTAAAGTCATAAATGTTACTTTACACGTTTATACCAAATTTCATCAAAATCGGATAATTTTTACGAGAGTTATCGTGCTCACGGACACACATATATATATATATATATATATATTGTGAAATTTTTATTCGATTCACTGGTAAGGGCTACTATTATATTAAAAATTAATAAAATAAAAACTGAGTACCCTTGTTTATGATTTTTATATTTAAACCAACATGTTTCGGCATCTAAGGCCATTTTCAAGGTTGATAAATTTCACATAGTTTGGTTTAAGTTATACAATAAAAGAAATAATAGTAAAATGTAAACAAATAAAATCAGAGTAAAATTAAATTAAATTAAAAACATATGTATAAATAATCATGGCAAGGTTGGGAGTTTCTTGAATGTCTCTTCTATCTATTTATGTTCTTGTCTCATTTCCCATATTTTATTAAAAATTGGATTTGTAACGGGTACTTGTGAATTTAGTATACTTTGAGGATTTTCTTTGTATTTCATGAATATATGTAGTTCTTCTTTTGAATCCATTTTATTACCTTTTTTCATATATTCTAGAACCGTCATATTTGTGTCCATATTTTCGTAGTTATGGTTTGAATCCAATAGATGCTCCGCATACGTAGATTTCATGCTTGTTTTGTTGTTACTTTTGAGGGCTTGGATATGTTCTTTAAATCTCACTTTAAATGGTCTTCCTGTTTGCCCTATGTAGCACTTTTCACAATCTGAACAATGAAGCTGATAGATACCGGATTTGTTGTATTTGTTTTGATTGACTGTTGGATTCATCTTTCTTTTGATCATTTCAAATGCATTGTTATTAGTTCTGTAGCTTATTTCAATATTTGTTTTGTCAAACGTTTTTCGTATTGCTTTGTTGATGCATCTGTTATATGGAACATTTATAAATTTCTTCGGTTCTATTATCTGATTCTGAATTGGTTGTTCTCTTTTCTTCTTCATTTTCTTAATCATTTTCTCAATTACAGTTGTTTTATATCCATTTTTTATTGCTAAGTATAATATTGTGTCTTTTTCTTTTTTGAATTCATGTTTGTTCATAGGTATGTTGATTAATCTAGTTATCATCGAACGGAAACCAGACATCTTATATTTCCAGGGATGGTTTGACGTTGAGGGAATGAGAAGTTCGCTTTGGGTTGGTTTCCTATAAATACTAAAACCGTGTTTATTTTCCTCCTTTTTGATTTTTAGATCTAAATAGTTAATATATGTAGTTCTTCTTTTGAATCCATTTTATTTTCATAATTAAGGGAGATAACACGTTACTTATTCTCCATAAGGATAACATGGGGCTGAGTACGCAGGTTTGCTGCTATGGGAGCCTTTGTCAAAAAATTGTTTTTTTGAGGAAATATCAATATTTGTTTTGTCAAACGTTTTTCGTATTGCTTTGTTGATGCATCTGTTATATGGAACATTTATATCACAAGTACCCGTTACAAATCCAATTTTTAATAAAATATGGGAAATGAGACAAGAACATAAATAGATAGAAGAGACATTCAAGAAACTCCCAACCTTGCCATGATTATTTATACATATGTTTTTAATTTAATTTAATTTTACTCTGATTTTATTTGTTTACATTTTACTATTATTTCTTTTATTGTATAACTTAAACCAAACTATGTGAAATTTATCAACCTTGAAAATGGCCTTAGATGCCGAAACATGTTGGTTTAAATATAAAAATCATAAACAAGGGTACTCAGTTTTTATTTTATTAATTTTTAATATAATAGTAGCCCTTACCAGTGAATCGAATAAAAATTTCACAATAATGGCTAACAATCAAAGAATGATTCACAAATACAAATACTTGACCCTGAAAATTGCATCGGTTCATGAAGACATCAAATTCAATAAGACATGTTTAGCAAATAACGTTACACCAAATTATGTCCAGCTCCGTACTAAATCTACAACAAGAGCAGCAATGAAAACTCTGGAAGTTGCAAAGAAGATATGGGTGAAAGAAGAAGTAAACAGTCTATATTGCAAACTGAATAGTACAACATTATTAAAAGAAGAAACATATAATCTATTGCTAAATGAATATCATCAAGAAACAATAGATGAAATTGAAGAATATGTAAAAGAATGGACTGCACCTATTATTGTAAAGAAGAGAACAACCCATACTAAGAAACTATCTAAACTAATCAATACACAAAATAAGTATCAGATCAACATAAATAACTCAGAACATCATGAATTTTATCCATCCTTGAAGAACCTGACAAATATTGAATTTAATGATAAAGAAATTTCAATGTTAGAAAAATCTTTGAAATACAGCATAAATACAGATCATAAAATAAAATCAATTGAAGATAATCTAATAGACATTGATGTTGCTATCAAGAATATTGATAAAGATAACCAAAACCAAATAAAACAGAATTTCAGTCACGAATTAAATAAAATAAATGTTGAAATAAGAAAACCTTTTTTAAAGAAAGCATCAGAAGAAGACTTAAAACTAATAACAACAATTTCAACAAAACTAAACGAGAACAATGCTATGATAGTAAAAGCAGATAAAGGTAACACAACTGTTATTATGAATAATACAGATTATACCAATAAGGTAAATGCATTCATTGATAACAATAACTTTTTAAAGCTCGCCAAAGACCCCACTCAAGAATACTCAAAAGTGACGAACAATACAATCACAAATAGCAAGTCAATAACTAAACCAGTACAACACCAACTAAAAATGATCAACCCAAAAGCTCCAAACATGAGGGGACAGCCAAAAACACATAAAGACAATGTTCCAATACGACCTGTGGTGAATTATAGAACTGCCTCCACATACAAACTCTGTAGATATTTAAATAACAAAATAAAGAATAATATTGCATGGGAAAAGAACTATAGTTTAAAAAACACCTTAGAACTAGTTGATAAAATAAAAGATGTCATAATCCCAGCAAACAGTATGTTTATATCTTTTGACATAAAAGACATGTATTCAAACATACCATGTAAAGACACATTAGCTATCCTAAAACAAGACTTAGAAAAGAGTGCTATATTACCCAAAGATGAGTTCAATGAAATATTAAAACTGACAAAAACTTGTACAAACCAAAGCTATTTTGAATATCAATCAAACTTCTACCGACAACAGGATGGATTAGCAATGGGATCACCACTCTCTGGTCTTCTGTCTGATATTTATATGCATAACATGGAATTAAATAAAATAATGAATGAAACAAACCCCTTTCTAGAACAAATTGTATACTGGTTCCGATATGTGGACGATATAATTTGTCTTTTCAACGGAAACTTAAATGAAAGTGAAGCATTTTTCAACTATCTAAACTCTATATCAGAGAAAATACAATTCACGAAAGAAAGTCACTCTATGCTATTAACTATTTAGATCTAAAAATCAAAAAGGAGGAAAATAAACACGGTTTTAGTATTTATAGGAAACCAACCCAAAGCGAACTTCTCATTCCCTCAACGTCAAACCATCCCTGGAAATATAAGATGTCTGGTTTCCGTTCGATGATAACTAGATTAATCAACATACCTATGAACAAACATGAATTCAAAAAAGAAAAAGACACAATATTATACTTAGCAATAAAAAATGGATATAAAACAACTGTAATTGAGAAAATGATTAAGAAAATGAAGAAGAAAAGAGAACAACCAATTCAGAATCAGATAATAGAACCGAAGAAATTTATAAATGTTCCATATAACAGATGCATCAACAAAGCAATACGAAAAACGTTTGACAAAACAAATATTGAAATAAGCTACAGAACTAATAACAATGCATTTGAAATGATCAAAAGAAAGATGAATCCAACAGTCAATCAAAACAAATACAACAAATCCGGTATCTATCAGCTTCATTGTTCAGATTGTGAAAAGTGCTACATAGGGCAAACAGGAAGACCATTTAAAGTGAGATTTAAAGAACATATCCAAGCCCTCAAAAGTAACAACAAAACAAGCATGAAATCTACGTATGTGGAGCATCTATTGGATTCAAACCATAACTACGAAAATATGGACACAAATATGACGGTTCTAGAATATATGAAAAAAGGTAATAAAATGGATTCAAAAGAAGAACTACATATATTCATGAAATACAAAGAAAATCCTCAAAGTATACTAAATTCACAAGTACCCGTTACAAATCCAATTTTTAATAAAATATGGGAAATGAGACAAGAACATAAATAGATAGAAGAGACATTCAAGAAACTCCCAACCTTGCCATGATTATTTATACATATGTTTTTAATTTAATTTAATTTTACTCTGATTTTATTTGTTTACATTTTACTATTATTTCTTTTATTGTATAACTTAAACCAAACTATGTGAAATTTATCAACCTTGAAAATGGCCTTAGATGCCGAAACATGTTGGTTTAAATATAAAAATCATAAACAAGGGTACTCAGTTTTTATTTTATTAATTTTTAATATAATAGTAGCCCTTACCAGTGAATCGAATAAAAATTTCACAATAATGGCTAACAATCAAAGAATGATTCACAAATACAAATACTTGACCCTGAAAATTGCATCGGTTCATGAAGACATCAAATTCAATAAGACATGTTTAGCAAATAACGTTACACCAAATTATGTCCAGCTCCGTACTAAATCTACAACAAGAGCAGCAATGAAAACTCTGGAAGTTGCAAAGAAGATATGGGTGAAAGAAGAAGTAAACAGTCTATATTGCAAACTGAATAGTACAACATTATTAAAAGAAGAAACATATAATCTATTGCTAAATGAATATCATCAAGAAACAATAGATGAAATTGAAGAATATGTAAAAGAATGGACTGCACCTATTATTGTAAAGAAGAGAACAACCCATACTAAGAAACTATCTAAACTAATCAATACACAAAATAAGTATCAGATCAACATAAATAACTCAGAACATCATGAATTTTATCCATCCTTGAAGAACCTGACAAATATTGAATTTAATGATAAAGAAATTTCAATGTTAGAAAAATCTTTGAAATACAGCATAAATACAGATCATAAAATAAAATCAATTGAAGATAATCTAATAGACATTGATGTTGCTATCAAGAATATTGATAAAGATAACCAAAACCAAATAAAACAGAATTTCAGTCACGAATTAAATAAAATAAATGTTGAAATAAGAAAACCTTTTTTAAAGAAAGCATCAGAAGAAGACTTAAAACTAATAACAACAATTTCAACAAAACTAAACGAGAACAATGCTATGATAGTAAAAGCAGATAAAGGTAACACAACTGTTATTATGAATAATACAGATTATACCAATAAGGTAAATGCATTCATTGATAACAATAACTTTTTAAAGCTCGCCAAAGACCCCACTCAAGAATACTCAAAAGTGACGAACAATACAATCACAAATAGCAAGTCAATAACTAAACCAGTACAACACCAACTAAAAATGATCAACCCAAAAGCTCCAAACATGAGGGGACAGCCAAAAACACATAAAGACAATGTTCCAATACGACCTGTGGTGAATTATAGAACTGCCTCCACATACAAACTCTGTAGATATTTAAATAACAAAATAAAGAATAATATTGCATGGGAAAAGAACTATAGTTTAAAAAACACCTTAGAACTAGTTGATAAAATAAAAGATGTCATAATCCCAGCAAACAGTATGTTTATATCTTTTGACATAAAAGACATGTATTCAAACATACCATGTAAAGACACATTAGCTATCCTAAAACAAGACTTAGAAAAGAGTGCTATATTACCCAAAGATGAGATCAATGAAATATTAAAACTGACAAAAACTTGTACAAACCAAAGCTATTTTGAATATCAATCAAACTTCTACCGACAACAGGATGGATTAGCAATGGGATCACCACTCTCTGGTCTTCTGTCTGATATTTATATGCATAACATGGAATTAAGTAAAATAATGAATGAAACAAACCCCTTTCTAGAACAAATTGTATACTGGTTCCGATATGTGGACGATATAATTTGTCTTTTCAACGGAAACTTAAATGAAAGTGAAGCATTTTTCAACTATCTAAACTCTATATCAGAGAAAATACAATTCACGAAAGAAAGTCACTCTAATGCTATTAACTATTTAGATCTAAAAATCAAAAAGGAGGAAAATAAACACGGTTTTAGTATTTATAGGAAACCAACCCAAAGCGAACTTCTCATTCCCTCAACGTCAAACCATCCCTGGAAATATAAGATGTCTGGTTTCCGTTCGATGATAACTAGATTAATCAACATACCTATGAACAAACATGAATTCAAAAAAGAAAAAGACACAATATTATACTTAGCAATAAAAAATGGATATAAAACAACTGTAATTGAGAAAATGATTAAGAAAATGAAGAAGAAAAGAGAACAACCAATTCAGAATCAGATAATAGAACCGAAGAAATTTATAAATGTTCCATATAACAGATGCATCAACAAAGCAATACGAAAAACGTTTGACAAAACAAATATTGAAATAAGCTACAGAACTAATAACAATGCATTTGAAATGATCAAAAGAAAGATGAATCCAACAGTCAATCAAAACAAATACAACAAATCCGGTATCTATCAGCTTCATTGTTCAGATTGTGAAAAGTGCTACATAGGGCAAACAGGAAGACCATTTAAAGTGAGATTTAAAGAACATATCCAAGCCCTCAAAAGTAACAACAAAACAAGCATGAAATCTACGTATGCGGAGCATCTATTGGATTCAAACCATAACTACGAAAATATGGACACAAATATGACGGTTCTAGAATATATGAAAAAAGGTAATAAAATGGATTCAAAAGAAGAACTACATATATTCATGAAATACAAAGAAAATCCTCAAAGTATACTAAATTCACAAGTACCCGTTACAAATCCAATTTTTAATAAAATATGGGAAATGAGACAAGAACATAAATAGATAGAAGAGACATTCAAGAAACTCCCAACCTTGCCATGATTATTTATACATATGTTTTTAATTTAATTTAATTTTACTCTGATTTTATTTGTTTACATTTTACTATTATTTCTTTTATTGTATAACTTAAACCAAACTATGTGAAATTTATCAACCTTGAAAATGGCCTTAGATGCCGAAACATGTTGGTTTAAATATAAAAATCATAAACAAGGGTACTCAGTTTTTATTTTATTAATTTTTAATATATATATATATATATATATATATATATATACAGTTTCGAACGAATGGTGTTTTTGGGGTCTGGGGACCTCAAAACGAAAAGTTATCATGGTCCCGGGCCTAGGTCTTACCATGCCGACTACGGTAATAGCTTCTTCCCTATAGGGGAAATTCGCTAATATAGCAAAACAAAACAAAATACCCCCGTCGCAGCAAACCTGCATACTCAGCAAATTACCAATGCATAATATATGTCTTAATACCACATAAAGCCGCATACCAAGTTTCATAAAAATATATTTACATATAAGCGATTTTAATTATTCTCTAATAGAATAACATTGGTAATGAGTACTTAGGTTTGCTGAAATAAGGAACACAAACAATTAGTTTTATGCAAATATAAATAGAATTTAACTAGGCGAAGCCACATACCAAGTTTCATCAATATTCAATCATAAATAAGCACTATATAACATTTTAGTGATTCTCCATAAGAATAACATGGGGGCTAAGTAAGCAGGGTTGTTGCAACAAGGAGCAAAAAAAATGGGTTTTTATGCAGTTATCAATATAACTCAACCAAGTGAAGCTATATACCAAGTTTTATTAATTTATGTTCATAATTAAGGGAGTCAATACATTTGACTTATTCTCCATAAGAATAACATGGGGGCTGAGTACGCAGGTTTGCTGCTAAGGGAATAATCTCCAAAAACTCAATTTTTTGTGCAAATATCAATTTACCAGTACTACGTGAAGCCACATACCAAGTTTCCAAACATACATTCATAAATAATCGAGATATAAAATTTTATTTATTCTCCATAAGGATAACATTGGACCACGTACTGTGTTTAACACTTTGAATATCTCTGCAACGGTTGGGCGTAGAATCAAAATTTAAATACCAAAATGATTGTTTTGTGGAACTGAACAGATTGGTAAAAGCAAATGTGAAGTGTACATTAAAATAAACTGAGGAAAAGCCAAAAACTGTTTTCCCATAAGATTAACATGGGAGATTTTTTGAGTAGGTTTTTTGAATTTTCTCCGCAACCACTTAACCTAGGTTAATAATTCAAAATACTATATTATTTGTTTTTTAAGCTCTATAACATGGTAAAAACCAAAATTAAGTTTTTTAAAAATTGTAGGGAAAAATGCAAAAACTGATTTTTGGAAAATTTAAAAACCCCATAAACCCCCCTTCCCTTGGTCCGATTTTTCTGGTTTTCGAACTTAAAGTCATGAATGTCATTTTACACATTTGAGCCAAATTTCATCGAAATTGGACGTCTTTTACTCAAGTTATCGCATTCACGGACATATATATATATATATATATATATATATATATATGAACGAATAGTGTTTTTGACATCTGGGGACATCAAAACAAAAAGTTATCATGGCGAGGGGCGAGTGGCTGGTGGTTGGGGGGTTGGGTGGGTGAGTTGCGAAGTGGTGAAGAGCGGCAAGAGTACAAGGGTCAGTTTAGTGCCGCCTGTAATCTGCTGCAATAATAGACTCGGCCTCGTCTATACCCAACCTGAGCAACCATTCATTAACACGTCTTTTGAATATATTTATGGAAGGGGAATTAAATAAATCCAGGTCTTGAAAATGATTACATAAATCGCGGTACACGACATGAGAAATGTAAAATTCGTTAGTTGTAGAAAATGTTTTATAAATTTGTAACGAAGCAATTCCAACTCTTGATGCATACCTGGTGTTATGTGAGTGAGAAATCTGAAGAAAAAGATCGTTGTGATTCTTAAAAATATGAATTAAAATGTTTTTATAAAAAGTTGTCTGATAGTTAAAACGGAAGTTTCTCTAAACAGTGCGTCATTCGGGTATCGTTTACATTTTCCAAAATATATTTTTAAAATAAACTTTTGCGTTATACTCAGTGGTTCCAGAATACTTTTAAAACATCCACCCCAAACTAGAATCCCAAATGATAAGAGCGATTGTACTTATGCATAGTAAACCATTTTTATTGCATGATCATTGAGAAAGTGATTTAACTGTCTAAAAGCAAAAATGTATTTTCTAATTTTACCGTTTACAAATTGTATATGACTCGACCACTTATGGCGTTTATCAAAAAATACACCTAAATATTTATATGACTCAACCCTTTCAATTGATTCACAAGAACAAATTACGTTATTATAATTCCCGCAAGTATGTATTATAAGATCCTGCAAACTGTAGTCTGACATTTTACTAAGGGAGATGGGCATGAACTTAGTTTTTGAAGTATTTAAAGAGAGGATATTTTGGTCAAGCCACCTTTTCGTTACCATGAGGTCGTGCACAGCTTTACTACGTACCTCGGGCCATGTCTTCCCTTTGAGGAAAATTAAACTGCCATCCGCAAGTAAAAAAAGCTTACCAAAAAAGTTCAGTTTTGAAATATTATTTATGTAAATTAAAAATAAAACAGGCCCGAGAGTACTACCTTGGACCACACCGTAATCTACAGGCTTGATGTCACTGTTTGTATTGAAAATTGAAACAAACTGCGATCTATTTGAAAGATAACTTTTGAACCATGCAAGGGCATTGCCCTGAACACCTATTGCCTCTAATTTATAAAATAGTTTAGAGCGATCTACTGAATCAAAAGCTTTTTTTAAATCTAAAAAAATTTAAACTGGACGTTCGTTACCAGAAATTGCATAATTTAAGTCCCTATTAATGTCAAACAATGCATCTGAAATATTTTTATCCGAACGAAACCCGTACTGAAAATTAGTTAAAATGTTGTTTGCCTGAAGGTATGAGACTAATTGATCTTTAACTATTTTCTCAATGACTCTAGGGAAAACGCTCAAAAGAGATATCGGTCTAAAATTGTTCATGTTAGACATTTCGTTTGATTTGTAAAGAGGAATGATTTTGGCCAGTTTGAAACAGTCAGGGAATGTGCCAGATGCAATGCTCAGGTTAATTATGTGCAGTAATGGTTTACAAATCAAAGGGAAGTTAGTTTTGAGAACTTCGGCCGAAATACCATCGCAGCCAGGCGCAGACCCACCACGTAAGCTGTGAACGTAGCGTCTGAGTTCAGTTTCAGTTACAGTTCTAAGCGAAAAAGTAGAGTTTTGTGTAAAGTCACTGTCACTCACAACTGGGTCCCCATTCGCATCGATAGCACTCGCTAGGTTAGCACCTACAGAAAAGAAAAACGTTTTAAAATCATTGGCTACTCTTTTACGATCGTCTGGGATTACGCCGCCATCTGGAATAAACTTGGCAATAGGAGATGGCTCATTTTTGCAAACTCTCCCCGCAATTTCATTAATTAGACCCCAAATTTTTTTCGGATTATTGCTGGCTTCGTTTAATTTATTCCGGAAATAGTCTATTTTTTTTGTTTTTAGGATCTATTTAAACTATTCTTAAAATCGCGGTAAACGTTGTTGAGCTCAAAATTAAATGGTTGTTTCTTGATTTGTTTAGTTAATTTATCTCTAACTCTTATCCTCCGTACTAACTCAGTTGTTATCCATTCTTCAAGTTTCTTTAATCTTGAACTATTATTTATAGTAACTGATTTACTAGCAGCTACAACGGAATTGGAAACTATCCTAGTGAAATGTTCGGAACAGAAGTTAACATCGTCGTGGCAGGCGATAATTGGTTCCCAGTTGGAAAGTGTGAGGTAGTGAGATAGTAGTGCGTGGTCCAGGTAGGTGCGTGGCGGCGTATCTATGTGGGAGGTGGTGCGATGGTTCGGTGTGGAACAAGTGATAGTAATGCCAGTGCTGTAATGGTCTGTCACATTGGTCTGGAACACAGCTGATTTAACATTCTCCAAGTCGTCATATTTAATAAATATGTGATCCAAGCAAGTGTTAGTATTTAGAGTCACCCTCGTCGGTTTGTCAATACACCGTGAAAATCCAGCCCCAATCAAACAGTTCAAGTATCTATCAGTCAGCAAGTCATTGTTAAATAAATCAATATTAAGAAGAAGGTCTCCAAGAAAGATGCACTTACGATCCTTAATCATATTATTTAACAACACTTCAAGTTCATTGACAAAATTGTCAGCGTTACAGTCAAATGTCTTGTAAACAGCAAGTAGGTCAAAAAAGTTATTAAAAATTGAAAACCGTAATGCAATACCATAAACGTCCCCAATAGTGATTTCAGTGGCAGTGGCAAAAAGGTTTGTTGATATAAACAATGACCCCGTCATTCTGGTTGCGGTGAGTCACAGTGTAAAAAAGGTCGAACCCCTCCAAGGCAGCCACCCCCTCTCCACCGGACAGCTAACACTCAGTCAAAACAATTATGTCAACATTGAAAATAAAATCGTTCAAATACACAAACAATTCATCAACATTTTTTCTATAGCTACGAATATTTGAGTGAAAACACTAATGCTGCTGCTACCAACATTCCATTTAAAAATTCAGAAAAATGAGGTAATGAATTTAATTCTAAGCAGCTTAAATTTTGAGCAAATCAATTTTCTTCATCATCCTCGCGCATATACCATCCAAAGCGCCCGCTGTCAGCCCAGACCCAAATTCAAACCAAAGTGCCTAATGTAATTCCTTGACACAAAAATAAATTAAAATCAGTCATATAAATGAACATTATTGAAACTAGCAATTTAAACTGACTCAGATGTATAAAACAAGTGATGTGAACAAAAAATATTTTAAAAAAATCTGCATGCTTCAGTACTATGGACCATAATGCCTGTAAGTAATGTTAAGTAGGCCTACTCATAGCAAAAATACATAATTTGAATAGCCTAAAATCTTATATTAAAATAACCTATTAAAATGCCCTATTAAAATAACGTGCATCATGATACAAAAATAAAATAAAATTCACTTCATAGATAAAATAAGTGAAATAGAAAAATGAGACTTAATACTTATAATATTTGAATGTATACTTTTAAAACATATTTGTAGTCAGTGAACAAACTAACTTTAATTGCTTTAAGATTGGGACGTTATCCCAAATGTGATAAGAAACGTATACAGATAATTATAAATTAAAAATTCATTCGTACAGGGAAAAAATCACCGTTGCCTCTTTTTACCCCTGTTGAAAAAACAAAAACAAAAATAAGTAAAATAAATACAATGCTGTTACTGAAAAATGAGTACAACATGCTTCAGGCAAAGGGGGGGATGTGTTTATTAAGTACAAAGAAAATACCCCCGTAGCAGCAAACCTGAGTAGAGGCAATATGGGGAGTCTGGGACAGCTGAAAAATCATTGGTTTTTAATCAGAAGTGACGTTTGAGTGACGTGGTGATGACGTATGTGTGACGAGAGGGTGTGATGACGTCACGGCGATGACGTATTGGTGTGACGATACACATACGTCATTGGATGTGAGGTAATGTGAAAACGGGTGGATTTATATTCGTTAAGAAACTGTTTGGTTACGTCGGTTTGCGACTTGAAATGGCCAACCGTCCATTTAAGTCGGTTTGTGTTATCTTATCTTATCTTATCTTAGATCTAGATCCCCAGACCCCACCGTTGCTTTCCTTCCCCCTCCCACGCCCTAGAGTCCCCCTCCACTAATCACCCCCGCCAAATTTACAGCTAACCACAGAATAGCGCGTTACGCTTCATTCCTACTCCAGATCTTAGCCGCAACGCAACCATGGCTCGCAACTTACAACCGATGAAACGCCCTGCTGACTCTTCTGACGAGGACTATTCGGACGAAGAGGATCACAGACGTCGCAGGAAAGAGTTCAAGTTATGCCAAACTAGACCGACGGCTGCAACTACTCCTGTGGGGAGAGCGACGATTCGAATAAAGCGAGACATCTTCACTTACCGACAGATCAACCAACTCATGGATATCTTGGACCGCTACCGACACCTTGCCGATCAGATGACCATCGAAGTTAGTAGCGGAGATGACTTCCACCTCATCATCCAACATCAGCACTTGGACACAGTCGACGCTAGCCTACGCCGACAACTACAATTAAGACAAATTCTTCGGGTCGTCGCTTCCATCCCCCCACACTAAATCCAGGACTCTACTCCTTCTACAAACGGCCTTTATCAAGGCCACCACTTATATCATTCGTTGTGAATCAGCCTAGCAATCATACAACATACGAAACCTACATTGCGTATATTTCAATCCAGATTCTCAGGACTTAGTCATTTAACATCAATCATTTTGGTGGCCTTTACAAAGGCCATTTTTACAAATCTCAACTATTTTAACCTTCACAGTCTTAGACGATTCCTTTACAAGTCTCAGCCTCACATCTTGTTACTTGTTTTACAGGAGGAGTATTCAACATTTCTGGACTTTGTCATTTATCCAACTTCAGTTTAGTGGCCTTTATAAAGGCCGTTTTAATAAGTCTCAATTTTCCAACTTTCGCGGTAACAAAGAATAGTTATTCAGTTGTCGCTATGAATGTTTTAGGGGACTTTAAATAATTATAATTTATATTCTCCAAACATGTTCAAACGTGTTCAAGGCCATTTTAATACTTTAAAAAAAGGATCTTGACTGTGGCGGATTGCCCTGCCGACCAGTCAAGAAGGCTCAGTTCATTCGTGGCGGTTTTCCCATGCCGACCGATTGAACTGCTTAGGGTATGGGTGGACCGCAGAACTCCACACTGCGCGAACCACCCGGGTTTGTTTTTGGGGTTGTGATGGGAATAGGGTAAGGGACAGAGTTTAACTCGTACAAATCAACAAATTGTGTTAGTGTTAGTGGGAAACCAGCGAAGCCATGCAAGACAGAAAAGGATTGTACAGACAAGAATAAGAGATCGGCGCTGAGTTTAACGAATGACACGGGCCAGATCCATTGCCCACCGCACTGTTCACCCAACGCCCGGAGCAGTGCTGACCACACAGGGGGACTTGTCTCAGGCCTTGTGCGACGCAGAAGGTGTTGACTCCGCCTCGGGACCCGGCGGAGATCAGCGTAGAGATGCCGGCCGATAGCAAGTGAGACCTACATATGTGGTGCTCGCTATATCACAGAAGTTCCAAGCCCGGGGTACCACTGCAGGGATTGCGGTACTAGGAGACCTCCGTGGATGTTCAGCTTCTCTCCGATGATCTCCGCTGTGCCCCGCTTCTCTGGAGCTGCTCTGGACTGGTCCCGTGTCTGCATGCCGAATGATTCGAGTGGAACGAGCGTCCCGGTTTTATGAACTTTTCCGCTGAGTCAGCAGAAAATAACCTCACCTCATTGGTTGAACTGTTTGACCAATGAGAAGCCGGCTTGTGCTAGTGAGTATACCGCTGTTCTTAAGCGAATCACTTTTGCTCACCCTTTCGTTACGGACGCAACTGCATCATGTTCAGGAAGCAGACCCGGCCTAAGATGGTTGATATGCCTCGTCGGGAACCATCGTTCCAGCTTTCCAGCTCCAGGCCCCACAGTGTCACAACTCGGTCATCACTCCGGCAGCCTCGTCAACGTCCAGCTCCAATCCCAGCCCCAAAGAGCGAGTCCGTGACAGGGCAGCCTCGTCAACGCCCGGCTCCAACACCAGCGTCAAAGAGTAGACCCGTCGATGTAATGCCTCGACGGGTAAACATATCAACTTGTGCCCGGGAACCGTTCTCTTTACTTAGAGAAATTCTCTCGGACAAGACGAGGGATCTGGAACCTGAGAAGAACTATACGGCCCAGATCCCTGTTATTGATGAGCCGAGGGAGATTCGTCGGCCGAGCTTCGAACCGGCATTCCCTGGGTTCAAGCTCCACCGCCTGTGGAAACTGCAGCCGGGACTTTATTGCCTGCTCGGATGGGACAAGCCTTCGCGGGAGCTTTTGTTGTGCCACCGCAACTTTGTCTTTAGAAGTTACCTGCCGAATGGAGTGATTGAGCCACCGTACGAGACATTAAAAACCTACTTGGAGGTCGGGAAGCCGGAAGATGGGCAACGACGTCGGCGTGTCACCGTCCAATGGGTGTCAATGTAAACAATGCCACTGATCAAAACGGCCTTTTTAAAGGCCACCAAAAATTTCAATCGTTTGACACTCAGTAGCGTAAAACATATATTTTGTTTTACCCCCAGTCTTACTCCTGCTGTAGCGAAGTTTTATTATAAGTCCTATGAGGTTTCAATAAAGTTTGTTGGTATTTTGTACGGTACGGTACTTAGTTCCGACTTCAACAAATATGGTTTGACCGAGAATTTTAATCGTTCCTCTGTCAACATAGTTTGTTCAAAGGGGTAAGCTCTTGGACTGGGACATTAAATAATTAAAACGGCCTTTCTCAAGACCACTAAATAAAACGCTGAGTCAGTGTTATTAGTGCGCACCAACAGGAGACCTGCAGCGGATCCTATACGGTACGTAGCGTCGCACCTTAGAGACCAATGATTAGTGGGGCTCAGGACATCCTGCTTGCGCTGAGGAGAGAAGATGGAAACTACGGTGGAAGAAATCTTCGCTGAGATGATTGAGCTACGGGCTCCACTAGCACCGATATCCTCACTCCGGCCGCCTCGTCAACGTCCAGGAGCCTCGCAGAGGCGTGTTTGCTTCGCTTTGGACTGTCCAGCTCCGAGACCAGTGCCAAGGAGCAATCCTGTCACTGTAATGGATTGTGTTGCGGCTACTCCACGGCGAAAGCTTCAGAGGCACCAGATGAAGATTCACGGGCCGGGGGAGGACCCTTCGTACCCCAGAGGGAAGGCCGAATGGGTCCGTCACTAGATCATCTAAAAAAACGGCCTTTTAAAGGCCACCATATTTTTTAATCGTTTTTGAACTCATGCATTTGCAAAGTTTTATTATAAGTCCCATGACATACTGGGTGTTGGTAATCTGTACGGTACGTAGTTGCCGACTCTAAATAATATATTTTGACCGAGAACTTTGTTCATTATTCGGTCAACACAGTTTATATAATGCGCTTAAAATAAATGTTATGGGGCTTAACAGCCATAGCTTGGAGTAAAGAATAAAATGAGTTGTGTTTGCAAACACAAACAATTCCACGTTTCTAACATAGAGTTACAATCGGGCTAAGATTGGAGGTACGTAGTTGCCGACTCTAAATAATATATTTTGACCGAGAATTTTGTTCGTTATTCAGTCAACACAGTTTGTTTAATGTACCTAAAAACAAATGTTATGATGCTTAAGAGTCATAGCTTTGAGTAAAGCATAAAATTGCTTCCAAACACAAACATTTGCAAGTTTCTAACATAGAGGCACAGTCGGTCCAAGATTGGAACATAAAAACGGCTTTTATCAAGGCCACCATTTTTAGTACTTAAATTCAACTGACCAATAGGAGAAGAGTGCTGTGTCAGCAACGCCTATAATGAGAGAGTAGTGCGATGTTTCCTCATTCCTCCACTGAGCTGATTGCTGATCTGATCACCAAGTCATGGACTCTTCTGAGACTTCTGCAGCTGTAGAATCCATCCTGGCTGAGAACAAGGTGAAGTCTATCTTCGATCCGCCGGACGCACCTTCTACATCCACAAGCGTGGTTTCGCCGCCAAGTCCCCTGCACTTTGGAGCACCGACAGCAGAGTCATCGGATGAAGATACTAGGAAATTCATTTCAAAACATGACCCCTTCGTACCGAAGGCAACTTCATCCTCCAGCACACCAAGAATATCATTGAAGAAGACACCACGGGTAAGAAATGCGCCCAAGTGTATCCACCAATTTAAGAGAGGGCCGAAGAAGGGTGAAGTGTGTGCAGTCTTCTGCAAAATAGGAGAAAAGTTCTGCGCTAAATACAAACCTGCAGAGAAAAAGCCGCCAGCATCTAGTTTTGACTTTGAAACTATAGTTCAGGAGGGAAAATTCCGAAGATTGAAAGTTTCCAAAAATATAAACTCCTACAAATTAAAGAGCGCAAAGTAATTTTGGAAAACAGCGGAAGAATCCTAAAGGTAAGACTGCCTGGATATTTGCAACCAATACCCAAGACTGGGTCATACTTAATATTTCAAAGGGCGGGCAAAGGCGAACTGGCAAAGGCGATGTGGGAGTGCGTCTAGATTGGATCAGCAGCTCAGAAACGGCCTATTTCAAGGCCACCAATTGTTTCACTCGTTATAGTACTCACAGTGTGCTAACTCTGTTGTCTTTCACAAACAAAGTATATTATGTAAAATCCTACAACATAGTTAACCTACATTGCGTAGCTTTCCTTCCAGTCAACAATGGTCGAGACCAGTCGTAAACCTTGGTGGAAAATTCAAAAACGGCCTTTTTAAAGGTCAAAAATTGATTCACTCGTTATAGTACTCACAGTGTGCTAACTCTGTTGTATTTCACAAACATAGTATATTATGCACAATCCTACAACATAATTAACCTACATTGCGTAGCTTTCCTTACAGTCAACAACGGTCGAGACCAGTCGTAAACCTTGGTGGAGAATTCAAAAACGGCCTTTTTAAAGGCCAGCAATTGATTAACTCGTTATAGTACTCACAGTGTGCTAACTCTGTTGTATTTCACAAACAAAGTATACTATGCACAATCCTACAGCATAATTAACCTACATTGCGTAGCTTTTCTTACAGTCAACAACGGTCGAGACCAGTCGTAAACCTTGGCGGAGAATTCAAATACGGCCTTGTTAAAGGCCATCAATTGATTCACTCGTTATAGTACTCACAGTGTGCTAACTCTGTTGTTTTTCACAAACAAAGTATATTATGAGATGAAATAAACTGATAATGCAAGCTGCAGACTGAATTAATATTTACATCTCTCGTTTTAGTACTCAAATTGAGCTAACTGTGTTGCCTTTCACAAACGAATTATATTATAAGATGAAATAAACCGATGATACAAGCTGCAGCCTGAATTAATATTTACAACTCTAGTTTCATCGATTCTATGCATTCAAAAAATGATTTTGTTTGTTTGTTTGTTTGTTAGGTTGACCTTGAAAATAATAAAAGCATTGTCAGCAGTTAAGATAAGAGACTGCTGAAAAGCATTGTCATCAGTTAAGATAAGATACTGCTGAATATGCAGTAGTTATTACTATAAATAGAAGCGTTCTGTAGAGTTGATCGCATCCATCTGCGACGTTTACCTGGCAACATGGTCTACGAGATTGTTCACCACCAAACAGCGAGAAGGGTTAAACGCTCTCCTCTGTGGCTAAAACATTCTACCTCCGTGTTCCGATTTATTGGACGACGGAGATAACTCAAGAATGCGACTTGTGGAGAGTTTCTGAGGCTCTAGACAGTATCAGGGCCGACTGCCGAGCGACTACTATTAAATTGACACCGTCCGACGTAGGGTTCTGGATGGCGCCTACTCCTCTGGAAGATGACTTACCCTTCAAGACCAACGTCATCAAAGACCTGAAGCGTTTGCTGCGGCTTGACAAAAGGGTGACTCTCGCCGTCATCGTTTCTTGAGGACGTATCCTGCAGACCCACAACGCCATCTCAAACTCCACCTTCTGAGGGCAACTACAAACGGCCTTTTTCAAGGCCACCATGAATTTCACTCGTTTTAACTAAGCTAAGCGTCTTATTTGAACCATACCAATTATTTATCTTTTCGATTATTAATGTTTCAACTAATAATGAAATTAATAATTACCAACACATGGTTTTTAAAATTTTAGTTGTACAAAACACATGGTGGTTTCTTAATTTTACCTCAACTAACAATTGCAATTTATGATATTAAGTATGCACAAGTGTATCTCTCTCTCTCTCTCTCTCTCTCTATATATATATATATATATATATATATATACATTTTTTGAGATCAAAACCTATGTTTACGGTTTTTTCTACCATAACTTAGCACTTTTTTTACTGACTAAAACCTAATGCTCATATTCGTTGTTTAGTTTTGCTTGCTCATCACAAAATTCCCCTATAAATAAAGGTAAATAGTAGTCACCGGTCATTCATATCCTATCTACCACCATGGCACCACTAGACATCCCTCACCACCGGAAGCAAATTGGAGAAATAATTGAAAATGTCCTACAGGAAGATGTGGAGGAGATTGAAGATACTAGCGACTCCGAAGACCTGACCAACTCCGATGACAACACATCATCACTAGATGTCTCTGACATAGAAGATGTAATAGCATTTGTTCTTCACGAGGATTATCCGGAGTCAGTCGCCGACAGTATTGAATTTTATCTCCTGTCCGTAGATGAGGATGACAACAGAACTCCTGTCCTACGTGATTTTCCCGATGCAAGGCGGAGACTATTCGATAGTTCCAGTGGTGAGGAAAACGATGATGGCGTTGCATACCTGAGCAACTAATTAGAGAAGTCTGTTTCAAACGGCCTTTTTTAAGGCCACCAATTGTTTCAATCGTTTTAAAACTCAGCCGAATTCGCAATGTTTTTTTTCCTTAAACTAAAAAAGCCACAAGCAGAGTATAATAAACGAATGAAAAAATGGTAGCCGTTAAAACGGCTGTTTGGATGTGTTTTACAACTGTATAAAGGGTTTATTGTTAAACAATGATGTCATCATCTGATAGATAATCTGCCCCTACTAATCTTTCTAATGCAGCCATTACTTCTCTGGATTGGATAGTTGTTCTGCTTGATACAACGTTAACCTGTTGATCATCACTTTCTTGTCTTTCCGTGGGTGTAAATGATAATTGAAAAGGTGGTGTTGTGGAGGATATATCTGGGACCTGTATAGGCTGCTCCATAATTATGTTGTGGTTAGTAAGCTTATAGCAATACTAATTTATAATTTCATTTATGTTTACTTTTTAAATAAATGAACCAATGGCAATGAAAGTGATGATGTTAGCAAAAATATAAACCAATAGTAATTCAATGCTGAGGTCAGCATTTGCTATAAAACTAGAACATGTGAAAAATGGCTCTCAATACTACTTTTGGAGCAGTCTATAACACACTGAGAAATTTATTCAATCACAATGTACTATTGCCAACGTTGTAATGAAGATTTCATAAATGAGGATTTATATATATATCACTGTAAAATTGACCATAATGCTACTAATAATGCATTATCCGATTGTGAAGACCATCCCGATTTCTTACACTTCCTAGCTGACACTGAACACTCTACACGGCAGAGCAGACCAAGCGTAATTGCATATGCACCTCCTAGCAAACAAAACTCAGTGGATCCTGAAGATGAATCCTCACCCTCTACTTCTAGAGGGACTGCGAACGAAGATGCAACGTTGGGAGTCAACATTTTAGTGGAGGCGTTTGACAGATCTGTCGTTCGACATTACAGAATAAATAACATCAATACACTTGAACTACAAATATTTCTGACCCTCGTTAAAGATGTTATAATTGCAAAATTAAATTATGAACTTAACCGTTTGAATTTAATTAAATTTGGATTACTATTGGACATAACATTTAATAATGTAGAAGGATAAATATCCAACATAGGGTTTCTTTCTAGAAACCGAACTATCATGGAGACATCACATTTAGATGAAATAGTTGATGAATGTTTACAAGAATTGGTGCTTAAAATAACTGAACATGAAGCTCGTGGATCCGGATGGTCCTTGCTCAATGTAAACAACCTGGATTTACGAGTTCATAAACGTGGATACGGTGATCGTGGCAGCAGTTTTATTCCATTGCCAGCAAAGATTAAAGATAATAAATCATGTATTAATGTTCAAAACAATGACAATGAATGTTTCAGATATTCCATGTTGGCGAAATTTCTTGTTCATGAAGGTGTCCAACATCCTGAACGACCGAATAGAAGATATCAAGAACTAAATAGTAGATATAAATTTAATGGATTAAACTACCCAGTGTCATTGTCTGATATAGGAAGTTTTGAAAAACGTAATGCAGGTGTATCTGTTAACGTGTTTGGACTGGACAGAAGAAACAATGTGTACCCGTTAAAAGTGGTACCGCGTGAATTGACTGACCATACTGATTTACTGTTACTAAAATATGAAACTGTTTCACATTATGTCTACATAAAAGATTTCACTAAGCTCATTCACTATCAGCTCACCAAAAGAAAGTCACCAATAACAGTGTGTAAAAGATGTTTCTGTTTTAAAAATATCTCTATAAATAGAGGAGGTCGTAGTTGGCTGACGGAACACTCTAAACTTTGTGGAGATCATGCAGCAGCAAAAGTTATCCTTCCAACTCTGAATAGTTCTATTCTAAAGTTTAGGGATATCCATCACCAGTATCGCATCCCAATTGTAATTTACGCGGATTTTGAATCGTCATTGATACCAGTGGAAAATGTGGATCCTATCGCAGCAGACAGTAGGAAATACCAAAAACACGAGCCAAACAGCTATTGTCTTTTGGTATTTCGACACTTTCATACGAGCATCTTCGGCACTACGATATTCCAACGGAACCAAAGCTTTACCGTGGGGAGCACGCTGCAACACGATTTGTTGATGATCTATATGATATTGCTGAAAAAGTATCTACCCTCTACATTTACATTGTTCCTATATACATTTCCTATCTCACTGACCTTCAAGAACTATGTCATCAAATGGAGGACATTTGTTACTTGTGTAAACAGGAGTTTTCTGAGGACAACATCAAAGTGCGTGCCCATGATCATTTGACAGGAGCCTATAGAGGAGCAGCTTGTAACGCCTGCAATATCAACTTTAAGCTACCTAACTTTATACCGGTTGTATTACACAATTTAAGTGGATACGACGCACACTTTATTATTCCAGAACTTAGACGAGACAAAGGACAAATTGACGTACTGGCTCAAACGACAGAAAAATTTATTAGTTTTTCAAAGAAAGTAAAAAATATAAAATTAAGGTTTATAGATTCCTTAAGGTTTATGCCATTCAGTTTGATGACACTCTCTAAGAATCTGGAAGGAGATGACTTAATTGAAACGAGGAAGCTGGTTCCAGAAGATAAGATGGAGCTCGTATTAAGAAAAGGAGTGTTCCCGTACGACTAAATAGATTCCCTTGCTCGATTTGACGAGACTGCGTTACCTCCACCGGAAATGTTTTACAGTAAACTCAATGAATCCATGGATGAGTAGATCCAGAAGATTATGAGCATGCTGTCAAGGTATGGAAGGAACTTAATATGTCGACGCTCGGAGATTATAATGATTTTTATGTGAAACTTGATGTAACTCTCCTTTGTGATGTAATGGAGGAATTTAGAAATTCCTGTTTGTTAGCTTACGGACTGGATTGTTTCTATTACTTCACATCTCCGGGGCTGGCTTGGCAAGCTATGATGAAGGAAACTAAATGCGAACTCCAACTTTTAACTGATATTGACATGGTTCTTATGGTTGAAGCTGGTGTTAGAGGAGGGCTCACACAATCGGTCACACGATATGTCAAAGCCAATAACAAACATCTTCAAAATTATAACTCCACTAAAGAATCAGTCTACCTAGGCTACTTCGACGCCAATTACCTTTATGGATACGCCATGTCAATGCCATTACCTTTTGGCGGATTTTGCTGGGTTGATTCTAATGTTTTAGGAGACATCATGAGCATCCTGAAGTTCAGCGATATCGGATACATATTGGACTTTGACTTCGAGTATCCTCAGCACCTTCACGACCATCATTATGACCTTCCTCTATTACCAAGGTCCGAGGTTCCTCCAGGATGCAAATATCCAAAGTTGATGACAACACTTGAAAATAAATCTAATTACATTGCACATTATTGGATTGTACAGCAAGCAATTGAACTAGGAATCGAAATTGTTAAAATCAACCGAGTGCTTCAATTTACACAAAAGACCTGGCTAAAACCGTATATAGAATCGAATACTTCAAGAAGAGCAGCTCCACATCAAGTTTTCACAAAGAATTTTACAAACTGATGAATAACGCCGTCTATGGGAAATGTCTTGAAAACAAAAGGAATCACATGAATTTGAAACTTGTTTCTGATGAAAAGAAAATGTTAAAATTAGTTCAAAAGCATAACTTCAAAACATCTATCATAATAAACGAAAATCTTGTAGCTGTATGCATGAACAAAACAAATGTTGTTATGGATCGACCTCTTTATGTAGGAATGTGTATACTTGATATTTCAAAGACCCATATGCACGACTTCCACTACAACAAGATGGTTGCCTTTTATGGACGAGATCGAATTGGAATTAGCTACATGGTCACTGACGGGATCGTATATTGGATCAAGACACTTGACATGTATGATGACCTTAGAGTGTTTCCTCACAGGAATGATTTTGACTTCTCCGACTACCCAGTCAACCATCGGACATACGACAACTCTGTTAACAAGAAGGTTTTAGGAAAGTTCAAGGATGAAACTTGCGGAGTACCACTTGAAGAAATTGTCGCCCTCATGTCGAAGATGAACGCGTTAAAATTAATGACAAATAGAACAGCGAATGTCACATCAACAGTCGCAGCGGATGAGGATGAAGCAGGGATTATCAAGAAGGCAAACGGAATAAAAAAGATGTACATAATGAAAAAAATGAAATTTGAACATTACTACAACTGTTTATTCAGAAGAGTTGGGTACAGTGCATCTTTTAACACAATCCGGAGCTTCAATCATAATTTATATAGTATAACTGTGAAAAAGAAGTCATTGGCAGACAAAGACGACAAACGTGTGATCCTTCAAAACAACATCCACACACTTCCTTATGGACATTATTCATTAACATAAATTGATTAAGTGCATCATCATCCTGAGAAGTAAACCGGTGGAAGATCTATAAAATACTAATTAATTGAGTGTATGTTAAATAAAGTTTTTAAAAAGCCACTTCAGTGGCCTTGACCCAGTTTTCGTGTGTTCAGAATAAGCAATTTTTTAAATTAGCAAAAACTACATTACTTATTTAACATTTAGCCTTTTTAATAAATGAAACAGTTTTATAGTTTAGTTACTAAACGGTTGGAGGATAAAGCGAACCGATGGACGAGAGAAAATCCATCGTTGAAGAACTTCACAAACCAGTTCGAAGAAATTTTCCTAGAAGATCAACGGTCGTGAAGGGCATTTATGACCTATATCAAGCGGACCTTGTAGAAATGAAACCGTACAGTAGGATTAATAAAGGTTTTAGGTACATTTTAACGGTTATTGATTGTTTTACAAAAGTAGCCAGTGCAATTCCACTGAAAAACAAAAGTGGATCGTCTGTTACAGAAGCAATGAAAGAAGTACTTCAGGCGATAGGGAAACGTATAAAAAATCTGCAGACAGACGATGGTACAGAATTTTTTAACCAAGATTTTTCTGATCTAATGAAGAAAAATAAAATAAATCATTATTCAACTTATAGTGAAAAGAAAGCCGCTATTGTAGAACGTTTCAATCGCACTTTGAAAACTTCAATGTACAAGACATTTTCAGAAAGAGGCACCTATGTATGGTATGATATTCTTCCTACTTTAATAAAAGATTACAATGATAAAAAACATCGTACAATAGGTATGAAACCAAATCAGGTGAATAAAGCAAATGAATCTAAAGTTTTGAAACGCATAAAGAAAAGTACCAAACCAATATTAGATAAGAAACCACCCAAAAAGTTTGCAATAGGAGACAATGTGAGGATATGTAAATATAAACAGATCTTTACCAAAGGTTACCTTCCGAATTGGACAAACGAGGTTTTCACAGTGCATCGAGTACAGCCTACTATTCCTGAAACTTATATTTTAAAGTATGCTAAAGGAGAGATACTGCAGGGAGGGTTTTACGGACATGAGTTGTTAAAATCCAAGACTGGCAATGTTTATTTGGTTGAGAAGATATTAAGAAAAAGAGGTAATAAACTTTTAGTGAGATGGTTGGGATTTGACAAGAGCGAAGATACTTGGATAGACAAAAGGGCCTACTTTGAAATAAAAAATCAGTAACGAGACAGCATTTGAGAAGACTGTTTATGCAGTAAATAAATTATGGAAATTATCTGCCAGAATGAAAGACTTGATATTAACAATATTGATTGTTTGACACCGGATATTTTTGATAATGAGGTAAGTAAACATGGCTGTTCATTGCCTAACACAATGAGGTGTATTATTAGTGGGCCTTCACACTGTGGAAAACCCAACGTTGTTTTTAATTTAATAACAAAACCAAACGGCTTAAGCTTCAATAATGTTTATATTTTTTCCAAATCTCTGAATCAGCCAAAATATTTATTATTGGAAAAGATTTTGCATGATGTACCCGATGTTTCATTGCATAAATTTGACGCAAGTAGTGAGATTATAGAGCCTAACAATGCCGAACCGTATTCAGTTTTTATTTTTGACGATGTTTCCTCTGAAAATCATGATAGGATAAGAACATACTTCTCTATGGGTAGACATAATCATATTGACTCTATTTACATAGGTCAAACATATAGTAAAATCCCGAAACAATTAATTAGAGACAATGTAAACTTTTTAATTGTTTTCAAGCAGGATGAAAAAAATCTCAAACATATATACAACGATCATGTTGGTGCAGATATGTCATTTGAAAAATTTCGAGATGTGTGTGGGGAAAGCTTGGAAAGAAAAATATGGGTTTTTAGTTATAGATAAAGAAAGATCTATGACAAATGGTCGTTACAAAATAGGGTTCGATGGATTTGTTTTATTACATTGACTTCTGCCTATAACAAATTCAGTATTTGTGGTGAAGGCGTTGAGAACAGTCGGAACTAATAATGTCGAACGAGGAGGAGTTGCTTAGTGAAATAAAAGTCCTAAGTGACTCAATACGGAAGAAAAACCTGCTACTAAAAGAAGGATTGATGGCTAGAAATAAATATTTGGAGGTAACCTTCAAGCCCATTGTTGAACCCCTGAATAAAATAAATGATAAAATGACCAAATCGACTCTACTAGATCAAGAAGTAAAAGAACGAGATAAAAAGATCGTTAAACAAGATGAAACTTCAGGAACATACGGATCAGAATCTGGGTCAGAATCATTTAGCAGAACGAGTCGTTCAGGAGAAGAAGAAGAAGAAGATAAAGAAGATGAAGAAGAAAGTAAATCCGACATTGAAGGTGAAACAGATCCTTTAGAACCAACAGAATCCCCCACAAATATTAGTATTTTAAGTAAAGAAATTGGCAAAAAAGGACCTCTTTCACGAAATTATATACTAAAAATGCTACATAGTGCACATAAATCGAGTAAATACCACGTGTATGGAGCACGCTTGGAAAAAGACGGTCTTCGTATGGGGGATAGTATGCTAGAGATAGATGAGAAAGATAATATAACAGTTAAAGACCAAACTTTTAAGGGTACCGCTGGACTGTTTGAATTGATCTTTAAACCCTCTCCAAAAAAATATACTAAGAAGGATTTGAATGATTTTAAAAACATATGTATTTTAACAAACTCCCATAGAAAAGGGTATTCACATAATACACCTATTCATAGAAATAGATCGGAGAAGTATACAGAAGTTATTTCAAAGCTGTTTTCTAGTATTAGAGGAAAACGTCCGAAGGCTAAGGGTAAAGGAATGTCGATGAAATCGGTGTATGATACAAATATTATATACTATAATAATGTGAATAAGCTGGTTGACAGAATGCGATTAATATATGAATCTATACAGGCTGGGCATAACGGATTGGATAACGAAATGATTGCTTTAACTGAGAGAGTTAAAAGGTCGGGGATACATAGCTTAAGTATTCAGTCTAAAGATGAGTGTTGATAAGTTCGGTCGTCATGAGAGCTCTTTGGTTCGAGAGGTTTTGAGAGGTCCACCTGGAGAAGGTTTTCAGTTGAGTCGAGACGGAAACTATGATCTAAGAAGGAAACGTTTGTGCAATATTGCAGATCCTATTAACAAAGATGAAGCAGTAAACCTTGGAACAATTCGTACATTTACATTAAATTTCGAGACAAATGAGACCATGTTTTATGCTAAATATAAAATAATTATACATGTGGCAATTGCAGAAAAAGATACAGATGCTTTGAATAGGCGATTTTTTTTGGAAGAAATAAAGCAATTAAAACAAGATATTTACCAAAAAATCGACAAATTACAGTCTATGGTGATTCTTTTCACCTCTTCGAAGAAGGAAAGTCGGGGAACACCTTCAAACCGTGTAAACGCAATATATGATACAAACAGTGATGCAGAAGAGTCATTATCACTGCCAGAAGTCAGAGTAATCTAATGAAGTAAGGTGTTAAAACAAAAATAAATTATCATACATGGAAGGAAGACGTTCAGTAGCAAACTATCACTCATGAAAAGAGGACGAGGACTCACTAGTAGCGCAGTGTCTCTTTTTAAAAAAGCATTTTCCACTTTACCTACAGGTGCATTAATAAACACAGCTGTTGACGCACTTCCAATTGAGCTACATTTGCCTGGAGGTTATCAATATTGTGGTCCAGGTACGAAAATGCGAAAGCGTTTGGTACGTGGAGATCCTGGAATAAACAAATTGGACGAAGCTTGCAGAGCACACGATATTGCACATTCAAACTACTCAGATTCGGAAAGAAGATCAATTGCAGACAGAGCTCTTGCTGAAAAAGCTTGGCAGAGAGTAAAATCAAGTGACGCAAGTGTTGGTGAACGTGCAGCTGCATTAGCAGTAACTGCAGCCATGAAAGCCAAAACAGCAGTTGGAGGAGGATCGAGGAGAAGAAAAACAAACACACGTCACAGAAGAAATATTTCCGGTGGGGGCACTAGTAAAAGAAGGAATACTAATAAGAGAGTTAATTGTAAGCGAAAAAAGTGTTCAAAATGTTCAAAAAAAGGTAAACGGAAGAGGATTATACCTAAGACCATACCGTGCATATTAAATAAATACAAATTAATTTTGCCGAATACACCTTTGAACAACGAGGAACTTGAACGGTATGCATCATGTTTAAAAATCCCTTTTTCAGAGGGGTGTTCATGCGAAACGGATTGCCAAGAAAAATCTGGAAAAATGAAGCCGCAATTGTAAACCTTGATTATGCTAATGGTGCTGGGACACATTGGATTTGTTATAAGAAAATATTTGATTCTGTTTTTTATTTCGACAGTTTTGGGAATCTTCCACCTCCTAAAGAGTTGCAAGTGTATTTCGGTGCAGTACCTAACGTAGTTTTCAATTATGATAGAAAACAAAGAGAAGACACGTCAGTATGTGGACATTTATGTTTGGAATTTCTAGCCACAAGTGTCAGTCAACTGTAAGATGTCGTCTTGTACTGTAACAGTTAGTGCTTCAACATCAACTTTACGAAGTACATTATTTCCACCATTACACCTGAGAGATGATAGACAGTGGGAAATTTCACTTTTGGATTTTACTACTTACAACTCAATCCCAAACATAATAGAAGGTGTTAATAATAAATTTCACTACGTGAGAAAGAAAAACACTGAAGGTCTGGCTGATGTACGTGAATTTTTTGAGATTAAAACTGGTGCTTATGAAATAGCTGACATAAACAGAGAACTTCAAAATAAGTTAGGAAAGGATGTAATTGAACTAAGAGCAAATAATAACAATTTAAGAAGTGAAATAAAATGCAAGTTTTATATGGATTTCACTCTACCAGTATCGATTGGTCCTTTACTTGGTTTCCCATTATAAAAGTCGGTTCTTGAACCAAATATCTACCATACAAGTCCAAAAACTGTGAACATAATTAAAGTTAATACTATAAATATCACGTGTAACATAGTTCAAGGGGCTTATAAAGATGGATCGAACCAACATATTTTACATTCGTTTTATCCAACCATTTCACCTGGATTTAAGATAATTGAAAAACCTCATAATCTGATATATCTTCCATTAAATTCCACTCATATTTCAGACATCGTATTGAACATACTAGATCAAGACGGTGACATCGTGGATTTCAGAGGAGAAATTATTACTGTACGTTTACACATTAGACAGGCACCGTAAAAGAACGATGGGACTTGAATTTACATATAACACTAAACAAACATCAGACAATTCTAGTATATCTCCTAACGTTGAGAGGTTAACTAGAGAGAACATTAAATTTTTAGAAGGACTTGGTTTCAGAGTCAATGATAATGGACATACTGGATATAAAATATGGACCGGTTTTCGACGAAACGTTGTGGGAGAAGGAGCTTCACACTCACAACCCTTACGCTTCATCGAAATTAGGAAATAATGATGAGATCCGAATTCCAATACAACATCAAGATGCATATACTTTACCGTCTGAAAGCTATATTTATATTGAAGGAAGGGTTTTGGAAAAAGATGAAAATACAACATCAAAAGTTCCATTCATAAATAATCCAATGGCCTTTTTGTTTGAAGAAATCCGGTACGACATATCTGGCATTGTAGTAGATTCGACTAAAAAAGTCGGTATAAGCAGTACGCTTAAAGGGTTGGTTTCTTTATCACCTAATGAAACGAACGCTTTAAAAACAGCCGGATGGATATTACCAACTACGACCAAAATAATACCTAATTCAAGTGGATATTTCGACTTTTGCGTTCCGTTGCGGCTCTTACTAGGATTCGCTGAAGACCACAGAAGAATAATAGTTAATGTCAAACAAGAATTGGTTTTACTGCGATCATCCTCTGATGTGGATATTATACAAGCTGATAGCGGACCAACCCCCACAACACTTGAATGGAAATTGTAGTTAGATAAAATAGTTTGGAGAGTACCTCATGTACGGTTGGTCGATGAACGACGAGTAAGTCTATTACGGATTCTGGACTCTGATAGGGATATTGTGGTTCCTTTTAGAAGCTGGGAAATGCATGTCTTGCCTAAAACTCAACGTCAAACGTGGGCTGTGAAGACTTCAAGTAATTTAGAAAAGCCTAGATATGTTATTTTTGCTCTGCAAACAAATAAAAGATCTAATATTACTGCTAATGCCAGTAGCTTTGATCATTGTAAACTTTCAAATATTAAGTTGTTTTTAAACTCACAATTCTTTCCCTATGACAGTCTTAATGTAATGTTTTCTAAGGACAGATATGGTATTTTATACGATATGTATGCTAGGTTTCAATCGTCATACTATGGAAGGACGAACTCGCCTTTCCTCAACCCTGAAACATTCAAGAGTCTCGCACCAATTGCAGTTATAGACTGTTCAAAACAAAACGAATCAATTAAATCATCAACAGTAGATATTCGCATCGAGTTTGAGTTGGAAGAGAATATTCCAGACCAAACAACAGCGTATTGTTTGATACTACATGATACAATCGTAACGTACACCCCTCTAACAGGCGTGGTTAGAAGAATAATATAGAAGTTTTTACCACATTATTCAGCACCTACATATATTTACCCCTGCCACAAGTTTATAAAAGGGAGATTCTTCTGCGAGAGGACATCAGTATACCACCTGCAGACAGCAAGACAACATTGATAGTTAAAATGGACAGTATGCCATCTAATTTTCTTGAAGATGTAACGCTCGAGTCTGCATCAACAGAGGTGACAGCTGCATCTAAAACGTCGAATCAAGACTTACCTGAAAACACAAAACCTAGTGAGGACTCTGCAAAAACAACGGAAACTACTTCTTTTCCAATTGACAAAGACACAATTCCACCTGGTAATCCTAGTGAGGACTCTGTAAAAACAACGGAAACCACTTCTTTTCCAATTGTCAAAGACACAATTCCACCTTATAATAATAATAATGATGATGTTAAAACTAATACAACACCAGCTGAAAATGTAGAAGAGTCCGCAGAAAAGGACACAACAACTACTGAGGAGATTAAGGCTGAACTCTCAGGATTTCTAACTTTCGAAGGAAATGATCAGAGGAAAAGGAAAAGATGTGAAAATGAATATGATGAACAAAATATGGATGTGATATTTGATGTATTTTTACGCGCAATGTATCCATTGAATTTAAACATGGATAAAACTGTTACTGTTGGTTGGCTGTGCTAATTAACCATTGTGGGAAAGCCTCATTGCTGCTTACGATAGACATGTGGGATAAATTTACTAAACACGTATCTATCATTGAAGCCTACTTATACAACAACTTGACAGGACGAAAAACTGCAATTGGATTTAACGAATCCGATTTAGAAATCGACAACATCAGACTTCGAGGTACTCAATTTGTGAGATTTAGAGATCTTTCTAAACACAATAAGAAAATCCTTTTAACTTTGGAAGAATTTCAAGTCCTGTCGAATCTAACACCAGTAATAATCAGATACATTCAGCAACTCGTCACATATGCTCCACTTATTTTTGATTACCTCAACAGTTCGCTGAACACACATCCAGTTTTACCACTGATCTATGGCCCAATAGATCATTCTATATATAACAGATTGCCTCAAGAGGTGTCGTTCTACAGAAGGACCGGATTTTTTTTAATAAACTTCGAAGTGAAGGAACCAAAATTAAAGTTTCTCCAACAAAGGAATTGCTGGAGAATATTTCAAATAAACAAAAAGTGTAAAATTATTTGAATGATTGCGTCAAGCAAGTGCTCATGTTGGGAGCACTAAAACTTTTTAAAAAAAGATTTACGTGACCTTGAAACAGTTCAGGTTTGCATATGTTATTCTTCTTTTCGCTGACTATATACATATGAAAATACTCACGCTGTGTGAGTGCAGTTGATTCCAAGCTTCCAAACAGTACCTATCCTACTTAGTCTTGTTTATCACACGCTTAAGTAAACTTCATAAAATGGAAAGATACTGTTGTGAAAACAAGTGTTTTGTGCGACCAAAACTAGAGGTAGACGGATTAGCCTGTGAAATATGTGAAAGTTATGGTATTTGTAAATGTCGATGTAAAACATATAAACTTCCAACTCCAACTCGAGAAACGTTCACATTGTACAAATCCCAACATTGTTATACATGTTGTCCTAAAATGTGTATGAAATTTGGACTGTATAGCGATATAATAAAATATTGTAACAAATGTCGCAAAGGTCTTTGTGAATGTCTACTACAATATTGTGCAAACAGGAAGAGTTGGGATGTGGATATAGAAGTAGAGTCAAAAGTAATAACAAGACGGAATAGCATGTAGAATATGTGAATGCTATGGTTACTGCAATAGAGTGTTAATTTTTAGGAAATGAAGGTTTGCATTAGTATAAATAGCTGTCACACCACCTACCCCATCTCAGAACAACTCCAGCTCTTGCCCAGTGAAAACCAACTTCAGGCGCTGTCGTAGATTCAACACAAAATGGAGGAGTATAACCTGTGGAAACAAGCGTTACTCAAAGAATATCAGGATACGAATGATTTAAAAAAAATTGTAAGCCAACTACCAAAAAGTATAGCTGAAGAAATTATGAAAGAACATTATAAAAATTGTGCGACGGCTTTAATATGTTTCTATGAAAAAGATAGTCTTAGGATTTGTCGAAAGTGTTACGAGGATAACAAAAATGAATTTGCGGACTACGAACAAAAAGTTTTACATGAATCTTTTCAAGTCAACACGTCAACGCTACAATTGAAATATCAATGCATGAAATGTAACGGTACATGTGTAGAAGAGAGATACACTAAATGCGAATGAATGTTAGCAAACTCTGACTGATTATACGGTAGATTTCATCAACAAAGTGCTCATGCTGGGAGCACTTAAACATTTTTTAAAACTAATTTACGTGACCTTGAAACAATTCAGGTTTCCACATGTTATTCTTATTTTCACCGTATATATATATATATATATATGACAATATTGGGGCTATATGAGTGCAGTTGATTGCAAGCTTCCCATCAGTTAACAGTTGCAAAAATAAATACATACTGCTGCAGTGAGAAATGTTTCATAGAACCAAAATTACATTGAGACGGAATGGACAAACCAATTTGTTTTAATTATGATATTAGAATGTACAAAAAGTGCGTAGTATAAATAGCATAATGTACCATTATTGTCAACAGTATGACGAAATCTACACTACTGGGGATGAAATCAGAGTGGATCAGAATGTACAGTACTTAAAATGTGACGGATATTGTGTTGGATAAGGAATTTGCAACGGAATTAAATGGTCTTTGCATCGGAGTAAAAAGCCCTCAGCATAAAACTGCAAATTGTGCATTGTCACGAGCATACAGAGTAGGCCGATTTATATCCGGTGGAGGGGGCAATCCACATATACCCATGCACGTACCTCCGTAATATCAGTTGGACACAAGATCTCTTACAGAATACAACACCTAGAAAAAGAATCATATCAGCTTCTCCACAATGGCATCACCTTCTCCACTACAAGCTCTTGCAGAAAAATTCAACCAACATTCAAAATCCGATCTCCTAGCAACAAAAAGATGTAGCGAACTTCAAGAGAAAAAACATTATGCTGTGCATTCGATGAAAAAGTTGGATACATCAGTTGGTGAAGCAGTTATAGCTGTTCTTGGAGATTCACCCTACAAAGAAGAAGATAAACCTAAATTCCAAGTTTAACTCCCGAAAAGATTTGTTAATGTTCTTATGAACGAAGATTTGGATTCTGTCAAGCCCGGCGTATTGTATTTAGTTTCCCATGGACCTTCTGGAAACAACTCTACAGAAATAACAATCCATGTTAACAATACTTTGTAAAATAGTTTTGTACATTGCGTAAAATTCAATTGTAATCTCTGTTTATTTTACCTTTTTAATTATGTATTATTTTTACTTAGGTATTATGTAATTATATTTAAAAAAAACTCATCACTGTGACCTTGACATAGTGTTGAAAGTGTCGGACTTACCCCCACCATTTTATTCTGACATAAATAGAACCCGTACTAGTGATCAGCTATCATTTCTCCATCAGCTCTCGTACCGTCAAGAACGAACTTGACCCAACAACATAATGAAGTTTCATCTGGTGATGCAAGACGAAGTGGATTTGGGAATACTTCATGAAACACTCCTGCATTTGATGACGGAACATCCTCCGATGGTAATGAAGATTACTGTTGAATTCGACAGCACAACCTTCTGAGATTCGGAGACGACTGAATCACCCACTGAATGGTCTCCGAATGCCACATCCGAAAATACAGAAGAAACCAAACCACAAGAACCTCCAAAGTACGAAGAAGAAAGCCAACCACAAGAACCTCCAAAGTACAAAGAAGGAAATAATGTTTAATACAATATACCTAGTTTGCTGTAAAGATAAGTTATGTAAACCTTAATTAAATCTTTGTAATTTTTGACAAATAAATTATCAAATCTTTTTTTAAAAACCACTTTCGATGACCTTGAACTTGTTTCTACATGTCCGTAACCACCCACCCACTCGGGAGTAACAATGACTCTAGGTTTTTTTTTCTATAAAATGGTTACATTTAATTGGATAATTTTTTAGCCAATTACTTGTCAGTGTTTCGTGATGACTAAGCATAAACAAGTAATAAAATCATGTCTATCTGATCCTCGCCACCATCCTCTCGTCTGACACCGATCCGCCAACATGTCTGCATCTACTCTGTGGTCCAAAGACATCGGCGACGAAGAGTTGGTGGAGATCACCCTGATTGCGGAGCAGTTGGAGAGTGTATGAGAGCAATTTCAACTATGTCTGAGGACGAACTACAAGAAAATCACTTCAATGAGATAAAGGCGATCATGTCATACATTGCCCAACCGACGATGCTTCCAGAGCAGTGGCCGGCGATATCTCGGCGGATGGAATATCTCGTTGTGCTGAAGGCTGAGATCAACAGAAGAGGTCTATCAACTGAGATTTATGCAATATTTGTGTAAATTACTGATTTTAAGGACATGTGACAAACGGCCTTTTTCAAGGCCACCAGATGTTTCATTCGTTTGACACTCAGCAACCGCCAAATTCATTTCCAAACCACTCCCACGACTTCTATCAGTTTCGGAACAAATATTAATCCATCCGTTTTCACTTTACCCCACATCCAATAATGTATGTCGTTCATCACACCAAAAGATTTTAAATACATGTAACAAACGGCTTTTTTAAAGGCCACCAGTTTGTTCAATCGTTTGACACTCAGCAACCACCAAATTCATTTTCAAACCTCTCCCTCGACTTTAAACAGTTTCTTAACGAATATAAATCCACCCGTTTTCACATTACCTCACATCCAATGACGTATGTGTATCGTCACACCAATACGTCATCGCCATGACGTCATCACACCCTCTCGTCACACATACGTCATCACCACGTCACTCAAACGTCACTTCTGATTAAAAACCAATGATTTTTCAGCTGTCCCAGACTCCCCATATTGCCTCTACTAACATGCTTACTTAGCAAATTTCCAATGTATATATGTATCTTAATACCACATAAAGCCACATACCAAGTTTCATCAATATACTTTCATAAATAAACGATTTATGACATTTTAATCATTCTCCATAAGAAAAACATGGCGGCTGAGTATGCAGGTTTGCTGAAGCAAGGAACACAAAAAATGGGGTTTTATACAAATATTAATATAACTCAATAAGGTAAAGCCACATACCAAATTTTATTAATTTATGTTCATAATTAAGGAAGATAACACGTTACTTACTCTGCATAAGAATAACATGGGGGCTGAGTACGCAGATTTGCTGCTACGGGAACTATCGGCCAAAAAATGTTTTTTAGTGCAAATATCAATAGACCACAACGATATGGAGCAATATGCCAAGTTTCATCAGGAAAATTTGATAAATAAGCGAGATATACAAATTTTCTTATCCTCCATAAGAATAACATTGGGAAACGTACTATGTTTAGCACTTTAAAATAGATACCTAAATTAAATCAACATCCGGTTATAATCAGCGGTCGAACTTGTCCAAGTCCTCCTGTGCGGTGATCCTGAGGGCAACGTCACTTTCCTTGAGTTTGATGAAGATTTTCCCGTTGGTGTATCCGGCAAAGTATATCTTCCCCTCGCGCTGCATTCTTCTCGCACGTCCCAGAAGAGCCTTATTGTTGGCTGTCAGGTGGTCGTTGATGTAGGCGCTGCTCGGCTGCAGACGAGCGATGATATCCATAGATTTAAGATTTTTCTTTTTTCTTGCCGCGGCGAGCCACAGTTCTTTGCTGCTCCTCGACACGAATTGTGCGATGATCGGCGGGTAGTTGTGCTTGGCGGAGAACAGGCACAAACGGTGAGCGATGGACACGTCCTCCCTCTTAAAAGCAATCCCCAGGGCACCTGCTACATGCTGGAGTATTGCGTAAACATTTTCACCCGTAGTTAAAGGAATGCCCAGGGCCTCAATATTTGCACAGCGAGAGTGTTGCTCGGTGTCATGTAGCCTTGCCTGAAGAATGCGGACCTCGGCAACCAGCCCACCTTTGGCCCGCTCCAACATGCTGCAGCGTTCCTGCAGAGCTGATTGACCTTTTTCCAAAACATTAATTTTGTTATTAAATGTCTGTAATTCTTCTGTAATACTGTCCAGTCTGGCAATTACGCCTCCTACCACAGAATCCGTATGAGCTTTTAATTCCAGCTTAAACGAGTTTAGCAATTCGGTCATTGTTTTCTTATTAATTGTTGAACTTACGTTAGTTTTTTGTGAAACCGACGAACTCGATTCGATGAAACAATTTTCACATTTCCACTGCTTGTTCTTTGACTTAGTGAAATTTTGAATCAATCCAAACTGCGTACACGCCGGGTGAAAACCAGCCTTACACTCGACGCACTTTACAGACAAATCAGCCTGCACAATATCCACTCCGCACTTTCCACACTTAGATACCATCACTGGAGCAGTACAGGAGACACTAAATTAAACACTTAATATATTTAAGCGAGAGTTAAGTGCACACGAAATTAACAATCAAGTCGCGGCCTGAGACTGACAGATAAGCAGCTCACTGATAAGCGTCCTTCCTCATCGGCGGACGGACGACAACTGAATGGCTGTACCTCGCCACCAAGTCGTTTTATATAGGCAAGCTGCGTCAACAAGTTGTTTACGTCATTAGGCAATCTGGCAATTCCCCAAGTCGTTGTTTACTTCTTGCGCTTTGGGATGACGCAATCGCCTCCGGTCTTACGTTTCCCACCAACGGGAGGCTTAAGCCAAGCGAGCAGTGGAGTTACGGTCCTGATAACTCCGTCAGTTTTCGGCACTCCGGTATCACTGTTCACCCACCTCGTCAACAGATCCGTGAGACACATGCAAATTTCATCACCTCTCTTCATCCAGGTACAGGCCGCAACTGTGTGAAGGGTGACCACCGTGAATCACCGACATCTTCAACAAAATGTTCCCGCAGTTGGTGGGGTTCTTTATGGTATACTGACAATTAGCATCACTCCAAATGAATGCTGGAGAGTCGGTAGGTACACCCTTCTTCACCGTCCATCCGTCAGGCATTTTCCTCTTAGGTGTGGCAGGCGGCATGGCTTTATCATCCAACGCATTAATCTCCTCCATCAGACAGCGGAGCGTTCGGTCCACCTCGGTGTTGTTCATGACGTCTCGGACTGAAGCCTCTCGGCTGGTCCCCAGGTTTATATACCGCAGCTGGAACGTTCTATAACATTCTAGAAGCTTGGGGAAGCCAAAGGTAATTAACGCGGTAATTATCGCAGTTATTTTTAGGCCTTGGAGACTTTCCATTGGTTTCCCAGGTCGTTAATGAGTAGGTTGAGTGCTCATGACGTTCTAGAACCTTCTAGAACATTATAGAAGCTTTTGGCCTAGGGGTAAACCCCAATGTGATAAACAGTTCTCGCGGTTATTTTCAGGTCTCAACTTATCAATTGTTCATCATCCTCGCACGTTTTGTAATTGTAACGTGCAATAAGCGTCTCGTTAAACTTAATAGCCTTTTTTCTCTCTTTTCTTCATTACAAGGCCTTTTTATATGAAATTCCTTCTCGAAAAATACGACCCTCGCTCGATCTAGCACACTCTTGACTGCGAGTCTTTCGCGGAAGCTATAAAGTTTAAATCGTGGCAATTTCTTCATTGATGAAGTAATCACTCTTCTTGCATCCTCGCTTTCCATCGTGACGTACGTGATGCTACGGAGAACAGTGGAATATATGACCATCGGTGGAGCAGCGCACGCTCGAAGCGGCAAACAAGTCGTTAAGCCAGTCAACATATTTACACAGGATGATGCAATCGTCAAAGGTCGAAGGTTGGGGGGGGGGCAGGTCAAGTCCAAGGTAAAATGGATTGATCCACCTCAACTTAGCTGCTGATTTTGATCGTGGCTTTGAAGATCCACCTCAACTTAGCTGCTGATTTTGTATCGTGGCTTTGACGATCCACCTCAACTTGCTGCTGATTTTGTATCATGGCTTGGAATCTGGCGCCTGAACAGGGATCGCTGTTAGGTAAAGAGGGGGGCAGGTCAAGTCCAAGGTAATGTGGATTGATCCACCCCAACTATGCTGCTGGTTTGCTGGTAAACAGCGGAGATCCCATAAAAAAGACGTTTGGAAATTAATAGCGGGTTTAATTTTCGGTCGATTTTCAAATTTCTTTCGGCGATAGTTTTCTTAATCCAAGACCTAACATAAGGTGAAAGACCATCGGAATCGGCCGGTAAACAGCTGAGATCTCATAAGAGAAGTTCGTTTATAAAATAATAGCGTGTTTGTTTGATGATCGATTTTCAAGTTTCTTTCGTCACTCACTTCCTTAGCATGAGGCCTGCCACCTAGCAAAAGTCACGTCACTATCGACTGGTAAATAGGCTAGTTATTATTTTCAAAAGTGTTTTCCGTATTGGGGGGAAGGTCAAGAGGCAAGGGGGCGGATGACATCATGTGGATTGATCCTCCTCATTTTGCTGCTGCCACAGTACCGGCTATACACCCCTACTTTAAAGTGAGTATCGACTGGAAGTTAATAAATTCAACCAACAATATCAAACATATCAACCACATTAACCACATTTCAACCAATCCGTACCTACATATTTATATTAAGAAATGAGAAAATGATAATATACTTTATTATCTACTTAAATAATTTATAAACTAACACTGATCCAACCATTGGTAATCAAACAAATTATAAGATTTAAAAACCAGGTCGCTATTAAATAATCAGTTAACTACGTAAAAATGTTTTTTTTAATTTAAAGCAGTTAACTACATCTTAATTAGACGTACGTGATACTAATGGGTTATCACAAGATTAAGGGATTCATTTAATTTATTTGTTCATGATAAGTGGACAGCAAACAAATAATCAGTTCAATAATGAAAATTGTTTGTTACTTATCGGGAAATTAGTATTTTTACTACACTAAAGAGTAGGGGTGGCGGTGATATAGCAAGCCAATCAGAAGCCAGCATTTTGGTCACGTGACATTAGGCCCCGCCCCCAAGATGGCGGCGCCCATGTTTCCCGCCAAATTCCCTAACCTCACTTTTTTCCCGCCAAATTCCCTAACCTCACTTTTCTCCCTCCAGTGTTGCCAACCTATGGTTATTATATGCAGTATTATATATATATGCTCTATGCTATTATACTCTATACGCTACCAACCTAGCGGAGCTAAATAAGGTAAGTAAAAAGTCAGTTTGTTATACAATAAGTTTAATATATGAAAAATAATATATAATAAGAACAAGTTAAAAAACAAAGAGTATATAAAAAGAGTAATAATATAAAAAGAGTAATATAAAAAAAGTTATTAATATAAAAAGAATATATAATAAGAACAAGTTAAAAAACAAAGAGTATATAAAAAGAGTAATAATATAAAAAGAATATATATAAAAATTTATTAATATAAAAAACTAGCCGTCAAAGAAAATCCGCTTGCGGCCGACGACTGTTGAGCGGCAGAACGGGCACACGTGGAGGCGAACTGCACACGCGGGACAGAGGGTGTGTTGACACGGCGACAACACCACCGTAGGGAGCGTATCAAGGCAGACCCTGCACATCAGGGCCCTAGGAGGTTCTGTAGCAGGCGGTGGACGTCCCCGGAAGATTTCCTGGTCCATATGGCTCCCCGTCTGAGTGAGGATGCGCTCCAGCGTAGTCTGGATCTCGGTCCAGACGACTGGGGCGACTTCCAGCATCTCCTGACGGGTTGCATTCACCAGGACGGTCTCGGACAGGTGGAGAACCTCCCGGAGCTCTGACCTAGCGGTGGTAAGGTGGCATACAGCTCGCCAAGACGCACGGTCAACACCCTCCTGTCGTGCCTCGATCTGAAATCATAAACAAGTCTTAAAATCATAAAATATACTTATATAAACCCTGAAATCATAAACACAGTTTAATTTATAAATCACATTAAGTTATTATTATTATATGCTCACCATCCCAAAAGCGTCATGCCTCAGCTCATGCAGCCTTTCCTCACGACGGCAGTGGGGACAGGGCTGCTGTGGTGGTGGTGGCGGCGGATTCTCGGGCTGTGGTGGCAGCGGTGGTGGACTAGGTGGAGGCAGGTTCTCGAGCTGTGGTGCAGGCGGGTTCTCGGGCTGTGGTGGCAGCGGTGGTGGGCTAAGTGGAGGCGAGTTCTCGGGCTGTGGTGCAGGCGGATTCTCGGGCTGTGGTGGCAGCGGTGGTGGGCTAGGTGGAGGCAGGTTCTCGGCCCCCTGTGCCTGCGACGGATCATCATACACACGCTGGAACACAATACACTGGTTAATTGCATATACTCATTAAAAAACAATAGCCCTAAGGGTTGTATTCAACTTACCACAGGTTCAACTCTCCTGGAAGGCCCCGCGGAGGTGTTTGCACTCGTTATTGGATGACGTGACATCCTCAGCCCTAGTAAATCGTCTTCAAGCTAAAATAAAGAAAACCGACTGTTACTGTCTGAAAACAAAAAATTACTATTTAATTTTGAAACATGATTTATATAAATTTAAAAAAACAGAATAATAATATAATTACCCCTAGACGCGTACGAAGTCCCGTGGCTTGTCGGTGGACGTAATATACGCCAGCACAAACCCGACGAGCCCCGAGGGTACACCTTTCTAGTGGCTGGTCTTCCCTCTGCAAAAGATTTGTGAGTAAGTATCTGTACCCTGGTGAGAAAGTGAAAGTTCGTTAGCAAATTGACCTACGTACCCTCAACTGAATTAAAGTCCAGCGATCCCTGGCCCAGTAGGTAGATTCAGTGAGGACGTACACACGGGACTGCCTCGAAGGCCACGCAAGCGCCTCCATCTCCCTCAAACGGGTTTCAACACTCGCCTGTAAACGTTTAAATCAGTAAGTAAGAATAAAACAGTCTAGTAATGTACGTTAGTTATTATTATATTATACTACGTTACTTACAAAGCTAACTCGGCGAAATCCTCTAGGAGCTGATGGGGCAGGATTCTCTTCATAAATGAGGATGTCCTCCTCATCATTCATGAAATGAATGTCATCCTCCATGACATACGCTGGCTGAAAAACAAACAATTATTAGATTCTTCAAAGTATTACCGGCTTTTAAAACGTTTATTCGATCGATATCTTACCACAAGAGCTTGGAGCTGTCTGAGCTGCACAGCATCGCGGAGGGATTCGGAATTCTCTCTCGCATACCGGGTTCCATTGCGCGTTCTACAGCAAGTGGGTAGTGACCGTAGGTCCATTTCATAGCCCCACGGAACGCGTTCAATACCCCTCTGAAAATTAAAAACGATAAGTACAAGCCACGCCATTACCTCAATTCTTAATCTAATGTTATATATAATCCTAAAAAACTACTAACCATCCAAGAAGAACGTATCCATAAAATACCGTCGACTACACAGGTCTCCTCATAGATATATGCTCCAGTCTCCACGGTAGGGCTTGAAAATAGTCTCCAATCCGATAAGCGATCGTAAGCATCATCCTTAAAAAAAAACAAAAAGAATATAAATATATTTCAGCAGAATATATAAGCAAGTGATCAATTTTACACTTTTGTTATTTTACTTACCCAATGTATCGGGTGAAACCCTTCAAGAGGCGCCAGGGTCATGTCAGTATCTCCATCGGGCATGGAGTATGAGAGGATGTCCCTGTGCCGATTTATGAAGAACACATCACCTGTGTCGCTCCGGCTATACTCGTCAAATAGACAATCAGTTCCCCACTAAAACAAAAATATTATTATAAGGACGGTAGTAAGTCGACTAAATTAATTATTTACATTATTAAAAATTATTAAATTTTCACAATTATTAAAAATACTTACACTAGCCATTATCTCAGTTATTCGTATATTTGTCGCTCGGGTCCGCCGCCGATATCCGTTAAGAGGTTGATCTAAGTCAGTCGAATCACTCTGAAAATATAAAAAATTACATTACTATAAGAAAACGTAATAATATTAATTTTAAAATGTTGGAATTAATTACTCTATACACTTACATCAGAGTCTTCATCGGCAAAAATGTCAGGGCTCGAAGGTCTGGGACCCTGTAAATAAATTAACAAAACGTTACATTTAAGAAACTATTTAATTAGCAGCAGTGACTAAATTAACAACACAGAATTAACTACATACCCCGGGTTGAAGTGGTGGGTTCTCGCCGTCACTGTCCCCAAAGGACAAGCGAAGAATCGTCACAATAATCAGTAGACGGAACATTACTACAGAATGCATGGAATACTGTAATCGAGAGACAGCAAACGCTCATATTTATACTCTATCCCCACCCGCAACCTTAGTCACCAGGGACCTTATCACAGTAGCTTTCCCTATCTCCTTGAGCTGAATCATCAGGCAGTACGCGATGGCCTCGTCTCTCGTACAGATTTGTCTGGAGGCCGTCTGCGCTAATAACCCGCGCTTAGACCAAATTTTAAACTTACCGTTACCACAACCTACGCGCCTTCAACTCGTTAATGAGCATAAAAGGTGTTGTAAAACCCTCGAGAGTTTTTGGTTCGAGTTTGAAGACGACTTGGTCTCGTGTGTCTTCTGCACTCTTGTAAGTACACTTAAATTAAGTACACTTAAATTAAGTACACTGTTAAAAAGGGTTGTTGCATTGTAATTTATGTTTTTATAACAAATGTTTTAGGAAGCCATCATCCTGAGTGGAGGCAACATACCTCCATACAGGTCGAAGGAGGCAAGAGAGACCTGTGGCTACACGGATTTTATACCGCAGGAGAGGATGCGGCTCTGCGATATATGCGACTTTGAAATTAGCAGAGCCGTTAGCAGATGTTCCTGCGTAATATAGTAAGTACAATATTTTACAACACACAGTGTAACCATTAGACAAATAGACTGTAATTTTCGTGAGCTCAATCACCTTGAGCGATACTTGGATTTAACGAGCGTCTGGGCCGGCTCGTAATCGATGGTAATTTTCGGCCGCTCAATCATCTTGAGCGGTACTTTGTTTTAACGAGCTTCTGGACCCTGTTATTAGCGGCTATGATTTAGCCTCTCAATCATCATAAGCTATTATGATTTTTACTCACGTTTTAGTTTTCTATTTTATTATCCATTTGAAACGCTTGAAGTTCTAATCAGAGGAAACTCTTATCAGTACCGCGCAGGCGTGAAACCGCTGCGACACATGCATTCACTCATTCGCATCTCACCATGGAGCACCTCCATTACAGCCACTGCGAGGCCTGCGGCAAGCTGACCTCATGTAATATGTTGTGGTTTACCCCTTCTGGGGTAGGCTACGACATATGTTGTAGGTGCGAGGAGCTGTCCCCAGAGGAGTGGGGAAACCATCCACCTATCGAGTCCTGTGAGCACGATGCCGTTCAGTAAGTAATTATATTAATTATTGTTCTTATTTTTGAACAGGGTAGCAAGCGTTAGACAGTGGTGGAAACTTGTTTTCAAAAACGGGTCTAGCATTGCTTGCTACACTAGTCATCCGCGCTATCACAGGAAGTGATAGCGATTAGGGCGCGAGCCACACTCGCCGCTTCAGTTACAGTCATGGAGCCGTTGTGTATAGAGTTCTCGGTCTATTCCAGCTACTTATGGCCGTTGTACTTGGGGGGTGTATGCTGTCGGAGCAGCCGGGTACTGATCTATCCACACCTGGAGATCAGGTTCCATTACTGCCTCCATCCCCAGCTTTTCTCATGGCTGGTGGTTGAGTGGGCAGTATGGTATTCCTGCCCCACGTGCGGAATGTGTTTCCGTTCTGGATGGACGGAATACGTCTTATAAGGTATGTTATTATTTTTATTCGGTTTTTAGAGTCCAAGTTAAGTATTTGTATGACCCATATTTCCACACCACCCAGGGGGTAGGGTCTCGGCGCGCTTTTTATTAAAGTGAGTATCCCCAGTAGGCCTATTCTCACTGTTTTAAACCACTGCCCCAACCAACGCAGTGATCCGTGGCAGCCACTCCATTACAAAATACTGCCTCCGATAATTTTTTTGTTCTCTGTTTCTAGGCTCTTTACTAAGACTGTGTCCGTTCATATTAGCCTAGAAAATAGACAGAGAATTTTATTTTTATATTTTTTGTTTTTTTTACTTTTATACTTTTTTTTGTTGTTGCACCTTTCAATTCGCATTTCCCTGGCGTCAGAGGAATACACAAACGGTTTTATGGTTTTTGAGGCCAACCTCTACACCTCCCCTGGTCTTACAAAGGGTTTAGCCCTGCCTGATAGGAGGGTGACGCCGGGTCGCTTTTTTATTCGACCCCACTCGGAATAATTTTCCAAGCGTAGTACTGTGCGGACCTCAAGGCGCAAGTTTCGTTTTTATTTTTATGTATAATGCAGGCTACTGTAAAATCATCATCATCTATATACAAACCTTCATTTATTTCTTTAACATTAGAATGAAACGTCCGAAGGAATTGAGCCTTCTCTAGGCCTTTTGTATGTATGACCTCGAAGGGTTTACACAGTGAACGTATCAGCTCTTCGCTGTAATGTACATCACCTTCATCCCACTTTATATGGTGAAAGTGACGAGTCAGCCAGCGGGCTGTTCTTTTCATCTTGCTATTCAAAAAATTAAAACAGTAAGGAGGTCGGAATACCAGCTGAGTTCTGTAAGAATTTCCGACTATAGCAAACTCCTTTACAATAAATTTATTATTATTGTCTTTGAACCCGTGAAACTCGACTACAGCTTCCATAATGAGACTTCGCTAAAAAGACGGTCAGCTACTTGAGGTGGTAATTGTTCTGTACAAGCTTCAGCGCCCGATAAAACCTGATCAATAAAAACTTTAATAATATCCTCCAAATAAAACAATTCTAATAGAGAGCGACCGATCAAAGGAATGTTAATTACAAGCTGATTCCACTCGTGTCGATTGAGAGCCAAGGAGTGTTCTCCGTCAGAGACACAAGCGTACTGCTGACCAAAAATACTGTTAACTTTAATATCAGCTCCCGTATCGGTCTTTACAAAGCATTGATACTTGCCTTCAAAAGCTAAAGTAATTTCATTGAACCTGTCAACCAGCTGACAGTAAGAATCGTAAGACCAAAACACAACACCTTTCCTCCCCTTAATTAATACTCCGAGGCTGTTGTCCCTGTTTTTAAAAATACCCGATACTACGCACTTGGTGAGTTCAGGGTCCAAGAAGTGGACTGACTTTAGAAATACTCCGGTCATTAAATTTATAGGCTCTTTCCCCTTAGGGATGGGTATAGCTCCCGTACTCACCTCCGTCTCGGCCGATGGCATCTCTGTTACTAATCGGTACGCCCCGTTAATAAACGTCCACACCCAACCTCATCTACCCCCTCCCCTCCACCCTCCTTCTCCTCAGGATCTGAAGAGGATTCTGAGGATTCACTGTTGTCAAAATCTGTACGCCATTTAACTATAATGCTATCGATCCCGCGCATTAATTTAAACTCCTTTTCAACACTAGCAAACTTGTAACTGTCTACGTAATCTGTTTTCATCAAAACCTTCTTGTAGTAATATTCAATTTTAATCCAACCGTAGTAACCCATGTTTACTCACTGACTGCTCACCTCAGACTAACAAAATCTCTTAACCCACAACATCTATACCCTCCTCATCATCATCACTGCTAAAGTCTCCATCGTCTCTGAGTTTAACAACTACGGTGGCTGTACCCTCAGGAATATCAGATATTTCCTTCTCACAGTATATCTTGTAACAATCCATTTTTGCTGTACCTATTAAAATATTATCGGCGTTATAAAACTGAATAATAACCCACTCGCCCATGTTTACTCGCTGAGTGCTAGCAGGAGACTAACACTCTGAAAATTAGATGTATCTTTTACCCCTTCCCCACCCACCCAACCCCAAGGGGGGCGAATCGCCCCCCTTGTACATACATTCCAAGTGTTGGACCCGGAGGGTCCACTGTTTAGAAATTACATTGGAGATTTTCTCTTCTGTTAATTTGATACGTCTCAAAAACCTGGCCCTATCCCTTGCTAACTGTTCCCAATCTGATTTTCTATCTTCAGCGGGCAAACTGTATATTTTTGTAACTACCGGGCTGGGGAAACTAACTCGATATTTTCCTGACATCTCCCGTGATCGGTGTGTATGTGTAGTGACAGTCGTGAATTATGAGACAGTACGCCCAAGTATTAGCCGGGATTGCTGTTTTAGTTTGAATCTCAAGCCTTACATCTACGGGACCGGTCTTAATAGTATCGTCCTGCTTTGAACAGTCAATTACATACAGAGGACACTTTGTTTTAAAATCATCAAAGTTTAATATCGGTGAGCCGATTCTACCGTAATAAGAGTTTTGAAAGTTCGCATACATATCATAAAACAGGCAAGTGTTCCCGCGAAGGTTGTCATACGGGTAGAAATTTGAGTTTAAATACAGTTTAACATCAAGCAAATCACTGGCGTCGAACCGTGACATGTCCTTTGTTAAGTCATTCTTTCTGCCTGTCTGAAAGGCTAGAACAATATACCGAGGTTTTTCTGTTTGGTTAGATGTTTTAAGTGTCCAAGATAACGTGTCTGTACTCGGCAGGTTCGGGTATTCAATCATTTCCCACTGACGGAAGGGAACATGTATTGCGGGGTCTTTCTCAATAAACTTGTACAATTTTAACTTCTGAGCGTCGTTCACTGTTATGTGAGGTATTCGCCAGTAGATTTTGTCAATTGTTAATGTTAAAGTCCCGGCCTCCATCAATTTTACAGCGTTTGTATCTGTAGCCGAACGTAAGAGTATCAGTTCCTGTTTAACATTTACCAGCACTCGTCTGTAGTCTTCAGCGAAACCTAGCAAGAGTTTTAGAGGGATTGAATATACAAAATCTGTCACTTTTTCAGTACTACCAGGACCGTTCCAACAGGCATTCTTTAAAGTATTTTTCTCCTCCTCGCGAATAGATAGAATATGTTTTAAAGTAGTAGTTATACCGACATTTTTTGTCCTGTCAATTTCCTTGCCACAAATCTCGTAGCGGATTTCTTCAAACAAGAAAGATATAGCATTATTAATAAAGGAAACATCCTGAGGAGTCCCGTCGGCCTTTGTAGCGTTGGTCTTGCCGTGTATCACAATAAAACTTTCAAAAGGCGCGGTTATTATGTCCTGCTGTAATATCGGTATTCTTATTTCATCGTTATTATTGTAAGTTGTACTTGCATACGGCTGATGTGAGTGCAACTCCATCCCTGTTATCAAGTCAGCATACTCTGCCTGGTTGTCTATCGCTAATAGTGCCATTCCTTATTACTTTAAAACCGAGAGAGCGAAGAAACGTTATGCTTTTACAAGTTAACTCCTTGGCTTTCTGAACACTACTGACTTGCTGCCCTCCTGGTATATGCCTAAATAGTAGCCCCATTACTGCGTCTAAGATTTAGTCTAACAGAAATTCTTTCTCCGCGAAAGTTAACAAGATTACCGTCCTGGTCTTTTAGAGACACTGTCAAGTTGTTGATCCTCTGGCTGATCACGGGTAAATAAATGACATTCCTCGGTAATTCCATTATTTTATAGCCCGGTGGTTCAGCCGGGTAGAACTCGTGTATGACATGGCCCTCAACCCCATTCAAGTATGACCCGCGTGTGACATTACATTCCACCCTTATGGAGTTAACTTTTATTATATCTACAGGCAGTTCCGATACATGTTCATCTTTAGCCCCGTATATTTGTTTTTTGTAGCCCAAGAGTGTTCCCAATGAATGTTCTTTAGTAAAGTCAATTTTCTCAGAACAACATATCGTAGCTTTTAAAGTGTTATTATTAGGTTTCAAAGTAAATTGTACTTCTTTTGGTAATTGCGACTGTATATACTTTTCAATGTCCTCAATTTCGTAAGACCCTTCAGGGATCGTAATACTTTTATCATCACCGTAGTAAAACGTATCATTTATGTTTTTTTCAATGTTCGGTATAGAGTTATAAGTGGTCAGTTCAATTAAACCAAGTTCCCATGTACCCTCGCTAACATCAATAGGAAACGCTAGCTCGTGGGATAGAACACTAGTTACCCCTGTTAGACAGAACATTACTACAGAGAAACTTTAAACACAAATGTCCACAAACAACTGAGTCAAAATTCTGTTGTCTCTCGTAGTTATAGTACATCTCACATTCACCCAAGTACTTAGAAATTTCCGGTGGTGGTCTTAGGTTTCCAAAACTGTCATAATAATAGGCCTTTTTATCAATCTTCCTGTAACATACCCAGTGCGTGCCTGGACCGGTTGTACTGTCCAAGTTAACTATAGCAGATTCACATTTTCTCGGGGTTTTCGGTAGACTGTTCCTCATATAAACCCCTCTGAAATTAGGAATTTTCAATAACCTCGCGTATTTGATCAAATCGTAATTTGTAAGTGGCTTTATTGGTATTGAGATGCTTTTTTTTTCTTGCGGCCTCCCCTTTTCTTTCTTTTACAGCCGGCGCCTTCCTTTCTATAGGGCCTAAGATACAACCCTCTACCCTTCGGACGTTTAGCAGGGCGTTTCTTCTTACGACCTCCTCCCAATTTTGTTTTTGCTTTCATGGCTGTTGTGACTGCCCAAGCAGCGGATTTCTCACCAACACTGGCGTTACTAGACTTGAATCTCTGCCAGGCGCGTTCCGCCAACTCTTTGTCAGCTTGCCTTCGCCGCTCGCTGTCGGAATACCGGGAGTATGCTATGTCGTGGACCTTACAGGCCGCGTCTAGCCCGTTTATTCCTTTGTCACCTCTAGCCAATCTCTCTTTTAACTTCGTGCCAGGTCCGCAATACTGATAACCAGGAATATGCAGTTCAACAGGTAGTAAATCTATAGCTTTGTTCAGCACCGATGAAACAATACCTCCACCTCGTACAAGCGATAGCTTGCGTCTGAGAGGTTTCCTTCTAGTCTTAGCCATTTTATTGTAAGTATTTAATCACCTCGTACAGTCTATTCAGTAGAGTCTCACGTATACACGGAATTTTTAAAACTTCAAAAATGTCAGGCACCGTACGAGACACAGCGTTTGTGAACTCGTTGTACTCCAACACACCACTGTCAGTTGCAATATAAATCATGCCATTTATATATCTAAATGCACCGTGACTGTGAGCAGGAACCCCGTACAGTGTAGACGAAACCATTCCCATAAAAGTGCCAGTAAAGTCGCACTCGTTAATTTCAATCAGATACCAGCCGTTAATAACCATGTAACTCTTCCCCGTGTTAGTGGCAAAGGCCGAATTAACTTTATATACCTGTCTACCGGCTATGGTGTCAGCACTACTCTTTGTTACCAAAGACAGTGAAGGGTATCTAAATAAGTATACATCATTGCCAACAAAAAGGGCAATTTCCCTGTTAGGTCTCTGGTAGATGGCAGATATTTCAGTAAAGTTTCGCGGTAAAAAGTTAAGCCAGTGAGAGATTCTCCTTGGCCTTGTTAAATCCTCAGGAGTCCTGTCTGCAGGGTCCAAACTTATAATCCATACGTAGTCTCTAAAGAAAGCAAATATCCTCTTGTTTACAATAACGTACTTATCAATTTGACCTTTTAACTCGCATATATCGCGTTTTTCAGTTATCTCGGGTGGTGTCTCAGGTGTTGTACTGCTTGGTGTGGTGACGGTTGTTGTTGTAGTTGTCATGGTAGTGGGTGGTGTATAGTTTGGAATGGTTGCAAATGTCTTAGTGGGCCTGCCGTATAGAAACTCCATAGCGCGTTGGTCATCTTTGCTTAGCTCGTATTCGTTCATGTCCACAATCCCCATTGGACTCCTATGGAAAGGGAACATTACTGATTTATCGTCGCCTGAATGGTCCAGGCCTAGGGCGTGACCAATTTCATGTACTAATGTTTGAAAAAATGAAATGTTTCCATATCGTGGTAAATTCATAGTGAAATCCCAGTTTTCTTCCGAATCAAAGTGTATGTCCGTTTGGTTATACCCCATATGGGGTAAATAGGCGTGAGCTAAGAGGTAGCCGGGGCCATCAAAGTCATATGGACAAGTCTCCCGTCTAGAGTAAAATATATGCTGTCTATTAGTTGAGAAGGATATAATTATAGTGGGGTTATTTATATCTTTTTTAAAAGTTATGTTTGCATGTTTGGCCCATACATCGAAAGCTTTTTGAATTAAGTTGGGGTACTGTGGTGTTCCGTATTGGTACCAAGTTATTACTGATTTATTCCACTTTCTATTGGGTAGAGCTGAGAAGGGTAATATATTGTCTTTATAGCCACACCGAGGAGTGCTCATAAGCGCTAAGGTATCATTGTCAAAAAACCCCGTGGGCTCAAGACGAAAATTTTCTTGAAATTGTTTTACTGCAGAAGTAATGTCCTCTGTAAAAGCGTTTTTTTCCAGATAGCCGTAATATGTAAGATACTCTATTGACTTGTTGCACGAGGCAAGAGGTAGCATAAACAGTAAGAGAACCAACATCCTAGACGGTTCGGAGTAGACTAATCGGTATTTCCCGGTTTAAGTGACATTATATATTCAGCTTCTGTCCTGAGGAGACCGGGGAAAGGAACAGTATCATCAAATATCCCCGTTGGCCCAAGACGAAAATTCTCTTTGATTTGTTTCAACCACTCAGTCCCTCTTCAGTCATAAAGAGGTCATAAGTATCAGGCGGAAGAGGTTTGACGTCTTCTTTAGGCTCTTCACCACCTTCTAACCCGTCAGCAAACAAAACTTCCCAGTCTAAGTAATCGTTTTCACCCGGCGTGGGTAGAATTGCAGACCTCCCAGTGTGTTTTCTGTTAATATAATTAAAGACCATGGTACCGAATTTCCTCAACTGTTTCTCGTGAAAATCTTTATTACTAGTTATTAGACCTTCGCATTTTGACAGTCTGGTCTTGAGACCGGTTAAGTCAGACTGTTGATTAGCGAGGTTAGTGGTTATAGGCAATATCTCTTTTTCCACGTACGACTTGGTAACTGCATCGCTGGGGTCTGTTGGTAGAGCTAAATTAGTTATTTGTTTATTATTAGCGTCATATTTATCGTTGGAGATAGTCATACTTAGTTTTTTTAGTGTGCCCAAGTTTACTGCGTCCGAGGAATCTACAGGGTTAGCTACACTCCATAGTCTTTTGTTTTGCATATTGAACCTCTGAAAGTCAGAAGGTATAGATTTATGGTCAACATAATTCTTTGTAGCAGCGTCGAGTGGCTGTACCGGTGTAGCCAATTTACATAACCGTTTATTTTGCATATCATAGTCACCTTGGGGCGTTAAATTGAAACCCTCTCCCTTGGGGCCCTTGACGGCCTCACCTCGGGATTTCCTGCTACTACGTCCGAACTTGTCAATGGTCATTTTAATAATGCTTTAAATCTACTGTTGCCAGCTCCTTTTATGTAGCCGGCCTCCCTTAGTTCCTCCACGATACTCAGTATTTCATTGCCGTGGACTCTGTTTCCAGTCTCTGTTGACATGGCTATGTGTCGTAATCTATCCACCAATTCATTGGCGTCGTCCCAGTGTATAATGTCACGAGATCGTGCATTCTTCCACGCTAAACCTTTGCCCGCTTTAACCGGGAACAAATCTTTTATAATTCTTCTGTACTTTAGATTGTTGTCCCTTCTAATTTGATTGTGGAATTTGTAGCCTCTCTTGTGAGCGTTGGTGGCGATAATAATACTCTTATAGGTATTAAGATCGTCTTTATTGTATATATCTTCGTCAGGGGTTCTCTTAAATATGAGCTCATACAAACCTTCGGTAGGTCTATATCTTGTGTTGTTTATTAGAATAGTTCCATCGTTGTCAAAGTCTAACACCTTGTCTCCCATCATTAATGTACTGCCTTCGTATCTAGGGCCGTAGTCATGATCAATAACTCGGACCTTACCGCTAGCATCTTTTAAAAGTAGCGTCATATACCTCACTGTCATGGGGTTACTAAACTGACTTTCCATATATTGGGACGCTGTTTCCAGTCCTGAAGGGGTCGATACAATTTGCTTTAACCCGCTGGTTTCAGGTGTTGATACACTCTGCGGAATAAATTCAGCTATTTCTCCTTCATCATCTGTAGTATCGTATTCCATTGGCTCTTCTTTAAAGGTTTCGGGTTCAGTTTTTATGTCGGCTGTGTTTGTTGTCGTTTTTCTAAGTTCTTGAATAATTGGTTTATACTGCTTCTCAAGCAAAATATCACTTTCCTCGGATCCTTCCTTAAACATTTTATATTTCCGTTTAATAGCATTACGCAGCTCTATGAGCCGGTTTGTCAGTTGCTGTTTACTGCTCCGCTTCATAGTCATAAATGATAGATTTCAACCAGCGCATCTAGATTTAAGGCATTTCGACTTGCCTGAAAAACAAGGCACGCCTCTTATGCCTCCGTATGAACTCGATAATATCCAACAGTGAAACACCAGCGCTAAAGTCCATACCTCTGTAGTACCTCTGTTCTCTAGCATCGAACCGGGGAATCACATAACGACCGGTAAAACTCCTGAATACAAAAGTACGTTTCCACCCGTCTCTCCATTGAGGTATTTCTGCTACGGTGTATTTATCACTTTCAATTGTGTTTTGCATGAATCGTCTGAGTAACGCCATAGGCCTAGGCTCGTTGAGGTGTTCCAGTAAATAAGAATTTAAAAGCCAGAATTCGCTCGGGTTCGCGCCTGTGAACGCTCTCCACTGGTCAAATAACACTCTGTTTGTTACACTGTACACGCCATTGTTTAGACTTATACCGAATCTCTCGCACTGTACTGGTAGTGTGGGCAGGGCCAGTTTGAGAAACTCTGTAGTATACAATCCCTGGCATAAATTATTAACACCGTTAAACGGTTTATTCCTGTTGTATCTAGGGACACTAGGAGGTACGTTCGTGTATCCGATATTATAACTAATATCGATGTGACATTTTAAGCTTGAAGCTTTTTTATAGACTGTCATCGGTGATCTTATAGGAATACTGCGTTCTGTCAGAAGTATACACCGTGAAGCAAATGGGATCTTACATCCGTATTGCAGCATTTCATTACAGATTTGTGTAAAATTAACACTTCCGTGCAGGTTACGTAAAGGCAAAACTTGCCCAAAGAACTCGGGGAACGGCCTGAATCTAGATATCATATTTTGTGGGTCTCGCACGGTACAGTTGTACATATCTTCGTGATATATTACAAGTTCCAAAGGTACGTTTTTTTCTTCGCATTTGTTCATAAAACTAAGCCATGTATCTCGGTTATAGGTTCTCTCACTCGCAGATATAATTAATAAAACTACAGGCGGTATCACAGCGGATCTTTTTAGTTTTTTATGTCTCCAGCATCTTTTGTTAAGCTGGTACCCATGAGGGGGTTTCTTACTGCAGTAGTTTCCACAGAATTTCTTCTTGTCCTTGTAATAAAAAGAGCACAAGTTTGACTTGACATTATGGAGTTTAGCGTTAAAGCCTCTTAAATCGTTGTACGTGTAGATGCGTACCATTACACTTCTGTTATAAAACTGTCCATCCCTACTCTGTACCTTCCCTTATAAGGGTCTAGAGTCTTGTCAATCACAAGGAATCCAAAGTTATCTCGCCAAGCCCGAGCGCACAACTCTTTAAATTTGTCAAAGGACATGTCGGTAGTGACATGATCGTTATACACATGTCTTAGGTTCCTTTCGTCCTGTTTGAATAAAATAACAAAGTTACAGTTGTCCCTCACCAGCTGTTTGGGTATAGCACTGTATGTCTGCCCTAAATAAAATGTATCTATATTTTTATGTCTACCCATGGTGAAATAACTGCGTATATTGTCATGTTTTTCGCAGGAAATATCGTCAAAGATCATTATAGAGTTTGGTTTAGCTTCGTTTGGGTGTACAACTAGACTATTGTCATCATACGCGAAATAACCGACCTCCTTAGGCATTACCTTCTTTAGAAATTCGTACTTGGGCTGATAGAGGGACTTTGAAAAAACGTAGACATTTTCAAATCTTAAGCCGTTTGGGTCAAACAATAAATTGAATAAAACATTGGTCTTCCCAGAGGAACTTGGTCCGCATATTATACAGCGTATTGAATCAGGTAATAAAATACCGTGTTTATTCTTTTTAACCATGCCCGACCCGATATATTCATCAAAGTTTTGAACGGGAAGCTCGACTTCCTGCTTCTCAACCCGCATCCTGACTGATTACTCACTACTGATTACAACTGATATATACTTCCCGGATGCCGTTATCACACCAAATCCTGTGAATCAATCCAACTGTCATGGCTGCTATCATACCCTTTCCAGCGTACAAAGAGTCTGTCTCCTTTCCTTTTTAAAACTCTTTCAACTAAATAAATGTCACCGGTTTTTGATTTGCTAATTTCTTCTGCATAAAACCCACCTTTTAATATTTCCCCTCTGTTGTCTTGTAATATGTATGTTACTGGTCTTGTTGGTTTAATCGCGTATACTGTAAACGTCTCATTTGTCCAATTTGGCAAATAGCCTTTTTTAAACACTCTTTTAGCTTTACTGATTCTAACACTATCACCTAATTTTAATTTTTGTTTAAGGATTTTATGTTTGGGTTTTTTAACTTTATTTATTTTATTTAGAATGTCTCTGACATGTTTCTGTCTTACATCCTTGGGTTTCATACCTATAGTTCTGTGCTTTGTGTTGTTGTAAGATTTTATGATTTCTGGCAATAGACTTACCCACTCATAACTACCTCTGGCAGTAAATAACTTGTACATTTTTGTCTTTATCGTTCTGTTCAGTCTTTCTACTATACTAGCCTTAAGTTCGGAAAATGTATGGTAATGGTTGATTTTGTATTTCTTCATTAACGCGTTTACATGTTTATTGAAAAAGTCGGTACCCTGGTCTGTGTGAAAGTTTTTCATTTTATATTTAGCTAAGATAGGAGCGAGTGCCTTTGCCACTTCTGGCCCTGACTTGTCTTTTAGAGGTACGGCAAAAGCTAGTTTTGACAAACAGTTAATCATGGTAAGAATATATTTGTAGCCTTTGTTATTTTTCGCATAAGGCTTCATTTCAACGAGATCAGCCTGATAAAGGTCCCTTAAACCCTTAAGGGTGACTTTACGCCTGGAATAGTTTCTCCTGGCAGGTCTGTGCAGCTCCTCAGCTATAGCTGTCTTACCGTCCATTTTACTAATGATACGATTATTCTGAGGACACTAGTTTTATACTAACATCGGTGATTCTCATTATATAAATAAATACAAGGCTCGTAACAAATATAGCAAAGACAAATAATTTGTCCGCTAAAGAGCTTATCAGGCACCACGCCATATTCGTTATCAAAACCTCAGCGTCCTGCTTGATAACCCTCACCGCAGTAACGCTCGGTCAGTACTGATCAAAATGTCTTGCTTACTGGTGTGCTTCGGGTATGTAGTGTCCTGTCAGAAGAAGAAGCCACCCCCTGCTCCGACACCTAGGGTTGTCTTTCGTAGAGTGGTAGAGGACATCTACTCCGAGATAGAGCCACGAGCTTTAGAGCCACCACCGCTACCGCCTAGAAACCCGGTGTACGCCGTGATGAACCCCCTATACTCGGAATAAGTAAGTATCTGTTTGCTTGAGTGGGGTTTGAGACCACCCGTGCATGTGCACCCAGGTTAAACATTATTCCGTGCGTGAGCCAATCCAGATTACCTGGTTGACGCTCAGTACGAACTAATGCCCTCTCCCTTTTTAGCAAACAAAGGATAGAGTATTTTTTAAAAGATAAACCATGGCTCCTCCACCGCCATGGCCCGTGGAGGCCTTCCGAAAGTAAACTAGCTGCCTCCCCCGTTTATTTTTACTTTTTAATTTTACAAGTCCCCACCGTACGGACTGTTCCAAGGAGTAGTCTAGACTACTCGATTTACAAAGTCCTTCATTCACCCGAGGTCTGTAAGACCCCTCATTCATACATAGGCCGTTCGAAGGAGTAGCCTGGGTGTTAGCCAAGCGTCTCAATCTACTAAACCCCCTTTCAGGTTTACGGGGCTTTTCGTCACCCGCGCCAGGGACCTTCATTCACACACACACACACATACATACAGTGGGAACTTATGCATTGTCCAAGACATGCTCAACTATATTTACAAAATTATGAGAAGTTAGGATGTTGTTGTATGCAGAGTCAAAGTGCATACCATAACTCTGCATTACTTCTTTTGCTTTGTTAAGTACATTAATCCCATTAGGAACAGGAGACTTGATGAAACAAGGTACGAAACCTTCATTTTTGGCTTTAATGAGAGCTTCGTTAAATTTTCTTTTTTGTATGCGAATACATTTGTACTCGCAGACTCCGTACAGCTCTAGAAGGGTTTCTTTAATAAGGACACATAAAACATGTTTTAGCCCATCGTCGTCTGACATCACAGCAACCTTCGGTGCCTGTTCAGTCAACAACTCATTCAGTGACTGGTTTTCTTTACACATTATATCGTTTGCAGTTTTAAATTCTAAGTTAATTTGAGCTAGCTGTTGGTTGTTTTCCAGAGACCATGTAATTTCAGTCAAGAGTTGAGAGTTTTCATTCTTTAACTGATTATTCTCCTGTTTGATTTCATACATTCCATATTTTCTAATGGAAGGTAAGACATCTTCAAAAACCCAGTCCTGAAATTTCTCAGCAATGGGCAATTTGGATTTTAAAATTAGTGAATAAAGACCAGGCTCGTTTAGAAAGATTGTTTGGGAATGAAAGTACAAGGGGGGCGTTTCGCCCCCCTGTACTTCCAGTATAGTTTTGCGGTGTTTTTCTCTAACATGGGTACGGATAGCATGCTTTGTATCTTGATAGTTTAGGATTTGAGCAACATCTTTTGCTTTGAACCAAGGATTATTTTCCCCGTCAAACAGGACAGCAACGGCCTGGTTATTAAATATATAAGAAGTTAAGTGAGACATTTTATATCAAGTATTGTGCAATAGTACAGATCAGAGCTACGTAAGGACACGTCTTACCTCGGCAGGAGCAGCGGCAAAAGTGACCGAGGCAGAGCGATTCGCGGGAGGGGAAGGTATGACTCATTATGGGCAAGGGGGGCGTTTCGCCCCCCTTGCACTTCCGGTGTTGTTTTACTCAAGTCTTTGAATTTTGTAGCCGTAAGGCAGGGTGTCGTACTCTCCCTCAAACTTCCTCTTTGGTCCAGTAATTTTGAAAACTTTAGTTTCGCTTACAGTTACAATATCGCGGTCTTTAGTCCTCCTAATTCTGTTTTCTTCAATTTCTAAAATTTCAGCTGTTTCACTAAGGACCATCTTTTTCAGAGCTTCAAAGTTTAAAGTTTCGGAAGTCTTCATATTGAGGGTGAGGCCCTTGATTTTGCACACAGTTTGTAGTTTTTGTTTTTTGGTTGACCAGACAAGGTACGCGTAAGTTTTTGGTCCCCCAGAAACGAATTCAACGATGAAAGAACCAGGACCGTAGTCACCAGCCAATTCATCTGTCATTTCCCCGAGGTAATCTCCCGTAGGGACTCTATACAAACCTCCCCTGTAGAAATAGATACAGCTGTCCGTGTCGTAGTAGAGGACCTGACCGCCCAAGGCCTCCAGATGTTCATAGAGTTTCAACCTAGCCTGGGCTGTAGTGTAGGCCGCTATGACTACATTGACATTTCTCAAGGGCTCGCCGACTTCCTCCAGGTACTCCCAGCTAACTACCACAACCTCCTCATTAACAGTCTGAATTCGATTGACTTGTACGTCGGGGCTTGTCAGCATTTCAAAGAGTGTTTTGGGATCTCTGACAATCATTGCCTTGGTTTGGTTCTCCCTCTGCCCGAACTTTCCCCAAAATGAATTTAACATTAATTTAGCCAATTGTCTTAAGCCCCCATTCTTAACAATTTTGTTTTTCTCTAATCTGATCCCCTCATGAGTGAAGTAGTCCGCGATGTACTTGTCTTTGTCCTGTTCAGTCTCACACCAGCTAGGATAGCCTGAGGCTTCCTGCTTCATTTTCAAGAATTTATTGATAAAGTCAGTGAAAAGCCCCCCTTTCTCGTATGTTGCCATTTTATATTCCCACAGTTCGTAGATGTCGAGGACAACGTAGCCTTTCTCTACAGCCTTCCTCACTTCGTCCATAGTCCAAGTCCCTACCAACGCCCTTTCCTCACTCTCATGAAAACATTCCCCTTGGTTTTGAGTTTCCCCGCAAGTCCTACACAGGGCAAACATGAGTTTCTTGTTCATTTTGGCTGGGAGTACCGGGTGGTAGAGATCCCGAGGTGGCAGGACTTTACATTTCATCAAACCATCTACACCGAGCCCTCTCTGTCTGCACTCCCTGTCACCCACGTAAATCGTAGGATGACCAAGGGGATACTTACCGTACTTACACACATACGGATAGAGAGAGCACACGTCCACATACTGGATTGTTTCTTCCCCTTCACATTTGTGGTAAGTCTTGGAGTTGCCTGTTCTGCCCCCAAAGAAAGCGTTTCTAGGATCAAGTGGGAGTGTGTTTAGTATGGGGAGAGAGTCCAAGTGTGTGAGCTTTTGTACTTTCTTTACTTTTCGAAACTCACATTCCCACATTTCGACTACTTCGTAGTCATTAAACTTAGATATTTTGGACTTGGTTCTCTCGTATCTCAAGTGAAGCGAGTCCGAGGGATCCTCCTTCAGAGGAGCCTCTCGATTGTACGGGAAGCATTTGGGGCAACCGTGCCAGTAGCACCCGTGAAACTCGTAGATGTTTTCCCCGTCAAACCCATCTACTTTTAGCCCGTTAATCTTTACTTCCTTACTCCGCCCCGCATGCTCGATCCTCACTTCACGCTTCTCTTCTTCCCAGCTGAGCCACTGAATGGCGATAGCTGATTGGTTATCCACTAAACGGTAGCCGTTCTTTGGGATGAGGCCGATCGTGTTTGGTTTTAAAAAGTTGCGGCGGAAGGCCAGGTTGCAGGCGCTAGCGATCGTTACAGCCTCTAGGAAAGGATCGACATTACACTCTTTGAGGAATATCGATCTGAACTTAAGACAGGCCTGAGCTAGGATCTCTACATCAGAGATGCAGTACTCTAAGATTTCCTTTTTAAAGTCAAAGACATAGTTTTCAGCCACTCTCGCATCGTACCATTCTTCAAAGGCCTCATGGGACTTTTCAAACATTGACCCCGGGCAGTAGTACTGCTTGTCGGGCATAGGACCTACATAATCTTGGTTTGCCAGAGTGTTAAACAAGTGGGGAAAGTAGCCCTTCTTTCTCTCGGGAGGCAGATCGAAGGCGTTAGGGAGCGCAGCGAGGGCCATGGGGAAATAGTTGAGTGAGTCCACAAACCTCACGTTGTCCATTTCCATGAGAATAATTTTGGTTCCCCTCATGACCAGATCTGGTGTAAATTTAGTTTGTTCCAACACATACTTTAACAAAAACTGAAAATCAAAGCCTTGGCCGTTGTGGGCGATCACACAGACATTTTTGAACTGTTTCCTGACTTCCATGACATATTCCATGAAATCTTTAACCGGGTCAGAGTTGAAGACTCTCGTACGGTTTCTACATGTCATACAAAATCTAGACTCTATACAATTAAAGCAAAACTGTTGAGAAACGCACAAGTTTACTTTATGTAATTTTTGCTCGGGGTCAGAGGGGAGAGACTCGTCTTGGCGAGTCTCCAGGTCAAAGAAAATGAATAGGTAGTCCTTGCGTTTAGGCTTACCCTCGTCTCGCTGCATGAAACATTTATGATTAGGATCTTGGAAGGAACCGCAAGGTTTGCAATAGACTTCACCGCACTTGTGGGGTGTGGATCTGTCTCTAATCCAAATTAATTTACCGCAGTCAAGGCACTTTTTAACAGCTTTACATCTATCGACTTGGTGAGCAGTGAAACACCGCTGATTTCTCAAAGTCATATTACATTTTGGACAAACTATTCCCCCATGCTCATCTTTGCATGGAGGCGAGATGGTCTGACACTGAGAACAGATGTTTGAACATCTGTGTTTAGCTTTGTGATCGTAAGGGACGTGGCACGCTTCGCAGAAATAAACGCAGGCGAAAGCGGCAGTCAGACTAGTGATTACGTTATAGTGGCCGTTATGAAAGAGCAAGTTAATTTTGAATTTTGGATTTTCAACACGTCCCTCAAAATAAACATCCCGGCCTTTATTGTCATAATTGAACACGGTAATTTTGAACTCTTTCAGCAAGTCTTGAAACTTCTCAAGTTCAGGGATTCCAGCGCCATCCTCGGACATCTCCACCCTAGCCCGCCGAATAAGTTCCTGAGCCCTAACGGTTTGTCTTTTTTTATCATCCTGCCGAATTGACTTGTACTGAGGGTCTTTTGTAACATGAGCGATAGCCACCACCAAAGCCCTGGGGAGACACAGGTTGTCTTTATTTTTAATTACAACAATTCCTTTTCTCGCCTTACACTCCTCTTCAAAGTTGTTAAAGATACCGGGTCTTACCCTCCCAGTACGGCCGGAACCTACAGGGAGATTAACTCGGGTACATTCTACTTTAAAAGTGTCCGTGGACTTGATGGATTCAGAATTTGACTGTACTATTCCCCCAAAAATTTGCCAAAGGATGTCTTCATTAATATCACCTGCGGGCCGAAAAGCAACAAACCCAGGTTCTTTTGATTTTAAATTTAGACTCTGCAAAGTAAAGCCGAGCTGATCGTTTTCATGGGCTTGGTCTTTCATCTCATTCACAATTTTGGCGAAACCTTGTCTGAGCCAATCTATCTCACTAGTATCGGGAGGGGGGTTAGAAAATTTGAAAATAGTTTTAGTACCGTACAAGCGGAATTTATTTACATACGCCTGCTCGTCACTGAGGACTTCGACAGGCTCAACAACACTAGCCATTACTACTTAAGTCAAAACAAGATCAAAACAATAAAGTGAGGTTAGGAAAAAGTAGGGTTATGTTTACCCTCAAAAGTGAGGTTATGTAAAACCTCGACTTGAGTAAATACAACACTAGAGCTAGAAAATTAAAATAATAAAGTGAGGTTATGTTATACACGCAAGATAGGGTTATGTTATGCAATAAATTTGAGGTTAGGTCTCAAATATAATACGCGTTAAATACTAACGGTAAATTATAGCTAGCACTTACTGCGATTGCACAATACTATCACTATACCACAATATCAAAGAACTGAGCAGCGCAGAGACCTCTGACTACCACAAAAGCAGGGAACAGAGTGAACGAGGTAAGCCGCCAACGGTACAGGTGTATGAATGGACCAATCAGCTATCAGATCGCCTAAGACGACCAATGGGGTGCGAGCTTATTCCGACCAATCACAGAGCTGTATTTTAACAGGTTACAACTGGATTTTCAAACTACTAACGGTGTTTTTGTTTGTTTCAGGGAGGAGGCCACAGAGGATGAAGCGGGCCGCTAGTTTTGTATATATAATCATGTATTTTTATTATTGTATTATTAAATTTTTATATATATTCTTTTTATATTATTACTCTTTTTATATACTCTTTGTTTTTTAACTTGTTCTTATTATATATTCTTTTTATATTAATAACTTTTTTTATATTACTCTTTTTATATTATTACTCTTTTTATATACTCTTTGTTTTTTAACTTGTTCTTATTATATATTATTTTTCATATATTAAACTTATTGTATAACAAACTGACTTTTTACTTACCTTATTTAGCTCCGCTAGGTTGGTAGCGTATAGAGTATAATAGCATAGAGCATATATATATAATACTGCATATAATAACCATAGGTTGGCAACACTGGAGGGAGAAAAGTGAGGTTAGGGAATTTGGCGGGAAAAAAGTGAGGTTAGGGAATTTGGCGGGAAACATGGGCGCCGCCATCTTGGGGGCGGGGCCTAATGTCACGTGACCAAAATGCTGGCTTCTGATTGGCTTGCTATATCACCGCCACCCCTACTCTAAAGTTTTAGTTGTTATTGTTAGTTTGTTTTACAAGCAATAAGTTATAAGAAGAGATATCCCCAAACCAGGCATTAAATTGACACGGAGCTAATAACAGACCTCAAAACCTCATTCACTTAACATTTTCGATACCAGAGACATAGGCTATTTAATTATTATCCTGTCAAAATAAATTGTCAGAGCAGACAACCGCGTTTTTAAGCGGGTGGTGCAAAAACTTGGGTGCCACTCGTGCACTCGTGTATTTCCGTCTCTCTTCGAAAGCGCGGTGCCCATCAGGGACGAGACATAAGTACGACCCGACGTCTAAGAGGGTCTACGGGATTACTGTAAATTTTACTGTGTATTTAATTAAGTCGGACATTTTGACTAAGAAAGTTTGTTAATATCGCCGAGAATGCCAGAAGAAGAATTAGTCGACGATCTACCATTTAGCCCAATTGACATTGCTAATAACCCCTCTCCGGAGGTAGTTCTAGTCTTCCCTGTTTCCGTAAATATAAATCCTACTGTATTTACGATTATATATCCTTCCTGTAAGAAAAGAATCTATGGTTTCAAAAGTCTGCAAAACTAAAATATCAGCGAACCCAGGTAGACATATTTTGTTTTTAAGGTGAATCCTACAGTAGCCTAAACTTAAACCTTAACATCTTAACAATAAATTAAAGATTACTTAGACTACGGTACTGCCCTAGGCTAACTTTGTTATTATTTGGCTAAAAATGGTTTTAAGCCTAGGTGATTATTTAGTTTTGTAATGGCCCATAATATTTAATTTAAATTTATTTGATTTCTCTTTGATTACTTATGACTTTTTAACCAACTCTCCTGCGTAGTGTTTCTGCAGCAATATTTATATAAACCAGTGAAAAAAGTGTGAAATAGGTATTTATAGGTATATAATAAATTAAAGTTTGGTAAAATCATTAAATTTGTGAGTTTATAATGACTCTGTGATGTAAGATAGGCAGAATTTCAGAATCTAGGGAGAAAGTTAAATTTAAAGTACGGATGAGACAGTTATGGTAAGTTCTTAAAAATAACCAAAACCGACAACAGACAACAGTTTTTTTGTAAAAACCGAACCGAAAATAATAATAATTATTGTTCCATAATAATTTAAATTGAGTCAGTCCATTAATTTTAGGCTCAACTGTCATTTGTCATTGAGCTTTTTAAAGACAAGTGATTTGTTTTGGTCTTGTTTAAGTTTAATTATGATATTTTAAATAATTTGTAATATTTTAAAACTCTATTTAAGGCATGGCTTCAATATCATCAATTGATTTGCCAGGCACTTTCAAACATATCTTCATGTTATTACTAACTGGTTGTTCTTATTAGGACTATTAGTATTAAAATTAATGCTAAGATATGTTAGTAAATACATATTTTGTAGTAAGTAAGTAGGCTAATGTTTTACTATGTAATAGGCCTTTTAAATATTAAAATAAAGTTTATTTTAACTTATAGGCCTAAATGTGTCTTAATGTATTTTCAGTGTTTAAAATTGTATTTATGTATATATGTGTGAAATATAGATGAAATCCAGTCAAGGATGATAACTTTAAAAAAACTTGGTTTCCTATACATCCACTGATGATCAGTCTTCGGACCTGAAATCGATTTGGATCTATAACATTTTGGATTGTTAAAGTAATCCTAGAAATAATATTAAAACACTTACTCGATTATTATTGAGTTTTCTTACTAAAATCTGGTAAATTTTAATGTAAAGATATCAATCGCAAATTTTAGAGGAAATTTTTGGTTCTTAATAGTAGGATCGCGGGAAATTAAGGGGTCTAAACATTTTCTGCACCCCTGAGCGTTGACACACACTAAACAAAATAGCTGTGCCTATTTTAGATGTAATAAAAAAATAATATATTTTCAATGAGTGAATGAATTAAAAAACTAATTATAATTAATTCTTCATACGGGGATTTTGTAGACAGGAAACCAAATGATTTGAAAATTTTACATTATAACCAGGTGACTAAATAAATAAGATTATTCCATAAGATTAACATTGAAACTTTCAGAGCTCTTGGGGCAAATGCCTCAAGTCAAATGTTTTTGAAAACCCCAAAAGGCACATCTAGAGGGTAAGAGCTTTTAATTGTTACCAAACATGTAAACAAAAGAATTCATTCAGAGGTTGAAAATCACTGAACAAGTACATACAAATTATTTTAATAATGCAAATTTCAAATATGTTTACAGGTAAAAGTAGTCATAAGAAGATCATTGATGTTAGAAAGAAAATGGAAGAGAAAAATGCCTCAGTGCTGGTGGTTAGTGCTCTGGATGAAGTTGCCTGTAAGCTATTACTTTATATGTACTTCAGTAATGAATCGGTGTAATGACGTTACCCATAGGATTCAGTTTGAAACAAATTTAATTTCTTTAATTTTGATTAAAAATCTCTTATTACAAAATTTTGTTATTATGAATATACAAAATTGAAACTGACACACATCTTGTTTTTGTTTTTTGTTTTTTACTCCCAGGAGACATAATCATAATCATTATAAATTCAAGGTTATTTAAACAAAGGAATAATGCTTGGCTTAGGAATTCCTCTGAAAAAATGGGATTCACAGCTAAATCATCTAGAGAAAATGGGTCCAGATGAGCAAATGAGGAGCCACCTGAGGTACTTACATTCTACATCATAAAAGATTACTTATTCCTTAGATTTTTTAGATTACATTTTATACTTCCATTTATTATTTTTATAACAGTAATTCATTTATTTTTCCTGCACATAACTGGTAAGGAGCCTGCAGTGTGAAAAACGTAACATCCACATTTTTTTGTTACTATCTGTTTTTGAGTGCTGTAGTTGTCTGGAACCATTTTCTTAGGGTGAGTTGGCTGTGAATGCTTTCTTAGGGTGATTTTAAGTGAAATGCATGATTTGCACACAGTAGATTGTCAGAAATATGGACTAATGCTGGGGACAGTCGGTCCGGATTTCCTAGAGGTGGGCATGAGTCATACAAGACACAAACAAGGCAAAGTGACGTCTACACTATCAAAACAGGCATAGTTCTGAGACTCTCCTGCCCCTCCTCCCTCGGCGTGACAACTTCCACTGCCTCGTAAATCGTAAACGACATAAATTTTACTGAAACAGAACTTCTGACAATGCAAACTACTTGATATTTGTGTAGTGCGGGCTAGTCAAGTGAAAACTAAAGGCGCTAAAGGTGAACTTCAGTTTTTTCCAAATTAAAGATCACTGCAAAAGTACTCCTTGGAGTCCGTACTTGGCTGATCTGGATTTCTGAGAGTCTGGTGTGAGACATTTATAATGTGCATAATGTTCAGGCTGACTGACTTTCAACACAAATAAAAGGTTCAACAACTAAAAATAATGTGGTTTACATGAAAATATAATACAAAATAACTATTGTTTCTCTTAAAAGTATATGAGTACATCAAGAAAGTAGGTAAAACATATATATTCATAAATTATTTGAAAATACCTTTATTTTGAAAATTTATTTCTCTATTATTCACAAATGGCTTTTATTTACATCATGGTACTCCATAGTACAACAAAAACATAGTAACTGTATATGTTGGCTTGCTGAAAAATACCACAGAAGATATTGTTTAAATACTTTCTTTTTAGGGAGTTTCTTTCATTTGGTTCAATTTTAGTTTGTGGATTGATTTTCCTTATTATTAATTTGGTTAGACTCCCCTTATTCTAACTTACTTTGGGATATGCTTAGTTTAAAATGATAGTGTTACATTTATTGATTTTATTTTAGTTATTGTTATTTTGATAGGGCTTCTCAACCTGCGAGGTTCAGACATCCCTTACAATCCAGTATTTTTTGCTTATGTGGTAATAACCACCACAGATGTCATTGTGTTCATCGACCCTCGAAAACTCACCCCTACAATTTATAGTCACTTCGAAGAAGAAGATATCAAAGTCACTACCCAACCATACGAGAACATTTTTACCTTCCTTGAAGATCTTGTGAGTTACTTGTTTTAGTGATTTGTTTTTCTTCTTTAAAATATGCCAGATTTAAAAAGCTCTTTTGTATTTAGTGTTATCAATTACTGTATAAATGTTAAAAATTAAATCATTCAGCAAGAATTTGTCAGTTTCCCCTCAGGAATGGAGTTTAATAATGTCAGTGGTATGTTGAAAGGACTAAGGGGCCACCCATATATTAGAGCTATTTTATGTTCATGTTTACCTTCCCCCTCCTTCCCTCAAATCATGTAAGATAACCTCCCCCCATCCGGTTGCCTCATGATGAAAAATGTTTACAGTAACTTGAAGATAAAGTATAATTTTATATTTACTCTTACTTATAAAACTTTAATGTCATTCATAAATTATAAAATGTTTTAAAGTTATTTATACATAACAAATTGATCTTATCAACAATTTTAAGATTTTTAACTGAAAACCCTGGAATTGTGCATGAAATTTCCGCCACAAAACTCCATAAAAACCCTTTTAAAAATCCTGCTAAAAAATAAGATATCAATTAAGATACTAAGATAAATAATCATTCCAAGGGCTAAGAAAAACAATGGTAGGATACTCCAGCTTCCCTCTCCTACAAAAATAGCTGTTGTTTCAGATCCTGTTTTAATCTGTGAAAGTAGGCTATTGCAACATTTTTCTTAAGGATCAAATTTTCTAAAAGCTTTTTCTCATGTTACAAACTTGATGTTTCGGATGTAGAATCTGTTTGAATGGGAAAAAAACCAAATAGCATAATAGAAATCAAAATTGTATTAGAAGGCTACTTATACCCATCCAAGCAATTATGAGTGGAATTTAGGCAATACAAAGAAATGTAACGGCAGTTAACTTGATCCTTAAAATCTATAAATAAACACAATACAATGTCACAACCAGGGTCAGTGGCACACCAACAGCACCGCACAGAATGCCAGAGGATCTGATGAAAGATGAGACCCTTCTAGCACTCTAATCTGGGACCGACTTGAAATATAAATCTTGTGATAAAGTGATTTGACACTTGCAAAAACAAACTCCTTACTTCGGGTCAACATGCCAAGAAAGATTGTAATAGAGTAACATTTTTCCATAAGTTTTAATTATTTTCCATTATTACTCTCTATATTTTTCATTATTTTTTGTCTATGCTAGTAGATTATTTTTATTTTTAGGGAAGAGTCTAAACTCTAGGCTTGTTACTATGTCATGTTAATATATTTTTAACAAGCATCGTTAGTCAAACAAACACAGCAGTCAAACAAATGAGAGTTGTTTCCAGTTTCAATTGTTCACATCATTTTCAAGATCGGAATCAGAATCGATCTAGTGATTCTGAGAATGTGAGGAGAGGTGCTTTCCTACTTCACTACCCAGCCAATATTCTTAGAGTTAGGGCTGAAGGGATGGGGACGAATATTGAGTAGATTGCAACTGAGGATTGCCTGATGAGTTGGTTCTCTAATTATATAGAAAAGCTTGGATTGAACTATGTGTAAAATTGTGTATTGGTTTTGTCTAAATTCAAGTGATGATTTTCGAATCATTAGTGTTTTTGTGATCACTGATTTTTGCTCATGGTCTTTGATTTTAGTGTTAACACGTTCGACGCGACTGCCCCGAAGCGGGTCGATTGCAAAATGCGGCCCGCCAATTGCTGGTCGGTGTCACATTTCTAAATCTTGGCTAACCAATGGCTGTAGTGCTCGAAGGCGCTGTACTACATTATAATATAGCTGAACGTAGTTCTAAAAAGCACCAACAGATAGCAGCACAAGATAGGTCGATGTAGAGAGTCAGTACTGCCATTGTGAGGGAATTTATTAGCAAAAAAAACAGTTTTCCCAGTCCCGTAGTTGCGGGAATTGAGAGAAATTTCAGTGCCAACCTACACCACAAATGTCACAATGGTTTTATCTAAACTGCGAACAGCGTTTAGTCCGTTCTCGTCAAGTGCTGAGCTCACACTGAAGCAATGTTTGGGATGGGAGCGCGCTACTAGTATTATAGTAGGCCGCTAAGCGGGCTAGTGGCGAGGTACTATATTTATAGTAGCCCGCAGCCTACGTGTTAAATGTAGTTATATCCCACCTACTAGCTTTTGCAGTTTATCCTATAAGTACACTTTTAGAATCATTGATACCACTTCTTTGTTTAATCTTTAAACATGAAGCACATTTATTTTTTACGAGTTCTTAAATTGGTCATCATTTAGTGATTTATCTTTCTGTTACCTTGTTTTAGGTAATGAAACTTTCTTCAGATGAAAAGTATTGGATATCCCACATAACAAGCTACGCTATTGGATCAATTTTTTCAGAAGGTTCTCGTATTAATGATGATTGCCCAATATCTCCAATGAAAGCAGTAAAGAATCCCATTGAGACAAAGGGTAAGATGTCAAATAAAAATAGTTGTATTCATTAGTAGATATTAACGTTTTATTTTTAAAATTACTGTAATGCATTATTGAATTTATTCGATTTTGTCCAAATTGTAAAAGTATAGTTTATGAGGTTTTATGAGAAGTAACATAGCATTCACACTAGACAAATACAACCTTTGAGCCTACTGAGAAATTAGAAAGGGCATCTAAGGTCATAGATGCCAGGCATTATATGTTAGATAGGCCTTGCTGTTTTTTAATTACTATTACTGTTATTTTAATTGATTATTTATTCATAACTATTATACATAATTTGTTTATCAATTATTTTATGTAATTAATAAACCCATATAAAATAGTAAAATTAACCTGGCAGTTAGGGTTCTAGTGAAGTAAGCTGCCACGGCACTTAGGGGTTGAAACTGGTATTAGGTATGGTATACACTTGGATATGAACGACATTTAAATCAACATTTTTCATATCAACATTGTGGTAAATGTCCAGGCCTGATAAACGCCCATGTGAGGGATGGAGCGGCACTAGTCTGCTACTTGGCCTGGCTCGAGCGACAGCTGGCCAAGGGAGCAACCATCACTGAGATATCCGGGGCCACAAGGCTGGAGGATTTCCGTAGGTAAGATCAGATTCTACAGAACATTATTTGAAAACCCTCTATATAGAATTTAGAAAAATCTTGGATCTATACCTATAGAAGGCATAGCCCTCACTCACTCATCACTAAGTCTCCAACTTCCTGCATTCTAGAGTGGCGAAATTTGGTACATTGATTCTTAGGTTTAAAATAGGAAAGTTGTAAGTGTTTTCATACGATTCAGCTATGGGGCTTCGCCCCATGGGGATTCAAAGTTACCATGTATTCCTTATAGACATTCACTTTAGTTTGAGTTTATGAAAATTCAAACAGCTGATCTTGATTCATATAGTAGTTCCAGGGCTAACCACAGAATGCAGCACACACAACTGTCATAGTTTACGTGGGCGAAGCCGCAACGGGTCTGCTAGTCATAAATAAGTTAGTTACAAATATTTAGTAGCCTACAGTAGAGTCTCGAGTATCCGACCTAAACCATCCACAAGATTGGATAACAGATAAAATGATAAAATAAACGTTAACAACTTTTAAATTTAACTAGCAAATCCAGCTGCTCGATTTCGAGCAAATTTGTACATTTTTTCCATTTTGGGAATATCTAGCTTGTATATTATCGTCTTAATAGTTTATATTGAGATGCCATTCCAGAAGTTTTATTAAAACAGCTGAGATTGCTTCTGTACTTTTTGATAGTATCAACAGCTACTGTTAAGTGTTTAATTAATTTATCTTCTTTTCTTCCATAAGATTAACATTGGAACTTTGACAGCCCAGGGGGCAGAGCTGAAGGTGGACATCTTCCAAACCCCCAAAAGGCACTTCTGGACACCAAGGGCTTTCAAATAACACATCAACCATGATTTTAAACTTATTATTTTTGCCGGTGGCCCGTTCACAAAAATCGCTTTAATATTTTAATAAGATGATCATGATTTGCACATTGAAAACTTTTAAAATACATGTATAATAACGGAATATAACATACTATGAATAAAGTTTCACCATTGTCTAATTTCTTTAAGGCTTTTAAGTTTTTCTTCCATTGAATCTACCACCTTTTTCAGTTTTGAAGCCATCACCACAACTTTTAGAAACTGCAAAGTAAAAACACAACTAAGATTCTAACCCAACGAACTGAGTTGTGTGCGGCGCGCCAAAACAGAGAGAATACTGTCATCAACCTGTAACCCGGCGCGTGAATCTACTGCGTAGAGCCTGGTGTGACGTACATTCAGGTGCATAATGTCGGTTAATTTGCTTGCGCGATAGCCTATTGCGTACAACCATGCTATTCGAACGTGGCGTGCGGAATTCGATCGTGCATGGGGAGGGTCAGTTAACACAGAAGGTTGGATTATCAAGACGCAAAGGATTATCTACCGTAAAAACTAGGTATTTCGTGTCCTAGTTATTGTGGCTCAAATTAATCAGGATGTTACAATGGAATTGGTAGTAGACGTCTTGAGAGTCAGTGGAGTCTTTAAGTCCACAGTTTTTAAATAACAAATTTACTTATATCTGACTAAAAGGGATGTGATGTTTAAAGAATGTTGTTATTTTTTGTTTATAAGCTTATACATTTTCAGAGAACAGGAGGATTTTGTTGGTCTAAGTTTCCCTACAATTTCATCATCAGGTCCACATGGGGCTGTGATCCATTACCACCCCTCCAATGAAACTGACAAACAGATCACCACTGACCAGGTTTACCTTTGTGACTCTGGGGCTCAGTACAAGTAAGTTACACTTGCAATCTAAAATATCAATGGTTTGTGTTTTATCAACTTGGGCATTTTGTTATGGGGTGAGTTGTTACTCCGGTCTTAAAGGATACCAACCATTGTTTTGGCTATGTTGTGATGCCGTGACCCGAGGCGAGGCGAATTTTGTATATGCTCTGTGATATTTTATTAGTTTTTGTGAGTTAAATTTTGTATGGTTATATAATTTAAAAGTTATCTTCTAATGTCATTCTCAGTGTTAATTACCAAAGCTAATTATTTATCTCTATTTCATGTCAGTATATGTGTAATAGTCCTTGAATAGTTTTTCACCATGCCGCAGCCACCACCATTAAGTGCAGATTTGCTTTGCTCAATTGCCTCTTTTCTTTATATTAGAGTTACTCCAGTTGTTATTATAACTCAATCTTCCTTCGAGTAATATATTTTATGTTTACTCATTTGATTTATTTGGATATTTCCACTCTATAATCAATATTTATTCAATGGTTCTAGTCACTATTTCAAAAAATCACTTGTTGATACTTTACCATGTGTAAGAGCTCCTTTTGCAGTTCACTGGTTATTTATTCACAGTTGTTATGGTTCTTTTGTTTTGATTTGAAACTCCATAAGCCTAATGTAGAAATTTATATCTTTCAAATGAGGTGCTTTTGGGGTTGAAGTTGTCACTAAATGATTTGTGATGTCCAAAATCTCGTAATTACAAAGTTTAGCAAAATCCTTCTGTTGGATTCCGAGATGAATTTTTCCAAACAAACCAATAGACATTCCTCATATTTCACTATAGGATAAGATTAGCTAAGATTATAGATTGAGTTTTGACACTCAATTTGCAATTTACTCTAAACTTGTTACTGTAAAACTGAAATACCCCCGTAGCAGCAAACCTGCGTACTCAGCGAATTTCCAATGCATATATATGTATCTTAATGCCACATAAAGCCACATACCAAGTTTAATCAATATACATTCATAAATAAACGATTTATGACATTTTAATTATTCTCCATAAGAATAACATGGCAGCTGAGTATGCAGGTTTGCTGAAGCAAGGAACACAAAAAATGGGGTTTTATACAAATATCAATATAACTCATGTAGGTAAAGCCACACACCAAATTTCATTAATTTATTTTCATAATGAAGGCAGATAACCCGTTACTTATTCTCCATAAGAATAACATGGGGCTGAGTACGCAGGTTTGCTGCTATGGGAGCCTTGGGTAAAAAAGTGTCTTTTTGAGCAAATATCAATGGTCCACAACCAGATGAAGCCGTATACCAAGTTTCGTCAGTAAAGGTTCATAAATAAGCGAGATATAAAATTTTTATTTTTCTCCATAAGAATAACATTAGACAACGTACTGTGTTTAGCACTTTCAATATCTCGGTAACCAATTGACGTAGAGAAATGATCAAAATACCAAATTGTGTGTTTTTTTAAGATAAATCCAATGGGAAAAAATAAAATTTGACTATTTCCAAAATTATATGTAAAAAATTCAAAAAACCCATTTTTGGGGTACAAAACCCCCCAAAAATACCCCTTCGGATAGAGCGATCTGGCTGGTTTTCGAACTTGAAGTCATAAATGTTGCTTTACACGTCTATACCAAATTTCATCAAAATCGGATAATTTTTACGAGAGTTATCGTGCTCACGGACACACACATATATATATATATATATATATATATATATACAGTTTCGAACGAATGGTGTTTTTGGGGTCTGGGGACCTCAAAACGAAAAGTTATCATGGTCCCGGGCCTAGGTCTTACCATGCCGACTACGGTAATAGCTTCTTCCCTATAGGGGAAATTCGCTAAAAAGGATGCAATTTTAAAATTCAACTAAGGTTACATAACAAAATTGCTTGAATTTGAATTATAATTCACAGGTTTTATAGATATTGCAATTGATTTTAAATGAGCTAAAAGTGAAAGCCCTTGTGTTCTTCAAAAGTTCTTTAATTTCCCGGTACCTTGGAGTGATGAATTTTGATACCTACCATGATTCCTTAGTAATAAAAGAGGAAAATTAAAGAGTTTTCATAGCAATTTTATTTCGAGGCTCCGTCCCTCGAGCAGTGAAATTTTCAACGTTATTCTTATATATAATGACTGGATTATAAAAACAGATGTTACTTATTTTAAGTAGTTTATAAGGTTAGCCACATAATGCAACACACACAACTGTTGTAACATGTGAAACCGGGTGCTTTAGCAGTTAGTAGTTTATAAATAATTATTTTTGATATGTATCTGAGTTGTGGAATGACATGTTTAAGGGATGGAACTACAGACATAACTCGCACAGTCCACTTTGGAACTCCCACGGAATACCAGAAGGAGTGCTTCACCAGGGTGTTCAAGGGCCATGTTGCCCTTGCATCTGTTGTCTTTCCGGCTAAAATCAAGGTAGTTAAAACACAGTCCACCCCCCGTCACAGCAAACCTGCGTACTCAGCTAATTCCCAATGCATAATACATGTCTTAATACCACATAAAACCGCATACCAAGTTCCATAAAATATACTCACAAATAAGCGATATTTAACATTTTAATTATTTTCCATAAGAATAACATGTGGGCTGAGTATGCAGGTTTGCTGCTACCGGGATCATCGGTAAAAATTTATTTGTTGTGCAAATAACAATAGACCACAACTAGATGAAGCCTAATATTAAGTTTTGTTAGTACAAGTTAATAAATAAGCGAGATATAAAATTTGTCTTATTCTCCATAAGAATAACATTGGACAACGTACTGTGTTCAGCGCTTTCAATATCTCTGTAACCAATTGACATAGAGAAATGATAAAAAAATCAAATTGTGCGTTTTTTAAAGCTAAATAAAATGCTGAAAACTAAAATTTGACCTTTTAAAACATTACATGTAAAAACTTCAAAAAACCCATTTTTTGGGTACAAAACCCCCCCTAAATACCATTTTGGATAGTTCGATCTGTAATACGATCTGTTTTCGAACTTGAAGTTCCTTGCTTTACATGTTTGTACCAAATTTCATCAAAATCAGACCTTTTTTACGAGAGTTATCGCACCCACGGACACACACACACATATATATATATATATATATATATATATATATATATATATATATATATACACACAGTTCGAACAAGTTGTTTTTGGGGTCTGGGGGCAAAACGAAAAGTTATCATGGTCCCAGGTCTTACCATGCCGACTACGGTAATAGTTTCTTCCCTATAGGTGAAATTCGCTAATATTACTCTAGCTGATATTTTTTGATTTGTTTGAAGTTTTTTGAGCTTAAAGTTTTTGGGTTAGCTTTTTGGACAAAATACCCCCGTAGCAGCAAACCTGCGTACTCAGCGAATTTCCAATGCATATATATGTATCTTAATACAACATAAAGCCACATACCAAGTTTCATGTTAAGTAGTTTGGGGCCTGTATAGGCCCTTAAGCTCCAACACATTTTACTTTTGTTTTTATTTTTTAACATTGGTTGAACTTTCATTATGTTATATTAAATGGATTGTATATTAGTATAGTATGTAAACTGTTACACATTTTATGTTATGAAAGTATTTGTAATTATGCAAGATTCTGGACAAAGCACCGGTTTGCACTATCCTTTTGATGTAATGTCAAATGTTATGTGCTAATAAATTGATTTGATTTGATTTGATTTTGATTCATCAATAAACGTTTATTCATAAATAAACGATTTATGACATTTTAATTATTCTCTATAAGAATAACATGGCGGATGAGTATGCAGGTTTGCTGAAGCAAGGAACACAAAAAATGGGGTTTTAAACAAATATCAATATAACTCAAGTAGGTAAAGCCACATACAAAATTTTACTAATTTATGTTCATAATTAAGGGAGATAACACGTTACTTATTCTCCATAAGAATAACATGGGGGCTGAGTACGCAGGTTTGCTGCTACGGGAACTATCGGGCAAAAAATGTTTTTTAGTGCAAATATCAATAGACCACAATGATATGAAGCAATATACCAAGTTTCATAGGCGTAATTTCAGCATTTCGATTGGGGGCAGGGTTGTCCTTGGCCCGCCCTCCTATTATACACAATTTTATAACCCCCCCTTAAATCACCATTCCCGTAGAAAATTCGGGACTGTGGCTGGAAAAAGTAAGGTTCTGATACACGCACACAAACACACAAATACGATAGCATAGGATTATACCGGCCGCTCTTCCGCTCTTTTAGTCCCTTCCTAGTACTAGTGTACAGTGTACGTCATTCAATCAAGCTGACAACTTTTCATTTCATGAGTAAAACTCATGATTAATACACTTTGTTATAGTAAAAATAACTAGTTATCCTGTTGCTTGAATCCGAACAAGTTTGTACCCAAGAAACCATTTCTTCAGTTGTAAACAGACATTACAAAACATTAAAACGGACGATAACCACACGTACTTTCAATCAACAATAAGTTTAGTCTTCCGCCATCAGACAGCGGTTCCGAAAATTCAGCCCTTTACAGTAAAAGAGGACAGTTATTCACTTCTTGGAGCTGCTATAATTTGTGTGACAACAAAAATTGATTGACTTTTGTTTTACAATGTAAAACACCGAGTAGGCTAATAAATAATAAGGGGGTACTTAAACTTGTTTATTTGAAAAGTTCACAAATATGTTTATGGAATTAATACATAAACTCTATAAAACATGACAAATGTATATTTAATTAGGCCTATATCTAATTAGAACCTGCATAGATAATACCTTTGCGTAGGCACGAGCCGATATAATGTCTAGTCTAATTTATTTTAATTAAATAAGCCTGGCAAAATATATTTAGCAGTGAAAATAATGATTTGGTCAATTGTAACGAAAATACAGTAATAATATTTCTAGTTTACTAACGACGAGTGCTTTATATTGTTTTACAAGTGACAATAAACATCTTAAGAAAAGCAAAAAATGGGATTTTATTATTCTGTAAATTAGGTAAACGAGTTTTATGGTTCGCACGTAGCATGCTGGCGTGAGGGAAACGAATTTCCGAATGAAAAGCTTGAACAAGATAAAAACTGTGATAAGACATATTGTACTGAGTCAATGAATACAGAGTCATTGACTGTGTTTAAGTGATGCCCTTTCTTAAGATTCTGATACGTATTGGCAAATCTATGTAAAAATATCTTTAATTTGGCACCTCAAATGTTAAAATCCATCCAGCCGTTATTGAGTTTTGACTGTGAAGAAAAACCCCTACTTTATTAATATATAGGATATCAGACTATATTGTTAGTTATCTTGCATGTAGGCCTATCATAAAAACGTGAGTTTTGTTTACGAACAAGTTACTGGCTCCAGTAAAAATTGTATTCTAATATTAATCAATAAAAATACATAGTGTATTTATAAAATACTTATATGTTTAGTCACAAAACAATATTTTTTTGTTTGTTTTACACTATCTTCTAAAAAACAATATCTCGCGCATGCCGGTTGTCACTCTAAATTCTTGGTAAAAGTTAATGTTATAAAAAAGTATATTTATAGGTATAAAAATTAACAATAAATTATTAAAGTAGGCTATATATTTTTGAGAGCTTTTCTTAAAACATATTTAAATACCCCCGTCGCATTAAACCTGCGTACTAAGCGAATTTCCAATGCATAATATTTGTCTTAATACCACAAAAAGCCGCATACCAAGTTTCATAAAAATATATTCACATATAAGCGATTTTAATTATTCTCTATAAGAATAACATTGGTGATGAGTACGTAGGTTTGCTGAAACAAGGAACACAAACAATTGGTTTTTATGCAAATATAAATATAATTTAACTAGGCGAAGCCAAGTACCAAGTTTCATCAATATTCAATCATAAATAAGCGCTATATAACATTTTAGTTATTCTCCATAAGAATAACATGGAGGCTGAGTAAGCAGGTTTGCTGCAACAAGGAAAAAATTGGGTTTTATGCAATTCAATATAACTAAACCAAGTGAAGCTATATACCAAGTTTTATTAATTTATGTTCATAATTAAGGGAGTCATATTACATTCTACTTATTCTCCATAAGAATAACGGGGGCTGAGTACGCAGGTTTGCTGCTACGGGAATAATCAATAAAAAATCAATATTTTGTGCAAATATCAATATACCAGTACTACGTGAAGCTACATACCAAGTTTCATCAACATACATTCATAAATAATCGAGATATCAAATTTTATTTATTCTCCATAAGTATAACTTTGGACAACTTACTGTGTTTAGCACTTTGAATATCTCAGCAACGGTTGGGCGTAGAATCACAATTTAAATACCGAAATGATTGTTTTGTGGAACTGAACAGATTGGTAAAAGCAAATGTGAAGTTTACATTAAAATAAACTTAGGAAAAGCCAAAAACCTTTTGCCCATAAGATTAACATGGGAGATTTTATGAGTAGGTTTTTTGATTTTCTCCGCAACCACTTAACCTAGGTTAATAATTCAAAATACTATATTATTTTTTTTAAGCTCTATAGCATGGTCAAAACCAAAATTATGTTTTAAAAAAATTGTTGGGTGAAAATTGCAAAAAACTTATTTTTGGAAAATTTAAAACTCCCATAAACCCCCCTTCCCATGGTCCGATTTTTCTGGTTTTCGAACTTAAAGTCACGAATGTCATTTTAAACATTTGAGCCAAATTTCATCGAAATCGGACTTTTTTACTCAAGTTATCGCTTTCACAGGCAAATATAAATATATATACAGGGTGAATCTCGTAAGTTGCCCAGTATTGATTTCAGACAAACCGTTGGTCCTACGATGATGAAATAAAATTATTTCCCACTAAACCAACCCCAAGGAATAACGTAAAAATATTTTTAACGATTTTTAAATACAGGGTGTACCAGAAACTGAGGGTCACTAGTCCGAATCTACGAAATATCAAATACAAACGTATATCATGATATACATCAAATTAAAGCTCTTTTCAATCCAAACCATTTGGCGGAATCGGATTTTGATTATTATTGATTCATTTCAAAATGGCGGCTGTTTTTGTGAAAAAATTAGTATTTTTTTGAATACCCTGTATTTTTCTTAAAAATGCAGATATCTTGATTCTGATTCAAATATCGCATTCCTTATGAGCTAAGCTTTAATTTGATATGCAACACTTCAATATTATCTCAAAAACAAAAAGTTTCAAAAATATCAGTTTTTGAAAATATGTACATAGCCAAAACTCAAAAATTTCAAATAGCACCATATGTCAAATAGTATATCATTTTAAAGGCATTGCAATTCTAAGAAACTTTCAAATTTAAACCTTATGCGTATCTATTTTGGTTTTCGAGTTATCAACAAAAAACATGTTTTCCCACATTAAAACACATGTTATTTGTTAAACATGGTGGTAAAGGCTGGACCATAGTTCTATTACCACCATGTTTAACAAATAACATGCGTTTTAATGTGGAAAAACATGTTTTTTTTTGATAACTCGAAAACCAAAATAGATACGCATAAGGTTTAAATTTGAAAGTTTCTTAGAATTGCAATGCCTTTAAAGTGATATACTATTTGACATATGGTGCTATTTGAAATTTTTGAGTTTTGGCTATGTACATATTTTCAAAAACTGATATTTTTGAAACTTTTTGTTTTTGAGATAATATTGAAGTGTTGCATATCAAAATAAAGCTTAGCTCATAAGGAATGCGATATTTGAATCAGAATCAAGATATCTGCATTTTTAAGAAAAATACAGGGTATTCAAAAAAATACTAATTTTTTCACAAAAACAGCCGCCATTTTGAAATGAATCAATAATAATCAAAATCCGATTCCGCCAAATGGTTTGGATTGAAAAGAGCTTTAATTTGATGTATATCATGATATACGTTTGTATTTGATATTTCGTAGATTCGGACTAGTGACCCTCAGTTTCTGGTACACCCTGTATTTAAAAATCGTTAAAAATATTTTTACGTTATTCCTTGGGGTTGGTTTAGTGGGAAATAATTTTATTTCATCATCGTAGGACCAACGGTTTGTCTGAAATCAATACTGGACAACTTACGAGATTCACCCTGTATAGGTAGATAATTATATATATGGATATTTATATACATATATATAAATTTGAACGAATGGTGCTTTTGTCATCTGGGGACCTCAAAACAAAAAATTATTATGGTCTTGGGCGTAAGTCTTACCATGAGACCTACTGTAATAGCTTCTTCCCTATAGGGGAAATTCGCTAAAAACAAGAACATTTAATGTTAGTAAGAATTAATTGTTTGCAATTTTGTCTAGGTAGCAATAGAATTGGATTTCTTAAATTCGGCGAGAGCGATGGAATTGTTATTTATATCGATAATTCTGGGACTTTTCCTATATCAGTGTTGGAAAATCCTCTGGTGTAGTGTTAACATAAAAAAACTATAAGTAAAGATAAAATAAATATCGATCGAAAAGTTAGTCTTAAAACAAAAAAACTGTTCAATATTTATTTCCTAACACATATTTCAAGTACATTTTTATAGCGCTTACCCCCACCTATGCAGAAGCGAAATTAAATAAACGAATGGATAAGTATATCTCTTCATGAGCACGTGAATTCCAAATTATACTGTTGCGTTTGTATGGAATTTTCAAATAAATAAGTTTACCTACGAAATAGTAAATTCAGCTATAAGTAGTAATTATTATATTATTGTTTTGAATGGTAAACCAATATTTAAACCCGTTCATTAAGCATTTGGTTTTGCGAAATAATTCTTTGTAGGCTTGTTAATTGCATACGACAAGCAATTCCACTAAAAATAACTATAATCATCGACATATTAAAATAATAAATGCAAAAGGTTTTAAGTTTATCTAATTGCCTTTGAAATATTTATATTAAAATCTAAAGTAGTTTAATTATACTAAATATTAATGTTTATTAAGTTAACTCTGGAATCTTATTCCATAACTCACAATAAATTTCACAATTCAAATATGTAAACGATAACTAGAAGTGTTCTCTTGAAACGTAATGAAACGACTGGCTTGAATCCGAGTATCCGAGTATCCGAGGACGAGAATGATGGGAATCGAAATGGAAGTACCTATTTTTATCTGGTAAGTTGAGAAGTAAAAATATCAGTTAAATTTGGATTAATATCTCCATCTAACAATGAACAAGAGGAGACCGGAAGGTTATTGTTATGTTGTCCGCACCACTCGGCGACCCGTGTACCAAGAAATCTGTTGTTCGCCAGGGGAAAAAGTCAGACTGTACGGTTCATGATTTTAGTCGATTTGTTTCAAATTATCAAGTATTTAACTACTACAATAACTTAAGTTACATTGAATAATGTTCCCGTTACAAAATTATAAAAACTAAAACTGCTATTTTTAAAAAAAGCTAAAGATTATGTCTTATTTATTACAAAATAATAATTGTAATCGTATTTTTCATACACTTTTAATTTGTTGTTACTTCCTCTAAATTATTGGGGGGGCAACTGCCCCCCCGTGCCCCCCCCCCCTAAATTACGCCTATGCCAAGTTTCATTAGGATAATTTGATAAATAGCGAGATATACAATTTTTCTTATTCTTCATAAGAATAACATTGGACAACGTACTGTGTTCAGCACTTTAATATCTCTGTAACCATTTGACGTAGAGCAATGATCAAAACACCTAATTGTTTGTCTTTTGGGAAAAACTAAAATTTAACTTTTTTAAAAATGATATGTAAAAAACTCAAGAAATCCATTTTTGAGTTACAAAACCCCCCAAAATACCCCTTCGGATAGGTCGATCTGTCTAGTTTTCGAACTTAAAGTCATAAATGCTGCTTTACACGTTTGTACCAAATTTCATCAAAATCGGACCTTTTTTAGGAGAGTTATCGCACCCATGGACACACACACACACACACACACACACACACACACACACACACACACACACACACACACACACACACACACACACACACACACACACACACATATATATAAGTATAAAAACATGAAAATAACCATGAATAACCATGAGTACCCTGTTTAATACATTTTTTAATTATAATTGCACTAACATGTTTCGACTTAAAGTCATGGTCACAGTGCTAATTCATAATGGGCTAAACTAACTCTTGGTGTTATCAACAAAAACGTAAATATAAGCTTATGATAATAGACAGCTGTTTTACTTTTCCATATTGGTGCAAGCGTTTTGAGTCTGTTCTTATATTTATAATTTTATTAAAAATTGGGTTGTTTGATTGAATTTGCATAGTATTTAATATATTATCTCTGTCTTTCTTTTGGCTTTGGTATATATGAAATTCTTCTTTTATGTCCATTTTATGTCCCTTGTTAACAATGTCAAGAATTGACATGTTCTCATTGCAGTTCTTACAAGTATGGTCTGTTTTTAAGACATGGTCAGCGAAGGCAGATTTTTGGGTTGTCCTATTATTTGACTTGATTGCCTGAATGTGTTCACTGAACCGTCGTTTGAAGCTTCTTCCAGTTGGACCAACATAGTATTTTGGGCAGTCACTGCAGGTGATTTTGTATATGCCAAATTTTTCATATTTATTTTATATACTTTTATTATTATTGTTAGAGAGCTTATGTATGAGATGAAATGAATTGTTTCTGGTTCTGAAAGCCAATTAGTAGTTAGATTTTTCAAAGGTTTTTCTAACAGCCTTGTTCATATTAGCACTGTAAGGTAAGCATAAGTATTCTTCTTTGGACTTTCCTACTTGTATATTTTGTTTGTTTCTCTTTATTTGCTTCCTTACCATGTTATCTATTAACTTTGTACTATATCCGTTTAGCTTGGCTATTGTTTTAATTCTTTTTTTTTCGTTGTAATCTTGTTTATTCATAGGGATCCTCAACATTCTATTAAATATTTATTTTATATACTTTTATTATTATTGTTAGAGAGCTTATGTATGAGATGAAATGAATTGTTTCTGGTTCTGAAAGCCAATTAGTAGTTAGATTTTTCAAAGGTTTTTCTAACAGCCTTGTTCATATTAGCACTGTAAGGTAAGCATAAGTATTCTTCTTTGGACTTTCCTACTTGTATATTTTGTTTGTTTCTCTTTATTTGCTTCCTTACCATGTTATCTATTAACTTTGTACTATATCCGTTTAGCTTGGCTATTGTTTTAATTCTTTTTTTTCGTTGTAATCTTGTTTATTCATAGGGATCCTCAACATTCTATTAATCAACGAGTGGAATGTGACCATTATGTGTTGCCACGAGTGATTAGAACTTGCTGGAATAATGAGGTTATTTTGGCTGGGCTTTCTGACAATTTTAAAAGTATGGTTATTGTTTTCTTTCCTAATTTAAATATCTAGAAAGTTTATTTCAGATTTCTGAATTTCCATTGTGAATTTAATAGAGGTAGAAATAGTGTTCAAATATGTTAACAGTTCATCAGGTGTATATTCACCATTCTTGAACAAGCAAATAATGTCATCCACATGTCGGTGCCAGTAAATTATTTTACTTTTGAATGGATTAGAGTTATTCATTATTTTTGTTGTTTCTAGATGCTGCATATACAAATTAGCTAAGAAACCTGATAAGGGTGAGCCCATAGCTAGTCCTTCTGTTTGTTTAAAAAATTGGGATTCATATTCAAAGTAATTTTGCTCTACCGCTACTTTAGTTAGGGACCCAGATAGCAACAACAGTTTTTTTTAAACGTTTTAAAAACTTTCCTTTTTAACTGAAGAAGTTTGCAAAAAACCTTACATTGCAAACATGAAATTTTTTTAAATATTTATCGCAAACTTCCTATTCCCCCTATGTAGAACTTTCTGAAAACTTGCATAGGAAACTTTCTGATAATTTCCATCAAAAGCTTTCTGAAAACTTTCATCGGATGCTTTTTGAAAAATTCCATTTGAAGCTTTCTGAAAACTTGCATTATAAGCTTTCTAAATAGATTTATTGGAAGATGTCTGGTAATTTTCACTGTAAGTCTCATCTTGTTAACTTTTATCACAAATTTTATGTAATGGTCGTCAGTATAACCTGTACAATGATTAGCACTTTATTACAAACAAGTTTAATTGACTTAGTATAAATAGATAACCATAATTTTATCTTAAAAACTGATAAAGTTATAAACAATTTAAACCATAGAAGTGGAAATGGGGAGTTTTCAGAAAAACAACTTTAAAAGTTCCTACTAAAACAAAACATTTAATTAACATATTTAAGACATGTATAAAACTCATAATAAAAGTTAAACATATATATTACTGTAAGATTATGTTTAGTTTCTTACAAAAGAGAAACGTACACATAGTTAAAGTTAATTCCTTAAAAGGAAAATACATATTACATGTGAACAAATCGTAGATTCCAGTCACTTGTTCTTATTAGCTGGTAGCACTGTTTTGCAGTCAGCCGATGTGATGTTTCTTTATTCATTCATCGGTTCTAATCGACGGCGATTGACCCTTGTCTGGGGTTGGTTTAAACACCCCATAATCCCCCCTTTATAACCGTGTCAACTGTCCCTTTATGCATCGTCTGTACAGCACCTGTAGGAGATATGATCAGTGTACAACAATTAATCTCTGAGGGTAATATAATTGACACAGCATTACAGAATTTGTGTACAGATTTTAAAAAAAATTCAACATTTCACATTCTAAAAATTCCCTATTGTCGTTTGCAGACTTATCAGTATAAGAGTTTATCATTAAGGTTACAAAACTTGTGTCAAGAATCAAAACCACTAATTCAGTGGCTGAACTCAATAAGCTACGCTCCGCTAGATTGGCACGCTTATTTAGTAGGTACTATTAGAAGATGTGCCGAGTATAAATAATTTTGTATTTGGGTATGAAGGGCTATGTATGCGCTTTTGGCTCTCAAAGTTTACATGTTATCCTTATGGGAATATGCGTTCTGCTTTTCATTTAATAAACAGCTGAGTTATTCAAATAAATATGTAGCACAACAGCAAGAACAGATGATTCATAAATAAAAAATATAACTGACTACTGGAATGGTATCACACTGTTCTCTTACCCGTTTTAACTTTACATAAAAAGAAATTAAACTTATTTGTGAGTGGGGGAGGATGAGGGACGGGGAGAGGATGATGTGGAGAGGTTTCAGGCATAAATAAAAAGGCTAGTGATTGCTGGAATGATAACGCCCTTGTGCTATCCGTTTTAACTCCACATTAAAAACATTTCCTGGTGGTGATGGTGGGGGAGGGGAGGGGAGGGAGGTAGAGAGAGAAAAATAAAGAGAGAGAGAGATAGCTTAGGGCAACATAACCCACTAGATATTAAACTAATTTTAGTTTTTCAAAAATTCGTCAACTATATATTCAAATAATATTTGGTCGAATTTCGACCATTGGGCGGTCTCTAGTATCTAATAAAAGATGAGTAACAAGTATAAACCCTTACCGTGAACCAATTTACAAATTTTTGATGTTACAAAAGGTCGAGACTTTTCCTCCTTTACTCCTTTATTCCCCGTATACGAGAATTTAGTAGTTAACTCGTCACCCATCAGTCTCTTCATTATGTTTATTGTTAAACATTTTGCATTTTGATAATAGCTCTAGAGCATTGTGTTGGTAATGCTTTATGCTTGCAGTGGGGGGATTATGCTGCACATACTAAGTTGATGGAATGAGTGAGTTAGGATTGATAAAACTCTTATAAATATCCATATATAAGACAGCATAGTGTATTTTTTTAAAATACATATTATATTATATATTGATAATATTTATGATAGAACGCTGCAAAGTGGCTCAACAGTTTTGGTTAATAAGATACTGTTGTTTTGTATACTTTTATTTTCCATGTGGGGCATTGTAAGCACTTTTAGGCCCAGAAACTTCACAAATTTTGATTTAAAATTTCTAAAAAGGGGATTAGGGGTTTCCGATTTTTTTGCGCAATGAAATTGACCAAGGGATTACAAAAAGGGAAACCAGGCAAATGTTAGACCGCTAGAGTGCAAATACACACACACACATATATGTAGCCTATGTATACATATACAAATTCATTGCAAGGCCCCTGAACACGAAGTAGGTTGTTTAAAACGTATATATATATATATATATATATATATATATATATATATATATATGTATTAACGTCTTGAAGGACCCCTTTAAACGTGAAATGAACTTCTATGATGGTTTAGTGCTTAAGTCTCACTGTGCCGTGCCGGACATGCTAATAGCTCACTTTTCCATAGGAAATTTGGTTAAAAATACTTAAATTTAAACAAATACTGTTTGGACATCAAAACAAAGAGGTAGGGACCGTCATAAATCTTTCCCCATTTTTGGAACACCCCCTAAAACCACCAAACCGGGTTTCATTAAAAATAATTCAGTACTATAGGGCCAATACCTTTTCTGTTTAGACCTACTGTATTATATTTTATATGACTGCTTGGTTTACATTTATTAAATTTAAGCCTATAACGTTTAGATTATTATTGCTATTTAAATTAGTTAACAATCAACCCCCCCCCTCCAAGAACATCATCCTACCGTTATCTTCAATCTGTGCCCCAACCCCCCTATTTTCAGATGACATAATTTATGGAGAGCCCTTTTCAGATTTGGGTTTAGGTCTAGCGATAATGGATTACTTCCATATATATACCTATAGGAAATTGTTAAAATGAGTATCGCTGTTCTGGGTCTAATAGGTTGCCATTAGAACAAATTAAATTGTGGGATCTCATGTACAGTAGTTAATTTGAAGAGTTTCCAAAAGGAGGTCTATGAGCAATGCCTAATGATAATAATAATTTACTTACAAATTTTGCCTGCACATTTCGGGTTTCTTGTAACTTTCTCCAGGCTGTTAAAATCTTCAATTGTCTTAAGGGGAAGACAATCAATGAGATAAATCTTATCTCTGTCTTCATCGTCTTCATGATAATTTGCTGGTATGTTTCGCTCCAAGCTGGTTAACCGGTCCTTTACTTTTGTCATTACATTATGCACTTTAGCGACAGTAGATTGTATTCTTAGCATGACCTTATAAAGCTGGTGACCTACAACAAAGAACATTGATTCAACAAATAACATTTAAATACATTTTATGGTAGCCAGACTATAGACACCGAGCTTTGATTGAGTACAAAAATTGCAGTAATACCCCTTATTAATTAAAAAAATATTAACTCCTCTAGAAGGTGGGTGAATTCGCTTCTCTCATTCTTCTTTATTAACATAGAAGTTCTTAATTAGAGTCCATTATGTAACTAATTTCAAATAAAGTATACAAAATTTGAAAACAATTTGTGTGCAGCGGTGTACATGCTATGGCTGGATATATAGATTTACATAAACATACAGACCAGAGAAACAACAAATCTTTATGTCCGCTAACACATGTATCCACTAATTTATTCAGTAAACATTGAATAGGCTATCAGGTTTTCACACACAATGTTATATTTTACCCCAACAAAATAGCATAACATAGTTTCAATAACAAATCCCAGTGGATAATTTTTAATTTGGAGTTACGAAGGACTAACTTAGATTAGCAAACAACTGAGCCTAATCCAACATTTCTGAGAATGTGAAATCCTGGACAGGTAAAACGTCATCATCTAGGCCTACATCAGGCATATATAACTAAAAGTTGGGAATTCTAGCGGGCTTGACTGTGGGTTGTGCACATTGGTTGTGAATTTAAAGTTGGATGGGAGGGCAATGATGTTCAGAATCAGATTCCTCACAAACTGGTAATACATCGTGTGGTAGGCGGTAGGCCTACATTTTATCCCCACCCCCGGGTAGATTCACTTTAAAAAAATTTTAATCTGTTTTCTCTGACAACTAGCTGTCAAATCCATAAAGGGCTTTCTGCCAGACATAATATTTCCTAGGCCTAATCTATATACAAAAATACCCCCGTCGCAGCAAACCTGCATATTCAGCGAATTTCCAGTGGAGTATAATGTCTTAATACTACAAAAAGCCACTTACCAAGTTTCATAAAATTATATTCACAAATAAGCGATATATCCAATTTTAATTATTCTCCATAAGAATAACATTGGGGCTGAGTATGCAGGTTTGCTGCAACAAGGAACACAAAAAATGGGTTTTTATGCCATAAAACCCATATTGGGTATTGGGTTATATTGGGTTGGTATCAATATAACTCAACTAGGTGAAGTCGTATAACAGTTTTTATTTATTTATGTTCATAATTAAGGGAGACAGAGCATTTAATTATTCTACATAAGAATAACATGGGAGCTGAGTACGCAGATTTGCTGCTACGGGAGCCTTTGGCAAAAAATTGTTTTTTTAGCAAATATCAATAGACTACAACGAGATGAAGCCATATACCAAGTTTCGTCAGAATATGTTCATAAATAAGCGAGATATACAATTTTTCTTTTCCTCCATAAGAATAGCATTAGACAACGTACTGTGTTTAGCACTTTCAATATCTCGGTAACCAATTGACGTAGAGGAATGATAAATACCAAATTGTGTGTTTTTTTAAGCTGAATCCAATGGTTTTGACTATTTCAAAAATTACATGTCAAAAATTCAAAAAACCCATTTTTACGGTACAAAACCCCCCAAAATACCCCTTCTGATGGAGCGATCTTGCTGGTTTTCGAACTTAAAGTCATAAATGTTGCTTTACACGGTTATTCAAAGTTTCATCAAAATCGGATCATTTTTACAAGAGTTATTGTGCTCACGGACACACACATATATATACTCGCTTCGCTCGCTGGGGGCTCCGCCCCCAGACCCCTGTGGGGGGCTTCGCCCCCAGTTCGCTGTTTGGCCACAGTTTAATGGAAATTGGTCCAAATTCTTTTTAAGACCTAAATTCTACAACCAATCCAAGGCTTTGATTATTTTAAAGGGTTTAACCTATAAAAATCTGGCCATATGCCTGTTCATAAATACTAGTTGGCATGGAGACTTTGTATGTTCAATTTTAAGCCTCCGTGTATTAACTAAGTACTTGAAAAAATTAATAACCTTAACTGATGTATAATGTAGCCTTTATAAGGCGTCTTTTGAACCTTATAAGGAATACGACCACCATTAACAACCTGAAATACTATGACTTTGGGTAACTACAAGCCTTCTGCAACAAATATGACATGATTTATAAGGGATTTTACCCTCGACAGAGCGCAACATAAAAAATATACCCGAAAAACACGAAAAAATCTATAAACCTATAAGACTTTGGTTTTTTGTTTGTTTAAGATATTTAATCTGGGCGTGGGAGTGTTGCTTGGTACTAATTGTAATGTAGGAATACTGTGTGATAAATATTAGGCCTCTAAGTTCTATATTAGAGCGAAAAACCATTAAAAACCACAAAAGAATCTTAGAAAAAAGCTTAAATTAAAAAAATCTAGCGCTACCTAAGGGTGAAGGGGATGAGATACGGCAAAATGTCATAGAACTAAAGTTGTAGTTCGTCTAAAATCCGTGACACCTGGTGGTCTTCGTTTTTCGATAGGACAACCCATTCGGCCGCTAGAGCTCAAATAAAAAATACTACATTTTGATTTTGTATTCCCAAATTTTCTTTTTGAGATAGTTCAAACTAAAAATAGAAGGATTTGGGAGGAAAAGGTGCAACGAACACGCAAGCCATATATCACGATCCTAGTTTCTGTGAAGAGGTAAGGACCATGACACTATTGTGAGCCAGGCACAACACTGTACCTGAAGGATTACCCAGAGAGCTAGACTGAAGGTTCCACACCTCTTGGGCCAGGACCATTTGGACTTCTGGTATGTGGAAACTTCCATTTGATGTACAGGTCGTTAGGCCCCATTTCAAGAGGAATTAAGAGAATAACAGATAAGGGAAAGTAGAGAGCCCCCTTATAAGAAATAAAATATAAGGTATTGAAATTCTGAGCTTTTACCATGACAGGTACCTCTACGAAAATAATTTATTAAATAAAACACTTTTTTAAATACCACATTTTTTTAACGGACTAAAACGTATAAACTAATTTATCTTGAAAATAAATTAGATGAATTAGATTAGATTTTTAAGACCCTTATAGATTGTCTTGAAAATTTGTGATTATGAATATTTAGTAGCTATGAAAATACTTGTAAGATTTAAAACAAGATTTTTGTGTCTTCTCTCTCAAGCCAAAGGGGATATATGAATAAATATTTATTGTAATTTTATACTTATATAAAATCATTGTGAGATGCTGAAATTATAAGTCCAACCTTGCCCAATAAAATATTTACCTAAGATGTGACAGTTGAAAGGAATGCCTAAAAAATGATAAGTGAGTGGTATGTGGGAAGTGGCTTTTTGGGCATTAAATCTTGATTATAGCTAATCATCCAAGCTTGGGTTTGATGAGCTGTTGTATTGTATGTTATAGGGCAATTACCTGGACACCCTGGCTCGACACTCGCTATGGTCCGTGGGGCTGAACTACATGCATGGCACGGGCCACGGCATAGGCTCCTACCTCAATGTGCATGAGGGGCCGATGAGCATCTCCTGGCAGCCCTACCCCGATGACCCAGGCCTGGAGGAGGGAATGTTCCTCTCCAATGGTACTTTGAATACTGTTAAAAAAGGCTATTTTCTGTTAAAATCAGTTGTTTATGTTACATTTTGTTTTAGTTTTAAAATCAGTTTTATATTTAAAAATTGGATATAAATATTATACTTGTGTGATTTTTGCTTGACTCGTAACAACATAACATGGTCAGGACAATTTAAAACATGGTCCCATGGCTCCTTCAAGAACTACCAATCTACCATTCCTCATTTTTAGTTATTGAACCTTTTTTATTTCTTAACAATTTTCTTTTTTTATAAAACCTGTTTCAACAACCAAAACGATTTCTTGCATCAATGTTTTACTCAACCCTTTATAAGGTTCTTGACTCAATTATTGAGGATTTTCCCACTTTTCAAATGGTCTAGAACTCTTGCAATAAAGTGTGATATTTCCTATTTTGTTATGATAAAGAGTAATGTTTAAAATAACACTTTTTAATTGATCTTCGATCTTAAATTTGTCTTTGGATTGAAGCCTTGCTTTGCCATCCTTTTGGTGATCAAACCTCTTTTTAACTATTAATTTAAACTATGCGTCATTCTGAAACATTTAAGATTTTTTTGCAGCTTGGGATAGGTTGAGTTAATATCACCTGTCATTCTTGGAAAACATATATATTTTTGTGAGACATGTAAAAGACTCTCCGTGAGAAATATTTAATAATTTAATTTACAATGACAGTTATTACTGTTATCAAAAACAACATATTAGCTCATCACTATTTTTTTCTCACCAAAGGTAGTTTATGAATACCCCGCCTCGCCTGTATCTTGTTTTTGCATGACTAGAATAATTTTGTAGGGATGGAGGTCTGCCTTAAGAATTTTTTAGGAATGGAGGTCTGCCTTTTCCACCCCTATATACGGAAAATTGTTTCACATGGGACGCTGTTAAAATAATTCCGCTTTACTAACTCCCATAATTTTAGTAACATAAATATTCTTTAATAGTAACAACCTTGTGTAATATATAGACACTCAACAACTGTTTTGAATTTGTTAAAATCATTTATTAGTTTCGTTTTTAAGAGAGGTAGAGGTATATTTTAACTTATTCAGAACTCAAATTCCTATGTTTAAGGCTGCATTTTCAAAAAGATTTATGTGTTTTTTTTATTATTGAATTATTAAACGATCTCCTGAATTACAACTTTATGAAACTATTAAATGTAGACTTATTTTGAACAGCACAACAATAAAAAGTTGTTTATTTGAAATGATTACTCAGTATACAAAATAATATTAGACCTATTGTATAAAATGTTAAGTAATCCAACATATTAATTACAATGTTATTAAATTTAAAAGTTTTTATTTTTTGTTGTGAAAGTACTGATAATTCCATTGCTTTTTAGAACCAGGATACTATGAAGATGGACAATTTGGAATTCGTATTGAAAACATCCAAAGGATTATTCCTGCAAAAACAAGATACCAGAAGAAGGATTTCCTCGGATTTGAGGTTGTCTCTCTAGCCCCAATCCAAGTCAAATTGCTAGAACCCAAGCTTCTGACTAAGGAAGAGGTTAGTTCAGTTTCCCTGATCTGAAGTATTAAAACAACAATGGCTTTCATGGCCTTATAAGAATAAAAGATTTTTGTTAAGAATGTGCCCTTTATAAGAGTTTTAATTATAGAATGACCAGTAAAGGCAGGTTTTCCTAGCTGCCGAATAATGTTGCTTTTAAACGCTGCCGTATTTGGCACTGATGTAATACAAAGTAGTAGTCCAATTTCTTTTCCTGGCTGCCGTATTCCGCAGCGACTCTTCGTTGCAGCGGGCTGCGAGACAGGCGACTGCTCTTTAAGCAGCGATTTAGATGTGAATGTGTTGGTCGTGGTTGACTTTTTTTCTCTGTGAATATTTTTTAATTGAGTAGACGTGTATTCTCTCTATTTAGTTTTGGTTGATTTCAGTCTCTTTCGCTATATCAATGCAATCTAAAAATCAACATACTAGGACAAGCAAGTTAATTGATCAAATAAAAATAACAATAATTAATAATAAATAATTGGTATTAATAAGTCAGTTTAATAACTTTTTATTGTTAATTTTGTCATGAAGAACATGACATTTTTGTGGAATGCCGCTGCTCCAGATTTTAAGAATGTCTTGAAAAGAGACATGCTATGGAATAAAATGGGAATAAATTAAATTACTAAATAGAAATGCCTTGTTAACGCAACACCCATCCAAGTTAATCTGATCATGTGTCAATCAAAAATATTGCTTTAAATTTGGTCTAGCCGTCTAGAAGTGTTTGGTAATAGGCCTTCCCCTACACCAAGTATGGAGCCTAGTAAATACAGTGCTTGTTTTTTTTCTGTTTGAGCCTTTTCCCCCTATAGGGAAGAAGCTATTACCGTAGGTCTCATGGTAAGACTTAAGTCCGAGACCATGATAACTTTTTGTTTTAAGGTCCCCATATGCCAAAAACATTATTTTTCAAATTTATATATTTATGTATTTATTATTAGATTGAAAACAAAATTTAAATTAATCCAACCTCTTTACAAACGAGTCTATGGATCCTCAAGACCTTGAATCATTAACGCAAAACCATTTCCTCAGGGAAGCATTTGAAATCCCTATTGTCGAAGACAAACTCTGCAAGAAACAACTTGCATGTGTGAAATCCCTCCTCAATAACTTTTGGAAGTGCTCATTTTATCTCCCTTGCTTGACCAGGCGGTGTAAATGGCAAAAGCTGAAACACCGAAAATTGGGGACTTAAACGCTCTGCTAGCCGTAAAACACAGAACACAGTAAATCCAATGGGATTCAAAAATACGCAACCAAATTCAGCAGGGTTGTTTAGAAGCTAGAAAAAACCTCCTTAAGTGGTGATATCAGTGGTCAAATTGTTTCAGGTAGAGTGGCTTAACCGATATCACAGTGAGGTGAGAGAGAAGTTGACTCCGCTGCTGCTCAAGTCGGGACACAACGAGGCAGTCGAGTGGCTGCGCAGAGAAACTGAGCCCATCGGCTGATGTGAGTCCTCTCGACCCTAGAATACTGAGCAACTGAGCGTATAACATAAACAAATTGTATATGTTTAGACATGAAGTAAAATGTAATATGTCTTATTTAAAACAATGTATTACTAATCCGCTTTCCTTTCAAAACGCCAATGAGTCACCGTTTTCTAAGTTTTAGCAAGTAAAAAGTTTTTCACCTGTCAAGTGTTCAACGATAAATGATGTCATCAGTTTTTGCCTTCTTTAGCCCCAAGTCCCTATTACCATCCTACCGTCTTAGCTATAGGCATCAAAATTATGTCATATTTGACCGAGTTACAAAATATTTACGCAACATACTAAATGATTGTTTGTGGTAAGCTCTATGCTACATGGGACGGTACTAACGTTTGAAATAATGAACACTACTTCTAATTACATAGCTTGTCAGAGAAGTAGCACAAGTTCCAGGTCAAAATAAGGATCCAATATTCTCATTTTTATTAAATCAGACAAGTTAAATGCTGTTTTTAGCGAATTTCCCCTATAGGGAAGAAGCTATTACCGTAGGTCTCATGGTAAGACTTAAGCCCGAGACCATGACAAATTTTTTTTAAGGTCCCAAGATGACTAAAACACTATTCGTTCAAATTTATATATATGTATATATATATCTATATATATATATATATCTATATATATATAGAGGTTAAGTATATAAGAAAGTTAAGACGCTGTGAACATGGCATTATAGCCGAAACACGTGTCAGCAGAATAAAATGAAATTAAAAGGGTACTCAGGTATTTTAAATCTATTTAGAATTATAATTATAGTAGCCCTATTAAATGAACTGAAAATATCAATATATATATATATATATATATATATATATATATATATATATATGTGTGTCCGTGAATGCGATAACTTGAGTAAAAAACGTCCGATTTTGATGAAATTTGGCTCAAATGTGTAAAGTGACATTTATGACTTTAAGTTCGAAAACCAGAAAAATCGGACTATGGGAAGGGGGGTTTATGGGGGTTTTAAATTTTCCAAAAATCAGTTTTTTACATTTTTCACCCTAAAATTTTTGAAACAGTTAATTTTGGTTTTGACCATGTTATAGAGCTTAAAAAAACAAATAATATGGTATTTTGAATTATTAACCTAGGTTAAGTGGTTGCGGAAAAAATCCAAAAAAACATGCTCATAAAATCTCCCATGTTAATCTTATGGGAAAAAGGTTTTTGGCTTTTCCTCAGTTAGTTTTACTTTAAACTTCACATTTGCTTTTACCAATCACTTCAGCTCCACAAAACAATCATTTTGGTGTTTAAATTGTGATTCTACGTCCAACCGTTGCAGAGATATTCAAAGTACTAAACACAGTACGTTGTCCAATGTTATCCTTATGGAGAATAAATAAAATTTGATATCTTGATTATTTATGAATGTATATTGATGAAACTTGGTATGTGGCTTCATGTTGTACTGGTATATTGATATTTGAACAAAAAACAAATATTTTGTTGGTTGTCCCCGTAGCAGCTAACCTGCATACTCAGCCCTAATGTTATTCTTATGGAGAATAAGTAAAGTTTTATATCTCCCTTAATTATTAACATAAATTAATAAAACTTAGTATGTAGCTTCACCTGGTTGAGTTAAATTGATAATTGCATAAAAACACATATTTTGTGCTCCTTGTTGCAGCAAACCTGCATACTCAGTCCTATGTTATTCTTATGGAGAATAAATAAAATGCTATAGATCATTTAGTTATTAATTTATTTTTATAAAACTTGGTAAGTGCCTTTATGTGGTAGTGAAAAACATATATATTCATTGGAAATTCGCTGAGTACGCAGGTTTGCTGCGACGGGGGTATTTTTTTATATTTAACTTTTAATTAAAATAGTGTCAAATCAGGAGTGAAAATAGTAAATACACTTTTCTTAAATTTTTAATGACTGAGTATTTTGTTCTTTAATTTGATCAAAGTTTTTTGATTATTACTAATGAAATTGGTTCAAATTTATATGTCAAAGATAAAAAACCCATGAACATTTTTAAAATGTCCTTGCTGTTATTATCAGTTTCCATTGCAATCTGTTCCTATTGGCAGCATATCTAAGACGATTAAGGGTAATTTAATCGTCCCTTTTACAAGCAGAAGAGAGCTTTTTTAAACTGATTCTCGGAGGTTTTTTTTTGCAGAGGCAATTTTTTTTAACTGGGTCTAAACTGCAAAAACATTTTACAATTTTTAAAAATGATTTTTTTAAACTTATACAGTCAACTCCCGATTATCCGGGGTAATAACCGGTTGGAGGGTCACGGATAACCCAAAACCACGGTTAAAACAAAGGGATTCAATAAATTGAATATTACAAATATAATAAAGGTTTATCAACATTTTTATACTACAATATTGTGTTTTAATGTTATTTAAGATATATTTATGTAGATTAAATACTTTTGAAAATCATAAAATTGTGATAACATCTACGAACAACCAAGATAATAATAGTTAATACTAGCAATGGTTGATAGCAGTAAATACTATCCAAAACACTGAATGATATTTAATAGGTTAAGAATCTCTATTAACCGAACTCTCTAAACTACACCGAACAGTATGCTAATTAATTCCGCAATGGGGGGAAAACCCAATGAAGGTAAACAATGGCGGGAAGGGTGATTGAGATGTTTATATTTTTAGACGTCCGCGCCCGACCGTCCGTCTGTCTATCCGTCCATCACTGTGGGTGAACAGCAGCGGAAAGGGTGATTGTTTTGAGATGTTTCTAATTTTATTGAAATTGCTAAACACAGTACGTTGTTCAATGCTATTCTTATGGAGAATAAGAAAAAAATTATATCTCCCTTATTTATGAACGTATACTAACGAAACTTGGTATACAGCTTCATCTGGTTGTGGTCTGTTGTTATTTGCACAAAAAAAGGAATTTTTACCGATAATTGCCGTAGCGGCAACCTGCGTACTCAGCCCTCATATTATTCTTGTGGAGAATAAGTAAAATGTAATGTCTCCCTTAATTATGAACATAAACTAATACATAAACTTAGTAGTGTGGAAAGGGGACTTTTGGCTCACTTGATTTATGGCTTCCGGTCACGTGACCGGAAGCGCTGCGTCATGAAAGACGTCATCTGAGGCTGAGCCAGTGACGTAGGCGGTTTCGTGACGTAATGAGTGAAAGGTTAAAGTTCAAGGTCACGGGGAGGTAATTTTAAAAAAGTACTACCACGCACGCGTAAAATCCGATTGTGATTCGATAGTTAATCGATAAGAAATATCGAATGAAAACAATCGAATGAAGCAATCGAATGATACGAGTGCGAGGTAGTACTATTACAAATATTACTTTATTTTATTTACAATAATTCATGTTTACAATAGTTCCCCGTTGTTCGTTGTCATCGATGTTGTTGATCCGGACGAGTTGCGGCCATCACTTCGCTTTCTGATGAAAGACGGTAGATATTTCGATTCCTGCGCAGAGTCCATGTTGTTTTTTGATGCGTAAAGTTCCAAAGATAAATCGTAACCGGACGCAATGAGAAGTCTTAACTCTTCATTAAAAACCTCGAGGTCTTGGAAAGTCGCCAGATGAATAGAGTCATAATGAATACACCTAATTTTGATGGACATTTTAACAGAGAGCTCGAAGTACACTGGTCAAGAGCCGGAGGTGTACTGACTATTCGCTAGCTAGCGTTTTGGTATCAAACAAAATGGTGGGGGTAAAAGTGTGGTTGGGCGGAGCAGATGGCGGACGGCAGATGGCAGGCGGCAGGTGGCAGCTGGTGCGAGGCAGATGGTTGCTACTACATCCACCATCATTAGTCAAACCCTATTAGGGATGACATTATTGCTTCTGCATCAGAAGATATTGTGCTAGAAACTTCATGTACTTGTATTTCATCATTTGTATTGTCAGCTTGCTCAATATTAAAAGAAGAACATGTGGAAGAAACAGTAGTGCCTTGTATTTGCGAATCCATGTGAACTATGCAAGAGCCGCAGGTATACTGAAGTGATACAATCATGTAGGATAGACACTCGCCTTTACCCCCCACCACACCAGTTTCCCCCACCAAGTTTTCACATCGCACAATAACTACGGGACATGCATTAGTTAAGGTCTAGCTCTGGCTCTGTGAGGATCGGAGCTCCGTAACTGAAAACATTAACAATTCTTGCTCGACACTGTTTTTACGCAATCATAACAGTCACTGTGATCTAATTTATTGCATGTACTCATATGATGCATCTTGCGTAGCAGACAACTTGCTAAGAATGTTTCAGCCTGGAGTATTCTACGGCGAAATCGCTCACAATCCACTAACAGCGTAGACCTCCTATCTTCACAGTCGGAGAAGTAGAAGGTGGTGGCAGGCGGACTGTTGAAGGACACCTTCGTCATATTTCTGTAAAACTGTGACATCTTTAGAATAACACAAACTCTATAGGTAGATGTTAATCCTGCAAGAGCTGAAAGTATAATGATATAGCGCTAGCGTGTATGATACCCACCCGACCTACCCGCACCACAACGTTACCTCGGTATACTTTAAACTATAAATAACTTGTCGTAGTTTAATCCATAAACAAAGTTTTTATTTATGTCAGGCCTTGAAAGTGTTGTTTTCGCGCTATTTCTTCCCTACTCTCAGTCGGATCTGAATTCTATTCGCACCATATTGTTCGTCTAATTAACCCGCGTAATTTGAGTACCCACTCGCTATACTTTAACCCAATAATAAAGAAGTTATTAATATGTAACCTCGAAAACATTGGTTTTTTCACTATTTCTGCTATACCGTTGGTCGGATCTGAATTCGGTTTGCACCATCTTGTTCGTCTGATTAACCCGCGTAATTTGGGTACCCACTCGCTGTACTTTAACCCAATAATAAAGAAGTTATTAGTATGTAACCTTGAAAACATTGGGTTTTTCGCTATTTCTGCTATACCGATGATCGGATCTGAATTCTGTTTGCACCATCTTGTTCGCCTGATTAATTCGCGTAATTTGAGTACCCACATGACACACTTTGGACAAACTTTGTAGTTTTTTCGCTTCTGCTGCTATACCCTTGGGTGGATCAAACTTCTGTTTGCACCTCCTTGTTCGTCTGATCAATTCGCGTAATTTGAGTACCCACATGACATACTTTGGAAAAACTTTGTACCCCCCCCAACATGGGTCATGTTCAAGGTCAAGGTCAAGTTCAAGGACTTTGGGACTTAGAAATTTTCACAAAGTGGGCTGCACAAACAAAATCTCCTGCCTATGTACAGGCCAAGTCCCTAACTTGAAATGCTTAGGGTGGTCCTGAAAAGGACCGTTTGCGTGCTGAAGGTTGGTCGGGATAGGGATGGTCGGGATAAGGATCAGTTCAAACTTTATTCTTCAAAACCCACTTTACCCTCCTATCTTTTCTGGTTAAGAATAACTCCTGTGTATCAGGTATCAGAGGAGGTGGTGGTGGGAGAGACTGCGGCAGACACACCTCGATGTAGTGGATGGTGTGTTGAAACAGGAACACGTGGTTCCCGTTGGTTGCCACATATTTATACTCCGTCATCCGCTTCAGATTTCGAAACTCGACCTTGGAGACTTCAAACGGCGTCACCAAGTCGTTCAACCCCATCACCCTTGTCCTTTGCATCACCTCATCGACAGTCGGTGTTGGAGACGAAGGTTGAGCCGCCGATGTAGAAGGCCGAGGCTGAGCCGATGTAGAAGGCCGAGGCTGAGTCGAGGGTCGTTGTTCAAAATACAGCGGATGGCCACGGAGATTCCGTTTGAGAGACTTCAAAGTTGAAGGTCTCTTAAACCCGCTCCTTCTTTCCGTCGACCTCTTCAAAGATTCCTTTAAGCGCTGGAGTTTTTCGGGAGTCAGAGGAGAAGACATGGTATAAATAGGATGGAAGAGAAAATGGATAAGATAGAGTTGGATAGAGCACGTGTGTACTGGTTGCAAACCAAAGCTGGAATGAGGTGGTAGACAGAGTGAAGCAGGTCGTAAAGTGAAACCTTGCCCTATCCATACATGGGTAGAAAGCTGAGGACTGGTTTAGAACCGGTTACGTCAATCCCCCCCCCGAGCACGAGCACCCCCCCCCCTCGAGCACCCCCCCCCCTCGAGCACCCCCCCCCTCGAGCACCCCCCCCTCGAGATCCCCCCCTTTTTGGGTCATGTTCAAGGTCAAGGTCAAGGTCGAGGGAAAAATGTTCTTGGAAGTGCGGGATAAAATCCCGCAACGAAGCAGGGTTATCCCTTATCCCGCTTTCCCCTTAATATCCCGATTTCCCATTCTCCGTCTATATAACCCGAGATTTCGAGCGTCTCTTCGCAGTAGCCTGCTGCCCGTTGCGATGAACGTCCCACTGGGTTGCAGTGCCTGCTGCAGCGTAGGTCTGTTAAGTGTGCGTTGGGCCCGACGCGCAATTAAGAGATCCGCGCCCTTGCATGTTTAGTTAGTTTGTTTAAGCATGTTAGATAACGCTTGTAGTTTGCTGCTAGGTAATGTAGTTAGTCTAATATATATATATATATATGTTAGTGGGTGGTATCGGTTTGAAGTGTTTTATTTACTAATAACATATGTACTCCCGGCCCTACAGGTTCCTCAACAACCTTGGTCAAAACTTGGGTTCGCAGCAGCCTGACGCCGGGTGTTTGGGTCTACGTCCCACCGGGTTTCAGTGATACTGTTGACCTTTGCAAAACCGACCTCGGCTGTTTTTGTAAAAGTAACGTTAACTGATTAATTTGTTTCTTTTACATAGTTGCTGGTAAAGTCTTTATTTTCAAAGTAATGTATCTTGTTTCTCATCCTTTTCCTAAACCCCTGACAATAAGGTTCGGCCCTGAAAACCGGCCTTGTCAATAAGATCAATACGGCCATGCAAACCGGTTGACACCACCTATCTCACCCATGAGAAACGTTTGTGAAATATAAAATCAGTCTCTTGTTTAAAATCAGTCTCTTGTTTGTTGTCTTTTGTCCCCTTCCCCAATACAGAGCGGGGAATAAAGCAGTATGTTATGCTCTATTCCCCGCTTTGGCATTATGTCAGATGACCTTGACCTACTGACGGGACTTAGAAAAACCGTCGTTGATCAAATATTGGAAGAAATGTGGACTTAGAGATATTTCATGCGGACAAGGTTGACACAAAAATGTTGTATTAAAAATAAAAACTGGAGGGGGAAATGTTTTATATACTGCAACAGCGTGGTAAAAATCATCATATCGCTATGGAAGCTGTAGGTGTAAACACTTGGCTTGTTCCTTCCGAGCTTGCTATTTCAGAAGCCTTTCTGTCCATCCTTACTTATGAGTTCCGAGGCATTAAATTAAAAGTAAAGATAGAGCTGAGACCGTTGCATAGAAATGATATGCATTGTATTTTGTTGGAATGGGAATCGCCCTCCGGCATTAATCTTTTCCATTTTATCAAAAGATCGTGCAAGGAGTTTTATGTAAAACGGATAATATTCTCCCTTGTTTAAACGTAGTACAGCTTGCTTCCAAAGTAAAATGGCAAAGGTAACACCTTTGCTATTTTACAAAATATTTTAACGTGTCCTTGACCCAGTTACCGGACTTGGAGCAATTCAGAGTATGCGATACAGTGTTGGAACAAACTACTGTCGAAGTCCTTGCCCCCCCCCATGATATATTCCTATAAAAGCGGGAGCAGCCCGCAGAGGGTTCGCAGTCGCAGGCCGACAGCCTAGCTAGCTGTTTGCCCGCGCTGTCCGCAATAGTATCTCTAGTATAGAGTTGGTACCACTGTATATTAGAGATGCTACCTTAGCTTAAGGCATGTCTGTTTATTATTAAGCATGTTAGAATAACGCTTGTAGTTTGCCGCTAGTAAATGTAGTTAGTTTAACTGTAGTTAGTTTGGTGTTGGTTTTAAAGTGTCTTTGAAGTGTTTTTATTTACTAATGAAATATGTACTTTTCTTTCACGCTCCCATTCAAAAAGGTATGGCACGAAAACCGACCTTATGTCTTTAAATATCTCAGGGGGGATTATGTTTCTCAAATAAACACCTTTCCTAACCCCTTACAAAAAGGTACGGCACGAAAACCGACCTTGAGTCATTACGGCATGAAAACCGGATGACTTTTTTTTACCTATCTTAGCCCTCACTCACGAGAAACAGATTCAGTTAGTTTGCTTATCTTGGTTAAATCTAAAGGGATCTTGGTTAAATATTTGTAAAATTTAAGGGAATCTTGTTTAAATATCTGTAAAATTAAGGGGATCTTGGTCAGGTGATTATTGTACTTCGGTTCGTAGTACTCTGGCGCCTACACAGTGATGAACGTCCTTGCGGTTTCAGAGTGCGCGACTGTTGTAAACTGGCCATATTGCTTATCTTGGGGGATACATCTTCAGGGAAATAAACTTAAGGGGACCTTGGTCAGGTATTATTGTACTTCGGTTCGTAAAACTCTGACGCATACACAGTGATGAACGTCCTTGCGGTTTCAGAGCGCGCGACTGTTGTTAACTGACCATTTTGCTTATCTTGGGGGATACATCTTCGGGGAAATAAACTTAAGGGGACCTTGGTCAGGTATTATTGTACTTCGGTTCGTAGTACTCTGACGCCTAGACAGTGATGAACGTCCTTGCGGTTTCAGAGTGCGCGACTGTTGTAAACTGACCATATCGTTTGTTTGTTGGGTGAATAATTTTTCGGGGGAGAGGTTAGTGTTCCGTTATCAGGTTTATTGCCTATAATTGCGAGCTTTAAACTAGTCCTCTTCTCCTAATACAGAGCGGGGAATAGAGCAGTTTGTGGTCCAAGTGAGAATCACTTACTGCTCTATTCCCCGTTTTGGCAACATGTTCAGATGACCTTGACCCACTTCGGGACTTAGAGAAAATTATTGTTTGGTAAAAACATTTACTCTTACAATAATACCCCTTCCCTATCATTAACACCCCCCCTCCCATAAAACGGGTATATAGGAGGGCTTCCACCAGTGGTAAAATCATTCTGCTGCTTACACTTTCCGAGCGCAGTTCAGTTTCCAACATGTCCAGCCGTAGGAAACAATCTTCACCGAGGAAGGTTGAACATTCTCCACCTGCTCCGCCAGCTCCTTCCATCCTTCGGCAGGCGTTGATGCTGGCATGCGTTGTTCCTGCGGAGCCAGCACCACGTTCGATGCCAGCTCTTGACGTATCGCCACCACTTCAAGCAAACCCTGTTGCTCCCCCGTCTGCTTCTTCATCTTCTTCATCGTCTTCATCTTCTTCATCGTCTTCATCTTCTTCATCGTCTTCATCGTCATCTTCTTCATCCTCTCCGGCTACTTCTCGCCCACCTTCTCCGGCTAGTTCAAGTTCTTCCAAATTATCTACATCGCCGAGGAAGGTTGGACAACCACCACCTACTTCATCTCTGGCTTCACCAGCTCCTTCCATTCTTCAGCAGGCGCTGGCAGACATTCTTCCACTGGAGCCGAAGCCAATCAGAGATGAGAATCCACCTTCTACATCAGGCTCTTCTACACGTCCGTCTGTAATTTTTAATAACCCGCAATCTCCTTCTGAGAATTTAAAACAATTAAAATGTCAATGTATATATATCTTCAAAAAAGGTCCGAAGAAAGGTGAACGCTGTCACAGGTCTTGTGTTTCAAATGAGGAAATATGCGGGTATCATTTAAAACTGAAACATAAGACTAGCGTTTCTCGATCTTCACCAATATCAACAGTGAACCCCAAAAAACTTCGAATTAATAGGCTTCGTAAAAACGAACGTTACTTTTTTGTTAAAAAGAAAGGTTTTCTAAAGGTGATTCTAAAATGCGCAGACCAACTATTCTATTTAGCATTACCTAAGGGTATGTTCCACCCTGAAAACCCTACCAGACGAGACTATTTAATTCGAAACGAAAAGGGAGTCACTGTGTGGAAATCATTACCGTAAAATCAAAGTTCAAAAACCTATCTTCCAAATTTAAGTAAATATTTGTTTCTTTTCCAAATAAAAAAAAAAAGTGTGGACAACCTATTTAAATTCTGTAGCATGCTGCAGAAGGTAAATAGGTTGTCCACGCTCTTTTTATAATCTTAAAACGACCTTGACCTAGATAGGTGCGGGTATATAAGCGCGATGTTGCAGAGTCGGTTATCACTTTGGTTGTGAATTGCATCAAGAGAGCATCTGCCATGGTATACCTCCACTATATTGACTCTACTGCTAAAGCGGATACTTTTACCCAGCTTGTGTACCAACTGTTAATGGAGTATCAACATGTTCAGATCAAAGGATTGGGTATTCGTGGAACAGAAGAAGTAAAAATAGATGTGAAACCAATTCCTTTGAAGAACAAAATTTACCAATTATTACAAGAAGGCTACATCCTGTGTCTTTATTACACAACCTCATAAACTACATACAAGGCCTACAATACCCCTTCCCTATCACTAATTACCCCCCACCACTTAAATCGGGGCGTATAAAAAGAGGTTTTTCATCAGTGCTTATCTCATTCTGCTACTTGTGTTAGCACTAGGATATATAGCAGCTATGTCACCAAAGGATAATATATTTCCTTCTGCAAAATCAATCGTGGGAAATATAAAACATATTGTGATTGAAAGTGAGGATGAAAATGAAGACGAATTGGGAGATGTTGAATTATTAAGTAATATGGATGCAATGGAAGATCTTGAATTATTAAGTGATATGGACAGTGATGATCTTGAAGCAGGATATATGGAACAAATTGAACCGTTAAGTGACGTGGAATCTGAAACCTATAGAATCTATCAGCATCTTCTCTGTTCTGAAGAAATACATGATGAAACTCCAACCACTAGTAGTAGTAGTTTGGATGGGCTATTTTTAGATAGCGCACGAGGCGTATATCATATTCGTCGACGACTATTTCTTTCCGATGATTCTGATACAACTGATTCCGATTCATCAAATGAGTCTGATTAAGTGTTGTTTTTTCTTGTCAACTGTCAAACTTTAAATACAGAGCGGGGAATAGATCAGTTTTTAGTCGAAGTGAGAACTACTTACTGCTCTATTCCCCGTTTTGGTAATATCGTTGTATAACCTTGACCCAGTTACAAGACAGAAAATATTTACCAGTTTAAAATATATTAAATTTTCCTGTTGAAGAAAATTGTCCTTGTTAAATACAAAGCGGGGAATAGATCAGTTTATGGTTTAAAATGAAATCATTTACTGCTCTATTCCCCGTTTTGGCAAATATGCTCAATGTCCTTGACCCAAATACAGAATATTGTAGCCTCCAGCTACAAACTTAAACTTAACCTAAAACGTACCCCCACCACTTTTTCTAGGGTATAAATAGAGGTGCATTTGCAGTGTTTTTTCATTATTACGTTGACCCTTGTGAAGAGCACGCCTACATTATGATTCGCTGCGATATTTGTAAAGCTTCTTTCAGAGATGAATGGCTTTTAACCATTCATAAAGAATTGAAACATAACACCAATACAAATACAGAAGAACCAAATGAAGAAGAATTAGACTCAATCGACCAACAATTATCAAAACATCAAGAAGAACAAAATGAAGAAGAACACAACGAAGAAAAAGAAGAAAATGAAGAAAATGAAGTTTCAAGACCAAGTGTCATTCATTATGCGCCTGGACCATCAGTAAATGTGGAACTACACGCCCGAGCACTTCCGGGTAATGTTGTAACCCACTTTAAAATTGACAATACAAAATTGAAACTTGAAGAATTTTTAAATAACGCAAAAGGATTGGTTAGCAAAACTCTGAAAAATGAATTAAAAAGATTAAATTTTATTAAATTTGGACTATTACTGGATACTTTATTTACAAACATTCAAAATGAAACTTCACCGAGAGGGTTCTTAACAAAAAACCGAACTATTATGTTTTCGTCAGGTATTGATTCAATCGTATCTGAATGTTTTGAAGAGCTAATGACAAAAATACAAGAACATGAAGGAAGAGGCTCTGGATGGAGTTTGTTAAGCATCACAGGGCTAGACTTAAGAGTACACAAACACGGCTATGGAATTCGAGGAAGTAGCTACATCCCTCTACCAACAAAGATTAGAAATACCTTATCCTGCGTCAACGTACAAAATCAAGATATTGAATGTTTTAAATATGCCATGTTGGTCAAATATGTAACAGACAATCTGATAAGACCAAGCCGCAAATATGAAGAAGTACAACATAGATATAATTTTCAAGGGATGACTTACCCTGTTGCTATAACAGACATTTCAAAATTTGAAAAGCAAAATCCTTCAGCTTCTGTCAACATTTTCGGCTTAGATTCGTCAAACAATGCGTACCCCTTGCGCATAACACCTATTGAGCGCAGAGATCATACGGATTTGCTATTGATCACTAAAGGGGACATATCCCACTATGTCTACATAAGAAACTTTGGAGCTCTTGTATCTAAACAAATATAAAAAAAAACACGGAGAGAAAACCATTTGTAAAAGATGTTTTTGTCATGTAGGCAAACCATTAAGAAGGGGAGGTTCAGAATGGTTAGTAGAACATCAAAGGTTATGTAATGAAAACTATGAGGTTAGAATTAAATTGCCACATTCCAGCAGAGCGCAGATAAAATTTGGCAAAGTAATACAACAATACCGTGTACCTGTTGCTGTTTACGCTGATTTCGAGTCTTCTTTACATCCGCTTGAACAACAAGAAGAGGACGTTACAAGAAGAAGCAAATACCAACTTCATTCACCAAACAGTTATTGCATACTAATTAAATCCACGTTGACTGAAGACCATCTTCAAAAATATGGACTATCATCTTCTCCAAAGATTTATCGCGGTGAAGAAGCAGCCAAATACTTTGTCGATGATCTGTATGACATAGCTGCAAAGGTAGAAGAACTGTATAGAACAAAGGTACCCATGTCACCTATGGAAGAAGAAGAGCTTCAACATTATGATTCAACAACAACGTGTTATCTGTGTAATAACACCTTTACACTGGATAACGTTAAAGTTCGTGACCACGATCATCTTACGGGAGCGTACAGAGGTGCAGCCTGTAACGCTTGCAACTTGAACTACAAACTACCATATTTCATCCCCGTAGTTCTGCACAATCTGAGTGGTTATGATTCGCACTTCATAATCCCCGAACTAGGAAGAGATAATGGAGCAATAGACGTTTTGGCTACTACAATGGAAAAATTTATAAGCTTTTCAAAAAAGGTGGGTAAAATTAAATTAAGGTTTGTTGATTCATTTAGATTTATGCCTTCAAGCCTCATGAAATTATCTGAAAATCTAAGAAGAACAGATTTGATAGAAACAAGCAAAATTGTACCCAATAGTAAAATGGATTTGGTTCTTCGAAAAGGAGTCTTCCCCTATGATTACATCGATGGACTGCATAGATTTGATGAAACATCACTACCTCCACCAGAACACTTCAAAAACAAGCTTAATGATTCGGAAATATCACTTGAGGACTATCAACACGCACGTCGAGTATGGAACGAGTTAGATATGAAGACCTTAGGAGATTACTCGGACTTTTATGTCAAACTAGATGTAACTCTTCTTTGTGATGTAATGGAAGAATTCCGAAACACTTGTTTTGCTGCATACGGTTTGGACCCTCTACATTCGTATACTTCACCAGGATTAGCTTGGCAAGCCATGTTAAAAGAAACAAAATGCAAACTCCAACTTTTAACAGATATTGACATGGTTTTAATGGTTGAAGCTGGAGTAAGAGGCGGATTGACCTCACTTTTGGGTGGTTCAACAAGCTATCGAATTAGGACTACGTCTAACAAAAATTAATAGAGTTTTGGAATTTTCTCAATCATGCTGGTTGAAACCCTACATTGATTCAAATACCATCAGAAGAGCAGCAGCTACATCAGACTTTCAAAAAGATTTCTTTAAATTAATGAATAATGTGATATTTGGAAAAACATTGGAAAACAAAAGAAGACATAAAAATGTGAAACTTGTTACCGACGCAAAAAAATTACAGAAACTAGTACAGCAGCCAAATTTTGGAACATCTATAATTTTTAATGAAACACTTGTAGCAGTGTCCATGAAGAAGACGAGTGTGAAGATGGATCGTCCTTTGTATATAGGCATGTCAATCTTGGACATCTCAAAAACACACATGTACGACTTTCACTACAACAAAATGGTGGCGTTCTACGGAAGAGAAAATATATCTATTACATATATGGACACTGACGCTTTCATATATCGCATAGTAACATCGGACATGTATAAAGACTTACGTACATTTATTTACAAGAACGACTTTGACTTCTCCGATTAGAGATTTGTTGCAAGGTGCATTTTATGGACATGAAATGTTAAAGTCAACAGTAGGTGATGTATATCTTGTTGAAAAAGTGTTACAAAGAAAAAAGGACGCAGTTAAAGTGCGGTGGTTAGGGTTTAACAAAACTGAGGATTCATTGATACCTATAAAGGACTTGGTTTAATACAAGCAACTCATTTCATCGTTAACCTTTGAGCAGGATGGAGATTATTCACCATAAAGATCGATTCAATATTAATAACATAGATGATTTAACTGTGGATAACGTTAAAATCAACAATGGTAAACACGGTAGTTTACTTCCAAACACTGTTCGATGTATAGTAAGTGGCCCCTCAAACTGTGGAAAGACCAATGTTGTCTTTAATTTGATCACTAATCCGCAGGGATTAAGGTTTAATAACCTATATATTTTTTCAAAGTCTCTACATCAACCAAAGTATCAATTGCTGGATAAAATCCTATCTGATGTGTCTGATGTTAATTTTTACAAATTTAACGCTAGTGATAGCATTATGCAACCAAACGAAGCGAAACCGTATTCTGTATTTATATTTGACGATGTATCTTGTGAAAATCAGGATACTATTAGAAACTACTTTGCCATGGGAAGACATAATAACATCGACAGCATATATATAGGACAAACTTATAGCAAAATCCCAAAACAACTTATCAGAGATAATGCAAATATTCTAATTGTATTCAAACAAGATGATACTAACCTAAAACATATATATAACGATCATATAACGAACCGGTTTACTCAATAGAGAAAATGCTGTTGATGCTATTCCCCTTCCTCTCTGTAATCTCTCTCGATTATGACTGATGCGTTTAACCCTCGACATGACTATTTATAGCAAAACCTACAATCAGTAGGTGCACTCTATAAATGTTTTACAATTAATGTAATATCAGTTTTGGTTTCTTGTATTATATACTGTTTAAAATCCATTTATTATATAGAAATGGATTCATTAATTAAATGTAGACATATTAAATAAAAGTAGTAAAAATAGAAATAAGGTGTAATTGAAGATGTTCCAGATGTTTCTCCGCTGGTGATGGTATCGTTGTCTTTGGTAAAATGAATAAACTTTAAATAGTTGGCATGTTCCCTTAGAAACTTGCCACTTAATCGTTGGTAATTGAATAACACATCCCAGTCTAGTTTATCTTTAAAATTGTCAATGTAATTCTCAGAGAGATTTTGATATTTACTTATTACTTCCCAACAGTTATTAAAATTTGGTGTCATCTCTACGAGGAAGTCTTCTGAAAACTGTTGTCTTTGTAAAATATGGATCCAGTTAACTCTGTGAAAATAAATTCTTAACATAGTCATTGTAAAGAGGTAGTGTATGGAAAGTTGTTCCCAATCCATATATCTATCAAACCGTTGAACAAAACCATCTGTCAACACTCCTTGGGGAAATCTCGGCTCTTGAGATATTAAACTCCACGCAGTAATATTGGATTCCATCATCCTCTCTGTATCGTCTCTCGAATATGACTGATGCTTTATCCCTTATCATGGGTATTTTAAATTCTTGTTTCTCTTATGTAATCTTCATTGTTTTCTGTTGGTTCATTAATCACATTCACTTTATCCTCCTTTCCTAATGTCTTGACTTTAGAAGGCTCAGACGGTTTATCTCGTTGATTAGGTTTCTCTGGATTGTGTATATTTTTCCAGTCTAAATAATTGTGACTGTCAACATCTGAAGCTGCATCTCTTCCTGAAGCCCGATGGATATAATGGAATAGAGCTGCACCAAACCTTTCCAAATGTTTTTCATATTCCGTAGTCCATTTCTTGTGTACAATATCAAACATTTTCTTATTTACAGCGTCTCCATCCTGCTCACAATCACCTACATTTGATAATTTTAATTTTTTTAAATCATAGCTTGTATCAGTTTTATTCCTTTTGTAAATCGTTAACAATTTTAGAGTAGCTAAATTTACTGCTTCACCATCATAAATGGGATATTGTATATCGCTTAACCTTTTACCGGAAAACCCCCAATGATCTTCGTGTACAGTTGGGGTTCTTTTTTTCATGTACTGTACCGTAACCGCATCAGACGACATAAGCGGATCACCAACATTTTGAATTACTTTTCCTTCAAAATTATAGTTTCCGTCAGGTGTTAACGGAAACCCAGCTCTTTTTTCACTATATCCAGATTTTACTCCAAACTCGGAATACCGTCCAAACTTGTCCACACTCATGATGTAACTGAATCGCTATCGTTTAGGTTCTTATTATATATACGTCTACTGAACAATTATTCCTTGTTATCGCAGTTCATCAACCAAAGCTACCCATTCGTTTTCTAAACCAGTGTGCCCGGCTTCCATAGCTTCATGTAATAACCTCATTCGATCAACTAACTTTTTTTAAAGTTGAATCCAATGGTAAAAACTACAATTTGACTTTTTCAAAAATTATATGTAAAAAATTAAAAAAAAACATTTTTGGGGTACAAAACCCTCCCAAAATACCCCTTTGGATGAAGCGATCTGAATTGTTTTCGAACTTAAAGTCTTAAATGTTGCTTTACACGTTTATACCAAATTTAATCAATATCGGATCATTTTTACGAGAGTTATCGTGCTCACGGACACACACACACACACACACACACACACACACACACACACACACACACACACACACACACACACACACACACACACACACACATATATATATACACAGTTTTGAACGAATGGTGTTTTGGGGTCTGGGGACCTCAAAACGAAAAGTTATCATGATCCCGGGCCTAGGTATTACCATGCTGACAACGGTAATAGCTTCTTCCCTATAGGGGAAATTCGCTAATAGGGAGAGAAGCAGCGGTGCGGCTGTGGTGAGCGAGGTGAGGGGAGGGTGAGGGGAGTAACATACCATGCAGAATAATAAAATCAGAACACACAAGAGAGAAGAAGAAGAAGAAATAAACAGTGGATGGGTGATGGTCTTGGGGAGGGGAAGGCGAGGGGTGAGAAGAAGAAGAACACGCAAGTTCTAACAGAAGTGATCAGTAGGGTCGGTGAGAGATGGACCGTAACATGGTTTCTTATGGAGAAACGTGTTGCCAACTTAAGAAAAATCGCAAAACAAAAAACATGACCTACATACCTGTGGTATCAACCCAAGAAACAAAATACCTATTGGCAACTTAAATTACATCACGCTAACGTGACCAAGCCCATGTCAAATGAATATATATAAAAGATCATGGGCAATGGGACAGTGTTGCCAACCCAACACTTCCCAACAAACTTAAATTACGTCACGCTAACGTGACCAAACAAATGAACATATATAAAAGACAATGGACATATTAAAAAAATTACCATCGACACTTATATTCAATTTACATCAAAAATTATTGCCATGTTAACCTACTCTCCCGCCTACTCTACTGATGCCTTCTCAAACAATGACATTCTCAGAAATTATCAACACCGCCATCTCGATCACGGGTTACAATGAATGCGTAATAAATACAAAGTGACGATGGAGGGGGAACCGACGCTATGACATTGTGACTAATGACCGTCTTACAACTTCTTCATAATTATCATAATGACTTTGAAATTCTGTAATTTTTCGGAAAATGCGTATTTCTTTACGGGAGCTGCACTAAAATTAGTTTAATTTATTGATTTACAAGATTAAACGTTTTTCTACTGCTAAAAGGACATATATTAAAATTAAACGAGATTGCACCACATTAATTTAAATAAATTTAGTTACTTACCAAAATCCATTCTCCGTGCGTGGGCACTTCTTCGGAGTGTATTCTCTCTACACACCCCACACCTGACACCAATTGTAAGCCCCTGGCCGATTTCGGGAGTTAAAATAATAAAAATGCCGGTTGGGAAACAAAATTATTATTTATTAAACCCTGTTAATTCGCACAATCAACTTTACAACTTTACAACAACTGATCTAAAACCAATTTATGCGTCGTTAACAATAGGTATATATCCGCAGTCAAAATACAATAATTAAGGTTGCATTAAATTTTGAAAAAAAAAATTAATAATGTAACACAGAGAGGCGGAGCGACGCGTGTTAATTACATCGTGACTTCCTAGGAACTGGAGCGAGGCATGGACGCCTCCGTCTTCCTTTCCGATGCTGAACCCAGCTCATCAATCAGACGCACTTCAGCGCGTGACGTCACGGAATACTTCGTTGCCTAGTGCTGCGGACAAACGATTTAAGCTGTCATTATTCAAACTAATAGGAACTGATAATTCGCTCTTAAGCCATCGTCGAGCGTTCATTCTTTGCTGATACCAACGTCTGGGCCTCTGAGAGTGTCTAAGTTGAGATTAACTTGGAGTAAATATCCTAGCGTCTGGTGGTTGATTTTATATTTTGTACCGGCCAACTCTTCAAAATGAAATAATGAAAAAATGTTAAGAGCACCGTTCCTCCTTCCAATTATAGATTTTAGTGACGGTAAAAATTTAGTTATTACGAACAGTAAACTGTAAATATTTAGTTACAGTGTTGTAATAATGGGTTTTATCAGTCTAGGGATTTTGGGCCGTCACAACGCCATGGCATTATTATTTTAAGGTTATTTTTACGTTAAATGTTGTGATTGTTATAATGTTATTCATGATTATGTTACCAGTATAAAATATATTAATAAATAAAAAATAATAACTATTTTTAACTTATTTAATCAATAGGTTTCCAGCAATAATGTTCACCATTATGGGCAGGAAACATTTGGAAATAAAAAATTAAACTCGCAAAGGCTACAAACCCTTATGAATTACCAGTTATGTCCTGCAAAATCTTAACAAAGTTAAAATTAATTAATTGTTTTAATCTGGAGGCGGATATTTAATATCACAATATTATATAATTTACAAATTATTGTCCTGTTTAGAAGTGCCTGGACGCCAACTTATTTATTTTGCTCAATATTCTATAGATGCTTGATAATACCGAGGTCCTCTGTAAATGTTACCAGTATTGTAAGTTATAAGATTGAACCAGACACTATACTCTTTACTTTTGAGTATAACTTCATTACATTTGTTTTAACTAATTTGCTCCCCTTTTTAGGCCCTAACCTAATTACCTAATCCTGCCCTGTACCAAAATGTGGGATGAGTACTCGACTCGATCTTTAATAGTGGTGATAAAAGGCTTTTAGTAATTTGAAAGGCCTAGCTAGTCTAATTTATTTATAGTTTATGTAATTTTTATTTCCCATATAATGCAGGTTGTTGTCAGTAGTAAAGCCCCGCATTGAGCCCCGCCCTCTGATTGGTCGAGAGCTGATTACGTGATCTGTGACGTCATAGATTACGTGACCTGTGACGTCATAGATTACGTGACCTGTGACGTCATAGATTACGTGACCTGTGACGTCATTTATTACGTGACCTAAGCTCTGTCCCTTCAAGATGGCGGTGCGAATGCGTGGGTACCAAAGGAATTAAACGGAGGTACATATGATACCTATTTCTAACTTAGTATTTTTTCTTACCTTTTTGACATCAGCTGTGACGCCAGCGCGCACTGAGTCGGCTACTGAACCGTCGACTAGAGTGAAACACAACACCGACAGACAATACCTAATTAATGCGGCGCATAATCAACTCCATTGTCTTCCTTACCGGTATGCAAACAAGTACGCATATCAGCTTATTGTTTTACTTATCGGTATGCAAACAAGTATGCATATCAGTGATGACAAACTGATATTTGCAATTGTTATTTGCAATTCAACTCAGCCGATATGACTTGATTAAGTGGCAATCTGTTTAGTATATAACAAGCTCACTTTTACAGTTGTGATTAGTGAATCATCGGCATATAGATCACACCACTAGATGCACTGCTCTACTTGGGTAAGTTAGATTTTGTCAGATACTAGACTAACTTAGCTTTTGTAAGCTAAAAGTGTTTAAATTGTTTTATGATTAGAATTAAAGAATAAAAGACTTTACATTTATGTAAGGTTAAATAAAAATACAGGATTAAGATTTTTTATTTTAGCTTTATTGCCACTGCTCATAATTAGCAAAATTCACAAAATAAACCTCCTCATTATACAAATAAATACTACAAACATGAAAAGTACAAAAAATTTGTTATAAATTATTGAAAAAATACAGCCTTTATCACAATTAACAAAATAAACCCGTGATCCTCATTATATAAATAAATATTATGAACAAAATGACAAGTACAAAAATGTGTTCTAATAAATTATTGAAAAAAAGCCATATACAATTAATAAACAATTCAAAATACATGCTCACATATATATATATATATATACTGTTATGAACGAATTTGTCAAACGATAGAGAAATTTCTAGCACACATAAGGTAGATTGTCATTGAAAATACACAAGATCATGAAAATATAGTAAAATGTTAAATTGAATAAATTGTTTATAAGGATAGAAAAATGTTGTATTTTGCTTGGGCTCAACTACACTAATGAGAAATTTCTAATGTAGCACTCATAAGCTAGAGTGGCATTGAAAATACACAAGATAATAAATTATTGACAAAAAAGCCATATACAATTAATAAACAATTCAAAATACATGCTTACATATATATAAATACTGTTATGAACGAATTTGTCAAACGATAGAGAAATTTCTAGCACACATAAGGTAGATTGTCATTGAAAATACACAAGATCATGAAAATATAGTAAAATGTTAAATTGAATAAATTGTTTATAAGGATAGAAAAATGTTTTGCCTGGGTCCAACTACACTAAAATTTCTAATGTAGCACTCATAAGCTAGAGTGGTATTGAAAATACACAAGATAATAAATTATTGACAAAAAAGCCATATACAATTAATAAACAATTCAAAATACATGCTCACATATATATATATAAATACTGCTTTGAAAGAATTTGTCAAACGATACTAATGAGAAATAAATACACAAGATCATGAAAATATAGTAAAATGTTAAATTGAATAAATTGTTTATAAGGATAGAAAAATGTTTTGCCTGGGGCTAACTACACTAATGAAAAATTTCTAATGTAGCACTCATATGCTAGTGTGGCATTGAAAATACACAAGATCATGAAAATCAAAAAATATATAGTAAAAAATTGATTATTTATAATGATTAATAGAAAATGTTATATTTTGCCTGGAAGAGGGCCCTACAAGTCGGGCACCTCCCCAGACCCTCCACACAGGGACCGCAAAATGTGTGGCCACATGGTATCAACACCACCGTTGGTTTCGCATCCATGCAAATTACACATTCCGGAGGGTTATCCGCTGGTGGCTCGGGGGAGGACGGTCTGGTGTTGACCTCAATATTGAAGTCCCCGACCCCGTTCTCGTCAGCATATTCCCTCATCAGGAGGTTGTCGCTTTGGAGGTATTCACTTAAGGAGTTGTGAAGCTCCCGCCAGACGACTGCCGCCAACGCGGCCTGTTGGACAGTGTTGGTCCGTGCTAAGAAATAGCTGGTAAAAACCAGCATATTTCTCAGCATCCGCATCCACCTCCTGATGAGGTTCGCCCCCCGATTGTCCGACCAGTCGCACTCACGATCGACTGTGGCTCTTGTCTGTAACATAAAAAGGGTCAAATTATTTTGATTACCTGTCTATGTGTATTTTACAACGTGTTTTACAACATGATATCTTTGTTGTATTATTATTTATATTTGTTTATAAACATCTTAGAAATTTGAAAGTGACCATTACAAGTAGGCTTTAATGTTGTACATGGTTCAAATTTATTTTTACTTTTGGTAAGTAATAATTTGTCTATTGTTTATCGCTCACTAGTACCTGTGGACTATGATGCTCTTAGTTTTTCCAAGACTGATAATTGCTCACTTGTCATCTATAGACTTACATTTTTCGATAATATTTATTTTATTAATAAATCAAAGTTATGAATCCTCGCTTGAAGAAAATTATTTTTATTTGAATATTAATACTTAAATCTCGATCACTAGTACCTGTGGACTATGATGCTCTTAGTTTTTCCAAGACTGATAATTGCTCACTTGTCATCTATAGACTTACATTTTTCGATAATATTTATTTTATTAATAAATCAAAGTTATGATTCCTCGCTTGAAGAAAATTATTTTTATTTGAATATTAATACTTAAATCTCGACTCTTACCCTTATGTATCGATCCACACGATCCATGATAAGCGAGCTCGAAAGGTGGTTTTGAGGACAAAACCCCCCGGAATGCTGAAGGATGCCACAGCAATGGCCACACAACCCCCAAAAGCTGCGTTGATCTGTAGTAGCAGAGGTGGTAGCAGGAGCAACAGTAGCAGCAGCTGTAGCAGGAGCAGTGGGGGCTGACTGGACCATGTTCTGTTGACGCTACGTGAACAAGAAAAACACATACTTGTGATAGTTAACTTTCAAATTATTAGCTTTGTATGTTCCGTTAGTTATCAGGTCACAAGAAAAACACATACTTGAGATAGTTAACTTTCAAATTATTAAGCTTTATTTTGTATGTTACGTTAGTTATCAGGTTAGGGGTAAATATTTGTATTTGTTCACCGTCTTATCTTTTGATCTGTTTCTAATGTGTAAAACTTCATCCTCCTCTTCTCTCTTTACTATGTTATGATTGAATAAATTAAAAAGAAATCAATTGTTAAAAATTCAATAAATTGTATTTACCACACACATTTATGCAACACTGAACCAAATAAAATAAAATCTAAATTTAAAATTATCACATATCTTAATACAAACTTACATTGTGGCCTGTCATAACCGGAGGGACTGGACGAGTAGGTCTCGGGGGGAATGCAAATACGTCCTCCTCCTCCTCTTCCCGTGGGCGTTGCATGGGTCTCTGCTGCTGCTGCTGCTGCTGCCGCTGTCGCTGCAGATTGCCATGACTACGGCGAAGAATGTTCGCTCTCGTTAAAGAAGAAGGAAAATGTTGATTTTGAGTGTGAGAGGTTATCACGGAGGGCTGTCTAATGGCGTGACCCGATGAACTTGATTGTGTTAATGATGGTGGTATGTTTTCTTCATCTTCCTCTTCTTCTCTTCTCACGGGAGCTGATGTTGAAGTGGTAGGTACCGTTGTCATCGTGACTTCCCTCTGCATCCATGCAGGAAGGACCCTTACGGAAGGAGGAGGCCTTGACCCTTGTGGCAGTGGTGGTGATGTTTGTTGTTGCTGCTGCTGCTGTCCCTGCCGCGGCTGTTGCCGTTGCTGGTTTCTTCTGGTTGCAAAAGCCCTCATCCTCACAAAGAATGGTTGGAACCTCTCTCTGAGGTGGTCTGGCAGCTGCTCAATCCTACCCCTTAATTCCAGAAAGGTTTGATCAACTGCCTCCAGGTCCCTTCGCTGCAAGGAAACAAATAAGTTTATTACTATGGACGTACAAAATACAGCATAGGTATACAAAAGAGCTATGCCAAATCGATGTGTGTGTGTGTGTGTGTGTGTGTGTGTGCGTGTGTGTGTGTGTGTGTGTGTGTGTGTGTGTGTGTGTGTGTGTGTGTGTGTGTGTGTGTGTGCGTGTTCTCTAAAAGCATGTTAGGCTGAAAAGATTGTTATAAACATAGCCAAAAAAATTGATTCCTTCAATCAAAAACCAAATACTAAACAAAATATTCAGTTTCAGGAATTCTATCCTGTTACCAGTGCATGGCATGAAAATATTGAAAAATAAAACTTCAAAGTCCTGGTGAGTTTACACAATATTGTACACTTGATATCAGAGTACCCAAATCGTCTGCACACACTCCCACAGCTTGAAGGGAAAAATATTTAGCGTAAATTTAATGTCAATATTAGTATGAAGATAAAATAAAATGGAAACTATTACAGTGATTACATAATAACGTTTTAAAAATGACAGAGTTTATATCATACATAAATATATACATACACTTAGCGGATTGTTGCTGAAAAGTTGAACGAGTCTTTCCAAACAATGCCGCACAGATGACCAGGCAGTGTGGTGCCTGTCATCGATCATCTCCAGCGCTCGTGTTATATACATTGTCTCTTTGGCACGTCGTCGAAGTCTTTCGCATATATAATTTACGCCATTGACATGACCATCATCATCATCATCATCATCATCAACAACATCACTACCCCTCTCTACATCAGTGTCATCACTATCATCAATGACCAAAGGTTCCTCATCACCCTGAAGGTTGGGGGTTTGAGATGTCTGTAATAAATCAGACAAAAGCCGTGTAAATTTAACAAAAATAGTTAATATTAAAAAACACTTTTGTAAATCTTGAAAAACTCTTTTTTAAGAAATCAGACATAAAAGCCGAGTACATTTAACAAAAATAGTTAATATTAAAATATTAAAAAACACTTTTGTAAATCTTGACTAAATTCATTTTGTAAGAAATCAGACATAAAAGCCGTGTAAATTTAACAAAAAATGGTTAATATTAAAATGTAAAAAAAACTTTTGTAAATCTTGACTCTTTAGATTTTTTATCACATATTTATTTAATAAGTTTTGAGCAATAATCCGTTTTACTTCTAGGTTGACTTATATGTTTCGACCTCTTGACTAATTATTATATTGAAAATATTTCATACCTGATTGTTTGGTAGTATGGCGACACAGCAGGTCACCAACACGATGAGAAGTATGCAGCGTTGTACTAGCGAGGCAAGCATCGTGAGTCGACTGAAGCACGCAGTGGCAGCGCGCCGGTTAAATAGCGGCGCTGTCAGTCACGTGACCATGTGACGCGCACGGGCTGCAACATGTGACCAAGCGAGCCTTTGTCCCGAGACCAAGACAAAATGATCCCTTTATTTTTACTTTAATATGTGACCCAAGTTTCCACACCACGGTAAGCTTAAAGCTATGCCGTAGGGTCTCGGCGCGTTCTTTTTTTGTTAACCCAGAGGCTTCCCCTGTAGGCCTAACCCTCTGGAGTCAAAAGTACTAACGATTGCTTTTTCCAGCGATTTTTTACTATAATACTAAGGAATACACAAAGCTGGAATATATTGTGCAAGAAATAATTTTATATTTTCATTTTTATTATCAGCTGTAAATTCTATATCACGCAAACACACACACACACACACCTATAAAAGAGTTGTCGCAAAGATAACACATTTCACGGTTTTACAGAGGTTTATTTCCAACTTTTTCTTTTCCTGGACCTATAAAGTCAACCTAAAACGGGTGCCTGTGTATTTTTTTTTTCGCCAACATTATACTTGAGGAAACATATTACGTTTTATGCTTTTTAAGGCAACCCCACGAGTAATATTGTTGGTACAGTAAACCAGAGGGAAACATGTTACGTTTTAAGCTTTTTAAGGCAACCTCTTTCCCCGTATAGGATTTACAACTTTTACCAGAGAAAAGTGACAAACTCGTTCACAGACATGTGGTGTAGAAAATTAATTTGTATTGTTACTTTGCATTTAACATTATTTTTCCATAACTTTTACACAGTAACATCAGCACTATTTAAGAAATGAAAATTAAAAGTATTTCAAAGCGCACATTAGCAAACAATAACTGATTAAACTATTTACAAAGGTTAAATTAATTGTTTTTTTTTTTATTTTTTTATTTTTTTTTATTTTTTATTTTTATATATTAATAATGATAAGGATGCAATCATCGTTACTTCCGCCAATCTTGCGAAATTATGGGGGAAAAGCTAACATGATCGGAAAGAAACTTTCCACTCACACGCTGGTACAAAGCAATGTTAGTCCAATCGACCTTGTCTGCAAAATCATGAATAAACGACTCTGATAGACTTTGTTTCTCACTGATAATAGACCAACATTCTGGAGAGAAATGGGGGGAAAATTCTTTAAGAACACGTTCACTAAATATACATTTTTCTACAAGTATACACCAGTTCACTTTATGATAATATACTCTAAGTAAATCAACATTAAAATTATAATGTCTTGATAGTAAATCCCAGTTGAGGTATCTCTCAAATTTCATAACAAACCTATCGTTTAAAACCCCTTCCGGCTCCCTCGGCTCAGTGGATAGAAGATCCCAAACATTCATCTTGGTCAGTCTGCAGTCAGCGTGAAAATGAATCAAAGTTGAATTTCAACCGGTAAAATGTTTTAGCGCTGCGTAAAGCACACTTACCCCCAATATTGTGCTGCGGTAAGATACAGCTAACCTGTACCCCTGAAGAACGTGTAAATGATTCTTCTATATCTTCTACGTTGAAATGAAACTCTTTTAAAAACTCGACCTTTTCCCTGCCTTTGGTGTATATTGTTGTAAAGGGTTTACAAAGAGCGCGAATCAACTCCTCATCATAGGGAATACCTTGTGCATCCCATTTTATAAAGTGGAAATGTCTCGTTAACCATCGAGCTGACCGTAACATTTTATTGTTTAAACATGATTCACTGAAAGGGGCGTCAAAGATCAAATGCGTATTAAAATATTTACTTACAATAGCAAACTCCTTTACTACAAATCTATTCTGATTATCCTTAAACCCGTGGAACTCGGCTACAGCTGCTGCTGTGGGAGATTCTCCTGTTGCTGATTCCACACCAGCCATTTTTTGAAAAACAGCACCTCGTCAACTAATTTATTTATAAAATGTGTAGGCAAACCTTCCGGAGGAACAGCGTCGTCCTCCTCCTCAGAGACCAGCACGCGGTCTATGAAAAGCTGAATAAGTTGTTCGTTGGTCAAACTATGTCCGAACTTGTCAATGGTCATAACAATAATGCTTTGAATCTACTATTTCCACTGCCTTTAATTAAACCGGCTTCTCGGAGTTCCTCTACGATGCTTAGTATTTCATTGCCGTGCACTCTGTTTCCAGTCTCAGTTGACATAGCTATATGTATAAATCTGTCAACTAACTCGTTAGGATCATCCCAGTGTATTATGTCACGGGACTCTAAAGATTTCCAGGCCATTCCCTTACCTTTTGCCGGAGGAAATAAATCTCTAATAATTCTCATATATTTTGTACTTCTACTGCTTTTTACCCTTCCACTAGGTTCGTACCCCTCCCTATGGGCATTAGTAGCAAACAGAATACTTTTGTAAGTGTTTAAATCTTGCTCTGTATACGTTCTACTATCGGGAACCTTTTTAAATATAAGGTCGTAAAGTCCTTCAGACGCTCCGTAGTTAACCCCACCAATTACTATGTTTCCATCTTGATCGAAGTCTAGTTTTGCATCACCGACCATTAATGTTTCACCTTCGTAGCGTGGTCCGTATACATAATCAATCATCCTTTTATTACTAGTATCTTTTAAAAACATATTAATGTACTCTCGGGTTAGAGGGTTATTGAAATATGACTCGACATGCTGGGTTGTAGAGGCCTGTTTCGAAGGAGTAGATACAAGTTCTGACAGGTCCTGTATTTTAGGCCTACTGAATTTAGGTGTTGATATACTCTGTGGAGTAAATTCTTCATCACTTTCCTCCGAGTCCTCTGAGGCTGTATTGAATTGTTCCGGTTCTTCTTCTTTAACAGGTTCAGGTTCGTTTTTTATGTCAGTGTTGCTGTCTGATGTTGTTTTTCTAAGTTCTCGAATAATAGGCTTATACTGTTTCTCGAGCATAATATCGCTTTCCTCGGCTCCTTCCTTAAACATTTTATACTTGCGTTTAATAGCATTACGCAGCTTTATGATACGACCTGTCAGTTGTTTACTGCTGCGCTCCATAATTGAGAATGAAGCTTACTTACCGATGATAACTGATTTATGGCATTTCAACCTGTCTAAAGAATAATGCGCGCTTCTTACATCTTTTCATGTAACGTATTACATCTAGCAGAGAAATACCAGCACTAAAGTCTAATCCTCTATAATATCTACTTTCCTCTCTTACAAGACTGTGTCTCGGTATTATATAACGATTTTTAAAACTTTTAAAAATAAAAGCTCGTTTTACATCGTCTCTCCACTGTGATATATGTGTTACTATATACTTGTCGTTCTCAACAGTCTTCTCCATGTACTTACTCAACATTTTCAGCGGTTTATCATGATGTCTATTGTACATTAAATACGAGTTGAGAAGCCAGAATTCACACGGGTTGGTTCCTGTGAATGTTTTCCACTGTTCAAATAATATTCGGTTTGTCACTCTATACACACCGTTGTTTATACTAATGCCGAATCTCTCACACTGTGAGGGAACTGTGGGTAAAGCCTCTCGTAGGAACTCCGTTGTATACAGCCCCTGGCAGTAATTATTTACAGCAGCAAAAGGTTTACCCCTCGGCCCTTTGGGAGTACCGTCAGGAATTGGCCCCCAGGCTGTATTATAACTAATGTCAATATAACATTTGAGAGATGAAGCTTTTTTATAAATTTTTTTACGGGATCTGATGGGTATAGTTCTCTCTGTCAAAACTATACAGCCGGCCGCGTGAGGTATTTTGCAGCCGTACTCCAACATTCTCAAAACGATCTGAGCAAAATTAATACCTCCATGCAGGTTACGCAGTGGCAGAGGTTTACAGAATAAATCAGGGAACGGTCTAAATCTCGATATCATATTTTGAGGGTCTCTCACTGTAGCATTATTCATATCTTCGTGGTACATTATAAGTTCTAGGGGTACGCTCTGTTCTTCACACTTATGTAGAAAGTTTAACCAAGTTTCTCTATTATATGTTCTCTCACTTGCACTAATCATAAGTAACACTATTGGCATCGCAGTGCTTACAGGTTTTTTATGTCGCCAACATCTTTTATTAAATTCATGACCATGCGGCTTTTTTCTACTACAATAATTACCACAGAATTTCTTTTTGTCCCTGTAATAATATGTACAGAGGTTAGACCTTACGTTATGAAGTTTCGTATCAAACCCCCTTAAATCATTATAAAAATATATACGTACCATTACAAAGCTGTTATAAAACTACTCAGCCCAATTCTGTACCTTCCTTTATATGGATCTAGACTTTTATCAATCACTAAAAACCCGTAGTTGTCTTTCCAAGCCTTCGCACACAACTCTTTAAATTTTTCAAACGACATGTCTGTAGTTACATGATCATTATATACATGTCTCAAGTTCAATTCATCCTGCTTAAATAATATAACGAAATTACAATTGTCTCTTATGAGCTGCTTAGGTATAGCAGAGTATGTCTGTCCTAAATAAAATGTATCAATATTGTTATGCCTGCCCATTGTGAAATAGTTGCGAATATTATTGTGCTTTTCCGTACTTATATCATCAAATATCATGATTGAGTTAGGGCTAGCTTCGTTTGGGTGTAAGACTAAATTGTTATCGTCAAAAGCAAAATAACCAATTTCTTTAGGCATTACATTTTTTAAAAACTCGTATTTTGGTTGATAAAGTGACTTTGAAAAAACATAAATATTTTCGAACCTCAAACCGTTCGGGTCGAACAGCAAATTAAATAAAATATTAGTTTTTCCCGAAGAGCTGGGCCCGCAAATTACACAACGTATAGAGTCTGGTAACAAAAGTCCATGTTTGTTCTTTTTATTAAAACCAGATCCGACGATGTACTTGTCAAAGTTTTGAACGGTTAAATCGACATCCTGTTTCTCAAGCCGCATAATTACTGATAATCAGTATGCGACAACAAAGTGATATATACTTCCCGGATACCGCGGCGATAAACATGGGCGACTAACTTCCCGGATGCCGTATCAGCAAGTCATTTCCCGTGGCCCCGCACCGGATGCCGTATCAGCAAGTCCCGTGACCCTGGAAACCGCAACGATAACTCACTTCCTTTATCGCAAGTCCTTGGTGTGGATCCAGCTATCACTATTCTTATCATATCCTGCCCACCGAACCAGTAACTGATTACCCTTCCGCTTCAAAACCTTTTCCACTAAATATACATTACCAGTCTTTGACTTGCTAATTTCCTCTGTGTAAAAACCTCCTTTTAATATTTCCCCTTTATGATCTTGTAAGATATAAGTGACTGGTGTGGTGGGCTTAATAGCGTATATTTTAAATTTTTCGTTTGTCCAATTTGGTAAATATCCTTTTTTAAACACTCTTCTGGCTTTACTGATTCTAACAATGTCTCCGACTTGAAACTTTGGTTTCTTTTTTAACTTTTTAACTTTGTTAATTCTCTTCAGTATTTCTTTTACATGCTTTTTTCTTACATCTCCCGGCCTCATACCGATAGTTCTGTGTTTGGTATTATTATAAGAGTTTACAATACCCTGTAATATACTAACCCATTCATAACTACCTCTCGCGGTAAATATTTTATACATTTTAGTCTTTAAAGTTCTATTAAGTCGTTCGACTATGCTAGCTTTTAGTTCTGAAAAGGTATGATAATGATTGATATTATACATTTTCATCAGTTTATTAACATCTTTGTTAAACCACTCTGTCCCTTGGTCTGTTTGGAAGTTTTTCATTTTATGTTTAGCTAAAATTGGTGTCAAAGCTCTTGCTACCTCTGATGCCGATTTGTCTTTTAACGGAACTGCGAAAGCAAACTTTGATAAACAGTTTATCATTGTCATGATATATTTATAACCTTTATTAATTTTAGAGTACGGTTTCATTTCTACAAGGTCAGCCTGATACAAATCTTCAAGACCCTTGAGAGTAACTTTACGTCTTGAATAATTTTTTCTAGCAGGTCTATGTAGCTCATCAGCTATAGCCGCTTTACCGTCCATTATTTAAATGAGTTAACTCCTTGTATTACACGATTTATGTATCATTTCTACATCCGTGATCCTCATTATATAAATAAATATTATGCTTATAACAAACATGACAAGTACAAAAATGTGTTCCAATAAATTATTGACAAACCAAAATGCCATTTTGACATATACAATTAATATAAAATTCCCAATACACACTCACATATACACTATTACGAACAACTTTGTCAAACGATAATTCTTTTCAAACTGAGTGATTTCTACTGTAGCACTGTTTTTTATAACCATACGGTAGAGTGTCATTGTCACCGTCACATTTTCTTTTTGGACCAGTTATCCTGAAATTCTTTTTCTCGACTGCTGTAACAACATCCCTACCATCTGTTCTCCGAATTCGGCTTTCTGTTATTTCAACAACTTCGCTAGTATCAGCCTCACTCAGGACCATAGCTTTTAAGGTTGAAAAATTTAGTTTCTTACTAGCGGACAAGTTTAAAGTAAGACCTTTAATTTTACACACCTCCCTGAACTCGTTTTCATTAGTGGAGAATACAATGAAACCGTAAGTCTTGGGACCTCCAGAGCAAAATTCTGTAATGTATGAGCCATGTCCAAAGTCTTTTGCCAGTTCGTCTGTCATATCACCCAGGTAGTCTCCAACAGATATTTTGTAAGATCCTGGTCGATGAATATAAATAATTGAGTCTGTGTCATAGTAGCAGACTTGCTTTCCTAGTTTTTCCAGATATTCATAGAGCTTTAACCTCGCCTGACTAGTCGTAAAGGCCGCTAAAACCACACTGACAGTTCGTAAACACTCTCCAACTTCTTCCAGATGCTGCCAATTTACTAAGATCAATTCTTCATTCACCTCCTTGATTCTGTTCACTTGTTCCGATGGACTTACTAGAAGATTAAACAATTCTTTCGGGTCCCTAGTTACTAAAGTCTTGGTTTGATTTTCCCTCTGACCAAACTTGCCCCAAAATGAGTTAAGCATTAATTTGGCAAGTGAACGCGACCCTTCATTTTTTTCAATTCTCTGCGAATCTAATAGAATTCCTTCATGGTCAAAATAATCTTGTACATATTTCTCCTTTTCCTCGTCCGTTTTACACCACCCAGGATATCCCGAGGACTCTTGTTTGGTTTTCAGAAACTTATTTATAAAATCAGTGAAGAGGCCTCCTCCTCCATTTTCAGATTTCACCATCTCATACTGCCATAGCTCATATCGCTCTAGAATAACGTACCCTTTTTCAACAGCCTTTCTGATTTCATCCATAGTCCACGTTCCTACCAGAGCTCTTTCTTCTACTTCATGTTGACATTCATTAGATGACACGTTTTCCCCACAAGTGCGGCAAAGAACAAACATGAGCTTGTTGTTCATTTTTAACGGTAATACAGGATGGTAAAGATCTGTGGGTGGTAGTATTTTACACTTAAGAAGTCCCTCAGCACACATACCCCTCTCTTGACATTCTTTGTTACCCACAAAAATTGTCGGGTGTCCTACAGGAAACTGACCATATTTACAGACCCAAGGGTAGAGGGAGCAAATGTCCACATAGTGAATCTTTTCTCCTTCTTTACACTTGTAATAAGTTTTGGCGTTTCCTGTACGCCCACCATAAAATGCCTCTCTCGGGTTGAGTGGGATTGTATTCAAAATTGGGAGGTTATTTAGATACTCCAGTTTATGTTTCTTTTTTAATTCGTCAAACTCACACTCCCACATCTCTATGACATCATACTGCTCCAGGATTCTTTCTTTTCTTTTCTTTGTTCTCTCATAACGAAGGTGCAGACTGTCTGACAAATCTTCCTGCAAATGTTCTTCCCTCTTGTATGGAAAACACTTGGGGCATCCGTGGAAATAGCAGCCGTGGAATTCAAACACTCTCTCTCCATCAAAGCCATCCACTTTTCCCACTCCTGGAATTTTAAACTCCCGACTGTTACCTGCGTGTTGAATCTGTGTATGACGTTTTTCTTCTTCCCAAGCCATCCATTGCATCGCTTTTGCTGATTGATTATCAGCTAGACGATATCCACCAGTAGGTATGATACCAATAGTATTCTGCTTGAGGAAATTTCTTCTGAATGCCAAATTACAAGCACTCGCTATAGTTACGGCTTCCAAAAACGGGTCCACATTACACTCTGTGATGAACAGTGCTCTGAATTTAATACACGCTTGTGCCAATATTTCTACATCCGAAATGCAATATTCTAGGATTTCCTTTTGGAAATCGAAGGTGTAGTTGTTTACAACCTGCTCATTGTACCATTCTGTAAACTTTTTATGTCCTTTTTCGAACATTGATTGTGGGCAATAGTACATTTTATCAGGCATTGGTCCTACATAGTTTTGATTATCCATAGTATTAAACAAATGAGGAAAGTATCCCTTTTTCTTTTCAGGTCCAAGATCAAATGATTCAGGAAGGCTCGCAAGAGCCATTGGGAAATAATTTATCGAATCTATAAATCTGACATTATCAAACTCCATTAGTATTATTTTTGTTCCTCTTGAGATCAATTTTGGGCTGAACTTTGTGTCGCCATACATGTACTTTAGGAGAAATTGAAAGTCAAATCCCTGGCCATTATGGGCCATGACACATACAGATTCAAACTTCTTTCTTACCTCCATTACATAGTCCATGAACTTTGCCACAGGATTTACCTTAAAGACTCTTTGACGTAATGAACAATTGCCGCAGGCACTTATTTCATCACATGATATGCATTGCCAACAATACTGCTGACTAACACAAAGGTTCACCGTATGAAGCTTTTTCTCAGGATCATCTCCAAGATTTTCATCCTGACGTGTTTCGAGGTCGAAAAAAATAAATACAAAGTTCTTAGATTTCGGATTGCCTGTGTCAACTCTCATGAAACACTTGTGGTTGGGGTGCATATACTTCAGACATACTTTACAAAACTGTTCTCCACACATATGCACATCTTTTCTTTCCTTTGGTCGCACAATGCGGCTGCAATCCTTACATTTTTTTATCCGTGAGCATATATCACTTTGATGAGCTATGAAGCAAGTCTGATTTTTAAAATGTCGATTACAATCCGGACATATCACCCCGTCGTGTTCCGGGGTACATGGTGGTGAAGTTACCATACAAGCTGAGCACATTGCTGAGCATCTATGGTTATACCGTTTTTCATAGCCAATATGACAAGCTTCACAATAATACTTGCATGCGAAAGCTGATGTCAGGCTGGTAATTACATTAAAGTGACCTTCATTGAACAGGAGGTTGATTTTCATTTTTGCATCAGGATTGTCACCACTAAAATAGATCTCTCTACCTCTTGTGTTGTAGTTGTAAACGGTGATTTTGTATTTCTTTAAGTGAGACTGTAACTTATCTAACTCTATAATACCAGCTCCTTCTACAGGTATCTGAACTCGAGCTTTAGCCATAAGTTTTTCAGCTTTCAATGTCTGCCGTTTACCTTTGTCTTGTCTTATAGCCTTGTAGAGGGGGTCATTTTTTGCATGAGCCTTACCCACCACCAGAGCTCGAACCAAACATAGGTTATCAATATTTTTAATTGTCACAATACCAAGGCGACTGCGACATTCTTCTGTAAAGTTGTTAAAAAATCCCGCTCTTCTATGACCCCCCGAACCTACAGGTACGCTAACCCTGGTGCACTCTACAGTAAAGGTGTCACTAGAGGTGAGAGATTTCTCATTACTTTGTATAATACCACCAAAGATATCCCAGAAAATATCGTCATCCACTTGCCCTACTGGTCTAAAAGCAATATACCCTGGTTCCTTATTTTTAAAACTTAAACTTTTTAAAGTAAATCCTAAATAATCATTTACCCCTGTAGATTCTCGCTTCATTTCCTCAACCAATTGAGCGAACCCCTTTTTTACCCAGTCTAGTTCATTAAAACCTGTTGGGGGTTGATTAAACTTAAAAGTCGTTCTTCTTCCATACATTCTAAATTTTCTAACATACGTATTATCGCTTCTAATAATCTGAATAGGCTCCATGCTTCACTAACTTACCAATATCCGGTAGCGCGTGATACCCTTCAACCTATCAACTGGAAAACTTTATAAAATTTGAAATGCGCGCCACACAAAATTTGAAATGCGCGCCACACATCACATGACCGGGCTGTGATTGGTCAACCGTCATTGGCTGTGATTGGTCCTTGGCTGTGATTGGCCGGCCATCCGTGAGGGTGTCGAACCCTCTATTTAAACTCGCCCGTCACAGTATCGTTTAGTCAGTCAACCCGTTATCATCGTACTGCTGCCACCTTCAAGACATCCTCGTCTTTTACGTAAGTATAATAGACTTTTATTACAATTTTTATTAATAGTTATAATTTTATTACCATAATGAAAGTATTATTTAATTCTCTCTTTTTCTTCTCTTCTATTTTAAAATAGTTCATTTAATAATAATTTATTTAACGTATATTGGTGAAGACAATTATAAATTTACTTTCATGAAAGTTATTAAGTTTAATATATATCAAGATACTAAAGTTTCTTAACAATCCAAAGTAACTATATTAACCTCAGTTAATTAAGTCTTGGGAACCACACAAAGTAATACGATACTACTCCGACCAACTTTTACGAGTCTTACATGTTTTCAATAGGCACTCACAAATTATATTTGGACTACATACTCTACAACATTCATTAAAAACTTCATATAACCTAAACTTGTTGCACTGTAATTCACAACAGGTTAATAAGTGTTGGGTTTGGTAGAGTTTCAATGTGATTTGGGTCGGTGGTTTAATTTTAAACGTTTAACAACGACATTTACAATACCCAAAACACTCGCAAACTCTACAAGCAAGCCCGTCAACTTGACACCTCGGTTTGGTAAAACATTTTAAATCACAGCAATACCGGATTGTACTCATCTTAAATACTTAGCAAAAATGGGCAGTATATTGCAGTATTCTAAAGCACCTCTTTACACACCAAGTGCTGTGGAAAGACTGATTTAGGAGCTGCACTCACATTCTCTCTCTCTCTACACACACACACAAACACTTATGATATGTATAATTAATCACAGTCTGTGTGTTCCAGAATATGGAAAAACAATTGTTGGAAGAACTCGCTGCTCTTGAAAAATATGAGGGTCCTCCAAAGTACAGCTGTAAGGATCTAACTGCTCCAGAAGGATATCCAATTACATCGATGAAGAGGGTGACTTCAAAATTCGGCCCATCCATTGTCGCTGAGATAACCATGCCTGGAGGGGAGGCTGCTATAACCTTTCTACCCCAGCGCTTTGTCGATCAGCTGACCAACAACCAGATTGAGCTTTTTAATAAGGGGGGCTTTAAAATGAGGTGTACCGGAATGACCGGTAGAAGTATAAATGTACTGTTTTATGTTTAAAATAAACACTCTGTTTCTATATCTCGTATCATTATTATTTCCACCCTTTTTCCCATTATGGTATTGAATTAATAATTATTCAATTTCAACCATAACACAATTTGTATGAAACACAAAAGATTATAGTATAATAATATTATATTTATTACCTTACAAAAGCTAAGGTAGTCGTAAATTAATAATTATTCAATTTCAATCATAACACAATTTATATGAAATATTATATTTATTAGCTTACAAAAGCTAAGGTAGTCGTAAGACTCATTTCTGGTCGGTTCAGTAGCCGACTCAGTGCGCGCTGGCGTCACAGCTGATGTCAAAAAGGTAAGAAAAAATACTAAGTTAGAAATAGGTATCATATGTACCTCCGTTTAATTCCTTTGGTACCCACGCATTCGCACCGCCATCTTGAAGGGACAGAGCTTAGGTCACGTAATAAATGACGTCACAGGTCACGTAATCTATGACGTCACAGGTCACGTAATCTATGACGTCACAGGTCACGTAATCTATGACGTCACAGGTCACGTAATCAGCTCTCGACCAATCAGAGGGCGGGGCTCAATGCGGGGCTTTACTACTGTTGTCTATTACAAAATTTCATCAAAATGCTACAAAAACTTATGTTAATCGACTGTGTTTCCTTACCAAATTCTCAACTGAGTAGTGTGCATTTGGGGCTGCTAGACCGGAAGTGACGTCATGCGGTCACGTGACCGGACGCGCTGAGTCATTAAATACGTCATCTTAGCCTCAGCCAGTGACGTAGGCGGTTTTGTGACGTAATGAGGAAAGTTTAAAGTTCAAGGTCATGGGGAGGATATTTTAAAAAAGTACTACCTCGCACGCGTGAAATTCGAATCGTGATTTGATAGTTTTAATCGATAAAAAATATCGAATGAAAACAATCGAATGAAGCGATCGAATGATACGAGTGCGAGGAAGTACTAATACAAATATTACTTTATTTTATTTATAATAATTCATGTTTACAATAGTTCCCCGTTGTTCGTTGTCATCGATGTTGTTGATCCGGACGAGTCGCGACCATCACTTCGCTTTCTGATGAAAGATGGTAGATACTTTGATTCCTGCGCAGAGTCCATGTTGTTTTTTGTTGCGTAAAGTTCCAAAGATAAATCGAAACCCGACGCTATGAGAAGTCTTAACTCTTCACTGAAAACCTCGTGGTCTTGGAAAGTCACCAGATGAATAGAGTCATAATGAAGACACCTAACTTTAATGGACATTTCAATATAATGTTTTACGTTTGTGAATAGCGCGGAGAGAGCTCGATGTTCACCGGTCGAGAGCCGGAGGTGTACTGACTATTAGTTATATAGTTATATCGAAAACATCACCGTGCGTGTACTTTTGTATCCAGTTATTTTTTCAAATCCTCTTGTGTATATATGTGAATATTGTTTGCAAAAGTTAAACATAATACTGTGCAGATTACTGTAGCTTATAAATCCTTCATACCACTGTATGCGATGAAAGTAGTTTGTTATCCATTTGTTTGTACTTATTGCTTCGGCGTTAAGTTTGTTAAAAGAAAAAGGAGCTTCAAACGTGAATAAGTAGGCTACAAATATAAGCAAGTCTAAAATTACTAATTCTTTGATAATAATCCTATCATCATTATTGCGAAATGCTTGAAAGTCTATTACACAAGGCTTTACATCCACTTGTTTATCTCCTCCGCTCATCATGGCACCTGACGATCAACTAAACTGTTTTCCACACCATGGTAACTTAAATACCAGGCCGTACAGTTGCAGGCGCGTTGGTGTATATTTAACGTGGGCACCGTCCCCAACCCCACGTGTGTTCTTCTTTTTGTATCCAGTTATTTTTTCAAATCCTCTTGTGTATATATGTGAATATTGTTTGCAAAAGTTAAACATAATACTGTGCAGATTACTGTAGCTTATAAATCCTTCATACCACTGTATGCGATGAAAGTAGTTTGTTATCCATTTGTTTGTACTTATTGCTTCGGCGTTAAGTGGACTCTGCGCAGGAATCAAAGTATCTACCGTCTTTCATCAGAAAGCGAAGTGATGGTCGCGACTCGTCCGGATCAACAACATCGATGACAACGAACAACGGGGAACTATTGTAAACATGAATTATTATAAATAAAATAAAGTAATATTTGTATTAGTACTTCCTCGCACTCGTATCATTCGATCGCTTCATTCGATTGTTTTCATTCGATATTTTTTATCGATTAAAACTATCAAATCACGATTCGAATTTCACGCGTGCGAGGTAGTACTTTTTTAAAATATCCTCCCCATGACCTTGAACTTTAAACTTTCCTCATTACGTCACAAAACCGCCTACGTCACTGGCTGAGGCTAAGATGACGTATTTAATGACTCAGCGCGTCCGGTCACGTGACCGCATGACGTCACTTCCGGTCTAGCAGCCCCAAATGCACACTACTCAGTTGAGAATTTGGTAAGGAAACACAGTCGATTAACATAAGTTTTTGTAGCATTTTGATGAAATTTTGTAATAGACAACAACCTGCATTATATGGGAAATAAAAATTACATAAACTATAAATAAATTAGACTAGCTAGGCCTTTCAAATTACTAAAAGCCTTTTATCACCACTATTAAAGATCGAGTCGAGTACTCATCCCACATTTTGGTACAGGGCAGGATTAGGTAATTAGGTTAGGGCCTAAAAAGGGGAGCAAATTAGTTAAAACAAATGTAATGAAGTTATACTCAAAAGTAAAGAGTATAGTGTCTGGTTCAATCTTATAACTTACAATACTGGTAACATTTACAGAGGACCTCGGTATTATCAAGCATCTATAGAATATTGAGCAAAATAAATAAGTTGGCGTCCAGGCACTTCTAAACAGGACAATAATTTGTAAATTATATAATATTGTGATATTAAATATCCACCTCCAGATTAAAACAATTAATTAATTTTAACTTTGTTAAGATTTTGCAGGACATAACTGGTAATTCATAAGGGTTTGTAGCCTTTGCGAGTTTATTTTTTTATTTCCAAATGTTTCCTGCCCATAATGGTGAACATTATTGCTGGAAACCTATTGATTAAATAAGTTAAAAATAGTTATTATTTTTTATTTATTAATATATTTTATACTGGTAACATAATCATGAATAACATTATAACAATCACAACATTTAACGTAAAAATAACCTTAAAATAATAATGCCATGGCGTTGTGACGGCCCAAAATCCCTAGACTGATAAAACCCATTATTACAACACTGTAACTAAATATTTACAGTTTACTGTTCGTAATAACTAAATTTTTACCGTCACTAAAATCTATAATTGGAAGGAGGAACGGTGCTCTTAACATTTTTTCATTATTTCATTTTGAAGAGTTGGCCGGTACAAAATATAAAATCAACCACCAGACGCTAGGATATTTACTCCAAGTTAATCTCAACTTAGACACTCTCAGAGGCCCAGACGTTGGTATCAGCAAAGAATGAACGCTCGACGATGGCTTAAGAGCGAATTATCAGTTCCTATTAGTTTGAATAATGACAGCTTAAATCGTTTGTCCGCAGCACTAGGCAACGAAGTATTCCGTGACGTCACGCGCTGAAGTGCGTCTGATTGATGAGCTGGGTTCAGCATCGGAAAGGAAGACGGAGGCGTCCATGCCTCGCTCCAGTTCCTAGGAAGTCACGATGTAATTAACACGCGTCGCTCCGCCTCTCTGTGTTACATTATTAATTTTTTTTTTCAAAATTTAATGTAACCTTAATTATTGTATTTTGACTGCGGATATACCTATTGTTAACGACGCATAAATTGGTTTTAGATCAGTTGTTGTAAAGTTGTAAAGTTGATTGTGCGAATTAACAGGGTTTAATAAATAATAATTTTGTTTCCCAACCGGCATTTTTATTATTTTAACTCCCGAAATCGGCCAGGGGCTTACAATTGGTGTCAGGTGTGGGGTGTGTAGAGAGAATACACTCCGAAGAAGTGCCCACGCACGGAGAATGGATTTTGGTAAGTAACTAAATTTATTTAAATTAATGTGGTGCAATCTCGTTTAATTTTAATATATGTCCTTTTAGCAGTAGAAAAACGATTAATCTTGTAAATCAATAAATTAAACTAATTTTAGTGCAGCTCCCGTAAAGAAATACGCATTTTCCGAAAAATTACAGAATTTCAAAGTCATTATGATAATTATGAAGAAGTTGTAAGACGGTCATTAGTCACAATGTCATAGCGTCGGTTCCCCCTCCATCGTCACTTTGTATTTATTACGCATTCATTGTAACCCGTGATCGAGATGGCGGTGTTGATAATTTCTGAGAATGTCATTGTTTGAGAAGGCATCAGTAGAGTAGGCGGGAGAGTAGGTTAACATGGCAATAATTTTTGATGTAAATTGAATGTAAGTGTCGATGGTAATTTTTTTAATATGTCCATTGTCTTTTATATATGTTCATTTGTTTGGTCACGTTAGCGTGACGTAATTTAAGTTTGTTGGGAAGTGTTGGGTTGGCAACACTGTCCCTTTGCCCATGATCTTTTATATATATTCATTTGACATGGGCTTGGTCACGTTAGCGTGATGTAATTTAAGTTGCCAATAGGTATTTTGTTTCTTGGGTTGATACCACAGGTATGTAGGTCATGTTTTTTGTTTTGCGATTTTCTTAAGTTGGCAACACGTTTCTCCATAAGAAACCATGTTACGGTCCATCTCTCACCGACCCTACTGATCACTTCTGTTAGAACTTGCGTGTTCTTCTTCTCACCCCTCACCTTCCCCTCCCCAAGACCATCACCCATCCACTGTTTTATTTCTTCTTCTTCTTCTCTCTTGTGTGTTCTGATTTTATTATTCTGCATGGTATGTTACTCCCCTCACCCTCCCCTCACCTCGCTCACCACAGCCGCACCGCTGCTTCTCTCCCTATTAGCGAATTTCCCCTATAGGGAAGAAGCTATTACCGTTGTCAGCATGGTAATACCTAGGCCCGGGATCATGATAACTTTTCGTTTTGAGGTCCCCAGACCCCAAAACACCATTCGTTCAAAACTGTGTATATATATATATGTGTGTGTGTGTGTGTGTGTGTGTGTGTGTGTGTGTGTGTGTGTGTGTGTGTGTGTGTGTGTGTCCGTGAGCACGATAACTCTCGTAAAAATGATCCGATATTGATTAAATTTGATATAAACGTGTAAAGCAACATTTAAGACTTTAAGTTCGAAAACCATTCAGATCGCTTCATCCAAAGGGGTATTTTGGGAGGGTTTTGTACCCCAAAAATGTTTTTTTTAATTTTTTACATATAATTTTTGAAAAAGTCAAATTGTACTTTTTACCATTGGATTCAACTTTAAAAAATACACAATTTGGTATTTTGATCAAAGTGTTGTGTCGCCCGCCTCAAGGTCTTGTAGACTCCCTGGTGACAGCCTGTGAACTCCTCGTCGAAATATTTTTATACCATTTCCAAAAGTGACTTGGGCTGGTATTTTTCTGGAATTATCGCTGGAACTCACATAACACAAAACACTACCTCGCATCACAAAGTTACTTTTGTTTGTGCAATTTTTAATACTCTCAATCACCGTTAAACGTTCTGGATCCTACTTTTGCATTTCACTAATACCACTATAGGCTACAGGAAAATTATTTAAATTGCACACTATTTCCGGTTCTGAAATATTATTTACAGTCTTATTACAAACAGTCTCTTACCACCTGTACTCCTCAGTAAAATATTTACATTTTCATTCAAGTCCATCTCTTTATCAAAGTGTCGATAAAGAAAATCCGCCACATGATTATCTTTACCTGGGATGTGTTTTATTGTGAATGGAAGTGACAATAAGACTTCAACCCATCGGCCCAGTTTATTCAGTTTTTGGTAGTGTGACAAAAGCCAAGCCAAGCTTCTGCAATCGGTGCGTAATTCAAATCGTTGGTACTCTAAATACTTCCTGAATTTATTAATTGAATAAACAACTGCCAAACTTTCCTTCTCATAGGCGCTCAAACATCTATTGGCGTCAGTAAACTTCTTAGAATAATACGCGACGGGTTTCTCCACTCCATTCACCATCTGGGACAATAGAATTCCGGCCGCATTATTGCTCTCATCACAGGTTAAAATAAACTGTTTAGAAAAATCCGGAATTTGTAGAACGGGAGCCTCAGTTATAGCTTGTTTTAATTTAATAAAACTTTCCTCGCATTGTTCAGTCCAAATAAATTTAACATTCTTGCGCCTTAATTCATTTAATGGTGCACAAAGTTCCCCAAAATTATCAATGAACGTGCTTAAATAAGACACCATTCCCACAAATCGTGACACTTCTTTGGCATTTTTAGGCCTAGTACAATTCCTAATTGCAACGGTGCGGTCTGGGTCAATTTTAACCTCATCTTGACTGATAAGGAACCCCAAAAACTTGATTTCTTTGTAAACAAACAACGCCTTATCTGGTTTAACAGTTAAACTGTGACGCCCAGTGGCGGATCCAGCCAGGGGGCGCGGGGGGCGCGCGCCCCCCCCCTTGGACTCAGAAAATGTTTAATTAATGGGTAATAGTGTGACGCTGTCTGTCACTGTACTCTTTTTTTAAATATTTGCAAAAACATTATTATTTGTGCCAACACGTCTTACCTACTGGGCGATGCTCTACAACATGGAGCCTCCCCTATAACGGGTCACTACGAATAGTTTTAACAGTACAATCATCATGAAATGTGTAGGCCAAGATAGTGAGCCCCGGTAGTAGTACGGTAAGGAAGCAAGTCACCATAGAATGATACGTCCTTTTTGTGTGTCAAGCAACTTACTGCATCCAAAATGTTATAAGATAAACAATTGCCGATCGATACATAAAATTAGAGAGTCACTGAGCTCCTAAAATCCGACAAACACAACTTATCTGTAAGGTAAAGGCACCGGCCAGGGCTGAGCATCACCTAGGGTAAAACACCACAGGACATGCATATTGTCTTAGTCCGCCTTAGAGAATACAGCGCAGCATCACCCTAGGGACTTGGGCCGACCATCCCTAAGTTAACGCACCCACATCACTGGCCTATTGCCTTTGGCTGCCCGAGGGGAACACACCAAAGGACCGGCCTAGGGGCTTGGGCCGAGCATCCCTAAGGTAACGCGCCACAGCACCGACCTATTGCCCTTGGCTGCCCTAAGAGCACACACCGCAGCACCGGCCTAGGGCCGAGCATCCCTTAGGTAACGCACCACAGCACCGGCCTATTGCCTTAGGCTGCCCTAGTGGCACACATCGCAGCACCGGCCCTGCAGTCTTCATCAATATTCTTCTTTTCTGAAATCTTTGCGTTCTACCTTAGCCATTTTGTGCGCATCGGTTTAGCCTTGAGTAGTGCGTGTAAGTAAATCATTTGGTATAAAATGTTTGTTTTTCAAGGTAGTAGTTGTATAAAATGTGTATATTTATGTACCTACTGTTTATTGTATAATGGAATTCGTAAATATTACACATTCCACTATGAAATAAGTGTTACAATGAGATGTTTTCTTTGTTAGCATCATGAGTGAATTGAATTTAGCGAGTAATAACATAGACTAACTACACAGTACTATAGTTAGTCTATGGTAATAACAACTGCCTCAAGTTCAGTGTTGCCACCAGGTAGATGAAATTTTACCCTAAACGTGTGATGAAATTACTCAATCTTTTTGTAAATTACCCTAAGAGTTGATTATCTTCTTGAAAAGCTCAAAATACACTCGAGATTGGTTTTAAAACATGATTAAGGCAAACAAGTAAGGTAACATGGCATTTCATACTCGTCTTTGGCCCTATATCACACATAAAACGAAATATGTGTTAATAAATTCAAATAAATATTCTTTTGTAACATTTTTATTCAGCGCTATACTTAATGTGCCGGTATCGCTGATAATAGAAACTTGCTGATACATGTTATTAAAAGTTGTTGGGAGTACTTTATTGTTTTATAAACTTATTTAAGTTGTACAAATTTGTTAAGGTTTTTTTTCTTAATAATAATGCCGAGAGAATATGTTTGTCATCTTATTACAATTTGATTAGATCAATATTTTTCATTGCAATACGGCACATCACATAAATTTACACATGTTGTGCCTTGTGTTTTTACGTGCGCTCACCTGGCTCACCGTGGGGATATCACAGGCATAAAAAACAATTTAGTTCCTTCATACAAATTATGTGTCAAAATAGAGACAACCTTCAGTAAACATATTTTCTACAACAGCGCTGTAAATCTAACAACCTATATTTAACTAAATGTACCATATATATTTTTACTGTTTAGTATATTATTATGTTGTGGCCTATTTTGTACACATAACATAATGTGCCTCAATTTTATCTGTTCGAAAATTAAACTTTGTGATTACATGCTTCTTTATGCTGTTTAAGAGATTATTGCGGACATTTTCTATCACTGATTCAGTGAATCCAATAACCAATAATGAATTTTAAACAAAGAATGCATCTTTAGTCGAATAGGATGGAGGATGTACATGCTATAGTTATATCTCTTTTATAATACTTTTAATTTACCCAGCACTTCATGTAAATGTTTGAATTCCTGGAAAACCCATTTTACATTGCCAAAACATCAGAATTTAAATTATAAAGGGGCTCTAGATTTTACCCTAAAATTATCCTAAAAAATCCATTACCCTAAAACCAGTAAAATTATCCTAAAAAGGGTAATTCCCCTAAAAGTGGCAACACTGCTCCAGTTGCTGCAGGACGTTATCGTTTAGTGAGGAAAACAAAAATCTCAAGTGCGCCCCCCCCTCAACAAATTCCTAGATCCGCCCCTGGTGACGCCTTAATCTTTCTAACACTTCTCTCACATGTGTTATGTGACTGTCATAATCGGGGGAGTACACTATGATATCATCAATATAATTTAAACAAAACTTATATTTGATATCATATAACACATCATTGAGGTACCTTGACAAAATTCCTGACCCACTAGCAAGTCCAAATGGAATTCGCTTAAAGTCAAAAACTCCAAAAGGAGTACTGAACCCTGTTAAATTCTGAGATCCTTTTGCAATTTTTATCTGGAAAAATGACTGCGTTAAATCAAGCACTGTAAAATATTTGCCACCCTTCAAGTGCGCTATCAGTTCTGACATAACCCCAATTGGATAAGACACATGTTCTAGCTTTTTATTTAACTCTGCATAATTAACCACAAGTCTATACTGGTCCGTATTTCCCTTTTTTACTAAAAATGCAGGAGAAATCAAACTTGACATGCTCGGTTTAATTACGTCTTGCTGTAATAACACATTTAATTCTTTACGCATTATTTCAATTTTGGGGGGGGGGGCGAGTGGATAGTACTGATATTTAACTGGAGTATTATCTTTAATTTTCAAATCAATTTCAAAGTTTATTGCGCTTCCAATTTGATCACTAAAAACATTTCCTTAAGTCCTTAACTAATTTATTTACATCTGGAATAGCTTCATCACATCCTATGTTAAGGTTACAAACCGTCTCAATACTTTCTTGCTTACTCATTATATTTAAAATGGCATGACAGGGTATTTTAACACTTGGCGCAAACCCAAAATAAATTTCTTCCTTATACAAACTAATTACACAATGGCTCTTCTTAATGTACGGTGCACCCAAAATAATGTCCCAGACTAAGTTTTTACCAATCTGTAAATTAACTTCCCAGGAGAAACGCACTATTTTTATTTTTAATTCACACTGCCCCACTATCTCTAGCTTATCGCTACCTGCACTCTTACAATTGACATCAGTTTCTTTTAGTTTACCAACTATCTTATCTTCTCTTAACCTTGTAAATAATTTTTCACTCATCATGTTAACACTGCTCCCTGTGTCTATCAAAGCGTTACATTTTTGTTTATCATTAATTAACACTTCCACTGTAGGCAAGAGGTTCTTATTATTGCCTTTTACATTTAAACTTAACTGTCTATTTACACATTTGTCCCTGTAGTTCACATCTTCCCTATTTCTTAATTTTCTCTTCATAAATTGCCCATTAAATTCTTTTTTTGTCAGAGAACCAACAAAATTCGGGCTTAATTTAGCTGGCTCTCTGCTTACAAGTTTTTTGGAACCGCAGGCTTTGAAAATTCTTTGTTGACATTTTGCCGAAAACAATTTCTCGCAACGTGCCCAGGTTTGCCGCAATTAAAACATTTTATTCCGCCTCGTTCGAACCGATTTGGCATGTGGGGTCTCGATTACTGTTGACCGCTAATGGGATTTTCTCTGCGCCTGCAAAACTCGCATAGGCAACGTTCGCACAGTGTACAGCTAACTGGTCGAGTTCTGAATACGTTTTAGGCATTTGCACAAAAACCAAGTAACTCCTTGTTATTTCGTTGAGGCCGATTACAATTAATTGCACAATTTCTTCCTCCTTGTACTGGCATTTGAGCAAGCGCGCATGCAACTTAATTTCCAATATATATTCGTTCAAGTTTTCATTTTGTTTCTGGGGACGCAAAACCAAATCTCGTTTTAACGATTCTCGCATCGTGATAGGTACAAAATGCGCAATTAAAATTGTGTGCACTCGTTCAATGTCATGACCCTCGCTTAAGCTCTCTAAGATTTTTGCTCGCAATGACCCTCTACAGTAACCTAAACTTAGTTCTAAAATCTCACTGGCTTTGAGCTGTGTTTCATCTGAAAGCGTTAACATTACCTTCACAAAATTTAACAACTCCACTACCAGACCATCAGCTGGCTTAAACATCCTTAAATATTGTTTAATGGGGTTGCTTAGTTTCATGTACATTTTACTAACACTAGAGCTAGTATTATCTACCTCAGTCTCATCTCTAGCAATTTCCTTATCTTTATGGCTAGAACTGCTTAGGTTTAACTGTGTTTAAAACTCAATTTCATCTTGAAAACTATCCTCGATTACTTTTAATGCTTTAGTTTTTTCCTCTTCTGTACATCCTACCTCCGTTAACTTAACTTGCATTTCATTTAGCATCTTAAACAATTCACTTATTTTCTCTACAGACTTTTTTCTTATATCTAAGACCTTAGCATAGTTCAACCTGCGGGCACAATGTTCTAGTTTGCATTCTAGGCGCACTAACTTATTTACATTTTTGGCTCCCTGCACCTCACTTATAAGTTCACCAATTTCATTTAAACGGATCTCAATCTCCTCTATTTCCTCCTTTATATTCAAAGACTCCAAATTACTCACATTCTACTTGACTCCCAATTTTAAAATTTCTTGCAAATGCTTTCTTAATTGCAGCACAACATCGTCCTTGGGACATCCTCGAACTTTCAACTCATACATTAATTCTTGCTTTGACAAAAGGTCCACTTTTAAATCTCCCATTTTTACTGTTTTTTAATGACCAACTTCTTTTTAAAAGCAGAGTCGCGCAATTTATAGCGCTGACTAGCAGGCTATAATATTTCTTGAGGTTTAGAAGTGGTATTTTCTTTAAATAGAATGAACTAAATAAAATCTTCTTGTATTTATTCAAATAAACAAAATAAAATTCTTTCTTCTCAAATAAAATAATTCAAAATTCAAGATAAAATTAAACTTGGTTTTGCTTATGACGTCAATGTTTCAAAATAAAAGTTAACTGTTCGATTTTTAATATTACTGGACTTTTCTTTACTTTAACAGTCTGGCTTTTAGTTTATCTTCAACCCAAATATAAAAAAAAGAATAAAACGCTTCGAACCCTGAAAATGAAATAATTGTTTTACAGACTGTTCCCCTTTTTTTGAAAAACAACAAATGAGAAATGGAGCAATGATTTAAATTAAGACTCTAAATTTTAAAACAACTTTGTACCTTCCAATCTGAAGAGATTCACGTTTCGTTGGGTGACTCACGACAAACTCAAACACCAGTAGTCGACGTAAAATGCCGCAGCCTCCCAGCAACCGTGAAAATATAACCTTAGCTTAGAAGGTTCTCGAACCCGGGGACGCCGGCCATCACGTGACGCGGCTCCAGTTCCTTCCAGCCAAGCAAGAATTTAAATCATTGTCTCCAACTCTTTCTGACATTCCCGAACAAGAAAATCGCGAGCTTGCCTAGACTTGCAAAACCAAGTAGCACCAGCAATACTTATTTGCAACTGTCAGCAATTATTTCACAAAACTTCTTTTAAATTATATACATTATTTCTTTTCACATATCATAAATAGTATATTGTATAAAGTATATATAGTGTTGCAATGGCAATTGGGACGCTATAGACGTAACGAAACATTAGTAGGAATAAAAAGGGGGTTCTGTGACTTCTTATTAAATAAACTGGGACTTAGAAATAATCGACGTGGATCATCATAGTAGTGGGAAAATGGGATTTCAACAATAATAACTTTTGAAATTTATTGTGTATTTTGAGCTAAGGACTTAGCCGGATTGTCAAAATTTCACTGAATACTACTAACGACTTGTGATCTTTTGGAAATTAATTTGGTGATTTTAATTGAACTAGGTATACAATGCAGTTGTCTGCTTGCAATATTGAGCGGAGCGAGTATTTATTTAATCAATAATTTTCAGAAATGTATCGACAAACAAACCACTAAAATAAACAAAACAACAATTTCACAGAAAACTACTGTATTTACAAACAGCCGATAGTAACAGTCTGCATTTAAATTTGATCCATATAACAGCTGTATAATCAAAACTATAGTATTACATGTCATTCATTCATCATTTAGTGATAATTTTCTTATTATGTGTTATTTTATATTTAAGTTTCCATATAAATGTATTAATTAATTAATTTCCCCTAAATGTGTTATTTGTGTTAATTGCCCTATGTTTATGCCTAATAATAATCATCTTTATCATCACTCCTCAGAAAGCCATTCCCCTCTATATATATAATGTTTATTTATCTATGCAATTGTATAATAATATGTATTTCATTAATTTAATCACCAATAATTATTCATAGCCTATCCCCATATAATAGCCTACTCACTTAATTCAATATGTTTGTTAATAATAATATTTTAGATATAAGTTATGTGAGAGGATTGCAATAAAATTAAAATTTAATATAATATACTTTTCAAAATAGTCCTTAAGGAATCTAAATTACAGTGACCAGTGTTAACAATTGTGTGACCATGTGCTTCTCAACAATGGACCATGCTTCCAGACCTCATATCTACTAGATCTTTCTTCTTGCTCCAGATGCCATAGTGTTAAGACCTAAAATCTGTGAAGGACACAGTTCCTATTTTAAATTTCCCAGTATGGCCTAAGTTTTGCATCGCTTAGTGCTCATTTTATTAGGGACTTACTGCTCAATTAATACCATCTTTAAATTCACTCCTTTTTATTTGATTTCCCCCAAAAACTGGTATTTGAGCGAAGAACATTTGTAAGCAGATTGGTAAACTCCTTCCATTGTATTCTATTTAGGGACTGGAAAGAATACAGACATTTAAATAGAACAAGCCTAATGTTCTGAAAGTTAAAGTAACCTCAAGAGAGTATTTTTTATATTGAACTATCTTTCCAAATTTAATTTTGAGTATTTTAACCATTCATAAAGTCAGTGAAACCATTGGACTCTCCTTTTGGACAACAACCAAAAATTCCATTGTTGTAATTTTTCAATACATCAGCTTAATTGGACTTAATATTCTTTCAAATATCATCCCAACGTTATTCAAGTCAGCACGATACTTCCCCCCTGAGAAAAAGAGCCCTTCTTTGTAAAGAAACCCCATTTAGAACCCAAAATATGAACATTTAGTTTTAGGCCTACCAGTATATTTGTCATTTACCTTCTAGGCTAGGCCACTCATTGTAACTGTTCCCCCTGAGTTGTATATTATTGTAAATCCCTTTAATTGAGAACCTTTTGAAACATAATTGTACTAATAGATAAATAAATATTTTATTGTTCCTCTGTAACTTGTATTTTATTCAAATAGTTAAAGAAATCTTAGAAATTGTACACCTACCTTTTGTTGACATCCAGAGTAAATACAAAACACATTCTACTCACTACAATAAAGTAAAGGAGACCACAAGTACAAGTATATTTATTATCAAGTCAAAGAAGATCATTTGTGAGCTATATTTAAATAGCCTAGGGAATTTTGTAAGGAATAACACTGATTTTTGTAAAGAGAAGCTAGGCTTAGCACATGGCAGCCATTGCCCTCAGATCCCGATAGCATCACTTTTTATATCCACTTTTCCTGAGCACATCCGAGCAAACAATTAGTTAAGAGTAAACAATTTAGAAACATAAGTAATTAAATAAGTAGTAATTAGAAAATCAATAAGAACACACAGTAAACAAACCAAATAAAATATTTATCCTATTAACATAACATGGTAACTTTAAAGGGCCGTAGGGCAGAACCCTTATGTCCGATTTGGACCATTTCAGATTTATACCTTCCCATAGATGGTTACTATGACCGAGCAAAATTTCGTGAGGACCACTCCAGCCGTTCAGGAGGAGTACGTGTAAATAAAAAGCCAGAGTGTAGTATAGGAGCTCCACTCAATAATTCACCGTGTTGGGACTTAGAGTAATCGCATTCCGGGGTTTAAGTGTACCTTATTGAACTTTAATTTGGGACTTTGAATTTTTCTAAAAATTTCTTAAAAACAAAACAACGTGTGGACTTAGGCGTATGAGCCTCTGATGATTGCTTCAGTTAAGTATTGAAAATTCTAAATGGGACTGGGCAAATTAATTAAATAAATTAATTTTAATTATTTCAGAACCTCTCATCAGTAAAATTGAGGGTTCTACACCGGTTGATCCAGTAATTTGAATGTTGAGAGAATTAATGGGCAGTAACCTTTGGTAACGGTTGTGAAGGGATAATAAATCAATTATTTAATCTTTTGTTTGCAGTTTTGTAAAAAAGGCTGCTTTGCTCTCCCTCTAAATTATGTGAGACAAAATAGCGCAGAGAAGAAAATCAAATCGCAGTTTGGCTGCTGCATTGATTTTTGGGAACTAAGCTATACTGTGCTCATTGTTAAGTTCTGGTTCCTGGTTTTGTGCCAACTGAACATGACAGTCAGTAGAGCAGTGGTACTGTTTGTTTGTGGTACCGGACTTTGTATTTTTGTATGTAAGTTAATCAGCAATGTGAATAGATTTAGTATATCTCTTTGTGTGTGTGTGTGAATTTAGTTAATAGCCATAAAGGAGTAGGTGGAAAAAATGAGTAATTCAAATCGGAACTAATAAAGCTTTGATTTGAAGCCAGTAAATTGTGATGCGTATTTGTGTTCAGTTTTAGGATCTGCAGATAGCTTTAAATACTGTTGCAGATCGGTTCTTCGTAAACAATGATCACATTTATTTGTACAGTTTGAAATCGTGAGTGTCAAATTGCCTAGTTTGATAGGTTGAGAAATTTAATTTTTTTTTAGCATGCGGGTTGTCACTTAATTTGAATGGCAATGGGTCCACTTGGGGCGATGAAAGCCTGATAATTTGTTGTGGTTCACAAATAACTATTCTCTGGTTCCAAAATACTACTTTAGGAAATAAAGAGCCTGTAAAATAGCGTTCACTATTTGAATATAACTAACTGGCAAATCTCATATACATTTTAGATATAAATTGTATAGTCGAGTCAAGTACATTCTAAAATATTCTTAATTAAAACAGAAAGATATAGTACATTTTCGGACAGCATGTCGGTACAATGCATCACCAATCCTGAGGGTTGAAGTGGTATGTTCCTTAAATTGTATGGCTGCATCTGTTTTTTATTATCAGTCCTCCGAACATGGACAGAAATTATTTGCTGATGTATTATTTAAAGTGACTAATACTTTTACCTCCTCATCTGGGACTGAGCACTGTGAAGCCAGAGCTCCCATTTGCGGTGTGATGAATTAGATAATGAACCAGAGATTAGAAGTGAATACGATGATTTAGGATTTAGTCCATATACACTTAGTTTGAAATTTATAAAAAGAGTCCAGTTAGCTTCCCTTATATTTGAAATATAAGGCCGGTGAGGTTAGTGATAAGTGATTCTTCGTAGGAAGTTTCTTGTTATTAATAGTTTGTGCTCTAACTTGTGATAATATGTGTTCACTGGATAACCTGTTCCGTTTTTCATACAGGAAAGTTTTAATTCTAGGCCATTCTTGTGCTGTCCCTGTGGACTGGGACACCGGAGGGTCTTCCTCGCTGTGGAGTTGCTGAGGGAGTGCATTCGTAACCATTACTGTAATGGATTCTGCTGATGTGGACAAGTGTTATCACCTTGGTATACTGATGTACTAGTGGTTAGAAATCACATTATGGTTATTTGTATTTTTTAAATAGAATTTTAAAATGTGTCTCCAGGAATATGCTTGTTATCTCATGCTATTCTTGGCCAGACCGTGAAGAGAACGAAAAATCATTAAAAGAAAACGGGAATGGGGAGTAAATTATGTTTTGCTTGTGCTATGGCAAGCTGTTCCATAGAAAGCCTAGCCTGTGCAGCGCAATTCGCCTGTACAGCCGGCAAAACGGAGGTTGCTGATGGTGTGTTTACTAAGGGATGGTACGAGTAAACCAGCCGATGGTCTTCTGGGCCTGTTGTTGTAGTCTGTTTGAGTTTTGTTTTGGGGGAAATGCCCCACTGAAATTATGACGTTGAATGGGCCTCCCTCAAGAAATCAAAAAATCAAAAAATAAATGTGTTTGTCGTTGCCACGGATGAGGCCAATATTGCCTGCCCATGCAAATGGCAGCAGTATACTCGTGTAGGCCGGGTAACTTGGGTCCTGGTTCTTGATTTGTGGTCGATGTTTAACGTGATGTGTTTGACCCGTATAGAGGGGTTGTTATTAGTGATGGCTTTAAAATTGCCTGCCCGTGCACACGGCAGCCACACTCATGTCGGACCCGAAATGTGAAGTTGTGATTTCTGACTTTTCTAAGTCAAATGCTCTCTGTTGAAGAGACTGAAGTGATCGGTGTGATTCGATCACTGACGGATACAGGGTGCCTGCCCAATTTATTGGCAGCTCCTTGTATTCCAGTGACTGTGGAAAAATGGTTTTCCCCGAGGTTGATCAGTGCATAGTGCTTCAGAGCCCTTTAAAGTAACTCTGAACTGTTATGAGGGTGCCGTGTCAAGCCCGACCGTGGAAATTGCGGGCAGTGTTAAGCGCGGACAGAACCGGTTTGAGAGGGTAATTGGACGGCCGCCTCCCTTTCTTGGTCTTGTTTTACCCGACGCTCGGGGAATATTCCCGTCACCTTATTCATTGGGAAACTTTGGGGAACTCTGGCGCTTTCGCCGGCCGCACGACAACAGATGTTTCAACGCATTATTGGGAGGACGAATTTATATATTTACTTTAATTGATCCCGGTCTCGCAAATTATATTAGACTACATTTAGCTTAGTTTAAGGAGACGAATTAGACGCATGGATTTAAAAATATCTCAATAACAGGGCAGTTCACTTTGACTGCAAGACAATCTAAAAATTCGCGGGATTTCAACCTTTAAAAAAATCATCTATCATCCAGTGGTTGACATATGTTTGAGTGTCCATATAAGTTAGAGAATATTTACTCCGTGCCAAATTTTAAGGTGTTTTCGTGATAAAGCGTATACCGTGTCAAATCGTGCATTAGGATTTTTGCACGAGACAAAATTTATAAAATATCCAAGACTACCCACAGGTCTTTGTCATATTTTTTGGACGACGAATTTAATTTTGGTCACTAGATAATATAAAAATATTATGTTTGTTATTCTAAAAGTTCATCAGTTTATCCTTTAATACAAGGCTGTTTTTTCTTTATGAATAGTCTTGGGGAATCTGGGATCAACACATCAATAAACGTACAATTAGAGATTAAGTTTATTTATGTGTTAACTCATTAACTTATCTTTCAATACATTTACCTTTTTTATTTTCAATAATACCATTACCTTTAGGTACCTTACATTACCTTTCAATAACTTCAAGTAGGAAGTTTCCATTAAACTTCCCATTGAAGTTTGAAAGAAAAGCATCACAAAATCTTATTATATTTTTTTAAGTTGATGATTATCAACAAAGTGTAAAAATATGATAACGTATACGAATTTACGTAACTAAAAGTAAGTCAATTTTTGTACAAGCTAAGGTAGTTATCGAATGTTGTGCTTGACTAGTATATTTTTATAAATTTCCAGAGGTTCGATTGAAAATAAGAATATTACTGTATAATACTGTTGGAAAACAGAACAAGAATAGGCCACAGTTATTTACAACATCGGTAAATCAACAGATTATAGATTACTTTATTTATGTAGTAAAGTGTTACATACCTAAATGTTTCTTGTTATTAAACAAATAATTTGTTACTATAACAATTTAAAACTAAACCAAAACTTTTGGTTTTCAAAAGTTTGTATTTTGTTTCTTTTTATAACATCATCAAAACTACTGTACATTATTATCACCAAACAATATAAAATTAGCTGGAAAAAGTCCTTCGTTCCGGTTTTCGTGGGTAATTGAGTTTACCATGGAAATCCTGGAATCACCGTAAATGCTTGGTCTTACAGTTTTGTAATCAGCAAAAAGGAAACATGCCGTTTCCCCGTAACCCAGTTATAACCTCATTCATGTTGCCCGTAAAATACTTCTATCCGAAATTGTGTTTGCAGAATATCACCGTTTGCCACGGAGGCAGATGAATCAGCAATTTTCAGAATACCTTGGGTAGAATACCGTTGGTTAAAGAGGAGAGTCCCTTTATGGACCAGTTCCTGATACTAAGAATAAAAATATTAAACATCGTTTCATTATGTCTCATGGTAGTTTTTATTCTAAATACCCATAATCGACAGCGTACATTTACTAATTGTATTAATCTTTAAATTATATTACATTACATTAAACCAACATTTTACTGTTAACAGCCTAAACAATTGACTAAAATGTATGTCTATCAACATAATATAAAGAAGTTAAATATCGCAACGTTCTCAAATTTTGCTGGTCGCGACAGCAAAGGATTTTTCGTCATACTACGTGGGAACATATGACTTTCAATACTAAAATGCGGCTGGAAACTTACTGTTTTAATTTAAAATAACATATGTTCCTTTGTTGTCTTTTCCGATCACTAGAATAATCTACATGTTAATCTTATGGTGAAAGCCTATTTTTGCCGGACAGTTTTTTTCCGGCCGGTTAAAGTCAAAGTGATGTAAGTCAAAGATTCATAGTTTTGAGATAACAAGGTTTTCGTGATAAGTTGTGTCACATCTGCATATTTTGAATATTGTGTCATAATAACTTTGTGTACCATTAGTGTCTAGAGAGGTTTCTGAATGTGTAGGTATTTAAGTTGGGTACGTGACAGGGACAGAGGGGGCAGCGAGGAATTTTTAGCAAGAACTGCTAGTTGTGCCAACTTCCCCGATAAAGTACCGATAAAGAATAGGGGTGCGGATGTAGAAGCCAGGACCGGCGAGAGTTGCTAGTATTCTACTGCTATTCTCGCTGGCCCCATCGATATAAATACTACTGGATCGCGCGCTGCCCGCAAGGCCAGTGTACAGCTTTCCGAGCGCACACAGCTACGTATTGGGGTTGCATCCAGGGAGAATCGCAGGCGCGAGGGGGCAAAAGCGCGATCCCGCGTTGTCGCTCTGTGTGTTTTGGCGGCATACAGGCTGGCGTCGCGCAAAGCTTGGTAAAAACAGATGTTTATCAGCTGTTCATCCCCTCCCTCTCAAGCACAGGTGAATTTGGGCGGGATATTGTCTCACTCGACCTTGATCTAGCGTCTAATTTGCTTCGCGTAGCCTAATTGTTGCCGTTCCGCCGTTGCTGTTATTTGGGTTGATTAGTGGTTGTTATTTAGTTTTTAATCGTGGATTTATTGTTGTAGTATTTTTCACTTATCATAATTTTAGAATGTTCGCTGATTTGCTTATTTAATGGTAAGTAGTTGTGCCGCTTACAACTGCACAACAAGATAGATGAAAGAGAGCGAAATGTTTTCATAGGTAAGAAAGTTATTAGGCTACATTACATTTGTACAAGAACGTTTATTGCAGGTTTCTAAAAGTATTTAACTGTAATTTTCGACCTCATTTTAAATAGTTAAATACATGTTGTATCATTAAATAGACAATAAGTTGATTTTACTTCAATAATTCCTTCTGAATTGATTCTGAAGTATTTATTTTGTTTTAATGACGAGTTGACGAGTAATCCCAAAAACCGATTTCTAGATATGTCCTAGCATTCCAAATAGATTGGAAAAATACGTAGGCCTATGATTTGGAAGTAGGCAACATGTTAAAAATAACATGTGAAGACTGCAGTATGGTTCTACAAGCAGAAGAATCGGATTGGAAGGTTCACACTCATTTCACAGATTTTAAGTCGAGAGGAAAATTAATCAGGTCAAGTGAAGACGTTTTAAAGATAGTTAAGTTTGCTTATAAACTGAAGATGTTTTCAATTAACCAAAATGAAAGTGCCCATAAACTCACAATGCAAGTTGCAATCATTTTGTAGCAAATGTGTTTAAGGGCCATAAAACTAATGATGAGTTTAAGGGAGATCATAAACTATTTTTAGTTAAGTTTATTTGTTAAGTTTGTTTTTAAGATAATAGGTCATCATTTGGCAACAAACAAAAAAACAGGTGAAACTGTAAAGAAAAGTAACTTAGGTGTTAGACAACAATTAACTAAGGTCATTTTGTTTAACAATCTGTGAATGTTTTCATTAATTAAGAATGGTTCTTATATAAGTAAATAAACTTTTGTGAAAATGTTTTGCCATTTTTATTTTATCTTCCTAACAATACAAAATAATGAATGCCTTTATTAAAACGTTTGTAGATATATCAATGCCAAAACAAAGTAGAGTCAGTGAATGGAAAATAATTGTACTAAAACGTATTATTGTGTGTCCTTTTAAAAACCCCAGCAGAATACGTCACCAAGGTCAATAATATTCGATTACAAATCGTTTGTTTGGGAGCGGTGTAGTAACAGGTTTATAGCGCGACGAGACTCTTTTGTCCCCCCGCGCCTGCAATCCTCAGAACGCAACCACCGGCTGCCGGCTCGGGTAGATGAGCGGAGCCGCCGATCCAGTAGTATTTATATCGATGGCTGGCCCTGGTAGAAGCTGCGAAAGAGAGACGTATACTGAACAGTTTCGAAGAGAGGAAGATTAAAAACTAAGTGTATATATACATTCATTCTGTAAGAGGATGAACGAAAATTTAAATACAGATTATGATACAAATTTTAAATAGATTAAATATTTTTTGAATTAACACTTTTCAATATTTTTTAATAAATCTGCTATTGGGAAATAATGTTTATACCATATTCCAAATTTGTAGATAGTTGTATTGTTTGACATATTTTAAATTGACAAAGTAAGCTTGGCAGACGTTCAAATGTAAAAGAACTAATAATTCCAACAATCTAATCGTATTTCAAAGTAGTTATAGAGTAAATTGCTATTGATATATTATTATATTTAAAAATCCAAAAAATAACTACTGAACCGATTTGTATGATTTAACTATTAGTTATGAGAGGTCGAATAGTTAATTCAACTAAATTTAGTATAAAATTTACACGTCCTATTCACACATGTTTGTTACATGTTTATCACATCAAGCCAGCTTTTGTTAGCAAACAAGATTATAAATACATAAATAAAATTAAACGTTATTTTTAGTTTACTGGTAACTTTTTAGAAATACTGCACTTCCCCCTGTCCCTGAGATCAAGCAAGACCTTTCAATGAAGGTGGTATTAATAAACCAAAAAGTGATTAAAATATTTTACAAACATACACAAATCATACATTATACAAAAATAAACTCAACAAAACAGGTATTTTCCGTACTGACTCTTAGTGTTAACACAATTATTGAACCTTGAAGTCAAATAAAATATCCGTATAAAACAGTGAGTGGTATTGACGCAATATCAATACAACTCGCTAAAATCTTATTCTTTTTAGGAATAATACCCCCGTCACAACAAACCTGAGTACTCAGCGAATTTCCAATGCATTTATATGTGTCTCACTACTACATAGAGCCACTTACAAAATTTCACAAAAATACATTCATAAATAAGTGATACATAGCATTTTATTTATTCTGCATAAGAATAACATTAGGGCTGAGTACGCAGGTTTGCTGCAACTAGGGAGATAAAAATGTGTATTTTTGCAATTATCAATATAACTCAACCAGGTGAAGCTACATACCAAGCTTTATTAATTTAGATTCATAACTAAGGGAGACATACAGCTTTACTTATTCTCCATTTATGAATAACGTGGGGGCCGAGATGCAGATTTGCTCCAACGGGGAAAATCAACAAAAAACCTTTTTTGTACAAATACCAATATATCACAACTAGTTGAAGCCACATACCAAGTTTAATCAATATACATCCATAAATAATCGAGATATCAAATTGTATTTATCCTCCATAAGGATAACACTGGACAACATACTGTGTTTAGCACGTTGAATATCTCTGCAACGGTTGGACATATAGAACAACAATTAAAACACCAAAATGATTGTTTTGCAGAGCTAAACTGGTTGGTAAAACGAAATATAAATTTTTTAGTAAAATTCTCTGAGAAAAATCCAAAAACCTTTTTACCATAAGATTAACATGGGAAATTTTATGGACGCGTTTTTTGACTTTTCTCTACAACCACTTATCCTAGGTTAATGATTCAGGATACCAAATTATTTGTTTTTTAAGCTCTATAACATGGCTATAACCAAAATTAAGTGTTTTTAAAATTTTAGGGGGAAAAATTAAAAAACAGATTTTTGGAATATTTAAAACCCCCTTCCCATAATCCGTTCGATCTGGTATTCGAACTTAAAGTCATAAATGTTACTCTACACATTTATGCCCAATTTCATCAAAATCGGGCGTTTATTTCAATAGTTATCGCGGTAAAGGACACACACACACACACACACACACACACACATATATATATATATATATATATATATATATATATATATATATATATGTATATATATATATAAGTTTTTAGAGACCCCTCAAAACGTGTTCAGGGGGTCACGTTAGGAACTTCAATGGTGGTCCCGGGCTTAAGTCTCACCGTGCGGGTCTTGCTAATAGTTCACTTTTCCATAGGAAATCACTAATAATCTCAGTTGAGACTGAATTCCTTATTTCAATATCTGTATAATACCCCCTTGCAGCAAACCTGAATAACCAGTAAATTTCCGATGCTGCCTCACTACGTTATGAAGTCTAACAACCTACATGATCATCGGCTGGTGATTATGGACAATTTTTCACTAACCATAATTGATATTAACACTGACCATTTGCGATAAGTATTTATAATATTTCAACTATGTAACTTTCTCTTAAATAACGTGTTTTCTTAAATCTAAACATACAATGCAATTTTTAGGATAATTATTATGATAAATATTACAACTACTAAATCAAATTAAAAATTACTAGATGCTTTCTGGTTCTTTGCACGGGAAGGCAAATAACCAGGTAATTTGAAAGTGTTATTACAAAATGTCACTTGACTAGGTGACTAACTACAGTAAAACTTCCCAAGATTAACATGGGAATTTTGAAAGCGCAGAGACAAAGCCTTAAAGTCAGGTTTTTTAAGCTCAAAAGGTACAACTAGGGTAAGAGCTTTTCGATTGGTTCCAAATATCAATAATGTTAATGAAAACAAAATAATGTTTTTTTAAGGTCAAAAATATCGGAACAAAAAGCAAGAAATTCTTTTAATAATATAGATTGAAAGAAGAATAACTTAGTTTAACTTCTATCAACTTGGATTGTTCTGGGGTTGACTAATGTTAACCATTTATTTCACTACCATTTTTACAATGGTCTATAAATTCATCAACACTGCAAAAAACGTTTAATGTCGAAAATTGTTTTGATTTCTCTTTGAAAAGGCGTACATTTTGTTTTCCTACAGTTACCTAACAATGTACATGTTCTCTCACTGATTTGAGAAAGCAAAGTGGCCAATTCGCTCATCAGTGAGACGATGTTAACATTGTCTCACTCTAATTACTTTGTCTCACTCCAGATTTGCAACGTGAAGGCACGAAATAGTGAGCGCGTAACATGCAGACAAGGTCGTATGCGCGCGAAATACGTTGGCAGCACTGGCTGTAAATCAGCTGGTCAGCTGTTGTACTGTTGTATTTGTCACAACACTTCCGTTCACGGCAGAAGCCACCATTTCATTGATTTGCCATTTGTAAACATTGAAGGTGGTTTTGCTGTCGCAAAATGGACGTTAAAGTAATTGTGAGAACTGTACATTTAACATTAATGTTACAAACCAAAAGTGACTTTTTTTTTAACTGTTTGCTTGTGTTATTTGTCTTTCTATAAGTAATTCTTTGGTTAACAATTCTTTTAGGGTGTTTGTGTTCATTTTTAAGGAGATTATTTTTTGTTTTATAATTTTGTTTCTGATTTATTAATGTTACTTTCACATTAAATGCCATATTTAAAGTTCACTTCTGTGTAAAAATATGTTACGTTTCTTTACCAATTTATTTGTTTTATGGTAACTGTAGGAAAAATATAATGTGCAACTCGAGTGCAAAGTGCAATCGCCTCACTCGAGAAACCATTCCTCACTCGCCTACGGCTCGTGAGTAAGGATTTCTCTCGAGTGAGGCAATTGCTCACTTTGCTCACTAGTTGCACAAATAACTATTGTTTAAACAAATTTGTAATCTGACAAGGAATTTAGACCCAGATTCGGACGGTAAATTTTTAAACATATTTATTCAATTGTGTTGGCCTGAAATATTGATTGAATCTTGTGCCATAGTTATACAAATCACATACTTTTTAATTTATATTTATAACGCGCAAAAATTGTAGTTTCAAAAATTTAAATAAAGTAAATTCATCTCTTTTAAGGTCTCTCTACATGAATGAGTTATTTTTAATATTTAAAATATTACCCGCTAAGTCTTCTTTTATAAAATAAATAACCTTGTAATTATTTTTCCGCACAACATTGGCTCTAAACTATGATGCCATATGGCAAGTAAGTAAAAAATGTCAATCCATATAGTACGTTGTTACTATAATTTTCTATTGACAGTATTTTGCCAGGTCAGGTGTCTAAGAACATAGATGTTTGCACATAAACTTTGGAATAAACGTGGTCGATATGTGATATTTCCAAGTCAACCTACTATCAAGGAGTGATCCGAGGAACATTATACATTCGACTTCATTATTATTATCACACAGTTCATATTATTATTTTTCCTTATTATATTTTCAGACTTAGCCAATGCATTATTGTAATGTAAACTTACTGGCGTATCAGGAGATAATTTACATTTTTTTGCCGCAATGCTATAGATCTGGTTGCTGACTCTTCCCTTTAACGCCCTCAAACAACAACCCTGTCGTTAACAACTATGAGTCACTATTCTGGCAACATCGCATTCCTTTGTGAGAGTGAGAGAGAGAGAGAGAGAGAGAGAGAGAGAGAGAGAGAGAGAGAGAGAGAGAGAGAGAGAGAGAAAGTGAACCTTCCGCAGCGTTTCCCGCTCACCAGCTCCCTCGGGCGGAAATAAAATGTTAAACAATATAAACTCATTACAAATCACAATTACATTATAATCTGTAGACACCATGTTTTTCGTTCATACAATTAATTAATAGTCTAAACATTGCTTTGAACGGGAAGTTTAAGCGCAAGATAACAAAGTTAACAAAGGTTTACACAATTTACAAGAACTTGACAAAAATGTTTGTAAATAACCCTTATATACGCCATTAAAAGTTTAAGCTGATACGTTTAATATATATTTTGTAATAATTGTCTGAAGTTGAGTTGTCTGAAACATTAAAAAAAAAAACACTGACATTATTACAATTTGTTCGTTATACAAATTATAACAAGTCATGCAAAATAGTCAAAACTCTGTAATATAACATTTGAAAATATTTCCTTTCATTAGATAGGTCTCTGGAGCCGTTTCGGAGGTGAAAACTCGTAAACTCAAGTCTTAATAATATCTGCGCGGACAAATAGTATTACCGGTTCTGCTGCCGCGAATGCGGTACTCCGACAGGGAGCTAAAGGGGGCGATTACTTGTCTAGGCAGGAGACAAATTAACCGCCGACCGGGGCGCGGGAATTTCTGAGGCGACCGTCCGCGCTAAACACGATTTTCGGCTGGCCGCTCATAACACGGCCGGGCTTGACACGGAGCCCTAACTTCCCAGGTAACCGCATAACCTCACTCAGTACTCAGCTAGATGACATGCAAACGACATCAACGATAAATGTATCGTGAAGTCATAACGTAAACAACTATACCACCTGATGATCTGATTTCATTGAGTAAGAACTAAAAATTACATTTGTTATAACAACGTAATGACTTTTGGGCGAAAAACTGACGTTATGAATACCTTGACGAAATGTGGACTTAATTATAACTCGATAGCAACGTAATTCCCGATATTCAGTTTGCTGCTTGTTAAAACCCGGACAAATAGTGGGTTTCTCAAAATTCCGCCCGGACGTTTTCGAATGATCCAAAAGGAGGACGTTTCTGGGGAAAAGAGGACGTATGGTAACCGAAAACACATGTTAATTTTCCAGGAAAAATTCAAGCCTATTTGTGGAGGCACCATTTTACCCAGTATTCACAAACAATACCATATTTCTGCATGTTAACCAACTAGTTAAAACAATCCTTTAACTTTAAAAAAGCTTAGCAGTCCAAAATAAAAGTATGATAAACTTACGGGGATTATTGTGATGAAGCGCTTCATAGCATAATCTAATCATTTTTAACAGCAGCCTAATTTGGGTATAGAACCGGAAGTAACTATATACATAACCACTATACGAATTTACGCACGTTATGTAGTTCATGTTTCAATTATTTGAGTTTAAATTGCTTGAATCTTCAATCTTTACTGTTCAAACTAACATTTACACCAATTGTCACTCAGAAATGTATAATACCCGTTACTTCGGGTAAATCCCCGCATCTCGAGTCCAAAATCCCCGGTTTTACTCGTTTTAGCGAATTTCCCCTATAGGGAAGAAGCTATTACCGTAGTCGGCATGGTAAGACCTAGGCCCGGGACCATGATAACTTTTCGTTTTGAGGTCCCCAGACCCCAAAAACATCATTCGTTCGAAACTGTATAATTATAGGTATATATATATATATATATATATATATATATATATATATATATATATATATATATACCTATAATTACCTATAATTATACAGTCCTCTTTTCCCCAGAAACGTCCTCCTTTTGGATCATTCGAAAACGTCCGGGCGGAATTTTGAGAAACCCACTATTTGTCCGGGTTTTAACAAGCAGCAAACTGAATATCGGGAATTACGTTGCTATCGAGTTATAATTAAGTCCACATTTCGTCAAGGTATTCATAACGTCAGTTTTATATATATATATATACCTATAAAAGGCAAAGCCCTCACTGACTCACTCATCAAGAATTCTCCACCTTCCCATGTAGGTAGAGAGCTGAAATTTTGTACACTGATTTTTTAGGTCTTAAATAGGACAACTAAGCAGTTTACACGCCGGTATCTCCATAGGGCTCCGCCCCACAGACCTTCAAAGTTACCATGTTATTCTTATGGAAGAAAGATTTGTTTTGATGATATCAGATGACTAATTTAAAAAATTGTAAACAGCTGTTGCTATTCTACACAAACAGTAAAACCACGGTAGAACGTTGATTTATAATTCTTTTGAACTGGAGTAAGCCAATAATGTTAAAAATGGGCGAGTGTGTTGCAAACTCTACATTACCACCTGTTTCTTTAAAAATTTTTACAAACAGCTGTTACTATTCATTGGTTTGTTTATGTTTATGATCTTTATTTTGTGTTGTGGTGTAACAGGTTAAAAGCTAATTTATTGTATTTGTTTATGTTTATGATCTTTATTTTGTGTTGTGGTGTGACAGGTTAAAAGCTAATTTATTGAATTTTATGATATTTTAGTTTTTTTGTTTTTGTCATGAATACACAATTTTAGTAATATTTTTATTTTTATTGGTTTCTTTTATATATATATATATTTGAATTTTTGATATGGATACAAAATTTATTTGGACAAACAGACTCACAGTTTAGAGTTATTCACATGCCTCCAGATGGTTCGTGCCTCTTTCATTCTATATGATATTCAGTTTACGGAAATAATTTCTACAACGATCAAGTAAGAGAGGAAATTGTTAACTATGTTTCGACTAATTGGGCAAAATTCCAAATGTTAAAGATGTTTAAAGGGGATAATTACATCTCCCCTGAACACTACCGTCGCGAGATGTTGAAACCATCAACTTACGGATCAGCATGTGAGTTGATTGCTGCATCTGAGCTCTTCCACTGCATACTCAGAGTGTACCTCGACGGTCATTTACTCCAGAGCTTTGGTGTAGAGGGAACAGCATCTGATCGTATAAATTCAAACGGGGCGAAGACCTCGGGTAACTGCTAGTATATATATATATATATATATGTGTGTGTGTGTGTGTGTGTGTGTGTGTGTGTGTGTGTGTGTGTGTGTCCGTGAGCACGATAAACCTCGTAAAAATTATCCGATTTTGATGAAATTTAGTATAAACGTGTAAAGCAACATTTATGACTTTAAGTCATCCGAAGGGGTATTTTGGGGGGGTTTTGTACCCCAAAAATGGGTTTTCGAATTTTTTACATATAATTTTGGAAATAGTCAAATTTTAGTTTTCCCATTGGATTCAGCTTAAAAAAAACACAAAATTTGGTATTTTGATCATTTCTCTACGTCAATTGGTTACCGAGATATTGAAAGTGCTAAACACATTACGTTGTCTAATAAATGTTATTCTTATGGAGGAAAATAAAAATGTTATATCTCGCTTCTTTATGAACGTATTCTGACGAAACTTGGTTTACGGCTTCATCTGGTTGTGGACCATTGATATCTGCTCAAAAAAGTTTTTTACCAAAGGCTCCTGTAGCAGCAAACCTGCGTACTCAGCCCCATGTTATTCTTGTGGAGAATAAGTAACGTGTTATCTGCCTTCATTATGAAAATAAATTAATGAAAATTGATATGTGGCTTTACCTACATGAGTTATATTGATATTTGTATAAAACCCCATTTTTTGTGTTCCTTGCTTCAGCAAACCTGCGTACTCAGCCGCCATGTTATTCTTATGGAGAATAATTAAAATGTCATAAATCGTTTATTTATGAATGTATATTGATGAAACTTGGTATGTGGCTTTATGTGGTATTAAGATACATATATATGCATTGGAAATTCGTTGAGTATGCAGGTTTGCTGCTACGGGGGTATTTTTCTTAATCCCCGCACGACCTTCAAAATACCCGATGACCGGGTAATCACCCGGTTTCTGGCAACACTGACAACAGAAGACGAGGAGTAGTGTTGCCACCACGTCTGACTAGTTTTACCCTAGAATTTGGCCACTTCCACCCTAGAATCAAGCGTCATTAACCTAGAATTTCCCTAGGATCTTATATAAAAATGAATGCCTATGTCCCTTGGTCACGCCATTGGCTCCGTTTCAAGCCCGGCCGTGTTATAAGTGGCCAGCCGAAAATCATGTTTAGCGCGGACGGTTGCCTCAGAAATTCCCGCACCCCCGTCGGCGGGTAATTTGTCCCCTGCCTGGACAAGTAATCGCCCCCTTTAGCTCCCTGTCGGAGCACCGCAGTCGCGGCAGCCGAACTGGTAATACCGGTTACTTGTCCAGGCAGGAGACAAATTACCCGCCGACTGTAGCGGGGGTTAGGATAAGTATGCTACTGGGGGTGATTAAGGCATAATGTGTGTGCCGGGGAACTAATTGACTGGTTAAGGTATGGCTACAGGGGTGGCTAATTGGGCTGCTAATCGGATAATTCAAATAATTAACTGTGGTAACTACAACTGGAATCTGGGCGTGCTGACTCTGCTACCGGTTTGGCTAATTTAGGACTAGGCAACTAAGAAGGCAGGCCGTAGTCTGGCCTAACCATGAACTGCTAAATGGAATTCACATAACTACAGGGGGTTGGAAAACGTGACTGGGTGCCCAAGGGCCTATGGATCTTTACCAGACCAGAATGCTATACCAGCCAGCTCTGATGATTGGTACAACTGTAAATAACTAATAAATATCCTTCCAGACCTAATACTGAAATTGTTACAAGTGTCTAAACCTGGTAAACTGATAACTGTACTGGATAATATATGAATAACTAAGTTCCTGAATCTAAATAATGATAGTTAATTAATTAATTGTCTTCTGAGAGGAGGAAAAAACCAGAATCTAACATGTTAATCAAACATGCGGTCGAGACACGAAGTCACGACCGGTTTTGCAATTCCTACATTCTGCTGTTGTTTGGGGCATCCCCAAGGGATTGCCCCTCTGATTGTAGTTTAGCCTACCATTCCTGATACTAAAGACTACTTAAATTAAGGTACTTAAGGTTTGACGGTGAATAATTCCTGACTAGGAGCGGGGAGGGTGCTGCTACTTGGAGCTGCATAGACGAAAAGGGGCGAGGGACGCCGCAGAGAATCGCCGTTAAAGGTTCAAAAGATCAGCTGGCTCGACACCGCTGATGGCGTTTGGAGCGGTTATGAAGTACGCCTACACTATATAAAATAGCGTGACGCTTAGCGTCACAACCACCCCCCCTAAGGCAAAAGTGAAAACGAAAAAAAGTTTGTTGGAAGGTGGGTGAAGGTGTGGGTTTGATGTTGGAGTTTGAGAAATTCGCTCGGTTTTGCTCCCTCTGTCATGCTCGTGGTCCCGAGATATCATGTTCCCGGTTTTGATTCAGGGGAAGCCGCGAGCAGACGAGGAGAGCCAAAAAGCCAGCACCAGTCCGACTTCGTCTTGGAACCTCGGTCGCCGCGTTTATTTTTTGGGGAAGATTGCAAATGTTTATTTTGACCAACCACGGCAGGGATCGGGATCCACCCCCCCCCTGCAAAAGGTGGATGGGTTGTAGGTGAACGACAGTTGAATTTGGCCTAACGTACCTGACTTTAATTGAGAACAAAATTGAAAACTGAGTGAAAAAGATTGAGTTAATTTGGTGTAAAAGGGACGGACATCTGCACGCACCAAATTTTTGAATTTTTTTGTTTGATTTTTTTTAAGCTATTTAGTTGTTGGATGGATTAAAGAGTCTTTTTGCACTATGGGCACTTCATCGGAGATCTTGAGGTGGAGGTGTGAGGTGAACTAAATCAAAAATGTTGCGGTTGCTGTGATGACCGAGAGGAGGACTTGATGTGGTTGAGCTGATGGAGCAGGTGGGCTCTGGTCCGGTGTGGGCAGCAGCGTTGATGGCTCGCAACACGTCCGGATCACCGCGCTGTGGTTGAAGGTGGAGCGCTGTTGGTGAGGATAGTGTTGCGGCTCTGCTGGGCATCAGGGTGTTTTGTTGCCGTCCTCTCGGTATCGTCAACTGGGTGTATAAGGTCCATTTAAAGCGGTCATTGGGGAATCACTTTTCACTTTAATTCACTGGGAGCTGTCCTGAGTCACTGAGTTTATTCGGGCTATTGTATTTTGCTTTAAAAAGTTTGGCTTGGATTTGGTTGGTTGGGTTTAAATTATAATTTTTTTTTTGATTGTGCAGGTGTCTTACTATTTAAAAAATACTTGGGGAGAAAGATATAGTTGAAAAGAAAGATTTAAGATCATTGGAGTTGTAAAAGGGAACTGTCGTTTTGGAGGTGTTTGACGGTGGCTTGCAAGTTGGCGGTCCGATCACTGATGGGTTGGTCGGTTCCTAAAGGGAAACCGTGGGATTGACCCATGAGTGGCGCCGGGTAACCAAGGTTAGACTGGTGGGGCTCGCGGAAGCCGTAAGAGAACTGTGAAGTAAGGAGGTTGGAAGGATGTAATTGCTTTAATCTTGAAATGAATTTTTTTTGTTTTTAAATTTTTGCTGAGAATTCGCATGCGACACTTTTTGGGCAGGCGATTGCGTGCGCAGGGAGAATGGCACATTTGGTCGCTGTGTTGAGCGGTTATTTTCAGGAAAGGGTGCTTGGGTCAAAGAGGGTGCACTTTCCTTTCCTGACAACTTGTCGGGTTCAACCATTATTGCTAGGTAGTCTAGTTCGGTGCCTACTTAATATATCTAAATATTATAAAATTCTGAAACTTAATAAATTGTATCACCTTATTAACATAATCTGAAGAATTAAATATATCTAGCATTTACCTAAAATGTGACTTTTCCCTAAACCTAACTACTACTACCTAAATGACTAATTAAGCTAAGAAGGCTGAAAATGAAACAAGGGTACGATAGGAAAGATAATGAGAAGAGTTTTGTCTCTCGACACTCGACTGACGTCAGGTCGACACAGAAGGTGCCACCACAGGGCCCTTTCCTGCGGAGGTAAAAGAAACAATAATAAAAAAAAGGTAACCAACCGCAGAAAGGTCGTTTACAAATCACAAAAAAATTCTTTACAAAACCCAGTGTGGGTGTTGTAGACGAAAAGGGAGGAGAAACAGAGTTTGCCGACAACGCACGGGGGAGAACGTGTAGGGCAGCCCATCAGCGAAGGATACCCTGAGACTCACAGTCCTCCGGGCGTTGGCGGGGACAGCGACAGAGAGAGAAAACTTAACCTAATATCACTTCGGTATAGCGGTTCTGGTCTGGTAAGAGGTAATTACTTTAAAACTGTGGTTGAAAAAATCTTTTGAGTTGCGAAACATGGGCGCTCCTAATGAGTTTGCCCGTGGAAGGGTTTAACAGTCGTGCAGTTACGGGTGAAGAAAAAGAACCGATAACACATGGCTTAGACCAGACAGGCAGCAGCTTCTTGTTGATTGAATCGGCAGCTTTGCTAAGATGATGTTCCCTGAACATGACCCAATCACCGGTGTTGAACGGGTTGGGCAGCCTGTTCAGGTCGTATTTGCGCTGCCGACTCTGCCTAGCTTTCTGGAGGTTTTCAACGGCCTTTTCCCACTCTTCTTGTGAAGATTGTGGGGAAGTTTGGCCGTCGACTAGTCTGTCCAAGTTCGAGTGGAGCTCCAGGGGGTGAAATATGTTCCGACCAAGGAACAAACGGGCTGGGGAAACCTTGGTGGATTCATGGCGTGCGGAATTGAAAGCGATCTGGAACCAGTGAAGTTCCTGGTCCCAGCGCTTTTGATGCTGGTTGTGAAATATTCGGATAGTAATTTTGATTTGTTTGTTCACCCTCTCGGCATGCGACGGGTTCGGGTAATACGGACTGGTGTAAATATGTTGGATGCCCAAGCCCATGCAAAGGTTTTTGATTACAACTGATTTGAAATTGGAGACGTTATCAGAAACTAGATACTTAGGTGGGCCAAAAATTGAAAAAACTTGCTTGTTGAGAATTGCAGCTGTGGTCTCGGCTTTAGTATTCCTAACGGGGAGCATAAGGCAAAATTTAGAAAAAGAATCGACCACAGTTAAAATGTACTTATTTCTATTGAGAGAAAGCGGCAGAGGGCCAATATGGTCGATGAAAATTTTCTCCCAAGGTTGGGTTACGATTTCGGAGGCCAGCTTCCCTAATTTAGTGTTAGGGGCCTGTTTGCACCTTTGGCATTTGACGCAAGCCCGTAACTTATCTGTAATATAGGCCTTGATATTTGGTGCCCAGAAAAAGCGTTCGATGCGGGCGAGGGTCTTACTGATGCCAAGGTGAGCCGAAGTAGGGGATTCATGATAATATGAAAACAGGAGATCAAAAAGCTTGGTGGGAACTACTACCCTGGGCTTGGTCTGGTTGGGTTGACGGTATAAAAGTGCATTGGTGTCTACTGTGTAATTTGGGGGTTTGTTGGGTGATCTAATAATTTTCCTAAGATCAGGATCATCCAGTTTATGGCTGGAGATGTCCTTGAATACCTCAGGAAGAGAAAAGAGAGTCAAAACTGCTGGTGGATGAACGGGGGGCGTGACTTCTGTTGTATCAGTGTTTTCAAAAAGACGGGAAAGGCAGTCGGCAATGACATTGTCCTTGCCGCGAATGTGGTAGATCTTAAATTTGAAAGAATTGATGAAGGAAACCCAGCGAGCGATTTGCCCCATTTGGCGTGGGTGGGTTAGAAGCCACGTGAGAGCCGAGCAATCTGAGTGCAGCTCGAACTCTCGGTGTTCCAAATACTGCTGGTGTTTCTGAAGTGCAAAAACTATGGCCAGGCATTCTAATTGTAAGGTGGAGTAGTTGAGTTCATGTTTGCTGAGGGCTCGGGATGCATAAGAAACTGGGAAAAGCTGATCACCGTGGGCTTGAAGAAGGACCGCTCCGATTGAAGAACCGGACGCGTCTGTGTGAACGACAAATTGCTTATCAAAATCGGGCATGCGGAGAATGGTTGATGAGACTAAGGCTGCTTTTAAGGTTTGGAAGGCTGTTACTTGGTCTGGTCCAAAAACAAAAGGAACGCCTTTTTCTTTAAATGGTTAAGTGGCATGGTGATGGTGGCGTAGTCCTTGATGAAACGGGCATAAAAAGCTGTCATTCCCAAGAAACGGGATAGCTGTTTAATGTTCTTGGGGGTGGGGAATTCGTCTATGGGTCGTGTCCTATCGGGGTGAATTGAAATGGTGTGATTAGAAAAAACATGTCCACGAAATTGAATTTTGTTGGAAGCAACTGTCATTTTCTCTGGGTTAAGGGTGAGGCCTGCGTCACGTAGGCGTTTGATTACTAGCCTAACCTTCTCCATGTGGTCTTCAAAGGTGGAGTCGCTATAGACGCACAGGTCATCATAAAAGTTGTAAACGTACTTAAATTTAATATCGCCAAAAATTTTGTCAATCAGTGAGGTGAGGACCATGCTACCAGACGCAAGTCCAAAAGGGAGGAAATTAAACTCATACTGTGCCCATGGTACAACAAAAGAGGTGAACTGCTTTGACGCTTCCGCAAGGGGAATCTGATTGTAGGCAGAATTTAAGTCTAACAGCGTAAACCAACGTGCTTGTCCCAAGTGCTGAAAGGCGCTTTCAATGGTGGGCATGGGAGTGGCGTCTAATTCGAGAATGGAATTTAAATTACGGTAGTCGACCACCATGCGGGTTTTCCCGCCCTTCTTGGGGACTAAAAATGCGGCGGAGGCATACTGCGAGGTGGATGGGCGGATGACTCCCTTCTTGAGGAGGTCATCGATATGCTGTCGCATGAGTTGAAGTTTGGGAGGGGCGTACTGGTAAGGTTTGTTGCGGATAATTTTGTGTTCTTTAATTTTAATGTGATACTGCAAAAGGTTTGTTCGGCCTAACTTACTGGTGATTGTTTCTGGAAACTGAGAAAGTAACTGTGAGACTGAACGTCGCTGTTGGGGGTTCAAATTTTCCCCCATGACGGGATGATCTGGTTGTTCAGCAACTGAGGTACAAATGAGTGGAAAAGCTGTTGGGGAATTTGGGAATCCATAGGGGAAACTGAGAGTGTGTGTGAACATGTTAATAACTGCTTTAGTTTTTGTCAAAAAATCGGAGCCTATTAATACGGGAACTGGCAAGTTATCTGTTACAAAAAAGGGAAAAGTCCAAGAGAGATGTTGAATTTTAAAATGGATCCTAGTAACAAACTTGAACCTTATGGGTTCACCCGCGGCAGATATGGCAGAAAAAGATGTCGGTTGTTTATCCACCACTGCTCTAGTATGGCGCTCTAGGAGCTGGTAAGTGTAGGAGGACAACAAACAAAACGAGGATCCGGTATCAATCAGTGCGTCTTTAAATAATCCCTTGAAATCGAGTGTGACGTAGCATAGGTCGTTAGCCGGTATACTTGGTGAATCCTTGGGTTTGTTGGTTATGGTTCGGTTGACAGGCACCTGCTTTACCGTTTGAACCAAGGGAGGCGCTAAGGCACCTAACGGCGCCCCCCTCTGGCGTTTCCCTGTCCCTGATTTTGTGGAGTGAAGTTGCGTTGAAGAGTAAATTGGTTTGGAGTTTGAAAAGATCTGAATGGCTGCAGCTGGTTTTGGTGGTATGGAAACTGCGGAATGCGGGGTGCGTATGCTTGTCTAGAAAAATTGGGAAAATTCCTATTATCTTGGGCTGAGGGCCGTCGGTTGTCATGTCGAAAATTATTGTGATATGTGTGGGAAAAATTTGGAAAATTTTGCTGCTGGTGTCCGGCACTGTGGCGCGCGGTGTTTGGTTGCGAGAAGGCTTGGCCCTGCTCCAGAGCGCGGACCACCTGAACCCTGGGGACCAAGGCCAGGAGGTCTGTAAGACTACACGCTGCCGGAAAAGCCGCAAGAGCCGCCCGCGTTGGTGCATTCAGACCGTTGACGACTGTGTCGAGCACATCACGTTCAGAAAAATCGGGCATTAACAAGGATGAAGACGCAGAGATGCCCTCAATGAATTCGGAAAGGGACTCTGACGGACGTTGAACTCTGTAGACCATAGTGGTCACGATCGTGTGCCTAACTTGTGCGGGCAAGAAAAAGTCCCTAACGCCTTCCACCACCTGAATCGCCGTGATCGGCGATTCCCTTTAGCCAGAAGGCTCTCAATTGTTCTGCAGTGCGGGGAAGAATAGCCAACAAAACATCTTGGTCGGCAAAGTGGTTCAGATTGGTGATTTTGGAGACCGCTATAAGAAATTCCGCCAATTTGTGGGGGTCGGCACCAGCAGTCACTGGCAAGGCCCTAACCATGTCGTCTAACACCCTCATGGTACTGTGATTTGCGCGCGGAGGTGAACGGCAACTGGTCATAGCAGCGGCCCCCTGTTGGCCCACGGCTAACGTGGTGTCCTGAACCAACTGGGCCCAATTCACGGCAGGTGAACGTCCGCTGTCAGAACTGGTGGTCGCGATATCGTGGGCGGAACTAGCATTCCTATCAAGTTGTTTCTTGGTAGCAACGGGTGTCGTTGCCGGCGCCGATTGAGTTAATGGGGTGGGAGCCGTGTAAGGGGTCGAAGCTGCGTTGGGGGCCAGAGAGGATTTATCTTCTGGTTCCAACTGCTGGGCGGTGATTGGGGAGGTTAGATCCGGCCTAGAATTTACGGGTAAGGGTTCGGACCCGCCATTTATTTCCAAGGTTTTAAGGTAGTTACTCAGCAGGGTCCTGTTTATAGACAACGTCGTAGAAGGTGTGATCCCTAATACGTGGCACTGATTGGTGGCATCCTGCGCATTGAGGGAGCAGACCCAGGAAGTGCCGGTAGGCAGCTCCTCGGGGGAATACACCTTAGAGGGCATTTCCCAAAAAAAATTATGAACAGGTATGGAGCTGTGAGAAAAAAAAATTATTTTAACTACAAGTACAACATTTTAATTACAAGAACACCGAAAGTCTAGAGGTTTTACCCCGTAGGTAATATTCACTGAACAAATCAATAATAGTGCAAAGGAGCACCCGAGGTAACGCGCCCAACACAGAAACTGAGGAATTGTTCTAAAAAAAATTTTTACAAAATTTCCTTAAATGCAAAATTTCATTGTGCTAGAGGAAAGAAAAGCAAAAAATTTGACCTAGGCCAAGCATTCGGATGAGACTTACCAAGAAATGACTTCTCTGGAGCAAAAACAGTCGTTGCGTGAGATAAGGATGATAAAAAAACTACGTCGGTATCCGTGAAAGGGAATTTTCTATTACAGGAATTAACTTTCTAAATGCGTCGTTGTTGAAATGGATACCATCACGACGCATAGTGTTCCCATAATATACATGAAAAAACTTTATCTGATTTAATTCGTCGGGGAGTTCTATCACTCTTACTGAATCAGAACGTAGGGTAAGCAAAAATCTATTAACTTTGTGCAAACGGGCAAGTGCTGGGGTGGAGTTACTTATCCTCGGATAAAGCGGCAAAGTCATGAAAACGATTGCCATTCCAGGATAAGTTCGACGTAATATTCTCAAAAATGACAGAAAGGAATTCTTAAATACTGCTACATCTACATTGGCTAAAAAATCGTTGGTACCTAAGAAAAACAGTAAGGGAATGGGTGACTGTATTGCAGAAAAATTTAATTTCACAAAAACCTTGAGGTCATTTATCCTCGCTCCAGAGATGCTCTCAACCAAAATTGGCCGTAAGTCCCGGTTAATGCGGGATTTGCTTGTGAAAAATTGAAAAACCTCCTGGCGTACGAGTCGCTAAGGACCTGGACATCTATTAATTTGCTTGGCTGGCTCATATCTAAATTAAACTGAAAGGGAAATGCAGAAAAAAGGCCGACCGACACCAGAAGTGTCTATTGGAAAAATAAAATTGAGGTCGGTCCCCCTAATCCTATACCTAACAAAAATTCGAATAACAGACAGTGCCACACTTAATCTACACTAAAATCAAAATTGAATCTAAATGTGGGTCACTCTTAAGTCAAGAGAATCTGTACACTAAACAAAAATCCCACTAAGTCGAGTATTTAATGCATTCAAGCGTAGAACAGGAAAACCCTAGGTATTACTCAAGTAAAAAAATCAAGACTAAGTTTCAAAAATGAAAAACTGAAGTTAATTTAAACTCACTGTTTAACTAGCAAAAGCAATGTAGATGCGTCGAGCGTCGAACAAAACCGTTAACTTTAGGTTAGCTAACCGAAGAAGTGGCAAATGCATGATCGCCAACCGTGTGACGTGTCGCAATGGGATTTCTATTGGCAGAATCAAGGCTCGAGCAACAATGCAATAATAAAACCCCAATGGATAAAAAACTTTATAACTGGCTTGCTTTAATAAAATGCAAAGTATTACTAGCAAAAATAAAGGCTAGTACTACTTTATAACTGTAAATAAACCCAGAAACCCGGATGGTACTTAAGATAAACTGACTAACTATAAGTGGCTGAAGGCTATAAATGAGGCTTACATCCCTATTAAAGAACTACATTTTTACTCGTACATAACCTCATTCTGTCTTTTATAATGAAAAACAATAGGCTAAAGTCATCTAAAACCTCTAAATGATCCAAAATACAGCTTGATGTACCTGGCCAGGTATTGGCTAATTCACAGCTATTGGTTAAAACAAGCCTTGAATTATAGCGCTATTTTAATAGTGGTAGGGAAGGCTACTTGGATTTAACTATGTAAAACTAGGCAAAATGCAATGTAAATCCCAAATGTATTGTAATATTAGCCAAAAATACAAAATCTATTTCACTGCTGGCCATTTAATAGCTTGCTGTAAGACCCTTGGCTGGTATTTGGCTGGGCGGAAAAACTTACTTTAGAACCTGTTAAAAACTATAAATGGGTCTGACCTTCCTACATAAACGTACTTTGTTACTTACATATGACCCTATCAAGTATTCCTACATCCTAAAATAGTAGCCTAAAACCACTTAACACCTCAATACAGGTAAAAAGCTGACAACTGTGCAGTGACCGCTAGGGCCTATAAATGGGTTTCCCTATTATAGCTTTCCTGCCTGAATATTGTTTTGCCAATTAGGTTTTGAAGTTAATGTGTCTAGGGATGGCCAATATATTATACTAAACACCTATTTAAACTTAAAACACAAAATTTAACGCACAAAATAAATTAACATTTAGACAAATTGTTACACAAGACAAATGGTTTGGTAACCAGAAAATGGTACAGCACAGACACTGCAATAGTGTTGGTAATAATCATTGGTGAGGTGGAAATATATTTTATTGAGGGTATTATAATAAACAATCACTGAATTTAACACTTACAAGGTGTGATTTTACATTAAAATAAAAATGGTCATTGCTGGGAAAGAAAATACACCTTGTATTGCCAAATGCATTAGCTTTAATAAAAACTGGGGAGCCTTTAATACACTATACCTGGGACTCTCCACAGTATATTTTTAAGACCATATATGCCACTTGCTTGAGGCTTACACTTTAATTATTAAAAACACTGAAACACCCCTATAAAACACACCCCTATGGAGCTGTGAGAAAGAAAAATTATTTTAACTACAAGTACAAAATTTTAATTACAAGAACACCGAAAGTCTAGAGGTTTTACCCCGTAAGTAATATTCACTGAAAAAAACAGTGTGAATACTGAACAGTGTGATCAGTATTCACTGATCCCGCAGTGTGGATCAGTGCGGTTTTGCACTGTAACACTGCAGGCTGGAAACTAGATGGATGCCACTTGTACCTATGCTGCAACAAACACAGACAAAAAAACAATTTGTACCTACAAAATTGGCCATCCTAGGGTTTAATTTGGAAAAAATAATTTGCTTAAAGCTAAAAGTCCTAGCAAGCCCCTAGTGTCGGCGGTACAAATTTTAAATTGCCCTCTCCTCAGAAGACAAAACCCTAGCAAAAACATTTTTTTATACCCTACAGAGCTGACTGACGCACAAAATGGTCTGGGGTGTCTGCTACCATATGTAGCGGGGGTTAGGATAAGTATGCTACTGGGGGTGATTAAGGCATAATGTGTGTGCCGGGGAACTAATTGACTGGTTAAGGTATGGCTACAGGGGTGGCTAATTGGGCTGCTAATCGGATAATTCAAATAATTAACTGTGGTAGCTACAACTGGAATCTGGGCGTGCTGACTCTGCTACCGGTTTGGCTAATTTAGAACTAGGCAACTAAGAAGGCAGGCCGTAGTCTGGCCTAACCATGAACTGCTAAATGGAATTCACATAACTACAGGGGGTTGGAAAACGTGACTGGGTGCCCCAGGGCCTATGGATCTTTACTAGACCAGAATGCTATACCAGCCAGCTCTGATGATTGGTACAACTGTAAATAACTAATAAATATCCTTCCAGACCTAATACTGAAATTGTTACAAGTGTCTAAACCTGGTAAACTGATAACTGTTCCTGAATCTAAATAATGATAGTTAATTAATTAATTGTCTTCTGAGAGGAGGAAAAAACCAGAATCTAACATGTTAATCAAACATGCGGTCGAGACACGAAGTCACGACCGGTTTTGCAATTCCTACATTCTGCTGTTGTTTGGGGCATCCCCAAGGGATTGCCCCTCTGATTGTAGTTTAGCCTACCATTCCTGATACTAAAGACTACTTAAATTAAGGTACTTAAGGTTTGACGGTGAATAATTCCTGACTAGGAGCGGGGAGGGTGCTGCTACTTGGAGCTGCATAGACGAAAAGGGGCGAGGGACGCCGCAGAGAATCGCCGTTAAAGGTTCAAAAGATCAGCTGGCTCGACACCGCTGATGGCGTTTGGAGCGGTTATGAAGGACGCCTACACTATATAAAATAGCGTGACGCTTAGCGTCACATGACCGGGACGCGGGAATTTCTGAGGTGACCGTCCGCGCTAAACACGATTTTCGGCTGGCCGCTCATAACACGGCCGGGCTTATCACGGAGCTGGAAGTTAGGCATTCGGCTGATTGTTTGATATTCGCAAAATTAAGTTAATTAGTTGCAATGTCTAAAAGAAAATATTCTTTTTATGAAATTGGCAGCTTATATAAAGCCCCCAAAGATTAATTTTATGATTTGACAATATATCAAAACACGTACGTTTCAATTAAAAAACATCTAGTTATTTGAAATACCCGACTTTCAACATTAACTTGTGGAAGGGGGGGCGTGTTATATATTCCTTATTTATCAATCTGACTGTCGCCGGATAGGTGTCCTTTTTTGCCCAGAGAAATATGGTAACCCTACATATGTTGCTTACTCTATGTTATTAATAAGCTCGTTGTTTATAGAGCATTAAAATGCTCGTTCTAATCGGGAACACTGCTAGACGAGGGAGAGGACAGGGTGAAATCAGATGACCTAACATGGCTGGATTTACTAGCTGTAGGTCCCCAGGCGCTACTAGTGGTGCGGGCCCTCCCTAATTGTGCGCCGATGCTTATATCCGGTCTTGTGACCCAATCTATCCTACTCAACCAAGTTATTATATCTCGAGGTTTCGTCTCGTATAAAAAAAGTGTAGCCTACATGGCCGACCACCATTTTACCCCTCTGCCCACTCTGCTCCCATGGCAACCAATAAAATCCTCTCTTCACAGGTTATATGTGCTGACAAAACATCAAAACATTCTTGTCAAGAAATAATTCGATTATTTTCTTGATTAAAATGGTGGTCAGCATGTAGGGTACACGTTTTTACCCCCGACGATACCTCTATATAACTCGTTAATTGGGCCATTTAGTCCGGTTAACTTTTGTTTATCTGCAGCCGGCATCCATTTGAAAACAAACATATATCGTGAAAACACCCTGAAAATATTAATCTATTATTAACTATTAACAAATAATTTAATGCCAGTTAACTGCAACAAAATATTTTATTCTAGATTATTAGTGAATTTCCTTTGGAATGTGAACTATTAGCATGACCCGCCGCACGGTGAAACTTAAGCCCGGGACCACCATAGAAGTTCCTAACGTAACCCCCTGAACACGTTTTGGGGGGTCGTTCAACATTTTATATATATATATATATATATATGTATGTATATATATATATATATATATATATATATATATATATATATGTGTGTGTGTGTGTGTAAGCACTCTAGCAGTCGCATTTTTTGTCCGATTTACTTAAAATTTGGTAGGGACGTTCCTTTCTATAATCTGTTGGACAAGTTCGTTGGGCAAAACAATCGGAAAACTCTAAACCCCTTTTTTTTGGGGGATTAATCTTTCAAATTTCGAGTTTTTTGGCCCAAAAAGGGCCATAAAAGCCCCAGATGTAAAATTAATGCATGTAAAAAGATGGGAATTAGAGAGGCGAAAGTTTTAAGCCCTGTCTCGTCATTCTAGCATAAATATTTACCGAGTTATTAAAGAAAATGTGTATCGGCTAAACACAGTACGTTGTCTTATATGGGGGTTTTACACTAGAATCGCATGTTATTCCTTTGTTAGAGTACTTTTATTATCCCCAGCAACCTCACACCTACTTTCAAGCCTGTCTGGACCTTCTCCTAACCTTATAATGCGCAAAATTTTATTCCCAGCAAGTAAATGAAACCAGGAGTATCAGAACAGCCAAAAATCAATGTTTTCAGATTTCAATAAAAATTGGACAAATGTATGTTTTTACACTGATTTTGAGTTTTAAAAGTTGTTATGTGGAAATTCACTTCCCTCACGTCAGCGTGCTGCGTGCAAACTCGTTTTTGTTCACATACTCGGTTTGGCATTAATTATAGTTAGCGAAGTGACTACGTACACGTCCAATGTATGGGCAAATTCACATCGCTACCGCTTAGGTTAGGTTAGGTTACATTACGTTACGTTAGGTTAGGTTAGGTTAGGAGGTTTTCTGGCTCTCAATCTGTTTTAAAAATCACAGGAAAAGTAACGTACGGTGCATATTTTGGAACGGACGTGAACAGTAGCGGCTCACGTCGGACGTGTACGTAGCCTCTGCCCAGAATACAACTCTGAGCAGTGACCAGTGTACCAACTTAAGGATTTTTTTTATTGGAGGGTGCCGAGGGTGGGAATGCTTTTCGCACACACTTGCTCTCGCAGGAGTAGTGTGGGCTCCTCCAAGAGAATACTAAGCCCCCTCCCTCCTCCAAAATGGATGTCTAGGTTCTGAGTGTACTAAAACCATAGACTAACTACAGTACTATTAAGTACTATTACTAACTACTGTAGTTAGTTTTTTGATTTATTTGGACTTTACCTATCGCTTCTAGTGTTTAAAACTACACTACGTTTCGGGAGGTAAGGAAACTCCTCCCGTTATCAAGTGAACCCTACTTACATCTACATATCAAACTCTTACACCTAACTAACCTACATTTTTTTGGTTTTTTTTATTATTTTTCTTTTACATTTTAATTTACACTAACACAAAGATAACAAATATATATACAAAAAATCAAATACATTACACTAACACAACATTTATATATACACCTAACTAACCTACATTTTTTTAATATTTTCCTTTACAATTTAATTTACACTAACATAAAGATAACAAATATATATAAAAAATCCAATACAATACACTAACACAACATTTGTATATACGAACAAATGGAAAACTGACAATACATTACCTGTTCTGCATCGTGGCCTCCAAGCTGACGGGCAAGCACGGGAAACTTAAATCTCACGTCCATCCACAACCAAACCGCACACTAGACTAGTGGCTAGCGGCAGTGGAGGGGGGAGAGCCGTTACCCCCACCTACCGACAGGGGCACGTGACGACACAGCTGTGGCTACCCACACGTCCTTGTCGACGGGAACATGACACGGAAACCAAAAACTGCACGATTCCTCCTAGAATGCTACACACGACCGTCTCGCCGCAGTAATGCACCTGCCTTTTTTTTGACATTGAACCGGCTACTTTCACGATCCGGTTCGTTCCAGTGACAAAGCATGGAATAGGTTTGGTAGAAGCGTTACGTTACAAAGAGTTCCGTTCCTACTTGTTGTTCCTCGACTCTAGTCGAGAATCCATTCCATTTTCCATTTTGTTTGGAGTGAGTGGAAACTTTCTCTTAGATGCTATGGCGATTAAGAAGATGCAAGTTTGAGAGTACCGGAGATCAATATGTCTGATATCAATATAAAAAAATTTGAATGTTTGATTTGTGACAAACACTTTGCCAGTAGATTCACTTTAACGCACCATACACGCAATGTGCACAGTTGTGAAAATCCTACCAACAGTTTAAACAAACTGAATAGGCTTATTTGCCCAGAGAGTGATTGTTCTTTTCAGTTTTCGCGGTGTGAGTAATTGACACATTTGAAAGAACTCCATTCTATTGATGTAGTAGTTGAAGAACTGAATTTCGAAACAGAAGAAGGTAAGTTAAATTTGTTAACTTAGGAACTATGAACCTTTTAGATTAGGCATCCAATTTACCAAGAAAAACGAAATAAGTTTAGGCCTACCACTTATTACAGCTTGCTTTGGCGTTACGTTCTTGGTCAGTTTAGATAAATAGTTACTGTTGTATATACAGCGTAGGCCCTATCTGCATTTTTCAGACAAACCAATTTGGGCTAAATTTATACCAAGCAGTTTAAAATGCTAAATAGCCTACATATCACAGAAAAAAGACTTTAACTTGCAACAAATTAAGCCTATGTTAATTTATGAATATATTTTTAAGCTATATTCAGTACTTCATTCCGTTTTTTTTCACTGTAACGTGAGAGAAGCACTTTGTCACAGTTCCATGGAACATGTTCCAAAAGTTCCAAAAAAAGGCAGGTGCATTACTGCGGCGAGACGGTCGTTGCTACACGGGCACCGGTACGATATTCTCATAGAGATTACTGCATGCCTCCAAGGTGAACATTGGGAACTGGTCATGCAATCAGGTGGCCGTGTTTCCTCCAAGGGCGATCACGGACGCATGTGTCGTAGCCGCATTGGATGGACTCTAGACGCAGGAGCAACTGTAACACAAGGAACTGGCGTGTGTTTGCGGGGTGATTTTTGACTGAAATGGTGTTTAATTAAGGGAATCCATAGTGGCCTGACATCAATACTACTCTGACTTATTGGATTTTCATGTAATTTAATTAATGCCCCTTCAACAAACTTTCTTTTATAATAGTGAGACTCATGATGTATAATTTTTGCCTCTTCCCAACTAAATTTATGATCATTTTCCCAGGCGTGTTTTGCCAATTTAGATTTTACTGTTTCGCCATTTTTTGTGTTTCTTTTATGTTCGTTTATACGAACTTTTAGCGGCCTTTTAGTTTCCCCTATATATTCACCCTCACATTCACATTTGATGCTGTAGATACAGTTTTTTGAGGCTTGTTCTTCATTTTTCGGTTTTAATTTAGTTAGTTGCTGTCTCAAAGTGTTTGACGATTTAAAAGCTGTTAAGATCTTATATTTTCTGGCAACTCGCCTTATTTTTTCCGACAGTTTTGGGACATATGGGATGCTTATGAAAGCTGTTGGTTTATCCACATTTGGAACAGTGTTTGGCTTTGTCCCCCTTTCCTTTTTGCATCTGTTAATTATTTTTTGAGGATAACCATTCTTTTGTAACTCTTGTGAAATTTTATTGTGCTCCACGTCTAAAGTTTTCTTTTCACAACAAACTGATTTGGCCCTGTCGAAAAGAGAATAAGCTACTGATTCTTTGACTGATTCACAGTGGTTTGATTTGTAATTGAGGTATCGACCTGTGTGTGTTTTCTTTCTAAAATTTCTGTTTTAAGGGCGTTTCCATCTTTAACTACATTTACATCCAAAAATGCTAGTTTTTTGTCTTGTTCTTTTCTCAAAAAATAATTAACAGATGCAAAAAGGAAAGGGGGACAAAGCCAAACACTGTTCCAAATGTGGATAAACCAACAGCTTTCATAAGCATCCCATATGTCCCAAAACTGTCGGAAAAAATAAGGCGAGTTGCCAGAAAATATAAGATCTTAACAGCTTTTAAATCGTCAAACACTTTGAGACAGCAACTAACTAAAGTAAAACCGAAAAATGAAGAACAAGCCTCAAAAAACTGTATCTACAGCATCAAATGTGAATGTGAGGGTGAATATATAGGGGAAACTAAAAGGCTGCTAAAAGTTCGTATAAACGAACATAAAAAAATGGCGAAACAGTAAAATCTAAATTGGCAAAACACGCCTGGGAAAATGATCATAAATTTAGTTGGGAAGAGGCAAAAATTATACATCATGAGTCTCACTATTATAAAAGAAAGTTTGTTGAAGGGGCATTAATTAAATTACATGAAAATCCAATAAGTCAGAGTAGTATTGATGTCAGGCCACTATGGATTCCCTTAATTAAACACCATTTCAGTCAAAAATCACCCCGCAAACACACGCCAGTTCCTTGTGTTACAGTTGCTCCTGCGTCTAGAGTCCATCCAATGCGGCTACGACACATGCGTCCGTGATCGCCCTTGGAGGAAACACGGCCACCTGATTGCATGACCAGTTCCCAATGCTCACCTTGGAGGCATGCGGTAATCTCTATGAGAATATCGTACCGGTGCCCGTGTAGCATTCTAGGAGGAATCGTGCAGTTTTTGGTTTCCGTGTCATGTTCCCGTCGACAAGGACGTGTGGGTAGCCACAGCTGTGTCGTCACGTGCCCCTGTCGGTAGGTGGGGGTAACGGCTCTCCCCCCTCCACTGCCGCTAGCCACTAGTCTAGTGTGCGGTTTGGTTGTGGATGGACGTGAGATTTAAGTTTCCCGTGCTTGCCCGTCAGCTTGGAGGCCACGATGCAGAACAGGTAATGTATTGTCAGTTTTCCATTTGTTCGTATATATAAATGTTGTGTTAGTGTATTGTATTGGATTTTTTTATATATATTTGTTATCTTTATGTTAGTGTAAATTAAATTGTAAAGGAAAATATTAAAAAAATGTAGGTTAGTTAGGTGTATATATAAATGTTGTGTTTGTGTAATGTATTTGATTTTTTGTATATATATTTGTTAACTTTGTGTTAGTGTAAATTAAAATGTAAAAGAAAAATAATCAAAAAAAAAACAAAAAAAATGTAGGTTAGTTAGGTGTAAGAGTTTGATATGTAGTAGAGATGGGAATTATCGTTGTTTTCCGGCAACGGTTGTAACGACAACGCAGCTATCCAATAACGTGTTGCGGCAACCTGTTATTTGAATAACGATTGCCAACTCGTTGCCGCAGTTGCCGCTAAAAAACCGTTGTCCGTCGGCCGGCGTTGCGGCGTTCAGTTGTCGACGTTGTCGTTGTCGGTTGTTCAATAATTGCAAGTAGGGCGTTATACAGACAGGACGTTATTTAAACGTTACGTTACAGTGCTAGGTTATTGCAGCATGATTAACTTCATGGTGTTGGTGTTACCTTTTACCTGATACAATACTTAAATTAATTATTTAAAAACTATTTCGACACCGTCTGCTTAGAACCATCCCTAATTAATTACCCATAAATCAATTATTTAACTATTGCTAAAGAACGAATAACAACTGGTTATTAGTGAAAATAATCTGTAGCATATTTTTTAATTATAATAAAGATCCATAACACTTCAAACCAAAACTTGATTAGAGTATCGAGGAATTCTCAGTAGCAGCCACTGAGAATTATCGAACAAAAATTGTAATTTAAAGCCCGTTTTGAAACTTATAACAGTAATAATTATTCAGTTCGTTGCCGAAGTTATCGTTGCTCTGGTAACGTTACGGAAACGGCATTGTACGTTGTCCCGTTGTCCGTGCGGCTTTTCTGCAACGGGTGTAGAAACGTTATTAGAATAACAGGGAGTTCTCCGCAACGTGTTGCCGCGATAACGTTGCCACGGCCGCAACACTGTTATTCATCCTGTTATGTTAAATAACGCCCATCTCTAATATGTAGATGTAAGTAGGGTTCACTTGATAACGGGAGGAGTTTCCTTACCTCCCGAAACGTAGTGTAGTTTTAAACACTAGAAGCGATAGGTAAAGTCCAAATAAATCAAAAAACAAATTCAAATCCATCGCTATTATGAGTTTCAAAAATACTACTGTAGTTAGTCTATGCTAAAACTGTCATCGTTGTTAATTTTTGGGTAATTATCTGGCAACTTCCAAGAAATTATCCGGTTTTCGGGTATTTGAAGCCCACGCGGGGATTTTGCGGGGATTCCAACAAAATGACCGGGTAAAAGCGGGGATTTTTTAGGGGGTTTGCGGGTAAAATGCTAAACGAAATCTGGCAACACTGTCTGTTGTCGTCAGCCCTTTGGCCGGCTGTCACGAGCGAGTTTGAGTTTGTAGGTTGGGTTTTTCAGAGAAGGTAAGTATTAACATAATTATTTTTCTGCAGAGTTATTTTTACTGTTATAAAAATAGTTTTTACTGCTCTTATCAAAATGTGCCCACAGTTTATCTGATGTGCAATAATATCTAAAGTACAAGGGTGTTAAGGAAATCCCGTACTGTAACCATACCATGCATAACAATAACCCCGTAGCAGCAAACCTGCGTACTCAGCGAATTCCAATGCATATACATGTATCTTAATGCCACATAAAACTACATACCAAGTTACATCAATATACATTCATAAATAAACAATTTAAGACATTTTTATTATTCTCCATAAGAATGACATGGCGGCTGAGTATGCAGGTTTGCTGAAGGAAGGAACACAAAAAATGGGGTTTTATACAACTCAAGTAGGTAAAGCCACATACCAAATTTAATTAATTTATGTTCATAATTAAGGGAGATAACACGTTACTTATTCTCCACAAGAATAACATGGGGGCTGAGTACGCAGGTTTGCAACTACGGGAAATATAAGCAAAAAAATGTTTTTTTAGTGCATATATCAATAGACCACAATGATATGAAGCAATATACCAAGTTTCATCAGGATAAGTTGATAAATAAGCGAGATATAGAATTTTTCTTAATCTCTATAAGAACAACATTGGAAACGGTTATGGAGCACCAATAATATTCTTACGTCTTGTTTTTATGTCATAATTAGAGGTTAACTAAATTTGAATTTAGTGCCAAAAGATAAATAATTTATTTAATAATATTATTCCGAAAACCATTTTACAATAAAGGCAGGGTGGAAGTGTTTTAATTTTTACTCATAAAAATATTTCCTGTAAGCCTTTGGTTTTACCTGCTTTACAGTCGTTATTGATAGATAAGGTCTTTGAGTGCTGCTCAGCAGAAATTGTTATTAAGGACTTTTCATTTGTTATGTCAGGCATATATCGTTCACCTATTAGTACAAATCTTGAACAATTTAAAAAAAATCTTGAAGTCCTATTGAATGTAGGCTACTATGTAATAAATTTGAACATGTAATTGTTGCTGGGGACTTTAATATAGATGTGTTGTCAAAAAGTAATACTTTAAATAGTTTTGTAAATATTCTTACTATTTACAACATGAAATATATGGTGAAATTTCCAACTCGGTTCTTATGTAGTATACATGACACAAACAAAATCGACTAAATTTGCATTTTTCTTAAAGATTTTTACCTCTAGAATCCAGAAATAACATTTATTTTGCGCGGAAACAATTATTAATTATCGAAAATATTACTTAAAGTTATTATTTTCGATGCAAGCAGACGCTACTTACAAACCACAGATTAGAACATCTTAAAGGCTACGTACACGTCCGACGTCAGCCGTTACTGTTCAAAGGCTACGTACACGTCCGACGTTAGCTAATGTTTCTAGTTTCTACAGACTATGAGGAAAACGGCCATAGAGTATACAACATATAAATGAAATGTCATAGATAATAAGTATGTAATAAGTTATGTTTCGTGCTTTATTTTCCCCTTACCCATTATAAGTGACTAAGTGTTGAGAGGTGAGTGAACAAAGTGAACGAGCTCATTCTGAAAGTAGTGCTTTATTTTCCCCTTACCCATTATAAGTGACTAAGTGTTGAGAGGTGAGTGAACAAAGTGAACGAGCTCATTCTGAAAGTAAATGAGCGTAGCGAATGAGGTCACCATGGAGGCAAGTGAACGCGGAGCGAATGAGCTCATCCTGTAGGGAGTGAGCTGGGCAAAGAAGCTTGACTCGAAAACGAATGGTTAATAAAAAACGCTACATCTTCGTATGGTACGTGACATTCGAGCGTACACTTAGTACAGGCATGGTTGGTTGGTGGGCTTGTCACGGGTACTTATTAGGTTAACTAGCTTGGGTTAGGTTAGGTTTGTTAGGTTAAGTGTGGTTTGTTGGGTTTGTTTTTGTTTGTTTTACCATCCAGGTACGGTGGCCGAAGGCCTTGTTTTTGTTTGTTTTGCCATCCAGGTACGGTTGCCGAAGGCCTTAATAAATTAACGACACTAATTTGAATTCTTTTTGTCAAAATTTAGCTGCAGAAAATTGGTTGGGAATTCCATCACCCGATGTTAATTATATGTACAAGGCTTTTTATTCTAGCTTTAAGTACTAGGTGTACGCTAATTCTTGCCGTAAGAGGATGAACGAAGACTGAATTTTTAATTATATATTTAAATAGACATGTTACATATTTAGCTTTTGTTAACTTACACCTTGTTTAGCCAAACACTTTTACAATAGGTCAACAAATATCTAGACCATATGCAACATATCTAAATAATTATAATTTTTTTATATTGTAATCTGACAGAGAAAGATTATAAATGTGTGAATGTACGAGTACAAATACTAAAGATTTCAACAGATTACTTGTATTTAAAAATACTTAGAGAGAATTTGAATTGATGTATTATAAAACTAAGGAGCTTTGCAAAGGTCCGCAAGCATACGTTATAACGTTACGTTAACGTGTCTACTAAAATATGTTTAAAATTTAAGAGATAAGAGACAACCGACAAAATTTGAAGTACCAGCTATCATACTAATATTATAAAGCTGAAAGTTTGTGAGTTTGTTTGTTTGTTTGTTAATTAGTTTGTGGCTCAATCACGCTCTAACAACTAAATCGATTGAGCTGATTTGGTAGGAAGATTGCTAATATATTAAAGTAACATATAGGCCTATTCACGTTTTAAAATTCCTTTACCATTTAGCCCCAATGGCTACTAAACTTCCCATGTTAATCTTATGAGCATTAACATTTACTGGATCAGATTATAAATAAAACAGGTGTTCTGCATTTTATATTTTGAGTTCATTTATTTGTTTATATTTTGGTTTACATTTTTTTGCTCCTTTAACCATGAAGGTACCTGTATCACAATAATGCCCGGGAAACGTAAATAAAGTTTTATTAGTGACCTGATTAACCGATTTATTAGTGGTTAGAAGTAAAGAAACATAAAACACAAATGGAAAGCTGTACGGTAGGCAACACACAGAGCAAAAGAAACGCCAGAAGAACAGCAACTTCAACGTGAAGAGCAAGCTCAGCGGCAGGCTCAATTTGAAAGTACTGGTAACTGAAATGGCACTATGGCAGAGCAGTGATCTACAGAAACTATTGAGGAAGCTGAAGCTCACACACGAGCTACTGCTGTAAGGTCTATGTCCAAAGGCAGCAAACGATCACCAGAAATACGTAGGGCGTCTTTAAAATTGCTGCCTTGACGCGACTCTTAGTCGGCTAACATATATCTTACTAACGCTATGTAGTGGGCGTGGAAGCCGCGATGGGTAACGCTAGTTATACTATAGTCGAATTAAAGTAGCTTTAGGATTGACTCTAGTGACACCTGTTAGGGCTAGTGGAAACCCATAGAGCATAGAGCCCCTTGCCTGGCCAATGACGGGGCAGCTTTGACCAAACATTGCTTTATAGCAACCAAACACATGTGCCCTAAAGTGCCAGTTTGTTTTTTGTTTACTGGTCACCATATTTGAGGCGTCTGCTAGAATAAAATAAATGTTTGTTTCTATTTACTCATGGCAATTACAGCAAATTCGCAAATGCAAGTTTTTGTAGATTTTGATTCTTCAAATGTTTTGTTATAATATGTTAGGTATTTAATGTATATTTCCCGTTGTTTTGGAAAACTGAGTAAAGTGATTCCCTTGATGTTTTTCACCGTTTGTAATGTCGTACCTGTTGCATATAGATCTATATATTAATCGGCTAAGGAAATTTTTGTGGTACCGATTTCTCGGATGTGGGGCATCGTAGAATTATAAAATTTAGCACACTTATTTAGTACTATTAGGAGATGTGTCGAATGTAAATAGTTTTGTATTTGGGCCTGTAGGGCTATGCCCTTTTGGCTTTCAAAGTTTACGTGTTATCCTTATGGACACATGCATTTTGATTTTTTATTTGTTTATAATTTTCATTTCCATTAATAAGCAGCTGCGTTATTCAAATAAATATGTAGGACAACAGCAAGAACAGATGATTCACAAATAAAATATTTTACTGACTACTGGAATGGTAACACAATTTTCTTATCGGTTTTAACTCCACATTAAACAAATTAAACCTGTTTGTGAGGGGAGGGAGGATGAGAGACGTGGTGAGGATGAGGTGGAGAGGTTTCGGGCATAAATAAAAAGGCTACTGATTACTGGAATGGTAACACCTTTCTCTTATCCGTTTTAGGACTACATTAAAAAAATTAAACCTGCTTTTGAGGGGGTGAGGATGAGTGACTGGGAGAGGATGAGGTGGAGTAGTTTAAGGCATAAATAAATAGGCTATTGATTACTGGAATGGTAACACCTTCTCTTATCCGTTTTAACTCCACAACAGCAAGAACAGATAATTAATAAATAAAACATTTTACTGACTACTGGAATGGTAACACCATTCCCTTATCCGATTTAACTCCACAACGGCAAGAATAGATAATTTAGGACTAATGTAAATCAAAAATATTACTGACTACTGGAATGGTAACACCCTTCTCTTATCCGTTTTAACGCTACATTAAAAATAATTAAACCTGTTTGTTAGAGGGTGGGAGGATGTGTGACGGGGAGAGGATGAGGTGGAGAGGTTTCGGGGCATAAATAAAAAGGCTACTGATTACTAGAATGGTAACGCCCTCCTGATATCCGTTTTTACTCCACATTAAACGGGGAGAGAATGAGGTGGAGAGGTTTCAGGCATAAATAAAAACGCTACTGAATACTGGAATGGTAATGCCCCTCTGTTATCTGTTTTAACAATACATTTAAAATATTACCTGTTGGCAAGGGTGGGAATGAGAGGGAGAGAAATGAGCGCACTAGAACCCACCAGATATTAAACTAAATTTTTCAATTATTTGGGCGATTTTCAACCATAAGGCGGTCTCTCGTTCAGCAACATTGCACCACAAAAGCTTCCGATAGCTATCACTTGGGTGCTACAATCAATCCTAAAGCTACTTTAAATAGAATTATATGAGTACACTCTGTCATCCTTTAAGTGTATGAGCTCAGTTGTTATTACGAAAAAATGTTTCAAATTACCAATAGGTACCTCATGAGAACTCAATTGTTGTTTCGACTTTACAGTGTATTTCACACAAATTTACAAAAACTTGAAGAACAATGAGGTCTGAAATTAGTAAGTCAGTCAGACCAAGCAGAATCAGAGTATTTACTCGCCCCCTTGGGCTCAAGCGGGGGGAGGGGGACACACGCCCCAAAAATAGATGCAATATTTAGAGAGGACAATGAAGTCTGTCAGTCCAGGTGATCTTGAAATAGTTATTTGAACTTTTGTATTACTGGGGGGCTACGCCCCCTAGACCCCCCATTGTTATTGTAGCTTTATTTTGTTTTTCAAAATTTTATAAATAAGGAACTTGAAGAATAATTAGGTTTAAATTGGTGTTGCAATCCTTATCATTTCAATCACATTTGACATCCTTCAAACAACACATAGTAAGTATAACTGCTCCACCCATCGGGTGGGTCACACCTCCCAGAACCGACCTTTTTGTAGCACTTTAAAAATAATGTTAAAATACAAACATATAAATCATTTGGAGGACAATGACGTCCAGAATCCGTCAGTCAGTCAGGTCAGGTAAATCAGTCCGACCAAGAACTATTGATTTAGTTATTTGTACTTTGGTCTCACTGCGGGGCTGTGCCCTCCAGACCCCGCGTTTTTATAGTAAGGTGTTTTGAACGCTTAAACATGGAAAATGATCAAATCACGTTCTTTAAACCGATTACTTCAAGGATAGTTACTCGTACCCAGACTCTCGTACTTATAATTATAAATATTATAATGTTTTGACATTTCTTTTTGAGGGGGGGTACAAAACAATACAGAATATTATGGAGAACAACGAGGTCCACATGATTCAAACAGTCAGGATATTTTAGCGAATTTCCCCTATAGAGAAGGAGCTATTACCGTAGTCGGCATGGTAAGGCCTAGGCCCGGGACCATGATAAATTTTCGTTTTGAGGTCCCCAGACCCCAGAAACACCATTTGTTCGAAACTGTTATATATTTATATATGTGTCATTGAGCAAGATAACTCTAGTAAAAACGATCCGATTTTGATGAAATTTAGTATAAACGTGTAAAGCAACATTTATGACTTTAAGTTCGAAAACCAGCCAGATTGCTCCATCCGAAGGGGTATTTTAGAGGGGTTTTGTACCCCAAAAATTTTTTTCTATTTGTTACATATAATTTTCTAAATAGTAAAATTTTAGTTTTTCCCATTGGACTCAGCTTCAAAAAACACACAATTTTGTATTTTGATCATTCCTCAAAGTCAATTGGTTACCGAGTTATTGAAAGTGCTAAACACAGTACATTTTCTAATGTTATTTTTATGGAGGAAAAGAACAGAATTATATCTCGCTTATTTATGAACTTATAAAACTATCTTTTGCCAATAGTTCCCGTAGCAACAAAGCTGCGTACTCAGCCCCCATGTTATTCTTACGGAGAATATGTAAAATGTTATCTCCGTTAACTATGAGCATAAATTAATAAAACTTGGTATAAGGCTTTACCTAGTTGAGTTATATTGACATGTGTATAAAAACCCATTTTTTGTGCTCCTTGTTTCAGCAAACCTGCATACTCAGCCGCCATGTTATTCTTATGGAGAATAATTAAAATGTCATGAATCGTTTATTTATAAATGTATATTGATGAAACTTGGTATGTGGCTTTATATGGTATTAAGATACATATATATGGTTAATCTTCATTCAATGGTTTTAGTCACTAATCTCAGAAAACATCATAAAGATGTTTGAGTATTACTTTGATAGCTCACTGTTTGATTATAACATTTGATTTCCCTGGGGATGAGACCTGTCTAGAACTTATTTTTACCCCAGAAATTAGTCATTTCCAACTTTTAAAGAAATCTTTGGAGCCGTTTTTGAGATCATAGTTGCAAGCAAGCAACCAACCAAACAAACAAACAAACCTTACTCATATTAGAGAATGTACCATCGAGTACGCATTGACTATACTACAGTATTTATAGTCAGTGGTATAGGATATTACCATGTGGTTTCCTAAAATCAGAGAATAAAACCTTTGAATGAAGATTACATGTAGAGTGGTCATATCCAGAATGAATCAAAGGTACATTGAGCTACAACTGTTGTGTATACCAACTGTTGTGACCTCAAACATGCTCGTTAGTGGTTACATGGTGGCTCGTTACATGGTGAAAACTACTCCAGGTCATAAACAAACTGATTGACCTTAGCCTAGCAAAGCTCAGCCCCGGGTAGTACTTAAACTATATGAGTATAACTTTCAGAGTTCGCAGATTGATTTTAAACAGCTGATATGACTATTTTGCTTTCATTTTAATCTCCATAAGCCCAATGTGATTTTTTAAATTTTCCACAGTGGCTTTTCACATTATTTGATTTTCCTGGGGATGGGACATGTCTAAAACTTATTTTTATCCCAGACATCAGTATTTACAATACAAGTAGTTGGAAGGAAACATCAGTTATTTTTCAAGAAAATCTTTAGAGCCGTTTTTGAGAGTTTTAAGCAATCAACCAAGCAAGCGAGCGTGCAAACCTTACTCATATAGCGTAGGATAGGATTGAGTACAAATAATTCAGTATTTGTATTGATTGAATATAACATATTCTTACTCTTAGGATCATATAATTTACACGATACAGGGACAATGATTCTGGATTTTAGCATGTTTGAAGTTCTGCATACAGACGGCCAGGGCTGAATTTAGGATCTGTATAGACCTACTCCCTATATGCAAGTGCGGGCCCTTACTAGCCCGGCCACTTTTCCTGTTTGATTTGTATAGTATAGCCTATGATTTTATCAGACTCTACAGATGGCGTTGTGCAATTACTTAAATTTCAAATTGCCAAAATCCGTATTGCTGCCTAGTGTATATTATCATCGTCATGGCGAGATATTATTAAGTGATTTTCATTATTTAAATACATAAAACAAATTCGGGTTTGTATGTTAGTTATTTAGTTACCGTACATCAAACAGCTGTTGTAAGGATGATATCTAAACATACTTGAAAAGCAAATAAACATATGTTTATAATGGAAATAACAAATCTACTTGAATGGCAACTCTTTTTCAACACCGAAGCAAGCTCTATATAAAAATAGGCGAGTGAGCGTACCTATCGACCTCATCTTGAAAAAGAACGAGAATCTTTGACATAAAACAAATTCAATGACATTAGGACAGAATAATGTCTGTCCTACCAGCTAGTAGTACTCAACCCTAACTCCTGAACGCTGACCCAAGGATAAATTCCTCCATAGGATTTTTTCCTCCATAAATTGAACATGGCAACTTTTAAAGCCAGCGAGGCGGAGCTTTAGACGGGGTTAAACAAAAGTAACAACAATTTTTGGTATCATTGAACATTTTCTAAAATTACTAAAAAGGTGTAAATAATAACATAAAAAATTTGCCAGTGTGGTGGAGTTCTATGGTTGAGGGCGGCGGCGTATCAAACGTGGAGACATCTTTCAGGAGATGCTGCTTTAAAAAAAGAAATCCAACGAATAATCATACATTAAAATTAAAAGTCTGGGAGTGATAGTAAAGGGAGAGCCCTGAGGTAAAAACAAAGATGTATCCACAATATTTTGATACCCAACAACGTAGTATATAGGTCTGGAGCAGTTTTGAGGAGCCGCTTTCGAAATATTTGGATTTTTATTTGGTGATTTATATTAGGTTTCTAATAAAATGTACCACCTGATTTTTTAGAAAAATTCGGGTTCAGAAATTACAGGGCTTAAGAGATCCCAAAATTCAGTTTATTACCTTTCTTAATACCATAAACTTTAAATATTTTTAACAGGTTTCAACAGTTTTAACTCATTGCCATAAAAAGCTCAAAAAGCTAAAAAATTAGTACTCCAATCCACACACGGTTAAATTAGTATATTGTTACTAGGTTATTCGGCTAATGGTTGCGGAGAATATTTCAATTTCCATTCAGCAGTAAACTAAGTCACTAAGTCAGCAGTAACATTGTCAGATGTTATTCTTATAAGAAATAAAAAACATATCTCTCTTATATACTGATTAATTTTATTAAAACTTGCTGTGTTAGCATTGACCAACAGAGAATATTCGTCCCAGGACAACCTTAAAACTGGTCTTTACCAGTTTTGAGGCAGACATTGGGTACAGCAAATGAAGTTGTCATTACATATGCTAAGTTTTTTGGCTATCCATTATGAAAAACTTTCCTTTCACCTTGGTCCCTCCACTTGCAGCGGCTGGGGGCGGAAACTCAGGGTTTGGACCCCAACCTGAGAATGTATGGTCCCTGGCTGCTGTACATGGATACCCCATCCGTTGAGTTGGCCAGTTGGAGGGCAGAGCGGGTCCGCCTGTTTGAGCCTGATCATAGCTGTCACAGGAGCACGGGAGTTGGTTGGCTGCCTGTCCCGTCCCACTCTTTCCTTTCCTGCTATATCCTAACCTTCCGGTAACCTGCACAAAATTCCCGCTTGTGGAGGACGTGCCTATAGCAGCTATGCTGGGGTTTCCTAATAAAGCAACAATGAATAGAGAATATTCGGAATACGTTTCCATCTAATCCTGGATGGGGAGGTGGAGCAATTAACCTCTTATTTTCTTCTTTTCGGGGGTGCGCAATAAGCCCAGTGTGGCTGATGTGCCTTGGGACCTAAGTCCGCCCCTTTTGATGATGATGATGATAACCTCTTAAAACCACTGTGTGTACCTAGCAAATTAGATTAAAGTGATTGCGTTTATTTCGTCACAGGTCCTAGCTATGGCCTTTAGGCCTGATCACGCTTTTTATGACTCGGCCATTGACTTTAATATATTTTTGGCACCGGATGGTTTTAGACGAGTTTTAAATATATCAACTGAGGGAAAAGTTGCCAATTATTATTATTATACCTATAAATTTCCAGCTCCAAAATCAGGGGGTTAAACATACAGAAATATACTTGTTTTAAACCCATTGAATGTAAAAATACCCCCGTCGCAGCAAACCTGCGTACTCAGCGAATTTCCAGTGCATAATATATGTCTTAATACCATATAAAGCCGCATACCAAGTTTCATAAAAATATATTCACATTTAAGCGATACATACAATTTTAATTATTCTCCATAAGAATAGCATTGGTGATGAGTACATAGGTTTGCTGAAACAAGGAACACAAATAATTGGTTTTTATGCAAGTATAAATATAATTTAACTAGGTGAAGCCACATACCAAGTTTAATCAATATTCAATCATAAGTAAGCACTATATAACATTTTAATTATTCTCCATAAGAATAACATGGGAGATGAGTAAGCAGGTTTGCTGCAACATGAAACTAAAAAAATGGGTTTTTATGCAAATATCAATATAACTCAACAAGGTGAAGCCACATACCAATTTTTATTAATTTAGGTTCATAATTAAGGGAGTCATTGCATTTTACTTATTCTCCATAAGAATAACATGGGGGCTGAGTACGCAGGTTCGCTGCTATGGGGATAATCAACAAAAAATCAATTTTTTGTGCAAATATCAATATACCAGTAATACGTGACCCCACGTGCCAAGTTTCATCAATATACATTCATTAATAATGGAGATATCAAATTTTATTTATTCTCCATAAGGATTACATTGGACAACGTACTGTGTTTAGCACTTTGAATATTTCTGCAACGGTTGGACGTAGAATCACAATTTAAACACCAAAATGATTGTTTTGTGGAGCTGAGTTTATTGGTAAAAGCAAATGTGAAGTTTACATTAAAATTAACTTAGGAAAAGCCAAAAACCTTTTTCCCATAAGATTAACATAGGAGATTTTATGAGCAGGTTTTTTTTTATTTTCTCCGCAACCACTTAACCTAGCTTAATAATTCAAAATACCATATTATTTGTTTTTTAAGCTCTATAACATGGTCTAAACCAAAATTTTAAAAGTGTTTTAAAAATTTTAGGGTAAAAAATGAAAAACTGATTTTTTGAAAATTTAAAACCCCCATAAACCCCCCTTCCCATGGCCCGATTTTTCTGGTTTTCGAACTTACAGTCATAAATGTCACTTTACACATTTGAGCCAAATTTCATCGAAATCGGACGTTTTTTACTCAAGTTATCGCATTCACAGACACATATATATATATATATATATATATATATATATATATATATATATATATTATGAAATTCGCTAAAAGGTATTCAATGATTTATTTATACAACAGTATCTTATAAACTTCATACCTTAAATTTAAAAATGTTTGCATCATTAATATGTAGTTTGAATTTAAATACACAAGCTACTGAAATCGCAGTACGAGAGGTTTAAAAGCAAAAACCAACATCTATATTAATGACAATTTTTCAGGAGTGCAATCTGTCTACAACGTAACTAGTTGAACAATGTAGACGGTTGGGATTACGGAGTTTTGGACATCTTGATTGTTTATGAAAATCAATATTATTTACAGAAAATGCCAACAAATATAAACTGTAACCAGACTATTTTACTGACCGGTAGATTACAAAACTTTAATTCCATGTCATTAGGTGACAGTGGGGCTTATTTGGTACATTACATGTAATAAAGATAGTTTGCACGTGTGATCGTTTAGTAAGTCAACTATAGAGTAATTTATTCACAATGAAAAGAAACGACTATAATAGGTCTACAACACTCTTGATAATCAATCACAGTCAGCCGTGTTACGGAGTTATACTGTCCCAGTAATTCAAAAATTCCAAAACTTATTGATTTAAGCTTAGCTATTACTAAGCTATTACCGTAGTCGGCATGGTAAGACCTAGGCCCGGGACCATGATAACTTTTCTTCTTGAGGCCCCCCCAGACCCCAAAAACACCATTCGTTCGAAACTGTATATATATATGTGTGTGTGTGTGTGTGTGTGTGTGTGTGTGTGTGTGTGTCCGTGAGCACGATAACTCTCGTAAAAATTATCCAATTTTGCTAAAATTTGGCATCAACGTGTAAAGCAGCATTTATGACTTTAAGTTCAAAATCCAGACAGATCGACCTATCCAAAATGGTATTTTGGGGGGTTTTGTACCCCAAAAATGTTTTTTTTTTGAGTTTTTTACATATAATTTTTGAAAAAGTCAAATTTTAATTTTTTCCATTAGAATCAGCTTAAAAAGACACACAATTTGGCGTTTTGATCATTCCTCTACGTTAAATGGTTACAGAGATATTGAAAGTGCTAAACACAGTACGTTGTCCAATGTTATTCTTATGGAGAATAAGAAAAATTGTATATCTCGCTTATTTATCAACTTACCCTGATGAAACTTGGTATATTGCTTCATATCGTTGTGGAATATTGATATTTGCTCTAAAAAAACTTTTTGGCTGATAGTTCCTGTAGCAGTAAACCTGCGTACCCAGCTCCCATGTCATTCTTATGGAGAATAAGTAATGTGTTATCTCCCTTAATTATGAACATAAATTAATAAAATTTGGTATGTGGCTTTAACTTCTTGAGTTATATTGATATTTGTATAAAACCCAATTTTTTGTGTTCCTTGCTTCAGCAACCCTGCATACTCAGCCACCATGTTGTTCTTATGGAGAATAATTAAAATGTCATAAATAGTTTATTTATGAATGTATATTGATGAAACTTGGTATGTGGCTTTATATGGTATTAAGATACATATATATGCATCGGAAATTCGATGAGTACGCAGGTTTGCTGCTACGGGGGTATTTAGTTTTGCCCAGTGAGCTCAGAGTAAACAATAGCGCTGATGTTGGTAGGCCTATTATTTCTCCCTGGCTACAAGAGGGGCGCTTCAGTAAATCCATCAAATGTCAAAACAATGTTTGTTTTGTAAACAATAGAGTAAACAGGTTATGACTGTCATCCGTCACAAAAACAAAATCCAGCAATTAATTGGAAAAAGTTTCAGCCAAGCCAACTGGATTTAATATGTCCATTAATTCTCTAAAATGATCCAATAACCGTGATTACGACAAATATTTTTACGATAGTTGTCTGTGATCGTGGCTCTACCTGTGTTCCGAGGGCAGCATTCGCTCTAGAATATATGTTTCCATAAGGCTATCGCTGTCACTACTTATAGCTTACTAATCTTGTATATTAATTCGCTAAGGAATTTTATTTCCGGCCCACTAAATCGTTATTTTTTAATTGATTTGGACAATCAATATGTCATTTTAAACATTTTACACTGCAGATTAACATCAAACATGTAAAACTCAAAATTACTACTTTAGTTTTAAAAATATTGACATTTAAAAAATTGCCCCATGTTATTTAAATCGGTTAATATTTTTTAAGGTACTTGGCCTTAGTTTGAGAATACCAGGCAACATGTGGTCATGGAATTTGTACCAATGTGAAGCTTAAATATTCCGATACTCCCCAAAATTGTAAGATTTATCATTTTCTTCATTTGAGATTGATAAATTATGTTTAGCATAAAGTCCTAAAATATTACCTTATTATTATTACCTTATTACCATGCAGCTGTCATTGGCCAGAACTTCTGGATAAACTTTGTTACTTTAAAACATATATTTACAGAACTAAAACTAATATATACAGCGATAGTTATTGAACGGCAGCCGGTTTAATTCATCACATCTAACAGGCTATCCTCAAATACCCCCGTCGCAGAAAACCTGCGTACTCAGCGAATTTCCAATGCAAAATACATGTCTTAATACAACATAAAGCCGTATACCAGATTTCATAAAAATATATTCACAAATAAGCGATATATCAAATTTAAATTATTCTCCATAAGAATAACATTGTAGATGAGTACGCAGGTTTGCTTCAACAAGGAACAACAAATATGGGATTTAATGTAAATATCAATATTACTCAACTAGGAGAAGCCACATACCAAGTTTCATCAATATAAATTCATAAATAAGCGATATATACCATTTTGATTATTCTCTATAAGAATAACATGGGGAATGAGTACGCAGGTTTGCTGCAACATGGAGCACAAAAAATGAGTTTTTATGCAAATATCAATAGAACTCAACTAGATGAACCAAAATACCAAGTTTTAATACTTTATGTTCATAATTAAGGGATACATTACATTTGAATGGCTCCCGCCAGTAACGTTGCAAGCGACAAATTTCACAAAATCAAGATTTCTATGCAGTAAGGTTGGAAACGACATCCTAAACTAGTGCAGGGTATTCATTTCTTGCTATCTTTTAAGTTGGCAGTACTAGGACTAGTGGAAAACCACGAGTTTTTGGTCCCTCCGTGCAGTAACGTTGCATGTGTTCGGGATGGCAACACCACCGCGGGCGAGTCTTTTGCCCTCGGATATAAATTGGCTAAACCGCAATAAAAAAACGTCCAATTAACATTCAAAACTGGTCCAGGAATGTTTGAAAAGTAAACAGGAATGCCAGGGAACCCTACATCGGTGAAAATAACAAACCTGTACCCCGAAAACTGCTAGCAGGTGAGTACGTGCAGAAACGTTATAACCACCAAGTGCCCAAAACTCTTGTTTATCATAAAACAAAACATTACCAGTGTTACAAGTCTTAAGCTTAAAAATGAAAGGGCTCAAGGCTGTTTACAAGAAATGTATTTTATTTAATTTTATGTTATACATTATGTCTTTTGTTTATTTCAATTTTGCCATCAAATAAATGTAGTTTCAAGGTAAATCTTTAACTTATTGATTATAACCGGTTTTATCTTGTAAGTTTAAGGCAAATATTTGACTTTTCCATTTTAGGATATGTACAATATGTATTTATTAGTGTATTAATACAATTTTCTACACATAACATCTCTTATCTTTTTCCACCCAATAATGTTGCAACCGCCATCAAACCTAAAAAGTCGCAAAAACGTTGTAAACGACTGCCGTTTACAACGTTTTTGCAATTCTGAAATCACGTATTTGGTCATAACTTAATTACTACACGAGATATTATTGTAATATTTATTTTAATGGCCACTTGTACTATTTAATACATATGTGACCAAAAGAAACATATATTCCATTGTTATTTTTCCAGTTATTTGTTCTTTACGTTTCCTGAAAAATTTTCATTTTGTCGCTTACAACGTTACTGGCGGGAGCCATTCATTTGACTTATTCTCCAAAAGAATAACATGGGGGCTGAGGACGCAGGTTTGCTGCTACGGGAATTATCGGTAAAAATTGTGTTTTTTGTGCGAATAACAATAGACCGCAACCAGATGAAGCCGTATACCAAGTTTCGTTAGAATACGTTCATAAATAAGCGAGCTATATTTTTTCTTATTCTCCATAACAATAGCATTGGACAACGTACTGTGTTTAGCACTTTCAATATCTCCGTAACCAATTGACGTAGAGAAATGATCAAAACACCAAATTGTGAGTTTTTTTAAGCTGAATCCAATGGTGTAAAGTAAAATTTGACTTTTAAAATATTACATGTACAAACTTCAAAAAACCCATTTTTGGGGTACAAAACCCCCCCAAAATACCACTTAGGATGAGTCGATCTGTCTGGTTTTCGAACTTTAAGTCATAAATAATGCTTTACACGCAGTGTTTCCACTTTCGCCGTGAGCTTTTCCCTTTATCTAAACTAAATTTTTCCTTTTTTCCCTCACTGCTCATAAAAATTTCCCTCTCTTTTCCCTCATTGTTCATAGTTTTCATATTACTTATTTTAGCAGTTCTTAGGGTGTACCGGTAGCTGACAGTATAAGAAATCAAGTGTACTAACTTGTCTGTATCTTCAAACCCTCAAAATCTGAGATTTTGGATAAAATTAAAACCCAATTTGTTTGTTGATTAAAAATTCATAAACAAATTTTCTAATATATAAAATTACTTAAATATACCCAAAAAAATAAAGTCGTGCGAGAGTCTTTAGCACTCGATAAGGTTCCATGACCTTACACCCCCGTACATTGTAATTGTATCGGCTGCTAAACCAAAAAAAGTAATCCAAATTATTTCTTTTACTGAATCACATTTAATTTAACAAATATACAACTTATTTGAAACATTTAAACAGATTTTGATAAATTGTTTCAAATGCAAAAACTTTTGAATTAACAAACACTAGCCGTTTTCTAAGGAACGTTAATTGTTCAAAAATCACTTGATTGACTCAAAAATAAGTGATTATGGCTACTTGAAGATCATTCGAGCTGCTACTGAGATGATTTTGCAAGCAGATAATCAAGCATATACACTCAGACATTACAAATACTTGGTTACATTAATTTGTACACTGACATAGATTATAGGCACATTTTTGGATAACAAATACTCTGTTCAAAAGTTTTGTTTTCAGCTGACAAACAGATTACTTGTGAATGGAGGATTTGGTTGGTTACCTGACGAAAAAAGGCTGTCAGCTTGTAGGCTTTAATTTTTGGTCAAAATTATCACATATTATCACTTAGTAAATTTTAATAAATTAAAGAAGTCACACACATACACAATATTCACCGTTCTAAAAGGTGATCCCTACAGTGTGTCAAAGTAAACCTTGTGTCTCTTTGAAATCAAAGCAAATTGATAATTGAACGGGTAGCTGAAATTCCTTGTCAGCTCCTGAAACACATACGAATTTCGTGTTCCTTTGCTTGACACCCGATATATCTTTAACTTAATTTTGCCAACAATTAAAATGATGGCATAAAATCATTCATAAATGGGTTCTTATTCCATTTAGCAAAATTTAGACGATTATTAATTGAATTATTTATATAAAAATGCTAACCAAATGAACTCACTCCTCCTTAACGAATTAGCTAACACGCAGGGTGTAATGAAGTTAACTGTTAACCAGTATTACAAAGAGTGTCCATAAAAAAAAATGTTATAAAAAACATAGTAAAATACTACTGATTTGTTTTTAAGCTAGCAATAAATAATCACAGTTCCTTCCAACGATATAATGATGTGTTTTAATTTAAATAAACTATAATTATATGATAGAGAAATGAAGACTGTCAGCTAAGGGAACTCTGACAGCTACCGGCACATCTACCTTATATCTAGAGCTTTCGTCTGGGCTAAACAAATCAAAGCCTTCAAGCTGACAGTCTTTTTCCTCAAGTAGGTAACCAATAAAATCCTCCCTTCACAAGTTATCTGTTTGTCAGCTGAAAACAAAACTTTTGAACAGAGGATTTGAATGCATATCCATGCATGGTTACCATGTTGGTTGCCATGGGAGCAGAGGGGACAGAGGGGAAAATGGTGGTCGACCATAACGTAGGCTTTACTTTTTAACCTCAGGCGAGAGGGCTCTAGATATATTAACTTCGTTGTTTAAAGGCTATCTTTCTCTATTGGCAGAAATACTTATCAGCTGAACTTAAGGCGGAATTGCGGTATTATAAGCTAATTAAAGCTAGTAAAAAAATTAATGCTAAACGTAAAAGTTCTAGGAAGATTATGTTATTTATTAGGTTAAATACAACTTAAAGTTTGTGACTTTCAGCAGTTTATGAAATTCAATTTTGGCGATTTAATACAGTAATAAATGTAGCATGATATATATATATATATATATATATGTGTGTGTGTGTGTGTTTATTATTTTATGACCTATTGCTTTACTTTTCCCAATTTTAGTAATCATTTTAACTTTTCCCATAATTTCCCTCAAAACCCTTTTTCCCTTTGAGTTTCCCTCTTGGGGCTGATTTTCCCTCGAAAGGGAAAATTTCCCTCAAAGTGGAAACACTGTTTACACATTTGTACCAAATTTCTCCAAAATCAGACCATTTTTACGAGAGTTATCGCACCCACGCACACATATATATATATATATATATATATATATATATAATAATTCAATTAATAATCGTCTAAATTTTGCTAAATGGAATAAGAACCCATTTATGAATGATTTTACGCCATCATTTTAATTGTTGGCAAAATTAAGTTAAAGATATATCGGGTGTCAAGCAAAGGAACACGAAATTCGTATGTGTCGTGTAAAATAAAAATGAAAAAAGGGTACTCAAGGTTTATTCCTTTATTTCTTATTAATATTATACTAGTAGCCCTAATTTGTGAATCAAACATATGTATATATATATATATATATATATATATATATATATATATATATATATATATAGTTTCGGACAAATGGTGTTTTTGGGGTCTGGGAACCTCAAAACGAAAAATTGTCATGGTCCCGGGCCTAGGTCTTACCATGCCGACTATGGTAATAGCTTCTTTCCTATAGGGGAAATTTGCCAAAATATATCCAGTGAGTAAAAACTCTTTTAGCGAATTTTCCCTATAGGGATGAAGCTATTACCATAAGTCTCATGGTAAGACTTAAGCCCGAGACTATGATAACTTTTCATTTTGAGGTCCCCAGATGTCAAAAACACCATTCGTTCAAATTTTTATATATGTATATATATATATATATATATATATATATATATATATATATATATATATATATGTCCGTAAGCATGATAACTCTCGTAAAAAAGGTCCAATCTTAATGAAATTTGGCACAAATGTGTAAAGTACCATTTATTTAAATGAATTTGAAAACCAGACGAACCGCACCATCCAAAGGGGGGTTTTTGGGGGGTTTTGTACCCCAAAATTGGGTTTTTTGGGGTTTGCACATGTAATTTTTATTTAAATCAAATTTTAATTTCCACCATTGCATTCAGCTTAAAAAAACAAACAATTTGGTATTTTGACCATTGCTCTACGTCAATTAGTTACTGAGATATTGAAAGTGCTAAACACAGTATGTTGTCCAATGTTATTCTTATGGAGAAAAGGAAATTTTTGATCTCGCTTATTTATGAACATAAACTGACGAAATTTGGTATATGGCTTCATCTGGTTGTGGTTTATTGTTGTTTGCACAAAAAATCATTTTTCACCGATGGTTCCCGTAGCAGCAAACCCAGGTACTCGGTCCCTATGTTATTCTTATGGAAAATAATTAAAATGTTATATATTGCTTATTTATGAATGTATATGGATGAAACTTGGTATGTGACTTCACTTAGATGAGTTCTATTGATATTTGTATAAAAACCCATTGTTTTGTGTTCCTTGTTGCAGCAAACCTGCGTACTCATCTCCAATGTTATTCTTATGGAGAATAATTAATATTTTAAATATCACTTGTTTGTGAATATATTTCTTATGAATCCTGTTAAGTGGCTTAATGTGTTATGTTATATATTTATTGGAAATTCGCTGAGTATGCAGGTTTGCTGCCACGGGGATATTTTTATTAGCCCTGCTCAGCCTATTCATGAATGTCTTCAAGTCCCAGTTTCTTACTTCTGTTGGCAGTCTGTTAAAAATCGTATAGGCTAGGCCAGTACAGGGTTCCTCTCCATGGTCTTGCTAAGCCTACACCGAGGGATATTTAAGTCTCTTCTATTTCTCAAATTATAGTTGTGCTGACCCTCTCTTGAATTGCCCAGGGAAATTGGACCAATTTCAACCAAAGTGTGTTATGGAATTTTTACCAATTTCAAGCTTACATTCCGATACTCCCCAAAACTGTCAGATTTATAATTTTCTCCCTTTAAGTTTATTTAATGATATAAATTATAAAGTCTTCAATTTCCCCTTGTCATTCATATGACCAGGAATAACACCATCATATGACCTTGAATTTTTGACCAGGAACTCGGCACTAGTTTTTGTAAAATCCAGGTAACGGGTGGTCATGGGATTTATACTAATATGAAGCTGAAACATTCCAAAACTCTACAAAATTGTCAGATTTATAAATTTCTCCTTTTAAGTTTGTTTACTGATACAAAATGTAAATGTCTACAAACCGTTACCCAACCGGCAACCTACTAGTATGTTAATATTTCACATAATTAAAAACCTGTAAGTTTGAAAATAATTTTTCCACGAGTAAGAAATTTTAAGAAAAATCATTAAAGATAGGCTGCTGAATAAGCGGCCGTCTTACTGAACTCGTGCGAGATATCCCACAAACTGGGGAAATAAGACTGTTGGCAAGTTTGATTGGAGCAGCAAACGCTAAGTGAGGGTGAGGTTCGTGAATACTGTGCACAAGCTCTAAGGCTATTGGCAAGTTTGATTTGAGCAGCAAACGCCAAGTGGTGGCGAGGCCAGTGAACACTGTGCACAAGCTCTAGGACTGTTAGCAAGTTTGATTTGAGCAGCAAACGCCAAGTGGTGGCGAGGCCAGTGAACACTGTGCACAAGCTCTAAGACTGTTAGCAAGTTTGATTTGAGCAGCAAACGCCAAGTGGTGGCGAGGCCAGTGAACACTGTGCACAAGCTCTAAGACTGTTAGAAAGTTTGATTTGAGCAGCAAACGCCAAGTGGTGGCGAGGTCAGTGAACACTGTGCACAAGCTCTAAGACTGTTAGCAAGTTTGATTTGAGCAGCAAACGCCAAGTGGTGGCGAGGCCAGTGAACACTGTGCACAAGCTCTAAGACTGTTAGAAAGTTTGATTTGAGCAGCAAACGCCAAGTGGTGGCGAGGCCAGTGAATACCGTGCACAAGGTCTAAGACTGTTGGCAAGTTTGATTTGAGCAGCAAACGCCAAGTGGTGGCGAGGCCAGTGAACACTGTGCACAAGCTCTAAGACTGTTAGCAAGTTTGATTTGAGCAGCAAACGCCAAGTGGTGGCGAGGCCAGTGAACACTGTGCACAAGCTCTAAGACTGTTAGCAAGTTTGATTTGAACAGCAAACGCAAAGTGGTGGCGAGGCCAGTGAACACTGTGCACAAGCTCTAAGACTGTTAGCAAGTTTGATTTGAACAGCAAACGCCAAGTGGTGGCGAGGCCAGTGAACACTGTGCACAAGCTCTAAGACTGTAAGCAAGTTTGATTTGAACAGCAAACGCCAAGTGGTGGCGAGACCAATGAATACCGTGCACAAGCTCTAAGACTGTAAGCAAGTTTGATTTGAGCAGCAAACGCCAAGTGGCGGCGAGGCCAGTGAATACCGTGCACAAGCTCTAAGACTGTTAGCAAGTTTGATTTGAGCAGCAAACGCCAAGTGGTGGCGAGGCCAGTGAACACTGCACAAGCCAACACTAGTGGTCATATGATAAAAACATTCCTGACACTTAAAATTAGTGGTGTAAAAGATTTAGTTTTTAAATAGTGTTTTAAACGAATCATCAGACAAGCTCTTGTGCCCAGCTAGTACAGTTTAGAGTTTTAACCATAGGTGTTAACTACTTTTTATTGTATAAAATCATTACACCTACCCCAGATTTATTCATTTTCAAATATAAATTAGTCTTACATTTTCAAATTTAAATTACAAGAGGCCATTCATTTTAAATAACTTGAGAAACCACAACAGTTATAACTCTAGGTAGATTATGTTGCTCCAATCCGAAGTGATTCCCTTTCCAAAATTAAAAATATGGTTAGGCAGTTAATTTTTTTGTGAAAATAAGTCTTGTGCTCGTTCAGTATTTCCTAAACAAAATAATACAATGGAGATAGTCCAAATACTAGCAGTAAAAAACAACATTGCTCCTAGCCCCGGATACAGGTTCAGAGGGGTATGACCTCATATGTTCAAATGCAAATTCAGTTGACTAAGGGGATAAAGTAATCGGTATCTTTAGGGATTTATCCAAGGCGTTTGACAGCGTATTTCATGAAATATTTCTAAAGAGGCTTAATGTTTTGGGCCTGCCAGACATTTCCTTAAAATGGTTTAGGACATACCTCTCTAACAGATCACAGTAAGTTGAGATGATGTCAAAAAAAGAAACCAAGTAATAGACACAAGTCAAAAATTTAACAACTAAACATGGTGTTCCTCAGGGCTCTATTCTCGGGCCATTAGTTTTTCTGCTATGTCCGTGGAATGCCCTCAATTTTAAAACCCATAAATGGAACAAAGAGTCAGGTAATCTTGTATGCAGATGATTCTAATCTAATTATATCAGCAAAATACCCCCGTCGCAGCAAACCTGCGTACTCAGCGAATTTCCAATGCATAATATTTGTCTTAATACAACATAAAGCCGCATATCAAGTTTCATAAAAATATATTCACATATAAGCGATTTTAATTATTATCCATAAGAATAACATTGGTAATGAGTACGTAGGTTTGCTGAAACAAGGAACATAAACAATTTGTTTTTATGCAAATATAAATATAATTTAACTAGGCGAAGCCACATACCAAGTTTCATCAATATTCAATCATAAATAAGCACCATATAACATTTTAGTTATTCTCCATAAGAATAACATGGGGGGTGAGTAAGCAGGTTTGCTGCAACAAGGAACAAAAAAATGGGTTTTTATGCAATTATCAATATAACTCAACCAAGTGAAGCTACATACCAAGTTTTATTAATTTATGTTCATAATTAAGGGATTCATTACATTTTACTTATTCTCCATAAGAATAACATGGGGGCTGTGTATGCAGGTTTGCTGCTACGGGAATAATCAACAAAAAATCAGTTTGTTGTGCAAATATCAATATACCAGTACTACGTGAAGCCACATACCAAGTTTTATCAACATACATTAATAAATAATCAAGATATCAAATTTTATTTATTCTCCATAAGGATAACATTGGACAACGTACTGTGTTTAGCACTTTGAATATCTCAGCAACGGTTGGGCGTAGAATCACAATTTAAACAGCAAAATGATCGTTTTGTGGAACTGAACAGATTGGTAAAAGCAAATGTGAAGTTTGCATTAAAATAAACTGAGGAAAAGCCAAAAACCTTTTTCCCATAAGATTAACATGGGAGATTTTATGAGTAGTTTTTTTTGGATTTTCTCCGCAACCACTTAACCTAGGTTAATAATTAAAAATACTATGTTATTTTTTTTTAAGCTCTATAACATGGTCAAAACCAAAATTAAGTTGTTCAAAAATTTTAGGGTGAAAAATGCAAAAAACAGATTTTTGAAAAATTCAAAACCCCCATAAACCTCCCTTCCCATGGTCCGATTTTTCTGGTTTTCGAACTTAAAGTCATGAATGTCATTTTACACATTTGAGCCAAATTTCATCGAAATCGGACGTTTTTTACTCAAGTTATCGCATTCACGGACACATATAGATATATATATATAGATATATATATATAGATATATATATAGATATATATATAGATATATATGTACATATATATAAATTTGAACGAATAGTGTTTTTGTCATCTGGGGACCTCAAAACAAAAAATTATCATAGTCTCGGGCTTAAGTCTTACTATGAGACCTACGGTAATAGCTTCTTCCCTATAGGGGAAATTCGCTAAAATCACCAAAATCTTGAAATAGCATGTAAAGAACAATTGAGTGCAATTCATTTGTATTTTCTTAAGAATAGCCTATTTTTAAACTGTCAAAAAACCAATCAAATTGTATTTTCTACTACACAAAGTAAAAAGATACCAGAATTGAACATTTTAGTTGATAAAAACTCGTCCAGGGAGTAGAAGGGGCTCTTCATTAGCCCCTTGTTGAGGAATGTCTACAGTTTTTCCCTGTTTGGCTTCTCATGTTCTCAGGAAGCAGATTTATGGAGTATGTTGGCTTCTTCTCCTACAGTTTGCTGTGGTGAAGTGGTATCATCCCCATTAATATCTGGATGCATGTTTGGTGTTATGACAATGGATGTCCATTTATTTTTGTAGGTGTTTCCCGTCCACATATAGAATCACTTCCCTGACGGGTGCAGTGATTGTCATAATGTTTAGTTGTGTGAAGTCTTCCCTGCAACTTTCCCTCCAATCGAGGCCTTTCATCAATCAGATAGCTCTGTTTTGAAGGAGCAGGACAGGATTTAGGTTTCCCGTTGAAGTTTCACCCTAGACTCTAAAGCCGTATGTTAAGTGTGACTTAAACAAGAGCTGGATTTTAGTGTGCTGGAGAGAGTGTTTATGTGTTCGTTCCATGAGATTTTCCCATCGATAATAATGTATAAAGTTATTTTGATTGATTGATGCTCCAAATCAAAATCACAGTTAGTGTTCATTACTTAGTAAGGTTATTCTTGTTTATAAATAATAATTTGTTGTATGAAGACTATATGTAGATTTACATTGGAGTTGTAATAAGTTCCCACCAACTTTGCATTCATTTTTAGCGAATTTCCTCTAAAGGAAAGAAGCTATTACCGTGGGTTGCATAGTGGAAGGGTAAAACTAGAGTATAGGGGACCGTTGGCAAACATATAATTTTTGGATTGTAACTGATATATTTTATCTGTAGATTCCCAGGACTACCTTAAAACTGGTCTATACCAGTTTTGAGGCTGACATTGGGTACAGCAAATGAAGTTGTCATTACATAATATGGTAAGTCTTTCGGCTATCCATTATGACAAACTTCCCTTTCACATTTGGTCCTTCCATTTGCAGCGGCTAGGTATAGAATCTCCGGGTTTGGTGCCCACTCCTGAGAATGGATGGCCCCTGGCTGTTGTACATGGATACTCTGTCAGTTGAGTTGACCAGTTGTAGGGCCGAATGCGGGTCTCCTGTTTAAGAGCCTCATCCCAGCTGTCACAGGGGCACGGGAGTTGGCCCTCTGAAGGGTCCATTTTGCTGGCGTCCCATCCCACCCTTTGCTTTCCTGCTATATCCTTTCCTTCCGGTAACCTGAGCAATATTCCCGCTTGTGGAAGACATGCCTAGCAGCTATGCTGGAGTTTCCTAATCGGCAGCAATGATGATCTGTAGATTCCAGATATAAAACAATTTTTTGTCAGAAACTCATATGTAACTGCACTAAACACTATTTGTTCCAGTTTATTACATGTATTTGTATGGGAAACCAAATTTGCAGTTTTTGTTATGGCTGTTAACACAAAAACACCTGTAAAAAAGGTCAGATTTTAATGAAATTTGGCACATACATATGTAAAGTCGCATTTGTTTGAAGGAGTTCGAAAACCAGACGGATCACTTTATCTGAGGGGGGTTTTAGCGGGGTGTTGTACCCCATAAACACCTATATATGTGTCTATAAACGTGATAACTTTTGAAAAAACATCCGATTTTAATGGAATTTGGTACAAATGTGTAAAGTGACATTCATAAAATTAATTTTGATAACCATAAAGAACAGACCATGCATGGGAAGGGGGTTTTATGGGGATTTAAAATTGACCAAAAATAAGTTTTTTGCATTTTTCACTCTAAAATTAATAAAAAACACTCAATTTGGTTTTGACTATTTATAGAGCTTAAAAAATTGTTGTATTTTTAATCATTAACCTAGGTTATGTGCCTGCTGAAAAAATCCATAAAACGTGTTCATACAATTTATCATGTTAATCTTTTAGAAAAAAGGGATTCAGCTTTTCCTCAGTTAATTTTACTGAAAACTTCACAATTGTTTTTAACGATAAGTTCTTCTATAGAGAAACAATCATTTTGATGTTTAAATTGTTCTTCTACGTCCAACTATTGCAGAGATATTCAAAGTGCTAGTCACGGTACGTTATCCAATGTTATTCTTATGGAGGTTAAATAAAATGTTACATCTTGATTATTTATGAATGTACGTATATTGATTAACCCTGGTATGTGGCTTCACGTGGTGGTAGTCTATTGATATTTCCACAAAAAAACAAATTAATTTTATGTAACCATCCCTGTAGCAGCAATCCTGCATAATCAGCCCTAGGGTTATTCTAATGGAAAATAAGGCAAGTTTAATATTTCCCTTAATTATGAACCTAAATGGTAGTATATTGATAAATTGCATAAACAAACGTTTCTATTCACCTTGTTGCAGCAAACCTGTGTACTCAACACTAATTTTATTCTTATGGAAGATAATAAAATTGTATATATCACTTATTTATGAATGTATTTTTATGAAACTTTATAAGTCCCTTTATGTGGTAGTGAGACGCATAGGCATTTAAAAATTCACTGAGTACGCAGGATTGTTGTGACGGAGGTATTTTAATGTTAGCTTATACAAATTAATAGGCAAATACCTACAACTAATATCACTCAAAACAAATAAAAATCCTTATTAAATATTTAAAAAGGTGTATACTTTTTTTGCAAGGCGTATATAAACCTGGGAATTGCTGTTCTTTGACTTAATTAGCACTTTAAAGTGAAAGTTTATTTGGGTTACTTCTGATATTTGGAGCAACCCCACCAAAATAGCATAGTGAGGACACCAAACCCGTCGGACATAGGCAGTATTTAATTAAAAAAAAAATAATAATTTCAATTGCCATGAACCATATATCTTTCCCTGGTACATTTAGTTTAGAGTTATTCAACTGTTCCAGGCCCTATGACCCTATGTTTGTGTGTTTACTGAATTAAAAACAGCATGGGAATAAAAAGTATAATCTAATGATCATTTTTAGAAGTTTTATTTATTAACAATCCATTATGCTTCTGTACTTAAAATATGAAACAGAATTAGACTGTAGCCTATCACATTTGTAATCATTTAGCATGTACTTTTAATTACTTTTTTATAGTTTTAAACAAATAAAATGTTGGCTAAAATCCTAAGATATGAAACAGCTTTCCATGAAAAACATCATGAAAATCCTGGGATTGAACGTATAAATGAATCACAACTGTTAATATGCTGAAACTAAACTCTATGTGTAATTTCTAGAAGCGACTAGTATTAGATATTATCTATACTAATAAAATAGCAGTGTGTTTATTCCTGGTGATTTTGAAATCAGCTCCTCAAAACTTCTCCATACTGGATTGAAGGGGAATAACAAATTAACTGGGAACTTTTTTCATACAATGAAGGTTCCCAGTTCAAGCCTTTAAATTATACAGACTTTTTGAAGAAGACAAATTGTTTTCTCATGATTATTCTATTGTTTTAGCCACATTTAAGATGATTATTTACTTAGGATTTGTTATAATTCATTTAAATTTATGCTCAATTACATCAAATCAGATTTCCTCTTCTAGTGACAAGTGATAGCCTGGCTATAGTTTCCATTTTGATAATGTTGACAGGTTAATAGGTTATATATTTACTAGTGCCAAGCATTGGTTGTGTAAATGATATAACAAAGAAATAAATAAATAAACAAATCATGCTCCTTAATTTTTTCCGTATGCCCTACCCATAAGACTGGGGTCATTAGCTAGCTCAGAATAAAATTATATTTTGAACAATTCAGATGTTACCTTGTGATTTAATAATAGTTTACTCTTTCTTTCAAGAACCATCTGTTTCACATAACACTACCATTGATTATTATTAAAAATCAATGACACTACCATATTTTCATTTTAACTGTCAAGCTAGGTAGTTCTGCCAGAAATTATTTTTCCTAAACTTGATTAAAACTTGAAAAATTAGTAGATTGACAATGAATACACTATAATATATTATTTACAATGCTGCTCAATGAATGAACATATCAAAATTTAAGCTTGACTGGTCAACCTTAAAACCATAAAACCTGATAAGAACTGCTTTTTGCTCTGACAACTTTCCAGCAGTATGCAGCCTTCAACCTTTATTTGTAGACGGACATTTGGTGACACTTTCTAAAACCTTGTTTGGTCCAGCTGATTTCATTTATAGTACTAGTTATAAAGCCATGGCGGTTCTGTTTAATCATGGACCGGTTTTGGTGTTTTATTTATTGTTTTCTATTTGGAGCAGGTAAGTAATTTTTCGATATCAGTAAAATTTGATGTATTGATACTAAATAATTTCCTGAATTTGTAATTTAGGTCACAAATTATAGGCCCTGACATGTTTTGGGACATTTGTGAACCTTTTAGATTTCAAATGACAGATGGAGAGTCAGATATATACAGCCTATATACAGTCATTGTTAAAAAACACCATAAGTTAGGCTTAAATATTGTGTTAGGGCTATTTTATAATGTTTAATTTATAAGTAAACAGCATAAACAAACGTACGCTGCCTAGACTACGGTGCTTGTTTGTGGAGATGTGGTGACTAGATATATAAGTGATTTTGGCTAGATTTTTTGGAATAAACGTTTTTATCAGCTCATGTGTAAGTGCAACATTAAATAATAAAGTACAGTACTGTTATATAAATACTATGCAACTTAATTTGGTGTAAAGTAATGATGTTGATTTTTTCTGTCATAAAAACAAATTATAATACATCTACATAATTATTTTTGGAAACAAAGAAAGTTATATGAGCGGCGTGATGATGAATGAATGAATGTGTTTATTTCAGCAAAATAAATATATACTGTAATAGATACGTACAGCATTTGTTAACACGAAAAATATAAAAATTCCGCACACAGCATGCTGACGTGAGAGTACAAAATTTCTGTATTAAATAAGGTGATGAAACAAACACTCATGGTAATTCATATAGGTATATACAGTAAACACTTATAGTCCCCCTTGCTATGGAAAACCTGCGTAACATGTTCAAGTGTTACCGTATTCTTATGGAGAATAAATAAAATGCTTTATCTTGTTAATTTATCAATATTCTTTGATGAAACTAGGGTAAGCTAGTATAAGTAATAGTAAGAGATATTTGCATCAGAAATTCACTGAGTACACTGGTTTGCTGCACGGATGTATTTTGGTAGTTCTAATGCACCTGGTTCAACTTATTTACATTGTTGAAATAACAATTGTAGGTATGCATTTTATCCTTTTAGGCTCGTCCACACTAAGCAAAAGTTTGACAAACATGTTTGCTTGAAAAGTTTCTCATTGTTTAAATAGGCCTAAACATTGTGATGTTTGGCAAAGAGTGTGTGTTTTTTTTTCGGCAATTGTAAACAGCTGATAACCAATATTATTTATTTAGATTTGTTTTTAATTTAAATTTCCAGTTTGATGGGGAAAATTGCTGTCAGAAGCTGGTTCATTATCACATAAGTCACTAATCTTTTATTTGTGAATAGTCACTACACTTGAATCACATAAAGTCGCAGGAGTCGATGAACAAACAAATAAAAGAGCAAACACTAGATTGTTTTTCAGAACCCCATTATTTTGTTTGTGAAACAGGTTTATGCAAGCTTTTAATGTTTGTTATGTTCTCTTTTAAAGAAACATATTTGGTGAGTGTGGATAAGGCTTAAGGTTAGGAGGAAATCCGGGTAGGAGTGAAAAGTCAGTATGGGGTAGTGAGGATGATAAAACTACACCAAAATATAATAAAAATACCCCTGTCGCAGCAAACCTGCATACTCAGCGTTTTTCCAATGCATAATATATGTCTTAATACCACATAAGCCGCATATTAAGTTTCATTAAAATATATTCACAAATAAGCGATATATACAATTTAAATTATTCTCTATAAGAATAACATTGGGGATGAGTACTTAGGTTTGCTGAAATAAGGAACACAAACAATTGGTGTTTATGCAAATATAAATATAATTAAACTAGGTGAAGCCACATACTAAGATGCATCAATATTCATTCATAAAAATAAGCGATATATAACATGTTGATTATTCTCGATAAGAATAACATGGGAGATGGTAAGCAGGTTTGCTGCAACAAGGAACACAAAATAATGGGTTTTTATGCAAATATCAATAGAGCTTATCTACGTGAAGTCACACACCAAGTTTCATCCATATACATTCATAAATAAACGATATCATTTTAATTATACTCTATAAGAATAACATGAGGACCGAGTACCTAGGTTTACTGTTACGGAACCATAAGCAAAAATTTTGTTGTGCAAACAACAATAAACCACAACCAGATGAAGCCATATACCAAGTTTTGTCAGTTTATGTTCATAAATAAGCGAGATATAAAATTTGTCTTTTCCTCCATAAGAGTAACATTAGATAACGTACTGTGTCCTAATGAGCACTTTCAATGTCTCATTAACCAATTGACGTAGAGCAATGATCAAAATACCAAACTGTACAAAACCCCTTTTTGGATGCGATTCGTCTGGTTTTCAAACTCGTTTAAATAAATGGTACTTTACACATTTGTGCCAAATTTCATTAAGATCAGACCATTTTTACGAGAGTTATCGTGCTTACGGACATATATACTTAAAAATTTGAACGAATGGTGTGTTTGGTATATGGGGACCTCAAAATGAAAAGTTATCATGGTCTTGGGCTTAAGTCTTACCATGCCACCTACGGTAATAGCTTCCATATAGGGGAAATTCACTAAAACTGTATTTGCTAATGTAAAATCCCCATTTAATAAATTTAAATTTTCTTTAATAACTCAGTAAGTAATTGAGCTGATATTAATATTACCTTTGTGTAAATACTTGTGTTAGGGGGGGCGGTAGGGGCGGTCGCCCCCCCCCAAAACCTAATAATTATTGTGTTTTATTTTATTATTCAGGCATTCAATAAAAGTTTTAATAAATCCGAATGAAAATGTAAGTAGCAAAAGCCACCCAAAACCCCATTTTCAGTCCCGAGAGTCAAATTTTGCCGCTCCCGTCTACGTTGTTACATTAAAATTTAACCTAATGCACCTAAACGTTCGATAAATGGAATCAAATATATACCATTAGACAGGTGAAATTTTAAACTTCCATTTTAGTATAAACACATTACTTAGATCCACGTCTTTCACCTCAAAGCATCTTATAAAAACATGGATATTCCTGAGTATCGTGAAGTTGTTGCAGTTTTGCCAGTTGGCACACCGAAAATTCAGTGTTTTCAACATGATCTTGGAGGTAGATTTTAGCCAGACACAGCAAAGGTTGCTACCATTGTATTCGGTGATTATTTTTTACTGGATTTCGCCCGCCTACCGTCGTTTGCTGTCACCTGTGTTTTGTTTTCAGGTTAGGTTTGATTTTTGTATAAAACCGCGTAATACGTTATTAGGCCATAAATATCCAGTGGCTAGGCTAGAAGCAAAAGTGCTTTGAATAATATGTAATGAAATAAGAGGAAACAAAGATTAAATTGTGAGTAAACGGAAGCTCATACGTCAAGTATTTTATTTTGGAAAATGTGATACGCCATTTAATTTTTCGAGTCGTTGACCTTGGCTGTCAGCCTCATTCCTCATTATATCTTCGCGTAGCATAGTTCAGTATTGCAGATTTCAAATATGTTTTGTGAATAGTTTTTCAAGTGGGTAACTACTAAAATAAATTGTTTATTCAGGCATCTTACTTGTTCTTAGACGTCTGCAGATGATATAGAAAAAAGTGTAATGCCTGCAGATAGTAAATGAAACTGCTAGAGAGAATGAGACCGCAATTACATATATAAGTGCAAGGGTCAACAAGTTCAGGGCGGCCTGTTGTCTGCCACAATAATGAACTCGGCCTCATCCGTCCCCAAACCTGAGCAACCATTCATTACATGTCTTTTAAATATATATCTATGGAAGGGGAATTGTGGAGATGTGGTGACTAGATTCCCCAGACTGCTGCTGCACTTTTGAAACCCCCGGTCTCATTAAAATAGACTGACAGTGGAAGTATTCGTGTCAGTGTCATCAAGACTCTTGTTTCAAAATACTGGTCTGAAAACTAATAATTATCGAGATCCCCCCAAACCCTGAGATGTTTCATAAACCATGATATTTATAAATAACAATTTTACTGGATAAGCCTATGTAAATAAAATGTTAGATCCCCAGGAATATTATTTTAACCCATATTTATAATGTTAATTGCCCATATCAATTTTCAAATGCTATTTAACAATCATAAATAGAGCCTAATAATTATCATCAGATCATAAAATACCCCCGTCGCAGCAAACCTATTCCATACTCAGCGAATTTCCATTGGAGATATAAATGTCTTAATCTACAATAATATTATAAAGAAGAGGTGGTTTCTGTCTGTCTGTCTGTCTGTCTGCAAGATTATCACCGTTGTCTACATCAGAGTCATCATTTTCTCCCTCATTTTGTGCTTCAGGACCATATGTTTCAGATCCAGGACTCCCTCTGAATCAGATTCCTGTGGAGATTGTAAAATCCAATGAACAGGATTTTCTTTGATACTCCCAACAGGTTTTTCCTTGGTTTCACTCAAAGCTCCCTTCTTGTCCTTTACAAAAACTACATCAGCTGAGGTTAACACGATTCGCCTGTTGTTCATACGATATCCATCTCGTTCGCCGCTATACCCAATTCCTTCCTCGGCCTTAGCAGACCACTTCTTCCTTTTTGCTTCAGGTACATGTGCATAACACCTTTCACCAAAAGCTTGAAAGTGATTGATAGGAGATGGACTTGTGCTAACCCATAACTCTATTGGAGCTGTACCAGCAACAACTGATGGACCAGTACGATTTATGACGTGACAAGCAGTATTTATTGCCTCTGCCCATAGACTTAGGCAGATTCTTATCATGAATCATAGTACGGGCACTTTCAACTAAAGTCCGCATTTCACGTTCAATTCCCCCATTCTGCTCCTGTGTGTAGAGCATGACTGTTCTTTGCGTGATACCTCTCTTAATGAGAATATCTGTGATTTTGTGACTTACAAACTCAGATCCTCTGTCGCTCATAAACGTTTTAACTATATTACCTGCAGTTGTGGCTTCAGCTAGGAACGTCTCAATGCATCCAGGCACCTCTGTTTTCTCTTTCAGGAAGAAAACACGTCTGAAACGGCTGTAGTCGTCCTTCATTACAAGACAGTATTTGGATCCTCCAATTGATTTTACTTCCATAGGACCACATAAATCGGCAAGGATAATTTCTCCAGGAGATGTCGCTCTCACAACCCTCGGCTTGTAAGACTTCCTGTGCTGCTTTCCAAGTGGACAGTCAGTACAAAATGTATTGTCATTTTGCACACGAATGTCTCTATTCTGTAGCACTTGCTTCACATGTCTTTTGTCCTGGTGTACCAGCCGTTCATGCCACTGTTGAACGGTGTCTAATTTAGTACTCACATGTACCTTACCTTTATCGCAGGGTCTGATGACATCCAGCGCTAACTCAAACAGTCCATTTTTACATATACCAAATAATATAGGCTTACCTGACTGCAAAAAGACACATTTATCACTCTTTGCCTTGAAGATGAACCCTTTACTCACAGTTTGACCGACTGACAGTAAATTCTTCCCAAGTTCAGGAACATACCATACTTTTTCTATGGTCCTGACTCGCTTCCGATGTCCTATAGTCATTTCTACGCGAACAGTTCCCTCACCATAAGCTTTAATATTAGCATTGTTACCTACTGTTAACTCAAGTGGCTTCGTAAAGTCTTCAAAAGTCTCGAACCAGTCCTTACAGAACGTTATATGATGAGAAGCTCCACTGTCTGCAATCCAGATAGTATCACGGAAATTACTCTTGGCCATGTAACACAGCAGACTTAAATCAGCCTTTGCAGCAACGGATCTTTTCATGGGCCATTTCGAAGCAAAATGACCTATTTGATTGCATTTAAAACACTTGATTGTTTAACCGGTATCTTTCTTCTTCATATTCCTGGTCTTATTAGGACCATTGGATGACTTATTCGTTCTAGAGGAAACATCCAGTGCAGATCCATTTGCACCACTAGGCTGTTGTGATGGTAATCTCATTTCTATAAGCCTAAGCCTTTCAAGTAACAGACTTATGGTTCTGTCAGACATTGGTATGCTCTCCCACACATTTTTAAACTCAAAATATTCTGAAGGTAGCGTACTCATTATTCGACTCATCAGTAAAAGTTTGGGTAATTTAACTTTTGACAGTTTTTCGAGCTCATCATTAATTTCAGAGAAAACTCTCTTCAGGCGTGAAATATAGGTTGCAATATCTTCCTCTTCAAGTTTTACAGCCGAGAAAAATGATTCAAGCAGTCTATCAAGACGTTGACCAGAGGATTGCTCGTAGACAGAGTAATTGACTCCAGATTTCAAATGCTGATTTGCAAGTGGCTGTAATATCTACATTGGAATCATTCATATTACTAACAAGTATCATTTGAGCCAAGGCATCCGCTTTCTTCCACTTTTTTACTTCTGTCCCATCCCCTGTTGGACATTTGACCTCGCCTGTTGTATCGTAGACCTCATGATGTTTTAAAAGTAGTTCAATTTGCCTCTTCCATCTAGGCCAGTTAGGTCCTTCTAACTTTTCTAAACTGACTTTAACATCCATTATTATACTGATACAATATCTTTACAGGTTTCCTGGGCCCGTAACCAGTTAGAGTTTGATATTTCTAGTAATAAATGTTCACCATTACAATGAAATAATTTAATTACAAAAATAAATAATGCATAATACAAAAACTGACAAAAGCAAACATTTAAGGAAGTGAGAATAAACAAATGACATATCAGCTGATTTGTAACATATTTCACAAATTAACATTTCTTTGATAACAAGAAACACAAAATTAACTTAAGTCGGCTTGAACGGAATCTGCAACTTCCAAGTACGGCAAAGCATGGCGGATACTTAACAATTTGCGGAGTTAAAGGACAGGCACAACAATTATTGCTCAAGAACAAGATCATCTATTTCAAATTGCCTATGCAATCTCTACAACTTATACTCAGCAAAATAAGGTGCTCTAGGATACCGTCAGTAGTTTACATTTCACGTATTACCTGACCTATTCCTGTTACTTGATCAGGGCAAATCTATCAATCCAGACACGGTATTCAAAATAATTAGTGAAATATTAGTGAATGACTTTGGGTTTGAGACTTAGTTTGAACGTACACCCTTTACAATTTAAAATTATTTGTATAACTGTCAGTTGAGAAATAATCAACTTTTTTCAGAACAAAATTAAAACACTGCCTCGTGAACTCCCCTTTAGTGGCCCGTGGGGTCCCACTTTCGTGGCCTGGGGGCCCCCCTTGGGCCCAGGGCCCGGGGCCCGGGCGCTCGCCCCGTGCGCCCTCAGGGAAATATGGTCCTGCTCGTAGTCTGTGAGCAACCTTTTTTAATTTTACGATGTCTGTGGAAAAGGCCTAAGCAATTCAGATATAGAGTGTTTGGTTACGAGTATGTTAAATTATGTGTATCCAGAAAATCTAAACTGTTGTTTTGTTAATAGGTTTTAGTCTCATTGAGATGAAATGAAAAATTAATTGAAAATACTCCTTTATTGAGGCGATCTTTGGACCTTAGGTCCTTTCTTACAGTTAACCTCTAACTAAAATAATTTCTTAAACTTGTATAAGAAGAAAACAAAACTGATAAATTACAGAGACTGAATTAATTACAAAATTAAAATTACATATTTAATGTAGCCTACATTCTTAAACGAAAATAAAATACAAAATAAGTGAAATACATGCACACTCTCATTCACACCCTGCTACACCCAGGCCTAGCGCACACCGTCCCGCCACGCCACGGTCATCCGATAGAGGTAATATTCCTTCAGCGCCACCGTCAGCCGAGGTCGGGATTCTATGGATTTTATTGTATAGGGCAAAGAGTTCCAGAGGCAACAAGCTGTGACTGTAAAAGATTTGTTGTAAGTTGTAAACTGTCGTTTTGTGATGTGGAGTGCGTAGCATTGATGAACCAGAGCGGGTGTTTTGTGCGCTTCTCTCGTTCATAAATTCAAAATTGATTGCAAGATAATTTGGAATTCCAAGCGTGATTAAAGAATACATTATTGTAATAATTCCAGCTGCCTGATGTTTGATAGTTTTAGAAGAGAAGAGTGAATATAATACGGTGTAACGTGGTTTATCTCGTTGAAGATTGTATAATAATTGGATGCAGTAATTTTGAGCTCGTTGTCTTTTTTATCTTACTTTTTAAGATTGTATGTTTTTAAATGTTGTCTAGTAAATGTTATCTTAGCCTTATTAGTTTAGTGCAATAACAAATTGTAATGGAGCTCTTAAAGGCAGACAACTGCAGAACGTCAGCTGGAAATATATAGAGCAACTGTCCCTGCCTGGAATGCCTAATCGCCGATGAATTCCAATAAATCCCTTTAGCAATAAGTGTAAAGCTTCCAAATATAACTTTGGTGTATTAGCTTCCAAATATAACTTAGAACAATTAGGATTGCTGTACACTCATGATTAATACCCAGTGTTTAAAAACTAATGCAATTGACGCTTACAACAGGTCTATTTATTTCGGACTCGATGTGTACACGACGGTAGCTCTTTTCTAGATAGGTTGGCTATTAGGTTGTAGATTGTATTATTTTACAAGTAAATGTTTAGGCTGCAAAAATTAGCTACAAATCGCCATTGGTTTGTTTAGAGAGACAATGGGGACAAGGAAGCTCACTGGTCCGCTGCTCCAGAAGCTCAGAGCCCTCATGAAGCTCAACAAGTACTCGTCTGAGGCGCTACAAGCCTACATCGTGCCCCAGAAAGACCCTCATAATGTAAGGGTCCCCAGTGATATCTATCTGTTGCATGCTATCTTTTAGTAATCAACTTGTAAATTTGTATTAAAATGTTAGATATTTAAAAACATGTATCCAGTCAGTCAGTCCAGCTGTTCTATTCAGCCTCTTTTATATTTCCTCCTTTTTATTTTGACCATTTAAATGCCCAGATATTCCCAGATAGTCTATTAAGCATTTAACTGTAAATTTTTCGGGACCTTAGGCTTTCCAAATCATAATATTACAGGAAACAATTATTTGATGTGTTTAAAATATGTGTTTATATAATGAGATAGGTTTTTAGTTTTCTACAAAATTGAGTGAAGAATAAGACGGTTTCATTCCGTGAGCACAGGCAATTGCATGGCAATTTCTCTTTAATTAATCTGAGTCTGTGGTTTAGCCCTAGACTAAATTATTTACTGTGTTCTGTCAAACAGCTCAATATTTGTAAGTCTTGTTCAGATCATGTTTTGACGCTAGTGTGTCATCTTCAGCTGCTTACAATGATGTGGTCGACAACATCACTGTGGGAAGGTGAGGGTATTAGTGTTGAATCATGTCCTGAACATGATGTACAAATATTGAGCCGTTTGATAGAACACAGGAAGTAATTAAGTCTTATCATTTTCCTAATTATTATGAAAAACTGTTGACCAATGCTTGCTAAAATGAATTTTTATTAATCATATATCTCTCACAAAACCGGAATGATATGATATTTGTTCATAAAAAGTCTTAATAGGTATTTTAATAACTTTCTATTAAGTGCAATGTTTGTTGAATACCAATCAATGGTAGCCAGAAAAAAACCTTCTTAGAACCTATCTTGTGTAAATGCTGTTTTTAAATTTAGTTCTAATAAAAGTTCTTATCTATGTATACAGTATTTTTTTCAAAAATGCTGTAAATGCAGACCAGCAAGACAATACTGAAGAATATGTTTAAAATGTTTGTATTTTTTTTGCCTTGGATGGAAAATCTTTTATAGTGGATTAGAAATATTTACCCATGATAAATAGTGGGTTTTTTGCTGCCTTGAAAATCATATTGATGCAGTAATGCATGGACATTTTTTCCTTGGACTATTACAAGTTTTCTTTTTTTTCTCTCTTCAGTGCATTAGGGAGTGATAATCGTAGAGACAAGATGACATAGATGATCGCCCTGCTGGCCTGGGTGTAGCAGGGTGTGAATGAGAGTGTGCATGTATTTCACTTATTTTGTATTATTTTGTATTGGATGATCGTAGATGACATTGTCTTGGTCATTTGTTATTGTCGAGTAGTGTATGGTTGTTATTTTGTGTGGTTGATTTGTGGTTGTGTTTGCCAGAGTGAATATCTAGCATCCAACTATGAGAGGAGAGCATTCGTCTCGGGATTCACTGGGTCGACGGGGATCGCAGTCATCACCCAATCAGCTGCTTGCCTCTGGACCGATGGCCGCTACTTCCTCCAGGCCTCCGATGAACTGGATGAGAACTGGACACTCATGAAAGAAGGTCACTTTACTATTTAGAACAAACCAAATGCTCTGTTAGATTGATTAAATCAGATATTTAGAGCTACCAGAAAGTTATTTAGAAGGAAAATGGAAGCAGTGTTAGTCTTGTCTAGCTTTAAATCTGTATTTAAATCGGTGATTTCTGATTTAATATAATCTAATAGGAACTCCTCCAGCCAAATTTGAAGGTGATTTCTTGGAAAAACCCCAACTCATTGCATATTAAAATGTTCATCAGATTTCTTATATCTGTAAAAATTCATAAAATGATCAAAGTTCTCTTAGGGCTTCGCTCCATTGGCTTTAAAAGTGTTAATGATCAATGATGATTAGATAAACATGTGTATATTATTCATACAAGTTTATCAGTTTCTCCACGAACGTAGCCCAAACAAGATAGTTTTTGTTTCTCTTCATAAATATTCGTGATGTTATTTGGAATGCCAGGGATGGATAGTCAAAAGTTATAAATTTTAAAATATTTTAATAAATATTAGTAAAAATTATGCAGTCTTGTGACACAGTCTTAAGACCTCAGTCTAAGTTCTAAAATCTACTTCCTTGCCCTTCCTTCCCTTTTAAATATTTTAGACAGCATGCTTAGTGATAGGCTAATCAAAGCCTACCCAGGACTGTTCTTTCAGACATCTAATTGACAGCTTCCCCCAGGGGTCTGTACTGACCCCTCGGTTTAACATCTATAATGCCAAAATGTCTGTAACTGATCCAGTCTATCTATGCCGGTAATCTTGCCGAACGGAATGTAGAAGCGACCTTGCTATCCTCAAAGACTACTTTGTAACCTGAAAGCTAAGGCCAAAGCCCACAAAGACGAAGGTCGTTTGCTTTAATTTGAACAACAAGCTTGCCAAGTATAACCTTAATGTAAACTTTAAGGTGCTTTAGGACAAACATACTTGGACTACTTCGGAGTTGCGCTAATCACTTTCTAATTTTTATAAGCCATCTTCAAAAAGCTGCAGTGAAAGTCACAACCAGAGTTGCAACATAGTTCAGAATTTTGTTGAAACAATTTGGGGAGCCAAATAGCCAATACAAAAGTCCTGCATACACCAGCTTGGTCAGTGGTATATTTTATTGCCAAGCATGGTGCTCTCATATGGCTAAAAAAAGCATATGTTAGAGATGTCTACGTTCAACCAAACAGAATTATGAGGACTATTAGTGGTACTCTAACAGCAACCCCACTTCCCTGGCTCCCAATACTGTGTAAAATTGCTTCTTCCTATTTTTATCACTAAGAGTGTTCTAACACTCTATGAAAAGGTTTTGTCCCAACTTACCCATTTTTAAGAAGTACTGGACTAACAATCAGTTTCTAAATTATTGTTACGACAAGGTTTTGACACGTAACATGCATTACACCAGATAGACACAACCTTTCTTTTATATTAGTATGGTTGGATACCATAAAATGGGTGTCAAGCAAAAATCCTTTTCGTCTTGTGGGAGCAAGTTGGGTGTGGACCATACAGTAGTTCCTATTGAAGATTGGAAAACCTGGAGAGTGAGCGTTAAATGTTGCAGGTGTTCCAGGAACACCTAAGCTGGAGGTGTGGCTGACAAAGGAGTTACCTTGTGGCAGCAGGGTGGGTGTGGACCCTACACCGGTGTCTATGGGAGATTGCACGCCTGGAGACTGAGTGTTGCATGTTGCAGGTGTTCCAGGAACATCTAAGCTGGAAGTATGGCTGACAAAGGAGTTGCCTCGTGGCAGCAGGGTGCGTGTGGACCCTACACTGGTGTCTGTGGGAGATTGGCACACCTAGAGACTGAGTGTTGCATGTTGCAGGTGTTCCAGGAACACCTAACCTGAGTGTGGCTGACAAAGTAGTTGCTTTGTGACAGCAGGGTGGGTGTGGACCCTACACTGGTGTCTGTGGGAGATTATACACCTGGAGACTGAGTGTTACATGTTGCAGGTGTTCCGGGAACACCTAAGCTGGAGGTGTGGCTGACAATGGAGTTGCTTCGTGGCAGCAGGGTGGGTGTGGACCCTACACTGGTGTCTGTGGGAGATTAGACACCTTGGGACTGAGTGTTGCATAATGCAGGTGTTCTGAAAACACCTAAGCTGGAGGTGTGGCTGACAAAGGAGTTGCCTCGTGGCAGCAGGGTGGGTGTGGACCCTACACTGGTGTCTGTGGGAGATTGCACACCTGGAGAGTGAGCGTTACATGTTGCAGGTGTTCCAGGAACACCTAAGCTGGAGATGTGGCTGACAAAGGAGTTGCTTCTTGGCAGCAGGGTGGGTGTGGACCCTACACTGGTGTGTGTGGGAGACTAGACATCTGGAAGCTGAGTGTTGCATGTTGCAGGTGTTCCGGGAACACCTAAGATGGAGGTGTGGCTGACAAAGGAGTTGCCTCGTGGCAGCAAGATGAGTGTGGACCATACAGTAGTTCCTATTGAAGATTGGAACATCTGGAGAGCGAGTGTTACATGTTGCAGGTGTTCCAGGAACACCTAAGCTGGAGGTGTGGCTGACAAAGGAGTTGCCTCGTGGCAGCAAGATGGGTGTGGACCATACAGTAGTTCCTATTGAAGATTGGAAAAAGGAGCTGCCTCGTGGTAGCAGGGTGAGTGTGGACCCTACACTGGAGTCTGTGGGAGATTGCACAGAAAAAGGAGCTGCCTCGTGGTAGCAGGGTGAGTGTGGACCCTACACTGGTGTCTGCGGGAGATTGCACAACTAAAGGATGAGTGTTGCATGTTGCAGGTGTTCCGGGAACACCTAAGCTGGAGGTGTGGCTGACAAAGGGGTTGCCTCGTGGCAGCAAGATGGGTGTGGACCATACAGTAGTTCCTATTGAAGATTGGAACATCTGGAGACTGAGTGTTGCCTGTTGAATGTGTTCCGGGAACACCTAAGCTGGAGGTGTGGCTGATAAAGGAGTTGCCTCGTGGCAGTTAGAAAGGTTTGGACCATACAGTAGTTCCTATTGAAGATTGGACAACCTGGAGAGTGAGCGTTACATGTTGCAGGTGTTCCAGGACCACCTAAGCTGGAGATGTGGCTGACAAAGGAGTTGCCTCGTGGCAGCAGGGTGGGTGTGGACCCTACAGTGGTGTCTGTGGGAGATTGCACACCTGGAGACTGAGTGTTGCATGTTGCAGGTGTTCCGGGAACACCTAAGCTAGAGGTGTGGCTGAAAAAGGAGTTGCCTAGTGGCAGCAGGGTGGGTGTGGACCCTACACTGGTGTCTGTGGGAGATTGCACACCTGGAGACTGAGTGTTGCATGTTGCAGGTGTTCTGGGAACACCTAAGCTGAAGGTGTGGCTTACAAAGGAGTTGCCTCATGGCAGCAGGGTGGGTGTGGACCCTACACTGGTGTCTGTGGGAGATTGCACACCTGGAGACTGAGGGTTCCATGTTGCAGGTGTTCCGGGAACACCTAAGCTGGAGGTGTGGCTGAAAAAGGAGTTGCCTAGTGGCAGCAGGGTGGGTGTGGACCCTACAGTGGTGTCTGTGGGAGATTGCACACCTGGGGACTGAGTGTTGCATGTTGCAGGTGTTCCGGGAACACCTAAGCTGGAGGTGTGGCTGACAAAGGAGTTGCCTCATGGCAGCAAGATGGGTGTGGACCATACAGTAGTTCCCATTGAAGATTCGAACATCTGGAGAGTGAGTGTTACATATTGCAGGTGTTCCAGGAACACCTAAGCTGGAGATGTTGCTGACAAAGGAGTTTCCTCGTGGCAGCTGGGTGGGTGTGGACCCTAAAGTGGTGTCTGTGGGAGATTGCACACCTGGAGACTGAGTGTTGCATGTTGCAGGTGTTCCGGGAACACCTAAGCTGGAGGTGTGGCTGACAAAGGAGTTGCCTCGTGGCAGCAGGGTGGGTGTGGACCCTACACTGGTGTCTGTGGGAGATTGGCGCACGTGGAGCACGGAGCTACACACTCGCCAACACGTCCTGGTGCCAGTTGCCACTAACCTGGTGGATGAGCTCTGGGACCAGCGGCCTCCTCCACCCAACGCCCCTCTTATACCTCATCCCCTTAGATACTCTGGTAATTACACATCATATTTGCTTGTGTTTTTAATTTGATTCTACGTGTTTACGCAGTATGGGAAACTGACAACTTTAGAAAAGTTTTTTGATTGTAAATATTTTGAGACTACTAAATTTTCTATCCCCCAAATTTAGGAGTTGAGGCAGTGGCGGATCCAGTGGTCAGGTTTGTGGGGGGGGTCAGCGAAAGTTACTCCTCCCCCTCCCCATGGGTGGTCACTGGCACCCCTCATTATTTATTTAAAAACTATGTGAAATTTTACAACGATTGAAAGTAAAGTTAACATAATATATCAATAACCTTGTACAGAGAAACTTTCATTGTAGACCTAAACAATAAAATAAATACCCCCCTTGCAGCAAACCTGCGTACTCAGCGAATTTCTATTGAGCCTTACTAACATTAAGCCACTTACCAGGATTCATAAAAAATTAATTTACAAATAAGTGAAATTTAAAATATGAATTATTCTCTATAAGAATAACATTGGGGATGAGTACGCAGGTTTGCCGCAACAAGGAACACAAAATAATGGGATATCATGTAAATATCAATAGAACTTAACAAAGTGAAGTTACATACCAAGTTTCATCCATATACATGCAAAAATCTCGAAAATACATACTCAAGCTCTGTACATACTCGAAAATATTATCTTCTCTGCAGTGAAAAATAGAAGAGGAGATATGTTTACTGATTGTATAGTTATAAGATAAAAGTTTAGGTAATTTAATAACAGAAGACCTAGGTTAGGCTTCTCAAATCATGTAATGTCACCTTGACTATCATTAATCCTTGTCATTGTGCTATAACACCTTAGCCTATCTGGGTGTAGGCCTAGTAAAAAAACAAAGACAAACATATGGTCAGGCAAGAGAAACAACAAGGAAACATTTTAATATGATTACAGCCTATTTAAAAGACCGGAATCACCGATGTTGATAGCAAAGCAGACATCACAACGTAGTAGCATGACAGATCAGGCAAATAGGCAATCAGACCCTACTGAAACAATGAATCAGCATAGGATTTAAACTCTGTATGAGTTACCGTAACCAAAAACTTCAATAACCAAAGAATTTCCTTTGTTTTATAAGTTTACTAACTAGGCCTAGTTTGAATTAATTTTGTTTACTACAAGTTTGAAACATTGTTTAACCTAGTTTGTGACCGGAATGTAAACAGACTACAAAGTGTCAGCTTGTATTTCAAACAAACGGCCACTTCACTATCGGCATCATTCTTTTTAAATAATTTATATATCATGCTTTTCTTCCATTTCGGTTCCATTTTAAATACATGAATTTAACGAAATCAAATAATGTCCGAACAACGAAATCTGTATAAATAAATAATAGAGATAATCCAGATAACTAAGAGATGCCTTCTTGAATCCGTCGTCAGGTCGTCGCTGCTTTAAACGTCGTTGTAAAGATATTCGATGAGCTTAATATATCTAGAGGTCTCATCCGGAGGTAAACAAGTGATGAAGTCTTTTCTTGGAGTATAAGAGCACTAGCTGGATTAAGCTCTTTGATCATACCGGGAAACTTCGCCGTAGAGAAAGCTATGCATCTCGGTTTGCGCAAGTCAGCAATATTTTACTCAGTGTTTTTCAATACACTATACACTGTTGTATTGAATGGAAGGGAAATATTTTTAAATTTCATACACTAACATTTCCGTTTACATTATGCAACTTTTGAATTATAGCTTATTCTATGAGAGCTTGCTCTGCTCATTGCATTCGTGAGAAGTTGAAACTATCGGAAATCGACTATCAACGACAAATTATCGACTTATTCGCCAGTAATCCATTACTGTTGTCTGCGTTTATCCCGTGAATCGTGAATTTTAAATCGACTTTGAGTTGCAATGTTGCAATATTGTATAAATTTGCGGTTGTTTACTATCAAAAACGTTCGCTATCGCACATTTCTCTTTATAAACCGTATTTATTCTGTTTGCTAAAATGATGTATGATCCAGCCTTTTATCGCGATACGATACCTGATTACACAAATATTGTATCGATGAATTGGCACGAGTTAGGTACCGAAAACATTCAAAGCGAAAGGAATTGCGTCATGTTACCTTGAACGATGTCAAAAGTCAAAACGTTTTTTAATGGTCCAAACATATTTATTGTTTCGTTTCTATTGATGTTGTAACCAATTGATGTAGCGTAATGATCAAAATACCTAATTTTTTAAAGTTGAATTCAATGGTATAAATTAAAATTTGATTTAAACAACAATTACATGTGAAAACCTCCCTTTGGAAGGTGTAATTCGTCTGATTTTCGAACTTGTTCAAATAAATGGTCCTTTAGACATTTGTACCAAATTTTATTAAGATCGGACCTTTTTTACAAGAGTTATCGTGCTTACAGACACACACACACACATACACACACGTCCACATACATCCACGGCGTAACCCGGAACCAGACTGGAGAACAATTCGGTCAGGTTACTACTCCCACCCCTCTCCTATTATCAGCAGGGCAATGATCGTTTTGTCCAGGGCTGGTACTATAAGAGATTATTGTAGAGACGTGCGAGTACTCGTAATTTCGAGTTCGAGCCCACTGAAACTCGAAAGTTTTGAGCGAGCTTACTCCCGCCGTTTACCGGGTCGTCCGCGGCCGCACGTCATCTGTAAATTCAAATTGAGTGTGGACGCATTTGAGGTGTTAAAGAGTTGTGATGTGGATTTTAGTGTTTTATGAGTAAATAAGTAAGTTGTGGCTTATAAATTTGTGTTTCTCTTTACACCAAAATGGAGGATTTACCAGGACCTTTTAGATTGAGTTGTATGAACACTGCCTGTATAGTCCACTTTTAGGTTAACCTAACTTGTCATTTTTTAAAGTAAAATATCAAAAACATATCTGTAATGAAATCTAATAGGTAAGCAAAAGAAGTTTGTGCTTGTTTTTTGTTCCATATTAATTTAAATTGAGTCAATCTATTAATTTTAGGCTCAACTGCCCTTTAGCATTGAGCTGTTTTTAAGACAAGTGATTTGTTTGGGCCTTGTTTAAGTTTCATTAATGGTTTTTTTTTATTTGTAATATTTTAAAACTCTACTCAAGACATGGCTTCAATTTCATCAATTGATTTGCCAGGCACTTTCAAACATACCTTCATGTTGTTACTAACTGATTGTTCTTATTAGGACTATTAGTGTTAAAATTAATGCTAAGATATGTTAGTAAATATATTTTGTGTGATAAGTAAGTAGGCTAATGATGTAATAGGCCTTTTAAATATTAAAATAAAGTTTATTTTAACTTATAGGCCTATAGGCCTAAATGTAATTTTATTGTTTCCATTTGTAGAAAGGTGTAGCTTAGGCCTAAACATAATATACAATACATAGGATAAATAAAAAGGAGGAAATACAATAAACAACTGAGATTATTTTGTAATAAAACTGTTAATTAATAACACATAGGCTATAACAGCCTTAATACCAACATATTAAAAGTATTTTATCTTCATGGCAAAATGTTGTGCAATTACTTTGGTATGATTTATTTTCAGATAAATGTACTACCTTTTTCCAATGAAGCAGGAATCCATTTATTTTCCTTACTATTGTTATTTTCAGGTCATAGTGACTAGAAAAGTATATTTTAATAACAACATTTATAAATGGAACCCTATACACTGTTTTGATCTAATTCACCTCGACCTATGTGTTTTTTTATTTGTATACTCGACTCGAACTCGAGATTCGGATCTTTTATCATTTACTCGACTCGTCTTAAAAAACCTGTACTCGCACATCTCTAATATATATATATAAATTTGAACGAATGATGTTTTTGGCATCTGGGGACCTCAAAACAAAAAGTTATCATGGTCTCGGGCTTAAGTCTTACCATGAGACCTACAGTAATAGCTTCTTCCTTATTGGGGAAATTCACTAAAAACAATAATTTTATGTTTGGGGGCGACTGCCTTTATCGCCACCTCCCTCCTTGATCGGCGCCTGAGCTGAGATCTTTAGGTTTCATGGCAATGAGTTATCAAATAATAATCTTGTCACCTGTAAAATGTAAATTTATTTTCCGGTAGTAATTGTTTAGGGATTTCAAACAAAATATGTCTACCTGGGTTTGCTGATATTTTAGTTTTGCAGACTTTGAAACCCTAGATTCTTTTCTTACAGGAAGGATATATAATCGTAAATACAGTAGGATTTATATTTACGGAAACAGTAGACTAGAACTACCTCCAGGGACGGGTTATTAGCAATGTCAATTGGGCTGAATGGTAGATCGTCGACTAAATCTTCTTTTGGCATTCTCGGCGATATTAACAAAATGTCTTAGTCAAAATGTCCGACTTTATTAAATACACAGTAAAATTTACAGTAAACCCGTAGACCCTCTTAGACGTCAGGTCGTACTTATGTCTCGTCCCTGATGGGATCCGCGCCTTCAAAGAGAGACGAAAATAAACGAGTGCAAGAGTGGCACCCAAGTTTTTGCGCCACCCGCTTAAAAACATGGTTGTCTGCTTTGGAAATTTATTTTGATAGGATAATAATTAAATAGCCTATGTTTCTCGTATCGAAAATGTTAAGTAAGGTTAAGTGAATGCGGTTTTGAGGTCTGTAATTAGCTCCGAGTCAATTTAATGCCTGGTTTGGGGATATCTCTTCTTATAACTTATTGCTTGTAAAACAAACTAACAATAACGACTAAAACTTTAGTGTAGTAAAAATACTAATTTCCCGATATGTAATAAACAATTTTCAGTATTGAACTGATTATTTTTTTGCTGTCCACTTATCATGAACAAATAAATTAAATGAATCCCTTAATCTTGTGATAACCCATTAGCATCACGTACGTCTAATTAAGATGTAGTTAACTGCTTTAAATTAAAAAAAAACATTTTTTACGTAGTTAACTGATTATTTAATAGCGACCTGGTTTTTAAATCTTATAATTTGTTTGATTACCAATGGTTGGATCAATGTTAGTTTATAAATTATTTAAGTAGATAATAAATTATAATCTCATTTCTTAATATAAATATGTTGGCACGAATTGGTTGAAATGTGGTTAATGTGGTTGATATGTTTGATATTGTTGGTTGATTTTATTAACTTCCAGTGGATACTTACTTTAAAGTAGGGGTGTATAGCCGGTAGTATGGCAGCAGCAAAATGAGGTGGATCAATCCACATGACGTCATCCCCCCCTTGACCCTTTCCCCCCCAATAAGGAAAACACTTTTAAAAATTAATAACTAGCCTATTTACCAGTCGATAGTGACCGAAAATCAAACCCGCAATTAATTTCCAAACGTCTTTTCCTTATGGGATTTCCACTGTTTACCAGCAAACCAGCAGCATAATTGGGGTGGATCAATCCACATTACCTTGGACTTGACCTGCCCCCCCCCCTCTTTACGTAACAGTGATCCCTCTTCAGGCGCCAGATTCCAAGCCATGATACAAAATCAGCAGCAAAGTTGAGGTGGATCGTCAAAGCCACGATACAAAACTAGCAGCTAAGTTGAGGTGGATCTTCAAAGCCACGATACAAAATCAGCAGCTAAGTTGAGGTGGATCAATCCATATTACCTTGGACTTGACCTGCCCCCCTCCCCCCAACCTTCAACCTTTGATGATTGCATCATCCTGTGTAAATATTTTGACTGGCTTAACGACTTGTTTGCCGCTTCGAGCGTGCGCTGCTCCACCGATGCTCATATATTCTACTGGTCTCCGTAGCATCACATACGTCAGGATGGAAAGCGAGGATGCAAGAAGAGTGATTACTGCATCAATGAAGAAAATGCCACAATTTAAACTTTATGGCTTCTGCGAAAGACTCACAGTCAAGAGTGTGCTAGATCGAGCGAGGGTCGTATTTTTCGAGAAGGAATTTCATATGAAAAGGCCTTGTAATGAAGAAAAGGGAGAAAAAGGCTGTTAAGTTTAACAAGACGCTTATTGCACGTTACACTTACAAAATGTGAAAGGATGATGAACAATTGATAAGTTGAGACCTGAAAATAACCGCGAGAATTGTTTATCACATTGGGGTTTACCCCAAGGGCAAAAGCTTCTAGAAGGTTCTAGAACGTCATGAGGACTCATCCTACTCATTAATGACCTGGGAAACCCATGGAAAGTCCCCAAGGCCTAAAAATAACCGCGATAATTCTGCGTTAATTACCTTTGGCTTCCCCAATGTTCTAGAACGTTCCAGCCGCAGTATATAAACCTGGGAACCAGCCGATAGGCTTCAGTCCGAGACGTCATGAACAACACCGAGGTGGACCGAACTCTCCGCTGTCTGATGGAGGAGATTAATGTGATGGATGATAATGCCATGCCGCCTGCCAAACCTAAGAGGAAAATGCCTGACGGATGGACGGTGAAGAAGGGTGTACCTACCGACTCTCCAGCATTCATTTGGAGTGATGCTAATTGTCAGTATACCATAAAGAACCCCACCAACTGCGGGAACATTTTGTTGAAGATGTCGGTGTTTCACGGTGGTCGCCCTTCACACAGCTGGGGCCTGTACCTGGATGAAGAGATAGATGATGAAATTTGCATGTGTCTCACGGACCTGTTGACGAGGTGGGTGAACAGCGATACCGGAGTGCCGAAAACTGACAGAGTTATCAGGTCCGTAACTCCACTGTTCGCTTGGCGTAAACCTCCCGTTGTGGGAAACGTAAGATTGGAGGCGATTGCGTCATCCCAAAGCGCAAGAAGTAAACAACTTAACGACTTGGGGAATTGCCAGATTGCCAACAACTAATGATGTAAACAACTTGTTGACACAGCTTTCCTATATAAAACGACTTGGTGGCGAGGTACAGCCATTCCACATCTGAACACACTATGAGCAGCATGGACCACAAGGTATACCTGAAGTTAGCCCTCAACAGCTGCAAGGCTGGGGGTTATACTCATGTAACCGATCTGCACGACAACAAAGTCTACCCCATCCGGTCATTCGAGCGAGTGGACACGCCCTACGGTGAGGCAATAATGGCCACCTTGGAGGGTCTGGCTGGTGATGATCCGCTGAGGGTCTACATACCTCGCAGATACCTGGCCGTCCCGGGAGATCATGTCATTGGCCAGTACAACGTGGGCGTGGGGTCGAGGATGCATCTGGTGAAGAAGAGCGGTCCTCCTGGCAGCAAAGGAGATCTTCTAGAATTTGTTTGAATAAAAAAAAAACCTTTTCCTTTATCCTTAATACATAAAGAAATAAAAAACCTAAAAAAGAAATATTCAATATAGTTATAAGAGTCAGGGTGGTGCACGGTGGTTAGTAGCCATCATGGACTTCAGGTGGAAACACCCGTTCACCGCCATTGTAGCTGGGCCTTCGGGCTGCGGCAAGTCACACTTTGTGGCTCAGTTCATAAAACATGCTGACCGCATGTGCGTGTGCATATGCATCGCGCGTGGCATCCGCGTAAGCCTCCTCCACAAATTTGGAGTTTTCCGGATATACTTGGCGAGCCTAGTGTTTGATCTGAGCGTGGTCTCTGGGATTCTTGAAACACACTTTGTAATGAGTATTACGAGATGTGGCGCTGGCCCCTGCCCTGATGAAACAGGTTTTGCGTGATGAAGAACACGCTCATGTTGCGGTGATGGGAGCCCTTGGTAAATAGGTCCGCCATGCGTGAGTCGGCCTCACGCATCATATCGTCAAAAATAACCAGGGCTACCGTCATAGTCATCGAGGTCAGGCAGGCCAGCTACGTAGCGCCCAGCAGTGTCACCAGCTCCACCACCACCGCCGCTACTGTAGTGCCAGGTGATACGGGCGAACCGCCTATCGCACATGCGGTCAGCGTGTTTTATGAACTGAGCCACAAAGTGCGACTTGCCGCTGCCCAAAGGCCCAGCCACAATGGCGGTGAACGGGTGTTTCCACCTCAAGTCCATGATGGCTACGAACCACCGTGCACCACCCTGACTCTTATAACTATATTGAATTTTATTTTAGGTTTTTTATTTATTTATTTTTTAAGGATAAAAGAAAAGGTTTTTTTTTATTCAAACAAATCCTAGAAGAGCTCCTTTGCTGCCAGGAGGACCGCTCTTCTTCACCACATGCATCCTCGACCCCACGCCCACGTTGTACTGGCCAATGACATGATCTCCCAGGACGGCCAGGTATCTGCGAGGTATGTAGACCCTCAGCGGATCATCACCAGCCAGACCCTCCAAGGTGGCCATTATTGCCTCACCGTAGGGCGTGTCCACTCGCTCGAATGACCGGATGGGGTAGACTTTGTTGTCGTGCAGATCGGTTATACAAGTATAACCCCCAGCCTTGCAGCTGTTGGGGGCTGACTTCAGGTCTACCTTGTGGTCCATGCTGCTCATAGTGTGTTCAGATGTGGAATGGCTGTACCTCGCCACCAAGTCGTTTTATATAGGCAAGCTGTGTCAACAAGTTGTTCACGTCATTTGGCAATCTGGCAATTCCCCAAGTCGTTAAGTTGTTTACTTCTTGCGCTTTGGGATGACGCAATCGCCTCCGATCTTACGTTTCACACAAACGGGAGGTTTACGCCAAGCGAACAGTGGAGTTACGGTCCTGATAACTCTGTCAGTTTTCGGCACTCCGGTATCACTGTTCACCCACCTCGTCAACAGGTCCTGAGACACATGCAAATTTCATCATCTCTCTCTTCATCCAGGTACAGGCCGCAGCTGTGTGAAGGGCGACCACCGTGAAACACCGACATCTTCAACAAAATGTTCCCGCAGTTGGTGGGGTTCTTTATGGTATATTGACAATTAGCATCACTCCAAATGAATGCTGGAGAGTCGGTAGGTACACCCTTCTTCACCGTCCATCCGTCAGACTTTTTCCTCTTAGGTTTGGCAGGCGGCATGGCGTTATCATCCATCACATTAATCTCCTCCATCAGACAGCGGAGAGTTCAGTCCACCTCGGTGTTGTTCATGACGTCTCGGACTGAAGCCTCTCGGCTGGTTCCCAGGTTTATATACCGCGGCTGGAACGTTCTAGAACATTGGGGAAGCCAAAGGTAATTAAGGCAGTAATTATCGCACTTATTTTTAGGCCTTGGGGACTTTCCATGGGTTTCCCAGGTCGTTAATGAGTAGGTTGAGTGCTCATGACGTTCTAGAACATTCTAGAAGCTTTTGGCCTTGGGGTAAACCCCAATGTGATAAACAATTCTCGTGGTTATTTCCAGGTCTCAACTTATCAATTGTTCATCATACTCGCACTTTTCGTAAGTGTAAAGTGCAATAAACGTCTCGTTAAACTTAACAGCCTTTTTCTCTCTTTTCTTCATAACAAGGCCTTTTCATATGAAATTCCTTCTCGAAAAATACGACCCTCGCTCGATCTAGCACACTCTTGACTGCGAGTCTTTCGCAGAAGCCATAAAGTTTAAATCGTGGCAATTTCTTCATTGATGCAGTAATCACTCTTCTTGCATCCTCGCTTTCCATCCTGACGTATGTGATGCTAAGGAGACCAGTGGAATATATCAGCATCGGTGGAGCAGCGCACGCTCGAAGCGGCAAACAAGTCGTTAAGCCAGTCAACATGTTTACACAGGATGATGCAATCATCAAAGGTCGAAGGTTGGGGGGGTAGGTCAAGTCCAAGGTAATAGATCCACCTCAACTTAGCTGCTGATTTTGTATCGTGGCTTTGAAGATCCATCTCAACTTAGCTGCTAATTTTGTATCGTGGCTTTGACGATCCACCTCAACTTTGCTGCTGATTTTGTATCATGGCTTGGAATCTGGCACCTGAACAAGGATCACTGTTACGTAAGAGGGGGGGGCAGGTCAAGTCCAAGGTAATGTGGATTGATCCACCCCAACTATGCTGCTGGTTTGCTGGTAAATAGTGGAGATCCCATAAGGAAAAGACGTTAGGAAATTAATAGCGGGTTTGATTTTCGGTCGATTTTCAAATTTCTTTCGGCGATAGTTTTCTTAAGCCAAGACCTAACATAAGGTGAAAGGCCATCGAAATCGGCCGGTAAACAGCTGAGATCTCATAAGGGAAGTACGTTTATAAAATAATAGCGTGTTTGTTTGATGATCGATTTTCAAGTTTCTTTCGGCATTCACTTCCTTAGCATGAGGCCTGCCATCTAGCAAAAGTCACGTCACTATCGACTGGTAAATAGGCTAGTTATTAATTTTTAAAAGTGTTTTCCTTATTGGGGGGAAAGGGTCAAGGGGGGGATTACGTCATGTGGATTGATCCACCTCATTTTGCTGCTGCCACAGTACCGGCTATACACCCCTACTTTAAAGTGAGTATCCACTGGAAGTTAATAAATTCAACCAACAATATCAAACATATCAACCACATTAACCACATTTCAACCAATCCGTGCCAACATATTTATATTAAGAAATGAGATTATAATTTATTATCTACTTAAATAATTTATAAACTAACATTGATCCAACCACTGGTAATCAAACAAATTATAAGATTTAAAAACCAGGTCGCTATTAAATAATCAATTAATTGGGTAAAAATGTTTTTTTTTATTTAAAGCAGTTAACTACATCTTAATTAGACGTACATAATGCTGACTAATGGGTTATTACAAGATTAAGGGATTCATTTAATTTATTTGTTCATGATAAGTGGACAGCAAACAAATAATTAGTTCAATACTGAAAATTGTTTGTTATATATCGGGAAATTAGTATTTTTACAAGCAATAAGTTATAAGAAGAGATCCCCAAACCAGGCATTAAATTGACTCGGAGCTAATTACAGACCTCAAAACCGCATTCACTTAACCTCACTTAACATTTTCGATACCAGAAACATAGGCTATTTGATTATTATCCTGTCAAAATAAATTGCCAGAGCAGACAACCGCGTTTTTAAGCGGGTGGCGTAAAAACTTGGGTGGCACTCGTGTATTTCCGTCTCTCTTCGAAAGCGCGGTGCCCATCAGGGACGAGACATAAGTACGACCCGACGTCTAAGAGGGTCTACGGGATTACTGTAAATTTTACTGTGTATTTAATTAAGTCGGACATTTTGACTAAGAAAGTTTGTTGATATCACCGAGAATGCCAGAAGAAGAATTAGTCGACGATCTACCATTTAGCCCAATTGACATTGCTAATAACCCCTCTCCGGAGGTAGTTCTAGTCTTCCCTGTTTCCGTAAATATAAATCCTACTGTATTTACGATTATATATCCTTCCTGTAAGAAAAGAATCTATGGTTTTAAAAGTCTGCAAAACTAAAATATCAGCGAACCCAGGTAGACATATTTTGTTTTTAAGGTGAATCCTACAGTAGCCTAAACTTAAACCTTAACATCTTAACAATAAATTAAAGATTACTTAGACTACGGTACTGCCCTAGGCTAACTTTGTCATCATTTGGCTAAAAATGGTTTTAAGCCTAGGTGATTATTTAGTTTTCTAATGGCCCATAATATTTAATTTAAATTCATTTGATTTGTCTTTGATTACTTGTGACTTTTTAACTAACTCTCCTGCGTAGTTTTTCTGCAGCAGTATTTATATAAACCAGTGAAAAAGTGTGAAATAGGTATTTATAGGTATATAATAAATTAAAGTTTGGTAAAATCGTTAAATTTGTGAGTTTATAATGACCCTGTGATGTAAGAAAGGCAGAATTTCAGAATCTAGGTAGAAAGTTAAATTTAAAGTATGGATGAGAGAGTTGTGGTAAGTTCTTAAAAATAACCAAAACCAACAACAGACAACAGTTTTTTGTAAAAAACCGGACCGATAAATAATAATAATTGTTCCATAATAATTGAAATTGAGTCAGTCCATTAATTTTTCCCTCCAAATACGAAGGTTTCTTAGCCGTAAATGAATTTTTGTAGCTAAATATGTAATTAAAATAATGAATAAATATATGTTTTTATATCAAAACCCAAAACTGATCCTCTATATCAGCAATATAACCAATCCTATAAAAATATGTTTGGCGTTAAAAGTAGAAAACTTATCAAGTAACTTGAATACGAAGGATACTTAGTTGTAAATAAACATTTATAACAAAAATATAAATTAAATTAAATGGAATAAATGTTTTTATGTCAAAACTCAAAACCAAGCCTCTCCAAGAGCCTTACAATCGTTGTTTTATAGTTTGATTTCATGTCGAAAATTGAGGCATGTATCGATTTTGATATTCCCCCCCCCCCCCCCCGGATTATTAAGGGGCAACATACTTCGAATTTCCTCTGTTGGTCAATGCTAACTTTTCAAGCATTTCAAGTTTAAACGAAATGTATCAATAAATAAGAGAGAAATAGTAGTTGTTGTATTCCCCATAAGGATAACATTGGAAAACGTGCTGCGTTTACTGCAAAATGAAAATTTAAATTTTCCCCGCAACCAGAAATCGTAGAATAGTAATTCAAAATCCTAAATTATTTTGTTTTTTGAGCTATTTTTAATGGTGAATAGTAATGTTTCTTTTATATTTATGTTTTTTTATGAAAAATCCAAAAACTGAATTTTTTATGTTTTACGTCCTGTAATTTTTGAACCTGAATTTTACAGAAATGCGGATGGTGTAATTTTGTTGGAAAACTAAAGATTTTCAAATGACTAAAGTTGTAAAGTTTAATTTAAATCCTTAGAGCCGTTTTTGAGAAATTTTGATTTTTTAATGTTTTTTGCGGTTTTTGGGGGATAAATACCCTTAATAATAACAAATTAAAATAAAATGTAAAAAACGCCTGGAGATATCGTGGATTAGTACCTACATACTAAATTTCATAAAAATCGGACCATTGGTTAGAGCTCTGTACACATCCATACAGATAGACAGACAGACAGACAGACACACAGACATCACATAAAAATCACTTTTTTGGGTTCAGGGAGCATCAAAACGAATATTTCCACTAACAACTCAAATTCGAAAATTTTGACGAAAACAATTCTTTCTCCATATACTATGAAAAAGGGAAGAAATTAAAGATGTGAAATCATTTGTTTACTTAATATTTATTTCTTTGCAACCAGTGAGATATAACTAAATACTGAATGCACTACGGCAACACTTCAGAATGACTTACTTTGGAATGACGGGACCGTTGACTGTAATTATTGACTGTTGACCGTACGGGGCCTAAGATAATAAACTTTAAAATATATTTCTGCACCTCTACGACCTACAAACTAGGCTACTTATGTTTCAAATATTGTACTTGGTGTACTTCTGATTACTGAGAAAATATAAATCGGACATCGGACAATACAAATAATGGTGATTATATAATTAGATACTACTTTAAAATAAATGTTAAGGCAGTCCCACACTTTTCGAGAACAGGCCTGAACATTCGGCCGAACATTCTCCCGAATGTTCACTGAACATTCCGTCCCGTATGTTCCCGTATGTATTCAAAAGTTCGTGCAGCTCCCACACTTCTCGCAAACACTCCGAACATTCGGGCGTGTTCGCGAGAAGTGTTGAGCCGCCTTTAGTGATTTTTATCAGCCGAAATATTGGTTATTTACCGTTGATTTTATGTGTAGATATAGTTCAAAAAGTTGTTATGATGAAGTTTCAGAAATGTGTGAATTCAAAATATTTTTCTAACATACTGCTTTGCCGTTGGGTTTTGCATGAAAATATTTGTTCTGTTGATAGACATGGTACATTAAATATCCAGATATGAATTGTGTTCATATGTTTATGCTCACCATTAGGATCTCGTAAACCATAGTCATTACAAGCAAGGTTAAATGACCTTTCCTCTAAACTCGTTCGCCGCGCTCAAAACAAACATTTTGGACCAAAAAGAAAAATTGATTATAACTCTTTTGTTTATAAAGATACAAAAAAATCTCAGAACAAAGTTACGAACAAAGTTACGTAGAGTTAAAAAGTTAAGCTTAACATTACATTAAATAGGTACTCGGTTTCTGTTGTAAAATGGCCAAGTCCAAAATCTTTAATGTAAGTATAGTGTATTATTTATTTTTATTTTAAAGAAATGTTTTTCCTGATTAAATTAATACCTCATAACAGCCATTCCGCAAGTGCCGTATGGGACATTTTAACCTTGTTTTCATCATTATATAGGGTTTAAAACTATTGGAGATTATCCTGGATTTGTAAACGTACAATAAGCTATACCATGCCTACTACATGACACGAAAGGACCGTGCCGTCTAGATATTTGTTTTTTAGGAGATTTGAATGTTTATTTTAAATCAAAAATTAATTAAAAACAATATTCTTATCTTTTCCTTTCTAATTCAAATCAACATTCTGAGGATAAATAATTTACGCAACGTCATTGTTTGAGCTAATAAATTTTAAATGATGTATCTATAATTAGTCTTTATTCGTATTTAATTTAGGTACCTTTTGTTGTAACTAAAACAATTATGTTATATACATGTACACTTCCACCGTGCCATCCTTATACTCTATAGGGATAGCCAGATTTGATAGCTTAGGCATAGAAGGTAAACATCAGAACTCATATTTATTGGAGGTTATCTGCCTGCTGACATACACCTGAATAATGCCTGTATCCATTGCATGCATACACACTTACTGCCCACTGCCATGCCGCTGCCGCTAGTACGGCGGGCGAAATAGAGAGAGAGAGAGGGTACTCGTACAGTCCGCACCAAGAGATCAGTAGTACAGTCAACGCCCGCCGCCACTAGCGCCAACTGGCGGCGGGTCGCTGAAGCAGTCTCTCCGACTTCTCAACAGGCGTTGAGTTATTTCCATAAGGCTTGTCTGTCTTATTGTATATGTAGTCATTGGTTTTACTATGTAATAGGCCTTTTAAATATTAAAATAAAGTTTATTTTAACTTATAGGCCCAAATGTGTCTTGTCTCTTCAGTGTTTAAAATTGTGTTTATGTATATGTGTGAAATATAGATGAAATCCAGTCAAGGATGATAACTTTTAAAAAACTTGGTTTCCTATACATCCACTGATGATCAGTCTTCGGACCTGAAATCGATTTGGATCTATAACATTTTGGATTGTTAAAGTAATCCTAGAAATAATATTAAAACACTTACTCGATTATTATTGAGTTTTCTTACTAAAATCTGGTAAATTTTAATGTAAAGATATCAATCCCAAATTGTAGAGGAAATTTTGGTTCTTAATAGTAGGATCAGGGGAAATTTCAGGGGTCTAAACATTTTCTGCACCCCTGGGCGTTGACACACACTAAACAAAATAGCTGTGCCTATTTTAGATGTAATAAAAAAATAATATATTTTCAATGAGTGGATGAATTTAAAAAACTAATTATAATTAATTCTTCACACGGGGATTTTGCAGACAGGAAACCAAATGATTTCAATATTTTACATTATAACCAGATGACTAACTAAATAAGATTATTCCATAAGATTAACATTGAAACTTTGAGAGAGCTCTTGGGGCAAATGCATCAAGTCAAATGTTTTTGAAAATCCCAAAATCTAGCTCTTACATCTAGAGGGTAAGAGCTTTTAATTGTTACCAAACATGTAAACAAAAGAATTCATTTAGAGGTTGAAAATCACTGAACAAGTACATACAAATTATTTTAATAATACAAATTTCAAATATGTTTACAGGTAAAAGTAGTCATAAGAAGATCATTGATGTTAGAAAGAAAATGGAAGAGAAAAATGCCTCAGTGCTGGTGGTTAGTGCTCTGGATGAAGTTGCCTGTAAGCTATTACTTTATATGTACTTCAGTAATGAATCGGTATAATGAAGTTACCCATAGGATTCAGTTAGAAACAAATGTAATTTCTTCAGTTTTCATTAAAAATCTCTTATTACAAAATTTTGTTATTATGAATGTACAAAAGTGAAATTGACACACATCTTGTTTTTGTTTTTTGTTTTTTACTCCCAGGAGACATAATCATAATCATTATAAATTCAAGGTTATTTAAACAAAGGAATAATGCTTGGCTTAGGAATTCCTCTGAAAAAATGGGATTCACAGCTAAATCATGTAGAGAAAATGGGTCCAGATGAGCAAATGAGGAGCCACCTTAGGTACTTACATTCTACATCATAAAAGATTACTTATTCCTTAGATTTTTTAGATTACATTTCATACTTCCATTTCTATGATAACAGTAATTCATCTATTTTTCCTGCACATAACTGGTAAGGAGCCTGCAGTGGGAAAAACGTAACATCCACATTTTTTGTATAACTATCTGTTTTTGAGTGCTGTAGTTCTCTGGAACCATTTTCTTAGGGTGAGTTGGGTGTGTATGCTTTCTTTTTTAAGTGAAATGCATGATTTGTACACAGTAGATTCTCAGAAATCTGGACTAATGCTGGGGACAGTCGGTCCGGATTTCCTGGAGGTGGGCATGAGTCATACAAGACATAAACAAGGCAAAGTGATGTCTACACTATCAAAACGGGCATAGTTCTGAGACTCTCCTGCCTCTCCTCCCTCGGCGTGACAACTTCCACTGCCTCGTAAATCGTAAACGACATCAATTTTACTGAAACAGAACTTCTGACAATGCAAACTACTTGATATTTGTGTAGTGCGGGCTAGTCACGTGAAAACTAAAGGCGCTAAAGGTGAACTACAGTTTTTTCCAAATTAAAGATCACTGCAAAAGGACTCCTTGGAGTCCGTACTAGGCTGATCTGGATTTCTGAGAGTCTGGTGTGAAACATTTATAATGTGCATAATGTTCAGGCTGACTGAATTTCAACACAAATAAAAGGTTCAACAACTAAAAATAATGTGGTTTACATGAAAATATAATACAAAATAACTATTGTTTCTCTTAAAAGTTATGAGTACATCAAGAAAGTAGGTAAAACATATATCTTCATAAATTATTTGAAAAGACCTTTATTTTGAAAATTTATTTCTCTATTATTCACAAATGACTTTTATTTACATCATGGTACTCCATAGTACAACAAAAACATAGGAACTGTATATGTTGGCTTGCTGGAAAATACCACAGAGGATATTGTTTAAATACTTTCTTTTTAGGGAGTTTCTTTCATTTGGTTCAATTTTAGTTTGTGGATTGATTTTCCTTATTATTAATTTGGTTAGACTCCCCATATTCTAACTTACTTTGGGATATGCTTAGTTTAAAATGATAGTGTTACATTTATTGATTTTATTTTAGTTATTGTTATTTTGATAGGGCTTCTCAACCTGCGAGGTTCAGACATCCCTTACAATCCAGTATTTTTTGCTTATGTGGTAATAACCACCACAGATGTCATTGTGTTCATCGACCCTCGAAAACTCACCCCTACAATTCATAGTCACTTCGAAGAAGAAGATATCAAAGTCACTATCCAACCATACGAGAACATTGTTACCTTCCTTGAAGATCTTGTGAGTTACTTGTTTTAGTGATTTGTTTTCTTCTTTAAAATATGCCAGATTTAAAAAAGCTCTTTTGTATTTAGTGTTATTAATTACTGTATAAATGTTAAAAATTAAATCATTCAGCAAGAATTTGTCAATTTCCCCTCAGGAATGGAGTTTAATAATCTCAGTGGTATGTTGAAAGGACTAAGGGGCCACCCATATATTAGAGCTATTTTATGTTCATGTTTACCTTCCCCTCCTTCCCTCAAATCATGTAAGATAACCTCCCCCCATCCGGTTGCCTCATGATGAAAAATGTTTACAGTAACTTGAAGAAAAGTATAATTTTATATATACTATTACTTAAAAAACATAAATGTCATTCATAAATTATAAAATGTTTTTTAAGTTATTTATACATAACAAATTGATCTTATCAACAATTTTAAGATTTTTAACTGAAAACCCTGGAATTGTGCATGAAATTTCTGCCACAAAACTCCATAAAAACCCTTTTAAAAATCCTGCTAAAAAAAGATATCAATTAAGATACTAAGATAAATAATCATTCCAAGAGCTCAGAAAAACAATGGTAGGATACTCCTGCTTCCCTCTCCTACAAAAATAGCTGTTGTTTCAGATCCTGGTTTTAATCTGTGAAAGTAGGCTATTGCAACATTTTTCTTAAGGATCAGATTTTCTAAAAGCTTTTTCTCATGTTACAAACTTGATGTTTCGGATGTAGAATCTGTTTGAATGTGAAAAAAAAACAAATAGCATAATACAAATCAAAATTTTATTAGAAGGCTACTTATACCCATCCAAGCAATGATGAGTGGAATTTAGGCAATACAAAGAAATGTAACGGCAGTTAACTTGATCTTTAACATCTATAAATAAACACAATACAAAGTCACAACCAGGGTTAGTGGCACACACAACAGCACCACACAGAATGCCAGAGGATCTGATGAAAGATGAGACCTTTCTAGCACTCTAATTTGGGACCGACTTGAAATATAAATCTTGTGATAAAGTGATTTGACACTTGCAAAAACAAACGCCTTACTGCAGGTCAACATGCCAAGAAAGATTGTAATAAGAGTAACATTTTTCCATAAGTTTTAATTATTTTCCATTATTACTCTCTGTATTTTTCTTTTTTTAGCGAATTTCCCCTATAGGGATGAAGCTATTACCGTAGTCGGCATGGTAAGACCTAGGCCCGGGACCATGATAACTTTTCGTTTTGAGGTCCCCAGACCCCAAAAACACCATTCGTTCGAAACTGTATATAATATATATATATATATATATATATATATATATATATATATATATGTGTGTCCGTGAGCACGATAACTCTCGTAAAAATTATCCGATTTTGATGAAATTTGGTATAAACGTGTAAAGCAACATTTATGACTTTAAGTTCGAAAACCAGCCAGATCGCTCTATCCGAAGGGGTATTTTTGGGGGGTTTTGTACCCCAAAAATGGGTTTTTTGAATTTTTTACATATAATTTTGGAAATAGTCAAATTTTATTTTTTCCCATTGCATTCAGCTTAAAAAAACACACAATTTGGTATTTTGATCATTTCTCTACGTCAATTGGTTACCGAGATATTGAAAGTGCTAAACACAGTACGTTGTCTAATGTTATTCTTATGGAGAAAAATAAAAATTTTATATCTCGCTTATTTATGAACCTATACTGACGAAACTTGGTATACGGCTTCATCTGGTTGTGGACCATTGATATTTGCTCAAAAAGACACTTTTTTACCCAATGCTCCCATAGCAGCAAACCTGCGTACTCAGCCCCATGTTATTCTTATGGAGAATAAGTAACGTGTTATCTGCCTTCATTATGAAAATAAATTAATGAAATTTGGTATGTGGCTTTACCTACATGAGTTATATTGATATTTGTATAAAACCCCATTTTTTGTGTTCCTTGCTTCAGCAAACCTGCATACTCAGCTGCCATGTTATTCTTATGGAGAATAATTAAAATGTCATAAATCGTTTATTTATGAATGTATATTGATGAAACTTGATATGTGGCTTTATGTGGTATTAAGATACATATATATGCATTGGAAATTCGCTGAGTATGCAGGTTTGCTGCTACGGGGGTATTTGTCTATGCTAGTGGATTATTTTTTTATTTTTAGGGAAGAGTCTAAACTCTAGGCTCGTTACTATGTCATGTTAATATTTTTTTACAAGCATCGTTAGTTAACCCATTGGCTCACAACCCCGAGTATACTCGTGGCCGCCGAAAGTAGCCCGGACGTGCAACCCCGAGTATACTCGGGATAGCACTTTTTATAAAAAAAAAAAAATTTTTATTTTAAAATTTTTTCTTTTTTAGCGAATTTCCCCTATAGGGAAGAAGCTATTACCGTAGTCGGCATGGTAAGACCTAGGCCCGGGACCATGATAACTTTTCGTTTTGAGGTCCCCAGACCCCAAAAACACCATTCGTTCGAAACTGTATATATATATATATATATATATATATATATGTGTCCGTGAGCACGATAACTCTCGTAAAAATTATCCGATTTTGATGAAATTTGGTATGAACGTGTAAAGCAACATTTATGACTTTAAGTTCGAAAACCAGCCAGATCGCTCTATCCGAAGGGGTATTTTGGGGGGGTTTTGTACCCCAAAAATTGGTTTTTCGAATTTTTTACATATAATTTTGGAAATAGTCAAATTTTATTTTTCCCATTGGATTCAGCTTAAAAAAACACACAATTTGGTATTTTGATCATTTCTCTACGTCAATTGGTTACCGAGATATTGAAAGTGCTAAACACAGTACGTTGTCTAATGTTATTCTTATGGAGAAAAATAAAAATGTTATATCTTGCTTATTTATGAACGTATACTGACGAAACTTGGTATACGGCTTCATCTGGTTGTGGACCATTGATATTTGCTCAAAAAGACAATTTTTACCCAAGGCTCCTGTAGCAGCAAACCTGCGTACTCAACCCCATGTTATTCTTATGGAGAATAAGTAACGTGTTATCTGCCTTCATTATGAAAATAAATTAATGAATTTTGGTATGTGGCTTTACCTACATGAGTTATATTGATATTTGTATAAAACCCCATTTTTTGTGTTCCTTGCTTCAGCAAACCTGCATACTCAGCTGCCATGTTATTCTTATGGAGAATAATTAAAATGTCATAAATCGTTTATTTATGAATGAATACTGATGAAACTTGGTATGTGGCTTTATGTAGTATTAATATACATATATATATATGCATTGGAAATCCGCTGAGTACGCAGGTTTGCTGCTACGGGGGTATTGTTTATTTGTTGTTTTAAATTGTTTTCATTTTTTGTTTGAATGTATTTTTTATGCATATGCCCATCCTTGGGGAAACTTAGTCAAATTTAGGAAAAATATGATTTTGGAAAATATGTTATATCTAGGTCAAATATAAATGTATCACTAACATTTTTTATTTTCACGTAAAAAAATAAATAACCCATAAGTACATAATAGTTGTTGGGCTGAAACATTTTTTTTTTGTTATTTACATGTAACTCCTTTTAAAATTTATGTTTTTTATAAACTATATATATATATATATATATATATATATATATATGATATATATATATATATGATATATATATAATATTTACCATACATAAATGCTGTCAAAAGTATCTTCTTCTTGTAGATAATTTATTTCTCTAAAGATTAGTGCAAAAATTAAGTAAATTGAGCAATAATTGTTGCTATAGTGACAGTTTTAGTAAAAGTCTACATTTATGTAATTTTTCTTAGGAAACTGAACGGTTTGTCAGGTGGCAAATTTCAGGTAAGCCAATGGGTTAAACAAACACAACAGTCAAACAAATGAGAGTTGTTTCCAGTTTCAATTGTTCACATCATTTTCAAGATCGGAATCAGAATCGATCTAGTGATTCTGAGAATGTGAGGAGAGGTGCTTTCCTACTTCACTACCCAGCCAATATTCTTAGAGTTAGGGCTGAAGGGATGGGGACGAATATTGAGTAGATTGCAACTGAGGATTGCCTGATGAGTTGGTTCTCTAATTATATAGAAAAGCTTGGATTGAACTATGTGTAAAATTGTGGTATTGTATTGGTTTTGTCTAAATTCAAGTGATGATTTTCGAATCATTAGTGTTTTTGTGATCACTGATTTTTGCTCAAGGTCTTTAATTTTAGTGTTAACACGTTCGATGCGACTGCCCCGAGGCGGGTCGTTTGCAAAATGCGGCCTGATTGCTAAACAGCGCCAACAGATAGCAGCACAAGATAGGTCGATGTAGAGAGTCAGTACTGCCATTTTGAGGGAATTTATTAGCAAAAAAAGCAGTTTACCCAGTCCCGTAGTTGTGGGAATTGAGGGAAATTTTAGTGCCAACCTACACCACAAATGTCACAATGGTTTTATCTAAACTGCGAACAGCGTGTGGTCCGTTCTCGTCAAGTGCTGAGCTCAAACTGAAGCAATGTTTGGGAGGGGAGTGCGCTACCAGTATTATAGTAGGCCGCTAAGCGGGCTAGTGGCGAGGTACTATATTTATAGTAGCCCGCAGCCTACGTGTTAAATGTAGTTATATCCCACCTTTTGCAGTTTATCCTATAAGTACACTTTTAGAATCATTGATACCACTTCTTTGTTTAATCTTTAAACATGAAGCAAATTTATTTTTTACAAGTTCTTAAATTGGTCATCATTTAATGATTTATCTTTCTGTTACCCTGTTTTAGGTAATGAAACGTTCTTCAGGTGAAAAGTATTGGATATCCCACATAACAAGCTATGCTATTGGATCAATTTTTTCAGAAGGTTCTCGTATTAATGATGACTGCCCAATATCTCCAATGAAAGCAGTAAAGAATCCCATTGAGACAAAGGGTAAGTTGTAAAATAAAAATAGTTGTATTCATTAGTAGATTTTAACGTTTTATTTTTAAAATTACTGTGATGCATTATTGATTTATTTGATTTTGTCCAAATTGTAAAAGTATAGTTTATGAGGTTTTATGAGAAGCAACATAGCATTTACATTAGACAAATACAACCTTTGAGCCTACTGAGAAATTAGAAAGGGCATTTCGTAGATACCAGGCAATATATGTTAGATAGGCCTTGCTGTTTTTTAATTACTATTACTGTTATTAATTAATTATTTATTCATAACTATTATAAATAATTTGTTTATCAATTATTTTATGTAATCAATAAACCCATATAAAATAGTAAAATGAACCTGGCAGTTAGGGTTCTAGTGAGGCAAGCTGCCACGGCACTTAGGGGTTGAAACTGGTATTAGGTATGGTTTACACTTGGATATGAACGACAATCAACATTGCGGTAAATGTCCAGGCCTGATAAACGCCCATGTGAGGGATGGAGCGGCACTAGTCTGCTACTTGGCCTGGCTCGAGCGACAGCTGGCCAAGGGAGCAACCATCACTGAGATATCCGGGGCCACAAGGCTGGAGGAGTTCCGTAGGTGAGATCAGATTCTACAGAACATTATTTGAAAACCCTCTATATAGAATTTAGAAAAATCTTGGATCTATACCTATAGAAGGCATAGCCCTCACTCACTCATCACCAAGTCTCCAACTTCCCGCATTCTAAAGTGGTGAAATTTGGTACACTGATTCTTAGGTCTAAAATAGGAAAGTTGTATTTTCATACGATTCAACTATAGGGCTTCGCCCCACGGGGATTCAAGTTACCATGTATTCCTTATGGACATTCACTTTAGATTGAGTTTATGAAAATTCAAACAGCTGATCTTGATTCGTAGTAGTTCCAGGGCTAACCACAGAATGCAGCACACACAACTGTCATAGTTTACGCGGGCGAAGTCGCAACAGGTCTGCTAGTCATAAATAAGTTAGTTACAAATATTTGGTAGCCTACAGTAGAGTCTCGATTATCCGACCTAAACCAGCCACGACAAGATCGGATAACAGAGAAAATGATAAAATCAACGTTAACAACTTTTAAATTTAACTAGCAAATCCAGCTGCTCGATTTCGAACAAATATGTATATTTTTCCATTTTGGGAATATCTAGCTTGTATATTATCGTCTTAATAGTTTATATTGAGATGCCATTCCAGAAGTTTTATTAAAACATCTGAGATTGCTTCTGTACTTTTTGATAGTATCAACAGCTACTGTTAAGTGTTTGATTAATTTATCTTCTTTTCTTCCATAAGATTAACATTGGAACTTTAAAAGCCCAGGGGGCAGAGCTGAAGGTGGACATCTTCCAAACCCCCAAAAGGCACATCTGGACACCAAGGGCTTTCAAATAACACATCAACCATGATTTTAAACTTATTATTTTTGCCGGTAGCCCGTTCACAATATTTTAATAAGATGATCATGATTTGCACATTGAAAACTTTTTAAATACATGTATAATAACGGAATATAACATACTATGAATAAAGTTTCACCATTGTCTAATTTCTTTAAAGCTTTTAAGTTTTTCTTCCATTGAATCAACCACCTATTTCAGTTTTGAAGCCATAACCACAACTTTTAGAAACGACAAAGTAAAAACACAACTAAGAGTCTAACCCAACGAACTGAGTTGTGTGCGGCGCGCCAAAACAAAGAGAGAATACAGTCACCAACCTGTAACCCGGTGCGTAAATCTACTGCGTAGAGTCTGGTGTGACTTACATTCGGGTGCATAATGTCAGTTTGCTTGCGCGATAGCCTACTGCGTACAACCATGCTATTCGAATGTGGCGTGCGGAATTTGATCGTGCATGGGGAGGGTCAGTTAATACAGAAGGTTGGATTATCAAGACTCAAAGGATTATCTACCGTAAAAACTAGGTATTTCGTGTCCTAGTTATTGTGGCTCAAATTAATCAGGATGTTACAATGGAATTGGTAGTAGATGTCTTGAGAGTCAGTGGAGTCTTTAAGTCCACATTTTTTTAAATAACAAAATTACCTATATCTGACTAATAGGGATGTGATGTTTAAAGAATGTTGTTATTTTTTGTTTATAAGCTTATACATTTTCAGGGAACAGGAGGATTTTGTTGGTCTAAGTTTCCCTACAATTTCATCATCAGGTCCACATGGGGCTGTGATCCATTACCACCCCTCCAATGAAACCGACAAACAGATCACCACTGACCAGGTTTACCTTTGTGACTCTGGGGCTCAGTACAAGTAAGTACCACTTGCAATCTAAAATATCAATGGTTTGTGTTTTATCAACTTGGGTATGGTGTTATGGGGTGAGTTGTTACTCCGGTCTGAAAGGATACCAACCATTGTTTTGGCTATGTTGTGATGCCGTGACCTGAGGCGAGGAGAATTTTGTATATGCTCTGTGATATTTGATTAGTTTTTTGTGAGTTAAAAGACTCAATAGATAAATTTTGTATTTTTATATAATTTAAAAGTTATCTTCTGATGTCATTCTCAATGTTAATTACCAAAGCTAATTATTTATCTCTATTTTATGTCAGTATATGTGTGCAGAAAGATGGAGAAGTTAAACGGAATTTATATTGTGGAATTTATATTGTTAAATTTCAGTTTACAAGTTTCACACTTATGGCTTGGCCACAATATGTGTAATAGTCCTTGAATAGTTTTTCACCATGCCGCGGCCACCACCATTAAGAGCAGATTTGCTTTGCTCAATTGCCTCTTTTCTTTATATTAGAGTTACTCCAGTTGTTATTATAACTCAATCTTCCTTCGGGTAGTATTTTTAATGTTTACACATTTGATTAATTTGGATATGTCCACTCCATAATCAATATTCATTCAACGGTTCTAGTCACTATTTCAAGAAATCACTTGTTGATACTTTACCATGTGTAAGAGCTCCTTTGACAGTTCACTGGTTATTTATTCACAGTTGTTATGGTTATTTTGTTTTGATTTGAAACTCCATAAGCCTATTGTACAAATTTATATCTTTCAAATGAGGTTTTTTTTGGGGTTGAGGTTGTCACTAATTGATTTGTTATGTTCAAAATCCCGTAATTCCAAAGTTTAAGCAAAATCCTTCTGTTGGATTCTGAGATAAATTTTTCCAAACAAACCAACTCGTATGCTTATTTAAAAAACCAACTCGTATTCCTCGTATTACAGTATAGGATAAGATTAGCAGTTTTGACACTCAATTTGCAATTTACTCTAAACTTGTTACTGTAAAACTGAAAAAAGTATGCAATTTCAAAATTCAACTAAGGTTACATAACAAAACTGCTTGAATTTGAATTTTAATTCACAGGTTTTATAGATATTGCAATTGATTTTAAATGAGCTAAAAGTGAAAGCCCTTGTGTTCTTCAAAAGTTCTCTAATTTCTCGGTACCTTGGAGTGATGAATTTTGGTACCTACCATGATCCTTAGTAATAAAAGAGGAAAATTAAAGAGTTTTCATAGCAATTTTATTTTGAGGCTCCGTCCCTCGGGCAGTGAAATTTTCAATGTTATTCTTATATATAATGACTGGATTATATAAACAGATGTTACTTATTTTAAGTAGTTTATAAGGTTAGCCACATAATGCAACACACACAACTGTTGTAACATGTGAAACCGGGTGCTTTAGCAGTTAGTAGTTTATAAATAATTATTTTTGATATGTATCTGAGTTGTGGAATGACATGTTTAAGGGATGGAACTACAGACATAACTCGCACAGTCCACTTTGGAACCCCCACGGAATACCAGAAGGAGTGCTTCACCAGGGTGTTCAAGGGCCATGTTGCCCTTGCATCTGTTGTCTTTCCGGCTAAAATCAAGGTAGTTAAAACACAGTTCACCCCCCCGTCACAGCAAACCTGCGTACTCTGCTAATTTCCAATGCATAATACATGTCTTAATACCACATAAAACCGCATACCAAGTTCCATAAAATATACTCACAAATAAGCAATATATAACATTTTAATTATTCTCCATAAGAATAACATTGGGGTTGAGTACGTAGGCTTGCTGAAACAGGGAACAGAAACAATTGGTTTACATGAAAATATCAATATAGCTCAACTAGGTGAAGCCACATAGCAAGTTTTATCAATATACATTCATAAATAAGCAATATATACAATTTTTATTATTCTCCATAAGAATAACATGGGGGATGAGTACGCAGGTTTGATGCAACAAGGAACACAAAAATGGGTTTTTATGCAATTATCAATATAAATCAACAAGGTGAAGCCACTTACCAAGTTTTATTAATTTATGTTCATAGTTAAGGGATACATTACATTTTACTTATTCTCCATAAGAATGACATGTGGGCTGAGTATGCAGGTTTGCTGCTACCGGGATCATCGGTAAAAATTGATTTTTTGTGCAAATAACAATAGACTACAACTAGATGAAGCCTAATATTAAGTTTTGTTAGTACACGTTAATAAATAAGCGAGATATAAAATTTGTCTTATTCTCCATAAGAATAACATAGGACAATGTACTGTGTTCAGCAGTTTCAATATCTCTGTAACCAATTGACATAGAGAAATGATAAAAAAACAAATTATGCGTTTTTTTAAGCTAAATAAAATGCTGAAAACTAAAATTTGACCTTTTAAAACATTACATGTAAAAACTTCAAAAAATCCATTTTTTGGGTACAAAACCCCCCCAAAATACCACTTTGGATAGGTCGATCTGTCTGATTTTCGAACTTGGAGTCATAAATGTTGCTTTACATGTTTGTACCAAATTTCATAAAAATCAGACCTTTTTTACGAGAGTTATCGCACCCACGGACACTCACACACACACACACACACACACACACACACACACACACACACACACACATATATATATATATATATATATATATATATATTAGGGGTATGCAAGTACTCGAAACTTCGAGTTTTCGGCCGAGTATTTCAATACTCGAACTCGACTCGAAGTTTTGAAAACTACTCGAAAGTTCGAGGGAGTATTTCCCGCCGATTACCGAACGATCGCTAACGATTGCGAGCGGCCAAAACGCGTAGTAACGGCCGTAAAAGGCGATCGCATCACGTAAAATCGGCCGAAAATGACAATCGGACCGCGCAATTTCGGCCGCAAAAGGTAATCGTATCATGTAAAATCGGCCGAAATGACGACCGCGAACGATTGTGACCAGCCAAAACGCGTAGTAACGGCCGTAAAAGGCGATCACGTAAAATCGGCCGAAAATGACGATCGGATCGCGCAATTTCGGCCGTGACTAACGATTTCGTCATTTAATATTGATTATAAGCGATGTCTAGACCAGGTGAAATTGGCCAAATGACAACAGGTTCCTGTTTCATCGGCTGGAAACGAATATCAAACCTTGTTTTGTTAGTCAATACGTAATCCAGTTTGACTGTACTGGCCAAAACTTTGTATTGCTACTCATGTATTAGTTAGAAACCATGTTTAGATTATCAAATCTAGGGTGGTATCCAAATCCTATTACACTATTTTAAACTACCAATTGATGGCAAATACTCGCTCGAAAATACTCAAAACTCGAAAATAATTGGCACTACTCGACTCGATTAAAAAAATCACTACTCGACCACCCCTAATATATATATATATATATATATATATATATATATATATATATATATATACACATATACACAGTTTCAAACGAATAGTGTTTTTGGGGTCTGGGGACCTCAAAACGAAAAGTTATCATGGTCCCAGGCCTAGGTCTTACCATGCCGACTACGGTAATAGCTTCTTCCCTATAGGGGGAATTCGCTAATATTACTCTAGCTGATATTTTTTGATTTGTTTGAAGTTTTTGAGCTTAAAGTTTTTGGGTTAGCTTTTTGGACAAAATACCCCCGTAGCAGCAAACCTGCGTACTCAGCGAATTTCCAATGCATGTATATGTATCTTAATACCACATAAAGCCACATACCAAGTTTCATCAATATACATTCATAAATAAATGATTTATGACATTTTAATTATTCTCCACACACGAATAGGATAGGTCGATCCTAAAAACCGAATGAAAAGCTTGTTTATGGTGTAATATAGTGACATGGTGGATGAAGCAAGGAACACAAAAAATGGGGTTTTAAACAAATATCAATATAACTCAAGTAGGTAAAGCCACATACCAAATTTTACTAATTTATGTTTATAATTAAGGGAGATAACACGTTACTTATTCTCCATAAGAATAAAATGGGGGCTGAGTATGCAGGTTTGCTGCTACGGGAACTATCGGGCAAAAAATGTTTTTTAGTGCAAATATCAATAGACCACAATGATATGAAGCAATATACCAAGTTTCATAGGTGTAATTTCAGCATTTCGATTGGGAGGGCAGGGTTGTCCATGGCCCACCCTCCTATTATACACAATTTTATAACCCCCCCCCCTTAAATCACCATTCTCGTAGAAAATTCAGGACTGGGGCTGGAAAAAGTAAGGTTCTGATACTCGCACGCAAACACACAAATACGATAGCATAGGATTATACCGGCCGCTCATCCGCTCTTTATGCCAGTACTAGTGTATGTCATTCAATCAAGCTGACAACTTTTCATTTCATGAGTAAATCTCATGATTAATACACTTTGTTATAGTAAAAATAACTAGTTTTCCTGTTGCTTGAATCCGAGCAAGTTTGTACCCAAGAAACCATTTCTTCAGTTGTAAACAGACATTACAAAACATTAAAACAGACGATAACCACACGTACTTTCAATCAACAATAAGTTTAGACTTCCGCCATCAGACAGCGGTTCCGAAAATTCAGCCCTTTACAGTAAAAGAGGACAGTTATTCACTTCTTGGAGCTGCTATAATTTGTGTGACAACAAAAATTGATTGACTTTGATTTTTAATGTAAAACACCGAGTAGGCCTAATAAATAATAAGGGGGTACTTAAACTTGTTTATTTGAAAAGTTCACAAATATGTTTATGGAATTAATACATAAACTCTATAAAACATGACAAATGTATATTTAATTAGGCCTTTATCTAATTAGAACCTGCATAGGTAAAACCTTTGCGTAGGCACGAGCCGATATAATGTCTAGTCTAATTTATTTTAATTAAATAAGCCTGGCAAAATATATTTAACAGTGAAAATAATGATTTGGTCAATTATAACGAAAATACAGTAATAATATTTCTAGCTTACTAACGACGAGTGCTTCATATTGTTTTACAAGTGACAATGAACATCTTAAGAAAAGCAAAAAATGGGATTTTATTATTCTGTAAACTCAGTAAACGAGTTTTATGGTTCGCACGTAGCATGCTGGCGTGAGGGAAACGAATTTCCGAATGAAAAGCTTGAACAAGATAAAAACTGTGTTAACACGTTGAGTGCTGTAAATGTATATAATTACGTACCCTAGTGGCTGAAATATTATAATTGATTACTCAACAAGTAAATGAGACGAATGCATTCAAAATGTCATCAGAAGATCGCCAGGGCTGAATTTCCGTCATTAGGGGTGACGTCACTTCCGGGACGTCTATTGATGTTGTCCGCTGGTGGCGCCGGTCGCGTGAGTCACCGCATGGTTGAAGTAGTCTGTTTACTGCCACAATTGTTTATAACGACCCACAAAATTGTTTTTTGATACAACAGTTTCTAATTATTTGAATAATAGACACAAACAAATATATACAATCCCTCCAGGTGCCATTTAGAACGTTCGTCTATGCTAAAAATTAGTTCACACAATGTCAAAGAGATAGTTATTATACTTCATAAAAAACACTGTTCTTAGATATAAGACAATTATATTTCATTATCTGAGTACATGTTCTCCAACAATTCATCGTCATTGTTAGGCTCCATTGCACCACAAACACATTTACACACACTACACAGAAGTCGGAAGTTATCACGGTCCGGTCCCGAACAGAAACCCCGGAGCGGAAAACGATTTGCGCCAAAATGTACGCGGGAACTGGCACAACAAGCGGCAAAGCGATATAAGGTTCCCCGGCAATGGCTGAGCTCACACTGAACTAATATGGAAAGAATGGCACGACATCATCTTTAGCTGACGTCCGATAGGAGTGCTCGTGACGGACATCATCAATAGATGTCCTCCGCAGTCAACGTGTTAAGACATACTGTACTGAGTCAATGAATACAGAGTCATTGACTGTGATTAAGTGAAATTAACAATAAATTATTAAAGTATATATTTTTGAGAGCTTTTCTTAAAAAATATTTAAAAAACAAGAACATTTAATGTTAGTAAGAATTAATTGTTTGCAATTTTGTCTAGGTAGCAATAGAATTGGATTTCTTAAATTCGGCGAGAGCGATGGAATTGTTATTTATATCGATAATTCTGGGACTTTTCCTATATCAGTGTTGGAAAATCCTCTGGTGTAGTGTTAACATTAAAAAAACTATAAGTAAAGATAAAATAAATATCGATCGAAAAGTTAGTCTTAAAACGAAAAAATGCTCAATATTTATTTCCTAACACATATTTCAAGTACATTTTTATAGCGCTTACCCCTACCTAGGCAGAAGCGAAATTAAAGAAACGAATGGATAAATATATCTCTTCATGAGCACGTGAATTCCAAATTATACTGTTGGGTTCATTTGGAAAAGCTCTAGGCTGTGAGAATTTGGTAAGTTGGGAAAAGGATAGACAGCTAGCTTACCTGAAGAGAATAAAACAGGTGTGGCACAGGAGTCACATAAAACACACAAAAAACACTTGATATTTCGTCCCTCTTGGGGACTTCATCAGAAGAGAAGAGAATGAAGTATAAAATGGCTGCTTGTAAACTGGTCCTTAAATCAGTGTTGCCACAACACACAAACACCACTAAAACAATTTTCACATAAACAATCAAAGTAGGACTTGGTGTGTACCAAAATCCAGTATTAATGTACAACAGGTAAATTTTAGTGGTGTTTGTGTGTTGTGGCAACACTGACTTAGGACCAGTTTACAAGCAGCCATTTTATACTTCATTCTCTTCTCTTCTGATGAAGTCCCCAAGAGGGACGAAATATCAAGTGTTTTTTGTGTGTTTTATGTGTCTCCTGTGCCACACCTGTTTTATTCTCTTCAGGTAAGATAGCTGTCTATCCTTTTCCCAACTTACCAAATTATAATGTTAGCATTTGTTTGTAATTTTCAAATAAATAAGTTTACCTACAAAATAATAAATTCAGCTAAAAGTAGTATTTATTATATTATTGTTTTGAATGGCAAACCAATATTTAAACCCGTTCATTAAGCATTTTGTTTTGCGAAATAATTCTTTGTAGGCTTGTTGTTTGCATACAACAAGCAATTTCACACAAAAAAACTATAATCATCGACATATTAAAATAATAAATGCAAAAGGTTTTAAGTTTATCTAATTGCCTTTGAAATATTAATATTAAAATCTAAAGTAGTTTAATTATACAAAATATTAATTTTTATTAAGTTAACTCTGGAATCTTATTACATAACTCACAATGAATTTCACAATTCAAGTATGTAAACGATAACTAGAAGTGTCCTCTTGAAACGTAAAGAAATGACTGGCTTGAATCCGAGTATCCGAGGACGAGAATGATGGGAATCGAAATGGAAGTATCTATTTTTATCTAGTAAGTCGAGAAGTAAAAATATCAGTTAAATTTGGATTAATATCTCCATCTAACAATGAACAAGAGGAGACCGGAAGGTTATTGTTATGTTGTCCGCACCACTCGGCGACCCGTGTACCAAGAAATCTGTTGATCGCCAGGGGAAAAAGTCAGACTATACAGTTCATGATTTCCGTCGATTTTTTTCAAATTATCACGTATTATTTAACTACTACAATAACTTAAGTTACATTGAATAATGTTCCAGTTACAAAATTATAAAAACTAAAACCAATTTTTAAAAAAAGCTAAAGATTATGTCTTATTATTACAAAAAACTTAATTTTAATCATATTTTTCATACACTTTTAATTTGTTGTTACTTCCCCTAAATTATTGGGGGGGCAATTGCCCACCCCATGCCCCCCCCCCTGAATTACACCTATGCCAAGTTTCATTAGGATAATTTGATAAATAAGCGAGATATACAATTTTTCTTATTCTCCATAAGAATAACATTGGACAACGTACTGTGTTTAGCACTTTCAATATCTCTCTAACCATTTGATGTAGAGCAATGATCAAAACACCAAATTGTTTGTCTTTTTAAGCTGATTCCAATGGGAAAAACTAAAATTTAACTTTAAAAAAAATTATATGTAAAAAACTCAAAAATCCATTTTTGGGGTACAAAACCCCCCAAAATACCTCTTCGGATAGGTCGATCTGTCTGGTTTTCGAACTTAAAGTCATAAATGCTGCTTTACACGTTTGTACCAAATTTCATCAAAATCGGACCTTTTTTACGAGAGTTATCGCACCCACGGACATCTATATAAGTATAAAAACATGAAAATAACCATGAGTACCCTGTTGAAAACATTTTTTAATTATACTTGCACTAACATGTTTCGACTTAAAGTCATGACCACAGTGCTAATTCATAATGGGCTAACCTAACTCTTGGTGTTATCAACAAAAACGTGAATATAAGCTTATGATAATAGACAGCTATTTTACTTTTCCTTATTAGTGCAATCGTTTTGAGTCTGTTCTTATATTTATAATTTTATTAAAACTTGGGTTGTTTGATTGAATTTGCATCGTATTTAATATATTATCTCTGTCTTTCTTTTGGCTTTGGTATATATGAAATTCTTCTTTTATGTCCATTTTATGTCCCTTGTTAATAATGTCAAGAATTGACATGTTCTCATTGCAGTTCTTATAAGTATGGTCTGTTTTTAAGACATGGTCAACGAAGGCAGATTTTTGGTTTTCCTATTATTTGACTTGATTGCCTGTATGTGTTCACTGAACCGACGTTTGAAGCTTTTTCCAGTTTGGCCAATATATATTTTTGTATTATATATTTTTCTTAATGAAATTGAGTCGTTTAGTATATAAGAATTTTGAAGTATTTTGGGCAGTCACTGCAGGTGATTTTGTATATGCCACATTTTTCATGTTTATTTTATATACTTTTATTATTGTTAGAGAGTTTATTTATAAGATGAAATGAATTGTTTCTGGTTCTGAAAGCCAATTTGTAGTTTGATTTTTCAAAGGTTATTCTAACAGCCTTGTTCATATTAGCACTGTAAGGTAAGCATAAGTATTCTTCTTTGGACTTTCCTACTTGTATATTTTGTTTGTTTCTCTTTATTTGCTTCCTTACCATGTTATCTATTAACTTTTGTATTATATCCATTTAGCTTGGCTATTGTTTTAATTCTTTCTTTTTCTTCGTTGTAATCTTGTTTATTCATAGGGATCCTCAACATTCTATTAATCAACTAATGGAATGTGGCCATTTTGTGTTGCCACGGGTGATTCAAACTTGCTGGAATAATGAGGTTATTTTGGGTGGGCTTTCTGAAAATTTTAAAAGTATGGTTATTGTTTTCTTTCCTGATTGAAATATCTAGAAAGTTTATTTCAGATTTCTGAATTTCCATTGTGAATTTAATAGAGGTAGAAATAGTGTTCAAATATGTCAACAGTTCATCAGTTGTATATTCATCATTCTTGAACAAGCAAATAATGTCATCCACATGTCGGTGCCAGTAAATTATTTTACTTTTGAATGGATTAGAGTTATTCATTATTTTTGTTGTTTCTAGATGCTGCATATACAAATTAGCTAAGAAACCTGATAAGGGTGAGCCCATAGATAATCCTTCTGTTTTTTTTTTAATTGTGATTCATATTCAAAGTAATTTTGCTCTACCGCTACTTTAGTTAGGGATCCCTCTTATATCGAAATAATATCTTTGACATCGATTTGAGATAAATTCATATTCTTTGATATATTTTCTTTAAGTATATCAAGTGTTTCTATTACTGGAATATTGGAATACATATTTGAAACATAAAATGAAACATATATTGTATTCTCAGGTATCTCTATATTTTTGATGTTGTCAATTAACTCATAGGTGTTAGTGAGGCTATAATTTTGTTCTATATGTACATAGCTTTTTAATTTATCGTTCAAGTATTTTGTTAAATTATAACATGATGAATTTACAGAGTATATTGAACGTTGGTGCCAACCGTTATTAAAAAAGAAAAAGTAATTCATGACAAGAAGATTCAGATACTAATTTTAAAGCAAAAACTTATCGATAGCACAGAAAACATAATTAATTTTCAGTCCAATATTGAGAACCTAACAGATATTGAATTCACTGAACAAGAAATTAAAATGCTGGGAAAGTCGATCAAATATAATATCAGTTTAGATTTTCAACCTAACATCTTAGAAGATCAACCAATTGATTTTGAGGCAGCCATCAGGAATAAAAGTAAAGATGATCAAGAACCCATACGACATAATTTCATCCATGAGCTAGACAAAGCTGGTATTTGCACAAAACAAATTAAAAATATTAAGAAAGCAAAAAATGACATGAATACAATAAGAAACATAGCAAATAAACTTGAATACAACAAAGCTATGATTACAAAAGCCGATAAAAGCATTACTACAGTGATATTAAAAAGAGAATGCTACAAAGAAAAAGTAGAAGACTTCCTAAATAATAACTCTTTTCAGAAACTCAATCATGATCCTACTCAAGAGTTTAGTAAACAAACAAACAGTATCATCTCAAAGAGTAAATTAATATCAAACAAAGAGAAAATAAATTTGAAAGTCATCAAACCACTAACTAAAGCTGCCAAGCTCCCAAACTAAAGGGACAACCAAAAACTCACAAAACAAATATACCTATAAGACCTGTGGTTAACTACCGTAATGCACCATGTTATAATTTAACAAAATACTTGAATGATAAAATAAAAAGCTATGTACATATAGAACAAAATTATAGCCTCACTAACACCTATGAGTTAATTGACAACATCAAAAATATAGAGATACCTGAGAATGCAATATTTGTTTCATTTGATGTGAGATGCTGAAATTATAAGTCCAACCTTGCCCAATAAAATATGTACCTAAAATGTGACAGTTGAAAGGAATGCCTAAAAAATGACAAGTGAGTGTTATGTGGGAAGTGGCTTTTTGGGCATTAAATCTTGATTATAGCCAATCATCCAAGCTTGGGTTTGATGAGCTGTTGTATTGTATGTTATAGGGCAATTGCCTGGACACCCTGGCTCGACACTCGCTATGGTCCGTGGGGCTGGACTACATGCATGGCACGGGCCACGGCATAGGCTCCTACCTCAATGTGCATGAGGGGCCGATGGGCATCTCCTGGCGGCCCTACCCCGATGACCCCGGCCTGGAGGAGGGAATGTTCCTCTCCAATGGTACTTTGAAAACTGTTAAAAAAAGGCTATTTTCTGTTAAAATCAGTTGTTTATGTTACATTTTGTTTTAGTTTTAAAATTAGTATTTTATCTAAAAATTGGATATAAATATTATACTTTTGTGATTTTTGCTTGACTCGTAACAACATAACATGGTCAGGACAATTTAAAACATGGTCCCATGGCTCCTTCAAGAACTATCAATCTACCATTCCTCATTTTTAGTTATTGAACCTTTTTTTATTTCTTAACAATTTCTTTTTTTATAAAACCTGTTCCAACAACCAAAACGATTTCTTGAATCGATGTTTTACTCAACCCTGCATAAGGTTCTTGACTCAATTATTGAGGATTTTCCCGCTATCCAAATGGTCTGGAACTCTTGCAATAAAGTGTGATATTTCCTATTTTTCTATGATGAAGAGTAATGTTTAAAATAACACTTTTTAATTGATCTTCGATTTTAAATTTGTCTTTGGATTGAAGCCTTGCTTTGCCATAATTTTGGTGATCAAACCTCTTTTTAACTATTAATTTAAACAATGCGTCATTCTGAAACATTAAAGGTTTTTTGCAGCTTGGGATAGGCTGAGTTAATATCACCTGTCATTTTAACTTCTTGGAAAACACATTTATTTTTGTGATACATGTAAAAGACTCTCCGTGAGAAATATTTAATAATTTAAGTTACAGTGACAGTTATTACTGTTATCAAAAAACAACATATTAGCTCATCACTATTTTTTTCTCACCAAAGGTAGTTTATGAATACAGTAGAACTCCAATTATCCGAAGTAATTGGGGATCGGGCCGATTCGGATATGTAGAAATTCGGATAATCAGATATACCTCGGGAATTAAGCAAACAACATCACCATACATCAGAATTGTATTGACAAAGTTATTATAAATGTAATGAACAGAAAGTGAGCTAACTGTATCAAGAATATACGTTATAAAAATTAAATTACAGAAGTTAAATTGAATACAATATATACAGTTGCTCTTTTCAATACATACTGTACGTATTTCACTGTTCAATGTTGGTTATTTCACTTGAACATCTCGAGCAAAGTGAGTTTATCACTTAGCGAAAGGACAACACGTTTACGTTTTGTACTCATTTCGAACGATAATCTCGGTGAAAGAACAGTAGCGACTGATGATGAGCAGGGCGGGAAGGGGGTATGACTCATTGTTCCCCGCGAAAATATCGTCCGGAAGGTAACAGCGCGGGCTTTTATTTTAGCGCTCACGGCGCATTATCGCTACACACGCTCGTGCTGTTATTTTCTTGATTTTTATATTTCTATTATTTCACTCAAAAACGATTCGGATAATTGGGGTTCGGATAATTGGATTTCTACTGTACCTCGCCTCGCCTGTATCTTGTTTTTGCATGACTAGAATAATTTTTAGGGATGGAGGTCTGCCTTAAGAATTTTTTAGGAATGGAGGTCTGCCTTTTCCACCCCTATATACGGAAAATTGTTTCATATGGGACACTGTTAAAATAATTCCGCTTTACTAACTAACATAATTTTAGTAACATAAATATTCTTTAATAGTAACAACCTTGTGTAATATATACAACTGTTTTGAATTTGTTAAAATCCTTTATTAGTTTAGTTTTTAAGAGAGGTAGAGGTATATTTTAACTTATTCAAAACTCAAATTCCTATGTTTAAGGCTGCATTTTCAAAAAGATTTATGTGTTTTTTTTATTATTGAATTATTAAACGATCTCCTGAATTACAACTTTATGAAACTATTAAATGTAGACTTATTTTGAACAGCACAACAATAAAAAGTTGTTTATTTGAAATGATTACACAGTCTACAAAATAATATTAGACCTGTTGTATAAAATGTTAAGTAATCCAACATATTAATTACAATGTTATTAAATTTAAACGTTTTTATTTTTTGTTGTGAAAGTACTGATAATTTCATTGCTTTTTAGAACCAGGATACTATGAAGATGGACAATTTGGATTTCGTATTGAAAACATCCAAAGGATTATTCCTGCAAAAACAAGATACCAGAAGAAGGATTTTCTCGGATTTGAGGTTGTCTCTCTAGCCCCAATCCAAGTCAAATTGCTAGAACCCAAGCTTCTGACTAAGGAAGAGGTTAGTTCAGTTTCCCTGATCTGAAGTATTAAAACAACAATGGCTTTCATGGCCTTATAAGAATAAAAGATTTTTGTTAAGAATGTGCCCTTTATAAGACTTTTAATTATAGAATGACCAGTAAAGGCAGGTTTTCCTAGCTGCCGAATAATGTTGCTTTTAAACGCAACTGATGTATTACTGATGTAATACAAAGTAGTAGTCCAATTTCTTTTCCTGGCTGCCGTATACCGCAGCGACTCTACATTGCAGCGGGCTGCGAGACAGGCGACTGCTCTTTAAGCAGTGATTTATACGTGAATGTGTTGGTCGTGGTTGACTTTTTTCTCTGTTAATATTTTTTAATTGAGTAGACGTGTATTCTCTCTATTTAGTTTTAGTTGATTTCAGTCTCTTTCGATATATCTATGCAATCTGAACAATCAACATACTAGGACAAGCAAGTTAATTGATCAAATAAAAATAATAATAATTAATAATAAATAATTCGTATTAATTAGTTAGTTTAATAACTCTTTTTTTATTGTTAATTTTGTCATGAAGAACATGACATTTTTGTGGAATGCCGCTGCTCCAGATTTTAAGAATGTCTTGAAAAGAGACATGCTATGGAATAAATTAAATTACTAAATAGAAATGCCTTGTTAACGAAACTCCCTTCCAAGTTAAACTGATCACGTGTAAATCAAAAATATGCTTTAAATTTGGTTTAGCCGTCTAGAAGTGTTTGGTAATAGGCCTTCCCCTACACCAAGTATGGAGCCTAGTAAATACAGTGCTTGTTTTTTTTCTGTTTGAGCCTTTTTCCTCTATAGGGAAGAAGCTATTACCGTAGGTCTCATGGTAAGACTTAAGTCCAAGACCATGATAACTTTTTGTTTAGAGGTCCCCAGATGCCAAAAACATTATTTTTCAAATTTATATGTATATGTATTTATATGTATTTATTATTAGAATGAAAACAAAATTTAAATTAATCCAACCTCTTTACAAACGAGTCTATGGATCCTCAAGACCTTGAATCATTAACGCAAAACCATTTCCTCAGGGAAGCATTTGAAATCCCTATTGTCGAAGACAAACTCTGCAAGAAACAACTTGCATGTGTGAAATCCCTCCTCAATAACTTTTGGGTGCAAGAATATCTCCCTTGCTTGACCAGGCGGTTTAAATGGCAAAAGCTGAAACTCCGAAAATTGGGGACTTAAACGCTCTGCTAGCCGTAAAACGCAGAACACAGTAAATCCAATGGGATTCAAAAATGCACAACCAAATTCAGCAGGGTTGTTTAGAAGCTAGAAAAAAACACTTTAACCCATTGGCGTAGACATACGAGCTGGTCTCGTTCCTTACTTATAATTTTATTAACCTGTGAATTGGAGTATAACATTGGTGTTTTTAAATGGATTAATGGCGTATTTTAATTAAAATATTGTTTTCTTTCAGTTTATAGAGTCGCATTGGCACACACACAGTAGACATAAGTAAAAATTAGCAAAATCAGTGTTGACCATGTGCATAAATCTAGTACTGCCCAATATTAGATTAACCAAGACATTCAATAGTTTTAGTTTTCAGCAGATCAGACTGTTCAATAAGCTACCACTAGTAATAAGAAAATTACCACCTGGTAGGTTTGAGTCAAAAATGTCTGCATGGTTAAAATTTCAAGCTTTTTACTCGGTTGAGGAATTTATGAACTGTGATATGACCAATTTATTTTTAGAAATTTGTTAGGCCTCTGTTATTTTAACTTATTTATGTTGTATGTCTTGTCTTATTGTTGTATTTTTTATGTTTAGTTTTAATGACGAAGCCTAATGTAAAATTTTTATTTTATTTAATGGCCAATAAAGATCTTGATCTTGATTCTTGAAGTCTCAAAGAATTAACGGATCCCGTCAACTTCCAAGCAAGCCTGCCACCGTTTGTTTTACTTGGGCCCTCCCACCAATGTTGCCACAGACCGGTTAACTCATTGAGAGTTGCACAACTGGTCAGTTTTGGTCGTGTGCGGGAATCGAACCCACGAACATCGTATCACTACCTGGCCAAGGTGTTTCCACGACGTAGCCAACTCAGCTAACATGACCAAAGGCCTGGCGGCGATATTAAGATTTTTCAGTCAGTCCGCGCCCCTAGCGGATAGAACCGTAGACGCCCGCGGTCATTAGTTACATATTTTGCTACTAGAGTGCAGCACCAATCAATTCCCATTATAGGCTACTGCAAATAGAATAAAATTACTACCTCAATGGGTTAAGTGGTGATATCAGTGGTCAAATTGTTTCAGGTAGAGTGGCTTAACCGATATCACAGTGAGGTGAGAGAGAAGTTGACTCCGCTGCTGCTCAAGTCGGGACACAACGAGGCAGTCGAGTGGCTGCGCAGAGAGACGGAGCCCATCGGCTGATGTGAGTCCTCTCGACCCTAGAATACTGAGCAACTGAGCATATAACATAAACACATTGTGTATGTTTAGACATGAAGTAAAATTTAATATATGTCTTATTTAAAACAATGTATTACCAATCCGCTTTCCATTCAAAATGCCAGTCACCGTTTTCTAAGTTTTAGCAAGTAAAAAGTTTTTCACCTGTCAAGTGTTCAACGATAAATTATGTCATCAGTTTTTGCCTATCTTCAGCCCCAAGTCCCTATTACCATCCTACCGTCATAGCTAGGCATCAAAATTATGTCATATTTGACCGAGTTACAAAATATTTATGCAACATACTAAATGATTTTTTGTGGTAAGATCTGTGCTACATGGGACGGTACTAACGTTTGAAATAATTAACACTACTTCTAATTCCTTAGCTTGTCAGAGAAGTAGCACAAGTTCCAGGTCAAAATAAGGATCCAATATTCTCATTTTTATGAAATCAGACAAGTTAAATGCTGTTTTTTTTTTCATTTAACTTTTAATTAAAATAGTGTAAAATCAGGAGTGAAAATAGTAAATACACTTTTCTTAAATTTTTAATGACTGAGTATTTTTTTCTTTAATTTGATCAAAGTTTTTTGATTATTACTAATGAAATTGGTTCAAATTTATATGCCAAAGATAAAAAACCCATGAACATTTTTAAAATATCCTTGCTGTTATTATCAGTTTCCATTGCAATCTGTTCCTATTGGCAGCATATCTAAGACGATTAAGGGTAATTTAATCTTCCCTTTTACAAGCAGAAGAGAGCTTTTTTAAACTGATTCTCGGAGGTTTTGTTTTTCTGCAGAGGTAATTTTTTTAACTGGTACTAAACTGCAAAAACATTTTACAATTTTTAAAAATGATTTTTTTAAACTTATACAGTCAACTCCCGATTATCCGGGGTAATGACTGGTTGGAGGGTCACGGATAACCCAAAACCACGGTTAAAACAAAGGGATTCAATAAATTGAATATTACGAATATTATAAAGGTTTATCAACATTTTTATACTACAATATTGTGTTTTAATGTTATTTAAGATATATTTATGTAGATTAAATACTTTTGAAAATCATTAAATTATGATAACATCTACAAACAATCAAGATAATAATAGTTAATACTAGCAATGGCTGATAGCAGTAAATACTATCCATAACACTGTATGATAATTAATAGGTTAAGAATCTCTATTAACACCGAACTCTCTAGACTACACCGAACAGTATGCTAATTAATTCCGCAATGGGGGAACCCCCGATGAGGGTAAACAACGGCGGGAAGGGTGATTGTTTTGAGACGTTTCTTTTTGTCCACGTCCGACCATCCGTGCAGTGTCAAGGTCATCGCTCCCCATCACGTGCCCATGGCTCATTAGCGAACGACAGACTCTCAGATTATGTTGTGGTTACTAAATTGTTTGTATTGTATTTATTCTAATAAACAAAGTAAATTAAATATATTCTAGAGATAATTTAGCAAAATAAATTATTACTATTGCTCTATTTATATTTAGAAGGGGATAAATAAAAATAATCTTATAAGATACTTCATAAATATTTCAGAAGCATATAAAATAGGCTGATGTTATAATGCTTTGTTTGATTTAAATGTTTGTTGTTTTCTGCTAATTGGTTGTGGTTAATTAAAAAAAGGGGATAAAAACACTATAAATTATAGAACACTACTAAAATTGTAGAATTAGTTTTCTTAGTTTTAGTTAAATAAATAATTTCACTTAATGATCATTTAAATATTAAATTCCGATTTTCACTTAATTTGATTGAACTGTGTTTGTGTTTTACAGATTTACGGCTGTGCTCCAAGATATTTACATAGAATAAAATTAATTTAGTTCATCAAATGTATGATAATTGTTTATATTGCATTACTAATTATTTCTATTTATATATGTTCATTAAATGTATGCTGCTACTTTTTTGCTGTTTGTCTCTTAATCCTTAAACTATCACAATTTCTTTATCAATCCAATAGATACCATTATGATCATTCCACTTTTCAACTCGCTTACATAAAAAATATCTATAGTTAAGGAAACAGATATATTCTTTTCACACCAAACATACAGAATCTGAATATAATTATCTTTTATATGAACTAGGCCTGACAATCCCACTTATACTCAGAAGATTCAATGCTTTCGTGCTTAGAGACAATAAAGAGATTTGATTTTGATTTTGCTTTAGGGAGAGAAAAATTACTCTTGCTTAAACTGGAGTCTGTGGTTCACATTCAAATGGGAACACATTCAAATACTGCACATTTCACATTTCTATTGAGGTTACAATCATTCTAAAATAAACGTCTGATGTATAGATGTTATAGGCCTAATCTTTAAATTTGTCAAATGTCTGCTAGATGTCCTAAAAGTAATATTTTACCAAAATGTTTGTTACATATTTCAGCAACAAAATTTATATAATCAATGACATACTACAAGCACCAATCTACTTTGCTATCGTATGATCATAAACCACTTCCAAGATTTGTTTTTTTTTTTTACTAAATAATTCATATCCTTTGTTTAACCAATTGATTTACAATTTGGTATGACTATTTTACTAATCTAGACACAGAAAAAGAATCAATTTCATGATATAAAGTATTATTTAGTGGGGAAACAGAAATAATAAATTTAATTATATAAATGATTTAGTAGAGAAACAACATGGGGCCTAAATCAAGAACAGCCTTTTAGGACCTATTATTATGAGAACTTTTTCGCTGTAAACAGCGTAACTAAAACACTTATTTATTTATTCAAAATCATCACATGACATCAATACGATTGACAGGTGATTAGTCAAATGTATCTTAAGGCTAAAAGAATACAAATAAAATACAAATAAAATATATAACAAATAAAATACAAATACAAATAAAATATATGTCTTCTTATCCGCAAAAACAAGAATAATGACCAAAATTAACAATACACCCGTCGCAGCAAACCTGCATACTCAGCGAATTTCCAATGAATATATAACGTAACACATTATAACACTTAACAGGGTTCATAAGAAATGTATTCACAAACAAGCGATATTTAAAATATTAATTATCCTCCATAAGAATAACATTGGGGATGAGTACGCAGGTTTGCTGCAACAAGGCACACAAAATAATGGGTTTTTATGCAAATATCAATAGAACTCATCTTAGTGAAGTCACATACCAAGTTTCATCCATATACATTCATAAATAAGCAATATATAACATTTTAAGTATTTTCCATAAGAATAACATGGGGACCAAGTACCTAGGTTTGCTGCTACAGGAGCCATAGGCGAAAATTTTTTTTTGTGCAAACAACAATAAACCATAACCAGATCAAGCCATGTACCAAATTTCGCCAGTTTATGTTCATAAATAAGCGAGATATACAATTTTTCTTTTTCCCCATAAGAATAACATTAGACAACGTACTGTGTTGAGCACTTTCAATATCTCGGTAACCAATTGACGTAGAGCAATGATCAAAATACCAAATTGTTTGTTTTTTAAGCTGAATTCAATGGTATAAATTAAAATTTGATTTAAATTAAAATTAAATGTGAAAACCCCAAAAAACACATTTTTGGGGTACAAAACCCCCCTTCGGATGGTGCGATTCATCTGGTTTTCGAACTCGTTCAAATAAATGGTACTTTACACATTTGTACCAAATTTCATTAAGATCGGACCTTTTTTACGAGAGTTATCGTGCTTACGGACATATATATATATATATAAATACATATATAAAAATTTGAACGAATGGTGTTTTTGGCATCTGGGGACCTCAAAATGAAAAGTTATCATGGTCTCGGGCTTAAGTCTTACCATGAGATCTACGGTAATAGCTTCTTCCCTATAGGGGAAATTCGCTAATACAGTAATCACAAACAAACGCCAAAATGTCAAAATTAAACATATTGTTCCCCTTCAAAAAATGCTTCTAGTGATACTTGTAAAATATCAATGCCTTTTTAGGACACTCTGTTATAGGGTGTTCAGTAACTACTGACTCGGATTTCACCAGGTTATTCTATAATTAAAAACGGATCAAATTTACCACACAATTAATTTATATTTGTATCAGTCAATCGGGAAAATCGTAAATAAAGTGAGAATTTTTTAACTGGAAAAAGCGTGAAAAATGTGTTTTTTTCAAACAAATATTTAATAAATAGTGTAAATAAACCAGGGAAAATAGTGTCATAAAAAAATTGTATAGTTGCGTTAACTTGAACGCAACTGCGTTGAACATTGACCTGCCCTCATTACGTTATTTTGAGAAGTTTCTCTGTTAAAGGTATGTACATTTTCAGTTACATTTGTGATACATTTTAGACCGAAAGTTAGATTTTCATCCAGTATAAATTAAATTGTTTTTTTTACAAAATCATCTTGATACTTTGGAAGTTTAGGTCTACTGAACTTTATGTAGGTAGCCAATAAGAATAAATCATTACATCTTATTTATTAATTTATTAACAACAAGTTTGCTATTTACTTTTAAAATTTCCTTTGGTGTTCAAGGCGGTTAGTGATAATTAGTAATATTATGATTTTTATGCATAACAAATTGTAATTTTGTCCATAAAATAATGAATAATTAACGCCCACACCAACAACAACCCCACCAACCAACCTTGCCTGTAAATTGTTTTCCAAATAAATAAACCAGTGGATTAACTACCCTTAGTACAAAATAATCTAAGTATAAGTTGGTGAGATGTTTCTACAGTAAAATGATGAGCGCACTGACGAGAATCTATCTGCAGCTTTAGGTTTTAGGAGTCTGTGTGGCATCCACCGAGCTGTGATGGCATGATGATACTGTGGAGAAAGCACTAGGGAAGAAGCAACGAAGCAATAAACGACTAAGCAGTATACTCTGGCAGCCCTTCAATGAAATAGGCAGGAGCTAATTCTGATGATACAATACAAATCTGACTTTGAATTCTTTCAAATTGAAGACTCTCAGCTTTCATTAACTTCTGAGCTAGCTTCACTAAGACGTCGGCAAAATATTAATACGTGCTGTGGGAAGTAGCCTTTAAATTCACGTTACTTTTTAGCAGCAACATGCATTTCTTTGTTTTTAGTTTTAACTAGTATGACTTGTTCTCGGTCCATAAATTGTTCATGGCATTGAAAACTCTCTCCACTGTTGCATAGGTATATAGAGAGTGCACTAGCTCAGTTAAAAGCTTAGAAAAAAGGTTAGGATCCAGAATTTTGGTTTTGATTCAAGTATTTAACAATTAAACACAATGCTGGTTGACGGGAGTCTTGTGTTCGACATATTAAAAAAGATTATTTTGGTTTTAGCGAATTTCACCATAGGGAAGAAGCTATTACCGTAGTCGGCATGGTAAGACCTAGGCCCGGGACCATCTCGTTTTGAGGTCCCCAGACCTCAGAACACCATTCGTTCGAAACTGTGTGTATATATATATATATATATATATATATATATATATATATATATGTTCGTGGGTGCGATAACTCCTGTAAAAATGGTCCGATTTTTATTAAATTTGGTACAAAAGTGTAAAGCAACATTTATGACTTTAAGTTTGAAAACCAGCCAGAACACTCCATCCAAAGGGGTATTTTGGGAGGGTTTTGTACCCCAAAAATGGGTCTTTTGAAGTTTTTACATGTAATATTTTAAAAAGTCAAATTGTTTAGTTCTCACCATTAGATTCAGCTTTAAAAAACACATAATTTGGTGTTTTTATCATTCCTCTAGGTCAATTGGTTACAGAGATATTGAAATTGCTAAATACAGTACGTTGTTCAATGCTATTCTTATGGAGAATAAGAAAAAAATTATATCTCGCTTATTTATGAACGTATACTAACGAAACTTGGTACACGGCTTCATCTGGTTGTGGTTTGTTGTTATTTGCACATAAAAAGGAATTTTTACCGATAATTGCCGTAGCAGCAAACCTGCGTACTCAGCCCTCATGTTATTCTTATGGAGAATAAGTAAAATGTAATGTCTCTCTTAATTATGAACATAAATTAATAAAACTTGGTATGTGGCTTCACCTTGTTGAGTTATATTGATATTTGCATAAAAACTCATTTTTTCTGTTCCTTGTTGCAGCAAACCTGCATACTCATCCCCATGTTAGCGAATTTCCCCTATAGGGAAGAAGCTATTACCGTAGGTCTCATGGTAATACTTAAGCCCGAGACCATGATAACAACTTGACCATGATAACTTTTTGTTTTGAGGTCCCCAGATGTCAAAAACACTATTCGTTTAAATTTATATATACGTATATATATATATCTATATTAGCGAATTTCCCCTATAGGGAAGAAGCTATTACCGTAGGTCTCATGGTAAGACTAAAGCCCGAGACCATGATAAATTTTTGTTTTGAGGTCCCTAGATGCCAAAAACACTATTCGTTCAAATTTATTTATATGTATATATACATATAATATATATATATCCGGTTTATGTATGTGTCCGTGAATGCGATAACTTGAGTAAAAAACGTCCGATTTCGATGAAATTTGCCTCAAATGTGTAAAATGACATTCATGACTTAAGTTCGAAAACCAGAAAAGTCGGACCATGGGAAGGGGGGTTTATGGGGGTTTTAAATTTTCCAAAAATCAGTTTTTTGCATTTTTCACCCTAAAATTTAAAAAAAAACTTAATTTTGGTTTTGACCATGTTATAGTTTTAAAAAAATAATATGGTATTTTGAATTATTAACCTAGGTTAAGTGGTTGCGGAGAAAATCCAAAAAACTTATACAATCTCCTATGTTAATCTTATGGGAAAAAGGTTTTTGGCTTTTCCTCAGTTTATTTAAATGTAAACTTCACATTTGCTTTTAACAAACTGTTCAGTTCCACAAAACAATCATTTTGGTTTTTAAATTGTGATTCTACGCCCAACCGTTGCAGAGATATTCAAAGTGCTAAACACAGTACGTTGTCCAATGTTATCCTTATGGAGAATAAATCAAATTTGATATCTCGATTATTTATGAATGTATGTTGATGAAACTTGGTATGTGGCTTCACGTAGTTCTGGTATATTGATATTTGCACAAAAAATTGATTTTTTGTTTATTATTCCCGTAGCAGCAAACCTGCGTACTCAGCCCCCATGTTATTCTTATGGAGAATAAGTCAAATGTAACGACTCCCATAATTATGAACATAAATTAATAAAACTTGGTATGTAGCTTCACTTGGTTAAGTTATATTGATAATTGCATAAAAACCCATTTTTTGTTCCTTGTTGCAGCAAACCTGCTTACTCAGCCCCCATGATATTCTTATAGAGAATAACTAAATTGTTTTATATAGCGCTTATTCATGATTGAATAATGATGAAACTTGATATGTGACTTCGCCTAGTTAATTCTATTTATATTTTCATAAAAACCAATTGTTTGTGTTCCTTGTTTCAGCAAACCTACGTACTCATTACCAATGTTATTCTTATAGAGAATAATTAAAATCACTTATATTTTAATATATTTGTATGAAACTTGGTATGCGGCTTTATGTGGTATTAAGACATATATTATGCATTGGAAATTCGCTGAGTACGCAGGTTTCTGTGACGGGGGTATATATATATATATATATATATATGTATATATATATATATATCTTTCTATTGATGTGGCGTCAATGTGAAAGATTTTCCCTATCTTTGCGGCGTCAAAAAACAATGTGGCGTCGTATATTTGACGCCATATGGTTTTTCCATGTTATTTCCGAAAAAAAAGAAGTTACAATTCTCAAACTTCTCAAGATTGAAGAGCTGACTATAAGGAACATAATGATATAAGAGTTATCTTTTTTGCTTTACCCATTAATTAGTTATTAATTAGTTTCCCTGAAGTTTGTGACGCCATAACATAGATAGTTTATCTGGGTGTTTTGGACATGCAGTTTCATGAGAACGCCGCAAGGAGCGCTCATGTTGTTTCAGATATACTGTATATTCAATATACCACCTTCACGCGTCAGTATACAATTATAATGTTATGGCGTCATGAAATATGGCAACGTTGAACATTCATCAGTTACATTTGCAAGTTTATGTTTCTGGCATCAAAAGCCAGAAGCTTTTCATTTATATACTTTTAGGTACAATATATTGCTGTCATGTCTATGCATACGCTTCTCAGGTTAAAATAAATCTACCTGACCTATATCAATTTCTGTGTCAGCTTACAATTATAAAGTTCTAAACAGAGTTTTTAGCTTTTCACGTGATTAGCTATTAACATTTAATATACGGCTGAAACATAATATGCTTATACCTTAATTTTAATTGATTATCTATACCTATAAAAGACAAAGCCCTCACTCACTGACACACTCAATTTTTAGTTGTAAAAGGTATACGATCAAACTAAGTTTCAAATCCAAATTCATTCACTAATTTGCATTATTTTGAATGTTGTGTGCGTATTTCATAAACCTGCCCTAATCCAGTAACAGTCCAGATAAGATCTGAAATATAACTACTGACGGCAATGTAGAGAACCTTATTTTGCTAAATCGTATATTTGAAATCGGCAATACATGATCATGATCTTGAGCTATAATTTTTAAGCCTATCCCCTAGTCCCTTAATTATTTTTAATATCGGCCATGCTTTGCCGTACTTGGAAGTTTCGGTTTTGTTTAAGCAGATTTACGTTTGTCGTTCTTTTCCTACAAAACTCAATATGATATTTTATAAAATATTACGAACAATCAGCCAAACACAAAGTCGTTAAATAATAGTATCAAAATTATAATTGGTTACGAAAGTCAGTTAACGTAGGGCACTTGAGTAGTCTTAAGTATTTGAGGTTATTCTAGATAAGATAATACAATTAATAACAAATATAATAATACTGGTAGGATATCTTGTGACCTCTTCTTTTATTCAGTTTTTCCAAATTATATTTATGGATTTGATAATATTTTAAAGGTAAAGATGTTTGTTTTAAATCAATTTACTCAATACGATCAGCACTGCCCTGGTCTCGGTGAGGGTTACGGGGGTGTGTGCTTATATCACTGTTGGCAATACTGAATTCTCCGCTTATCCCCCCCCCCCCCACACACACACAGTTTAAACGTAGGAAGAGACGAAAGCCAATGATGAAGATAGTATGTCATTGTGTCATCATCACGTAAACTTAACTTGAAAATAATGTTCAAACGTCTACAATATAACTGATTTTTACTAAACTTTCAAATATTTAAACCTATGTAAGAATATTTTTGAGTGTGATGATATAAAATGTATCCGCAAAAGTAACTTTGAAGTTTAAAGTGAAATGTTACTTTTGAATTAGCATTAAACCAGATAGATTAAAAGCTTTAAGCATCCTGAGTATGATACTCTGCGTTGCCTTGGCTGTGCATCAATCTATAACGAGAGACCGCCCTATTTCCGAAATTCGACCAAGTATTTTTTTAATGTATAAATTCGACGACTATACGAAAAAAGTGGGTACTGTTGCACTCATCTCTCTGTCCCTCTCTCTCTATTTCGCTCTCTCTCCCCCTCCCCCATCATCACTACCAGGTATTTTTTTAACGAGGAGTTAAAATGGATAGCAGAAGGGCATTACCATTCCAGTAATCAGTAGTCTTTTTATTTATGCCTGAAACCTCTCCATCTCATCATCTTCCCGTCCCTCTTCCACTCTCCCTCACAAACAGGTTTATTTTTTAATGTAAAGTTAAAACGGAGGAGTTAAAAGAAGGGTGTTACCATTCCATTAGTCAGTAATATTTTGTATTTATGAATCATCTGTTCTTGCTGTGTTGCTACACATTTATTTGAATAACTCAGCTATTTATCAAATGGAAAACATAACGAAAAGCAAAACGCAAGTTCCCATAAGGATAACATGTAAACTTTGAAGGCCAAACGAGCATAGCCTTAACACCGAATCACAAAATTATTTGCATTCGTCACATCCCCTAATCGTGCTAAATAATCGTGCAAAGTTTCATAATTTTACGATGCCGCATATCAGAGAAATCGGTACCAGAAAAATCTCCTTAGCTTATAAAATATAGATTATGTCTGAAACATTTGTTCATGTTGTTTTGCTGGCATTTGTTATATCAAGAACCGTCAAAAATACAATATAATCAATAACTGTTCTTCCATAAGATTAACATTGAAACTTGGAAAGCCTGTCGGGAGTCACTGAGGGCCGATGTAAATTATAATAGGTTTCTGCTCATGTACAGGAAAATACCTTTCTAACGGCATGCGTGAATTCCTCCTACGATGCGCACAAGCTGAAAACGAAGGACAGTTTTGTGCTTGCTTATTAATATAAAGAAGACTGATGATTTTTCAGCCAAGAAATGCAGATAGAATAAGGAGTATTTACTGTCTATAATGCATTAAATACTATTTAATAAAGTCTATCCAGCAGTTTGTTGATAAAAACAACTTTTAAAGAATTCCTAATCAATGTGTATCGAATTCAAACATATATATTTCTTATATTGCTATTTTGTTTGTTATTAATTATCTTAGTGTTGTTGGTAAAACTAGTTATGTTTTTTATTGTGTATTAACTTAATATATTATTAGCTTATCCTAAAAAGATTTAAGAGAGCTAAAAGATAGCTAAAACCATACTGAATGTTGTAAGTAAAATTAAATACGAATTATTTTTGTGAGTTTTAAAGTTTTGATAACAAATTAAAATTTATTATTTATTTCAGTATTTGGTGTATTTATTAAAAGCTAGACTATTACAAATAATAACATTATATTAAGGAATAGAACAAAATATCTTTGTTATCAACATGTACCTACATACTCGTACATCTTTGTATTTATGTTAGGGAGCCCCATTTTTGTATACGCCCGGGGCCCCAGAGGTCCTAAAAACGGCCCTGTTCAAGAGGTAAAAAATGTGAAGCAATTTTTGGACTTAGCGAATACTTTTAAAAGCAGACTGAAAATTTAGTGGGCTCTAATATTAAACAGGAGATTGGGTTGATAATTTTAAATTATTGTTAGATCCGCCTGTAATTAATAACTATCCTGTTCTTTTTGCCAAAACTTACTTAGAGGATGTTTAATTTAATAGGATTGATATCGACGAAATCAAGCAGGTTCTGGGGAAAGCTAAGACCAATAAAGCGCTGAGGTTTGATTCCGTTTGAATTTTATAAACGGGAGCCAGATGCCAGACGCACTTTTACAGTCTTATTGAACGTATTTAATTGCATTTTAGATAATGGTGAAATCCCGACAAGTTTTAAAAAATCAGTAGTTTCCCATTACATAAAAAGAGTGACTTTAACCAGGTTGCAAATTACCGAAGAATTTGGCTTATGGATGCATTGGCTACATTGTTTACTGGCATTATTTCAAATATACTTCAAAAATTGGTAGCAGACAACAAAATTGTTACAGAGTTTCAGAGTTTCAAGCGGGATTCCGTAAAGGCTATTCAACCATTGGCAATTTATTTAATTTGTCCTCAATAGCAAAATTAAAACTTTCTCCGCTGATTTTGACAGGATTGATAGGGATGCACTGTATTATAAGTTATATAACATTGGGATATTAATACAAATAATAAATTTAATAAAGAATATGTGTGATCAAATTTCAGGGTCTGTTTGGTGCAAGGGCGGTGTTTCTGAAAGTTTTTCTACAAAGAAAGGCTAAGGCATAGCTGTTTGTGTAGTCCTCTGTTGTTCACTCTTTTCTTGAATGATTTGCCGGCGACTGTAGATTCGGGGAAACAACAATTAACAACTTACTATATGCAGATGACATTGTTGCTGACAGCCGCCTTGACAATTGAATTACAGTACATAATAAATAATTTGGGAAAATACTCTCTTACGATAAATTTAGAAGAATAAAAAATATTAGTTTTTTGTTATGGGGGTAGACTGGGTGCTCAAGAAAGATGGCGATAAAAAGGGGACGAAATTGAAAGTGTGAATAGTTATAAATATCTTGGGGTGACACTAACACCAACATTATCTTTAAACTCACATTTAGATCAAAGGTTAGAAACAGCAAAAAATACCATCAATCATACGAAGGTGAGCTTTACGGGAAATAAATCAATTCCATTGAAGGCAATATTCGAGTTTTTTAGGGCAATGGCAATATCAATAATGTGTTACGGGGCACAGGTACAGGGTTTGGAAGAACATACCAAGTGGAGCAACGTTTACGGGTTTTTATATAAAGCGTATGTTGGGCCTGCCTTAAAAAACACTGAATTAAATGTTGCGTTTAGAAACGGGAGAAAAAAGCATTTTTGTTTCACTTTGAAGTAACATTCAAATTACATAATAAACTGTCTAAAAATGTCCAATGATCGGTTGCCACACATTAAATCGAAAGAATTGATAAGAAAAGGGTGTATTGGTATAGGAACTGGGTTGAGATAGCATCAAGACATTCGGTAACGTTGCAGAGTGGGAGAATTGTAATGATGAACCAGCGACGCTCGCTGCGGTGAACTGTTGTATTGTTAGATAAGACGCAGATGTGTGATAAGGAGAGGCAACGATGCGTGCAGGCTGCTGGGCCAGCCAATATCATGAGATTTACGGAAGCCCCAGCTTTGAGTTGGGTAACAGTTCCTACTTTAAAAAGGTATTAGACATTAATATAATTAGGCGGGGTTTTAAGTGTAGGGGGAATTTGGCTTGCTAAACTATATGCCTTGGTTAGCGGATCAAAATTACGTATGTTCTTTATATAACAAAAACGAAATAGAGGACTTTTCAATTGTATAGCTATTTGTCCAGTACCTAAGCCAAGCATATTCGTTGTAAATTATTTAAATCGCGGAAATTGTCTAGAGATGATTTCTTTGCTTATCTTAATCTTTGGTATCTCAAATTAGATACCAAAGTAACTCATAATGAGTAAAATACAAATGCCCAATTTTAAGCTTTACGACAAGTGGTTCCTGAGCTACAATGTATTTATTAAAACATTCGCTCAGCAGGAACATGTACTCAGCTTTCTTGGCCCCTTAACTTTTTCTTAAGAGTAGTACTTGGAATCATCCTTATATCGTGAATACAATATAAAATAAAATAAACGGCAAGTCAATAATAAGTGTCCACATTTAAGTTAAATTCTTAATCAATATCAAGATAGGCGAGATCAGATTTGTCAAATAGTCATTATAATACCTCAGTAGGCTAGAGATGCGTACCGTGTAAAAATGCGTATTAAAAATACTTTATAAAAGTTTGTTTTGAAACACAACCTGACGGACCATTTGGAGTTTGATTTTATTTTGTGAAATAGCTGATAATAATGTTACATTTTAAAACCATTCAGCCTAGACCTGTGCGCGGGGAAAGGGACATCAGATAATTCTATATATTAAAGAAACTACTGTTTGTTATCCATCAATTCTGAGTTAACCACTTGACGGATTTTTATGAATATTTTTTTAAGAAATAACATTTTGTGTAGAAGTGAATGTCGAAACCATAATTTCCACTTTAAATGTTTTACATATTTGGTTTTAATTTTAAAAAGCCTCCAACCGACGCAAACATGATAAGTTTGTTTTTAAAGAACTTCTTTATATATAAATCTGTAAGCGAAATGTTTAAGTCAAAGATGTGGGAGTTTGGAAAATCGCATGATGATGGGAGGGGCCTCAAATTAAAGGTATTGGTCCCAGGGACTCGGGAAAAATAACAGTATACCTAAAATATAACCAGCAAACGATAAATGACGTAAAAATACCCCATACGAAAAGTATGGGAATTTTAAAATGTCTGCTTCTTTTACATTAAAACATGTGATTAATTGTCTACTTTGTTTATGAACTGGCATCATGTGTCACTAATTATACAGCTGTTTTGTTTTCCTCAGTATGGAAAGAGTAAAAATATCAGTTGAGACAGAATATTGGAGCAAGGTTGGGGCTATGGCTCCTTCAAGCCACTAGTCTTTATATATAATTCTGTAAGGGAAATGTTTAAATCAAAATTGAGGTAGTTTAGCAAATCGCAGGACGATGGGAGACGGCTCAAATTATAGGTCTCGATTCCAGGGACTCGGGAAAAATTTCAATATTTCTAAAAAGTCACTAGCAAACGAGAAATAACGTAAAACACCCCCATAAGAAAAGCATGGGTATTTAAAAACGTCTGCTTTGTTTACATTAAAACATGTGATTAAGTGTCTATTTTGTTCAGGCATGTAAAGAGTAAGACATCAGATAAGGCAGAGTATTGAAACGAGGTTAGGGACTATGGCTCCTTCAAGCCACTAGTTATATATAATTCTGTAAGCGAAACTTTTAAGTCAAAATTGTAGGAGTTTGGCAAATCGCAGGATGATGGGAGAGGGCTCAAATTAAAGGTGTTGATCCCAGGTAATCGGGAAAAATAGTAGTATTTACAAAATGTTACCAGCAAACTAGAAATAACGTAAAACATCCCCCATAATAAAAGCATTGGGTTTTAAAAACGTCTGCTTTGTTTACATTAAAACATGTGGGCATGTGTCTACTTTGTTTACGAACTGACACGTGATATAGTTGTATTTTCCTCAGCATGTTAAGAGAATAGATATCACGCGAGGCAGATCAAGATTGATGGGCTATTGTCCCATCAAGCCACTAGTTTATTATATATTTAATGATTTTGGATTGTATTGTGTTCTGTACCGCACGGGTCTAGTTCACAGGTATACCCGTGAGTGCGCGTGCGGTCTTTTGGAATTTTGAGACTCGTTGAGTAGGTAGCAAACATAAATAATTAGGGTCATTCTGGAATTTGGGGATTTTTACACTTGGTGATTTTGAAACTTGAAATTTTAAGAAAGGATTGGGCAAAAAATTCTGTCCGAGGCATACTTTCGTAGATATTTAGCAAAAACTTAAAAAAGTGGAAAAACTGTATTTTGCTACTACGCCAGTAGCACAGGTCTTTCGAAGCTGCAAACTTTGTTTCTTACTTGTGGCATAGGTCCTAATAGCATACTATAACATTTGAACTACATGACCTTTTGCACGGACGGGTGTTTTTTTTGGACTGGACTATTTTGAGAATATTATTATAGTTTAGGGAGGTAATAATATAGTTCCATCGATTTGAAACTGTCTGCCGTTTGCTCTTTCTCTTCCAGATACCAACGCAGGATACAGTATTTTAGTGTTTTCCAGCCACGCTGTATTTATCATTTCTGTCATAGTATTCCTCAAGCGAGGTTTTTAAAAACACGGGGCTCCCGAATTTCACTTCACTGATAGTTTTCCATCACCACTGGAGGCATGGTAAATATTGATTTAAAGGTACTGTAAAGTAATTTGAATCAGGAGTAGAACCCTTTAAACTATACCCTAAAGTGTAATTTGTTTAAATATTTCAATGAATTCAACATTTATTGTAAACATAATAATCTTTATCATGTTTACGTTTGATTTCAACAAATGACGGAAACGTTTGTCCGTCACGTTTGTCATGAGTTATACCAGAAGTGCGATATCAGTTTTGAGTTATGCCATTGAGTCATAACCATTGATTATAAATACTTTCAGGATTTATAGTCAATGGTTATGCTAAATCCTTTCACGAATGTGATGAAGTGGCAGGAAACTCTGAACCTGAGCTCACGATAACTTAGCCTTAACTTCCATAGAGGTGTACACTACTCCCATAAGAAAGTGACCTCTTTGATTCTTTCTTCTCTGTGGTATTAATTATACCTTACATGGCATATGGTATAATACGCATGCCGAATTTCAAGTTTAACTTCAAGTGGTTCCTGAGCTACTATTTATTTAATAAAAAAGTGCTCAATAGGTGCATGTACTCAGCTCTTTTGAGCCTTGGCTTTTTCTAAAGAGTAGTACTTGTCGTAACGTAAAAAAATATAAAAAGATAAACGGCAAATTAATAATAAGTGTCCGTATTTAAGTTAATTCTTAGTAAATTCATTTAACATAGTCGAATTTTAATGTAACATCCTTATAGAACAAAAGTGATCTATCATTGCTTTAAGTTTCTGTACCGGACGCGGTAGCTCAGAGGTAAAGTGCCTGACTAGTAAGTCAGACTGGCTGGTTCAATCCCGGTCCCGACCAACTCCTGTTAGATCATGAGCGGTCATCTCTGGCTTGCCCATGTGACTAATGCCGTTACGGTACCTCGCTGTATTTAGTTCACCTCACAGGTCAATAGCCTGTGACAGTACTAAATTTAATTTATAAGATAAGCCTACTGCATCAATTCTGCCTAATTGTGTAATGATCATCACTTAATAACTATAGTGGTCATATTGCTTGAAATCGAGTTAAGTCATTAATAACTATTTCTCAAGTTATGAATCCAAGTCAGTAGCTTGAGTATATCCAGTTAATAGAATATTTTACTGCTTCAGAACTGCGTTCTACCATTCTACTAACTGAATAAAGAGCAGTCTTATACTGCCATTTAATTTAAGGGCAATTTACAGATATGCCCTTGAAAATTAAGCACGATTCATTTAATTATTAATTTTCAAATAATCGTTTACATTAAATGAAACGTGAGATCTTTATGATTTCGTTTAAAAATGTACTTTACATAGTTATGTATTTTACTTAGTTAAGTAAAATGCAGTTTTCGTGTTCTACAGTTTTCCATGTAAGCGTAATATTTTAAATTTATAAACATTGGACTCACTCACTCATAATGGGGCCTACAATTAAGGGTTTTAAACAGGTGATTCCTAAATACCCCACGGGATATTTCACCTCCAATACCGGAACTGACAGTATAAAATAGCACATTTTTCAATTTATTTTATCTAACAGATATTAATTTAAGTAAATAAATTATAAGTTTGCAACCATTGTTATAGATTAACTTGATTAGCTCACTAATATTTGCATTAACGTAAAAAATAACCTAACTTTATTAGTTTATATATCCTGTAGATCTATGAACATTGTATTTGTGTACGCCAAGAATCGTAACTGCACGGTCCTACGCATCGCCAGAATTACGAAATCCTAGGACAGGCCATCGGACTGTTTGGAATCGGACGGAGATTGACATCGGATAATCCCTAAATCCCGGGATTGTTAATTAGGCTCGAGGTTGAAACTTCTACCTACGATCTACGATATCTAACGTGTTTCCATAAACTTTAGCTCACGTGACTCTATGAGGCCAGATTGCATTAATTTATGAATTTAACTTAAAAGTATTTTCAGGTTATTATATTATATTGTCTTACCAATATAAAAATCTATTAAATTAGTTATGCAAACCATTCTAATCAGGATCAAAATATGAATTCAACGACGTACTTCTCGTTGTATTTCACGTCTTAAAGTGAAATACATCCTGCAGGTTTGTAAAAAATCATTGACCTTATACTTCCATGGCTGAGGCGATTTTAATATAATTTATCCATCTTTGTTGAACTTATTTATATTTTAAAAGTGATTTATTCAACCCGTAAAGACGTGTTAAGAAGAAAAACAGCTAATTTCAGATCTGGTTGGAACATAACATTCTTAATTTAATATAACTTTTAAATCACGTACAACACGTTTATTTTAACCCATTACAAGAGTCACGAGACTTAATAGTAGAATGCGTGGAAAGTATTTAACGATAATAGATATTTATATTGTACAGTCAAGTGGAGAGTCACGCGCCGCGCCGCTGCGAAGTTACGCTACCCAAGGGTCGATGGCGATAGCGAATGGACCACATTACTTGTCTAGGCTACTAACCGTAGTCTACAGTACGATGGCTCTGCCCGCTTTTTACTTGTATTTTACTAGTTATTGAATCGCAGGGACTTATTACAACACAATATAAATGTTGGGTTACCGTTTGAGTAAGAACATAAATGATCTTGCTGATAAATTGTGTTTACTCTATTCGGTGTTTTAATTAAAAATCAAATGTGCCCTGTTCCAATTTTAATCTTACAGACTAATATAATCTTCTCGCAAATTAGATGATTTTAAAAATGTGAACAGCGATGTGATTTTACGCTGAGCTCTTTCCAACGACACCGAAAACATTAACATCGGTTAAAACTGAAGAAGTCCTGCTCACGAAGATAACCACTAGCACGTTAAATTAGCGTCACGGTATTTTTAAATTAATATGCATTAGAATAAAACTGATTTTCTTGTTGCGCCACATTCCAGCAGATTGTAAATATTTTTAATCGATTTATTCTCGTAATTTGTTTTTTAAGGTTATATTTAGAAGATGTAATTTCTCTGCTAACGGTCACAAAGTCGTCAATCCGCACGAAGGACGGATAGGCAGTTATCGTTAGTATATAATACATGTTTATTGAATCATCTTTGGTTGAGTGTAGGCTATATATACTTCTTGACTCTAATTACAATGACGTAAATTCAATTTTAGTTTATTAATTTAAACCTAATGCCTTTTTAAAACGGATGATTGACAGAATTCCAAAACTCAAGCATTAGCAGAGCCTTGCAATCTCAATCAAACCTCTGTGTCGAAGTTTTCAATCTGGCAACACTGCATGATGCCATAAGGTATGCATTCCAGAAAGAAAAAATACAGGACGACGCCTCAGTGGTACTAGACTAGATAGAAATATACGAGTGACGCTGTAAAGTAACATGTTTCAAATGAGTTCAGACTGTTAGGGAAGTAGTTAAAATCTTATTTTTTGGAATTTTAAGAATCTGACGTCAGCAATGTGTTACTAGAGAGCTTAAATGTAATATACTTTAATAAAATATTAATATACATGCCGATTAAGGCATGACGCCGCAGGGTGGTAGTTTAAAATGACGCCTGATAGATAGCTGGATTAGAATATATATATATATATGTATATATATGTATATATATATATATATATATCCGTGAATGCGATAACTTGAGTAAAAAACGTCCGATTACGATGAAATTTGGCTCACATGTGTAAAGTAACATTTATGCCTTTAAGTTCGAAAACCAGAAAAATTGGTCTATGGTAAGGGGGGTTTATGGGGGTTTTAAATTTTCCAAAAATCAGTTTTTTGAATTTTTCACCCTAACATTAAAACACTTAGTTTTGGTTTGGACCATGTTATAGAGCTTAAAAAACAAGCAATATAGTAATTTAAATTATTAACCTAGGTTAACTGGTTGCAGAGGAAATCCAAAAAAACCTACTCATAAAATCTCCTATGTTAATCTTATAGGAAAAAGGTTTTTTGCTTTTCCTCAGTTCATTTTAATGTAAACTTTACATTTTCTTTTACCAATAAGTTTAGCTCCACAAAACAATCATTTTGGTGTTTAAATTGTAATCCTACGTCCAACCGTTGCCAAGATATTCAAAGTGCTAAACACAGTACGTTGTCCAATGTTATTTATCCTTATGCAGAATGTTTAAAATTTGATATCTCGATTATTTATGAAGGTATATTGATGAAACTTGGTATGTGGATTCACCTAGTACTGGTATATTGATTTTGCACAACAAATTGATTTTTTGTTGATTATCCCTGTAGCAGCAAATCTGTATACTCAGCCTTAATGTTATTCTTATGGAGAATAAGTAAAGTTTCACATCTCCCTTAATTGTGATTATAAATTAATAAAACTTAGTATGTAGCTTCACCTGGTTGAATTATATTGATAATTGCAAAAAAAACACATTTCTTATCTTCCTTGTTGCAGCAAACCTGTGTACTCAGCTCTAAAAAATAAAATGCTATAGATCACTTATTTATTTATGTATTTTTATGAAACTTGGTAAGTGGCTTTATGTGGTAGTGAGAAACATATGCATGCATTGGAAATTCGCTGAGTACGCAGGTTTGCTGCGACAGGGGTATTATTCATATGGAGAATAATGAAAAGGGTATAATATCACTTATTTATGAATGAATATTGGTTAAATTTGGTATGAGGCTTCACCTTGTCTTATGTTTGTTTTCTTATTAATTCTTATGTTCTTTTCTTTTTATTACTTATTTACTTATGATTCTAAATTACTAACTCTTGACTAATTATCTGCTCGGATGTGCTCGGGAAATGTGGATATAAAAGTGACGCTATCGGATCTGTGGGCAATGGCTACCATGTGCTTAGCCTAGCTTGTCTTCACAATAATGAGTGTTGCTACCTACAAAATTCACTAGGCTATTTAAATATAGCTCACAAATGCTCTTACTTGACTTATCAATAAATATATTTCTACCTATGGTCTTCTTTGGTTTATTGTAGTGAGTAGAGTGTGTTTTGTATTTAATCTGGATATCAACAGAAGGTAGGTGTACAATTTTCTAAAAACGTCTTTTAACTATTTGAATGAAATACAAAGTACAGAGGAACAATATAATATTTATTTATCTAGTAATAACAATTATGCTTTAAAAAGTTATCCATCAAAGGGATTTACAAATAATCTACAATTCAGGGGAACAGTTACAGTGAGTGGCCTAGGCTAGAAGATGGATGGCAATAATACATGTAGGCTTAAGACTAAATGTTCATATTTTGATTCTAAATGGGGTTCTTGTATATATGAGGGCTCTTTTTCTCAGGGGGGAGGTATCGTGCTGACTTGAATAACGTTGAATTTATAGATGAAAGAATATTTAGTCCAATTAGGCTTATGCTGTTTACAAATTGCAACAATGAAAAAATTTTGGTGTTGTCCAAAAGGAAAGTCCAATGGTTTTCACTGAATTTACTGATTATTAAAATACTCAAATTAAATTTAGAAAAGATAGTTCAATGGTTAATAATATACTCTTGATGTTAATTTAACTTTCAGAACATTAGACTTGTTCTATTAAATGTCTGTATTCTTTCAAGTCCCTAATAGAATACACAATGGAAGTGGTTTACCAATCAGCTTACAATGTTCTTCGCTCAATACCAATTTTGGGGATAAAACAAAGAAAAGGGAGTGAATTTAAAATGGTATTATCTTGAGCAATGAGTCCCTAATAAATGAGCACTAAGCAATGCAAAACTTAGGCCATACTGGGTGAATTTAAATAGGAACTGTGTCCTGCACAGATTTTAGGTCTTAACACTATGGCATCTGGAATAAGAAGAAAGATCTAGCAGGGATGAGGTCTGGAAGCATGGTCCATTGTTGAAAGCACATGGTACACACAATTGTTAACACTGGTCACTGTAATTTAGATTCCTTAAGGACTATTTTTGAAAAGTATATTATATTAAATTTTAATTCTATTGCAATCCTCTCACATAAATTATATATAAAATATTATTATTAGCAACATATTAAATTAAGTGAGTAGGCTATTAGATGTGGATAGGCTGTGAATAATTATTGGTGATTAATTAATGAAATACACATTATTTTACAATTGCACAGATAAATAAACATTAAATACATATAGGGGAATGGTTTTCTGAGGAGTGGTGGTAAGGATGATTATTGTTGGGCATGAAAATAGGACGATTAATACAATAACACATTTAGGGGAAATTAATTAATTAACACATTGATAGGGAAACTTAAATATAAAATAACACATAATGGGAAAATTATCACTAAATAATGAATGGATGACGTGTAATACTATAATTATCTCCTCAGAAATCTGTATGATATGGAATTAAAGACAGATTTCGATCAAGTATGAAATGGAATACATGAATTATTTAGTATGAAACATATTTACAGCTAGTTATGAGGTACATTAAATGATTGATGTTGGTTGGTGATAATACACTTCTTATTCTAAATTTACATAAACATAGGAAGAATACATAAATGGGGAAATATGGGATGAGGGATTAGGATAGTTCATGACCGGACACAAGGGGAATTGGGATTAAGGGAACATTTAATATAACAATTGTTTATTGGTATGGGGATGAAATTCTTCGTTTGCATAACAACACTTTCGGTTTTTACATTGTTTATTACAAGGGCAAAATCACTGTTTATAATCATCGCATTTAATGAATAAATTGGTATTCAACACTGTTTTTGGGGAATAATCACACTGTTCACACTTGGGGAATATGGGAAGGGGTACGCACTCGCGGTTAAGGTTCATGACGATCTCCTCATTTAAAAGTTATTACACTTGATGATAAGATGATGATGAACTATTTACACTGTTTTTAAGAGTTTATGTTGTCCGGGTCTTCTTCACTATTTACAGTATCCTCTTCTACTATGGGTTCTATGTATCTTTTTAATGCAGATATGTGGTATGGTCCAAATAAGATGTCTTCGTTCTCTCTGGTTACATGAAAAGTAGATTTTCCTAATATTTGCTTAATGATGAATGGTCCTTCGTAAACCTCGAAAAGTTTTGCAGTTTCTCCATAAATAGCTCGGGAGAGGGGATGTGATTTGATTAGCACTTTATCATTTATCTTTAATGTTTGTGGTTTTCGATTCTGATTTAATTTTGCTGATCTTTTAATTCGTTTGGCATCTAACCTGCGTTTAGCGATGAGTAACTTCTGTTCTATTGGAGTGTCGATTATGAATGGATTTTCAGACAAATATTTTTCCCAAAAGCGGTGATCTCGAACACCGAATTGTAGTTCGTTAGGAGTGAATCCGGTCGATTCATGATATAATTCATTGAGACATGCGTTAATATCAGGAATATATTTCGCCCACTTCTTGTGTTGACGGGAGCAATAGGTGCGTAAACATCTCTTAATTTCTCGAATAGGTCTCTCGGCAAGGTTGTAGCATGGGTGGTACACTGGATTGAAAATTAATTCGATATTATTCTGCTCCATCTTCTGGATGTATTCTCCGCTCTTGAATTGTGTTCCATTATCAGATTGGATTCTTTTAGGGTATCCATAATTTGGGAAGTGTGTTGAGTAAATAGCTTATTTAATATTGTTTTAGTGGTGGCTTTTTGCATAGGGTATAACTTGATGAATTTGGTGAAGATATCGATGACAATAAGTACATATTTAACGTTTGACACACTGGTAGGAAGAGGTCCGATGACATAAACGGCTAGCTGTTCATTCTTTCCTGTACATAGCACTCCTTTCGCTGTGGCCACCAGCGGTCGGTTGCTGATCTTACATTTCTGGCAGGTATCGCACGTAGATAAATGTTTCCTTATGGTTCGATTCATGTTTCGAAATATGAAGGTTTCTTGTAATAACTGAAAGCATTTCTTAGCTCCGCAATGTAGGTAGAATAGATGACATTCCCATTTGAGGTCTTGAATCATGCAATGAGGTACAGCAATTAACCATTTATTTTTCAATTTTTGATAAAGGGTATTGTTATGAATGCGGAAATTATTTGATAACTTTTGTGCGACTTCTGAATCTGGTTGTTTTTCTAATGTTTCAATTATGGGTTGGAGTTTAGTGTCTTCTCGCTGGAGTTGGGGTAAGTTTCGTAGTGCGCTCTTTAGATTTTGATCGGGGATATTCTCAATGTAATGAATAGTTAATTCCTTTGGATTGTTGTATGAAATAGCGGATTGATCGATGGAGATGCGACTTAGCGTGTCTGCAGTGATGTTATCTGTACCTTTACAGTGGACAATTTTTAAGTTATATTCCTGTATGGTGAGTATCCATCTGGCCAATCGATTATTTAATAATCGGCACGTTTTTAAGAAGGTGAGTGCATGGTTTTCTGTGATGATGGTTAATTTCGTTCCCAGGACAATGTATCGAGACTTTTGTAGACAATAAATGATGGCAAGGAGTTCCTTTTCAGTGGTGGTGTACCTTTGTTCGACTGGTTGTAACGTTCTCGACATAAACATTATGGCAGCTTTCTCACCATTTTCTCGTAATTGATATAAATGTCCGCCTATTGCATAGTCAGAAGCATCAGTTTGTAAGAAGAATTCTTTAGATGGGTCTGGATGTTTTAAGACGTTGGTTTCCAGAAATAGTTGTTTAATCTTCAGAAAGGTGACATCATCTTCATTAGTCCAGATAAATTTGTTTTTCTTTGAAGTTAATCGCATCAATGGTTGTGTGGTTGCAGAGAATTTATCTATGAATTTATTATAGTAATTTATGCTGCCAAGGAAAGCTTTAAGTTGAGTTCTGTTTTTTGGTGTAGGGAAATTTAGTATTGGTTCTACTTTGCTCTGGTCCATGTGGAGTCCATCGTTAGTTAAGGTGTACCCTAGGAATGGCACTGAATTTTGGCAAAACTTTGATTTGTTGAATCGAATGGTCATGTTGGCTTCTTCTAATTTGCTGAATATGTACTCTAAATGTTTCATGTGAGACTCGAAATCGGGTTAAATTATACAGATGTCGTCAACGTAGATTGCGGTAAAATTCTCAGCTTCTGAATCGAATACATTGTCTAGCGCTCGAACTAAAGCAGCTTGTGACGTAGGGATACCAAATGGTGTTACAGTGTACTGGTATATCTTGCCTCTGAATTGGAATGCCGTATATTGTTTGGAATTTTCAGTTAATGGTATTTGCCAATACGATGCGGTCAGGTCGATACTACTTATAAATTTTGCATTTTTGCATTTTCCGAGGATCTCATTTACGCTTCTATTACATTCAAAATCAGGTATGATAATTTTGTTTGCTTTTCGGGCGTCAAGGCATAGTCGTATTTCTCTCGTTTTCTTAATAACTGGAATTATCGGGTTAATAAAAGTGCTTTTACTCCTCTCAATTACACCTAAGGATTCCATTCTGTTGATCTCTTGTTGTACTGCATCTTGATATTGTTGTGGTACAGGATAAGTTGTGCTTTTAAAATGTTGTGGATTGTCTACTCGTAACTCGTGAGAATATTTATTGCATATGCCTGGTTGTTCGGAGAAAACATGTTTGTACTTATTTAATAGCTGACTTAAAATTGTTTGTTCTTCTTTCTTGATGTAATCATTTGATGCTAAAGATGTATTAATTTCTTCTTGTGTCAACGTGCTGTCGTTTAGTGGATTTGTTTGTAACTCATTGAAGTTGTGTGCTGTGCTATCATATTTATCATATATTAAATCATCATTGTACTCATCGTACATCATATTATCAAAATTATTATTCATATTATTATTTGGCCTATGGCTATTATTAATTATTATTTAACATAACTGTCCTTCATGATGACACATATTAAACTTCATTGTAACATTATCATTATTGATTTTCATATTTATTTCATTTGTGTTAAAATTCAAATCCATTTTGAGAGCAGATAGAACATCGACTCCGAGAATTATAGGTTTTATTAAGTGTGGTACTATCAAATATTCAGTTAACATCGTATGTTTACCAATGGTAATGGGAACATATATTGTACGGGAAACACGTTTAGATTTTTCTCCCAACAGCTGTCTTGATAACGGTATTATTCACTGGTAATTCTTCAAATTGTTGTAGTTTTATCTTATTTTCATTAAACCAAGCTTCCGCTATACAAGTTACTGAAGAACCAGAATCGATTAAGGCACTAGTGCTGATATTATTTAATGTTATATTGATTTCTGGACAGTTAATTTGTGTATAGTTTGAATTGACATCATTTTCGTATTCATCTTCTAAGAGGAAATTTTTATCACATATTATATTGTTAGTCTGCATGAGATTTATAGAATGGTTAATAGTTTGACCGAGGATATTGTAAGTATTGTATTCAATGGGTGATCACTAGACAACATAACCCTTTCTCGGCCGTGGTTTACAGCGCCGAGTCGTTTCCCTGTCTCGTTGGAGACGGTGAGGAACGTGGACTAGCATTATTGTTACTTGAGTGAGGGCTCATCGGAGGTGTAGTCGGTGCATTAGGCGGATTAGGATTTTGCCTAAATATCGCACAGAGTTGGTTCTGTTCGTTGGTAGGGTGGTTGCGATCGTGTTTGTAATTTTGATCATAATTCCTGTGATGATATTGTTCACGCTGATATGGTTTGTTGTCATGATGGCTTCTATGATATTGTTGGTGGTTGTTACCATTATTATTCCGATAATTTTGTTGGTTTCGGTATGAAGAGTTGTTTGGAGTATATTTGTTTTGCTGGTAGCTATGGTGCGTGTTCATTTTTGGTTGATAGGCTCGTTGGTTGGCATACCTATCGTTGTAATTTTGTTGGTTTTGAGTCTTCGGGCTGGCTGGTCTGCTGCTTTGTTGGTTGTTATGGCTCCTAGCTTTCTTTGGTCCGTCCTTGATGTCTTCCTTTTGTTATAACCTCTCCATCGCTCGGGATCGTGGTGATGTTTTGGACACTAATACTGTCTTGTATTATTGAGTCAAATCGCTCTGCCATGAGGGTAACTATCTCCTCTTCACTCAGACTAGGCGTCATCGACTGTAGTAACAATACTCGTTCTGTTAAGTATTCCGTCCGGCTCAACGTCCCGTTAGGTCTATATTTCTCAGACTCGATTTTAGCTTTGATTCCGCGTTGGACTGCCTGACTCAAGTATTTTAATTCAAATTCTTTCGCAAATCGTTCCCAATCGGTGATCTCAGTTTTTATTAGTTGTAACCATCGGGATGCAGGTCCTTCAAATGATGTTTTTAGCAGGTCTTTTAAATACTCAGTTGAATCGCAACATTGGTTTCGTTCGATGCCTCGTTCATAGTATCGTCTTAATTTATGTAGGTACTCATTTGGGTTGCCGCTACGTCCATTAAAGTTTGGCATTAGTCGGGCATTAGCTTCGCTACCATTGCAGATTACTTTAATTTGTCCTGTCATTCCGCTTAGTTGATTGGATTGTTTCAGGTTGGTTACTTCGGCTTCACACTTATTTAGGTTTTGGTTCAAGGTTTGGATTTCGAGTTGTTGTGCTTCAATTAGTTTTGTCTGCAGTGTAATTTTGGGTATGACTTCATTTTGTAGTGCCGTTAAGTTTGTTTTAGAATTACGCTCATTATCCAGTTGTGTTTTGGTTGTTAGTTCTTCTATTTTCTGATCAAAATTTTGCTTATGTTCTTCATGTTGAGATTTGACAGTAGAGATGATATTATCCTGACATTGTTTGTTTTCGAGTTCAGAAGCGATTTGTTGTTGTGAAATGCTGTCTATTACAAACTGTCTCATTTGAGTCTGGGAGTTTTCAATTCTGAGCATGAGTTTATCATTTAATTTAGCGGTTTCTTCGGCTTGGGTATTTTGTGTGAGTTCAATGGCGTTAATTTCTAGTCTAATTTCAATTTGGTTTTCTCTAGTTTCTTGCATTTGTGATTCAAAAGCGTTCCTACAGGCTTGAATTTCTTGCTGGGTTTCATTGGTTTTATCGTTGAAGATTTTGGTTAGATCAGCTTTTGTTTGATTGATCTGCTGTTGAAAACTTGCATTGATTGTTTGGATTTCAGATTTTGGTTCAGATTCGATTTTAGCACTAGATTGTTCAATTTTCGTATTAGTTTGTTCAATTTTCGTATTAGTTTGTTCGATCTTCGTATTTATTGATTGCTCAATTTTATTTCCTAAATTGGTCATTAGGGTAACTAGCATATTTATGTCGATTGCGGGTGTTGGTGTAATCGGATTAACAGTATTCAATTCGCTAATCGTATCGCCCGTGTGCGTGTCGGTCATCGGACGCAATGAATGGGTAAGCGCCGACTCAGTGGATGGATTGCCGGTACTCTCTCATTCATTTAAATCAATGGATACGGTTCGGGAATCTTCAGGTATGTCCGTCAGCGTTCGGGTCGGTCGACTGGAATTACTTCGTTCAGGTGACGTGTGAGTAAGTTTATCGTCTACGGGCAGACTGAGGGAGAAATCTTGCGTCGAGGCTGCGAGATCGGCGCTCTCTGATTGGCTGATGGGGTCCGTGTATGCTTGGCGGTCGGTGATCTTAAATGCTTCTTCTTGGTTTTGTCCAACATGGCGGCTGCTCGATTCGTCGTCACTCGACATAGCGTCTAGTACCGGGTAGTTGCGTGTCTTTCGTAAATTATACTTGTTTTCGGCCATTGTGTGTTCGTTTTAGTTATAACGTGCGAGATTATTAAATATGCGATAAAGTTATACACAGTTATTATTGGTGGGGAGGGGAACAATTACGGGAAATTAATATTAAATCTGACAATCTTATTCTAGGCTTATTCTAGTTGAGGATTGCAATATTTATCACTCGTTATTCAAGCCAGTACGTTGGGTCGCCAAATTCTTATGTTTGTTTTCTTATTAATTCTTATGTTCTTTTCTTTTTATTACTTATTTACTTATGATTCTAAATTACTAACTCTTGACTAATTATCTGCTCGGATGTGCTCGGGAAATGTGGATATAAAAGTGACGCTATCGGATCTGTGGGCAATGGCTACCATGTGCTTAGCCTAGCTTGTCTTCACAATAATGAGTGTTGCTACCTACAAAATTCACTAGGCTATTTAAATATAGCTCACAAATGCTCTTACTTGACTTATCAATAAATATATTTCTACCTATGGTCTTCTTTGGTTTATTGTAGTGAGTAGAATGTGTTTTGTATTTAATCTGGATATCAACAGAAGGTAGGTGTACAATTTTCTAAAAATGTCTTTTAACTATTTGAATGAAATACAAAGTACAGAGGAACAATATAATATTTATTTATCTAGTAATAACAATTATGCTTTAAAAAGTTATCCATCAAAGGGATTTACAAATAATCTACAATTCAGGGGAACAGTTACAGTGAGTGGCCTAGGCTAGAAGATGGATGGCAATAATACATGTAGGCTTAAGACTAAATGTTCATATTTTGATTCTAAATGGGGTTCTTGTATATATGAGGGCTCTTTTTCTCAGGGGGGAGGTATCGTGCTGACTTGAATAATGTTGAATTTATAGATGAAAGAATATTTAGTCCAATTAGGCTTATGCTGTTTACAAATTGCAACAATGAAAAAATTTTGGTGTTGTCCAAAAGGAAAGTCCAATGGTTTTAACTGAATTTACTGATTATTAAAACACTCAAATTAAATTTAGAAAAGATAGTTCAATGATTAATAATATACTCTTGATGTTAATTTAACTTTCAGAACATTAGACTTGTTCTATTAAATGTCTGTATTCTTTCAAGTCCCTAATAGAATACACAATGGAAGTGGTTTACCAATCAGCTTACAATGTTCTTCGCTCAATACCAATTTTGGGGATAAAACAAAGAAAAGGGAGTGAATTTAAAATGGTATTATATTGAGCAATGAGTCCCTAATAAATGAGCACTAAGCAATGCAAAACTTAGGCCATACTGGGTGAATTTAAATAGGAACTGTGTCCTGCACAGATTTTAGGTCTTAACACTATGGCATCTGGAACAAGAAGAAAGATCTAGCAGGGATGAGGTCTGGAAGCATGGTCCATTGTTGAAAGCACATGGTACACACAATTGTTAACACTGGTCACTGTAATTTAGATTCCTTAAGGACTATTTTTGAAAAGTATATTATATTAAATTTTAATTCTATTGCAATCCTCCCACATAAATTATATCTAAAATATTATTATTAGCAACATATTAAATTAAGTGAGTAGGCTATTAGATGTGGATAGGCTGTGAATAATTATTGGTGATTAATTAATGAAATACACATTATTTTACAATTGCACAGATAAATAAACATTAAATACATAGAGGGGAATGGTTTTCTGAGGAGTGGTGGTAAGGATGATTATTATTGGGCATGAACATAGGACAATTAATACAATAACACATTTAGGGGAAATTAATTAATTAACACATTGATAGGGAAACTTAAATATAAAATAACACATAATGGGAAAATTATCACTAAATAATGAATGGATGACATGTAATACTATACTTGTTGAGTTATATTGATATTTGAAACCCCATATTTTGTGTTCCTTGTTGCAGCTAACCTGCTTACTCAGCCCCCGTGTAATTCTTATGGAGAATAATTAAAATATTATGTGTTGCCTATTTATTAATGAATATTGATAAAACTTGGTATGTGGCTTCATCTAGTTGAATTCTATTTATATTTGCATAAAAACCAGTTTGTTGTGTTCCTTCCTTCAGCAAACCTACGTACTCATTCCCAATGTTATTGTTATAGAGAATAATTAAAATTGTATATATCGCTTTTTTGTGAAATTATTTTAATGAAACTTGGTATGCAGCTCAATTTGGTATTAAGACATATCTTATGCATTGGAAATTCGCTGAGTACGCAGGTCTGCTGTGACGGGGGTATTTATGAAACAATGAGTATTTTCATGTCAAACTGCTGAAGCAGTGGCTGTTCCCACAGGAATTGTGGGGACGTCAGGACATACCCTGCTAAAGCGGGGCTGTCCTGCCAAAATCGGGATGTCTGGTCACCTTATGGGGCAGAGGTAAGATAACATTATTACTGTAGTTCAACTTAAAAGAACATACTGTATTTTACTTATAATTTAATTATCATGGGATAACAGTTTATCGAATTGCAATAATATAAATCTTTTTTTACCACACTACAATGTTATCAGCTGTTTTTAGAACGTCATTTAAAAGGTAAACGAAGTGACTGCGTACACGTCCAATGTAAGGGCAAATTCACTACGCTACCGCTTAGGTTAGGTTGGGTTAGGTTACGTTACGTTATGTTACGTTAGTTTAGGATAGGTTAGGTTACGTTAGGTTAGGTTAGGAGGTTTTCTGGCTCTCAATTTGTTTTAAAAATCACAGGAAAAGTAACGTACGGTGCATAATTGGGAACGGACGTGAACAGTAGCGGTTCACGTCGGACGTGTACGTAGCCACTGCCAAAGGTAAAAGTAGCCGTCTGTGGCCCAAGGGCCGAATATCAGCTGATAGCAACCATAGCAATAATTTTTTTTTTTTTTGTAACATTTTTATTTACAATCTGTTCAGCAGAAAGAACAATAAGTAAATATTATAAAATTAAATCACATGAGTTAGAAACAAACCAGTGTTCGCACTAACATAGGGAAAACATAGTTTTCACTGGAATCGAGTACTGAGATCAAGAATGTGGTGTCTCTGAAGGCGAAATGTAGATTGACTGTTGTCTAATAGATTGACTGCAAGGTGGTTAGGATGCACTTCTAGTTTTGTTTGATGTTTTTTGCTGTACCTCGTAATTTCTTCTTTCACAGTTAGAATTTTGGTGTCATTATGGATTACTCTGTTTGTGATAAACCATGGAGCTTGTAGAATCATCCTTAAGGTCTTTGACTGATATCTCTGTATGATCTCAATGTTATAATTAGATGCAGTTCCCCATAACTGTATTCCATATGTCCACACAGGTTTTAGAATAATTTTATACAAGAGTAATTTGTTTTCACAGGATAATTTTGAACGATTGCCAAGAAGCCAAGCCAATTTTCTAGTTTTTAGATTAAGTTGTAATCTTTTATTCCAAACATGTGTGCGCCACGTGAGGCGCCTATCTAAGTAGATTCCAAGATACTTTACTTCGTCCGCTTGAGGCAGTGCAACGTTATTTAACGTTACAGCAGGGCAAGTGGGAGTTCTCATAGTAAAAGTAACATGGAGAGATTTGTTTTCGTTTACTTTTATCTTCCAGTCGGAAAGCCACTGAGATATATCGTCTAATGCTGTTTGTAAGTTTGAGGATGCCTGTACAGGATCAAGATCTGAGGATAAAAGTGCGGTATCATCCGCAAACGTCGCAACAGTGATTCTTGGCGTTTGAGGAAGGTCATATGTAAACAAAATATATAGTACAGGTCCAAGAACGCTGCCTTGGGGTACCCCAGACTCAATTCCATGTAGATCAGTGGTGTAATCTTCATATTTGATTTGAAAATACCTGTTAGAGAGGTAGGATTTTATAACTCCAAAGTAAGTATGAGGCAGTAAAGATTTTATCTTAAATAACAGACCAGCATGCCAAACCTTGTCAAAGGCCTGTGCCACATCTAAGAATGCAGCTGAACAGAACCTTTTATTTTCAAGATCTTCTTTAATTACATTAGATATCCTGTGAATTTGCTCTACAGTGGAGTGCCTGCGTTGAAAACCAAATTGATGAGATGGTACAATGTCATTTTGATCTATTAATAATTGAAGCCGTTGTAAAAAGAGTTTCTCAAAAACCTTGGAGATGACTGGCAGGAGACTGATAGGGCGATAAGACGAAACTTGTTGTAAAGGTTTGCCCGGTTTTGGAATTACAACAATCTGAGAGACTTTCCACTGCGATGGAAAATATTCTAATCGCAAAATTGCATTGAAAATTACAGTGAGTAATACCATACCTTTCCTTGGCAATTCTTTCAATACTGTTCCAGTGATTAAATCATATCCTGGGGCTTTTTTGGCATTTAAATCATATTTTATAACTTTATTGACATCAGTTAGAGTAAATGGCCTGATTGGCATATCTAGTTGATTTGGAGAATCATTGAATTCAAGAATGTCCTCTTCTATGTTGGAGTTCAAATTATGTGGCTTGAAAACCTCTTTAAAATATGAATCAAAGGTTTCAGCCTTATCTTTACAGTCTTTCGCCCAAGTACCATCGTTTTTTAATATCGGAGGAATACATATTTGGGGGCGTTTCAAATACTTTGTCGCTTTCCAAAGAGAGTAATCACTTGCTTCAGTTGGCGAAAGCTTTGATGTATATTCCTAAAACCTCTCGTTTTTAATATTTTTGAGCAATCTTTTTAGTTGTTGTGCGGCCCGATTCAGATTATTTTTGTCCCTTTGCATCCTTGAATTTTGCCATATCCTGCGAAATCGACGTTTTTCCGCAATTTTTCTATTTATCTCCACCGGATATTTCATTTGAGGAACGATTTCTCTTGTACAGATCGAAGTTGCTCGCCAAGCAGAATTTTGAATTACATTATTTAAGTGTTCAACGGCGGTGTCCAGGTCCTCCGGGGATTTAAGAGGGATTCTTAGGTTGATGTTTTGATCAATAAGCTCACGAAAATGACCCCAATCAGTATCTTTATTGCATAGTAAGGGAGGAGCTGGTCTCAAAATAACAGACGAAGCCAGCGTTAAAATAACAGGCGAGTGGTCAGAAGAAAGATCGAGGGATTGTTCTACATGTAAATTATTCCTGGGTAAACACTTTGTTACAAAGAAGTCTAGAAGATCAGGAATCTTTTGTCGGTCAGAGGGCCAGTAGGTTGGTTCACCTGTTGATAGGTAATCAAGGTTTTTTTTGTGAAGAGAACGTAAAAGCTGGCACCCCTAGGATTCGTTAGACGGGATCCCCACGTAGGATGCTTGGCATTATAATCACCACCAGAAATAAATCTACAACCTAAGGTGGAAAAGAAATCGTTGAACTGCTGGTGAGTTATGTTGTGCCTGGGTGGACAGTAAACAGCACTAATAGAGAGTGGGCCTGTGGGAAAATCTACTACAACAGAGGTGCCTTGAATATAGTCAAACTGGTATTTTGGTAGTTCGTGATGTTTAATATGACTTTTAATTAAAACGGCACTACCAGCATGAGCTCTATTGTCAGGGTGATTAGTGGTATACAAGGTGAAACAAGAATTTCTGAAAAAACTCAAATCTGTAAAATGCGTTTCAGAAACGAGAACAATATCCAAATTATGTTTAGCAATAAACAGTTTTAATTCTTGGCAATGTTGTGCTAAACCGTTGGCATTCCATAAGGCTATTTTTAGGAATCGATTCATGAATTAGTTGAGCTTTTGGAGAACAGTGGTAAGTAGGTTTAGCAAAGCACCTATCTGTTGAGATTGTTGCATGAAAAGTTTCTCAAACCTATCAAAAAATGTTGTTATTGTTTGTGTTAAGTTATAATTTGAGGCTACATCACGGTTTGAGTTATCTGTTGTGTGCATATCAGCAGCACTAGAAGGATTAGATACATCATTATTACTTACTTCAGCATTACTGGTTGCTGCAGCATAGGACAACCCCGGTCGACGATAACTGGGAGATGTAGGCCGTTCTTTCGGAATGATGGTTTTTTTCCCTCAATGGAGGAAATGTGCGGCTTTGGATATCCTTAAAAACGGCACATCCCTTATAATTCGCCGGGTGATCCCCCTCACACAAGGCACACACTGCAGGACTAGAATTGTCCTTTGTACATTTGGTAGTTTCGTGATCCTTTCCACATTTGACACATCGAAAGGGATGTCTACAGTAGCTTTTCGTATGTCCATACTGCTGACATCGCTTGCATTGAACAATATCCTTCTTCTTATAAGGGGCCTCAAAGGTTACCTTAGCATGCAACAAATATTGTACAGCGAAGATATCCTTATTGTTAGAACTTGGCTCCAGATCTATGAAAAACATGGATAGTGGTTGTTTAGTTGATTTATGAAGAACATTGGTAATATTCCTTACGGAGTGACCTAGTTGACTTAGAGCCTCCTTCACATCGTCCGTGTCAACGAAGTAGTGCATATGTTTCAAAACTACCCTGTAAGCATGATCCTGTTTGAGTTGATACGTATGAAAACTAATATTAACTTCATTTAGTTTTTTAACAAGTTTCCTATAAATATCAGCAGAATTAGGGAGAACTTTCACTGAGTTTTGATTTATGCATTTATAAGTAAAATCGCCAGTTGCAACAACTAACCCAAATGATCGGATCATGGCTGGAACGTTACCTACATTAGGTATAAATATAGGAGGAGGCTTCGGTTCTCTATTTTGGACGATTTGGACATCGTCCTCCATGTCTTCATTTACTGAGTTTAGGACCTCAAAACCGTTTTGGGTCTCGATAACACTCGATGGACAAGGATCTTGTTTGGACTTTTTTTGTCCTCTAGTGGATAACTCTCCGAGAGTCTTACGTTTAGGAATAGTTTGCCAGTTATATGTACTGGCTGCGTCGGTCGTTGCTGAGAAGGAAGGCCGGTTGATGTCCTCAGTTCGTCCTTCCAATGCAGAACTGTCTTCAATTGCATAATTATGCTCTTTAAGATGAACAGAGGTACTAAGCTGATTAGCACCTTCTGCTGTGTTTTAGTTTATCATATTATTTACCAGTGTCTATAGGGTAAACACAAACAAACCAAGTAGGTTATGAATGCAATAAATTGTGATTAAATCTTCTACATTTGATCACCACGACACGAAAACTATTGTAAATAACAAAAGAAACTGTTTTCAACAAATTGCAATTAGACTTACACAAAATTAATAGTTTGAGTCAATTCTGTTCTTTTTTGTATTCTGGTTATTTGTCACCTGATTACTTATTGTTTTTACTGTTTTCCCAAACACATATGTTATTGTTTACATTCATTTTGGTCTGTCTAGATGATTTCGTTTTGTTAGATATGAATAAACACCAAAGAAACATTTTCACATTTCTTTTCATTATTAACCCATTGGATTGGCTTACCTTAAATTTACCACCTGACAAACCATTCAGTTTCCTAAGAAAAATTACATAAATGTAGACTTTTACTAAAACTGTCACTATGGCAACAATTATTGCTCAAGTTACTTAATTTTGCACTAATCTTTAGGGAAATAAATTATGTACAAGAAGAAAATACTTTTGACAGCATTAATGTACGGTAAATATTATATATATATATATATATAATAAACAAATTTAAAAGGAGTTACATGTAAAAAACAAAAAAATAATGTTTGAGCCCAACAACTATTATGTACTTGTAGGTTATTAATTACTTTACATGAAAATAAAAAATTGTAGTGATACACATTTGACCTAGATGTAAAATATTTTTCTGAAATTTGACTAAGTTTCCCCAAGTATGGGCATATGCATAAAAAATACATACAAACAAAAATGAAAACAACAAATAAATAAAAAAATAAAAAAAATAATAAAATACCCCCGTCGCAGCAAACCTGCTTACTCAGCAAATTTCCAATGTATAATATATGTCTTAATACCACATAAAGCCGCAAACCAAGTTTCATAAAAATATATTCACATATAAGCGATTTTAATTATTCTCCATAAGAATAACATTGGTAATGAGTACGTAGGTTTGCTGAAACAAGGAACAGAAACAATTGGTTTTTTTGCAAATATAAATAGAATTTAATAAAGGCGAAGCCACATACTAAGTTTCATCAATATTCAATCATAAATAAGCGCTATATAACATTCTAGTTATTCTCCATAATAACATGGGGGTTGAGAAAGCAGGTTTGCTGCAACAAGGAACAGAAAAATGGGGTTTTATATAATTATCAATATAACTCAACCAAGTGAAGCTACATACCAAGTTTTATTAATTTATGTTCTTAATTAAGGGAGTCATTACACTTTACTTATTCTCCATAAGAATAACATGGGGGCTGAGTACGCAGGTTTGCTGCTACGGGAATAATCAACAAAAAATCAATTTTGTGTGCAAATATCAATATACCAGTACTACGTGAAGCCACATACCAAGTTTCATCAACATACATTCATAAATAATCGAGATATCAAATTTTATTTATTCTCCATAAGGATAACATTGGACAACGTACTGTGTTTAGCACTTTGAATATCTCTGCAACGGTTAGGCGTAGAATCACAATTTAAACACCAAAATGATTGTATTGTGGAACTGAACAGATTGGTAAAAGCAAATGTGAAGTTTACATTAAAATAAAGTGAGGAAAAGCCAAAAACCTTTTTCCCATAAGATTAACATGGGAGATTTTATGAGCAGGTTTTTTTGGACTTTCTCCGCAACCACTTAACCTAGGTTAATAATTCAAAATACTAAATTATTTGTTTTTTTAAGCTCTATAACATGGTCAAAACCAAAATTAAGTTTTTTGAAAATTGTAGGGTGAAAAATGCAAAAAACTGATTTTTGGAAAATTTAAAACCCCCATAAACCCCCCTTCCCATGGTCCGATTTTTCTGGTTTTCGAACTTAAAGTCATGAATGTCATTTTATACATTTGAGCCAAATTTCATCAAAATCGGACGTTTTTTACTCAAGTTATCGTGTTAACGGACACATATATAGATATATATATATATAGATATATATATACATATATATAAATTTGAACGAATAGTGTTTTTGGCATCTGGGGACCTCAAAACAAAAAGTTATCATGGTCTCGGGCTTAAGTCTTACCATGAGACCTACGGTAATAGCTTCTTCCCTATAGGGGAAATTCGCTAAAACTTGCAATCTCGAGTATACTTGGGGTTGCACGTCCGGGCTACTTTCGGCGGCCACGAGTATACTCGGGGTTGTGAGCCAATGGGTTAAGCTAGCTGTTATTAGCCCGTCAAAAATAATGGGCTTAAAAACTAATGAAAAACTGTTCATTACTACCTAAGTTTAGTGGCTTCAAAACTTCTCTTAAAAATCTATATTTAAAACGCTAATTTTGAAATGCATGGAGTCAAATAGGAAAACCATGGTGCAAAATTAAAAGGCGTTATTGTGGCAAAGCTGTAATATACAGGGTGTCTCATATAAGGTGTCTCAAACCAATTGCAGACGAACCACTTGACCTATAAGGATGAAATAAAATTATTTCCCACTAAATCGACCCCAAGGAGTATCGTAAAATTACTATTAACTTGTTTAAAATACAGAGTGTACCAAAACTTGAGGGTCACTAGTTTGAATCTCGAAATTTTCAAATGTAAACATACGTCATGTCATACACCATTTTAAAGCCTTTTAACAGACATACATTTTGGTGGAAACAGAAGTGACTTTTCCTTATCAGTTTTAAAATGGCGGCCATTTTTGCGGGAAATATTAACATTTTTGGAATATCCTGTATCTGCTAAACCCATAGAACTGTATTAATACACCTGGAACGCTCGGGCTGTGTCAAGAAATCGGTCTTTATCCCCACCCCTTCTTAGGCACTCACGGCCGCTCAGTGGATTTCAGCATTGTGCACCCTATTGTTTACACGCTTTTTCGCCTCTCCATATTCATGTAATTACAATAAAGTGTATATATTATTGATCTGCATGAACTACGGAATCTAACAGTATAAACTTCTTGTAGTTTGGTAATTTAATTTATTTGTAGTAATGAAAACTATTTAGTGTTTTAAAAGTGTGACACGAAAAAGTCTCTAAGCGTAAACTTTTTTTGTTTTGGGGTTGAAAAGAAAATTCCAGCGGAAAAGTTGTAGATAATTAGTTGATCCACAATTTTTATCCCAAACTTTTTTTCATAAGTTGATTTATTTGTTCTGTAAATAAGGTATTAACGTTTCCCACGCTCAAACCAATTCGCGCCGCACTCATTCCAGCTAACTGACGCGACACTTTGCTATACAACACGAATTTGATTGTATTAACAAGCTGAACTATGACTTATTATTTTACAGGCAGTAAGTGGTCTATGGTAGCCACTCTTGTTTTTATTTTGGAAATAGATATTTGTTTCATTGCCACTGTTTTGTATTAAATAATCTGAATCACAAGTGGAACCAACATATACGGTAGCATGTAAAATGACACAGGGAACAGGTTAATATTCAAAATTAATTTGAAACCCAATTTTAAACGATATTTTATTACAATATAAGACTATACAGTTGCTCTGAGACATCTTAAGTGTGATTAAATAAAATTAACTTATGTGATTAAATAAAAATCTAATGCATCAGCAACTCCACTACTTAAAGTTTGGACAGCTAGTTTTACATTCATCTTTTTATTTTCATAGTTCACGTGTTTGTTTGTAAATTTATTGGCAAACTTGTAGCCTTCCAAGTTCTGTACATGATTAAGTAATTGTATGTATTTATACTCAACTACACCATTTTCAGTCTGAATAACCTTCTTATCAGCCAAAGTGTTTCTACTAAGTTTAACCGTATGACAAGCGTCAAGGATAACATAAATGTTATGTTTAACTGTAGGCGATACAAACCAAGGCTTATGAGGAAATGTACATTCCAGCTTATTAAGAGCGCTAACATTAGTTGTAGGACCATCGCAAGTTACACTGTGCACATTGACATGGACTTCATTAAGTTTTAGAATTAAAAAATTAATTAGCTGGCCCTTCCTTCCGAAGAAAACTATTTGTTATTATAAGATAGTTACAAAATTATGAAAAATAGGATATCATGGAATAAAGGTTTCCGGCGCGGGACAGCAACGCGACGCGACGGCGGCCCGGCGGTGGCGATATCAAAAGCGAACGTTTGCTCTTTAAATATGAGAAAACTATAGACTGTACAAACAAATGTTTCAAATAAAAGTGTTTATTCAACTCATTTCCAAAATTTTTCTCGCTTGAAGTTTGTTTCTACCCCAAAAATAAAAAAAGTTTACGCTTACTAACTTTTTTATGTTCCAATTTGTTTAGCTAATTATATTTTGTATTTTTATAATTCTGTTAACTGACTTATCTGTAAGTTGTTTACTCCGTTAGAATCCTCAGTTCTTCCAGATAATAAATATATAAGTTTCATTAGAATCGGATGATCCCTGTGCGATGGAGGAACGTGTTAATGATATTTTCCGGCAGAAATCGCTCAGTTGACGAAGTTGCCTAAGAAGTGGAGGGGGAAGGACCGTTTTTCGCATCAAAAACTCCACTGCGCTAGCATTCCAGGTGTATTAATAGAGTTCTATGGCTAAACCACAAGACATAATTTTTTTCTGATTCATATTTTTTACTCGTATTGGACTCAGCTTTACCTTGATATGCTACATGCTAGTGTTTAAAAAATAGTAAAAAATAATAAAAAATAATATTTTTGAAAATTTGTATATGCCCAAATAAAATGTCAAGTAGTAACGTATATCAAAAAGTATATAATTTTATTTATTTATTTATTCCAACGGTTACACTATTTTTAATTGAAGACATTGCTTCCAAGATGGCTTATCACTAAAAGTTAAGTTGAACAATTTACAAATAATAACATTGCAGTGCAAGAAAGACATAGTTTTAATTGTTGCCACATGCTAAACTAAGAAATTGTAATAACAAAAATAACAATATAAACTTTGGATGGTAACACATGAAAAATTCAACAACTATGCAACAACTAACAGGCATCAAAAACAATATATGGCAATTGATAATTATCTCGAGCAACTAGCAATAAATAAATATAGATCATGCAGATAACATACATGTAGACTTTGAATGTATTAACAGTTTATGGTAACTATAGGCTACTTCAGGTATCTTAAATAATTGTAACTATATAAATCAATAAATAACAAGAAAACAAGCATAAATAACATATGTCAATGATCCAGGAACTAAAGCATAATAAGTGCAATTAATAACAATATAACTTTGCATGCACTCTTATGTGGCCCTTTAAGTGGTGATATCAGTGGTCAAATTCTCGTTCCTTACTTGTAATTTTATTAACCTGTGAATTGGAGTACTATAACATTGGTGTTTTTAAATGGATTAATGGCGTATTTTAATTAAAATATTGTTTTCTTTCAGTTTATAGAGTCGCATTGGCACACACACAGTAGACATAAGTACAAATTAGCAAAATCAGTGTTGACCATGTGCATAAATCTAGTACTGCCCAATATTAGATTAACCAAGACATTCAATAGTTTTAGTTTTCAGCAGATCAGACTGTTCAATAAGCTACCACTAGTAATAAGAGAATTACCACCTGGTAGGTTTGAGTCAAAAATGTCTGCATGGTTAAAATTTCAAGCTTTTTACTCGGTTGAGGAATTTATGAACTGTGATATGACCAATTTATTTTTAGAAATTTGTTAGGCCTATGTTATTTTAACTTATTTATGTTGTATGTCTTGTCTTATTGTTGTATTTTTTATGTTTAGTTTTATTGACGAAGCCTAATGTAAAATTTTTATTTTATTTAATGGCCAATAAAGATCTTGATCTTGATTCTTGAAGTCTCAAAGAATTAACGGATCCCGACAACTTCCAAGCAAGCCTGCCACCGTTTGTTTTACTTGGGCCCTCCCACCAATGTTGCCACAGACCGGTTAACTCATTGAGAGTTGCACAACTGGTCAGTTTTGGTCGTGTGCGGGAATCGAACCCACGAACATCGTATCACCACCTGGCCAAGGTGTTTCCACGACGTAGCCAACTCAGCTAACATGACCAAAGGCCTGGCGGCGATATTAAGATTTTTCAGTCAGTCCGCGCCCCTAGCGGATAGAACCGTAGACGCACGCGGTCATTAGTTACATATTTTGCTACTAGAGTGCAGCACCAATCAATTCCCATTATAGGCTACTGCAAATAGAATAAAATTACTACCTCAATGGGTTAAAGGCACCACCAGGAACTGTGTCTTTTTCATGGGAGACACAGGCACCAACAGAAAAAGAGTGAGAAAACATGTTGTGGCCCTCTAAAGGCATCACCTAAAATTCACTGGGTTAATTCATATAACTGGGTGGAAAATTAACAAATCAGCATCTTCTTGGCCTCCCGTTTAAAGGAACCTGGTGATTGACCGAAGACGTTGATGGATGGAGAAGCATCAGCGCCAATCCTCAGGAACCTGGAGATTCCATGGTTGAGGGCATAGTTTGTGGGATAATAACCTCTCCAGAAAGCTGCTTATGGTCTAGTGTTCCTAGGGATGGAAAAGTCCAATTGACTCAATATATCTGGACAGTCTATGCTGCCTTCGACCAGTTAATACAAGAAGAGCAGATCAGTAAACCTTCGTCTCTGGGGAAGTGGTTGGATATTATAGAGCTCCTCTAGTTCTGCAATAGGGGTCTCTAAAAAACAGTAACCTAGTCTGAGATCCAACAATCTGACAAATCTGGTTTTGATTTGATTCAAAATATCTATATGGCCTGACTGGTGTGGTTGACCGCTCTGTAATGAGGTTGTGGATTTGAAAGTAAAGGCAATCCAGGACAAGACTTTCAAAGATTTTTGCCAAGGCTGGTTGAACGGCAATAGGCCTGTAGTTTCTTATATTATTACTGCTGCCAGACTTATATATGGAGACAACATAGCTTTGTTTCAAGAGCGAAGGGAAAATGCCAGCAGAAAGAAGATCCTTAAAATATATTGTGAGGTGTGGTGCAATCACAGGGGCACAGTACTTTAGTACAGCAGGTGGAATGCCATAGGATCCAGGGAACTAAATTTTTGTTCGACATCCAAAGCAGAAAAATTGCAACGACTGATTGCTTGATTCCAACCAAAATCATAAACATGGATGGGGATGTCATCAGTTCCAAAGGCAGACGCAAAGTATTGGGAAAAAGATTGCATTTCCCAGTGGCGTCTGTAGTTTCATTGGTATCAAGAAACATTATCGATGTAAAATTTGAGGAGCCCTTACGAGAGTTTACATAGGACCAGAAAGATTTGTCATTGGTGGGAATACTTCCTTCAACCCTGTTCATGTAGTTGGTGCGACACAATTGAGCGAGTACCTTGCACTCCCTTCTGACATTTTGGAATCTCACATAATCCTCCAGGGACAAAGTCGACCTATACCGCTAAATTTTAAAGGTCTTAGAAATCCTAACAACTGTATAATTTACATCAACCTCGTATATCTTTTTGTATTTTAGTAATCAACAAAATATCGCCATTTCTCCATATGAAATACATGTTATTTCTACATAACTCATTTATAAAAGAGGCCTCAGAATATTAGGAAGTGTTATGTAGAAATAACAAGTATTTTATATAGGGAAATAACGATTTTTGTTGATTGCCAAAAAAACAAAGAGAGATACGAGGTTGATTTAAATTATAAATTTGTTAGGATTTCTAAATCCTTTAAAATTATATACTTTTTTGTATACATTACTATTTGAGTTTTATTTTTTTTTATTTTGGGTGTATAAACAAAAAATGTTTTTTCTATTATTTCTTACTATGTTTTAAACACTAGCATGTAGCTTATCAGGGTAAAGCTGAGTTCAATACGAGTAAGACATTTTAATCAGAATAACATTAGGTCTTGTGGTTTAGCAGATACAAGATATTCCGTATATGTTAATATTTCTCGCAAAAATGGCCGCCATTTAAAATCCGATAGAGATAAGTGAGTTTTGTTTTCACCAAAATGTTTGTTTGTTAAAAGTCTTTAAAATGGTATATAACATGACGTGTGTTTAAATTTGAAAATTTCGAGATTCGAACTAGTGACCCTCAAGTTTTGGTACACTCTGTATTTTAAACAAGTTAATACAAATTTTACGTTACTCCTTGGGGTCGATATAGTGGGAAACAATTTTATTTCATGTTTCTAGGTCAAGTGGTTTGTCTGCTGTCGGTTTGAGACACCTTACGTGAGACAAAGAGACACCATATTGCATATTAAAATACTCAGAATGTGTAAAAATTCATAAATGTCTTTTTACGAAATATGTTTTATTCCTACATGCAAAATATAGTTTAGTTTAGTTAGTATAGTGTACGCCTTTACTGCATTTGCTATCGCTATCAGTTTAGTTTTGGATATAGAATCAGTTCCAGGTGTGTCACTTCAAGCTAAATTTTTTTTCTTTACAAACTGATGTTAAATTTTATTAAATGTTTAAAAGTTTGTTCACCGGGCTAAAAAATTAAGTAAACATTAACCTCAAAAAACATCTCTTTTAGCGAATTTCCCCTATAGGGAAGAAGCTATTACCGTAGTCGGCATGGTACGACCTAGGCCCAGGACCATGATAACTTTTCGTTTTGAGGTCCCCAATCCCCAAAAACACCATTCGTTCGAAACTGTATATATATATATATATATATATATATTGTATATATATACATATGTATGTGTACGTGAGCACTATAACTCTCGTAAAAATGATCCAATTTTGATGAAACTTGGTATAAACGTGTAAAGCAACATTTATGACTTTAAGTTCGAAAACCAGCCAGATCGCTCTACCTGAAGGGGTTTTGGGAGGGTTTTGTACCCCAAAAATTGGTTTTTTGAATTTTCTACATATAATTTTTGAAATAGTCAAATTTTAGTTTTAACCATTGGATTCAGCTTTAAAAAACACACAATTTGGTATTTTGATCATTCCTCTACGTCAATTGGTTACCGAGATATTGAAAGTGCTAAACACAGTACGTTGTATAATGTTATTCTTATGGAGAAAAAGAAAAATTGTATATCTCGCTTATTTATGAAAGTATACTGACGAAACTTGGTATACGGCTTCATCTCGTTGTGGTCTGTTGATATTTGCTCAAAAAAACAATTTCTTGCCAAAGACTCCCATAGCAGCCAACCTGCATAATCAGCCCCCATGTTATTCTTATGGAGAATAATTAAATGCTCCGTCTCCCTTAATTATGAACATAAATGATTAAAAACTGGTATACCACTTCACCTAGTTGAGTTATATTGATATTAGCATAACAACCCATTTTTTGTGTTCCTTGTTGCAGCAAACCTGCGTACACAGCCCCAATGTTATTCTTATAGAGAATAATTAAAATTGTATATATCGCTTATTTGTGAACATATTTTTTATGAAACTTGGTAAGTGGCTTTATGTAGTATTAAGACATTTTATATCTCCATTGGAAATTCGCTGAGTATGCAGGTTTGCTGCGACGGGGGTATTTACAATTTATTTCTGGTACAATGTTATATGTCATTATTCATAGAATTGTTAATATACAATGATTATGCTCTCAAAAAACTAATTTAATTGTTTTGGTACATATTTACCAACATTTAATTGTACCGTACTTCATCTGCTGACTTACAAACTATCTTTAGACAGACAAAAAACATAATTTGCTAAACTGTATAGATAAATAAAATGTACACTTGACGCAGAATATCTTGATCTGAGAGAACTGTTTTCAGTTCAAACAGTTGGAGTAGAGCGAGATTTAGGCATCGATCTAAATCGTTCAACTTTAGTTTCCATCATCTGCTCAGTCAATTAATCGTAATATTGTTGTTATGTAAACAAAATAACTGTTCATCAGTATTCCATGTTCAGTAGCCCAGCTGGTTATCTCGTCACTCCAGCAGTCCTTGCTGCAGTGACTTGTGTAAGCCACAGGTCAAGATATTCCGCATGAAGTGTATGTATTTAATGCTAATAGTATAATAGCTCCATAGACCCTCGTAATCTTATCCCTTTTATAACAGTTTCTTACCAGAGTTTCATCCAGTTTCAGACAATTTAATGTAAAATAATTTGTTAAGTCAAACGAAGTATTCAGATACCAAAACTGAATCGGAGTTTTTTACTTATAATATGTTACCGAAATATATTTTACTAAATTATATCAATTGCCTTAACGTTTACTTTTGTATTTTATTAACAGCATAACAAAACTCATCCTATTAACGTTTTGATGAATTGTATTCATGTCTTTAATTGTGGGTTTTTATACTTATATACACATTTCACCTTAAGAAGTGTAATTGCTATCATCGTTGTTTACAAAAAACAGTTGATTCAGCTTTACCCAAACTAACTTCCTAAAAAAAACTATATTTGCAGCTAATGACACCCTGCCATAATAATTTCCGAGACCCAGGACTAAACAAAGTAATAACCTCTACTTCTGGTTCCATTATTAGTAATAAAACACAATTGTTACTGCAAGACCGAAAGAAACAAAATTTAAATATAAATTGAGAGTTTAGAGTATATAAATATGAATTTAAACTACAAACTATTCTCACTGACACTTTATACAGTATTATAAACTCAATTCCCACTCAGCATAGAACGTTTTTTGCTTATTGCTTGCAAATTTCAATCCAAAAACCTCATTATTTTAAATAGGAATAGGTGTCTGCTTTGTTTACAAAAACAAAATTGAATTCGATCACAGATAAAGGACCTCCTTTATCTATGATGCGATGCAAAGTGGGAATACATGGTACAGTAAACAAAATGGCAAAATAAAAACAGTGTTTTTTCCCGATTTTAAATTTACAACTTTATAAACTTAGGTTATCATATTTTTTTCATCATCCTTGGGCCAAAGGAAATCTACTGAAACCAACTCGACATCTCTACGTTCAGTAGTTTACTCTAAACTAGTGGTTATACATTTGTTATACTTGGCGATGATGAAAAATGGTAAACAAAACAGTGTTTTTGCCAATTACAAACTTATAACTGAGTAAATTTAGGATATCCTTTTTTTCCATCATCATTGGGGTAAGGGAAATCTTCTGACTCTAACCTGGTCGCTCCACGTTCAGTAGTTTATTCTAAATAGGTGGTTACACGTCGCCACAACACGCTATTATTATATAGGACTAGATGTTACTCGCAGTCTTTGCCCCGCGAATGATTTATAAAAAAAAACTAAGACAGTTGAGTGTGCTGCATTCTGTGGTTAGCCCGTGGAACTACTATGAATCAAGATCAGCTGTTTGTATTTTCATCAGCTCAAACAAAAACGAAAGTCCATAGTATTTATTTATTCAAAATCATCACATGACATCAATACAATTGACAGGTGATTAATCAAATATATCTTAAGGCTAAAAGAATCATACAAATAAAAGGTATTTTTACTTGTCCGCAAAAACAAGAATCATGACCAAAATTAAACAATTATAAACAAACAAAACACCAAAATGTCAATATTAAACACATTATTCCCCTTCCAAATATTCTTCTACTGAATAATAAGGAATACATGGGATCTTTGAACCCCTGTGGGGCAAAGCCCTATAGGATTTTCAAATCTTTAATATGCCTATATGCTACTCAGGACTATCAAGTACCTCTCTGCTAAATTTCAGCTCAATCAGTCCAGTGGTTAGAGCGTGATTGAGCCACAAATATATAAACAAACAAACATACAAACTTTCACATATATAATATTAGTAGGATTATTATGCAGGATAATAAATGATAGTGTTTATTTCATAGTGCAGTATGAGTATGTTGAAAATCTTTTTTCATCACAATAATTAGTTATTCTGACACCATTAGTCTAGTAGTCTTGTTTTGCACCAGTAGAGATGCATTCAAAATCAGCAGTTCTTATTAATTTAATTATTAGATAAACGTAAACACGATGTAAACACTATTGTTGTCATTATGTTGTGAGAAATATTACTCAGAAAACCTGATAAAAATGTAGTACCTGGGGGGCAGAGCTTTGCTCGGGGGAAGGCCAGTCAGTTTGTTTAGATGACTTGGGTAATATTTCACCACTTCCCCCCACTGATAATCAGATTTGTATAACTCATTTGCCTCTTTTCTACATTTTTAATGTCCCTCCAGTTGTTATTTATAGCTCAATGTCCCCTTGATTTATTTTACTACTCTATATATGTAATCTTCACTCAAATCTTTTAATCTCTGCTCTCAGAAAACCACATTTTTTTTTTATTAATAGATTTATTTCCGGTTCAATGTTTACATCATACACAGAATACATAACAATATAGCTTTAACATATTAATAACAGTAGTTGGTTCGCTCTAAACTGGAGTCACCAGGGAACAAAAACAAAATAAACATAACACTAAAATAATGAGAAAGTGTTCATGGAAGAAAGAGAAAAGAAAAGATAAGAACAAGAATTTTAACCATTACACCAGTATATCAATGATATCTTGGAAAAGTCTGGCCTTTAGTCTTCTGTTATGATTACGTTGTCCAATGTTGAAAGTCTGTGCACCGGGAACAGTTCCAAGCGCATTTATGAAATTCCGGCTGCAATTCGTAATAAAGTCTTTAACTAGGCATACTCCAAGTTCTTCATGTATATGTTTATTTCGCAGAAACCAGAACCATATGTTTATTGGCGCATTTATGGCGATTCTCAAAATTTTGTTCTGAAACACTTGGATTCGTTGAAGTTTCTTCTGCAAAAGGGATAAACCCCAAACAGGAGAGGCATATAAAATTAACGGTCTCAGAATAGATTTGTAGACCAAAACAGAGCATTCAGCTTTCAACGATGAGTTTCTATTTAGTAATGGAAATAGTTGAGCTAATCGAGCATAACCTTGAGTTAATCTCTTATTTACATGTGTATTCCAGTTTAGTTTTTTTATCCAACCATACACCGAGATATTTGACAGCTTTGTCATCTGGGTTCCACTGAATGAAAACCCCATGTAGGTGGATTTGGTGAGGTGGATTGTACTTCTTTAAAGAGAATATTTTTGTTTCACACTTTCCAGGGTTTAGTTTGAATCGCCATTGTTCAAACCAATGAACTAGGTTATCGATTGATGCCTGAAGGGATTGCACAGCTTCATCAATGTTTGAGCTCTGACAAATAATAGCTGTGTCATCAGCGTATAGTGCTAATGTTGCATCTTCAGGTTCTGGCATATCTGATAAATATATGTTGAAGAGCAGAGGTCCTAGTATGGATCCCTGCGGTACTCCGGCTCTAACCGGCCGAATTGAAGAAGCAGAGGAGTTAATTCAAACACAAAAAGTCCTATTACTCAAAAAATATTTTATAATGTTCAGTAAGTACCGAGGAAATCCATGTTCAACCATTTTGAAAATCAGACCCTCATGCCAGACTGTATCAAACGCCTGTGCTATGTCTAGAAATGCAGCAGCAGAATGGCTTTTCCTTTCAAACCCGTGTACGATTGTTTCGGAGATGCGTTGAATTTGATGTACAGTGGAATGTTTCAGGCGGAATCAAAATTGATTGGGGGGAATCACTTCACATTCATCAACGGGGACAGCTCACTTACTCTACAGATCATTGGCACAACGGACCTATTTAATAATATTTAATTTAATATGAGGTCCATTTACACTACAGTTCGTTGATACTATGACCCTCCGTTATATTTAATTTTAAAAAAGAAGGTCCATTTACTCTACAGATCGTTGATACAACGGCCCCTTATATTATTATTATATTTTTAAAGAGGGTCATAGAGCCAATGAACCCATTTAATATAAGCAAAACGGTCCAAAGCGTCTACAGGCTCGTTGCGACAACGGACCTTCATCGATATATTTTTATAATTTTATAAAATAAGACCGTTGACACAACGAGCCATTTCATGTGAACTAAATTTAAACTGAAATGAACGGTCCGTTTACTCTACAGATCATCGTTCTACACTGCGCGGTAATAGTATCTGTCAAACTGAAGGCGCTTTGCCTTGTGACGCTTGCGCTTAGCGTTGCCGACTTATTACGAAAGTCAAATGACAAATGTGTATGATCGGTAAATTTCCAGTATATAATACGTTAAGCCGTTTTTTGTAAACACAACTTCTCCCTTATTTCTTGTCCAATTTTAATGATTGAAGTGTCAAAACAATTCGTCTCAGTTCGTAGTTTTGCAATAAGGTTTTTAATTTTCGATATTTATAATCTCAAGGGCACGGGCTGACCTCATAGTTAGTTTTTTGCCCATAATAATAACATGGGGAATAATTTGATTTGAATTGTAGCTGTTCACAAATTATGGACAGGCAATAACAGATGTTACACATAAGGAATGTATTTATCTATATAAATAAAATACATTTTTTTCTACATCGCTTTGAGCAGTGAAATATTGTATGCAGCGGAGATATTTAAATTTTGTTCACCTGTCTGTTCGTTTATGAAACAGATTTGTTCAGTGTTTCTCAAAAAAATGCTGAACCTAATTAAATTAAATATGTTGCCCATTTTCGTGTGGGGCAGGAAACGTCTAGGCTTCTGCAAATCATTACGTATGTCATTAGGGTTATGCCCATTGGTCCGTCACTACCCCATAGAAGAGTTTATGGGTACAGATTACTCAACATTTCACCGTACAATGCACCATGTTTGTTCTAATGAGCATTTAGTCAGATCGTTTATCTTTTACCACAGAATGGAAAAAACACGTGATTTACTAACTACTTCACAACGGTGTACTAAACAATATAAAATCAAGGCGCGGCAACTAAACATTGGGTTGGGAGCACATAAGACCTTGCAACATAGTATTTAAAGCTTAATTTATCTAGATAGTCATTGTGATTATAATGCTGAATTTGTTATGTGTTTTTTAAGCCCATCATGCACAAACTACATGAGTTATTGAGTAAATATTTGGAAGAAGATAGGTCCATCACAAAAACAGTTAAGGGCTTATTTCAATTCCAATGAGACTCGTTCCTATTAATGACCTTCAAAATTTCCATGTTAATCATATATTTACTAGACCAATTGAACAAATAATTGGTAGAAACTCAGCAGGCAAAGTTAGGGGATATGTTCCCTAAAATCGGGGTTTTGTGTAAGTGGATATCACTATATATATTTCAAAATAATTAAAACTTTGACCAATCCAACGGGCTGATCTACTGGGCCTAATTTAAACATTCATTTTTTATTGATAGCTTATTATGTCTAGATCACTTATACAAACTAATATATCTTCATTGGGCTTTGCCCCAGTGGCTCTTAAAGCCCCACTTAAAGCGATAGGTAAAGTTAAAATAAACCATTAACTGTTTTAACGTTCTCAGCTTCCATTTTAAAAGTTGTTAAAAAGTCAGTAAAAAATTACTATTATGTAGCGTTACAGTATTTATGATTTCATTCAATTGAAACAGTAAATGATGTTGTTTAGCGGAGTAAATTAATTTAAAATGTTCTATTTTGCAAAATAAATAAATTTGTGAATGCTAAATTTATAGTCAAATTAGTTTAAACATATATTTGATTTGAACATTTTAAATAACAGTAGCGTAAATTAGTTTCTCTTTGATGGCATTTTTTTATTTTATAAGACATAAGAAGTTATCTAATTTTTAAACGGTATCGGAACTAATAAGTCCACATTTAGTTTTCTAATTTTTACTGTACCATGGTTAAATACAGGATAACTTACGGACTATTTATTAAGTTACTTATTTGGATTACGTAAAATTTCACGATGTGTTATAAAGTAATTGTAAATAAAATACTTATTTGTGGTTAAAAAAAATATATTACATTTATAAAAAGGCTAATTAGTAAAATCGTATCTCATGCTCTGTTTATACACAGATACAGCCTGAGATAACTGAACACGTAACGAGTTTAATTTAGCAGCCTATACCAACTTCGGCTGTACGATGTGTTCTGCCGCGCCGTGTCATACTTTTGTTCAACAGATTATGTTATTTGTAGATCCGTTTTGTAGATACCTTAAAAACAAAAGCATACACAACCTTTGCATTTATATTTAAATACATCTTCATAATTAAACAAATAACAGATATTCCCTCCTGCAAATCACATATAATATTTGGTAGAATTTACTATCCCGCCATAATCTGAATAGTATAAGATAATAAATAATAATAAAATCATCACGAAATACTGATGTTTGTTTGGATTCCAGAGGGTTTAATAATATTATTATAATATTATTTAATTAAACTTCCAAAATAAATCTTGTATTATTTGAAAATTACGCTAATAAGATAAACCTAATAAGATTACCTGATAAACTGTTAAATTACTTTATCTGTCCCTATTTATTCGGCTGGTTTACCTTATGTTTAGCTTATCTACAGTAATGAAATAAATCAGCTATTTATATGAACAGATTTACTTTATTGTGACTTTACATGCGTATTCGGTTTTGATTAACTGATTCAAGGGAATCACAAACTGATGTTACAAATTTGCTAGATTTCAATTAAATAAATTTTTCAGTAGGTAATTTAAATATAATAATGGTGGCCTAGTTAGTTTTGGTTTACACAAAGGTATATATTTTAATCTCAAGGTCTTGGTTGACCGAGCTGACAAGCTCTAAAAATCTCTGAGTAATATATAATAAAATACTAGCAAATTAACTAAAATTAAATTAAAAACCAATAAAAATAATTTTCAAATTGAATAAATATCCAATTAAAGATCTCTAGTTAGTTAATTAATGTCACTGTTGTAGTTCTTCACAAGCTCTAAATTAAAGATGGTGAATAATAGATACAACCTCTAAGGCTGTGATTTAAATTTCTTATTTTTCTTAGAATTTGTTATTTATTACTTCTCGTTGTCTATAAAAGTTATAGTCTATTATTAAGTCAAAGTTTATAAATAAATAATTTATTAAATCTTGAGGTAACGTTTGCTAATGAAATTCTGAGGTTTGTCTTTTGGCCTAAAATACAGCAAGATCTTACCAAGTCTACTTGTGATAATTTAATCACTAGATAATTTTATTCTTATGGACATTCACTTTATTATAAGCTCTTATGGTTTGAGCTTATTATAATTAAAACAGCTGATCATGATTCGTAGTAGGTCCACGGGTAACCACATAATGCAACGCACACCACAATGTTTATTCCCAGGCGAAACCGGGTATGGTGAAAGCTAGTATAAATATTTATGTATTCAATGCTAATAGTGGGATAGGTCCATTACTCCTTTAGTTTTCTCATCAATATTATCAAAACTTCTTACCATATTTTCATCAAATTTCATCAAATAAAGCATACTCTGTGAAATCAAACAAAATTTTCAGATAAAAGAACTAAATCGGAATTTTAGACTTTAAATGTTTAACCAAAATATAGTTTACTGAATTATATCAATTGCATTAACTTGTATCTTCACATTTTTATTCATTATAAACATAACATAACTCCTCCTATATACGTTTTGTCAGATTTTTTTGTGTCTTTAATCATGGTTTTTTTATACTGATACACAAATCGAACTTTAGGAAGGATAGTCACTACTGTAATTTTTTCCAAAAACTGTTGATTCTGCTCACACAAAACTACAACAACTGCATAAATTGCAAATCAAACTATAATTCCAGCTGTAAACCACTAGAATGCCGTTCTGCTGTCATATTTTTTGAGACCCAGGATTTATCAAAGGAAAATCATCTACTTCTGGTTCCATTATCAAAACTCTATTCTGTCCTTGGGCTAAGGGACATTTTTTGACACAACCCTGGCCTCTTTACGTTGAATAGTTTGCTCTGAATAGAGGGTTACACTTCGCTACTACACGCTATTATTTTATAAGATACATGGTTACTTAATACTAGTATAGTATAGTAAGCCAGTTAGTTTTTTAAAAAATGCCTAGAGACTTATATTCACGGTTCCACTCCAAGGCTAGCGTATTTGCTTTGCTTATTTCCTCGATTACTTGGGCATGCCTGTTTTATGTTCAATCTTTAGTTTGAATGGTTCTCACAATTTATACATAACCTAATCATGTACATTTAAAGTTATGTACGCATAGGCAATAATCACAATTCTCAAGAAAATCACATGATACTTTACCAGGTGAGTGTTATTTTTACAATTGAATGGTTGCTTTTGAACAGCTGTTAGTTTTTTTTTTATTTTAGCGAATTTCCCCTATAGGGAAGAAGCTATTACCGTAGGTGGCATGGTAAGACTTAAGCCCAAGACCATGATAACTTTTCGTTTTGAGGTCCCCAGATGCCAAAAACACTATTCGTTCAAACTTATATATATATATAGCTTTTAGCTCAAAGACAAAATGCACGATTGTCAGCGGGATATACGCATCCAGCAATAATGCGCGATTGAACTCTCCGTTCATTTTTGCCGTGAGCGTTGCGACAGTTTATACAGACCGTATAAACTGTAGAGACGCACACAGACAAAATGCATTCTCCAAATCAGTTGTGCCAACCTTTGCCGTTTTCCACTGTGATAAGAGCAAACAGAAGTATTGCACGATTTTAAAAACTAGAATGACTACGGTATATGGTTTTGATTTGGTTCACTCAAAAACTTCTGATTATATTCAGTTATTGTTTAGCGATTTACATGTTATTGTTATCTTCTTAGATTATCTTACTGATCATTTTGAAACAAACATTACAACACTTCCTCCGTTGTTATATTCACAAATAATTTTTCATCGCTTTTAACTTGCTAATGTTATTGTTTAATTGTACAACTTAATAGATGAGCATTCACTTTGAAATAGGTAAATAATTAAAATTCATAGTTGTAGCCCCTGAACTGTGCGTAATAGACTAAATAGGTACATATCTTGTCGTCAACAGTTCAAATTGTAGTGTTTTTGTCCACTACATGTTTCACCGTAAATACGGCATTTTCAAGTGGTATATACAAGAACGAATTATCCAAATAGGATATGTCAAAATTTAAAAAAATCCACAGTCACAAACACAATCACAAACACATTTACGAATAAATACCGGTAGGCCTACCACACGCATATCTTCAATCACGCCACGGCACTGGTGAGAAGCAGACTCCACTGGTGAGAGTGGTTCTATATACCACTTGAAAATGCCGTATTTACGGTGAAACATCTAGTGGACAAAAACACTACAATTTGAACTGTGATTATTAATTTCGGAAATCATGATTCAAACCAGCTGCTCGGCATATTGAATTCAACATTAGAGATAAATTGCAGTGCAGTACTATTGCCAAATAAAATTTAAAATCTCAGTTTTACGCTAAATCGCTTACAGTAACTAAAATACAAACTTTATATCCCATAAAAATCAATGTTGTGTTCCTTACTGTCTGCAAATGTGTACCCAAAGACTCAAACCGTAGGTGTGTTGTCTGCTTGTTTACACAAGCAGCCTAGCCCAAATTGTGGTGGTGCGTTCAAATGCAGTGAAAGAATCACCAAGCACGTTAAACAAAACAATACAAAATTAAAAATATAAAAAAACTTTGATTTTGCGACTTACAAATATTTTACGGTTTAATGTATTATACTGTACTATTCTAAATTTTTGAGCCAAGGAATAACCTTTGACACAAACATGGCCATTGTACGTTCAGCAAGTTCCATTGTTGAAGTGGTTTAGGTTTACACTACCCGCTCTAAAGCCTGACCCACATTACTCGCGAATACGCCCCTTAATGCTGCAATAAGGGTAATAACCATTATTGGTATTATTGTGTAAAATGTATTTGAAATTGATTACATATAATAGTAGTGTTTTTTCAAGCAGTATAATAATACAAATTATTTTGTAATAAATTACTTTTAAGATAAGATTGTTATGGTATGCCTATTTATTTGTACACAAAATTAATCGTTTGTGAAACAACTGTTATGTTAGCGAAATAGGAAATACCCTATATATGTAAATCTTAATCGTAATGATGTAATTAATTTACGTATCTGAAGCAAAGAAGGAAACGTTATACACTAACATTACGCAATACATCAAGGGAATAAATTTTTAACTGCAAAAAAGTTATTTATGATGAACTAGAAATAGCTTTATATAAAATAAACTAATATAATCCCATTCAATGTCTTGGTAATCTGCTATCTGAGCTGTTACCAGTGTACTAAAGCTGGAGAAACACTTTCTAGGGGCGTGCAGGGGCGTGCGGGACTTATTTAGTCACTCAGCTGGCATCCTGATTGGCATATAATACGCGTTGCCTGCAGTACCAACTTCACGCGGTTACAGTGCCCCGTTTTCTGAACGGTCGGTTTTAATCATTAACATTCCTTACTCTTACCTATGGTTTTAAACTACCTAGTACACTAATTTATGTATAACGAGAAATCTGTTGTTGACTGCTGTTCGTCTATGTAATTATAATATAAATAATTAACTAGGCCCTAGGTAACTTTATCAGGGTCTCTGGCGGATCCCTAAGGTCAGATAAGGATAACAACTATTTAGTTTTCATATTGTATGCCTAAAGAATCAGTGTGCACAATTTAAACTCTCTAGGTAGATGGAAAGTAGGAGAATTCGTGATGAGTGTGTGAGTGAGTGAGTGAGGGACTGAGTGAGTGAGTGAGTGAGTGATGGCTTTGCCTTTTATAGATATAGATATTAGGCTTATAGAGTTTCAACCCAAAAGAAAAGAATCATAACAGCTAAGATGAAATAACGAGTGAACTGAAAAATAAACAGACATGCTAAGTTGTAATAACCTATTTCATAGTGAGTAGAACCATCGAATGAAGATTACATATATACTGGACGTGTTACAAATATTTTGTAGAAGATAAGTTTAGGATTCTGTATGATTGCCTTTTTTATACTACGATGAAACCTGACGACGTGCGTATGAAAACAACTTAAAAGAATTATAAAACTTTGATTAAGCCAAAACTGAAACTCACTAAGCCATAAAACTATATCAATCTATGCGAAAGGTAGGCGATCTGGTAAGATCCACCATACCATACGTCCACGTTTACACTTTATACATCTCCGTTATAAAATCAGTAACAGAAAAAAGTGTAAAGGGTGGTAACGTAAGTACCCAAAATGCTATATTATTTTGTAATTGCCTCCTATTATACTTACTTACGTCATGGACACTCTACGCATTGTGGGGTTCATTCAGAATGTGTCATCTCCCTCAACACCCAGTAGGATTAGATATAGAATAATATATAATATATAATCATGATATTAAAATAAACTATTGTTTATGTTTGTTTGTTGGTGTTTTTTGTAAGAATCTAAGAGAATCCCTCGACTTTTTTATAACTAACGTAAATACAAGTCTAAGTAGAAGAGAATTTTGAAGCTAGAATTCAAATTAAGGGTTCTAATATTTTAGAAACACTCGATGTTAGTTTAAAAAATGTCTAGCTGCTTATTATTACATTTTAAGTGTATTTTAAAGAAGTACTTTCAGGTTATAAGGAGTAAACAGCTGTGAAAGATTCAAACAATGAAATGAAGATGAGTTTTAATGATTCCCTAAAAATAGGATACAGAGGTTAACATCACGCTTTAATAATCCCATTCGATAATTATTTTAATAATCAAGCACAACAATTTGACTCATTTTTTAAGGGTATTTGCATCGTAGGAGAAATTCACGCATACCGTTATAAACGTTTTGTCGTGTAGATTTGCACCCTTTGTCCCTCATTAGTTATATCGGCCCTCAGGACTATATCCCACAGGCCTTAAAAGTTTCAATGTTTTAAGCCTGTCCGCACACTTGACTTATGCACTTTTCCGTGCACTAGACGCATGCATCAGCGCATGAAGCAACAACGCTTAAGAGCTATGCTCTATTGAATTAATTTTTAAGTTAAATGTTTGTGATATATAAGCAGTATGACAAAAAAAGTTGTTTATCACATGGAGCAAACGTGTGTTTTTAGCATTTAACCGTTTTCCGAGCGATTGCGCACCAAAAACAATCACATTTGCTCCTTGTGATTAAAACTACTATTTTATGGTTATTTTAAAGAGTATGTTATATAATCTCAAATTTTTAATGTATATCAAAACTGTAGACTAAATTAACATAATAATATAATATCAATTTTGTTCTCTGTTTGTATTCAAAACAGCAGAGTAACAAACTCATAAAATGTATATACATATCATTTAAAATGTATATTCGATGTGGTAAATAAAGTAGTCTAAGTTGTACCAGTTCTGCAAGAAATCTCCCACAGATACGCCCAGTCACAAAACGTGGAAAGAATCAGTAACTTAAAACAAGCAAATTTATGTAACCGCTCGTTGTAAAACCAAACTTCAAATTACAAAAATAATGTTTTATTTTAAATGGAACCAAAGGTCCATCGGATTGATACAATCATACGTATTATCAAAACTAATATATACAAAGAAAACGATTACTGTATTGAGAAAGGTAAATTGGCCAAAAGAACTTTGCATTTACATATTTTAAAACACATTTAGGAGTCTTTTAAGTTAAAATGGGCAACCGGTTAAGACCGTGTCAATATCAGGAATGGAAAAACCGGGCCAATAATTTTTGTCTTCCATACGAAGTACCCAACTAGGGACTACAGTTACGCCAAATTCCTCGATTATCATTTCCGAGGACAATTATCAATTCAATTATCAATTTCCGTAATACATAGGCTAATTTTAAATTTAAAATTATATGTACTGTGGCATTAAAGCTCCTTATGATTCTACTACTTGTAGGACAGTACCTATTATTATTGTCATGTTCATACACACATGTAGTCAAACATTAAAAACGTACAGGTTGAATTCGATTACTTCCTGGACGAAATACGCCTAGGCAATACCTTAAGCTTCTACGTCTTCAAAATAAACGTTTATTAAAACCAAAGACTTGTATTTTTACCTCGATGATTAAAACACGGCGTTTTACTGTGGTAAGTTGGTTGTTTTATACAGCAGTTCCGTTGAATATATTTACTTGGTTCAATTTACTCCATTTTACTTACCTTATATTTTTGTCTTAGTTCTCACTTTAAAGGTTCACCTTTTAATAATGGTTAGAATTTGTCAAAGCTTCTGAATTATAATATTAAATATAGTATAATAGTGCTATCAAATTAACTTCTAGCATTAGCATTGTTTTACATCAATATATTTTGTACTGCATTAAAAATAGTTGACTTTTATTTGTTAAAAGGAATTTATATAAATATATGCGTATGGTTTTTAGTAATAATATGCGCAAATTAATTTCGTCCGTCGCGTCGTGTCGGCCGCGTTATCAGTGCGAATGGATGAGCGCCTTCCGTTTAAAGATACTTTTTGCGCACCATGTAGAACGATGATCTGTAGTGTAAATGAACCTACTCTTTATATTTTCACTACAAAATATATGAAATGGCTCGTTGTGCCAACGGCCCTAAAGTTGAAATAACAAATATGTTAAACTAAACGGTTCGTTGTATCAACGACCTAATTTCATATTTATTTAAAATATTACATTTTAAGGCCGTTGACTCAACGATCTGTAGTGTAAATGGACCTTGAATTATTATTTTATTATTTAGATAGGGTCATAGTGCCAACGAGCTGTAGAGCAAATGAACCTTTATTTTTGTTTAGTTATTTTAGAAGGGTCATTGTGTCAACGATCTGTAGAGTAAATGAACCCATGATATATTTTATTAAATATTTAGGAGGGTCGTTGTGTCAACGATCTGTAGCGTAAATGAACCCTAACGTCATCAACATAATTCAGAATTCTCTTTGAAATAACTTTTTCGAAAACTTTTGATAAGGTTGGCAAGAGACTGATTGGCCTATAACTAGAAGGGGAATCTTGTGGTTTATTGGGTTTGTGAAATACTATTACTTCTGCATGCTTCCAAGTTGACGGAAAATAATCTTTTGATAAACAGGCATTTATTATTCGAGTTAAAACTACAAAAGCCTTATCAGTAAAATTTGCTAAAATCAAGTTCGGAATAAGATCGTGGCCCGGTGATTTGCGTTTTGGCAATTTTGTGATTATGTTTTTCAGTTCCGACTTTGTGACATACTTAACCGGTAATTCAGCAGACAAAAAAGTGGAAGTAACAGATTCCTGCACGATCTCAGCCAATATCTTCATCCATTACTTCGTTCGGAGTAAATGCAGACTCAAAGAAATCGGCGAGTAAATTACACTTCTGCGGATCGCTTTCATAAACAGTATTGTCCTGAGTTAAAGTAGGAATTAACGGACGATTTCGCAAAATGCATTTGGTAGCTTTCCACATATTTGGATCATTGGGATGAATATCAGCGACGTAATCCTTATATTTTTCTATCCTGTATTGTGCCAATTCGTGTTTTACTCGTCTAGAAAGTTCGTTCCATTGCCTTTTGATAATTGGCAGTCTAAGCCTCTGCCAGTGTCGTCTCACTCTATTCTTTTCCCTTATAAGTTGCAATATTCTCAAAGGCGGATGTAGGTAGCCATAAGATTTTTGCCTGAAAGGACAAGGAATTGATGCTCTCACAGAATTCTGTATGCAAGAAATGAACCTTTGGACAGCATCGTCAATTTCAGGTGGTCCTTGTAAGTTTTCATCCAATACAAGACTTTCGTCCAATTTTGAATAGAAGAGATCCCAATCTATTTTTCCAATAACTAATCTTGGAGGTCCTAGATCTATTTGAGGGTGAGTATAGAAACTTATCACCACCGGTGAATGGTCAGAGTCCAGTTCTGGTAAGACTTGTTGCTGTACAGGAACCGTGAAATTCTTATGGAGAACAATATCCAAAATGTCTGGATCGTAAATTTGCTGGAATGGATAATGGGTAGGCTCATCAGGAGCAGAAACAATTATGTTAGTCTCTTCCATATACCGAAACAGTCGGTTCCCGTTAGGATTTGTTGCTCGGCAGCCCCAAATGCGATTTTTACAGTTGAGATCACCCAAGACAACAGTTGAACAGTTAACAGAAAAGAGACTTTGTAAATCTTGCGGATGTATACGTCTATTTGGGGATTTATACACCGAAAACACACGAAGGGAAATTCCACTTCTAAGAAATAAATTTACCCCAACAGCTTCTAAAGTGAGAAATCGTGGTAAAAATAATTGGTGATGAGCAATTTGTCTTTTAATAAAAATTGCAACCCCACCTGACCCCACAGGGTCCTGGCGATCTTCCCTAAAACATAAATAGCCACCGACTTTAAAGCGTTCAGTATTTATTAAATGAGTCTCAGTAACACATGCAACGTCAATATTGTGCCTGGCCAGGAATGAGATAAAAGACTCCCTTTTGTCTCGAAGGCCATTTGCGTTCCAATTTAGGAGTGTTAAGATATTTATATAAGGTTGATTAAACTGATCCATTGGCAAGAATTGAGCTAATAACATTACTTATAATTTTTTTCACAACAGGCATAAAGGATTTAACGATATCCAAAATAATTTTCTCCAAATTTTGCGATAAGAATGAACTACAGTTACTCTCGTCTTGTGATTCAGAAGGCATAGTTTCTGAATGTATTTTAGCAGCAACTTTTGCATAAGGAGTTTTAACTTTCTTGGGAGCAGTAGATTGTCTACAGTCGTTATTATCATTCAAAGCAGGGAAAAGTGATGAGGAACTTACATCAGGAATGGCGGGCTGTTTACTTGAACTATTTTTGTCGTCTGGAGCACCAACAGGATTTACAGTTCTCGAGTTCAAATGAGGATTGGTTTTCTTTAATGACTTTTCTTTAATATCTTGATAAGACTTACAGCCTCTGTAATTTGCTGTATGACGTCCCCCGCAATTTACACAGATCGGATCGTCAATCGTTTTGTTAGGACAGACGGAGGAATGATGCTCCGCTGCACATTTAACGCACCTTGGGTCAAGTTTGCAAAAGTTTTTCGTGTGCCCGTAACGTTGGCAACGGGTGCATTGGGGGATTTCACGTGATTTTCTTTTAAGTTCGACCCTTACTATAGTGAAGCAAAGCTTGTCCAATTTAAATATATCGTTGGCCTTTTCATTATTTTCCAAGGAAACGGCGCAAAGGGGGATAGGCTGCTTGTTTTTGTTTAGTAGGCGAACAACTTTGTGAACCGGAAAACCGCTTGACGTAAGTTCGGTTGTTATTTCTTCTTCAGACAGAGAGCAGGGAACATTCCTAATTATCACTTCGAGTTTCTTATCGTACCAGGTTTGAAAAATGTGGTATTTGACATGTGATTGATCGTAGAAAGCAGTTAGTTTTCGGAAGTCATCGATAGTTTGTAGATTTACTTTCAAGGAGCGCCCTTTCAATTCTGTGGAAAATTCGTTTTTAACATTTTTCTGGATGTCCTTGACTATTTCCTGATGATTATTCACATCGTGAATAAATATTGGGGGAAGTTTCTCTTGCTTAGGGACATTGATAGAGCTGCACTCATCCATGTCATCGTTGATAGGTTCCACGTTAGCCGTTGACGCGTAGCTATGCTCGGATAGATATTGGTATTTATTCTGTTGACAAAGTTGATCAGCATCAAGAACATACCTCCTTGGTTGAACAACACGACTGGTAGCTATTTTTTTCTTATTTGGTGTCACAAATTCATCTTCAGACCCGCAATGGCTGGGTAGCATGGTTCCGCTATACTTGTTGACTGTTACGTTTTAGAGATGTCATTTGACGTAAAGTGCGAGGGTTATGTTTATGTTTGAACATCGAAGTTTTAACACATTTCACAATGATGATGCAGGTTAAAAGTCAAATAAAACTGTACAATTAAACAAGGGGTGTTAAAAGAGTCTAAATCACACAAAATAGAATTAAAACAAAACGAAAAACACTCTTAGAAAATGTAAATTAGTAGCAGTAAAAATCAGCTTTCCTTTCTGCAATACTCACCACTGTTGTCACCACATGTTAATAATCATAAACAACATGAGTATTACTTTGACAGTTCCCTGGTTGATTATGAACAGTTGTTACAATTCTTTTGTTTTGATTTGAAACTACATAAGCCAATGTTAATTTTTTTAACTTTTCATTTTAGTTTTCTTACATTGTTTGATTTTTCCTGGGTATGACGCCTGTCTAGAACTTATTTTTATCCCAGAAACTAGTTATTTCGAACATTTGAAGGAAATCGTTGGAGCCGTTTTTGAGATCAGTGTCGCAAGCAAGCAAGCAAACCTTACTCATATTAGAGTATAGAAGTACCTGGGGGCCGAGCTTTGCTCGGGAAAGGCCAGTCAGTTTGTTTAGATGACTCGGAGTAATATTTCACCACTTCCCCCTACTGATAATCAGATTTGTATTATTCATTTGCCTCTTTTCTACATTTTTAAGGTCCCTCCAGTTGTTATTTATAGCTCAATGTCCCTTTGATTTATTTTACTACTCTATATATGTAATCTTAACTCAAATCTTTTAATCTCTGCTCTCAGGAAACCACATGTTAATAATCATAAACAACATGAGTATTACTTTGACAGTTCCCTGGCTGATTATGAACAGCTGTTACAATTCTTTTGTTTTGATTTGAAACTCCATAAGCCCAATGTTAATTTTTTTAACTTTTCATTTTAGTTTTTTTACATTATTTTATTTTTCCTAGGGTTGAGGCCTGTCTAGAACTTATTTTTATCCCAGAAATTAGTTATTTTGAACATTTGAAGGAAATCGTTGGAGCCGTTTTTGAGATCCGTGTCGCAAGCAAGCAAGCAAGCAAACCTTACTCATATTATAGTATAGGATAAAATAGATCATAGGCGTGCGCAAGGTAGGCCGCAGCACCCACGGTAGCCACAAAGAGGGCTTGAGGGGGCGCCAAAATAGATGATTAAATAAATGTTTAGATTAAAGGTATTTTCAATAAATTAATTTAGTGTAAGAAATAAATACAAAATAATATGTACGTTTTTGCTTAAATAGTAAGTAATACTGGGACTGGGAGTATTATTGTAACACAGAGTTAGGTAGTATTTACAAATGCAAATTCAATTATAACCAACGTCCAATACATGAACTGTTATCTTACTTTTCCCGTGACGATCGTCAGATTTATTGGAAACCGAGTGCCGGATATAAGTACAATACCAATACCAATACCCCTTCGCCGACCTTTTATTCATCATTAGGCGGAGATTTATAGGAAAAGTAAATGCCATAATGGTTTAAATTTGGAGTATAAATAGAAATAGTACTTTTACATCGCTGCTTATTTGAACTTTACTTTACACTTTGATTGCAACGGGAAAATTAGAACAATATAAAAATATCCAGGGCCGTACTCAGCTTTCACGGGCCCCTGGGCAGGCCTAGTGGTGTGGGCTCTTGTTGCCGTCCAGATCCAAGGTGGTGACCTTTTTTTACACAACAGTGTCCTAAATAAGACTCCGGCCTGGCCATCCGGACCCCTCTTGAAGGGCCCGGGTCCCCCCTGACAGACCCGGGCCCCAGGGCAGTTGTCCCCATGTCCCCACCTACCCCCCACCCCCCCGAGTGCGGTCCTGAAAATATCAATATAAATAATAATTTCATCGCTATCATCAATTAGATTTAGTACAACCAAATATATTTTTCTGAGAAAAGATCAATTCTGTGATGATATCTTCTTGTATTTTAGTTTTAGCGAATTTCCCCTATAGGGAAGAAGCTATTACCGTAGTCGGCATGGTAAGACCTAGGCCTGGGACCATGATAACTTTTCGTTTTGAGGTCCCCAGACGCCAAGAACACCATTCGTTCAATACTGCATATATATATATATATATATATATATATATATATATATATATGTATATAAATATGTAAATATATATATATATATATATATATATATATATATATATGTCTGTAGGCACGATAACTTTCATAAAAATGGTCCAATTTTCATTAAATTTGGTAAAAACGTGTAAAGCAACATTTATGACTTTAAGTTCGAAAACCAGACAGATTGCTTTATCCGAAAGGGAATTTTAGGGGGGTCTTGTACTCTAAAAGTGTTTTTTTTTTTAGTTTTCTACGTATAATATTTTAAGAAATCTAATTTTAGTTTACACCATTAGATTTGGCATCAAAAAACGAATTTGGTGTTTTGATCATTTCTCTACGTCAATTGGTTACCGAGATATTGAAAGTGCTAAACACAGTATGTTGTCCAAACTTTTTCTTATGGAGGATAAGAAAAATTGTATATCTTGCTTATTTATAAACGTATCCGAACGAAACTTGGTATATGGCTTCATTTCCTTGTGGTCTATTGATAATTGTTAAACAAAATTTTCCCGATGGTTCCCTTAGCAGCAAACCTGCGTACTCAGCTCCCATGTTATTCTTATGGAGAATAATTAAATGCTATGTCTCCCTTAATTATGAACATAAATTAATAAAAACTGGTATACGACTTCACCTAGTTGATTTATATTGATATTAGTATAAAAACCCATTTTTTGTGTTCCTCATTGCAGCAAACCTGCGTAATCCGCCCCAATGTTATTCTTACGGAGAATAATTAAAATTGTATAAATTGCTTATTTAAAAATGGATACGGATGAAACTTGGTAAATGGCTTCACCTGGTTGTGGTCTGTCGATATTTGCATTAAAACTTAATATTTTCTGTTCCTTGTTGCAGCAAACCTGAGTACTCAATCTCCATGTTATTCTTATGGAGAAAAATTAAAATTTATTATACGGCTCATTTTTTAATATGTATCTATGAAACTTGATAATTGGCTGTATATATATATATATATATATATATATATATATATATATATATATATACATTGGAAATTCACTGAGTATGCAGGTTTGCTGCAACGGAGGTATTTTTAAAGTACTTGGTACCATATTTCAGTTGATTGCTAATTGTTATAATGTTTTAAAAACCTTTAAGATACACTCTTTTACTGAGAAATCGGTATGACGTACAGAAGCCTGGCCTGAGCGTAATCTAGATCTAGTTAGAAAATAATACAAAACCAGTAACATTATGATTAGGGAATCCAATCCCGGGATCCCGACCGTATTTCGTCTCTTAGGAATTCCGGGATTTCAGCTTCCAATCCCAGGATTTTCGGGATAATGAAAATAAGTCAAAATAGTGATATAAAGAAGGTTTTTGAATACTATAACCACAATTAATAATTGAATTTCATTACAAAACAGTTATAAGGATATTAAAAGCTGAAATTTATTTAATTTCATTGACATCAGTTTAAATAACCAAATAATATTTTATGGTTATCATTTAATAATCTCAGATGAAATATTGCAAGTTGCAAGGGGAATTAGTTTTTGTTTGATTAATAATACCAATCATTTCATAATGCAGGTTAAGTTTACTTAGTTATATTATTCAAGTCGAATTATTATTAGAGAATCCTTTGTCAAAATATAATTTATTTTTCATTCAAGGCCTATACAATGTTATTAAATATTTTATGTTTAGATTTTATGAGTCATGAAATCGAAATACATTTGTTAGTATTTCCAAAATAAACACTGAGTAAAGCTTCATTTTGACATCCAGTTGCTTTATTAGACTAGATACAACCAAGAGTGTTGGTGCAATCATTTTATAAATATTTATTGAGCAACAGTTTTGCGTTATGACTAAGGTGTGTTTGTGGTACAATAATTTACCATGGCTAATGTCAGACACTCAAAACTACACTCTGCACTGCATGCATAGGTCATTGTGACAAATGGTTTAAATTACTTTTCCCGTAAAGTAATCATATTCGTCCTCAATATAGGCGACCGGTTTCGAGGTTTTTTATAACCTCATCTTCAGGCTACAATTCATGCATGTCATTCACTCACAAGAGATCATTGAATATTAAAAACACAATGCATTAAACAAAAATGACACGGACGCACGACGAAATTACAAAGAATTAAAAGAAACTGCACATTGACATTGATGTTTGGCCAAACTAAATGACGACGACACGGCAAAAGCGGTTGTATGCCTATATTGAGGATGAATAGTTTTACTGACGAAAAAAGGTTATTCAAACCGTATAAGCATTCAGAAAGTAATCGTGGGCCATACTAACACAAAAATTAAATTTTCAACATTTTAAACAATGAAAAAAAATTATCGTAGCAGCTATCTGATTAAATTGATTCCAAATGTGTACAACATTGCCTAGATAGATTACAATGATATAACTTATTAACGTTAAACATGAAAAACAAAAAACAATTTGTCACTGTTATTTGTACGCAGATTAATGTTAATCCCGGGAGCAGTCCCGGGATCCTTCAACGTAATCCTGAAATCCCGGGATTGAAAATATAATCCGGGATTGGATTACCTAAGTATGATATTTTTTAAACTAAATATACCTGTGTAGTTACAATATTTATTGCATCGAATAAGATTAGCACATATTTGTGCCAAGGAGGAGAAAACTATTAGATTACATACAATTGACATATTCAAGTATTTGGCAGATAAATAGGTTCTTAGAGCGACAAGATTGGGGGGAGGGGGGCGCATTTGTGTATTTCGGCACCCACGCTGACCGGACTCTGCGCACGCCTATGAAATAGATGTTTCATTGTTATTGCTTTTATACAGTGTGATGAAAAATATCTTTCACAACTCGTACCTAATGGGTTTTTCTGTACTTGGATCGAATGTCGGAAACATGATCGCATGCCGAAGAAGACCACTTTTGGCACTAGTATTGAAATATATTAATGCTATTATTGCAAAATTACCAATACAATTTTACCATTTTAATAGGTTTTGGTACTCCTAGGAGTGATTTTGTTTAATTTATCATCTCAAATTATAACCCAGCTAAGTTTTAAATAGGAATGCACAGCTTGCAGGAGTGTCCCTGGTCCATGCTATTATTATTTTTGTTTGTTATAATCACATATATAACCTCCCGTGAGTTGACATGCCCTTGACTCCCAATACAAAGAGAACCCTAACTAAGCGGCACTGTGCTATGGTCACCACAGCAGGATGTCCTGGGACTGACAAGGATCTGACCTTCACTGTCACTGCAGCCTGCTGACCTACCGACCTGCCGGAGCGATGGTTAACACACTCACATTAACTGACTCTCTTACCTCAAGCTCCAATGCTTCCACCTATGACTAACCATTTAAATAACTTGAGACTGTAATGTAATCAGATTTTATTCAGAGAATCATGAATACAAATATTACTGGCCGGCCAGGGCCCTTGTCATGAAGCAATGAAGGACACTGTTCATCTTCAAAATCTCAATTCATAAATGTGGTTTGATTAAAATTAAAATCCGATTTTAAAGTATAACAGTAAATTACATGGAAACAAATGAAATAACCTGCACTAGGCAAAGTGTGATACGATCGGGGCTTGGTCATCCGACCAGAGTCAGGAGGTTTTGGTCTGGTCTGACTCTCCTACCTTGCGAACAGAAATCACACAATAAACCAAAAACAAAGACAAGTGTTATCCTCACAAAGTCATAGTGTGACTTCTGATATCCTCTCTGACCTGACCTACGGGTGCTTAATCAGTTAAACAGGGAGGCGTGGTTGTGGTTGTGGTCGTGGTCGTGATCGGGATAGTGCGCGTTCACCCTTAGTTTATCCAGATATTTTCAACTAGACACAAATTGGTCTAGACGTGCTTGTATAAAATTAAAAATTTGTAAGGAGTGAACATAAAAAGAGGAGTATTTTTATAAGATTTTACCTATAACATATTTGTTACTAATTGTATAGTATTTCAGGATCTCTTAGTTATAAATGCAGGTGAAGTTATAAAAACGTTGTGTTTCTATTCTAAATAAATTAAATTATCTCTTTGTCAGAGGGTGAATGACAAATTCCAAGATACAATAACTTATTTATTGAACGTAAAAATCTTTTGTAAAAAAATTAACACAAACATTGTAAATTTATTTTTAAGCCAATCTGACTCCACTTCCGTCCTTACACTCTCCATCAGACTCCTTCACAAGATCTGTAACACAAATTTTAAGAGTTAAATTATGAAATATTAAAAATTAAACACAATGTCAAATACAGAAGATAATTATTGAGTAAATTATAGGAACTTTCTTCCTGCGGATGTTATTGTGTTTTTTTTTTAATTCATTGAAATTTAAATATAACCGTAGTAGTAATTATTGAAAAGAGAGCAAAAGAATTATGTTATCATTTTAAAACCCTAAGATAAAAAATAGATTAGGTTAAGAAGACAGTATTTTGACCAAGAAACGCAACTGGGACTTCCAATATACCTGCAACCAAGGTTTACCTAGGCAATGATTCAACCAAAATACGTAATGTTGAAAAAGACAAAAAGCCTTTTTAATGCTTATTTCGCTCATCATTACGTTAATTGGAGTTTCAACATTCATTGTTGACAAATAAACTATAATTTTTAATCGGAAAAGCCTGCCATATCCTCCTGTTTCCTTAGAACATGCTTTGTCTGGTACTCAAGACTCACTCAAGTAATGTCGCTTTACATGTTTTTACAAAATTTCATCAAGACCGGACCTTTTTATTTATAGGTTGAACATAAATGAAGATAAAGAAGATTTTTAACTAAAGGTCTTTTTTGGCATCAAGCATAACGGCCTGAAAACAAAAAGTTAAGCCTAAATATTAATGTGCCTCTTTCAATCAAATAAGTAGGCCTACAATAGCCCCTTCTCTTATTTTGAAAAATGTTATAAATGGTATGTTTGATATCCATGAGCATAGCAAAATATTTTTGTCCAGGGCCCAAATTTTAACATTCTTTATATTAAATAACGAGTTCCCCTATGACAAATTTGTTAAAATCCGCAATGGTTATGTGGTAAAAGTAATGAATTTGAAATCTGACCTGGAAATCTTACTTAAGGGAAGATCAATAGACCTACCACATTATAAGCTTAAATATCACTTTAATGATTATTTTTATTTAATAAACTGGTTTTTGGTTCTAATGTCGGCACTTTTAAAACACCCTTATATAATTTCCATGCATTTATGATGGTAAAAAGATGAAAGTATATTGTAAGATATGCGTGTGTACTGACTGGTGCCGTGTTCGCAGTTGAACTTGTCCAAGACACAGGTGTTGCCGAAGCTCTTGGGCTTCTCGGTGCTGTCCTTCTCGTTGGCGCAGACCGGGGTGTAGTCCTCGGGACACTTCTCGTCACATTTGGGCTTGGGTGGCTTGGTCGTGGTCGAGGTGGCCTTCTTGGCTGAGCCCCCGTAGCTGTCCTTCTTGGGCGCTCCCAACACGGCGCATGCGCACGCCAACACTGTAACACATCAGACTACATTCAATCAAATGGCAAATCTGTGGTACCTAATTTGAAAGTACGTATCACGAAAAAAACTATCATGTTTAAACTGTTCATTTCCTTCTTGTGTCAAAATTTAAAGAGTTCCTGAGGGCTTCGTTTAATTGACTTTTGTTAAAAACTTTTCATCAGTCACTTTTTCATATTATCCACATACAAGAAGTAGGTTGGTGGTTGTTGAAGCCATGCTTGGCATTGTTTGTCTCTTCAATAACACTTATGAAACATGTGACTGTTTAATTGATAAACTAGTGTTCCATAAAAGTGTATGAATTAATTAAGTACCCTCAAGCCTCAAGTAACAAGATAAAACAACTCTAATAATTTTTAATATTGGCAATAATGGAAATGAGAATTATTTTTGATTAGGTGATTGTTTTAAAAATATGTTGTATTAGCTGAAGAAGTTGTACATTTAGTTCCAGCACAGATTTTTAGTACAAACAAGTTGATGGCTGACCATGCATATTCCCGGAATGGGATTGGCAGCCTGGTTAATAAATTTCCTATAGAATAGTGAGCTATTAGAATGACCCACACCCATGCTAAGACTTAAGCCTGGTACTTTAGCCATGATTGGTTGCTAACTTGACAATCTAAACACGTTCATAGAGAAGTCAGCCTATACTGACAAGTAAGTACAGTTCTCTTCTGATGCTTCCTCTTAACTTAAGTCCCTTCAACTTAAGTCTTCCTGTGAATACATTTGCTCCTACACAATATATACATAATAATAGTTTCTTTTTAGGGATATCAATCTAAACGGCAACAATATTTAAGAGCACTAGTTTTACTTTTGTTTTATATTGGCAATTGAACCATTATATTTATATTGACCATTAATTAATGGTCCTGTCTAAAGAATTAGTTGGTCTTAGTCAGTAACAAGGCTCTACTCAAGACATCTCGCACTCATTCTACAACTACAATCATCATTCGTTCATACTCGACTTAAAATACACCCTAGTTGTTTTGGCGACTCATCGAGCTCATCTTTAAAATGAACGAGTATTTTACATAAAACAAATTCAGTGACATAAGGACAGGACAACATCTGTCGGGCCTAGGGTGACCAAACGTCCCGTAAAAACGGGATTGTCCCGTTTTTTCACGAACGTACCCTGAGTCCCGAAAAAGGTCTCCCGGGACGCCTAAATGTCCCGTATTAACGTTGGGAACTAATAAACACATTTTAAAATTACTAAAACTTCCTAATTTATAATATGAACAAGTAATATATTTCGTTTTTGCTAGTTATGTAGTCGTGTATCGTAGGTAGCTCAAAATTTAAATTAAATTATTACAAAAGCAAAAGTAAATTAAAAAATAGTATAGGTCTCAAAATAGCTAAAAAGAGCATGTTACAATGGTTACGTCCCAAGAGAGCCCTTAGACCCCCTTTAACTGGAGGGTATCGCCCCCAAGCTCTCCTTGGGTGTGTCCCGTTTTTTCAAGTTTATGATTTGGTCACCTTAGTCGGACCAGCTAGTAAACAATAAAAGTCGATAAAAAAGATTAATATATTAGTTACAATAGTTATATATTAATAGTTACAATAGATTAAGATAGTTCTTAAATTCAGATGTAGATAGATTAATTAAGTGTATTGCCAATGTAGAGTTTTTCCGGCCGAATGCGGTAAATCGGTAAATTGGATGCTAATTATGAAACGCAAAATATCAGTCATAAACGACAACTGGAACACGTGTATTGTTGGCCGATTGGCAACTGGACTTAGTTTTATCGGCCGTTACGATGAGCGGACCGCGTACTATCGAACGTGAATTGCAATTCAACCGTGTATTATCGTTATTAATTCGAAGTGACTGCGTACACGTCCAATGTAAGGGCAAATTCACTTCGCTACCGCTTAGGTTAGGTTGGGTTAGGTTACGTTACGTTATGTTATGTTAGGTTAGGTTAGGATAGGTTAGGTTACGTTAGGATAGGTTAGGTTACGTTAGGTTAGGTTAGGAGGTTTTCTGGCTCTCAATTTGTTTTAAAAATCACAGGAAAAGTAACGTACGGTGCATAATTTGGAACGGACGTGAACAGTAGTGGCTCACGTTGGACGTGTACGTAGCCTCTGCCTTATTAGCGAATTTCCCCTATAGGGAAGAAGCTATTACCGTAGGTCTCATGGTAAGACTTAAGCCCGAGACCATGATAACTTTTCATTTTGAGGTCCCCAGATGCCAAAAACACCATTCGTTCAAATTTTTATATATGTATATATATATATATATATATTATATATATATATATATATATATATATATATATATATATATATATATATGTGTCCGTAAGCACGATAACTCTCGTAAAAAAGGTCCGATCTTAATGAAATTTGGTACAAATGTGTAAAGTACCATTTATTTGAACAAGTTCGAAAACCAGATGAATCGCACCATCCGAAGGGGGGTTTTTGGGGGGTTTTGTACCCCAAAAATGTGTTTTTTGGGGTTTTTACATGTAATTTTAATTTAAATCAAATTTTAATGTATACCATTGAATTTAGCTTAAAAAACAAACAATTTGGTATTTTGATAATTGCTCTACGTCAATTGGTTACCGAGATATTGAAAGTGCTAAACACAGTACGTTGTCTAATGTTATTCTTATGGAGAAAAAGAAAAATTGTATATCTCGCTTATTTATGAACATAAACTGGCAAAATTTGGTATATGGCTTGATCTGGTTATGGTTTATTGTTGTTTGCACAAAAAAACAATTTTTCGCCTATGGTTCCTGTAGCAGCAAACCTAGGTACTTGGTCCCCATGTTATTCTTATGGAAAATACTTAAAATGTTATATATCGCTTATTTACGAATGTATATGGATGAAACTTGGTATGTGACTTCACTAAGATGAGTTCTATTGATATTTGCATAAAAACCCATTATTTTGCGTGCCTTGTTGCAGCAAACCTGCGTACTCATCCCCAATGTTATTCTTATGGAGAATAATTAATATTTTAAATATCGCTTGTTTGTGAATACATTTCTTATGAATCCTGTTAAGTGTTATGTTATATATTCATTGGAAATTCGCTGAGTATGCAGGTTTGCTGCGACGGGTGTATTAATTCCATTGGAACCGTAAAATATGTGCCAGAAAATACTATCGGACCATGTAATATTGGGCCAAAATTGCAATTAAATCGCATACATTTGATCATAAATTGTGATTGCAAACTACACTGCGTGATATTGGTTTACTCGCAAATGACGAGTAAACTGCATAATGTTTTCTTATAACTGGAGTTGCCAGCGAGTGGCCCGGAGGGGGGGGGTTTGCAGGCACCCACCGCAAATAACCAGTATCTGTAGCCGAATGTCGCACATTACCCACAGTTTACCTTTTAGTATTGTTTGGAACAAGTATTTTGCAAAACTGCAGGTTGTATCATAATCGCCTGTGTTTTAATGGCTTAAAATGCCTCAATTAGATTTTATTTTAATTGCTGAGCTATACATTAAATATGATGTTTATACTCACCTACAAGTAACAATGCCCATAAGAAAGTTATGAGTTTTTTGTACATACATTTTAGAATTATTATCGCCGTAAATAAGTAAAATAAATAGCCGTAGGGTAAGAAATAGAGCCATGCCATATATAACTATACGAGAGTAATATACTCTATGCTAATAACTATATGTTAATAAGAAACTTATTTAGCATCACAAATAATTATTCTTACTAGAGAACCCATGCTGCTCTGCAGCATCAGTGAGTGTTGCACCTTAAGTTTATGTATAAAGGCTAATCAAGTTAAAATAATGCATGCTTTTGATAGTAAAATACTTCTTATTAGCAGTAATTATTTCAAAAGTTACATAAATATTTAGTGAAAAGATTTATAATTTTAGCATTGAATACACTAACCAGTTTTAAACTATAAATAAAGGTAATGTTCTCCTTATCTTTGAACTCGTTAGACCTAATGTTCTCCCGCTAGAGTTCAGCAGCAGGGTTTTTATTTTATTTAACAGCTGTGATTTATATGGCCAATTTATCTGCTTAAAACAGTTATTGGGAGATAATCTATGACCATACTATGACGGTTTTTACTTTCTCCCCCTATACATAGTATATGGAGAAAGTATTGTTTTCGTAAAAATTTCCGAATTCGAGTTGTTAGTGGAAATATTCGTTTTGGTGCTCCCTGAACCCAAAAAAGTGGTTTTTACGTGATGTATGTCTGTGTGTGTGTGTGTGTGTGTGTGTGTGTGTGTGTGTGTGTGTGTGTGTGTGTGTGTTTGTGTGGATGTGTACAGAGCTAGAGCCCTAACCAATAGGCCGATTTTTATGAAATTTGGTATGTAGGTACTAATCCACGATATCTCCAGGATTTTTTTTCATTTTTTGGAATTTTTGATTTTTAAGGGTAATTATCCCCCAAAAACCGCCAAAAAACATGAAAAATCAAAATTTTCAAAAACGGCTTTAACGATTTTGATTAAACTATAGTCGTTTGTAGAACTTTAGTGCTCCAACAAAATGACACCACCTGAATTTCTGTAAAAATTCGGGTTCAGAAATTACAAGACTTAAAACATTAAAAATTCAGTTTTTTGGATTTTTCATATAAAGACGTAAATATAAAAAAAATATTACTATTCACCACTAAAAAGAGCTCAAAAACTAAATAATTTAGTATTTTGAATTACTATTCTACGATTGCTGGTTTCGGAGAAAATTGAAATTTTCATTTTGCGGTAAACACAGTACGTTGTCCAATGTTATTCTTATGGGCAATACAAAAATTATTATTTCTCTCTTATTTACTGATAAATTTCATTCAAACTTCATATTCTTGTCAATTTAGCATTGACCAACAGAGGAAATTCGAAATATGTTGTCCCTTAATAACCCTGGGGGGGAATAGGGGGCATTTTCCCTCTTAAAACCACGAGTGTATCAATGGATTCTGTAGTGCCTCCAAAGCAGGGATTTGGGTGGATGTTTTTTAAAACAACTTGTTTACAAGATTTTCTGTACATTCGACCGTGCTTTGTATTCTATATTTAGTAAATAAAAAGTAATTTATTCGTTAAAGTTGGGCAAAAAGGGAGAAAGTATGTGTCAGTTTCCTGATACCGTTTATTTTTAAATAAAATAATCACTATATTGTTCATTCACGTAGTTCCATAATAATATTCTTAGGATTTCTATCCCAATGGTGACTGAGAGTACTCATTCCTAGCCACGCTGTGTCTTTAAGAAAATCCATACTTTCGTCATAATGTTGTTTGTAAGCTCATCCCATTACACTATATACGATAAAATACATATACAAATTTGAACAAATGGTGTTGGCATCTTGAGACCTCAAAACGTAAAGGTATCATCGTCCCCAGCTTATGTAGGTCTTAGCCTATGTAGGTACCCGACTACGGTAATAGATTTTTCCGTTTGGGAGAAATTCGCTAAATAGGCAAATATTTGATCAAAATTATGATTTTTTTCTCATTGTGTGTGCTAATGGTAAAGTGTGATGGAGAGTTATTTTCTTGTTTTAAGTAAAGCGCTAAGCACTAAAGGCTTTAATTTTGTGAAACCTACCTATAGATAAAACTAATAACTTGAAAAAAATATAACAACAAACCGTATTTAAAGCTACCCCCAATTTTTTTAAACCAATAAAATCCCTACGATTTATTTTGGATTTGACACTCATTTTGTGATGTCCTATCAAAGTTTCCCCCGTTTTGGGGTTCAATGTAGAACTTTAGTAAATCATTCCAGATGTTAAAAATGTCAATGTTTTAAATCAATAGCTAAATACAAATACACTTCTACTCACAAACGTAGACACATACAAATGCACATACGGAAACCACACATCGAGTAACCCCAAAGGTTTATGTGGGAAAATATTTTATCAAGTCAAGTTTTAAGAGAGAATCCAGAAACACATTAGGTGCTTAAAAGAAAAGACCATTTTGTAGAAAGGTTCATTAAGGAACATAATGAATTGGATGATCATGTATGATTTTTGTTTAGGGAAGCTTTAAACGTCAATCAGTTAGAAATTGTTGAAAGAACCCTAAATTTAATAGCAAAACCTCAAATCATAACATGTTCCTTCTCAAACACACATAGCAAGCCTTCTTAGCTCATGAAGCAAATTTCCACAACGTATCACCGTACAATAATAACTGGATTACATGTACATTCTTAACTATATAAACCTCTTCAAATAAAGTATTTGTATTATATGCTGCATTATTCTTTGGTGAACAAAATAAACTGTTTTGGTTAATAAACACATGTTTTAAGTAATCATCTAATGTAAACAAACCTGCTCCTCCATAAGATTAGCATGGGAACTTTAAGAGCCACTGGGGCAAAGCCCATTGAATATACGTTAATTTGGATGGGTGATGATATATCTAGACATAATTATCTATCAGTTAAAAAAAGAATCATGAAAATCGGCCCAGTAGAACGGTTTGACGGACTAGACAAAGTTTTGCAATTTTTAAAAATATATATTTATGATGAATTGCAGAGAAATAGTAGATGGAAATGAGTTATATATCAGTGGCAATCTATCTTTTATTAGCATGCTGAATTAATTTAATTTCCTACACCAGAAAATCAGGTGATTTATTAAACAATTAAAATGAATTTAAAAATTTATAAATCAAATTATATTTCAATCCAAAAATTTTAAAAAAATATTGGAACAAATAAAGTCACAACAAGTTAGGTTAGGCCTATGTGATTTACACCTACAATACCTACAATATGTTTAAAATCGGTACCTTGCAATAATAGGGACTTAATAATCCATTTTATCAATAATTAAAGCGATAAAAACCGAATCAACTTGCCGCACCGCACCGGGGTATAAATACCCCATTTTGCGTTGGTGTCTTGCTACATTTCGCGTTGGGGGAGATGCAATCCTAAAAGTAATTATATATAGGGGCCTACTACTTTGAACTTCTGTTTTTATCTTTTTTAATTGGGGAGACGGCTCAGATGTTTTGCCGTTCATCGGTCATTCAACTTAGGTCACCTTTAGGCCTACTGTATAGAAGTTTTGAGGTGTGGTAATCGATAAATGTATAAAATCAAGAAGTAAACGTAGTGGTGTATCGTATAACATATGAAAAAGTTTATTTTTTCTAACAGTATTCTGTATCACCGTTTTTAAAACTAGGCTTATAATAATAATAATAAAAAAACTATGATCGTACTAGGCTTATGATAATAATTATATTAAAATATAAAATAATTAAACCGTACAAATTTAACTTTGAATAACTTAAATAAATTACAATTATTTCCACCAAAGGATCATCAGCGAATCTCAATGTAATTGATTGTGGCATAAATATTAATTTTGAATTAAAATCCAAACGTATAGCCTATATGAAAGTTTAAAATGTATTATAAACGTTTAGATACTTGTGCAAATATTTAAATAATTCAGTTTTGGTTTTCATGACGTGGTCGAATAAAATAATACCCCCGTAGCAGCAAGCCTGCATACTCAGCGAATTTCCAATGCATATTAATTTATATTAATACCACATAAAGCCACATACCAAGTTTCATCAATATACATTCATAAATAAACGATTTATGACATTTTAATTATTCTCCATAAGAATAACATGACGGCTGAGTATGCAGGTTTGTTGAAATAAGGAACACTGAAAATAGGCTTTTATACAAATATCAATATAACTCAACTAGGTAAACCACGTACCAAGTTCTATTAATTTATGTTCATAATTAAAGGAGATAACACGTTAATTATTCTCCATAAGAATAACATTGGGCTGAGTATGCAGGTTTGCTGCTACGGGAACTATCGGGCAAAAATGGGTTTTTGTGCAAATATCAATAGACCACAATGAAGTGAAGCAATATACCAAGTTTTGTCAGGATAAGTTGATAAATAAGCGAGATATACAATTGTTCTCATTCTCCATAAGAATAGCATTGGACAACGTACTGTGTTTAGCACTTTCAATATCTCAGTAACCAATTGACGTAGAGCAATGATTAAAACATCAAATTGTGCGTCTTTTTAAGCTGATTCAAATGGGGAAAAATAAAAATTTTACTTTTTCAAAAATTGTATGTAAAAAACTCAAAAAAAACCATTTTTGGGGTACAAAACCCCCCCAAAATACCCCTTCGGATAGGTCGATCCGTCTGGTTTTCGAACTTAAAGTCATAAATGCTGCTTTACACGTATGTACCAAATTTCATCAAAATCGGACCTTTTTTACGGGAGTTATCGCACCCACGGACACACATATGTATATATATATATATATATATAGTTTCGAACGAATGGTGTTTTTGGGGTCTGGGGACCTCAAAACGAAAAGTTATCATGGTCCCGGGCCTAGGTCTTACCATGCCGACTACGGTAATAGCTTCTTCCCTATAGGGGAAATTCGCTAAAAACCAAATAGACTGTATGTTTAAAAATGTAATTAATATATTCGAGTTTGAAACTCTGAAGCAAGTTTATCATTAGGCATGTTAACAGCAAACGTTCAGCAACAAAATCTCGCTTATTTAGATGTGATGGGTTATACAGTTTATCCAACCACAACAATATTATTATTCTAGTTTTTAATTAAACTTTTTGTTAGTAATTAAACTGAAAACTGGACTTCAATCAGCCCATTTTCTGCACGAGCAGAATAACAATTAGGTGAGTGTTGCCCAAAGAAAGGACCTGGAATATTTAAATAAAATACAACCAACTTTAACGTTATATCGCACAATCTAACATTATAAGGCATCCATGAGATCGTTGTTCTATCGCTTTCTAGCAATTTATAGGCCCGATGATCAACTTGTATTAGAGTACCACATTCGAGAAAACACTGCATTTTGAAACTCGTCTCTTCAGTTAGCCGACATTTACGCCGATATAGGCTAAGGTAGTTGTTGATGATTAATTAGGCTAACCATCGGGTTTTGATCCCAGTCAATCAATTACTCTACCTTAGTCTCCAAATACGAATATTTTTAATATTTATTTTAATTTTCTCTCTCCTCAGATAAATCTCGAATAATATGGGTTTTACTGTCCAAAATCAGTAAACCATGACATTAAACTTTCTTTCTTAATGTCATGTTGTCCATGACAAATACTAGTCTATTTCGTTAAAAGAAGTTCGCTTCTTTTGTTGAAGTAATCATTGGATCGAATACAATTTTCTTGAAAGACAAACTCATAAAACATTATAGGTGTTTGGGAGAATCTCATATGGGATTTGATAATTGAAGAGACATCAATGACATCTGAGCATAAATATTTGTCATTTGGAAAAGAACTAATCAATTCGGTCGGGTAAATGGCTTGACAGGAGCGTTTTTCATAATTATATTAAAATATAAAATAATTAAACCGTACAAATTTAACTTTGAATAACTTAAATAAATTACAATTATTTCCACCAAAGGATCATCAGCGAATCTCAATGTAATTGCGACTAACAACATTGCTGTTCAGTTATATTATTAATACGTGATTTCAAATTATTACTTAGGTCTTTTAGCGAATTTCCCCTATAGGGAAGAAGCTATTACCGTAGTCGGCATGGTAAGGTTCCCAGATGCCAAAAACACCATCCGTTCAAAACTGTATAAATATATATATGTGTGTCCGTGGGTGCGATAACTCTCGTAAAAATAGTCCGATTTTGATGAAATTTAGTACAAACCTGTAAAGAAACATTAATGACTTTAAGTTCGAAAACCAGCCAGATCGCTTCATCCAAAGAGGTATTTTGGGGGGTTTTGTACCCCAAAAATGGTTTTTTGAGTTTTTTAGATATAATATTTTAGTAAATAAAATTTTCCTTTTTACCACTGAATTCAGCTTTAAAAAAATTTGGTGTTTTGATCATTGCTCTACATTAATTGGTTACAGAGAGATGTTGAAAGTGCTAAACACAAACACAGTACGTTTTGTTCAACTTATGGACAATAAGACAAATTGTATATCTCGCTTATTTATCAACTTATCCTGACGAAACTTGGTATATTGCTTCATATAGTTGTTGTCTATTGATATTTGCACACACAAAAAACAATGTTTTTGCCGATAGTTCCCGTAGCAGCAAACCTCAGCCCCCATTTTATGTTATTCTTGTGGAGAATAAGTAAAATGTTATCTCAAGTATAAGTAAATAATAAGTAAACAATAAGTAAATGTTATATTAATTATAAACATAAATTAATCAAACTTGGTATGTGGCTTTACCTAGTTGAGTTATATTAATATTTATATAAAAACCTATTTTTTGTGTTCCTTGTTTCAGCAAACCTGTATACTCAGCCGCCATGTTATTCTTTTGGAGAGTAATTAAAATGTCATTAATCGTTTATTTATGAATGTATATTGATGAAACTTGGCATGTGGCTTTATGTGGTATTAAGATAGATAAATATGCATTGGAAATTCACTAAGTACGCAAGTTTGCTGCTACGGGGGTATTTTCATATGTCATTGCAAAAACTATGTCTTATTGTCCCAATTGCACCGAAGAGCGTAACGTACTTATATTGCCGAAATGGTTCCCATAAAGCCCCCTACCCCAAGACTTAGGCATATTTTACCTCGTTACGTTTTTCCCCATTAAATTAATTTTGTAAATTCCAGTTCATTGTAAACTTTGCCAATTATTGCAGTATCTGTGATGAACCTGACGAACTCCTTTGGTTAATGAACATATATGTATTTAGTTATAACTTAATTAAAGGGCCATTCGATCAAATCAAATCGGCAAATCTTAATGTAAAACTTGAGAATACGAAGACAAATGGGTCAGAGCCTGAAAGAATTTTTGAATTCGTTTAGAATGTTGGCGCATGCAGGATTTTCAACGAACGCATTAATACTTTATGCCTCATGAGAAGTGATTTTCACAATCACGCCCTTACATTTTCTTCCAAAATAAAAATATACCATCCCGATTACACTGGGCAGGTAGTTCTAATTTTTTCCAAGATCACATCTTTAAATTCAGTAACACGGATTTTACCCGTGCATTTTAAAATTAGGGTTTAAAATATAGATATTTATAAACATATTATGAACAATGTTCCCGAGATAAATTCATATTATGGATGTTAAATAACACTATTTTCAAGTTCATATAACACGGAATACAAAATAGTTTGTAACGAATTTACGGTTCTAAAATACTAAAGTCAGTGGTACATACCCAAGAGTGTACTAAGCAGGAGGGACGCCATTTCTGTTGCTGGAGGCCGCGGGACACCGGTTTTATCAGTTCGCGGGGGAGGGGCAGCAGGTCGCCCAAAGGTCAGGGGGGACACAATGCAATCTGCAATGATTGCATAACACTCCCCCCCATCAGGAACGCGGCAGCGGCTCGCGGCGCTTGCAGGAAGACACCCGCACATCAACAGTCGCTCCTCTCTCGATTCGACGGCTGGGAATGCTATAAACCACAGTATCATAACTATATCTTGTATCAAATATAAATTACAAGTGATAGCGCCACAAGCGCGGATGGCAAGGCCGACTTTCAAGCGTATCTTTATATCGTACCAGATGACATTTTTATTCTTTCTCTGGTTGTTGGAACCCTATTCAACGGGCCAATTCGAATATTACAACGGCGCGAGTTTGCATTATTTTAGTCATCGTAAACTAGGCCTATCAACCTTTGTAAAAGTTTTGAACAAGAAAATCCTCAGTATTACTTAAACTCAAGTTTCCCACTTTCCGGGTGAGTGCAAAATTGAAATTTTAGTCATCGTAAATAAAAAAAACATTATAGGGGAAGTTACTTTCTAATAGTAGTTAGCTACAGCTACTGATACTTTAAATAGCTTTGCTAAGCAGTTATTTTTCCTCCTGCATTTTGTAAAATATAGATAGCTACAATTTTAGCTATTTTCGCAAACAGGCTCCTGATTTATTTCCAAATACCATAAAGGTTTAAAGGTTTTATACAAAACTGGTATCTCACGCTCCCCCACATCAAGTTTTCTAGTAAAACATTTATTAATTTTGTTTAACAAACATACCTTATTTTGTTAAGAGACTTAAGTTTCCACACAAATAAACCAATTTATTTGTAAACCTGTTGTCAGTGAAAACAGAGGTAACATTACTTATTTTGTAAGTAATATTACAATATTAAAAGATGAGTTCTGCATGAAAAGGCATACCTATATCAAAGAAATAAACATCAACATTTAATTTTGAAAATTTGACAATTTACTGAATTTAATAAGGTTTTCTGAAGCCTACATATTAATTGTAATTTTAATAAATAAAAAAAAAGAATTTTGAAAGGTACTCTGGTAATTTTATTTTAAAAATAATTTTAATTTGTGTAACGACTCCAAATCAATTTTAATAGTAAAAATGTATTAGTTGCATGTATTTAATATGTAAGAACTTATAGTTATTCCAACTATTTTATTTCAAAATGAGCAGATAATCTAAAATTGAAATGTATTTATTTTGGCTTTGATCGTGTAAATAGATGATCTAAATACATTATCAATAATTTGCTTGGTTGTAAAAAGTGTGAAACAAATTTATAAACTGAGGCATCGCAATATGAAATGAGAGGACTACTATATTCAAATATCCAATAAACCATTAAAACACAACATAGGCTTAGGCCTACTGAAATCAGCTTTACAACATAGGCTTAGGCCTACTGGAATCAGCTTTACAACATAGGCTTAGGCCTACTGGAATCAGCTTTACAACATAGGCTTAGGCCTACTGGAATCAGCTTTTTCTCTGTGAAACATAGTATGATGTTCCTTTTAAAATAACGTTAGTTTACATGTAGCTGCTTATAAGGTGTTTGACTTAAGCGTCTGTGTTTTTACTTTCTCCCCCTTATACATAGTACAGTAGAGTCTCACAAACTCGACTCCCGATAACTCGACTCTGGGAAACTCGACACCTCATTTACTATACAGTACATGTATTACAAGACTATATATTTTGGAAAAGAGGACAATTAGTTATTAATTCTCAATTTTTAATTATTTATCTAATTTTTATATTTTTCTTAAGTTTGTAATACAGTATCATTATACATTATACTATAATTTTTTTAAGTAAAATCTAATACAGTATACAATTTATAGCTAAATAATGTGTTTTCCTCTCCTCCCAATGTAATTCTGGATAACTCGACATTCCACAAACTCGACAGGGTCTTAGTCCACATTGAGTCGAGTTTGTGAGACTCCACTGTATATGGAGAAAGTATTGTTTTCGTCAACATTTTCGAATTTGAGTTGTTAGTGGAAAGTTCGTTTTGGTGCTCCCTGAACCCAAAAAAGTGATTTTTACGTGATGTCTGTGTGTCTGTCTGTCTATCTGTATGGATGTGTATAGTCGATGCCAGCCGTAAAGGCACAGTTCGCCAGGTAGACCGTCCCGTCCTAATCTTTGTTTACAAAACAGCCCTTTATCGCGAGCGGTGCTGAGCAGCCACCTGGCGCGGCCGGCATCCCCCTTCTCTTCCAAGAAATTCCATATCCTACTAGAATTTGTAATAAATTGATCCATTAGGCCTGCAGCAAAAAATGATGGCTAATTTTTTCCGTCTATAGTATACGAATAAGTCAAAATTTGAATCACAGTTCTACGATGTCCCGTTATCTAAATTTCTAGGATTTAGATTTTCCTGATATGCCCCGCAATATAACTCGGTAACCTGTTATGTCGATAACGGGACATCGTAGAACTGTGATTCAAATTTTGACTTATTCTTCTGCTATAGGCGGATAAAATGAGCCATATTTTTTGCTATAGGCCTAATGGATCAATTTATTACAAATTCTGGTAGGATATGGAATTTCTTGGAAGAGAAGGGGGATTCCAGCCGCGCCAGGTGGTCGCTCCACACTGCTCGCAACAAAAGCGCTGTTTTGTAAACAAAGATTAGGACGGGACGGTCTACCTGGGGAACTGTGCCTTTACGGCTGGCATCGACTATACAGAGCTAGAGCCCTAACCAATGGTCCGATTTTTATGAAATTTGGTATGTAGGTACTAATCCACGATAGCTCCAGGCGTTTTTTCATTTTTTGGAATTTTTGATTTATCCCCCCAAAACCGCCAAAAAACATGAAACATCAAGATTTCTCAAAAACGGCTCTAACGATTTTGATCAAACTTTATTCGTTGTAGAACTTAAGTTTTCTAACAAAATGACACCACCCACATTTCTTTAAAAATTCAGGTTCAGAAATTACAAGACTTAAAATATCAAAAATTCAGTTTTTATTTTTCATAAAAAAATATATATATAAAATATTACTTCACCATTAAAAAGAGCTCATAAAACTAAATAATTTAGTATTTTGAATTACTACTCTACGACTACTGGTTGCGGAGAAATTTTAAATTTTCATTTTGCGGTAAACGCAGTACGTTGTCCTAATGTTATTCTTATGGGGAATACAAAAATTACTATTTATCTCTTATTTACTGATCTATTTCGTTCAAACTTGATATGCTTGTCAAGTTAGCACTGACCAACAGAGAAAATACGAAATATGTTGCCCCTTAATAACCCTGGGCGGGGGAATAGGGGGCATTTCCCCTCTTAAAACCATGTGTGTAGCAATGTAGTGCCACCAAAACCGGGATTTGGGTAGATATTTTTGAAAACAACTTGTTTACAAGATTTTCTGTACATTCGACCGGGCTTTGTATTCTATATTTAGTAAATAAAAAGTATATTATTCATTAAAGTTGGGCTAAAAGGGAGAAAGTATGTGTCAGTTTCCTGATACCGTTTATTTAACTCTATTTAAGTTGCTCTATTTAAGTTGTCTGACATTGAGGTTATAATACTTTTTAAGCTTTTGGATTGGATCGAGCCGTAGATCAACGTTACAAGCTAACGTTACAAAATATAAACTGCTGACTAACCATACAAAGGAAAGCGCATAATAGGTATAAAACCTTTCATGCAGAAATATACATTTTGACTTCAAACAATATGTAGTAATTAAAGTTACGTTTGTGAAAACAAGTACATTGAGATTGTAAAAGTAGTTATTATAGATAATTTGCCAGATACTAAGTTGAACATACTACGCTACACGCTACTTTTATTTAAAGTAGCGGAGTTGATACTAGTCGACGAGCACCCACCCTTCCAACAGCGTAGACAAGTAGTCGTTTTCTGAGTCGATTGCCGCCTTGCCAGTCATAAATGATCCAATGATAATGAAGAGATAATGATGCAGAGATAACGCTTTTTTACTATTTTGTAGACTTTCGACGATTCTTAATTTCACATTATGGTGACTCGAATTTCAATCCTTAATCGGACCATTTTCGGGCTTTACGTCAAACTTCACTGTAACCCAAAGAGTAACAAAAATTCGGTTGAACACATTTACACCAAATATAAAAACAAACACTTAACACTTATGTTTAACTAGTTTAATATACTTTTTCAACCTAATATATTGTATTAAAAGTTTAACTTGAGGCCGGTCTTGCACTACAGAACTAGTGTGTTTGCTAGCAATTATGAAGTTGCCTAGTTCGCCGCAAATAAAGTTTTCTTTTGGCTATCGATTTTAAACTTGTATTAACAACATTTTTGTATATGAATCAAACAAACTGTTTTAGTTTTACCAAATATTACACATGCTATGTGTAATCTTTGGTTTTACTGTTCTTATGATTGGTGACAGGTGATTTGAGTGTTCATTGTAAGCAGAAAGTTAATAGAGAGTTAATAGTTAACTAGTGGCTTACAGGGGTTACAGCCCCTAACATACGGTTTTTGTGTAAGTGGATAATCACAGCTGATCATTAGTTCATTTTGCTTATTAATAAAAACACTGTAGTGATATTTCCATAAGAAAATCATTGGATCTTTGACGTCCAGTAGGACGTAGCCCACTTATATTTTGACGTTTCTTATATTTTTCCCACCGTCCTTGGCCCACAAGCTTTAAAATGAATCCTCATAACTTAACTTCTTCCTAGCTTGAGGTATTTCGTGGGGACCGATTCGCTTACGGAATTAAATGTATAAATTTAAATAATAAGTTACAGTTAATTATAATATATGCTTACTAGTAGCCCGGCGCGGCTTCGCTCGCGATCATAGTGCAATATTATATTTGAAAAGTTTGATACATTTGTTAAATCACTTGGTGTACCAAGCTTTGCTTGAAAAGCCAGTCAGATTGTTTAAAATCCTCACGGTTCCTCTCCAAGGCGAGCATATTTACTTTGTTGATTTTCTATTTCGTTTTATTTTAGACATGTCCACATTATATTCAATTATTCTATCTTAATTTGCAATGGTTCTAGAAATATGTACACAACCTAATAATCTATACATTAAATTTATATACTTTGCTTCTAATCACTATTCTCACAAAAATCACACGCTGATACTTTACCAGGTGTGTGTTCTTTATACAATTGACCGGTTGATTTTGAACAGCTGTTAAGGTTCTTTTGATTTTATTTAAAAATCTTAACCCTAACCCCAATGTTGTTTTTTAAAACATCTTTTTATACTCAACATTATTTCCTGGGGATGAGGCCTAATGAGAACTTATTTATTTTCCACAAATTTGATTGCTCCAACATCTGGAGGGCTCTAAAGCAGTTTTGGAAGAGGGGTAGACATAGGTCTATATTGCGATGTAACAAATGCATATTCAATCGGTCCAGTGAACTAATAACGTTCAGTGTCGTTTTAATTAAAATATTAAAGGCCAACGGAGCAAAGGACATAAGGGACGGGAAGTATAGGCCTATTTCTGCTTATGGTACATTCCCATTGCCTGCTGTCTTTCCACCAATTATTTGTTCAATTGTTCTAGTAAGTATATGATTAACATGGACATTTTGAAGGCCATTAATAGGGCCTTGCCTCATTGGAACGGGAATAAGCTCATAGCTGATTTTTGGGACCAATCTTCTTCCATATAACTACTCAATAACGCACGTAGTTTGTGCATGATGGGCTTAAAACGCATAACAAATCCAGCATTAAAATCAAAATAGTGGTTTAACATAGTGGATTACATAGTTACTGTTTTTAATTTGATTAACTCATCTAATATCACGAGAAAAATTAATATTAAATTGATAACATAAATAAATACCCCCGTCGCAGCAAACCTGCGTACTCAGCGAATTTCCAATGCATGCATAATATGTTTCTAACTAACACATAAAGCCACTACCAAGTTTCATAAAAATACATAAATAAATAAGTGATCTATAGCATTTTATTTATTCTCCATATGAATAACATGGGGCTGGGTACACAGGTTTGCTGAAACAAGGAAGACAAATTATGTGTTTTTATGCAATTATCAATACAACTCAACCAGGTGAAGCTACATAGGTACTAAGTTTTATTAATTTATGTTCATAATTAAGGGAGTCATTACATTTTACTTATTATCCATGAGAATGACATTAGGGCTGAGTATGCAGGTTTGCTGCTACTGAGATAATCAACAAAAAATCAATTGTTTGTGCAAATATCAATATACCAGTACAACGTGGAGCCACATAGGCCTACCAAGTTTTATCAATCTACATTCATAAATAATCGAGATATCAAATTTTATTTATTCTCCATAAGGATAACATTGGACAACGTACTATGTTTAGCACTTTGAATATCTCTGCAACGGTTGGACGTAGAATCACAATTTAAACACCAAAATGATTGTTTTGAAGAGCTGAATTGATTGGTAAAAGCAAATGTGAGGTTTACATTAAAATGAACTGAGGAAAAGCCAAAAACCTTTTTCCCATAAGATTAACATGGGAGATTTTATGAGCAGGTTTTTTGGATTTTCTCCACAACCACTTAACCTAAGTCAATAATTTAAAATACTACATTTTTTTCAAGCTCTATAAAATGCTCAAAACCAAGTTGAGTGTTTTAACAATTTTAGGGTGAAAAGTGCAAAAAACTGATTTTTGGAAAATTTAAAACCTCCATAAACCCCCCTTCCCATAGACAGATTTTTCTGGTTTTCGAACTTAAGTCATGACTGTCACTTTACACATTTGAGCCAAATTTCATTGAAATCGGACGTTTTTTACTCAAGTTATCGTGTTAACGGAAACACACATATATATATTTTTATGTTCATATATATATATATATATATATAGACAGATAGATACATACAGATAGATACACACACACACATATATATATATATATATATATATATATATATTTGAACGAATAGTGTTTTTGGCATCTGGGGACCTCAAAACAAAAAGTTATCATGGTCTCGGGCTTAAGTCTTACCATGAGACCTACGGTAATAGCTTCTTCCCTATAGGGGAAATTCGCTAAAAATAGATTATATTAATATTATTTATTTAGATTAATATCTTATTAATATTAAATTATAACATAATACAAATTTATTTTTTGCAAACTGAAGTAATGTTTCGAACTCAGATCTATTATTTATGTAGGTTGTATCTCTGCTATTTTAACATTACTGAATTATTAACCCTTTCAATCTTGCAACCCATTATTCTTATTAAAATAAATATTTAACAACATTATATAGATCGTCAAAATTACATCAAGTAGGATCATAAGAAAAGATCAAATAACTGCAAGTTTCTATAGTGTTATTTAGATCCACATCATTCGAAGAAGAATAAGATTCAAATCTTAGTTATGAGTGATGCGTAGACTATTTTAGAAACACGCGAAAAATCAAAATATTTTTACTTGCATCTATATAGCGGATAGGTACACATCACGCGGAAATATGCAATTTTCTGAATCATGTGCATCTCAATAACATCCCAGGAACTTGCTCTTGTTTGATCTCTTGTTATTGATCCTACTTTTGAGGTAAGACTGTAAGGTAGTATCACATTTGGCGGAAACTGTCGGATCTGTTTTGCCGTCACGTCACTGTCGCCCTCGGTCACATACGCCGCGCCGCCGCCGCCGCCACTTATCCACTCACGCCAATCTGCGCTGGACCCCCGCCAAAATTGGCTAATTGATCGCGAATTGAGCCACAATCGCGCCACTCAATCCATCTCCGTCGAACAACATCGTTACTGAACGCTCTCCACGGTGAGCTCAGCACGGTATCGACATGCAGGCAGCCTCGTTACATTATAAGACGTTCACAACGTTTGCTAATTGATCGCGAATTGAGCCACAATCGCGCCACTCAATCCATCTCCGTCGAACAACATCGTCACTGAACGCTCTCCACGGTGAGCTCAGCACGGTATCGACATGCAGGCAGCCTCGTTACATTATAAGACGTTCACAACGTTTGCTAATTGATCGCGAATTGAGCCACAATCGCGCCACTCAATCCATCTCCGTCGAACAACATCGTTACTGAACGCTCTCCACGGTGAGCTCAGCACGGTATCGACATGCAGGCAGCCTCGTTACATTATAAGACGTTCACAACGTTTGCTAATTGATCGCGAATTGAGCCACAATCGCGCCACTCAATCCATCTCCGTCGAACAACATCGTTACTGAACGCTCTCCACGGTGAGCTCAGCACGGTATCGACATGCAGGCAGCCTCGTTACATTATAAGACGTTCACAACGTTTGCTAATTGATCGCGAATTGAGCCACAATCGCGCCACTCAATCCATCTCCGTCGAACAACATCGTTACTGAACGCTCTCCACGGTGAGCTCAGCACGGTATCGACATGCAGGCAGCCTCGTTACATTATAAGACGTTCACAACGTTTGCTAATTGATCGCGAATTGAGCCACAATCGCGCCACTCAATCCATCTCCGTCGAACAACATCGTTACTGAACGCTCTCCACGGTGAGCTCAGCACGGTATCGACATGCAGGCAGCCTCGTTACATTACAAGACGTTCACAACGTTTGCTAATTGATCGCGAATTGAGCCACAATCGCGCCAGTCAATTCATCTCCGTCGAACAACATCGTCACTGAACGCTCTCCACGGTGAGCTCAGCACGGTATCGACATGCAGGCAGCCTCGTTACATTACAAGACGTTCACAACGTTTGCTAATTGATCGCGAATTGAGCCACAATCGCGCCACTCAATCCATCTCCGTCGAACAACATCGTTACTGAACGCTCTCCACAGTGAGCTCAGCACGGTATCGACATGCAGGCAGCCTCGTTACATTACAAGACGTTCACAACGTTTGCTAATTGATCGCGAATTGAGCCACAATCGCGCCACTCAATCCATCTCCGTCGAACAACATCGTTACTGAACGCTCTCCACGGTGAGCTCAGCACGGTATCGACATGCAGGCAGCCTCGTTACATTATAAGACGTTCACAACGTTTGCTAATTGATCGCGAATTGAGCCACAATCGCGCCACTCAATCCATCTCCGTCGAACAACATCGTTACTGAACGCTCTCCACGGTGAGCTCAGCACGGTATCGACATGCAGGCAGCCTCGTTACATTACAAGACGTTCACAACGTTTGCTAATTGATCGCGAATTGAGCCACAATCGCGCCACTCAATCCATCTCCGTCGAACAACATCGTTACTGAACGCTCTCCACGGTGAGCTCAGCACGGTATCGACATGCAGGCAGCCTCGTTACATTATAAGACGTTCACAACGTTTGCTAATTGATCGCGAATTGAGCCACAATCGCGCCACTCAATCCATCTCCGTCGAACAACATCGTTACTGAACGCTCTCCACGGTGAGCTCAGCACGGTATCGACATGCAGGCAGCCTCGTTACATTATAAGACGTTCACAACGTTTGCTAATTGATCGCGAATTGAGCCACAATCGCGCCACTCAATCCATCTCCGTCGAACAACATCGTTACTGAACGCTCTCCACGGTGAGCTCAGCACGGTATCGACATGCAGGCAGCCTCGTTACATTATAAGACGTTCACAACGTTTGCTAATTGATCGCGAATTGAGCCACAATCGCGCCACTCAATCCATCTCCGTCGAACAACATCGTTACTGAACGCTCTCCACGGTGAGCTCAGCACGGTATCGACATGCAGGCAGCCTCGTTACATTATAAGACGTTCACAACGTTTGCTAATTGATCGCGAATTGAGCCACAATCGCGCCACTCAATCCATCTCCGTCGAACAACATCGTCACTGATCGCTCTCCACGGTGAGCTCAGCACGGTATCGACATGCAGGCAGCCTCGTTACATTACAAGACGTTCACAACGTTTGCTAATTGATCGCGAATTGAGCCACAATCGCGCCACTCAATCCATCTCCGTCGAACAACATCGTTACTGAACGCTCTCCACGGTGAGCTCAGCACGGTATCGACATGCAGGCAGCCTCGTTACATTATAAGACATTCACAACGTTTGACATTGAACTATCGAGGAAATACACAAAACAACACGTTTCAGCAGAGGCGCAATCTCGGTTTTGGCCACAGTGACACTTGGTTCATTTCCGAACACTAAGTATTATCTCGGCCTCAGTCCGTAAGCACAATCGATCGAATCTAAAGCATCTTTGTTTCCAATGTAATTATGATAAATAATCGTAATAATCATCAAATGTCATGAATGAAAAACTGAAAGTTGAATAAGATAAGATAAGAAAACAAACAATTTATACAAAAACACCAAACATACTGGTTTTGAACAAAATTATATTGATTGTAACAATAACTCCATTCTTAACCACAAGAAGAAATTATGTTACCAGTCCAAATAATTATATCTTAGGAACCACTTGAGATTTTGACTTTATAACACAAACTCGCTTTGCTCGTAACATAAATAACATGGAACAATTATTTGCACAAAAATAACTGAATTTTTTTAATATTGTATTGTACATGTTCAGCTTTTACCACTTCAAGATAGTGGTCGTTTCAATTTTTAAGCGTAATACTTTAAACGTAATATTTTATTTCCTAAAAACTGAACATTTTATCTTATTAATATATAAATACCCCCGTCGCAGCAAATTTGCGTACTCATCGAATTTCCAATGCATAATATAATACCACATAAAGCCCAATACCTAGTTTCATAAAAATATATTCACATATAAGCGATATTTACAATTTTAATTATTCTCCATAAGCATAACATTGGGGATGAGTATGTAGATTCGCTTAAACAAGGAACACAAATAATTGGTTTTTATGGAAATATAAATAGAATTTAACTGGGCGAAGACACATACCAAGTTTCATCAATATTCAATCATAAATAAGCGCTATATAATATTTTAATTATTCTCTAAAAGAATAACCTGGGGGCTGAGTAAGCAAGTTTGCTGCAACAAGGAACAAAAAAATAGGTTTTTATGCAAATATCAATATAACTCAACAAGGTGAAGCCACATACCAAGTTTCATTAATTTATGTTCATAATTAAGGGAGTCGTTACATTTTTCTTATTCTCCATAAGAAAAAACAAAAAATCAATTGTTTGTGCAAATATCAATATACCAGTACAACGTGAAGCCACATACCAAGTTTAATCAATATACATTCATAAATAATCGAGATATCAAATTTTATTTATTCTCCATAAGGATAACATTGGACAACGTACTGTGTTTTGCACTAGGAATATCTCGCAATGGTTGGGTGTAGCATCACAATTTAAACACCAAAATCATTGTTATATGGAGCTGAACTGGTTGGTAAAAGCAAATGTGAAGTTTACATAAAAATGAAATGGGGAAAAGCCAAAAACCTTTTTCCATTAAGATTAGCATGGGAGATTTTATGAGTAGGTTTTATCGATTTTCTTCGCAACCACTTATCCTAGGTTAATAATTTAAAATACTGTATTATTTGGTTTTTTAAGCTCTATAACATGGTCAAAACCAAAATTAAGTTTTTTTTTAAATGTTAGAGTAAAAAATGCAAAAAAAACTGTTTTTGGAAAATTTAAAACCCCCATAAACCCCCCTTCCCATGGTCCGATTTTCCGGTTTTCAAACTTAAAGTCATGAATGTCTCTTTACATATTTGAGCCAAACTTCATCGAAATCGGAAGTTTTTTTACTCAAGTTATCGCATTCACGGATATATATATATATATAGATAGATAGATACAAGTATACATATACACATATATATACATTTGAACGAATAGTGTTTTTTGGCATTTGGGGACCTCAAAACAAAAAGTTATCATGGTCTCGGGCTTAAGTTTTACCATGAGACCTATGGTAATAAATAGCTTCTTCCCTATACGGGAAATTTGCTAAAATGAAAAAGTGAAATGAATTGGTCACGCCATAACTTGAAAATGAGTGCACCAAATTGAATAAATCTGTTTTTGTTGTGTTCGTTAATGTCAGGACAAGGTTTTTATAGAAGAAAATGTTTAGTCCCACATAAGGGCTCTGTCCCACTGGCCTTTAAAGTTCCCATTGATTTGATCAAAGTTCAGTTAGTTACACCAAACAGCTGTTCACAAGGATTTAAACATACTTGAAAGGCATAAACATACGTTCATTACGGAAATAACAAATCTACTTGAATGGCAAATAACTTTTTTTCGATGCCGAAGTTAGCACTATGTAAAAATAGGTGAGTGAGCGTAGCGAACGAGCTCATCCTGAAAACGAACAAGTATTTGACATAAAACAAATTCAATGACATTAGGACAGGGCAACGTCTGTCGGGCCAGATAGTAAAAATTAAATGTAGATACATAAAAGTTGTACTATTTTATTCCAAGCCCTTGTTTAACCCCTTATATAAACACAAATAAATTAATCAAAATTACTATTTCGTTGGTTTTGTCATTCATTCAAAGATAATATAAATTTTCTAGCCAGGGGTAGGTTGCCGAATCATGATTATAGGAGTAATTAAATAATAACTGATATTTCATGAGTAAGGAGAGAGTAATCCTATCCTATCCTAATCATATACTCTAATATGAGTAAGGTTTACGTGTGTACGTCCGTGCTTGCTTGCGACTCTGACCTTAAAAACGGCTCCAACGATTTCCTTCAAATGTTGGAAATACCTAATTTCTGGGATAAAAATAAGTTATCGACAGATCTCATCTCCAGGAAAAATCAAATAATGTAAAAAACGAAAATTAAAAGTTAAAAAAATTAACATTGGGCTTATATAGAGTTTAAAACAAAACAAAATAATTATAACAGCTGTCCATAATCAACCATGGAACTGTCCAAGTAATACTCTTGTTGTTTATAATTGTTAACATTTGGTTTCCTGAGATCAGTGACTAAAATTGTTGAGTGAAGATTGCATATGTAGAGCGGTCATATCCGAAACAAATCAAAGGGACTTTGAGCTATAAATAAAAACTGGAGGGACCTTAAAAATGCAGATAAGAGGCAAATGAGCTATACAAATCTAAAAATCAGTTGAGGGAAAGTGGTGAAATACAGTATTACCCCAAGTCATCTAATAAAACTGTCTGACCTTCTCCGAGCAAAGCTCGGTCCCACAGGTACTTTATAATAATCAAAGGGAGAATATTATACTTGAATTAAAGTCGTTGTTGTGCAAAAACCGATCACATGCTTTAGTTTAAACAATGCAGTTACTCAGCTATTATACTGGAGATCAATAAAATCTGTATACCACTTTGGCTTATATAGACCCACGTGTGTATGCGTGTGTACGCGTGTGCACGTGGGTGCAGTAACCTTCGTAAAAAATGTCCGATTTTGATTAGATTTGGTAGAATCCTGTAAAGCGGCATTTATGAGGATACGGTATTGTTGGGGATTTTGTCACAAAAAATGGGGTTTTAAAATTTGTTGCAATCATCTTTTTAAAAATCAAATTTTAATCCAAGGGCAAAACAGATTTTTTCTGATTTTACGGTTCTCTATCTTATATTTTATGGTATTTTTTTCCAGCTTTACTTGGTTTGTGTCACCAATTTTGTTATGTTGTATGCATTCTTTTCACCTGTAGACAGGATCAGATACCAGATCCCGACAAGTTGTGAAATTTCGTTTCACTAATCAGTGATGTAAATTCGGAATAAATTCTTAAATGACATAAACTCGCCATCGCCAGCCATGAATTCCAAACAAAGAATCGGATTTATCGTTTAAAAATAATAACTTGAATAGATATTGATCATTGTATTGATCATTGTTCATTTTTAAGCATAATATATTGAATATGTTATATATATTATGACGTGTTCATATGTACATTGTATTTGAGTTTGAGTTTGGTTACTGAGATAATTAAAAGTGCTAAACACAGTACTTTGTTCAATGCCATTCTTTTAGGAGAATAAGTCAAATTTTATATTTTGCTTTATTTATGAATGAATGCCGATGATACCTGGTATTATGTGGCTAAATCTGGTTGTTGTCTATTGATGTTTGCATAAAAATATATATTTTCCGTTCCTTGTTGCAGAAAAGTTGCCTATTCAGCCCTTATGTTATTCTTATAACTTATAGAAAATAAATACAATTTTTTATTGTATGCCATTTATTTATGAATATCTTTTTATAAAACTTGGTAAGTGGTTTTTTGCGGTAGTGAAGCACACGTAAATGCACTGAAAATTCGCTGAGTATGTAGGTTTGCTGCAACAAATATGTATTGTTCTTGACCAAGGCTTGTTTGGCCGACTTATTTAATATGCAAAGGAGAGCGAAATCACTTTGTCCAATTCCCCTTAGTGCTTAGTTGCTGAGCTTGATACTAATCCCACGTTCAGCGTACATGTGTATTTAGCTTCGTGCCAGTGCAAAGGACCTAACCTTCAGAGGCTACTCATACCAGCTTGTCAATTACATATGAAACCTGTTTCAGTTCCTGTGAAGATCGTATCCTCATCAAGCAGGGGCAAGCGGCAGCAAGCTACTTGCTTGAAAACCTGCATTATGTAAGCTAGGGTTTACTGTGAAAAACTTTCTGACTAAACTAATTAAAAGGAAACATTATGAAACTGTATTATTTTTTAATAATTGCATTATGTCTTAATAATTTCGGTAACATTTTAAACGTTCCTACTCTGTATATTTATTTTCTTCTTAATCTCTGAAAAAGTGACGTCTCCGTGTTTCATAGTCATCGCGATGGAAATAGTCACCAAAGAGTTCCAAACTAGAACCGATTCCATCGTAACCATAACATCGTGGGGGATTTCGTCGCACAAAAAATAAAAGTGGTTGCCACACTCGCGAAAAAATTGGTGGTCTTTGCAGTTGTCTTGCAATGAACTTCCGAGACGCACCATTCAGGAGCATTGTATGATTTACTCATTATCAATTCACCGTCAAAATGATCCATTTGGAAGGCTTCACTCCTAGACATTACGAAGTAAACAAAAAAAGTGTATGAAAAAGTAGGACGCAATAAAATAATGGGACTGCGTCTAGTCGCCACCCCGTCAGATCGCCGAGGTGCGAGGTGGCGCTGGCGATCTGACGGTGGCGTACCCGACAGACCGCCACCTAGTTCACAAAGGTAGTAGAATATACAGACTAACCTACAAGTTATTTACACTCGTGGAATCCCTAGTTATTTTAGAAAATAAAGATATAAGTTTTGCCAAATATTTGTTTGATAAAAAAACAACAAAGTAACAAAAGAAGTGCTTGAACTATAAACGGGTGGTGAAAATAAAACATATCATGATCAGAATTAGAATGAAATAAATACATAGAACTGTGACGTAACACAATGGGTGAATTTGAACAAATTAAACAATCTACACACGTACACAGTTTTGTTGGTCCCGACACTCGTTAAAACCATGTCTCTATAGTAATCTTATTTTGGTTCAAAAACAATTATACTGCTTTTAATCATATTTAATAGATCGGTTTTGTTATAGTTTTATTTAGTGCGTGTTTAATTTAGTACTGTTTAAATAAGTAAATTGTAATATACAAATGTATGAAATTGAATAATGACAATTTTGGAATAATGTCGTTATTTTGTCCTTTGGAGATGACCATACACTGAGCACCCGGTTAGTCGGTTGGTTATATCATAGAATAAATAATACATTCTATGGTTATATTCAATACTTGGTAAGGTGCAAATAGAAAACATGTTTAGAAAAAATTGTGTTGGGATCTATAAATAAAAATAAGATTTTAGGTGCTATTAACTAAATATGCTCTAATTATCCTTTTCTTATCTTTCAATTGACCAATCAGGAATACATTATACTATGCAATACGATTGAAATAAGTTAATAATGGATAGTAGGCGTAGATAGGCCTTTGTCGAGGGGGGGGATATCTCATTAGGGAATACAAAACAAAAAACTGTGTTCGTGTAGAGCTGATACCGGTATACAAAATTGAAGACATCATTGACGCGTCCCTTACATTCATAATTATTGATAGTCCAAGATATAAACCATTGATACTACAAAGTAATCAATATAAATTTGTAACCAGGACTAAAAAGTACTTGCATCAATTCGTTGTAATCAGTACTGGAAAGTAATCGCTAAGCTAAGGTTGCCAAGTCACCAGGTTTCCCCGGAGTTTTAAGGTAAAAATATTTGTCCGGGGAATTTCCGTGAAAAATTACAAATCTCCCCTTTTTGAAAATGTTCCCAAAAATGCGTTGAATAACGCAAATTTTGTGGTGAAATCCTATCTGTGAACGAAAATGTATTTACGTTTGCAACTTCATCGTCATGCAACGATTGCCAAATGAGCTAAACCATAGTTAAGCATACTCCTTGGAGTATGCTTAATCTATGGCTAAACCCTGTTTCTCTCTTCACTCTAACATCTATATTATTTGTTACCCTTTGGCTATATTTCGTCGAGAAATATCGTTGACTTTTAAATATATTTGCCGTTATAGAACGCTGAAAATCAGGATGAAGATGTATGGCTCTCTGGATTTTATTGATGGTCGTCTACAAATGATGGCCTCTACAAATCTAATATGGCAGCCGTAAGTTAAGCAGAGCATTAAGAACGTCTAGACATCGAGGTCAAGGTCTGGACACCACCGAGATCGTCATGTCCGAGTTCGTCACATCTACGAAAATCAATGAGCCGTACTAATTAGGGTCGGCTGTCTACCTGCCCCGCCGGGTATGTCATGCCTCCTCCGCCCGAACAGGAACAACTTATCCTAGTCACAGATCACAAGAGAACGGTCAAATACAGTTCTACATCTTTACGCTCAAAGTTTACTGATGTTGGTTCTTCATGTAGCTAAAAATTATACAAACTAACTCGTGAAAAATTTGATGACAAAATTGAAGTCATACGACTACATATCGCACTGAAAGGATGAATTAGGCCGATTGATGTTTGTTCGTGAGTCCGAAAAACAGCCTTAAAAATACAATAGTACAGCTGTCAGTTTAAATTTACCAAAGTTGTAGTAGTTTTGATATATTTTCGCAATTACTTACTTAAAAATATGTTAAATACATTCTTACAATTTAAGAATTTAATAAATATAACAACCAAATCCTATCATGGATAACAGTTTAATTGAACTTATATTTAACACTTTTAATATTGCTCGGCGAAATGTACAGGCTAGTTGTAATTTTCAGCTACATGAAGATACCAATATCAGTAAACTCTGAGCGTAAAGATTCAGAACGGTATTTGACCGTTCTCTTGTGATCTGTGACTAGGATAAGTTGTTCCCGTTCGGGCGGAGGAGGCATGACATACCCGGTGGGGCAGGTAGACGGCCGACCCTAATTAGTACGGCTCATTGATTTTCATAGATGTGACGAACTCGGAAATGACGATCTCGGTGGACACGCAAGGTCTGGTGCGCTAGTTGATAAAAATGGCCGCTAAGGGGTGAGGGTAGAGACTGTTCGGTGTCTCCGTCTCCATGTCCCACTTGTGGCGCGCAAATAGCAAATACCGTGCCGCGTGCCGGTGCCGGTGCAGTTCATCTTCTATTTATTGCAGGCGAACAATATTCTTAATATATAGGTAAATAAGATATTTTGGAGATATTGCACATATATATTTTTTTCAGTTACAGAATTTCTTTTTGGTCAAAAGGCATAAGCTTTATTTCAGGTGGATATAAATTTTAATTTTTCCAAGTTACAAGGGGCGTGTGATATATCGGTCCCTCTGACCCCCCGCCCCTCCATCTACGCCACTGTTCCGAAGAACCTTTAAATTCGACGAAATCTGCCGATACACCCCAAATCTTTCGCGATTCTTTCATTTTTTCCCTGTAACTCGTAAACGAAACCTTCAACAGAAAATATTACACTGACCAAAATTAAAGTAGACGAGATTTTCTATAAAATGCTTTGTCAAAGGTGTTATTACTATGTGTAATTTATATTTCGAATAACTTAGAAATTCGGCGAAATTCGCCGACAAACCTCACTTGTTTTGCACATTTTCCGCAATACTTTCAGTTGTTTCCTGTACCTTGAAACGAGGCAAGTACAATAAATTTGATAATTGCTGAATTAAAAAAAAACAAGATTTTGTATAAAATACACTTGTCAAAGTTGTTATTACCTTGTGTCGTTATAATCCGAAAAAAACTTTAAAAATGTACGAAATTTGCCGATAAACCTCAAATCTTTCACACTTCTTTCAGTTTTTGCAGTAACTTATATAAATGACGCCTCGCTCTAAAAATTGTATATTTACTTAACTTAAAGTACACACAATTTACTACGAAATTCAGTGGTCAAAGTTAGTATTATAGGATTTCTTTTAATTCCACCAAAATTCTAAGTTCGATGAAATTTGCAAATAAATCTTAAAAGTGCAGGAATTCAAATCCACAGTGTATTGTTTTCACTTTAGTAAGCAATTCACTTCTACTATTTAATTGGACTTTGTCGGTTTTCTATCGTGACAATAAATACATAAATATAATGCTCACCTTGACCCACCGGAATTTCACGATTCGCGGTTGTGAAATTACTTGTTGAATTTTTGGTTGCTGGAGGGGATGCCAAAACACTGATGTTTGCTAAGTGTGCCCAGTTTGTGTTCGTTGATGGTGTTTATTATAGTTTTGCGATGACGAATGAATAATACCTGAAATATAAAAATACAACTCTATCCATTAATAAACATATATATATAAAACTCGCTTCGCTCGCTGAGGGCTCCGCCCCCAGACCCCCGTTTGGGGTCGCTCGAGTTTGTTATTATAACTCAATGTCCCTCTCAAGTATTTTTTAAACAGTATATTATTTTGATTAATTTGGGAAATTGTCAATCTAGATGGGATCTTTTTTCATTGGACCTATCATTTGTTTATACTTTACCATGTGAAAGTTACATTGACAGTTTACTGGATATTTTCAACATAAAAATTAGTGGTTTTAAAATTTAAAACTGTAACTTTTGGCAATTTTCCCCGGGGTTTCTAGGTACAAACTACGTGCATACTAAATTTCACGTTTCTAGATGGTCTGGAAGTAGTCTAGAATTCGTATACGTGAGTGAGTTACACATCGGGCTGAATAGTTATATAGAATTACAGCGTAGAGGTAAGCAGGAAATAATGTTAAATGCTTAAACAAGTCATAACTATTTTACAAGTATTAATAATAAGTACCTGGGGGCCGAGCTTTGCTCGGCGGAAGGTCAGTCAGTTTGTTTAGATGACTTGGTGCATAATTCACCACTTCCCCCTACTGATAATTAGATCTGTTTAACTCATTTGCCGCTTTTATACATTTTTAAGGTGACTCCAGTTTTTATTTATAGCTCAATGTCCCTTTGATTTATTTTACTACTCTATATATGTAATCTTCACTCAAATCTTTTTTCACTCTGCTCTCAGGAAACCAAATGTTAATAATCATAAGCAACATGCCTAGGCGCTTCAATAAGGTCCTGAGCAACACCGACATCGAGCGCTACAACAGCGGGTTTGGAGAACGCCTTCGCTTGGTGAAGCGCAGTCCGAGGGGTTCCAATAGCAGATTCACTTCTTTGAAGTTTATGTAAAGCAAGACTAGAAGATGATGTAAATACCTTTGCAAATTAGTTTTCGTAGTCAATACTTATAGTGACGTTCAGAACATAACCACTGTGTTAATTATAACACTAAACACCCCAAAAAAACCTTTAGTTGTAAGTTTAAGAGTGTGTGAGTATGGTAATTGTGAGGTGTTTAGCACAGTAGTAATCATGAGCTTGATGTAGAAAGATCCGTTCTCAGCCATTGTGGTGGGACCTTCGGGTTGTGGCAAGTCACAGTTTGTGTCAAAGTTTATAAAACACATTACAGAAATGTGTGACACACCATTTACCAGTATAAACTGGCATTATGGTAGTGGTGGAGGTGGAGGTGACTCAAATAATACCAACATTAATCACATAGAAGGTTTACCAAACTTGGAGGATTTTTCTGGTAATGAGCCGATACTTGTGATTATAGACGATATGATGCGTGAGCGGCTGACAATCGTGTTGTGAATCTTTTCACAAAAGGTTGTCATCATCACAACATAAGTTTGTTTTTCATCATACCAAATATGTTTCATCAAGAACGTGGGCAGAGGGACATCTCATTGAATGCACATTACATTGTGTGTTTTAAGAATCCGAAATTAATCGAGGAGGCGTACACTGACGCTACGAGGAATCCACACGGCTACCTAGTGATAGACTTGAAACAATCAACAGACGAAAATATGCAAATACGAAGTTGCATATTTCTAGACGATTCTACGAACGATGTGTACTTGCCGAAGAAAAAGTAATTTCGCTATCAGTCGTGCTTGCGGAAGGAAGCAGCTCTACTAACGGCTTTCATTCACGCAACACCCAAGGAGCGTAAAGCACTGTTAAAGGTGTGTGACAAGAGCCGAATTTGCTCAGTGTGTGAGTGTGCTTACAACGTGTTGCGAGTTAACGTTCCTCTGGCGAAGAAGAGTAAAAGTCAGTTAAGCAAACACAAGGCGACGCTACGTCGATTGGTGAAACGCGGCGAAGGCTGGTTGAAGAAACGAAAGTATCTAATACAAAAAAGCAGTGGACTCTTTATACCATTACTTTTGAGCGCAGTACTACAAGCAGCACTGAGTAGTTTGTTTACTCAACAAAAAAATGACTGGCATCCATAATCAGTTCTATTTGACATTGCCGAACAATAGTTTGATGCAATATGAATACACTTGCAAATTATATAACACATTTGCCAAGAGCTATTCAACTGGACGCTGGTGAATGGGAAATGACACTTGTGGAAGCGCATTATCCTTGTACATTTTTATCAGTCGGTAATGATGAAACAATTGGCATATGCATACAACCGCAAGAGGAAGCAAAAGTGAACATAAAAGCGTTGGGGCGGATTGGACAGCACTGCCAATGTAACACCAATAGTGTCAGCTACTCCAAAAAAAAACTGCAGAATTAAATTGAAGACTGATGATTATGCAAATATTCAAGAATTGTTGATCATATCAATTCACAAGAACTAGCGATTACTTTTGGTATAAAGTTTAATATTGAAAATTCATACAACAAATTCATTGAATTATCGATGGGAACTGATGTCGGAAAAATTACATTAAGTCCAACGTTATCGCTTCAATTGGGGTTTCATCCAAATGAGTTGACACTGGAAGGTAATGCAGTTAACAAAAGCATCCGTTCGCCCAACATTAGTCCTGGTTTACCGTCACACATGTACATGTATTGTGATTTAGTCGAACCGCAGATGGTCGGCGATACAGAAATTGTTAATATATCTACGTCTAGTTATATATATGGATTGCATAAATCAACATCATTCATCGATCCGCATTATGCGCCAGTTATAAATAGATATTTTGACAGTGTGGAAATTGACTTAAGAGATAACATTGGACATCATTTCCCATTCCACTTTGGAACGTCATGCGTGAAGTTACACTCTAGAAAAGTAGCGAGTCATTAGTAACAACAACAAAAATGGAGCACGCAAAGAAGATGGTAGTTGTACTGCAAGATCGATTGCAAACAAGTGCTACAGATAAAAAACCGACTAATCTATCCGGTTAAAACAGTCTAGACGCGGAAATGCAACAAATATTAAATACCAAACATGTGGACGATGGTGAAAAGTGTAAATTATACAAACAAGCGTTACATCTATACCAGTTTGGCGTTCGTTCGCTTGCGAACATTCTCGATCGTTTTGCCGAAGACCGCGTTGTTCATAAACTTGAAAAAGTCTTGCTCAAACTTAGTCTTGGCCTTCTTCCGCAGTTCGGTGCTCATCAGGATGTAGCGTTCTAACTACCGAGACTGACGGAACGAGGTGACGCGATGCACATTCACAAGCTCCAGCCCGTTTTCAAGCGCCTGTTGCAGTATTCTGTATTGACAGATGTAGTTATTCTTGTCATCCAGAGTAGTCACGAGCTTCTTGAATTTCCCTCCTGGCGGACGTTTGGTATCGTAGCAGTACGGGATATCCTTGTGAAGGTCGTGTAGGTGGGTGGGGTAGCGAAGGCCCACTTCCAAGACGTAGCACTTGGGTCCTTCGGGGTCCAACGTTGCAATATCCAAGGCCGCAATCTCCTCACGGCTGAGCTATTGGAAGTGTCCCTCAGGAAGACACTGGGACATGACCCAACCGTACAGGTTGCTGGTATCCAATTATAGTAGGAGGCGCGTGGTCTCTTCAGGACGTCGATCTTCGAGGCGACATCTGTCATGGTTGGTCTTGGCGTATCGGGTGATTGCCTGGGAAATACCCCCTCTGATGACTTGCTCAAAGAAGAGGCCCAAGTCAAAGTCCTGAATCGTATGGAGCTCCACTCGACAGGTCCTTAACATGACATCCCAGTTGTATGATGAAAGGGTGTAGTAGTATGCAGGGTCTAGTCCGTATTCCGCAATCGACGTGTCCCTGAAGTGTTCAAAAACGTCAGTCAACAGCACAATGTCGCAACGCAGGTACTTCTCAGCGTAGTCTGTGAGGTTCCTACAAAGGTTCCCACACGTTGCGAGCATGCTCATAGTCTGCATCCTCAATGTCCTCCAGGGTCATGTTGTTGTGAAAATCTCGTTTTACGGCAGCTCTAGTATCTTCGAACACGGCGTATGATGTTACAAAGTTGTACGGGAACACGCCTTTCCTACGGACTAGATTGAAGAGGTGGTCTTCGGTGAATCTCTTCGTCGTCTCCGACAGTTGAGCTGGTGGAAGTGCGGCTGCGAGGCTGGTGAAGCTCAAAGCCAGGAACCGGTGGGTGTCGAGGAACCTGACACTGAATCCTGGCTGCCATTTTCCACGCCCTGGCATCGCAGCCGGTTCTGCTGCTCGGTCGAACAGGAACCGCTTCGTGAAAGCGATGCACCGCTCTTCCGTGTGGGCTAACACCTCAGCATCACCAGGGTCGACCGCCAACTCCTGTACTATGAAGTGGGCGTCGTAGTTGGAGAGGTTGTGGAAGTAGCAGTTTACTACTTCCCAGCGAAGGTTACATGATCCCAGTAGCGAAGATTACATGATCGGTGCGCAGCGCCACGAAACTTGTAGGGTAGTGCATGGTTGTGATCACGAACTTTAGGATCTTCGTGCGAAAATTTCGTTCCGCAGAGGTAGCAATTCGTTGTTGAGTTGTACTGCATCGTCTTCGCTGGGGTTAGGACCAGGCGAAGATTTCTCGCTTCGTACAGGAAGTTCCACAATCTCTCAACATCAGTTTTCAACATCTCCATAAAGGTCTATGACGCATCATCCCCGAAGTAGACTCGAGGCTCGAACTCCTCAAGTCCGTATGAGTCGATGATACGAGTCGATTTGATACGCAAAGGCGTATGGCGTGTGAATATGGGTGGCTAATCCCCGTGTGGTTCATCGACTTGTTCTTTCATCCCCGCGGTTGGTAGTAGAGCACACTCAAAGTCCGCGTAGATGGTGAATCGCTCACATCGGGTGAACTCTGGATGGCTGAATATTAATTCCATCTTCCTCGATGTATTCATACGGATAGAAGCCGAAGCGGAGCAGTATCGCCTGTGATCCTCCAGACGCTGAGCACCCGTTAGACTGAGCTTGTTCGGTTGGTTGTCAAAGTGCGCGAAGCACCGCTTACAGATGAATATCCTGTCCTTATGTGCTGTGAGTTGGGGGCGAATCAGTCGGCCAAGGTCTGTGATGTATGCGTAGTGGCTATCACCCTCCGTTGTCACGTACAAAAGGTCACGATGATCATCACGCTCCTGCCTGCAAATCTTCAAGGGAAAGATGGTGTCCTGGTACTTTGGCTGGCCGTTAGGTTTCCTCCCCACGTGTGTGTGATCAATACCATAGACGTTGATGCTGATATTGTTGTTCCGCTCAAACGTCTTGATACTCTTCAGAGCAACGGGAAATTGTAAACCGGACCAATCGTAGCGGGCGATGATGTCACTGGAGTACGATGCCGGTGTTTCGGGGTGATCTTGAACAAACTTGTCCAGGGCGGCATACATAAAACAACGGTCATCGGTGTTCAATACGTTGGTGACTGCGTGAGTGTTCTCAGCAGTCGCCGGCAGTGGGATCCACGCACGACCATCTTCACCTAGAGGAGTGAACTCGTTTATGCCACCCTCCAAATCACGAACGCGCAGGTATGTCCACCCGGAGCCCATATGCTCACACTCGGTCTTCTCCCTGATAAGGTTTGCTAAAGCTGTTGAGATGTACTGGTTCAGGTCCGAGGTCTCTGTCAACGGAGTCATCTTCGTCTTGAAGTTACGCAGGCAGGTGTTGTTATGAACATTTGTGAATTCTCACTCCAGCTTCAAGTTGACCTTAATGCTGTGGTGTTTTGCCAAGGTGTTCTCAAGCAACTCCGTGAGGTTCACAATCAACAACGCCATCACTTCTCCGATTGTGACGAGATTCTCCATCGGCCGCTGCAGACGGTAGGTTAGGAGGCGACTGCGGAAACCCCGTTGAATAAGTATAAATAAGGGGCTGGGCTGTCCTGCTCCAGACATCTCGACATCATCGGGCTGGTGGTGTGTACTCGTCTCGGGTTGTGGCTCCGTGCTGAGCCCTGGCTGGGGTTCATTCTGTTTCATAGTTGCTCGGTTCTTCATCAGGTCCTTCATGATGTGACTGTTGAACCAGTCCTTCACGATGTGATGTTGGTCCTTGTTGAACAGTCGGTTGAACTGCAGACCGCAGTATGCACAAGTGAATCTTCGTTATTGATCGTCACCGTGGAATTGCTTGGTTTGACGACGCAGGTTGTCTTCCCTCTTCAACGCGGCGCCACATGTGTCGCATAGGAACCTGCAGACTCTGCTGTGGGCTGATTCCACATGTCAACGCAGGTTTATTGCGCGACGGAAACGGTGACCGCATTCATGGAAAGTGTGGCTGTCAGGACCCGGACCTTCATCTGAAATAAAACCAATTACGATAAATGAAGATAACATTTCTCTCTCGCCAAACACATTTCAAAATGAAGTTGACAAATAAAAATAGCAATTTTTCAACAGTGATCGTAATCTTCTTCTTCTTCCTCCTCCTCCTCTACATATGCTCGTTAAATTTAGTCAAGCATTCTTCTTCTTCCGGTTCCTAGTTAAATAGGTTCAGGGGTAAAAAAGTGGCTCAAATACTAGGTTATCAAGATACAAAAAAGGCAGTGCGGGTTAATGTTGATGAGGAAGATAAGTGTAATGCTTTGAGCATAATCAGCAAAGGGGGTGCGTCGACGCACCCCCTTTAACTTGCAATATCAGTCTACATTCATCAATGCATTATTCTTATTCTTCAGACACCTAGATAAATAATTATAAAACTAAATAGTTTCAAGGAAAAGAGTTCTTTTAATGTGGATTCTCTCACCTTAATCGGAGCTGTGGTTGTCGTCGGCGGTTGTCTGCAATGGCGCATGCACCTCCTGGGGGGAGTGACGTGGTGGCTCGTCTCCATGTGCAGCTCTAAAGCGTCCTGGTCCGCAAATGTGGCACGACAAAGCCGAAATTCTGCTTCTCCATCTGAAAACGCACAAAACGATTAGATTTATTTTTATTTAATTATAAAGCAGGAGGATGGGAGGGGTATTTACTATTCAAAGTATATGATGTGGGTACTCAGATTACTCGGCTTGTCGAGAGGATTCCGTAAATGCAAATACCCCCGTCGCATCAAACCTGCGTACTCAGCGAATTTCCAATGCATATATATGTGACTCACTACTACATAGAGCTATTTACCAAGTTTCACAAAAATATATCCATAAATAAGTGATATATTGCATTTTATTTATTCTCCATAAGAATAACATTAGGGTTGAGGACGCAGGTTTGCTGCAATAAGGAAGATAAGTAATGTGTTTTTTTTTGCAATTATCAATACAACTGAACCAGGTGGAGCTACATACCAAGTTCTCTTAATGTAGGTTCATAATTAAGGGAGATATACAACTTTACTTATTCTCCATATGAATAACATGGGGGCCGAGTATGCAGGTTTGCTGCTACGGGGACTATCAACAAAAAACTTGTTTTTCATTACTCTACACACGAAAGTACACTTTCTAAACGTAAAATGAGCTAAGAAAATAGGTTATTCCCGCTACTGCACGGCAAAATTACATAACGTTAACTTTCTGTGCATTTGTGGTGCACGGAAAGTAACCATTATGGGATTTTGCGGTGCAGACCGATCAGCTGTTGCATTATTTGCTGTTGCATTGTTTGCGGTGCGTATGTACCTCGACATAAGCACGGAAAGTCAGCGTTACGAGTTCGGATTTTTTTTATACTAAGTTGAATAAACAAAAATATTCATGTTGTTTACAGGTTTGTCGATATCGTAATGAAAAATAATGTTCAATACTCGTCTCAAAAGTGCCATTGCGGGGCTCGATAGCTTTTTCCACGCTCGGCTTCGCCTCGCGCGTAAATGCAATCTCTCCCCGCAATGAGTCACTTTCGAGACTAGTAATGAAAACTACTATTTCGTGCTAATATCAATATATCACAACTAGTTGAAGCCACATACCAAGTTTCATCAATATACATTCATAAATAATCGAGATATAGAATTTTATTTATTCTCCATAAGGATAACATTGGACAACGTACTGTGTTTAGCACTTTGAATATCTCTGCAACGGTTGGACGTAGAACAACGATCAAAACACCAAAATGTTTGTTTTGTTGAGCTAAACACATTAATAAACAGAAATGTGAAGTTTTTAGTAAAACTATCTGAGAAATATCTTAAAACCTTTTTCCCATAAGATTAATATGGGACACGTTTTTTGGATTTTCTCCGTAACCTTTTAACCTAGGTTAATGATTAAAAATACTAAATTATTTGATTTTTTAAGCTATATAAAATGGCTAGAACCAAAATTGAGTGTTTTTAACATTTTGGGATCAAATTTGCAAAAAACCGATTTTTGGAAAATTGTAAACCCCCATAAAACCCCCTTCCCATAGTGCGATTGATCTGGTTTTCGAACTTAAAGTCATAAATGCTACTCTCCACATTTGTGCCAAATTTAATCAAAATGTTTAGAAAAAATTGTGTTGGGATCTATAAATAAAAATAAGATTTTAGGTGCTATTAACTAAATATGCTCTAATTATCCTTTTCTTATCTTTCAATTGACCAATCAGGAATACATTATACTATGCAATACGATTGAAATAAGTTAATAATGGATAGTAGGCGTAGATAGGCCTTTGTCGAGGGGGGGGATATCTCATTAGGGAATACAAAACAAAAAACTGTGTTCGTGTAGAGCTGATACCGGTATACAAAATTGAAGACATCATTGACGCGTCCCTTACATTCATAATTATTGATAGTCCAAGATATAAACCATTGATACTACAAAGTAATCAATATAAATTTGTAACCAGGACTAAAAAGTACTTGCATCAATTCGTTGTAATCAGTACTGGAAAGTAATCGCTAAGCTAAGGTTGCCAAGTCACCAGGTTTCCCCGGAGTTTTAAGGTAAAAATATTTGTCCGGGGAATTTCCGTGAAAAATTACAAATCTCCCCTTTTTGAAAATGTTCCCAAAAATGCGTTGAATAACGCAAATTTTGTGGTGAAATCCTATCTGTGAACGAAAATGTATTTACGTTTGCAACTTCATCGTCATGCAACGATTGCCAAATGAGCTAAACCATAGTTAAGCATACTCCTTGGAGTATGCTTAATCTATGGCTAAACCCTGTTTCTCTCTTCACTCTAACATCTATATTATTTGTTACCCTTTGGCTATATTTCGTCGAGAAATATCGTTGACTTTTAAATATATTTGCCGTTATAGAACGCTGAAAATCAGGATGAAGATGTATGGCTCTCTGGATTTTATTGATGGTCGTCTACAAATGATGGCCTCTACAAATCTAATATGGCAGCCGTAAGTTAAGCAGAGCATTAAGAACGTCTAGACATCGAGGTCAAGGTCTGGACACCACCGAGATCGTCATGTCCGAGTTCGTCACATCTACGAAAATCAATGAGCCGTACTAATTAGGGTCGGCTGTCTACCTGCCCCGCCGGGTATGTCATGCCTCCTCCGCCCGAACAGGAACAACTTATCCTAGTCACAGATCACAAGAGAACGGTCAAATACAGTTCTACATCTTTACGCTCAAAGTTTACTGATGTTGGTTCTTCATGTAGCTAAAAATTATACAAACTAACTCGTGAAAAATTTGATGACAAAATTGAAGTCATACGACTACATATCGCACTGAAAGGATGAATTAGGCCGATTGATGTTTGTTCGTGAGTCCGAAAAACAGCCTTAAAAATACAATAGTACAGCTGTCAGTTTAAATTTACCAAAGTTGTAGTAGTTTTGATATATTTTCGCAATTACTTACTTAAAAATATGTTAAATACATTCTTACAATTTAAGAATTTAATAAATATAACAACCAAATCCTATCATGGATAACAGTTTAATTGAACTTATATTTAACACTTTTAATATTGCTCGGCGAAATGTACAGGCTAGTTGTAATTTTCAGCTACATGAAGATACCAATATCAGTAAACTCTGAGCGTAAAGATTCAGAACGGTATTTGACCGTTCTCTTGTGATCTGTGACTAGGATAAGTTGTTCCCGTTCGGGCGGAGGAGGCATGACATACCCGGTGGGGCAGGTAGACGGCCGACCCTAATTAGTACGGCTCATTGATTTTCATAGATGTGACGAACTCGGAAATGACGATCTCGGTGGACACGCAAGGTCTGGTGCGCTAGTTGATAAAAATGGCCGCTAAGGGGTGAGGGTAGAGACTGTTCGGTGTCTCCGTCTCCATGTCCCACTTGTGGCGCGCAAATAGCAAATACCGTGCCGCGTGCCGGTGCCGGTGCAGTTCATCTTCTATTTATTGCAGGCGAACAATATTCTTAATATATAGGTAAATAAGATATTTTGGAGATATTGCACATATATATTTTTTTCAGTTACAGAATTTCTTTTTGGTCAAAAGGCATAAGCTTTATTTCAGGTGGATATAAATTTTAATTTTTCCAAGTTACAAGGGGCGTGTGATATATCGGTCCCTCTGACCCCCCGCCCCTCCATCTACGCCACTGTTCCGAAGAACCTTTAAATTCGACGAAATCTGCCGATACACCCCAAATCTTTCGCGATTCTTTCATTTTTTCCCTGTAACTCGTAAACGAAACCTTCAACAGAAAATATTACACTGACCAAAATTAAAGTAGACGAGATTTTCTATAAAATGCTTTGTCAAAGGTGTTATTACTATGTGTAATTTATATTTCGAATAACTTAGAAATTCGGCGAAATTCGCCGACAAACCTCACTTGTTTTGCACATTTTCCGCAATACTTTCAGTTGTTTCCTGTACCTTGAAACGAGGCAAGTACAATAAATTTGATAATTGCTGAATTAAAAAAAAACAAGATTTTGTATAAAATACACTTGTCAAAGTTGTTATTACCTTGTGTCGTTATAATCCGAAAAAAACTTTAAAAATGTACGAAATTTGCCGATAAACCTCAAATCTTTCACACTTCTTTCAGTTTTTGCAGTAACTTATATAAATGACGCCTCGCTCTAAAAATTGTATATTTACTTAACTTAAAGTACACACAATTTACTACGAAATTCAGTGGTCAAAGTTAGTATTATAGGATTTCTTTTAATTCCACCAAAATTCTAAGTTCGATGAAATTTGCAAATAAATCTTAAAAGTGCAGGAATTCAAATCCACAGTGTATTGTTTTCACTTTAGTAAGCAATTCACTTCTACTATTTAATTGGACTTTGTCGGTTTTCTATCGTGACAATAAATACATAAATATAATGCTCACCTTGACCCACCGGAATTTCACGATTCGCGGTTGTGAAATTACTTGTTGAATTTTTGGTTGCTGGAGGGGATGCCAAAACACTGATGTTTGCTAAGTGTGCCCAGTTTGTGTTCGTTGATGGTGTTTATTATAGTTTTGCGATGACGAATGAATAATACCTGAAATATAAAAATACAACTCTATCCATTAATAAACATATATATATAAAACTCGCTTCGCTCGCTGAGGGCTCCGCCCCCAGACCCCCGTTTGGGGTCGCTCGAGTTTGTTATTATAACTCAATGTCCCTCTCAAGTATTTTTTAAACAGTATATTATTTTGATTAATTTGGGAAATTGTCAATCTAGATGGGATCTTTTTTCATTGGACCTATCATTTGTTTATACTTTACCATGTGAAAGTTACATTGACAGTTTACTGGATATTTTCAACATAAAAATTAGTGGTTTTAAAATTTAAAACTGTAACTTTTGGCAATTTTCCCCGGGGTTTCTAGGTACAAACTACGTGCATACTAAATTTCACGTTTCTAGATGGTCTGGAAGTAGTCTAGAATTCGTATACGTGAGTGAGTTACACATCGGGCTGAATAGTTATATAGAATTACAGCGTAGAGGTAAGCAGGAAATAATGTTAAATGCTTAAACAAGTCATAACTATTTTACAAGTATTAATAATAAGTACCTGGGGGCCGAGCTTTGCTCGGCGGAAGGTCAGTCAGTTTGTTTAGATGACTTGGTGCATAATTCACCACTTCCCCCTACTGATAATTAGATCTGTTTAACTCATTTGCCGCTTTTATACATTTTTAAGGTGACTCCAGTTTTTATTTATAGCTCAATGTCCCTTTGATTTATTTTACTACTCTATATATGTAATCTTCACTCAAATCTTTTTTCACTCTGCTCTCAGGAAACCAAATGTTAATAATCATAAGCAACATGCCTAGGCGCTTCAATAAGGTCCTGAGCAACACCGACATCGAGCGCTACAACAGCGGGTTTGGAGAACGCCTTCGCTTGGTGAAGCGCAGTCCGAGGGGTTCCAATAGCAGATTCACTTCTTTGAAGTTTATGTAAAGCAAGACTAGAAGATGATGTAAATACCTTTGCAAATTAGTTTTCGTAGTCAATACTTATAGTGACGTTCAGAACATAACCACTGTGTTAATTATAACACTAAACACCCCAAAAAAACCTTTAGTTGTAAGTTTAAGAGTGTGTGAGTATGGTAATTGTGAGGTGTTTAGCACAGTAGTAATCATGAGCTTGATGTAGAAAGATCCGTTCTCAGCCATTGTGGTGGGACCTTCGGGTTGTGGCAAGTCACAGTTTGTGTCAAAGTTTATAAAACACATTACAGAAATGTGTGACACACCATTTACCAGTATAAACTGGCATTATGGTAGTGGTGGAGGTGGAGGTGACTCAAATAATACCAACATTAATCACATAGAAGGTTTACCAAACTTGGAGGATTTTTCTGGTAATGAGCCGATACTTGTGATTATAGACGATATGATGCGTGAGCGGCTGACAATCGTGTTGTGAATCTTTTCACAAAAGGTTGTCATCATCACAACATAAGTTTGTTTTTCATCATACCAAATATGTTTCATCAAGAACGTGGGCAGAGGGACATCTCATTGAATGCACATTACATTGTGTGTTTTAAGAATCCGAAATTAATCGAGGAGGCGTACACTGACGCTACGAGGAATCCACACGGCTACCTAGTGATAGACTTGAAACAATCAACAGACGAAAATATGCAAATACGAAGTTGCATATTTCTAGACGATTCTACGAACGATGTGTACTTGCCGAAGAAAAAGTAATTTCGCTATCAGTCGTGCTTGCGGAAGGAAGCAGCTCTACTAACGGCTTTCATTCACGCAACACCCAAGGAGCGTAAAGCACTGTTAAAGGTGTGTGACAAGAGCCGAATTTGCTCAGTGTGTGAGTGTGCTTACAACGTGTTGCGAGTTAACGTTCCTCTGGCGAAGAAGAGTAAAAGTCAGTTAAGCAAACACAAGGCGACGCTACGTCGATTGGTGAAACGCGGCGAAGGCTGGTTGAAGAAACGAAAGTATCTAATACAAAAAAGCAGTGGACTCTTTATACCATTACTTTTGAGCGCAGTACTACAAGCAGCACTGAGTAGTTTGTTTACTCAACAAAAAAATGACTGGCATCCATAATCAGTTCTATTTGACATTGCCGAACAATAGTTTGATGCAATATGAATACACTTGCAAATTATATAACACATTTGCCAAGAGCTATTCAACTGGACGCTGGTGAATGGGAAATGACACTTGTGGAAGCGCATTATCCTTGTACATTTTTATCAGTCGGTAATGATGAAACAATTGGCATATGCATACAACCGCAAGAGGAAGCAAAAGTGAACATAAAAGCGTTGGGGCGGATTGGACAGCACTGCCAATGTAACACCAATAGTGTCAGCTACTCCAAAAAAAAACTGCAGAATTAAATTGAAGACTGATGATTATGCAAATATTCAAGAATTGTTGATCATATCAATTCACAAGAACTAGCGATTACTTTTGGTATAAAGTTTAATATTGAAAATTCATACAACAAATTCATTGAATTATCGATGGGAACTGATGTCGGAAAAATTACATTAAGTCCAACGTTATCGCTTCAATTGGGGTTTCATCCAAATGAGTTGACACTGGAAGGTAATGCAGTTAACAAAAGCATCCGTTCGCCCAACATTAGTCCTGGTTTACCGTCACACATGTACATGTATTGTGATTTAGTCGAACCGCAGATGGTCGGCGATACAGAAATTGTTAATATATCTACGTCTAGTTATATATATGGATTGCATAAATCAACATCATTCATCGATCCGCATTATGCGCCAGTTATAAATAGATATTTTGACAGTGTGGAAATTGACTTAAGAGATAACATTGGACATCATTTCCCATTCCACTTTGGAACGTCATGCGTGAAGTTACACTCTAGAAAAGTAGCGAGTCATTAGTAACAACAACAAAAATGGAGCACGCAAAGAAGATGGTAGTTGTACTGCAAGATCGATTGCAAACAAGTGCTACAGATAAAAAACCGACTAATCTATCCGGTTAAAACAGTCTAGACGCGGAAATGCAACAAATATTAAATACCAAACATGTGGACGATGGTGAAAAGTGTAAATTATACAAACAAGCGTTACATCTATACCAGTTTGGCGTTCGTTCGCTTGCGAACATTCTCGATCGTTTTGCCGAAGACCGCGTTGTTCATAAACTTGAAAAAGTCTTGCTCAAACTTAGTCTTGGCCTTCTTCCGCAGTTCGGTGCTCATCAGGATGTAGCGTTCTAACTACCGAGACTGACGGAACGAGGTGACGCGATGCACATTCACAAGCTCCAGCCCGTTTTCAAGCGCCTGTTGCAGTATTCTGTATTGACAGATGTAGTTATTCTTGTCATCCAGAGTAGTCACGAGCTTCTTGAATTTCCCTCCTGGCGGACGTTTGGTATCGTAGCAGTACGGGATATCCTTGTGAAGGTCGTGTAGGTGGGTGGGGTAGCGAAGGCCCACTTCCAAGACGTAGCACTTGGGTCCTTCGGGGTCCAACGTTGCAATATCCAAGGCCGCAATCTCCTCACGGCTGAGCTATTGGAAGTGTCCCTCAGGAAGACACTGGGACATGACCCAACCGTACAGGTTGCTGGTATCCAATTATAGTAGGAGGCGCGTGGTCTCTTCAGGACGTCGATCTTCGAGGCGACATCTGTCATGGTTGGTCTTGGCGTATCGGGTGATTGCCTGGGAAATACCCCCTCTGATGACTTGCTCAAAGAAGAGGCCCAAGTCAAAGTCCTGAATCGTATGGAGCTCCACTCGACAGGTCCTTAACATGACATCCCAGTTGTATGATGAAAGGGTGTAGTAGTATGCAGGGTCTAGTCCGTATTCCGCAATCGACGTGTCCCTGAAGTGTTCAAAAACGTCAGTCAACAGCACAATGTCGCAACGCAGGTACTTCTCAGCGTAGTCTGTGAGGTTCCTACAAAGGTTCCCACACGTTGCGAGCATGCTCATAGTCTGCATCCTCAATGTCCTCCAGGGTCATGTTGTTGTGAAAATCTCGTTTTACGGCAGCTCTAGTATCTTCGAACACGGCGTATGATGTTACAAAGTTGTACGGGAACACGCCTTTCCTACGGACTAGATTGAAGAGGTGGTCTTCGGTGAATCTCTTCGTCGTCTCCGACAGTTGAGCTGGTGGAAGTGCGGCTGCGAGGCTGGTGAAGCTCAAAGCCAGGAACCGGTGGGTGTCGAGGAACCTGACACTGAATCCTGGCTGCCATTTTCCACGCCCTGGCATCGCAGCCGGTTCTGCTGCTCGGTCGAACAGGAACCGCTTCGTGAAAGCGATGCACCGCTCTTCCGTGTGGGCTAACACCTCAGCATCACCAGGGTCGACCGCCAACTCCTGTACTATGAAGTGGGCGTCGTAGTTGGAGAGGTTGTGGAAGTAGCAGTTTACTACTTCCCAGCGAAGGTTACATGATCCCAGTAGCGAAGATTACATGATCGGTGCGCAGCGCCACGAAACTTGTAGGGTAGTGCATGGTTGTGATCACGAACTTTAGGATCTTCGTGCGAAAATTTCGTTCCGCAGAGGTAGCAATTCGTTGTCGAGTTGTACTGCATCGTCTTCGCTGGGGTTAGGACCAGGCGAAGATTTCTCGCTTCGTACAGGAAGTTCCACAATCTCTCAACATCAGTTTTCAACATCTCCATAAAGGTCTATGACGCATCATCCCCGAAGTAGACTCGAGGCTCGAACTCCTCAAGTCCGTATGAGTCGATGATACGAGTCGATTTGATACGCAAAGGCGTATGGCGTGTGAATATGGGTGGCTAATCCCCGTGTGGTTCATCGACTTGTTCTTTCATCCCCGCGGTTGGTAGTAGAGCACACTCAAAGTCCGCGTAGATGGTGAATCGCTCACATCGGGTGAACTCTGGATGGCTGAATATTAATTCCATCTTCCTCGATGTATTCATACGGATAGAAGCCGAAGCGGAGCAGTATCGCCTGTGATCCTCCAGACGCTGAGCACCCGTTAGACTGAGCTTGTTCGGTTGGTTGTCAAAGTGCGCGAAGCACCGCTTACAGATGAATATCCTGTCCTTATGTGCTGTGAGTTGGGGGCGAATCAGTCGGCCAAGGTCTGTGATGTATGCGTAGTGGCTATCACCCTCCGTTGTCACGTACAAAAGGTCACGATGATCATCACGCTCCTGCCTGCAAATCTTCAAGGGAAAGATGGTGTCCTGGTACTTTGGCTGGCCGTTAGGTTTCCTCCCCACGTGTGTGTGATCAATACCATAGACGTTGATGCTGATATTGTTGTTCCGCTCAAACGTCTTGATACTCTTCAGAGCAACGGGAAATTGTAAACCGGACCAATCGTAGCGGGCGATGATGTCACTGGAGTACGATGCCGGTGTTTCGGGGTGATCTTGAACAAACTTGTCCAGGGCGGCATACATAAAACAACGGTCATCGGTGTTCAATACGTTGGTGACTGCGTGAGTGTTCTCAGCAGTCGCCGGCAGTGGGATCCACGCACGACCATCTTCACCTAGAGGAGTGAACTCGTTTATGCCACCCTCCAAATCACGAACGCGCAGGTATGTCCACCCGGAGCCCATATGCTCACACTCGGTCTTCTCCCTGATAAGGTTTGCTAAAGCTGTTGAGATGTACTGGTTCAGGTCCGAGGTCTCTGTCAACGGAGTCATCTTCGTCTTGAAGTTACGCAGGCAGGTGTTGTTATGAACATTTGTGAATTCTCACTCCAGCTTCAAGTTGACCTTAATGCTGTGGTGTTTTGCCAAGGTGTTCTCAAGCAACTCCGTGAGGTTCACAATCAACAACGCCATCACTTCTCCGATTGTGACGAGATTCTCCATCGGCCGCTGCAGACGGTAGGTTAGGAGGCGACTGCGGAAACCCCGTTGAATAAGTATAAATAAGGGGCTGGGCTGTCCTGCTCCAGACATCTCGACATCATCGGGCTGGTGGTGTGTACTCGTCTCGGGTTGTGGCTCCGTGCTGAGCCCTGGCTGGGGTTCATTCTGTTTCATAGTTGCTCGGTTCTTCATCAGGTCCTTCATGATGTGACTGTTGAACCAGTCCTTCACGATGTGATGTTGGTCCTTGTTGAACAGTCGGTTGAACTGCAGACCGCAGTATGCACAAGTGAATCTTCGTTATTGATCGTCACCGTGGAATTGCTTGGTTTGACGACGCAGGTTGTCTTCCCTCTTCAACGCGGCGCCACATGTGTCGCATAGGAACCTGCAGACTCTGCTGTGGGCTGATTCCACATGTCAACGCAGGTTTATTGCGCGACGGAAACGGTGACCGCATTCATGGAAAGTGTGGCTGTCAGGACCCGGACCTTCATCTGAAATAAAACCAATTACGATAAATGAAGATAACATTTCTCTCTCGCCAAACACATTTCAAAATGAAGTTGACAAATAAAAATAGCAATTTTTCAACAGTGATCGTAATCTTCTTCTTCTTCCTCCTCCTCCTCTACATATGCTCGTTAAATTTAGTCAAGCATTCTTCTTCTTCCGGTTCCTAGTTAAATAGGTTCAGGGGTAAAAAAGTGGCTCAAATACTAGGTTATCAAGATACAAAAAAGGCAGTGCGGGTTAATGTTGATGAGGAAGATAAGTGTAATGCTTTGAGCATAATCAGCAAAGGGGGTGCGTCGACGCACCCCCTTTAACTTGCAATATCAGTCTACATTCATCAATGCATTATTCTTATTCTTCAGACACCTAGATAAATAATTATAAAACTAAATAGTTTCAAGGAAAAGAGTTCTTTTAATGTGGATTCTCTCACCTTAATCGGAGCTGTGGTTGTCGTCGGCGGTTGTCTGCAATGGCGCATGCACCTCCTGGGGGGAGTGACGTGGTGGCTCGTCTCCATGTGCAGCTCTAAAGCGTCCTGGTCCGCAAATGTGGCACGACAAAGCCGAAATTCTGCTTCTCCATCTGAAAACGCACAAAACGATTAGATTTATTTTTATTTAATTATAAAGCAGGAGGATGGGAGGGGTATTTACTATTCAAAGTATATGATGTGGGTACTCAGATTACTCGGCTTGTCGAGAGGATTCCGTAAATGCAAATACCCCCGTCGCATCAAACCTGCGTACTCAGCGAATTTCCAATGCATATATATGTGACTCACTACTACATAGAGCTATTTACCAAGTTTCACAAAAATATATCCATAAATAAGTGATATATTGCATTTTATTTATTCTCCATAAGAATAACATTAGGGTTGAGGACGCAGGTTTGCTGCAATAAGGAAGATAAGTAATGTGTTTTTTTTTGCAATTATCAATACAACTGAACCAGGTGGAGCTACATACCAAGTTCTCTTAATGTAGGTTCATAATTAAGGGAGATATACAACTTTACTTATTCTCCATATGAATAACATGGGGGCCGAGTATGCAGGTTTGCTGCTACGGGGACTATCAACAAAAAACTTGTTTTTCATTACTCTACACACGAAAGTACACTTTCTAAACGTAAAATGAGCTAAGAAAATAGGTTATTCCCGCTACTGCACGGCAAAATTACATAACGTTAACTTTCTGTGCATTTGTGGTGCACGGAAAGTAACCATTATGGGATTTTGCGGTGCAGACCGATCAGCTGTTGCATTATTTGCTGTTGCATTGTTTGCGGTGCGTATGTACCTCGACATAAGCACGGAAAGTCAGCGTTACGAGTTCGGATTTTTTTTATACTAAGTTGAATAAACAAAAATATTCATGTTGTTTACAGGTTTGTCGATATCGTAATGAAAAATAATGTTCAATACTCGTCTCAAAAGTGCCATTGCGGGGCTCGATAGCTTTTTCCACGCTCGGCTTCGCCTCGCGCGTAAATGCAATCTCTCCCCGCAATGAGTCACTTTCGAGACTAGTAATGAAAACTACTATTTCGTGCTAATATCAATATATCACAACTAGTTGAAGCCACATACCAAGTTTCATCAATATACATTCATAAATAATCGAGATATAGAATTTTATTTATTCTCCATAAGGATAACATTGGACAACGTACTGTGTTTAGCACTTTGAATATCTCTGCAACGGTTGGACGTAGAACAACGATCAAAACACCAAAATGTTTGTTTTGTTGAGCTAAACACATTAATAAACAGAAATGTGAAGTTTTTAGTAAAACTATCTGAGAAATATCTTAAAACCTTTTTCCCATAAGATTAATATGGGACACGTTTTTTGGATTTTCTCCGTAACCTTTTAACCTAGGTTAATGATTAAAAATACTAAATTATTTGATTTTTTAAGCTATATAAAATGGCTAGAACCAAAATTGAGTGTTTTTAACATTTTGGGATCAAATTTGCAAAAAACCGATTTTTGGAAAATTGTAAACCCCCATAAAACCCCCTTCCCATAGTGCGATTGATCTGGTTTTCGAACTTAAAGTCATAAATGCTACTCTCCACATTTGTGCCAAATTTAATCAAAATGTTTAGAAAAAATTGTGTTGGGATCTATAAATAAAAATAAGATTTTAGGTGCTATTAACTAAATATGCTCTAATTATCCTTTTCTTATCTTTCAATTGACCAATCAGGAATACATTATACTATGCAATACGATTGAAATAAGTTAATAATGGATAGTAGGCGTAGATAGGCCTTTGTCGAGGGGGGGGATATCTCATTAGGGAATACAAAACAAAAAACTGTGTTCGTGTAGAGCTGATACCGGTATACAAAATTGAAGACATCATTGACGCGTCCCTTACATTCATAATTATTGATAGTCCAAGATATAAACCATTGATACTACAAAGTAATCAATATAAATTTGTAACCAGGACTAAAAAGTACTTGCATCAATTCGTTGTAATCAGTACTGGAAAGTAATCGCTAAGCTAAGGTTGCCAAGTCACCAGGTTTCCCCGGAGTTTTAAGGTAAAAATATTTGTCCGGGGAATTTCCGTGAAAAATTACAAATCTCCCCTTTTTGAAAATGTTCCCAAAAATGCGTTGAATAACGCAAATTTTGTGGTGAAATCCTATCTGTGAACGAAAATGTATTTACGTTTGCAACTTCATCGTCATGCAACGATTGCCAAATGAGCTAAACCATAGTTAAGCATACTCCTTGGAGTATGCTTAATCTATGGCTAAACCCTGTTTCTCTCTTCACTCTAACATCTATATTATTTGTTACCCTTTGGCTATATTTCGTCGAGAAATATCGTTGACTTTTAAATATATTTGCCGTTATAGAACGCTGAAAATCAGGATGAAGATGTATGGCTCTCTGGATTTTATTGATGGTCGTCTACAAATGATGGCCTCTACAAATCTAATATGGCAGCCGTAAGTTAAGCAGAGCATTAAGAACGTCTAGACATCGAGGTCAAGGTCTGGACACCACCGAGATCGTCATGTCCGAGTTCGTCACATCTACGAAAATCAATGAGCCGTACTAATTAGGGTCGGCTGTCTACCTGCCCCGCCGGGTATGTCATGCCTCCTCCGCCCGAACAGGAACAACTTATCCTAGTCACAGATCACAAGAGAACGGTCAAATACAGTTCTACATCTTTACGCTCAAAGTTTACTGATGTTGGTTCTTCATGTAGCTAAAAATTATACAAACTAACTCGTGAAAAATTTGATGACAAAATTGAAGTCATACGACTACATATCGCACTGAAAGGATGAATTAGGCCGATTGATGTTTGTTCGTGAGTCCGAAAAACAGCCTTAAAAATACAATAGTACAGCTGTCAGTTTAAATTTACCAAAGTTGTAGTAGTTTTGATATATTTTCGCAATTACTTACTTAAAAATATGTTAAATACATTCTTACAATTTAAGAATTTAATAAATATAACAACCAAATCCTATCATGGATAACAGTTTAATTGAACTTATATTTAACACTTTTAATATTGCTCGGCGAAATGTACAGGCTAGTTGTAATTTTCAGCTACATGAAGATACCAATATCAGTAAACTCTGAGCGTAAAGATTCAGAACGGTATTTGACCGTTCTCTTGTGATCTGTGACTAGGATAAGTTGTTCCCGTTCGGGCGGAGGAGGCATGACATACCCGGTGGGGCAGGTAGACGGCCGACCCTAATTAGTACGGCTCATTGATTTTCATAGATGTGACGAACTCGGAAATGACGATCTCGGTGGACACGCAAGGTCTGGTGCGCTAGTTGATAAAAATGGCCGCTAAGGGGTGAGGGTAGAGACTGTTCGGTGTCTCCGTCTCCATGTCCCACTTGTGGCGCGCAAATAGCAAATACCGTGCCGCGTGCCGGTGCCGGTGCAGTTCATCTTCTATTTATTGCAGGCGAACAATATTCTTAATATATAGGTAAATAAGATATTTTGGAGATATTGCACATATATATTTTTTTCAGTTACAGAATTTCTTTTTGGTCAAAAGGCATAAGCTTTATTTCAGGTGGATATAAATTTTAATTTTTCCAAGTTACAAGGGGCGTGTGATATATCGGTCCCTCTGACCCCCCGCCCCTCCATCTACGCCACTGTTCCGAAGAACCTTTAAATTCGACGAAATCTGCCGATACACCCCAAATCTTTCGCGATTCTTTCATTTTTTCCCTGTAACTCGTAAACGAAACCTTCAACAGAAAATATTACACTGACCAAAATTAAAGTAGACGAGATTTTCTATAAAATGCTTTGTCAAAGGTGTTATTACTATGTGTAATTTATATTTCGAATAACTTAGAAATTCGGCGAAATTCGCCGACAAACCTCACTTGTTTTGCACATTTTCCGCAATACTTTCAGTTGTTTCCTGTACCTTGAAACGAGGCAAGTACAATAAATTTGATAATTGCTGAATTAAAAAAAAACAAGATTTTGTATAAAATACACTTGTCAAAGTTGTTATTACCTTGTGTCGTTATAATCCGAAAAAAACTTTAAAAATGTACGAAATTTGCCGATAAACCTCAAATCTTTCACACTTCTTTCAGTTTTTGCAGTAACTTATATAAATGACGCCTCGCTCTAAAAATTGTATATTTACTTAACTTAAAGTACACACAATTTACTACGAAATTCAGTGGTCAAAGTTAGTATTATAGGATTTCTTTTAATTCCACCAAAATTCTAAGTTCGATGAAATTTGCAAATAAATCTTAAAAGTGCAGGAATTCAAATCCACAGTGTATTGTTTTCACTTTAGTAAGCAATTCACTTCTACTATTTAATTGGACTTTGTCGGTTTTCTATCGTGACAATAAATACATAAATATAATGCTCACCTTGACCCACCGGAATTTCACGATTCGCGGTTGTGAAATTACTTGTTGAATTTTTGGTTGCTGGAGGGGATGCCAAAACACTGATGTTTGCTAAGTGTGCCCAGTTTGTGTTCGTTGATGGTGTTTATTATAGTTTTGCGATGACGAATGAATAATACCTGAAATATAAAAATACAACTCTATCCATTAATAAACATATATATATAAAACTCGCTTCGCTCGCTGAGGGCTCCGCCCCCAGACCCCCGTTTGGGGTCGCTCGAGTTTGTTATTATAACTCAATGTCCCTCTCAAGTATTTTTTAAACAGTATATTATTTTGATTAATTTGGGAAATTGTCAATCTAGATGGGATCTTTTTTCATTGGACCTATCATTTGTTTATACTTTACCATGTGAAAGTTACATTGACAGTTTACTGGATATTTTCAACATAAAAATTAGTGGTTTTAAAATTTAAAACTGTAACTTTTGGCAATTTTCCCCGGGGTTTCTAGGTACAAACTACGTGCATACTAAATTTCACGTTTCTAGATGGTCTGGAAGTAGTCTAGAATTCGTATACGTGAGTGAGTTACACATCGGGCTGAATAGTTATATAGAATTACAGCGTAGAGGTAAGCAGGAAATAATGTTAAATGCTTAAACAAGTCATAACTATTTTACAAGTATTAATAATAAGTACCTGGGGGCCGAGCTTTGCTCGGCGGAAGGTCAGTCAGTTTGTTTAGATGACTTGGTGCATAATTCACCACTTCCCCCTACTGATAATTAGATCTGTTTAACTCATTTGCCGCTTTTATACATTTTTAAGGTGACTCCAGTTTTTATTTATAGCTCAATGTCCCTTTGATTTATTTTACTACTCTATATATGTAATCTTCACTCAAATCTTTTTTCACTCTGCTCTCAGGAAACCAAATGTTAATAATCATAAGCAACATGCCTAGGCGCTTCAATAAGGTCCTGAGCAACACCGACATCGAGCGCTACAACAGCGGGTTTGGAGAACGCCTTCGCTTGGTGAAGCGCAGTCCGAGGGGTTCCAATAGCAGATTCACTTCTTTGAAGTTTATGTAAAGCAAGACTAGAAGATGATGTAAATACCTTTGCAAATTAGTTTTCGTAGTCAATACTTATAGTGACGTTCAGAACATAACCACTGTGTTAATTATAACACTAAACACCCCAAAAAAACCTTTAGTTGTAAGTTTAAGAGTGTGTGAGTATGGTAATTGTGAGGTGTTTAGCACAGTAGTAATCATGAGCTTGATGTAGAAAGATCCGTTCTCAGCCATTGTGGTGGGACCTTCGGGTTGTGGCAAGTCACAGTTTGTGTCAAAGTTTATAAAACACATTACAGAAATGTGTGACACACCATTTACCAGTATAAACTGGCATTATGGTAGTGGTGGAGGTGGAGGTGACTCAAATAATACCAACATTAATCACATAGAAGGTTTACCAAACTTGGAGGATTTTTCTGGTAATGAGCCGATACTTGTGATTATAGACGATATGATGCGTGAGCGGCTGACAATCGTGTTGTGAATCTTTTCACAAAAGGTTGTCATCATCACAACATAAGTTTGTTTTTCATCATACCAAATATGTTTCATCAAGAACGTGGGCAGAGGGACATCTCATTGAATGCACATTACATTGTGTGTTTTAAGAATCCGAAATTAATCGAGGAGGCGTACACTGACGCTACGAGGAATCCACACGGCTACCTAGTGATAGACTTGAAACAATCAACAGACGAAAATATGCAAATACGAAGTTGCATATTTCTAGACGATTCTACGAACGATGTGTACTTGCCGAAGAAAAAGTAATTTCGCTATCAGTCGTGCTTGCGGAAGGAAGCAGCTCTACTAACGGCTTTCATTCACGCAACACCCAAGGAGCGTAAAGCACTGTTAAAGGTGTGTGACAAGAGCCGAATTTGCTCAGTGTGTGAGTGTGCTTACAACGTGTTGCGAGTTAACGTTCCTCTGGCGAAGAAGAGTAAAAGTCAGTTAAGCAAACACAAGGCGACGCTACGTCGATTGGTGAAACGCGGCGAAGGCTGGTTGAAGAAACGAAAGTATCTAATACAAAAAAGCAGTGGACTCTTTATACCATTACTTTTGAGCGCAGTACTACAAGCAGCACTGAGTAGTTTGTTTACTCAACAAAAAAATGACTGGCATCCATAATCAGTTCTATTTGACATTGCCGAACAATAGTTTGATGCAATATGAATACACTTGCAAATTATATAACACATTTGCCAAGAGCTATTCAACTGGACGCTGGTGAATGGGAAATGACACTTGTGGAAGCGCATTATCCTTGTACATTTTTATCAGTCGGTAATGATGAAACAATTGGCATATGCATACAACCGCAAGAGGAAGCAAAAGTGAACATAAAAGCGTTGGGGCGGATTGGACAGCACTGCCAATGTAACACCAATAGTGTCAGCTACTCCAAAAAAAAACTGCAGAATTAAATTGAAGACTGATGATTATGCAAATATTCAAGAATTGTTGATCATATCAATTCACAAGAACTAGCGATTACTTTTGGTATAAAGTTTAATATTGAAAATTCATACAACAAATTCATTGAATTATCGATGGGAACTGATGTCGGAAAAATTACATTAAGTCCAACGTTATCGCTTCAATTGGGGTTTCATCCAAATGAGTTGACACTGGAAGGTAATGCAGTTAACAAAAGCATCCGTTCGCCCAACATTAGTCCTGGTTTACCGTCACACATGTACATGTATTGTGATTTAGTCGAACCGCAGATGGTCGGCGATACAGAAATTGTTAATATATCTACGTCTAGTTATATATATGGATTGCATAAATCAACATCATTCATCGATCCGCATTATGCGCCAGTTATAAATAGATATTTTGACAGTGTGGAAATTGACTTAAGAGATAACATTGGACATCATTTCCCATTCCACTTTGGAACGTCATGCGTGAAGTTACACTCTAGAAAAGTAGCGAGTCATTAGTAACAACAACAAAAATGGAGCACGCAAAGAAGATGGTAGTTGTACTGCAAGATCGATTGCAAACAAGTGCTACAGATAAAAAACCGACTAATCTATCCGGTTAAAACAGTCTAGACGCGGAAATGCAACAAATATTAAATACCAAACATGTGGACGATGGTGAAAAGTGTAAATTATACAAACAAGCGTTACATCTATACCAGTTTGGCGTTCGTTCGCTTGCGAACATTCTCGATCGTTTTGCCGAAGACCGCGTTGTTCATAAACTTGAAAAAGTCTTGCTCAAACTTAGTCTTGGCCTTCTTCCGCAGTTCGGTGCTCATCAGGATGTAGCGTTCTAACTACCGAGACTGACGGAACGAGGTGACGCGATGCACATTCACAAGCTCCAGCCCGTTTTCAAGCGCCTGTTGCAGTATTCTGTATTGACAGATGTAGTTATTCTTGTCATCCAGAGTAGTCACGAGCTTCTTGAATTTCCCTCCTGGCGGACGTTTGGTATCGTAGCAGTACGGGATATCCTTGTGAAGGTCGTGTAGGTGGGTGGGGTAGCGAAGGCCCACTTCCAAGACGTAGCACTTGGGTCCTTCGGGGTCCAACGTTGCAATATCCAAGGCCGCAATCTCCTCACGGCTGAGCTATTGGAAGTGTCCCTCAGGAAGACACTGGGACATGACCCAACCGTACAGGTTGCTGGTATCCAATTATAGTAGGAGGCGCGTGGTCTCTTCAGGACGTCGATCTTCGAGGCGACATCTGTCATGGTTGGTCTTGGCGTATCGGGTGATTGCCTGGGAAATACCCCCTCTGATGACTTGCTCAAAGAAGAGGCCCAAGTCAAAGTCCTGAATCGTATGGAGCTCCACTCGACAGGTCCTTAACATGACATCCCAGTTGTATGATGAAAGGGTGTAGTAGTATGCAGGGTCTAGTCCGTATTCCGCAATCGACGTGTCCCTGAAGTGTTCAAAAACGTCAGTCAACAGCACAATGTCGCAACGCAGGTACTTCTCAGCGTAGTCTGTGAGGTTCCTACAAAGGTTCCCACACGTTGCGAGCATGCTCATAGTCTGCATCCTCAATGTCCTCCAGGGTCATGTTGTTGTGAAAATCTCGTTTTACGGCAGCTCTAGTATCTTCGAACACGGCGTATGATGTTACAAAGTTGTACGGGAACACGCCTTTCCTACGGACTAGATTGAAGAGGTGGTCTTCGGTGAATCTCTTCGTCGTCTCCGACAGTTGAGCTGGTGGAAGTGCGGCTGCGAGGCTGGTGAAGCTCAAAGCCAGGAACCGGTGGGTGTCGAGGAACCTGACACTGAATCCTGGCTGCCATTTTCCACGCCCTGGCATCGCAGCCGGTTCTGCTGCTCGGTCGAACAGGAACCGCTTCGTGAAAGCGATGCACCGCTCTTCCGTGTGGGCTAACACCTCAGCATCACCAGGGTCGACCGCCAACTCCTGTACTATGAAGTGGGCGTCGTAGTTGGAGAGGTTGTGGAAGTAGCAGTTTACTACTTCCCAGCGAAGGTTACATGATCCCAGTAGCGAAGATTACATGATCGGTGCGCAGCGCCACGAAACTTGTAGGGTAGTGCATGGTTGTGATCACGAACTTTAGGATCTTCGTGCGAAAATTTCGTTCCGCAGAGGTAGCAATTCGTTGTCGAGTTGTACTGCATCGTCTTCGCTGGGGTTAGGACCAGGCGAAGATTTCTCGCTTCGTACAGGAAGTTCCACAATCTCTCAACATCAGTTTTCAACATCTCCATAAAGGTCTATGACGCATCATCCCCGAAGTAGACTCGAGGCTCGAACTCCTCAAGTCCGTATGAGTCGATGATACGAGTCGATTTGATACGCAAAGGCGTATGGCGTGTGAATATGGGTGGCTAATCCCCGTGTGGTTCATCGACTTGTTCTTTCATCCCCGCGGTTGGTAGTAGAGCACACTCAAAGTCCGCGTAGATGGTGAATCGCTCACATCGGGTGAACTCTGGATGGCTGAATATTAATTCCATCTTCCTCGATGTATTCATACGGATAGAAGCCGAAGCGGAGCAGTATCGCCTGTGATCCTCCAGACGCTGAGCACCCGTTAGACTGAGCTTGTTCGGTTGGTTGTCAAAGTGCGCGAAGCACCGCTTACAGATGAATATCCTGTCCTTATGTGCTGTGAGTTGGGGGCGAATCAGTCGGCCAAGGTCTGTGATGTATGCGTAGTGGCTATCACCCTCCGTTGTCACGTACAAAAGGTCACGATGATCATCACGCTCCTGCCTGCAAATCTTCAAGGGAAAGATGGTGTCCTGGTACTTTGGCTGGCCGTTAGGTTTCCTCCCCACGTGTGTGTGATCAATACCATAGACGTTGATGCTGATATTGTTGTTCCGCTCAAACGTCTTGATACTCTTCAGAGCAACGGGAAATTGTAAACCGGACCAATCGTAGCGGGCGATGATGTCACTGGAGTACGATGCCGGTGTTTCGGGGTGATCTTGAACAAACTTGTCCAGGGCGGCATACATAAAACAACGGTCATCGGTGTTCAATACGTTGGTGACTGCGTGAGTGTTCTCAGCAGTCGCCGGCAGTGGGATCCACGCACGACCATCTTCACCTAGAGGAGTGAACTCGTTTATGCCACCCTCCAAATCACGAACGCGCAGGTATGTCCACCCGGAGCCCATATGCTCACACTCGGTCTTCTCCCTGATAAGGTTTGCTAAAGCTGTTGAGATGTACTGGTTCAGGTCCGAGGTCTCTGTCAACGGAGTCATCTTCGTCTTGAAGTTACGCAGGCAGGTGTTGTTATGAACATTTGTGAATTCTCACTCCAGCTTCAAGTTGACCTTAATGCTGTGGTGTTTTGCCAAGGTGTTCTCAAGCAACTCCGTGAGGTTCACAATCAACAACGCCATCACTTCTCCGATTGTGACGAGATTCTCCATCGGCCGCTGCAGACGGTAGGTTAGGAGGCGACTGCGGAAACCCCGTTGAATAAGTATAAATAAGGGGCTGGGCTGTCCTGCTCCAGACATCTCGACATCATCGGGCTGGTGGTGTGTACTCGTCTCGGGTTGTGGCTCCGTGCTGAGCCCTGGCTGGGGTTCATTCTGTTTCATAGTTGCTCGGTTCTTCATCAGGTCCTTCATGATGTGACTGTTGAACCAGTCCTTCACGATGTGATGTTGGTCCTTGTTGAACAGTCGGTTGAACTGCAGACCGCAGTATGCACAAGTGAATCTTCGTTATTGATCGTCACCGTGGAATTGCTTGGTTTGACGACGCAGGTTGTCTTCCCTCTTCAACGCGGCGCCACATGTGTCGCATAGGAACCTGCAGACTCTGCTGTGGGCTGATTCCACATGTCAACGCAGGTTTATTGCGCGACGGAAACGGTGACCGCATTCATGGAAAGTGTGGCTGTCAGGACCCGGACCTTCATCTGAAATAAAACCAATTACGATAAATGAAGATAACATTTCTCTCTCGCCAAACACATTTCAAAATGAAGTTGACAAATAAAAATAGCAATTTTTCAACAGTGATCGTAATCTTCTTCTTCTTCCTCCTCCTCCTCTACATATGCTCGTTAAATTTAGTCAAGCATTCTTCTTCTTCCGGTTCCTAGTTAAATAGGTTCAGGGGTAAAAAAGTGGCTCAAATACTAGGTTATCAAGATACAAAAAAGGCAGTGCGGGTTAATGTTGATGAGGAAGATAAGTGTAATGCTTTGAGCATAATCAGCAAAGGGGGTGCGTCGACGCACCCCCTTTAACTTGCAATATCAGTCTACATTCATCAATGCATTATTCTTATTCTTCAGACACCTAGATAAATAATTATAAAACTAAATAGTTTCAAGGAAAAGAGTTCTTTTAATGTGGATTCTCTCACCTTAATCGGAGCTGTGGTTGTCGTCGGCGGTTGTCTGCAATGGCGCATGCACCTCCTGGGGGGAGTGACGTGGTGGCTCGTCTCCATGTGCAGCTCTAAAGCGTCCTGGTCCGCAAATGTGGCACGACAAAGCCGAAATTCTGCTTCTCCATCTGAAAACGCACAAAACGATTAGATTTATTTTTATTTAATTATAAAGCAGGAGGATGGGAGGGGTATTTACTATTCAAAGTATATGATGTGGGTACTCAGATTACTCGGCTTGTCGAGAGGATTCCGTAAATGCAAATACCCCCGTCGCATCAAACCTGCGTACTCAGCGAATTTCCAATGCATATATATGTGACTCACTACTACATAGAGCTATTTACCAAGTTTCACAAAAATATATCCATAAATAAGTGATATATTGCATTTTATTTATTCTCCATAAGAATAACATTAGGGTTGAGGACGCAGGTTTGCTGCAATAAGGAAGATAAGTAATGTGTTTTTTTTTGCAATTATCAATACAACTGAACCAGGTGGAGCTACATACCAAGTTCTCTTAATGTAGGTTCATAATTAAGGGAGATATACAACTTTACTTATTCTCCATATGAATAACATGGGGGCCGAGTATGCAGGTTTGCTGCTACGGGGACTATCAACAAAAAACTTGTTTTTCATTACTCTACACACGAAAGTACACTTTCTAAACGTAAAATGAGCTAAGAAAATAGGTTATTCCCGCTACTGCACGGCAAAATTACATAACGTTAACTTTCTGTGCATTTGTGGTGCACGGAAAGTAACCATTATGGGATTTTGCGGTGCAGACCGATCAGCTGTTGCATTATTTGCTGTTGCATTGTTTGCGGTGCGTATGTACCTCGACATAAGCACGGAAAGTCAGCGTTACGAGTTCGGATTTTTTTTATACTAAGTTGAATAAACAAAAATATTCATGTTGTTTACAGGTTTGTCGATATCGTAATGAAAAATAATGTTCAATACTCGTCTCAAAAGTGCCATTGCGGGGCTCGATAGCTTTTTCCACGCTCGGCTTCGCCTCGCGCGTAAATGCAATCTCTCCCCGCAATGAGTCACTTTCGAGACTAGTAATGAAAACTACTATTTCGTGCTAATATCAATATATCACAACTAGTTGAAGCCACATACCAAGTTTCATCAATATACATTCATAAATAATCGAGATATAGAATTTTATTTATTCTCCATAAGGATAACATTGGACAACGTACTGTGTTTAGCACTTTGAATATCTCTGCAACGGTTGGACGTAGAACAACGATCAAAACACCAAAATGTTTGTTTTGTTGAGCTAAACACATTAATAAACAGAAATGTGAAGTTTTTAGTAAAACTATCTGAGAAATATCTTAAAACCTTTTTCCCATAAGATTAATATGGGACACGTTTTTTGGATTTTCTCCGTAACCTTTTAACCTAGGTTAATGATTAAAAATACTAAATTATTTGATTTTTTAAGCTATATAAAATGGCTAGAACCAAAATTGAGTGTTTTTAACATTTTGGGATCAAATTTGCAAAAAACCGATTTTTGGAAAATTGTAAACCCCCATAAAACCCCCTTCCCATAGTGCGATTGATCTGGTTTTCGAACTTAAAGTCATAAATGCTACTCTCCACATTTGTGCCAAATTTAATCAAAATCGGGTGTTTCTTTCAAAAGTTATCACGGTAACGGACACACACACACACACACACACACACACACACACACACACACACACACACACACACATATATATATATACATATATATAACTTTGAACGAATAGTGTTTTTGGCATCTGGGGACCTCCGAATAGTGTTTTTGGCATCTGGGGACCTCAAAACGAAAAGTTATCATGGTCTCGGGCTTAAGTCTTACCATGCCACCTTCGGTAATAGCTTCTTCCCTATAGGGGAAATTCGCGAAAAGAAATCCGGGGGGTATTTATTATCCAAAGTATACGTTGTGGGTACTCAAATTATTCGGCTTATCGAGAGTATTCCGAAAATGAAAAAAAAAAACAGGGCGGGGTTGTGCAACTAAATTTCTCTATGAAAAGCAAAGCAAATTCTCTCTCGCTCCCAGTTTATACATGTGCGAAGACTAATTATGGCTAAAAATAAATTAACATAGTTATACGATTTTATTTACTTTATATTTTTAAGGCACAATATATATATATATATATATACAGGGTGTTTGCAAATTGTCTGGATATATTTTGTGACTTATTCCTTGGGCTAAGACAAACATAAAATGCCGTATAAGTATGGTTCTAAAATGCCTAGATTCCTGTCTGTCGATCTGTTTGTGATTTTTAAAAATTATTTTATATCTTGGGCATTTTTCAAGATAGAAATTTCAAAATTGCTACAAATGTGTAGTTTAGAAGGTAAAAATAGCTTGAAAAATTTCGTTCCAATATCTCAAGCCGTTTCAATATGGCGGCCATTTAAAATCTTTAATGCCAAATTTCATGAAAACCGTAAATATTAAGAAATTTGTTTTTATTATCAAAAAGATAGACAATTTAAATCCAAATCAAATGAGACCTTGTTTGTTAAAATCGGATCACAGGTATATTAATGTTAAACAAAAATAAAACTTCCTCCACTCTCTGTTTATGCATATGTGTAAGAATATTTTTAGTTATATCATAAAATATCACTATTAATCTTTTTAATTTAAAAGATATCAAATTTAAATCTTATTCAATCAATATTACTACAAACACGCACCTTGCTGTGGTGGACGTCTCTCGCCGCGGACACTTGCAACGTGTCTCACCAAAATGCCTCAGCGTACGTATATGCAACCGCAAATGGTGCACTCGTGTGTAGCGTTCATCTCGAATATTGCTGTTCGTTATCACAAACAAAACAACACAACACAAACGTTTTAATAATCCAAGTTAAAAAACACAAATCGGAAATAACAATAAACAGCGAATAACACAAATCGCGGAGAACAGAGGAGTACTGAACTAACACGTCCGCTCGCTGTGAGATCTCAACACAAACTGGACTATGTAGCTCTGTGAATAATGGTCGTAGCGCAGGGGATTCTGGGCAGGTGTCCACACAAAAACTGACCCTCTGTCGGAGAATGCGAATAAGAACATAATGAGAGTCGAGGGTTCGGAGAAGGGTCCTTTTTTGGTTATTGCCGCCGGGCAATAAATCTCATCCGCTGTCTGGAAATTCGGAGAAGGGTCCTTTGTCCCAAGATCGTTATCATCAATCACTGTCATGGTCGAGATTGCCGCCAGGGGGGGCCTCCTCATGATGGATGCGTTATACACTAGAGCGAAAAAATGGTTTGTCAGGGGGCAAACCTCCTGATAGGTGCGTTAGACACTAGAGTGAACAAAAATTTTGTCGAAGGGGGGGATTGTACAATAGTAAAAAGATTGGAAAATTGAAGACCCAAATCGGGGGGGGGCTCCTCCTGCTCCTCCAGGGGCCGAATCCCCTATTCACCCCTACGTATATGTAATTATTGTTAAAATATGTAAAATAGTTACGACTTGTTTAAGCATATATAGTTATTTATGCAACAAGTGCGCTAAGTGCCACTTTGCTGCACTCGAGAGACGGCGAGTGCGGAATAGTTTCTCTCGAGTGCAGCAAAGTCATTTTGCGCACGAGTTGCATATTAAATCTTTCCTGCGACTGCCAAATATTGATTATACAGTATGATATGTATAATATTAATGATAGCCTATGATATATTTCCTACAGTTAGAATAAAGCGTTACAATTATATCTATCTTTTTTTAGAAGAAGGCTGTCATTATTAAAAATTAACTTAAATATATACTATACCTAATTAAAGTAATAGTAACATAACTAGGCCTACTCACAATGTATGGACACTTTTAGCGTATTTCCCCTATAGGGAAGAAGCTATTACCGTAGTCGGCATGGTAAGACCTAGGCCCGGGACCATGATAACATTTCGTTTTGAGGTCCCCAGACCCCAAAAACACCATTTGTTTGAAACCGTATGTATATATATATATATTTATATATATATATATATATATATATATATATATATATATATATATGTGTGTGTGAGTGTGTGTGTGTGTGTGTGTGTGTGTGTGTGTGTGTGTGTTTGTGTGTGTGTGTGTGTGTGTGTGTGTGTGTGTGTGTGTGTGTGTGTGTGTGTGTGTGTGTGTGTGTGTGTGTGTGTGTCCGTGGGTGCGATAACTCTCGTAACAAAGGTTCGATTTTGATGAAATTTTGTACAAACGTGTAAAGCTGAATTTATGACTTTAAGTTCAAAAACCAGACAGATCAACCTATCCGAAGGGGTATTTTAAGGGGGTTTTGTGCCCCAAAAATGTTTTTTTGAGTTTTTTACATATAATTGTTGAAAAAGTTAAATTTTATTTATTTTTTCATTGGAATCAGCCTAAAAAGACGAACAATTTGGTGTTTTAATCATTGCTCTACGTCAATTGGTTACTGAGATATTGAAAGTGCTAAACACAGTACGTTGTCCAATTGTCTTATGGAGGATAAGAAAAATTGTATATCTTGCTTATTTATCAACTTATCCAGACGGAGATTGGTATATGGCTTCATTTCATTGTGGTCTATTGATATTTGCACAAAAAACTATTTTTTGGCCGATAGATCCCGTAGCAGCAAACCTGCATACTCAGCCACATGTTATTCTTATGAGTAACGTGTTATCTTGTTTAATTATGAACATAAATTAATAGAACAGTAGTGGGGGTTTGTAGGTTCTGGGCCAAGTGATTGACAGCTTCCGGTCACGTGACCGGAAGCGCTGAGTCATTAAACACGTCATCTGAGCCTCAGCCAGTGACGTAGGCGGTTTTGTGACGTAATAAGGGAAAGTTTAAAGGTCAAGGTCACGGGGAGGTTATTTTAAAAATGTACTACCTCGCACGCGTAAAATCCGATTGTGACTCGATAGTTTTCATTCGATAAAAATATCGAATGAAAACAATCGAATGAAGCAATCGAATGATACGAGTGCGAGGTAGTACTATTTCATTTAACTTTATTTTTACTTTTCTTTTTATTTACAATAAGTTATGTTTACAATAATTTATGTTTACAATAGTTCCCCGTTGTTTGTCGTCATCGATGTTGTTGATCCGGAGTCGCGGCCGTCAGACGCAGTTTTCAAGTGCTGCGCTTGTTTGTCCAATCGGCCCATCCCGACTGTGTGTTCCTTGCCTATTTATGTGACCGCAGGGAACACACAGTCGGGACGAGCAGCTCGATGTTCACCGGTCGAGAACCGGAGGTGTACTGGCTATTCACAAGCTAGCGTTGTAATCGTACTAAATGGTGGGGGTAAAAGTGTGGTGGGGCGGAGCAGATGGCGGACGGCAGATGGCAGGCGGCAGATGGCAAGTGTGCGGCAGATGGTTGCTACTCCATTCGCCGCCAAAGTAATGCAAGCCGTCGCCGTAATTCTTGTATTTTATCTTGTCGGTTCATTTGATATGTTTTACATCTACATATGCAATAGCTGAAACACCTGCACTTACGACAAGCTTTCCCGTCAACTTGATCGCCTGGTATTTTAAAACATTGCAACTCGCAACAATATGTCTTCAAATTGTTATCGAAAAATAAATTGTTCATCGGTGGCACCGACATGTTAGCTGCAGCGTGTGTTAGACAAGACTGAGACTAACTTCACTGCTCCCTCTCTTTTATACCCCTTCATAAGTTAACCCTGAATGAAAGTTCAAGGACATCCATTTGAATTTAAAAAAAAGCAACACAGCAGTATATAAAATAATATACTGCTATGTTGTTTTTTTTGTTTTTGTTTTTTCTTCTTTTAATGTTATTCTTTTTTTTTCTTTATTAAACAAACATTTTACAATACAATAAGCTTAAGTCTAACATTGATGACTAGAAATACAAACAGAGAAATACAAATAGAGACAACTAGAAATACAAACAGAGAAATACAAATAGAGACATTATGTACAATGATGCATGATGTGCAGAGTGAGTTCCGTCGAGTTGTTGCCGCTTACACCGTGTGATACCAAATACAACGTCCCCGGTTGAATATCTCGCAAGTCTCCATTTTGTAGCAGTTGAACAAATCGTTTTGGAAGAAATACTTGAAACTTCGGCTCTCATCTCCTGGAGTCATAGGTCCTTCGCACAATGATACTAGAATTGCTTCTCCATGTGTGGTTTCCACTTTCTTGATGCTATGAATAATGTAATGTCTTTGTTCTTTTAGTTCTGAACATTTTTTAGTTATCAGAAGGTTCGATTTTGAGTGAGTGTTGAATTGATCAACCAATGTTTGTAGATATTGTTGTGATGCCATCTTCGTCAGTGGTGGGGTCTTCTGTGATGTTGCCTCTTCGGAGTCTCGAATAATACTCGTGCTGGAGCGGTGTTGTCTCCTCGTATTTATAGGCCCCGCTACCCCCACCGCACATCTGTTCTCCGCTACCCCCACCACATTCCTGCGTTTGTTTCAAGTAAGCAGCCAAACGATATGCGTTGTACAATGCACAGTTTGTTTGACCGTGTTTAAGATCTTTTGCAGCGACACAAATATTACCGAGATTAATGTTAAAGTCCTTACTGATAGTTATTACGAAAACATTACCGTGCGTGTACTTTTGTATCCAGTTCTTTTTTTCTAATCCTCTTGTGTATATATGTGAATATTGTTTGCAAAAGTTAAACATAATACTGTGCAGATTACTGTAGCTTATAAATCCTTCATACCAATGTATGTGATGAAAGTAGTTTGTTATCCATTTGTTTGTACTTTTCGTTTTGGTGTTAAGTTTGTTAAAAGAAAAAGGAGCTTCAAACGTGAATGGGTAGGCTACAAATGTAAGCAAGTCTAAAATTACTAATTCCTTGATAATAAACCTATCATCATTATTTCGAAATGCTTGAAATTCTATTACACAAGGCTTTACACTTACTTCTTCATCCCCTCCGCTCATCATGGCACCTAGCGATCAACTAAACTGTTTTCCACACCACGGTAGGTTAAATACCAGGCCGTACAGTTGCAGGCGCGTTGGTGTATATTTAACGTGGGCACCGTCCCCAATAGGCCTACCCCACGTGTGTTCTTCTTTACTAAGTCAAACTTTAGTCTTTTGTAACTTCTTCTTCTTGTGTTTCGTTTTCTTCTTCTTCTTGTTTCTCCGTTTCTTCTTCCTGTGTTGTTTCTTCTGTAGCTTCTGTAGCGATTTCTACAAGTGGTTCAAAATCCTTTAACTTTCTCCACATGCAAACTTCATGAGGTATTCTAATAAAAATACATGTATCCACAGGTCCGTACACGATGGTGCTATCAGGTTGTTTTTCCAAAGTATCGACCAAATATTCTTTAATAATAGCGCTTGCAAATACCAACTGTCTCATGTACCTTGAAATAGGTTCTGTTGCGTAGTTTAAAACGTAGAATTCTTCACGTGACAGTAGAATCTTATTTTCATGTTGAGTCAAGTATCTAATTCGCACTTGTAGTTGTCCGCGATGTTTAACAATATCGATTTCATTGTCACAATCCAAAAGTCGAATATGTGTTTTCCTTCCACACAAACTGTTAATTAAATAACATTCTATTTAATGTACATGTTCCAAAAATGACTCCCAACCATTTTGCGAAAATAAAACCTTTTTTGTTCCATGGTGTAGTATTACTGTAGGGGAATAATCCAATGATTTCATCAATCCAACTGATACACTTTTACTGATGCATGCTGAGATGGGGTAAAAGATTCGCAGAAAAACTTCAGTTAAAATGTGAGGAGGAATATTTTCTTCAACTTTCTTCTTCCTCTTTGGTACTACCTTTGATGGGTCTGCATTAATTTCCTCCTCTCTATCTCTTTTACCAAACTTTAAAAATGCAGTTATTTCCTTGATGATTTCTGCTTCACTAGTATTATCACGTTCCAATAACGGTGCTACCTCTGCATCACCTTGTACAACAGATGGAGAACTCATTTTGTAGAAGATGTTACCCATGCGCCGATGGACGATCAACTGAAGACCTGCATTGCTGCTCCGCTATTTATAGGTTAGCGACAGTGGCGGTGCCGGTGGTGGTACAACGTTTTACAATACTGTCTTTACAATACCGGTCAACGGTGTGTATGTAAAATTTTATCGTGCAAAATTAAACAATACGCAGATGTATTTGCAGGTACGTTTTCTTGAAATTCAATTTCTATTTTTATATCAACACTAGACGATTTTACAGATTCATTTTGTTTGGAACAATCAATTACAACAATCGGAGCTTTCGATTCAAACTGTACGGGAGATAGTAGAGGTGTATTTGTTTTGCCGTAATATGAATTTTGGAACCTAGCGTACATGTCGTATAAAACACTGTATCTTTTTTTATCAAAAGAAATATTAAAGTTGTCGTAGGGAAAGAATTGTGAATTCAGGAACACTTTACAGTTTGTTAATTTACAATGGTCAAATTCACCAGCATTTTCAGTTATTATACTTTTCTTCTTCGTTTGTAATCCAAATATTACATATCTCGCTTTTTCCAAATGAGTAGAATTTTTTACAGTCCATGTATGCCGTTGTGTTGTAGGTAAAACGGGGTATTCATGAAACTCCCAGCTTCTGAATGGCATTACAATGTCTCGATCTGATTTTAACTTTCTTAATAATGTAATCCTGTGTTCATCATTTAGTCGCACATGTGGTACTCTCCAAACAATCTTGTCTAATGTTAATTTCCAGTCTAAATTGGCATCAGTTGTTCCAGCAGCTGCTTTAATAATATCAAATAATATCATTATCGTTTGATGATCTTAATAAAACTAGTTCTTGTTTTACATTTATTATTATTCTTCTGTAGTCTTCAGCAAATCCTAGGAGTAATCTTAAAGGTACGTAGAAATCAAAGTTTCCCGAAGAGTCAGGAGCGATTGTACTATTGTCTGGTGCAACCCATCCTGCAACAGCTAACAGATTCTTCTCATTTGGTGTTAAAGACGCTAATCCTTTCAATGTACTGGAAATTCCAACCTTTTTTGTTGAATCGACTGTAACTCCTGAAATTTCATATCTAATCTCATCAAATAAAAATGCCATAGGATTATTTATGAACGGAACAGTGGTTCCAGCAGTACCATCAGTTTTTGTTACTTTTCCTTCAATATATAAATAACTTTCGCATGGAAGAGTATAAATGTCTTGTTGTTGTATAAGAATCCTAATTTCATCGTTATTGTTTAATTTGGACGAAGCGTAAGGGTTGTGCGTGTGATATTCCTTTTCCCTCGTCGAATGTTGGACCCTGCGCTATATCCAGTATATCCATTGTTAATGACCTTTAATCCAATTTCTTCTAGAAAACGAATGTTGTCACTTGTTAATCCTTCTACAGCTGATGAGCTACTGACCTTTTTGCTGGTTGGCTCTCTCTTTTTAAATGATAACCCCATTGTCTAATCGGATGATTTTATATGTATTCTTACAGTAATAGCTTCTCCTCTAAAGTCAATAAGGTTTCCGTCTTGATCCACTATGTTCAGCACGATGTCTGAAATGAAACTGGTGTTTAACGGTAGGTACACAAGGTTTTGAGGCTTTTCTACTATCTTGAAACCTGGTGCAACTGATGGGTAGAATGTGTGTAATATATGACGATTTTCTCCATCTCTGTAGGATCCTTGTATAATGTTACATGTAATATCTATGCTGTTAACTTTGATGATCGTCACAGTTTTATTCCCAGAATGAGTTTTATTAGGTTCTAATACTTTTGTTTCCTTAGAAAACCCCAATAAACTACCAATTGAATGTTCTTGACTAAAATCAATATAATACTTAGACGTAATTTCGGCTTTCATTGTATTGTTATTGCCTTTTATCGTTATATTTTCTTTTCCCATATGTTTTTGTATAACTTCATTTATATTATCAATTTCATAAGCTCCTGTTGGTAAACTGAATTCTTCCAAAGCTGAATACTTTCCTTTATCATCTTTTGTCTTGTAATAATGTATTTTGTTATTAATTCCTTCACTAACGTTTGGAATAGAGTTATATGTTGTTAAATCCAATAATGCGGCTTCCCATAGTCTTCCTTTTTGCAAACGTAGCGCTGGAAACCGAATACTGCGCAAAGTACATGAGTTACCGGTTAATGACACTGTATACGTAGACATCTTAAAGTTGACTAACACTTTTAGCTAAAAAGTCTAAACATAAATGACCGCAAATGGATGTATCATCAGGTTGTTTTCTTGTATGATTGTAAAAAACATTTTCTGCCGCAAGAAAGTATTGTTGAAGTTCTTTCGGTGGTGGAAGGTCTCCAAAACTGTCGAAATAATAAATGGTTTTACCAAGTTTCTTGTAACACACCCAATGAGTGCCTAATCCTTCACTATTATCCAAATTTACAATACCAGTCTCATTTTTCCACATTTTAACCGGTAATTCATCTTTCATAAATACTCCTCTAAAAAATGGGTTTTTCAAACAAGAAGCATATGTAATCAGTTCTTCATTGGTCAATTCTTTGTTTTTAATTATTAATTGCTCTTTCTTATTTAATACACACGATACGGTCTTAGGTATAATCCTCCTCCCTTTTTTATCATTGACCATATTGTTGGTTTCTTTTTGGCTTTACCACTGGTAGATCGACGTTTTCTTCTGATATTACCTCCTTGTTTCTTAGCGGGTTTTTTCCCACGCCTTTTTCTCTTTCCTCCTCCAAACGTAGTTTTTGCTTTCATTGCTGCTGTTACTGCTAAAGACGCTGCTTTTTCACCAATACTCGCGTCACTAGATGTTACTCTTTGCCAAGCTTTCTCAGCAAGTGCTTTATCCGCTATTGATCTATTTTTAGTATCACCAAATTTGGAATACGCTATATCGTGCTGTTTACAAGCCTGATCGAGCTTATTTATTCCAGGATCTCCTCTAGCAAGGCGTTTCTCTAATTTGGTTCCAGGACCACAATATTGATATCCTCCAGGTAAATGTAATTCCACAGGTAATAAATCAATCGCCTTGTTAACTATAGCTCCAACCGGTTTACTCAATAGAGAAAATGCTGTTGATGCTATTCCCCTTCCTCTCTGTAATCTCTCTCGATTATGACTGATGCGTTTAACCCTCGACATGACTATTTATAGCAAAACCTACAATCAGTAGGTGCACTCTATAAATGTTTTACAATGAATGTAATATCAGTTTTGGTTTCTTGTATTATATACTGTTTAAAATCCATTTATTATATAGAAATGGATTTATTAATTAAATGTAGACATATTAAATAAAATTAGTAAAAATAGAAATAAGGTGTAATTGAAGATGTTCCAGATGTTTCTCCGCTGGTGATGGTATCGTTGTCTTCGGTAAAATGAATAAACTTTAAATAGTTGGCATGTTCCCTTAGAAACTTGCCACTTAATCGTTGGTAATTGAATAACACATCCCAGTCTAGTTTATCTTTAAAATTGTCAATGTAATTCTCAGAGAGATTTTGATATTTACTTATTACTTCCCAACAGTTATTAAAATTTGGTGTCATCTCTACGAGGAAGACTTCTGAAAACTGTTGTCTTTGTAAAATATGGATCCAGTTAACTCTGTGAAAATAAATTCTTAACATAGTCATTGTAAAGAGGTAGTGTATGGAAAGTTGTTCCCAATCCATATATCTATCAAACCGTTGAACAAAACCATCTGTCAACACTCCTTGGGGAAATCTCGGCTCTTGAGATATTAAACTCCACGCAGTAATATTGGATTCCATCATCCTCTCTGTATCGTCTCTCGAATATGACTGATGCTTTATCCCTTATCATGGGTATTTTAAATTCTTTTTTCTCTTATGTAATCTTCATTGTTTTCTGTTGGTTCATTAATCACATTCACTTTATCCTCCTTTCCTAATGTCTTGACTTTAGAAGGCTCAGACGGTTTAACTCGTTGATTAGGTTTCTCTGGATTGTGTATATTTTTCCAGTCTAAATAATTGTGACTGTCAACATCTGAAGCTGCATCTCTTCCTGAGGCCCGATGGATATAATGGAATAGAGCTGCACCAAACCTTTCCAAATGTTTTTCATATTCCATAGTCCATTTCTTGTGTACAATATCAAACATTTTCTTATTTACAGCGTCTCCATCCTGCTCACAATCACCTACATTTGATAATTTTAATTTTTTTAAATCATAGCATGTATCAGTTTTATTCCTTTTGTAAATCGTTAACAATTTTAGAGTAGCTAAATTTACTGCTTCACCATCATAAATGGGATATTGTATATCGCTTAACCTTTTACCGGAAAACCCCCAATGATCTTCGTGTACAGTTGGGGTTCTTTTTTTCATGTACTGTACCGTAACCGCATCAGACGACATAAGCGGATCACCAACATTTTGAATTACTTTTCCTTCAAAATTATAGTTGCCGTCAGGTGTTAACGGAAACCCAGCTCTTTTTTCACTATATCCAGATTTTACTCCAAACTCGGAATACCGTCCAAACTTGTCCACACTCATGATGTAACTGAATCGCTATCGTTTAGGTTCTTATTATATATATACGTCTACTGAACAATTATTCCTTGTTTTCGCAGTTCATCAACCAAAGCTACCCATTCGTTTTCTAAACCAGTGTGCCCGGCTTCCATAGCTTCATGTAATAACCTCATTCGATCAACTAACTTATTTATATCGTTGTAATATATTATATTAGTTTTATACAAGTTTTTCAATAATCCCCTTCCAGATGTGGTAGGATCAGTTGTTTTTCTCTTTTTATGCAAAACATTTAATTCAGCAGAAGATAAAGCTCTTCTTTTAATTGGAGCTTTTTTTGATTTCGAGGGGAAAAGACTAGATATAATACTTGTATATTTTATTGACCGATTTCTATGAATAGGTAGGCCTTTGGAATACTTTTTTCTATGTGCATTTGTATACTCTAATATATTTTTAAACAATTGTAAATCCCTTTTAGTGTATTTACCAGGATTATTTTTAAAGATGAGTTCAAACAAACCTTTTGTACCTTTATATTTCTTATCTCCAATAACTATATCATCATTTTCGTTTATATCTAACTTGCTATCTCCAATCATTAATCCTTTATCCTCTATTCTAGCTCCATAGGTATGATAATTTCGATTAGCATGTGTGGCGTGTAACATTTTTAACGTACATGTTCTTCCAAGTGTTCCTTTAAACATAATATCCGTGCCTAATTTGCTTAAGTTGGATGGGTTAATATCCTCTTCTTCTGCTCTTGTATCTTCTACACTTGTATCTTCTGTACTTGTATCTTCTGCAATGTCCTTTTCCTTTAAATCCTCTATATCTCCGCTTTCTTCATACTCGTCGCTTTCTTCAGATGTTTGTAACTGACCAAAACTTTCATCATTCTGAAATTCTTCTTCATATTTGGAAATTGGTAGCATTTTGTCTCCTTCGAAGCGAATTGAAGGTTTTTTCCATATTTTGTGCTAATCGCTTTAAAGGTTCAGTAACAGGTTTGAATGTTGTTTCTAAAAATTTCTCTCTTTCATTTATACCTGATTTTAAAGCTCGGTTCTTTTGTCTAATAGAATCACTAAGTGATTTTATTTCCTTTAATAGCTTTTCCTGGTTAACCATCTTCACACCTTGATGGCTTGTAAAGTAATACCGCTAATCAGTGTATTAAAACAAATTTATCAAAACCTATTCTATAACGACCATCTTTTATAGCTTGATCTTTCATAATAACCAAAAATCCATACTTTTCCGCCCATGCTTTTCCGCAAAGCTCTTTAAACTTTTCAAATGGCATATCCGCATTCACATGATCGTTATATATATGTTTTAGGTTAGTATCATCTTGTTTGAATACAATTAGAATATTTGCATTATCTCTGATAAGTTGTTTTGGGATTTTGCTATAAGTTTGTCCTATATATATGCTGTCGATGTTATTATGTCTTCCCATGGCAAAGTAGTTTCTAATAGTATCCTGATTTTCACAAGATACATCGTCAAATATAAATACAGAATACGGTTTCGCTTCGTTTGGTTCCATAATGCTATCACTAGCGTTAAATTTGTAAAAAATAACATCAGACACATCAGATAGGATTTTATCCAGCAATTTATACTTTGGTTGATGTAGAGACTTTGAAAAAATATATAGGTTATTAAACCTTAATCCCTGCGGATTAGTGACCAAATTAAAGACAACATTGGTCTTCCCACAGTTTGAGGGACCACTTACTATACATCGAACAGTGTTTGGAAGTAAACTACCGTGTTTACCATTGTTGATTTTAACGTTATCCACACTTAAATCATCTATGTTATTAATATTGAATCGATATTTATGGTGAATAATCTCCATCCTGCTCAAAGGTTAACGATGAAATGAGTTGCTTGCATTAAACCAAGTCCTTTATAGGTATCCATGAATCCTCAGTTTTGTTAAACCCTAACCACCGCACTTTAACTGCGTCCTTTTTTCTTTGTAACACTTTTTCAACAAGATAAGAAGTGTTGACCTACTGTGTTGACCTACCTAAAGTGATCACCTACTGTTGACTTTAACATTTCATGTCCATAAAATGCACCTTGCAACAAATCTCCTTTGTTATCTTTTAAGATATACGTTTCAGGTACAGTCGGTTGCACTTTATACACTCTAAAAACTTCATTCGTCCAATTGGGAAGGTATTTCTTGGTAAACACTCCCTTATATTTACTAATCCGTACTTTATCACTTACATTAAATTTTCTTGGCTGCATTTGTTCTAATTTAGGCTTTGTATTTTTCTTTATGCGTTTTAATACATCTTTTGCATTTCTTCTATTTACTTTGTTAGGTTTCATACCGATAGTTCTATGAAACCTGTTGTTATAATTATTTATTAATTATGGTAAAACATCATACCATACGTAAGAACCTATTTTTGAAAATTGTTTATACAGTGCTCCTTTTAAGGTTCTATTGAATCTTTCTACAATAGCTGCTTTTTTCTCTGAATTTGTAGAATAATGATTTATTTTATATTTATTCATTAACTGTGCAAAGTTTGTATTAAAGTATTCTGTTCCATCATCAGTTTGTAAATGTTTAATTTTGTTTTTATCTCTTTTTATGGCTATTTCCATGGCTTCTGTTACGCTTTTACCAGTCTTGTCCTTTAGAGGCAAAGCGTCTGCAACTTTTGTAAAACAATTAATAATTGTGAGTATATATTTAAATCCTTTGTTTATTATGCTATGCGGTCGCATTTCAATTAAATCCGCTTTATTCTGCTATGCGGTCGCATTTCAATTAAATCCGCTTGATATAGATCATTTATCCCTTTTATAACAGTATTTCTTCTTGGAAACTTTATTCTTGCAGGTTTGTGTAGTTCATTAATAATCTTCTCCTTCAGGTCTGACATGATGGTTTCACGAAGACAGCTGATATGATATTAAATATTCTTTTGTATAAATCTGCTTATATAGGTCAAGGTCATTCTAAACTAATGTATAAAAGGGGGAACACAGCAAAATACTGCTGTGTTCCCCCTTTTATTCGGAAAGGAAAAGGAAAAGGGATGTAGGACGATGAAAGGGTTACTCGTCAATAGGGTTGAGGGAATAGTGGCCGAATGGTAGAGTGTGGATGTTGTCTGCAAGGATGTGTCGTTTATCATCATTTGAAGAGAGAGCTTTTTTTACTTCCGTCACGCTGTACAGCTGATGGTTTAAACTTCTGATTGTGTTGAATTTTGCTGTTATATCTTGATCTTCAAATAAACATTTCTTATAGTGATTAAAATGCACATTCATCTTTAAATACAAACTTTTTACTCCTTTAGCTTTCTTAATGACTTGGTTTTCATTTAGTTGTAAAGAATATAATTTTGACATTAGTGCAACAATTTCTTGAAGTATAACACCATTGGCTTCATCTTTAAATTTGCCAAGCACTTTTTTGTTTCTGTCATTGTCGTAGTTTGGATGATCTTTTGGATAGTCGGAAAAGTCAAAGTCGTTTTTGTAATCAAATGTCCGAAGGTCTTCATACATATCGTTAGTAATTATCCAATATATAAAAGCGTCTGTATCCATGTAGGAGATGCCGATGTTTTCTCGTCCATAAAAGGTGACCATCTTTTTGTAATGAAAATCGTACATATGAGTCTTGGAGATATCCAGGATTGTCATACCTATATACAAAGGACGATCCATCTTCACACTTGTTTTCTTCATAGATACAGCTACAAGATTTTCGTTAATAATTATAGATGTTCCAAAGTTTGGCTGTTGTACGAGTTTTTGTAGTTTGTTCGGATCTGTAACAAGTTTAACATTTTTATGTCTTCTTTTGTTTTCCAATGTTTTACCGAATATCGCATTGTTCATCAATTTAAAAAAGTCTTTTTGAAAGGCTGATGTAGCGGCTGCTCTTCTGGTAGTATTCGAGTCTATGAACGGTTTCAACCAGCACGATTGGGAAAATTCTACAGCTCTATTAATTTTAGTAAGACGTAAACCTAATTCGATAGCTTGTTGAACAACCCAATAGTGAGCTACGTATCGTTGTTTATTGTTAAGGGTCATCATTAATTTGGGGTGTTTTCCAGTTGGTGAAATTTCTGTTCTTGCAAGGAGTGGAAGGTCATAATGAAGATCGTGTAAATGTTCTGGATATTCAAAGTCGCAATCCAAAATATATCCGGTATCTCCTTGTTTTGGAATTTGTGAAATATCGCCAATACAGTCGGGATCAACCCATTTAAAGTTGTCAAATGGAAGTGGGTTCGACATGGCCCATCCATACAGATTATTCGCGTCGAAATATCCCAAGTACGTTGAAGGTTTCTCTTGATCATGGTCAGGTAGATATTTGTTGTTGGCTTTAACATGTCTCGTCACGCTTTGAGTTAATCCACCTCTAACACCCGACTCAACCATTAAAACCATATCTATATCTGTTAACAGCTGGAGTTTGCATTTTGTTTCTTTCAGCATTGCTTGCCAAGCTAGTCCTGGAGATGTATATGAATGTAGAGGGTCGAAACCGTATGCTGCAAAACAGGTTCTTCGGAATTCTTCCATAACATCGCAGAGAAGAGTCACGTCAAGTTTTACATAAAAGTCTGAGTATTCTCCTAAAGTCTTCATATCCAACTCGTTCCATACTCGACATGCGTGTTGATAGTCTTCAAGTGAAATCTCCGAATCATTAAGTTTGTTGTTAAATTGTTCTGGTGGAGGAAGTGATGTTTCATTAAATCTATGAAGTCCATCGATGTAATCGTAGGGGAAGACTCCTTTTCGAAGAACCAGATCCATTTTACTACTGGCTACAATTTTGCTTGTTTCTATCAGATCTTCTCTTTTTAAATTATCAGTTAATTTCATTAGGCTAGAAGGCATAAATCGAAACGAATCAATAAATCTAAGTTTTATTTTGCCAACCTTTTTAGAGAAACTTATAAATTTTTCCATTGTTGTTGCCAAAACATCTATTGCTCCATCATCTCTTCCTAACTCCGGGATTATGAAATGAGAGTCATATCCGCTAAGGTTATGTAGAACAACGGGTATAAAAGATGGTACTTTGTAATTTAAGTTGCAAGCGTTACAGGCTGCACCTCTGTAGGCTCCTGTAAGATGGTCGTGATCACGCACTTTAACGTTATCTGGTGTAAATAGGTTATTACACAGATAACATGTTGTTGCCAAATTGTGATGTTGAAGTTGGTGTTCATCCATAGGTTGCATCGGTATTTTAATTTTGTAGATTTCTTCCACCTTAGAGGCAATGTAATACAACTCATCTACAAAGTGTTTCGCTGCTTGTTCACCACGATAAATCTTCGGAGCAGATGATAGTCCAAATTCTTGAAGATGTTCTTCAGACAGCGTGGATTTTGTTAGTATACAATAACTGTTTGGTGCATGTTTTTGATATTTGCTTCTTTTTGTGATATCCTCTTCTTGTTGTTCAATAGGAAGTAAAGATGCTTCGAAGTCCGCGTACACAACAAATGGAACAGGGTATTGTTGATTTACTTTGTCAAATTTTATCTGCGCTCTGCTGGGATGTGGCAATTTAATTCTTACCTCATAGTTTCCACTACATAACCTTTGATGTTCTACTAACCATTCTGAACCTCCTCTTCTTAATTCTTTGTTTACATGACAAAAACATCTTTTACAAATTGTCTTCTTTTCTTCATGTTTAGATAATTGTTTAGAAACAAGAGCTTCAAAATTTTTAATGTAGACATAGTGGGATATATCCCCTTTAGTGATTAATAGCAAATCCGTATGATCTCTGCGCTCAATAGGTGTTATGCGCAAGGGGTATGCATTGTTTGACGAATCTAAGCCGAAAATGTTGACAGAAGCTGACGGATTTTGCTTTTCAAATTTTGATATATCAGTAATTGCAACAGGGTAAGTCATTCCCTGGAAATTATACTTATGTTGTACTTCTTCATATGCTTGACTTGGTCTTTCCGGATGGTTTTTTACATATTTGGCCAACATAACATATTTAAAACATTCATTATTTTCATTTTGCACGTTAATACAGGATTTGGTATTCATAATTTTTTGCGGTAGAGGGATATAGCTACTTCCTCTCATTCCATAGCCGTGTTTATGAACTCTAACATCCAGACTAGTTATACTTAATAAAGTCCATCCAGATCCTCTTCCTTCATGCTCTTGTAGTTTCGTCAAAAGTTCCTCAAAACATTCTGTTACGATCTTTTCAATATCTGACGCAGCCATGATGGTTCGGTTTTTTGTCATGAAACCTCTTGGTGATGTTTCGTTTTGAATGTTAGTGAATATGGCATCTAGCAACAGTCCAAATTTGATAAAATGTAATCTTTTTTGTTCATTCTTTAGTGTTTTGTTTACTAATTCTTTGGCGTTATGTAAAAAGTTTTCAAGTTGTAATTTAACGTTGTCAATTTTAAAATGTGTTACTACCTTACCAGGTAGTGCTTGAGCGTGTAGTTCCACATCTAATGCTGATGATGTTGAGGGTCAGTGAAGTGTAGTCATAGCAGGCGTTGAAGTTGATGTTGAAGGATGGTGAAGTGTAGACATAGCAGGCATAGAAGTCTATGGTGTTGATGTTGAAGGATGATGAAGTGTAGACATAGCAGGCGTAGAAGTCGATGTTGATGGCGTTGATTGTGCATAATGAATGACACTCGGTCTTAAAACTTCATTTTGTTATTTTTGATTTAGGTTTGCAAATTGATGTTGTGCTAATTGATGATCGATTGAAGCTAATTCTTGTTCATTTTGTTCTTCTTTTGTATTTGTGTTGGGATTATGTTTTAGTTCTTTATGAATGGCTAAAAGCCAATCATCTCTAAATGAGGCTTTACAAATATTGCACCGATACGTATTATAACTGTGTCTTCCTCAAAGGCTAACCAGCTACTAATAACACTCCAAAATGCACCTCTATTTATACCCGAATAAGAACAGTGGTGGGGGGTATACATGCCGGAGTATATGTGTTAGTGAAGAAACACCAAATTTTACGCAGGAAGTACATTTTGCATCAAACCAAGATGTTTTCAAGTCCCCAAAGTGGGTCAAGGTCGTTTGAACATGTTGCCAAAACGGGGAATAGAGCAGTAAGTGATTCTCACTTGGACCACAAACTGATCTATTCCCCGCTTTGTATTATTTAACAGATCTTTAAGTTTTCTTTTAATTATCCTGATCTTCAAAAAGTTGTTTGTATGAGGGTTCTTCAGCAAAGAAATGTTGAACCGCCAAGTCATCTTCAGTCAGAGGACATGATTCCAACAGTTTTTGATCGATTGAGGGAGCTGACAGCGGTTCTTGGAGTTTTTCATCTTCAGTCAGAGGACATGATTCCAACAGTTTTTGATCGATTGAGGGAGCTGACAGCGGTTCTTGGAGTTTTAACTGTAAACTTTTGATATATTCCATGGCCTTATACAAAACGGTTATTTTTGCATCTCGAGGATTGGTGAATGGGATTACACTTTGTAATCTCCCATATCCAGTGTTAATATTCACTCTCCATTTCTTTGAGTGTTCAGCGTTTCTCGGATTGTAGCCAGATCTGGAGTTGGATGTGCTTGCTTGCGAATCCATAGCTGACTAATACGTGTATTCCAAAGTGCATGGTTAAATACCTGCTTACCCCCACCATTAGAGTACCCCCCTCTTGGAGCATATGTTTGATTTAGTAATAATTATTGTATCAAAATAAGTTGTTTCCAAGTCCTGATATAGGTCAAGGTCATCTGAAGATATTTCCAGAACGGGGAATAGAGCAGTAAGTAGTTCTCACTTTGACTACAAACTGATCTATTCTCCGCTCTGTATTTGTAGTTGGAAGGTTAACGAAGAAAACTAATCAGACTCATCTGACAAATCCGACTCATCAAACGGAAATAAGTGACGGGGGAGAAAGCTAGTGACGTAGGTACCCTCAAAAAGGGTCCTACTACCGCTCGGAGTTGCCTCCATGTGTTCCAAACAGAGTGACTGTTGGTAACACTCCGCATCGTCCGAATTTGAGTTTTCCTCCACGTCATCCGCTACACTAGAGATATCCTCATCACTCTCCAATTGTTCCATCCAATTCACGGCTTCCATCTCCACGGAATCAACTTCTTCATCTTCCAACACCGCATATTCATTTTCATCTTCATCTTCTAACATAATGTTTTTTAACATTAGAATTACCTCTCGTGGATGAGGAAAGATGATGTCTCTTGGTGCCATGACTAGACTGATTCAACTATTGATACAAACTCGCCTTTTATACCACAATATAATAGGGGGGGGAGTGTTGGGGAGGGGATATTGTTGTTAAATATATATTTAGTATTAAACAAAGTTGTTTCCAAGTCCTGAAGTGGGTCAAGGTCGTTTGAACATGTTACCAAAACGGGGAATAGAGCAGTAAGTGATTCTCACTTGGACCACAAACTGATCTATTCCCCGCTTTGTATTCCAGACGTCTTTAATTTTGTTATCCCAGTTATTCATCCTGGTCTTCATCCATGAGGAAGATTTGTTTGTAGGCTGACGGTTCTTCCTCAAGAAAATGATGTTTCGCCAACCTATCTTCCACCAGGAACACGCATTCTATCGGTTCAAGAGAGACCGGTTCTTCAGAAGGAACTTCTGCAACTATTGCCTGCAGATGTTTTATGTAGTTTATTGCCCGATATATCATGTCCTTTGTTTTAGTAGTAGATTTAACGCCCGGGACTTTACTTGATAATCTACTGTAGGCTTTTTGCATTGTCAGCTTATATCTTTTTGTTCTTAATGCGTTTTCGGCTCTTCGGTTCCGCAATTGTGAAGTGCAATTGTTGAACTTCAGAAACTCTGATAGTTCATCTTTATACTCTTTGGATGTGCTTGCTTGGGAATCCATAGCTAACTACTGGGGACATTCCGATGCGGTCGCTTAAATACCAAGTTTACGTGGTGGGGGTAAATGTCAAGGATATTATTGTAGGAAGTACATTTTATATCAAACAACGATGTCGCAGAATGTCAAGTCTTGTAAGTGGGTCAAGGTCGTCTGAACATACCACCAGAACGGGGAATAGAGCAGTAAGTGGTTCTCACTTAGACCTCAAACTGATCTATTCCCCGCTCTGTTTTTAATCTCTCTCCTTTTTATTGATTCAACAATGGTTTGGTTTAATATAAAATGTTGTATTGATGATCCATTTCTGCCGGAGTAACCTTTCCATTATACCAATCATTTTAAGTAACTTTAGATTGTTTTTATAGCTTGTTTTCCATGCTTCCTGTTCACTATTATACACTGGAGCCGTAGGCTTCCACATATACAAATCACAACCAACCTCCCAATCGAGAAACTTGTGCAGTAATCTTCTTAAGACAATTAACTGATCGTGGTTTTCAACCTTTCTGCTTACTACTAGTGTTGCTGCAGCGATAGGGAGAGCGGGTGTACTCATTTTCAGCAGAATGATTTTACCAGTGATAGGGAACCCCTTTTATACTACGTTTAAATGGTGGGGGTTAGTGGTGGGAGTACAAGGGTTAGGGAAGGGGTATATTGTGTTAAGAAATAAATATATCTTCCATTATTTTACCACACGGAGTGTAAGTCAATACTATACACAAATATTTTAAGTCGTTTTAGTGGGTCAAGGTCGTCTGAACATATTGCCAAAACGGGGAATAGAGCAGTAAGTGATTCTCACTTTGACCACAAACTGATCTATTCCCCGCTTTGTTTTTTTTAACCCCTCTCATTATTTTAACGAGTTTAGTTATCTTCTTTTTTAAGGGTCGGAGGTTCGACAAAAACGTTCCCTAATTCTTTTTGTAAGATTAAGGGGGGCAGCGGTTCCTCAGGCAGTTCAGCTTTTATACAAGGTTCTTGAAGCTGTGTTTGAAGTAACTTAATATATTGTACTGCCTGTCGAATTTTTGAAATCCTAGAATCACTAGGATTAGCAAATGGTACAGCGACTTGTAATCTTTTGAATCCTTCTCTTACTTTATTTTCGTTTCTTCGCGAACGTGCTCTATTTTGTTTCGCTCTACGTTCCCAGATTACTTCCATATCAGTAGCTGATGAGTTGGATGAACCTGCTGGAGTCTCCATAGCTGACTAATGAATATGTTCTACGACGCCACGCTTATATACCCGCTTACCCCCACCTAAAAGGTTGGTGAACAGATCAATGTTTTGGTTTGAAAAGGAATTTAAACAAAGCGAAATGTTTCTAAGTCCGTTATCTAGGTCAAGGTCGTTGTAACATTGTAAAAAAAAGTGTGGACAACCTATTTACACTCTGCAGCATATGCTACAAAATTTAAATAGGTTGTCCACACTTTTTTTTTAATTTGGAAAAAGAAAGACTTGATTTATTTTGGAAAAAGGTTATTACAATTTTTTCCACACAGTGGTTCCTGAATTGTCTCTGATTAGATAGTGCTTTTTCGTGGGTTTGTAGGGATGGCGCATGGCTTTAGGTAATCTTAAAATGTAGAGTTGGTCTCCACATTTTAACATGACCTTTAAGAAACCCATTATTTTGACAAAGAAGTATTGTTTGTTTTTACAAAGCCTATTAATCCGAGTTTTGGCTGGTTTCACTGTTGGATGTGGTGTGGAAAGAGAAACGGTACCCTTGTGTTTTTGTCTTAAATGAAAACTGCATAATTCTTCATCTAAGACACAAGATTTAGCACAACGTTCCCCTTTCCTTGCACCTTTTTTAAAACTTTATTTACATTGTTGTGCAGGAAGTAAGCACTTCCTTCTCAAGGATTTTAATTCATTAAATTTCTCTGAAGGAGTTTGATCATTTATGCAGATTACTGACGGACGAAAACTTGTGGAAGGTGGAGTGATGATTGGAGAAATGATTTGCGGTATAGTGGGTGTTGAAGATCTTGAACTCGGTGATGATGATCCCGAGCTCGAAGATGAAGAAGAAGAGGACCTCGAGCTCGAAGATGACGAAGAAGAAGATGACGAAGAAGACCTTGTCCTTGACCTTGGTGATGGGGAAGATAAAGATGATTTTGTTGGTGACTTGGGTCTTGGTGGTGGAGAAGATGGAGACCTTGGTTGCGACTCTTCCGGGATTATCAAGGACATCAGTAATGCCTGGCGGAGTATGGACGCAGGACCGGATGATGAAGAAGCAGGCGATGAAGAAGCAGGCGATGAAGAAGCAGGCGATGAAGAAGCTGGCGAAGATAAAACCTGGCGGAGTAGAGACGGTGCAGAAGTAGTTGGTGTAGATGATGAAGAAGCAGTAGAAGAGGTAGTAGGTGACACAAGAGCTGGTTTTGCTACGATCATCTTCTTAGGCTTGGTCTGCTTCCTGATATGCGCCATGGTTAAACACAAACAGCAGAATGTTTTACCAGTGATGGGGAACCTCTTTTATACCCAATGTAAGTGGTGGGAGATGTAAATGGTGGGGAGATGTAAGTGGTGGGAGTGGAGGTGATTGAGAAAGATTATTTTAAAAGTATATTTCTTCCAATATTTGATCAAACGAAGGTTTTTCTAAGTCCCGTTAGTAGGTCAAGGTCATCTGACATAATGCCAAAGCGGGGAATAGAGCATAACATACTGCTCTATTCCCCGCTCTGTATTGGGGAAGGGGACAAAAGACAACAAACAAGAGACTGATTTTAAACAAGAGACTGATTTTATATTTCACAAACGTTTCTCATGGGTGAGATAGGTGGTGTCAACCGGTTTGCATGGCCGTATTGATCTTATTGACAAGGCCGGTTTTCAGGGCCGAACCTTATTGTCAGGGGGTTAGGAAAAGGATGAGAAACAAGATACATTACTTTGAAAATAAAGACTTTACCAGCAACTATGAAAAAGAAACAAATTAATCAGTTAACGTTACTTTTACAAAAACAGCCGAGGTCGGTTTTGCAAAGGTCAACAGTATCACTGAAACCCGGTGGGACGTAGACCCAAACACCCGGCGTCAGGCTGCTGCGAACCCAAGTTTTGACCAAGGTTGTTGAGGGACCTGTAGGGCCGGGAGTACATATGTTATTAGTAAATAAAACACTTCAAACCGATACCACACACTAACATATATATTAGACTAACTACATTACCTAGCAGCAAACTACAAGCGTTATCTAACATGCTTAAACAAACTAACTAAACATGCAAGGGCGCGGATCTCTTAATTGCGCGTCGGGCCCAACGCACACTTAACAGACCTACGCTGCAGCAGAGTGCAACCCACTGGGACGTATATCCAAACAACGGGCGGCAAGCTACTGCGACGAGACTGCGGACTGCTCCCGCTTATATAGGCAAAGTGACGTCACCGAAGCGGAAGGGGGAGGTCGAAGGGGGGGGTGACCTTGAACATGACCCAAATCGGGGGGGGTTCCGTCAGGGGGGGGTGATACGTCACGGGGGGGTTTCTGTCGTCACGGTGGAAGGGGAACAGGATGTAGACCGGTCTTTAGCTTTCTACCCGTATATGGAAATGTCACGGTTACACTTGGCGACCCGCTTTGCTCCGTCTGGTACCTCATTCCAGCTTTGCCTTGCGAACTATATACACCTCTGCGCTATGTCTTCTCCCATCACACCCGAGAAACTGCAACGTTTGAAAGAGACTTTGAAGAAGTCTTCGGAGAAAAGGAGCGGTTTCAAAAGACCTAGTTCTTTTAGGTCTTGTATACAAAGAAATTTTCGGAACCACCCACTTTACTTTGATCAACGGCCTTCGACGTCTTCTGCATCTCCGCCATCGACACCGCCTCGCCCTTCAGCGCCTCGACCTTCATCGCCACCTCCAACTGTTGAGGAAATAATGAAGAGGACGGCTACGGTGAAACTTACCGAGTTGGTAACGCCGCTGGAGTCTGTCACCGTCAAGTTTGCCCAGTTTAAGTTGAACATGGAATATTTATTTGTGGGGAAGATCGGCGATGAGTACCTACTCCAACACCTCTTTGGCGGCCGTTACGTCAAGGTCCACCTTCCAAGGTCCACTCTGCCACCTCCTGAGACCGAGTGCGACTTGTTTTTGGTACGGCAGAAGGGTCAAGTAAAGTGGGTTACGAAGAAATAAAGTAAACACTGTCCACCGCTCCTTATCCACCATCTCCTTCAAACACAAACGGTCCTTTTCAGGACCACCCTAAGCATTTCAAGTTAGGGACTTGGCCTGTACATAGGCAGGAGACTGTTAGTCTCATGTTTGTGTGCAGCCCACTTTGTGAAAATTTCTAAGTTCTAAGGTCCTTGACCTTGGGGGTTGACCTTGAACATGACCCATTTTGGGGGGGGGGTACAAAGTTTGTGCAAAGTATGTCATGTGGGTACTCAAATTACGCGGAGTGATCAGACGAACAAATTGGTGCAAACAGAATTCAAATCCGACCAAGGGTATAGCAGTAATAGCTAAAAACAACTATTTTGGAGGTTAAACCTAAATTACTTCTTTATTTACAGTTTAAAATATATCAAAAGGGTACTCAAACTACGCGGATTGATCAGACAAACATGTTGGTGGAAACAGAATTCAGATCCGACCAAGGGTATAGCAGTAATAGCTAAAAAACAGCTATTTTAGAGGTCAAACCTACATAACTTCTTTATTTACAGTTTAAAATATATCAAGTGGGTACTCAAACTACGCGGATTGATCAGACAAACAAGTTAGTGCAAACAGACTTCAGATCCGACTAAGGGTATAGCAACTGTAGTGAAAAACAACTGTTTGAAGGACAAGGTAACGTTGTGGTGGGGATAGGTGTCTATCCTACTCGCTAGCGCTACATCATTATACTTCCAGCTCTTGTCGGATGAACATCTACCTATATAGTTTGTGTTAACGTCTGAACATGTCACAGTTTTACAGGAATATGAGTAAGGTGTCCTTCAGTAGCCCGCTTGCCACCACCTTCTACTTCTCCGACGATGAAGATAGAATGTCTACGCTTTTAGCGGACAATGAGCGGTTCCATCGTAGAATAGCCAGGGTTGAAACACTCTTAGCCAGTTGTCTGCTGCACAAGAGGCAACACATGTAAACATGCACTAGTTTAGATCATAGTGACTGTAATATTTATACACATATAGTGTTGAGACAAATTAATTGAAGTTTTCAGTTAAGGAGCTACGGTCTTGACAGTGTAAGAGTCAGACCCTAACTAATGCGTGTACGCTAGTTAGTGCGTGATGTAAAAACTTGGTGGGGGAAGTGGTGTGGTGGGGGGAGTGATGTGGTGGGGGAAGGGACGAGTACCTAAACTACACTCAAACGCTGCATTACTATACAATCATTGGAACAGACAACACCATGAGCAGCGTCAACGACAATATTTGGGGAGATGCGGTTTGTGAGGAGGAGTTGATAGCAACTCTTGACGCTACCGAGGTTGAGCAAACTACATCTCAGCAGCCAACAAGCAACATCATAAGCCGTGGCAATAACATTATTTGGGGAGGTGTGATTAGTGAGAAGGAGTTGGTGGCAACTCTTGAGACTACCGAGGTTAAGCAAGGAGCGGCGATGCAAACTGTATCCCAGCAGCCTAGGACATATGAACAAGTCCTGGAGGAATATAATAACGCGTATGATTATGCTTGCAAGAGGTGGTGTGCGCAGCCGCAATGTCCAAGGCAGGAGGATGAAATGGAAGCGGATTTTCGGCTGGTTACTAAACTAGAGGAGGAACTTCAACGAGCAGACCAGGGTTTTAACTAATGGATATTTTATTCAAAGTCTTCCTCCCCACTCAGCTGCCATCTGCCGCGCACTTGTCACCTGCCACCTGCCGCCTGCCATCTGCCGCCTACCATCTGCCGTCCGCCATCTGCTCCGCCCCACCACACTTTTACCCCCACCATTTGGTACGATTACAACGCTAGTGTGTGAATAGTCAGTACACCTCCAGCTCTCGACTGGTGAACATCATCCTCTCTCCGCGCTCTTCACAAAATAACATTATCATGTCACTTAAGATTCGATGTATTTATTAGTACTCTATTTATCTATCAACTTCTACGGACCTGGAGGTTTTTAAAGTGGAGTTAAGACTTCTCCTAGCGAATGGATACAGTTTATCTTTAGAACTGATCGCAACAAACAACATAGACTCTGCGCAGGGGTCAAAGTATCTACCGCCTTTCATCAGAAAACGAAGTGATGGTCGCGACTCCGGATCAACAACATCGATGACGACAAACAACGGGGAACTATTGTAAACATAAATTATTGTAAACATAACTTATTGTAAATAAAAAGAAAAGTAAAAATAAAGTTAAATGAAATAGTACTACCTCGCACTCGTGTCATTCGATTGCTTCATTCGATTGTTTCATTCGATATTTTTATCGAATGAAAACTATCGAATCACAATCGGATTTTACGCGTGCGAGGTAGTACTTTTCTAAAATAACCTCCCCGTGACCTTGACCTTTAAACTTTCCCTAATTACGTCACAAAACCGCCTACGTCACTGGCTGAGGCTCAGATGACGTGTTTAATGACTCAGCGCTTCCGGTCACGTGACCGGAAGCTGTCAATCACTTGGCCCAGAACCTACAAACCCCCACTACTTAGAACTTGGTATGTGGCTTTACCTAGTTGGGTTATATTGATATTTATTTGTAAAAAAAAATCTTTTAGTGTTCCTTATTTCAGCAAACCTGCATACTCAGCCGCCATGTTATTCTTATGGAGAATAATTAAAATGTCATAAATTGTTTATTTATGAATGTATATTGATGAAGCTTGGTATGTGGCTTTATATGGTATTGAGACAAATTTATATGCAATGGAAAATCGCTGAGTATGCAGGTTTGCTGCTATGGGGGTATTTTATGTAAACACACTTTAATTAAACTTCAAGAAAATACAGGTTATGTTTATGTTGTTCGGGAACAACAATAGATAAGATGTTTAATATCCAGTGTTGCCAATATAATTCATGCATAAACAACATTTCCTGGACACAGTTTTTGACTATTTTTGTGTTCTTCAGTTGAAACACTGGGAGTATGCAAAGTAAATTGAGAGTGCGCAAAGTGAAACGAGTTCGCACGCAGCACGCTGACGTGAGGGAAGTAAATTTCCACATAAAAACTTGTAAAACTTAAAATAAGTGTAAAAACATACATTTGTCCAATTTTGATTGAAATCTGAAAACATTGATTTTTTGGCTGTTCTGATACTCCTGGTTTCATTTACTTGCAAAACTGGGAATACAATTTTGCGCATTATAAGGTTAGGAGAAGGTTCAGACAGGCTTGAAAGTAGGCGTGAGGTTGCTGGGGATGATAAAAGTACTCTAACAAAGAAATAACAGGCTTTTCTAGTGTAAAACCCCCATAAGACAACGTACCGTGTTTAGTCGATACACATTTTCTTTAATAACTTCGTAAATATTTATGATAGAATGACGATAGAGGGCTTAAGTAGGGTTGGCAATGAATGGGCCCCAACATGGGGTCTTATGGGCCTAAATCCAGGAATCTGATTGGTCTAATTAGGTCACGTGATTCAAGATGGCGGCGCCCATGGTGGCGTTCCCGCCAAATTTGCGCGCCAAAAAAAAAATTGGCGCCAAACCTAACCTCACTTTTCTTCCCTCCAAATTTTCCCTCCAAAGTGTTACCAACTTAGCAGAGCTTATATACCATACATAATTATATGTACCATATATAATTATATGTACCATATATAACGCTACAATGTATAATCATATATATTTACATGTACCATATAACGCGTCAAACATAACCTCACTTTTCGCTCAGTGGCGCGAAGGCCCGCGCCGCCTGTAATCTAACCTCACTTCCTTCTTTGGCTAGCCTTCCGTGGCTAACTATCTAATCAGTGTTGCCACTCTAAACGCTACCTACAAAACCTAAATCAGTTACGCAAAATTATTATATGTATTATGTCAAAATATCTAAAATTATTATATGTATATATTAGTCACGCTACGATGTGTTACCAACCTATGGCAATGTATACCTCGCAAGCAAGTACCGCCAAACCATTATATAAAGCCATTACATGTATATATACCAGAAAGTGCCGCTAACTCAAAATATAAAACTATTACATGTATATATCGCAAGAAAGTGTTGCCAAAAAACTAAAAACCGCTTATATCTCGAAAACGGTAAGTCCTAGGGTCATTTTGACCCCGGAAAACTGCCTACTACGTAGTGTAGGCACTCCAGGGGGGTATCTACCCATATGAAAAGTCTTAACCAATATGTTGCGGGTTGCATCTCAAAAAATGAAGGGGCAAATTTTCAAAATTAAATATCTCAAGAACGGCTTGGCTGATTCTAATGAAACTTGGCATGTATGTACCTGTTAACATCCTTTACATCTTACAAAAACCTAAACTCTGTACTGCGGGAAAGTATCAAAATAATTGAAGGAGTCATACTTTAAAAATCAATATCTCAAGAACGGCTTGTTCGATATAATTGAAACTTGGTATGTATATACTTGTTAACCTCCCCTACATATTACAAAAACCTAAACTCTGTACTGCGAGAAAGTATCAAAATAATTGAAAGAGTCATACTTTAAAAATCAATATGTTAATAAGAGCCGGGCCGATTTTATTGAAACTTGGTATGTATATACTTGTTAACCTCCGCTACGATTTAAAACCACTCAAACCGTGTACTGCAGGTAAGTATCCGAAAGAAATGAAAGGGCAGCAATTCACAGCGGTGCGAAGGTCAGCGGGGCTAACAACGGTGCATATTACCAAGGTAAGTAATAAAAAGAATATGTTTACAGCTAAATTAATTTATTATACATATATAACACTAACTATTATAACCATTTATCATGATCTGTCGCCAGACTCCCACTCCTGTCTCCCGGCATCCTCTTCTTCTCCTTCTTATTCTGCTCCCCTCCCCCTCTCCACAGGTCCCGCCAGCCACAGTCTTCCACCGTCAACTGTAACAGGGATAACCCAAGGTTAGCCACTATCTAACCACAACATCCGCAACATTATTTGTCAGCAAACTTTCCGTTACCTGTTAAAATACTGTTCTGTGATTGGCCGGAATAAGCTCGCACCCCATTGGTTGTAATTAGGCGTCCTGCCCTCTGATTGGTCCAGACACCCGCAACAAACAACACTGTTGCATTAGCCACCTCCCCACCACCCCCAATTACCGCTATTTTCCTCTCACTTTGCTCTCAGCTTTCATTGCGATCAGACGTGTCCCTGTGTTGCTCCTTTTGCTGCGTTTTGCAAAGATAACCTCACTTTTTTCTAACCTCAATCTTGAGCGTTTGCTGACCATAACTTAATATAACATAACCTTACTTTTGATTTGTATTATATATTTTTGAGTAACATAACCTCACTTTTTGATTTGTATTATTGTATTCTGTGTAACATAACCTCACTTTTGATTTGTATTATTGTATTCTGTGTAACATAACCTTACGTTTGATTTGTATTATTGTATTCTGTGTAACATAACCTTACTTTGTTCTATAGTAATCTTTCCAAAATGGCTGTAAATCCTGTCGAGATACTCAGTTCTGATGATACCTATGTAAAACACTTTAGACTTTACGGAACAAGAACAATTTTCAAATTTTCTAATCCTCCTCCTGAAACCACCGAAATTGATTGGCTACGACAAGGTTTTGCTAAAATTGTGAATGAGATGAAAGAGCGGGCCCATGAAAATGATCAGCTCGGCTTTACTTTGCATAGTCTAAACCTAAAAAGTAAAGAACCTGGTTTTGTAGCTTTCCGGCCCGCGAACGAAGTAAATGAAGACATCCTTTGGCAAATTTTCGGGGGTATTGTTCAGTCAAATTCAGAATCCATCAAATCTACAGACACGTTTAAAGTGGAATGTACCCGAGTTAATCTCCCTGTAGGTTCCGGTCGTACTGGGAGGGTAAGGCCTGGATTTTACAATACGTTTGATGAAGAGTGTAAAGCTAGACGGGGAATATTTGTAATTAATAATAAAGATAATTTGTGTCTCCCTCGGGCTTTGGTGGTGGCTATAGCAAACTTGACTAAAGACCCTCAGTATAAGGCAATACGCCAGGACAAGGGTAAAAGACAAACTTTTAGGGCCAGGGAACTTGTTCAGCGGGCTAGGGTAGAGATCTCAGAGGAAGGCGCCGGTATCCCCGAATTGGAAAAGTTCCTAAATTTAAAATAAATCTTCTGTTTCACAATCGGCACTATAATGTAATCAGCAGTTTGACCGCGGCTTTCGCCTGCACTTACTTTTGCGAAGCTTGCCATGTCCCTTTTGACCACAAAGCTAGGCACAGATGCTCAAACATTTGCCCTCAATGCCAAACCATCTCGCCTCCCTGTAAAGAGGAGCATGGGGGAATAGTTTGCCCAGACTGTAACATGACTATGAGAAACCAGCACTGTTTTATTGCCCATCAGGTTGACAGATGCAAAGCTTATAAAAAGTGTCTTGACTGTGAAAAATTGATTAACTTAAAAGAGAGATCAGGACCTCACAGATGCGGGGAAGTTTTTTGTAAACCCTGTAATGCATTCAAAGATCCCAATCATAAATGCTACATGCAACCCAATGAAGGAAAACCTAAAACTAAAGACTACCTTTTCATTTTCTTTGACTTGGAGACTCGCCAAGACGAGTCTCTTCCCTCTGACCCTGAACAAAAAGTACATCAAGTTAACCTGTGCGTGTCACAACAATTTTGCTTTAATTGTATCGATGGTAAATTTTGTATGTCATGTAGAAACCGTACAAGAGTCTTCAACTCTGACCCGGTTCACCAATTCATGGAGTATGTGATGCAAGTTCGTAAACAGTTCAAGAATGTCTGTGTAATTGCCCACAACGGGCAGGGCTTTGATTTTCAGTTTTTACTAAAACATATAATGGAAGAAACAAAATTCACGCCTGAGCTGGTAATGAGGGGAACTAAAATTATTTTGATGGAAATGGACAACGTCAGATTCATTGACTCCCTAAGCAATTTCCCCATGGCCCTCTCTGCGCTCCCTAAAGCCTTCGACCTGCCTCCCGAGAAAAAGAAGGGCTACTTCCCGCATCTTTTCAATACATTGGCGAACCAAAATTATGTAGGCCCTATGCCCGATAAAAAATACTATTGCCCGGAATCAATGTTTGAGAAACCACACAAGGCCTTTGAGATTTGGTACGAGGAACAAGTAGCGAGTAACTATATTTTGATTTTCAAAAAGAAATCCTGGAGTACTGTATTTCGGACGTAGAAATCCTAGCTCAGTCCTGTCTTAAATTCAGAAGTATTTTCTTGAAAGAATGTAACGTTGATCCTTTCCTCGAGGCCGTAACTATTGCCAGTGCCTGTAACCTGGCCTTCCGCCGCAATTTTCTAAAACCAGACACAATTGGCTTGATTCCTAAAAACGGGTACAGACTGACTGACAACCAATCTACAGCGGCCCTTCAATGGCTAAGCTGGGAAGAGGAGGAACGTGGAGTGAGGATTGAGCACGCTGGCCGAGGCAAAGAAGTTAAAATTAACGGGCTAAAAGTAGATGGGTTTGATGGTGATAGAATTTACGAGTTTCACGGGTGTTATTGGCACGGGTGTCCAAAATGTTTCCCTTACAATCGAGAGGCTCCTCTGAAGGAGGATCCCTCAGATTCACTTAATTTAAGATATGAAAGAAATTTGAAAAAGATGTCAAAAATCAGTGATTACGAAGTTGCAGTAATGTGGGAGTGTGAGTTCCGTAAATTAAAGAAAGATAAAAACCTTAAACACTTGAACAGCTTGCCGATCCTCAACAACCTTCCCCTTGACCCTAGACAAGTGTTCTTTGGAGGCAGAACGGGCAATGCAAAAACGTATTATAAATGTGAAGGGGGAGAATCAATCCAATATGTAGATGTTTGTTCCCTCTATCCATATGTTTGCAAGTATGGCAAATATCCTTTGGGCCACCCCACAATCTATGTGGGAGATAGGGAGTGCAGGCAGCGAGGACTAAATGTAGATGGTTTGCTAAAATTTAAAATTCTGCCACCTCGGGATCTCTACCACCCGGTTCTCCCAACAAAAATGAATAATAAATTGATGTTTGTTTTATGTAAAACTTGCGGGGAAATTCAAAATCAGGGGGATTGTGAACATGAGAGTAGTGAAAGGGCGTTAGTTGGGACATGGACTATGGATGAAATCAGGAAATCTGTAGAGAAAGGATACGTTGTGCTTGATATGTATGAGTTGTGGGAGTATGAGGTCGCTACATACGAGAAAGGGGGACTTTTTACAGACTTTATTAATAAATTCTTGAAAATGAAGCAGGAAGCCTCAGGCTATCCTAGCTGGTGTAAGACAGAAGAGGATAAAGATAAATACATTTCAGACTATTTCCAACATGAGGGTATTAAATTGGACAAAGACAGAATCGTTAAGAACGGGGGTTTGAGACAATTGGCAAAATTAATGTTAAATTCATTCTGGGGAAAATTCGGACAGAGGGAGAACCAAACTAAAGCAACAATTGTAAGGGAATCTAAAGTTTTGTTTAACATGTTAATAAGTCCAGAAGTACAAGTCAATAGGATCCAGCTTGTTAACGAAGAGGTTGTTGTTGTAAACTGGGAATATATTGAGGAAGTTGGGGAACCTTTGAGAAATGTAAATGTTGTAATTGCGGCCTACACCACTGCCCAGGCGAGACTTAAACTGTATGAACACTTGGATGCTCTTGGAGGTCAAGTCCTATATTATGACACAGATAGTTGTATTTATTTCTACCGGGGAGGATTGTACAGGGTCCCTACGGGAGATTACCTCGGGGAAATGACAGACGAATTGGTAAGCGAGTACGGGCCCGGCTCTTATATTGTTGAATTCGTTTCTGGGGGGCCTAAAACTTATGCATACCTTGTCTGGTCAACTAACGAACAAAAACTAGAATCTGTGTGTAAAATAAAAGGCCTCACCCTCAACCTAAAAACCTCCGAAACGCTAAACTTTGAACAGTTAAAAAGATGGTCCTCAGTGAAGCTGCTGAAATACTAGAAATTGAAGAGAATAGAATCAGGAAGACTAATTAGGATTTAGTCAAGACAGAAATATTGTAACAGTAAGCGAAATTAAAAAGTTTAAAATCACAGGACCTAAAAGGAGGCTCGAGGGTGAGTACGACACCTTACCATTTGGCTATAAAAAGACTCAAATACTCGAGTAACCCGACAGGAATTACGGGAGGAGCGATTCGCTCCCTGCGCTGCTCTTTGCGTAATATAACATTACTTTCGATTTGTTTGTTTAAAATGGCTCATATAACCTCCTATATATTTAATGATCTGCCCGTACAGTGTTGTACAGTATCAGTAAATATTGATGAGGAAGTTAAGTGTAATGATTGAAATATACTCTCTGAACTGCACTGAGTTGACTTCCCCTTAGTTATATATTGTAAGTAATAACAATGAATTGTAATATATTTTAAATAAAGCTAAAGAGGTTATGAGGAGTTATGGTAATCACTTTGAATTTGCCCATAACAACATCCTCACCTCTGTAAATATAGTTGAGCATGTATTGAATAATGCAAAAAATCCCCACTGTATGAATGGAGGTCTCTGGCGTGGGTGACGAAAAGCCCCGTAAACCTGAATGAAGGTCCCTGGCGCGGGTGACGAAAAGCCCCGTAAACCTGAAAGGGGGTCTAGTAGATTGAAGCGCCGGGCTAACACCCCGGCTACTCCTTCGAACGACCCATGTGTGAATGAGGGGTCCAGTAGATTGAGGCGCTGGGCTAACACCCCGGCTACTCCTTCGAAAAGACCTCGGGTGAAAGAAGGACCTTGTACATTGAGGCGCCTGGCTAACACCCAGGCTACTCCTTGGAACGGTCCGGTGGGTGAAACAAAAAAAAATATAAAAGTAAATACAAAAAAGTATAAAAGTAAAAATAAAAAAACGGGGGAGACAGCTAGTTTGTTTTTGGAAGGTCTCCACGGGCCATGGCGGTGGAGGGGCCATGGTTTGTCTTTAACAAAATGTCTATCCTTTGTTTTCTCAAAGGGAGAGGACATTAGTCTGTACTGGGCATCAACCAGGTAATCTGGATTGGCTCACGCACGGAATAACGTTTAACCTGGGTGCACATGCACGGATGGTCTCAAACCCCATCCAAGCAAACAGACACTTACAGGGGGTTTATTACGGTGTGCAAGGGTTCCTAGACTTCTGAATCAAATAGTAATAAAAAGTGACAGTCATTTTAGGTCATATAAAAACTTAATACGTTACTATAATTCATTGGTAATAAGCGGTAAAGGTTTATCTAAGTACTCTAGTTAAGAACAATATAGAATAGTTTACACGGGGTTTGGGAAATGGTTTGGTGTTAAAGTAATTTTTGTTAAATTATGTTGACTTGTACTTGTTTTTTAGGAGCAGTTGGGTTCGTCAAGCTTTACCTAATTTTAGCCGTTATTTAGGGACATGTCTCTGCCTTTTTATTATATAATTAGTACATTAACTGGGTATAAGTCCTGAGCTTGTAGAGGCTAGTATGTGGGAGTTGGAAAGCCTAAGTTGTAACTTCTATTTTGTATGTTAAATTAAGTGAGTAAATTCCTGGCTCTTTGATTTAAACCGTTTGGAATTGGCAATACAAAGGGTGCGGGGTAGGGAAGGGGGTCAGTCGCCAGACCCCTCTTCGCTAAAATGGCTCTCAGGCTAATTTACAGAGCCTTAGCCATTACGATGTATAATTAAAAGCAGTTATTGTTCAGATATGTTTACATTTTACCTGTTATCTATGAGTATTTTTCCAGTTGGGTTCATATTTACAACCCCGTCTACAAGTCGGAATATATTATTTAAGTGGGTTCTGGCTTCATGTGTGGAGATTCTTTTTTGCTTTTTAGTATTGTTAGTGTATGTAATTTAAGACGTTGAAGAATACTTGTAATACCATGCTTATAAAAGCAGGATTCTTTCAATTTCGATTACTTTGGGAAACTTTCTATGCGTTTAATTGTGTAGAAACCTCAAGATACTAAAAACAGTAATTTAAAGGAGAGAAGAGGCTTATAAACACAGACAAAAAAAGCTATACCCCTATTCCAAGGGAAGTGAAACGCTCCCTTTTGATAACATTACACCGGAAGTTGTAGGTCCAATCTGGACCCACTTTGAACTGATTCTAAGTGTTAGACACAGCTAAATGCCGGGTCCAACGTGTTTGAATTAAATTAACGTTCCGAGAAAGAGACAGATGACAGTAGGGTACTTTTGTAAAGTTAAAAAGGTACAGATATTACACACTTTAGAGGTCAGATATGACTTTTTGTTGTAGTTAGTTGCTTGTTAAACTCTGTTACGATATACCAACAACCAGAATATATACTCTGTCTTGAATACCTGCAGTCTGCATTCACAAGTAAAAAGATTTTTATCAACACCAAAACTAAATTTAACAAGGAGTTGACCACATCAAAAAAACCATGAACAAGAGTAAATCTAAGAAGGCAACAAGCGGTGAAATTCGTTCTTTATAAGGACAGCAATTATGGAGTGTTTTCTCCTCGGTAGTTTTATTTTTGTTTCCCCTGAAACCAGAGCAGCAAGCAGTGTGAGGGGGCCGAGCGCAGCAAATGAAAGTAGCGTGACGTAATAAATATATACATATAACAATCAGTATAATTTAGCGTGACCTAGTATTGCAAGAAAAAAAATAGGTTGGCAGCGCTACAAAGAAAAAAAACCAGGTTGGCAATACGGTCCTAATGTAGGTTAGGTAAAGTGGTATGAGAGGCCAGGAGGGAAGGGAGAGGGGGAGGGGGAGGGTGGGGGAGGGGTGGTGGTGAAGAGGGGGAGGGAGGGGAGGGTTTTAATTTCCCTTTGACGGTATTATTCCTTGGTCATTTGTATCCAAGTCCGGTGAAACGACGGGGTCGTCCTGCGGTTTTACAGTGTAATCTCTCGGTCGATTGTGTCTACCAGGGTTACATTTAACATGACCGTAACTTCTTAAATTTCCTTGCCAATCGTTTGTCGTCGAATCTGCTAAAACTGTCCACCAGGGAAACATTTAACTGTGCCTAAATATTTTAAATTTCCCGGTCAAACATTCCCGAGTCCGCTAAAATCTGTTTACTGGGGACCGTGATGTATTTTGACGGTGTAATTTCTTGGTCGAACATTTCCGAGTTCGCTGAAGTTGCTTTATCGGGGGGTTACATTTAAATTGACCGTAACTTCTTAAAGTTCCTTGTCAAACGTCTGTCACCGAGTCCGCTAAAACTGTTCACCGGGGAAACATTTAACCTTACCTAAATATTTTAAATTCCCCGGTCAAACGTTTCCAAGTCCCTCCCCTTGATGTTATCATGAGGATGGGGTCACACGCTCTGTACTTCCCACATCAATATCAGTTATGGAGCCGGCTTGCACAGATTTTGTGGTATTCTCAAATTTTCATACACCCTTACGGATGCTTAATGTTTGTCATCCGATACATGGTGTGCAGGTAAACAGACAAGCCCCAACGTCAAGCCCAAAAAAACATGAAAGTCAATAGGATCCAGCTTGTTAACGAAGAGGTTGTTGTTGTTAACTGGGAATATATTGAGGAAGTTGGGGAACCTTTGAGAAATGTAAATGTTGTAATTGCGGCCTACACCACTGCCCAGGCGAGACTTAAACTGTCATCAACTCATAACCTTACTTTTAAAATCAATATGTTAATAAGAGCCGGGCCGATTTTATTGAAACTTGGTATGTATATACTTGTTAACCTCCGCTACGATTTAAAACCACTCAAACCGCTCAAACCACTCAAACCACTTAATTTTGATTACGGGGTTTCGTACTCACCCTCGAGCCTCCTTTTAGGTCCTGTGAATGTATTTAGGCATCGCATGCACATCATGTATCATTATTGTCTCCTCCATTGCCTCTAGGTTGAGTAACGTGCAGATAGTATGTGTGTGTGGTTTGATTGCCACGTTTGCCATTTGAACTCCTGCACTGGTTGGCTGGACAACTTTTTTTTAAAAGGTATGTGTAAAATATCTTTAACTCCAGTGTAATCAGGGAGAATACAACTTGGATGTTTCACACTCATCCTCATTAATACATTTAAAGCAGTACTGTTGAGAAACGCACACGTTACCTTTATGAACTTTTTATCAGGGTCTGAGGGAAGCGACTCGTCCTGGCGAGTCTCCAAGGAAAAAAATATGAAAAGAAAGTATCGGTCTTTTGGTGTTCTCCTATCTACCCTTATGAAACACTGGTGCGCTGGGTCCTTGAACGCATCACAGGGTTTACAATAAACTTCTCCGCATACGTGAGCTGTCTTACATTTTTTTGGATGAATCATTTTCTTAAAGTCACGGCAAAGTTTTAAAATTTTACAAACTTGCCCCTGATGGGCTATTAAACACCGCTCGTTTTTGAAGAAACGGTTGCAAAAACGACATGTGATGCCTCCGTGTTCTAGTTTACAGGGTGGGGAGATGGTATGGCAGGAGGTGCATCTGTTTGAGCATCGATGCTCTGCTTTGTGGTCAAAAGGGATGTGGCAGGCTTCACAGAAATAACGGCATACGAAAGCAGCAGTTAAGTTTGTCATTACATTATAATGACCGTTATGAAAGAGCAAGTTAATTTTGAATCTAGCGTCTTCATTACCTCCTTCAAAGTAAACATCTCGGCCTTTTTTATCGTAGTTGTAGACGGTAATTTTGTATTTTTTAAGATGGGACTGGAATTTTTCAAGCTCAGGGATACCGGCACTTTCCTCCGGCATTTCTACACGGGCTTTTGATATGAGCTTATTAGCTCTGAAAGTTTGTCTTTTACCTTTATCCTGACGTATTGCTTTATACTGAGGATCATTTTTTGCAAGTGCTTTACCTACTACCAACGCTCTAGCCAGGCATAAATTGTCTTTATTATGAATTACTACAATACCCTTCCTAGCATAACATTCCTCGTCAAACGTGTTGTACATCTCTGGATGTACTCTCCCCTTACCTACTGGTACGTTAATCCCTAGCTACATCTACTTTAAACGTGTCGGTAGATTTAATGGATTCAGCGTTGGATTGAAGAATACCCCCAAATACTTCCCAAAGGACATCACCGCTAACTTCAGAGACCGGTCTAAAATCTACGTACCCTGGTTCTGCACTTTTTAAATTTATCGATTGCATTTTAAACCCGAGATAATCAGTGGGTACAGCGTCGGCTTTAGCTTTTTCAACAATTTGATTAAGACCCTTACGAATCCAATCAAACTCAGAGACACCCTTGGGAGGGTTAGTGAATTTAAAAACAGTGTTAGTCCCGTTTGCAAAAGTTAAAGCTGTAGAAATTAAAGACTTCAGTTAGTTGCTTGAAAAATTCCGTTACGATATATACCAGCTATCCACCACGATACATACTTTGCCTTAAATACCTGCAGTTTACATTCACAAGTCAAAATATTGTAACCAATACCAGAACAACTAAAATTATCGAGGAGACACAACATAGACAAGAGTACATATCAACAGACAATTAAAGCATAAAATGCATTATTTATAAAGGCAATAATTATGCAGATAATCTAAGAAACTTGATCAGCCGTGTCTCATCGTTAGGTTATGTTATGCTCTGTTAAGCTAGGTTTGTGCATGGAAATATGAAACATCGTCAGTCTTAGTTAGGTTTATTGATGCAGGTTTAAGTTAGGTTTGTCGATGCCAATTTTTGGACATCAACAACGCGCGCGATTTAGCTGTGTCTAACACTTAGAATCAGTTCAAAGTGGGTCCAGATTGGACCTACAACTTCCGGTGTAATGTTATCAAAAGGGAGCGTTTCGCTTCCCTTGGAATAGGGGTATAGCTTTTTTTTGTCTGTGTTTATAAGCCTCTTCTCTCCTTTAAATTACTGTTTTTAGTATCTTGAGGTTTCTAAACAATTAAACGCATAGAAAGTTTCCCAAAGTAATCGAAATTGAAAGAATCCTGCTTTTATAAGCATGGTATTACAAGTATTCTTCAACGTCTTAAATTACATACACTAACAATACTAAAAAGCAAAAAAGAATCTCCACACATGAAGCCCCGGTGAACAGTTTTAGGGGACTCGGTGACAGACGTTTGGCAAGGAACTTTAAGAAGTTACGGTCAATTTAAATGTAACCCCCCGATAAAGCAACTTCAGCGAACTCGGAAATGTTCGACCAAGAAATTACACCGTCAAAATACATCACGGTCCCCAGTAAACAGATTTTAGCGGACTCGGGAATGTTTGACCGGGAAATTTAAAATATTTAGGCACAGTTAAATGTTTCCCTGGTGGACAGTTTTAGCAGATTCGACGACAAACGATTGGCAAGGAAATTTAAGAAGTTACGGTCATGTTAAATGTAACCCTGGTAGACACAATCGACCGAAAGATTACACTGTAAAACCGCAGGACGACCCCGTCGTTTCACCGGACTTGGATACAAATGACCAAGGAATAACACCGTCAAAGGGAAATTAAAACCCTCCCCTCCCTCCCCCTCTTCTCCCCCACCCCTCCCCCACCCTCCCCCTCCCCCTCCCCCTTCCCTCCTGGCCTCTCATACCACTTTACCTAACCTACATTAGGACCGTATTGCCAACCTGGTTTTTTTTCTTTGTAGCGCTGCCAACCTATTTTTTTCTTGCAATACTAGGTCACGCTAAATTATACTGATTGTTATATGTATATATTTATTACGTCACGCTACTTTCATTTGCTGCGTTCGGCCCCCTCACACTGCTTGCTGCTCTGGTTTCAGGGGAAACAAAAATAAAACTACCAAGGAGAAAACACTCCATAATTGCTGTCCTTATAAAGAACGAATTTCACCGCTTGTTGCCTTCTTAGATTTACTCTTGTTCATGGTTTTTTTGATGTGGTCAACTCCTCGTTAAATTTAGTTTTGGTGTTGATAAAAATCTTTTTACTTGTGAATGCAGACTGCAGGTATTTAATTATACATCGTAATGGCTAAGGCTCTGTAAATTAGCCTGAGAGCCATTTTAGCGAAGAGGGGTCTGGCGACTGACCCCCTTCCCTACCCCGCACCCTTTGTATTGCCAATTCCAAACGGTTTAAATCAAAGAGCCAGGAATTTATTCACTTAATTTAACATACAAAATAGAAGTTACAACTTAGGCTTTCCAACTCCCACATACTAGCCTCTACAAGTTCAGGACTTATACCCAGTCAATGTACTAATTATATAATAAAAAGGCAGAGACATGTCCCTAAATAACGGCTAAAATTAGGTAAAGCTTGACGAACCCAACTGCTCCTAAAAAACAGGTACAAGTCAACATAATTTAACAAAAATTACTTTAACACCAAACCATTTCCCAAACCCCGTGTAAACTATTCTATATTGTTCTTAACTAGAGTACTTAGATAAACCTTTACCGCTTATTACCAATGAATTATAGTAACGTATTAAGTTTTTATATGACCTAAAATGACTGTCACTTTTTATTACTATTTGATTCAGAAGTCTAGGAACCCTTGCACACCGTAATAAACCCCCTGTAAGTGTCTGTTTGCTTGGATGGGGTTTGAGACCATCCGTGCATGTGCACCCAGGTTAAACATTATTCCGTGCGTGAGCCAATCCAGATTACCTGGTTGATGCCCAGTACAGACTAATGTCCTCTCCCTTTGAGCAAACAAAGTATAGAGATTTGTTTAAAGACAAACCATGGCCCCTCCACCGCCATGGCCCGTGGAGACCTTCCAAAAACAAACTAGCTGTCTCCCCCGTTTTTTTATTTTTACTTTTATACTTTTTTGTATTTTACTTTTATATATTTTTTTGTTTCACCCACCGGACCGTTCCAAGGAGTAGCCTGGGTGTTAGCGAGGCGCCTCAATGTACAAGGTCCTTCTTTCACCCGAGGTCTTTTCGAAGGAGTAGCCGGGGTGTTAGCCCAGCGCCTCAATCTACTGGACCCCTCATTCACACATGGGTCGTTCAAAGGAGTAGCCGGGGTGTTAGCCCGGCGCCTCAATCTACTAGACCCCCTTTCAGGTTTACGGGGCTTTTCGTCACCCGCGCCAGGGACCTTCATTCAGGTTTACGGGGCTTTTCGTCACCCACGCCAGAGACCTCCATTCATACAGTGGGGATTTTTTGCATTATTCAATACATGCTCAACTATATTTACAGAGGTGAGGATGTTGTTATGGGCAAATTCAAAGTGATTACCATAACTCCTCATAACCTCTTTAGCTTTATTTAAAATATATTACAATTCATTGTTATTACTTACAATATATTACTAAGGGGAAGTCAACTCAGTGCAGTTCAGAGAGTATATTTCAATCATTACACTTAACTTCCTCATCAATATTTACTGATACTGTACAACACTGTACGGGCAGATCATTAAATATATAGGAGGTTATATGAGACATTTTAAACAAACAAATCGAAAGTAATGTTATATTACGCAAAGAGCAGCGCAGGGAGCGAATCGCTCCTCCCGTAATTCCTGTCGGGTTACTCGAGTCTTTGAGTCTTTTTATAGCCAAATGGTAAGGTGTCGTACTCACCCTCGAGCCTCCTTTTAGGTCCTGTGATTTTAAACATTTTTATTTCGCTTACTGTTACAATATCTCTGTCTTTAGTCCTCCTGATTCTATTCTCTTCAATTTCTAGTATTTCAGCAGCTTCACTGAGGACCATCTTTTTTAACTGTTCAAAGTTTAGCGTTTCGGAGGTTTTTAGGTTGAGGGTGAGGCCTTTTATTTTACACACAGATTCTAGTTTTTGTTTGTTAGTTAACCAGACAAGGTATGCATAAGTTTTAGGCCCCCCAGAAACGAATTCAATAATATAAGAGCCGGGCCCGTACTCGCTTGCCAATTCATCTGTCATTTCCCCGAGGTAATCTCCCGTAGGTACCCTGTACAATCCTCCCCGGTTGAAATAAATACAACTATCTGTGTCATAATATAGGACTTGACCTCCAAGAGCATCCAAGTGTTCATACAGTTTAAGTCTCGCCTGGGCAGTGGTGTAGGCCGCAATTACAACATTTACATTTCTCAAAGGTTCCCCAACTTCCTCAATATATTCCCAGTTTACAACAACAACCTCTTCGTTAACAAGCTGGATCCTATTGACTTGTACTTCTGGACTTATTAACATGTTAAACAAAACTTTAGATTCCCTTACAATTGTTGCTTTAGTTTGGTTCTCCCTCTGTCCGATTTTTTCCCAGAATGAATTTAACATTAATTTTGCCAATTGTCTCAAACCCCCGTTCTTAACGATTCCGTCTTTGTCCAATTTAATACCCTCATGTTGGAAATAGTCTGAAATGTATTTATCTTTATCCTCTTCTGTCTTACACCAGCTAGGATAGCCTGAGGCTTCCTGCTTCATTTTCAAGAATTTATTAATAAAGTCTGTAAAAAGTCCCCCTTTCTCGTATGTAGCGACCTCATACTCCCACAACTCATACATATCAAGCACAACGTATCCTTTCTCTACAGATTTCCTGATTTCATCCATAGTCCATGTCCCAACTAACGCCCTTTCACTACTCTCATGTTCACAATCCCCCTGATTTTGAATTTCCCCGCAAGTTTTACATAAAACAAACATCAATTTATTATTCATTTTTGTTGGGAGAACCGGGTGGTAGAGATCCCGAGGTGGCAGAATTTTACATTTTAGCAAACCATCTACATTTAGTCCTCGCTGCCTGCACTCCCTATCTCCCACATAGATTGTGGGGTGGCCCAAAGGATATTTGCCATACTTGCAAACATATGGATAGAGGGAACAAACATCTACATATTGGATTGATTCTCCCCCTTCACATTTATAATACGTTTTTGCATTGCCCGTTCTGCCTCCAAAGAACGCTTGTCTAGGGTCAAGGGGAAGGTTGTTGAGGATCGGCAAGCTGTTCAAGTGTTTAAGGTTTTTATCTTTCTTTAATTTACGGAACTCACACTCCCACATTACTGCAACTTCGTAATCACTGATTTTTGACATATTTTTCAAAGTTCTTTCATGTCTTAAATTAAGTGAATCTGAGGGATCCTCCTTCAGAGGAGCCTCTCGATTGTAAGGGAAACATTTTGGACACCCGTGCCAATAACACCCGTGAAACTCGTAAATTCTATCACCATCAAACCCATCTACTTTTAGCCCGTTAATTTTAACTTCTTTGCCTCGGCCAGCGTGCTCAATCCTCACTCCACGTTCCTCCTCTTCCCAGCTTAGCCATTGAAGGGCCGCTGTAGATTGGTTGTCAGTCAGTCTGTACCCGTTTTTAGGAATCAAGCCAATTGTGTCTGGTTTTAGAAAATTGCGGCGGAAGGCCAGGTTACAGGCACTGGCAATAGTTACGGCCTCGAGGAAAGGATCAACGTTACATTCTTTCAAGAAAATACTTCTGAATTTAAGACAGGACTGAGCTAGGATTTCTACGTCCGAAATACAGTACTCCAGGATTTCTTTTTGAAAATCAAAAATATAGTTACTCGCTACTTGTTCCTCGTACCAAATCTCAAAGGCCTTGTGTGGTTTCTCAAACATTGATTCCGGGCAATAGTATTTTTTATCGGGCATAGGGCCTACATAATTTTGGTTCGCCAATGTATTGAAAAGATGCGGGAAGTAGCCCTTCTTTTTCTCGGGAGGCAGGTCGAAGGCTTTAGGGAGCGCAGAGAGGGCCATGGGGAAATTGCTTAGGGAGTCAATGAATCTGACGTTGTCCATTTCCATCAAAATAATTTTAGTTCCCCTCATTACCAGCTCAGGCGTGAATTTTGTTTCTTCCATTATATGTTTTAGTAAAAACTGAAAATCAAAGCCCTGCCCGTTGTGGGCAATTACACAGACATTCTTGAACTGTTTACGAACTTGCATCACATACTCCATGAATTGGTGAACCGGGTCAGAGTTGAAGACTCTTGTACGGTTTCTACATGACATACAAAATTTACCATCGATACAATTAAAGCAAAATTGTTGTGACACGCACAGGTTAACTTGATGTACTTTTTGTTCAGGGTCAGAGGGAAGAGACTCGTCTTGGCGAGTCTCCAAGTCAAAGAAAATGAAAAGGTAGTCTTTGGTTTTAGGTTTTCCTTCATTGGGTTGCATGTAGCATTTATGATTGGGATCTTTGAATGCATTGCAGGGTTTACAAAAAACTTCCCCGCATCTGTGAGGTCCTGATCTCTCTTTTAAGTTAATCAATTTTTCACAGTCAAGACACTTTTTATAAGCTTTGCATCTGTCAACCTGATGGGCAATAAAACAGTGCTGGTTTCTCATAGTCATGTTACAGTCTGGGCAAACTATTCCCCCATGCTCCTCTTTACAGGGAGGCGAGATGGTTTGGCATTGAGGGCAAATGTTTGAGCATCTGTGCCTAGCTTTGTGGTCAAAAGGGACATGGCAAGCTTCGCAAAAGTAAGTGCAGGCGAAAGCCGCGGTCAAACTGCTGATTACATTATAGTGCCGATTGTGAAACAGAAGATTTATTTTAAATTTAGGATTTTCAACAGCTCCTTCAAAGTAAACATCACGGCCTTTTCTGTCATAGTTGGAGACGGTAATTTTGTAATCTTTTAGCAAATCCTGAAACTTTTCCAATTCGGGGATACCGGCGCCTTCCTCTAAGATCTCTACCCTAGCCCGCTGAACAAGTTCCCTGGCCCTAAACGTTTGTCTTTTACCCTTGTCCTGGCGTATTGCCTTATACTGAGGGTCGTTAGTCAAGTTTGCTATAGCCACCACCAAAGCCCGAGGGAGACACAAATTATCTTTAATATTAATTACAACTATTCCCCGTCTAGCTTTACACTCTTCATCAAACGTATTGTAAAATCCAGGCCTTACCCTCCCAGTACGACCGGAACCTACAGGGAGATTAACTCGGGTACATTCCACTTTAAACGTGTCTGTAGATTTGATGGATTCTGAATTTGACTGAACAATACCCCCGAAAATTTGCCAAAGGATGTCTTCATTTACTTCGTTCGCGGGCCGGAAAGCTACAAAACCAGGTTCTTTACTTTTTAGGTTTAGACTATGCAAAGTAAAGCCGAGCTGATCATTTTCATGGGCCCGCTCTTTCATCTCATTCACAATTTTAGCAAAACCTTGTCGTAGCCAATCAATTTCGGTGGTTTCAGGAGGAGGATTAGAAAATTTGAAAATTGTTCTTGTTCCGTAAAGTCTAAAGTGTTTTACATAGGTATCATCAGAACTGAGTATCTCGACAGGATTTACAGCCATTTTGGAAGGATTACTATAGAACAAAGTAAGGTTATGTTACACAGAATACAATAATACAAATCAAAAGTAAGGTTATGTTACACAGAATACAATAATACAAATCAAAAGTGAGGTTATGTTACACAGAATACAATAATACAAATCAAAAAGTGAGGTTATGTTACTCAAAAATATATAATACAAATCAAAAGTAAGGTTATGTTATATTAAGTTATGGTCAGCAAACGCTCAAGATTGAGGTTAGAAAAAAGTGAGGTTATCTTTGCAAAACGCAGCAAAAGGAGCAACACAGGGACACGTCTGATCGCAATGAAAGCTGAGAGCAAAGTGAGAGGAAAATAGCGGTAATTGGGGGTGGTGGGGAGGTGGCTAATGCAACAGTGTTGTTTGTTGCGGGTGTCTGGACCAATCAGAGGGCAGGACGCCTAATTACAACCAATGGGGTGCGAGCTTATTCCGGCCAATCACAGAACAGTATTTTAACAGGTAACGGAAAGTTTACTGACAAATAATGTTGCGGATGTTGTGGTTAGATAGTGGCTAATCTTGGGTTTTCCCTGTTACAGTTGACGGTGGAAGACTGTGGCTGGCGGGACCTGAGGAGAGGGGGAGGGGAGCAGAATAAGAAGGAGAAGAAGAGGATGCCGGGAGACAGGAGTGGGAGTCTGGCGACAGATCATGATAAATGGTTATAATAGTTAGTGTTATATATGTATAATAAATTAATTTAGCTGTAAACATATTCTTTTTATTACTTACCTTGGTAATATGCACCGTTGTTAGCCCCGCTGACCTTCGCACCGCTGTGAATTGCTGCCCTTTCATTTCTTTCGGATACTTACCTGCAGTACACGGTTTGAGTGGTTTTAAATCGTAGCGGAGGTTAACAAGTATATACATACCAAGTTTCAATAAAATCGGCCCGGCTCTTATTAACATATTGATTTTTAAAGTATGACTCCTTCAATTATTTTGATACTTTCTCGCAGTACAGAGTTTAGGTTTTTGTAATATGTAGCGGAGGTTAACAAGTATATACATACCAAGTTTCAATTATATCGGCCAAGCCGTTCTTGAGATATTGATTTTTAAAGTATGACTCCTTCAATTATTTTGATACTTTCTCGCAGTACAGAGTTTAGGTTTTTGTAATATGTAGCGGAGGTTAACAAGTATCTACATACCAAGTTTCAATTATATCGGCCAAGCCGTTCTTGAGATATTGATTTTTAAAGTATGACTCCTTCAACTATTTTGATACTTTCCCGCAGTACAGAGTTTAGGTTTTTGTAAGATGTAAAGGATGTTAACAGGTACATACATGCCAAGTTTCATTAGAATTGGCCAAGCCGTTCTTGAGATATTTAATTTTGAAAATTTGCCCCTTCATTTTTTGAGATGCAACCTGCAACATTTTGGTTAAGACTTTTCATATGGGTAGATACCCCCCTGGAGTGCCTACACTACGTAGTAGGCAGTTTTCCGGGGTCAAAATGACCATTGTGTGACGGCCCAAAATCCCTAGACTGTTAAAAGCCATTAATTTGACACTGTAATTAAATAATTACAGTTTACCGTTCCTAATAATTAAATTTCTACCGTCACTAAAATCTATAATTGGAAGGAGGAACGGTGCTCTAAACATTAATTTCATTATTTCATTTTGAAGAGTTGGCTGGTATAAAATATAAATTGAACCATCAGACGCTAGGATAGTTGCTCCAAGCTAATCTCAACTTAGACGCTCCCACGGGCCCGGCCGGGCGTTGATATCAACAGGAATGAGCTGCGTCAGCAACTTGACGCTCTGCATTGGCCTTAAACGCACGATTCCTGTGCCTCTTAGTTTGAGTAACGGCGTGAGTGATCGTTTGGCTGCAGCACTTGTCAATGAAGTGTTCCCGTGACGTCACGTGCGAAACTGTTTCTGATTGGCTGGCTTGGTTCAGCATCGGCGAAGGAGACAAGAGCCTCCGCCCCAGTCCCTAAGATGTGACGAGGTAATTAACACGCGTCGCGTCGCCTCTCCCTGTTAATTTATTAATTGGCATTGTCTTTCTAAATTTAATGTAACCTTAATTATTTTATTTCAACCGCGGATATAACTATTGTTAACGTCGTTTAAGTTGGTTTTTAAATCAGTTGTTGTAAAGTTGTAAGTTTGAATAAATAGTAATTTTGTTTCCCAACCGGCATTATTATTATTTGAAATCCCGAAATCGGCCTCGGTGGTACAATTGGTGTCAGGTGTGGGGTAGTGTTGCAATAAAACACCACTTGAAGAATCCCACGGACGGAGGATGGATTTTGGTAAGTAATAAATTTATTTTAATTAATTGGTGCAATCTTGTTAATTTTATAGGTATCGTTTTAACAGTAGGTAACCGCTTAATCTTGTAAAGCAATAAATTAAACTCATTCTAGCGCAACTCCCGTAAAGAAATATGCATTTTTCGAATTATTAGAGAATTTTAAAGTAATTAGATTAATTTGAATAAATCCTCAAGTCGCCATTAGCCTCTTTGTAAGAGGAACAGATAGCGTCGGTTCCCCCTCCTTCGTCACTCTGCATTCATTGTATGTGACGCGTGATGAGAATGTATGAGAATTTCATTGTTTGAGAAGACATATTAAATCGAAATTATTGGGCTATCAGAGTTGTTGTTGAGCCTAGTGATAATAGATATTGATAAATAATAAAGGTAGAGTTGAATTTAAGTATTACCTGTGACTAAGGAGGTTTATTTTAAAAGTAAAGTGACTTGGAATATTAATTGTGGAAGGAAGCTTGGAGCCGCCATTTGCAATCTTGACAAATCGTCTCTGTTGCGTTCGGATTAATCCGCCATCTTTGATTTGCCAATTCGGTTTGATTGAAGTGCAAATGCGTGAACTTGGTTGCAACTTATCGTGGAAAAGGGAGAGGACGACATTAAAATGAAATTATAAATTATTTGGGAATTAAATTGAAGAAATATTATATTGTAAATTAATCCGAATTGTCCGAAGCGAGACTTAGGCAACAATTATCAAAACTGGGCGACGTCACAGGATAGCCGTGACGCCGTGATTTATAAGGCAGTAGGGTTTGCCGTGTTTGTAAACAGATGGCTGTATAGATTAATCTAAACAGTTCCACACGTGTGTTGTTATTAAGAGAGAAGATAGTTATTCCTGAAGTGTTATATTTTTATTTAGTTGATTTAACATTGTTTTGTCCAAGGACGGGAGTTTGTAGGATTTATTTATTATATTAACCTTAGAATAAATGCTTTCTAAATTAACCTAAGTTTATTTGCATGTGTGATTAACTCTGGGTTATATATTTAAGCGGTAAATCTATAAATGCATTGGAAAAAATCTGGGCGTCATTGGAAATAGGCCAATAATTTAAAATCAAGTAATTGAAAAATTTTATTGTTACAAATTAATAAAAATTAATGATCTGACACTTATAAACTGTGTCAATTTTCTGGCCTATCTTCATTGTCAGGACAAAGGATACCACTGCATTTTATTTACCAAAGAAATTAAGTAAATCAGAACTTTGAAAATTTTCGACTAAACAAAGCGTTAGTAGTGGGGAAATAAGAGTTCTGTGACATTTCATTGAAATTAATCTGGACTTAGAAATAATCGACGTGGACCATCATAGTAGTAGGGAAATGGGTGTTCGACAGTAATTTTCGAAATTTATTGTGGATTTTGAGCTAAGGACTTAGCCGGATTTTTCAAAATTTAACTGAATACTACAAACGACTTGTGATTTTTGTTTGAAATTAAATTGGTGATTTTGATTGAATAATTAACCGTGTTGAGACTTAGAGTAATCGCGTTCTGGGGTTTAAGTTTATTTTAATGAACTTTAAGTCGGGACTTTAAATTATTTTTGAAATTTTCTTTGAAAATGAACAACGTGTGGACTTAGGCATGTGAGCCTCTGATGACTGCTTCAGTAAAGTATTGGAAATTATAAATGGGACTGGGCGAATTTTATTTATTTCAGAAGCTCTCATCAGTAGGGGGTTATTGAGGGTTCTATACCGGTGGATCCAGTAATTTTAAATTTGAGAGAATTAATGGGCAGTAACCTTCGGTAACGGTTGTGAAGGGGTAATAAATCAATTATTTAACCTTTTGTTTGCAGTTTTAAAAAAAAAGGCTGTTTTGCTCTCCTTCAAAATTATGTGAGACAAAATAGCATAGAGGAGAAAATCAAATCGCAGTTGGTTGCTGCATTGATTTTTGAGAACTGGGCTATACTGTGCTCATTGTTTAGCTCTGGTTCCTGGTTTTGGGCCAACTGAACATGACAGTCAGTAGAGCAGTGGTACTGTTTGTTTGTGGTACTGGACTTTGTTTTTTTATGTAAGTTAATCAGCAACGTGAAGATATTTAGTACATCTCTTTGTGTGTGATTGAATTTAATTAACATCCATTAAAGGAGTAGGTAAAAAAAATTATTAATTCAAATTGGAACTAATAAAGCTTTGAGTTGAAGCCAGTAAATTGTGATGCGTATTTGTGTTCAGTTTTAGGATCTGCAGATAGCTTTAAGTACTGTTGCAGATCGGTGCTTCGTAAACAATGATCGCATTTCTTTTTACAGTTTGAGAAATTTAATTTTGTTTTTTTTTGCATGCAGTCTGTCCCTTAAATTGTATGGCTGCATCTGTTTTATTATAAATACTCCGAACATGGACAGAAATTATTTGCCGACGTAATATTTAAAGTGTCTAATACCTTATCCCCTCATCTGGGACTGAGCATTGTGAAGCCAGAGCTCCCATTTGCGGTGTGATGAATTAGATAATGAACCAGAGATTAGGAGTAAATACGTTGATTTATGATTTAGTACATTTACACTTAATTCAAAATTTACAAAAGGAGTCCAGTTAGCTTCCCTTATATTTAAAATATAAGGCTGGTGAAGTTAGTGATAAGTGATTCTTCGTAGGAAGTTTGTTGTTATTAATGGTTTGTGCTCTAAATTGTGATAACACGTGTTCACTGGATAACCTGTTTTGTTTGTTGTACAGGAAAGTTATAATTCTAGGCCATTCTTGTGCTGTCCCTGTGGATTGGGACACCGGAGGGTCTTCCTCGCTGTGGAGTTGCCGAGGGAGTGCATTCGTAACCATTACTGAATGGATTATGCTGATGTGGACAAGTGTTATCACCTAAGTATACTGATGTACTAGTGTTTAGGAATCACATTATGGTTATTTGTTTTTTTAAATAGAATTTCAAAATGTGTGCTCTGCTCCGGGAATATCTTGCTAACTCATGCTATTCTTGGCCAGACCTTGAAGAGAACGAAAATGTAATAAAAGCAAACGGGAATGGGGAGTAAATTATGTTTTGCTTGTGCTATGGCAAGCTGTTCGGTAGAAAGCCCAGCCTGTGCAGCGCTATTCGCCTGTACAGCCGGCAAAGCGGAGGTTGATGGTTGTGTGTTTACTAAAGGGTTGATACAAGTAAACCAGTCGATGGTCTTCTGGGCCTGTTGTTTTAGTCTATTTGAGTTTTGTTTTTGGGGAAATGCCCCATTGAAATTATGACGTTGAATGGGCCTCCCTCAAGGGAAAAAATAGATGTGTTTGTCGTAGCAACTGATGAGTCCAATATTGCCTGCCCGTGCAAATGGCAGCAGTATACTCATGTCGGACCGGAATGCGAAGTTGTGATTTCTGACTTTTCTAAGTCAAATGCTCTCTGTTGAGGAGGCTGAAGTGATCGGTGTGATTCGATCACTGGCGGATCGGGTGCCTGCCCAATTTATCGGCAGCTCCTTGTATTCCAGCGTTTGTGGAAAAATGTTTTTTTCCGAGGTTGATGGGTGCATAGTGCTTCAGAGCCCTGTAAGGTAACTCTGAACTGTTATGAGAATGGCGAAAAGATCAACCTGACCACCATGAAGTTGAGTGGAGTTGGAGTGATCTCCGAGGTGTAATAACATGCGACGTTATTAGTGATGAGTTTAAGGTGCCTGCCCGTATACACGGCAGCAACACTCATGTCGGTCAGATGAGTAAAGTTTTGTTCTTGATTTGAGGTCGATGCTCTCTGACGAAGAGACCAAGTTGAGGAATATCGATGTGAATGCCACCTTGAAGGTCCTGTATGGACTAGGGGATCAGCTTGGCACCTAAGCGTAAAGGGGATCTTTGGAGAGTACTTTCCAGCACCTTAGAGTCCATTATGCTGGCGCCCGCATGGTTGAGTAGGACATGTGGGGCGGCCGTTTGGTTATTGTGATAATCACAGTTGTCTTTGTAGGTTTGAGATGGAGAGTTCGAGTTGCCGACCTGCTCCGTGTCACCCTGGGAGGCCGTGTACAGCGCCCGCAGGCTGCGCAGACAGAGTCGCCACTTCAGAACCTTGGAGAGATAGTACCCTCCTGTTGAATTGGTAGCAGATCGTGCACCGGAAGCAGAGCACGAGAGTTCCACGAGCGCAGCTAACGTTAGGCCGACCTTGCGGTAAAATGTGACGAGGAGTGACTTACCGACCGGGACACCTTCAGTAAGTGAAAAGTATTTAATAAACATAGACTTTCGACCACGATCAAGAAGTTGCGTACTACGCTGCGAGGAAGCGAGTACCTCTGGACTTGTCTCCGCGAGAACGAGATGGAGAAAGGACTGGGGATCCCCCTCCGATTATTGTGTTATTGACTTTTTTTCTGTGATGTCGATATGTGTTGTAGTGTAATTCCTTTTTTGGTAATTGTGTATTGGATGTAGGCTGGTAATGACAGTTTTTTTGAATTATTATTCTTTGGTACAATTCAACTAACGCCAATAGCATATCCCAAGAAGGCTAAAGAATTCACCGGCCAACCTGGTGTCCACAGGAAGGTAATGTGCGCACTCTCCACTCCTAATACCCCCTTCCCTTCAACTCCCTGACTGGACTGTAGACACCTGGGAGCCAGCCTGAATGAGTTTTCAAAATTTAAAAGGAACAATTTACAAACAAATAGTGTATAGTCAGTCAAGAGTACTACAGAAAATGCCTTGCTGAGGGATTTTCCGGACCCTGTCAGCAAGACAGTGTTGTGTCGCTACCAGGCCTACTGAACATGAGGTTGTGTTAAATATTAGTTAATAATTCTATATATTATACTGATTATTCGATTGTATATTTGATTTATTATTGGTAATTTTCAAGTTGTTTTGAGGCTTCGGCCGATAGTGGGTGAAGTTTCACCGGAATCTATGGATAATCACTGTATTGGCGAAAAGTGTTTTTTGTTGATTCTCGGTGTCAATATGCTATCTCGGTGTTAATTTGCTATTTTGACATGTGTTGACGAGTTAATTAGAGTAGGCACTGTAGCTTGGGAAAAGGGTGTGTTAGGATAATGTTAAGTTTTCTTTTGCTAATATTTGACCTTACGTCGGAAGATCCGTTACTACCGAAGGGGTGACAGAGTGTAAGACCGGCCCCAAGTGAAAACCCATGCGGCTTCACCATAGCGGGCAAGTAGCGTTCTAAATTGCCATAAAAGTACTGAGCTCAATTACCCTCTTTCGAACTTTAAAATATAATAATTCATACCCTGTTCATACCCTGTTGATACTTAGAAAAATTAACCAATTGGTTCTAAATACACATAATTAAATTCAGTGACGAATCTTCTAACATTGTTGTAATGGTCTGTTTAGATGGGAATGTGTGTTGTGTTTTTGTGTTTTAAGTTTAGGTAACTTTTGTCCTTGTGAAATGAGATATTTTAGTTTTGTTTTTAGGTGTTGTTTTGGTTGTTTAACTTTGACTTTTTAGATGTTTTGATTGGGATGGTTTTGAGGTACATTTTGTAAAGGGAGAGGCAAATGCGGACCGGTGACAATTCGAGTTTTTTTTTTGTAAAACAAAAGTTGAAGTTAGGCCTAAATGATTTTTTTTTTATTTTGCGGAGAGAGTTGAGGTTAGCTGTCTGGAGTTAGAAGTTTCCTGATCACCGACCAGCCAACGGGAGACGGATGTGTACTCTCCTAACATTGAGAGAAGTTGGACTTGGCAATCTGCTGTTACCTCATGCTGGGGACAGCATGGTCTAAGGGTGAGGGGGGTGTGACGGCCCAAAATCCCTAGACTGTTAAAAGCCATTAATTTGACACTGTAATTAAATAATTACAGTTTACCGTTCCTAATAATTAAATTTCTACCGTCACTAAAATCTATAATTGGAAGGAGGAACGGTGCTCTAAACATTAATTTCATTATTTCATTTTGAAGAGTTGGCTGGTATAAAATATAAAATGAACCACCAGACGCTAGGATAGTTGCTCCAAGCTAATCTCAACTTAGACGCTCCCACGGGCCCGGCCGGGCGTTGATATCAACAGGAATGAGCTGCGTCAGCAACTTGACGCTCTGCATTGGCCTTAAACGCACGATTCCTGTGCCTCTTAGTTTGAGTAACGGCGTGAGTGATCGTTTGGCTGCAGCACTTGTCAATGAAGTGTTCCCGTGACGTCACGTGCGAAACTGTTTCTGATTGGCTGGCTTGGTTCAGCATCGGCGAAGGAGACAAGAGCCTCCGCCCCAGTCCCTAAGATGTGACGAGGTAATTAACACGCGTCGCGTCGCCTCTCCCTGTTAATTTATTAATTGGCATTGTCTTTCTAAATTTAATGTAACCTTAATTATTTTATTTCAACCGCGGATATAACTATTGTTAACGTCGTTTAAGTTGGTTTTTAAATCAGTTGTTGTAAAGTTGTAAGTTTGAATAAATAGTAATTTTGTTTCCCAACCGGCATTATTATTATTTGAAATCCCGAAATCGGCCTCGGTGGTACACTAGGACTTCCCGTTTTCGAGATATAAGCGGTTTTTAGTTTTTTGGCAACACTTTCTTGCGATATATACATGTAATAGTTTTATATTTTGAGTTAGCGGCACTTTCTGGTATATATACATGTAATGGTTTTATATAATGGTTTGGCGGTACTTGCTTGCGAGGTATACATTGCCATAGGTTGGTAACACATCGTAGCGTGACTAATATATACATATAATAATTTTAGATATTTTGACATAATACATATAATAATTTTGCGTAACTGATTTAGGTTTTGTAGGTAGCGTTTAGAGTGGCAACACTGATTAGATAGTTAGCCACGGAAGGCTAGCCAAAGAAGGAAGTGAGGTTAGATTACAGGCGGCGCGGGCCTTCGCGCCACTGAGCGAAAAGTGAGGTTATGTTTGACGCGTTATATGGTACATGTAAATATATATGATTATACATTGTAGCGTTATATATGGTACATATAATTATATATGGTACATATAATTATGTATGGTACATTAGCTCTGCTAAGTTGGTAACACTTTGGAGGGAAAATCTGGAGGGAAGAAAAGTGAGGTTCGGTTTGGCGCCAATTTTTTTTTGGCGCGCAAATTTGGCGGAAACGCCACCATGGGCGCCGCCATCTTGAATCACGTGACCTAATTAGACCAATCAGATTCCTGGATTTAGGCCCATAAGACCCCATGTTGGGGCCCATTCATTGCCAACCCTACTGGCTTACAATTTCGCCTCTCTAATTCCCATATTTTTACATGCATTAATTTTACATCTGGGGCTTTTATGATCCTTTTTGGGCCCAAAAACTCGAAATTTGAAAGATTAATCCCAAAAAAGGATTTAGATTTTTCCAAATGTTTTGCCCAACAAACTTGTCCAACTGATTACAGAAAGGAACGTCCCTACCAAATTTGAAGTAAATCGGACAAAAAATGTGATCGCTAGAGTGCAAACACACACACACACACACACACACACACACACACACACACACACACACACACACACACACACACACACACACACACACACACACATATATATATATATATATATATAATTTTGAACGACCCCCCAAAACGTGTTCAGGGGGTCACGTTAGGAACTTCTATAGTGGTCCCGGGCCGGTAAGTTTCACCATACGGGTCATGCTAATACACTTTCCAAAGGAAATTCACTAATAAATACGGGGATCACCTGTTATGCGACTTATATCGAGAGCGAAAACAACCGCTTTCTCGGGCAGAGGTAGGACAAAATTATTACCTGCTTACCTCTACGCTATAACTTTATACATGTTATGGAGAGAGTTGTAGTTTTATATTTCAGGAATTATTAATTAATCATCGCAAAAATATAATAAAGATCACACCATCAAAGATCACAAACTGGTCACACTTAGCAAACATCAGTGATTTGGCATCCCCTCCAGCAACCAAAAACGCAACAAATAATTTCACAACCGCGAGTCGTGAAATTCCGGTGGATCAGGGTGAGCATTAAATTTATTTATTTATTATCATGACAGAAAACCGACAAAGTCTAATTAAATAGTAGAAGTGAATTCTTACTAAAGTGAAAACAATACACTGTGGATTTTAATATCTGCAATTTTAAGATTCATTTGCAAATTTTATTGAATTAGAATTTTGGTGGAGTTAAAAGAAATAACATAATACTAACTTTGACCACTGAATGTCGTAGTAAATTGTATATACTTTAAGTTAAGTAAGTATAACATTTTCAGAGCGAGGCGTCATTTATATAAGTTACTGCAAAAACTGAAAGAAATGTGAAAATTTGAGGTTTATCGGCAAATTTCGTACATTTTCAAAGTTTTTTCGGATTATAACAACACATAGTAATAACAACTTTAACAGTATATTTAATACAACTTTTTTTAGCGAATTTCCCTTATAGGGAAGAAGCTATTACCGTATTCGGCATGGTAAGACCTAGGCCCGGGACCACGATAACTTTTCGTTTTGAGGTCCCCAGACCCCAAAAACACCATTCGTTCAAAACTGCATATATATATATATATATGTGTGTGTGTGTGTGTGTGTGTGTGTGTGTGTGTGTGTGTGTGTGTGTGTGTGTGTGTGTGTGTGTGTGTGTGTGTGTGTGTGTGTGTGTGTGTGTGTGTGTGTGTGTGTGTATGTGTTCGTGAGCACGATAACTCTCGTAAAAAATATCAGATTTTGATGAAACTTTGTATAAATGTGGAAAGCAACATTTATGACTTTAAGTTCGAAAACCAGCCAGATCACTCTATCCGAAGGGGTATTTTGGGGGGTTTTATACCCTAAAAATTGTTTTTTTGAATTTTGTACATATAATTTTTGAAATAGTCAAATTTTAGTTTTCACCATTAGATTCAGCTTAAAAAAACACACAATTTGGTATTTCGATCATTCCTCTACGTCAATTGGTTACCGAGATATTGAAAGTGCTAAACACAGTACGTTGTCTAATGTTATTCTTATGGAGGAGAAGAAAATTTTTATATCTCGCTTATTTATGAACGTATACTGACGAAACTTGGTATACAGCTTCATATCGTTGTGGTCTATTGATATTTGCTCAACAAAATATTTTTTGCCAAATTCTCCCGTAGCAGCAAACCTGAGTACTCAGCCCCATGTTATTCTTGTGGAGAGTAATTAAATGCCCTGTCTCCCTTAATTTTGAATATAAATTAATAAAAACTGGTATACGACTTCACCTAGTTGAGTTATATTGATATTAGCATAAAAACCCATTTTTGTGTTCCTTATTGCAGCAACCTGCGTACTCAACCCCAATGTTATTCTTATGGAGAATAATTAAAATTGTATATATCGCTTATTTGTGAATATATTTTTATGAAACTTGGTAAGTGGCTTTATGTAGTATTAAGACATTTATATCTCCATTGGAAATTCGCTGAGTATGCAGGTTTGCTGCGACGGGGGTATTTAACTCAGCAATTATCACATTTGTTGTACTTGCCTCGTTTCAAGGTGCAGGAAACAACTGAAAGTAGTGCGAAAAATGTGCAAAACAAGTAAGGTTTATCGGCGAATTTCGTCAAATTTAAAAGTGCTTCGAAATATGAATTACACATAGTAATAACACCTTTGACCAATGCATTTTATTTGAAATCTTGTGTACTTTAATTTTGGCCAGTATAATTTTTGCTGTATAAGGTTTCTTTTACGAGTTACAGGGAAAAAACTAAAGAACCCGAAAGATTTGAGGTGTATCGGCAAATTTCGTTGAATTTAAATGTTCTTCGGAATGCGAACCACACATAGTAATATTTACTTTGACCAGTGCGTTTTACATTAAATCTTGTCTACTCTAAATGGAGCAACTATAATATTTTCTGTAAGAGTCCTCTTTTTCAAGGAACAGGAAAAACTTAAAGAAGTTCAACAAATGTTAGTTTGATTGGCAAATTTCATCGACTTTAAAAGTTCTTCTGATATGAACCAAACATAGTAATAATACATTTATTTTCCCAGTGAATTTCATACTTATATTATGTTCACTTTAATTTCAATAAGTAAAATATTTTCTGTACGAGGACTCGTTAACGAGTTACGGGAAAGAAATGAAAGAAGTGCAAAAATGTGGAGGTTCATCGGCAAATTTTGTCAAATTTTAAAGTTATTTTAAATGTGAACTAAATTTAGTAATAACAACTTTGAACAGTGTATTTTATAGGAATTCATGTCTACTTTAAATTCAGCAAGTATAACAATTTCTGTTCGAGGCTTCGTTTAGGGCCTTCAAGAAGAAATATGGAAAAAGTGCCAAAATTTGAGGTTTTGGCCTATCAAAAGTTCTCCCCATGGCTTTCGAGGTCGCAAATTTAGTTTTACAACCACCGTTCTATACCAAACAATCCGATACAAAAATAATTTATACCGGATTGAATGTAAGCTGATCGTCTCTCAAGTTACATATATATTGGGCTAATAGGGGAAATTCGCTAAAAGACTTGTATCAAATACACACTTAGTGAAAACAAATATAAACATGTTAAATATTTTAATACAAATAAATGTGTTAATTATTTCATATATTGCCCCCTACTCATAAGACAGTTAATGTATGTATCCTTATGCGTCCTATGTTCCATATTTAGATGCTCGTGATACCTAGTATGTATGCACCTAGTATGTATTTATAAATTATTTGTTAACACTGTGCAGGGTAATCAAACACTTCCCATTTCTGAGCCAAAAACCAAGATTACATTTGAGGGTTCAAAAATAGACACATGTACGAGAGGAAAGGGGGGACGGAAGGGCCTTTGGACAATAGATTTAGACGCACAGATTCGTAGAAATCTGATGAGAAAAAATTGTTCATTTAGCATTTGCGCCAAGCGGGTGGTGAGCGGCCGTCAGCGCAGTGACGTCAGAGCGCTGTCCGGTCTGGCGAGAGGGGGTCACGGCGGCCACGCGCCACAAACAAAGAAATGGTATAGCCCTTGTTATAGGATCCTGCACAAGTCTACCATTCTACTGGACTGTGGGACCCGCATTCGACGATTAATAGCTTAACAGGGAAGTACTGCAGGACAGTCGTACAGTTTTTGTAGGCGTTACTTGCGACAAAACATTATCTATTGTAAATTATATAATAACCCCGTAGTAGCAAACCTGCGTACTCAGCAAATTTCCAATGCATGTATATATGTCTCACTACCACATAAAGCCACTCACCAAGTTTCATAAAAATACACGAATAAATAAGTGATAGCCTACATATCATTTTATTTATCCTCCATAAGAATAACATTGAAAGCTGAGTACGCAGGTTTGCTGCAACTAGGAACACAAAATATGTGGTTCTATGCAATAATCAATAAAACTTAACCAGTCAAAGCTGCATACTAAGTTTTATTAGTTTTATGTTAATAATTAAGGGAGATATTACATTTTACTTATCCTGCCTAAGAATAACATGGGGCTGAGTATGCAGGTTTGCTGCTTCGGATAAAATCGGCAAAATATAATTTTGTTGTGCAAATATAAATATACCAGTACTAGATGAAGCCACATGCCAAGTTCCAAAGTTCCATCAACATACATTTATAAATAATCGATATATCAAATTTTAATTATTCTCCATTGGACAACGTACTGTGTTGAGCACTTTGAATATCTCTGAAACGGTTAGACGTAGAATCACAATTTAAACACCAAAATTATTGTTTTGTAGAGCTGAACTGATTGGTAAAATCTAATTTAAGGTTTACATTAAAATGAACTGAGGAAAAGCTAAAAACCTTTTTACCATAATATTAACATGGGAGATTTTATGAGCACTTTTTTTGGATTTTATCTGCAACCACTTAACCCAGGATAATGATTCAAAATATATATTATTTGTTTTTTAAGCTCCATAAAATGGCCAAAACCAAAATTAAGTATATTTTAAAATTTCAAGGGTGAAAAATGCCAAAAAAACTGATTTTTCAAAAATTTTAAACCCCCATAAAACCCCCTTCACATGGTCCGATTTTTCTGGTTTTCGAACTTGAATGTCATGAATGTCACTTTACACATTCGAGCCAAATTTCATCAAAATCAGATATTTTTTACTCAAGTTATCGTGTTAACGGACACATATATCTATATTTTTTATTTATAAAACACCCCCGTAGCAGCAAACCTGCGTACTAAGCGAATTTCCAATGCTTTTTTGTATTCTAATACCACATAAAGCTACATACCAAGTTTCATCAATATACAATCATAAATAAACAATTTATGACATTTTAATTATTCTCTACAAGAATAACGTGGCGGCTGAGTATGCAGGTTTGATGAAACAAGGAATACAAAAAAATGGGTTATTATACAACTATGAATATAACCCAACTAGGTGAAGCTACATACCAAGTTTTATTGATTTATATTCATAATTAAGGGAGACATAATATTTTACTTTTTCTCCATAAGAATAACATGGGCGCTGAGTACGCAGGTTTGCTGCTACGGGAGCCTTTGACAAAAAATTGTTTTTTTTAGCAAATGTCAATAGACTAGAACGAGATGAAGCCGTATACCAAGTTTCTTCAGTATACATTCATAAATAAGCGAGATATAAAGTTTTTCTTTTCCTCCATAAGAATAACTTTAGACAACATACTGTGTTTAGCACTTTCAGTATCTCGGTAACCAATTGCCGTAGAGGAATGATCAAAATACCAAATTGTGTGATTTTTTAAAGCTAAATCCAATGGTAAAACTAAAATTTGACTATTTCAAAAATTATATGTAAACGATTAAAAAACCCATTTTTGGAGTACAAAACCCCCCCCTAAATACCCCTTCCGATAGATCGATCAGTCTGGTTTTCGAACTTAAAGTCATAAATGCTGCTTTACACCTGTGTACCAAATTTCATCAAAATCGGACAATTTTTACGAGAGTTATCGTGCTCACGGACACATATATACCTGCAGTTTTGAACAAATGGTGTTTTTGGGGTCTGGGGACCTCAAAACAAAAAGTTTCATGGCCTCAGGCCTAGGTCTTACCATGCCGACTACAGTAATAGTCTAGCTTCTTCCCTATAGGGGAAATTTGCTAAAAGGATGTTGGTTCGTATATATATATATTTGAAGTCTATGGACTCGGACATCTTTGGACTGTTTGCCATGAAACTTTTTATATATATGTAACATTTCACGGAGAAGGTTTTTAAGCCATCCATTTTGTCCTAACTCATTTGGGTTCCTCCCAAAAGGCCCAAAAGGGTTCCCATATATAAACCTTATGGAAAGATATTGTTATTTACATAAAAGCTAATGACATGTTTACTTGAACAAGTGATCTTGGTGATATTGGTTTTAGTTAGTAATAGTCAAAGGCATGACAACGTCTGCGGGGTAACAGCTAGTATATATATATATATATATATATATATATATATATATATATATACGTACAATGAATGTATGTTGATGAAACTTGGCATGTGGCTTCACCTAGTACTGGTAAATTGATATTTACATGAAAACATAATTTTTTGCCGATTTTCCCCGTAGCAGCAAACCTACATACTCAGCCCCCATGTTATTCTTATGGAAAATAAGTAAAATGTAACGTCTCCCTTAATTATGAACATAAATTAATAAAACTTGGTGTGTAGCTTCGGCTGGTTAAGTTGTATTGATAATTGCATAAAACCACATACTTTGTCTTCCTAGTTGCAGCAAAACTGCGTACTCAGCTTTCAATGTTATTCTTATAGAGAATAAATCAAATTCTATGTATCACTTATTTGTTCGTGTATTATTATGAAACTTGGTGAGTGGCTTTATGTGGTAGTGAGAAACATATACATGCATTGGAAATTTGCTGAGTATGCAGGTTTGCTGCGACAGGGGTATTTTTATCTATAGCAGTCACAGTACTAATAAGCAACTCAAAGGTACAAGTATAAAGTACATTTACAAGTATAACAGTACAAGTATAACAGAACATTTATAAAGTTTAATCATCAAGAAAACTATTCTTGTTGGAAAATGCGTGACTGTCCCAGAAACTTTGGGAAGCATGGTCACCGTGCCTAAATACTGTATCCTTCAGACATCACAGCAAATATAGAGTGTTTAATTCGTCTAAGAGTGCGTACTAATATTGCATAAGCAGCTTCTTTATAACATAATTTACAGTAAAATCGTTCTGGTTGTGGTCTATTTATATTTTCATGAAACCCCATTTCTAGTCGTATACTCATTACAGAAAATCTTCATCGTCTGCTCAAGGTTATTCTTAAGGAGGATGACTGAAACTTTATATCTCGCACAAGTTTACTACTTAAGCACAGTATTAAGTAAAAACAAACCTTCATTGTAAAATGTATTAACTTATTGAGAGCAGTAGGTACCGGTAGCCCTGAATTACATTCATAGGCATGCGCAGAGTCCGGTCAGCGTGGGTGGCGGAACCTACAAATGCGCCCCCCCCCATCTTGCTGCTCTAAGAACCTAATTATCTGCCTAATAATTGAATAATATATGTCAATTATTGTATGTAATCTAATAGTTTACTCCTCCTTGACATACATATGTGCTAATATTATTCGATGCAATAAATATTGTATCGGCATAGGTATAATTAGTTTACAAAATATCATAATGTTACTGGTTTTGTATTATCTTCTAAAAAAATCTAGATTACGGCTGCACATCACTCCGATTTCTTGGTAAAAGAGTGTATCTTAAAGGTTTTTAAAACAATATAACAATTAGCAATCAACTGAAATATGGTACCAAACATTGATTATACATCCTACGGAATCCGTTAACATTATCGGAGCATATAACACATAAAGTTATATGATTTACGTATATAAATGATATTGTAATTTAATTCTGGATCTCATGTGGGGGATGAGATGTCAAATCTCATCGGCTCAGATTTTGGCGCCCCCTTCGATCGTTACTGTTACGGTTCACTCCTTTAGTTTATTTTGAAAAATATAGTTTATTAGGTGTATTTCACCTTGCACTTGAGAAGATTATGCAAGGTGTAGGAGCATATTTAAGTTGTTTTCATATATACCGATAAAAAACTAATGTTTTTTTTTAACGTGATCCCATTCAACTTAATACAAACCTCTTATTTCTTACTAAACAGTTTTAGAAATAGTTCAGCTGCCAATCCTTTTGAAAACGATATTGCAATAAAGCCTGTTTCATCTAGAAAATTATGGTGAAGTCCTATAATCACATTGTCCAATAGAAGTTTCGGCCATGCAAGTTGTAGGGAGTAAAGCACTAGTGGCTCAGTGCTTCGAGCCGTCTGTCAGCGTGGTGACGTAGCGGGTCACGTGACGGGGGGGTCCACTAACAGGCAAAATGTTACGGCCCTTCTTACCTGGCCCTGGGCTTATGGGGCCCATACACGATCTAACTATAGTGTTGCCAACTTTTCGTTTTACAAAAACCAGACATGAGCCCCACCGGGGGGAAACCCACGTAGAGCGGAGGACGGAGATCCACCCCCAGAAAAATGTTGTAGAATTTTATCCTAAAAGTAACCATTTTAAGCTTCTTTGGCTACTAACAACAAAACCTTTCTACCCAGAAAATGAAGTAGATTTTCTGATGAGTTGTAGTTAAAATTGGTAATGTGTAATAGATTAAAATGTGTATTAAATTAAATTTGCAATAACAGTTGTAAACTACAAGTATTAAAAAATATTGCCTTTATTTATATGTAAACTGAAGGTGCATCAAATCTATAAATAGTAATTTTCTATGAACTAAAACAGAAAAAACCTTAAACTTTATAAATGTAAAATAAAAGGTAAATAAAATGAATAAACATTATAAGTGGGTTTATGTTTACACAAAATTACTCCAAATATTTATCTGAACTCCGTCTGAATCTACTTAAATATATTAATTTTTAACTGTTTCCTATTTTTTACCAACAAACAGTACCGGCTCTAGGGCAGTGCAAGCCATGCTCCAGCACGGGGCGCGCGGGGTGCGGCGCTTTTGGGGGGGCGGCGCTCGGCGCTCATGACCTGTCGCGGGGTGCGAGGTGCGGTTGGAATTCGTAAAGTAAAGAATTTGTAAATTTGTTGTATACAGTACTAATACTAATATTATAAGTTGTAGAAAGACGTTATTGGGAAGAAAGTTGTGTATTCACCATGACCTTCATTATACGAGTACATTTACATATCAGATAACACAACTTCCGCTCCCCTCTATTCCAAATCGAGAAGTTGTTTTGACCTCTATCGTTTTGTGACAACTTCAGCGCATTCTGATTTGTATAGAGAGTGTGAATAAAACGCGCAATACGATGCAAGAAAATTGCAATGTTAAAATATCAATTTACACGTTTTAACTAATTGTTTCAATCCGCCCTCGTCGATTATTTTAAACTACTTCATACTGTATATGAGAAAATATATGGTTTGAGGATTGGAGAGTACTGAAACGGGATTTCATCTTTAATTGAAGTTGCAATGATTTGAGTTTAATATTGCTATTATAGGTATATAACAAGGGAAACCATGATGTGCCCGCCTCAGATTTTGGCGCCCCCTTCGATCATTATTGTTACGGTTCCCTCCTTTAGTTTATTTTGAAAAATATTGTTTATCAAAAATAAGTTACGACAGTATAGGATATCAGAATTTTGAATTAACGAAACAAAAGAACATGTTTACATACAACATGAGTTTTTAGAGTCACTGGTATTAAACTAAAGTGATCCAAACACTTTTAGATGGCAATATTCAATATTATCAGAAAATCAAAATTTTAGTGGCGCGGAACATACACGTAATTTTTGTGTATTTCGATTAGACAAGTCTCTGAGCTGAATGTGTTCCATAGCTTGTCATTTTAGATGATCAGTATCTCACTATACCAGAACCAACGCAAACGCAAGAAGCAAGGGAGTGAGGCGCGCACGTGTCATTCTTATCTCAGAGCTATGTGGGGAAGATTTTGGATGATGAGGAGTGGTCGGGGGGCCGCCAGCGCCGTTCTTAGCCCTCGCCGACCCCCCTCCCCCGAAATTCTACCGTACATCGCCTACTGGTCATAAAGTGTTGCCTCTGCACTACTGTATTATACGTTAAGTTAGGAACAAAATACTCAACCCTTAGGCTCGGCTCACAAGGGCGATTTTCACTGGCGAGATCGCTGCGATCTCGCGCGAGCGCGATGAAGCAGCCAAGAAACAAATGGTGTGATTCAAGGGAGTTTGCAGCAAGATCACCGCAAGTCGCCGGAGCTCGCCAGGGCTGCTACGTCACCACGATCTCGCAGCGAGATGAAGCAGTACTGTAGTAGAGAAAGTAGGAGTTCACACGCCTTTACACTTTTTCCTACCAGTATATGGATTGGTATGTATTTTTCTACCAGAAATTGCTACAACCACTGTAATATCTCTGATGTAATAAACTTCAAAGACTAAGATGCCATGTTTTTTTTACAACCAAAATTTAATAAAAATACGTTAACGGAGAACAAGATTATTTTGGTATAATATATGGGTTTTAAGGGTGGTTGGCAATAGGGGTTGTAGGTAATAGACACACAGATGAAAATGTCTCACTTTTTTCAAAACCTCGAATTTTGCGGTTATATCTGTTTCGAAAGAGGTAATTAGTGTTAGGGTATTCGTTTTATATAAATAAATCTAGAACTCCACCAGATGAATTTGTATACTGAATCCCTAACTGGAAACCATATTAATCATGTAGGTATTAACCATATGAAATAACTGTGAAAGTCTGAAATATTTGATTATTTGTGGGGGAAAACGTAAAATATTACATTATAATAAATACATTAAAAACTTGATAACAAAAAATTAATTTGTTTCAATCAAACTTTTCCCTTGATTTAACAGTTACAAACTCTAATGCAATGCAACCGTATAAGCTGTAGATAAGTAACATCGAAATGTCTAAGCTCGCCTCGATCTCGCCGAGAATAGATCGCTCGTGAGATCGTGGAGATCCTATCGCTCGTTTGAACCGAGCCTTACTCGACTAAGTATAGACTACTAGACAAAAATACTACTAGTACTAGTAATTGTAATTGTCATTAGGTTATATTCAACAATCATAAAGACATTGGAACCTTATATTTCATTTTCAGAATCTGTTTAATTTTTAATCGCCAATAGCCTACAAGTTTCCTCCCTGCCATGGCCATGACACCTCCAGCTTCCCCATCAAAATCAAAATCTTTCAAGCCCGAGGCCTTCGTAGGCGCGATGCCCTGTGGCTGTATCTGGTGCACCGCCCTAAGGACACAAGGAAACAAGGGGGGGGGCGGCAAGCTTGGTTTTTGCACGGGCGCTGCAAAACTGACGGGCCGTCCCTGTCAACAAAACCGGACATTTGCCGTCTGATTGGAAGTTCCAACTGGGCACCGGACATAGACGAGTAAAACCATTGACTATAGATACTGAAGTATCTATAGTCAATGGTAAAACTGAACTGTCCGGTCGAAAACCAGACGGTTGGCAACACAAATTAGCACTACAATAAAAATAAACGGTATCAGGAGACTGACACATACTTTCTCCCTTTTAGCTCAACTTTAATGAATATATTACTTTTTATTTATTAAATATAGAATACAAAGCACGGTCGAATGTACAGAAAATCTTGTAAACAAGTTGTCTACAAAAACATCCACCCAAATCCCTGTTCTGGAGGCACTACAGAATCCATTGGTACACACATGGTTTTAAGAGGGGAAATGCCCCATATTCCCCCCAGGGTTATTAAGGGGCAACATATTTGGAATTTCCTCTGTTGGTCAATGCTAAGTATATCAAGTTTGAACGAAATTGATCATTAAATAAGAGAGAAATAGTAATTTTTGTAAGAATAACATTGTAAAACGTACTACCTTTACCGCAAAATGAAAATTTAAATTTTCTTCGCAACCAGCAATTGTAGAATAGCAATTCAAAATACAAAATTATTTAGTTTTTTGAGCTATTTTTAATGGTGAATAGTAATATTTTTTATATGTATGTTTTTTTTATGAAAAATCCAAAAATCTGAATTTTTGATGTTTTAAGTCCTGTAATTTCTGAACCCGTATTTTTAAAGAAATGCGAGTGGTGTCATTTTGTTGAAAACAAAAGTTCTACAAACAACTTAAGTTTAATTAAAATCGTTAGAGCTGTTTTTGAGAAATTTTGACTTTTCATGTTTTTTGGCGGTTTTACCCTTAAAAATAAAAAAAAAATAAAATAAAAAAAACGCCTGAAGATATCGTGAATTAGTACCTACATACCAAAGTTCATAAAAATCGGACCATTGGTTAGGGCTCTAGCTCTGTACAGATCCATACAGACAGATAGACACACAGACATCATGTAAAAATTACTTTTTTGGATTCAGGGAGCACCAAAACGAATATTTCCACTATCAACTCAAATTTGAAAATTTTGACGAAAACAATACTTTCTCCATATACTATAAGGGGAGAAAGTAAAAATCCTAAAAGAATTTAATAGATAAAATTGAATGGTTGGGAAAATGCTTCCCAACCAAGTTGGGAGGATGTTGGGACAGACAAATGTTGGGAAGTGTGCTTCACCATACACGATCCAACCCGGTTGGGAGAACGCTTCCCAACCAAGTTGGGAGGATGTTGGGACAGACAAATGTTGGGAAGTGTGCTTCACCATACACGATCCAACCCGGTTGGGAGAACGCTTCCCAACCAAGTTGGGAGGATGTTGGGACAGACAAATGTTGGGAAGTGTGCTTCACCATATACGATTCAACCCGATTGGGAGAACGCTTCCCAACCACGGTGACTATATAGATTACCTACGATCACGATCAAATGGTGCAATGCATGTGTAAATATGAATATACTTTTTCTGTTAAAAATGTAAAAGTATAATCAATTACAAAGAAAATAAAGTTGACATATGCATAAACAAATTTAAATATTATTACTGTACATAATTAATACCGTTAATCCAAAAACAAACTAATTTAATGTTATGTTTTTAGGCAATTGTTATAAACTCAGTATTAAAAATGCTTCTGGATTTAATAATTTGTTATCAACATTTTTGGTTTGGTATTTTTGTTTATAGCCTGTGTTTGAGTCATGTCTTTAAATTATGTTTATGTAAGTAAATAAATAAGATATTCCTTCAACAGATTCCGTGTTAATGGGAATCACTTACTATTCACTTTAACTGAACTGAGGGCATCCCGCACAGGATGGTGTCCAGACATCCCCCAAACCGGAAAAGCTATTTCGTTCCCATTGGGTTACCGAGAAACTATTTAGGGAATTCGAAAAGCCACTTATTTTTAGAAGAGTACTCAGACTCCACTTTCCGCAATTTAATTACGTTACTAAAATTTTATTTTTTACAATATATTTTCATTAAAAGATTATATAAATACTAATAAAAAAGTACAAGACAAAACAAGTATTAATAATAACTCGTTATAATACCTCAAATAATACAGTACGTTATAGTAACTCCAAATAATAACAAATAATTTCTTGATTATTTATTAAAGTATGAGAGTCGCATACCGATGTCGGGACCAACCAGGTTGGGAACGGCTATAAACGATCGAACTTGGTCCATCCCGGCCGCGTTGGGACCAGTTTGGGAAAAGTTTATGGCCGAGACTCCCAACAAATGTTGGGAGAATCTTGTCCGTCCCAACAATTGTTGGGAACTGTCGTCGCCATAAACGATCCAACCGCAACCCAACCCGGTCGGGCTCCCGACCGTGTTGGGAAGAACTTCCAACTGGGTTGGATCGTGTATGGGCCCCTTTACTATTGACAATCAAAAGATGGAGTAATTTTGATCTTCAGGTATGTTATATAAATCGACACCCCGATAAAAAGTTTAATAAATAAAACACATTTTAACATGAAAACAACACTAATATTTACACAATTACAATATACACCATTTGAAAAAATAGTAATTGTGTAAATACATAGTGATGTCTTGACGTTAAAATGTGTTTTATTTTTTAATGTTCATCAACAACATGTACAATGATGATTAAGAATTTGAAATAATAAGTATTAGGTTTAGATTTCTTTCAGATAAGACCTCTGTGCAACAAAGGAAAGATGGTTGAGAGCATGATGACCCTTGCTGGACAAACAAATGGGCCTCAAAAACATGAATGGAGAGATTACATTAGAACTAGCACAGACTAAAAGGATTCAGGTACATCAGAGCAGGACCGGCGAGAGTAGCTAATAAGGGCTCAACAACTCCCCCTCTATTCGTGCTGCCAGTCGGTTCTACGCTGTGATGTCACTGGGTTGTAACCCGCACCGCCACTGTCATACAACCACCACTGCTTTGGATTAGTCGGTAGCATATATTTAGTACTATTGGCCCCCTTGATACCCCTGATTTTATTTTTCCTTTTAAACATTTTTGGTGTGATTTCAAGCCATCTATTTAATTTTATAATGATTCAATAAACCCAGATTTGTGTTCACAGTTTTTACAACGGATTAAGATTGGTTTTCTACATTTTTCTCAGTTTCACATTCGCTGGAATTGTCCATATCCTCAGTACAAATAGTTTGATTGATTTAGGACTTACTGTGTCAATCTTACTATAGCTCAAGCTCTAACGGTTCTGTTTGTGCTCCTGTCTGCCCTAAGTACTGAGGTTTGACTTATAGTACTTTCATTGGGCAGATTTTGAGAAGGGACTGCAGATTTATTTAGTACTCTTTTCAATGGAAGTCCGAAAAGACGGGTTAGTTGGCATATGATAATCAGTAGGCAAGTAATGTTTATTACAAATCCCGACATCCCCACGATTCCTGTGGGGACAGCCTAATGTCCTGCTTTAGCAGTTTGACATTAAAATACTCATTGATTCGTAGAAACCAATATAATTTATTGTAATATGTCGAATACAATACACCCGTCACCCAGCATTGTGTTGAATGTTAAATTATTCAAACACTTTGAAGCAAAACTAAAGAACCGGGTCCCAACATGTTTTCTACAGAGCTTTTAACGAAGTTAGTGCACTCTCTATGCCTGGTACCTATGCACCAGTGAAGATAGTTTTAAAAGCCATGAACTATTTATGCACTGAGAACAAGTCACACTAGTACTAGTTAAAACTAGAAACAAATAAATGCATGTTGTTGCTAAAGCATAATATGAATTTAAGCTGACTTCAGTTTTAATTAAGTTTCAGGTTAATTAAAGCTATTCACTCCTCTGACAATTATCAGCAATTTTGTTGGTATTTTATTTTATTAGTTAAGTTTTGCATATCATAGTGATAGTTCTGTATTGTTTAATGATTTTATGAATATGATTGCAAAACCTATTGTTTTGGGTGAGAGAACTGCACAAAACTTACAATTTCGCTCCCAATATCTAATTTTCTAAAACTTTCCAGGGAGGGCCACCGAACCCCCCATTTTTGTAGAGGGGTATTCCGTACCCCCCGTACACCATGTTATTTCCAGTTAATTAAACTATGTCCCACTTTAGGCATCTACAGATCTCTACACCTTATGCATACCCCACAGTCCTCGGTGTTGCGGTATAAGTATTTCCACTGTTAAAACAGCACAGCTCATGTTTCATGAAGCCGTTTTATCTCAACCCTTATGATGCATTTTTCTGTACGGCACCGGCGCCGCCCGACCCTGACGCTGTTGTTAACTTGAGCGGATGGATTTTCGAAGACATGGTTGAAATATCTTGATAAACTTCTCGTTTATTAATTCTATGTAACAAGTAACTCTTGCTCCAGTTAATTTTCATTCAAATTTAAAAACTGGCAAATTTATTACACTTTCCAACAAAGATTCTACCTTGAATTTGATTTATTATGAAGCTCTTTTATTAATCGATATATGGTCTCATACCTAATAACCATTATTGCTGTTCATAGTTTTTTAAATATAATGACGTTTTAACTAATCTAATGACATAGCTCGTATTAGAGTATAGGATAAGTAATAAATTAAATTTACTTCGATGGTTTAGTTTACCTAATTTTAAACAGTTGTTTTAACCTAAAACATTTGTAACTCGGGATGGAGTGCCGAAATTAATCCTAACAGTAATAATCGATAGGCCAACACATCCGAGACATGAACCATTGTTACAGAGAGTAATCTGTATTTGTAAACAGTAATAAAATATTACTTGTATTAGTACGGTATTAGTTGTAATCATTACTGGAAAATAACATAACCGTTAAACACATCACTAAACTGTCCAGACATCAAGGTTAAGGTCAGGTGCGCTAGTTGACGAGATCTTCGCTTGTGGGTCAGGGTAGACTGTTCGGTGACTCACGTCATTGAATATAAATCTATAAGAAGCGTCCTCGTATAGGGAAATAGTCAGACCAGGAGAGTGCGTTCTGAAGGCATGTTCGCGCGGCCGCCACCAGACAGCGCTGGAAGTACTTTATTTAGTTTGCAGGGGTACGACAAGGACGGCGATATGTTTGGAGAGAGAGCACAGACGGCTCTTCCTTTCCCCTCCCCCACACTCAACCAGCGAGGTAGAAACCATGAAGGGCTCACCAAATGGACAGAAAACGGTGCGCATTGTCAGGCTAGACCATTGTCAGGCCTGATCCTCCCCCCATCGTATCTACTCACTGATAATAAGATAACCTACGCGATAAACTAAGCTCTATAATATTTGCCATAAAGAGAACCTCAGCGGTAAGTTCACCAGAGGCCACAAAAACAGCTTACTATGCCCTTTTACAGAGCCACCTACAGTATGGGATAGTTGTATGGGGAGGATCATCAAGTGGCAACTTACAATGTTTACTGAAATTGCAAAAGAGGGCCCCTCAGAGTAATGACTGGTCAAGGCCCGAGAGACAGTTGCAGGAGCACATTTAAAGATTTAAATATTCTTACTGTTATTTCCATCTACATCATGGAAACTGTTCTCTTCTGTGTAACAAGAGGTCTCTAACACAGAGATGACTAGCAACTAAAAAATGACACGAACCACTGGAATCCGCTTTGCCACCCGAAGGAAGCTGAACTTGTCCGATAACGAACGAACTATCCGAAACAGATGCTTTATTATGAGAAAACAGTGAAATCTAGTATTTTCAAATGTAAACAGAGGAAATCTACCTATATTCTAAAAAATTACGCTACATTTACAAACAAATTATAGGAAAATAACCTAACCTAACTCCGCAGAGCGCTGTATGGTGGCTCTTTTCTTTGTAATATATTACAAAAATGTGTTTGTGTAAAATATAATAAAAATTGGTACCTCAAAAAGTAAACACGAAAAGGTAGAATTGAACCAGGGACCGGCATGATCGTGAATCCAGTGTCATATCCATTAGACTAACATAGCGTATCGAACTAAGTAAAAGTTACAATTCATCAAGCAGCAGACGGCGCTGTGATTTTAAAATGTGCTAAGGGTAGCGCTCGGTGTGATTTCAAAGTTTTACACTTGGCAGCGCTGACGTAGGAAATGTCTCCGCTTCCAATGGTACGTGTGTCTTTTTAGCTGCTAGTCATAGAGATGTGCATGGTCACAACACAAGACATGCAGGCAATTTCCACCTTCCTGGACACAGAACAGCTATCTATGAAAAACAACTTCTTATGCTGGAAAGAGGATGTACAACGCGCTTCCTGAAGACATGAAGAACAAAGACCTGCAAATCTTGAAGAAGACCATGCAGAACTGGCTTCAAGACCAGGTCTTCTACAGCCTGGAAGAGTTCTTCAACTGGAGGGACAATGCATGAATACAAAGGCCAAACATGAATGTCAGGCTCAAAGGAAATAGAAAATCTCTATTTTATTAATTTGTATTTACTCCTGTAAATAGCAAATCGACATGTATTGTAATCTTGAAGATTATGAATAAAGTATTTCTGATTTCAATTTAATTATTATTACTTATTTCTGATTTACTTATTTAAAATTATTGTACTAAACAGTTTTTGAATATATGGTATGTAGTTAAGCAGATTTAGATTATTTTGGTTGGAATTTCTGTGCCACTGAGCTTCACAGAGATAAACAGAGAGTCACCTAAGTGACATTAACCGAAAACCACAAACTCATTATTATTCAAGTGAGTTTGTTACATCATAATTAGCTTAAAATGTATTATGAAACAATACTTAATTTTGTAGCGTTTAGAACAATTTCCAAGAAATTGCATATGTGCTAAGCATAGGTGTAATTCGTGGGTGGCATGGGGGGGCAGTTGCCCCACCAGTAATTTGGGGAACATATTATTGTAATATATGAAAAGTCACAATTTTCACGATCACGACTATGTTTGCCCCTCCAATCAAAAGACTGAAATTACGCTTATGGTGCTAAGCTCAGGCTATGCATGGAAAATAGTAAACGTCAGTATGATTTTTTCAGACAAACAAAGGGTCACAGATAAGGGACAATGTTTAATTTTGATCATTAGGCTAGTTCCATCATTCCGTATCAGAAACAAACGCACAAAATTTCTACTTAAGGACATGTGACTCACATTAGCTGGGCGCAGAGATGCAGCTGAAACAAAATTGTAAGTGACAGTTTTGACAACTGTGATGTGACATCACAAATCCTCACATCCAGCGCCAAGCGACACAAATGTGCGACTGATTACTCTGTAAACCAGTACAAAGGGTCTTGTTGTGGAGCGGTCACAAGTCTTGTGAGAAATGTGAGATCCACAGTGTTTTTGGTTTCTGCATACACACAATGTTTGGTCTAATGGAAATTGTAAACAAAGACCAAAGAGAGTTTATGTTGAAAGTTCAGTGAACAAGATCTTGAAATTTCTGAAAAGGAATCACATAATGTGCTAACAGTGGAGCGCTTGTTTTCCTCAATTTTTTCTTTCAAAGCATCTGTAACGAGCGATGGCTTGCCACTATGATTCTTGCCATGCACATTGTATCTTCCTCCATTAAACATGATATAACATTTTCATGCATTTTCACGTGGTGATGGGGGAGATGTGCTTGGCGCTGTCTGCAATCGTCCTTTACTTTCTGGACAACCCTCATAGTACTTTTTGTTGTGTTCACTTAAAACAAAGGATAACTGGAATTAAACTACTACAACCAGTTAACTTTGTAATTCGTACATTAAAATCAGATTCTTATCCTAATTAAACTCAGGCCCAGTTATTATTAGTAGTTCTAATTCAATTCATTCTAATTCAAATTCAGTAATTGCATAAGGTTTTTTTTAAACCTGTCATATCCATGATTCCTTTGCACAACATGTTTGAAGCAATTTTACTGAAAACCTTTGTTTTACATAGAAATATTTTGAATTGTTATTCAGATTATAGAAATACTGAAAAAATCCTATTATTATTTAAATGATAGGATGATTGGATGATTAAATGAGGATAACAATTATAGTGACTGACTAGTGATCTCACGTACCACTTTGGAAACACTTAGAAAATAAGTTTTGTATACAATAAATGTATTGTGGAATCATACATCAGGCATACACATCTAATTAAATATAAAAGATATAGTTATAAATCTATCGTATACATAAATAAGTCAACTAGAGCAAAACTAAGTAGAATAAGTACACTTAAATTAAATTTGGTAACATATCAAGCGACTAGAAACTGACAAATACAGAAGATCTCAGATCAACACTCTCCTTTCCTGACAACAGCAAAATCTGTAACAAAGGAAGATCCTTGTTAATATACAATCTCCAGAGAACAGCCTTAGCCACAGCTAAATTGTGATTAGGAAACCGTAACAGAGGAAAAATCAGTGAAAATAAATTATTTTGACATTTGACATTGATCTGTAGCTCAATAATATATGTTAATTTAAAATATTATAAGTTTTCAGTTCAAGCTACGATTGTCACAAAAATAATGTAACAAGTGACGTTTCATTTCAGAGAGACACTTCATGATGTGCCACTGAGAGAAATGCTAACTCAGAAATTATAAGAACAAGACAAGGCAAGATTGTCAAGATCTTGCTGCTACAGTGATCTGGACGACCGTAAGTTCAAAGTGGCGGTGAAAGAACTGTTGGTCAGGACTGAGACTGACTATTACAGAACTGAGGAGTTTCTTAGGGATGACCTGGATAATTTGTGTGCTGCCCTCTGTTTGTCCTGCCATGTACAATTATTTGTTTTTGTCTGTGTATTGTGAAATGTTGTTTTTAAAATTTTACACAATCCATTCCCTCCACCAGAGAGGGTCAACGATGAAGAGGATGGTAAAGACAACTTCTGCACTGGGAGATAATTTTAATTGAACACTTGTTTAAGTAATCAATTATTCCAGTAAAACTTATTATCAACAATGGAACTTTGAAAGCCTATGGGGCAGAGCTCTGAACTGTTTTTAAGATAGGAAAAAGTCTATGTTTTATTCAGGTATAACAGGTTGAAAGTCTGAATATATGGTACCGGTAGGTACTTATCCAAATAGCTGAGTTTGTAGTAAATTGTTTACCTAAAACAGATAATGGCTACATTTCTGCGGTTTTAATATAACAATAAAATGCTTAGGTAAACATTTTTTGGTCAAACAGAGTGACTAATAATAAAATAAATAATCTGTATGATATTGGTCATTGGCCTAGGGGAAAATTCAATTGATTTCAGATTATCTTTTTTAACATCTAAATACAAATAATTGTTAATATTGCCATCTATAGAGTACGAAAATGAAACTCGGTGATATTTACATAAAAAATACATAAATAAACACTCAGATTAACTCAAAAATAGTTGTATGCAAAAAAATCTCCGTGAAGAATTCCCTACCTTATGAAAAATGTACATCAAGAAGAAATATCTTAAATCAAGATCTTGAGGCTCCAAAGGAAAATTAATTGATATTAAAACAGATCTTGGGACTGAGTTTTCACAAACATATTATACTTAAAGCTTATTTTTCCTCAAGCCCTAATCACCCGGGTGGAGACAAAAGAATGAAAAATTAATATAGAAACTGAAAATAGAGAAGATAGCTATGCATATTTTTCTGGTTTCCAAATCCCAATTCTTCATTCAACAAAATGTACATTATATCTACTTTAAGTTGATAAATAGTTGAAAAGCAGTTTTGATAAAAATTTTAAAATTAAAAGGATACTATACAAATAGCAAAGAAAATATATAATTTTATAGATATTTTGAGGAAGACAAGATTTGCAACTTACTGGTATTTCGCAGACAGTTATCAAGAGTGACACTGCATGCGTTGCCGAATGTCTTGGGCATGCCGGCCGCGCCGATGGCACACACGGGGCCAGAGTTGGCGTCACAGCTGGTCATCTGGGCGCAGATGGCCACGTACATGGGAGACATGGCAGGAGCTGCCCCCACCATCACTGTTGCTGCACACATTCACAAGGCTGCGTTAGTGTTTATCTACTTGGAAAACTTGTAACTTGTTTACCCAAGAGTTTAAATATCCCACACACTCTAATGTGATAACCCTTCAAAAGCTAGTAGCCAATATCAGCAGTTCCTCCTAATTGAAAAAATAAGTTTATTACTAATTTTATTTATAAAGATGATTAAACATAGCCATGTTTATAATAATTAATAATATATATATATATATTTCAATAATTCAAAATACTAAATTATTTGTATTTTTAAGCTGTACTACATGGTCAAAACTGAAATTAAGCTTTTAAAAATTTTTAGGGTGAAAAATGCAAAAAACTGATTTTTGGAAAATTTAAAACCCCCTTTCCCATGGTCCGATTTTTCAGGTTTTCGAACTTAAATGAATGTCATTTTACACATTTGAGCCATATCTCATCGAAATCAGACGTTTTTTACTCAAGTTATCGCATTCACAGACACACACACACACACACACATATATATATATATATAAATTTGAACGAACAGTGTTTTTGTCATCTGGGGACCTCAAAACAAAAAATTGTCATGGTATCGGGCTTAAGTCTTACCATGAGACCTACGGTAATAGCTTCTTCCCTATAGGGGAAATTTGCTAAAATAAAAAAAAAATAAAAAAATCGCCTGGAGATATAGTGGATTAGTACCTACATACCAAATTTCATAAAAATCGGACCATTGGTTGGGGCTCTAGCTCTGTACACATCCAGACAGACAGATAGACAGATAGACAGTCAGACAGTCAGACAGACAGACGCAGTCAGACAGACAGACAGACATCATGTAAAAATCACTTTTTTGGTTTCAGGGAGCACCAAAACGAATATTTCCACTAACAACTCAAATCCAAAAATGTTGACGAAAACAATACTTTCTCCATATAGGCTACTATGTATAAGGGGAGAAAGTAATAATACAACTGTTACTACAATAACAAATTAACTCATTCTCAATCTCTCATTTTCAGCCATGCTCTACCTCACATAAATGGCAAGCGGGCCAGCACTATTTATTTTTTCAGTACAAACCCACGAAGTCTTCAGTGCATCAAATGTAAAAATGTGTATGACACTTCAACATTAGAGATGCTATTTTGAATGTTTGTGTATTTAATACGTTCAGAGTATTCACTGGGACATTTTTACTTTCTCCCCCGTATATGAAGAAAGTATTGTTTTCATCAAAATGTTTGAATTTGAGTTGTTAGTGGGAATATTTGTTTTGGTGCTCCCTGAACCCAAAAAAGTGATTTTTACGTGATGTCTGTGTGTCTATCTATCTGTCTGTCTGTATGGATGTGTACAGAGCTAGATCCCTAACCAATGGCCTGATTTTTATGAAATTTGGTATGTAGGTACTAATTCACAATATCTCCAGGTGTTTTTTTTTCATTTTTTGGAATTTTTGATTTTTAAGGGTAATTATCCCCCAAAAAACACCATAAACATGAAAAATCAAGATTTATCAAAAACGGCTCTAACGATTTTGATTAAACTTTAGTCGTTTGTAGAATTTTAGATTCCCAACAAAATGACACCACCCGCATTTCTGTAAAAATTCGGGTCCAGAAATTACAAGACTTAAAATATAAAAAATTCAGTTTTTTTAATTTTTCATAAAAACATACATATAAAAAATATTACAATTCACCATTGAAAAGAGCTTAAAAAAACTAAATAATTTAGTATTTTGAATTAATATTCTACGATTACTGGTTGCGGAGAAAATTTAAATTTTCATTTTGCGGTAAACGCAGTACGTTGTCCAATGTTATTCTTACGGGGAATACAAAAATTACTATTTCTCTATTATTTATTGATCAATTTCGTTCAAACTTGACATGCTTGTCAAGTTAGCATTGACCAACAGAAGAAATTCAAAATATGTTGCCCCTTAATAACCCTGAGGGGGGGGGGATAGGGGTCATTTCCCCTCTTAAAACCATGTGTGTAGCAATGGATTCTGTAGTGCCTCCAAAACAGGGATTTGGGTGGATGTTTTTGAAAACAACTTGTTTACAAGATTTTCTGTACATTTGACCGTGCTTTGTATTCTATATTTAGTAAATAAAAAGTAATTTATTCATTAAAGTTGGGCTAAAAGGGAGAAAGTATGTGTCAGTTTCCTGATACCGTTCATTTATATCTAAAACTATTCATACATGACAAAAGTTAAAAATTAAAGAAATAACAACCTCCATGAAGAATATTTGTCATCAAAGTGTTGATTAACACAAGTTTTTTTTAACATTAATGAATTTAATAAACTTTTTAGCGAATTTCCCCTATAGAGAACAAGCTATTACCCTAGGTCTCATGGTAAGACTTAAGCCCGAGACCATGATAACTTTTTGTTTTGTAGTCCCCAGATGCCAAAAACACCATTCGTTCAAATTTATATGTATTTATAATCGTATAAATAAATAAATATATATATATATATGTGTGTGTGTGTGTGTGTGTGTGTGTGTGTGTGTGTGTGTGTGTGTGTGTGTGTCCGTAAGCATGATAACTCTCTTAAAAAAGGTCCAATCTTAATGAAATTTGGTACAAATGTGTAAAGTACCATTTATTTGAACGAGTTCGAAAACCAGATGAATCGCACCATCCAAAGGGGGGTTTGGGGAGAGTTTTATACCCCGAAAATAGGTTTTTTGGGGTTTTCTCATCTAATTTTTATTTAAATCAAATTTTAACTTTTACCATTGAATTCAGCATAAAAAAACAAACAATTTTGTATTTTGATAATTGCTCTACGTCAATTGGTTACTGAGATATTGCAATTGCTAAACACAGTATGTTTTCTAATGCTATTCTTATGGAGAAAAATAAAAATGTTATGTCTCGCTTATTTATGAATATAAACTGACGAAACTTGGTATATGGCTTCATCTGGTTGTGGTTTGTTGTTGTTTGCACAAAAAACAAAATTTTCACGTATGGTTCCCGTAGCAGCAAACTTAGGTACTCGGTCCCCATGTTATTCTTATAGAGAATAATTAAAATGTTGTACAGTATATCGCTTATTTATAAATGTATATGAATGAAACTTGGTATGTGACTGTATGTGACTTTACTTAGATAAGTTCTATTGATATTTGCATAAAAACTCATTATTTTATGTTCCTTGTTGCAGCAAACCTACGTACTCATCCCCAATGTTATTCTTATGGAGAATAATCAAAAAATTGTATTTATCGCTTATTTGTGAATATATTTTTATGAAACTTGGTATGCAGCTTTATGTGGTATTAAGACATCGGAAATTCACTGAGTACGCAGGTTTGCTGCGACGGGGATGTTTACTTATAAAATGACTTTAAGATTATGTAACAAAATCACAACAACTCACTTAGGAGTCTAAAATAGCCCCTTTTTGCATAACCGATAAAAATAACCACTTCTAATCAGAGATTAATAAGTGAACCAAAGGTTAAAATTAGATTATTTCAAAACTGAAAATATCGTCTAAGAAATCTTTGCCCAGATGTTTGTAATGAGCTATATATAATCACATCGTTAATGAACCTAACTAAAAGAACAAAGTTTGGTCCAAAGTGCAAGTGATGTCTGTGGTTTATCTATAAGACAGATTTTAAAACTTTAAACTAATATTAAACTAGATCAGTTTTGATTTTCACATGCTCTCTACAGTGTTATTTTAGTCCCATTAAAAAAATCCTCATCATATTAAACTTTTGTACTCAGCAAGTTTTTGATAAGAACCGCAGATTTGCAATAAGAAAAACTTTATTTGTTCATAGTTCAAAAGTTTCCAGATCTGCCTGATCAAATGAGGGCAGAAGAACATGTTTAAATGAACATGTTCGCTACCGAGCGGCGCATATATGCGTCGCTTTGAACACTCCTAAAGACATTTTAACGGTACTCATAGACCCGGACTCACCCGATTGACAATAACCAAAGACCATGCGTGTCATATAATTTAAATTATTCTAATTCACTTCCTAATTAACTTGTAATGCATTTATAAACATCAACAACTTGTTTTTGTAACATTTATACTTAGAACCGTACTCAGGGGGGCAGGGGGGACAACTGCCCTGGGGCCCGGGCCTACCAGGCAGGGCCCGGTCTGGTCGAGACGGGACCCGGGTCGGGCCAGTGTCACCAACTTGGATCCGGACGGCAACAAGGGCCCACATCACCAGGCCTGCCCAGGGGCCCGTGAAAGCTGAGTACGGCCCTGTATACTATTTTTTAAAACGACGCATTTGTGAGTCGCCCGGTCTGTAGCATGAAAATAGTTAACATTTATAGGTTATCTTTCAAATAGACCAAATGCACATATGCATCGTCGTAAGTTTGTTTATTAGTCTAGTTCAAAGGTAAAATCAGGCTACACAAATACGTAACCAACACTCTACTAAAGCATACGTAGTAACTTAGAGGTTATCCATATAACAAGTTGAGCGCAGTGATGCAGTGGAAACAATAAAAAATACAACAGCAGTTTTTCCAGTTTTGTTGCGATGTCACTAATCGTCATACCCACAGACCAAACAGCGCGTATATGCGTCTGTCATTCCTGTAGACTGGTACGAAGAGATCAGGGGTTTCAAATAGACTGCTTATAAAAAATATGCGTCTCTGGTCTATTTCAATGTGACCGGTGGATGCAAATATGCATCGACAGTCTGTGGGAAGAAACAGACCGACGAGTATAATAATGCATTTTCTGTATAATTGTGGAAGCGAATGAATTAAAATAAATAACACATATTAACATTTTTAACTGGCAAAGTTTCCCTGTAGGGAAGAGGCTATTACTGGAGGTGTCATGGTAAGACCATGATAACTTTTTGTTTTGAGACCCCCAGGTGCCAAAAACACTACTATTGGTTCAAATTTATATGTAGTATATGTTTGTTGCCTATTTTTGTGATAACGTTTGAAAGAAAAGTCAGATTCAAATGAAATCTGATACAAATATGTAAAGTGACATTCATGACTTCTCCAAAACCAGAAGGATTGGACGGACTGTGGAAATACGGTTTTATAGGGTTTAAAGTTCTTCAAACATCATTTTTTTAAATTTTTCCCTACAATATTAACAAAATTAATAATTTTGGTTGTGACGATTTTATAGAAATTTCAAAAACAAATAATGTAGTATCTTGAATCATTACCCTAGGTTAAGTGGTTACGGAAAACATATTAAAGCTGCATACAACAAATTTTCTATATTAATCTTTTAGGAAAATCTTTTTTACATTTTTCACAGTTACTTTAATTGAAAACCTCACTTTTTATTTATTTTACCAGTGAGTTTAGCTATAAAAAAAATCATTTGGCATTTATGTTCTACTTCAATCTCTTGCAGAGATATTCAAAGTGCTAAACATAGATATGTTGCTCAATGTTAATCTTAAGTCAAATAAGTACAACTAGAATTCCCTATACGCAACTTGCACATCTTGTTTTGAGAATAGTAAATAGTTAAATAGTAAACAAAACAATGACAGTCTTTAGATAATAATCCTTATAACAGCTGTTTATTTAAAAAAACAATACAAAACAAATAAAACCCTCCTCCTAATGAATAATATGGGGACTTGGAAGTCCCGTGGGGCAGACCCCTGAGGCCTAAATCAAAAATCCAAAGCCAGTTTCACATCTGCACACCTAGATGCGCGTTTTAGCTATAATATGTGGGAGTAAATCTTAAAACAAAAAAGCCTTATTGTTTACAAAGATTGCATGTAGCATATTAATAATATAAATTTTATATTTATTTTATTCACAAATATATTTGAACATCATTTGGTATGTGGTTAATTTGGTTATAGTACACTGATTTTCACCCCCATTCGCCCCCTAAAAACCCGATTTTTGGCGTCGTGTTTAAGCAAACCTGTGAATTCAGCTTAATGTTATTCTTATGGAGAATTTATAAAATGTTTTGTCTTGCTTATTCATCAATATATTATGATAAAACTTGGAACATCATGTAGTAGTTAGTGCGTATTTTATATTCAGAGTGTGCAGATTCACTGCGACGGAGGTATTACTTATTTTTGATGAGCTAGTTTTAACGAATTTCCCATATGGGAAGAAACTATTACTGCAGTAGGCATGATAAGACCTAAGTCCGAGACCATGAAAATGCCAAAAACACGTTAATATAGTTATTTGTGTCTATCAACATGATAACTCTTGTAAAAAAGGCCCAATCTTGATTACATTTTTTACACATCTTTGCATTTATTTGTTCAAATTTAAAAAGTTAATAGATCGCCCCGTCCAAAGAGGGATTTTGGGGGGTTTTGTAACCCAAAATAGGTTTTTTGGATTTCTTACAATTTAAACCAAATACAATTTTAGAATATATACTATTGGATTCAGCTTAAATAATTGACAATTTAGTATTTATAACTATTTCTCTACATAAATTGGTTAGTGTGATATTGAAAGTGCTAAATAAAGTGCACTGTCCAATGTTAGTGCTATGGAGGATAAGTCAAATTTTATCTCACTCATTAACGAACATATACCGACAAAACTTGGTGAATGACTTCACCTGGTTGTAGTATATAGATTTTTTGTTAAAACCCGATTATTTGTGGTAATTTTTGCTCAGCTCTAATGTTATTCTTATGGAGAATAAATAAAACATTATATCTTACTTAGTTATGGATGTGATTTGATGAAACTTGGTAGGTTTGTGTAATGTGGTAGTGACTCGCTACTACTACCGACATCACATCAGACTTAATCAGGAGCCCCCACGTGGGTCAGCTACATAGCATTAAGACTAACAAACTAAAAGTAACCATAGTCCATGGCCTTGGTTTAACGTATTGATTACTTTAACACTAGTATTGGTATTAGTATAGTATTGGAAACTATCTTGCATAGATTTGCTGCAACGGTGTTGTCTAAGTTTAGGCATTTCAATGTTATCTATGATTAAGATAGAGTTCATTTCTTAATGAGAAGTTTTCTATAAACTTAACTTTCCTTGTATATCTGCTATGGTAACCAGAACGAAGTTTTCAGTATGTGACTGGTACTGATTTCATAATAATGAATTCCTAGTTTTTGATTGTCACTGAGATATAAATTGATAATTCTGGCATAGAAACAGTAGTACTCAAGGCGCCTTGTTATTTTACAGATATAAATCGTTTTGAACTCCCTTAGTTAAAACATAAATGTGCTAGTGTATGTTGAAGTTTTAATCCTTCAAAACTTCGCGTCCAGGGGACTGACTGTTGCGGGCTGGCTGTTTCCATTCTGGCCTTAAGGTAATGCAAACATGTTCCAAACCCTAGGTCATGATAAATACAACTTTAAATGGATTGGACGACAACAGGCAATCAAACCAGTACTGTGGAACATATTGATACATTACAAATAATACAATGTAGAATATTGTGGGTCAAGATGGACAAATTCATGGTACGAGAGCTTGAATGGTTTGTTAAATGCAATAGAAATACTCAAATATCTTATATGGTAAAGAATTTAGTTTAGAGAAATATATCACACCCCTCCTACAGGCGTTTTATACATCTTACCAACACCTTATACCTTCTACTTCTTTAAGCATTAAACACTGTTTTGCATTAACATTAAGTGTGCAAAATCTTTGTTTGATAGCTTCAGGGGCAGGAGTTTTCATTTTTTTCACACAATTTATTACAAAATACATTAGATACAAATATTACAGGTACAAACATACTGCAGAAGAAAGGTTAGCTGTAAAAAACTAATTAAATGTGACCACTATGTTAAGTTTATGAAAAGTTTAACATACATATGTTATGACCAATCTACCCTGTTTCACAGTGGTTAGCGTGCTCGCTTCATAATCTGAAGTTCTCCAGATAGATCCTGAGTAAAATCTGAAAATGTTGTGAAAGTTCAATACTGGACCCAGCTGTCTTTGGCCATTGGGCTAGTAGTTAGTGATCCTGAATAATGAATCAGCTGGTCTTTATCAGTAACAATGTTACACATGGCATTTCACTCATTATTCATTTTCATTCCCCTTCAAATGCGCAACTAAGAATATGTTGGCATATTAGAGAGAAATTAAACAACCAAGCAATTACCTTGAAATGACAACAAATAAGCAGATGCAACATACCTCACATTCACAATTAAAAATTCATGTGTTTAAAAACAGATAACAAGAAAACATTACACAAATTTAGAAACTCTCATGGTTCAAAATGTTAAAAATATTATTTTAGAATCAAAATTAAACATTTTTCATAATGACTTTGATAATCATAATATAAGCTCATTCATTACCAGTCAATCCAGAAAATATCACGGGTAATTAATTTGAATACCAGGACCATTACAAAGACAGTTTTAAAATATTTGAAAGAAAAAATTGAAATAAAACTAGAGAGCAAATACTAACCGATGAGAGCCAAGAGGATGAGAGTGGAGGAGGAGGGACGCATGACCAGCTCGGTGGCTGCTCAGACACTGACAACACAACCCTGACCCTGTGTGGCCCATATACGTCTCATCGCCACCATCATTAGTGCAGATGGCCAACCATTTATCATCTTGTTTGCAGTTGTGTGACTCGCTACTACTACTGACATTACATCAGACTTAATCAGGAGCCCCCACGTGGGTCAGCTACATAGCATTAAGACTAACAAACTAAAAGTAACCATAGTCCATGGCCTTGGTTTAACGTACTAATTAACACTGTAGCAGATATTTGATTACGGTTTTTAGCGAATAGGAAGAAGCTATTACCGTAGTCAGCATGGTAAGACCTAGGCCCGGGACCATGATAACTTTTCGTTTTGAGGTCCCCAGACCCCAAAAACACCATTCGTTCGAAACTGTATATATACAGTATATACATGTATATATATGTGTCCGTGAGCACGATAACTCTCATAAAAATTATCCGAATTTTTTTGATGAAATTTGGTATAAACGTGTAAAGCAACATTTATGACTTTAAGTTCGAAAACCAGCCAGATCGCTCTATCCGAAGGGGTATTTTGGGGGGTTTTGTACCCCAAAAATGGGTTTTTTGAATTTTTTACATATAATTTTGGAAATAGTCATATTTTAGTTTTTTCCATTGGGTTCAGCTTAAAAAAATACACAATTTGGTATTTTGATAATTTCTCTATGTCAATTGGTTACCGAGATATTGAAAGTGCTAAACACAGTACGTTGTCTAATGTTATTCTTATGGAGGAAAATCAAAATTTTATATCTCGCTTATTTATGAACGTATACTGACGAAACTTGGTAGACGGCTTCATCTGGTTGTGGACCATTGATATTTGCTCAAAAAACAATTTTTTACTAAAGGCTCCCGTAGCAGCAAACCTGCGTACTTAGCCCCATGTTATTCTTATGGAGAATAAGTAACGTGTTATCTGCCTTCATTATGAAAATAAATTAATGAAATTTGGTATGTGGCTTTACCTACATGAGTTATATTGATATTTATATAAAACCCCATTTTTTGTGTTCCTTGCTTCAGCAAACCTGCATACTCAGCCGCCATGTTATTCTTATGGAGAATAATTAAAATGTCATAAATCGTTTATTTATGAATGTATATTGATGAATCTTGATATGTGGCTTTATGTGGTATTAAGATACATATATATGCATCGGAAATTCGCTGAGTACGCAGGTTTGCTGCTACGGGGGTATTTTTTAATATGTATAAGCATGAGTGTAATTTTTATTTATTTGGTAGTTTTTTCAAACTCAACTAATTTGATTACCCAGTCCTATGCATAATTAACCAGTTATGTTGATTCTAATAGTTGTAAAGTAAATATGAGAGTAACTATTTTCTAGATTTTCTCAAGATGTACCCAATATACACTATTGAATGTACAAGAAATAATTGTTATGTAAAATTTACGGTATAAGGTAGTCCGAAATTATTCTGAATCAAGGCGGACAGGCAATCAAACGCTTTAAAGGAGTTAGGATTTCAATAATCAAAGTGTTTACAAACTGGATATTTTGAGGAAATCAGGTGAATTTGTTTTTTTGTCAACCATTTTCAAGAATTTATTAGATCCGATGAATGATTGATAAACCATTTTCCTCAGTTACGCTGTGCACACTGAACAGTGTAAGAAGTTGTTAAATTATCACTGTCGAGGACAGTGGTCATCTCTAGAAATGGCAATGGCAAAAAATTAAAAAAACTTTATTTGTTAAAAATAATGAAAGTTTTACATGCGCTTAAGTATTTGCTTTGATTAAAAAAATTATTGAAAAAGAACAGAAAATTGGGGAAAATCTTAACAATTATTACTTAAAAAATTAAGAGTTTTACTTATTTTAAACATTGAATTGTCATTTAGTCAAACGATTGCATATATATATTTTTTGTAACTTCAAACCTCTTCTGGGAAAAAGGACTATTAGGCATGTCACTAAGCGACGACTAAGTGAAAATGTCATGCATCACCACTGCAAGTTATGTTGTCTTTCACCAATATCATTTTTACAGCCACTAACACAAATGTCAAATATCAGGCACTAACCAAAAGTACCAAGTGTGATAAGCTATGTGATATAAGCTTCAGATGTGCGAATTGTATTGCAGGTATGTGTAGTGGTTTGCAAGCAATGTTCTTGCTGTGATATTCAGATGATCATAAGACTTGTTGTCACAAGCAATCCTGTCACAGATTTGCTCCACTTCTTTGGGAGCCACTGAAGAAGAAATATACCCCCGTCGCAGCAAACCTGCATACTCAGCGAATTTCCAATGAATATATAACATAACACATTATAACACTTAACAGGATTCATAAGAAATGTATTCACAAACAAGCGATATTTAAAATATTAATTATCCTCCATAAGAATAACATTGGGGATGAGTACGCAGGTTTGCTGCAACAAGGCACACAAAATAATGGGTTTTTATGTAAATATCAATAGAACTCATCTTAGTGAAGTCACATACCAAGTTTCATCCATATACAATCATAAATAAGCGATATATAACATTTTAAGTATTTTCCATAAGAATAACATGGGGACCAAGTACCTAGGTTTGCTGCTACAGGAGCCATAGGCGAAAAATTGTTTTTTTGTGCAAACAACAATAAACCATAACCAGATCAAGCCATATACCAAATTTCGCCAGTTTATCTTCATAAATAAGCGAGATATACAATTTTTCTTTTTCTCCATAAGAATAACATTAGACAACGTACTGTGTTTAGCACTTTCAATATCTCGGTAACCAATTGACGTAGAGCAATGATCAAAATACCAAATTGTTTGTTTTTTTAAGCTTAATTCAATGGTATAAATTAAAATTTGATTTAAATTAAAATTAAATGTGAAAACCCCAAAAAACACATTTTTGGGGTACAAAACCCCCCAAAAACCCCCCTTCGGATGGTACGAGTCATCTGGTTTTCGAACTCGTTCAAATAAATGGTACTTTACACATTTGTACCAAATTTCATTAAGATCGGACCTTTTTTACGAGAGTTATCGTGCTTACGGACACATATATATATAAATATATATATATATACATATATAAAAATTCGAACGAATGGTGTTTTTGGCATCTGGGGACCTCAAAATGAAAAGTTATCATGGTCTCGGGCTTAAGTCTTACCATGAGACCTACAGTAATAGCTTCTTCCCTATAGGGGAAATTCGCTAAAAATAGCACAATATCAGTTTTAGTGGCTGGAATAACAGTGTGTGGAATAGGTACATAATAGAATGCAACATTCATACCTCCATCTCAATAATCTGGGAGGATTCGCGTGCCTGTCAAATAAACCGAGATGGTACTTTTTCATACAAAAATTATATTTTTGGCAGTTGGCAGTGTCGGTCGTAACTGTATGTATCTCAAGGATATCTTTTCAGGAACAGCCCGATTAACTTCCCGCACTTTCCCAACCTTTCCTGTCAGTGAAGCAGAAGTTTTTTTCTAGGGGGTGTGTTTGACTGTGACCCGAATCCTGGCGCTTTGCTGGTTTTGTACAAATCATCACATAACAAAAATTTAATTTGAAAAGTATGTTTTGTGTGGCTATAAAGGATTGGTATTGTTTCTCAATGCAGAACCTGTTTCTTGATTTGTCAACTGAACTGAAGAAATGGATGTCAGTGAAGGTGAACGATTCAGGAACACATAGTATGGCAGCAGGGTATTTCACTAACTATCCAATCATATTTGATTTTTCTTTTATAATACTGGTTATTAAAATGACATGAGTCATCAAAAGTTCATGCAGCTCCCACACTTCTTGCGAATACTCTGAACATGCGCAGTTCAGCCAAATGTTTGGGCGTATTCACGAAAAGTGTGGGACAGACTTTAGCTGTATTACGTTTCTATATACAGTGTAAGTAAAGTATGAACCTAAATTACTTAACATAATTATTTAAAATTTAATTTCCTTCGTCGTGCTCTGCCGCCGTCGCTAGTCTAACAATCTCACAATCTCGGGTATCACATTGACTTTCAGATGAACTTTCCCAGCTGACGTGAGCTAGATGTTGACTGGTAGGGTGCGCTCCCAAGAAACATATCAACAATCTTTAAGCCACACACCCTACCGGACATCAGCCAATGAGAAGTTAAAGATTTGGATGGAGGGGAAGAAGAGGACCAAGGAAGGGAGTCTGGGATCATCGAGGAAGAAGAGAGAAGAGGATGAGACGAGGGACTGTAAGGGTTTCCAAAAGTGTATTTTATCCTGTAATATAATTTAATTAATGATGTAAAGGATTATTATTATTATTTCATTCTAATTTTCATTTGATAATTTCTTTTCAGTATGTAATTTAAAGCAGATTTTGACATGTTTCTTGGAAGCGCACCCTACCGGTCATCGCCTAGCTCATGTCAGCTGGAAAAATTCACCTGAAAGTCAACGCGATACCCGAGATTGTGAGATTGACTGACTAGCAACAATAGCAGCGTAAGGCGCAAAAAATAAAATTTGAAATAATTGTGCTGAGTAATTTAGGTTCATATTTTACTTACACTATATATAGAAACTTTATGCAGCTAAAGTCTGTCCTACACTTTTCGCGAATACACCCAAACATTCAGCTGAACTGCGAACGTTTGGAGTATTCGCGAGGAGTGTGGGAGCTGCATGAACTTTTGATAGTGGTTGGAATGATCAGTGAACATTCGGAAACAATCAATTATCTGAAACATTAAATTAAATGGATCAGTGTGAAAGGAATGAAAAATTACTCAAAGTGCCCAGTGCAGTGAAATCATCACCATACTTTAATTTTTTTGTTTTTTTTTAATCAGGGATTCATAAGTATGTATTTAGTTTATTGATAAAAATTGAGTTTATTGCAAATTTATAAGTCTTTTAAGTATTCTACTTAAATAAAGCTAGACTGGTTCATTGACTGACTGACTCACTCACATAAATTATGAGGCACTACCAATAATCAGACCCTACTCGACCTCATACTTGAATTAAAACTCTAGACGAGAAACTCTCAGAAAAATTGCCAAAAGTTTACATTTTTGGAGGCACTTTTTGAGCAGGAAAAGTCTACTTTTTCAACTTTTCCGCTTTGAACACGTTTTTTAAGAAAACGCTAAGAGATTGCACAAAATGTTTAATACAAAATTTGTAGAAAATGTAATACCATACAACAATCATTTGTCAAAATTAAGATCCGATCATCCGTTTAGCAGCTATTCATCCAAAAGGAGTGATTTTGATTTTTTGGCCCATTTAAATGTGTACAAAGATTTGGATGTTTTATGAAAGCACAATACCTTTATCTAATAAACGAACACATATTTGTAACAGCTGATTTATATTAAGCTCATTGCTGTAGATTTTATTTGGTTAACAAACTACAATAGTTGAGTTAAACTTGTGTTGACTGAGGAATGCAAGTTAGCGAAGCGAACTCCAAGTTTGGGGACAAAGACTCCAATGGCAATAAACCTAGATGCTTATAAATCTACTAAGGACATAAGGGCAAAATATAATAATTATTTAAGAAATTAAGAATAGAAATAGCTTTCTTGGTTATTAAACAACAAAGATAAATAATGAATCATTTATGTTTGGATGCAAGCCGACTGTTATATTCTTATCAAGAGTCAATACAAAACACTATCTTGGACTAAACAAATTTGCCTTTCATCAGTCGTAAGATTAAGTCATTTTTATATACAAACTTAAAAGAGACGGTTATTATTAACCAAAACTAAGTGGTTTTATAAACTAATATTCTTTATAAAATCTTTATTCTTACTTATAATAGTTACAAACTAGCCCACCATGAAAGCAAATAAAAGTAGAAAATTTGCCCACTGACTGAATAAAAAGATCGAGGAACCCCCTTTGACCAGGTTGTATGATAGGTGGTATATTGCAAAGGTGGTATTCTCCATTGATGTTTAATGCTTGCTTAAATATTTCTACATAAGAATGTCCATAAAAATAGTAATGAACAAAATACGGCATTAATTTTAAACTAATACTTAAGTAAAATTTTCACTACAATTATTTGTTGTAGGATATTGTTTTGAGGAGTACAATGTTGTTAGTAAGCCATTTTTGATAATATTTAATACTCCAGCAGCAGTTTCTAAATTATTAATAGAGGAGCACAGCAGTTCCTTTGTCGTTTATAGCCAATTTCACCATGTCCTGCTGTTATTTACATCTGAATTCATGCGGTGTTGTAATTTACGAGTGATATTTTGCAGACTGGTCATTGTTTGTGGCCAATATTTTGCAGTCCCGTCAACTCAACAGCTAACACATGACAAGAATTACTGCATCCAATAAAAGTTTCTTATTTGCAATTGCAGGTAATACAGGACTGGTTATACATTATTAGATACAATTTTATATAAAACATTTATTGAATTACATATATTGTACAATGCAGTGTTCAGTCGGTCTCCATATTGGTCTCCGTCTCCTTGGCTCGCTCCTCCTCCTCCTCACTGTCAGTGTCCAGGTCAGCGCCGGGGTGAGCGGGCACCTTCCTGAGGGGCTGCACCACCCGGTGGCTGGCCGGCGCCGTCCACACCTTCTGGGCATCCTGCACACACACAACACATTCAATGGTAGTGTCTAATCAGTCTCCATGGCAGTGGCACACTGGTCCTCCTCACTGTCAGTGTCCAGATTAGCACCGGGATAAGCGAACACCTTCCTGAGGGGCTGCACCACCTGGTGGCTGGCCGGCGCTGTCCACACCTTCTGGGCATCCTGCACACACACAACACATTCAATGGTAGTGTCTAGCCAGTCTCCATGGCAGTGGCACACACCTCCTCCTCACTGTCAGTGTCCAGGTTAGCACCGGGGTGAGCGGGCACCTTCCTGAGGGGCTGCACCACCCGATGGCTAGCCGGCGCTTTCCACACCTTCTGGGCATCCTGCACACACACAACACAATCAATGGTAGTGTCTAATCAGTCTCCATGGCAGTGGCACACTCCTCCTTCTCCTCCTCACTGCCAGTGTCCAGGTCAGCGCCGGGGTAAGCGGGCACTGTCCTGAGGGCCTGCGGCACCTGGTGGCTGGCCGGTGCCATCCACACCTTCTGGGCATCCTGCACACACACAACACATTCAGTGGTAGTGTTCCATGACAGCAGCACGCTCCTCCCCGTCACTGTCAGTGTCCAGGTCAGCGCCGGGGTAAGCGGGCACCTTCCTGAGGGCCTGCGGCACCTGGTGGCTGGCTGGTGCCATCCACACCATCTGGGCATCCTGCACACACACAACACATTCAGTGGTAGTGTTCCATGACAGCAGCACGCTCCTCCCCGTCACTGTCAGTGTCCAGGTCAGCGCTGGGGTGAGCGAGCACCTTCCTGAGGGGCTGCACCACCCGGTGGCTGGCCGGCGCCGTCTACACCTTCTGGGCATCCTGCAGACACACAACACATTCAGTGGTAGTGTTCCATGACAGCAGCACGCTCCTCCCCGTCACTGTCAGTGTCCAGGTCAGCGCCGGGGTGAGCGAGCACCTTCCTGAGGGGCTGCACCACCCGGTGGCTGGCCGGCGCCGTCTACACCTTCTGGGCATCCTGCAGACACACAACACATTCAGTGGTAGTGTTCCATGACAGTAGCACGCTCCTCCCCGTCACTGTCAGTGTCCAGGTCAGCGCCGGGGTGAGGGAGCACCTTCCTGAGGGGCTGCACCACCCGGTGGCTGGCCGGCGCCGTCTACACCTTCTGGGCATCCTGCACACAAGAGGCACCCCTACATTATGGGAAGTAGTAGCATAGCGCAGTGAAAACTACTTGGAGGGAAAAGAGGAATCTACCTCCACCACGCCAGTGATGGTGAGTAATAACTGGTGATATTATCTTCCAAACACTGATATTCCATACTTCTACCAAAAAATAGGTTGCTAAAATAACTGAAGATCAAAAACCCTGTGATTCTAAAGAAGGAGCTCCAGAAATTGCTATAAAAATAGGCTTTTTACACCATTACCAAATTTCTCTCTTTATAGTCCAGGACATCTAACCGATAATTTTGAAGACAGTGTTTAATTATACTTCATTTGTAACATTTCTTCGAGAAATTGTTAATAAAGGATGTTTTGTAGATTGTACAGTGTTACATTTAGTCTGTTACCACTAGTTATGTTTGCATGAAAAAACTCTATATATTTCTATTCACATTTATCTGTCAATTACAGAAATGCAGAGCGAGTGTTGCTGGGCCCAAAAACACTCGTGGATCTCTGATTTAGTTGTGGGTTGCTTGAAAGAAAAACCTGATTGCAAGAAACTATTTTATTTAAATCTGAGGAAAAACATTACAACATATACATATCTAAATCAGAGCCGGAAAAGAGTATTTTAAATCAATCTAAAATGGATCACCTTAGAGGTTATGGCTTTGGTCGATTTCTGGCCTTTTTTTTAGTTTTACTATTTTTTTTGTATTTTGTGTTTTAAATAATCAAAAGCAGTTCTCAAGTGAAAGTATCAAAATGTGGTAATCAGGAATTCCTAGTTAATCAAATGGCGGTTCATTAAAACAAGCGAGTGGTCGGGAATAAATAACAATATTCTAGTCCTCCTAACTAAACCTCCTGACCTCCGACACACTCTATCCTCCTATATCTTTTTACCACCAAATTAAATTACACATTCAAATAATCCATGATTAACTTATTTAAAATCTGTTGTGGATCCTGATCTGAGCTCTGAACTGCAGATTAATTAATTTTACTCTTTTTTTTAAAATCAACCAAACAGTAGCACTCTGTTATATAAGTACTAAATTTCCTAGAATTTTGGATTCTACTTAATTTCCAGCTCTTACAATTATTTTAGATTTGAGACAATGTTATTAAATTTAAATATTTTTCAAAAGTATTCTTGCTTAACATAAATTAATTCTTGTACAGCAAATATGTCTTTAAGTTAAATTATAACAAATAGAGAGTTACCTTAAATGATCTGTGAATATGAAATTACATCAAATAAATTAACAATGATAAATGAATTTAAACTTAACAATTATTAAACGTTGATCAGTACCAGTTATGACATGTGCTCTGTGAAATATGACCAAGTATGTAAAACAAATAAATATTACTTACATGACCATTGTAGAAAATTACATACACAAAACGCTCACAGTATAAATACACACTGTAACACTACTAATGCACTAAATACTAATAATACCAGTTGTTTAATTTATCCCCAGAAAAACGACAAGAATGGCAGTGTTAAAACCTGCTCTTAGCACGTGTAATTTTGAAAAGTTTGATAAATTAATTAATACGAATGCGAGATTATACCGCAAATTTCGGCCTTTTCTTTAAAATAATTCGCGAAATAGAGAACGTATGGGATGCACCCCGTTAACAAATCGACGAACTTTTAGAATTGGCAAAGAAAAAAACACGGTATTAATTTAGAAAAAGGTTTTAGATGATGTTACGCCGAATTGTTCCGAGCTAAGAGAACGAGAAGCCGCGGTCGTTCAGTTTTATGAGCGAGGCGGGTCACGTGACTGCATTGTTGTCAGGTTCTCCTGTACGCGGTAGTGTCTTCTAGATGTTTCTGATATGGCGGCAAGTTTGAGTTTGAACTTGTAACAACAGTTATGTATCGAATTGTCAATATTAAGACCCTTTAGTTAAAGGAGTGAATGCTGTTGTTTGCCCTACCCATGAGGTGTGTTGCAACTTAATGCTAGCACTATCCTTAGTTGGAGATCCGGATGCATGTTATCAAAATATTTTATCTTTCTTTGTGAAGTTTTAAATGTTTACAAATAAGTTCTAGCTTGTCTAAGCTACTCAACAGTTACATCAATCTTCACCATCCCAAAAAGCCTAAATAATTTTAAACTATGGGCTAAAAACAGATTTTAAAAACTAAATTAAGAGAGTTCTTTAAAACCAGTTTATAAAATACATGTGTAAAATTAAAAAGTAAAAGAAAATACTGAAATAAATATTCAAAAGTTCATTGAGTTTCTGCCAGTACTAATTATTCAGTCTTTCATTAAACTATGTAGTATGATTTATTATTATGTGCGAGATAGTTAGCTTGACAGGCTTGACCACCCACTAAACCAATACAAAAGCTTATAAAACCTAATACAAAACTAAAATCTTAAAAATTAATAAAATTATACTATACATGTTTGGGAAACTTGTGAAAGTTACTTTATACTAATAATACCTATGACTTCCCTCACACTGAGAGTGCTACTTACATAGAAGGCAGTCTTCATGGCGTGGACCTTGGAGATGTAGTAGTCGTAGACGTAGGTGGCCATCTGAGCCATGTCGTGCACGGCGAGAGGGGCGGCGGGGGGCGGGCCCGCCGTGTTAGGGCGCTGGGTTGGGTAGGTCTCCCCCGGACACAGGATCAGCTGCTGGGGCCGCTGCGTCAGCTGTCACAAGTAACAAGTCACATTTTAAAGTAATTTAACACCTGGTTTGATATATATATTTTTTCAAAATGTGAGCTGAGGCATGATTAGCCCAATTTAAACCAATCTTAAATACTGTCCTGGAAATAACTATGATTTTTAAATTTAGATAAACAACAAATGTTTAAAATTTGTTTCCCAGACTGAAGCTTGTATTTTCAGACTAATAAGGTTTTTAATACTTACATATATCATGAAATACACTTGAAAAATATATAATCACTACAATTACAATGGCACTTCTAATAACTGCCAACCAGATAAAAGTAAGTAAACATTTGAGCGGTTTGGACCGCTTTCCCTAAAAGCGTTTGTGTACTTTATTGACAAAAATGCCATTGGCGTTAAAATGAAAAACAAAGGTACTATCAGAAAATTTAATAAAGCCAATTGGGCAAACATGTAATGAAAAATTTCAATATAAATAAATACATTATTATTTAACTAAAATCATAATTAGGAGAAATAATTAAATAGATTGAAATGAAATTTTGCAATGATAGCAACACTGATTTGAAATATCTTTATACATAATTTTGCTACAGAATTATATATAAAGATTCTGTAAGTGAAATTTTTAAGTCAACATTAATTGTGGAAGTTTGGAAAATCGCACGATGGTGGGAGACGGCTCAAATTAAAGGAATTGATTCCAGGGACTAGGGAAAAATAGCAGTATATCCTAAATGTTACCAGCAAACGAGAAATAACGTAAAACATCCTCATAAGGAAAGCATGGGGATTTAAAAACGTCTGCTTTGTTTACATTTTTTATGTTTATGTTTTTAGTGCTGTTGAAGGGACGGATTCAGAGATTCAAAGATCCTCACACGTCAACCGAAGCTTATTGTATGTCCCTAGTATGTTAGTTGGGCAAACCAATGCCTGTACTCTTTACGAGATCCAGGAGTTTTTTCCCAATACTAATGTCACATTCATCACCTGGTTGCTTGCAACTAAATAGAGCCCTTCTCCTTAACCCGACCTCAGCCCAACCTCACCAACCAGTTAGTGAAGTAAGAGCTAGTATCTGCTAGCAGTCTTTTGCCAAGTGCTTGACCAAAGTAACCTTGCCATTGCTGGCGGTGTAAGCCCCTAGACAATTTGTTGATCGTTTGAAAAGCAGTTGTTTTGCTTACGCCCCAGCTTGGCTCTGGACCAAAGAATGACATACCGGAACCTCTTTTAGCAAGCTTATCTGCACACTCATTGCCACCTATGCCTACATGGCCAGGCACCCAACCAAGATGCACAGAGTTGCGTGTTGCGAGTTCACTGAGTCCATTGTAACACTCCCACTCAATCATTTACATTAAAAGATGAGATTAAGAAACTGACAGGTGCTCCTACATATATTGCTTTATTTTCCTCACTATGTAAAGAGTAAAAATATCATAATTGGAGCAAAGTTAGGAGCTATCGCCCCTTCAAGCCAGTAGTTTATACACTAAAAGTAACTCACATCCGTTTATTTTAAGTATCCTAAAACTTCAAATTTTAATATCTTTGTTCTCACTTTAGACATTTTTATAAACATTATACAACACACAATAAGGTGAAATTGTTATCAAAATGAAAGGGATGCTAATTTGCAAATATTTCAACTTGTACACTTTTATTAAAAAATGTTGCTGTACAGTATACATTATCCTCGGATTATCTGGGCCCGAGTTATCAGGATCCCAAAATAACGGGAAGATTGTCCGAAATAAAAAAAAATTGTAACCTACAGTCAAAACGGGATTTTCTCCTGTAAGTGTCAGACGCAACCGCAATACATTAATGTACACATTAAATGCCTGCCCAATTTGCACATCTATTCTGTTTTACAATCTTACCATGCAATTTCCAGCATCAATATTGCAGGCGCTAGTGTCTCGATCGTTATTTATGGGATGTTATAGTAGCTTCAGATTATCCGGATTTTTCACTATCTGGATCAATATTCCCCCACATCAGTCCAGATAATCTGAGGTGTACTGTATTTTCTTTGTTATTTGACTCAACCCATTAAGGTGATAATTTTATTCTATTCACGATAACCCATAACTCTGATATGTACTGCACTCTAGTGCTAAATTTGTAACTAATGACAGCGGGCAGCTATGGTGCTGACCGACTATTAACCTACCCAATGTCTCTATGCTACCGGGCGTGATAGCCGTGTTAGTTCAAACAAAGTGGTTAATTCTTTGTGAGTTGCTCATGGTCAACACTGATTTGACTTCTTTTTACTTATGTTTACTGTGTATGCCCCTTGGACTCTTTAAACCCATTTGCTCACAACCCCGAGTATACTCGTGGCCGCTGAAAGTAGCCCGGACATGCAACCCTGAGTATACTTGGGATTGCATGTTTTTTATTTTTTTTATTTTTTAATTTTTAATTTTTGTATTTTTTTAATTTTGTATTTATTTGTTGCTATAATTTGTTTTCATTTTTTGTTTGTATGTATTTTTTATGCTTATGCCCATACTTGGGGAAACTTAGTCAAATTTCAGAAAAATATGATTTTGGAAAATATGTTATATCTAGGTCAAATGTAAATGTATCACTAAATTTTTTATTTTTATGTAAAAAAATAAATAACTTATAAGTACATAATAGTTGTTGGGCTGAAACATTATTTTGTTGTTTTTTACATGTAACTCCTTTTAAATTTTTTGTATGAACTATATATATATAATTTACCATAAATAAATGCTGTCAAAAGTATTTTCTTCTTGTAGATAATTTATTTCTCTAAAGATTAGTGCAAAAATTAAGTAAATTGAGCAATAATTGTTACTATAGTGACAGTTTTAGTAAAAGTCTACATTTATGTAATTTTTCTTAGGAAACTGAACGGTTTGTCAGGTGGCAAATTTCAGGTAAGCCAATGGGTTAAACTGGAAGAAAACAATGTTTTGATACAAATCTGCCACTAATTAATTTTCAAACTCAATTTTTCTATTCCCATTCATAGGTTTTAATATGACAAGTTGGGAACACAGCCAGTATGTCATTCTAAGCCAACGGGTTAAGAGTGAAAAAAATTTAAGAGAACATGATTTTTGTTTTTTAATCCCTTATAATCTCCATAATTTTGAAGCTCCTAATTTCATAAGGTTTGACCATATTATGTCACTCTTGACACTATCCTTGTGTGTGATTCCATTTTAAAGTTTGCTTCTTCCAATACTAATAACAGATTTTAATTAAGACTTAACTATTACTTATGCATACAATCATGGATTTATAAATCCACTCACACATTGGCCCTTAATATATTTTTCTAATTATAATAATTCCCCACTGAATAAAGTCATAAGGGTTGATTATAAAGACCCTGTATGTTTTAGCACAATCTATACATTTTGTTATTTATAATTTCCCTATTTTATGTTCTAGTGAGAGAATTTAAGAGGGGAATATATAAAAAAGGAATGAGATTAAGATACCCATTAAGTTAATGCCATCGTTTCACACATTTAGCGTAACAAAATATGTGCGATCTGAGTGTCAACAAGTGTAACTAGTCCACACATATAACAACAACCAGAGATGATTCTAGTTGTAACTGGAAACTTATTAGTTGATGATCTTAATTGTTCTTACTTAAAGCAACAATGCCAGCTCAAATACCATGAGAGGGGGGGGGGGTTGTTTGGATGGGGGGATTTATTTTCAGTTTAATCACGCCCTCCTCAGTAAAATGTATGTTCCAGACATCCAGAGATGGAGAAGGTTATCCTGAAACTTCCTATGATCAACTGACTTTGTAAAACTCCAAATACCACAAAACATAAAACTGTTGAATAAAAGAGTAATATTTTATTTAAATTTGATCCTCAATCGAGTACAGTTATTTGGGATTGGAAATTTAAATAAATACTTTGATCTAGGAAAGGTAAATGTGTAATAAAAGAAGGGGTGAAAATTAATGGTTTTTCTTGCTTTTAGAAAATTACCTTCAAACCAAAATACAATTACAAATTTGTTTTTTGGCATTTGTTATGCAAACAAAAAAATACAATAGGCTAAGATCATATTTAGCCAGTTTCCATAAATGTCATAACTTCTAATAACTAACCAATTATATAAAATATTTCAATATGAGCAACCTCTCACAAATAAAGTAAAACAATGGAGACATTTTTAAAAAAACTTTTAAGAAAGAAAACTGTAAAGAAAGTTTAAATTCTTTCACAACTTTAGAGATTCAAGCAACTTCTTTGGAATATGAAATAATAGAAGTACAGCAAACACAATTAAACCCTTTGTCATTCACAAAGACAAGAGTAACTCCTGTTTTATCCACTTTAACTTTTTCAAAGCATGGATATACTGTCTGAAGAAGGACCTCAAGGCCTACCTTTCAGACCATCCTGGTGTTTCAAAACCACTGTTTATTAGCTCCTCTTTATAAACAATAAATGCCTAATCATCCAAAACTTAATTAACTGGCATCACTAATGATAAAGACGTGTTCTGACTTGGCAAGATTGCTGCTAGAGTTAAGTAAGTAAGTAACACGTGTGGGGCGATGAGTAAAATTGCAGCAATAGCTATAGGGGATATTGCCCCTTTGTTACGCTCAGTCACGCTGCTCATACCTCCACCCCTCCCACTTGTCACGATACTTATTAATTATTAATTAATTAATAAGTTTGAAAAAGGCTACACAGCTAGCTGAAATATTACTTTATTTTTGCGTGTTTTAAGTGTTCTATTCAACTCATCATTCTTTCACAAGGTGATTTAGCTGTGTCCTAGCTCTTTCCTGCTCTTTCCATGCTGCAGCTACATCCCAGTCGTTACCTGGTGGATAGCGGGCGTGAGCTCGAAGCAGTTGTTGAAGAGGCTGACCCTGGCGAAGACATAGAGCCCGAGTCTGGCGCGGGACATCGCCACCACCAGCCTGCGGACGTCCCGCAAGTGACCCACGGCCTTGGTCCTCACCAGACTCAGCAGTATGTAGTCGTTCTGCTGGCCTTGGTATTTGTCCACTGTTGTCACCTATTGAAACATAAGATACCATCAGAGCCAGTTGTTAAAGAGGCTGACCCTAGAAAAGACGTAGAGTCCAAGCCTGGCGCGGGACATCGCCACCACCAGCCTGCGGACGTCCCGCAAGTGACCCACGGCCTTGGTCCTCACCAGACTCAGCAATATTTAGTCGTTCTGCTGGCCTTGGTATTTGTCTACTGTTGTCACCTATTGAAACATAAGATACCATCAGAGCCAGTTGTTGAAGAGGCTGACCCTGGCGAAGACATAGAGCCCAAGCCTGGCGCGGGACATCGTCACCATCAGCCTGCGGACGTCCCGCAAGTGACCCACGGCCTTGGTCCTCACCAGACTCAGCAATATTTAGTCGTTCTGCTGGCCTTGGTATTTGTCTACTGTTGTCACCTATTGAAACATAAGATACCATCAGAGCCATTTGCCGCCACTATGTATAAACGTTTTTGCCTTTAGTGTAAAATTAAAGTGCCAAAAAATCCACATGGTATAAAAACATAATTTCCAGTAGTGTTAAGTTCTCATAGTTTTTAGCTATCTGCAACTGGGATTTGGTAAATTTGTATGTAACTAAAATAACACTTGAATAAGAAAAACTATTTGTGAAACAATATACAATGAAAATACTTTAATCCACAATTGTGTATAGAAATGTTCAGAATAATGATTTTTGCTATTCATTTTGTTACATTTCCAGTTGTAATCCATTGAATAAAAACAAAATTAATATCTCGAGAACTATTTAAGCAACAGAAACTAAATTTTTCACGTACGTTAAATAACCAAAGAAGCAAATAATACAAAATTATTATTAAGTTGTCTTAAATATTTTCAAAATAGTGCCTGTTTTAATATTTTAAAGCCAAATAACAAATAAACCATCAATTCTATAAACAAATTACAAGATAAAAAAAGATAAACATTCTAATTACAAATCTAATGACACTTTATTCAACGCAATCCGTTAACGCATCAGCGAGAAAATGCACTTTTAAGGTTTGCTTGTACAAATCGGGGACACGAAGCAGAGCATTTGGCCGCTCATTGTTGTCCCCGAGTTGTGCAAGCAAACCTTAAAAGTGCACTTTCTTGCTGATGTGTTGAATAAAGTGTCATTAGATTTGTTATAAGAATATTTATCTTTTTTGTATCTTGTAAATTTTTAATAAAATTAATGGTTTGTTTGTTATTTGGCTTTAAAATATTAAAACAGGCGCCATTTTGAAAATATTTAAGACAACTTAATAATAATTTTTTATTATTTGCTTCAACAATACGAACAATTTTTCGATCTATGTTTATATCAAACTTTTTATTCAAATTGATCAGTACTATCTCAGCCTCCGAAGTTTGTAATGACCCTTTCTGAACACCCTCTATATCTAACTGATTTATGAGGACAACATTTTGCTACTGGCCTGTTATGATATCATGATTACTTTAAAAATAGTGTTTATTCACAAACTTGCCTTGTGAATACATTCAGTAAAAAAATACTAATAATTCATCAAATAATGCCCATTGTACTTTCACATAAACAATGTAAAGAATTTACCTTGTGAGGTCTGCCAATGAGTGGGTTGCTGGCACAGCGAATGTTGATGACGTCCCGTATCAAGTGTTTCTGCCCGTTGTACGTGGTGAGGATGGAAATCTTCTCAGCAGGGTAACCCAGAAGCCGCATGTACATGAACACAGCTACGCAGTATTCCGCTTCCGCTAGATTCTGTTTAAATTTAAAATAGACAGATTACAGGGATAATAATGAGAACAAATTAATTAAAACATTTTACAATATTTCTAAAATTATTGGAGCATTACCCAGGTATGACTTTTATACTTGTATTGATAGCAAACACACGTTATCACAAGGCATTAATAAAGATAGATTAGTACAGGAAAGAGAAGACATAGTTTTTGAAGAATTTGTAGATTTACCACAGTGTACCATAGTACGTCTTCAAATCAAAATTGCCTTTATTCGTAGAAAAATAGTAATCTACATCAAAATATTAGGGATGGACAAGACCAGAAATTTTAAATTTGGAATGGGATTATTTCCTGAAACAGTGGTGATACGCGGTTTGGTGGTCTGTTATAGCTGATTGCAGAAAGATCATCATTTAAGGCTAAGATTACACAGTGCAAATGCTATTTACGGAAGATATTATGGGATGAGATCATCATTTATAGCTGATATTAAGCAGCTCTTTCATTTGTTGCCGATATCACATGGTCCGGTCGTCTTTCACAGCGGATTTCAGTGCGATCTTCATTAATATTTATTTAGTGTGGTGTGAAATTGTACAGCCGAAGGTATGAAATGGTGAAGAGGTACGATTGTCATTTACTGCCAATATCAGGCGTTTCGTGCACCAATTACGGCTGATTCCACAAAGTTTGGATGTCTATTACGGTGATGTTGCATGGTCCAGTCATCATTTACGGTGAATAGTGGCGCAATCATGATTAACATCATTAACTCGTTAAGAGTGATCCGACTGTCATTAATCATTTACAGCTGATATGATATCATGTGGTGCAGTCGTCAATTATGGTCAATGTTATGAGATCTGGCTGTCCGATAAGATAGAATTGAAACCGAGAATTATCAAGCGGTTCTCGAATTTGGTGTTTCCCCAAAAACTATAAAAAACCGAGAACTGGAACTGAACAATTCATATAAGCAATACTTTTTAAGTTGTAAGTTTAAAATCCTTTTACTATATGCAGTTTTTTTTCATGAAAAAGATATTATCGAGTATTATAAATGTACTAAAGTACTTGTTGTACAAGTGATTTATTTCAAGTGATCAAATTACACATTTATAGTTGCGTATAGTGATGGTTTTTTCAGTGACTAATAATTCATTATTAAATTATTTTTATATATTTTTTGCAGATTTTGAAACATAGAGATCTAGATTTCAGAATTTCCCAAATTTTGGGAGGTATTAATAAATTCTATCGAGTCCCGACCACAAAATCCAAGCTTGCCTATTCCTCCCTTAATGGCAGTGACACCATCATGATTTTGTGCCAACTATTTTTATCTTAACACTTAGATTGTAGTGGAATCGCTTTGTAAGTACCTGATAAAAGTAAGGACTAGGCTCAGACTCCCCGACGCCATTGAAGTCCTCGACATTGATGAGCTGGAAGTCGTAGGCAAAGCCTGCATTGGCCACTCGGTACATGGGCCAGTTCTCCACATGCGACAGATTACCCAGCTTCTTGTACCGCCAATTGTACAGGTTACATATACTGCACAAACAGGCCATATGTTAGGACGAACCCTAACCTCATTGCCAAATATTTCACTACATTTTAAATTAAGTAAGAATTATAGAAATATATAGAATTATGTGTTGGTGAGATTCATTGTGACAAGTTAGCTGAGATGTATAAAAGCTGTTCAGAAAGTTAAGATCCACTGGTGGATAGTGAAGGACTGGAGGAATGGCATGTTGGAAGTTAAATACAACTACTCCAGTAAATATTATATTAGCATATGACAATGCTAATCATATGTTTATATTTACTATGAAAGGTTTTAAGTTTAAATAAAAATGGCTTCATTGTTTTATCTTGAGTATGTTTTGTATTAATAAAAAAATAGAACCACTGCACTGCTTTTAATAATTTCTTTAGGTTGATGTGCCCAGATAATGTAATTTCTATTTTTTTGTGATTTTGTTTTTTTGTTTAATGTCTGATTAAAATGACAACGTTAACAAATCTTCCCCAACTAACTGATTCAAATTTTTCAAACTGGAAATTCAGATAGGAATGTATTCTTGATGAAAAAGGTGTCAAGGAAGTCACACAAAAGGAATACACCACTGAAGATTTAGATAAACTTCCAGAAAAACAGAAGAAAGAAACTTTGGCACAAGATGCAAAAGCTAGGTCAATAATTGTACAATGTATCACGGATCGACATTTGGAGTACATAAAAGATGCCAAGACTGCACATGAGATGTTAAAAGCACTTAGGAACGTCTTTGAACGTAGGAGCACCTTATCAAGATTGTATATAAGAAGACAGCTCTTAACGCTCCAATGTGATGCAAATACAAATCTGCAGGACCATTTCATGAAGTTTGATGCACTGATTAGAGACCTCGAATCTACTGGTACAAATCTGGATGAAGATGACAAGGTATGTCATTTACTGTTGACTATTCCTAAGAAATATGATACAGTAATTACAGTCTTAGAAACGACTACCTCCACACTAACACTTGATTTTGTAAAAAGTAAATTGCTTGATGTTGAATTAAAACTAAATAATTCTCAAAACTATTCTAAACCGCAGGTAGAATGTTCTTTCAATATCAACTCGGGGAAAAGTAATGCAAACAAATGTTTTAAGTGTGGTAGCTTTGATCATTACCAAAATAAGTGTCCAAAAGGTTATCACAAAACTGAGGGGTCTAATAATCAACAAAATAGATATCAAAATCATTCTGGGGGGAGATCAAGAAGTAATTTTCGTGGTAAAAGGTGGAATAATCGCAGTAATCACAATGCTAATGTAGCTGAGCAAGACTCGGACGCTAGTATTTCATTCACAAATTTCACTGCTTATTCAACTAAAGTTGAAAATTTTCAAGAAGAAGGTAAAGTTAATTTTATTGTTGATTCTGGAGCAACTAATAATCTGGTTTGTTCCTCAATGGAGAAATATATGAGAGATGTCGCGGATATCATACCAATACAGTTAAAAGTAGCTAATGGACAAACTATGGAAGCCAAAAGACAGGGAAAACTGGTTGTGTATTGTAATCAAGGGATTAACAAAGTACCAAAACAAATCAGTATTGAAGCACTAATTGTAGATGGATTACCATTTAATTTGTTCTCTGTTCAAAAAATCAATAAAGCAGGTTTCAGTGTAACATTTGATCATGGTTGTGCTCAAGTAACAAAGAGAAACAACCTACTTTTCAAGTGCAATCTTGAAAATAATCTTTTTGTCGCAAGATTTAGCTTAGGGAAACCAAATGCGAGCACTGGCTTATCGTTGTCTTCTGATGAAGATCTATGGCATCTACGTCTTGGTCACCTTAATAGAAGAGGGTTACAATTACTTCGTCTGCCATATTCAAAGACTCCTTGTGACTCCTGCAAGAAAGGTAAAGCAACCAGAAAATGTTTTTAAAAACGCACAGGGACCTCGTTCAACACGTATCGGGGAACTTGTTCACACTGATGTCTGGGGACCTGTAGATGTTCCAACTCTAAACGGTGAGCGATATTATGTAACAATTACAGATGATTTTTCTCATTTTTCACATGTATATATTCTTAAACATAAGTCTGAAGCTGAAAATAAACTGATTCAATATGTAGAGCAACTGAAATCACAGAACATTAGAGTAGCTAGATTAAGATCAGATAAAGGAGGAGAGTTCACATCAAATAACTTTAAATCTTTTTGTGCAAACAATGGTATTCAGTTAGAGTATACTGCTAGTTATACACCTCAACAAAATGGTGTCGCTGAAAGGCTGAACAGAACAATCCTTGATAAAGTAAGATCTATGTTTGTGGATACTAACTTGCCTAAATATCTGTGGGGAGAAGCAGTCTGTTGTGTGATATATCAGTTAAACAGATCACCATCACGTGCTCTTAATGGGAGAGTACCTGCCCATATTTACTTTGGTAAATCAAATGGAACTTTAGACAAATTGAGAGTTTTTGGATCTAAAGTTTGGGTATACAATCTTCCAAAGAAAGGTAAGCTTGAACCAAGGGCAACAGAAATGCGGATGGTTGGGTATGGTGGTCCTGGTTACCGTTTATGGAATCCAGTAAACAACAAAATTGTAGTGTCTCGTGATGTCAAATTTAACGAAAATGATTACAGACACCAAACTGTTTCAAAAGTAACAGAATCAAAAGTTGTCCCACAGCTTAGTAATGAAAATGAAGAACCAGACAGTTCTGATGAAATTCAAGAACAAACTCAATTACATGGAAATCAATATGATGAACCCCATGAGGAGCAGAATCATCAAAGGAGTAAAAGGAAAACAACGTTTCCAAAAAAGTATGAGGATTACGATATCTATAGTGCTTATTATTGTTTAATCTCAACCGAAAATGATCCTTCAACTTATAAAGAAGCTATAGAATCTGGTAGTGAGTGGCAAAAAGCTATTCAAAATGAACTGGATAGTCATAACAAATTTCAAACTTGGTCAGTAGCAGATTTACCTGAAGGAAAAGTTGCAATAGACACTAAATGGGTTTTCAGGACCAAGCAGGATAATGTTAAAAAAGCCAGATTAGTAGCAAAAGGATTTCAAGAACAGTGTAGTTCTAATGTCTATGCTCCTGTTGCTAAAATGACTACTGTTCGAATGACAATTTCTCATGCACTTCAGAATGATTGGGAACTTAGACATTTAGATGTTCCCACTGCTTTCTTAAATGGTAGATTGGAAGAGGATGTTTTCATTAAAATACCTCAGGGAGTAACCGCGCCAAAAGGAAAAGTTTTAAAGCTCAATAGAGCTTTGTACGGACTAAAGGAATCGCCTCGTTGCTGGAACAATTGTTTCAATGAATTCATTCAAAAGAACGGATTGAAACGCTCAATGCATGATGTGTGTTTATACATAGGAGAAGATGTCTGGTTAACACTATTCGTTGATGATTGTCTTTTAACAGGAAAACAAGAGAAAATTGAAGAGTTGGCGAGTAAATTAAAAAGTGAATTTAATGTAAAAGATTTAGGCAGTATAGGAACATTCCTCAGAACTGAAGTATCAAGAAGTGGTGACACAATATCTCTAAGCCAAACTAAAATGATTGACAAAGTACTACAGAAGTTCAATATGATTGATTGTAAAGGAAAAGAAACTCCAATGGAAGTAAACTTTCAAGTTAATCTCGATGAAGATATTATAACCAATGTTCCATATCGTGAGCTAATTGGAAGTCTAAACTACTTAGCAATGATTTCAAGACCTGACATTTCATTTGCAACATCGTTTCTTGGAGGATTTCTCGACAGACCAACACAGACTACATGGAAAGCTGCAAAAAGGATTTTGCAATACATAAGTAATACCAAACATTTAACACTGAAATTCAAGAAAAGTCAAAACGAAGAATGTGTTGAGGGTTATGCTGATGCAGATTGGGGAAATGATATTTCTAACAGAAAAAGCATAACTGGCATTGCAATTTATCATTTTGGTAACCTAGTGTCTTGGACTTCAAAGAAACAACAAGTTGTTGCTTTGTCGACTGCCGAAGCTGAATATTTGGCTGCAGCACACTGTGCAACCGAAATTATGTTTGTCAGCGGATTGGCTAATGACTTTAAACAAGCAGAAACAACTCCAGTCTTAAATGTCGACAACCAGAGTGCAATTGCAATGATGAAAAACTATGAGAACACCAAGAGATCCAAACATATTGACATTAAAGCTCATTTCATCAAAGATATTGTCGCTAAGGGCATTGTGAAAGTTCTATATGTATCTTCAGATAAGAACGTAGCAGACATTTTTACCAAGTCGTTGTGTAAAGAGAAGTTTGTTAAATTCTCAAGAGCCTTAAGTTTGTTGTAATTTTGTGATGAGCAATTTTAAGTTTTATTATTCAATAACGGACTTAAAATTGAACGGGGGTGTTGGAAGTTAAATACAACTACTCCAGTAAATATTATATTAGCATATGACAATGCTAATCATATGTTTATATTTACTATGAAAGGTTTTAAGTTTAAATAAAAATGGCTTCATTGTTTTATCTTGAGTATGTTTTGTATTAATACAAAAATAGAACCACTGCACTGCTTTTAATAATTTCTTTATGGCATGCTCTTGGCGGCATTGGGTGGTGTGGCAGAGTAGACATCTGTAAGCAGGCCACGAAGGTCAATCAAACGCTTTCGCATACTCCAAATTATTAATGGCCAATGACTACCCTGTTGACTACAGTGCATTCAGTTATTCATTATTATTCATTTATTTTGTTATGAAACCTGCAGAGATCCATTGAGATTCAATTCTGTTAATAGAAAAAAAAAACATTCTGAGTGACATGCAGTTTGTTTCGAAAAGGCACACTAATGTTTATGATGAAGAGAAAAGTGGCCGGCCGTCACTGGTAACCGACGAGCTTGTAGGTAAAATCAATGAAAGAGTTAGAGGGAATAGAAAGTTTACCATTCATTACAGATCTGTCAAGAGTTTTTACCTCAGATTTTGCGATCTCTCCTGTATAACACTGTGACACAACAACTTGAGTACCACAAATATTTCACTCGGTGGGTTCCAAAAACTTCTTACCGACACCCACAAAATGAACAGACTCGGAGCTGCCCTAACATTTCTTGAGCGATACAATGAAGAAAGAGATTAACTTCAGAATTAAATAGTGATGGGCGACAAAACATGGGTGTTCTATATGAGTGTTAAACAGAAAAACAATTGGGGGACTGGGGTCTTATTGTGTCGCTGCAAAAAGCAATCAAATGCCACCAAACATCTTGAAAAAAAAACTCATGGTAACTTTTTTTGGGACAGAAAAGAGGACATTTTAATAGAATTTCTGGAAGGGGGCATCACAATTAATGTAACAATGTGAAACTCTAAAGAAACTGAGGCCAGCGATCCAGAACAAAAGGCAAGGAATGTTGATTACTCACACTGTTTACATTCAAGAAAATGCACGACTTCACACTGCAGAAAGAACTTGTGATCTTCTGGACGGTTTTAATTGGGATGTTTTTGACCCCTACAGTCATGAATTAGCTCCAAATGATATCTACTTGTTCACCAGCCAACTCTCTTAGTAAAAAGAATGATGAGTAGAGAAAACACATAACGTACACCCATTAATAAGTAATATTTTTATAACTGAGCATCTTTTTTAAACTTAGAGAATGGTAGTATAACGGGGCAATGGCACCTGTTTAATCAAGAATAAAGTTTTTAAAAAGGCTTCATAAATAGCAGAAATATTAATAAATGTGTTAAATCTGTTCATCATTACTTTTACTGGATGCATGGTTCACACTTTTATTTGGTTAATGATTTCCCTGACCAATAAAGTTGATTTTCTCTGACACTTGACTTTGAATGTGTACTTTACTTATATTTATAGTAGGTACAATAAAGTTGATTTTCTCTGACACTTGACTTTGAATGTGTACTTTACTTATATTTATAGTAGGTAATATTTTACATAATTATTTTATTATCAGGCTCCATCTTACCCTTAGTTGCCCGACGCTCTCTTGTTAATTTTAATGTTTACAGTTTGTTGCTATCCAATACATTTTTTGCCTTACCAGTTATGGTTCACTTCCTTTGTTGCACCATAAAACTGAGTTGGCAAAAACTGAATAAGTTTTGATTTTTACACAGAATTGCTTTGTGTTTACGATTAGCCTAAATTTCCTACTTTCCCTGATTTTCGAGAAAGTGTGAAGCATGTAGATGAGTTAGTTGTATCCTTTAAGCCGGGTTTACACGATGCCAGTCGGTGAGACAGTTGTCTTGGCCAACTGTCATCACGTGATTGCAGGATTGTCGGAGGCCAGTCAAGTTGAACGTGAACCTGTTTACACAGGGCCAACTATTGCCATGGCAGTAGACAGCGAAACATGGCTGAGTGCTCGTCGTCTATCGTGTCCCGCGAGGACTTAAAACTAATGTTTAATGCTCTGTGCCGGGAATTTATTAGTGTGTCTTGCAACGTGCTAGAAGAAGAGTTAAACAAGAAGAGGGAGTTGACAAGGAGATGGCTTTTAAAAAGAGACAGTCACGGTGCGTCATCTCAATTGATAAGGGAACTGCGTATGGAAGATCCGTTGGAATATAAAGCGTGTTTAAGGATGAGTCCTGAGAGTTTTGATGAACTTTTACAGATGGTTGAAAGTAAAATATCCAAAGAGGATACTTTAATGAGAAAAGCATTGTCCCCCAAGCTAAAATTGGAAGTGACGCTTTCATTCTTTGCTACAGGAAATAGCTACAGGAGCCTACAGCATTTTTTCCGAGCATCAAAACCGGCAATATCAAACTTCATTCCTGAAGTGTGTGAAGCCTTGTGAAGACTTGATTTTTGCTTTAACCTCAGCTACACCGAATCCTTGGACGTTTGAGTTTTCAGCAATTGCAGCGAGTGCTGTTTCGCGAGCGTTTTTATCCTTGTACAAGTTGTCTCGCTGGTCCCACAGACACCTGTGTTCTTTGTAAAGTTCAACGAATTTTAAATTCATTTTGTCACTCCACTTTGGTGCCATTTTTGCTAACGAATAACCAAACGTAAACAACACAACACACCTGTCTGCTTCGACAGACACAAGGGAACTAGGGAACTGACAAAAAACAAGACAGCGCTACTGCCCTACACCGTTCACACGGCGCCAACTGTCTCGACAACTACATTTTCGAGTGGTGGGGGGCCTCACTGGGCGCAGCTCGTTGTCCTCAGTCAACTCCCGGAGACAACTGAATTTCAGGGCAATTGTGAGGGCAGTTGGCAAGGCAATTGGCCTGAAGTGTTTACACAAAGCCAATAATTTCATGCCAGTCGGTTGTCTTCTGACAATTGTCTCACCTACTGGCATCGTGTAAACCCGGCTTTATTTTTTGTCCTTTGTTGAAATGTGAAATGATTGTTTATCATCAGTAGTGGGTCGTTACCTCGGCCTGGCTCTGCCCTGGGCATCCAGGTCGACCGTGGGCACTCCCAGCCTCACTATCCTGGTGAACAGTGACTGCTCCATGTTGCTGTACTTCTGAAAAGCCATGTTCTTGATGACGGGCGGCAGCTGGTGGTGGTCCCCGATCATGATCCACCGCTTGAGTCTGCTGAAGCCGTCCTGGGGGTTCTGCAGCAGCAGCGGGATGAACGTCTCTATCTCCAGGATCTGCGCCGCCTCCTCCATCAGGATGTTGTCGTACTTGAATCCTGCGCACGATAGAGTTGATTATTATCTCTCTTAATGTGGCAGTTATAGCTGAGTGGATGGAGTACTGACCTACCACCCAGAAGACCCAGGTTCACTTCCCGGTGAAATCCAAAATGACTTTTGAAACTAGACTGCCACCGTGTGGAATAGCATTTTACTAACACTGTTAAAGGACAAGGGTCCAAATGTAGCATTAGCGTTAGGATAGCTTTAGACTTAACGAGGCCCACAAAAGCTCTCTGTTGTTCAAAGATATGTTAATATTGTACTTAGACTGCTCCTCAACTGAATTAACATTTCTACTTTGTGTTCATACAGATTATAAGTAGAATTTTATCCTACTTATGCTTATTTTTGTTAGAGAACAATGGTCTAAACCTAGCGTTAGCATTACGCTAGCGAAGCTCCCAATGTCGTTTAATATTACTGAATTTAAAATGTTGTTTTGTGTTCTCACAGCTTACTGTTTAATAGTAATAGTAATTTTAATAGTATTCATGGTACTTATGCATTATACCGACCACCAACTTTTAGGATAATTTTCTAGTGGGACAAACCGAACAAACTATGTAGATCAAATGTAGAGACGTGTTATTAAAACCTACAACTTATATACACTTAGGATGACTCTTACATTTCTGAAATTCCCAGAAGACAGCAGTATTGGTGGCTCCTGCCCTTAAAACAGCGCGCTGTGGTGCAGTGGTTAGGTTAGGTTAATTTATCAGGTATTTGATGATTCAAAAAAATAATTTAACATGATCTCAAACAACCGCCGCAGTGAGCTGTATAAATAGGTTGTACACATAAAATAATATATTTTTATTTAGATTACTTGCATACTTGTTGTTACCATCCGTAGGCTCCGGTTGTGGAACTTTGGATAGGTCAGCAAGTGCCACATGTGGCATCTTTGCGGCCAACAGGAGTTGGCAGGGTAGATTAAGGTAGGTTATTTGAGGTTAGGTTAAAAAATGGCAATTTCTCGTGCAGTTTGTCAAATGGTCTGTAAGGCTACTCAGTTTGAAAAAAAAAAAAACAGCGTTTAATAAGGTAGGTTTTAAGAACTGATTTAATGTTTAACGACTATTTCTGTTACAAACTTTGGAAGAGAGTGATAGAATTTTAAACCTTGGTACATTGGTTTTCTTCCAAAGATGCCTCGATTATGAGATTCTGCAAATTGTGCTTTAAACCTAGTATTTATAATTATGGTTTCTTCTTTCATGGTCCAGCAGTTTTTGATTTCTTACAGAAAGGACGAGCTCAAACAAATACAAGCTTGGAACAGTCATTACTCCTAATTCCTTGAATAAGTCAGAGCAGTGGGCCCCGGGTAGTAATTTAAAAATAGTCCTAATGGCCTTTTTGCAGAACAAAAATTCTATCTAAATGAGTTTTCAGCCCACCCCAGAGTGCTATTGAATAAACTATGTAGGATTCTATTAAACTAAAATAAACAGTTTTTGAAAGATTGATAGCTGGTTTTGTCTGAGTTCACCTTGAGCAAGTTGTTAGAAAAAAATTGAGCCAATTGGCTCAGTTTATGAAACGTCTCGATTTCCAGTTGTTGAATATTTTTGTTTTTGGTGAAAAGAGTGGTGTCGTCAGCAAAGATAAAGAGGTTCTCCTCAGGTACCAACCCCGCCACGTTGTTAATGTAAATCAGAAACAACACTGGCCCGAGGATCAATACCTGAGGAACTCCTCTTCTATGAGCTTCCTTTCAGATTGAAATTTTTTTATTTTCTATTTTGATTTGTGTTGGATCTCTAAAAATTGATGGCGTTCTGATTATTTTTCCCCTGACCTTTACCAAGTGAGGGACAGAGGAGCGGTTTTGCCACGCGTCATATGATAAATTCTGCCAACAGTAGAGTACTCTACACAACTACAGTAACCTGACCTATCACGACCACCTCAGCGCGCCGTTACAGGGAGTGGTCGGTATAACGCATAAGTACCGTATTCATATAGGACAGTTACTTTTCTAGTGTTTTTACAATCTAAGGACTACTTATTTTTAAACTCACCCAAATCCACCAGCTCTTTTCGCTTCAGTGCAGCATGAGTACAAGTCATAGCTATAACCTTTGCTTCTTTCACAAGCAAATATTTGGAACGGTCAAGTCCACTGCGAAGTAACTCAAATGCTCGAAACTCTTCCAACTGTGTAAATACTTTCTCTATATACCTAGGAGATCCAAAATTAAATTAAAACCAAACAAATTTGAATACTACCTTATTTGATATGCAAGCAGGTTTTTGGTTCAAATCTTCTACTGATTTCTGTGCTTGCCAAATATAAAACTCCCCCATTATAGCCAATTTATTTTGAAACTATCGTCAATCAATATTAATTCTTGGTAACCTTAATTTATATTCTTTAACCCATTGCGGGCGAAAGACGCCACGTAGGCGTCCACGCGGTGATTGGACTGGAGGCCGAACGACGCAACCCCTGCGTCCAAAGTTCTGTGTTTACCAATGTTAGTACTGTTTCTAGTCACTGCCACCAGAGTGTGTCATTATGTGTTTCTCGGTTTAGCCAATAGATTGCGCGTGGATGTATACTACATAGTTTGTTATTTTCCGCCAATTCCAATAGACTGTGCGCTAATTCGTACTCGGTACTGCTGTCAGTAATATATAAATAACTTCGGCCGCTAGGGGCCGCGTGGCTCGGGTTTTCGCCGCCCGCAATGGGTTAAGATGTGTAATGATGTAAATTTTATAAGAGAGATAAAATCTCTTAGTATGTTTTTTTGGTATAGTTTAAATGCTTTCAGATTACCAACTAAGGGTAGGCAGAAAATACACATGACAAAATTACCCCCCCCCCCTTACACACAAAAATGTGTTACATTGATTTTAATAATAAAATTACAATGACCACAGCTAAAACACTAATCGTTAATAATACTATGAACTGACTCATAATAAATGTAAATAAATGGCATCAGGAAACTGACACATACTTTCTCCCTTTTAGCCCAACTTTAATGGAAAATTACTTTTTATTTACTAAATATAGAATACAAAGCACGGTCGAGTACAGAAAATGTTGTAAACAAGTTGTTTTCAAAAATATCCACCCAAATCCCTGTTTAGGAGGCACTACAGAATCCATCGCTACACACGTGGATTTAAGAGGGGAAATGCCCTCTATTCCCCCCCTAGGGTTATTAAGGGGCAACATATTTTGAATTTACTCTGTTGGTCAATGCTAACTTGACAAGCATATCAAGTTTGAACGAAATTGATCAACAAATAAGAGAGAAATAGTAATTTTTGTATTCCCCATAAGAATAACATTGGACAACGTACTGCGTTTACCGCAAAATGAAAATTTAAAATTTCTTCGCAACCAGAAATCATAGAATAGTCATTCAAAATACTAAATTATTTAGTTTTTGAGCTCTTTTTAATGGTGAATAGTAATATTTTTTATATTTTTTTAATGAAAAATAAAAAACTGAATTTTTGATATTTTAAGTCCTGTAATTTCTGAACCCGATTTTACAGAAATGCGGGTGGTGTCATTTTGTTGGCAACATAAAGCTCTACAACCGACTAAAGTTTAATTAAAATCGTTGGAGCCGTTTTTGAGAAATTTTGATTTTTCATGTTTTTTGACGGTTTTTGGGGGATAATTACCCTTAAAAATCAATAAAATGGAAAAACGCCTGGAGATATCGTGGATTAGTACCTACATACCAAATTTCATAAAAATCCGACCATTGGTTAGGGCTCTAGCTCTGTACACATCCATACAGACAGACAGACACACAGACATCACGTAAAAATCAATTTTTTGGATTCAGGGAGCACCAAAACGAATATTTCCACTAACAGCTCGAATTCGAAAATTTTGACGAAAACAATACTTTCTCCATATACTATGTATAAGGGGAGAAAGTAAAAAAACAAGTGTGCCTTAGGAAAATGAATGGTTAAAAACTGAGAACAGTTCTGAACAATATTTTTTATGATTCTAGCTAAGACCATTCGCCAATAAAATAACAAAGTAAGAAAGGTACCTTACCTAAAACAACCTTCAGCAATTTCCATGTCTTCTTCATAACTACGGCCTTTGAAGAGTGGTTTGGGGGCATTGTCAAAGAACTTGTGGAAGGGAAACTCATCACTGATCAGTTTGATAGGCACTATCTGCAATTTATAAAGGAATGTTAAGAAAAATATCACTACAAATATTATAAAAAATTGGGACACAAGATGATTTAAACACTAACTGTACATTTGAATGCAACAAATGGTGAACTGATTAATCTGTTTTGTGAGTGTATAAATTTCCTTACAACAAATATACCCCTCCAAGTCATATGATATGATACAGCTTTCTTATTTAAGTAATACTTACGTTACTAATTTGTACCTTAAAAATTTGAGCACCAAGTGCCCATATTATCAGCATCTGTACCTGCTACCTAAAACATGGTATTAATTATGGTATAAGCAATCATACTGTTACAATCACTGTATAATATCTGAATCCAACATGTAGTGTAAGCTGGCAGACAAAAACAGAACTATCATGTCTAGCATGTCCACCGGAAGCATTTTTTTTTAATAATTTAAAATGTTCAGGTGTCCAAAGTATTAAAAAATAACAAAAAAACACAGACTCAACTGCTTCATTCATTAGCATTGGATATAAAGTGTTAAATAGTTTACCTATCTGGCTGACTTTAGCAAGGCAATGAAGTATAGATAATAGGAATTCTTCTAGAATTACAGTAAGGCGGACCAATCACGATATATTTCACATTTCTACTGGCCTCTCCCAAGACACCAATGTTAACTGTTAAATCCTACTCCCCTCAACAGATATAATCTGAAATCATAAATTCATAACTCATACAATAAATCTACCGACTGCAGTCAGATAATCTGAAATCATAAATTCATAACTCATACAATAAATCTACCGACTGCAGTCAGCAGAATGATGATACCACAAACAGTTGTTATATAAGATATTACTAACATTGAATATTTTGAAATTTTATAAAACCAATATTATTTGTGATAACAAAATCTTACTAACTGAATCAGTAGGTATTTTTTATTACTAAAATACGTTATAAATCAATGATTTAAGATAATTCTTTGAAGACGCACAGGTTTATCAGATTAAAATTGGTCTTACGGGAGAGGTAGATAGAAACACAAAAGCTTTTGTGATTGGAGCCCATTCTTAATGACACACAATTCTTAGTGCCTATCATGGATCATTGTTTTGCCACTGAAGGAATTACTGAACTGTATGGGGTTTTATCAGATGCGTGAGAATACAAAAAAAATTATGAGTCAAGTAAGTTAGTGAAACTTCTACAGTGGTTAGGAGGAAATTGGAGGATCGGTGTAAGCTGACGACAATAAACCAACCTTTTTGTTCTGTGGTCGCACAGTGGCCAGGAAGATCTCCCATCGCGCCAGAACCTGATACAGGAAGAAGTGGCCCGCAGTCTCGCAAGTGTAAGCCACGTCCCCCGCTACTTCTAGACTCTCCTGCAGCCTCTGCACCTCAGTGAGCAGGTCCAGGCGCTTGGCCAACACGTAGTTCACACGTCCGTACCTGCACACAACACACAGTTCATACGTCCGTACCTGCACACAACACACAGTTCACACGTTCGTACCTACACACAACACACAGTTCACACGTTGGTACCTGCACACAACACACAGTTCATACGTCCGTACCTGCACACAACACACAGTTCACACGTCCGTACCTGCACACAACACACAGTTCATATGTCCGTACCTGCACACAACACACAGTTCATACGTCCATACCTGCACACACTACACAGTTCACACGTCCGTATCTGCACACAACACACAGTTCATACGTTCATACCTGCACACACTACACAGTTCACACGTCCGTATCTGCACACAACACACAGTTCATACGTCCGTACCAGCACACACTACACAGTTCACACGTCCGTATCTGCACACAACACACAGTTCATACGTCCATACCTGAACACACTACACAGTTCACACGTCCGTACCTACACACAACACACAGTTCATACGTCCATACCTGCACACACTACACAGTTCACACGTCCGTATCTACACACAACACACAGTTCACACATCCATACTTGCACACACTACACAGTTCACACGTCCGTACCTGCACACAACACACAGTTCACACGTCCGTACCTGCACACAACACACAGTTCACACGTCCGTACCTGCACACAACACACAGTTCACACGTCCGTATCTGCACACAACACACAGTTCACACGTCCGTACCTGCACACAACACACAGTTCACACATCCGTACCTACACACAACACACGACACACACATGTTGTACTCCAGGTAAATGATTGGCTCAACCAGCATGTTAAAGCAGGTAAAACATTGCGACTTCCGAATCTTCTGAGTGTCCTGCTTTCAAAACGTAAAAACTAACCAACAACTGTGAATGATTGGTTGATCCGTTGATATGAGATTGATATTAGTTTTGGACTTTTTCCAGTTTCTAAACCAAGCAATATCATGTTTGTAGCCCTGATCAGCTGTTCAAAACTGCAGATACAAAACTGCAAAACTGCAATTATAGATATTATATACCATATTTTGTAATAATAAACCAATTTTTTCTTACTCTGTGGAAATTTTCTCCAAGACTATACAGATTCAAACTGACTTGCCCGAAGAACAACTTTAAGTCTAATGTCAGTTACAGCATTGTTCGTTGAAATGTTTCCTTAAAATCACTAATAACTCAGTTAAACAAGACAGAAAAGGGGTAATCTTTTAAAATAACAATAATAATTATATAGAGTATATGAATAGTTTTTTGTAAGTTAAAGCCAACTACTATAATCACTATCCCAAATAAACAGTTTTATTTTATTTCTGTAAAAATTTCACTCTTGTCAGTTAGATTATTCGGCGGAGCCATTCCACTGGTTTGAATAGATTGTACTGCTTCACCTTGGTTTTTGCCACTTAGTAGGTAAAATGCCGGTTGATTTTAATTTTGTTTACTCGTGTGACACAAGTACAATGCCTCGGCCACCTACAGACCTGCTGAAGTCCTTCTCCGTCTCCAGCGCCTCTTCTCCGTGCCCCAGTCGCAGCAAGTGGCGCTCGTCAATGTCCAGCGCCATGATCTTCTCAAACAGCTGGTTCAGCGCCTGGTTCGAGTGTGTCACTATCAGCGTGCGCTGCGCCGGGAAGTTGTGATACAGGTTGGAGATGATCTGCACGGCCACGTCCGTCTTGCCTGTGCCAGGAGGGCCCACCACCTGATTGGAGAATAAAGCATCATCAAAACATCAAGGTAGTTTTTAATTATTTGTTTTTGGGAAGGTAGAACAAGTTTGACTTATTTTATTCATGCGAAAAGTAATTAATCCATGTAGAAGTTAGAAAGTATTAGGTATCTTTCTTGCTGTACTTATTTATATTTACTAGTATACAATTATCTTGGCGGTTTGTTTCTATTGCTTTGCAGCTTGTACATAAACTACTGTTTATTATTCTTTCTGAAAAATGTCATAAATAAATGTTCAAGTGATCGATTTCTTTATTTTGTTCCACCTATTAAAAAAGTACACAGTGAGTGGTGAAATGTGTAAAAACCCCTTATAAGAAGATAGAACATTGGAAATGTATGCATATCAGTAATTATATTGAATGTACTTAAAGCTAAAAAGTAGTTTACTGTTTAATCATAAAGTTAAATAACATCAATGAACCAAACAAACACCACACAAGGGGCAACTGGTATTGGGGGTGTTATATTACACTGAACACTGTAATATAAGAAAACCCGCTTAAAAAAAGGTTGCTTACCAGAGTGAGACCTGGCTGCATCCCAGCCCTGATAGCCTCCACCTGAGTGGGAGTGAACGGAATGGCGTTTCTGGGGAAAGTAGAATCTTAATTAGTTTAAACTTAAGTTTTATAACCGCACATAGCTGATAAAGAATTTAGAGACAAATTACTTTACCAAAGGTCTCTAGAATAAGAAAGAATAATAATATCTTTATTTTCGTTTAACACATATACAGTATAATGGAGAACATAAAAATATAGACTAATAAACTAGTCTTAAACAAAACAAAAATTATATAGAAACTTAAAAATGAATTGTGTTAAATTATACAAATTCCTCAATTAAATAAACCATCTCTCTACCCATCATGAGAACAGCTTATTTTTTACCATTATTTGATAAAAACTTGGCACAATGCCATATATCATAGCTCCAAAATGAGTGCTTCTTTAACAACTCCAAAAGAAATGTGCTCCATAAGATCAAATGTTAACATGATCGAAATTCCAAACCGTCTCACAGCACTAGATATGAAATAGTCCCATCGCTTTATAAAGTTTCAAGATTATTTGACTAGACTCAACTGAAATCAAACATTGTTAGACTCGACCAAAATTAAATTGTATTTTTGATGGATTTGAATTTATTATTGATTTACTTGTAATTTACCTATCACTGGACTTTTAAACACTAGAAGCGATAGGTAAGGTCCAAATAAATCAAAAATCGAATGTGGTTAGACTCAACCGAATCCTACGTTGTTAGACTCAACCAAACTATGGGGAAGGTCAGATTAGAGACAAAATACCTAAACTAACTCTGCCACTTCCGGTAAAGTACTACTCCTGCCTATTTCGAAGTTACACTACAGCCGGACTTAGTTTTTAAACTGTTCAACTCAACCAAAAGTGTTGATTGTTTTACTGGTCAGACAAGTTCGAGTTGGTCGCACCTCTCATCTTTGTGCAACATCTCTAAAAGTCAACATTTCTATTTAGAGTTCAACATTTCTATGATGTTTTTGGTGCTATGGGTTGTTTAGTTGTTTTTGAATTTTGCAATGATATTTATTTAAATGTTATATATTTAGCTTTTTTTTACATATGTATTGGTATAAGTGCGGTTAATTAATATTACTTTTTAGGCTCGTTGAAGAGGTAGGGTCCGCGACTGGGTATGACGTGAGGCTCCACGGTGATGGCCTTCTTGACTGGCTGTTCCTCACCTTGGTCCTTGTGTTTATGTAGCACATCCTCGAATGTCAATCTGCAAACCCGGGCGAAAACAATACAATCAGATAATATCATTTGAACCACATGTTTATAGTTTCATTGACATAAAAACACTGTTGGGAATGTTTCCTGGTCAAAACTATAAGCTGTGATGCATGTTATTTGTGCATAACACTTACATTCCGTGAGCTATTTCAATTAATATGTTATGTATATAATTAACATGCATTTAAATGGGAAAACAATATTTTATGCTGATAGCAAAAAAAGAATACCCCGGTCGCAGCAAACCTGCAGACTAAGCGAATTTCCAATGCATGTATATGTTTTTCACTACCACATAAAGCCATTCGCCAAGTTTCATAAAAGTAAATTTATAAATAAGTAATACATAGCAATTTTTTTATTCTCCATAAGAATAACATTAGGGCAGAGTATGCAGGTTTGCTGCAACAAGAAATATAAGAAATGTGGTTTTATGCAATTATCAATATAACTCAACCAGGTGAAGCTACATACCAAGTTTTAATCATTTATGTTCATAATCAAGGGAGATATAAAACTTTACTTATTGTCCATGAGAATAACATTAGGGCTGAGTATGCAGGTTTGCTGCTATGGGGACAATCAACAACAAATAATTTGTTTGTGCAAATATCAATATACCAGTAGTAGTTGAAGCCACATACCAAGTTTCATCAATATACATTCATAAATAATCGAGACATCAAATTTAAATTATTCTCCATAAGGATAGCATTGGACAACGTACTGTGGTTTAGCACTTTGAATATCTCTGCAACAAATGGATGTAGAATCACAATTTAAACACCAAAATGATTTTTTTGAAGAGCTGAACCAATTGGTAAAAGCAAATGTGAAGTGTACAGTAACATTAACTGTGGAAAAGCTAAAAACCTTATTCCCATAAGATTAAAATGGGAGATTTTATGAACTCGTTTTTTGGATTTTATTCGCAACCACTTAACCTAGGTTAATGAATTTCAATGAATCATTAAACTTTAAATTAATTTATTTTAACAACTTTAAAAAAAAATTATTTCAAAGCAAAATGTATGCCAACAAACAAGACTGTTACTAATAATATAAGCAACAAAATAAACAATTTCAGCTAAAACGTTACTAATTGAATTTTTAACTAATACAAATACAAAATACCCCCGTAGGAGCAAACCTGCATACTCAGCGAATTTCCGAAGCATATATATGTATCTTAATACCACATAAATCCACATACCAAGTTTCATCAATATACATTCATAAATAAACGATTTATGACATTTTAATTATTCTCCATAAGAACAACATGGCGGCTGAGTATGCAGGGTTGCTGAAGCAAGGAACACAAAAAATGGGGTTTTATACAAATATCAATATAACTCAAGAAGGTAAAACCACATACCAAATTTTATTAATTTATGTTCATAATTAAGGGAGATAACACGTTACTTATTTTCTATAAGAATAACATGGGAGCTGAGTACGCAGGTTTGCTGCTACGGGAACTATCAGCCAAAAAATGTTTTTTAGTGCAAATATCAATAGACCACAACGATATGAAGCAATATACCAAGTTTCATCAGGATAAGTTGATAAATAAGCGAGATATAAAATTTGTCTTATTCTCCATAACAATAACATTGCACAACGTACTGTGTTTAGCACTTTCAATATCTCGGTAACCAATTGACGTAGAGCAATGATCAAAACACCAAATTGTTTGTTTTTTTAAGCTGAATTTAATAGCGAAAACTAAAATTGGATTTACTAAAATATTATGTGTAAAAAACTCAAAAAACCCATTTTTGGGGTACAAAACCCCCCCAAAATACCCCTTTGAATACAGCAATCCGGCTGGTTTTCGAACTTAAGTCATAAATGATGCTTTACATGTTTGCACCAAATTTCATCAAAATCGGATCATTTTTACGAGAGTTATCGCACCCACGGACACACACACACACACACACACACACACACACACACACACACACACACACACACATATATAATATATATACAGTTTTGAACGAATGGTGTTTTTGGTTTCTGGGGACCTCAAAATGAAAAGTTATCATGGTCCCGGGCCTATGTCTTACCATGCCGACTACGGTAATAGCTTCTTCCCTATAGGGGAAATTCGCTAACAACTTAAAAAACTTAAGATGTGGACGGCATTGCTGTCTCCAGTCATGATTTTACACTCTAAAACAACACAAAACCTAGGTGTAAAGCAATACAGAACTTACTCAAAACAAGTTATGTATTTATTTTTAGTTTAACTGTTATTAAAATTAGAGATGTGCGAGTACAGGTTTTTTAAGTTGAGTCGAGTAAATGGAAAATGATTCGAATCTCGAGTATTAGTCGAGTATACAAAATACAAAAAAATACCCCCGTCGCAGCAAACCTGCGTACTCAGCGAATTTCCAATGCAAAATATAAGTCTTAATACCACATAAAGCCACATACCAAGTTTCATAAAAATATATTCAAAAATAAGCGATATATCAAATTTGAATTATTCTCTATAACAAAAACCATTGGGGATGAGTACGCAGGTTTGCAGCTATAACAAACAACAAATATAGGGTTTCTTGTAAATATCAATATAACTCAACTAGGTGAAGCCACATACCAAGTTTCATCAATATAAGTTCATAAATAAGCGAGATATGCCATTTTGATTACTCTCCATAAGAATAACATGGGAGATGAGTACGCAGGTTTGCTGCAATAAGGAACACGAAAAATGGGTTTTATGCAAATATCAATAGAACTCAACTAGGTGAACCAACATTCCAAGTTTTATCAATTTATGTTCATAACTAAGGGATACATTACATTTTACTTATTCTCCATAAGAATAACATGGGGGCTGAGGACGCAGGTTTGCTGCTACGAGAATTATTGGTAAAAATCGGGTTTTTTGTGAAAATAACAATAGACCACAACCAGATGAAACCATATACCAAGTTTTGTTAGAATACGTTCATAAATAAGCGAGCTATAATTTTTTTTCTTATTCTCCCTAAGAATAGCATTGGACAACGTACTGTGTTTAGCACTTTCAATATCTCTGTAACCATTTGACGTAGAGCAATGGTCAAAACACCAAATTGTGCGTCTTTTTAAGCTTATTCCAATGGAGGAAACTAAAATTTGACTTTTTCAAAAATGATATGTAGAAAACTCAAAAAACACATTTTTGGGGTACAAAACCCCCCCAAAATACCCCTTCGGATAGTCCGATCTGTCTGGTTTTCGAACTTAAAGTCATAAATGCTGCTTTACACGCTTATACCAAATTTCGTCAAAATCGGATTATTTTTACCAGAGTTATCGCACCCACGGACACACACATATATATATATATATATATATATATATATATACAGTTTCGAACGAATGGTGTTTTTGGGGTCTGGGGACCTCAAAACGAAAAGTTATCATGGTCCCGGGCCTAGGTCTTACCATGCCGACTACGGTAATAGCTTCTTCCCTATAGGGGAAATTCGCTAAAAACACATAGGTTGAGTTGAATTGGATCAAAACAGTGTATAGGGTTCCATTTATAAATGTTGTTATTAAAATATACTTTTCTAGTCACTATGACCTGAAAATAACAATAGTAAGTAAAAGAAATGGTTTCCTACTACATTGGAAAAAGGTAAGTATATTTATCTGAAAATAAATCACATCAAAGCAATTGCGTAACATTTTGCCATGAAGATAAAATACTTTCAAACTGTTGGTATTAAGGTTGTCAGAGCCAATATATTATTAATTAACAGTTTTATTAAAAAATAATCTGTTTTTATTTCCTTCTTTTTATTTATCCTATGTTTAGTATATTATGTTAAATAAGGCCTTAAACAAGGCCAAAACAAATCACTTCTCTTTAAAAACAGCTCAATGCCAAACGACAGTTGAGCCTAAAATTAATGGATTGCCTCAATTTCAATTATTATGGAACAACAAACAAGCACAATCTTCTTATGCTTACATATTAGATTTCATTACAGATATGTTTTTGATATTTTACTTTAAAAAATGACAAGGTTAGGTTAACCTAAAAGTAGACCATACAGACAGTGTTCATACAACTCAATCTGAAGGTCCTGGTAAATCCTCCATTTTGGTGTAAAGAGTAACACAAATTTATAAGCCACAACTTACTTATTTATTAATAAACCACTAAAATCCACATCACAACTTTTACTTTTAACACCTCAAATGCGTTCACACTCAATTTGAATTTACAGACGACGTGCGGCCGCGGACGACCCTTGGTAGCACGGGTAAACGGCAGGAGTAAACTCGCTTGAAACTTTCGAAAACCTCGAGTTTCAGTGCCGAACGAACTCAAAATTTTGAGTACTCGCACATCTCTAATTAAAATATTATTGACACAAGTATTTTTTATATAACAAACTGAAATATTAATTTATATATCAATTTGATTATTTTTTAATTTTGAAATATTTATAACAGTATCAAAAGTCACAGGAGTGCGCCAGCTCTTAGAGTTGATATGTGTGAGTTACGTAACGCTGATCCAAAACCCCTCCTCCCCCATATGACGTAGCATTACGCTACGCCATTCCCCCTCCCCCCCCTTAAGTGCGTTACTTAATATGTGTATGGCCCCATAGCTTCTTCCCTATAGGGGAAATTCGCTAAAAAAGAGATACAAGGTTTAAGTAAATTAGAAAGTTACTAGGATTTACAAGATCTTTCAAATTATATGCATTTTGAAGTGATTGCTACTATTAGCCTTTTTTAATTTTGGGCTTCTAAACATTTCCAAAAAAACAATTTTTTAATTATTGTAAAGTAGTTTATCACATTAAAGCTTAGTTTATTATGAGTAAGAAATTTGAATTGGAACAAAGATACGTCTAGTGGTTTAGGAAAACAGGGTTTTCTGAAAATAACAATATTTTTCACAACGATTTTAGTTACATCATATCAGCTTCAGATTAGGAGTAAGAATGAACTTGAGATTTACGATGCCGACCCGACGGCACTATTGTGGCATTGCGTTGTGTCAGCCCAGCACTGCCGACTGCTCTTAAATCCTAAAACTATATGGTGATTAAAGAACTACTAATAATGCCAACCGATACATCATCGCCTAGAAAATAATCACAAAAAATGTTACTACCGTATTTAATTTTATTACTGTTCCTTTATTTGTCAGTTATCTTCTTAGTTTGATTTTTTCGTAATGCCCATTGATTAAAAAAATTCTTCCAGGTGACACAAGTATTAAATACGAAAAGATTCAGCAAAAAAGCTACAATAAACATACTAACCTGAAGGGAGGAACCAATTTTTTGGGGTCATCTGTTTTTACTTTAATTTCATAATCAGGAAAACTTGCTCGCAGGTGGGGCATGTCCAGGAATGTGTCATTGAAGTCCATTGTTGCTATTTCATCTGGCATCCTAAAATAAAATAAACTCTAAAACTTAATAATTACATAAATGAGGAATATTAAATAATAATTAACAATCATGACAATGTCATATAAATCTATCGGTTTTATAGAGTCTCTATTATAACTAACAAATTATGAAGCTTTAATTTTTAAATTATGAAAATCCAGCTGACTAATAGTTTTTACAACTTGACTATACACTTAACATAGCAACCAAGTGAGTATAGCAAAAAGCTTGAAACTTTAAACAATTTGACCAACTTAGCTTGACTAAAAATGTTACAACTCAAATCCCCAAGGAGACAATATTATTACATACATTAAAAAGTTAGTTATCGAGAAGGATTCTGCCTTCTCTTTTACTCTTACCCTTGGCCTTAATATTTAAAATGCAAAAATCAAAAAGTATTCTCGGAGGATCGATTCAAACCAATAATTGTTGTGAATACACAAAAAATTAACATGTAACTCCTTGAATCAAGACCAAGACGCTAACTATTCATGCTAGCATTCTCATCATTGTATTTTTTTAGGATTATGAGAATGTACGTAAAATAAATTTCTTTCCGAATAATCCAACGTGGAACAAAACCAACTGACCGGTGACATTTGTAACAACTCACTCAGTATAGTGTGCCGCGCCGGGGTCCCCATAGCCCAGGATGATGTCATGCAGCCAGTCAGGCACCACACACTCTGTGTTCATCAACTCTCTAATGGTCTCCAGCACTGCTTTGAAGTTGTTCTCCTTGGGCTTACGTCTCATCAGTATGTTGAAAGACTCATACACGTCCTACGGGCAAACACGATACAAGGAAGTTAAAATATGTAATTCATCAATCTAAATCTTACATACACTGTGTAATAAAATATATAGCAATGTATTAAGAACAATGTTGACAAAGAATATTAAATTCAGTTTATAAGCAATAATTGGATGAACAAAAATAATCCTATTACGTGGTACGTATTGAATGTACATAGTGAGTTCTGTACAGGACTATTAAAATTAAAAGCTTGAATAAGCATAACATCAAAATTAAAATCTTATTAAATTTCAGAAGGTTTTGAAAATTTGATCCAGAAAAGGTTATTTTACTGTAACAATGAGTACATGAATTTAGATTTTCCTGGTTTTATGTACGAATAAATATTTAGCAGCCATACTTTAAATAATTATTGCTGACTGATTATTGCTGTATTATGTATTAACCAGCTTAACTGAAACAATGGGGGCGGGACCATTCCGGATAAGCCATTTTTTTGGATAGTCAATTTTTGGTATTTCAAGGTTAATTTCAGAACAAAACTCATACATCTTGGAGTTTTACATTTGCCTGATGGCTTCCTACTTCAACACGTTGGAACTACTCGTATGACTAATGTTCGCTACTACACGTTTTCTCTTCATAGACATCGTGGGAATCGTTCATATTTTGGCAATTTATACAATCTTCAGTGTCTTGTTGTTCAAGTTAAGTCATCGGAAACCTTATGTTCATGGCCGCAAAGCCACATCGAATTTTTGATTAAAAACTTTTGAAATGTGCAATTAATTTACAACAACACAGTTACAAAAAATGAACACTGTAAAGAGTAATACAACGTGGCTTTTTTATCACATGATTTTTCTTTTAAATCTGTTTAGTTGTTGCGATGTTTGTTTGTTTATGTGTTTTGTGTCTGAGTATTTGCAAATTAAATTTTGTAAGATTTTAATCCAAAAATCGACATGGCTTCACGGCCAAGAACATAGTTTTCGATGGTGAAACCGGGATAACATGGCACTGAAGATGGCATAAATTTTTGTTATATATAGATGCCAAGCAATTGAAAAAAATATTGTTCACATGTGTAAAAAAGCTGTTATAAAATTCATGTTTCAGATAATTTTCAATATTTATATCTCTTTTGTTAAGCAAATTGTTATAACTATATCATTGTTATAGTTGTTATTAGACCAAGATCAATAAACACAGTAGTAGAGCGCGAACCTCCTTGCCCTGGCTGGCGCGATCCATGTCCTGGCGGTACTGGTTGCAGTCGAGCCAGACGCGGAAGGTGCGAGTGTCGCCCGCGAGGGTGGGCCGCGGCTCGGGGCCGTCCTCAATAACCCGGCCGTTCTGGTCCAGCATCCCCTCCATCTCACAGCCCCTCACGCACACCAGGCCGCTCTGCTGCAGGAACTCCCCCCTCACGTCAAACTTGGACCCTGAACACAGATGGTCAAATTATTAGAAACGGATATTATTCAAATAAAAAACCAAATATACACATTTCAAATTTGTAAGTTTCAACAGAGTTATGAACGTATTAATTAGCAACTTTACCGATCCAATTCTAATTGACTTTATTCATTAAATTTATGCGTATGCATATATAAATTTTTTATATACTTAAAATCATACAAATGTAGAATGGCATCAATTTATGACCGAATATATAACTAATTACAAAGTTAGCTTGATGATTTTCAGTAAACTCTTGAAATGAGTACAAATCTTTTCCTGTTAAAAACTTGTTTAAAAGTTTCTCGAACATTCAATTGTTTCTTATCAAAAGGAGATCCTTTGGGATATTATTTATGAATTTGACTCCTGCAGAACTCGGGTTTTTATAGTGCAATTCTGTTGAATTTTTCCTAAGAAATCATTAGAAATTTAAAAAAATTAGAAATCTTGAATCTAAGTGACAAGATTTAATGATGTTGGAAACCCTCCAATGTCAAAATGTCTCCATTCCTTCTCTCTTCAAAATGTTTTATCTAAATGTCCTAAAACAACCATACCCCTATCTCAAAACGGCAAATTGGGTTTCCATGAAGAATTTAACAAAAACTTGATAAACTTTATTCATACTTCGGCTTTGTGGTTAATCAAATTGTAGGGAATTCAAACCGCTATTGGTACAGAGGAAATGAATGTGAAACGATCTTTTTAATAACAGATGTAATCAAATATGTTGTACGACACTTAAATTGTACCTACAATATGGTAAATGTATACAAAATATGGTACAGTAATCACTGGTCATCATCAGAGCCAATGTGAGAAGGACATTGATCCTTTTTATGAAAGAATTCAGTACATGAAAGATTTAATTCTCTCATCGGGCCTGATAATGATTGGTGTAACTGGTCAAAATCAAGTGCATTTTACCACCTTTCATGTATATTTGCCATCTTCTATGTAAGTGCAATGAAGTGAATATATTTAACTAGTGGCTTGAAGAGGCGGTAGTCCCTAACCTTGCTCCAAGTAGGAACACATGTCAGTTCGTAAACAAAGTAGACACTTAATCACATATTTTTGTAAGCAAAGCAGACATTTTTAAATCCCCATGCTTTTCTTATGGGGGATGTTTTACGTTATTTCTCGTTTGCCGGTAACTTTTCAGAAATACTGCTTTTTTTCCTGAGTCCCTGGGGTGAAGACCTTTACCGTCTCCCATCATCCTGCAATTTGCCAATCTCTCTTGCAAATTTTGACTTACAATTTTCGCTAGCAGAAGTGAGTGAGTGAATCTTATATAAAGATTAGGGATAAGTCAATTCCAATTTTTTTGATTCTGATTCAGGTTCCGATTCTTACAAATCGATTCTCGATTCCGATTCCATCGGTTCCTAATAACAGGTGAAATAGCAAAGTAAAGGTTTTAAAAATGATTGAAAAATCAGTAATTGATTTTATGTAATAAATAGAGAAAATCGGTTGGTGATTATTTTTCATATAATTGTTATACTTTAAGTTACATAAATCTCCCATGATTGTTTTTGAAATTGGTTTATTGTGTTATAAAACAATCACTTTGGATGTTAACTATTCTTGAGTGATAAAAATCCATTGGTAGTGTTAATGTTAAATTTAGAGTTTTAAATTTTGTATATAAATTAGAAAGGAAAATTTGTTTTTAAAATAATTAATTTTTAATGAGTGTTGATCAATGTTTTTAAACATTGTACAACTGTAATACACTGTAATGATACACTGTAATGTTAAATTTCTACTTAAAATAAATTGAATACCAATACATTTTAGGATGTCTAGCAGAAAAAGTTGGGAAACTGAGGAATTTGAATAGAAAGAAATAAAATGCCAGGAAAGAAGGAAATCAACTTAGAAATGTTTGAATAGTCGGGGAAAATAATAAAACTGATGATCAGTGATTGTATTATCCGTATCTCTTAAATGGAACGCCACACAAATTTGATCGACATTTTATTTAATATGTGGTAATCAGACAAAAAAAAAGAGCAATCATTTGTCTTTGTACGGTGATTAGTTTCAGTTTTAGAATTCTGTGCTAGAAACTCTTATCTCTTGAATAAATTACCGAGACCCTAAGACAGGATGCCAAACAATAGACGAGCCTTTAGGAATGGGACAAAAATTATAGGGTCCCTCGGTGACTGACTCAGATGACTGACTCAGCCACTCGCTTCCTTATCTGTTTTCTTCATTCATGTACATCTATAAATAGAACTCCTGTCAATGTCGGAAGGAGTCATATTTCAACCACTTATTTTGTTGTAAGTTGGTTAGCTTATCTCTATTTGTTTTCCACGCTAAGTTTTCTTTGGTACCGACGGCCTGGAATCGATAGAATCGGAATCGACTTTGGGCCATCGATTCTCGATTCCGATTCTAAGCCTGAGATTCGTTGAAATCGAGAATCGACAATTGGAATCAACTCATCCCTAATAAAGATGTATTTCATTACATCTGATAGGTTATACTAGAATAACACATATCATGCTACTAAAAAATATGTTAATAAATTAATCCACAGTGCACATAAAGTCAGGCGATTATTACTATTGTTAACACCAGTGTTAGTACCATAATGAAGTTTGTAAAATTTAAAAATCTGTATTATTCTGAGGAATACATTTTAACAAAGATTTTATTATCTACAAGAAAAAAACGTTAAGTATGGTTTAAAACTAAGTTTTCATCAGGAAAGGTAACTACCAATGGTCAGGGTGGGGCGCACGGTGATCAGGAAGCAGACGTCGTGTTTGCGCAAGTTCTCCCACTCTGCCTTGATCTCGCTGCGGACGCTCAAGTTAACTGTGACGTCGGCCCTCACTCGCGACGGCTTCTTCTCACCTACACAAACACAAGACAAACAAACAGTTTCAGTCACAATGATTATTTAAAAAATGCTATTTCATATTTTAACAAAAACCTAGGAATGGGGGGGATTTATATTCTTGATTCTTTGATTTCAGTGATACTGAAGTATGTGTACTCTTATCTGATCTACTATGGCTGATGTTTGGGCCAAGTGGGGAAAAAGCCGGATAGACCTGATGAGAGTGTAAGTCATCTGACAAACAATTATTCCGTGACGACCCTTCTCAAAATGTTTATCACTAATCAAAATTTGTCTTCAAGATCGAGAAACTTTCCTATTTTTGTATTGTACAAAATTAACAACAAAAGAAGAAAAAGTGTTGTAACTGTTAAATGGTGTTCATTCAAAAAGTTAAACTTGAAAACAACTCTCATTGTCACTGGAAAGTCATTTGCCATATCTGGCATGTCTTATTCTGTACTTCTTCTATCGATCAAGTCAACGCCAACCAATGTTGAAAATCTTGACTCTCTTTCTTCCTCAAGTTTTTAATACAACTGGAGAGCTCTTTCCCGCAGAATTGGTCCTGACAACGTCGTACCCCTTTTTCTCTCTAATAAACCAAATGAAAGAGCCTCACTAACCTCATGAAATTCGCCCTCCTTCATTTTTTCCTTTCTTTTAACTGCTCTGAACAAAGTGTTTTAAACACCAAGACTTAGTTTCAGCTCTCTTCTTTTTCCAATTACCAAACTTTACCAGCTCTCTTCTTTTGACTCAAACCTTACCGATGGATAAATTATATACTAGCCTGTTTGCATATTTTATATCTATTGCAACGATGTCACATCTTCCTATAGACTGCCTTCCTTATCAGCTAAGGCAGTGACTTTTTCGTAGAGGTCATAAGATCTGGCTCTAAATTCATCAGCAATGAGCATTGCTGTTTGGTTATGACGGGCATTTCTTATTAGACTTACAAATGAAAAGAGAAAGAAAGCCAAAGAAGATTAAGTGTTTATTCAAAATATCATACCTATGTTGGGTTTGGCGACTTCAACAACAGCAAAATTTACAATAGGTTGAGCCATTCTCGCCCATCCCCCGAAATATGGACTTCCATCTTCAGATTTCCTGCAATTCCACAACAAAATTAAGTATACACTAACTCCTACTACAAAAGGTTATTTAAAATACATAGTTCACTATAGGCTAACAATAAATAATTTACCGGAATGACAAATCTTGAACATTTTGGGAATGATTAAAATACAGTAGAACCTCGATAGTTTGACACTTTGTGGACTAAAGGGGTGTCGAATTATCGAAAAGTCAAACTATAGGGAGTATAAGGAACATTTTAACACAGGGAGTATTATGGGCAAAAAACAACAGCGTATCACGAAAGAATCAAAAACTTAACTCCTGCAGCGTCTCGAGCGAACTGACTTGACCTACTTACTGGGATGGCAGGGAAAGGGTTGGATAGGACGGGGTAGGGGGTAGGAAGAATAAATTATTTATAGACAAGGCGGTAGCGCACGTTCGCGAAAACAATAAGCGGGCTCCCATCACTGACTGGCGAACCCGTCAAGGACACAATCGGTCGCCGCTACTGTCATGTCATGTCGTCATGGCCCGTGTTGAAGTATACAGACTGTCGAACTATCGAGTTTGAACTATCGAAGTTCTACTGTATACAAAAATCAATTTTATGTTAGAAACTATACAATAATGCAAGCAACTCCAAGGTTGGCGACAGAGCACGTTAGTATTTTTGTTTGTTTGTTGATACTGGAGACTTGAATGTAGGTTAATTAGATGATCCAGGAATACTACTTTGATTTTCCTAAATAACAGAAAAAAAGAAGTAATTCTAGAACTGTGTCATCATAATAAACACTTTATATATGCAGTTTATTGCCTCTTTAAAATAATAAGGAAACCTCCTACAAACTAAATCATTTTAAAACATAATTCAAGTACATATTTATAAAGTAACTCAGATAAATGAAACAGTTAAAATATGTTTGTGTATAGCATAAACTACCGAGCATAAATCACCAATAATTTTCCATAAAACAAACCCACTAACCAGCAAAGTATAACATTTGTTTTCATACACTACAGTAATTATTTATACATATTTACATACTACAATGAAAACTTACCAAGGACTTAATCTGCTGATGGCATCCTCGATGTCTTGCCGTATTTCATCTGAACAAATATAGGTTTAAGAATCACTTGTCAGCTACTATAAGTAAGTGTGTGTGTATGTGGAAGTATGACATAATTTAAGTTCAAATAGAAAAATTGAAAGCGTTGAAAGTTTCGCTTCCATATGTCATAATTCAAAATTTGTAATGGAACCAGTCTAAAATCGTGTTATGTCATGTCACAATGGCTGCTATACTTTTAAAGTTTCTCAGTAATAGCTTATTCTCTATAGGGGAAATTCGCTAAAACATTTAACCCACTAAGGTAGTAATTTTATTCTCTTCGCTATAGCCTACAACGGGATCCGATTGGTGGTGCACTCTAGTAGCAAACTCTGTAACTAATGACTGCAGGCAACTACGGTTCTCTCCGCTAGGGATGCGGACTGACTATAAAACTATCTAAAGCCGCTGGGCCACTGGTCGTCATAGACGAGTGGGCTAAATCGTGGAAACATCTTAGCCATGTGTTCTTACAAAGTTTGTGGGTTTGATTCCAGCACACGACCAAAACTGACCAGTCGTGCAACTCTCAATGAGTTAACCGATCTGTGGCAACGTTGGTGGGAAGGCCCGAGTAAAATAAACGGTAGCAGCCTTGCTTGGAAGTTGACAGGATTGTTTAATTTGTTGTGGGTTGCACATGGTCAACACTGATTTTTCTACTTTTTACTTATGTTTAGTGTGTGAGTGCCAATAATGTGACTCTTTAAGATGAAAGAAAACAATATTTTAATTCAATTACGCCACTAATCCATTTAAAAACACAAATGTTCTATTCCAATTAATAGGTTTAAAAAATGACGAGTAAGGAAAGGAACCAGCTCATAAGTCTAAGCCAATGGGTTAGCCAAATACTTTAAAGTACATGACCAAAATTCAAATATCATTTACATGTCCAAAAAGCACACTATGACTGTTGATTTTTAAAAACAGTCAGATAAAGGAATTAATTATAATTCGCTGTAAGGAGAAGAAATACTTACACGTAGACTCAAGTCTAAAAAGATTGAGGTTGCGTAGTAAATAGTCATGGAGTGTAAGGAACTGCAGATTCAACTTGGGTAGAGCTAGGCAGCCCTCGCCAGAGAAGTATTCTGTAGGGACAATGTTCTCGTTCCAAATGATCTCCTCAGTGGGGTACAGTGGCATGCTGTTGAGCTCCTCCAGTTGAGATATCCGACGCTCATGTCTGGAGACCTGCACAACAACACCTTCCCTTTGTAACATATTGTCTGAGCTAGGCAGCCCTCACCAGAGAAGTATTCTGTGGGGACGATGTTCTCGTTCCAGATGATCTCCTCAGTGGAGTACAGCAGCATGCTGTTGAGCTCCTCCAGTTGAGATATCCGACGCTCATGTCTGGAGACCTGCACAACAACACCTTCCCTTTGTAACATATTGTCTGAGCTAGGCAGCCCTCACCAGAGAAGTATTCTGTGGGGACGGTGTTCTCGTTCCAGATGATCTCCTCAGTGGGGTACAGCAGCATGCTGTTGAGCTCCTCGAGTTGAGATATCCGACGCTCATGTCTGGAGACCTGTACAACAACACCTTCCCTTTGTAACATATTGTCTGAGCTAGGCAGCCCTCGCCAGAGAAGTATTCTGTAGGGACAATGTTCTCGTTCCAAATGATCTCCTCAGTGGGGTACAGTGGCATGCTGTGGAGCTCCTCCAGTTGAGATATCCGACGCTCATGTCTGGAGACCTGCACAACAACACCTTCCCTTTGTAACATATTGTCTGAGCTAGGCAGCCCTCACCAGAGAAGTATTCTGTGGGGACGATGTTCTCGTTCCAGATGATCTCCTAAGTAGGGTATAGCAGCATGCTGTTGAGCTCCTCGAGTTGAGATATCCGACGCTCATGTCTGGAGACCTGTACAACAACACCTTCCCTTTGTAACATATTGTCTGAGCTAGGCAGCCCTCGCCAGAGAAGTATTCTGTAGGGACAATGTTCTCGTTCCAAATGATCTCCTCAGTGGGGTACAGTGGCATGCTTCTGAGCTCCTCCAGTTGAGATATCCGACGCTCATGTCTGGAGACCTGCACAACAACACCTTCCCTTTGTAACATATTGTCTGAGCTAGGCAGCCCTCGCCAGAGAAGTATTCTGTAGGGACAATATTCTCGTTCCAGATGATCTCCTCAGTGGGGTACAGTGGCATGCTGTTGAGCTCCTCCAGTTGAGATATCCGACGCTCATGTCTGGAGACCTGCACAACAACACCTTCCCTTTGTAACATATTGTCTGAGCTAGGCAGCCCTCACCAGAGAAGTATTCTGTAGGGACGATGTTCTCGTTCCAGATGATCTCCTCAGTGGGGTACAGTGGCATGCTGTTGAGCTCCTCCAGTTGAGATATCCGACGCTCATGTCTGGAGACCTGCACAACAACACCTTCCCTTTGTAACATATTGTCTGAGCTACGCAGCCCTCGCCAGAGAAGTATTCTGTGGGGACGATGTTCTCGTTCATGATGATCTCCTCAGTAGGGTATAGCAGCATGCTGTTGAGCTCCTCCAGATGAGATATCCGACGCTCATGTCTGGAGACCTGCACAACAACACCTTCCCTTTGTAACATATTGTCTGAGCTACGCAGTCTCGTTCCAAATGATCTCCTCAGTGGGGTACAGCAGCATGCTGTTGAGCTCCTCCAGTTGAGATATCCGACGCTCATGTCTGGAGACCTGCACAACAACACCTTCCCTTTGTAACATATTGTCTGAGCTACGCAGCCCTCGCCAGAGAAGTATTCTGTGGGGACGATGTTCTCGTTCATGATGATCTCCTCAGTAGGGTATAGCAGCATGCTGTTGAGCTCCTCGAGTTGAGATATCCGACGCTCATGTCTGGAGACCTGCACAACAACACCTTCCCTTTGTAACATATTGTCTGAGCTAGGCAGCCCTCACCAGAGAAGTATTCTATGGGGACGATGATCTCGTTCCAGATGATCTCCTCAGTAGGGTATAGCAGCATGCTGTTAAGCTCCTCCAGTTGAGATATCCGACGCTCATGTCTGGAGACCTGCACAATAACACCTTCCCTTTGTAACATATTGTCTGAGCTACGCAGCCCTCAGCACAGAAGTATTCTGTGGGGACGATGATCTCGTTCCAGATGATCTCCTCAGTAGGGTATAGCAGCATGCTGTTGAGCTCCTCCAGATGAGATATCCGACGCTCATGTCTGGAGACCTGTACAACAACACCTTCCCTTTGTAACATATTGTCTGAGCTACGACGCCCTCGCCAGAGAAGTATTCTGTGGGGACGATGTTCTCGTTCCTGATGATCTCCTCAGTAGGGTATAGCAGCATGCTGTTGAGCTCCTCGAGTTGAGATATCCGACGCTCATGTCTGGAGACCTGCACAACAACACCTTCCCTTTGTAACATATTGTCTGAGCTAGGCAGCCCTCACCAGAGAAGTATTCTATGGGGACGATGATCTCGTTCCAGATGATCTCCTCAGTAGGGTATGCTGTTAAGCTCCTCCAGTTGAGATATCCGACGCTCATGTCTGGAGACCTGCACAATAACACCTTCCCTTTGTAACATATTGTCTGAGCTACGCAGCCCTCACCACAGAAGTATTCTGTGGGGACGATGATCTCGTTCCAGATGATCTCCTCAGTAGGGTATAGCAGCATGCTGTTGAGCTCCTCCAGATGAGATATCCGACGCTCATGTCTGGAGACCTGCACAACAACACCTTCCCTTTGTAACATATTGTCTGAGCTAGGCAGCCCTCACCAGAGAAGTATTCTGTGGGGACGATGTTCTCGTTCCAGATGATCTCCTCAGTAGGGTATAGCAGCATGCTGTTGAGCTCCTCCAGTTGAGATATCCGACGCTCATGTCTGGAGACCTGCACAACAACACCTTCCCTTTGTAACATATTGTCTGAGCTAGGCAGCCCTCACCAGAGAAGTATTCTGTGGGGACGATGTTCTCGTTCCAGATTATCTCTTCAATGGGGTACAGTGGCATGCTGTTGAGCTCCTTCAGTTGAGATATCTGACGCTCATGTCTGGAGACCTGCACAACAACACCTTCCCTTTGTAACATATTGTCTGAGCTAGGAAGCCCTCGCCAGAGAAGTATTCTGTGGGGACGATGATCTCGTTCCAGATTATCTCTTCAATGGGGTACAGTGGCATGCTGTTGAGCTCCTCCAGTGTAGATAAACGACGCTCGTGTCTTGCACTTACACAACAACACCTTCCCTTTGTAACATATTGTCAATATTCTTTATCCTCTAGGCATAAGAATATTGTTAAGCCTGTAAGCCGCCAATTAACATTTTATCAATCATCACTCATTGTATCAAATACATTGGGCCAAAAATATTTAACACAATTCCAAAAGATTAATAAATATCTCTCAGTTATTAGTTAGAAAGTTATAAGGAAAAAGTTAAATATTGGTTGCTAACAATAATGTTTTTTTCTTTGGAAGAATATTTAATGAGAAATCGGGCCAGTTAATTTGTATAGCAACAAAATTAATTTGATTTTTTGGTTGTTAACTAGTTTTAAGTGTTTCAATTCTCAAGTTTGAGTAAGCTACTGACATGATTACTAACAATAACGTTTTTTACAATTTCATGCTTACTTAAACTTTTGTAAGCTATCCAAAATGTTTGTACATATACTTACCAAAAGTTCCAAAAGAAATTCTGGATCACATCGAAACCAATTTTCCTGATCCTGTTTTTCAGGGGGAGGCATCAAATTGAGATATGTTGCAATGGCTCGTAACTTTTCTTGGCTGTAAAAAAAGTTGTAATACTTGATACAAACTGACTAATATGTCTCAGACTCCTACGTAAACCAACTCTAAGTGTTAAGAGAGGAAGATACAAATTAAACTACGAAGTTGGCTTTTTTCTAGAACATAGAACGATCAACGAATGAACATAGTCTAAACTGTGTGTATCAAAAGTAAGTAGAGATTACACATGGGTAATCTCTACACAGGGGTTAAGGAGCCAAATAAGTTTACAAAAGATAAACTGTGGCCTTTGTATTATACAGTGACAAATTTAGGGGGGGGCTATAGGGGCTGTAGCCCAGGGCGGCAAATTTTTAGGGGCGGAAAATTTACAGAAAAATTAATAAGTTGTTTAAAAAATAAATGTTGAAATAGGGAACATTTCGACAAAAGCGGATGACAATGATGGTGTGCCGCCCTTTTAAAGGTAAAGGTAGTAATCAGAGACTAATGTATTACGCTTGCAGTTCCTCAAACAGTCATAATGCATTATTTATTCATCCGTACTAGCGACAAGACGATTACGCTACAGAGAAAGGACGACAAGCCACGAACTACAGTTAATTCAACTTCTCCCCTCCGCTCATCAGGCACTGCGCCACTATGACTATATCCAACCCATGGACTTCCAAGTTTACCCGTACATTCGCATAGCATTACAATTTTTTTGCACAATATCAATAATGACTAAGGCATTCGGCTGAGAAATGTTGCAACAATCGAATTTGAGATGACAATAACAAAATTTAGACTACAATGATATTTTCGATTCATTTTCAAACTCAAGGTAACAAAAAAATTTACTTTAGCCGCCATATACTAACCATCAAAGGCCACCACACATAATCGTTCATTCTAGAGGATATTTTTGTTAACAAAACATCTGACCAAAGACAAATAAACTAACATAATTTGTGAAAATAGGACTTGATTGGTTGTTGCTCATTCAGGAAATTTGTAATTTTTTTAGTTACTGGCACAAAATAACCTAACAAGATATATAACATGTGGGTAAACCTGAGCGGCAAAAAGAACAAAGATTATAGGGGTGGGGGGGCGGCAGATTTCCCAATAGCCCTTAGGCGGCAATTGCTTAAATCCACCACTGGTATTATATAGTATTTTGAGATGAACAACCAGGCAAGTGATGAAAAGATTTCAAGAGATTGGGTGTTGACCCCACCACAGTTGTATGTGGTCAGGCTAGACTTCAGACAAATACACACTACTCCTGTTTAAGCGCTATGCTAGACTTTATCAGCAGATTAGAATAGGTGATAAGCTGTGTTAGAACTAGGTACAGGTAGTTTTGGAACTCAACAGTATAGAAGTAGGAATTTCATCAAGCCCACAAAACTTACATTGCAGAGAATCAACTACATCCTTGACTTCCAACTCCGAGACAGGTTTTAAATTAAAAAGCAGTTTTATAGATATATCTGTATCTAGGTTACCTTCGTCATCTCTTATAGGGTTATACCTACTTATGTCTTGAACAAAACCAATAAAATAGTGTATCGCGTTACCAACGATCGTTCGCATAGGAGCAGTAAACGTGCTTTAAGAGTAATTAACAATTGTTGAAAGAACTCGCATCAGACATTGTACTACGCGACTTTGTCGTTTAAATGTTGTATTTATTAGCGAATTTCCCATATAGGGAAGAAGCTATTACTGTAGTCAACATGGTAGGACCTAGGGCCGGGACCATAACAACTTTTCGTTTTGAGGTCCCCAGATGCCAAAAACACCATTCGTTCAACACTGCATGCATGTAATATACTGGTTTTGATATATGTGTCCATGACCACGATAACTCTCGCAAAAATAGTCCGATTTGATGAAATTTGGTACAAACGTATAAAGAAATGTTTTTGACTTTAAGTTTGAAAACCAGACAGATCAACCTACCCGAAGGGATGTTTTGGGGGAGTTTTGTACCTGGAACTTTTTGTATGCTTTATATATATCTTTGAAAAAGTCAAATTTTAGTTTTTAATATTGTATTAAGCTAAAATACCCCTGTCGCAGCAAACCTGCGTACTCAGGGAATTTCCAATGCATAATATATGTCTTAATACCACATAAAGCCGAATACCATGTTTCATAAAAATATATTCACATATAAGTAATTTTAATTATTGTTCATAAGAATAACATTGGTAATGAGTACGTAGGTTTGCTGAAATAAGGAACACAAACAATTGGTGGTTTTTATGCAAATTTAACTAGGCGAAGCCACATACCAAGTTTCATCAATATTCAAGCATAAATAAGCGCTTTTACATTTGAGTGATTCTCCATAAGAATAACATGGGGGCTGAGTACGCAGGTTTGCTGCTAAGGGAATAATCAATAAAAACTCAATTTTTGTTCAAATATCAATATACCAGTACTACGTGAAGCCACATATCAAGTTTCATCAACATACATTCATAAATAATCGAGATATCAAATTTTATTTATTCTCCATAAGGATAACATTGGACAATGTACTGTGGACAATGCACTTTGAATATCTTTGCAACGGTTGGGCGTAGAATCAAAATTTAAACACCAAAATGATTTTTTTGTGAAACTGAAGATTGGTAAAAGCAAAAATGAAGTTTACATTAAAATAAACTGAGGAAAAGCATAAAACTGTTTTCCCATAAGATTAACATGGGAGATTTTATGAGTAGGTTTTTTTGGATTTTCTCCGCAACCACTTAACCTAGGTTAATAATTCAAAATACTATATTATTTGTATTTTTAAGCTCTATAACATGGTCAAAACCAAAATTAAGTTTTTTAAAAATTTTAGGGTTAAAAATGCAAAAAACTGATTTTTTAAAAATTTGAAAACCCCATAAACCCCCCTTTTCCCATGGTCCGATTTTTCTGGTTTTCGAACTTAAAGTCATGAATGTCATTTTACACATTTGAGCCAAATTTCATCGAAATCGGATGTGTTTTACTCAAGTTATAGCATTCACGGACAGATATATATATATATATATATATATATATATATATATATATATATATATAGGGTGGTCATTAAAGAATGTCACAAACTTCGTGGGCCAATAGTACTCATCAATTTGAACAAAAAATGTCATCCTAACATATGTCGAAAAATCCTTCGTTTAGCCGCTAGCCGCCATTTTGTATTTTTTACAAAAAAAATTATATCTAAAAAACTACTTTAGCTAAAATAACCAAACCTTGCACGGACGTTTATTAAACATCAAAGAAAATTTAGAAAATTTGTTGTTTGATTTGCATTTTTATTTTCACAATGGCGGCCATTTAAAGTTTTTAAAGTCAAATAATTAAAAAACTGTACATTTTTCAAAACTTTACCTTGTAACAAAAAAAATCATTTTAATACTAAATCCAACGGTATTTTGTTTATCAAAATCCACAAATAAGCGAGAAAATTCACTTTTTCGGTTAGCCCGCAGAAGCTCTTTCCTCTCGCGGACAGTAGTGCTTTTCTCTTAATACGATTTTCATTGTTGCGCCGGACCGCGTGCCGCCGCCCACGCTACTTGGAGCTGCTGGTGGGACCGGAGCTTCTGCGGGCTAACCGAAAAAGTGAATTTTCTCGCTTATTTGTGGTCCGATTTTGATAAACAAAATACCGTTGGATTTAGTATTAATAGTTTTTTTTTTTTTTATATATAAGGTAAAATTTTGAAAAATGTACAGTTTTTTATTATTTGACTTTAAAAAGTTTAAATGGCCGCCATTGTGAAAATAAAAATGCAAATCAAACAACAAATTTTCTAAATTTTCTTTGATGTTTAATAAACATCCGTTCAAGGTTTGGTTATTTTAGCTAAAGTGGTTTTTTAGATATAATTTTTTTTGTAAAAAATACAAAATGGCGGCTAGCGGCTAAACGAAGGATTTTTTTGACATATGTTAGGAGGACATTTTGTGTTCAAATTGATGAGTACTATTGGCCCACGAAGTTTGTGACATTCTTTAATGACCACCCTGTACATATATATAGATATATATATATATATATATATATACATGTATATAAATTTGAACGAATAGTGTTTTTGGCATCTGGGGACCTCAAAACAAAAAGTTATCATGGTCTGGGGCTTAAGTCTTACCATGAGACCTACGGTAATAGCTTCTTCCCTATAGGGGAAATTCGCTAAAAGCACAAAATTTGGCATTTTAGCGAATTTCCCCTATAGGGAAGAAGCTATAACCGTAGGTCTCATGGTAAGACCTAAGCCCGAGACCATGATAACTTTTTTGTTTTGAGGTCCCCAGATGCCAAAAACACTATTCGTTCAAATTTATATATAGTCATAGTCATATTCACAAATCTTTATTTACATTATGCACAAGCTGTACAATAAATAGCGTCAAGATATGCATCATCAAAATAATACATTTCAATATTAAACTAAACAAGAATACATTTACTCACTAAGATTAGAGAGGGGTGGAAAGCTCATCAAAAGAATATAATGCCCTGTTTATAAGATATTTTTTTAACATTTTTTTAAACTTTAAGCCATTTTACTTTGATATACTTTTTGGAATATGCTTTAGATAAATATTTCCTATATATGTTGTTTTTTTTCAAAAAATTTCAATTTATGTCTCTGGGAAAACTGATTTTTTCCTCTGGTGTTGTAGGAATGAGTCCTCATTGAGTTAATATCTATACTGAGTTTTTCATTTCTTGCAGCAAGAATAGTTTCAAAAATATATTGACCGAAGACCGTAAGAATTTTTAAAGTTTTAAAATGGTCCTTTGCTGAATCATCATATTTAAGTTTTAGCATGATTCTAATAGCTTTTTTTTGTTGTTTTAGAATACTCTCTAAATTGATTTTTTTTGTGGACCCATAGAGGGCAATGCAAAAAGAGATGTGTGAATGAACGTGCGCAAAATATAAATTTGTCAAGGTTTTTACATCACAGTAACAACTCATTTGCGACAAGGCATAAACTCCGGAGTTAATTTTACCTAAGATCCTATGTATATGTTCATCCCAATTTAGATGTTGGTCAATTGTTAAGCCCAAAAAGTTTATGCTATCCTTCTTTTCAATTAGGTTTGACTCATAGCTTATCAATAAGTCTTCATTTTTTCGATTTTGTGGGGTTTTAAAATTTACAAAATTAGTTTTCTCTGTATTTAGAAGTAGACTGTGGTTTTTAAGAAAATTCCCAATGTTTCCCAATTCACTAAAAACAACCCTTTCTGTTTCCTGTGAGGTTGCTGATGATGCTACCAGATTAGCATCATCAGCATATAAACAGAGACTGCTCTTCAAATTTTGTGTTAAGGCTTTATCAATCCCCCCAAGGTAACATATGAAAAGAAGAGGCCCTAAGATAGACCCTTGAGGCACACCAAATTTTAAACTACTTAATTTTGAAGGAATTTTAATAATTTTGTTATTTTTTAATAAACGAGTTAGTTCTACATATTGAGTTCTATCGGAAAGATATGACTGAAACCAGCTGAGACTATTCTTTGCAACTCCAATCCCCTTTAATTTTTCTATTAACTTAGAGTGTTTAACACTGTCAAAAGCTTTTGAGATGTCCATGAACAGACCAATTGTATTGTTTCCTTTATCCACTGATTCTATAATATTCTATATGTGTCCGTGAATGCGATAACTTGAGTAAAAAACGTCCGATTTCGATGAAATTTGGCTCAAATGTGTAAAGTGACATTCATGACTTTAAGTTTGAAAACCAGAAAAATCGGACCATGGGAAAGGGGGTTTATGAAGGTTTTAAAATTTTCCAAAAATCAGTTTTTGCACTTTTCACACTGAAATTTTTAAATCACACCATTTTTGTTTTAACCATGTTATAGAGCTTAAAAAAACAAATAATATAGTATTTTGAATCATCAACCTAGGTTAAGTGGTTGCGGAGAAAATCCAAAAAAAGTGTTCATAAAATCTCCCATGTTAATCTTATGGGAAAATGGTTTTTAGCTTTTCCTTAATTAATTTTACTGTAAAATTCACATTTGATTTTACCAATCAGTTTAGCGCTACAAAACAATCATTTTGGTGTTTAAATTGTCATTCTACGTCCAACCATTGGCGAGATATTCAAAGTACACAGTACGTTGTCCAATGTTATCCTTATGGAGAATAATTAAAATTTGATATCTCGATTATTTATGAACGTATATTGATGAAACTTGGTATGTGGCTTCACCTAGTACTGGTATATTGATATTTACACAAAAAATTGATTTTTTGTTGATTATCCTCTTAGCAGCAAACCTGCATTCTCATCCCTAATGTTATTCTTATATAGAATACGTAAAGCTTTATATCTCCCTTAATTATAAACATAAACCATTAAAATACCCCTGTCGCAGCAAACCTGCGTACTCAGCGAATTTCCAATGCATAATATTTGTATTAATACCACATAAAGCCGCATACCAAGTTTCATAAAAATATATTCATATATAAGCGATTTTAATTATTCTACATAAGAATAACATTGGTAATGAGTACGTATGTTTGGTGAAACAAGGAACACAAACAATTGGTTTTTATGCAAATATAAATATAATTTAACTAGGCAAAGCCACATACCAAGTTTCATCAATATTCAATCATAAATAAGCGCTATATAACATTTTAGTTATTCTCCATAAGAATAACATGGGGCTGAGTAAGCAGGTTTGCTACAACAAGAGAAAAAATGGGTTTTTATGCAATTATCAATATAACTCAACTAAGTGAAGCCACATACCAAGTTTTATTAATTTATGTTCATAATTAAGGAAGTCATTACATTTTACTTATTCTCCATAAGAATAACATGGGGCTAAGTACGCAGGTTTGCTTCTACGGGAATAATCAACAAAAAATCAATTTGTTGTGCAAATATCAATATACCAGTACTACGTGAAGCCGCATACCAAGTTTCATTAACATACAGTCATAAATAATCGAGATATCAAATTTTATTTATCCTCCATAAGAATAACATTGAACAACGTACTGTGTTTAGCACTTTGAATATCTCCGCAACGGTTGGGCGTAGAATCACAATTTAAAAACCAAAATGATTGTTTTGTGGAACTGAACAGATTGGTAAAAGCAAATGTGAAGTTTACATTAAAATAACCTTAGGAAAAGCCAAAAACCTTTTTTCCATAAGATTAACATGGACGATTTTATGAGTAGGTTTTTTGGATTTTATCCGCAACCACTTAACCTAGGTTAATAATTCAAAATACTATATTATTTGTTTTTTAAGCTCTACAACATGGTCAAAACCAAAATTAAGCTTTTAAAAAATTTTAAGGTGAAAAATGCAAAAAACTGATTTTTGGAAAATTTAAAACCCCCATAAAACCCCTTTCTCATTGTCCGATTTTTCTGGTTTTTCGAACTTAAAGTCATGAATGTCATTTTACACATTTGAGCTAAATTTCATCGAAATCGGACGTTTTTTACTCAAGTTATCGCATTCACGGACACGTATATATATATATATATATATATATATATATATATACACACATACATATAAATTTGAACGAACAGTGCTTTTGTCATCTGAGGACCTTAGAACAAAAAATTGTCATGGTCTCGGGCTTAAGTCTTACCATGAGACCTACGGTAATAGCTTTTTCCCTATAGGTGAAATTCGCTAAAACTTGGTTCACCTATATAGCTTCACCTGGTTGAGTTATATTGATAATTGCAAAAAACCCACATTTTTATCTTCCTTGTTGCAGCAAACCTGCGTTCTCAGCCCTAATGTTATTCTTATGGAGAATACATAAAATGCTATATATCACTTATTTATTTAAGTATTTTTATAAAACTTGGTAAGTGGCTTTATGTGGTAGTAAAAAATATATTCATGCATAGGAAATTCGCTTAGTACGCAGGTTTGCTGCAACAGGGGTATTGATCATTGCTCTAGGTCAATTGGTTCCAGAGATATTGAAAGTGCAAAACACAGTATGTTGTCCAATGTTATTCTTATGGAGAAAAAGTAAAATACTATATCTCCCTTAATTATGAACAAAAATTAATAAAACTTGGTATGTGCCTTCCCCTAGTCGACTTCTACTGATATTTGCATAAAAACCCATTTTTTATGTTCCTTGTTACAGCAGACCTACGTTCTCAGCTCCCATGTTATTCTTATGGAGAATAATTAAAATATTATATATTGCTTATTTATGAATGTATATTAAAGGAACTTGGTTTGCGGCTTTATGCGGTATTAAGACTTATATAAGCATTAGAAATTTGCTGAGTACGCAGGTTTGCTGCAACGGGGGTATTTTAATTTATCATGGTTATCGTTGGTTTCATTTAAAGAATGGGTTTTTTCTGTAGCAATAAATGTTGTTTTTTTGTTAGTGCTGACCTTTCTGCAACCTTAACTTTTCATTTATCTTTTAGCGGGCCTCATATTCTTTCTACAATGTCGCACTGTCGCTGTTGTCAATGTATACATAACCCTATAAGTATGGACACGCTTATGAAAAAACTATTTCTAGTGAGAACGCCGCCCCCCAACACAGATAGAGGCACAATCGCTTATTCAGTCCAATAGGTACATTGTTAGCAGCTTACTGATCAAAAAGATGTTCACGGTTCAAACAGCTGGCTGGAATGATTTGACAGTTATTTGTTATTGTTTTGCTTGTTTGAATATCGTTCCGCTTACAAATTAAATGTAAACATGGCTAGAAGAAAGTTAGTGTTTTACATATCCCAGAGTAAAATAAGATTTGGAAATGATTTGTAAACTATAATTTGGTTTATGTTGTACATACTGAAATATTTAAAAGGCAAATAACAAAATGAAAAAGAGCAATACAAAATCTTCATTTATTTTACTTTATTCGAGACAGTAGTATCTTGTTATACATTTCTGTGATTGGAAATATGTTCTCAATTTGGAATTCTTTGGAGGTTCCGTATAATTTTACAAATTTCAAAATGAATTTTATCCATTCTATTTATTATTTTTTTCATGAAAAAATTGTACCCGATGATACAGGTACAGGTAGTTTAAATGGTAATAATTTAACTAGCAGCAGTTAAGGTTTTTGGGATATACATTTTTCTAAAAAAAATATCATAAGTTATCCCTATCAAGTAAATTATTTTTTAATAGTTCACAAATATGGATTCAGTTTTATAAATAATAGGGCAGATGGAAACTAAAATGCAAATCTAGACAGAAAGATAATTATTCAAAATACAACATAAACACAGTTAATATTTGTTGTTTACAAACATATTCATTTCTATGTTTGAGAGGAATGCAAGAGCGCGCACAACAGGGTCGAGGAGAAGTATTAGTAACAATCAGTGCTAATTCCAGCTCTGAACTTAGGGGGGGGGGGGGAATTAAAAAATAACATGGGTGTCCCTGCTTATATATACATTGACACTGTTCTGCTTTGGGGGTTGTGTCCAGTATTACTGATAAGGGACCATACACATATTACAAAACACACTTAAGCGGGGGAAAGGGGGTATGGTGTAGTGTTATGCTGCGTTATGTGGGGGAGGGGGGGGGGGTTGGATCCAACGTTAGGTAACTCACACTTATTAACCCTAAGAGCTGGCAAACTCCCGTATTTATTGATAGTGTTAAAAAAATTGTATATTACAAATAATCAAATTGATATCTAAATTAAGGTTACAGTTAGTTATACAAAAATACTTCCGTCATACTATTTTAATAACAGTTAAACTAAAAATAAATACATAACGTGTTTTGAGTATGTTCTGTGTACTGATTTACACCTATGTTTTGTGTTGTTTTAGAGAGTAAAATCATTACTTGATACAGTATTGTGCAATGCCACCCACATCTTTAGTTTCTAAAGTTGTTTTGTATTTGTATTAGTTATAAATTAAATTTGTTACGTTTTAGCTGAGATAGTTTATTTTGTTGTTTATATTATTAGTAACAGTCTTGTTTGCTTGTATACATTTTGCTTTGGAATAATTTATTAAACAATTGTTGTTAAAAGAAAGTCATTTAAAGTTTAATGATTCACTGAAATCCATATTCCAAATTGCTAATAAAACGATGTTTAAAAGGCTTAAGCTGTCTTGAAGCCTACTACAAATGAGTTACATAACACGTTTGGGGGGCGGGGGGGGGGGTTATAGTCAAGCATTATGGTGCGTTACAGTTACATGGGGGAAGGGGGGTCTGAAATGATAAAAAAAGTTACGCAATATGTGTATGACCTCTAGTGACTTGAGCCACTACAATAAAGTTCAAATAAATATAATCTTCGAGGTCACTTATAAAGCAGGTGATTTATTTCCTTTTGTAAACAACAGGTGATTTATATTGCATTACTTCAAAGACATAAACATCACCTGAGTTTTATAAAACAGTCTTTTATCAATGACCTTGAAGATCCTATTTATTGATCTGAACTTTACTGTAGTAAACTACTTTATTACACAGGTGCTTATATTGTTAACTGTTCGTAATACCAACCTGAGGGATCCAAAATGTTTAAGCAGAGCTTCTCTTGTGTCCACACTGGCAACATTGGCCAACGAAAAACTGCGCAGGTCTGGGAACTTGGCGAATGCTGCTTTCTGGGAAATTTAAGTATATAATTAAAGTAATATAAATCATAAATTTATAATACTAATGATATAAATATAGAGAGTATAATCATAACAATTCAAATATTTTATAAGAATTGTGTACACAGTATACCAATACACTCAGTATTGCTTAATAAATCCATAATCAATAAGAATACATTGAGAATAAATTTTAAAATGGACTAATTTCACACAGAACATCAAGTAGTATCCTTTTGTAAGTAACTTTTGTAAGTAAGCATGACTTTTTTAAAGTTATATAAAAAAACTTTAGAAATTAATTTTTCCCTTCATGTGTCTTATAACAGTATACCAATTTATGTTTATTTGTAAAAATATATGTTTAACACTGTTCACACAATTCTGTGTTCGGTCACTGTTTAAAATTATATGTTTAATTGTCTGTACACAGCCATTGACGTGAACTGGGTGGGGGGTATTCACCATCCCTCTCGCACTATCTCCCCTACAACACTACTTACCATAAGCCTGCAATCAGTTTCAGTTATTGTATAGCAGACCCACCCTACCACGTCATTACTAGCTTCAGTGATGCGCAGAGTGGCTTACCTGGAGGGAAGTGATGCTGTTGTAGTGTATCTGAGTCATGTCATGGTCTGTCAACGGGTCTCCCGTCTCATCACTGATCTCAAACCGCGAGTAGAACTTCAGCACATCCAGCAACTGAAATATGTTTCTGCGATTAGAAAACAGGATATAACCTTTTAATTATTAATGTCATGGATATCTTCCGGCAGACACATACTGATCAGACTGGCAGTTGTGTTGAATCAGAGCTTAACGCTAACCGATTGGAGGAGTTAGTTCCGTTTTTGTCCATACGTTTGATCAAATCATGAGCAGATCCAGGCAGTTGACAGGATAGAGGATACACATCCTGAGGAGGTAACAGGATCATTGACATTTTCAAAATACAATTCACTGGCCGTTAGCGCTCAAAAGGTTAACGGGGGTTTGTCTCATGGAGTACATCACTGTTGAAAGGGGAATGGACCTGTATTAAATTTATTTAGCTAATTTTTTACATTTAAACTACTTTTGATATTTGTCTGATTGGTGGAGGTGGAACTTATTTATGCAAGCCTTTAGTAAAATCAAAATGCCAAAAGTATTAGTCACTCAACTAAGTTTCAACCCTCCTAGACAGAGATGGGTTGAAGGACAACTTAAAGCGTCAGTTTGGCATTTTGTCATAAATACAAAAAACAAAACAAAAAAACTGTCAGAACAAGTGGTTATAACGATGCAGCTGTTCGCTTCATGCCACATTAATATCAAGCTGACCTCACCCCAGAGGCATCTGGGTCATGGTTATTGTATTGAAAACTCACTTTTTTACAACAACATGCAGGGTAGTTTTCAGAATTTGAACAAAGTACTACTATCATCAATAAAGCAATACAATAAAGAATCCTGAATACATTCCTTGTCAATAAAAACACTCGCAAGGTGCCTACAATGTTCATTAAAGATGTCTGAGTGCCTTCAGATACTTCAATAAATAAACGGTATCAGGAAACTGACACATACTTTCTCCCTTTTAGCCCAACTTTAATGAATAAATTACTTTTTATTTACTAAATATAGAATACAAAGCACGGCCGAATGTACAGAAAATCTTGTAAACACGTTGTTTTCAAAAATATCCACCAAAATCCTTGTTTAGGAGGCACTACAGAATCCATTGCTACACACGTGGTTTTAAGAGGGGAAATGCCCCCTATTTCCCCCCTCAGGGTTATTAAGGTGCAACATATTTTGAATTTCCTCTGTTGGTCAATTCTAACTTGACAAGCATATCAAGTTTGAACGAAATTGATTAATAAATAAGAGAGAAATACTAATTTTTGTATTCCCCATAAGAATAACATTGGACAACATACAGTGTTTACCGCAAAATGAAAATTTAAATTTTCTCTGCAACCAGTAATCGTAGAATAATAATTAAAGATACAAAATTATTTCGTTTTTTGAGCTCTTTTTAATGGTGAATTGTAATATTTTTTATATTTAGGTTTTTCTTATGAAAATCCAAAAAACTGATTTTTTTGATATTTTAAGTCTTGTAATTTCTGAACCCGAATTTTTACAGAAATGCGGGATGTGTCATTTTGGTGGAAAACTAAATTTCTATAAAAGACTAAAGTTTAATGAAAATCGTTGGAGCCGTTTTTTAAAAATCTTGATTATTCATGTTTTTTTGGCGGTTTTGGGGGGATAATTACCCTTAAAAATCAAATATTCTAAAAAATGAAAAAACACCTGGAGATATCGTGGATTAGTACTTATATACAAAATTTCATAAAAATCGGACCATTGTTTAGGGCTCTTGCTCTGTACACATCCATCCATACAGACAGACAGACAGACACACAGACATCACGTAAAAATCACTTTTTTGGATTCAGGGAGCACCAAAACGAATATTTCTACTAACAACTCAAATTCTAAAATTTTGATGAAACAATACTTTCTCCATATACTATGTATAAGGGGAGAAAGTAAAAAGGATCGATTTTAAAAGTGACACTGTCCTTGAGACCAGGCCCTCAGTCTCCGAGTCTGGCCCTGTAAATCTGCCTTGCTTGATTGTTTTTATTCTTGGTTATAATATAAAATCAAAATCTTTATTCAATAAATCGTCAAAAATGTGGCCCTGTAAGCTATCCTTATCGTCGGGGACTTAAATAACTACAGTTCATAATTTATGTACAAAAATAATTTTAAAAATTATAATTATGTTTAATGTAAGAAAACTATCAAAATTTAAAATGTTAACAAGTGGCACTAGGGGGCTTGAATAAAACACATTAGACTACATTTTGCGGTCTGGGTACAGAATCTCCAGATCTTTTAAATAGACCTAGTAAAATATAAACGAGTTCGCACGCAGCACGCTGACGTGAGGGAAGTGAATTACCATATAAAAACTATAAAAACTCAAAATCAGCCAAAAATATACATTTACCCAATTTTTATTCAAATCTGAAAATATTCATTTTTTGGCTGTTCTGATGCTTCTGGTTCTATTTACCTGCAATGCTGGTAATACAAATTTGCGCATTATTAGGTTAGGAGAAGGTCCAGTCAGGCTTTAAAGTAGGCGTGAGGTTGTTGGAGATTATAAAAGTACACCAACAAATGAATAATAGGCTTTTCTAATGTAAAACCCCCATAAGACAACGTACTGTGTTTGGTCGATACACAGTACGACCAAAATTTGTTATATATATATATATATATATATAAAATTTTGAACGAACCCCAAAAACATATTTAGGGGGTCACGGGCTTAAGTTTCACCTTGCGGGTCATGCTAATAGTTCACTTTCCATAGGAAATTCACTAATAAAGTAATTTAACAACATTAACATACATACAACCGTCTTAAATATAAAGGTTTCAGCTCTGGTTACTGTTTCTAGTTATCTTACTCTTACTCTTTGTTCAACTGTTTGGATTTGGTAACCTCTTTAAAGCCAACTATCTTAGGGTAATTTATTTTGGGAATTACATATTAAGAATAGTTGTGTTCTAAATTAAACACATCAGAACACTGCTGTAATGGTTTTGACGAGTTTACGATACACAAAATTACAACATCCTAAACAAATATATATTACGTACTATATAAACTCTACAGAGTTAACAAGGCAAAGAGAGTAAATTTCAACATTTTCATTTTGGGACAGTTCAAAAGACACAAAATCAAAAACCGAATCGCTGAACAGGCTGCCAATCGCGATCGAATCGCACAATTGCGACCGACAATCGCAACCGGGTCGTGTAATATCGCGTACAATCGCGACTAGCTAGGTAACGTGCGATCGGGCCGGCAGGTTACGGTAGGACAGGAGGGGAAGGGGAGGGGTGACGGTGCAGGGGGGACGGCAGGAAGGTCCTCAGTGGGTTGCCGCGCCGCGCCGCCAGCCAGCCGTACTGTAGTGTGGTGCCGGCGTGCATTGGATACAAACATGACGTGTAGGTACCATCAAACAAACAAGTACAATATTTATCTATAGGCCTACATTATTATTAACTATACTATTTTTATTACTGATCCCGGGAAAGTACTAAAATAACAAGTGGTTCGAACAAAATAAGTAGTTGCGTTTTCAAAAATACAGGAGATAGGCCTAAAAGTCATATTTTTGACGAGTTATATGTAGCTGTCATAAACTCACATCTGATTTCAACCGTAACAGTGCAATAGGTATAAAACGATATGTCGTTAGTTATTGCTTATTTAAACATAACTAAATAATACATTTTCTTATAAAGTGTTAATCAAGTTGATGTTGTATTTATATCACAGTAATTAGGTGACCGATCAATTATATGGCTCCTGGACATAAATACAGCAGAATGATTTGTCAAAATGCAACCTTAAGTTTTATCTGTTATTCAGACACAATTATTTTTCATTATAAGTTTATATTGAATAATCATGATTTCTTTGTAATACACCACTACAAAAATAAAAACTGTTCCTCAGTTTTAACTATCTCGTTAACATATAAATATAGCTCATTGGATGAAGAGGAGGATGTTGTTTTCATTTGCATCCACTGTTCGTAAGAAATTAACAAATAAGTTATTTAAATTGATTTCCTTCATACTGTAACTAACAATGTTAATACTAAAATGTTAAATCCAAGTAACTCGTAAAATTACAATGTAACGATGGTAAACTAAAATTTGTTAATGGATTATTTTACCAAAAAGAATAAAATATATTAAAGATTGAACTTATGAACGTTAATGATTTATTTAAAAGAACAAATAGACACAAATAGACACAATCATTGGTATTAGGATTTGTTCACCTAATCCATATTAAAATACGTTAGCGTAGAGATAAACTGTTCCACGTTCCTCACTAAACCTAACAATCCAATCGTTTTGCGTCCAATATGTAATACGTTAGCGTAGAGATAAACTGTTCCACGTTCCTCACTAAGCCTAACAATCCAATCGTCTTGCGTCCAATATACAAATAGACACAAATAGACACAAATAGACACAATCATTGGTATTAGGATTTGTTCACCTAATCCATATTAAAATACGTTAGCGTAGAGATAAACTGTTCCACGTTCCTCACTAAACCTAACAATCCAATCGTCTTGCGTCCAATATGTAAGTTTTTTCGGGTTTTGTGTACGCTGGAAACAGTTAAGACGAAGCCGCTGAACTGGATATGATTTGACGCAACTGTGATTATAATTCATTTTAGATGGGCTTTTCAACATCATTAGTCAAAGGCTCCCCTAAGTTATAATTATTTAATTCAATTTAGTCCACAAATTACAGTCCGTTGTTTTAGATCCCTCCATGACCTTGAGGTTTGGATGCGGCAACGGGGATACCCTCAACAGGAATACACACACATGTTGGCCGACTTTAGCTTATTTCTTTCCATTGAAATGTGATAAACTGTGTACTAGGTGTAACAGAGTGGATGATAAAGCCCGGCTCGACCTATGTTAGAAACTATCCTGCGTTCTAAGAAGATCGCGGAGAAAGGTACATCATTTGGAAATCCATACAACTAGAGGGAATCCCGAGATAATTTGGGCTCCTGTCATCCACATCAAACAAAACCACTTCCTTAACTGAGTGAGTGAGGCAACTACAAGCATAACAGTTTTTTTTTAGAAAATCGTTCATAATGTTTGAAAACAATAATTCAAAATGAATCATCAAATGATTTTATAAAACATTCTTTCACAATATTACATTCACTCTCTATTTAAAGAAAAATCGTCCAGCTAACCAATTATAAGAAACATATTATTACGGGTCCAAAGAGCGAATTAGTAAAACAAAAATATTTCCTTATCACACCTTACTGTCCTCGCCTCAGTTATCTACTGATTGTTTACTAACAAATTACAAACTAAGTTTCTACTAACTTTGTCGAAGGATGTAAAATTCTTGTGTATTGTGATATTTTACAGCGTTCTATAAATGCAATTCTGGATTTAACGCGTAAATTCATGGCATTGTATTACAGGGAAATGGTAGAGCAGTAGGGCTACAAAGTGCACATTTTTCCTCAGCTAATACTCAAGATATTTGGCTAAGAGGCAAGAAGCTAACGAATCGTTTTTTAGGAGTGAATTTGCAACTATAAGATCGTGCTTAATCATCAGGTCACGCAAAATAGAAATAAAACATTATGTTTTAAGAGCCATCAGATCGAAACAAAATCACGTAAATAAAAGTAATGTACATTCCTTGCACATTACAATGTAGCGTCTTAAACCTTTGGGTTTATTTTCTTATATTATTTAGTATGAATATACAATAAACACCATATCCTAGGGCCGTTAGCCTCTAAATAGAAGCCCCTTGGTGTTTTAAGGTGTCTCCGCTTATTTTACAGTATTGTTTGCAAATATACAAATGACCAACAGTTTTCTCTCAGAAAAATTGTTTTACAGTTTTATTTCTCCAACTGGTGTGGTGTATGTATTAATAAAAGTAACTTATTAGGCCTATAGTATATCTTGATTTTTACAATTATCTAAGTAAAAAGTGAATCTGACACGCCTAAGAAATTTTTGGAACAAACAATTTCAAAGCTGTGATCACGAATGCTGCTATTAACATAGATTAATACGGTTATGCCATATTCCTTATAACATAACCAAATACGGCGATCCGCAGCAAAATTGTTTCGACATTATACGGTGATGTGACTAAAATTCAAGGAATGAATTAAACAATAAAATACTCAGTCAATAATACAGGTCTACGAAATACAGGCGTTTAAAAAAATACATGCAGTCATCATGTCAAAGTTATAGATAGGATGAAATATAAACGGATAAATATATTTGCTTTATGTTTCATCAGAGAGTTACAGACACTGATACTAATCGAGACGTAATATAACAACTAGATGCCAAGGCGAAAACAGTTTTGAAAATTTACAACAATTGTGACTCTTTTGCAATTTGTATACATTTTAGGATTTTATATAAACACTTTAAATTCTTACTTTGTTACATTTGACACTGAATCTATGCATTCGAGACACATACAAAACTTATACCTTCCTAAATTTAATAGTTTATTTTAGGAAGAGGTTGAACATACGTTACGCAGCCATATTCGATTAGATTGTTTATCAATCTACTCTTTATCGTTTATCGTCTTTATTCGTTTATAAATTATTCAAAACTTTATTTTCGTTACTAAAAACTGTTATTTTCGTGTTGTTTGTTTGTATTTATCTTTCTACACGCCAAGGGCATTTTACACGTTTTGACAGGGAATAGTCCAAACCTGGCATTTTACTATCTAAAGTCTACCCTTAATGAGAAAGCATCATTAATAGCCAACGGCCCCGGCGTATGGCAGCTGAATCTATTTTAGAATGTTCAATAGATGTTCAAGATTTTTATCAGGATCTAGTGAACCTCGGGTTGAGGCGACCGCTCTAACACGCGATCCTCGGCTATGACTTATGCTAAAACCAAATTGCATCGCTTATCTTAATTATATTCTGTCATTAAATTTGTTATACATAAATGAATTTATTTGTAGTCTGATTTTAAAACTAAAGGCCGGTATACGCGTAAGAGTTTTTTACTCCCACACAGAAGTGTTCACACTGTGGGTGATTTGTTTCGATGCAACAGCTGATCCCATATACACGACAAGAGTCAACTCGCAAGGCAAGAAGAGCTCCTGCCAAAAAGCTGACTCTCGGCGCCGTTTACAAGACACATTTTACAAAATCTCTGAGAGTAAAAAACTCTCACGTGTAAAACGGCCTTAAGGTAATAATTTCCAAATATAATATCCGTAAGTTTTATTGTGTAAACAGACAAACAATAGACTACATATGTGAACATTCTGGCCAGTCAGAATTGTTTCCGTCTGATGCAACTTGTCTCACAAATTCCTGAGGTGGCGCATCTTCATCGCTGCAGCCGTTAGCGGCACAAACAAGGCCTGTCTAATCAGCAGCGACGTGCTGCAAAGGCCATACCATACCACAGCGCCTGTCGCCTGTCGCCAGACACGCACATGTCACTGTGACTGTTTCAACGGGCCATTCACTCCCCGTCAAACGGCGAGCTTGTCCCTCTCCCGCGCCTTTCCGCCTCGTATACTAGATGCGATGTCGATGGCTAAATGCCGTGATTACAGAAATTCAGTAAATAATCATACGATGGCCACAATACTGAAGTGGCGAACGAGCTGTACAATTTATTTAGCTGTTAAAAATCATCAGTTGCGGTTGTTGTCAATTCAGCATGTAAAAATCTATGTTTTTGTTGGTAGATCAATTATTGACTCGTCCTGTTCCAGTATAATACGCACAACACTAGTTAACCTCCTTGAATCTTGTAATCTGTCAAGTTTGCACTCTGTAAATACAGTTGCTCGAATTCGAGCAAATCCTTTCCTTATGGGATATTACCTAGATCGTATTAGTTTATATTGTGACGCCATTCTAGAATTTGGCTCGAAACAACTGATCCTTTTGCTGTGCGGTTGTTAGCATCAGAATGTGTTAAATACTCAATTACATGCTATTATTCTATAAGCTTAAAGTTTAAAATTAAAAAGATCAGGGAAATCCATAAAGGTGGATGTGGAAACCCCCAAGAAGCACATCTCAAAGAAGACGTCCGGTGCTTTCAAAGAATACTTAAATGATAATTTAATACATAATAGTTTCACCCGTAGATTCTCCACGAATATCAGTCTTTCAATGAATAGATTGTATGGTTACTATATCCTAGAATACCCCCGTCGCAGCAAACCTGCATACTCAGCGAATTTTCAATGAATATATATGTCTTAATAAAACATTAAGCCATTTTCCTGGATTCATAAGAAATATAATAAAAAAGCGATATTTAAAATATTAATTATTCTCCATAAGAATAACATTGGGGATGAGAACGCAGGTTTGCTGCAACAATTAAGGAACACAAAATAATGGGTTTTTATGCAAATATCAATAGAAACCAATTGAAGTGAAGTCACATACCAAGTTTCATCCATATACATTCATAAATACGCGATATATAACACTGTAATTATTCTCCATAAGAATAACATGGGGACCGAGTACCTAGGTTTGCTGTTACGGGAACCACTGACGAAAAATTTTTGCTGTGCAAACAACAATAAACCACAAGTAGATGAAGCAATATACCAAGTTGTGTCAGTTTATGATCATAAATAAGCAAGATATACAATTTTTCTTTTTCTCCATAAGAATAACATTAGACAACGTACTGTATTTAGCACATCAATATCCCAGTAACCAACTGACGTAGAGCAATGATCAAAATACCAAATTGTTCCTTGGGAAAACCCCAAAACCCCCATTTTTGGGATAAATAACCCCCCAAAAACCCCCCTTCGGATGGTGTGATTCTTCTGGTTTTCGAACTCGTTCAAATAAATGGTACTTTACACATTTGTAACAAATTTCATTAAGATCGGATCTTTTTTACGAGAGCTATCGTGCTTACGGACACACACACACACACACACACACACACACACACACACACACACACACACACACAAAGTTGAACTATGGTGTTTTTGGCATCTGGGGCCTCAAAACGAAAAGTTATCATGGTCCCGGGCTTAAGTCTTACCATGAGACCTACGGAAATAGCTTCTTCCCTATAGGGGAATTCGCTAATAAAGAACAAACATATCACTTGTACTTTATGGGGATATTGTCACTTGCCTCAAAATCTAATCCTGATAGTATAGGTATCGCTGAAAGATGGACAGCGTTAGCTATTTCATAATTAATTGGTTCTTACCGCTGTAAACTAAATTTAATCAGCTTTTACTGATTTGAATACTGTGATTTGTAAAGCAGTCAAAGAACTCCGTTAATCCGTTAGATCTCGCATGACAAATTGAGACAATAAACTGGCTGGCATGCAACTTCTATTTTTTTCTTTATGCAAAAGGGGATGGATGTCTATTTCAACACCGTACCGAGTTTTAGTGTAAACAAATTATAACCATCAGCATGTTCACTAACACAATTCATCAGTCAGAGAGATGAAGCTGCTTTGTAGTTGTTAAGATGAGCCCCTACCCCGTATTAGTTCCAACATCAACCATGTCGGACTTAGTTATACTTTACGTTACATAATATTCCCATTTTAAACTAGTGTTTAAATATTAAAATAAATATGAAATAAAAGTTCTCTCCTACGCGCGACGTAAACACAAACGTTTTTATTGTCAACGATTTTTAAGATCAACAGCTCATAAACGTAAAGAAATTTACCACAAAACTCAAGCCAGTAACTAGGAGGCACCTGTAGTTTCCGCCAATGTACCACGAATGTACGCATAGGAGAAAGTGTCCACGGAATAACTCGCAGCAGGCACAGCGGCGGCGCCGGCGACTGCCTATTGTGTTTGTGGCGACCGACACATCCGTGTGTGTGGAACTTTGACAAAGTATCCTTCACACCTGTCAGCGGAATTGGGTATACAAGAAAATTATAAAAAGTTCAATAATTAATGTGCACACCTGTAGATTTGTAATTCATCGAAATAAGAATGCGTGAAAATTAAAACTATACCTTACATTTTAATTGATGAAAAATAATTAAACGACAAAACTTGATCCCCGCAGTAAAAATAACTCCAAATTTTAAGAGGAGAACCTTATTTGATGATCTATAGTCATTTGTATTTAATAGGGTTTCGGAGAAAAATGCTCGTTCGTCGCACCAGCTTTTTGTTTTTCTGCAAATTGGACAGTGACTATAAATGTCATGAAAACACATTAGTTGAAATTAGGATGCGTTCCGAACGACTCAACCCAAGATATTCGGGCCAGTATTGCACTGATTGGTAAATTTGCGAAATGTAGACACAATAAACACTCCATTTTTCAATATTTTTGAGTATCGGGTATGTGTGATTAAATTGTACACTTTCTGGCAACTGGATTTTCGAGCACGGTGAGCTGAGCCCAAACCCATTTTCCAGTTGATTGTGCCTAGCGAGCACAGAATATAATTTATATTCTATGCTCGCTAATTGTACCTCACCAACAAGCATGTCACTTGGAATAAAAAATATGAGTTACGAATAAATTATTCGAATTATATCTATATTATTAAAAGAATGTCTTGACTTTTGTTCTGCGATTTTCGACCCTTAAAACTATTATTTTTAATATATAGTTGGTATCAGTCGAGCTCTTACCATCTAGATGTGCCTTTTGAGGGGTTTGAAAAACATCCACGTTCCCCCCTTCAAAGTTCCAAAGTTATATATCCTTAAGGAGTTATATATTTTATTTATATATAGGTAGTCAGATGATCAAATTAAAATTTGCAAAACATGACTCTACGTCTGCTAGATACCTGAGCGTAAGCGGGACATCAGCTAGTATGTATTATTTACAATTTGAGAATACGAGATTAACTTAACGCCTGGATTGTAAATCCATTAGACCCGCGAATTCAGTTCGCGAAAAGATTTGGGTGGGTTTAAAGATGGCAATGTGGAGGTGTGAAGGTTGATGAACCTGGCTGGACGGATACTGTACCAACGCGAGACGAGATATCACTCACTCGCTCGCCGACAACGCGCGTCGGACTTGACGATAACCGGTAGTAGGTCCGGCATATCACAGACTATCACGCTCAGAGTACAGTACCACAGGTATGCGTAACGTGACGTAACTTCAGGGTCAGCTTCGAAGACATGCTGACAACAGCAAATTTAACTATAATATTCACAGAAAGCAGTACAACTGTAAATTTATGAATCATAGGATGTTAACAAAAACAATTTCGACTTTTACATTTAAAACAAAAATAATAAAATACGTACGAAAATGTATGTATTACTTGTTGGCAAATTCTGGAGATAATTACAGCATACATCCCTTTTTTACGTACAAATCTCAATGTTCATTCAATTGAATTCCGTTTTATTCATATATTTTTCATAATGAAGAATTAGTGTATATTTTATTGACTCGTGGCCATTTCTCTTATTCTCATAATTGACAATGTACTTGTAAGTTGTCAATTTAAAAACGCTCTAAACGCTTTAAACGCCATGTTGGGATATAACTCGTTATTCAGTATATGTCGCGTTATTGCGGTGCTATTTTTGTAATGGGGTGAAAATGAAGGGTTTTAATAATATAATAATATAAAATGTATTAAGTTGTTTCTACGTCAGTAAAAAGGTAATGCGACTCTGACAGTCAAGATCCAGGTTTCAACTGAAAGGTCCGACAACTGGTTAACTGGTTGTTAACTGGTTAATAACAACTTTTTTAATTTTTATTTGGTGGAGGTTTTTTTAACATGACGATGAAAAACAACTACACACAATGTACACAAAATTTGAAAACGCCATTATTTTGTAATTTAGGCTGTTACTGTTGAAACTAAAAATAAAACGCATGACCGCGGAATACAGTGCAAGATTTGAACGAGCCAAGAAAATGTTTCTATTAATTTGATCTCTAATAAAATAACGGATAATAATAGCCGCGGTGCAGCAGTGATAAGGGTCCAGACCACCGCCCCGCAGCTGGCGTGGTGATGTTGCTCGTCCAGGCAGATAAGCTGCAACATGGATACAACAATATACATATCAAACTATAGGACCTGCCGACGCTCTTATTGGACCGTCTACATGAATGAGTGGGCTAATGTTTTTTTTCCATTCGACAGATTACAATTAATTAAGTCTCTCGCACAACAAACTATATTTACATTTACACTGCACTTACGTATACTCGTACTTTAACTACTTCATAAATGATGTTGATGTTATAGGATTTTTATCAAGTTGAATACCGTTTTATAATAAAAAATAGTTCATTAGGTTATAAGTTAAGGGTATAAGAGAATAAATAAAAACATTCATCCGTCCGTCGGGTGGACACTTGGGTCTGTTTTGGCACTCCGGGGACGTCCGTCGCGTCGGCAGGATAAACGTGCGATGTGGCCCGGCCTTGACTGTACCATTAACATTAGTTCTCACGCAATTAATGAGAAAGTGATAGTTAAATGTAATAGTTAATTCCCAGATGAGTGTTGTCATAACTTGGTATACTCGTGGCCAAGCCGGTCTCAAGGTGAGCAAGCCATACGTGCGTCACTGCATGGACATATTCCATTAGTAGTCTAACAAATAAAAATATCAACAAATAATTGTGCTATTAATAATTAAATAAAACTCAAGCAATAACATTAAATTTCATATGTCTGTCGATTGGCTTCAGACATGAAATAAAAAGTTGCGAAAATTGATTTTAATGACAAAATAATCTGACATCCTAAACAAAAATACATGGATTATATTTCTTTCGTTTGTGAGACGCAAGAGAAGACAAAATGATTTGGCGAAACAAAACATAAACTAGAGAACATGAGTGGTCTCGAAACTGGCCGCGTAGCCGACGCGACGTATTGGATCAACGGGTCCACTAGCATACGGGACTGAAGACCCGGGAATACGATCCTTATAGCGATTATCGAAATCAAGTGACTGGCGGAGCGGCCGCGCGGCGACCAAACATTATATTTCATAACCTCGTGAAAACTTAAAACACATGGTTAGAAATTTTCAATAAACGTTACTATAATAGTCGGTTAAACACGTTTCTAATATTCTGTATCTTATTCCGATGAGTTTACATTGATAGTTACATTTTAAAATAGTTGGCCGCCAAAGATCCTGAGACAGTCTTACAATTTCAGGATTTAAAAAAGCTTATTTTCTTAAAAACCTAAGAGTTGTATAATGAATGGAGGAGGATGAATTGTATGGGGTTATTTAATTGAGTGCATGGTTAAATATTTATGCCAGCGCTAAATATATTGATATTACTAGCCTAACTTTTATTATTTTTAGTTTAAGCCAAAAAGCTTACCAGAAAATTTATTTGTATTGCATAACATTAATTAAACTTTTATAATTTGGTGCTATTTAAAAAGTTATGGATAGTGCCGCTTTGATTGACTAAGTTTAGTAAAGAAATATTTGGTTTAGCAAGACCTGTTTGGCTTTAGGGTAAGGCAAATATTTCTAGTTTTATTAATAAATTGTTAAAAATCCTGAAAATAAATAAGTAGTATGGTTGATTTTTTAACAAAATAAATTATATATTAAGTGCTTGAAGTCATTTTTAAGATTTTAGACAAATTTTAAATTCCATCGATAAAACCTCGCATGAATAAACACGGACCTTGAGTAATCGCCTAAAAACCGATAAATTCGTTACCAGGTACTCAAAACATTTGCTTTACTATTTTTCCTATAAATACCATATTAGTAAGTTATAACTAAATTGAGTTGCTGTTTTGAAAAATAATTTGTAATGAGGATTATTTTATAAATAAATCAATATGTGCTTTATTTTCCATAAGCATTTTAAATGTGATTCTTTCCAGCAATAAGTTATAATTGTGTTTAACATAAATGAACTCAGAAAAACTGTGCAGTCTTCATAACATTTACTGTTCATCAGTATCAACATAGCTTATCAATATTTGTATTAACTAAAAACTTTATCATTAAACGACGATTATTCACCAGTTATTTTATAAAATCACACTTTATAGGTAAGAAAATGAGTTATTATGCCCCATGATTCTTTAAGCACGTTGTAAACTTGAAACGGGCCGACTTTATTTTGAATGGGGCTTCTTTAAATTTAGTTATTAGATATTATGTGATAATATGCTGTATATTTTACAGTTTATTTTTTCGTTCAAGTTGTTAAAGTAGGTTAGAGCACTGACAAACTCAGTTCAGGGATGGATTTCCTCGTTATGGTATGAAGCGCGTCACTTGTTATATACATACATGACGTTAACTGATCTCAGGAACAATTAGCGAAGTCATCGTGTATCAACAAATGAACTAACTAAATAAACTCTCAAGACTTACGTGGTTCGATTCCCACCCAAATCCTTACCTTTTATTACTACTAGTTGTCCTGTTGCTCGAATCCGAGCAAGTTTGTACCCATCGAAAGGTTACTTCAGTTGTAAACAAACATAACAAAACATCTGATATTAAAACAGATGATAACAACGTACTTTCAATCACGTAGTTTAGACTTCTGCCGTCGGGTAGCGCCACTGTTCGAAAAATTGAGCCCTTTACTGTATTTAAGTAATGCGCTTTCTTAAAATTATCAGACGTATTGGCACCTACGTAAAAATACCTTTAATTTGACACCTCAATCGTTAAAATCCGTGCAGCTGTTATCGAGTTATGACTGCGAAGAAAAAACCCCTAGCGTATTATTATATATATTATAAAAAACGACAAAATAAATTAGGGATATTCTGTATAATAAGTATCGTATCTAGAAAAAGTCTTTCGTAATTTAAAATAATAAAGAAATATTAAAACATGAACGGAGTTATGCGTGGCTGTTTTTGTTTTTCATCTTCCGTAGTTATATTGATTGGATTAGTCTTTCTTTCTGCAACAGACACTGGATCAAACACCTACCTACATACACAAGTTTAAATTATAATTGGTGAGCTATGAAACAAGGCCTGATTTCAAAGTGACATGTAGTAGGTAACAAAACATGATACTTGCGAAGATACAATTAGTTATTCATTCCCAATGTAAAATTACTACTTTTTTAACAGTTTCTAACTGACTGATTCTGATCAATCAGCATATGTTATCATGTTTATAAATATAACAAATTCCGGTAATGAAAACTTCACAACGCCGCGCCGATCAAAGCGCTTGGGAGAGAGAGGGGTGTCCTACTCGTCAGACTGTACCTGCTCTCCTCTGCGATCAATGGGCCGAAAATAGAAGTCCAAATAAATCCACCATAAAGACTGAGGTAAAACAGAACAGACAACAACCGAAACAAGGGGGGAAAAAACAAAGACGATTTCACAGTAACCCACAAAGACTCTGTTTGCCTATTCATATATACTACTTGGTGCCTGTCAAAATTCTACGAATACAATGAGTATTTGATAATACCCTATAAAAAAGTCACGAACAGAAAAATATTTGTAGTATTTTCTACAATAGCATAATTTAACTCCCAATTTCACTTCGTAACTCTCTCATTTGTAAATTAAACATAGAAACAGAATAAATAATTTACATAACCTAAACAAGGACAAAAATTTAATTGATCTTTAATTCTGTACAAACCGCATGAAAATCAGTCTTATTGAAGTCTCTAACAAACTGTCCAAGAACTGCGAATTTGTATCCCATGTTAGATGGTCTGAGACTTGTAATTCTTGTTTATAAACTATTTAACAAAAAAATATTCAAAATACAAACAGAACATAAATATATGAACAATAATCTTTAATTTAGAACAACAGCATGAAAATCAACCCAGTAGAAGTCTCAGACAAACTGTCCAAAGGACTGAAAAAGTGAAATTTTACCCTATGTTAAATGTTGCAAGAGAATTGTAATTCTTTCTTTTAAACTATTTAACAATTTAAAACGTACAGATATATGAACAGTAAAATTATCTTTCATTTACAACAACCGCATGCAAATCGACCCGTTAGAAGTCTCAGCTCAGACAAACTGTCCAAAGGACTGAAAAAGTGAAATTTTACCCCATGTTAAATACCATAAGGGGATTTTAATTCTTGTTTATAAAATATTTAACGATAACAAATATTTAGCATTTAAGAAAGGTTTTATTTTCTTACTTTTTTCTAATTTTTTGGTTGAAAGTATGTATGAGCCATAAACTTGTATACACATTTTATAAGATAGTTTTGTGTAGGTATCTGACAATTGTCATGCATTTACTTATTTACGACAATAAAGAATTGAAGTTCGAGTTAATTTTTGAATACAGTAGAATGATTAAAACATATTAACTATGGTTTTGTATAACAAATCATGTTCAACAGAAATTTCACAGAATTAGTGCAACTAATTATTATGTTTATAAATGAAATAACAAGTATTAATACTTAACAAAACCCAAGCAAATAAGTCTTTTCAAAAATCAAGTAAAGACAAAAATAAACCCACAAAACTTCTAAATTAAAATTACGTCATCAGTTAGTATCTCCGGCATTGAATAACAACTTTGACAACCACGGAGAATGTTTACCAATTATAAGCTTATCGTTTAACTGATTAGGATTCCTTCAGCTAGCTTATCTTTGGATAATAACTACGGTAAATTATTTTGGAATATCCTGTAATAAAACTTGCATAGCCCCTCTTTTAGAAAGATTGAAAAAGTAATACTGTAAATTTCATTCACAAACAACAATCCAATGGGTTTTAAGGTTTCTGACATGAGTATGATTTGTTTGCATTACATTTATAGTTATAAAAACACCTAGTCCTAGTCTGTATAGCAAAGCCTCCTTTGTGTCTACCAACTCCTTGGAAGTATCCACTTTACTTTATCACACATTCAAACTGTAGATGACCATTCACAGTGATTTAAATGTTAATTATAATAACTTTAACTCTCTCGAATGTCCACTTTTTAGTGAATTTCCTATGGAAAAGTGAACTATCAGCATGACCCCATCCAGAACACCATCTACTGTTCTGATTTCAACTCATCAAAACTTAAGCCCGGAACCACCGTAGAAGTTCCTAATGTGACCCCTTGAACACGCACGCTTTGGGGGATCGTTCAAAATTTTATATATATATATATATATATATGTGTGTGTGTGTGTGTTTATACTCTAGCGGTCAAATTTGTTGTCCAAATTACTTCAAATTTGGTAGGGACATTCCTTTATATAATCAGTTGAACAAGTTTGTTGGGCAAAACAATCGGAAAACTCTAACCCCCTTCTTTGGGGATTTCAATTTTTTTTAATTTTGAGTTTTTATGCCCAAGAGGGGTCAGAAAAACCCCAAATGTAAAATTAGTGCATATTCAATTATAGGACCTAAAAAGCCGAACATGTAAGCCCTCTCCCATCATTCTAGCACAAATATTTACCGAGTTATTAGAGAAAATGTAAATTTACTAAATACAGTACGTTGTCTAACGGGAATTTACTTTTCGAAAAGGTTGCTTTTCATTTCTTGATCTAGTTTTATTACCCCTTATACCCCCATAACAAATTTTGATCCTGATGGGACCTCCTTCTAACCTTTAATATGCACAACATTGTTTTCCCAGAAAAACTTAAAATGTTTTCGGATTTTCATAACCATTGGAATAACGCTATGTATTAACGCCGTTTTTGATTTTTTATAGTTTATGTGGAAATTCGCTTCCCTCACGCCAGCGTGCTGCAAGCAAACTCATTTGTTCCATCAAATCAGACATTTACCTAGGTTACAAATATCGTTATCTACATTTTTGTTTTTTTGTATGTTTTTTAACCCTAATTAAATGTGACCCATGTTCCGGTGACTATGAGATGATCCCCATCCAGAACACCTTCTACTGTTCTGATTTCAACTCATCTAACCTCAACTGTTGACAGGGCTCCTGATGTGGGAAGCCCTCGCCCTAGACGTCACCCATTGGCTACCCTGCTGTCCAGGTGACTATGGGATGATCCCCATCCAGAATGTTGTCTACTGTTCTGATTTAAACTCATCTAACTTCAACTGTTGACCGGGCTCCTGATTTGGGTAGCCCTCACCCTAGACGTCACCCATGGGCTACCCTGCTGTCCTGGTGACTATGGGATGATCTCCATCCAGAACACCTTCTACTGTTCTGATTTCAACTCATCTAACCTCAACTGTTGACAGGGCTCCTGATGTGGGAAGCCCTCACCCTAGACGTCACCCATGGGCTACCCTACTGTCCTGGTGACTATGAGATGATCCCCATCCAGAATGTCTTCTACTGTTCTTATTTCAACTCATCTAACCTCAACTGTTGACAGGGCTCCTGATGTGGGTAGCCCTTACCCTAGACGTCACCCATGGGCTACCCTGCTGTCCAGGTGACTATGAGATGATCCCCATCCAGAATGTCGTCTACTGTTCTGACTTCAACAGCCATATCTCTGTGTACCAGTGGTGTGAAAAAATCACCCTGCTAGATCCTCATGATCTCAATGAGGGTGAGATATTTTTAGAAAACTCTATGAAAACGGAGTACACAATCAACAACCAAACTTGGGATGAAATGTAAGTGAACATTATTTGGATGCCTTTTCTTCTGGCTGGTTAAGAGCCATATTAAATATATTTTTTAACACTCTAAATGCTAATTTATATATATTTTTTTAAATAATGGGTCGGGTCAACTGGTTAATATGACATGTTAAAGCATACAAATATAAATATAGAAAAAAACACACAAGAGACCCATCCATTGAGGGAATGGCCAGATCTTGGGTGTTGGTCTTTTTACTAATATTTTATTAATATTATTAATTAATCAAGACATGACACAAATACATTTTAAAATTGCCATGTTATTTAAAGAAATGTCAACTACTAACTGATCTACATGTAGAGTACAAATAGTTGTATTCTTTAGAAACTATGTTATGCAGTGATCATGAAACAAAGAGATTGTCACCTCAAGCTGAAGTACCTATTGAATGTGTCAGTTTTGATCATATCAATTTCTTTCTAGCCTCCTAGACAAACTTATTTACCACCCATTGCAATACTAAGAGGATTTAAAAAACCTAATGACTAGGAAATAAACAATTTAGTACAGTTTTAACCATCCATCATCCTATTCTCAAATTTATATTAGCCTACTGTAATTTAAAATACCCCCGTCGCAGCAAACCTGCATACTCAGCGAATTTCCAATGGAGATATAAATGTCTTAATACTACATAAAGCCACTGACCAAGTTTCATAAAAATATATTCACAAATAAGCGGTATATACAATTTTAATTATTCTCTATAAGAATAACATTGGGGCTGAGTACGCAGGTTTGCTGCAACAAGGAACACAAAAAATTGGCTTTTAGGATAATATCATTATAACTCAACTAGGTCGTATACCAGTTTTTATTAATTTATGTTCATAATTAAGGGAGACATAGCATTTAATTATTCTCCATAAGAATAACATGGGGGCTGAGTACGCAGGTTTGCTGTTACGGGAGCCTTTTGCAAAAAATTATTTTTTTGAGCAAATGTCAATGGACCACAACCAGATGATGAAGCCTTATACCAAGTTTCGTCAGTATACGTTCATAAATAAGCGAGATATAAAATTTTTCCTTTCCTCCATAAGAATAACATTAGACAACGTACTGTGTCTAATATCTCAACGCACTTTCAATATCTCGGTAACCAATTGACGTAGAGGAATGATCAAAATACCAAATTGTGTGTTTTTTAAGCTGAATTGAATGGTGTAAACCAATATTTGACTTTTTCAAAAATTACACATAAAAAATTCAAAAAACCCATTTTTAGGATACAAAACCCCCCGAAAATACCCTTTTGGATGGAGCGATATGGCTGGTTTTTAAACTTAAAGTCATAAATGTTGCTTTACACGTTTAAACCAAATTTAATCAAAATCGGTTCACTTTTACGAGAGTTATCGTGCTCACGGACACACACACACACATATATATATATATACATACAGTAACTATATATATACAGTTACGAATGAATGGTGTTTTTGGGGTCTGGGGACCTCAAAACAAAAAGTTATCATGGTCCCGGGCCTAGGTCTTACCATGCCGACTACGGTAATAGCTTCTTCCCTATAGGGGAAATTCGCTAAAATCAAAAAGTCACAATAATAAACATAGTTTTGGATTTTGTTTAGTACAAATAAATTAACTGAATTTTTTAATGACTGGGAGAGCCATACATTTTATTGGGGGAAAATGCTATCGGACAATTAATGTTACTAAAGGTAATTTTAGATCCAAGTAGAATATGTGTTTATGGAATAAAGAGTTTGGTTTGATTTATTCAAATAAAAAACCAATATAAACAATATTTTTTCTTTTTTAAATAGAACTGTTCTAGTAAGTAAACAAATCTTTGTATTAATAAGCAAGCACAAAACTTTCCCTCCTTTTTTCTCAGCTTGCGTGCATCGTAGGAGAAATTCACGCATACCGTTAGAAAGGTATTGTCCTGTAGATGAGCAGAAACTCATTATATTACTTCTCTGAATTTACATCGGCCCACAGGGCTACGCCCTGCAGGCTTTTACAGTTTCATCATTAATCTTATGGAAGAACAGTAATTGATTGAATTGTATATTTTACAGCTGATGTAATAAAAATTATAACACAAGAGCAAGAACATATGTTTCAGGACTAGTAAATCAAAAATACTACTGACTACTGGAATGGTAACACCTTTCTCTTGTCCGTTCCATTTCCTTTAACAAAATTAAACCCGGTTGTGAGGGAGGAGAGGGTGACGGAGGGGGAGAGGGAGAGAGATAAAGAGTGGTTATTCAAGAAGTTCAGCGTAAGGACATTGGTTCAAATGCATTTATTTATTAACTGCTCTCGCAGGATGTGGCAAAACATTCACGCAAACAACCATTATCCGTATGTATCACTTTGGGTTTAAGTAGGATTATTGTTGGTAGAACTTCGACCTCTGGGCGATCGATAGTAATTAATAATTAAAAGTATAAAGTAAAAAGATAGATACAAATACAAAACTGAATGATGTTTAGGATTTAAAATGAATGGATTTCAGGTTTTATTAGTAGAATACTGTACCTATAAGGTTATGGGCATTATGTCTCCTAGTCCTAGCTCCTATTCCTATAATGACCAGCAGTGATCAGAAATCAGGAATCAGAAATTATTTATTCCTAATTTTCAAGATTATAATTCATGTCAATTTGCTATTTACAGGAGTAAATAAAATACAGATAAGATTCAAATAAATACAATACAGATTCTTGTTTCTTTTAAGCCTGTATTCATGCATTGCCCCCCCCCCAGTGATGCCAACTGCGTAGGTACTGTTTGTTAGCTTGCTGAAAATAATTTGTATACTCACTGTTTTTGTTCTGTAAGCTTTTTTTTGTGATTGTTAACTTCTTAATTGTTTTAGCGAATTTCCCCAGAGAAGAAGCTAATACCGTAAGTAACATGGTAAGACTTAAGCCCGAGACCAAGAACAGTTTGTCCATGGGTCCATCGCAGCATACCTGCATACTCAGCCCTAATGTTATTTTTATGGAGAATAAGTAAAGTTTTAGGTCTTTCTTAGTTGTGAACATAAACTAGGAGTACGCTCAAATATTCGCGTAATGGGATGACTGAACTCAGAAATAGTACATGAAAGTTACTGCTGTTAACGTAAAGTTCTAACCAAAATTTCATCATATAATATGAAATAAAGTCTTGATAATGGAAACTCTATAGGAAAATGTCTACTTTTATTTTAGTTAATTTTAGGTTATATGATAAATCTTTCTTAAATATATTTAATGATATTATATTAGATGTTCAAATTCCTCAACAAAAAATAACACAGTAAGTTGCCTATGCAGGTGTGCCTCTATTTTTAAATTGGAAATTAGATGAGTACGCAGGTTTACTATGACGGGAGTATTTAAATATCATAAACTGACAAACGAACACAGCTGGCAGAAGTAAATACGAAATAAATGGCTTCTGCAATCTAGCGGATAAACTATTAACTTACTCACATTACTCACATTACAGGAAAAAGTTATCTTTATTCGTAAAAACTGGTATTAGTTTTTTAATCTACAAATTTCAAAAACCTTTGATAAATTTAATTAACTCAGGTTACACTGAGAGTACTTTAATTATTTAATCATAAAACATATAAATAGGATGATTTGTAAGTAGTTTTTGTGATTACGAAAATATATTTTATTAGCATCTCGCACTTTACTAAAGTTAATTTCTGTCCAATGCTTTACCTTATGAAAATTTTACAACTTTTAAAAGTTAATCATTAAAAAATGGTTAAACGAATGTTTTCAATTTTTTAACTGGTAGCATAAAGTGCGCTGGAAAACAGTTGTGTAAAATTTGAAAATGATCTGTGCAGCTGTTTTTACGTTATTGCATTACGAACACACACACCCATACACTGACGGAAAACTAACCATTGTCTCTGCTAAATCATAGATTCCTTCACTTTGTTCCGTCGTCAATTAATAAAACTTTGTATGTGGCTTTAACTGGTTGAGTTTGACTGATATTTGCAAAAATACTTATTTTTTCTTTCTTTTTGCAGCAAACGTGTACTTAGTCCTAATGTTATTCTTGTTAAGGAACAATAAATAGTTATATATCCCTTTTTTGGAGAGTAATAAAATGTTATATATACCTTATTTATGAATGTATTTTTATGATACTTGGTAAGTGGCTTTATTTGGTAGAGACACATATAAATGCACTGGAAATTCACTGAGTATGCATGTTTTGATGCATCAGAAGTGTTTATTATATATATATACTGTTAAGCATATACTTTGTGTATATATGGATGGTGAGCCATATACAATAACTTTTCAGAACCACAAGAAGGTCACAGCTCATTTATATTTTTACAAGACTACTAAGAATAAAACTGTTTACAAGTCCTAATGGGACTTAGCGAGGCCAAGTCTTTGTATATTTTCCGAATAAACTGAATTGAATTGAGCTTGAACGTTTCAGGTACTGCACTGGCTCGTTTTTCAGCAATCACTCTTCAAAGACTGAGGAATCTGAGGTTAATATCACTGATAAGGTGAGAAAATTGCAAATCAAGAATACTTTCGTGTTTATGATTTTTGAATTTTGCAAACAAATCTTATGATGAGATCTCAGTAGGTTAGTAAGCTAAACTGGCATCATGAATAATTATAAGAGTTGCAGAAAGGCCTCCATTTTTTATACAAAAGATCTATTAGTTTGTTTAAAATATAACATAACAACAGACCACCACCCATTACTGACAAGAAAACAGCTAGCAAAAGAAAATATTAATTGTATTTTTTTATCGGCTAAAAACAGTAAATACTGTTATTGTAATTTTTAAACTCATTGTGCCAATGGATTTGTTATTTATTTTTAGAGTTGCTTGGACTTTACTATCACTAGGTAAGCCATACAGTTAGAGTTAGCCTGGGCAGTCAGGAATTCGAGCTTGTATTCAGGATTATTAACTGTCCAGAATTTTGGGATAGACTCATGAAGGCTGGGAAATATCACACGGTTTAAACTATAAATTTAGTATGCTCTAAATTTATATAATTTTCATAAATTTTCTAAATTTTCATATAATTTTAACCTATGCTAAATTGATGGTCAGCTGTATGAGGAAGAATGTCCTGTAGCAGTTGTAATGCCATTGTCGCAATATTCATTTAATTTTGAGGTCTTCAGATTCCAATAAGACCATTTGTTCAAATTTATAATATATACAGATAGGGATATTGAAATATATGTCTGTTAACTCTCAAAAAAGAACTAATCTTTATGTAACTTGGTAGAGATGTACAAAGTAGCATTTATTAAACAAGTTCAAAAACAAGACAGATCACGCTACAATCAAAGAGGAGTTTTGTAACCCAAAAATATATTTTTGTTTATGTTTCATATAGACCTTTTGTTTTGGTATAACTTTAGCTTACACCAATGCATTCAGCATAAAAAATAACACTTTGAATCAATGCCTTACATCAATTGGTTGTAGTATGTAAAACTGGTTTCACACATTCCAAAATAAAAACGATGAAAAACCAGCACACTTCTTCTAACTTAGCTAACAATAATCCTCTTTTAAAGTATATTAAAATCCTCTTATACAAATATATTATAAGATAAGATTTTGCAAATTTGTTCATAAAGAGTACCTTGTATGAACTACTCCATCACCATGACCATCTCTACTCACTGTACGCCACTTGTCTCCTGATATACTCTGTATAATGTTTTCCTTCACTACAAGAATGTTTGCAGACAGTGGCCATGATCTACTTGTCTGAGGACGATGACCAACACTACTCACAGTACTAAACTTGTCCCCTGATATCCTCTGTATAACATTTTCCTACACTACAAGCATGTTTGCAGACAGTGGCCATGATCTACTTGTCTGAGGACGATGACCAGCACTACTCACAGTACTAAACTTGTCTCCTGATATCCTCTGTATAACATTTTCCTACACTACAAGCATGTTTGCAGACAGTGGCCATATTCTGCTTGTCTGAGGACGACGACCAGCACTACTCACTGTACGACACTTGTCTCCTGATATCCTCTGTATAAAATTTTCCTTCACTACAAGCATGTTTGCAGACAGTGGCTATAATCTGTTTGCCTGAGGACGACGACCAGCACTACTCACTGTCAAACACTTGTCTCCTGATATCTTTTGTATAATGTTTTCCTTCACTACAAGCATGTTTGCTTACAGTGGCTATGATCTGTAAGCCTGAGGATGACGACCAGCACTACTCACTGTCCGCCACTTGTCTCCTGATATCCTCTGCGTAATGTTTTCCTTCACTACAAGCATGTTTGCAGACACTGGCCATGATCTGCTCGTCTGAGAACGACAACCAGCACTACTCACTGTACACCACTTGTCCCTGATATCCTCTGTATAACGTTTTCCTTCACTACAAGCATGTTTATAGACACTAGCCATGATCTGCTCGTCTGAGAACGAAAACCAGCACTACTCACTGTACGCCACTTGTCTCCTGATTTCCTCTGAATAAGGTTTTCCTTAATCACAAGCATGTTTGCAGACAGTGGCCATGATCTGCATGCCTGAGGACGACGACCAGCACTACTCACTGTATGCCACTTGTCTCCTGATATCCTCTGTGTTCCTGATGGCCACACTCATCATCTATCTCTGGCTACCAGAACTGAGAGACCTACAAGGCAAGTGTGTCCTGTGCTTCATCCTCAGCCTGATGATTGGTTACATCTGCCTTGTCTACCTTCAGCTTCCATTCAGCTCACCCCAACTCGACCACACAGACTGCATTGTTGTTGGTAAGTAGTCATACTGCTTGAATCCGAGAAATGTTTTTCACACATTGTTCTTGACAGCACCCCTCATAACAAATTGTGTATACTGAGAACCATTTGAGCAGAAATTTCATTTATATAATGAATGTAACATTTCTTCCTTTCTGTTGTATGGTGTTTTGTTAACGTATCAACATCTATTGATTCTGTTCAACTGTTTAATTGATTGCTCTTCTTCCATAAGAATTACATAGAAAGTTTGTGGGGTGGAGTCCTCAGGACGGTTGAAAATAACAAAAGATTTAGAAGGATGCATCAACCTCAACCTCTGGTAATGAACACATTAAGAACAACAATCAGTTTAGTAGCTCCTTAGATCTTGCTTTAACAAAAACTTGCTTGTGTATTTAAATATTAAGATATTTATTTTACTGAACCTATTTTACTGAAACTGTAACTGTCTGTCTCGTTCAAAGACATCTATATCTCAATGCCTTTAAAGATTTGTTTATAAAATAACAGAAAAACCACATGCGTGATTAAAGAGAAATGAATTGCATTAGCAATTACTGATATTGCACTAATTGCATGAGTGTAAGATTTTAAATCAATTATATTTTATATTTGCTTAAGACATACCAATTTTATTTTTTCCTATCAACATTTTTGACATTTTTTAAAACTAATAGTTGTTTATTTCATGCTTTTAGCGTTCCTGACATATTTCTGGATGATGAGTGCCTTTTTTTGGCTGAATATCAATTCATTCAATATGTGGCGATCTGCTGTGTAAGTGTTTGTTTTATAATAGTTATTACTTAGCTGATTTTTTCCATTCTCAGTTTCACACACCATAACTGAAGTTAAATAATTGTACATCACTTCATCCACTGCTGCTCATTCATTTAGTGACTTGCAGTCCAGAAGATCCAGGAAATCACTTTAAGGGTAATAACGGCTGATTTTTCCAGTTAGAACTGATTTTCTATACTTCTTTGAAGAATCTCAGAATGGATATAAATGTCTCTGTCAATGTATGTGATACCTTCTGTTGAATTATGTAAAAGCAGATGGACATTCATGTTTTGTCAAGGTAAAGTAATTTATAATCACAACAGTTTTTTACAGAATGGTTCTCCATCTTCTTGTTATGCCATTCCAATCCTCACTCTAGCCTTTGCTGTTTGGTGGCAGGTTAGCCCACATTCACATGGCTGAGCGCAGGCTCATGTTGGCCTACTATGTCGCAGGCTGGGGAGCTCCTCTCTGCTTCCTTGCAATCGCGTTAGTCACCCACCACCTGCCGGGTGACCACATAATCAGACCCAACTTTGGTGCCCAGTCCTGCTGGTTTCCAGGTAAAGATATACTTTTGAAACATATTTCACTATCACATTTCCTGTATTATTTATAATGTAAACATTAACTAGAGTTGTTTCTTTAAACTAATTGTGACCAAGGATGGCTCTGAGATTCAAACAAAAAATATCAATGGCCATTTAAACTCTTAGAAAGCCTTACAGCAGGTAAGCCCACCAATCAAAAGTCAATCGTGACATCAAAAACTCAAAGTTAAAACCACATAAGCTACTTTGATATTTGCTAAATATATTCTATTTTAGAGCTGAAATAGACCTAGGTAGTCTCCATTCTTGCTTAAGCTGTTTAGAAGGTAAACTGAGCAATTTTGTATATGTAATTTGTTATAACTATCAACTGTTAACTGCATTTGTTTGTTGTTGTAGTTGTGTATATGATGTGTGTGAATGGTGGGGGTGGGGGGTCTAAATCGTTTAACTCTTGAGTGGAGTCGGAGAGGAACAAAAATAACTACAAATCTCTGAACCGTTTAGGTTCAGTGGTTAAAGCGTGTCCGATAATAATTTAGGTCAGAGCCCTATTTTTAAGTAAGAGGTCGTATGATCTAGTGTTTGGCTTTAAACAGGAGTCTTAAATCTTTAACCCTATTTTAGAAGAAATAATCTCCAAGTTTAAAGAGCTTTCTTTCTGTAAATAGATGTTAAATGAAAATAAATACAAATGAGCACAGTAATTCAGTAACATTTTACACTTCATTAGAATTTGATGAACGAACACAGCACATGCAACATGTTTTCCCTTTAAAAACAAGCTAGCTAAACCTCCCATTTTTTATGAAATTTGGTATGAATATATAGGATAGAATCTATTTCAATGAGTTCGCAAACCAGGAAGAAGGCCATTGAGAATACAATTTGATTTAATAATTATTTATTAAAAAAATATGTTTCAGTATAATATTTAATTCCTTTCAGGATCATACTTGTCAAAAAGCTGAAGGCTAATTATACAAAGGGTTGCTGTTATTACGTTAAGAACTAAACATCCTCGTAGTTTCAAGTTTTGTTAATCTAAGATGACAACCTGATAAGTTTTACACGCTGTGATAAGATTTACCTAATTTGTCTTATCAACAGTGGTCTTTTAGTACATCAACTAGATCTAAAATGTTGCTTCCTTTAAAAATCTTCATTGCTTGTCTCCATGGGCAATAGACTTGTGTGGTGATCTACGACAGTCGAGATCCGTACCGTTATTGGTCACATGGAACATCCAGAGGACCGCTAGTGGAAATTACAATTGCTGTCAGCCGTAATCGAAATTGTACCCAGCCGCATCTGACTTGTGAGGCTTCAAATACCATATTCGTATCCGTTATTTGTGCTGAAGGTTGATTCTTACCTACCACGCAAAACCAAAATTTGTTGAATTTGAATTTGTTGTTTTCCTAGTATAATATAATTTTTATCAAGAGTTGCCTGAGTTTTGACAGACATTTGTGAATCTCAAACTATATCACCTAAAACTTAAAGTACCCAGTGTATTGAAAGTATCCCAAGGGACTCCAATACTGCAATGATAATCTGAATGATATTTGAAAATACCTTACATCTTCATTAAGAACAGTTGAGTTGTATTACATTTCAAACAGTTAAAATACATTTTTTTTAAAGGGACACCCTACTCCTGTTGCTTGAATTCAATCAAGTTGCAGTCCGCTCCAAGGGCCGTGCACCTGCAAGAGTGGAACTTGTATAAAAAAGCAGACCGATTACATTTTGACATTTTAATTTATATACATCATTATAATTATTAATTTGTACGGTAACGTTTGCATTTATATACATTTACTATGTTGCCCCTCTACATATTTAACTACTTATCTGTCTACATTTGCATAGCTGTTAACGATCGATAGCTATTGCGAAATAAAGTCATACAATATCGCTGTAGCTATGTAATGATTAGGGACAATAGTTTTAAAGACCATTAGTTTTCTTTAATATACTCTATGACAAATAATATTAAAGATAAAAACTAACAACTAATATGTATGATTTTAAAGTATATATATATATTTAAACATCAAATAATTTATTGTTATCAAAACAATATTTTCTTCTGCGGCCTCACATAGTCAAGTATTTTATAAATTTTGTCACACTCATTTTATCAGTAAAGTGATAGTTCAGTTTTTTTGACTTCCACAATCATTCTTATAAACTTATCTAATGATGACCTCTCAACCCAATAAATCATTTGTTCCTTGACAATCTTTGATAAAGAAAAAGGAAGATACCATAAACTCCATTAAATATCCGATTCCAACAACCAACTCTATGAAACATCATTGTTTGGCTCTATACAAGAAATTGTTGGTCTTTAGACTGTGGCTGATTACATTTTCTGATAATGAACCGTTTATAACAGTAACATTCCACATGAACATTTTTATTCAAACCTCACTTGGTCAAAATGAAAAGGGTGAAACAATTTTGTATAAACCCTTTATTTTATAATGGTTCATATCCAAAAGATACAATCTGTAACAATTCTGAATGTTGTTTATATAACAAATCAACAATTCATGCCACGTAATATATATTTTTGAAATAATAAATGTTCTTCTGGAGTTTCTCTTTGCACAGTTGTGTGGATATCTATATCTCAGCCTCATAATTCAGTTCACCTAGAGTTCTTTAAATAAGATTCTGTTAAAATCGTTTTCTGTCTCCACAATGTTCTGCTTTCCTTTTTCAAAACAAAACAAACTTTATGCACATTTCTGTTCCACTTTTAGACCGATTTCAAATTTGTATTGATGTCAAACAGAAACCGTAGTGATTTGCTTATGACCAAGCCAATTTGTTTTGTTGCAGGTAAACTGGAGCTGTGGAGTTACTTCTACGGACCTGTCCTCGTGTTGCTCATCTGTAACATCGTGTACTTCATCTCCACGGCTCTCTACCTCTGGGCCGACTACCGCAGTCCCAACCCAATGCCTCGCATCAAATCCCTCCGGATAAAGTAAACCACATATTATAAAGATCAATTCAATTCATTAAGTATTTAGGAAATTAAGATTGTAACAAAAACATTGATTACAATGTGTTTATTTAATTTTTTGCCATGGAAAGAAATCTTAACCAGAAAACGATACATAACTTCATTTGTGCAAACATTATTTCAATTTATTCCAAAGTATGGGTTTTACCAGCCTTTAAATAGTCACCTGTAAATTAGAAAAAAAAACTCTTGTATGAAATTTCTTAACATGTTCGCTACTGAAACATGCCTAGTGAAATCAATCCAAAATTTGAATTATTTAAAATAGCAAGTAATTATACACTAAATTAACGTATTAGTTGATTTGAGTTCATAATGTTTGTTGATAAAACCACGAAAAATGGACAAATTTTAACAACTAGTTGGTAAAAAAAAAAACTAAAACCAGTCAAATTTATCTTAATTATATACTTGTTGTTGCCTATATATATAGTACAAAAATGTACTATGAAAAAATGCACAAAGAAAATTACATAAAGATAGGTAACTGCACCAATTACTCAAAAAATCCACAATTATCTAAAAAATTGCTGGCATTAGTGGAAAAAATGAACAGAAATCTGTAAATCAACATGAGGTACTTTACTCTCTCCCACACCCACCTGGTGTCAGCAGGAGGAGTTCCTCCCATTGTAGAAGACATGTTAAAAACCTACAAACACGTCACAAAGTATGCTATGACCAGGAAAAAGAATCTAAACAACTATTACTTTTAGTTTAAAATACAACTTGGTGAAATAATAGCATCATCGGTTCTGCTCATAATGAACACGATTTTTGTTGAAACCTAACTGCACACCAATACATTTCTGACGAGGTAAATTTAAATTCACATAATATTTACATACTTATAATATTTTCCAGATTTTGTCTTTACTTCAAGCTGTTCCTCATTATGGGAATAACCTGGATATTTGAAATATTTTCTTCTATCGACAATGAGCCATGGTATGTATACAGATTATTCTTTGATTACAGTGTATGTAGTTAATGGTATTGTTACGAGGTTTAACACATATATTTTACATGAAGATTTAATGATTTTGTTTGATTTAGTACCAAACAATTATTGGAAAACTATTAAATTACTCATATAACATTTTGATTTTAATGAAAATGAACAACGGCATGTACTGTCAGCTCAGCATTCAGTCTGGTTTATCGAGTTTAATGACAATGGATGGTTGACAATGGATACAAGATACAACAGCCAAAGAATTGGAAAATATCACAAAAAAATCATCCAGTTGTCTTTGTGACAAACTTCCCTTTGATTTTGGCTCCTCTCTATTTATCTGGGAGAACTAGAAGCCACCTGGCTGGTTAAGATTCTCCATCAAGATGGTAGAAAAAGTAATGTCCCCTAAAGGGCAGAATAAACTGACTCGTTCCAACTGTCACATCTCTGCAAATTCCTTTCATCAGGTGGTTGGTGCAGAATCCCCAGAGAGAAGGATATTCTCTAGTGACTTTTCCGAAGTCCGACTGACAAAGCAAGTCTGATAGTGTCATCGCCCGTAACGTAAGCGTGGTGTTGCCAGGTACGTGACGGACATCCTCAACTGCTTCCAAGGAGTCATCATCTTCGTGGTGATGATCGTGCTGCGCAAGCGAGTGTGGCGGCTGCTGGGGGCCAAGCAGCTGTGTGGCGTCACGCTCGGCCGCTGCTGGGAGAGCATGGAGGACGAGGAGACTGTCAACGAGATGGTCGACGAGCAACAGCTGTCAAACAACTCCAAGCCTTGAGACCCTAGCGATACTGACGGCCGACTCGTCAAGCCTTTATACCACAACCATCGAGTTTCCTACCCACAGCCTATCCCACTGTTTACTAAGACCAAAAACGCTTCATATCTTTAAAAGCTCGATCACATCTTTATGGATTTTCTGTTATGAAAAGCAGCAAATTTTTTTGAAGCTCATCATTATGATCTCCTTTAACTCTTTACATTTTTTTAAATTTGACACTTAGTCATTAATAGTCATTAGCCAGCTACATTGCCACTACTTTTCCTAGTCCAAGCTTCTCACACTTGTATGATCGGAGTCACTGTGATGGTTTGTTGAGTGGCAGTTTATCAGTTGCATTAAACTTTCATCAGGTTTTTTCGCTGTTATTGTCTTTTTCGCTGGACACAATGAAGTCTATGAAGTGTTTCTCAAATTTGAATTTGTTCACTATGTTTTCAGCTTAAGCTATGATATTATTATATATTATTATTGATATATGATATCACGCTATGATGTAGTTTTTTTACAAGAAAGTAATACTCTTCCTGTAAACAGTGTAACATAGATTTTGTTGAAATATTGCTTCCGATAGTTCATATAAGATGGTGGTTTCTTTTTCAACCAAATGTATAATTAATAATACAAATATGTGAATGCAAATATCTATGAAGTGTCATAACTGTCATTATTACAATGAAGGCGATGATAAAACAGTATCTATAATTTCCAGAAAACAATACAAGTTTTAACTCTATAAGTTATAATATATTTTTAATAAGGTAGATTTTTACTACTTTTGGTTTGCTGGTTATACAACTAAACTTCAGTCAAATTAAAACACGTACAGTGTACAGTGAATAAATCAGCAAACATATGTCCCTTTCTTCCTCCTTATTTAAATTTGTTCATCCTATTCACTTTCTCAATTTTTAATCAAACTTTTATGAACATTTCATAATTCTTATCTGGTTATTTGTTTGTTTGTTCACACAAAGTATTGCTGTACAGTTTAAGATTAATTTTATTATAGACTTGTTTATAATATCCGACCAAAAAATATGTAGTCATGTGAGTCCAGGCCAGTTGTCTCAAAGAAAGGCCTGTTAGGTGTAAAAGATAAGGTGAAAGGGGTCATTTTAGTGGCTGACATGTGCAATTTTGCATGTAACACTCAACCTATTTGTATTTTATTGACTTGATTACAAAACCACAATTTTTTAAAACCTCTAAATTAATATAGAAGTTTTTAGAAAACTGAGCGTTTGAATGATTTAATCTGACAGTTTATGCCATGTGTGTATTGTTTATATAACACTCGAGGCGAATGTTTTGTGCTTCCTCAAGTTTGTTTTCTAATATACATTTCCTGATAAAAAGATAGGTGTTCTATTTCAATAGATATAAATATTGTACCTTTCAAAATCAGATTTTTCATCCTAATACACTATTGAAATGTACAGGCAGAACTTAGTGTTATTGTAAATATTACTGTAAATAAGTTCCAATAATGTGCCTTAATGTCTATTATTTCACTTTAAGCATTGATATTTTCAAGTATAAATTATATCTGGTGGCAAGATGCAGCAAAAAACTGATCAAAAAGTATAGTTTAATAATAGATGTACCAAAGAGTTAATTGTTGTAAATAGACAAATCAAGTACAAATTAAATAAAAATAAGAGTCAAATATTTCACTAGAACACTGACAACCAAGTCACCTAAGTACTTACAATCTAATGCTTCGTAACTATGCCTGAATGACTGTTATTGCTTGATATTAATAATTAAGTAGTTATATAATGTAACAGCAACTATGGTATCTTATAATAATCAAACTAAGAAACTCATGTGAGTAATTCCTGACCATATAATGGATAAGTCAATCTATTTATTAATTTGTGTTATTGATGAGTTTTCTTCATGGTGTCCTTTTCTGATACAGTATACATTATTGTGAGAGAGACATGAGGTAGTGGTGAGGGGGCGGCTTCCCCTACTCCAGCACCACTCGGAGGGCAAGTTAACCAATAACAGCCCATGCATACTTCTTTGATTATACAACCAGGGAATCCATCCATTTTTTACCTAGATAAGCAATTTTCCTGGAATTAACATTGCCACTGACTAAAACAAATTGTTATATATCACTGTCTCACCACAGTTAGCTATTAACATCTTTATGTTTGTTTTGATAATTCCTTAATTGTTGTGTTATTTCCGCATTTGTTACTTTGTAACTGTTATTGAAAAATAATAAATTACACTGCAGTTACTTAAAAGAAAATTTCTATTTGAATTTGGAATAATTTAAATACTGTTACTGAAAAATAACAAGTCAACCATTGCTAATCTCTTCACCGGGCAGGGGGTAGCATTTCCCCTCACCCCTCTCATGCCTCTAGAAACACATAGTGGGGACTGATTCTCCTTTCCCTCTCTCCAAATTTGTCCACATAGGACACCGTCAAGATAATTCAGTTATACAAAAGTATTCTATTTTATATTGTATTTTGTCAGTTGGAACAGTATTTCTTTTGAATAAATGTAAGTTTGAATAAAATACTATTGTTCGTTTATTCTTTTACATTTTAAAATCTGTATCCTCATAAATTAATCAATAATTTACTTGCCAATTAAATTACAATAGGTTAGAGCGCAGCTCCTGAACTTGGTTAGTAATGAAAATCTGCTGTCAAGCATTACAATATCACAAAAACATGATTGTAGACAATATAATAAAATACTTAACTACTTGATAATTACAGTGGGCTTATTAAATAGGCTGTGCTTAAAATCCTCAATTTTACATAGAGGACTCCAAGAATATTATTAGTAAGGGAAGAGACAAAAAATGAAAGATTAGCCTACTGAACGTTTTGAGTTTTCTCGTAACTTATTACATTAAATAATCTTAAAATACCTTTTCTAGCATTGTAAGATGGTGAAAAGTGAGTTGATAGTATAATTAATTTGTATATTGTGTTGTAGACACAATTTGGCAGGGTGTTAGTAAAAATGTGCTTATTATTTTTTACTTTAAAATTTCTAAAATACAAAGGGCAGGGACTGTTACAATTGTATTTTATGTTTGCAGGATTCTCTGAACTTCAAATTAAAAATGCAGCGGATGACTCGTTTTTGTAAGAGGAAAATAAAATAAATTGTTAAGATGCCTCTCCATAATATCACACTACAACTAATCAGAGAAACAAAGTAACCTTGGTGTATTAAGGCTGTTTTAGCAAATTACCCCTATAGGGAAGAAGCTATTACCGTAGTCAGTATGGTAAGATCTAGGCCCGGGACCATGACAACTTTTTGTTTTGAGGTCTCCAGATGCCAAAAACACCATTTGTTCAAAACTGTATATATATATATATATATATACATACATATACATACATATATATATGTGTGTGTGTGTGTGTGTGTGTGTGTGGGGGGGGGGGGGTGATAACTCTTGTAAAAATGGTCTGGTTTTGATGAAATTTGGTACAAACATGTAAAGCAACATTTGTGACTATAAGTTCGAAAACCAGCCAGATCGCTCTATCCAAAAGGGTATTTTGGGGGGGGAGGGGTATTGTACCCCAAAAATATTTTTTTTGAGTTTTTTACATATAATATTTTAGTAAATAAAATTTTACTTTTCAATATTGTATTCGACTTTAAAAGACGAACAATTTGGTGTTTGAATATTTTAGTAAATCAAATTTTACTTTTCAACATTGGATTCGACTTAAAAAGACAAACAATTTAGTGTTTTTATCATTTCTCTACGTCAATTGGTTACAGAGATATTGAAAGTGCTAAACACAGTATATATATATATATATATATATACTAACACATTAAAACAGATAGATATAAATAATGAGAAAGAAGTTTTTTGTGAATTTTCGTTTATAATACAAATGTTTTCAAGCAATAAAGGAGAAAGAATGGAATTGAACAGTAAATAAATAAAAATAAACAAATATTTTACATCTGACTTTTAAAAACTAAAACATGTGGTTTTAGGTACAGGTAAAAAAATATAAAATTTAAATTAAAGTCAGCTGAGTTGAATTATTTTAGACTTAAGAAAATATTACCTGAGATTTAATCTTTTTTTTTTTTTCGTAAGTCTAAAATAATTCAACTCAGCTGACTTTAATTTAAATTTTATATTTTTTTACCTGTACCTAAAATCATATGTTTTAGTTTTTAAAAGTCAGATGTAAAATATTTGTTTATTTTTATTTATTTACTGTTCAATTCCATTCTTTCTCCTTTATTGCTTGAAAACGTTTGTATTATAAACGAAAATTCACAAAAAACTTCTTTCTCATTATTATTATCTATCTGTTTTAATGTGTTAGTATATATATATATGTATACATATTTAATTATAATTATTGGGGGTCTGTGAAAAGTATTACAATAGTTATGTACTAAGATTTTTCTTCAGTACATTTTAACTTGTACAAGGAATTTTATCAATTCTGTTTTTGTTTAAATTATACTAGGTGTACGCTCATTCCTCACGTATAAGGATAATTGAAAAACATGATCAAACTTAAATCGAGTCTCATAAAAAATTCAATATCTGATTTGAGTAACATCATCAGATTACATTCCGTTATCATTTAACTGCCGCCAGAATCCGGATTTTAAGTCTATACAGTATAGCTATAGTTTTATTCACTTCTCTAAGAATCAATTATCGCGGTAGCTGAGGGGTATCGCACTGGCTCTTGGAGCGTAAGGTCGCAGGTTTGGATCATGCCGCCGTCCTAACATTTTATCCATAGAAAAACACACATACATTTATCACTTGTTGTTATCAAATTAAATGTTGTATAAATACGTAAATTTATTTATTTTTAAAATAAATTGAAGATTCAGGCATGGTTTGTTGTTAGGATTGGCATGGGTGCGTTATCTTAGAACAAACAGAGCATTTTGGGCTAAGCAGTGACTTTAGCAGTGTGGTTAATTTAACATTTAAGAGAACAGCGAGTTTCCTATATGAACTAATGTTAACAATTTCTATAGGCCAAGTCAAAATCTCCTTAAGGATTAACAATAAATCGTCAGGCCCAGTTATTTAGATGAAAAAATGAGATTTCAATATATTGTTTCAATAGCCTAGGCTATCATGAAATTAAATGCTATAAACATGGGTTGGCCCAAGTCCGTACATGAAACTTCTAAAATGACAAGTAGCCTAAGTGAATATGCCTACATTTTAGCGAATTTCCCCTATAGGGAAGAAGCTATTACCGTAGGTCTCATAGTAAGACTTAAGCCCGAGACCATGATAATTTTTTGTTTTGAGGTCCCCAGATGACAAAAATACTATTCGTTCAAATTTATATATATGTGTCCGTGAATGCGATAACTTGAGTAAAAAACGTTCGATTTCGATGAAATTTGGCTCAAATGTGAAAAACGACATTCATGACTTTAAGTTCAAAAACCAGAAAAATTGGACCATGGGAAGGGGGGTTTATGGGGGTTTTAAATTTTTCAAAAATCAGTTTTTTGCATTTTTCACCCTACAATTTTTAAACAACTTAATTTTTGTTTTGACCATGTTATAGAGCGTAAAAAAACAAATAATATAGTATTTTGAATTATTAACCTAGGTTAAGTGGTTACGGAGAAAATCCCAAAAAAACCTGCTCATAAAATCTCCCATGTTAATCTTATGGGAAAAAGGTTTTTGGCTTTTCCTCAGTTTATTTGAATGTAAACTTCACATTTGCTTTTACCAATCTGTTCAGTTCCACAAAACGATCATTTTGGTGTTCAAATTGTGATTCTACGCCCAACCGTTGCTGAGATATTCAAAGTGCTAAACACAGTACGTTGTCCGATGTTATCCTTATGGAGAATAAATAAAATTTGATATCTCGATTATTTATGAATGTATGTTGATGAAACTTGGTTTGTGGCTTCACGTAGTACTGGTATATCGATATTTGCACAAAAAATTGATTTTTTGTTGATTATTCCCATAGCAGCAAACCTGCATACACAGCCCCCATGTTATTCTTAAGGAGAATAAGTAAAATTTAATGACTCCCTTAATTATGAACATAAATTAATAAAACTTGGTATGTAGCTTCACTTGGTTGAGTTATATTGATAATTGCATAAAACCCATTTTTTTCCTCGTTGCAGCAAACCTTCTTACTCAGCCCCCATGTTATTCTTATGGAGAATAACTAAAATGTTATATGGTGCTTATTTATGATTGAATATTGATGAAACTTGGTATGTGGCTTCGCCTAGTTAAATTATATTTATATTTGCATAAAAACCAATTGTTTATGTTCCTTGTTTCAGCAAACCTACGTACTCATTACCAATGTTATTCTTATGGATAATAATTAAAATCGCTTATATGTGAATATATTTTTATGAAACTTGGTTTGCGGCTTTATGTGGTATTAAGACAAATATTTTGCATTTGAAATTCGCTGAGGACGCAGGTTTGCTGCGACGGGGGTATTATAGTCATAGGTCCAAGTGTATGATGAAAACAGCTCACTATAATCCAAACCTAGGAGGTGTCAAATCATTTCAGATAACCTGTACAAAAGGCTTAGTTTGGTTAGAATAGTTTAAAGCTTTTGTTTTGGTTTGCTACAACATTCCTGGTAATGTGTTTAAAGTATTTTACAACAGTTCTATTTTACAAAATGATATTTCAATATATTGTTTCAATAGCCTAGGCTATCATAAAATTAAATTCTATAAACATGGGTTGGTCCAAGACCGTACATGAAACTTCTAAAATGGCAAGTAGCCTAAGTGTATAGACCTACATTTTATAACCATAGGTCCAAGTTTATGATGAAAACAGCTCAGTATAATCCAAACCTAGGATTTGTCAAATCATTTCAGATAACCTGTATAAAAGGCTTAGTTTGGTTAGAATAGTTTAAAGCTTTTATTTTGGTTCACTACAACATTCCTGGTAATGTGTTTAAAGTATTTTACAACAGTTATGTATTACCAGTTTAATGTCGGCTTACTCTTACTGTAATCCAACCCTAGGCTATGTCAAATCATTCAAGATAACCTTCCGAAAAAGGCTGTTTGGTTCGAATAATCTATAGCTTTTATTGTGGTTACCAATACTTATAACATTACATTACTGGTAATGTATTTTAGGTAATGTAGGCAATTTTTATTATTAATTTAGTGAAAATATAACCTAGCAAATAATTTTCCTACAAAAATAAATTTTATGGTTGGTTGTTCGCTTACTGTGACTAACTTCATCAACGCTTTCTAGACAAATTGAGGCTTTGTATACTTTTTACACATGACAATCACAATATTACCAATTGTCTAAGACAATGTAATAAAACAAACTATTTTATAAGTTAAGTTAATATCTCAGTATCTACAGTCATCTATTTTGAAAAGTTATTTTGAGGTTTTCGATCCTCCAGGCTCTACTGTTACAATCGTTGCCTCCGACGACTGACGGACTGACGATATTTACACAGAGTAGGCATACTAAGGGAAAATTAACTGTATGGATATTTTTTTAATAACGTACACTTAATAATTTTATAAAATAAGAAATATGCTCACAACTTAAAAAATACTTTGATTTATCCCTCTTATGTGTTTTTTTGTTGGTAAAAAACCTTTTGTTATCCAGTATAACAAAGTATACTCTAGTAAACTAACTATTGTTAATCTGTTGCTGAAACATAGACGTCGGCTAAATTTTAACGATTCAAATACCACTAAAATGGCTTCCAATGTTATTCTTATGGAGAAAAAAATAAATTTGGTTTTAAGATAATTTAATTAATACTGAACGAAATTATCTGTTCGTAATTAACTGAAGTTATTGTAATTAACTTGACCGAGATTTTGTCCTGTTAAGATTTTCTGGAAAATTTTAAGTTTAACTGTGGAGGCATTCTCGAGTTATTGTGGTCACAGACACGCCAGTTGAGTTGATTCTCTTACCAGTCTAAGCAGTTAAGTTGTGTATAAGGATACTTTCACTTCGTTCAATTATCCAATTATAAACGATTTTTTAAATTTTTTCTGAATTCCTTAATTAAACAAATGCATTAGTATAGATTATAGGTGTTTTGACTTAGCCTTTACATGGTTAATAGTTAAAAAACGGAAGATTGTTTTTTTTTTTTTATTTACGACGGAGGTGTGTTTTCTTTTCAGTATCGGTAGATGACCTACATATATATTCAGTGCATTTTCATGCAATATCTAATCAAGTAAAATTTATTCATATCAACACTTTTAAAGGGAACTTCTTGAAATAATCTTTACAGAAATACTTTGATTTGCTTTTATTTTATTTTATTTTAATTTTAAACCTCTATAAATGTTGATTATTTAGTTATGGTGAAATAATTTTGCTTTACTAAAACAATGTGTAAGTATAGTTTTATTACAAATTGCATAATGAGCTAGAAGATGTTTTAGTATTTATTTGATTTTTTATTTTGTTATTCGGTAAGTTTGCACTTAGATGGGTTGGTTGAGTTGGCGGACGGACGGCACGGCAGCGACGGACTGAACTTGGACATGAACAATGACATACAACGACTGGACTTGTACAGACAGATTACTTGTTACGAATTAGACAACCACGAAAAAGTTTTGGACTTATTTAACAAAGAAACAAATTGCTGCTTAGAAATATTCCACCAAAACATCAGAAGTTATTATAAGAATATTGGCGGCTTAATAATTTTACTTGAAAGTTTAAAAGTTAAGTTTGATATTATAGTTCTCACAGAAGCTTGGATTGAACAAGATAAGCCAGTCACAATTTTAGACAGTTACGTCATCTACAATATAACTGATAACTGGAACAGGAATGACGGAGTACTGGTTTACATTCTGAAGGAATTCAATGTTTCTTACAAACAAATAAAAGTGGGTGTAGCTTCTGGATTATTACTCTCTTTTAAAATAGACGGACACTTTACAATATACTCGCTATCTATAGAAGTCCTACAATGAACATTGACCTTTTTTAAATGAATTAGAATATATTTTTTCCGAGTTTAGAAGCATGAACACTACTTATGTATTTGTTGGTGATATTAATATAAATATTTTAAAATGTAATATAGATGATTGTTTTAAAGAACGTTATCTTAATATAATGTATAGTTCAGGATTTATTGAATGTATCGATAAACCAACAAGATTAACAGAGAACACGAAGACCTGCATCGATAATTTTTTTATAAAAAACGACAAAACCAATGTTTTATCGGGTATAATTCATACCGATACTACTGATCATTTTGCGATTTGTTTGAAAATTGACTTTCCCCAAAATAAAGAATACAAATTGACCAAAGAAGACAATATCTACTTGGACTTCAGGGAGTTGGAGGGGAGACCGAGGACTCAGTCATGGGATCAGGTACCCCTAGAGCAGGATGTTAATAAAAGTTGTGACGCTTTTTTGTCTATTTTTAAGGATTTAAAATCTGCTTCAACTCGCCCAAAAAGATTGTGTACTCGTTAAAAGAAAATTAAACCTTAGATAACCACTCATCTCAGTCATTTAATTCGAAAAAGAGATAAACTAAGTAAAAAATTAAAGAGGCAGCCATTCAACGAAAATTTAAAAAACTATTTTCATAACTTTAGAAACAACTTAACGCAGCAAATTCAAAGAACTAAAATTTCATATTTTAAAAATAAAATTTCAGGCTCGGCTGTTAACCCAAAATTATTTTGGAAGGCTATTAATGAATTTAATGGAAAATAAATTTGGAGAAATAATTTTCCTATCAAAAATTTCTTGACTGGCTCAAATGTCACCGATTTCAGGCTCGGCTGTTAACCCAAAATTATTTTGGAAGGCTATTAATGAATTTAATGGAAAAGAAATTTGGAGAAATAATTTTCCTATCAAAAATTTCTTGACTGGCTCAAATGTCACCGAGGATGAGGTTAGGGCAGTTGCAAATAACTTCAATGATTTTTAGCGAATTTCCCCTATAGGGAAGAAGCTATTACCGTAGGTCTCATGGTAAGTCTAAAGCCCGAGACCATGATAACTGTTTGTTTCGTGATCCCCAAATGCCAAAAACACCAATCGTTCAAATTGTTATATATGTATATATATGTATATTTATATATATATATATGTGTGTGTTTGTAAGCACGATGACTCTCGTAAAAAAAGGTCCGATCTTAATGAAATTTGGTACAAATGTGTAAAGTACCATTTATTTGAACGAGTTTGAAAACCAGACGAATCGCACCATCCAAAGGGGGGGTTTGGGGGGGTTTTGTACCCCAAAAATGGGTTTTTTGGGGTTTTCACATGTAATTTTTATTTAAATACAATTTTAATTTATACTATTGAATTCAGCTTGAAAAAACAAACAGTTTGGTATTTTGATCATTGCTCTACGTCTATTGGTTACTGAGATATTGTAAGTGCTAAACACAGTACGTTGTCTAATGCTATTCTTATGGAGAAAAATAAAAAATTTATATCTCGCTTATTTATGAATATAAACTGACGAAACTTGGTATATTGCTTCATGTGGTTGTGGTTTGTTGTTGTTTGCTCAAAAAAAAAAAATTTCACGTATGGTTCCCGTAGCAGCAAACCTAGGTACTCGGTCCCCATGTTATTCTTATGGAGAATAATTAAAATGTTATATATCGCTTATTTATAAATCAATATGAATGAAACTTAGTATGTGACTTTACTTAGATGAGTTCTATTGATATTTGCATAAAAACCTCTTATTTTGTGTTCCTTGTTGCAGCAAACCTGCATACTCATCCGCAATGTTATTCTTATGGAGAATAATTAAAATTGTATTTAACGCTTATTTGTGAATGTATTTTTATGAAACTTGGTATGCGGCTTTATGTGGTATTAAGACATTGGAAATTCACTGAGTATGCAGGTTTGCTGCGACGGGGGTATTTCACTAATGTTGGGAAAAATTTAGCGTCTAAATTGCCGCTACCCACCGGACCTCCGGTGGTGGACGATGCTCATTTCAGGACCACGCTTGGTTTCCGCCTCGAGCCTGTCTCGGACAGCCAGTTGGAGCAGTGCGTCAGAGAGGTGCGCGGTGGCTCCGCTCCTGGTCTTGATGGGTTTCCTACGAGTGTACTTAAAGATCAAATTGTGCACCTTTATTGCCATTAAATTAGATAGTTAATCTCAGTCTAGCTACCGGAATATTTCCTAATTAATTAAAAATTGCAAAAGTCATTCCCTTATTTAAATCCAATTGCAAAGGAGACGTGAATAATTAGACCGATTTCGTTGCTTAGTGTCTTGGCAAAATTAATAGAGAAGTGTGTGAAAATACAACTGCAGAAGTTCTTGGAGGATAACAGTATACTTACCGACAAGCAGTTTGGTTTTAGAAAGTGCAAAAATACATCTGATGCGTTTTATTCCTTTTCCAAAACTACGATGGAAGCCTTAAACAATAATAAGAAGACTTTTTTAATATTTATAGACTTAGCTAAGGCTTTTGATTCATTGATAGACATATCCTTTTTTCAAAATTAGAATTGGTCGGAGTCAGGGGTGAAGCGCTAAACTGGTTTAAAAGCTATTTAATTGAACGTAAGCAGGTGGTCTGTATTAACAAGTACTTAAGTGGTGTTTCAAACATAGATTATGGGGTCGTTCAGGGAAGTTCACTTGGTCCTTTATTATTTATTATTTATATAAACAATGTTGTGAAACTCAACCTCTCTGGACAATTTTATTTATTTGCAGACGATACTGCCGTAATTTTTGAGCATAGTACTTGACAAGAGGTGTTTAATTTGGCTTCGGTTGGGATGGTGTTTATCAAGAGGTGGTTCGATGAAAATGTATTAACTATGAATATTAGTAAAACCAAATGTTTGCCAGTGGCGCTGCGCTCCTCAGGTGAGCCGTCCGCGGACCTCAAGGTGGTGTTGCATTTGTGTGGTAATCAAGTCGCTTGCGACTGCAAAGCGATTGAACGTGTAGATTAGTATCGGTGTTTAGGTATTATTTTCAATTTGAAATTAAATTGGAACTTTCACATCCAAACGCTCAAAAGTATACTAAGAAAAATGATTTTTGCCTGTTAAATCAAATTTTAAATGTTTCTCAAATAAAAATAGTATAATTTTCTTATGTTCAAGCTCTCCTGCAATATGCTATCTTGATTTGAGGCAGAGCCACCAATAGCATTATTGAACCTTTGTATGTTATTCAAAAATTAATTATTAAAGCAGCTTTTAGAAAAAATGTGCGACACCATACATCTTTATTGTTTAAAGACACCGAGCTGCTTTCTGTAAAACAAATATTTAATAAAACCTTGCTGACTTTTATTTTCCTTCACAAAGAAAATGTCATTTTTCCGGTAACGGTTATGAGACAAGGAATGCTATTAATTTGGGCCTGCAGGTTCCTTTAGTAGTTAAATCTTGTAATCTGACGAATGCTTATTATCTAGGTAACGTTGTGTACAGGAATAACCCACCACATATACGAAACCTCCAGGAACATGTATCGCTGGCTGTTTTCAAAAAACGTGTCACCGACTGGCTGGTCGAGATTGGTATCGAGGAGTCTGTGTCTCTTTTGTGCACTCCCTACTAATAACTTTCCTCACACTTATCTACGGGCTCGTCACTCCCAGACAATTCGACAGATTACTTATACTTACTTTACTTATAATGACTTACATCTCACTGGCACACCTGGCCGTCTTAGTCTAATTAAATCCACTTAACTGTTTCTCTCAAATTTAGCTGTGAGAGTTTTAGTTTTGTGTTAAATTTACTAAATAATACTTATTTAAAATACATTCTGTCTTTCCAGTCTGCATATATATTATTTTATTTTATAAGCTTTGTTAGTATATTAAGATTCAAGTTAAGGCCACACGACTCTGTCGGCCATATTGGTTTTATCGCCCATTAGAATAATGTTAAGTTCAGATCCCAATTTTTCGCTTATCTCTTGAGATAAAATTTTGATTTTGGTGTCAATTGAAAGATATTCTTACCGCGGGTGATTATTGTTGAAGATATTTTGAAAATTAATTATAGTATTTAATAAAAATTTTTTTTAAGTTTGACAATTTTGTCCTGGTAATCTGTAACACTTATACGAATTTGTACTCGCAAAAATCACTCTTTACTTTATTTTGAGTAGTCAAAAAAATTTACCTAAATCAGATAAAAAATTAAATAAAATTGTGGGTCCTAAATAGATGTTTAGTTAGCATTGCGCTTACGGAGAATCAATCCAATATGACCGACGGGGGAGCGAGGCCTTAAACTATCAAAGTGCAAGAGGAAATACAAAGGACATTTAAATAGGACTCGTCACCACGCACATGCCATAAGGCACATGTAGGGACTTCATTTCCAATTTCTGTACTCACTCTGTATATATTGATTTAAATGTTTGAAATAAATTTCTTGAATCTTGAATCAGTACGTTGTCCAATATTATTCTTATGGAGAATAAAAAAAATCTCCCTTAATTATGAACATAAATTAATAAAACTTGGTATGTGGATTTACCTAGTTGAGTTATATTGATATTTGTATAAAAACCCATTTTTTGTGTTCCTTGTTTCAGCAAACCTGCATACTCAGCCGCCATGTTATTCTTATAGAGAAAAATAAAAAATGTGATAAATAGTTTATTTATGAATGTATATTGATGAAACTTGGTACGTGGCTTATGTGGCATTAAGATACATGTATATACATTCGAAATTCGCTGAGTACGCAGGTTTGCTGCTATGGAGTATTATTTTCCTTTCTTCCCTCTGATATTAGTTTAATTGCAAAAACTGACTTACTTAATTATAAGTTGAAGCATGTCTATGTGGGACTGCCAATTAATTTCTAGTCTAATTTTAATCCAAGAAATTTGTACGTATTTGAAATATTAAATGTAGCTCCAAGTGTAAGGAGATGGTGATAATCTCTTTGGTTTTGCTATGGGATGTACGAAAATGTAATATGTGTGTTTTTGAGCAGTTCAATAAATGTAGCATTTATAAAATTGGGCACCTACTACTGAACTGATGGAGCTCCGATACGGTAAGAAAATAGGTAAAACACTCAAAGCAAACATAGGCCTACTTTGTATCTAAAGATTCTTTAGGGCTTCACCTAGCTGGCTTGTTCATCATACACTAACTATTGAACTGATGGAGATAAATTTTGGAAGGAAGATAGATAACACACCAGAATCTAACATAGACCTTCTCCCATTCAGAATATCCCTTAAAACTCCGCCCCATTGGAATTCAGCGCTATACTTACAAACACATGCCATTGCGTTTTTAATTCGGTAGGAATGTGGGAATTTAACATAGACCCCTACTGAAAACCATTTGGGGTTCTGCCCTACTTGCCTTCAACACTGTAATGTATGAAATTATCGGTGTTAGCTTTTGGAGTAATAATTTAATTTGAGTTTCTGGGGTAACAATTCGTTTTAATGCAAAATAAAGGGGAATCAACGGGAGTCAAGAAAGATTACGCGAACGAAATTGCGGGTACGAGCTAGTTTTTTTATATTCATCACCGGAAGTTGCCGGACGCCATCTTGGTGTTTTGTTCCATAAGGCCAATGTTAACTTTGTGCCCCCATTACTCCTCACCTGATCGTCACAAACAATTAATTTTGGTGTCAAATTAAAGGTTTCCTCGTCCTCTAGGGAAATACAATAGTCGAATTTGGATTTTGTTACAAATTAATGAGAACATGTACAGTGTTTCAGTTCAAAATTAAACTAATTACTATGCGACTATAGTACCCAAATTTAAAAAAATCTATATTGTATTTCCCTAGAGGACGGCGAAACCTTTAATTTGACACCAAAATGAATTGTATGTGACGATCAGGTGAGGAGTAATGGAGGCACAAAGTTAACATTGGCCTTATGGAGCAAAACTCCAAGATAGCGTCTAGCAACTTCCGGTGATGAAGACTCTTAAGTTGCTAAAGAATTTAGTTTTTAGCCCATTTTGCCGTTATTTCCCAACCGCAGCGTCATTATAAACGTTTTACATTGCAGATTTACAGAAAAATGTAAATAAACCCTAACATACTGTTTCAATTTATGAAATACTGACGTTTCAAAAATTACTTAATGTTATTTAAACGGAAGAACGTTTTTGAAGGAACTATCCTTTAGTTTTAGAAAACCAGTCACAGTGTGGTTATAACAATTTTACCAATTTGAAGCCTAAATATTCAGGTAATCCGAAAAAATATATTTTCTTAAACTCTAAAAGTATCAGGATACAGATAATAGACTGATCTATTTATTATAAGAATAAGCTGAGTTTTGTGACCAAGCTACCGCGAAACTACTAGGGCTTCAATTATTGTTTATGTGTTTATTATGTGAATTTTGTATGTGAAAGTCCTTTGTATCTGTATCTATATGTGCCTTTTGGAAAACATCCACTTTCAGGGTTACACCACCTGGAGTTTCAAAGTTCCAATGTTAATATCGTATGGAAGGATAGTAATAAATTTTATTGGAATACTAGCTGTTATTAGTCCATCAAAAATTACGGACTTAAACAAACTAAAGAAGTATTGTTCACTGGTTATAAAATAAATTTAATGGCTTACTAATTGATATTTAAAAAGCTAATTTTAAATTGCATGTAACAAAATGGGAATCTGCTATGAAAATTTAAAGGTGTTATTGTAATAAAGCCCCAAAATAATGCATATTCAAATATTTATTAGAACCTGTCTAAATTTAAAAAGTGTCTTTTTACGAAATACATTTTACGCCTGCTTGCAATAGCCCTAAAGGGTTTAGTTTAAACTTTGTTGTTAATTTGGTTTTGGAAGTTGAATCAAACCCATTTTGGTGTCACTTGAAGCCAAATTTTGTTTTGTAAAAACTGCTGTTAAATGTTATTAAGTGTTTAAAAGTTTATTCACTAGGTCCAATTTGTAATACAAATTAACCTAACTACTTTCACTGCTTTTATAACTAAAAGATAAAAATACAGTCTATGTATTTACCAACATTTAATTGTATTGCATTTGCTAACATACAAACTATCTAAAGACAGACCAACAAAAATACATAATTTATCTATCTATATTATTAATACGCTACATGAAAACTTTACAAACAATAATGCTTTTTGTTTTATGATTCACCCCCACATATTATACACTAAAACGCCCGTCTAGGTGAGCAGATGTGCAAACTGGGATGTGCAAGCTGCGCACAGGAAATTAGTGTACATTCTGAACTGTATTTCTGTCTTAGTCATGTTTTTTTATATACTCATACACAAATCGCTATACTACTTTAGGGAGTATAATGGCTATCATCGGTGTAATATACAAGTTTTTGATTCAGATTTACACAAAACTTAAAAACGACCTAAAAACCTAAAAATCTAGCAGTGAATCGCTAGAATGCCACCCTGGTGTCATACTTTTTGAGACCCAGAATTATTAAAGGAAAGTCATCTACTTCTGGTTCCATTAACACTGATAAAACCCAATTTTGCCACCAGCGTAAAATTAAACAAAAACTGATATATAAATAGTAAATATGGAATACATAAATCTGAATTGAACTTAGCAGACACTTTTATACAGTATTACAAAACTCTATTCCCATTCAGCATGGAATTTTTGTTCCTTACTGCTTTTAAATTTAAATGCAAAAACCTAAAATTAGTTAGGAATAGTTGTCTGCTTTGTTTACGAAAACAACCTTAACTTTACTCAGCTATTGTATTGAATTTGGATGCAAAGTAGGGAACACATGGCTCGGTAAACAAAATGAATGCAAATAAAATGTGGCAAAAAAAAAGTGTTTTTTGCTAATTACTAACTTATAACTAAATAAATGCAGGATATCATATATTTTTCATCATCCTGGGCCTAAGGGAAATATTTTTACACCAACCTGGCCTCTCTACATTCAGAAGTTTGCTCTGAATAGGTGGTTACACGTTCCTTATACATGGAGATGTTCCATGTATACAGTGAACAGTGTTTTTTGCCAATTGCAAATTTTCAACTGAGTAAATTTATGATATCGTATTTTTTTCATCATCCTTGGGTTAATCTATTGACACCAACCTGGCCGCTCTACTTTCAGTAGTTTACTCGGAATAGGTGGTTACACGTCACCACTACACGCTATTATTATATAGGATTTACAACTTTTAATAAAAAAAAATACATTACAGAAGCAAGAACAGCTGTTTAAAGCTAACCTATGGAATTACATCACAAGATAAAGTAATAGGACCGAATATGAGTTAATTCAGAAACAGCTAGCTGGGTAATACCAAAAGAAAACCATTTGCTCGAATTTGAGTAACTGGATTTGGTTGTACTAATTAAACTAAATAAATAAACTACGCCTACATCAGTTGTTACTGGATAACGCCTTCCGAATCATGATACAATATGCAGTGCTCAGTTGTATGGCCTTTCAACAAAACCTTCTGCAGGCTGTGGCAGACTTTGTCGTTTTTCTATTTGATTTTTCACTGACCTTAATCATAGTATATGTAATTGTGCATATTTATTTGTTTAACATAATTCGTAATCACCACAATTTAAAATAACAGACTTAAAATTATGTTAAATCAATGTCATAACGATCGATTGAAGATATATTTAAAGTGATACAGTAAATGCAGTGTGTTTGCCTAATAGGCTACTTTTAATTTGGCTTATTTCTTCAGTTATTCTGGTAAAACTGTTGCCTGAACAAGTAAACCATGTTGTTGTCTAAAACATTCCACCTAATCAAGGATAGGGAGTATGAAGTCGAGTCATGACATATGTATGCTATTGCAAGTAAAGTTCAGAACAAATTTGCAAATTTAGAACAACTGTTAATTTGTAACAAACATAATCTGTAAGCAAAGATTAGTTTGCAATGTTACAATGGAAGCATAAAGACAAAGGTAAACATTTTTTGTCTTAAAAATTTTAAGTATATCCTCAAAACAGTAAAAACGAGTTTACACGCAGCACGCTGACGTGATGGAAACGAACAAATGCGGTGTTGAAACACATACCTAGGGCCTACACTTCATAATCCTAATTTTTATGGAAATTTAAAAACATATTTTTTTTGGCTGTTTTGATGCTTCTGATTCTATTTATCTGCAATGCTAGGATTGCAATGTTGTGCATTATACGTCTACAAGGAGGTCTAGTAGTCAGGATTGGAAGTAAGTATCAAAGATATGATGATGATAAAACTATGCCAAGACATAACAAAATCCTTCTCTAATGTAACATACCCATAACACAATATACTGCGATAGTCTTACATGTCATTTAAAAACTCAGTACATAATTGCGCTAACATTTTAGGCTTGTTACAATCAATCTATCGTTTTTAAATTAATTAATTTTTCATATGAAGATTTGTTATCCCTTTTCAGGCCAAAAACGCCAAATTTGAACTTTCAAACCACCAAAGAAGGGAGTTAGGGTTTTACGCCAAATTTGAAATGAATGTCTCTGCCAAATTTGAAGTAGATCGGACAATTGCGCCCGCTAGCGTGCAAACACACAAACATACTAGAGTATGTATTACTAGCTGTTACCCGTCGCGGCTTTGCCCGCGATCAGTTCATAGCGTTAATAAGATATATGTTAATTGACTATAGTACGCGGCGCATCGTATTCCAAGGTAGCATTTTCAAAGACGCCCCACGTATTTTTGATGAACGTTTGCCGCCGTTGGGCAGCCAATGGCTCATCTGCGAGCTTCAGCTTCCTCTACAGTTTCTGTAGATCACTGCTCTGCCATGGTGCCATTTCAGTTGCTCTCAAACTGGCCTGCCGCTAAGCTTGCTCTTCATGTTTAAGTTGCTGTTCTTCTGGAGTGTCTTCTACTTTGAGTGCTGCCTGCCGTAGAGCTTGTTGAATCCTTCCAATTTCCATTTGTGCTGAAGTTTCATGACTTCTATCCACTTTATTAAATCGGGATTTTTCGAACTATGAGACAAATTTGATTTACGCTTCCCCGGCATTATCCCCGGATTATTCCCATTATTCCCCGGATACAGGTACCTTCATGGTTGAAAAAATAACAACAAACTCAAAATCTTGTCGACGAGATTACCTTGATATTGTTCTCAAATACAGAACACCTTTGTTAGTTCTCATCTGATCCAGTAAATGTTAGTACCCGTAAGATTACCACGGGAAGTTTAGAGGCCACTGGGGCAAAGCCCTAAAGAAATGGTAGATCGTAAATAGGTCTATATGTTACTTTAGGATATTATCTATCTTCCTACCAAATATCAGCTCAATCTGTTTCGCAGTTAGAGCGTGACTGAGCCACAAACAAATAAACAAACTCACAAACTTTCAGCTTTATAATATTAGTATGATAATCTTTAGAAACCCCTTGCACGTGTTCGAGGGGTCAAGTTAAGAACTTCTTTAGTGGTCCCTGGTCCCGGTGTCCCGGACTGAAGTTTTACCAGACGGGTCATGCTAATTTCTCACTTTTCCACAGAAAATTAGATAAGAACAACCTTGGAACCAACCAAGGTTTTTTTTTAAACTATATAAAACGTTTTTTATCACTCAAGACTATATTTTAATATTAACTAGTAGCGTCAGTTTCAATGACGTTCACAAAATAATATTCGCGACGTTCATCGTTTTCTTGGTAACCGAAGAACAGTTAACAGTGACCGGTGTTCTAATGTAGTGGACGCGTCATCGACAACGCAGGTGGATGACGTCACCAGCACCAGGTGACGCGATGTCCTTGAGCGGTGGATGGTGCCTCTGGCCAGGACAGATTCACATACTACATCAGTGTCCTTGCTCACCAGCCTCCACGTTTTAGCCCGCCACCTGTTGGGAATCTCTCGCTACCACGCGGAACATCCACAACACAGTGCACACTGCCAACATCTGTACCTCTTTAATGAGCTGACCTCCCTTGTTGGCCACAAACCTATTTAATTGAATCGCACTTTACAATGTACACTCAATCAGCTGATATACCATTTTTCCTTGACTCTGTTTTCTAATCAACAAGATGCAGTGATACAGTTGCAGTTGTTGATGCTGTTCCACTGGGAGTTATAATGTTTCCGGTATTGTTTCCGAATAGTATTCGAGCCTTGTTAGCACTGACTGCCTGTGATTTCGTATCCTTTACATCGAGTTTTGATTCCAAGGTTGATTTGTCATAATCTATCTCTGATATGCATGTGATAGCGGTTTGTAAACATACTTCGCATAACCCCCACCCCTTGAATGCGTCGTTCGTTGTCGCCAAAAAATTGAAATACTCCATTATAGATTAAACAAGGAAAACTACTGGAACACAAACAAATTACATTTGGTGAAGTCTACTTCTTGTAGTATAGAATAATTGAAGCGCACGGACATGAGCAGACGTTCAGGGCCGCATTTCTAAATAGGCTAGAGTAGGCTGCAGCCTTGAGCGGCTAATTTTCAAACCACATTTCCCGAAATTTTGTGAAAATTTTAAAAACTTATCTATCTTGGAAAATTGTATAGTATTATAATGATATTAAAGTTCGGGGGGCTTCACAAAAAATACCAATCTGAAACAAATTTTATTGCGTTGAATAACATTAACTACGAAACAATATACTCACTCGTATAACTTGTAGACCAGATTAAGATTTGACTGAGGTAATTCACACTAACAGTCACTCTTAAGTTTTTAAACTAAAGCTATGCCAGCATTCAGAATGGTCATTTACATGTATGTGTTATAAAACCCACGGGCCGTGGGCCACGGCGCATAATTCGTGTATCCGTTGTTGTTAGATTATTCCACAAGAGTTTATTGATCTTAAAGGAGGCACAAAATTGCGCACCAGGTGATTTTGAACTGGTTTGGTATAATTAAGGTTGTCAGTAATGAAATCGTCTCAGAAATGAAGGCAACAAATAAAATTAACAAAGGCACATGAATAGATAATTAGTTGCAATAAACATCTAATAATAATTGGTTGATATTTAGATGTTGTAATTGTTTCTTCGCATGGATTTACTAATAACTTATGGTAACAATTAAGTTCAAAATCAAAGACTCTCCCCGTGATCGTAGGTGGACCATGAGAGGCGCTGTATTATATATTACGGCGCTTGACCTCTCCCCGTGATCGCAGGTGGACCATAATAGGTGCGGTATGGTATGAGACAGCATTTTAGCTCTCCCCGTGATCGCAGGTGGACCATGCAAGGCGCGGTATAATATTTTACGGCGCTTGAGTTCTCCCCGTAATCGCAGGTGGACCATAATAGGTGCGGTATGGTCTAATACGGCACTTGACCTCTCCCCGTTGATTGCAGGTGGACTATGAGAGGTGCGATATGGTATGATACGGCATTTTAGCTCTCCCCGTGATCGCAGGTGGACCATGAGAGGTGTGATATGGTATGTTACGGCGCTTGAGCTCTCCCTGTGATCGTAGGTGAACCATGTGAGGCGCGGTGTGCTCTGATACGGCATTTGAGCTCTCCCCGTGATCGCAGGTGGACCACGTGAGGCGCCGGATGGTCTTAAACCGCACTTGACCTCTCCCCGTGATCGCAGGTGGACCATGAGAGGTGCGGTATGGTATGATACGGCATTTTACCTCTCCCCGTGATCGCAGGTGGACCATGAGAGGTGCGGTGTGGTCTGATACGGCACTTTACCTCTCCCCGTGATCGCAGGTGGACCATGCGAGGCGCCGTATGGTCTGATACGGCACGTTACATCTCCCCGTGATCGCAGATGGACCATGAGGGGAGCTTTATGGTCTGATATGGCACTTTACCTTTCCCCGTGATCGCAGGTGGACCACGTGAGGCGCCGGATGGTCTTAAACCGCACTTGACCTCTCCCCGTGATCGCAGGTGGACCATGAGAGGTGCGGTATGGTCTGATACGGCACTTTACCTCTCCCCGTGATCGCAGGTGGACCATGAGAGGTGCGGTGTGGTCTGATACGGCACTTTACCTCTCCCCGTGATCGCAGGTGGACCATGAGAGGTGCGGTGTGGTCTGATACGGCACTTTACCTCTCCCGGTGATCGCAGGTGGACCATGAGAGGTGCGGTGTGGTCTGATACGGCACTTTACCTCTCCCCGTGATCGCAGGTGGACCATGAGAGGTGCGGTGTGGTCTGATACGGCACTTTACCTCTCCCCGTGATCGCAGGTGGACCATGAGAGGTGCGGTGTGGTCTGATACGGCACTTTACCTCTCCCCGTGATCGCAGGTGGACCATGAGAGGTGCGGTGTGGTCTGATACGGCACTTTACCTCTCCCCGTGATCGCAGGTGGACCATGAGAAGTGCGGTGTGGTCTGATACGGCACTTTACCTCTCCCCGTGATCGCAGGTGGACCATGAGAGGTGCGGTGTGGTCTGATATGGCACTTTACCTCTCCCCGTGATCGCAGGTGGACCATGAGAGGTGCGGTGTGGTCTGATACGGCACTTTACCTCTCCCCGTGATCGCAGGTGGACCATGAGAGGCGTGGTGTAATATGTTACGGCGCTTGACCTCTCCCCGTGATCGCAGATGGACCATGAGGGGAGCTTTATGGTCTGATATGGCACTTTACCTTTCCCCGTGATCGCAGGTGGACCATGAGAGGCGCGGTATATGTTACGGAGCTTACCTCTCGCCGTGGTCGCATGCGATGCGAATGAGCTGCGAGCCGCGAACGTTCACCGAGACCAGTTTTTACCCGGACTGCCATAAATGAAAAGACGCCATTTCCGAGTTTACTCGTCCGTCTTGAAATCTGCTACTAATTACAGAAAAACAAAGCTACAGGGATCGCTCGACCCGCCGGCGCGGCGGTAGCTACTGGCCACGTGAGTTTTTTCTGAATTATAATTCAAATTATGAACACACGTGGCCGGAATTACTGAATATAACACACAACAGAAGGAAAAGGGGTTCGCTAAAAAACTGCAGAAGTCGAAAGATAAAAAGTCACCGTTTTTTACAAAGCATCGCATAGGTCATAGGTGTGTGCGACGAAATGTATACCACGATGTGTACGTATACATATCGATTAAAGTGTACGTATGCAAAATAAAACCTTATGGTACTTGCACATCTAAATGTAGTTATAAAGAACTGCGGAATACACTAGACAAATCAAATTAAATCAAAATCTCTTTATTGCCGTTAAGTAAATTTATACAATAGGTCAATTCAAAGACAAAAAAGTAATTACTACACCATGTAAAAGTTTCACATTCTTTTCATAGAACTAAGAACAAAGCCTAAAATAAAATACGAGTTGGTAACACAGACATAGAGCATACATATTGCAGATACAATTTTTGGCAATTACAAACAAAATAAATAAATGTAATAGAAACAGTAACAAATAGATAAATAATATACGACATAACAATTTAGATAAAAATGTAATAAATTACAAAACACTATGATAAAGTATAGGGACTGAAACATGCATTATTGTAAAAAATTCAACAATTTCTACACTTTGGTAACATGAAAATTAAAAAATATCAATATCAAAAGACCTTGTTCTAACACCAATGGTAACAGCCGGATTATATACCCTAAAGTTGACATGATTTACAATGTTTGGAAAATTGGAATACTTTGGAAATTAAAAGACAATTTACTTCCGAGAAGAAAATAAAGTCCAAATTTAAGACGTATCCGTTAATTCTGCATTATGTATGAAAAGTTATACTTGTAAATTTAAATACAGTCTAACTACACAGTAAAAATGATCAGAGATAAGACCCCATATTGCCCGCACTGGGCCCCCAGTATTATGGGCCAAGTAAAACGCGAGAGGAAGCGGGAGGCCGGATGTATTTTAGATGTTTTCCTTTGTTACAACTAACTACACAGTAAAAATGATCAGAGATAAGACCCCATATTGCCCGCACTGGGCCCCCAGTATTATGGGCCAAGTAAAACGCGAGAGGAAGCGGGAGGCCGGATGTATTTTAGATGTTTTCCTTTGTTATAACTATGTGCACAACGATGAACAAAACTAGAACAACTCAAACCCATCATACCCCATCAGTAGAGAAACCACACTCAAACTAAAACAGAGGGGTTTCCTTTCTAATCATTTGGCAAATTACCTGATACTAAACCAATAACACAACTGTTTATTTAAGGGAAAACGCAATTTTATTAATTTCTGCAACTACTCTTGAGCTTTTAATCTGACGATAAACAATCAGAGCACCGCAGTTGCGTGTCGCGGTGAGCGAACACACAATACAGCTGATGGGGTCAAGTCGGCGGGCCTGGGGTCGCTGACTCCGACACCAACGGAGGCTAGAGGCTCTGTCGTCGATTGTCTTGTACATTGTTGATCAAAGTGTTTACCAAGCGACCCGACTGTACAACACAACACAGTCGAATAACACGATCATGATGTCATGGCGGCTCTGTCTCGGTCTCGCGTACTATGTGTATGTGACACACACAGAAGTAGGTACGGTGAGCCGATGCGCGCATCAATTGTAAAAAACACATTCTCGTTTTTAGGGAAGTAAATATATATAGCTGTTAAATTTAAAGTAGCTAGTGGGATTTTTTAATTAGTATCGTACTCCTGGTGAAATTATCATTAAATCAATGGGACTAGGGAGGAGAATTGCTAACACTGCTGTTACTGGAACTCCCTCTAACCCTAGTATTGCAGGTTTTACAGATTTAATTCCCAGATATTTCCACAAATGTGTCTTGAATCTTGAGCTAAACCCGGTAAGTAAAATCAAGTAGACAATAAATAAGACATCGAGCCGGTACAAGCGGTAGACCGGTGTCGGTGACGGAGCCGGAAGCCAACAGTCCGCACACATTTAACACCATTATCATTAATCATAATATCAGTCCGCACACATTTAACACCATTATCATTAATCATAATATCGCGCCAATCATAATGTTATTATATCAAGATCTCTAAACCTCCAAGAGAGTTGTTTAAACCTCTTGTAGCAGAACAGAAGGCTGGTCTCGAGTATGGTAGGGTCTTTATATTAGTATACAAAGGTAAAGATATACAAGAGAACATATAACAATATAAGTTTATGTATTTTGACTTCATTATTTTGTTTGCTAACCGCCATCGGTACCTTTATTTTCATCTTATACCCAATATAAAACTTAAAACCCTAGACTTGGATTCAAATTTGTAAAAGCGAAAAGTGTTGAAGCTCGTTACGTTATACTGATTTATATACTGATTTAATCATGCATTTGTCATAGTTAAACGAGTACAAAATGTCTACTGGTGTTTTAGATTTAACATTAAAGCTATGCTAAATTGTCAAAGAGAAAAATCTCATTATTCAAATTTTAAACTATATCTGTTGGCATTGTATTTTTTCCTTTTTTGTCAAGTAAGGAGTCAATAATGAAAGGATTCTTCAGTGGTGGTACGAGTTTATTGAATCTTGAGTACGATCGACCGACGTCGTGGCGCGAACGAAATGACGTAATGTAAACATCTGGCCGCGTAGTGCGGGAGCCGTCGTCGCCAGGTGAGGGTCGCCCGCAGCCGTAGCCCGTGCCGCACCTCACCCTCCCCAGTGCACCCTTCACACAGCAGAACCGGTTGCCGTTCTCCAGGGAGAGGGAGAGATCAATGAAGGGGCGACATGAGGGCGCGGCCAGCCACTCGTCCGGCCGCGATCTGCTGCCGGTATAATGGCATCCGGTTCCGCTTCTTTATGTCGCAGGTTATCATAAGTTGGCGACGAATTATCACGGAGGAAGTTTATTAGCATTGGAAGCAAAAGGAAGAAATTTAAACTTGTCAGAAATATAGAATCTACCGCACTGATAGAACGCGTTATGTTCCACGGCAATATGCAAGGGTAATTGTTTATAAACAGAACGCGTTATTTTCCACGGCAATATGCAAGGGTAATTGTTTATAAACGTTATTTATAAATCTGTGGGCCCGCGAGCCCAACCTGCTCCATGGGCCCTGCCGTTCCAGGTGAAAGACCTTTTTCCTGAAATTTTGCCAATAATTGCAGGAGGGAAAGGGGAATTGAAGGCAAATGTCTGCCACTTATTAGCCGTTCAAACGGGACAATAAACGGTATCAGGAAACTGACACATACCTTCTCCCTTTTAGCCAACTTTAATGAAAACATTATCCTATTTTGTATTACTAAATATAGAATACAAAGTTCGGTCGAATGTACAGAGAATCTTTTAAATAAGTTGTTTACAAAAATATCCATCCAAATCCCTTTTTTGGAGGCACTAAAGAATCCTTTGCTACCCAAAGTGGTTTCAAGAGGGGAAATACCCTCTCATCCCCCCCTCTCATCGAATATGGAAACATATTTCGAATATCCTCTGATGATCAATGCTAACTTGACCTGCATATAAGTTTTAATGAAATTAATCAGTAAATAAGAAAGAAATAGTATTTTTTCTTTTCCCATAAGAATAACATTGGACAACGTACTGCGTTTATACCACAAAATTAAAATTAACATTTTCTTCGCCAAAAGTAATCATAGAATAATAATTCAAAATACTAAATAATTTAGTTTTCAGCTATTTTTAATGGTGATAAGTAATATGTATTATCATTACTTATGTTTTTTTTGTAAAAGATTAAAAAAACTGAATTTTGGATGTTTTAAGTTCTGTAATTTCTGAACCCGAATGTTTACAGATATGCGGGGGGTGTAATTTTGTTGGAAACCTAAAGCTCTACAACTACAACTAAAATTTGTACGATGGTTCATTAAGTTGATTAAGGTTAAATACATAAATAAATCGTCAAAATTTCAAGTCATAGATGAATAGTTACTAATTCAGTTTGTAAAACACACACCTTCAATTGGCGCACACACATACAGCATATATGTGCGTGTCAATAGGCAAGATAACTTTCGTAAAAGAAGTCTTATCTTGATGAAATTTGGTATACACATATAAGGCATGGTCTATTTTCATGAGTTTAAAAAACTAGGCAGGTCAAACCATTTTAGGGGGGGGGTGGTTTTTAGGGGATTTGTACCCCAAAAATGGGGTTTTAGCGAATTTCCCCTATAGGGAAGAAGCTATTACCGTAGGTCTCATGGTAAGACTTAAGCCCGAGACCATGATAACTTTTTGTTTTGAGGTCCCCAGATGTCCAAAACACTATTCGTTCAAATTTATATATATATATATATATATATATATATATGTGTCCGTGAATGCGATAACTTGAGTAAAAAACGTCCGATTTCGATGAAATTTGGCTCAAATGTGTGAACTGACATTTATGACTTTAAGTTCGAAAACCAGAAAAATCGGACTATGGGAAGGGGGGTTTATGGGGGTTTTAAATTTTCAAAAAATCAGTTTTTTGCATTTTTTACCCTAAAATTTTTAAAACACTTAATTTAGGTTTAGACCATGTTATAGAGCTTAAAAAAACAAATAATATGGTATTTTGAATTATTAACCTAGGTTAAGTGGTTGCGGAAAAAATCCAAAAAACATGCTCATAAAATCTCCCATGTTAATCTTATGGGAAAAAGGTTTTTGGCTTTTCCTCAGTTAATTTTACTTTAAACTTCACATTTTCTTTTACCAATCACTTCAGCTCCACAAAACAATCATTTTGGTGTTTAAATTGTGATTCTACGTCAAACCGTTGCAGAGATATTCAAAGTGCTAAACACAGTACGTTGTCCAATGTTATCCTTATGGAGAATAAATAAAATTTGATATCTTGATTATTTATGAATGTATATTGATGAAATTTGGTATGTGGCTTCATGTTGTACTGGTATATTGATAATTGCACAAAAAATAAATGTTTTGTTGATTGTCCCCGTAGCAGCTAACCTGCATACTCAGCCCTAATGTTATTCTTATGGAGAATAAGTAAAGTTTTATATCTCCCTTAATTATGAACATAAATTAATAAAACATGGTAAGTAGCTTCACCTGGTTCAGTTACATTGATAATTGCATAAAAACTCATTTCTTATCTTCCTCGTTGCAGCAAACCTGCGTACTCAGTCCTAATGTTATTCTTATGGGGAATAAATAAAATGTAATAAATCACTTATTTATGAATGTATTTTTGTCAAACTTGGTGAGTGGCTTTATGTACTAGTGAGAAACATATCAATGCATTGGAAATTCGCTGAGTACGCAGGTTTGCTGCGACGGGGGTATTTGAACTTTTCACATACAATTATTTTTAAACCCAAATTTGTGTTAGCACCATTAAACTTGTCATAAAAACAAACACTTTAATATCTTTAATTATTGCTCTATGTCAATCAGTTACTGAGATATTGAAAGTGCTAAACACAGTATGTTGTCCAATGTTAATCTCATAGAGAATAAGTAAAATGTTATATCTTGCTTATTAATGTTCATATACTAATGAAACTTGGTATGTGGCTTCATATGGTTGGAGTTAATGACATACAAAACCCATTTTTCGTGGTCCCTATGGCAGCAAACCTGCATACTCACCAGCCATAATACTATTCTTATGGAGAATAAGAAACATGTGATATATCGCTTGTTTTTGAATAAATATTGGTAAAAATTGGTATTTTGCTTCATCTGGTGGTGATCCATTGACACTTGCATAAAAGCCAGTTTTTCAGGCCTTGATACAGCAAACCCGCGTACTCAGTCCTAATGCCTTAATGTTTCTTATGTGGAATAAATAAAATGCCACATATCGCTTGTTTATGATTATGCGTGGATGAAAGTTGGTAAGTGCCTTCATGACACAGTGAGATACTATTTGAAACTCACTGAGTATGCAGATTTGCTGCAACGGGGTTATTTATACATTATATATTTTATATTATGAAAATTGGGCTAATTAATCAATCAATAATCTTTAAATATATGGAAAATCACTATTGTTTTGAAAAAGGTCTAAATACAAAAATGGGTTCTTTTAAAAATGCCTTTTAAACAAAACCAACTTCACTGAAATTGGATATCTATTAATCAAGTTATGACAGATTTTATAATTTCAACGGCAGCTATTTTTAATGGCCGCCATTTTGGTGTCCTGCACGGATGTTCAAGTGGCTCTCAATCTGAAAAGTTACCTTTTGGCATCAACTATGACCACAGGAAGTGCCATACCTCAATCACAAAGTGCCGCTTTTTGGCGCGTAAATGAAGGTTATGTAAATTAAACACTTGTTTGTTGTAAACTGAATTTATTGTCACTTGTTAAATTAAAATGTGAAACAATATCAAAAACTAGATAAATGGATAAACTGGGCATAAATAATTGAATCTATTCTTAATGAAATGTATCTAGTCAAAGGAATGAATCTACAGTAGTCTAAAAATGGATCGAATCTCGTGAGTCTCGCAAGTGTCACTCCCCTCGGTTGACGCCAGACGGACAACTATTAAGCGGGGTTTACACTAGCATGTAGCGCTTGCGCAAGTTTTACTTGCATGGTCATGCAAGCTGTACTTGCATGCAAGTTAAGGTTTACACTACACCTACCTATGCAAGTGGAACTTGCCTCAATTCCAGTCAGTGCAGTTCTACATGTGATGCGGAATGTCGGATTTTATAGAGGACGTTCGGGCTGTAGTGAGAGATGCAGTAAGTGTGTTACGTGATGAGCTTTTTGAAGAAGCAAACGAAGTACTATTAAATATAAAGAGAAGAAAACAAAGGTCATGTTGGGAAAGAAGATGGGTATCAAGAAGGTTGCAACTAGGAGGATCAAGACTATTAGATGAAATGGCGAGAGTACCTTAAACTCAAATCTACAGAGCACACCGGCACACGACTAAACACTCTCTTCACTTGCTTACAAGTAGGAGTGGTCTGCAAGTCACGTATTTACACAGGCAAGTGGAGCCGGCGTGCAAGTGGAACTTACGCGAAAGTTGTTACTTGCGCAAGTAATATTTGTCAGAACAAATATTACCGGCGCAAGTAAAAAATGCATGCAAGTCAGCCTTGCAAGTTTAACTTTCGTGCATGTTAGTGTTTACATTTGCAAGTTGTTATGCAAGTAGGATGCAAGTAAAACTTGCGCAAGCGCTACATGCTAGTGTAAACCCCGCTTTTACTTACACCATAGTCTAGATGTTCGACTACGAAGGTGCTCCGAACGACGGCATCCGGCATAGCGTTGACTTTGGTGCTTTTTGAATCCACGCACAGGATCCTAAGGTGGGTGATAAATCAGTGCTTCTACTGATCTCAGGATGTTCGTCTTCATATATTAGAATCATATTTGTTGTGGAATGGAACATTGCTTGATTCCTATCCTCATTTTTACATAATTTTAAAATTGCTCGAGGATCTTATTACAACCAATGAGGACATATTTAGAAAAGGTACATAGATTGTCGAGACTAGAGTCTAGCACTGGAGAGGACGACAAATTCGGTCTTGAGTGGGGTGTGGTGTTTAGGAGGAAGAAGCGTTTAAAAATAAAGGACGGGCGCATAAATATACGACGATGGGATGTAAACTAAACCTGTCTGAGGAGAAGCAGATATCAGGGGAGAACAGACAGCGTGAGTGGAGTGTCCATTCATCACTCGTAGTGTCAAGTGAGACAGAAGGGTACTCGTGGCAGCTTCTACCGTGTCACACTCCAATTCGCTAATGCCACTAATAGTCTGAACCGTATTACAACTGAAACCTACGTATTTACACGGGTTATTTCGTACTATGGGGCTGTACACAACGCTTCAGTAACATTTGTGAAATAAAGTATTTCTTATTCTTAATAACAGCCAGGATTGGATTGAGCGTCGCTGGTTGGACACCGAATTTATGAAAGGGGGAGGGTAACTGTTGTACATGTAATCGTGTCCTTTCAAATTGACCTCTCATGGTGACCATTGAACGTGGACCGTTCGCTTGTTGGAAGCGATTAAAAAATCTCTTACAAGTTTGAAAAATTAAAAGAAAAACTGCTGCTGAACCATTTATGCACAGAAATGTAAAAGATACCCTGACACAAGCTATAAACTAGTATTCACGCGTTCAACACGAGTTCTGAAGCGTAGAAACTGGTGTGAATGGGGACCTCCACACCTGGCGAGGGGCAGAGTATAGGGTAGGAAGCTCTATAGGTGAGATTGCATATGCTGCATCACGCGCGCGCGCACGCACACACACACACACACACACACACACACACACACACACACATACACACACACACGCCGCGGCGACGTGCGTGCCGTGCCACCGCGTGCCTTATCACGATATTCGATCACCCCGCTGCACCGCCACCGCCTCCCCACCATTATATGACCTTTACAGCGTCAAAGAAATACGTCACCGGAATGACTTTATCGCTTAGCATTTTTGAGATTGTGCTTCCTGTCTTTATGTGAGCTGACTTTAAGATTTAAATATTATCGAGAACACTGAGGTAAATTGGAGCGGCCTCAGTCACTTTGGTAGACTTAGTTTTTTCCCTTGCATTTCTAGTACAATATGTCATAGAGGAATTATCAGGTCCTATATCCTAATAGGAAAGATGTTTACAATAGAATAGGATAGGAAAGTTTGGAAAGATGTTTACAATAGATCGACTGCTCCGCTGCAAGCGCTACACAGATACAGCGACTTGTTTCCTCGGGCCGCAGACAGCGTCAAATAGCAACAAAAGACGCAACCCATTACAAGGAGCTGCGGCCGGACCGCAATAAAGAGAACCGTCCATTTCCTCATTACTCGACGAGAGACCGTGAGAGAAAGTTGGTATCAAGCAGCGCGGCGCCGGTCCGACACCAGGCGCATCATATCACGGGGAACGGGACAACCACTTACATGTTACCTAAGCCCAGATATAGAATAACTTCCTCTACCCGACCTCAGGCTAATCAAGTTTGCTTCGGGTTTTAGTGTTGCTTGTGGTTTACTTTAAAAGTAACGTATAGTACTGTAATTACAAGTCGATACATTTTAGTTACGTCTTGGTGTAGCAGTAACAGTTATTTCAATTTGATATATTCACAATACAGGCTACAGAACAAAACGGAATAGGGTATTATAGGTAAGAGGAAAGGTAAGGTTTGAGAGTAATAAATTTAATTTTAGGCGATCAAACTAATATGCTAGTGCAACGATCGAGTTTACCGATTATTTGAGTATAGTTGGTAAAAGAAATTTTGTATTTATGAGCCACACCAGTTATATGAATAAATGAATGAATGAATGCAGAAAGACAATTATTTTTAACTAATCTACACTTTAAATAAATAAATAAAGTGAAAATATGTGTTTACGTTACCCATTTAAGAACTCAAACTCAGAATGTTTTATTGACAATAACACAAGAGTGCAAAATAATTCAATCGAGAGATTAATGCTCAAAACGTAAGGAGTAATATGTTCTTGAAATGTAATATATTTCAAGTAAACATATTTAATTGATGTTTAATTTTGTAACTCAACAGAGCAGCTCGCGGACGCCTACAATTTTATCACATTAACACGCGTTAAACTGTTAACAGACATTTTAGTCCATGACAATAACACTGATAAACACGAGGGCAGTATGAATCGGTCTCACTTTCGTCCCATTGTTGTGTCGGCTTCCGGTGGGATATTGAGCGCGGTGAGGTTGGCAGCGGTCGAGCGGTGTTGTGTTGCCCCCTCTCCACCACAACAGCGAGAGAGCAGCACAGTCGCACGGCGCGACGGCGCGGCATCTCTAGCGGCCAGTCACACAGTGGTGTCAGTGTAGTGTAGAGTACCGAGTGTGACGCCATGAGCTGGCGAAGGCGAGCGTGTTTCCATGTGTCCCTGTTGTTATGCTTGTGCGCGGTCTGCGGAGGCAACATTCCGCCACCGCCCAAGGAGTCTCTCGTCCAGGTGAACAAGTGCTGCGAGCGCTACGAGGTGATGGTGGACGGCCGCTGCACGCGCGCGGACGAGACCAACTCCACCGCGTGGAGCCCCGTTTTCAGCAACGCCGAGGGCCAAGACAACGTCCAGGTCAAGGGATTCACTCTGCTGATAGGCGTTCCCAAGTGCTACTCGCGACAGCAGTTTCCCATCTACCACATCCCCGGCGAGGCCGACCGTCTGGTTTTGCTGCCCACCGGCCGTCTGAGACACTACTACCTCCAGAACCAGCACAGCGAACAGGCCAGCGATCTTTGGGAGCGCGAGATATCGCCCGACCAGCGATTCTACGACTACCCGCAGGGCCTGTACTGCCTCGACAAGGTGTGTATTGTAGGTCGCAGGTGTTGGCGGCATTCAAGTCTCCAGCGCGCCGCGCCGTGACTCATGCCATATACGCTCACTCGCTGAGTCGGCCGGCTTTCACCACCAGCTGATATTCGCGGAATCAGATGTTGCGTAGCAACATATTACTAGTGTTTTCAAAGTTTCCACGATGGCCTAAAACGTGATATATTCTGGGAAAATTTACTTCTTGAAATAAGTTTGAATAATGGGATTCCAATTATTACACTTTGGATGTATAAATCACTTACGTTATTTATTTTTCCTTTCATACTCAGTTTACCTTTACTGATTTTTAAATTGATAATTTTTGAGTACATCTAATCAAATGGAAAATCCGCCATGCCAAATTTGAAGAAGTTATCGAATTAAAATTCTAGTATATTAGCTGTCAAAATGTCCTACATTTTTGAAATTCATAAAACGTCCGAAATTTCTTCAGGGATTCGCCCGATTGGCCTTAAACGTTTCCATGTTAATCTGTGATAGACGATAATTTTCTTTGATCAGGTCAGAATTGTATAAACATGTGAAAAATAGTTGAGAAAGTTCACCAGTATCTACACAGAACACATCAGAAACAAAGGTTTTTTCACTCATCATGAATCTTCCCAGTGGAACTGGGATCGTCAAGCCTAGTAATTTTAAATTAAATTTATTTTCAGTTTGCTGAATTTATTTTCACTGTCATTTATGTAATACCCCCGTCGCAGCAAACCTGCGTACTCAGCGAATTTCCAATGCATATATATGTGTCTCACTACTACATAGAGCCACTTACCAAGTTTCACAAAAATAAATCCATAAATAAGTTATATATTATAGCATTTTATTTATTCTCCATAAGAATAATATTAGGGCTGAGTACGCAGGTTTGCTGCAAAGAGGAAGATAACAAATGTATATTTTTGCAATTATCAATATAACTCAACCAGGTGAAGCTACATACCAAGTTTTATTCATTTAGGCTCATAACTAAGGGAGATATACAACTTTACTTATTCTCCATATGAATAACGTGGGGGCCGAGTATGCAGGTTTGCTGCTACGGGTAAAATCAATAAAAAACCTTTTTTGAGTAAATATCAATATACCACAACTAGTTGAAGCAACATACCAAGTTTCATCAATATACATTCATAAATAATCAAGATATCAAATTTGATTTATCTTCCATAAGGAAAACATTGAACAACATACTGTGTAGCACTTGAATATCTCAGCAACGATTGGACTTAGAACAACAATTAAAATACCAAAATGATTGTTTTGTAGAGCTATAAACTGTTTGATAAAGAGAAATGTGAAGTTTTTAGTAAAATTATCTGAGGAAAATCCAAAAACCTTTTTCCCATAAAATTAACATGAGAAATTTTATGGACGCGTTTTTTGACTTTTCTCTACAACCACTTAACCAACCTAGGTTAATGATTCAAAATACCAAATTATTTGTTTTTTTAATCTCTATAAAATGGCTATAACTAAAACTAAGTGTTTTTAAAATTTTAGGGGAAAAATTCAAAAAACTGATTTTTGGAAAATTTAAAACCCCATAAAACTTCCTTCCCACAGTCCGATTGATCTGGTTTTCGAACTTGAAGTTATAAATGTTACTCTACACATTTGTGCAGAATTTCATTAAAATCGGGTGTTTATTTCAAAAGTTATCGCGGTAATGGACACATATATAAATTTGAACGAATAGTGTTTTTGGCATCTGGAGACCTCAAAACAAAAAGTTATCATGGTCTCGGGCTTAAGTCTTACCATGCCACCTATGGTAATATAGTAGCTTCTTCCCTATAGGGGGAATTCGCTAAAACTAAAACGCATTTTTAAATGTGTCATTTAGGATACATCTTTGTTTGCCATGTAATTAATAAACAGGGTAATACGATAATTAACATACAGTATATGCATGAATAAAATCTAATACATGAAAAGTTTTCCCGATCCAAGCTATCTATTTAAAAGGTTTTATTCACGTACTGTAATTGAATTGAATGATGAGTTGCTGCAACTACTACACTATTATCGTAGGTAGCCTACTAATATATTATTTCACTTTTAATAAATTCATTACAGAAAAAATACACTAATTATTTATAATGAAGTTGGTTAAAATATCTTTTAATTATGGTTTGCAAACAGGTTCATCACTTAAGTTAATTTACTATAACATAACTCCAATACTAAACATACTGGAAATTAGTATTAACATAGCAAACCAAACATTCATAATTGGCAAAAATAGTTTATTAATTGGGTTCTTGTAATTTATTAATAAGTAAAATGAACATGCAAAACAACTTCAACAGAATGAATAATCTGATCCGTCCTGCTATATTTTTGTTGTTTAGCTCATTAATACTTTGATCGTGTTGACTAACTAGGGTAATTAATATATGCTTACATCTTGAGGACCCATTTTAAATCTAAACACTCCACTTAAATCAACAGAGATAGGTATCAAAGCAACAATGATTTTTTACATTTGGTTAGTGGAAGCAATTTAACAAACTAAACAAACAACAATATAGGCCTAAACAAATAATTATTTTGCATGTATGTATAGTAATACTTTTGGATGATCTTATCTGGAGTCACATATATGTATATTATAGTATAGAATAATATTTTCATAAGTTGCATGTGTCCTCGGTTCTTCAGGCAGTCTTATCACATGTATTGTAGGTGCAACAGAATAACCTTTTCACAAGTGGCATGTGTCCTCGGTTCTCCAGGCAGTCTTATCACATGTGTTGTAGGTGCAGCAGAATAACCTTTTCACAAGTGGCATGTGTCCTCGGTTCTCCAGACAGACTTATCACATGTATTGTAGGTGCAGCAGAATAACCTTTTCACAAGTGGTATGTGTCCTCGGTTCTTCAGGCAGGCTTATCACATGTGTTGTAGGTGTAGCAGAATAACCTTTTCACAAGTGGCATGTGTCCTCGGTTCTTCAGACAGTCTTATCACATGTGTTGTAGGTGTAGCAGAATAACCTTTTCACAAGTGGCATGTGCCCTCGGTTCTTCAGGCAGTCTTAACACATGTGTTGTAGGTGTAGCAGAATAACCTTTTCACAAGTGGCATGTGTCCTCCGTTCTTCAGGCAGTCTTAACACATGTATTGTAGGTGTAGCAGAATAACCTTTTCACAAGTGGCATGTGTCCTCCGTTCTTCAGGCAGTCTTAACACATGTATTGTAGGTGTAGCAGAATAACCTTTTCACAAGTGGCATGTGTCCTCGGTTCTTCAGGCAGTCTTAACACATGTATTGTAGGTGTAGCAGAATAACCTTTTCACAAGTGGCATGTGTCCTCGGTTCTTCAGGCAGTCTTAACACATGTATTGTAGGTGTAGCAGAATAACCTTTTCACAAGTTGCATGTGTCCTCGGTTCTTCAGGCAGTCTTATCACATGTGTTGTAGGTGTAGCAGAATAACCTTTTCACAAGTTGCATGTGTCCTCGGTTCTCCAGGCAGACTTATCACATGTATTGTAGGTATAGCAGAATAACCTTTTCACAAGTGGCATGTGTCCTCGGTTCTTCAGGCAGTCTTATCACATGTATTGTAGGTGCAGCAGAATAACCTTTTCACAAGTGGCATGTGTCCTCTGTTCTTCAGGCAGTCTTATCACATGTGTTGTAGGTGTAGCAGAATAACCTTTTCACAAGTGGCATGTGTCCTCGGTTCTTCAGGCAGTCTTATCACATGTGTTGTAGGTGTAGCAGAATAACCTTTTCACAAGTGGCATGTGTCCTCCGTTCTTCAGGCAGTCTTAACACATGTATTGTAGGTGTAGCAGAATAACCTTTTCACAAGTGGCATGAGTCCTCGGTTCTTCAGGCAGACTTATCACATGTATTGTAGTTGTAGCAGAATAACCTTTTCACAAGTGGCATGTGTCCTCGGTTCTTCAGACAGTCATATCACATGTGTTGTAGGTGTAGCAGAATAACCTTTTCACAAGTTGCATGTGTCCTCGGTTCTCCAGGCAGACTTAACACATGTGTTGTAGGTGTAGCAGAATAACCTTTTCAAAAGTGGCATGTGTCCTCGGTTCTTCAGGCAGTCTTATCACATGTATTGTAGGTGCAGCAGAATAACCTTTTCACAAGTGGCATGTGTCCTCGGTTCTTCAGGCAGTCTTATCACATGTGTTGTAGGTGTAGCAGAATAACCTTTTCACAAGTGGCATGTATCCTCGGTCTCCAGGCAGACTTGTCACATGTATTGTATTTGCAGCAGAATGACTATTTCACGGTGTACATATTGCAGGTGCTCCAGGATGGTGACCAGGTAGGCAAGCAGTTCGCCATCGTTTGTGACCCGCACGTCCCGTCTGCTTGGCACGACACGGAGTTTCTGCTGCGCCGCATAGTGGACCCGCTGTGTCATGGCGTAGCTCTCGCTTGCTACATCACTGTCGCAGTGGTCCACTTTGTTTTGCCTCAGTTGCGCGACCTGGTGGGCAATATGGTCACCACACTCTGCGTATGTCTTGCCGTCTTCCAGGTTGCAGACACTGTTCGCATTTTTACAGAATTCACCAGCCCAAAGGCCTATCTCATAGCAGGTTCGTTTCTTGGTTTTCCTAAGTTTAATTTTCCGGGACACTACACATTTATACCACATAACTTGATCATTGTTGTAGATACACCAAATAACCTGCTTGTCAAACTCTGTGAACTGTCACTAGGATTCAGACACATTATGTACAAGAAGATCTTAGATCATTCATTTTGGTTCTAACATCTTTGTTAAACAGTAAATTTATATATTCAACTAAACTTTTCAGTTTGCTCTAATCGTTACAGTTAAAAAGATTGTCCAGTTTATGAAATCACCAGTAGGCCAAATCACTTAGGAAATGACACAAATGTATCCTACATTTTAAGTTGATGAGTTCACATATTTGTCATTTATGAAGTGATTTATGTAAGAATTTTAATATAGTTTTGAACCGTCAATGTAGGTAAGTAATTTTACATAATTTCTTGAGGAGGTATCACGATAAGTTTTTTATATTGCTTATAATTATATTGATTTTTTCCAGTAAAAAATGTTTTCTCCTCTAAAACAACTTTCGCTGTTATATTATGTTTATAAACACTAACAGGAAAAAATTCAAAAAAGGCTATTTTCAATTTGAAAATGGATGTTTGTTAATTACAAATTAAATTACAATATAAATTTCATTATCCGGATCCAATAGTACAAAATTGTTTTCAGTAGAAATATCAGTGGAGAAAGAACATTAAGAATAAAGCGACATTAAATAACCAGCACATTTTGGAACAATATTTCAACACTAGCTTTTTAGTTAATTCACTCTGGAAAAGTGAGCTATTAGCATGACCCGTATGGTAAGACTTAAGCCCGAACCACTATAAAATTCCTAACATGAACCCGTAAAGAAGGTTTCTGGGTCGTTAAAACTGTTTATAAACGCACAAATACATGTGCATCCAAGTAACCTCAAATTTGGTAGGAACATTTCAAAACAATAAAAAATGGGGTTAACGCCACATTTTTAAGGCTTCAACATTAAAATTTTTAGTTTTTGGGCCGAAAAAGGTAAAAATTGTCCTGGAAGTAAAATTAGTGTTTATAAGCAGTAGATGTTATAAAGGCAAACAATTAAAACCCCCTCCCTCATAATTCTAGCATAAATATTGTCTAAGATCTAAAAGAAAATGTAAATTGATTAAACATACCGTAGCATGTTGTTGTATGGTGATTTAACATTAGAAAAACCTGTTACTCATAACTTGGCTTAGTTATTCTTGACAATGCCTATTAACCTATGTTTTACAAATCAGGATTGGTTATATCCTCAAATAAATTTGAAAATTGGTACTTGAGAGTATTATTATTCATTTATAACTTAGCTAGCCTACATAATAATTCACAAATATGAATACATATGCCTACATATTCACAAATAAAATATTTATTTCTAGATGCTGTTCTTTATGCAAGTCTTCTTGGAGCATTTTTTTGGCTGAATAGCGCTGGATATTACATCTGGAAAACTTTCAGGTAAGTCTGTTTAATATATGGTTAGAATTTTGAGACATAAAACCTAACTACATAACATAGTTTTAGTTTACATTCTGGTGTAGCCAATCAAAATACAATAAATAATTTCTTCAGAAAACTATTTATAAATAATAATAAACTACAAAATAATGACTTCTTTGGCCAAAAAAATGAAATTCTTAAAATTCGTTGATTTAATTGTTTACTTAAATAAACATTAAATAAACACAATTCAACATTTAAATTATTTAAAGTGTTATTTTAACACAAATACATGTGCTATTACAAATTATACAATGTAATTATTTGAAACACTTTTAAAACAGTCTAAAAGTGAAAAGTAATTCTTGATACTGTAAGAGGATAGCAGCAGAAGCTCTCGTGAGGGTTGATGCATTAACATTCACAAGGCTTCTCAGTCATTAATACTGACTTTGGTGTGATGCCAAACTGGGGTTTTCTCCAGTCTGTATTGTAACAGGTTTTTCCCATTTTATAATTATGTAGTTTCAGTTTATAACAAAAGAATGTCACTATTGTCTTAATTATGTTTAAAAAAGTATAAAAGGTTGAAAGATTTCTCTACTCAAATTTGCTAATAAGGGGTTTAAAAATACCCTATACAACACAACAAACTGCTTATTTGTCCCACTATCTTCCTCTGGCGTGTACAGAATATAGCCAAGTCACTTCAGACTAGATCGGAAGCCAAGCAGCCTGATTTGATTAGTTTTAAAAGTGAAAACAAAAACTGATGTTAAAATATTTTGTTTATCAATGAAATTCATTAGTGACTGTTATTTCTGGAAATAAGACTAATTGTGGCATTAATCAGCTTATTCATTATATAAAAATGCTGAATTTATTGATCAGTTCTGAAAACCATTCTGAGTACCGTACGATAGTCATCGATTCACTGACAGTTAGGCTTGCCTATTCCAATGGGTAGTTAACATTCAAGGCAAAGCAGTCAATGTGATGCTAACTGATGTGTCACACATGAGACAACATTGGCAGCCACCCGAGTAGAATTTGTGATTGCCTTTATCCAGTTTTTAACTAACAGAGTAACAGGGATACATTTTTGTAAAACCACTTACAGAGAGAATGAGGCTATTGACAGTTTGTCATTTCATATACATATATACATCACATGTAATAATAGTATATACCAGAAATTAAGATAATTTTAATGAATTAATAAGTGAAAGAGTAGTTTTTTCTTATCCCTAAAACCATGAAGAAAGTATTTTAAAACTATTCATCAATAATTTATTTGTATTTATTTATCACATTATTTATTAATTTTATTTACACAAATGAATAAATGAATTTAATAGGATTAAGACAGATTTTGTTAACTTTGTATTACTTTAAACGCCACAGAGAGAGGCAAGATTTGTCTTTTTTCAGAAAGACTGGACTTATTTTCAAGGTTATTAAAACTGTTTTTATTTTGTAAACATTCTCACAATTACTAGATGCTGTGACAACGTATTTCCAGAAAATATTTCTGTGTAATGTAATTATGACAATATTGGAGGAATAAAGTCATTATGTATTTAATTTAATTAAACCAGTAACAATGACTTGTCCAGATCTCGCAATGTATTTCTGTGAGTCACAGATGGCCTCAAATACTGCTACTACTCTCTGTACGTGTGGATATCTACTGTCGGATGGCTGTGTTTACGATAACAAAGATTTGTGCAGATCTCGCAATGTGTTCCTGAGAATCACAGATGGCCAGAAGTACTGCTACTACTCTCTGTACGTGTGGACATCTACTGTCGGATGGCTGTGTTTGCGATAACAATGACTTGTCCAGATCTCGCAATGTTTTTCTGAGAGTCACAGATGGCCTCAAGTACTGCTACTACTCTCTGTACGTGTGGATATCTACTGTCGGATGGCTGTATTTGCGATAACAATGACTTGTCCAGATCTCGCAATGTATTTCTGAGAGTCACAGATGGCCTCAAGTACTGCTACTACTCTCTGTACGTGTGGACATCTACTGACGGGATGGCTGTGTTTGCGATAACAATGACTTGTGCAGATCTCGCAATGTGTTCCTGAGAATCACAGATGGCCGGAAGTACTGCTACTACTCTCTGTACGTGTGGACATCTACTGACGGGATGGCTGTGTTTGCGATAACAATGATTTGTGCAGATCTCGCAATGTGTTCCTGAGAATCACAGATGGCCGGAAGTACTGCTGCTACTCTCTGTACGTGTGGACATCTACTGTCGGGATGACTGTGTTTGCGATAACAATGACTTGTGCAGATCTCGCAATGTGTTCCTGAGAATCACAGATGGCCGGAAGTACTGCTACTACTCTCTGTACGTGTGGACATCTACTGACGGGATGGCTGTGTTTGCGATAACAATGATTTGTGCAGATCTCGCAATGTGTTCCTGAGAATCACAGATGGCCGGAAGTACTGCTACTACTCTCTGTACGTGTGGACATCTACTGTCGGGATGACTGTGTTTGCGATATTTGCTCACCTCACACTCGACACATCAAATGAATCGCCAGAAAATCAAGACAAAAATGTTCAAAACCCTCATGGTGCTATTGGTAAGTTAAAATCTTTTGCATCACAATCTTCCTTAGGAGAATCATTAGTCTTAAAAACTATAAACTAAATGACTACCAAAGTTGTAAGCTGTATTTTGAAAGCTATATTATTTTCCGTTTTAGCGAATTTCCCCAAATGGGAAGAAGCTAATACCGTGGTCGGCATGGTAAGACCTAGGCCTGGGACCATGATAACTTTTTGTTTTGAGGCCCCCAGATGCCAAAAACACCATTCGTTCAAATTCATATATATATGTATATATATATATATGTCCGTAGGCATGATAACTTTTGTAAAAATCGTCCAATCTTGATGAAATTTTGTACAAACGTGTAAGGCAGCATCTATTTTCATGAGTTCGAGAACCAGACAGGTTGCTCTATCTTAAGGGGGGTTTTGTAGTCAATTTTTTTTTACTTTTTACATATCATTTTTTTTAAATCCAAATTTTGGCTTGCACCATTGAATTCAACTTAAAAAAAATTTGGTATTTTGATCATTTCTCTATGTCAATTGGTTACCGAGATATTGAAAGTGCTAAACACAGTACGTTGTCCAATGTTAATCTTATGGAGATTAGTAAAATTTTATATTTCGCTAATTAATGAACATATACTAATGAAACTTGGTATGTGGCTTTATATGGTTGGGTTTTACTGATATTTGCATACAGAACACTCTTTTTGTCCCCATAGCAGCAAACCTTCGTACTCAGCAGCTATAATGTTATTCTTATGGAGAATAAGAAACATGTGATATCTTGCTTGTTTATGAATATAAATTGGTTAAACTTGGATTGTTGCTTCATCTAGTTTCATTGGTGATTCATTGGTATTTGCATAAAAACCAGATTTTTGTGGTCCTCGATAAAGCAAACCTGCATACTCAGTCCTAATGTTTTTCTTACAGAGAATAAATCAAATGTCATATCTCGCTTATTTATGAATATGCTCTGATGAAAGTTGATAAGTGGCTTCATGACGGGTTGAAGTATCATTTGAAATTCGCTAAGTATGCAGGTTTGCTGCAACAGGGGTAATTTTATCATACATTTTTCATCTTTAATATTTTTTCTTCAGGGTGGCTTGGCGTTGCTGTATTTTTTACACCGATCGCTTGCACGATTCTAGTCAATCTTTTCTTTTACGTCTCAACAATCAACATTATCAAGAGGATGTCAACGTACGGCAGAATACACCATAAGATGAAGTATAGGTAAGAATATTACAGTAGGAAATAAAATGTCTTCATTAAAAACAAATACTAGTCAATTTCAATAACAATGTCAGAAGCTTAGCCTGGTAGAGAGTGCAAAACTGGAGAGTGAAAGCTTGGTAAGGAGTGCTTTTTGGTATAGCATAAAATGGAACAAAATGCTAACATGAGCAATGAACACAACTGCCTTACTTTCCCCTTGATAAGACTTGTATAAATCATAACTATCAACATTCTGCATTAAACGTAATGATAAATCTTTTCTCATATATACTTAGTACTCAGACAACTAGTTCAAAAACTTCCTAATGAAGATCGAAGTTATCCAATGACTTAAATTATCATTCAGTGTTTTATAGCTGATTTTTTTTCTGTAACACATTTTAATTTGTTTATTTCCATGTTCAAACAGTTATATCACCAAAACAATTATTTGCCACCCATAAGATATTTGGTGCCCAGAATTTTACTTTTATTTCATTTACCCTTGCTAATTTTGATTTTAAAGAAGTTTTCAACTATTTGTTTGATAACCCTTCAAGCACTCTAAATGTGTTTTTGGTCTAGGTTTAACATATTTTTAATGTTGTAATATTCTTTTTTATCCAGCGAAACTCTTGGCAAATGTGTCTCAGTGCCTCCAACCAATGATTTCCATATTGTGCCTACAGTTTTGTAACGTTCGGCAAGCTGCTACTAGTGCTGTCTCTGGGCTGGGTGTTTTTGCTGCTAGCGTGGACGCCCCAATCTCATCTCTACTACGCGTATATCTGCAGCAATGCAGTGCAAGGCCCTCTCGTGCTCTACATCTGTGTATGTGGCCAAAAGCGTGTCAGGTAAATCCCTTGTCATATACTTTTAACAGCTTTAACGTTTTTAATATTATTTAATATTACCTTGGCTTTCTGAGATAACTGTTAAGCGGTTAGTCTTCCACACTGAATTACCATAATAGAAATTATTAGAAATATTGCAATAAAAACTTCTAAGCTCATACATCAGAATCCATTCTTGAAACAAATTAGAATAAAGAAAGATGTTACACAAGTCCCTGATACTCAATCATTTTGTGATGATGTACAGTAGAAACTCGCTAACACGACCCTCAATAACACGACCTCCTCGATAACACGTCCATTTTTACAATATCCGTGAGATTGCCATAACGCTTAATTTCAAATGTACCTTTATACTACAAATATTATTTCACAAACCTCAATAGCTCAGTTCTTTTCCTAATTCAGATCACAGTTCTAACTGTCTATAGCACGTTTTTTGTGACACCGAACCTTTATAGCAAAAGTTCAATTTTTCCTTTGCATAGTTCTCATGGGCAGTGATTCATCATAGCGGATGTTTTGAAGGAAACAATTCTTCGGGCTCAGCCTAAACATGAAAACCCCTCCCACCCTTCCTGACTCTCATTAATTATCTTGTTTTTCATAGGCTATACTTTTTAAAACAAAACATGTTAGCGAGAGTTGATCCAAAAAGCACTTGCTATAAAGAAGTTTTAGAGAAACCAGTAATCTTGATAGCATGATTTTTAGTCCACACGACCTTGATAACATGAACCTCAACTAGAACAGAATCTTGATAACAAGAATGTTTCCCAAATCCTCTTGAGAGTCTTGCTATCAAGGTTCTACTGTATTACGCTTTTGCCAACATAGACAAAAATTCATCCACCAACTTTCATTCTTGTATTAAACAACCTGTATTAAAGAGTGTTGTTACTTAGTAAACTTCAGTGGTTTCTTAATATTATGGGGGCATCCCCCTCCCCAAAGTTTCAAATTTTTTTGATTGGGCCTGGTTAGAATGTTATTGAAGGTATTTTTACTATTTTTAGCGAATTTCCCCTATAGGGAAGAAGCTATTACCGTAGTCGGCGTGGTAAGACCTAGGCCCGGGACCATGATAACTTTTCGTTTTGAGGTCCCCAAACCCCAAAAACACCATTCGTTCGAAACTGTATATATATATATATATGTGTGTCCGTGAGCACGATAACTCTCGTAAAAATGATCCGATTTTGATGAAATTTGGTATAAACGTGTAAAGCAACATTTATGACTTAAAGTTCGAAAACCAGCCAGATCGCTCTACCCGAAGGGGTATTTTGGGGGGGGTTTTGTACCCCAAAAATGGGTTTTTTTAATTTTTCACATATAATTTTTGAAATAGTCAAATTTTAGTTTTCACCATTGGATTCAGCTTAAAAAAACACACAATTTGGTATTTTGATCATTTCTCTACGTCAATTGGTTACCGAGATATTGAAAGTGCTAAACACAGTACGTTGTCTAATGTTATTCTTATGGAGGAAAAGAAAAATTTTATATCTCGCTTATTTATGAACGTATAATGACGAAACTTGGTATATAGTTGTGATCTATTGATATTTGCTCAAAAAAATAATTTTTTGCCAAAGGATCACGTAGCAGCAACCCTGCGTACTCATCCCCATGTTATTCTTATGGATAATAATTAAATGCTATGTCTCCCTTAATTATGAACATAAATTAATAAAAACTGGTATATGACTTCACCTACTTCAGTTATATTGATATTAGCATAAAAACCAATTTTTTGTGTTCCTTGTTGCAGCAAACCAGCATACTCAGCCCCAATGTTATTCTTATGGAGAATAATTAAAATTGTATATATCGCTTACTTCTGAATATATTTTTATGAAACTTGATAAGTGGCTTTATGTAGTATTAAGACATTTATATCTCCATTGGAAATTCGCTGAGTATGCAGGTTTGCTGCGACGGGGTATTTTTTCAACTCAGCGTCTTAAGAATCATTGTTTATATTGAAAAGTCATTTGACAGACCGAATATGTATTTAAACTATTTCAGCTAAATAAAAAAAAAATATTTTACAGATGATATTTAAATATTAAGAGGAATCTATTCAGATTATAAAAACAATAACAATATAAAGCTATTCAGCTGTCTCCGTAATTTAACATAAACTATTTTGAGATGGAACATTTGTCAACATAAATTGATAAACCATGTAATGATGTTTGACAGGTTCCTACTCAGGAAGGCATGCTGCTATGAGAAGTGCTTCTGCGTGTGTTGTCGACCTCGAGACAATGAAGTGCCGGAGTGGGGCGAGGAATGCATGGCTATGAACACTCGATAGCACCTTCAGAGACAACTAAGTACCAGAGTGGGGCGAGAAGTGGATGACTATGAACACTCGATAGCACCTTCAGAGACCCAAGAACCAGAGTGAAGCGAGAAGTGGCTGACTATGAACAACTGATAGCACCTTCACTTCAGAGAAAGCAAGAGCTCGAGTGGGGCGAGATGTGCATGTAAAAGAACAACTGATAGCTCCTTTTTCTTTAGAGGGAACCAAGTGCGAAAGTGGGGCTAGGAGTTCATAGATATGAACCCTCTACAGCAGAGTCTCACATACTCAACTCTCAGTAACTAAACTCATATTCTGTATACTTCATCGACTATAAGCACTACAATTTTTTTATTAAAAATTAAATGATAAATAATTTAAAATCAATCACACTTTTAGCATTATAGTACTAAAAGTTTCTCTTTTTTATATAAGTTTTGTATTTAAAATATGAACATATAGTATAAGCTATCCCCAGGAAACTCAACAGCTTCTAATCAGAGTTTGTGAGACTCTAGTGTAGCATCTTCACTTAAGATTCATATTTATTTTTTCACATTGAAAAGTGCTGTATATAAAATTGTAACTATTGTGAGATGCTAGAAATTTTTTTTTACGAATGTTACCAAGTGTTCTTTTGTACTTAAAATTTAGTTGGATTACTACAGGGATAAAAAATGTAATACAATATTTAGATTTAGACTAAATATTTATTGAAATTGTTTTCTACTGCATTACATAAATAATTTATTTAATTCATATTATGTAAATTTTTTATTACCTTAACTTTTTAAAACTCAGTTAACTCTCACTTTAAAGGCATGTTATTTAGTAATTTCTTTTGCAAAACATCTAATGAAGCTCTCAGAGATAAACTTAAGTCGTATAACAAATCTGTTAAATTGAAAGTTTAAGTTTTTAATTTTGCTACATAAAAACTACCATAACAGCTAACTCCTTGCTCTGCTGGATACATTCCTATCACAGATCTATGTGGTAGGGCAAAGTAAGGTTAAATGAGGCTGCCAACTTCTTTTACAAAATTTGGAATTATGGACAAAACAAACATAAAAATGGGGATTTTTTTATGCAAATTTTGTGGCAATCACTGAATAAAACTCACTTGAAAATAAAAACCTCCAACTGGCAATTGATATCATCCAAAATAAAAATAAAATATTGGAAGACGAACTGCTATAAAGAAACTGTGAAAGAAAATGCCTTTGCTGTTATCCTCCCTTACAATTTCTAGGCCAGGACTCATGGTGAACTATTGGTGAAAAACAACGTTTTTATTTTAACAAACAGGCCTATTAGTTGAATTTGAAAATACCTTTTTTATTCTCATGCATGAAAATACATTCAAACTATAACACATCTAAAAAATGAAACAACAACAAATGTTGAAAAACTTTTAACTGAGTAAAAGCATTGATTTTGAATACAGAATAGATGAACTGAGCTGATGGCCCATCTGTCACCCGAAAAATACACCATGAGACTAGTGCTACATTATCTCAAAGGAGGCGCTGGCAACCAAGGTTTCAATTTTGTGGGATTTTTTTTCCATTTCCTGGATTTTCGAAACTTCTGCGGAATTAAAACGTGATGCAAGATAAAAACATCTATATTACTGATATCGCCGAGGCCCATTCTTCACACGTGTGACCAAATCTCTGTGTTTTTATCGCTCGTAGAACATGTCTTAAGCTTAAGTGCCTAAGTTGCCTAAGGCATTAGCGTGCTTGCGACATCGGGACAGTGTAGAATGAATGAGAAAACGTCGTCGCCATTTTAATTCGTTGTTGAGAATAGTTTGGACACTGTTTTCGTCGCCGGCAGAAGCGACATCGCTCATATCACCGACAGAATTTTTGTCGCTCAACTAGAACATAACCTTAGGAGGAGAGTAGAATGAAGGAGATATACTTAGTTTAACCACAGGGAAGAAAGAATTCTTTCTCTGAATTTTGTTTTTCTCTGAAAGAATTCATTCTTTCTTCTGTGTGGTTTGATTAAAACACAATTAGTTTGAAAAACCACCATCACAATTAATTTTGATTAGTATAATTTCCTGAAGTTGTATTTAAAGAATATAAACATACAGAAGAGCTGGTTGAAGTAAATAGAAATCTATTTGATGCTGCAAGCGGTAAACATAATAATGTTCTCAGATTAAAAGCGGGGTGAAAAGAGATTTTTGAAGGAGATTTAACGAGATAAAACAGGATTTACTTTGTCTGAAGCCAAAGCGGGCGGATTTTTAATTTTGTTTTTGCCAGAAGCTGATAGAGTGGGCTGATAAGTGGACCAGCTGACGAGTTTTTCTGGCTTCAAAAGTTAACCAGTCTTGGGATATCTATTCTGAATTCAAAATCAATGGTAACAGTGAGAAGATTGTTAAAATTAATTAATCTTATTCTTCATGCAAAATTGGAAATAACAAAGACAAACCCTATCAAAACTAGCAATTCCTAGAGATAGCCATGAAAATTTCTTGGTAATCTTATTGAACATTGGACCTCACTTAATGTTTGCTCCTTTGCAAAGCGTGGGGGGAATCAGACCAAGTGATTGGAGAAGTCAAGGACCTAGGTACAGAATTAGAAATGGATGATTACCTACTGATACCGTAATAGGCGAAACAAACAATGTGGAAACTACAGATTTTATAAATCTTAAATATAGTGTTTGTGACCTAATCAGAAACTCAACACATACCAATTTAACACTGGCTTCTCTATTAATGAGGCATGATAAGCCTGAAGTGGACATACAAGTTGACAACATTATTTCAGGGTTTGAGAGGATCAACCAGGACCATAAGTATGTGAAGCTTCTTCGGTTCCATCTATTACCAAGATTTGTTTCACTGATCATAGTTTGCTCTTCAATAAGCAACACAAACATAACTTGTTCACATGTTTGATAGTTTCTTCTCTGATGATACGTGTGAGAGATTTAATCCAACTAGGCCATTTTATAATAAAAAACTCTAAATTCCGCCAAAGCACGCAAGCCATCCATCATCTATCAATGATGATCAGTTCTCCAACTGAACTGTCAACGAGAGTTTTAAGAAACGGTTTTTCCCATCCTTAATTTCTGAAAACTCTAACGCATTCACTGCGTTAATCGTGTATATCCAGGATAATTGCATTTGTTTCCTTTTTAGGCAACCGTGGGAAATCCGGCGCGCCGCACTGAACGTGTTAAGAATCGCTGCCAACAAGTTTAAGGCCCCTTTCACACTACGCCCCTGGTTACTGCCGGGTAACTGCGGTAGACAGCACGGGCAACCGTCAAACCACTCTACCAAGAGACACCAGTTGTTTATTTATTTTTTATTTAAAAGTTGTATTCATCAATTAAAAATGTATTACACAAATAATTTATTAAATATTGATTAATAATGGTAGAGTAAGGGGCAGTTTGGCGAAACATAAATAAACAAACTACTGCCTTTTTGTGAACTTATGCATAAAATTCAGTACTCTATACATATTGTTCATATGTTTTTTACTTTATAGGTTTCAATGAACAACTTTTGTTGCAGTTGCACCTGCAATGTAATTTGCGACAGATTTAAATACAATTTCTTGGAACTATATTACTGGCATTAAAACTATAACGATGTGTATTGCACGAAATACATCTTTATAAATTATTCATTCATGTAGGTTAGCCTTTTAATTTTTTAATTAATTTATTTTATGAAATGTTGATTATACTTGTTTGTTACTTGCTTGTTACAATTTTTATCTCATTATTTGAGCTATTTCAATAAATAATTTGTTGAATCCTATACTCTCAATATGAGTAAGGTTTGCTTGCTTGGTTGGTTGGTTGGTTGCTTGTAACTCTGATCTCAAAAACAGCTCCAACCATTTACTTCAAATGGTGGAAATAACTGATTTATAGGATAAAAATAAGTTCTATATATTGCAAAGTTTTATCAACAGATTAATGGAAATGCTTTTAACTAAGTAGCAACATTTGTGCCGTGCACTATCATGTCTCCCTAAACATATGATTTTTGTCAATCAAATTGTTGGTCACCACCAGCCCAATGGCCCCACCGGAAGCGGCATGACGTACCGCATATTGTAGAATCCCGGCCCTTCCAGCATCGTCCCTCTAGTTTGGTTATTCAAGAGACAGAAGGATGTGTGTTTTTCCCGGTTGGCATTAATTGCCATTTTACAACGGGTTGAGCCAGGAGAAATGATGTGATAAGTGCATTAGTTTTAAGGGGGGGAAGTTAGGTAAAGTCAAGCTAAGGGTAGATCATATATAGTGATGAAATGGCAAGTTTATGCTATGGCGTGGGTTACTCCACTCAAGGTCTAAGATTTTAATGTTCTAAAATTATAATTTTATAAAATCAAAAACTATTTTGCCTTGAAATTTAGTGGAATTTGTAATAACCTTTTTTAGCGAATTTCCCCTATAGGGAAGAAGCTATTACCGTAGTCGGCATGGTAAGACCTAGGCCCGGGACCATGATAACTTTTCGTTTTGAGGTCCCCAGACCCCAAAAACACCATTCGTTCGAAACTGTATATATACATATATATATATACAGTTTCGAACGAATGGTGTTTTTATATATATGTGTCCGTGAGCACGATAACTCTCTTAAAAATGATCCGATTTTGATGAAATTTGGTATAAACGTGTAAAGCAACATTTATGACTTTAAGTTCGAAAACCAGCCATATCGCTCTACCCAAAGGGATATTTTGGGGGGGTTTTGTACCCCAAAAATGGTTTTTTTGAATTTTTCACATATAATATTTGAAATATTCAAATTTTAGTTTTCACCATTGGATTCAGCTTAAAAAAACACACAATTTGGTATTTTGATCATTTCTCTACGGTATTTGGTTACCGAGATATTGAAAGTACTAAACACAGTACGTTGTCTAATGTTATTCTTATGGAGGAAAAGAAAAATTTTATATCTCGCTTATTTATGAACATATACTGACGAAACTTGGTATATGGCTTCATCTGGTTGTGGACCATTGATATTTGCTCAAAAAAACTATTTTTTGCCAAAGGCTCCCGTAGCAGCAAACCTGCGTACTCAGCCCCATGTTATTCTTATGGAGAATAAGTAACCTGTTATCTCCTTATGAAAATAAATTAATGAAATTTGGGTGTGTGGCTTTACCTACATGAGTTATATTGATATTTGTATAAAACCCCATTTTTTGTGTTCCTTACTTCAGCAAACCTGCATACTCAGCCGCCATGTTATTCTTATGGAGAATAATTAAAATGTCATAAATTGTTTATTTATGAATGTATATTGATGAAACCTGGTATGTGGCTTTATGTGGTATTAAGATACATATATATGCATTGGAAATTCGCTGAGTACGCAGGTTTGCTGCTACGGGGGTATTTTAACTACCTATTGTTGTGATAGAGCTTTTTAAAGATTGCATGTTCAGCCCTCTTCACTTGAAACTGAAGGGTGAGCTGTATAATGAATTGCTGGTAAGCAGAGAGCCTAAGACGTTTGAATGATTTATTATTAGTTTTATTATTAGTAGTTGAATTAAGAATTAATAGAACAGAATGAATACGGTTTATAAAGAGAAATTTAAATAATTTCTTTATTAAAGAGAAATTTGCGAAAGTTTTTTATAGTAAACTACCGTAAATTTATACAATATTGCACCATAACAATTCTATGTCGATTCACGGGATAAACGCAGACAACGAGACAACAGTAGTGGATTACTGGCGAATAAGTCGATAATTTTTCGTCGATAGTCGATTTCCAATAGTATCAACTTCTCACAAATGCAGTGAGCAAGCTCTCATAGAGTAAGCTGTAATTCAAAAGTTGCATAATGCAGACAGAAATTTTATTGTATGAAATTTAAAACTGCTTCTACTGATAATTTCCTTCCACTCAATACAATTAAAAAATACTGAGTAGAATACTGCTGACTTGCGCTAAACGAGTTGCATAGCTTTCTCTACGGTGAAGTTTCCCGCTATGATCAACAAGCTTAATCTAGCTAGAGCTCTTATACTCCAAGAAAAGACTTCACTTGTTTACTCCCAGACGAGACCTCTAGCTATATTAAGCTCATAGAATATCTTTACGATGACGTTTAAAGCAGCGACGACCTGGCGACATCACTTAGATATCTCTATTATTTATTTATACATATTTCATCGTTTGGATATTATTTGATTTCGTTAAATTCATGAAATTTAAAATGGAACCGAAAAGGAAGGAAAGCATGATATGTAAATTCTTTAAAAAGGACGAAGCCGATAGTGAAGTTGCCGATTGTTTTAAATACAAGCTGACACTTTGTAGTCTGTTTACATTCCGGTGACAAACTAGGTTGAAAAAGTTTCTAATTTGTAGTAAACAAAATAAATTTGAACTAGGCCTAGTTAGTAAATTTATAAAACCAAGGAAATTCTTTGGTTATGGGAGTTTTTGGTTAGAGTTGAAGCCCAATACTGATTCATTGTTTCAGTAGTGTCTGATTGACTAGGCCTTTAGCATGTTGTGATGTCTGCTTGCTATCAACATCGGTAATTCCGTGTTTTAAATAAGCTGTAATCATATTAAAATGTTTCCTTGTTGTTTCTCTTGCCTGACCATATGTTTAATTTGTTTTTAGCGAATTTCCCCTATAGGGAATAAGCTATTACCGTAGGTCTCATGGTAAGACTTAAGCCCGAGACCATGATAACTTTTCATTTTGAGGTCCCCAGATGCCAAAAACACCATTCGTTCAAATTTTTATATATATATATATATGTGTGTGTCCGTAAGCACGATAACTCTCGTAAAAAAGGTCCGATCTTAATGAAATTTGGTACAAATATGTAAAGTACCATTTATTTGAACGAGTTCGAAAACCAGATGAATCGCACCATCCGAAGGGGGGCTTTTGGGGGGTTTTGTACCCCAAAAATGTGTTTTTTGGGGTTTTCACATGCAATTTTAATTTAAATCAAATTTTAATTTATACCATTGAATTCAGCTTACAAGAACAAACAATTTGGTATTTTGATCATTGCTCTACGTCAATTGGTTACCGAGATATTGAAAGTGCTAAACACAGTACGTTGTCTAATGTTATTCTTATGGAGAAAAAGAAAACTTGTATATCTCGCTTATTTATGAACATAAACTGGTGAAATTTGGTATATGGCTTCATCTGGTTATGGTTTATTGTTGTTTGTACAAAAAAAGTTTTCGCCTATGGTTCCCGTTGCAGCACACCTAGGTACTTGATCCCTATGTTATTCTTATGGAAAATAATTAAAATGTTATATATCGCTTATTTATGTATATGGATGAAACTTGGTATGTGACCTCACTAAGATGAGTTCTATTGATTTTTGCATAAAAACCCATTATTTTGTGTGCCTTGTTGCAGCAAACCTGCGTACTCATCCCCAATGTTATTCTTATGGAGAATAATTAATATTTCAAATATCGCTTGTTTGTGTATATATTTCTTATGAATCCTGTTAAGTGTTTTAATGTGTTATGTTATATATTCATTGGAAATTCGCTGAGTATGCAGGTTTGCTGCGACGGGGGGTATTTTTTTACTAGCCTACACCCAGATAGGATAAGGTGTTATAGAATAATGACAAGGATTAATGATAGTCAAGGTGACATTACATGATTTGAGTAGCCTAACCTAGGCCTACTGTTATTAAATTATCTATAGTTTTATCTTATACCTATAAACCCAGTAAACATATTTCTTGTATTTCACTGCAGAGAAGATAATATTCTCGAGTATGTACAGAGGTTGGTATATTGCTCTTCCAATTAGACATGCTGTTTTCTGGTGAGGTTATGTGTAGTACTGTCTTCAATTACTCAGAAAGATACATTTGTAAAAATAACAACCACTTGTTGTGTTTGGAATAAAATTACTTAGCTTAAATATTGTATATTTATATCTTGCAAGAAAAATGAAAATGTTAAGTTCCAACTTAAAAATATTGTAGTTTTAGAGATCGGGGTAAAGTAGGCTAAATATCCGAATCCGAAAATTATCCAATCCGAAACCCTTACTATCCGATCCAAACTTAAGCTATCTGAACTAAAAATTCACTATTCGCACACCTCTAAAGGAAACTTATGCAAAAATACAGTATTCAATCAGAAAGTAGACAGACCTGAGTAAAGAGGTTTCCATCAGGGCGTCGGGGCAGGGCAGCTAAGTCACAGCGCACAACCAGATGACAGTCGTCCATGACAGTGTTGAAGAACCTCCGAGTGGGCAGAAGCGCCTCCAGGTCAATCATCAGCTCCAAGAACCTCTCACAGTATTGGGTGGTCTCCGAGCTCACCTCCCCTGCAGGCAAACACAAACCCACCATCACAAAGATATATTACTGTATACAGCACACGACCAAATGACAGTCGTCCATGACATGTTGAAGAACCTCCGAGTGGGCAGCAACGCCTCCAGGTCAATCATCAGGACAAAGAACTTCTCACAGTATTGGGTGGTCTCCGACCTAACCTCCCCTGCAGGCAAACACACTCCCACCATCACAAAGATATATTGCTGAATACAGCGCACGACCAGATGGCAGTTATCGATGACAGTGTTGAAGAACCTTCCGAGTGGGCAGCAACGCCTCCAGGTCAATCATCAGGACAAAGAACTTCTCACAGTATTATTGGGTAGTCTCCGACCTAACCTCCCCTGCAGGCAAACACACTCCCACCATCACAAAGATATATTGCTGAATACAGCGCACGACCAGATGGCAGTTATCGATGACAGTGTTGAAGAACCTTCCGAGTGGGCAGCAACGCCTCCAGGTCAATCATTATGTCAAAGAACCTCTCATAGTAGTGGGTGGTTTCCGAGCTCACCGCCCCTACAGACAAACACTCCCACCATCACTAAGCACGGTGTCTACTGGTCTACTGGTGGGAAATGGCCTAGCATATTTGGCGATTTTGCTGACCTTCTTTTGGAAATTTTTATATATTCAACCGTAGAAGTAAACCTAGCCAACCTCATATTCATTTTGATCTGAAAGAACAGGAGAATCTAAAAATACTAAAATAAAAAAGATCTAAGAAAACATTTTTTCCGTAAAGTGAAAAAATAATAAAATTGATTTATTTTGTAGAAATTTCAAAACAGCCTTGGTAAAATTTTCTCTACAGATTTTTTATGGAAAATTCATTGTATAAATTTTGTAAACAATCTAATTCCCTACATAGAAATATATAACATGTTTTGGAAGGAATTTTTTTGTAAGTTTTAGGGGCCTAATATAATAATAAACGGAAACCCGAAATATATGTAAACTGTACGGTGTTAGTTTATGTTGTAAATAAGTCATGTAATATATGTATATACTGTTAATGATATATACATATTTGTAAAGCTAATGAAGTAAGGAATCCAAAAAAGTCATAAAGTTTATAGTAAACAATTGTTATAACTTATAAATAAATGTAAATAAAATAATGTTTTGCTATTTTTGTGTTTTTGGGAAAAAAAGATTTCACAGTATTTAGTATATAACTTTTTGTCTAATGTTTTACCGCCAAATATAAACATGTTGTAGTACATTCAATTCCCTACATATAAATATATAACATGTTATACTCAGAATACATAGAAATATACATATAAATATATAAATTTGAATAATAATTAATTTGACTATCCGAACCAAGAAAAATATAAATCACAGTTTAGATTTTAGAATGTGAGTTGATGTTACACGCTCAGTTGCTTTGTCAAAAATATGCAGTGAGAACTGTTTGCCACTTGTTAGGTTGGTTTCCATTTGTTTATGTTTTTTCCCCTTTAGAATGGCTTTTAACATCACCTATCCCTGAATGATAAACGTCAATAAATTGTTTACATAACATACACAAAGCCGCATGAGGATCTTTCCCGGATCATAGCCATAACCTCCAATCATGTTCATCAATCCACACTTCATTAAATCAGCACTTTCCCATTAGGCCTGTGGTATTTTATTCCCAAGAAAATACTTAAAACACTAAACTAAACTGATTCAGAGGGGGACGAAAGAAGGTAAACAAAAATACTAAACACTGTTTAGTCAACACAACACCGCACCATTTTAGACAATCAGTTGACTCATTGCCTCAAAGTAGTGAAAGTCGTTTAACCGACTAGTATTGAATCTACTGTACTAGTAGCATGTGTTTACTAGTCGACATAACATCTACGACTAGAACGAGCAATGATTTAGTGAGATGGGAAATAATGAGACTAGTCGATAGAAAGTTTTATTTCGTGGTACTTATTTGTTGCCTCTTGGATCTAGTGTTTCAACTAACTAGTAGAAATTTGCAAGAACAAAAATAGTTAAAATTAAGAAAACTTATTTGACATTACAATTAATTATAAACAATATTTATTTTTATAGGGTACTGCCGAACATTATTTTTTCATTGTTAATTAATACTCTGAATTATTTAAATAATTAAATTGGCCAGATTATAAACAGTAAAATTTTGTCATGAATTTAATTGTTAAGGCTCACGGCATTGTAAAACAAGTTGATAATATAAAGTTTGCAATAATAGGCTATTATAATATTTTATTAAAGATCTATTTTAGGTATTCTCCATAAGAATAACATGGGGGCTGAGTACGCAGGTTTGCTGCTACGGGAACTATCAGTAAAAAAATTGTTTTTTGTGCAAATATCAATAGACTACAACGATATGAAGCAATATACCAAGTTTCATCAAGATAAGTTTATGAATAAGCGAGATATACAATTTGTCTCATTCTCCATAAGAATAACATTGGACAACGTACTGTGTGTAGTGTACTGTGTGGCTGTGAACGTACATGTTTGAATATCTCTGTAACCAATTGACGTAGAGCAATGATCAAAATACCAAATTATGCGTCTTTTAAGCTGATGATTCCAATGGAAAAAAATTAAAATTTGACTTTTCAAAAATTGTATATAATAAACTCAAAAACCCATTTTTGGGGTACAAAACCCCCCCAAAATACCCCTTCGGATACATCGATCTGTCTGGTTTTTGAACTTAAAGTCATAAATCCTGCTTTACACGATAATACCAAATTTCGTCAAAATTGGATTATTTTTACGAGAGGTACCGTGCATACAGACACATGTATATACACATATACAGTTTTGAACGAATGGTGTTTTTGGCATCTGGGGACCTCAAAACAAAAAGTTACCATGGTCCCGGGCCTAGGTCTTACCATGCCGACTACAGTAATAGCTTATTCCCTACAGGGGAAATTCGCTAAAACATATTTAAAAAATACCCCGTCGCAGCAAACCTGTCTACTCAGCGAATTTCCAATGGAGATATAAACGTGTTAATACTACAAAAAGCCACTTACGAGTTTCATAAAAATATATTCACAAATAAGCGATATATACAATTTTAATTATTCTCCTTAAGAATAACATTGGGGCTGAGTACGCAGGTTTGCTGCAACAAGGAACATAACAAATGGGTTTTTATGATAATATGAATATAACTCAACTAGGTGCAGTCGTATACCAGTTTTTATTCATTTATGTTCATAATTAACCAAGACATAGCATTTTATTACTCTCCATAAGAATAACATGGTGGTTGAGTACGCAGGTTTGCTGCTACAGGAGCCTTTGGAAAAAAATTTTTTTCGAGCAAATATCAGTAGACCATAACTAGATGAAGCCGTATACCAAGTTTCGTCAGTATATGTTCATAAATAAGCGATATATAAAATTGTTCTTTTCCTCCATAAGAATAACATTAGACAACGTACAGTGTTTAGGACTTTCAATAACTCGATAACCAATTGACGTAGAGGAATGATCAAAATACCAAATTGTGCGTTTTTAAAGCTGAATCCAATGGTAAAAACTAATATTTTACTATTTAAGAAATTAAATTTAAGAAACTCAAAAAACCCATTTTTGGGGTACAAAACCCCCCCCAAAATACCCCTTTGGATGGAGCGATCTGGCTGGTTTTCGAACTTAAAGTCATAATGTTGCTTTACACGTTTGTACCAAGATTCATCAAAATCAGATCATTTTTACGAGAGTTATCGTGCTCACGGATACATATATTTTTATTTTAATGTTTCAAAAAAGGGTACTTGTTAATAATGTTTTTAAAAATAATAATATTAGTAGCTCTAATATATAAATGTCAAGCAATATATATATGTATACAGTGCTCGATTTGCGGCGGAACGGCGTTCCGATACCTCTCTTTCGAAAAGATAAAAATATTGTCACTAGGAAAAATAAAAACAATTCAGAATTTTTTTTGTCCGTGAGCTAAATGAATTTTTTAATCGTGATCATTGACATTTTGTGTTAAACAGAAACCAAAAAATTACCCTAGATTAGCTCGCAAATTATTTATAAAGCTTATGAATAAAGCTCCAGTGCAAACTGTAATTGCCTCTTGGGTTCGTAAGCGTTGCGTCGTGCGTGAGACTGAGGCTGAGGTAGCCCTTGCGGTAGATATGCCCCCTACCCTTCCGTTTGTGGCAAATAGTCGCGCCTACCCGACCGTGCCGAGTACCTTCCTCCCCTCCTTTAATGACAAATAGACCCGCCCGTCGGTCCATGCCTTATTATACTGTTCGCTCGCCATTTGGCGTTCAGTGTTCAGTAGCAGTCGGAAGTCTGCAATGAACTGTTCTGCACACGCGCCTCTTTTGCTCGCACGGTCTGCTGTCATTTCACTCTGTTACGTTGTGTAGTGTTATTGTTACGTTATGCGCTGTATTTGAGAAGTTAATCCATCTATGTGAGAGTGACTGTTATGAAATAAAATGAACAAAAAGTTAACCGATTTCTTTTACTCTTCGGGTGACAGTAAGAGACTTAAACGAACCGCTGATTGTCAAGATAACCTCACCCTCACACAACCGTCTTCATCGACATCCAACCGTCATCTGGCACCACTAAGGTAACCTGTATTGATTCTAACGAAAACAACTCTAAAGAAAAAGAAGAAAAGTCTGATTGCAACAGCGCCTTGCCAGATTGCTGGAATAACTGGCAAAAAACTGACTTTTGCACAAAATATAACTGGTTGTTTATTCAAAATGGAAGATTAGGATGCAGTACTTGTAAATAGGTTGGGGTCTTATCTGTAAAGAAAAGAACAGGAATGAAAATTTCTAAAGAATGGGCAAATGGTGAGATAGACAGTTATGGTGATACAAAGGAGAAAAAACAAACTTCTTTAAGGAAAAAAATGCATAATCACAAGGAGAGTGCCGGTCATAAAGCAGCTGATGAAATCCTATCAGAAAGTAGAGACGGAAAATTGGAGAAAATTATTTTGAAACATCGCTCTCAGGAAAAAGGAGTTACTGGAAAAATATTCCGAACAGTATATAAGGTTGTTAAAGAAAATCAGACTTTTAACAATTTTGAAACAGAAGTTGATTTACAAGAACTAAATGGGGTTAACATGGGTCGCATTTTACATTCCGACAAAGCGTGTGCTAACATTGCTTTGCACATTAGTAAGAAAATGAAGAAAACATTAATAGATGAAATTATTAAGAATGAATCAAAAATTGGTTTGATTATTGATGAATCCACTTTCTTAAGTAATAAGTCAAGTTTGATTGTATACGTTCGGTGTTCTTTGCCTAAAACTGGTATGAGTGGGTCCACTAACGTCTTTTTGGATCTAGTAGAACTTGATGGTTTAACTGCTAAAGCTGTTTTCGACTCTTTGATGTCCTGCCTTCACTCTAATGGAATATCTGACACCTTTTTAAGTAATAGCTTGACAAGTTTAACTTGTGATGGCGCTGCTACTATGATTGGCAGTCCTGCCTTCACTCTAATGGAATATCTGACACCTTTTTAAGTAATAACTTGACAAGTTTAACTTGTGATGGCGCTGCTACTATGATTGGCAAACACAAAGGTATTGGGACGTTATTTAGTCAGAAATTTACCTCTGTTACTGTTTGGCACTGTGCAAACCACAGACTTGAGCTGTCGGAGTCGGATGTTATTAAATCTGTTTCAGGAGTTGATAGGTTCAAATCCTTTATTGACAAACTTTATGTTATCTATCATGCTTCACCAAAGAACAGCAGGGAACTCCGCTGACAGCTGTGCAAGTCTACTGGAGACCGAGATTTTGAAAATTGGAAGAGTTTTGAGCACCCGTTGGGTTGCATCTAGTTTCAGATCTGTGTCAGCTGTTTGGACGTCCTACGAGGCATTAGTTCAACATTTCAAAGAAGCATTAGATGACCCAACTAGAGACAACAAAGAAAAAAGTACTTTTTCCAGCCTCCTCAACAAGATCACAGAAAGTAATTTCATACTGGACCTGGGGTTGATGGCTGATGCTTTGCAAGAACTATCAGAATCAAGCGAAGCGTTGCAGCATCGCAATGCAGATTTGAGCTATGCAAACAGGAAACTACAAATCACAGTTGATTTATTTGAGGAAAGGAAAAAACTCCAGGACGCTACTCAACAATGGCTTAAGAAGCAGTAGATAACTTTTCTTTTTTTGGAGTTCCGCTCCACACCAAAGAAGGCAGAATAAATAGCCTACCATTGAACCCCGAATCATTTTATGAGGCACTCAATATACATCCATTAAAACGAGACTGCTTGATAAAAAAGACGTTGAGCTAGCAGAAACTTTTAAAGTTATGGAGACCAAAACCTGGCCAAAACAAGTCCCGATTACATTTGGGGAAAATGAAATGAGGAAACTTGCTTCTACGTTCAAACTCAACGAAAGGCAGTTAATTGCTGGTTTCCGAGAATACATCTATTCCAGAGTGATCCCAGAAAGCCTCGAACCTCTAAAGCGATCAATCAACTCGATTGCCATTTCGTCAAGTGAATGTGAAAGAGGATTCTCTCAGATGAACTTGATAGTAACTCCTCTGAGATCTTCACTTAACATCACAACTGTTTCTGACCTATTGTTTTTGAAACTTAATGGACCTCCTCTTCGTCTGTTTGACCCAGAGAAGTATGTTGACTCTTGGCTTGTTTCTGGACACCGCTCAGCGCTAGCCGTCGACAGTAAGGAGAGATCGAGAGAAAAGGAATGTGACGAAAATATGTTGAAGTTTTGGACTATATTCTGAGAAATATCACTTAACATAACATTTAGAATAGTGATACTGATGTATGCTGTATTGTTTGTTTAAAACCTACTGCTTTTCATTATGTTCATAAACAAGTTTGACTTCATTGAAATTTTTCTTTTTTTCCTAATAATTAACACAGGTAAACAATTTGTTGAGGGTGGACAGGAGGGGGGGTCATAATTCCCGGTAGGTTACAGTTCCGGCACCTCATTTATTACAAATCGAGCACTGTATGTATATAGTTTCGAACGAATGGGGTTTTTGGGGTCTGGGGACCTCAAAACGAAAAGTTATCATGGTCCCGGGCCTAGGTCTTACCATGCTGAATACAGTAATAGCTTCTTCCCTATAGGGGAAATTCGCTAAAACAACTCGTATTGTAACAAAAATACTCCTAAGTAAAGAATTTCTCAACAGTGATCCGTGTCGGTCGCGTCCCAAACAAAACTGGGGAAACAAGAAATCCTGTCAAGACATGAAAGAAATCACGAATTATTTTAGAGGTGCAGGAGAATTCAATTAGTCGACCAGTCGGTTAAACGGCTGCTCAACTAAACCAAAATCAAAGAAGGAAACTAGTCGACTAGTTTGAACGATTAGACTAGTCGATGTTTGAAAGTAGTCGACTAGTCACTAGTCGATAGTGTATAAAGTAATCGATAGTCCCATCCCTACCTCGAAGCCAAAGCCTCAAAGTGATTCGCAAACAAACTGTTCAAATTGAACGAATCACAAGGCGAATAAAATGAACTCAAGGAGTTCTACTGGTATTACTGGAGGTAACACTGATGAACAAAACTGTGAGCCGTTCTTTCCAAATTTTGGTGAGGCAAAGAACTACTCGCTGAAATTGGAAAAGTCAGCAAAGTGACTCAAACAAATACCTACTCATGATTTTAACATTAATAAACTTGTAATTGTTTGTTTGCTCATAATTTATCATATGTAACGACAAGAGTATATGCATAAATCAAACTAAAAAATTAATTTGTTCCAACTTTTACTACTTTTATTCCAGTAATTTGCATGAGTAGATTCACTTATGGGATTAAAACAACCAGTCAGGATAGTTCAAAGAACGATAAATTTGCCTCACCAGTGTACCAACCTGACAAAATCCCCGGCTCGCTTTTTCGACAAAAATAGTGAAGCAGTGTTACCTCCAGTTATACAATAAACCTCCCTGAATTAACTCAATTGCTGAAAGAGCCAATTCGTAGGGCGAGTCCATTTCAGTTATTGAAAGAGTTGAGTTGACAACCATTATAGTTTTGTATCAAGATATAAAGCGCATAAGCGGAGGCCAAACTATCGATAACAACCGACTTTTTGGCATTCTACGGTGAGCAGCAAACGTGAATTAATGAGTCAGTTGAAGATACAATTCATTTGATTTGAGTGATTCATATGAATCGATTCACCAAGATGAATCGAACTGCCCATCCTTACCTACAACTATTTCATGCCGTGTAATGAGCCCGTGTGGTTCCCTGACCCTGAACAGTGTCAGAGACGGGGATACGAATGAAATAGAAAATAGTTGGGCTTAACGTATTTGTACAAGCTTTTGTCCATTACCACCAAGTATGATGATAATAAATTTGTCTTTTTGGTTCCAGTCATAGTGGCACGGTCATAAACGCATTAAACATCCGTGCTTGATATTAAAAATACGGGACTTTTCCGTGACATCCATGATCTTCCGGGCCGGTAGACACCCTGCAAAGATGTATTACTACATACAGAGCACGACCAGATGACAGTCGTCCATGACTTGTTGAAGAACCTCCAAGTGGGCAGCAACGCCTCCAGGTCAATCATCAGGTCAAAGAACCTCTCACACTATCTCAACTTTTATAGGTATTATTCTCAGAAAAAGCTAGATTGAAAATGCAACCATGTTGGTTGGAAGTACCAATGCTACATTCCATATGCCCCATGCATTTTTGATATGAATAAAAAAGTAACTTGGGCTAAGAGAGTATGGCCAAAGGTTTTCGTTTTGTTTTTTGTACGCCAGTGGCATTTTAAATATTTTGAAAGGGAATGGTCCAAACCTTGGTCTTGAAACTAAGGCCTTTTTTCAGAAAGTATCATTTATTGGTGGACCAATGACAAATAGCAGCTAGACCCAGTATCAAACCTTCGCAACATTTTCAAATTTTTGTCCAGGATCAATTTGGCAGGCCCGAAATTAAGGATCTTTTCAAATGGTTTTATCTGACTCATGGTGTCAGCTCTAAAACTACCAAGACAAAATCAAAGAAGGAAACTAGTCGACTAGTTTGAACAATTAGACTAGTCGATGTTTGAAAGTAGTCTAGTTTATACTACAACTGGTAACATGTTATGTTTTAATTAACCTGTTTAGTGGCGAGTATTGATTTCAGTTTTTGTTTCTCTTTAATAGTAGTTTTAATGAAAAATGTGCAATTAAAAATCTCTAAAAACTAAGGACAAAAATCCAAACACACAAACACGCTCCATCATGGGGATGTTTGAAATTTGGTTTTTATGCTTCTCAATTTCAATGAACTTGAGTTAACAACCAAGAGAAACTACTTGAGGAAAGAAATCTAAAATGTGTTACACTTAACATGCAGCAAAAAGAACAAACATAACATTTAATTTTTCAAATCTTTGTTTTAAGTAAACTAATTAAAATATATATCTCCTCACCTTCCAACGGGATTGATTCCAGAGTTTCAATGAAATTGAGCATCAACCGATGAAGAAATTTGCGTTCCCATTCTAACTTTTTCTTCATCTCAGGAGAATCTCTTTTGTTAATCTTTACCCAGAATTTTCTCCATTTGGGAGCTTTTTTTAGTTCTTGTTCTCTTCTTCCCTATTATAAAAAAAAGAAAAGAAAATAATACAATCATTATTGATTAAAAACTATGGTTTTCTTAATTATAAGTTAACATTTTTTTAGCTTTAAACTGTCTCCAAAATTATTTTAAATATAAACAAATTAATGAGGTATCTACAAATAGGGAATGATAAATCAAAGGTTATAAATCAAATCAGTTTTCTAGGTAATTTGAACCGTTTCAATTCCCTTTATCATACCTATTTACTTCCATGTGATTTTAGCTCAGTAAATCAAAGTTTAAGCAAAAAAGAACAAAACAATTAAATGGTCATGGTTTGCTAAGCCATAGTTTTCACGATGGTTTTTAGCACAAGAGCCAATAATTTTACTAGGAACCCCAGTTCATAGTTTGTCCACAGCCTCAAGAGCCCCAGAGGATTAAGCAACCCTCGCACCCCGACGTGCACACGTGCAGCCCGGCCTACCTGCCGCCACTGTTGTTTCGATAACTCACATACTAGGCCTTTGTCTGTATAACTGCTATTTTTTTTATTTTAGGTTAATATTAATGTAATTTTTGAATCCTACATTTAATTTTATGAGAATAGAGTCCAAACACGAAATGGCTACAACATTCCTTACTATATGTTTGGAAGTACCTGGGGGCCGAGCTTTGCTTGGAGAAGGCCAGTCAGTTTGTTTAGATGACTTGGCGTAATATTTCCCCCAACTGGTAATCAGATTTTTATAACTCATTTGCCTCTTTCCTACATTTTTTAGGTCACTCTACTTGTTATTTATAGTTCAATGTCCCTTAGATTTATTTTACTTCTCTATATATGTAATTTTCACTAAAATCTTTTAGTATCTGCTCTCAGGAAACTACAGTAGACTCCCGATTATCCACGACCGGATTACCCGCGTTGCGGTTTATCCGCGATCGGCCAAAAAGAAAAAAACCGCAACTGCGGCAAGCGAAGTTTAGCGCGTAAACGTCTATCCTCGCGCCTGCAAATTATAGCTACCGCGCGCGACACACTTGGCCTTGGGCGAGAGAAAGGGGTTACTAGCGGTCAAACGGAAGCCCGCCCGCCCGCCCGCCAAAACATTAGTCATCTCGCGCCATCCCTCCAGACCGCCATTATGCAGAAGGACAATTGGACTTCTTGGAAGGGAAACATGACACCTCGTTGTGCGATCTCATGGTTTATTTTCCTCGAAGCCAATAAAGACGGCAACTTCAACATTAGGCCTGTAATATATAGTGCACTTGTCTCGCGTATTGGACTGTTTTTTTACCGATGTGAAAATATTGTTTGTAAAATTATTGTGTGTTTATTAAAAGGTACGTTCAGTAATCTTGTATTTATTTGAAGTCTTTCACATTATTAAACCTAACATTCAGTAGCCTAAAGGTTATTATTTTGCTCTCACAGTCGTTTTTAACTATTTCAAGTGTATTTTAGGTTAGGTTTGGTTTATCCGCGATTTCGATTATACACGATCGCTCAGCCACCCATTACCGCGGATAATCGGGAGTCTACTGTACATGTTAATAATCATACACAACATGAGTATTACTTTGACAGTTCATTGATTGATTGTGAACAGCTGTTACAATTCTTTTGTTTTGATTTTAAACTCCATAAGCCCAATGTTAATTTTTTAACATTATTTTATTTTTAGCGAATTTCCCCTATAGGGAAGAAGCTATTACCGTAGGTCTCATGGTAAGACTTAAGCCCGAGACCATGATAACTTTTTGTTTTGAGGTCCCCAGATGTCCAAAACACTATTCGTTCAAATTTATATATATGTATATATATATCTATATATATATATATATATATCTATCTATATATATATATATATATATATATCTATATATGTGTCCGTGAATGCGATAACTTGAGTAAAAAACGTCCGATTTCGATGAAATTTGGCTCAAATGTGTAAACTGACATTTATGACTTTAAGTTCGAAAACCAGAAAAATCGGACTATGGGAAGGGGGGTTTATGGGGGTTTTAAATTTTCCAAAAATCAGTTTTTTGCATTTTTTACCCTAAAATTTTTAAAACACTTAATTTAGGTTTAGACCATGTTATAGAGCTTAAAAAAACAAATAATATGGTATTTTGAATTATTAACCTAGGTTAAGTGGTTGCGGAAAAAATCCAAAAAACATGCTCATAAAATCTCCCATGTTAATCTTATGGGAAAAAGGTTTTTGGCTTTTCCTCAGTTAATTTTACTTTAAACTTCACATTTTCTTTTACCAATCACTTCAGCTCCACAAAACAATCATTTTGGTGTTTAAATTGTGATTCTACGTCAAACCGTTGCAGAGATATTCAAAGTGCTAAACACAGTACGTTGTCCAATGTTATCCTTATGGAGAATAAATAAAATTTGATATCTTGATTATTTATGAATGTATATTGATGAAATTTGGTATGTGGCTTCATGTTGTACTGGTATATTGATAATTGCACAAAAAATAAATGTTTTGTTGATTGTCCCCGTAGCAGCTAACCTGCATACTCAGCCCTAATGTTATTCTTATGGAGAATAAGTAACGTTTTATATCTCCCTTAATTATGAACATAAATTAATAAAACATGGTAAGTAGCTTCACCTGGTTCAGTTATATTGATAATTGCATGAAAACTCATTTATTATCTTCCTCGTTGCAGCAAACCTGCGTACTCAGTCCTAATGTTATTCTTATGGGGAATAAATAAAATGTAATAAATCACTTATTTATGAATGTATTTTTGTCAAACTTTGGCTTTATGTACTAGTGAGAAACATATCAATGCATTGGAAATTCGCTGAGTACGCAGGTTTGCTGCGACGGGGGGTATTGTTGTTTACATTATTTTATTTGTTCTGGGGATGAGACCTGTGTAGAACTTATTTTTATCCCATAAATTATTTATTTCCAACATTTTAAGCAAATCGTTGGTGCCGTTATTGAGATCAGTGTCGCAAGCAAGCACGGACACACGCAAACCTTACTCATATTAGAGTATAGGATTAAGGGGTAAATGATCAACTCGACTTTGTAATATCAGTTTCTTAGACTTTACTTTAATATACACCTTTTAATAAAGTAAATAAATAGACAGTATACAGGCTGAGTCAGACCACCCGTCGAGCATGTATACCGGGAGAACGGTTTGATCTAAAGTCATAAAACAAAATTCTTACCCACTAATTTGCATAACACTTGCATGTACTCTGTGGCCACATTCATTTTAGCGAATTTCCCCTATAGGGAAGAAGCTATTACCGTAGGTCTCATGGTAAGACTTAAGCCCGAGACCATGACAAATTTTTTTTTAAGGTCCCAAGATGACTAAAACACTATTCGTTCAAATTTATATATATGTATATATATATATCTATATATATATATATATATATATATATATATATATATATATATATATATATCTATATATGTGTCCGTGAATGCGATAACTTGAGTAAAAAACGTCCGATTTTGATGAAATTTGGCTCAAATGTGTAAAGTGACATTTATGACTTTAAGTTCGAAAACCAGAAAAATCGGACTATGGGAAGGGGGGTTTATGGGGGTTTTAAATTTTCCAAAAATCAGTTTTTTGCATTTTTCACCCTAACATTTTTGAAACAGTTAATTTTGGTTTTGACCATGTTATAGAGCTTAAAAAAACAAATAATATGGTATTTTGAATTATTAACCTAGGTTAAGTGGTTGCGGAAAAAATCCAAAAAAACATTCTCATAAAATCTCCCATGTTAATCTTATGGGAAAAAGGTTTTTGGCTTTTCCTCAGTTAGTTTTACTTTAAACTTCACATTTGCTTTTACCAATCACTTCAGCTCCACAAAACAATCATTTTGGTGTTTAAATTGTGATTCTACGTCCAACCGTTGCAGAGATATTCAAAGTACTAAACACAGTACGTTGTCCAATGTTATCCTTATGGAGAATAAATAAAATTTGATATCTCGATTATTTATGAATGTATATTGATGAAACTTGGTATGTGGCCTCATGTTGTACTGGTATATTGATATTTGAACAAAAAACAAATATTTTGTTGGTTGTCCCCGTAGCAGCTAACCTGCATACTCAGCCCTAATGTTATTCTTATGGAGAATAAGTAAAGTTTTATATCTCCCTTAATTATTAACATAAATTAATAAAACTTAGTATGTAGCTTCACCTGGTTGAGTTAAATTGATAATTGCATAAAAACACATATTTTGTGCTCCTTGTTGCAGCAAACCTGCATACTCAGTCCTATGTTATTCTTATGGAGAATAAATAAAATGCTATAGATCATTTAGTTATTAATTTATTTTTATAAAACTAGGTAAGTGCCTTTATGTGGTAGTGAGAAACATATATATTCATTGGAAATTCGCTGAGTACGCAGGTTTGCTGCGACGGGGGTATTATATATGTATATATATATATATATATATATATATATATATATATATATATATATATATATATATATATGTCCGTAAGCACGATAAATCTCTTAAAAAAGGTTCGATCTTAATGAAATTTGGTACAAATGTGTAAAGCACCATTTATTTGAACGAGTTCGAAAACCAGACGAATCACACCATCCAAAGGGGGGTTTTGTACCCCAAAAATGGTTTTTTTGGGGTTTCCACATGTAATTTTTATTTAAATCCAATTTTACTTTTTACCTTTCAATTCAGCATAAAAAAACAAACAATTTGGTATTTTGATCATTGCTCTACGTCAATTGGTTACTGAGATATTGAAAGTGCTAAACACAGTACGTTGTCTAATGTTATTCTTATGGAGAAAAAGAAAAATTGTATATCTCGCTTATTTATGAACATAAACTGACGAAATTTGGTATATGGCTTCATCTGGTTGTGTTTCTGTTTTTTGCACAGAAAAACAATTTTTCACTTATGGTTCCCGTAGCAGCTTGGTCCCCATGTTATTCTTATGGAAAATAATTAAAATGTTATATATCGCTTATTTATGAATGTATATGGATGAAACTTGGTATGTGACTTCACTAAGATGAGTTATATTGATATTTGCATAAAACCCATTATTTTGTGTTCCTTGTTGCAGCAGTCCTGCGTACTCATCCCCAATATTATTCTTATGGAGAATAATTAATATTTTAAATATCGCTTGTTTGTGAATATATTTCTTATGAATCCTGTTAAGTGTTTTAATGTGTTATTTTATATATTCATTGGAAATTCGCTGAGTATGCAGGTTTGCTGCGACGGGGGTATTATGTGATATTTGGATATTCTTGTTCTTTCAAAGACCAGAAAATATAAATCCTGTGAATTTAAACATTGGCCTCTGCCACGGTCCATATGAGTTAAAAAGCATTAATGACAGTAGCACCTGAGCCAACGCAATGACGGGGGAAGTTCGTATTCTGCCGCCCTCTGAATCCCTTATTCTGTGGCTTATCGTCATGTTGCATTGGTTGCCCAGACGAGTATAGTGGGATTGTTATTGGAAGCAATACAACACCTCTGGTTAATACCTTACACAGGGCGGCAGGCATCAACATTATCATTCGCTTTCATCAAAACTTTACCGCTTAATTTTTTAGTTTACTTTTTAATTTTTCTAAAAATTTGTCGCTCCTAGATATTTACCACCCTTAAATATTTGCTGCCCTGGGCTGCAGCCCCTATAGCTCTCCTCTAAATCCACCACTGAACATACTGTATTATAAACTCACCATAAAGTAATAACAATTATGAAATATACATAATAAACCACTTACTTCTTGAAGGGAAACCCACATGGAGAGCGACACAAGCCGCTTGACTTGTTCACGAATTAATTCAACTTCCATACTATTGAAGGCATGGTTTAAGAACACAATAAGTGCTGTTTTCTCCCGTAGTGAATAAATGGAGAGGCATGCTTCTAAAACTTGTTGGAAAAACCCTGGAAAGTGTTCTGGTCGCTTCTTAAAGGCCTGGACAAATATTGATACCATACAGTGATTAGGCAATCATATCAGGCAATCATATCAGTTTAGTATTAGGCTAAAGAGTATAAAACAATTTATTCAATTAGTTAACATAGTAACACATCGTGATGTAAATACTAGACATAGGTGTGCTTTTGCGCAGGTTTAGTCATGTCGTCCTCAGGGAAAATCAGCTGGTAGTCGTCCAACAAACCACCATCTGTTATTTTCATCTTATTTTTGTTGTGATTGTTTACTGTTTAATGTTTACATCAGAACGAAAAGCTTATGGTAAAAATAAAACACGTTCAAAATAAAAACAAATGACGTCAACTTCGGGGGATGCGCAGAACGTTACCAAATTTGGTCGGCGTTGGAGCACACCTATGTCTGGTATTTACATCATGGTAACACATATTAAAACTTATTTACAAAAAAAAACTTGTTTAACAGGACATAACTAGCATGCCTATGAACTATGATCATTACACTACTTACACTAACAGCACAACAAAACAAAACTTAAATACATATCCACACTTATTTTGTTTTCCTCTCATGCATGGTGATGAGTGGTTTGATTCGGGGCTACAGTTACAAGTGCTGGCTCACGCCTTTGGTATAGCGAGTGCCTCGTTCCCTACCATACTTCCCCTCACTCAGATGAATATATTTGTCACTAAATGGCATTAAATTATAATTTTTAAGGATTTTAGTAGTTTGTTTATTTTGAGCATTTAGCGATGAAGGCATTCTTCAAAATGGTGCCTCAATTATTGGTTTTTATTATGTATTAAGGGAAATATGGCCCACTGACAAAAAACACCCTTGAAAAATAACAAATAAAGAATTTTATCATAATTATTATTCACTTCAGACAGTTTGCTCCATCAGTCTGAGTTAGATAGTTAGGTTTAAAAAAATGCTCCAAGTGCTAGCATTGTTGCAAGACTCTGGCGAGGTTGCTGATTCTGTGCGGATGCCCTATTTATTTGCATAATAGAAAAGGTTTCCAACAAACATGATGTAGCAAAATGAACAAGCAACGATTGCTTTCATCAATTTGCTCCCACAGTGTTGCTGCTTGCCTTATACAGGGTGTATCTGAAATACATCAACAAACTTTGGGATATTGTTCCTGAGGTCAAAACAAACAAAAATACCCCCGTCGCAGCAAACCTGCATACTCAGCGAATTTCCAATGCATAATATATGTCTTAATACCACATAAAGCCACATACCAAGTTTCATAAAAATATATTCACATTAAGCGATTTTAATTATTCTCCATAAGAATAACATTGGTAATTAGTACGTAGGTTTGCTGAAGCATGGAACATCAACAATTCTTTTTTATGCAAATATAAATAGAATTTAACTAGGCAAAGCCACATACCAAGTTTCATCAATATTCAATCATAAATAAGCGCTATATAACATTTTAGTTATTCTCCATAAGAATAGTGTGGGGCTGAGTAAGCGGTTTGCTGCAACAAGGAACAAAAAATGGGTTTTTATGCAATTATCAATATCACTCAACCTAAGTTTTAACGAATTTTCCCTATAGGGAATTAGCGAATTTCCCCTATAGGGAAGAAGCTATTTTAACACGATAACTTGAGTAAAAAACGTCCGATTTCGATGAAATTTGGCTCAAATGTGTAAAGTGACATTCATGACTTTAAGTTCGAAAACCAGAAAAATCGGACCATGGGAAGGGGGCGTTTATGGGGGTTTTAAATTTTCCAAAAAACAGTTTTTTGCATTTTTCACCCTACAATTTTTAAGACACTCAATTTTTGTTTTGAGCATTTTACAGAGCTTAAAAACACAAATAATATAATATTTTAAAGTATTAACCTAGGTTAAGTGGTTGTGGAGAAAATCCAAAAAAACCTGCTCATAAAATATCCCATGTTAATCTTATGGGAAAAAGGTTTTTGGCTTTTCCTCAGTTCATTTTAATGTAAACTTCACATTTGCTTTTACCAATCAATTCAGCTCTGCAAAACAATCATTTTGGTGTTTAAATGATTCTACGTCCAACCGTTGCAGAGATATTCAAAGTGCTAAATACAGTATGTTGTCCAATGTTATCCTTATGGAGAATAAATAAAATTTGATATCTCGATTATTTATGAATGTATATTGATGAAACTTGGTATGTGGCTTCACGTAGTACTGGTATTACCAATAACGAACATTGATATTAACATTGGACAACATACTGTGTTTAGCACTTTGAATATCTCTGCAACGGTTGGGCGTAGAATCACAATTTAAACACCAAAATGATTGTTTTGTAGAACTGAACAGATTGGTAAAAGCAAATGTGATGTTTACATTAAAATAAACTGAGTAAAAGACAAAAACCTTTTTCTCATAAGATTAACATAGGAGATTTTATGAGTAGGTTTTTTTGGATTTTCTCCACAACCACTTAACCTAGGTTAATAATTCAAAATACTATATTATTTGTTTTTTAAGCTCTATAACATGGTCAAAACCAAAACCAAAAATAAGTTTTTTTTTTAATTTTAGGGTGAAAAATGCAAAAAACTGATTTTTGGAAAATTTAAAACCCCCATAAACCCCCCTTCCATGGTCTGATTTTCTGGTTTTCGAACTTAAAGTCATGAATGTCACTTTACACATTTGAGCCAAATTTTGACGTTTTTTACTCAAGTTATCGCATTCACGGACACATATACATATATATATAAATTTGAACGAACAGTGTTTTTGGCATCTGGGAATCTCAAAACAAAAAGTTATCATGGTCTTGGGCTCAAGTCTCACCATGAGACCTATGATAATAGCTTCTTCCCTATAGGGGAAATTTGCTAAAAATGTCATATAAGTATATAGCCTATCTAGCCTCGTTTTCCGTCTGTCAGACTGTATGGGATTTGTACAAAAAAATTAATAATTTACGAACAGCTTAAGATATGTTTTTCAAACTTGCAATGAATATTGATGGGTACAAGGTCTATTGCCCTATGATGTTTTGGATTACTAACCTTAAGCCTTAACTGTTTCAATATGGCGGCCATTTCAATTATTCGTTAAACAATAACTCCAAAATCGGTATGTTAAAAAAATGTATAGTGATAATTTATTATTGTAAATGTTATTACAAATGTAATGACACCTCGATTTTAAAAATTGTATGGAAAATAAGCGAGCTTTGATTGTTTAAATGTATCAAGTCACAGCACTGCCGTGCCGCCCGCCCGCGCTTCATGCCTGAGGTGACAGGCAGTGCCATGACTTGATACACTTAAACAATCATAGCTTGCTTATTTTTCATCCGATTTTTAAAATCTAGGTGTCAACACATTTGCAATAACATTTACAATAAAACATTATTACTATAATCTTGTTTATAACCTACCGATTTCGGAGTTATTGTTTAACAAATAATTAAAATGGCCGCCATAAACTTCATAGGGCAATAGACCTTATACCCATCAATATTCATTGTAAGTTTAAAAAACATATCTTAAAGCCGTTCGTAAATTATTAATTATTTTGTAAAAATCACATACAGACGGAAAATGAAGCTAGATAGGCTATATACTTGTGACATTTTTTGTTGTTTTGACCTCAGGAACAATATTCCAAAGTTTGACAGTGTATTTCAGATACACCTTGTATAGCTGCACCAAAAAATACTTCAACTATTCAATTAGCCTACATTGAAAGAAGCGAACAGGCTTAGCCAAAGTAGTATTTTGACAATTAATGGTTTTTAGTGCAATTTACCTCCCAAGCAGGCACACGCTCCCTGAACTTCTCGTTGAGCATGACCACGATTGACATCATGTGCTCGTGTGATGCCTGTCCAGTGGCGTAGTTGGGCCACAAGTAGTTCTCCAGATACTGGCTGAACTCCAGCATCATTGTGCGGCGAATGGCAAACCTGGTTATCAACGTTTTAATTGTATAGAAGGTGCTTTGCAAAACCTTTGGTTGTATAAACAATATCATCAGGGGATCTTGCAATCATCTGTTATGTTATTCTATTTTTAACTGATTTAAAAAAACGCGGAGTATATGGATTCTACCAGTTTGTTTTTCCAAATATCTAATTTTACTCTAACACTCTATTTTATTAATCAGAGGATAAAGAGCAGTTTTAAAAAGAGCAATTTTTTATATATATTTTTTTAGAATGACATTCTCTGATTGGAACTGATGATGACCGGTGTCTTTGGTTGAAATCGATCGCCTTGTACCATCTTTTGTGTAGATTTACCGTCTTGTAAGTAAGTACAATAGAAGTGTGAACATACTTTGTAGTGTTGAGAGATGTCTATTTAATCATTTAATCTGTTTAGTTGTAACACCTATCATGCTACTAAATAAATTATTTAAATTTATATGAAAAGTTAAAGCTTTGTTTAGAAACAATATAGCGAACAATGAACGCACGCTATCTTGTAGCACTATGCGCATAACACAGGACATCACCAGCATTGGGTTGGACAGGGGTTCACTGTTCAGCCATCCTCAAGCTTTATCTCCAAACATTGAACAAAATGTACTTAACACGTACACGAATCAGAATACACAAGCATTACGACAATAGACCTTTAAATAGCTGGAAAGGCTCTGTGTCAAGTTCCAACTGAGATGATGGTACCTGTAATACCACTCAAATAGGCGAAATCTAGCAAAAGGTTTATACGGCTGTTGGTTGTTTTACTTGTGAGTGTTAAAACTATGATTCAAAAGATATGAATTTTTAAATAGATAAACAATTAAATAACAAATATATAAGCTGATAACTGTATAAGTTACACATTATATAAAAGAGTTTGCACGCAGTATGCTGACGTGAGGGAAGTGAATTTCCATATACAAAACTTTTAAAACTCAAAACCAGTGTAATACATTCATTCCAATTTTATTGAAATCTGAAAACATTCATTTTTGGCTGTTCTGATGCTCCTGGTTTCATTTACCTGTAATGCTAGGAATACAATTTTGCGGTTAGGAGAAGGTCCAGTCAGGCTTGAAAGTAAGCGCAAGGTTGCTGGGGATGATACAAATACACCAACAAATGAATAACATGCTTTTCTAATGTAAAAACCCCATAATACAACGTACTGTGTTTAGCTGATATACCTGTTCTTTAATAACTCAGTAAATATTTATACTAGAATGACGAGAGAGGGCTTAAAACTTTCGCTTCACTAATTCCCATCTTAATACATGCCTTAATTTAACGTCCGAGGCTTTTCTGACCCTTTTTGGGCCCAAAAACTCGAAACTTGAAAGAATAATCCCAAAAAAGGGGTTTAGAGTTTTCCGTTGTTTTGCCCAACGAATTTGTCTAACTGATTATAGAAAGGAACGTCCCTACCAAATTTTAAGTAAATCGGACAAAAAATGTGACCGCTAGAGTGCATACACACACACACATATATATATCATTTTGAACGACCCCCTAAAACGTGTTCAGGGAGTTACGTTAGAAACTTCCATGGTGGTCCCGGGCTTAAGTTTCACCGTGCGGTCGTGCTAATAGTTCACATTCCATAGGAAATTCACTAATAAAGGGTATCGGGAAACTGACATTCCTTTTAGCCCAACTTTAATGAATCAACAAATTACTTTATATTTAATAAATATAGGATTATTATAGGTACGGTCAAACGTTCTAAACAAGTAGTTTTCAAAAATCTCTACCCAAATCCCTTTTTTGAAGGCACTACGGAATCCTTCGCTACACACAGTGGTTTTAAGAGGGGAAATGCCCCTCATCCCCCCCAGGGTTAAGTGACAACATATTTCGAATGTACTCTGTTGGCCAATGCTAACTTGACTTACATATCAAGTTTTAATGAAATTGAATACTAAATAAGAGAGAAATAGTAATTTTTCATATTCCCCATAAGAATAATATTGGTCAACGTACTGCGTTTACCGCAATAAAATGAAAATTTAAATTTTCTCTGAAACCAGCAATTTAAAATAATAAATTATTTAGTTTTTTTTAGCTCTTTTTAAAGGTGATAAGTAATCCTTTTTTTAAATTTATGTTTTTTATGAAAAATAAAAAATATAATTTTGGATGTTTTAAGTCCTGTAATTTCTGAACCCAAATTTTCCCAGAAATGCGGGTGGTGTCAATTTGTTTAAAACCATGCTCTACAAACCACTAAGGTTTAATCAAAATCATTAGAGCCGCTTTTGAGAAATTTGGAGTTTTCATGTTTTTTTGCGGTTTTGGGCCGGGGATAGTTACCCTTAAAAATTAAAAATTCAGTAAAATAAAAAAACACCTGGAGATATCCTGAATTAGTACCTACATATTAAATGTCATCAAATTCGGACCACGGGTACAGTCTCCAGCTCTGTACAAATCCAGAGAGACACACAGTTATCACTCCAAAACCATGTTTTTAGAATCAGGGATCATTAAAATGAATATTTCCACTAATAACTCAAAATCAAAAATTTTTACGAAAACAATACTTTCTCCATATACTATGTATAGGGGGAGAAAATAAAAGAGGTCTACAATGATTCAATCTACCAGCTTTATTCCTTATCGTAATCATCTGCTTTTGGAGAATTAATAATTTCATATATTCTGTTAAATTCCTCTACAGTATCAGCCCATATCTGGACATAGATTGATAATCAATGCAAATAGCTACCTAAGAACAAAAACAAATGATTTTTGAGTTTTAATCTAAACTGTTCAAAATCTGAATTTATATAAATTAAAGTAGTGGCGTCAGCGTAAAGAAGACTAGAGTTGCTTTTACCGAAATATAGCTTATGATAACTAACAATACAACTTTGCCTGGTTTCGAGCAACTGGTCCACTAGTAATTTTCTACTAAGTCAAAATACAAGAAGCATATTGTGTGGTCTATATAGTTGTCACTCAAAACAGTTATACAACCACTTTAATACAACCACTTGAACACTCTGAAGTCACCACGGCTTTGCTCATTGTTATGTGATGTTACTGTGTCAAAAGGTCAATCAAACTAACTCCTATAAAATGGCAGACTTTTGCACTGCAATACATGCGTAATACAAGTGATTAAATAAATATTTGTTTTACTTACTTTGATCCACATATTTCTTTGATGTAAATATCCTTCACAACATTTTCATCAAATGGTAAATGATTTTGTTTAGTATGAGGCGCCCAGTATTGATTTGCCAGCTGGAAACATTTACAGTTACAAAACATTGACTGACAAATATATTAAATTTAAATTAATTCAAATAACTTATACTTTAATTAACTTTGCAACTAAAGTTATCGATGTATTAAGGAACATATTTTCATTTTTAAACAAAAGATATAGGAGTAGGATACAGTTGAGTACAGTTACAAATACAGATATAGTTGAATGAATGGTGTTTTTGTCAACTCAGGAGCTTAAAATAAAATGTTATCATGGTTCCAGGCCTAGTTCTTGCCATATTGATTACCTACAGTAATCTTAGTTTCTTCTACGTATAGGGGAAATTTGGTAAAATTAGTTTTAAAAATGGAAAAATGATGTGCGGTTTCTTAAAAACATCTTTATATATAATTCTGTAAGCAAAATTTTTAAGTAAAAATTGTGGGAGTTTGGCAAATTGCAGGACAATGGTAGAGGGCTCAAATTAAAGGTCTTGATCCCAGGGACTCGGAAAAATAACAGTTTTTCTAAAAAGTTGCCAGCAAACAACAAATAACGTAAAACTTTCCCCATAAGAAAAGCATGGGGATTTAAAAACGTCTGCTTTGTTTACATTGAAACATATGATTATGTATCTACTTTGTTTATGAACTGACAAGTGTTCCTACTTATATGGTTTTAGTTTTCTTCGTATATAAAAGAGTAACATAATCAGACGAGGTAGAGTTTTGGAAAAGGTTCAGGGGCTATGGCCCCTTCAAGCCACTAGTTATAACATAATTACCTACATGTACAGATAGTGAGAATAAATACATCAATTATACCTAAATCGAAATACTTAGAAAATATCATTAATAAGCAATTAGTACAATATCTAGAAGGAAACCACTTAATTATACCAAATCAACATGAATTCAGATAGAAAAATCAATAAATACAGCCTTATCTGAACAGTGTAATGCAATGACCAAAATTTGGGAGAGTAAACAACAGACAACAGGAATATTTGGTGACCTCCAAAATCATTCAACAGCCTAGAACGCAAAATTCTGTTGAAAACATGGAAACAACTAAATATAAAAAACCATGCTTTTGAATGGATCAAAAATTATTGAGCAAACCAAAAAAAAGCAGTAGAAATAGAATATTTTTTGACAATTTCAGAGAAAACATAAAATCTAGATCTCACTTACAGACAACCCACGGAATTCCTCAAGTATCAGTCCTTGGTATCTTCTTGTTCCTGATTTAGGCCTAGATATAAACAGTTTTCCAGACCACTCACGTGAAGTTAATGTACATGCTTGATGTTTGCAGACGACACTACCATCATCAAACCTATATACCCCCATCGCAGCAAACCTGCGTCCTCAGCGAATTTCCAATGCATATCTATGTGCCTCGCTACTACATAAAGCCACTTACTAAGTTTCACAAAAATACATTCATAAATAAGTGATAGCCTATGTATAATTTTATTTATTCTTTTATTTATTCTATTTTATTTTTGTGTATCTTTGCAATTATCAGTATAAATCAACCAGGTGAAGCTACATACCAAATTTTATTAATTTAGGTTAATAACTAAGGGAGATATAAAACTTTACTTATCCTCCATATGAATAACATGGGGGCCGAGTATGCAGGTTTGCTGCTACAGGGAAAATCAACAAAAAACTATTTTTGTGCAAATATCAATATACCACAACTAGTTGAAGCCACATACCAAGTTTCATCAATATACATACAAAATAATCAAGATATCAAATTTTATTTATCCTCCATAAGGATATTAGACAATGTACTGTGTTCAGCACTTTGAATATCTCTGCAACGGTTGGACGTAGAACAACAATTAAAACACCAAAAGGTTGTTTTGTAAATGATGATGGTTGTTTTGTATAAACTGATTGGTAAAAAGAAATGTGAACTTTTTAGTAAAATTATCTGAGGAAAATCGAAAAAAAACCTTTTTCCCATAAGATTAACATAGAAAATTTTATGGTCGGGTTTTTTTTACTTTTCTCTACAACCACTGAACCTGGGTTAATGATTCAAAATACCAAATTATTTGATTTTTTAAGCTCTATAAATTCATATAACCAAAATTTAGTGGTTTTAAAATTTTAGGGGAAAAAATTCAAAAACTGATTATCGGAAAATTTAAAACCCCCTTCCCATAGTCCTATCGATCTGGTTTTCGAACTTAAAGTCATAAATGCTACACATTTGTGTCAAATTTCATAAAAATCGGTCATTTCTTTCAAAAGTTATCGCGGTAATGAACACATCCATATAAATTTGAACTAATAGTGTTTTTGGCATCTGGGGACTTCAAAACAAAAAGTTATCATGGTCTCGGGCTTAAGTCTTACCATGCCACCAACGGTAATAGCTTCTTCCCTATAGGGTAAATTCGCTAAAAAACCAATCTCTCAGTAGAAACACAGCTCAAAGATACAAAACATCTAGCTAGCAACATCTGTAAAGCCTAAATTTAAAGATAAACAAGTCAAATTCAATCACGATTCTTTTAAACTCCACAAACAGAATAGTAACTTCAGATATTGCAGAACCAGCCGATATTACAACCTAAAATCAATAACATTCCTTGGTATAGGGTCTAACACTTGATAGGAACCTAAACTAGCAAGATCATATTGAGAAACTCCATAGAAAATTATCTTCAGTACTTTTTGCACTACGAAGAATAAGACGTATCACTAATAAGGACATTGCAATAATGGCATATCACACACTTATCTCATCTCATTTTTGCTTTGGAATTATCGTCTGGCGATCTGCAAGTGAAGCACACGGAAAGAAGATCTTCATTCTATAAAAAAAAGCTATACGAATAATAGAAGAACTGGACTACCGAGAGCATTGTTGACCCTTTTTCAAGAGATTGTCACACAAAGCTTCATTACAAATAAAGCAATTTAACCCTTTCAGTGCTAAGCTTCTGAAAGGAGTAGTTGAATCTGCGATGTTTTGTTGATTTTTAAAACGCCTTCAAGGCCTGAACAGTTAAAATTTAAAAAAAATTATGCTTCCGGTGGACACACACAAAGTAAAGGATAGGGAAAAAGTAACAAAACACCTGATCAGATGTGCAACTCACAGATGAACATCCCGTCAGCATGGACCTGAGCCGTCCACTGTTTGCTTAAGGTCCGCCCTCCCCTTAACTCTGCCACAGGCAGGTGAACGCTCCATGAGTTGCACATGAAAACCACCGACTGTGATGGGATTCGAACCCTCGATCTAAGTGTTACCCCCGGCCAGGAAGGCTGCATAGCCATTGATCAGACTAGCAGGTTTGTAGACGAGGGGGTATTAGAGCCTAGGCGCTGGACGAGGTAGTTCAGTTTGTGTGTACTAGGTTACACCACATGTCAGACACAGTCTGCAAACTGAGCTCATTATGGTACAATTGCATATGTAGCAGTAACAATGTTTATTGGTGGTAGATTTCCCTGTTGGTGGTTTTTTTGCAAAGTTTGAAAAACCAAAATTTTATACAATGGGGAAAATGACGGGCCTGACTTAACAGCTGATTTCAAAAATTATTTCTCAGACTTTATGGAGTCATATGAAAAATTTCTCTTTACGAAAAGAAAGAACAACTAATGCTGTTTCCAATGGTACCAACCGCTTTCTGTTTGGGCCAAAATACAGACACTACCTACGATTTTTTTAAAGAACACAAGATTTCGCCGCTTGCGAGTCTAAAATGTTTGGCACACTAAAATTTGCTCAAATTATAATAGCAATTATACAGACCTGCTACTGCTACAAGGTTCATTCATGTATGAAAACTAAAGTTTAGAATCTCCTCTTTAAAATGGTATCAATATTGTTGCGTTTCTGGATCATTTTCAATGCATTATAAGCAGTGAACAAAAAATTACCCAACTGTCCGAGTATCGGCCATAGGCCATCCGGCACACACATGCAATGGCCGAGTACTCAGACAATGGCAGTCCTAGGGTTAAATGAATTACCCCCTAACAGTTCTTCTTCTTCAAATTTGCTGTCGATGTAACAAAAGCAGACCTCTCTACAAAATGACATCCAATCAGCGACAGTTTTTCTGCTAGTTTTAGAGGTTGCTGAGCTTGTTTCTCTAATAAAAAAAATAATAATTCACAACATTTAGTATAAACTACAGTTAGAATGTTAATCAATCCAGAGTTTGAATTTTCAAGAAAAGTGTTTTCTAGCGTATTCTTCCTCACATCGTGTTCCCCGTTAACTTTTTTTGACATCGAAAGTTTACTGTGTTCTTACCATGTATTTTAAGTTATGTTTTTTGTTCGGTCTCCACACACTTTGCAATTTGGATTCTCAGGTATGAGTTCTTTATCTAGTAGAAAACCAACACAATTTCCAATTGAATTAAATACATTTTTGCACAAATACCGTATCTAAAATTAACAAAATCATGTTCATTTTCTACTTCCATTTTTATTTAATTTATAATAAAATAAAATGTAGCCTAAATAAACAATTTTATTTAATAATGATTAACACATTCACTGTTAAAATTAAGGCTATTGGGTACCCTACGTGCTAATTATTTGTTGTGCATAATCACTTAACTTTTGTAGTAGCCTACCTATGCAGACAGGAAATGATGTTTTTTTTGTAAAAATAGTTAAACTTCACCATATTTTTGCAGTGTCATTTCCGGTCCGCACATGCACGTAATGAGAGGGAAGTTAGCACACACCCAATATAGGTACTGCTAATAAGTAGTTGAAGCGGATAAAAAACACTAAAACTAATTTTCATTGATTTACTTTTATAAATGTAACCAAACTATAACACATATGTACAACCCCTCCCACCACCCCAGTGTTTCAGCTTACTTGTGCCAGTCATCAAAACATTGAATTATGCACAGTCCAGGCACTGTATACGGCTGAATTTGAAACTAAGCACCATTCTATACAAAGCAAAGCCTTAATCAAGTGGCGCAAGCAGTATTAGGTATTGAGTGCTGGCTGTTCCGTGGCTGGATAAAAACATAGCGGACCTACCCCGCACAAGTGCGGTTCGCGCACCTGGGCCCCGACCTCATCACGCACATGCGTTATCAGCATTGAATATGTTAAAAGCATATGATTATTAAAAATCGAAAGATTAATTATTCTATATACATATCGATTGTTAAAACTTCCATATTTTAATTTGATAGTATGGTAGAACAGATACGATCTGCACCCAATATTACTCACTTTCATTTGTACTAATTCAATAATAATTAGTACACCCCTGATCTGTATTAGTTTAATTTAGGCTATGCACAATTTGAACAGGTGTTGTAAGGCCTTCCTAAACCTTTCTAAATAATTTTTTTTTTTTCTTTTACAATAACCATAACACCTATATCTCAGAGTTATAGTACTGCAAATAATTATTTAGGTTATTTAATCTGCACAATTTATAATCGGAAATATACAATATTACCGATTTTGAGGTTATGCCGAAGAGGTTACGTACCTGTGTTATTCTGTCTGCATTTATCTGGTCGACAGTTGGAGCTGGCCCTTTAGACTTCTGAATCGCTGCAGAGTTTGTCATTATTCACTTAAGTTTTCAAATTAAATGTAAACTGGATGATAACAAAGAAAACATTAAAACCCTGCCAAAATGTAGATTACGGATTAACTAACACAACCATTATCGTTAATTGTTGTTATTATGAATATGATTTTATTTCCCTTATCCCTTGTTCAGTTTTGCCATCATGCAGAAGAGATTTTACATGAGCTAAAATTACCTAAATGAGCTGTGAAATTACCCTAAAATGTTTGTAAATTCCTTGTAAATTATTTTATAAAATTATTAATATTAACATAATAACACAACAATCGGAGGGGGATCCCCAGCAGCGGCGGATGTAGCCAGGGGGGTGGGGGGCGCGCGCCCCCCCCTTGGACTCAGAAAATGTTTAATTAATGAATAAAAACATCTGAATAAAAACATCAGCATTTGGGGTTCTCATGGGTATTTTTGGAAAACCCATTTTACTTTGCCAAAAAATCAAAATTGAAATTATAAAGGGGCTCTAGATTTTACCCTAAAATTATCCTAAAAATCCATTAACCTAAAACCAGTAAAATTACCCTAAAAAAGGGTAATTCTCCTAAAAGTGGCAACACTGCTCCAGTTGCTGCAGGACGTTATCGTTTAGTGAGGAAAACAAAAATCTCAAGTGCGCCCCCCCTCAACAAATTCCTAGATCCGCCCCTGATCCCCAGTCTTTCGCCAAAGCATCCTCGCGGAGACAAGTCCAGAAGTACTCGCTCCTCCACGGCGTAGTACGAAACTTCTTGATCACGGTCGAAAGTCTATGTTTCTTAAGTATACTTCACTTACTTAAAGTGTCCCAGGCCCGTAATTCACTCTTCGTCACATTTTACCACACGGTCAGCTTAACATTAGCTGCGCTCGTGGAAATGTCGTGCTCTGCTTCCGGTGCTCGTTCTGCTACCAATTTGACAGGAGGGTACCATCTCTCCGAGGTTCTGAAGTGGCGACTCTGTCTGCGCAGCCTGCAGGCGCTGTACGCGGCCTCCCAGGGTGACTTGGAGCAGAGGTCGGCAACTCGAACTCTCCATCTCAAACCTACAAAGACAATTGTGATTACCACAATAACAGAAAGGCCGCCCCACATGTCCTACTCAACCATGTGGGCGTCAGCATAATGGACTCTTAGGTGCTGGATAGTACTCTCCAAATAATACCCCTTTACGCTTATGGTGCCAAGCTGGCCATCTAGTCCCTGCAGGACATTCAAGGTGGCATTCACGTCGATATTCATCAACTTGGTCTCTTCGTTAGAGAGCATCGACTTCAAATCAAGAACAAAGTTTTACTCATCTGACCGACATGAGTGTTGTTGCCGTGTATACGGGCGGGCACCTTAAACTCATCACTAATAACGTCGCATTTATACGCCTCGGAGATCACTCCAACTCCACTCAACTGCATGGTGGTCAGGTTGATCTTTCCGCCATCCTCGTAACAGTTCAGAGTTAATTTAAAGGGCTCTGAAGCACTATGCACCCATCAACCTCAGGAAAAACCATTTTTTCACAGTCGCTGGAGTACAAGGGGGGAGGTAAGGAGCTGTCAATAATTTGGGCAGGCACCCTGTATCCGTCAGTGATCGAATCACACCGATCACTTCAGTCTCTTCAACAGAGAGCATTTGACTTAGAAAAGTCAGAAATCACAACTTCACATTCCGGTCCGACATGAATGTGGCTGTCGTGTGCACGGGCAGGCAATTTTAAACTCATCACTAATAACAACCCGTCTATACGGGTCAAACACATCACGTTAAACATCGACCACAAATCAAGAACCAGGACCCAAGTTACCCGGCCTACACGACTATACTGCTGCCATTTGCACGGGTAGGCAATATTGGACTCATCAGTGGCTACGACGAAAATATTTATTTTTGATTTTTTGATTTCTTGAGGGAGGCCCATTCAACGTCATAATTTCAATGGGACAATTCCCCCAAAACAAAACTCAAACAGACTACAATAACAGGCCCAGAAGACTATCGGCTGGTGTACTCGTACCATCCCTTAGTAAACACACCATCATCAACCTCCGTTTTGCCGGCTGTACAGGCGAATTGCGCTGCACAGGCTAGGCTTTCTATGGAACAGCTTGTCATAGCACAAGCAAAACATTATTTACTCCCCATTCCCGTTTGTTTTTAATGATTTTTTGTTCTCTTCACGGTCTGGCCAAGAAATAGAATGAGTTAGCAAGCATATTCCTGGAGCAGAGCACACATTTTAAAAATTCTATTTAAAAAATACAAATAACCATAATGTGATTTCTAACCACTAGTACATCAGTATACTTAGGTGATAACACTTGTCCACATCAGCAGAATCCATTACAGTAATGGTTACGAATGCACTCCTTCAGCAACTCCACAGTGAGGAAGACCCTCCGGTGTCCCAATCCACAGTTACAGCACAAGAATGGCCTAGAATTAGAACTTTCCTGTATAACAAACGGAACAGGTTATCCAGTGAACACATGTTGTCACAAGTTAGAGCACAAACCATTAATAACAACAAACTTCCTATGAAGAATCACTTATTACTAACTTCACCGTCCTTATATTTCAAATATAAGGGAAGCTAACTGGACTCTTTTTGTAAATTTCGAACTAAGTGCATATGGACTAAATCATAAATCATCGTATTCACTCCTAATCTCTGGTTCATTATCTAATTCATCACACCGCAAATGGGAGCTCTGGCTTCACAATGCTCAGTCCCAGATGAGGAGGATTAAGTGAGTAAAGACGGGTTTTTAGAAAATGTGTCTATTAAAGTTAAAATATATTTATTCCCAGAATTCTCTCTAACATAATTCTGTATATCTATTAAATCTATTTGAACAGTTTCCTTTATACCCAACACCTTAAAAGACCATCTAACAAAATTCTTTCTCGCGGGCTTATGCAATTCGTAAGCAATTTTTTCCATTTTTTTATTTTTAATTATTAATTTTAACGTATCTGCCAGTCTCCGTCGTTTCAAAAACACCTCCATTGCTACCAACTAACATACCATCAGTCATTCTTTGATAAACATATTTTTTTGGCAAATATGCCTCTCCATCTAGTTTTAAATCCGCTTAAAGATGTGGGGTCTGCAACTAACAATTTAGGATTGTACATCATCAAATCGATTTCATTATTGTCTTGCATAAATGTCTTAGTTTTATTGTTAAACCTTAATGCATGTGATTTTAAACAAATATCAAATTTAATATTGTCTTGTCTAAACGTTTTAATCTTATCATCATACTTAAAAACCTGCGACATTAAACAAATATTAGTTCTCTGTTTGCCTTCAGGTACATTCTTTATTAATTTGTCCTCTGCATCCCACATATCGTTATCTAATGTTAATACATTATAATTTGTTTCCCCCTGTTTTATTACCCAGATAGCACATAAGCTTACGACAAGCTTGTCGCTTTCATTGTCATGCACTTGCACGTGTAAACGTTTCATTTCAACGCTGTCACAACCCCGTCTAAAAGTTAAACCGGAAACTTTGTTTGACAAGAGTTTAACGTGACGTTTTGGCAACGTTGTCAAGCTCAGATGCGCATATACCGTCTGCGCATCCTACCCACAATTCTCCGCCACCCTCTTCACTTGATCAGATTCAGAGCAGAAGTTTGTGTCTTCATCTTGGATTAGTTGTGGACAGCTTTTTTCCTCTACCTATGTAAGTATCTTATTTTACGCTATATATCGTTAGTTGTAATATGATTAAGTAAAACGATTATACAAATTACTAATAATTAAAGGAGTTATTAATTTCATATATCTACTTTCCTAACCACAATGTTGTATTTATCTTCCAAATACGAGCTTATAACTACTTTGAGAATCACTAGGGAATTTTCTCAGGTGTGCTTCGTGCTTGTGGTTCTATATGTTTTCAACAATAACCCCTGGTCCTTTTATAAAATATTTACACCATGTCTTAAACGTATTTTTGTCCAAACATATTTCCAGTTTGTAAATTAGCTTATTTATCTAAGTTCTAAGTAGACACCGGTGACTAACCTTTATAACCTTTAACATTCAGTATATGATAATCATCATGCACATATAACTAGGTATGGTTCTCAAAATATATCCGAACAATTGTATCATTTTTTACACTTTAATCAAAATTGAAATAGGCTATCATCACTTTATTTGTTTTGACACCAACAAATAAACTATTTGTGTTATATTGTGTTTAGACCCAATAGATGATTTTCTGTAGGCCTAGCCCCACCTAAATCATTTTCTTGCGTGTATGATTAGAACTAGCTCATTGAATTTCCTAATACAAATAGACAAATACCTAATAATAGCATACCTAATAATAGCATAGGTTGAGATAGGCTAGGCATAGCAACTCATAAAGGTTGCCAAGTATTTGAGTATGAGTAAATAAGACCACAAAACTTACTTTTAACTGGGTTAGCATAGGTAGATGTGTTTTAAAAGGCACAGTTACAATACGGAAGGTACAGCAAAGTTTGCGAGTCAGTTTTCATTTATCCCCTTTCTCTGCGAGCAAGTGCTATTTACAATTAAAAGTTCTTTTTCGATCAGAGTTTCAATGTAAATCTGTGGTCTATTTTTATAGTAAAAAGAACACCTATCAGGTTATCTGATTGCAAGATCTAAACTTGCCAATAAGTTAGTAGACCTACAATGATTTAGGTAGGTAACTTAGATAGTTCAATTATAAATTTACTTTTATGTTTAAACTTATTTTAAATAAGTTAACTTAAGATGATTTTTTTGTCTTTTCTTTATAACAAACTTCAAATGTTATAGCTTTCTAAAAATTTAAATTAATGTCTATTTTAACTTTCACTTTGTTTATGATTAAAAATGTTTTAATTATTTAGGCCTATGTTTTAATCCTGGTAGCTGTGATTTGCTTTAACAATTGAAAGCGCTAGAAATAACGTATACATTATACTACCAGTAAAATAATAATTAAGTTAGGCCTATAAAGGATCAAACTGTTTTAACATTGATAAGGCTTATTTACTAAATAGGTGTCTGAAACATAAATTAGGTACTGGTACCGATATCCTCCCAGTGTCACTTGTTGTGATACAATCAAATAACCTTTTCTTTAAACGTAATATGTAACCAATATTACGTTATTAACCCAGCAACTTAGGCCTAATCAATATTGAATATCTTGAACTTTAAATGCACTCAACCCCTCTCTGTTATTGTGTTGTTGTAATAATGCTACAGCTGTGTTAAAATAGCAGTATGGCATGTGCTTTTAAGTTTTTGCATATGTGTCTTAAAAACCCATTAAGTTAGGCCTAACCATTGATTATACATCCTACGGAATTGTATTCAAAATCAATGGCCTAACTTAAACCCATTTAAAAAGTGTAAATTATTACTTTTTCAGTAAATTTACATAATTCTTACTTTTTTATTTCCATTAGGGCAACAATATGTTTCGCAAGCCGTATTGGGAATTGTCTCGTCAAGGGAAACATTATAGACAGAAATCTGTAAACGCTGGATTGTCCAATTTTGATAATAATACTCTAGACCACCAGCCGTCTAATAGTTCAGGATCCAGCACTTTCAATTTAGAGGACAAGGACACTGAAACTTACATTTCAAATTCACTTGAGCAAGATGTAACATTTAGTGACCCTTCTAGTTTATCAAACCACAGTCCTATTGAGCAGAACTTCTGTAGACCTACATTTTCTCAACCCTCGACTTCAAACACCTCACTTGATTGTGATAATGACTTTTTATCTGATGATTCTCTCGAGGGAGACTGGTTTAGTAAGATCAGGGAGTCTGAGTCAGTAAAGGAAAGTTTGAAACATTGGGCCATTAAGTTTAATATAAGTCATTTGGCTTTGACCGCCTTATTAACTATTTTACAACCGCATAGTTGCTTCTCCAGTCTTCCAGTTGATGCTAGAACAGTACTTAGCACCCCAAGAGAAGTGTCCCTAATTTCTGTAGAACCTGGCCATTACACACACATTGGTTTGGAAGCAGGGTTAAAAAAAATTTGGAATGTTGTTAAAGAAAGTATTTCTCACATTGATTTACTAATAAATATTGATGGTTTACCTTTGTTTAAGAGTAGTTCAAATGAACTATGGCCCATACTAGGATTAGTATGTAATGTTCCATCTCTGAAGGATGTTGTTTTCCCAATTGGAATTTATTGTGGTGAAGGCAAACCTTCTAATTGTTCGGAGGACTGTTTACATGTCTTCTCTCCTGTACGTCATTTGCATATAGTTTTTTGTCAGTCGGTGTAAAAAAGCGACAGTAGAGAGCTATTTTTCATGGGGGTCAGCTAACTGTCTTATCAGTAACTCGCGTATTCCATTTACACGGTGCATCGTAGAAACCGCCAGCAACTGTCACTGACTACATACATCTCTACTTGGTACCATGAAACCAGGCCTTGATGCCGTGCGATACATATCATATTGTATCAAAGTATCACGATGCGACTTGCGTATGATTTTTTTTTTTTAATTGATCAGTCTATTTTGACATTCCAGTTTATTGGTACCTACACGTTTAAAGAATGTGATTTTTTCAAAATCGATGGCGATGTTAATGACACACGCATGATACAATATATGTATCTCACTCGATACAATGCCTGGGTAAGATACGGAGATGCAGTATTTATGATCGATATTTATCGATCAAAAATACTCAGCCCTATCGTACAAAACCAGGATATCTGATACACTGATGACTCACAACGACAATAAAACAATAAGATACTCTAAAATAATTCTTATATTTTTAAATATTGTTTACTTGTATGTGGTATTTCCTGTGACATTGCACTTAGAATGTGGAAAGTTTTAATTTAGGGGCTGTGCCTTTCTTACACACTGAGCATGAGAAATATCTGTATTTTAAAATTCAGTACCCTTTGTGGGCATATATTTTTTAAAGAAAAGAATTTTCACAATGTGGTTTTTACTATAGGCTACATTTAGTTAAGATTTAATGCAATGCAAAAAAAAAACTGTAACCTGGAAATATTCTTAATCGTTACCACACTGTGCTCGGATTTATTTTTACTTTCTCCCCCTATACATAGTATATGGAGAAAGTATTGTTTTCGTCAAAATTTTCGAATTTGAGTTGTTAGTGGAAATATTCGTTTTGGTGCTCCCTGAACCCAAAAAAGTGGTTTTTACGTGATGTCTGTCTGTGTGTGTGTGTGTGTGTGTGTCCGTGTGTGTGTGTGTGTGTGTGTGTGTGTGTGTGTGTGTGTGTGTCTGTGTGGATGTGTACAGAGCTAGAGCCCTAACCAATGGACCGATTTTTATGAAATTTGGTATGTAGGTACTAATCCACGATATCTCCAGGCGTTTTTTTTCATTTTTTTGAATTTTTGATTTTTAAGGGTAATTATCCCCCAAAAATCGCCAAAAAACATGTAAAATCCAAATTTCTCAAAAACGGCTCTAACGATTTTGATTAAACTTTAGTGGTTTGTAGAGCTTTAGGTTTCCAACAAAATGACACCACCCGCATTTCTGTAAAAATTCGGATTCAGAAGTTACAGGACTTAAAACATCCAAAATTCAGTTTTTTGGATTTTTCATAAAAAATCATAAGTCCTGCAAAAGATTACTATTCACCATTGAAAAGATCTCAAAAAAATAAATAAATTAGTATTTTGAATTACTATTCTACGATTGCTAGTTGCGGAGAAAATTGAAATTTTCATTTAGCGGTAAACGCAGTACGTTGTCCAATGTTATTCTTATGGGGAATACATAAATTACTATTTCTCTCTTATTACTGATCAATTTCATTAAAACTTGATATACAGGTCAAGTTAACATTGACCAATAGAGGATGTTCGAAATATGTTGCCATTTAACCCTGGGGGGGACAAGGGGGCATTTCCCCTCTCAAAATCTCTTTGTTTAGCAACGGAATCTATAGTGCTCCTAAAAAGGGATTTTGGTGAATATTTCTGAAAACAACTATTTTAGACAATTTTCAGTTCATTTATCTGTATTTCATATTCTATATTTAGTAAATAAAAAATTTTTTTTTCATTAAAGTTTGGCTAAAAGGGAGAAAGTATGTGTCAGTTTCCTGATACCGTTTATTCTGGTTTGCTTTTGAAAAAAATCAAATTAATTTTAGGTTTACAATTTTATATTTTTCAGCTACTTATATGTCTGCCAAGGACCACCTCAGTGAGGCCGAACTTACTTCTAATTTAGAATCGGAGACTGAAGAAAATATTCAAAAGAAGAGACCAAGAAAGGAGAGGGTAATTGTCCTTCCAGGCGAAGAATTTTCTTCTTCTGACACTGAAGATGAGAGTACCGGTAGTCGGGGAAGTAAAACCCATAGGCCTAAGTCCAAAATTAGCAAATTTCCTCTTCCTCCTCCTCCTTCTCATGCTACCTCCCCTAGATCATCTCCACTTTTTAGGCCACCAGCGCTTACAACTTCTACATCGCCCAGAAGTAATATTTACACTTCCCAACCCCTGGCTATTGACATTCCACAAGTCTCATCTCAGTCTTCATCATGCTCAGGTAAATTAAGCCTATGTTTTTATTGTTATTCTACTACTAGTAAAAACTGAATATTTACTTATCTGTATTTTTTTTAATAATTTCATTGATACATTTAATGTCATAATTTTCTTCAAAAATATGACATACTTTCTGGTGTCCCGTTCTTCACATCACACAATTGTAAAAATCCAGATATTTAAAAATATTTCATGGTAACAGTAAACTAATCAATATCCCAAAATAATAACATTGGAACTTTAGAGACCCGTGGGGCGTAGCTCTAAGAGAATTTTGCTAAACCGTTTCTTAGCAATACCTAGCTAAGGCCAAAGAGGAATATATGCGCCAATTTAAACTCTTTAGGGCATACAGTTAAGGAGATTTTGTGATGAGTCAGTGGAATTTGGATTTTATATATTAAGAAGATATATATTATTACATGTTAGTATTCCCAAGGTGCTAGAGGGCCATTTCTTACGAATTGTAGGGAGGGGGTTGATAATTGGAGGAGAAAGAATTTTCATACAAAGAAATTAGCCTTATCCGAATATTTAATAGAAAATAATGAATATATTTGAATATTACAGATGTAAAGGAAATACATTTGAATAATTTTGTTTTGTTTATTGAAGATACCTAGACCTACACTAATGCATTACAGATTGCAATAGAAGTTACTCTTAATCCAAATTAATTATTTGTTTTATGGAAGACAAATTGAATTCAGAATCAGTATCCTCCTTTGCCTCCCTCCCCCCACCCCTCCTTCTAAATATAGCACTATTATAACATGCTTTTGACTGATTTTACCACTTAACTAGGTTGAAATAATTTATTTTACACTGAGTGTTGAACACAGGGAGCAGCAGCAGTCACAGCAGTGACCTTTTGCAGCTAAAAGGTAACCAGGAGCTTATGTGGAAAGTTCTTGGGGAACTAAGCAAAACATCCGAGAGGTTGGAGAAGAAAATGGACAGGATACTTTCAATCCTGGAGGCACAACCAGGTCAACCTATGGAAGCTCCTGCGACTCCATGTGTAGAGGAACAACTCCTGGCACAGCTACCAGTAAAAGTGGAAGAAGTGGATGCCTTTGAAGAAAAACTTAAGGAGCCCGCCGTCAAACAGAAACTGGTAACTAGATTTTTGTTCATTTTTCAAATATAACTGAACTTTACTGTCGGTCTAAGGTGCTACACACAGTTACTCGAAAATTCCTAAATTTAATATCTTTTTCCCAAAAGCATTGCATTTGTAAACAATGTTTATGCTATAAGCATCCATTCTTTACATTTTTAGAGTTTGACTCATCATCCTATATATTCAAATAATCGGGTCATTTAGTTCACACTGATTTCTAGACAACCACTTTATGGATTTCGATCATTCTATTTTTTATATAAAAATAATTTTGCGTAGAAGGAAATAACAGAGCCAGAATATTATTATTTTATTAGGGCTTTGCCCCATATGGGGCTTCAAAGCTCCTATGTTATTTTTATGGAGGAAAGATTTGTTATGATTTTCATAGATGACTAATTTAAAATATTGTAAACAGCTATCTGCAAAATGTTGCGGGAATACAGCTAGTATGTGTAATCACGTAATCTGTAACACTAACCAATATAATTTTTTTTCCTTGTACTTGGTATTAGTTTAGTTTATGAGGTATGTATGGACAATGTCGCCAGTTTTTTGTAGCCTTGCTATGTAAATAAAACCCAACATGAGACAATAAGATGATTTGAATCTGTTATGTTGATAGTGCCAAGCCAGTTACAGAGTCAAACTAACATAATTGTTTGTACATCACATGTTTTTGTTTTATTATTGGTTATTTTATTGATGGTTATTATAACTTTAATTTGTGTGGTTTTCTGTTGCAGGTGAAATTTCTTTTAGCTGTAGGAGGCAAAGATGTAAAAGGTGTAGCTGCCAATCTCATGAGGCGGATGTTTATGGATGAAATTGGGGAAACATATTCCCTGACTGGAAAGGCTGGAAAAGATGGCCCAGGAAAGAAACCATTTATTAAAACTGGATCCTTCCAATTGGTGTATGGTAAGTTAAATGGAGTATCTACGCCTTGTGCGCTCAGGGGTGGATCCAAGGGGGGGGGCGGTAGGGCCGCTCACCCCCCCAAACCTAAGAACTATTGTGTTTTATTTCATTATTCAGGCATACAATGAAAGTTTGAATGAATCCGAATGAAAATGTAAGTAGCAAAAGCCTCCCGAAACCCCGTTTTTCGGTTTCGAGAGTCAAATTTTGCCGCTCCCGTCTACATTGTTACATTAAAATATAAACTAATACACCTAAATGTTCGACAAATGGGGGAAAAATATATACCATTAGACAGGTGTAAAGAAAACCCTTTATAAAAAAGTCACGGATTTTTTACTTTCTCCCCCTATACATAGTATATGGAGAAAGTATTGTTTTCGTAAAAATTTTCGAATTTGAGTTGTCAGTGGAAATATTCGTTTTGGTGCTCCCTGAACCCAAAAAAGTGGTTTTTACGTGATGTCTGTCTGTGTGTGTGTGTGTGTGTGTCCGTGTGTGTGTGTGTGTGTGTCTGTGTGGATGTGTACAGAGCTAGAGCCCTAACCTATGGGCCGATTTTATGAAATTTGGCGTGTAGGTACTAATCCACGATATCTCCAGGTGTTTTTTTCATTTTTTTGAATTTTTGATTTTTAAGGGTAATTATCCCCCAAAAACCGCCAAAAAACATGAAAAATCCAAATTTCTCAAAAACGGCTCTAACAATTTTGATTAAACTTTCGTGGTTTGTAGAACTTTAGGTTTCCAACAAAATGACACCACCCGCATTTCTGGAAAAATGCGGGTTCAGAAATTACAGGACTTAAAACATCAAAAATTCAGTTTTTTGGATTTTTCATAAAAAATCATAAATGTTAAAAAATATTACTATTCACCATTAAAAAGAGCTCAAAAAACTAAATAAATTAGTATTTTAAATTACTATTCTACGATTGCTAGTTGCGGAGAAAATTGAAATTTTCATTTAGCGGTAAACACAGTACGTTGTCCAATGTTATTCTTATGGGGAATACAAAAATAACTATTTCTCTCTTATTTACTGATCAATTTCATTTGATACGCAGGTCAAGTTAGCATTGACCAACAGATGATGTTCGAAATGTGTTGCTATTTAACCCTGGGGGGGGCAAGGGGGCATTTCCCCTCTCAAAACTACTGTGTGTAGCAACGGACTCTATAGTGCCTCCAAAAAAGCAATTTGGGTGGATATTTCTGAAAACAACTATTTTAGACAATTTTCTGTACATTTATCTATACTGCATATTCTATATTTAGTAAATAACAAATATTTTTGTCATTAAAGTTTGGCTAAAAGGGAGAAAGTATGTGTCAGTTTCCTGATACCGTTTATTAAATTTGTCATCCCTGAAAAGTCACGGATTTTCAAATTTTTAAACCAGTAGACACCCTGTAATAGTTCACTTTTCCATAGGAAATTCACTAACAAAGATTAAATTGCGTGAAAACGGAAGCTCATACGCCAAGTATTTATAAAAATGTTGTATGACATTTTTTTAGTCTTTGACCTTGGCTGTCAGCCTCATTCCTCATTGTATCTTCACGTAGCATAGTTCAGTATTGCAGATTTCAAATACGTTTTGTAAATAGTTTTTCACGTGGGTAACTACTAAAATAAATTTTTAATTTAGGCGTCATACTTGTTTTTTAGATGCCTACAGATGACATAGAAAAAAGTGTAATGCCTAAATATTTGTTATTTTTATTTATAGTCGGGCGCAGTAGAACTAAAGTTAATTTTTGTTTAGATTGTTTATAAAGTTATGATTGCTTTTTTTCTTGAGTACAAGGTTATTGATATATTATGTTAACTTACTTTCATTTGTTGTATAGTTTCATATAGTTAAAAAACATAATGGGGTGCCAGGAATCACCCAGGGGGAGGGGGAGGGGTAACTTTCGGTGACCGCCCCCCCAAAAATGACCTCTGGATCCGCCCCTGGGTGCTCTGTTTATGCATGGAGCTGCGGGTCTGGTGCACCATGTACACAAATTTAAACATCATTGGAGACGGTAGGAATCTGCTCTGCAGTGAATAAACTGTCTAATTTGACTCCATTTTCTTGAACTGTGCAGCTGAGGCACTTCTCCGGGAGCAGCATGCGTAAACAAAGTCTTAATTTCCCAACAATGGCATAAATGATAGTTCCAAAAACATTTATGTTCAAACAAAATTTGAGAATATTCAAAACTTTGATTGGCCTAGAGAATTTCCCCTACAGGGAAGAAGCTATTACCATAGGTGGTATAGTAAGACCTAAGCCCGAGACCATGATACATTTTTGTTTTTAGGTCCCCAGATGTAAAAATAAAATTTAGGATTATTAAAACACTATACTTTGTTTTTAATATTAAACCTCACCATGTTATATTAGACCACACTTGAATAGAGTTAGGAGACATTGCGGATTTATGTCTTATGACATTTTTTTCACATGTTCTTAAAACCATGTTTCTAGATGACAACGACAAATGTGTTGAAATCGGGTTTTTGATAAAAATGTTTACATAATACATTTGATTTTTTTATAATTGAATCTCGCGATGGAAGATAGACTGTGCAAGTTTTCTAAATTTCTTTTTATTTTCCATTTTAAAGTGTCCAAGGTTTGGTAACTACTATAACATAATGTTATACCTATCACATAATATCACTTTATAAGATGCAGACGCAAACAGGGCATAATATAAGGTGAATGTAAATTAATCATATGAGCATATTTTATTATTTTTCATAAAGTACCTGTTGCCTATTCTTATGTTTGCAGACATTTGCTTGCGCAAGTTCCGACACTTAGAAGACAGTCAGATAAGGGAGTCTGTAAGCGACTGGTTGATGCAAGCCAAATTCAGGAGACTTCGAAGGTAAATAATTTGTGCCATTATAATTATTTTATTACTGTTGATGGTGTTTGTTTACTGGATATATAAATTGGTAAAAAAACAAGTTCGCATCACAGCATGCTGTCTTGGGGGAGTAAAATTTAAAAAATAACATTCTTTTTTTGCCATCTCTCAAAACCCAGTCATCCATTTGTAATTATTTTGAAACACATGAGTCACCTTGTTAATATATGGTTTATAAATAGTAGGGGTGTGCGAATAGTGATACCTGACTCGAGCCGAGCCGAGCTTTTGTTCTAAGTTCTCAAGCTTCGAGCTTTCTCGAGCCGAGCTTTTTTTATGGCAATTTTCTCTAGGGGTGTGCAATATTCCGGTAGTGATTTTATGACCCGAGCCGAATTTTGCTACCTAAATTTAATACTTTAAATATTGGTCATTTTTCATTCACTTCACCCTACTAATAGGCCTAAATAAAGTTCTACAGTGCAAAAATAACAAAATAAGCACTGAAAAGGAACATTTATTGAGACCAGTTGTTGCTAGTAATGAACAGTTTTATCTATAATATTATAAAAAAGAGGTGGTTTCTGTCTGTGTGTCTGTCTGTCTGATGTTCTGGGTGAACGCAAAAACTACTGAACCGACTGGGCTGAAACCTTACACAAAGGTAGATCTTGAACCCATGCAACACATAGGCCTATTCACTTCCTTGAAATCCCCTCGGTCTACGCCCCGTGAACGTCCTAAGTTTCAATGTTTAATTTCAGAAGAAAGTAAAACATTCAGAAACTGTAATGCGAACAGCTGTGGATACTTCCTTTTGACAGCTTAAAGAGCAGAAGCAAGAACAGCTGTTTCAAACTATCTAAAATGCAAATTGCATTGACTAAAGAACGGGTAAAGAAAACACCTGTGTGAAGAACGGGTACATCAGCTAGTTTTAATATAAAATAGAAACATAGGAAAAATTAACATAAAGGAAGAGAACTAAAAATTTTAAACTAGACCGATAAGCCCGAATGTAGTTATTACAGTTTTTATAACAGCCATAATAAACAGACTATATGTCAAGATGTACCCTCTATGTAACCAAACATTTAGACCCTATTGTAGGGAATTACCAAAAATACAGTAAGCCTATCTGTTCAACTGATGGTAAATAGTAAATAATATAGATAACAATATGATAGATAAAATACATAGTGTAGTGTAGTTTTCAGAATAACTAGTACTGTCTATTACTTCTTTACTCTTGCGTACCTTACAGTAAAACAAACTTTTGTTTGTGATCAGCAAGTTCATTGCAGTACACTTACTGTAGATACGGTGAAACCTCGATATATCAAACCTGAAGAGGAACGAGGAAACTTCGATATATCAAGGCCTTCAATATACTGAGGTTCGATATATCGAGGTGATTTCTGACTGACTTCAATGTTTAGAGTTTCACAATAATCGTCCATGATTCATTCTATAGTACAAATTATGGGATAACATACTTAAATGTAAAAACCGTACTAAGTGCAATTAGATAAATTTTGTTATGAATATGTATCGAAACAAGTTTTACTATGATTATTAAAAGTAGGCAAATATTTGATAATTTTATAAAATTTCTTACTACACAACATGTACAGTAGAAACTCAGATGTACACATGTATGGCATTATTTGAAGAAAATGTAAAGTCCTATTTTAACTAATTAAGTGAAGGCAAGACAAAGAAATATGGATCGATGGGCTCAAGATTACGCAAGCGCCAGGCTATCACCCAATCTTTACTGTCCTCAAACTATACATATTTGAATTTTTTTTAAGAATAATATTGAGTTTCTTCAATATGAGTAGACAAAATCAAAAATATTAATTGCTTAAAATTCCAAAGAATCAAAAAAACCTGTTAATAAATATTTATAGGGCTACCTATAATATATTGTACAACAAAATTATATAGACAGTAATCAATCTATCAAAGTATCTTCTGCTTTAAAGATTATAAAATAGCAGTTAAATAATGTTTAAAATTAAATACATTCTCTTGATGATTTTTATTACAAGAAGTGTTAGAACATTATTTCATAATTCATATTATGATTTATTTTTATTGGGCTACTCTCACCTTTAAATTGGTACTGGGGGCCAAAATAGGCTCCCAGGCCTTGTCAGAAGGTCGTAAAACTAAAGCGCAAGAAAAACATGAACACGAAACACACAAATAGTGCCCAGAAGCGCCGGACCGGACTCTAGGCGCGTGAATGAGAAAAACAAAGTAAGCTCCCTGATGAAGCGGGATGTTTGCCCCTGGTCCTGCGAAATGTAGGAGGAAATTCTAGGACGCTATTCGTGTTTTCGTGTGTATCTTGTTCGTCTTTTGTCTTCTATGTTTTTGTTTTATGACCTTCTGACAAGGCCCCCAGGATCAAAATAATAAAGGTGAAAGTAGTCCAATAAAAATGAAATCATATTACCTTACCAAAAAAGTATATCTTTCAAAATTAATATTATCAATTGTCAATGATTAAACATTATATTCTATGCACTGTTTACTGTAACAATTGCTATGCTTTTTTCAGAAAAATAAAATGTATCACCTTTTAACCTAACATTAATTGTAACATTATTTTTTCAGAGAAAATAGAAAAAACAAAACGAATCAGGCAGAAGAAGCACAGCAGGACCAACAATAGGAATAGTATTAAAAACTATTACCTATAATGTAAATATTTGTAAATATAATATAAATAAATGTAAATATAACATTATTTCTCAAGGTTTTATTACTATTCCTTATTTTTCATGTATCTTTATAATGTAGAAAGAAAGATAAGACTATATAGGCCCATACATTTTATTAGCATCTTTCAAGTATAAATATAAGTGCAAGATTCAGAAGACTGTTATATTGTTTGTATAACAATAAATAAAAGGTTTAAGACATCATTAAAATGGAAAATTTATATTTATGAGTTGAAATTAAATGTATATTTATCGAGATACATAATGCTTCAGCATATGTGCAATCACTTTTATCACTGTGTAATAATTTTAGTATAGAATTTTTAAGTTTTATACTTGTTTGTGACTATATTTTATTACAGTTAAAATTTGAAGCTTACCTCACCTGATATTAGCTCTACAAAACAAGCTTGTAGCAAGCTCTCTAAATGCATACATCAAGTGTTTTAATGTTGTCAAAAGGTGTACAAGACAAGCTTAGCACAACCTGTAATGAAACAACCCTGAATTAAGGCTTGTGTGAACCCAAGTGACAAGCTTCTCCTTTCCCAAGTAGGCCCTTTTATAACCTTGTCACAAGCTTATGTTGGTGACAGGGCTTTGAAAAGTTTAAACGTTGTCATTGTCAAGCTTGGACCAAGCTTGTTAATCCTTAAATTGCTATCTGGGTATGCTTTTCTCACCTTTTGTTAATTTTTGAATAACAACAACACTATTTAGCAATGTTCCAGGGAAAATGTTTGTTAATTGCTTATTTTTACCATCAAATTTAATACCGTCTAAAGTCACAGTCTGATGTTTTGTAACACAATCGTTCTCATCAATAGCGGGTTTAACACGAACTAGCCTTTTATCATTAAAATCCCAAAAGTTTAGATCCATTTTTGGTACTTGAGAGACGTTTACAACATCTTCGCTTTCTTTACCAGCCAACAAATTACTAATTTGTCGCATTTTGGCATTCCAAATACCTTTCTCCGATTCCAAAAATTCATAATTATTTTGTCTTGTACAAAAGCATCAGCTTTTCTTATTAAAGTTTGCTCTAATGTGGGTACATCGTCTGAACTTTCACTTCGTTTCTTATTAGTAATTTTGCGTTTATTAGCGTTCCAATTATTACTCTTGGATTCTAAAAACTCATATTTAGTATTACCTTGTACAAAAGCATCACCCTTTCTGGTTAACGTCTGGCCCAAAGTCGATACATCATCAATAAACTCCCCACCCTTAACACTACTAATTTTATAATTTAAAGCATTCCATCCACCATCTTAAAAATAGTTTCTTTAAAACTTCTAGCTTCTGGTTTACCATATGGGTTATATACGAGATAAAATTTAACCATCATCTTTTTTAATAAACAATTCCACTTTCCTCTCAATTCTTCTATAATAGAATCTATCTCATTATCCAATCCAGAATTTCCTGCCAATCGGCTTAACCAAAGCAGTCTTAACCTATATACAAGCTCATTAGGATCGTCCCAATAAACATATTCTATTTTATTACCACTTACCTGCCTAAAACCTTCACCAACAGTCTTAAACAGGGGTTTAATTATATTAAGATATTTAGTGTGTTTATTACTTGACATCGCCACACCTGTTTTATAAACCTTTAAATGTGCATTTGTAGCTTCGAAAATCTCTTTATAATTTTGCAAATCAGCCTGACTATAGTTTACGGGTTCTTTTAAAGTTAACAATTCCCACAATCCCTTTGTCCCTTTATATTTTTTTTCTCCAACTGTAACATCATCATTGACAATTTGAACTTCCTGATTCCCAATAAAAAATGTATTTGCTTCTCGCCTAATACCATATGTGGTGTCTGCCATACTACTTCTACTGGTGAGCACTTTTTCGTCTACAAAATTTAGAGGTTGGTCGATATCGAACAATTTTACCAACCGGTTGTTTTATCGATTGGGAAGGCGATAATGACGTCACGACAAGATGAAACGGAACGACCAGAACCACCCAATCATCAACCGATTGTTTGTTTGTTTTATCGAATGAACTTTCAATTACGATTGTTATTGTTTTGTGATGGAAAAGCATAAATGGTGATTCGATTAAAATTCAAGCAGATATAAGTTAAATCAAAAGTTGTGGATACAGTGTTAAATTGGATCTAAAAATGGATGTACGTGAACAAACAACTAGGTTGCAGTTCACGACAAAATTATAGTAACCTAACTTAACCTAACTCCTCAGAGCGCTGTATGGTGGCTGTTAAATGGACCTACGTGAACAAACAACTAGGTTACAGTTTACGACAAAATTATAGTAACCTAACTTAACCTAACTCCGCAGAGTGCTGTATGGTGGCTATTCGTTGTGCAACATAATTACAAATAAAGGGATTAGTATAAGTAAATAAAAGTCAAACCTAAAAAAGTTAACAAAAAAGTGAGATCTAACCCCGAACAAATTAAAATAATCTATAAAAAACATTTCAGATTTCAAAAAGTAAACATCAAAAGTGAGATTTGAACACGGGACCGCACGACCGTGGATCTGACCTCGTATCCACTGGGCTACCGAGGCCTGCCGCCTTAGCCGAAAGTTACAATACATCAGGCAGTGAACAACGATTCATTCGATAAAACAAACAATCGGTTGGTCGGTTGATGATTCGGTGGTTTTGGTCGTTCCGATTCATATTGTCGTGATGTCATTATCGCCTTCCCAATCGATAATACAACCGGTTGGTAAAATTGTTCGATATCGACCAAACATCCTCTAAATTTTGTAGACAAAAAAGTGCTCACCACTTCTACTAAGGTAATTTCCTAAATAGTCTGATGGGAAAAGACCAAAATCTAATTTGTGCGGTGTCATCTGGGTTATTCTTGGTATTCTAGACGGGATCTTTTCTAAAATCATTGGGAGAACTGGCCTTTCCGTGGTTTTGGTGGCTAAATTTTTTAACTCTTGCAAAGACTCTATTAAAGGTTGGAATGATTGGAACCTCTCTTCAGACTCTAGAAATTTACCACGTTTTAATGTTCTATATTTTTCTCTTATTTGTTTTGCAGGGTCTACCAATTCTTGTTGAATATTTGTTTTCATTTTATTTACATTCTATTTATCTCATTTGTCAAAGGATCAAACTCAAATAATTTGTTGTGTATTATTAGGCAATATGCAGATGTGTTTGAAGGGACATTTTCTGCAGTTTCAATTTCTAATTTAATATCTACAACCCCCTCTTCCACCGATTCATTCTGCCTAGAACAGTCTATTAAATTAGAGGATTTTTTTATAAAATCAGCACTGTTAAACATAGGATCGGGGACAGTGTTGTAGTAATTCTCCCTAAACCTTACAAACATCTCATAAGCTTTAGAGGCATCTCCATTTTCTAAGTCGAGATTTAAATCACTATAAGAATAATATTCAGAGTTTAAAAACACTTTGAGATTTTTCAGTGATCAAATTCGTCAGTTATTTTTCGAGCACTACTGTCCCTACCTGTTTGGAAACCAAATATAATATACCTAGGCTTCTCCAAACTCGAAGACGTCTTCACTGACCATGTATGTCTCTTGGTTTCGGGGTATGATGGGATTTTGTGTAGCTCCAAACTTCTAAATGTAATTTGCAAATTTTTATTTTGCAATAACATCTTTTGTAATTGCAGCTTCTCCCCATCAGATGTTATCACATGTGGCTTCACCCACTGGATCGATTTCAGTGTAATTTTAGGAATAGGATCGACCCCAGTTTGAGCATTATCTGTTGTTAATATGCAATTTAAGTCGTTTTTGGATATTTTCAACACCAATTCTTGTTTAACGTTTACTAAAACCTTATTAAAATCCTCTAACACACCCATTAACAGTTCTAATGGGACACACGTACTAAACTTGCCACTTTTATGGAACTCCTTTAAATTTGTGTCAGAATCAAATGCTACATTTGACAATGTAGTTGTTTTATTGTAACAGCACAATATTTTCATAAGACCGGAAATTCCTGGATTTCTTACAATATCTATTTTTTACCAGCAACTTCGTATCTAATTTCGTCAAATAAGAACGCAAATGCATTATTTATAAAATGTCCTTTATCATGATACTCTATTTCTCCTTTAATATACAGATAACTCATACATAGGAGTTTTAGTAAATCTTAATTATTTATACGTATTCGAATTTTATCGGAATTATTTATTGCCAAAGTGTTATGGGGAAAATGGGAGTGATTTGTAATTTTAATCACACTATCGTCGGAGTGGAATTTCCCTGTAACGTATAGAAAATCTTCCGTTTTTATTATAGAACATTTTAACTTCAGCCCAATTGATCGCAGAAACCTGGCATTTTGCACACTCAGTCCGTTCTTGTAAATTATCATATATTTTTTATATGACAAGTATGGTAGTTTCTTCTCCATTAAAGTCAATTGGCCTGTCGATTTTATCTGCAAATGTAATGCTAACAACATCTAAACTTCTCTTATTTACAGGGAAGTATATAATATTTCTTGGGACCTCAATAATTTTGTAGCCGGGAGGAGCTTCTGGGTAAAAACTGTGTATGGTGTGTGATTTGTCACCATTTAAATAAGACCCATTCGCAATATTACATTTTACTCTAATCACATTTACATTATTTATGTTGCTTTTATTTACGGATTTAAACGGAAGACCTGGAGTAGAAAATCCTTTAAATCCCAATAATACAGACCCTAAACACGCTTTGTAAAATCAAACACATGGCCAGAATGTAATGTGGCTTTCGTTACTTTATTATCAGCTATAAGTGCAAAATCTGGGAGTTGCTTTTGAATTTCCTTCGCAAGCTCAAACAATTCGTATGTACCTTCAGTAATTTCAATTACATTTGGAACTTTGTGATCGTAATAATACACATTCTCACCCTCATCTATAATTAATTTTGTGTCTTTAAGTTTATTTAATTTTGGAAATAGCCCTTTGTAAAATATAAGTTTGACTTTTGTATTGATTAATGCTACTTTAGTTTGTATAATAACTTCAACTTTACCATCTAATGCCCGGTTTAATTCGTCAATTGTGACCTCCCCTTTTGTGGTTGTAAATATGTGCATTTTGTAATATGCCAAAGTATTTAGAGGTTTTTTTAAACATTAAATATAGAATTATAACTTTGAAAAATCTACCAGTTCAATTACATAATGACCATTTAATTCTATAGGAGGAAAGAACACCGACTTAAACCTCTGGCTCTGTACCGGTAAATGTTATTGTAAATGAATCCATTTTTATAAACTAAAATTTTTTAGAAATGATAAACATAAAATTCCACAAATTGAACTATTTAAATCTTGTATTTGATCTGTTTTATAGTGAATTTTTGTTGTTACCAAATATTCAATTACTTCTTTTGGAGGTTGTATTCCGAATGGTTTAAAATATATTACAATATCTTTATTTATACGATATTCTGTCCAATGTCTGCCCCTGTCACTGTCTAAATTAATAATTCCGCACTCTTTTACTTTTGGTTTCTGATTTTTTAGCTCGTTTTTAGGTACACTCCTCGAAAGTGGGGCACGTCTCTTGCGGCCTCAGCTGAAAGTTGTCAATTTTTTGATTAAATTTTAATCCCATTCCTATTTGTGCTTTAGCTTTCATCAAATTTGTCACTGCGTAAGCCTCAGCTTTTTTGGCCAGATTGGCATCTTTTCAGTAACTCTAGTCCAAGCCTGGTCCGCTAATCTCATATCTGCCTTGTTCCGGGCGGCTGTATCGGGATTATTCATGTAGAATATGTCGTGCTCTTTACAATAAGAGTCTAGCTTATTTTTTGGAAGTACATTTCTAGCTAAATTTTTACGTATCTTAGTTCCAGGACCACAATAAGAATATGACGGTATGTGGAGGGGGAATGGAAGGGTTTTTATAAGGGTATTTAACAAGCCACGGCCTCTATATGGCTTTCAGAATAATCCCTTACCTTGGACCTTTTTACCCTTTCTCTTTGCCTTTTTTGATTATATAAAAAATGTCATTTATTCAACAAAAGAACAAATTTGAAATAGCACATAAAGAAAATACACCAAAACAGTTGGATCTATTCCTAATAATATTCGCTGTCTTATAATTGAGCCTAGCGGTTCGGGGAAGACCGTTGTAATTTATAACTTAATTGTAAAAAAGGAAGGATTAAAGTTTACAAATTTATATATAATATCCAAATCTTTAGATCAAGAAAAATAAAAAAAAATTTAAATATTTCGTCTGTGTGATGAAGTTAAATTACACACATATTCAGACTGTGAAATGACACCAAATGATGTAGAATCACACTCAATAGTTGTATTTGACAACATAAATAGTCCAAATATCACACAATTTCTTTCAATGGGCAGACACCCAAAATATTAACAGTTTTTACTTGTGTCAGTCTTACAGTAAAGTAAACAAACATTTACGTGACAATGTCAATTTTCTAATATTATTTAAACAAGAAGATTTAAATTTAAATCATGCGTATAACAATCATGTGGGGAATGATATTTCATTTAACCAATTTAGAAATCTCTGCCATCAATGCTGGAATAGGTCTAAATATGGCTTTTTTGTAATAGACAAGGAAAGACCAAAGAATAATAGCAAATACAGATTTATGTTTGACCAATTTTATAGTGACCAAGGGCAAGAGTGTTAATGCCATCCAGAATAAACCTCTTGTCATCATCAAAAGAGAGTACTCTTTTGTTCATCGTTAATGTTTGAAGATGGTGGTTTGTGGATTTAATTCTTGTAACATTATCATAGTAATCTTCCCCGGTTGCAAGACAGTTTAAGTAATGTTGGTGTCTTAAGAGATGTTTAACTGTAGCATTGTCAGCCCCTTTGCCTTTTTAACCTCTAGCTCATTTTGCTTTTATTTTTTGTATAACCATTGTATGAATGAAAGAGTATACTATTGGCCTTAAACCACAATATTCATACATAATTTGACCTTTTAATTCGTCTTTAAACTTGCCCATAAACCAAAATATATTTAGGAATGACCATTTTGAATATCAGTAAAGTAATAATGTATAATTTCCACTATAATTATACGTCAAAATTTAAGAATAAAAAGTTCCTAATGACAGACACAGGCAGTCTTATGTATTCTATAGTAACAGAAGGTTTTTACAAGGAAATACAATGTGACTTGGACTGTTTCGACACCTCTGCATATAGCAAAGATAAGAAATTATCTTTGCTATATGCAGAGCAAAGATAAGAAATTATCTTTGCTATATGCAGAGGTGTCAAAACAGTCCAAGTCACATTGTATTTCCTTGTAAAAATCCTCTGTTACTATAGAATACATAAGACTGCCTGTGTCTGTCATTAGGACCTTTTTATTCTTAAATTTTGACATATAATTATAGTGGAAATCATACATTATTACTTTACTAATATTCAAAATGGTCATTCCTAAATATATTTTGGTTTATCAAACTTTACAATTAATTTATTTGAATGTACAGCAAGCAAATCGCTATCGAACCTTTTGCTACAGTCAAACTTTGGCTTTGTAACGTACTTTGTTAACTTAGACTCATCTACAAGATGTATATCACGAAACTTACATTGGTTCATAATTGTTCGACCAAAGAGACTGTTATTTAACAGTTTGTAAAAGTCTTTTTCAAAATAGTTTTTAGCTTTTTTCGCTTTTCAATATTAAAATTAATATAGGGTGCAAGCCATTTCGATTGTCTAAATTTTAAAATACGGTGGTATTTTGTAACTACCAAACCCAGTTCTTAGTATTTTGTTAGTGCTTTATAATGTAAAATATATTTAGTTTTGTCATTTAAATTTGATATTAATTTCCCGTTCATTTTTCTGATGCTAGTGGGTCATTATGCAAATCATGTAAACGTTTATCATATTTTAAATCAACTTCCAAAATAAATCCAAAGTTTTCATTTTATTGCATATATAATTTTTCTCATTCGTCCATCGACATCCGTCCACGGGCAACGACTCACACATTGCTGTAGAGTATAGCGAGTTACAGTCTCAGTATACAAGATAGGTGCTTTCTTGATTTGGGTCACAATATTCGCCCTTGTATTTATTATTGGCTTTAGCATAACGCGTGGAAATCATGCTTACACCACCTCTAATGGTGGTGTAAGCACCTCTAATTTGTTCTATAAACAAATGCATGCAAATGTCACGAAATAATTAATTGTAATTTTATGCCGGTCGTTCTAAGACATGCCTCCCATGTTAGTCCAGGGAGTGAGTACATATGGACAGGGATAAGTTTATAATCCTTTAAACATAAGTCCCTAAATGTCTCAAACACATCAGCCAATAGCAACACATCTGTTTTAAGGTACAAATCGTGATATTCTTTTAAATTATTTATATTAAAATGATTCCATATGGTTTAAGCATGCTCATATTGTGCAGGAGATATACATTCTTTAGTTAGACTACTGTAAAATGCCTCTATAGGTGGGAGAGGCTCCAAAAACTTCTCTGGTCCTGTCATGTATTCATACGGAAATTCGCCCTTACATTGTAGTAGTGGATTGTCTATAAAACTAAATGTATTTAAATTGGAAGCTAATTTGTTTAATGGAAGGGATAGAAAATTGTAGGAATCTAAAAATACTAAATCATCAACAGAGAATGAAATATACTTTTCTATATCTTTGGCTATGCAATTCAATTTTCCTAAATGTTGTATAATTAAATGATAATCATAGTTTTTAAGATTGTGGAAGAATATTGGAATATTCTTAGTTACTTTATAGTTTAAATTACATCCATTATGGGCGGCACCTCTAAACTTAACTGTTAAGTGACAGTGGTCACAGACTTTATCACACAACAACGGCTGGCGGCATATATGGCAGCGTGTAGAATTTTGGAATAACGCCTCTTGCTCTGGAGTCATTACAAGGGGAATATATACTCCCATCTGACTTTAAATAAAGTCATAATTTTTAAATAACTTTTTAAAAAACACGTCCATTACATTTTCACCACTGTATAACTCTTCGGAAATTATTTTAGAATATCTCAATACAACATATGCGAAGCCAGAGTGTGGTTGCCAGAGTTTATAAAGCATTAAAAATCTGCATAATCATAAAAGGAGCTTTAAGTTGATATTTGTAGTTTGTAAATGGTAATGTATCTTTTTTAGACATTTGTACTTTTTGAGCATCGAAGTTTTTTCAATATGTTATGTAACGTTCCAATATATCTTTAGTGTAAAAATGTTTTACACAGAACTTACAATAATATTTCTTATTATATTCTTTTGTAGACCTTAGCATTAACTTACCAAAATTACGAATTAAACAGTAATGTGATTTGCAAACTTGTAAAAGCAACAGATTTACAGGAGTATTACTATTTAGTTTAGTTATTCTCAATGGATATATTAATTCTCCTTTAATCCCATATACATTAACACTTATATTATTTTGTTTTTCAAATTTATCAATGTCAGATATTTTTACGGGATATTTTATATTTGTCATATTTAACTGACCTACGTGGGGTTCGTAGTAAAATACTCGATTTGCATGTTTATTTATACAATTCCTTGGATGAAGGGCCTCCAAAATACGCCACAAAAAGCATTTATTATCGCTATTTTTAATATTTAAAACAGCGTGTTTTGATTTTATTTTTTCTGGCGTGGGGATGTATGACTTGGGATTTAGAGGCTTATACTTGTAAACATGCAGTTGCCACTATTTAGTATGGTCATATATCCATCCACTACCTTCTGATTGAAATTTGTGTAAAGATGTATCGATTTTTAAAAGTGAATTTTCAATTTGTGTCTTTAATTGTGCTTTCTCAATTGATAAATTAGTTAGACTTCGAAAGTTAGCGATAGTTTCTTTATCAATTATCAATTCACCATTCTTATTAATTGTGTGTTTGTTAAATTTCACTCTCCTAATAAGAATCCATTTGATTGGTAAGGAACATGATTGAAGGGCGCTTAATATATCAACAGATTCACCCTGAAACTTAAACACATTATTGGGTCGTTTGTCACATCGTAGGTGGTGGCGTGGTTTGTTCCGAGTGATGACTCTCTTACAAACATTACAAGTATTTTGGTTCTCTAGCATATGCATTTTAAAATTATTGCATATTAAAATTATTGCATTTTTAAGATATTTTTAAATATTTGATGACATATTTTACAAATTTTAGGAATAACTTTGTGGATAGTTTGATAGTGGCGTAATAAATTACTTCTGTTAGAGCAGGGCACAGGAGCAGACTGCACAGGTCAACATTCTTTGTTGGAATGAGGGTGGTGATTTTAGGACTTCTATACTGTATATAACCTTGGTTGAAAATTTTGAAATTTTATCTTTTTTAAATAATAACAAAATATTTTTTGCTCTAAAATAAGAAATTTTTGCAGTTTAATTACTGCAAATATTTTAACAATTTTGTTTTTTAAAGTTCCAATTTGGCCATAACATTTTATTTTTTTTACATAAACATTTTAGGTATTAATACGCATACAAAATATATATAAGGGTAGCAAAAGTGTCGAAAGTGGCTTTAAAGCATATTTTGTTTTATTTTTTAAATTTAATTTGGGAAATGTATGTGATGTGTACACACTTGCCTAGAAAAATAACATCAATTTAAAACAAATCCATAAACACCAAAGTTAGTTTTTTGACAATTAATTTTAAAAGATATAGGGGACGGATGAGGATGGGGAAAATGTATTTAATATAGGCAAGGGTCGGATACTAGTATAGGCCAAAAAGGAAATTTGTGTAGGGTAGGATCGGGTGTCGGCACAAAAACTGATCCCCATAAGAATAACATGGGAAAAAAGTGCCGAATGTGGCTTTTCTTTCTGGGTTTGCCACTACTTACATTACATTGATGGTGGTGTAATAAGGACATGTTGGGATTTATTATTGTTGATTATGATACTTTTGACTATGTAACATGTAATTTAAGCAATATTGAAAACATTTTGCCTGATTTTGAAAATGTAATTTTTTAATATGGGGGCGGGCGTTTTGGGAAAAATTTATTTAATATGGGCATGGGTCGGATATTAGTACCCTAGGGTATCGGGTACTATAGGGTGGGATCGGGTGTCGGTGCAAAAACTGATCCCCATAAGAATAACATGGGAAAAGTGCCGAAAGTGGCTTCTCTTTCTGGGGTTGCCACTACTCATATTGCACATAAACTCATCAGAACAGTATTGAATATTCCCAATTATTATACACTTAATTTAAATTGAAAGTGTGACGCGTTTCCCTAGACAATACATCCCTAGACAAGGCTCCCATCAATGTTATCCTGTTACACATCGCCAGACCCCCCCTTCCACCACTGGAGCGTGATGTAATATGCGCAAGACCTCCAAGGTTCGTAGAGAACATTTTTGATTCCGTAAGAGCAATGTTTGCACTCAGCGCCAGATTTCGGAGATGTGGGTCCCAAGGCTCAACCAATGTTGTGTTTAGGGCCCTTTTTGTACCTATGTAGCCTTAAATCCGGCCCTGTCAAAAGCTTTTGATACTGTTCAGCACAACATACTTGCCAGTAAACTCTCCTTTTATGGTTTTGACTCAGACTCTGTTAATCTTATAACTGTTATCTTACAGATCGAAGTAACCTTTTTTTATAAAGATGGACAATTTTCTAAGGGTAGTTAGTTAGATATGGGGTGCCTCAAGGCTCCATACTTGGACCCATACTTTTTAGTATATATATATAAATGACTTAATCTGTAACGTGGATAGTTTGCAAAATGACGGTTTTCTTTTCGCGGATGACTTTGGTTTAAAAATAAGCAGTGATACCTCAACTGAAGTCGAAAATTGTCTCATCGCTAGTTCTTTACTCTTGAATGATTGGTGTGCTAGTAACAATTTTGTCATTGAATCTAGATCAAATATGTGATATAGTTTTTAGCTACAATAGAAGTCATATAAATGAAAATGATATTAAACCATTAAAATTTTTAGGTATAGTATTAGATTCTAATCTTAGTTGGCATACACATGTAGATTATGTTAGTAAAAACTAGACAAAGGATTATTTATGCTTGAACGGTTAAAATATTTGGTTGATTCCTGTATTGTTACAAGTATATTATTCTCAAATTCAAAGTTACCTGCGCTATTGAATTCTATTGTGGGGCTTTAGTTCATGAACTCTTAAGCTTTTTATACTTCAGAAGAAGGCAATTAGAATTATATGTAATGTCGAAAATCAAACTCATTGTAAACCATTGTTTTCTATGCTAGGAATATTTACTTTATCTTCTTTATTCTTCAGTTTAAACTATGTCCATTGTATTGTTGAACAGTTTACATTAAATAGCCATATACATCAGTATAGCACACGGAATAGAAATAACCTTGAGAGTTCAAAAACTGAGCTATAGTAGTTCTCAAAAGAATTTTTTGTATACATCAACTAAACTTTATAATTCAGTTCCTGAAAAATTTAAATATTTTAGCCTTTAAGAACAGGATTAAATTTATACTATTAACTGAATGTTTGTACATTGTAAATGATTTTTTTGTAATTGATTGGAAAAAATATTTGTGAATTCTGAAATTTTACATCTAACTGAGGTGGCAGCCTAACTTTTTCTTCTTGTGCCAACTGTTGGTTATTGTACCTATGTATACTAGTATTGTACCTTAACCTGTGCCTTCTTAATGTTTATGTATAATTTTAATTATTTTTTTATATCTGCATATATTTGTTTATGTTTTTTGTATCTGTAATATGTATAGTTCCTTTTAGCGAATTTCCCCTATAGGGAAGAAGCTATTACCGTAGTCGGCATGGTAAGACCTAGGCCCGGGACCATGATAACTTTTCGTTTTGAGGTCCCCAGACCCAAAAAATACCATTCGTTCGAAACTGTATATATATATATATATATATATATATATATATATATATATATATATATATGTGTCCGTGAGCACGATAACTCTCGTAAAAATTATCCGATTTTGATGAAATTTGGTATAAACGTGTAAAGCAACATTTATGACTTTAAGTTCGAAAACCAGCTAGATCGCTCTATCCGAAGGGGTATTTTGGGGGGGTTTTGTACCCCAAAAATGGGTTTTTTGAATTTTTTACATATAATTTTGGAAATAGTCAGATTTTATTTTTCCCCATTGGATTCAGCTTAAAAAAAACACAATTTGGTATTTTGATCATTTCTCTACGTCAATTGGTTACCGAGATATTGAAAGTGCTAAACACAGTACGTTGTCTAATGTTATTCTTATGGAGGAAAATAAAAATTTTATATCTCGCTTATTTATGAACATATACTGACGAAACTTGGTATACGGCTTTATCTGGTTGTGGACCATTGATATTTCCTCAAAAAAACAATTTTTTGACAAAGGCTCCCATAGCAGCAAACCTGCGTACTCAGCCCCATGTTATCCTTATGGAGAATAAGTAACGTGTTATCTCCCTTAATTATGAAAATAAATTAATGAAATTTGGTAAGTGACTTCACCTAGTTGAGTTATATTGATATAAGCATAAAACCCCATTTTTTGTGTTCCTTGCTTCAGCAAACCTGCATACTCAGCCGCCATGTTATTCTTATGGAGAATAATTAAAATGTCATAAATTGTTTATTTATGAATGTATATTGATGAAACTTGGTATGTAGCTTTATGTGGCATTAAGATAAATATATATGCATTGGAAATTCGCTAAGTATGCAGGTTTGCTGCTACGGGGGTATTTTACTTATTCTGACGATGCCGATGCATTCTTGAATGTTTATATGACAAATAAAGTTCTTTATCCTTGATTCCTGTTTGCACTCGCTAATAAGGTATTATACAATACTTCAATACAGGAATCACTAATTTCTCATAAACAACCAGAAATAAATAAGTCAACCTTTAAAAACGTGCCATTATACTGCCTGTCTATTAATTGTGTTTACTGATTCTGTATACATAACCAATTATATTGCCACTATATGTATTACGACACATATTGTAATCTTCAGTTAACCTTGATTTCCTTGATAACAAACAAAATAAACAATAACAACAACCGAATAACCTCAAAGTGGATAAGTGTATTGTTGAAGAAAGATACTTACTAGTTAACATCTTCTGTTTCATTACTAAAACGTTTTGGATTAGTGTTACAGTACTTTCTTGACTTTAGAAACTGCTGTTACTGACTTATTATTTTTAACATGGCTGGGGAAGTAGTTGTGGATGCTCTTCCTTACATTGATCAAGGTTATGATGAACCAGGTGTCCGAGAAGCAGTGAGTATACTATACTAGCCTATATTATTTTTGATCCATTGTTTGTAGCTCTATAAGGATATAAATAGGAAAATAAATATCACTAGGGTCTTCGTTGAAGGATATCTGTAATACCAGTCAAATTTCCTCCTCCCCTTTTAATTTTTGCCTATATAAGTTATCCTAGGGACCTAACCCTATTTTTTCCTAGTAAGCCTTGTTCGGGTACAGTTTCACAAGCGGCCACTCCTAGGGTTAACCTAAATAACACAAACCCCCAAACATTCGAGTCCTTATGGCGTGTGTTGAAACGGTCTCTGAAAACTGGGATTAAGAGCGATGATGTCAGTTATAAATATATTTAACTGTAACTTTTAACAAGTAACAAACAAACAACAACTAAACTTAAAAAATACAACAAATAATAAATAAACGTTTAAACGAGTTCGCACGCAGCACGCTGACGTGAGGGAAGTGAATTTCCAAATAAAAACTTTTAAAACTCAAAATCAGTGTAAAAACATCCATTTGTCCAATTTTTATTGAAATCTGAAAACACTGATTTTTTTTGCTGTTCTGATACTCCTGGTTTCATTTACTTGCAAAGCTGGGAATACAATTTTGCGCATTATAAGGTTAGGAAAAGGTCCAGACAGGCTTGAAAATAGGCGTGAGGTTGCTGAGGATAATAAAAGTACTCTAACCAAGGAATAACAGGTTTTTCTAGTGTAAAACCGCCATAAGACAACGTACTGTGTTTAGCCGATACACATTTTCTTTAATAACTCGGTAAATATTTATGCTAGAATGACGAGAGAGGGCTTAAAACTTTCGCCTCTTTAATTTCCATCTTTTTACTTGAATTAATTTTACATCTGGGGCTATTATGACCCATTTTGGGCCCAAAAACTCGAAATTTGAAAGATTAATTCCCAAAAAATGGGTTTAGAGTTTTCCGATTGTTTTGCCGAACGAACTTGTCCAACAGATTATAGAAAGGAACGTCCCTACCAAATTTGAAGTAAATCGGACAAAAAATGCGACCGCTACAGTGCATACACACATATATATATATATATATATATATATGTCTATATATATATATATAAAATTTTGAATGACCCCCCAAAACGTGTTCAGGGGGTCACGTTAGGAACTTCTATGGTGGTCCCGGGCTTAAGTTTCACCGTGCGGGTCATGCTAATAGTTCACTTTCCAAAGGAAATTCACTAACAAGAGCTAAAACTTATCTTTACCAGGGTTCCGGTCATTCAATTCGTGAAAGAAAATTTGTTATTTGTTAAATGTTTCATTAAAATATATTTGTAACTAGGCCTAGCATTGCATAAAATTATTGACGACTGTTGATTTTAGATTATAACATTAATATAAATATCGAGTGAATAATTTTCAATATTTATTCTGTTAAAATGTGATTCAAAATATCGAGTGTGTTCTGATTCTATATATACCGGTATTGAATGTTTATGATTGATATATCGCATCCGATTAATCGTTGGCCGCTTATGAAACTGTGCACCCTTGGTCTAGTCTATCAGTATTTGTTGCACCTGGCAACCAAGAGTGTCATTACGGGAATCCATAAACACAAGTTTTTAATTTGGCACATCTACACTCTCCTGTTAGAATCGTGGCTGTAAAAACTGCTGTGCTTGGCAGCATGGAAACAGAACCACATTGTGTCTAGTGAGATCATATTACTGTTTTGTAAAGTAAGGAATAATTGCAACTACTGATGGCCTAGATAAAATTATTAAACTGTTGATGATGAATATATAGCCTAAGGCCTATTTACAATTTTATAAAAGTTTATCTAGTGAAACATTGAACATTATCCAGGCCTATATATCGTTAAACATTAAGTAAGTTAAGGCCTATATATCTAAACTAGTTAATACGTCATTGGACATTCAATTTTAATTTAATAATTGGTAAAATAACAGGCAAATTTTATTTATTTATTTATCTGCAAATGCTTGGTAAAATAACAGGCAAATTTTATTTATTTATTTAGCTGCAAATGCTAAACCAAAAATAACAGATAGTGTGGTTCCTACTTTTCCTTTAGCTCAACCACACCCTAGTTACAGCGAATTGCTGCGGTTTGGTTAAGCTGGTCTAGGTTAGTATTTCTAAAGAACACCCTTCTAGAGTATAAATTACAGTCGCTCTCCCCGTCCGTCTGTTCTCATCCGATTTTGATAAAACTGTATGGTCATACAGTTTAACCCTAGGAAGGTTTCTAGCCACAAATCAAAGTCCTAGGACTTTAGGGCTTCGCCCCACTGGACTTCAAAGTTACCACATGCTATTCCTATAGAGGAAAGATTTTTATGATTTTCATATTATGACTAAGCTACCGTAATTAAAAATGTATTATAAACTGCTGTCTATTTCACTATCTAGCGAGCTGTAAAGTAAATGTAAATCTCTTAGGTACTTTGGTTAGTATTTAAAAAAATTAATTATCATTAAATTAAAAATTACTAGGGGCTTGAAGGGGCGATAGCCCCTAAAAAACCAAAATACATAAATTTTTTATCAACCTTCATTGGTCAATTATAAATAAGCACTGATTTTCTAGCATTATAATATAATATTATTATACTGTCTTATGTTTTTAATAAAATGTCCATTCCTAAACAACTATACATTGCTGTAGTTTAAAAGTAAACAAACTGAATAAGTACAGCTGGTATCAATATCAAAGGCTAATTTAACTCTGTGGCACAGCTGTTTTAATTTCAAAAGATGTAAACAAATTAAACCCCATGTTGTTTTAATGGGAAAAGTTTTATTCTGTTGCGAATTTATGGTAAAAAAATAAGAAAAATGAATAGTTTTCCCTCAAAATTCACGTCAAGACCTTTAAAATGATACCCCTCCCATCCTTCTACGGCCATCCAGTCACTCACAATTTCTTTACAAAAATTTGACTTACGGAATTATATATAGAGATTTTAAACTAAACGCCATTGCAAACAAATCAAACATTGAAAGAATCTCTATAGGTACGGTATAGTTAAATTAATGTTTTTTTCTTTGTACTTTATGCGTTCCTATACTATAGGCTACTTCTGGTTTTGATGAAGCTTTGGCAAGCAATTCAGGTTAACCTTAGGAAGGATTCCAACCATTAATCAAAGACTTCAACCTTCGGAATCCGCTCCACTGGACTATAATGGCAATATTATAGGCATTAGGGTTCCTTTTGAGCCGGGATTTGGTAGGAATGTAACTAATACATCTATCAGGGGAAAACATAAGCCTGTTACCGAATTGCAAATGTTTTAGGGCTCTACCCTTCTGACCTTCAAAATACTTATTTCAACCATCTTACACCAATTACTGGACTTATGGAGCTGAAATTCAGTAGAATGAGCCGATAGCTCAAAGCAGACATAGGCAGTATTATCCTTAACAGCTTCACCCCACTGGCCTTTAATATTATAACCATATCAATCATTAGGCACCAATGATTACCTATGGAGCTAAAATTTGTCATGGAAATAGATAAAATACCAGAATCTAAATTGGCATTCCCCAATCCAAAGATGCCTTGGGGCTGCACCCCTTTGGCATTTATAGAGATATCTTTACCATCTCACACCTACTACAGGACTTATGGAGCTGAAAATCTGTAGGAAGATATAGCTAAAACACTCAAAGCAGAATAGGCGTACTCCTGATAAAAATATTCTTTAGGGCTCCACCTCGCGGACCTCTATTATTCCCATGTAATCACACTCAAACTATTAAACCGAAACGATAAAGCTATAAGCTATACACCAGGATCGGACATGGTCCTACTCCCGTTCCAAAAATCCCCGCCCCATTGACTTTTTCATTAAACTTGCTAACGCACAGCTACTACTGAACTGATGGATTTGAAGTTCGGGAGGAAGATAGCTAATACACTCAAAGCAGACATAGACCTCCTTATCAAAATATTATAACTTGCACCCGTGCGAAGCCAGGCTGGGTCGCTAGTTTACATATAAAAATAATTTGTCTTGATGCGATAACACCCTGACCCCTTTAACATTTGTCTGGTCACTCTCTGTCCAGAGCGTCGCAGCGTCATGTACATACTTGATTGTTATTGTCTCATTTGATTGTTTACTGTGTACTGAGTTATACTGAGTAGTGAAACTGGTGGCCAATTTCTAGTTTAAGTGCCAAATAGAATTGCAAAAACCCTAATGGAAAAATGTAACGACATATAGAACCAGGAAGTACTATTATTAGTTCTCGTTGACATCGTTGCATTATGGATGTCACTAAAAGCTTCTGAAACCTCTTAAAAACTTGCAAGTCGTGTTATAGATAAATAAATATCTCTACTGTATTCAGAATAATTGGTTTAATTACTTTCATGTCAGTACATTTACTATAGGTTGTGGTCGAGCTAAAGGAAAAGTTCTCATAGCGCTTATCGTGTGATTTTAAAGCATAGGTATAATTTGAGGGGGGGTTGCCCCCCCCTCCCAATAGGTAAATTGTTTTAATAAACCATTAAAAAAGGCTATAGCCTACCACATCCAGGATTTCAGCTGATTTTCTAATTAGAAATTAAGTAAAATTGTGTTTCTCAATATATTTTTAAATAAGTTTTATTGATAAAACCTTTTAGCGAATTTCCCCTATAGGGAAGAAGCTATTACCGTAGGTGGCATGGTAAGACCTAGGCCCGGGATCATGATAACTTTTCGTTTTGAGGTCCCCAGATGCCAAAAACATCATTCGTTCAAATTCATATACTGTATATATATATATATATATATATATATATATATAGGTAGGCCTATGTATATGTGTCCGTAGGCACGATAACTTTATTAAAAATGGTCCGATCTTGATGAAATGTGGTATAAACGTGTAAGGCAGCATATATTTTCATGAGTTCGCGAACCAGACAGGTCGCTCTACTTTAAGGGGGCTTTGTACCCCAAAAATGGGTTTTTTGAACTTGTTATATGTAATTATTTTTAAACCCAAATTTTGGTTTACACCATTAAATTCAGCTTAAAAAAAACAAACAATATGGTATTTTGATCATTGCTCTACGTCAATTGGTTACCGAGATTTTGAGAGTGCTAAAAACAGTACGTTATCTAATGTTGATCTTATGAAGAATAAGTAAAATTGTATATCTTGCTTATTAATGAACATATATTAATGAAACTTGGTATGTGGCTTTATGTGTGTGTTGGTATGTGGTTGTGTTTTAATGCTATTTGCATACAAAACTCATTTTTTGTGGTCCTCATGGCAGCAAACCTGCGTACTCAGCAGCTATGTTATTCTTATACGGAGAATAATAAACATGTGATAACTTGCTTGTTTATGAACATAAATTTATAAAACTTGGTATGTTGCTTCATCTGGAGGTGATGTATTGGTATTTGCATAAAAACCAGATTTTGTAGTTCTTGAGGGAGCAAACCTGCATACTCAGTCCTAATGTTTTTCTTATGGGGAATAAATAAAATATCATTTCTCGCATATTTAGGAATATGTTTTGATAAAAGTTGGTAAGTGGCTTCATGACTTAGTGAAATACCATTTGAAATTCGCTGAGGATGCAGGTTTGCTACAACGGGGGTATTTAGGTAGTATACTGGGTGGTAGGTTGACATTCAACCAACCTGATACATTGAAAAACCAACAATATTCTTAATAAAATTGGCAACTGCTGCCTAAAATCTAGTGTTATAGTAGGCCTATTTGTTAATAGTTTTTGACTGACACACATTTCACCTTTGGAATTCTTTAGTTAAGCGTTTTTTCCATAATTTAATGCTTGTATTTAATGTAAAATTGCTTCAGATTATATTTCTGAATATTTAAAACATTTTCAGTAAACACATATTAAAAGGATTATAATGTTTCATTCCAATGTGCCATAATCATCAATAAATAGCACCTGATGATTGTTTCTCTATTATTAGCTTATGCTGGTGCCTTACTCGGCCAGATTGTTTGGAAATATAAGATATTGTAAACATAAATAAAGTGTATGATTATTTAATAATTTTTTTAAAATTGTAATAAAAACTAAGTACCAGTTCTACATGAATTTCGTCCAACTGTTTTCAGGGCTCAAACACATCCCTGGCTAAGGGGCTTGCACTAAGGAATTTTTAGGCCTGTAGCCATTTTAGACTTAAGTACAGTATCTTTAAGCAGGTTTAGTAGTTTGATTTTAATATAAGAAAAGCGCTAAAAGGTTATTTTAAAATTAATTAACTGTCTGTTTTAGGCTCTTGCCATGGTTGAAGAAGAGACGAGGCGTTATCGGCCAACAAAGAATTATCTAGAGCACTTGCCACCTCTTAATCTTAATGCTTTTGAGGTATGTTATTAATTTTTGTTGTATAAATGTTAGCCAGAGTATGCTACATTCCATTTATGTGGCAACTTTGGGACCTATCAATACCTAAAGTTACCCATCCCTGCTCAGGCCTCTCCGACCCCAGCACCAGTTCCTAAAAAACCTCATTATGAGCAGATCATATAACTCCATGTTTCTTGAATTTGTGTAAGTCTACTTAAGTACAGGTACACAAATTCTACCCAAAAAATATTTTTGCTATAAATTCTTGTAAAAGGGAGAGAATCATTGGTAGAGTTGCCTTGCTTGACACTTAACAGCATAAACAATTGTCTTTCCCTACAAATTATAGGGTCTGTTGCATTTTGAAATAAATTTAACTAAAAAAGACGAGGCCTAGTGGTTTTATTTTAATTTGAGTCACGATTTATATAGGCTATGAGAAGTAAAATTTTTTTATTACCAGACAGAACTATTACGAAATGAGTTTGAACGAATGCAGCAGCGGTTGCCAATGGATACACTGAGCATGAAGCGCTATGAGCTGCCACCGCCACCTGCTGGCAAGATGACTGACATCGCAGCGTGGAATGAGTGTGTCGAGAACTCTATGGCACAGTTGGAACACCAGGCCACAAGGTAGCAATAATATACCTAATTAACTCTTTGAGTGCTAAGCTTCTGAAAGGAGTAATTGAATTTGTGATATTTTGTTAATTTTTACTTTCTCCCCTTATAAGTTACATAGTATATGGAGAAAGTATTGTTTTCGTCAAAATTTTCAAATTTGAGTTGTTAGTGGAAATATTCGTTTTGGTGCTCCCTGAATCCAAAAAAGTGATTTTTACGTGATGTCTGTGTGTCTGTCTGCCTGTCTGTCTGTATGGATGTGTACAGAGCTAGAGCCCTAACCAATGGTCCGATTTTTATGAAATTTGGTATGTAGGTACTAATCCACAATATCTCCAGGCATTTTTTTAATTTTTGTATTTAAGGGTAATTTTCCTCCCAAAACCGCCAAAAAACAAAAAAATCAAGATTTCTCAAAAACGGCTCTAACGATTTTTATTAAACTTTAGACGTTTGTATAAGTTTAGTTTTCCAACAAAATGACACCACCTGCAATTCTGTAAAAATTCGGGTTCAGAAATTACAAGACTTAAAATATCAAAAATTCAGTTTTTTGGATTTTTTATGAAAAAACAAATACAAAAAATATCACTATTTACCATTAAAAAGAGATAGAAAAACTAAATAACTTAGTATCTTGAATTACTATTCTACGATTGCTGGTTGCGGAGAAAATTTAGATTTTCATTTTGCGGTAAACGCAGTACGTTGTCCAATGTTATCCTTATGGAGAATACAAAAATTACTATTTCTCTCTTATTTACTGATCACTATCGTTCAAACTTGATATGCTTGTCAAGTTAGCATCGACCAACAGAGGATATTCGAAATATTTCACCCCTTAATAACCCGGGGGGAGGGGGAATAGGGGGCATTTCCTTTCTTAAAACCACGTGTGCAGCAATGGATTTTGTAGTGCCTCCAAAACAGGGATTTGGTTGGATGTTTTTGAAAACAACTTGTTTACAAGATTTTCTGTACATTCGACCGTGTTTTGTATTTTATATTTAGTAAATAAAAAGTAATTTATTCATTAAAGTTGGGCCAAAAGGGAGAAAGTATATGTCAGTTTCCTGATACCGTTTATTTTTATTTCTTGAACGCCTGAACAGTTAAAATTAATAAAAATGATGAGCTTCCGCTGGGCACACACAGTAAAGGATAGGTAAAGAGTAGCAAAAAACCCGAGCCGTCCACCATTTGCTTAAGGTCCGCCCTCCCCTTCAGTTCTGCCACAGACAGGTGAACTCTCTATGAGTTGCACATAAAAACCACCGACTGTAACGGGATTCAAACTCTCAATCCAAGTGTTACCCCCGGCCGGGAAGGTAACTTCTTAGACCGCACAGCTACTGATCAGACTAGCAGCTGTAGCGGACCAAGCGGTATTAGAGCCTAGGCACTGGACGAGGTAGTTCAGTTTGTGTCTACCAGGTTTCACCACATGTCAGACTCAGACTGCAGACTGAGCGCCTAACGGTACAATCGCTTATGAAGCCTTAACAGTGTTTATTGATAAGAGATCCATAAGACAATATATCGGTCCATAACACTGAAAGGGTAAAATAGGCGTATTTTGTTCTTCACAATTTTACAAAAAAAATTACTTTCTTAAAGATAAAACAACTTATTCTTCTCTTAAGTCTTTTAGGGCGGGTTTCGGAGCTTGGGTTTAACACTAGTCTCAGTCTAAAAACCGGTTTAGCGAATTTCCCCTATAGGGAAGAAGCTATTACCGTAGGTCTCATGGTAAGACTTAAGCCCGAGATCATGATAACTCTTTGTTTTGAGGTCCCTAGATGCCAAAAACACTATTCGTTCAAATTTATATATATATATATATATATGTATATACAGGGTGAGTCAGACCACCCGTCCAGCACGTGTAACGGGAGAATGGTTTGGTCTAAAGTCATCAAACAAAATTCTTCCCCACTGAAACGCTAATAACCTATCTATTAAAAATATTTTCATCAAAATCTATGTACAGATTGTTCCAAAACTGAAGTTCCACGGGTTCGAATCTTAAGAGTTTTCTTATGTAAACATATGGAATATCATACATCATTTTGAAGTTCTCGTTAAACTAAACATTTTGGCGAAAACAGAATTCACTTATCTTTATCCGTTTCAAAATGGCGGCCATTTTTGTGTAAAATATTGACATTTACGGAATACCCTGTATTTTCTAAACTAGTACTTGTATCTTTTTTCCGACTTAAATTTCTTACTCATGATAACCTCGGCTTTACTCTGGTGTGCTACATAACAGTTTTTCTTTTGAGAAAATCTATACTTCAATAAAATATTTCTTTTGAAAATGCCTATAGGCCCAAAATTCAAAAAAGTCAAATGGTAGCGTATGTCAAAAAGCATTCCATTGTAAAGATCTTGTAAATCCTAGCAACTTTCTAATTTACACTAACCTTGTATCTCTTTTCGTTTTTCTGCAACCAGCAAAGACATTAATTTCCCATATGAAATATATTTTAAATTGCATAACACTTGCATGTATTTTGTAGCCACATTCGTGTTATGAGTTACGTATGTACAATTAACATGCATTTCATATGTCTCCGTGAATGCGATAACTCGAGTAAAAACCATCCGATTTCGATGAAATTAGGCTCAAATGTGTAAAGTGACATTCATGACTTTAAGTTCGAAAACCAGAATTATCAGACCATGGGAAGGGGGTTTCAACATTTTCCAGAATTCTGTTTTTTTTCATTTTTCACCCTAAAATGTTTAAAACACTAAATTTGTGTATAGAGCTTAAAAAAAACAACAAATACTATAGTATGTTGAATCATTAACTAGGTTAAGTGGTTCCGGAGAAAATCTAAAAAAAGTGTTCATAAAATTTCCCACGTTAACCTTATGAAAACATATTTTCAGCATTTCCTCAGTTAATTTTATTAAAAACTTCACATTTGTTTTTACTAATAAGTTCAGCTTTACAAAACAATCTTTGTGGTGTTTAAATTGTGATTCTACATCCAACCTTTGCAGATATATTTAAAGTGCTAAACACAGTACGTTGTCCAATGTTATCCTAATGGAGAATAAATCAAATTTGATATCTCGAGTATTTATGAATGTATATTGATGAAACTTGGTTAGTAGTGGCTTCACGTAATCCTAGAATATTGATATTTGCATAAAAATTGATTTTTTATTGAATATCCCCGTAGCAGCAAACCTGCATACTCAGTCATAATGTTATTCTTATGGAGAATAAGTAAATTTTTAGATCTCCCTTAATTAAGAACAAAAAATGATTAAAACTTGGTAAGTAGCTTCACCTGGTTGAGTTATATTGATAATTGCTTAAAAAACCTTTCTTCCTGGTATATTGATATTTGCACAAAAAATTCATTTTTTCTTGAATATCCCCGTACCAGCAAACCTGCATACTCAGCCATAATGTTATTCTTATAGAGAATAAGTAAAGTGTTATATCTCCCTTAATTATGAACATAAATTATTAAAACTTGGTAAGTAGCTTCACCTGGTTGAGTTATATTGATAATTGCTTAAAAAACCTTTCTTCCTGGTATCATTGACTATAAATACTGAAGGAGACATCCCATCCATATGGTCCAGCTGTCCCACGTTTAGTGTATGCTAGAATATAAAACTGAAGTAGTTTGATTAGGTCACCGACAGATTGTGCTGCTGTCAACTATTTATTTTAGTTATTTACGTTAACTTTTAAAATATTTTCACCCCAGAAAGCAAGTAATAATCAACTTATGTTTGCTTCCTGCCACACCAACTGTTGTATTATCCCCTCCTTGAGAGGATAAGTAATAGTTGACAGCAGTACACTCTGTTGGTGATTGGTGTAAACTACGACCTCTTTCAATCCTGGCATACCAAAAACTAGGGACACATTTTATAATGGCAATGAGAAGTCTACTTCAGTATTTATAGTCAATGCTGGTATATTGATATTTGCACAACAAATTCATTTTTCTTGAATATCCCCGTAGCAGCAAACCTGCATACTCAGCCATAATGTTATTTTTATAGAGAATAAGTAAAGTGTTATATCTCCCTTAATTATGAACATAAATTATTAAAACTTGGTAAGTAGCTTCACCTGGTTGAGTTATATTGATAATTGCTTAAAAACACATTTCTTATCTTTCTTGTTGCAGCAAACCTGCGTACTCAGCCCTAATATTATTCTTATACAGAATAAATAGAATGCTAAATATCACTTATTTATTTATGTATTTTTATGAAACTTGGCTTTATCTGGCAGTGAGAAACATGCATGCATTGGAAATTCGCTGAGTACGCAGGTTTGCTGCGACGGGGGTATTTAGTCTAGGCCTGGGAAAATGGATTTCGGAACTCGAGTTTAGCGCTAGTACAGGACTAACGTTAGACCAAGTCTAAATTGGGGAGAGATAAACCCGTACTTAGACTCTTGGGTTTCGGAGTCAAGGATTCTATTTAAGCCTTGTCTGAAATTGGAAACTCTCTGGTTTCAGAGCCAAAATTTAGACCTTGACTGAGTGAAAATGATCTAGTCCTAGTCTAAAGTTGTGCTGTTTTTAGGCCTAGCGAGGGGCAGGTCCAAGTTGCGGTTTACATTTTTTCCCTTATAAATAATTAATTAGTGAAATTACAACTTTGTGACTATTCATTTTCAGCATAAAATTGACTTCCGATTTCATGTCTAATTTTATTTTTATGAATACTTTATTTTTGCCATGTTATAGCAAGAAGAACAAATTGTTTGAAGAGTAATCAAGCGCAAAGAAAGTTTGTGGCCTTTTGTGGTTCTTATAGAATTAGGGGTCTCAATCCCGGACCTGTGTTAGTTTCCAGATTAATTGTACTAGTAGATATGCAGAATAGAGGTCCTGTGTTTTTATTGTTTGTTACTACACTAAAATTTATTATATAGAAATAATAGTCGTCAATCATGCCCAAGATTTAAAACATATTTTACAATACAATTTATTTTTGCATGTTAAATCGTTTTTTAATCCTGTAAATCCCGCAATTGAAGAGTATTTTTCTAGGTTTTGTGTGTATGTTCTGATAAGTCATTGGGATAACGAGATCCTGACTCCAAGCATTGAGACGTGTATTTACTACACTATTCAGGCAATAGTCCGGGTCTTGTAACTTTTTTTAAGGAGAATGTTGCGTGATAAGGCTTATCTATACTATTTATGAGAACATCTCTAACTAGCCTTTGTATCATGAGTTAATTTTTATTTCTGAAAATAGTACAGAATTTCTTGAACACTCGTAGACTATTTTTGTTTGTTTTTTTCTTAACACCGTGCATGTAATGGGAATTAGTTTGAATACAGTAAGTATGCAGTAATACTCTTGTTTAAAACTTGTTTTACAATCCGTTATCTATCTGTTAATTTTAAGTAAAAAGTAATATTTTTTAATGTAGCTATGTCTTTCTTTCAACTACTTTAGTTTGAATCTTCTTAAAAGTTATTAGCGAATTTCCCCTATAGGGAAGAAGCTACTACCGTAGTTGGCATGGTAAGACCTACGCCCGGGACCATGATAACTTTTTGTTTTGAGGCCTCCAGACCCCAAAAACACCATTCCTTCGAAACTGTATATATATATATATATATATATATATATATATATATATATATATATATATATATATATATATATATATATGTGTGTGTGTGTCCTTGAGCACGATAACTCTCATAAAAATTATCCAATTTTGATGAAATTTGGTACAAACGTGTAAAGCAGCATTTATGACTTTAAGTTCGAAAACCAGACAGATCGACCTATCCGAAGGGGGATTTTGGGGGGATTTTGTACCCCAAAAATGGGTTTTTTATTACATATAATTTTTGAAAAAGTCAAATTTTAGTTTTTTCCATTGGAATCAGCTTTAAAAGACGCACAATTTGGTGTTTTGATCATTGCTCTATGTCAAATGGTTACAGAGATATTGAAAGTGCTAAACACAGTACGTTGTCCAATGTTATTCTTATGGAGAATAAGAAAAATTGTGTATCTTGCTTATTTATCAACTTATCCTGATGAAACTTGGTATATTGCTTCATATCGTTGTGGTCTATTAATATTTGCACTAAAAAAATTGTTTGGCTGATAGTTCCCGTAGCAGAAACCTGCGTACTCAACTCCCATGTTATTCTTAAGGAGAATTAGTAACGTGTTCTCTCCCTTAATTATGAACAAAAATTAATAAAATTTGGTATGTGGCTTTACCTTCTTGAGTTATATTGATATTTGTATAAAACCACATTTTTTGTGTTCCTTGCTTCAGCAACCCTGCATACTCATCCGCCATGTTGTTCTATGGAGAATAATTAAAATGTCATTTATCGTTTATTTATGAATGTATATTGATGAAACTGGGTATGTGGCTTTATGTGGTATTAAGATACATATATATGCATTGGAAATTTGCTGAGTATGCAGGTTTGCTGCTACGGGGGTATTTTTATCTTTATAAAAGATAGTAGCTTTTTAACAATAATTTTTGAGATTTTACTTTTATCCTGTTGAAGAGTTATTCTTATTTCTAATCCGTGATTTTCATTATTGTCTCCCGGGCCACTGACAACACACAAATGCAAACCGGTCAAAAGTATTACGCGCAAACGTACTACCGTACAGCACACACAATAACACCCTGCAGCTAAATGCCCAAATTAATAACTAGCTGATCACTGAGCACAGGAAGCTCGCAGGCTTAGGGTCAGATGTTTACATTATAATCAGCTGACTATCTAAATATAATAACTCCATAAGATTAACATTGGAACTTTGAACACCTGAAGGGTGGAGCCACAGAGCTAAATGTTTTTCAAATCCACAATAGGCACATACATATAGATAGAATAAGATCTCTTGATTTACACCAAATATGAAAAACAAAGTAATAATAACAGGTTGAAAATTGATCAAAAAATCAATAAATTATTTTAAGTGTATATTCTCTTAATATCCTATACTCTAATATGAGTAAGGTTTGCTTGCTTGCTTGCGACACTGATCTCAAAAACGGCTCCAACGATTTCCTTAAAATGTTCGAAATAACTAATTTATAGGATAAAAATAAGTTCTAGACAGGCCTCATCCCCAGGAAAAATCAAATAATGTAAAACAACTAAAATGAAAAGTTTAAAAAATAACAAGTTTAACAAAAAAAGAAAAGTTTAACAATGAAAAGTTTAACATTGGGCTTATGGAGTTTAAAATACCCCCGTCACAGCAAACCTGCAAACTCAGCGAATTTCCAATGAATTATAACATGACACATTAAGCCACTTAACAAGATTCATAGGAAATATATTCACAAACATTCGATATTTAAAATATTAATTATTCTCCATAAGAATAACATTGGGGATGAGTACGCAGGTTTGTTCAACAAGGAACACAAAATAATGGGTTTTATGCAAATATCAATAGAACTCAGCTAAGTGAAGTCACATACCAAGTTTCATCCATATACATTCATAAATAAGCGATATATAACATTTTAATTATTTTCTATAAGAATAACGTGGGGACCGAGTACCTAGGTTTGCAGCTACGGGAACCATAGGCGAAAAATTGTTTTTTTGTGCAAACAACAATAAACCACAACCAGATGAAACCATACACCAAATTTCGTCAGTTTATGTTCATAAATAAGCGAGATATACAATTTGTCTTTCTCTCCATAAGAATAACATTAGACAACGTACTGTGTTTAGCACTTTCAATATCTCAGTAACCAATTTACATAGAGCAATGATCAAGATACCAAATTGTTTGTTTTTTTATGCTGAATTCAATGGTGAAAATTAAAATTTGATTTCAATAAAAGTTAATGTGAAAACCCCAAAAACCCATTTTTGGGGTACAAAACCCCCCCAAAACCCTCCTTTGGATGGTGCGATTCGTCTGGTTTTCGAAATCGTTCAAATAAATGGTACTTTACACGTTTGTACCAAATGTCATTAAGATCGGACCTTTTTTACGAGAGTTATCGTGCTTACGGACACACATATATATATATATATATACATATATAATACCCCCATCGCAGCAAACCTGCATACTCAGCAAATTTCCAATGAATATATAACATAACACATTAAAACACTAAACAGGATTCATAAGAAATATATTAACAAACAAGCGATATTTGAAATATTAATTATTATCCATAAGAGTAACATTGGGGATGAGTATGCAGGTTTGCTGCAACAAGGCACACAAAATAATGGGTTTTTATACAAATATCAATAGAACTCATCTTAGTGAAGTCACATACCAAGTTTCATCCATATACATTCATAAATAAGCGATATATAACATTTCAAGTATTTTCCATAAGAATAACATGGGGACCAAGTACCTAGGTTTGCTGCTACAGGAACCATAGGTGAAAAATTGTTTTTTGTGCAAACAGCAATAAACCATAACCAGATCAAGCCATATACCAAATTTCACCATTTTAGGTTCATAAATAACATTAGACAACGTACTGTGTTTAGCACTTTCAATATCTCGGTAACCAATTGACGTAGAGCAATGATCAAAATACCAAATTGTTTGTTTTTTAAAGCTGAATTTAATGGTATGGATTACAATTTGATTTAAATTAAAAATACATGTGAAAACCCCAAAAAACACATTTTTGGGGTACAAAACCCCCTAAAAAAAACCCCTTCGGATGGTGCGATTCATCTGGTTTTCGAACTCGTTTAAATAAATGGTACTTTACGCATTTGTACCAAATTTCATTAAGATCGGACCTTTTTTACGAGAGTTATCGTGCTTATGGACAAATAAATATATATATATATATATATATAAATATATATACATATATACAAATTTGAACGAATGGTGTTTTTGGCATCTGGGGACCTCAAAATGAAAAGTTATCATGGTATCGGGCTTAAGTCTTACCATGAGACCTACGGTAATAGCTTCTTTCCTATAGGGGAAATTCGCTAATAAGCGAGATATACGATTTTTCTTTTTCTCCATAAGAATAACATTAGACAACGTACTGTGTTTAGCACTTTCAATATCTCAGTAACCAATTGACGTGGAGCAATGATCAAAATACCAAATTGTTTGTTTTTTTATGCTGAATTCAATAGTAAAAATTAAAATTTGATTTAAATAAAAATTACATGTGGAAACCCAAAAAACCCATTTTTGGGGTACAAAACCCCCCAAAAACCCCCTTCGGATGGTGTGATTCGTCTGGTTTTCGAACTCGTTCAAATAAACGGTGCTTTACACATTTTTACCAAATTTCATTAAGATCGGACCTTTTTTACGAGAGTTATCGTGCTTACGGACACATATTGGTCTCGGGCTTGTCTTACCATGAGTCCTACGGTAATAGCTTCTTCCCTATAGGGGAAAGTCGCTACAAATTTGAACGAATGGTGTTTTTGGCATCTGGGTACCTGAAAATGAAAAGTTATCATGGTCTCAGGCTTAAGTCTTACCATGAGACCTACGGTAACAGCTTCTTCCCTATAGGGGAAATTCGCTAATAAAAACAAAAGAATTGTAACAGCTGTTTATAATCAACCCGGGAACTGTCAAAGTAATACTTATGTTGTTTATGTTTATTAACATGTGGTTTCCTGAGAGCAGAGATTAAAATATTTGAGTGAAGATTACATATATATAGTAGTAAAATAAATCAAAGGGACATTGAGCTATAAATAACAACTGGAGTGACCTTAAAAATGTAGAAAAGAGGCAAATGACTTATACAAATTTGATTATAAGTAGGGGGAAGTGGTGAAATATTACTCCGAGTCATATAAACAAACTGACTGGCCTTCTCCCGAGCAAAGCTCGGCCCCCAGGTACTATAATATAAAATAATAGTAATCCGCACTACACAACTAAAACCCAAGGCAGTACGATCTCAACTGACAGCTGATGAACTATAGGGGAGGCGCGCAGGTTGAAACTTCAGTTGTCGGCTGCCCAGATGTGGTGCCACCACTGAACAACCAAAAATTCCCCATGATTCATACCCTAGCCCTGGTCTTAGTTGTGGTCCAAAGTTAGTCCATGAATAAGATAAACCCCGGTTTTAGAAAATTAGTCCCGAGCTTCGAAACCTGATTTTTAGACCAGGTTTAATTTAGCCACGTTTATTGTTAGACCAGGACTACGCAGACCCAGGCTCCGAAATCCGCTCTTAATTTTGTCACTTACCATGTTGCTAGTGAAAGTTGGTTATAACTGGTAAACGTAAGCGTACAACTTTTATCCTTAAGACAAACTTACGCTTATTAAAAAGGTAAGAAGTTAATTGAAGCATGTTTTGTTCATGGTTATTCCTTTTTTTGTCCCTTCTATTCATGAACTCAATTAAAATAGTAATTTATGTATTAAGAGTGTAAAGCAGGTCTCTATCGCCTGAGAGAAAACTGTGACGTGTGAACAGGGTGCAGTAATTTGCGAATGCGATAAAGACACCTTACACTCAAATTACATACACAATTTTTTCGACAGCTGCACTTTTGGATACCTACACAACATAAAATTTGTCACTCATCTATTTTGGTTCAATTCACGATATTGAGGTTATAAACACTGAATCAGTTAGCTTGCTCTTGAGAGAGTAACAATCAGTCAGCTGTTGATTGCTTCAGCAAGCAGTAAAGTAAGCCGCAGCGAGCTATAAATCTGGTTCACTAGCTAAACAGTAAACAACTTTTTTACTATGTGTTTATAGATCATAAAGAAACACTTTATGCGGTGTTATAGGAACACACATTTTGTATTTACAAAATCATATTTTATGAGGGTAATCCAGAAAGTAAAGAAAGTTAGCACACTGCACCGAGCACAGCTTTCCCCGCCGTGATCGCATTTGGGGCAATCCACCACCTCCCCAACAAAGTATGAGACCAGTCTTGTTGCTGAGCCATCACACGTCTTGTTTCTACATCAGTTCAAAATGGCAGCATCAATTGAAAATCTCGCCAAACTTGAGATCAGGAGTGTTATTGGTTTGTGCATGCGCACTATGCTCTGACTATGGAAATTTGTAGACACACACTAAATAATGTCTGTAGTTGTTCTTTTGTTCAAATATCAATAGACCACAACTAGGTGTGAAACGACATACCAAGTTTCATCAAAATACATTGATAAATAAGCGAGATATAACCTATTTTCCTAATCTCAACATATCTCAATACTAAAATCTTTATTTTAAAATATTTTACACTCACATGGAACATTTTTTTAACAACATGCATTTAACATTTTAACCATGTTTGATCTGTAAAGAAAGGATTTTTACACTAATCTACTTTGTTATTTTTGTTTTCTAGTATTTTATAAATCCTAAAGAGCAAATTTGTATTTATAATTGTCTATACAATTTATAAAGTTACCACCATACACTGTACTTTATCATCAATTGTGCTAATACCACAGTGAAGAGGTTAAATTTAATTTAAATTTGCTATATTGTATTTTTCTAATGAATATTAAAGTTTTACCTTTCATTACCAAGTTTATTTATTAATTATTTAAATTGTTAAGAAAAATGGGTTGAATGCATTAAACAATTAGTTTAAAATTGTATAGGCTAGTTCATTTATTTTAAATTAATATTCACGGCAATTGCACAGGCATTGGAATAAAAACTTCTGTAAATGACAACTTATTTTAAAATGATGAATCCTATTCTTAAAATTGAGCAAAGTTATTACAGTTTAAATACGTTTATATTCCAAGAAATAAGATTTGTTTTTAAACTGTATTACATTATTTCAAAACAAAGAATACTCTGAATATGATAAATTCTTTATAGAAGTCTCTAAATGTTTTCAAAGGTAACAATATAGTAGGTTATGCAGGGTGAATTAGTCTTCAGGACCCCCTTTATTTTAGTATTTGTTAATATTGACTAATATATTTTGGGTATTTAAGGTGTAGTATCATTTGACACATTATTCAAAATTTTTAATGTTCCCCAAAAATTGAGAATTTTGGGGGCGACTCAAAATTGTTAAACGTAAACCCCCTTTGAGTACCCCTCATTTTAAAGAACTATAAAAAAGTAGATAAATGGTGAAAATTAGAGATCAATATCTCTTCCCTAACCAAAGTGGCAGCCAGTCAAAATTCCCCAAAAAACCTTGTATTTAAATCTGGAAGGCAATATTTTTTGGTTGTTATCTTTACTTTTACTAAGATAAAATAAACTGATTCCATTGAATGTCCTCCAAGATTTGCCTTCCAGGTTTGAATGCAATATTGGGAATTATTACTGGTGGCGCACGTGTAATTTTTTTGTCAGAATTATGTTCTTGAAAAATAATGCTTCGTTTTTTTGATCAGATTACTGGTTCCTGTATCGTATTTTTAATTATTTCAAAAATTCCGACGTGTACCACCGGTGGTACACATCGGGCTGAACTACCCAAAAGATATTAGTTTACACAAACTAATTAAAAAAATAGTCGGGGTTCCTGACTTTTTATTAAAAAGGGGGAACGGGTGGCTGTATATGTTATTTAACACCTTCACTGCTTGAGAATTATACTCTGACCTTTTCACGAGTAACGGGTTCTTCGTGCCTAGTTATAACCTGTGTGCGTCACGAGTAACCGGTTACTCGCGGCACAGCTGACATTTTCCGTGTGATATCTCAGCTGAGGGCGAAGCTAGAGCACTCTAGTTGCCATCACAGAAACTAAGACGACCTTGTTTATCATATTGTAGCTCAGGATACGTGTCTGATGTCATCGCACAAAGAACCCGTGACTCGTGCCACACTGAGTTGATGATGTACTTTATAATGAAATAAATATACATTTAACTGTTTTTAATTGTATTAAATGATTAAATCAATTAGTTTCTCTTGAAATAATAATGAAAAATATTTTGGTATTGAGGTGGAATTGGTTGAATAAGAAAGGGAATATCAAAGACAATAATAATCGTAGTAATTTTCATGTTTATTGTTTCGAAGAAAAATTGAAGAATCAAATTAACAAATTCTAAAGTAATAAATGTTAAGAGATTAATTCCAATTGTATGAATATAAAACATGTGTATATTTTATTTAATGAGTAGGCCTAAGAATAACATGAAGGACAATAATATTGCATATTATGTAATGCTTTGAAAGGAAAACAATAACTAATGGGGATAGGATTGTAATTTAAATTGGACCTATTTAAACCATGAAGAAACTAATTATCGTATTTGTTTGAACAAAATAAAAATATTTTACGAGTTCAAAAAGTAAGTGATATGTGAAATGCTAATAACATGATTATTACAATCGTATAAAAAATGTGTATAATTTTGTTTTTTGGAATAATAATAACAAAAAAACTAAATTTAATATTATTCTTCGAAACATGTAGGCTATATAAAGAGTACAAATAAATGACAACAATTAACTTTAGTTACGTTAGCACATACCACAGTGCGGCACGAGTAACCGGTTACTCGTTCAGAGTTAGTAATAAAATTGTATTCTCTGAAAGAAATTCGGTAACATAACTTTTAAAGCGATCACATCACAAATAACCGAGATATGCAAAACGCACCCAGGGAATGATCGTCGATTTCGGCCGCCGCACACCAGGAATGACTGGCGCGAGTAATTGGTTACTCGTGACGCAGTGAACGTGTTGAGAAGTTATTGTGGACATTTTCCACAATTTTGCTATGTTCTAGCTAAGTATTTTTCACTTGAAGAAAGGATCAGATTCCAGATCCCAAAATCATTGGGCCCATTGTGAAACTTTGTTTTATTAATCAGTGATGTGAAATGTCCGCAATCATTTCTTAACATAAGCGCACCATCACCAACAGTGAATAAACAAAAATAAATAAAAGGTTATATCTTTGAACCCCTTATAAAACAAAAATCGTGTCATGTAAAAATATATATTTTGTTAATTTGGGTTTGTATGGAGTTAATTACTATCTTCAATATTCCCTTTAATCAATGTATATTCTACTATCCGGCAAAATTAGTTATGCGACATGGCCGTGGTCCCAAGCGTGATGGTTAAAAGAGCGTCCACTGTAGTATTCTCTCTTTTCTAGAATTTGCAATTTGGAGTTGATGTTGGAATATGGCTGTGAAGCATGGAGGTCGTATCTGGAATTGCTAGTTAAGTGTGTGTCATCAGCACAAAAACAGCTTCAGGCGCTCAGGTATGTTTTGACAATATTTATAATCTTAATTACTTCATGCAAAGGTCGTCATACTCTAAAATCTAAGTATAATTTTTAGAGTATGTAGAGCAACCTTATGAATTTACAGGGATAATAATAACAAATTTTTACTTTAGTTATTTTTTAATACAACCTTCGCTGAAGTAATTAAGACGTTTGACTACAAATATTTGTTTTGGTGCTCCCTTATTTGTATTATATATGTGTACAGAACTGAAGACCACACCATTCCCCCAATGTTGACAAGTTCAATCCACACGGTATCTCTAGGCGTTTTTTCATTTTTATTTTGAGGTATATGCAATGATTGACTTTTAATGTAAACATTTTCATAAAATTTCCATACAGTTGTAAATAATTAATAATCATATTTTTCATATGTGCCCTGTTTAATAATTCAGTGTGTTAAAACACCTGTTTGCCCCCATACGCTACATTTTCCCAGTAATGTATTAATATAGTTTAGTATAATAATTATGTATTGTTTTAAATTTATTTCATCCCTCTGAATATTTCATTGAGTTATTAATCATTTAATCCCATGAATAGATATTTTATTATAATTCACAATAGTCTACTTAACATTTAATTAATTTAAAGATTCATTCTGTACAGTTATCTCTGATCACATTTTTATATATAGCCTAAGTATTTAAAATTCAAAATTGATCTCATTTAATAACAAGAAGTGAACAAGTGAGATAAAACAGGTGTTTCCTCCATGAAAAATAACTTTTGGCTCAAGATTAGTATTTTGTGTTTAGTTCTGTGAACCCTATAGCAATCAACAGAGAATGCACCTTGTGATCAAAGACTCCTTCAGAAGACATGGCCTGTGTTAGATGTTTGGTGGACACTGTCCCAAATTGCATTTAAATTTTCCCCACATAAACAGTATTTAGACACCAAAAGTCTAATATTTGTATAGTCATCGAAGCCCAGATTAGTTTATCCCCCTTTATTTGGCCACCTTAAGCATATTTAATAATATCTGGGCCAGGGGCGGATCTAGGAATTTGTTGAGGGGGGGGCGCACTTGAAAATTTTGGTTTTCTCAATAAACGATAACGTCCCGCAGCAGCGGGAGGTAGTTTTTAGTACTCGCTAAATTCAATTCACTCATGATGCTAACAAATAAAACATCACATTGTAACACTTATTTCACAATGAAATTTGTAATATTTATGTATTCAACTGATACAATAAACAGTAGGTACATAAATATACATGTTTTTTACAACTACTACCTCGAAAAACAAACATTCTATACCAAATTATTTACTCACACTTACTACTCAAGGCTAAACTGACGCGCAGAAAAAGGCCATGGTGGAACGCAAAGGTTTCAGAAAAGAAGAATATTATTTAGGATGACTGCAGGGCCGGTGCTGCGGTGTGTGCCACTAGGGCAGCCTAAGGGGTGACATGGTGCGGGGTAGAATGTAGCCTAAGGCAATAGGCTGGTGCTGTGGTGCGTCACCTAAGGAATGCTCGGCCCCAGCCCCTAGGCCGGTGCTGCGGTGTGTGCTCCTAGGGCAGCCAAAGGCAATAGTCCGGTGCTGCGGGGCGTTACCTTAGGGATGCTCGGCCCATGTCTCTAGGCCGGTGCTGTGGTGCCTTTACCTTACAGATAGTAAGCAGTGTTGCCACTCTGATATTACCAAATTACTCCAACGCCGGACTAAAAATCCCCCATTTTACCCCCATCTAGACATGAAAATCCACCAAGAATCCGCTAAGCCAGATTTATAAAAAATCCCCATTTAACCTCAGACTTGCTGAAAATCCGCCAAAAATCTCCCAAAGTTCATTAATTTATACTACCTATTTTATCCTCTAGCGCCATTAAGAGCTGATTATAGTCAAAGTATATTTATTATAGCTGGCAAAATAAATGTGCTACTCAAACATTATCTGTCATTGTTTACAAAAGAAATGTTTTAGCGATTCTCTCATCATAAACGCATCACCAAGCGTGTGTGCCTAAACTCTATATTATTTACTGTATAAACAACTGAACATAAAATGGTATAATTTGATTGTGATGAAGTGAAAACTAATGAAAGATAACACCAACGAAGCTACTATAATCATATAGAGCTCTCATCTGGGGTAAAAAAGTAAAGCCTAAAATGAGGACCACACCATCTTGTCCCTCTGCTCCCATGGTAACCAATCAATTTCTCCCTTCACTAGTTATATGTTTGTCAGCTGACTAACACACAGCTTGTGAACAGAGTATTTGATTGGTTACCTGAGGAAAATTGTGGTCAGCTTGAAGGCTTCACTTTTTCATCCCAGACGAGAGCTCTAAATAGATTTACCTCATTGGATAACACCCAACAATGCCAGCAATTTTTGTATTATTGTGCTAATTTTGAAACTACTGAATTGTTTCCATGAACATTATTGTTTAGCTTTTTAGCACACCCTATTCTTAAAACGACGATCACATAAGACCAAGAAAATGAGTAAGTCATCAAAACAGCAAACGAACTAACTATTGCATAAACAAACAAAACAAACATACAAGCAATATAAGTGGAACGCCACCCCACGACGGCGTGATGAACGGAACGGATTCCAATGGATAACAAATAACTTAGTACACAGTGACTGATGGACATAGTGTAATTGAACAAAAAAATATATTTGTAGGATTTCTGGCCGATATATATTTGTTTGATTCGTTCAGTACAGATGCCATGAATGAAGGAGATGCCACGTTTAGTGCCCACAGAGCCCAAATCAGTCAGATATAGTTGAAAACAGAGCATAGATCACCAATTTATGAAACACCCCAAAAAGATGAAAAGTCCCCATGTCTTTCGATAAAATCCGCCAAAAAACGTAATCCGCCAAAAAATACCCCAAGACCTAACAAATCCGCCAATTTGGCGTAATTATCCCAACAACGGCAACACTGCTAGTAAGTTCTGTTTGTCGGATTTTGGGAGTTCAGTGACTCCATAATTTTATGTATCGATCGGCAACTGTTTATCTTACAACATTTTGTATGCAGTAAGTTACTTAACACACATAGATAAAGGACGTATCATTCTATTGCGACTTGCTTCCTTATCGTTCTACCACCGGGGCGCACTATCTTGGCCTACACATTCCATGATAATTGTACTATTAAAACTATTCTTAGTGACCCGTTATAGGGGAGGCTCCATTTTGTAGAGCATTGTAGGTAAGACGTGTTGGTGCAAATAATTTAATTGCAAATATTTAAAACAAAATCTAGTACAGCAACAGATAGCGTCACTTTATTACCTATTAATTAAACCTTTTTTGAGTCCAAGGGGGGGCGCGCACCCCCCGCGCCCCCTGGCTGGATCCGCCACTGATCTGGGCGAAGAAATATGTTGCTGAACCGGTGAGATTATTCCATTTAGTAGGCCTAACTACAAACTTCAAGACCTCACCAATATAAATTACCTCAAGAGTTGTTAAAATATTTAGGCATAAATTTTAAATCTGAAATAGGCTATTACTTTTACAGCAAATCAAATTTACCATGTATAAACTTAGAAAAGAATATCAGGACTTTAAAATATAGCCTCGAGAACTTTTGTTTATTAGCTAACATCTTGAATTCTATAGCAGCTAAAGGCTACCATCAGTGACTTTCATTAAATTATTAGAGATCACTAACTAGACTTTTATTAATATCAAATTTGATTTTCATTGGCTTTTTATATCAATTCTAATTTATTTTATGATACTTATTTATTCAATTATCAAGAGTTTTATGGAATTTTGCCAGCATGATCAACTACACCCTGAGACAGAACCCCTTGTGCATACCACTTGAGCTAAGGCACCATTATTGTAATCAAACTATTAAGTAAAATTTTAGAAAGTCCCCATGATTGTAATATATGGTTGTTAGTCCCTTTCACCTAATTAAGAGTACAAACATATGTAAATTTCTTTAATAAACTATCTACCCATTGTTAACAGCTGATTCCTTTACCTAAGCTAAGTAGTTTAATGAAAACGAACAGAAAAAGAGGGAAAGTATTTGAGTAACACAGTTGTTTGTAAGTCTCACACAACTCAAGATAGACATTATCATTTCCCCTTTTTATTATTTCACATAATTATCCCCCAAACCGCTAACAACTTGAAAAATTACAATTTTTTAAAAATGGCCCTAACGTTTAATTAACACTGGGTTTAGGTACACAAAGTGATACCACCCAAATTTTCAGGAAAATTCAGGATCAGAAATTACAAAGCTTAAAAGGTTCCAAAATTCATTTTTTTATTTTGCAAAAATACTTATTTTTTAATTAAATTGAATTTTCATCATTAAAAACAGCTTAAAAACAAAATAATTTAGTATCTTGAATCATGATTCTAAGGCTAAAGGTTGCAGAGAAAAATGAAATTTTTAATTAGGCCCCAGCGATAAACACGGTTTGTGGTCCAATGTTATTTGTAATGTGCTAAATGTGTAGAGGGGTAAAGTTTAGCACATTGTGAGGCCTACCTACAGCGTCGTTTGACCGCATCCCAATAACCTTAGCCTAAGCCTACCTTAGCCTAGATTTGGTAAACCAATTTTCAACTGTGAGTAGCCTAGGGACCCTCTAAGGTGACGGAATTACATGTTAAGCATGTAACCAGGGATAAATAAACGACAACACTTAATAAGATTCACCACTTCGATGAAAATAAACGATTATTTACTCGTTGACCGAACCACAACAATCCAACATAACCTCGCCCCTCATCGACCGTGATTTAGTTTGACAGTTGACAGATGACGAGGTGGGTTCTTCTTTCTCTCTCGGAATTACTTTTGGCTGGTGAAGAAGAAGGTCGCCGGATATGCCCTTGATTTTTGAGTTTAACTGACCCTTTGCCGATCAGCTGTTGTGATTCATCGAGGCGGAAGGATTGCTCCTCGTGGAGAAATAGCGTGACTCTCGAAGAGACCGTCATAGTGATAGCATCTGCGTTCTGACTACGATTTTCTCAACGAAGTTTTGTAAAGTGCGTGACAAGTGTAAAGTTCGTTCTAACGACTGCTTTTTGGTATAAAGGTACGTCTACGATTCTTACGATTAGTATATTTAGGCTCGATTATTAACTTTTGCCAGTAAAGTGGTAATTTAACATAAGATAGCCTAGCGTCCCGACACGTTGATAGTAACTGGGTAATAAAGATTATTATCCCGGTGTCAACTTTTATCCGTTAACTTCATTTTAGTAACAAACAAATTAAAATCAGCCTGTGAGGCATTTTTATAACTTTTTCTTTCTTTGAGAGTAACCTCGTTTTCCTGCAGTTAGACAGGTGACCACCGGTTGTAACCTGCGAGTCTAATCGAAGTATAGACAGGTGAACACTGGTTGTAACCTGCAAGTCTAACCGGAGCGTAGGGTAATCCTGCTCCTGTGAGAAGTTTTTCTGGTACTGAGGGTTTCCTTGGAATTCTCTGCTAGGCCCGTACTAAGCCCTAGTAGAGCGCCCAGTCCAGTGATAGCGGCAGCAACGAGTCGATCCCGAGAGGTTACTGTCTAAACTTAAATTAATTTTTATCGATTGCTTGTAAATTTCCTTTTTTCTAAATTCTTTAAATTTTTTTGTTTAAATTAAATTACCTAATCTCATCTTGAGGAGTTTGAATTTTAAGTAAACCCCCGGGGAGGTTGATTCAAAATTCTAGGCCCCAACCAATTTTTCTGTGGGCAAGGATGAGGCAACTCTGAGTTGACCGGCAACCGAGTTGACATAACTGAGCTCTCTGATTTTATAAATCGTATAACCACTGTTACATTCGAACTTCGCCCCCTGGAAATATCCCAGCAGCCGAGCTGAGCGTTTCCTGGGCTTTGACAGACCGTGACGAATTTCCTGGGATTTCGGATTCGCCTGACGGTCCGAAACATTTTCGACCCCCCTCTATCACATATTCTTATAGAGAATCAATACATTTTCATTTATCTCTTATTTACTGATCAATTTTATTAAACTTTGTAAATATGTTGGGCTAACATTGACCAATAGAGAATATTCATATTATTGTCCCCAGGGCGGTGGGGGGGGGGGGGGATTTCCCACTTTAAAACTTCAGTGTATAGCAAAATATTCCTCAATTCCTCCAAAAAAGGAATTAGGGTGAATATTTCCACTTTATATTCCACAAATATAAAGGAATTTATTGATTAGAGATTTGAAAGGGAGAAAGCAGTTTTCTTGTAACATTTATTTAATAATAGTATTGCTCCAAAGGATGTTTTGTAACAAACCCATTGGAATATAAGACAGTAAAGTATTTATTTCGTTTGTATTATTTACTTTTGTTATGATTTCATCCCGGCATTTTTGCTTACTGATTATATAGTTTTTACTAGATATCATGTTTGGTTTGTAATAAGGAAATAACCTGTTTTATGTTATATAATATTAAGCCAGTTTTTTTCTACAAGGATATTGGCGAGACTATTAGGTCTTGAACGATTGTTTATGAGGTATTTGAAATCCTTTAATGCCTAGAGGTGACTTTTGGGATTTTATCAAACATCTACCTCCAAGGGAAAAACTCCTTAATACCAAAAAATAAGAATCCCAAAAGAACAGCGAGCAAAATGAGATGATCTTGGTGTCTAGTTACTATTATTGTTTGACTAATACAAAAATCGGGGTTAAATAATTAAATTCCGTGGCTTTTCGGGGACATCCGTGACCAATTGAAAAATCGGGGTCTTTTCCGGGAGATCCGGGATATCCGTGACCTGTAGACACCCTGTATGTGGAACTCATCCTTGGGGTTTCAAAGTTCCAGTGTATCTTATGAAAGGATAGAAATCAGTTTATTTGAACCTTTACCATCAGCTATTGATACTAACAAAACACCGTATATGAGCTGAATAATCCCAAAGAGGGAAATATTTTCTTGAATTTGAGCAATTGGATTCACTTAACCAGGGACGCCATGAGGAAGGGAGCGACTGGGCCCCCAATAGCCTTGTGGCAGCCCTGCGCCCATCTCCTTTATGTTATTATTGCATAACCCTATAATGCAACTTCATCATCATATTACAATTTTAAAAACATAAATTATAATTATACTTTTGTTTCTTAGGAAGGAAATCCAAGAAATTAACTGGCAAAGAAAAAACATGCAGATGCTGGGTGGTGAAAAACTGAAAAAACTGGAAGCAATGTGGGTTGGTCTAGTAAGTAAAAATTATGAAATTGAACAAGCATGTGTCCAACTAGAGAAAGAAATTGCTGAGTACAATATGGAAGATTGAAAACCGAACAGAGTATCTTATATATACCTTTTTTGTAATTGTAAATATTTATTTGAAAGATTCCAATAAACTTTTTACCACTCATATTTCAATGTGTATTTATTGTTGTTTTTTTTTCTGTCGATCTGTTTACAATCAAACGTGAAATGATAAAGGTATGGTTTTGGGCTAATTTTATTGCTATAGATAGTTTACTTGGTAAGCAACCGTTTTTTTAAACATTAGCTAGAAGGATGTTGAAACAATATGAAAAAATTGTTTCTAAAAGCTTTTTCCATAACAATGGTTTTAATTTTTATGATTTTTTGTAATCATATCTGATTATAGGAATAAAGAAACCGAGAAATTGGTCTGAATTTTGTTTTTACTAAAAGTTTAATACAATTTATATCAGATAAAAGTATTTTTTATACAAAATAGGTTATGTAATAAATTGTATGCAAATAGTTGTATTCTGACAAAAAAAAACACTTTTGCCTCATTTCATAAAAGTGTGTAATGGAGAGTTATTTCATAAGTTAATTATTTGTGCTTTTTACCAAATTTTATTTAACAAAATTCTGGATTTTTTAAGCTTTTAATTTATTTAGCATTTGTTTTGGGGCAGTAGTTATGGATTAGGAATTATGGTCTGAGTGTCAAGTGTAAAAGCATTGCCCAGTCAATCTCCATACCTGCCAGCGGGTGTGCAGTTTGGCAACACAGTACGTCTAGGATTGGCTGCGTGAGCAAGGCTAGCACGGCAAGCCATTGCCTCAACTGACATATGTCATGTCTGTTCCTTTAATGCTCTTTTGTTGGAGAAAAGAACAAATTGCAATATCTCTCTTATATTACTACTATTTTCAACAAAACGTGGTAAGTAGCTTAAGCAAGCATTGAAAAGTCAAGAAATCGTGAAATATGTTACCATCCGAACTCTGAGCAGGGGAGGGGAGCCTGAATTCCATGGCAAGTTTAATCTATTCAATAACTCACGAGGCCTTATAAATACACTAATTTATGTTTCATGTAACAGAAAATAAAATTTATATGGCACTTGACCTTCGGTCTGAGTAATAGACTCGAGGTGTAATATGTCTTTGAAGTTTGGTAACCTGGTAACTTTTTCATTCTAAACACTTAGATGTAGCACCCTCAAGGAACAAACCGGTGACTCTTGTCATAGGGGCGTGAACAAAATATTGAAATGGAAAAAATGTGCTGGGCAATCAAGCAGATGCAAGATTCAAAACCATCTCCTGCACAAGCTAAGAAATTGTGTCAGGAGATCCTTAATTCATCTGTTATTGCTATTGTTTGTCTCTGTGCATTCTGAAAGGCCAGAGAGAATTAACGACGGGTAACAGAAACAATGATTTCATTCCTATGAGAATGAAAAGTGATGGGCTGTGCCATACCATTAGGAATAATTTTAAATAAATGTATATATATATATATATATATATACAATAAAATAAGTAATATTGCCCGAGAGTTTTGCTTGTTTTATTATTATTTAAATTTAGGTATTTCAGACATTGAATTATTTAATTTATTTTAAGTTGCTGTTGCTCAAACCTGAACAAAATTGTTTAAAAATATAAACTATCATACACATTTTAATAATTTGGGAAACTTTGACCAGCAAAATGTGCCGTCAAGCCGATCTAGTTGGCTGATTTTCATGATAATTTTTTTTTAACTCATGTAATTATGTCTAGATATGTCATCACTCATCCAAACTAACATATCTTCAATGGGCTCCCCAGTGGCTCTTTAAGTTCTTATGTTAATCTTCTGGAGAAAGGTAATATACATTAGATGATTACTTAAAACATGTGTTTATTAACCACGGAGATTTAACCTTCTAGGTGTTATGTGTCGCTATAGCGACACAAAATTTACCCACTGGGGTGTTTACTGTCGCTGCGTCGACAGTCAAACAGCATTTACGGAATAGGCTCTGGGACGCATTGAATCTTAATGATCTGGATCGAAATTGGTATCGCCGCTTACGGCAGATTCTAAGCTTTCTCCCAATGTCTGTCTGCAGACGCTTTTTACGTTCGTGCCAATCGTACTTCAGCAGACAGCTGAAGTGTGAAGGTTTGTTGTGCGTCGTTAACCTAACTTTGGGAATGGTGTTGTTTTGCGATGTTTTTTGTGTTTTTATTTGTAAAAACGGATAGTATTGACATATGTGGGGCTTTATAAGAAAAGTTCAGTGATGATGAATGGTTGGTTGATATTCCGGGAGAAATAGGCGGCAGTGATATCGAGGTACAGTGAAACTTGGATAATTCGAACCTCAAGGGACCAGTCAAAAACTTCGAATTATCCAAAAATTCAAATTAAAGAAGTTTTTAATAAATAGGGTGAAAACAATAAAACTTCATATTTTCAATCAAAACTCTTTATAAATTGACACTCTTAAAAATAATAAACGGTATCAGGAAACTGACACATACTTTCTCCCTTTTAGCCAAACATTAATGACAAAAATATTTGTTATTTACTAAGTATAGAATATGAAGTATAGATAAATGTACAGAAAATTGTCTAAAATAGTTGTTTTCAGAAATATCCACCCAAATCCCTTTTTGGGAGGCACTATAGAGTCCGTTGCTACACACAGTGGTTTTGAGAGGGGAAATGCCCCCTTGCCCCTCCAGGGTTAAATAGTAACACATTTAGAACATCCTCTGTTGGTCAATGACCTGCATATCAAATTTTAATGAAATTGATCAGTAAATAAGAGAGAAATAGTTATTTTTGTATTCCCCATAAGAATAACATTGGACAACGTACTGCGTTTACTGCTAAATGAAAATTTCAATTTTCTCCGCAACTAGCAATCGTAGAATAATAATTTAAAATACTAATTTATTTAGTTTTTTGAGCTCTTTTGAATGGTGAATAGTAATCTTTTTTAACATTTATGATTTTTTATGAAAAATCCAAAAAACTGAATTTTGGATGTTATAAGTCCTGTAATTTCTGAACCCGAATTTTTCAAGAAATGCGGGTGGTGTCATTTTGTTGCAAACCTAAAGTTCTACAAACCACAAAAGTTTAATCAAAATCGTTAGAGCCGTTTTTGAGAAATTTGGATTTTTCATGTTTTTTGGCGGTTTTTGGGGGATAATTACCCTTAAAAATCAAAAATCCAAAAAATAAAAAAAACGCCTGGAGATATCGTGGATTAGTACCTACATACCAAATTTCATAAAAATCGGCCCATAGGTTAGGGCTCTAGCTCTGTACACATCCACACAGACACACACACACACACACACACACACACACGGACACACACACACACACACACACACACAGACAGACATCACGTAAAAACCACTTTTTTGGGTTCAGGGAGCACCAAAACGAATATTTCCACTAACAACTCAAATTCGAAAATTTTGACGAAAACAATACTTTCTCCATATACTATGTATAAGGGGAGAAAGTAAAAATACATTGATTAACGCCTATTAACAAGATTAAAATAAGCTTAAAACATAAATACAGTATCTATTTTAACAAACTACAGTACGAAGTAAAATAAACTTTTTCAGCTAAAGTCAAAGTTTTATGGGCCCGGGATTTTGTCGACAAGGTCGATGCCATGATCACTACACTCACACAGTACACTCACTAACCGTGAAAACTACACGTACTGTACTGTAATCACTTTCCACTACAAAATAAAAGACGACTTCAAAACTACGTTAACAAACTAGACAACACACAGACCGAAATATGCAGTTGAACAGGTGACCGATAACATTGGAATGCGTGAGTCAGTTTGGCAGGGTGGGTAAGGGGGAGAGGGAGAGGGCGAGTACAATGGGACGGTTGACGGGCGGGAGGGGAAGGGGAGTTATCAGACTGTCCTGACGATGGCACTGACTGGCATGCATTTGGTCTAACGCAAACCTTTTGCCGAATATCGTTACTAAAACGTATTTCTCAATAAATTTACAATTATTTTGAGTCACAGCTTAAAATTTATACCTTAATTAGCACGCCAAAAATTCAAATTATCCAAAATAAAATTTGAATTATCCACGATTTTTTAGCATTGTTTAAATACAAAATGCTAGGGACCAAGAGAAGTATTCAAATTAAAGAAGATTTTGAATTAAAGAAGTTCAAATTATCCAGGTTCCACTGTATCCTTCCGACTGTAACGTCGCCAAGGCCATTTTGCTCATTTGCTATAGCACGCAACAACAGATTATTATCTAAAACTTTTTTATTTGCTGCTTTACCTGATTATTTGTTTATATATTTAGTATCCTTATAAAATTTAAAACAAATTGGCTATTTTGAAAATTGCATATTCTAGAACAGTTTATAATTTGATGGAGCGCAAACTTTAAAATGTTCTTATTTATTTTTATTTATTTTAACATCATATAATTTTTCTATTATAATTTGTATGAGGTGTTATATACATAATATTGAAGCCCATGATCTTCTTAACAAGAAAAACTACACAGTAATGCAGTCTGGAGTGTTTTTGACTTTTTTACATTCATTTGAATAAAACACTGCAAAATCACCAAAAATAGACAAACATTAAGACCATTATTAAAGACCCTTGGAGGGTTAATTTGGTTCACCAAAGAATAATGCAGCACATAATAGAAATACTTTATTTGCGGGTGTTTATATAGTCAAGAATCTATGGATTTTCGATTTAGGCCTCAGGGCTCTACCCCATGTGACTTTTCCAAGTCCTCATGTTATTCATATGGATGTGAGTTTTATTTTGTTTATGTTACATGTGTTTTTTTTCTTAATCTGATTCAATTAAATAAACAGCTGTTATAATGATTACATATAACTACAGATTGTTATTATTTTGTTTACTATTTAACTATTTACTATTTTCGCTTCTCAAAACGGGATGTGCAATCTGTGCACAGGAAATTCTAGTGTACATTTAATCCAGTTATTATTTTACGATGATAGGTTGAGAAAATCTGCTACATGAGCCAAGATGGCTTGCTATGTGTATTTGAATAAGAACATTTTATGTATTGATGTGTTAGCTATCAACTTTAGGGATCTTTCAACAACTTCTAACCAACTGACGTTTAGTAGAGCTTTCTTAAAGCTTTTTTAGTCTGCTGAAAGCATGATCACACATCACTCATATTCACATCTAATCACATGGTCTAATTCATTGCGTTCTTTCTTTAGTAATCCTTCTACAAAATGGTATCTTTTATGTGCATAATGTGTTTTCTGGATTCTCATTGCAAACTTCATAAAATATATTCCTATATAAAACTTTGGGGTTTCTCACTCCTTTTTCCGTATGTGTGTTTGTACGTGTGAGTCTGTGAGTAGGAGTGTATTTGTGTTTAGATATTGATTTCAAATCTGACAATATATAGTTTTGAATTTTACGTATCCAGATCTATCATTTCTTATTGCTCGGGGATGTTTAACTCGGTAACAAAATAATTATGTTTAAATATAATGCCTCATGCCTGTCTCAAAATTCAACATCCAGCATCTCAATGAATAACCTCAGCCTTTAGTCTTGTTACATTTATATACAGAGTAAACAAGAATTGGTAATACATATCCTTAGGCTTAAATCTTGGTGTGTACAGAGTTTGGCCGAGGCCTTTTAATTTTAACAGACTGGGATTTTTTTCATTGGTCTTTATACTTTCTCTTTTGCATAAATTACACCTTAGAGGAATAATGACTGAAAAAGGCAAATTAGGTTCATATACTTTATGCTCACTGTGGTGGATATAACAAAATTCACTATCATAACCTGCTTCTGAAAAACAGTTGCGTTTTACGAGTCATACCTGCCATAAAAATATTAAACTTTGGTTTACTGCACCACCAATAATGCAGTTCAAGTATACAGTTTAGCTTCTTATTTTCAATGTAATTCTTACAAATTAAAACTTTAACAATAGCCTCAACAAGAAAATATACATGTAGGACCATACAACTGTATAACACACTGTATAAAAAGTTAACAGTATTTATAAAAAATGCAGTTTTAAGGAGTTAACACATTTGTTGCGACACAACGTCCCGAGGTCACGTACCGTAACCTATAATTGATGCGCTTGCATAACATGATACTCTTCCCTCAGATACGGTGTCGATAACTCTATGTAAATAAATTGACATTGAGAAATAAGATATAAATATCCATAAAGCTTGTTGATTGCTGGATCGTTTGGTAACCATGACAACAAATGAGTTCCACAGATCTCGTAACACACTGAAGTAATAAATGATTACTTTTATACGACACGAGACCCTCGGATCTCGTATCGAAGCTTAGTTGCTCAGAGCGCCGCTTGGAGCTCTTGAGCAAGTTCCGTTCACAACATTACGCCAAAAGTTGTTTGTTGTCATTGCAATAACCTTAATTGATTTGTGGTGTGTTTTGGTGTGTTTTTTCTCGTAAATATGCAGTATGGGATCTCGGTGCCTCGTACTATTGTGTCATATTAAAATCCTGAGCAGGCTGTAGGTTGGCAAAAGTGTGCTGGTTCACAAAATACAACACAGAGTGGTCTGTTTCTATTCGTTTCAATATTTTGATGCACAAGAGATCGTCTGCGCAACGAGATCTCAAGGTCTCATATCGGACAGCCAAAATCACACCAAACAAGAATCATAGGTCTCGTAACGCACCACTGTAATCACATACAAATTTGCTGTAACGCAGTGAACGTGATAATAAAATTAAAAAACACAAATTAACGCAATTTACATTTAAATTTTACATTTCAAACGGTGTTGTTTACAATGTTGTGGTTTACAATTTCTGCCATAGAGAGTGATGCTATATCTTAAAAGCTTTCCTATTTATTGCAGATTATAGTATTATATATTAAAAGATATCGGTTTTCTTTTCCCGAGTTCTTTTGGCTCTTCTGCCCGACCGATTTTCATAAATTGAGGTCTTAAATTAAAGTTATGCTCGCCCAGATTTGCCATCAAGCATCCACAATCATTTATTTCCCGCATAACTCGACTTACACTCAATTAAAAATTCCTCCCCATGCATTTCTTATGGTAGTTTCAAATTTGCAGTATTGTCTTATGATTTTTTCCATATATCTCCAGATTTAATCCAGGTACATAGTTAGTTTTGGTCTTGAAATACTCATTGAATTATAGGCCTTTATATGAGGCGAGTTATGGACCTCCAAACAACATAAATTTGAATTTTTCCTAAATTCAACTTTATTTAAAGATCTATATCTCCAGTTCAAATTATGTTACCCAAAATGTCTTTGTCTAAGAACTGTCAGTAGAGTACTAGCTTTCATTTAAGCCATTAGTTATAGAGATGGGACGAGTTTCAAGCGATCGCAAGGTGAACAACCAACTTAAATTTTAATTTTACCAAGATTTTTCGTTAATTAACGATTGACAGATCCAGTATTTGTTATGTTATTATATATGTTTTGGTAAGAGAACACTCAGTGGATTACAGGCTTTCATTTGAGCCATAGTTTATCTAATTTTGATGAATATGAAGCGAACCGTAGACCTCCAAACACAAACTTTATTTTTGTAGGAGTTTCCTACAATTATTGATCAATAACTCCAGTTTTATTTAGGTTATTTGATATGTTTTGGTCTTAAAATACTCACTAAATTACAGCCTTTCATTTGAGCTATTGATAGTTGAAATCGGACAGGTTTTAGGCGATTTATAATCTTCAAACTAACATAGATTTTTATTTTTCCAAAATTTGCCTTTAATTAAAGATCTGTCCCTCAAATTCTTATTAAATTATGCTATATATTTTAGTCTAAGAACCTTCAGTGAAATACCGGCTTTCATATGTCATTGATTATTGAAATTGGACGAGTTTTAAGCGATCACACTGTGGACAACCAACATAAAGTTTAATTTTTCCAAGGGTTTTCTTTAAGTAAAGATCAATGGCTCCAGCATAATTTATATTACTATATATGTTTTGGTATGAGAACATTAGTGAATTACAGGCTTTCAGTTGAGCTATTGTTTATTTTGGTAGGATGAACTTTATGCGAACTGCTTGGTTCAAAATAACACCGATTTTATTTTTTATAGTATTCGCCTTCAATCAACGATCCATAACACCAGGTTTATTATAGTTAGTTGACATATTTTGTTCTTAAAATATTCATAAAAATAAACTCTTTTATTTGAAATATTGATTGTTGAAATCGGACAAGTTTAAGGTGAGTAATGAACCTCTATACAGCACAAATTTGACGTTTTCCAATTTATAGTTCTATATTTCCATGTATAATTATGTTATGCTAAATATTTTGGCCTAAGAGCCTTCAGTGAATCTTTGGCTTTTTATTGAGGTATTAATTAGTACATTCTGATATATTTGTGCTATAAGTTTTGAGAGTTACAAAGTAGGAGGGAGGTATGTTGAGTGAACCCTGCTCTCCAGTTTCAGCTTAGTTTTCAGAAAATCCATTCCTTTTTTAACCAAATATAAATGTATACATCTGGCAGGCCTACTAATTTGACTACAATATTATCACCATTATTAAGTTAAGTAATTTTTTATTATTAATTTCAATGCTGCGGAGCAGCACAGGTCCTCTAGTTATGATATTAAAAGACTTATTTCCCTAATTTCAGTAATGGCATATTTGTTTTAATTAATACACTTTTCCTGAAATTAGCCATTAATTTCTAGTAACAAATAATAGGAATTACAATCTAAATCGCGTTGTTTTTTTAATTTTACTAAACTAAAAGCTGCATTTCTTATAATTAATAACTGTTTACATTTATACGCTGTAAAAGTTTGATGGTCCCACGTGCATATTTTTTATTGCCTAAAAATGATTTATGAGATTGCAATACTTAGATTATAATACATATTTAAAACATCAATAGCTTGTAAACTATGAAGAATATGATATGAAAATATATGACATCTTTTGTTTGAAATAGCCCATATAACAAGTCTGTGAAGTTTGGTTGTCAACTTTTGAGACACCCTGTATATATTGTATAGTTAACCCTAGCCGTGGCCATCCGACCAATTTGGTCGGATTCCCATGTCGCCTAGAGTGACCTGCGACCAGATTGGTCGGATTGGGACTGAAAATTTCTAACGTTAAAAACCCAATAATAAACTCAAAAGTGATCATTATATATATCATTCGAAAGATCACATTCTGAACTTTCATTTTATTATATAAATGAACTGTGTAGCAGCTGTATAATAATGTTACGACGATTAGAAATCAAATGAATTTTTGGTGCAACACAATTGCTGCAGCCGACGCTCTGACGATGGCAAAACACGATATTTTTTAAATTACCCAGCTCGGGTAATTTTTCTCGCAGGAAGATGCGGTTGGCACCAATGCACAGCTGAAGAGTAGCGTTTTATGTTGGTATTGATTTTTAGAAGGAAATATTGATTGGACAGGTTATATGATTTTATGAAAACAGGTGTTTCTGGTTTTTTTGTGGAATGGCTAATCCAACCAAATTGGTCGGATCAGAAAATCGCGTAAATATGCAGTGTATGTTATAGTTACTAGTCAAATAATATGTCATTTTGAAGAGGAAGAAATGTAGAAGAATTTAGTTTTGCCGTTGGCAGCTCTGCTCCTAACATAACACCTGTCAGATACAAAATTATTCGTCATATGTTTAGATTACTTTTTCGCCATTGCAATATTGGTTTATTCCTTTGTACGCGTTTGGCAATTTTTATCTGTGAAATATTTATAAATTAGGTATTATTTCGGAGTTGTAGTGTTAGTGAAGTGTTTGTGTGTATATATCAGTATTCTTTATGCATTATATTATACATAAATATTACTGAAGTGTGACAAATAGTGTTTATAAAGTGTTGTGTTTACTCCTACATAGGCCTAGTGAAATTTGCCAAGTCCCCAACTATTTGTTTAGTGCTACATAACACATGTAAAAACAATAATTTACTCTAGGTGTTATACATTTTTATGTAGGTAATTGAATTTACTACAGCATGTTTGTTTTGGTTTTGGGTAAAAAATTCGGTGAAAAAGTTATATACTAAATACTGTGCAATTGTTTTTCCAAACTCGCAAAAATATCAAAACATTCTTTTATTTACAAATATTTTTAAGTGATAATAATTTGTTACCATCAAACTTAGGACTTTTTTAGATTCCTTACTTCATTAGCTTTAGAAATATGTGTATATCATTATTAGTATATACATATATTGCATGACTTATTTACAACGCAAACTAACACTGTACAGTTTGCGCATATTTTGGGTTTCCGTTTATTATTATATTACGCCCCTAAAACTTACAAAAAAATTCTTTACCCAACATGTTATATAATTCAATGTAGGAAATTAGATTGTTTAGCAAATGTATATAATGAATTTTCCATAACAAATCTGTAGTAAAAATTTCACCGAGGCTGTTTTTGAAATTTCTAAAAAAAATTATATTTTTTATTTTTTCCACTTAACCAAAAAAAATGTTCCTAGATCTTTTTTATTTTAGTATTTATAGATTCTCCTGTTCTTTCCGATCAAAATGAATATGAGGTTGGCTAGGTTTACTTCTACAGTTGAATTTATACAAATTTTTAAAAAAAGGTCTGCAAAATCGCCAAATCCGCTTGTAAATTTGATCATTTGTAGGCCTATTCCGTTTCATTGAGAATGTTCTGCACAATAATCAAGGAAATACCACTAAAGCACGTCCAAAAACTGTAAGGTTAGCCACATGGACAGTTGTACAGTGATGCATCGAAAATGACAATGTAAACAACAATTCTACCAATTGTAATGTGATGTCACCAATCGTCATACCCACAGACCAAGCAACACGCATGGGCTTTAAAATAGACCGTTGCTAAGAAATACATGTTTGAATAACAATGGGACACTGACGCAAATTCGCATCATCAGTCTATTTCAATGTGACCAGCAGACGGAAATATGCGTCGGTGGTCTATCGGGAGAAACCACTCGATGCACAGCTGCGTCGCTGGTCTATGTGAATGACAAATTCCATATAACTGCGGTAGCGAACGTGTTAAAGAGGGTATTGAAAAGCTGCTACACAGGAACAACAAATGCCTAAATCGTTACGGTGACTATGTCGAAAAGTAAGCATAAGTATACTTAACTTTTGGTAATAAAATAATTGTTATATACCAGGAGGTTGATAAAAAAACTACCCTCATATTTTTTGCTCAAGGAGTGAGGACATCGAACGTGGCAGAAAATAGCACACTATGTCCACCATTTTTCAATGTCTCTGCATCCACAAAATTGTAGGCTACTTCTCCATTACAGGTATCTAAAAATAAAGTTATCAGGAAAATAAAACTAGTGTGTGTTCATTATAGGCCAGTAGTATAAAACAAAAAATGAAACGAATCGGAAAAAATGCTACAAAAGGTTTTATTGTTTTAATGGCTCCAATTATGGCCCAATATGACTATCCTAGGTTTTCCCCCTTGGCGGAACTGTGCTTAAGTGGTGGGGATAAAAATGTACTCCAAAAAGGGGTCTTTTTGCGATTTTACGGTTATTTCCCAAAGAGGACCCACAATATCGAAAACATGTACACGTTAAAAGTTGTTGAACATTAAATTCCGCATCAAACGAGACCAAATGCATATTTTTCGGACAACCTCCCTAAAAAATATGCAATAAACACACATAAAATATGCTGTTGTTCATATGCTATTGCTCATAAAAGATGGACAATATTTACATATTTATGAAAATCTTTGTTATTTCTGTTTTAGCGAATTTCCCCTATAGGGAAGAAGCTATTACCGTAGTCGGAATGGTAAGATCTAGGCCCGGGACCATGATAACTTTTCGTTTTGAGGTCCCCAGACCCCAAAAACACCATTCGTTCGAAACTGTATATATATATATATATATATATATATATATATATATATATATATATATATATATATATATATATGTCCGTGGGTGCGATAACTCTCGTAAAAATAATCTGATTTTGACGAAATTTGGTATAAGCGTGTAAAGTAGCATTTATGACTTTAAGTTCGAAAACCAGACAGATCGGACTATCCGAAGGGGTATTTTGGGGGTTTTTGTACCCCAAAAATGGGTTTTTTGAGTTTTCTACATATAATTTTTGAAACAGTCAAATTTTAGTTTCTTTCATTGGAATCAGCTTAAAAAGACGCACAATTTGGTGTTTTGACCATTGCTCTACGTCAAATGGTTACAGAGATATTGAAAGTGCTAAACACAGTACGTTGTCCAATGCTATTCTTATGGAGAATAAGAAAAAAATTATAGCTCGCTTATTTATGAACGTATTCTAACAAAACTTGGTATATGGTTTCATCTGGTTGTGGTCTATTGTTATTTTCACAAAAAACCCGATTTTTACCAATAATTCCCGTAGCAGCAAACCTGCGTCCTCAGCCCCCATGTTATTCTTATGGATAATAAGTAAAATGTAATGTATCCCTTAATTATGAACATAAATTGATAACACTTGGAATGTTGGTTCACCTAGTTGAGTTCTATTGATATTTGCATAAAAACCCATTTTTTGTGTTCCTTATTGCAGCAAACCTGCGTCCTCATCTCCCATGTTATTCTTATGGAGAATAATCAAAATGGCATATATCGCTTATTTATGAACTTATATTGATGACGGTATGTGGCTACACCTAGTTGAGTAATATTGATATTTACAAGAAACCCTATATTTGTTGTTTTTTGTAGCAGCAAACCTGCGTACTCATCCCCAATGTTATTGTTATAGAGAATAATTCAAATTTGACATATTGCTTATTTTTGAATATATTTTTATGAAACTTGGTATGCGGCTTTATGTGGTATTAAGACTTATAATTTGCATTGGAAATTCGCTGAGTACGCAGGTTTGCTGCGACGGGGGTATTTTGGTAATATAATCTAAACTAACTCATCTACCAAAAATGTGGTCTGTATATTACATGATGGATGAATAAATTCTGCGTTCCATGAGACCATTTATTCAATATGTCGGCCAACTTTAATTTAATTAATGTAAATACCATGTTATTATCATTCTGTTGAGAATAAAATAATTTTAAAGCATTTTTACTCTTCTATTTCTTTTATAAACGTAATGGTTTTAGAGATATTTAGAATTTAACTTGTGAAATTTCTTAAGCAACATAAGAACATAAAGATTAGACAGTTTAAAGTTTAAAGTTTACAACACAACATTTTACAACAGTGAGTTTGAATTAAATAAATAACAGACATATATTTTTATTTGATAACTATCTACTGTATTTCTACAAAATATCTTCAACATAAATTATTATTCAAACTCACTGTTGTTAAACCTTGGATCTCATTTTATTAATACGAAATATCCCAAGGTAAATCATAAATGTATCGTAAAATGGTTGTATTTAAGTAAAAAGGGACAAAATTAAAAATCTAAATAATCTACCCAAAAAAATAATAATAAAAAATAAATAAAATAATCTACCATATAAAAATAATGGCAAATAAAATCCAAATTTAATAATTACTAAGTTATAAAAAACTAGAAATCTAGGGAAGTTGCAGTTTAACAATTTATAATAGCTCTTATACTTATCAAGGAAAATAGCCGGCACAAGTACATCAATAATTGAGGAATTGAAGTATTAAATCTGCTGAGAGCCGCCGCCGAAGCAAAATACCACTACGCCTGAAGTCATCTTTACTGAGTTAACGGTGAGGACCATGACTCAGGAGGAATTCCTTTCCAATGACAGAAATCAAGTGCGTCTCATTACCTTTCTTACTGAAAGAGTTTAAGGTAAAGGCTGCTCAGTAAAGAAATCTAACGGAGATGCAGACCACCTGATTGTTGCAACGGCCCTTTACAAGAGAAGGTTGTAGTATTTTGTGAGGTTACGGACCTCTTCATCATGCTCAATGACCTAGACACACAATCAGCTGTATTTCTCGAAACCTGGAAGAGGAACGACCCCTTAAAAATGATTTGGTCCCAACAACTTTGAATTGGCAGACATTATCAAAAGACCACTCATATTTTTTCATGCCATAAGTGGGTCTGACCCAACATCAGCACTCTTCAAGAAGAAGGTGGTCAAGCTGTTGGTAAACAATGAATGTCTTCACGAATAAATCAAACTTTTCTTCGAGGAAGATACCCAATCTGAAGGCTATTGCTGAAGCTAATCTACAGTTTTTCAGACCCCTCTACGGAGGTAGGGCATTGACTCTAGATACCCTAAATAAATTGTGATTCTACCTGTTATCAAAGGCCCTCGTGAAATCAAAATTCAAACTGGCATCCATACCACCAACATCCGAAGCTGCCCGCCAACATTGATTGAGAACTTACCTACAAGTACAAATGTGGTTAGGACTCCAAATGGATCTGCTTCTCTAGGGATGACAGGATTCAAAGTTTGGTATTAACCCCAAGCCTACCTCTAAGGAAATAGCTCCACAGTCTCTTCTCTCCACAATTGTCTGCAAATGCAAAAGGGATGTGCAGGTGGTTGTGGGTGTTGGAAGACTGGAATAAAGTGCTAATTGATTTGTGCTAACTACAAGTGGAACTTCTGCACTATCTCCCACCAAACAGATTACAATGACAAACTAGATGTTGACGAAAACCTGACTTAGAGGAGCCAAGTGGCCCAATGGCAGTCAAACGTCGTCGTCGTCTGTGAAATTTGCAAACCTACCAATTTGTCCCCCTTTCAACCTCATACAAAACTAAAATTTTTCTTGTTATGGAATATAATCACTAATTTATTTCAAGATTCGTAATTCTTATCCTGCCTCCATCTTTACATCGATAAAATGAGTCTCATCGCATTCTATATGAAAACATTTGTTAATGTTATCTTTTAATATATTCTACAATTTTAATATTTGATTGCCTACTATATTTACTAAGTAGAAAACTAGTACTTTGTAATACTACAGAATTATATTTAATATAGTGTAAATAATACATATTGAAGAACTGCAGTGAGAAAGGTTCAAATTCAAGGTGGAACTGTACGGCGCGGTGGTAAAAAAATCCACTTTTAGTCTCATGAAACGCAGAATCTATTCCTCTATAATGAGTCTATAGACCACTTTATTGATAGATGGGTTAATTCACATAATTGTACCAAATTTCAGAAGTTAAAACAAAATTTTCATAAATATGTAAATATTGTCCATCTTTTATGAGCAATAGTATGTGAACGGGTTGTCCGAGAAATATGCATTTGATTTTGTTTGATGCAGAATTTAATGTTCTACAACTTTTAACTTGACCATGTTTTCGATACTGTGAGGCCTTTCAGAATCAGAATCAGAACATCCTTTATTCGTTTTGTACATTTCATACATGAATAGTGTCACTTAAGTTAATACTACAATCTAAACATTTAAAGATATACTAGCTGATGAAAAAATCATTTACCTTATAGCAACATTTATTACATAAAAACTGAAATAAACCTTTTTTAAATAACCTCAGTGAATTTGCACGCTTTATAGTATCGGGCAGGCAATTATATAATTTAATTCCAGAATAATGTGGTGAGAATTCATAACCAAAAGATTTATGTCTTGGATATGCAAGACTACCCTTGTGCCTTGTGTTATAATTGTGGTAGTCTGAATTAATTGAAAAAATTGAAATATTTTGTTTGATAAATATAATTAAATTATAAATGTATACACAGGGAAATGTAAGGATATTGCTACTTTTAGAAGTATTTTGACATGAATCCCTTGTTTTGAGGCTATATATTATCCTGATGATTCGTTTTTGCAATTTAAAAACTTATACACTGTTTTCTGTTGGATAAAAATGAAACCATCCATTTCATAGCCCTGCCCGACACTCCATAAAATTGCAACTTTCGATTAAAATATCATGGTTGACACAGTCAAACACTCTTGACAGGTCACAGAAGAGACCAACTACATTCTGCGACCCGTCAAGAGCATCCGAAACCTCAGATACAAAGTTAAATATGGCATCAGTGGTGCTCTTACCCTTTCTGAATCCATACTGATTCCTATCAAATAGCCGAAATGTTTGAAAATGGTCCCATAGCCTGTAAAAAACCTTTTTGAATATTTTAGAGAATGTTGGCAGAAATGAAATAGGCCTACAGTTAGTTATTTCTTTGGGATCGCCTCTTTTTAGAACTGGTATGGTATTTGATAATTTTAATAGTTAAGGAAAAGCACCTGTATAAAGAGAAGTGTTATTTATTAAATGGGCAATTGGTGTTGAGATAAAAGGTGAACATAGTTTTAACATAAAAGATGACATTTCATCCCATCCAGATGATTTAGACGGCTTTAACTCATTAATTATTTGTTGTACTTCTTGAGGTTCTACGGATTTAAATTAGACCAGCATGGACTCAGGATTGTCTCCCTCTTGTAAAAAATTAGCCTCTTCAGTATATGAACTAACACATAAAGTTTACAAGTATCAGTGAAAAATCTGTTCCTGGATGTTCTGAGAGTGTGACAAAAATGGAAAACTGTCTTTATTACTTACAGCTATGTTTGTTTCTTTTTTTACAATCTGCCAAGCTGTTTTAGTTTTATTTGAAGATGTTTTAATCTTATTTCTATTGTATACTTTTGCTGATTTTATACATTTACTTGGAATTTTTTTGTCATTTTTTACATAATTTTTCAAACCAATATTTGAAGAATATTTACCAAGCTCATGCGATTCCCATTTTCATTTACACTAAATCGTTATTCCAGTTGTTAACCAACCTTTATCTTTATTCTGACTATGACAGTATTTACGTTTAACCAGGGGAAAAGAAGCATTTACATGTAATTTGAAAGTATGCAGAAAACACTTGTAAAGCACATTTTTATATCAGTTGTTACTTCTGCCTTTTGAAAAAGATAAGACCAATCTTCAGTTTTTAAAAGATTTTGAAGTTACATATATTTCCCTTACCAAAATTTTTTACAAATGTTGGTTTATTCCTAGCTTCTAGCTGTGTCCTTATAAAAGATTCACAATTCACTTCTAGATACTGCGTAAAGTGATCAGATAAACCATTTTTTAGGACTAAAGGCTGACACAATTTACGGCTAAAACTTGTGATAATATTGTCAAGGCATGAACTAGAAATATTTGTAACCCGAGTTGGAACATTTATATTGTGCTTTACAGGATATAACTGTAAAACCGCAAAAAAGACCCCTTTTTGGGGTACATTTTTACCCCCCATCACTTAAGCACAACTCGGTCGAGGGGGAAGCTATTAAAACAAAAACTTTTGTAGCATTTTTTTCCGATTTGGATTTTGATTCTACTGACCTATTAATATGTAAGTGGAACAATAAAATATTGGTTTACTTCAAAAAAATAAAACTTGCCAAATTTTTACTTTGCAATTAGAAGTTCATTCTTAATTGTAAAAAACTATGATATGCCTGAAATATAAAAATTGAACAAAATTCATTGTATCTACAAAAATTAATAGCTAAAACATAATTCTACTGGAGGCTATTCTATATCAGTTGTAAATACTTTTTCCACTGGTTTAAGACAGTTTAATCCATTCGAGCATGCCTTTTAAAAACATGATGAACAATTATTGCTAAGGATATTTTGAAGTTTCATTATTTCATTATAGCAAGCACGTAACAAAAATCATTTAAAAAATAATTATTCAAATAACAAATATTTGATAAATACTTATTTTTAATAGCATCCTAAATTAAAAACCAGGCATTGAAAATGTTTTGATTGGAAGTAATATGAAGAAAGAAGGTTCATTTTAATTCTAACAGCCCAAGCATTGAGACTATACAGGACAATAAAACTACTACTAACAAAATAACAAATTTACAATATTACCAAGAAGCTAAAAAAGTGCCTTAAAGATCAGATACGGAACTTATAATAATCTTATTTTTAATAAAGCTGTTTTCAAGATTTTTTGTCTTGAAACTCAAAAAGTCTGATATTGGGTAATGAGGTGCTAATTATGTGCAATTATTTTAGCTAGATAAGTACTTTTTCTCATCATACCGGTACACTTATTTCAAACTAATTCCTCATAATTTTCAAGTAGGTTATTTTATACAAAGGATAAAACTCATTATCAGAATACTTTACAATGACAGTTGTGTCATCTTTGATACTAGCATCATACACTACATTGTCAATAGTAGGGGGGACTTTCATATCAGGAGATCCACCTATGCTGTTGGAAACTAATACCTTAAACAGTAGCATGACTTTCTCAGATGTTTTGTCACTGTAATGACTAGAGTACGTTGCTAGGGGAGAAAAAGAGACCCCTTGTCCAAATCTGTGCTTCTCACTGTACAATCTCCAGTTCAAATTATCTTCAAGTATCCCAGACAAATGTTCTTTCCTTGTACCATGATACAAATACAACTCATCAACATGTTCATTACGTGATTCCATTTCTTGCTTCTTCAACAAATAATATGAGTGCATAAAAGGATTTTCAATTCTCACAATAGCAGTAATGCAGAGTTTGAAATCCTTGGATTGCGACGATCTGCTGAAATACTTTTGCACTGACTTTCCCTCAGGAGAAGTTAGTGAAATATCAACAAATCCAGTTCTGTCTACAGCAAACGAAGACCATTCTTCTGGGAACATCAGTAAATCAAGGATGTCAATCGTTCCATCACACAAATTCAGATGTTCTACACTTTCATGCACACCCTTGATTTCATTATTACAATTGACTTCTTCTTTCTCCACTTTTCTATCATCACTGGATACATCTGCTGACTTGGTGTGAGGATCATCAATGTCCGAAGGCCTACGCTTCACACGAGGTCCAACTTCAGGCATGAAAACATTTTCACTTATAGACCCAGAATTTTCACTCGACGTACTGTTGGAATTCAGTGAGTCATCATCCCAAGAGTTACGTTTCAAACCCCGTTGTCGACCTCGTCTCCCAGAGTTACGCCACCTTGGATTGAAACCCCTAGGACATTCTTCATTATCAACTGAGCTATTCCAGAATAGATTATTATCACTGGCACAGTTATTCCTAGAATTTCTGACCCTGAATCCAGTTGGAATGTTCTCTAAAGAACTACGTCTGACCATAGTGTTGCAGTGAGTTTGTTGAGCTCTTCTATAATCATCATTAAATGATCTACGTCTTGCCAATGGTCTCAATACACGAGGCATATTATAATTAGTTTTTGCTGGTCTTGAGATTGGTCTTGGTGGTGGACCCATAATAGGCTCACGATCGAATGCACCGCATATTTGTTCTTGATTAAACCCACTCTGGCAATGTGGTTGATCATGGTATTGCTGTTGAATGTACGTGCCTTGAAATTTCTCTTGACTAAAATTATTATAGATGGAATTAGTTGATGCTGATGATTCATTAACACTACTATGATTATATACACTAACATTATATTCATTTGTACTAAAATACTGTATATTGTTGTACCCACTATTAGGATTGTATGCTGGAGCAGCATCGAAAGATCCAGTAACATTTACATTGGCATAACCATAACCTGTTTGTTGCTCTGAATTATCTCTAAACTGATCACCTGATAGTTGATAATGAAGGGCGCTATCTGAGTGAAACCCACTGTTTGAGGTTCCGTTTTGATTAAATTCAAAGTTTTCACCATGGAAAGAATGAGCTTCCTGACCAAGTTCCCATGAATTTGTATGCTCTCCATTAATGTGTGCTTCAGATCCTTCATGTTGTGACTTGCTCTTATTACACCCCATTTCCTGGAAAAAATAATCAAGAGTACTAAAAATTCTTGGCATATATGTGACAAAATATTAGTTCAACTCTATCATTGAAGTTAAAGATCGATCGATTATATTTTTCTCGCAGCACTGCCCATATTTATACCAAAGTTTTATCAATTTTATTGTATGTTTTTTGCCACACACAAAATACTCACCCTAAAATTAAATTAGCTAGGGAGATTTGAAGTGAGATGAGGTTGAACTAAAGGAACACACAGGCATATTTCCATCTGAAAAATCCTTGAGGACTTCACCCCGTCGCCTGTAATAATTCTCATGTTAATCTTATTGTAATTTAGGTACTTTTAAATGGTCAGATGATTACCAATTAGATGTTCATTATTCAGGATTTAAAAAAAGTTAACAACCAATGTAATCTCCGCTTAAAGCCAGCTACTGGAGCAAGTGTATATTAAAGGTCCCACACCAGTTGTCGAGGGATGTGGAGGATAGGATAAAGGAGGGAGGGTTTTAAATGGGGTCTTCCTTTGATGTAGCACTTAGAATATTTTGAGGAGCGCCCCTGAGCTATAACTCCCAATAAAAAAGTTACTATAACAATTTGGTTCTAAAGCCTGGACTGCAACCTCACTATCAGTCTGTAAACAACATAATGGTATTAACAAAGTTTTTTTTTAATTTTACTTCCTATACATAGTATATTGTATATGGAGAAAGCGTTTTTTGTAAAAACTTTAGAATTTGAATTATCGGTGGTTAGATTTGTTTTGGTGCTCCCTGAACCCAAAATAGTGGGTTTTGATCTGTCTATCTGAATATCTACAAATCAAATCACATTCTTTATTGCCATTGATCACATTATACATTAAATAGGCATTGTCACAATTTTACTTCTTGTAAAAATAATTATAAAAACTAACAGACAAAGATTAATAGATTAGATTGTAACTAGATTTATATAAAAAAAGAAAGAAATTACAGACCAGTTACTGTATGTTAAAACTCTAGTCAATTTCACGGATTAAAAATTCCTATATCTTATAAAAAGCATTGATCAATAGCCACTGTATCATTTTATAAAATAAAATAAAAACTAATGAAACAGTTCTGGCAGACTCACTATGATTCTTTGGTCTGGTGGAGGTTAATTACATTAAGATTGCTAGTGAAAAGAAAGTGTCATCAGCATAAACTGTAGAACCTACCGTTAATAATTATTGTGAAGAAAATATGGCCAAGAACTGAATGGGTGGCCTTGTGGTACACCCATTGTAACATTTGACACTGGAGAGTTTAACTTTTAATTGAAACATACTGTTTTTTATTTGTTAAGTAAGAACGAATAAGTTTACATAAATGTTCTGAAACCCAATAACATTTTAAGTTTCTTTAAAATGATAATAAAGGGGACACAGTCAAATGCCTGGCTGAGATCTATTAGTGATAACGCTACAGATTTTTGTTATCAAGGGCATCAGGAGCATAATTGACAATTTCCATGACAGCCGTTGTTGTTGACCGTCCCTCACGAAAGCCAAACTGTGACTCAGGTATGAAATTTAAATATTCAATGTAGAAAGAAAGCTGCTTGTACAATCGAGATTCCAAAATTTTAGAGAAAATAGGAACAGTAGGTATTGGTCTGAAGTTTTGAGGAAGTTGCTTGTTATCCTTTTTATAAATACAAATTACTGTTTACAGCTTACAAATTTGGTAAGTTGGGAAAAGGATAGACAGCTAGCTTACCTGAAGAGAGTAAAACAGGTGTAGTACAGGAGACACATGAAAACACTTGATATTTCGTCCCTCTTGGGGACTTCATCAGAAGAGAAGAGAATGAAGTAGAAAATGGCTGCTTGCAACTGGTCCTTAAGTCAGTGTCGCCACAACACACAAACACCACTAAATTTACACTAATACTGGATTTTGGTACACACCAAGTCATACTTTGTTTGTTTATGTAAAAAACACTTAGAAAGATAGAGAAAACTATTTTTTCTTTTGAAACTGTTCATATGTTATATTAAGCTAGCTGTGTAAGGTAAGGTTAGGTTAGGGTTTTTTTGGGAGAGAAAGATTATCTGATATTGAGGTTAGGGGTGACCTGAAGTTAGTGAGAAATTGATAGGCTAACTCCCATCTTCTAAGCATGGAACTATTGCACTGATTTTTGGGAATTGATTTTAAGACTGTAGTGGTGAAATAGTCATTGAAGCTGAGATTGTGGCTGTTGGCATGTTGTGCTACAGGTTTTTCTTTTTCCGACTTGACATCATGTCTATGGCCATACATCCTTTTCCTGAGAGTTTCTATAGTTAGGCCTATGTACTGTGCCTGACACTGCTTACATTCTAATTGATAAATTAGATTCTCTGTATTGCAGGTATGGTGTCCTTGATTTGGTATTGGGTTTTGTGAAAATTACTAGTGAATGTGTTGGTAGGAGGATTCATATTAAAGGTTTTGCATTTGGTTTCTTCGCAAGGGTATGAGCCAGGTGGTAGTTTATCTGGTTTTGTTCCAATGGGATCTGGGAGTTTGGGATGAACTAATAGGTTTTTCAGGTTGGGTGGTTGTCTGTATACTACTGATGGTGGTTTCTTCAAAAGGCCTTTGGTTTGGCTGGAGCAGTCCAAGATTTTGTAGCCGGTTTTCAATAGGCTGTTTAGTTTATGTAGGCCAGAATGAAAGGTGGTGATGAGGTTGGTCGATTCAGAGCAGTTTTGGGATTTAGTAGGTTGAGTTTTGGGGTGCTGAGCTGCAGTAATCTGGGATTTCACCAGCTGAGGAGGATAACCTCTGTTTTCAAAAGCCACTTGGATTTTGTTGTTGTATTCCTGTAAATATTTTGGGTCCGATGTGATGCGTTTGCCTCTCAGGGCTAAGCTGTATGGAAGGGAGCGTTTGGTGTTGTTGGGGTGACAGCTATTGAAGTGAAGATATTGTTGATGGTTCATTGGTTTGATGTGGACTGAAGTGATTATTTTTCCTTCTGGAAGTTTGAGTGAGACATCCAGGAAGTCTATAGGGTGTTCCGAGTAGTTCCATGTGAATTTTAGAGCGCTGAATTGGTTGAGGTTATGTAAAAAGGTTTCAAGGCTATCGTGTCCATGGGTCCAGATGATAAATATATCGACAATATATCTTAGCCAGCAAAGGGGCTTCTGGTCTTGTGTCTTGAGAAAAGATTCTTCAAGTTTACTCATGCATATGTTAGCATACGATGGCGCCATTTTCGTCCCCATTGCTGTGCCCTTGATCTGGAGATAGTATTTGCCAAAAAACTGTAAATTTTTAAAAATAAACCATACTTATAAACTATATATTTAATTTACATGTACATTAGTACCGGGGGACCGAGCCATGCTCGGTGTTTGATTCTGCAGAAGAGGCATTGAATTTGTTTTATTTCAAATACTCGTTCATTTTCAATATGAGCTCGTTCGCTTCGCTCACTCACCTCCCGGATTAGCTCGTTCACTTCGCTCGCTCGCCTATCAAAAAAAAGAGTTTGAGTTGCCATGCAAGTAGTTTTTTATTTCCATTATGAGAGTTGCCATTCAAGTAGGTTTTTTATTTCCATAATGATAAACAGCTGTTTACAATATTTTAAGTTATAGATAAAATCAAACAGCTGATTTAATGGTTTGTTTTTGTTATTCATAGTAACCGTGTTATGGTTTTAAACTCCATAAGCCCAATGTTAAAATTTTCCATTTTCAAATGAGTTGTTTAGAAAAATAGAGTTTTCGTAAGGTATTGGTTTTCACCAATCGATTTTTTGGACCCAAAAGCCCCTAATCCCAAACTTTCAGCGAAATCCTTCCGCTGGATTTCGAGATAAATTTTGCAAACAAACAGACATAGCTCGTATTAGAGTATAGAGGATAGCTAATTCTTCAAAGGAGTGCAGGGGATGCTCAATCAAAAACTGTTTGTTTTTTTATAAATTTTGAAAGATTTTGGACTGTCTTTATGTCATCTGGAATGTGCTTAAAACATTGTATATGCCTCTATAGTTAATTTTGTTTTAACAACTCAAGTCTATGGGAGTCAAAAGTTAAATAACTTCTTATGTTGTATTGTCGATTTCTAGCTTCCATCTGAGAAATGTTGTGTTCTTTTACATATTACACAGTGTTAACACATGCTGAGAAAAAACTGTAAAAATCTCTAGTTCCTTAAATTTTTTCTTAACCGAGTCTTTATTTCTAAGTCCAAGGATAATTCTAATAGCTTTTTTTGACATTTTTAAGATGGATTTCAAGTTCTTTTTTGAGGTAGCTCCATAAATGCTAACCCCATAAGATATGTATGAGCAAAAGAGTAAAGCCCTTAACACACAAGCCCTATAGCCCTATAGCTTGTAGTGTAAGTGGGAGTAAATACCTAACTTAATCTAAAAACCTCTAGTTCACCTCTTAAACTTTCGCTTACAGGTGGTATATTTCCTGACCAACTTAAGATTGCAAAAGTCAAGCCAATCTTTAAAAAAGGGGACCAAAAAATGTGTCATGTTATAGACCAATGTTATTCTGCCAACTTTTTCTAAATTGTACGAAAGGGTTGTCGATAACCAACTATTAAATTTTTAGGACTGAAAAATTTGTTAGATCCGCAACAACATGGCTTCAGGCCAGGCAGGTCAGTCACAACAGCTGGCAATGAATTTGTTCAAAATATCGTTGACAAAATTGACAAAGCGGAAAAAGTTGTCTAGGTGTTTTCTTGGATTTAACTACAGCCTTTGACAGTGTATTTCATAAAATGTTGATTTAATCATTAAAATCCCACCATATAAAAGGGAAAGAACTCGCTTGGTTTGAGTCTTACCCCATGAAAGGAAACAATGTGTATAAATAACACAATTAATAGAAAAAAGTACAAATATATAAATTATGGGGCCCTTACTGTTCCTTTGTTACCGCAAAGGTCTTCCTGGAGTGGTATGGGGAACTGGCAGCTCAGTCTGTTTGTATGCTGATGATACAAATTTAATAATTTCAGGTAAAAGCAAAGAAACAGTTGAAATCACACCATACATCAACCTAACATTAGGTAAACAGATCTTTGAATCTAAAAATCTCCTAATAAATTCAAGAAAAACAAATTTGTTATCATTCTCTACAAGACAATCAAAAAGTATATTAGCCTAAACAAATCTTAAATGATTTGACAATGTCATTTTTATAAAATTGAGTTGTCATATTCATAAAAGGTACATTCCCATATCTTATCTGTTCCATGATTAATTCTATCTTAAACCACTGAATTAAATATATCAACATCAAGATATATTCCGGATTTTCAAGCTGTTCATCTTTACAGTACATTTTTTTAAACTACCCCAGTTGTTACTCAACAATTAGTGGTTAGTTAGTTAGTTATTGCTGGATTAGGAACCCCAGCATTAGCTGCTAGGCACGTCTTCCACAAGCAGGAATTTTGTGCAGATTACTAGTAGGATAGGATATAGTAGGAAAGGAAAGGGTGGGATGGGACAGGCAGCCAAATTGACCATTCAGCGGGCCAACTCCCGTGCTCCTGTAACAGCTGTGATCAGGCTCAAACAGGTGGACCCACCCGCTCTGCCCTCCAACTGACCAATTCAACTGACAGGGTGTCCCTGTACAAACAAGAGACCACATTCTCAGGTTGAGAACCAAACCCGGAGTTTCCGTCCCCAGCCGCTGCAAATGGAGGTACCAAAGGTCAAAGGGAAGTTTAATGCCCAATGCATAATGCACAGCCAAAAGACTTACCATATGTAATGACAACTTCATTTGCTGTACCCAATGTCAGCCTCAAAACTGGTATAGTAAATAAATAAACTGGTAATGTTAATGGTATATAAAGTTGTCCTGGGGCAAAAGTGGGCAATTAGTTGTTTTAAGATGCAATATTTTTTATTAACAGGTATTTCTCATAAAATGTATTACCTATTTTAAGTTTTACATTTTTATAAAATTGTTAATTTCACAAAAAAAATTGATTTGTTTATCATAAGGTTTATTTTTTCAATACAACTAAACTAATACAAATCAGTAATAGCGTACATTTATTTTTTTCCCTAGATCCCATCAATAACAGACTGTGAACCGGGCGGCGGAAGTCGCGGTGGTTATATCCGAAGCGCACGTTTAACTTTTAAATTAAGATTTAAAGATTTTGGGAGTGATGGGTCCATGTGTCTGAATGCTGATGATTCTAATGTTTTATTTTCAGGAAAATCACAAATACATATTGAAGAGTCTTCATCTGAAAGTCTTTTGTCTACTAAAAAATTTCTGGATAAAAAAAATCTGCTTATTAATGTAAACAAATCAAATTTCATATCATTTTCAACTAAACAATCTAAAGCAAAATTTGAACCTAATATTTTAATAAAGACAGATAGAATAGATCAAGTGAGCCGAACAAAGTTTCTTGGTCTAATTATTGATGAAAAACTTTTTTGGAATGATCACATCAATCATGTGGTCAAAAGATTATCTTCTGGTATTTATGCACTGCGACAGATGTCTAAGATTTGCAATTTGGAAACTCTAAAGACAATCTATTATTCATTAATCCACTGCCACATATCTTATGGTATTGCTATTTATGGAGCAACAACAAAAAAAAACTTAGATAAAATACTTATCCAACAAAAAAGAGCTATCCGTGTAATGATGAAGCTAAAAAGAATTGATTCAGTTAAAAACTTATTTTGCGAACTGGGGATATTAACAGTTTACAATTTGTATATTTATGAAACAATTATTTATGCAAAACTGCTTCAGTTGTCATCCACTTCTGGCGAATATAACACACGTTTCAAAATTAATCTACCTAGACATAATTTAGAATTTTATACAAAAAAGACCTCTTATGCAGGACTTAAATTCCTTCTGCATCTACCAGTACCCTTAAGGCTAGAAAGCAATTTAAATAGATTTAAACGGCTACTAAAAGATTTATTAATAAATAACCCCTCCTATTCAATTCAAGAATTTATAAATACCAAACGCTGATCTTTTGAATTCCATCCTGCTGTAACCTTTTCATAAGCATCCCAACAAGTGACAGTTACAGATATGTCTGAGAATTGACCTTTGTACTAGAAGTTTATTTTCTTATTAATTTAATAATTTGCAATATGTTTAAGTTGCAATTTAAATGTTATTTTTTTCTTAGTTAGAAATTTTTCAGACTTAAGATTTGCAAATTGAAAATTTACTATTTTGGACATTGTAAGAACTTGTTGACATTGTTTGATTTAATTTAATTTATAAGTTTATTTTATAATCATAATTTGTGACCCTATTCAAAACATGTAATGTGTTACTTATTGAATAAAGAAGATTTGATTGATTGATTGATTGAAATGTGAAATAGCCAAACAGAGTATAAAAAATGTCAAAAATAAAACAGTGTACGCTTTAAACTTTTTCATGTTCTAATATTTTTAGCTGATTATATTTTCTTTTTTAGCGAATTTCCCCTATAGGGAAGAAGCTATAACCGTAGTCGGTTTGGTAAGACTTAGGCCCGGGACCATGATAACTTTTTGTTTTGAGGTCTCCAGACCCCAAAAACACCATTCGTTCGAAACTGTATATATATATATATGTGTGTGTGTGTGTGTGTGTGTGTGTGTGTGTGTGTGTGTGCGTGTATATATATACGTGTCCGTGAGCACGATAACTCTCGTAAAAATGATCCGATTTTGATGAAATTTGGTATAAACGTGTAAAGCAACATTTATGACTTTAAGTCCGAAAACCAGCCAGATTGCTTCATCCGAAGGGGTATTTTGGGGGGGTTTTGTACCCCAATTTTTTTTTAAAATTTATTACACATAATTTTTGAAATAGTCAAATTTTAGTTTTTACCATTGGATTCAGCTTAAAAAACATACAATTTGGTATTTTGATAATTTCTCTACGTCAATTGGTTACCGAGATATTGAATATGCTAAACACGGTACGTTGTCTAGTGTTATTCTTATGGAGGAAAAGCAAAATTTTATATCTCTCTTATTTATGAACGTATACTGACGAAAACTGGTATATGGCTTCATCTGGTTATGGTCTATTTATATTTGCTCAACAGAAATTTTTTTGCCAAAGGCTCCCGTAGCAGCAAATCTGCGTGCTCAGCCCGCTGTTATTCTTATAGATAATAATTAAATGCTATGTCTCCCTTAATTATGAACATAAATGAATAAAAACTGGTATATGACTTCACCTAGTTCAGTTATATTGATATTAGCATAAAACCCCATTTTTTGTGTTCGTTGATGCAGCAAACATGCGTACTCAGCCACAATGTTATTCTTATGGAGAATAATTAAAATTGTATATACCTATCGCTTATTTATATATATATTTTTATGAAACTTGGTAAGTGGCTTTATGTAGTATTAAAACATTTATATCTCAATTAGAAATTCGCTGAGTATGCAGGTTTGCTGCGACGGGGGTATTTATAAATCTGTTAACTGACTGATCTGTACGTTATTTACTCTGATGGAATTCTCAATTCTTTCGGATAAGAAATATATAAGTTTCATTGCAATCGGATGATTCTTGATCGATGGAGGAGCGTGTTAATGAAAGCGTGTCACATTAAAATATTTTCCAGCAGAAATCCCTCAGTTAACGAAGTTGACATGATAGTGGAGGGGGAAGGACCATTTTAGCGAATTTCCCCTATAGGGAAGAAGCTATTACCGTAGTCGGCATGGTAAGACCTAGGCCCGGGACCATGATAACTTTTCGTTTTGAGGTCCCCAGACCCCAAAAACACCATTCGTTCAATGTCTATATCAGGGTGTCACAAAAAAGTGTGATGGGCTATACAGGACCTAATTCTAAATGCAAAAATAAGTCAAAAATGAAGAATAACATTTTTTGGATTTCGGCTTAGTTTAGCCGTAATCCGCCATTTTGTTTTTTTGGGAAAATATTTATTATTTCAAAAACCCAATGAGATATTTTTACAAAACTTGGCAAAAGTGTTTACACTAAAGTAAGTAACATTTGTAAAAAAAATATTTTTTTACCTTTCCAAATTTCAAAATGGCGGCCATTTGAATTTTGTTATGCCAAATTTCATGAAAACCGGTACCTAAATCAACATTTTTCAAGACACAAAATCTTTTGTATTTATTATAACAAATCCAACAAAACAAAAATGAATAAAATCGGTTCATAAATAAAGAAGCTGTGTTTATTTTAGTAATTTAGACTGAAATTACTTAATTACATTACATAAATTATTACATTAATAATTTCAGTCTAAATTACTAAAATAAACACAGCTTCTTTATTTATGAACCGATTTTATTCATTTTTGTTTTGTTGGATTTGTTATAATAAATATAAAAAATTTTGTGTCTTGAAAAATTTTGATTTAGGTACTGGTTTTCATGAAATTTGGCATAAAAAAATTCAAATGGCCGCCATTTTGAAATTTGGAAAGGTAAAAAAATATTTGTTTTTACAAATGTTACTTACTTTAGTGTAAACACTTTTGCCAAGTTTTGTAAAAATATCTCATTGGGTTTTTGAAATAATAAATATTTTCCCAAAAAAACAAAATGGCGGATTACGGCTAAACTAAGCCGAAATCCAAAAAATGTTATTCTTCATTTTTTACTTGTTTTTGCATGTAGAATTAGGTCCTGTATAGCCCATCACACTTTTTTGTGACACCCTGTATATATATATAGACATTGAACACGATAACTCACGTAAAAATTATCCGATTTTGATGAAATTTTGTATAAACGTGTAAAGCAACATTTATGACTTTAAGTTCGAAAATCAGCCAGATCGCTCTATCCGAAGGCCAGAGTATTTTGGGTATTTTGGGGGGGTTTTGTACCCCAAAAATGAATTTTTTGAATTTTTTACATATAATTTTGGAAATAGTCAAATTTTAGTTTTTACCATTGGATTCAGCTTAAAAAAAACACACAATTTGGTATTTTGATCATTTCTCTACGTCAATTGGTTACCGAGATATTGAAAGTGCTAAACACAGTACGTTGTCTAATGTTATTCTTATGGAAGAAAATAAACATTTTATATCTCGCTTATTTATGAACGTATACTGATGAAACTTGGTATACGACTTCATCTGGTTGTGGACCATTGATGTTTGCTCAACAAAAAAATTTTTTACCAATGCCTCCCGTAGCAGCAAACCTGCGTACTCAGCCCCATGTTATTCTTATAGAGAATATGTAACGTGTTATCTCCCTTCATTATGAAAATAAATTAATGAAATTTGGTATATGGCTTTACCTACATGAGCTATATTGATATTTGTATAAAACCCCATTTTTTGTGCTCCTTTCTTCAGCAAACCTGCATACTCAGCCGCCATGTTATTCTTATGGAGAATAATTAAAATGTCATAAATCGTTTATTTATGAATATATATTGATGAAACTTGGTATGTGGCTTTATGTGGTATTAATATACATATACAGTAGAGCGTCGAAAATCCGAACGTCAAAAATCCGAAACGTCAAAAATCCGAACCTCTCCTGAGGATGTTATTAATACTGTACTGTATTGAATTAGCACGGAAACGACATATGTTTTAAAATTTCGCGCCAAACTGCCGGCGCCCGGCGGGGGAATGAGTGAGCGCGCAGTAGGGTAATTTGGACAGTCCGAGGCCAGGAGGGACAGGAGGGACGCCCCCCCCCCCGAGGTCTCTTCTGTGACACTTTGCGAATTTTTTTTTTTGCGAACTTTTTTGCAAACTTGTTTTGCGAATTTTTTTTTTTTGCGAATTTTTTTTTTTGCGAATTTTTTTTTTTGCGAATTTTTTTTTTGCGAAATTTTTTTTTTTGCGAATTTTTTTTTGCCAAATTTTTTTTTGCGAAATTTTTTTTTTGCGAATTTTTTTTTTTTGCGAATTTTTTTTTTTTGCGAATTTTTTTTTTGCGAATTTTTGTTGTTGCGAATACTAACCTAACCTAACCTAACCTAACCTAACGTAACGTAACCTAACCTAACCTAACCTAAGGTAACCTAACCTAACCTAACCTAACCTAACGTAACCTAACCTAACCTAACCTAACCTAACCTAACCTCGGATCAGATTTCTGATTGCAGATTCTTGTTCGTCTAGTCGAGCCGAGTCATTTGAGTACCCACATCGTACACTTTGGATGATGTTTACAAAAAAGAGGCCCGCACCACACTTTTGACCTTTTTTTTTTGCATTTTTGGAATCTCCTCGTCAAGCCGAGTATTCTCAGTACCCACATGACATACTTTGGATAATTAATACAAGAGTTGAACAGGGTAACGCTACAACCAACAGAGCTAGCCCATCAGCGCTTGCGGTCAATTGAACTAACAGTGAATGCAAATTTTAAGGAGAATATAATTGCAATGCTTTGAACATATACTGCATATACCTTCAAGTACTCTGCACCGAGGCAGCTGTTCGCACAAATAACCGTCGCGTCCAGTCTACTGTCTGGGAATGCGGATGTTGTAATTTGATACCTCGACTGGAGGGTGCAGGTGTTCACACAAAAAACCGACAAGTCGAGACCTGTCTGGGAATGCGGATGCTGTAATTTGATACCTTGACGGGAAGACGGCTGACCCTTCTAGGAACCCATAATTATAGTCCGCCCGTATCGAATTCCGAGCAATAAATCACCAGTTGTCAAACACCCACGGTATCATTCTTGTTTTTGGCTTCAACAATTCCTGACGTATGGGGGAGCGAAAATCTCCCCCTAACCCATTATGTGTTAGGGGGAGCGAAAATCTCCCCCTAGTAATTAAATCAACAGAACACCAGTTGTCACGGTCTCATTCTTGTTCTAGTCTTCATCAATTCCTGACGTATGGGGGAGCGAAAATCTCCCCCTAAGCCATTATGTGTTAGGGGGAGCGAAAATCTCCCCCTAGTAATTAAATCAACAGAGCTAGCCCATCAGCGCCTGCGGACAATTGAACTAGCAGTGAATGCAAATGCGGATGTTGTAATTTGATACCTCGACTGGAGGGTGCAGGTGTTCACACAAAAAACCGACAAGTCGAGACCTGTCTGGGGTGCAGCTGCGCCCGACCTCAGGAGGGCCAGGAGGAGCAGAGGAGCAGGAGGGGCAGGAGGAGCAGGAGGAGCAGGAGGGACAGGAGGAGCAGGAGGAGCAGGAGGGGCAGGAGGAGCAGGAGGAGCAGGAGGGGCAGGAGGAGCAGGAGGAGCAGGAGGGGCATGAGGAGCAGGAGGAGCAGGAGGGGCAGGAGGAGCAGGAGGAGCAGGAGGGGCAGGAGGAGCAGGAGGAGCAGGAGGAGCAGGAGGGGCAGGAGGGGCAGGAGGAGCAGGAGGGGCAGGAGGAGCAGGAGGAGCAGGAGGGGCAGGAGGAGCAGGAGGGCCAGGAGGGACTGGAGGAGCCCCCCCCCCCCCAGACGCCTGCACCAACACTTGGAAGAAAATCCTCCTACATTAGAAGGATTTCCTTCTGTTCCCTAACATGAAAAGCTTTTGTGGCCTTGAAAAAGGCCGATTGTGATGGTGGGATCAGGTGGAGGTTAAGGTGTTGGAAAACGTTTATTTTTTACTGTTAAAAAACTTTGTTACTTCATCAGGGTGCAGTTCATCGGTCCGCCGATTCCACCACATTTCAACAAGCGTCATGTACTTCTGCTCATGTTCAATGGCGTAGAAGTGCTCCTCTTCAATGGGGTAGAAATTCATCTTGTAGTCCATGTCACGCTGCCAATATTCCCACTCCAAGCCGTCCAGCGGGCAATGGTTCCACATGCTGTTGATTCCCCGTCGTCTGGAGTACAGAGCGTCGTCAAGATCTTGAGTAGTTGAATACATTTTTGGTTCATGAACGTACTTGAACTTTTTGTCAATGCGCCATAGCCTCTTCTTATGGAAATGCTTCAAGGTGCATTCATCGTCGTCTTTTCGGTTGTAGAATTCATCACCTTCGAAGTAATCATCTTCATCGTCAAACGGTCTCTTCTTATTATTGCTATTCATTGTCGTTTCCGCTGCAACACATACATCCTCCAACTCAACGTCTGTGATGTCACAATCCCACTCGATGTTGGCCATGATCTCTTCGTAGCTGTTGACGCTTCGAAACTCAAGACTAAACTAAACTTTACTGCTAGGGGCGGGCTGTGCGTCGTGGGGTGATGGGCGCAGGTGTACAGACAAAAAACCGTCGCGTCACCCTACTGTCTGGGAATGCGGATGCTGTAATTTGATACCTCTACGGGAGGGCGCGGGTGTTCACACAAAAAACCGACGAGTCGAGACCTGTCTGGGAATGCGGATGCTGTAATTTGATACCCCGACAGGAGGGCGACCGACCCTTGCAGGAACCCATAATTATAGACCACCCGCGTCGAATTCCGAGCAATAGTACACCAGCTGTCAAACACCCACGGTCTCATTCTTGTTCTAGTCTTCAACAATTCCTGACGTATGGGGGAGCGAAAATCTCCCCCTAGTAATTAAATCAACAGAACACCAGTTGTCAAACACCCACGGTCTCATTCTTGTTCGGGAGTTTGAAGTGTGTGGCTGTGTAATAGTGTTTCTGTGTGACGTTCTGTCAGAGCGATCGCCCGACGTTTTGGCCTAACCTACAAAATGAACCACTTAACCGCCTATGTGTTTAATGATCGGCCTTTGTCTGTACTGGTTGACAGCAGCGATAATCCATGGTTCAAAGCTAAGGATGTAGCTACAATATTGGGATACGCCAACCCTAAAGAAGCAATCAGAGTACATGTTAGAGAAAAATATCGCAAAACAATTCCTGAAGTATGGGGGAGCGAAAATCTCCCCCTAACCTATAACGAGAAACATTCAATCTTTCTTAACGAGCCGGGATTATATTCGTTACTTATGAAATCTAAAATGCCCATCGCCGAGAAGTTTCAAGATTGGATCTTTGAAGAAGTTTTGCCATCCATTAGAAAAAATGGTCAGTACAGACTTATAAACGAGAACCAACGGCTGCTACAATCACTTACAAAGTCGCTAACAAATAACCGAAAGCTAGATCAAACAAATTCCGAGTTTAAAACTACAAATGATATATTGTGTATGGAAAACCAATCCATGAATCAAACGCTGATCGAACAGACACCTAAAGTGGCAGTGTTGCCTGAAGATGTAAATCTGAAGCATATATTTTGTGTGATGATTAGGGAAACCCTTCTAGAGCAGTACGGAGTTTGTGAATACAAGTGCATTCGAACACAGAAGAGGAATTTCAAACAAGCCTTGAAAAAAGCAAAGGAAGAAGGATTTACAATGTGCTACTGTAGAGAAAATGTCCCCAACGGCATAAACATAGTGAATAAGGCTAAAGAAGTGATGAAGAGTTACGGCATGCACATTGACTGCAGATACAACAACATCCTAACCTCGCACAATTTCATTAATGTAGTTGAACATATCTTTGACAATGCATAGGTCTGCGCTTGTGGACTCGTTCCAGAACCTTCGACGCTAGTCAGGTAGCAACAGTCGATACGTGCTCCAAAGATGACCAGTGTGGATGACGCAAGAAAAGTAATCACCATATCAATGAACAAAATACGTTATAAACGTAACAACATCCGAGAAAGGCTCGCAATCAAGTTAGTGTTGGATAGAGCGAGAGATGTGTTTGAGAGAAAATATCATATGAAACAGCATACTTATGAAAAAAAAAAAAAAAAAAAAAAATATTGAATATCATGTGAAAGAATATAACTATGAAGAAAACAAAACAGACTGTTAAATTTAACGAGGAGCTAAATACACAGTACACTTACGAGCCCTGTGAGGATGTACAACAATTAACGTGGACTCAAATCGCAATAGATGAAATGAGATTCCGCAGACCGTTGGAACTGATGTTGGGTGAAAAAATCAAACATCTAACCTATTGCAACAAGATGTGTCACAGCGAGTGCATACAGTTTACTTCAAGGGTGAGCAGACGCACCAACAGTCCGTAGTACGGTAGAAGTCACACGGTAAGGACGTCAACATGGACGCTTACGTTTCTGCGGACGACTATATCAAATCGTTTATTCAGGAGATTGAGGTTATGAACAATAATGCTAGTGATCAGACATTGGCATCACCTCAGACGTCATCTGTAAAACCGATCACTGCCTGCAAGAGACGAAGGAGGCCAACTCCCATCGAAGTGGAAACCAAGAAACCAGGATGGGTGCCAAAACCAACAGATGATTCTCCCATAGTGTCATGGATGGACGATGGGAATACTTTTGCTGTTCAAAACCCGGGAAACAAAGGACAAATTTTATTGAAAATGGAAATGTACGATGGTACAGATATGGTGTTCATGTGCAGTTTATTTTTGGACAAAGATGGTGAAATGCTCCAAAGTGTTAGACAAGTAGTTGATAAAGTGGAAAACATGTGGATCGATAAATCAACAGGAGTACCGAAAATTACAGGCTTAACTCAAACTGTTACACAACGCAGTGCAGTTTCGCAACCAACGTCGAAGAAGCGAGCTGTGAGGAAGAAACAACGAGTGTCGCCAGCAGTCAATTAAAGCATCAGCATTCCCAGACAGGAGGGCGACGCGTCGGTTTTTTGTGTGTGAACACCTGCGCCCGGCCAACTACTAGAGATGTCGAGCAGCAGCACTTTCAAGCTAGAGTTTCCGAGCGTGAACGGCACTGCAGCAACCGAGGACCTGAGAGCTACCCTCAACAACTGCAAGTCCGACTCTCCGCTCTACACCAGGATAGACGATCTCAGAGAGGAATGCGGCTATCTCATCACTGCGATGGAGCGAGCCACAACACCCTTTGGCGAGACGATCATCGTGATCCTGGAGGGACAGGTCGGGGACGACTTCTTTCTGCGAGTCTACCCGCCTAGGCGCTTCAACGAGGTCCTGAGCAACACCGACATCGAGCGCTACAACAGCGGGTTTGGAGAACGCCTTCGCTTGGTGAAGCGCAGCCCGAGGGGTTCCAATAGCAGATTCACACCTTTGGAGTTTATGTAAAGCAAGACTTGAAGATTATGTAAATACCTTTGTAAATTAGTTTTCGTAGTCAATACTTATAGTCACGTTCAGAACATAACCACTGTGTTATTTATTTCACTTAACCCCAAAAATGTCCTTTGGTAGTAAGTTTAAGAGCGTGAGTATGGTAACTGTGAGGTGTTTAGCTCATCAGCGTCATCATCAGAATCATCGATATTTGTACATAGATGTAACCCACCGCGTAATGCGATACAATTGATTGGAGCGCATCGTGTGTGAGCTGTCTTGTGATGGCGACATCGCACTGCGTTTGTAACAAAATAACGTGTACATTAACACGACGATCACTTTTCTTGCTTAAGTCACGAGGGGCATTATGGCGTACGGGACGATTGGTAATAACAGCGTTTAAAGTAAACTGTGCACATTCGTTGTGATACGTCTTGTCACAGCACGTTAGATTTCACATTCTCACATTCTACATCAATTACAATTGTAGACGTAATCTCATTTCATCTGTTGTGATTTAAGTCCACGTTAACCGTTGTACATCCTTACGCGGCTCATAAGTGTAATGAGTATTTAGTATGACAATAAACTTCTCGAATGTTAGTACGTTAAATCGTAGCTTGTTCATTGACGCATCGATCCCTATTCTTGTTTCAGTCTCAATATGCATTATGGCGTACGTGCCAGATGGTACTAACAACGCTTGAAATAAACTGCACACATGTGTTGCGATACATCCAAACACAACAAGTTAGATGCATCATTCAATCATTCAGCATCAATTGAAATGTTATGCGTGGCATCATTTCATCTGGTGTAATTTGAGGGAATAACTCGACTACGAACCTTTATCGTATGTTAGTTCGTTAACACAGTAAATTGTACATTAACACGACGATCGCTTTTCTTGCTTAAGTCACGATGTGCATTATGGCGTACGGGACGATTGGTAATAACAGCGTTTAAAGTAAACTGTGCACATTCGTTGTGATACGTCTTGTCACAGCACGTTAGATTTCACATTCTCACATTCAACATCAATTACAATTGTAGACGTAATCTCATTTCATCTGTTGTGATTTAAGTCCACGTTAACCGTTGTACATCCTCACGCGGCTCGTAAGTGTAATGAGTATTTAGTATGACAATAAACTTCTCGAATGTTAGTACGTTAAATCGTAGCTTGTTCATTGACGCATCGATCCCTATTCTTGTTTCAGTCTCAATAGACATTATGGCGTACGTGCCAGATGGTACTAACAACGCTTGAAATAAACTGCCCACGTGTGTTGCGATACATCCAAACACAGCAAGTTAGATGCATCATTCTAACATTCAGCATCAATTGAAATGTTATGCGTGGTATCATTTCATCTGGTGTAATTTGAGGGAATAACTCGACTACGAACCTTTATCGTATGTTAGTTCGTTAACAACGTAACTTGTACATTGACGCATCGATCACTTTTCATGCTTAAGTCACAATGTGCATTATGTTGTATGTGACGACTGGTAATAGCAATGCTTGAAGTAAACTGAGCACATGTGTTGCTATACGTCTTGTCACAGCAGGTTATATTGCTCATTTCCCCTTTCAACATCAGTTACAATTGTATGCGTAATCTCATTTCATCGGTTTTAATTCAAGTCCGCGTTAACTGTTGTACATCCTCACGAGGTTCGTAAGTGTAACGAGTATTTAGTTTTACATTAAACTTCTCGTATGTCAATCCCAAGTAATCGGTGTTTGAAGAAGTTTGCCTTTCCCTCATGAATTGTCACTAGCATTATAACATACGCGTTTAATAACCAGATCGCACTTGTAATATTTTTGTATACCAATAACAATTACAAGTAATCGAGGTTTGAAGAAGTTCGCACATTGATAAAAAAAAAAAATCCAAGTAAACGATGTTTGAAGACGTTTGAGTTTTCGCCATCACACAAGTTCCAATCTTGAGTAATGTCAACCCAAGAAAATGAAAGCTAACAGCATCACGTAGTTGTGTTAAGTTACGATAGGTATAGTTAGGTTTATTAAGACTGTTTCCAGTTAGAAAGGGGAAACATGGAGAGACTTATCTCATCGTTAGGTTACGATATCCAGTGTAAAGTTAGGTCCCTGCATAGAAATAGGAAACGTAGACAGTTGTATCTCATCCTTAGGTTATGTTATGCTCTGTTAAGTTAGGTTTGTGCTTATAGATATGAAATATTGTCAGTAGTATCTCGTCGTTAGGTTAAGTCATGCTCTGTTAAGTTAGGTTTGTTGTTGAATATACAAAAAAAAAAAAAAAATCTGTACCTTAATGCCGGCGTGCGCAATTTAAAAATGGTATGATCATAATGCGCACGCCGACATTAAGGTACAGATTTTTTTTTTTTTTTTGTATATTCAACAACAAACCTAACTTAACAGAGCATGACTTAACCTAACGACGAGATACTACTGACAATATTTTATATCTATAAGCACAAACCTAACTTAACAGAGCATAACATAACCTAAGGATGAGATACAACTGTCTACGTTTCCTATTTCTATGCAGGGACCTAACTTTACACTGGATATCGTAACCTAACGATGAGATAAGTCTCTCCATGTTTCCCCTTTCTAACTGGAAACAGTCTTAATAAACCTAACTATACCTATCGTAACTTAACACAACTACGTGATGCTGTTAGCTTTCATTTTCTTGGGTTGACATTACTCAAGATTGGAACTTGTGTGATGGCGAAAACTCAAACGTCTTCAAACATCGTTTACTTGGATTTTTTTTTTTTATCAATGTGCGAACTTCTTCAAACCTCGATTACTTGTAATTGTTATTGGTATACAAAAATATTACAAGTGCGATCTGGTTATTAAACGCGTATGTTATAATGCTAGTGACAATTCATGAGGGAAAGGCAAACTTCTTCAAACACCGATTACTTGGGATTGACATACGAGAAGTTTAATGTAAAACTAAATACTCGTTACACTTACGAACCTCGTGAGGATGTACAACAGTTAACGCGGACTTGAATTAAAACCGATGAAATGAGATTACGCATACAATTGTAACTGATGTTGAAAGGGGAAATGAGCAATATAACCTGCTGTGACAAGACGTATAGCAACACATGTGCTCAGTTTACTTCAAGCATTGCTATTACCAGTCGTCACATACAACATAATGCACATTGTGACTTAAGCATGAAAAGTGATCGATGCGTCAATGTACAAGTTACGTTGTTAACGAACTAACATACGATAAAGGTTCGTAGTCGAGTTATTCCCTCAAATTACACCAGATGAAATGATACCACGCATAACATTTCAATTGATGCTGAATGTTAGAATGATGCATCTAACTTGCTGTGTTTGGATGTATCGCAACACACGTGGGCAGTTTATTTCAAGCGTTGTTAGTACCATCTGGCACGTACGCCATAATGTCTATTGAGACTGAAACAAGAATAGGGATCGATGCGTCAATGAACAAGCTACGATTTAACGTACTAACATTCGAGAAGTTTATTGTCATACTAAATACTCATTACACTTACGAGCCGCGTGAGGATGTACAACGGTTAACGTGGACTTAAATCACAACAGATGAAATGAGATTACGTCTACAATTGTAATTGATGTTGAATGTGAGAATGTGAAATCTAACGTGCTGTGACAAGACGTATCACAACGAATGTGCACAGTTTACTTTAAACGCTGTTATTACCAATCGTCCCGTACGCCATAATGCACATCGTGACTTAAGCAAGAAAAGCGATCGTCGTGTTAATGTACAATTTACTGTGTTAACGAACTAACATACGATAAAGGTTCGTAGTCGAGTTATTCCCTCAAATTACACCAGATGAAATGATGCCACGCATAACATTTCAATTGATGCTGAATGATTGAATGATGCATCTAACTTGTTGTGTTTGGATGTATCGCAACACATGTGTGCAGTTTATTTCAAGCGTTGTTAGTACCATCTGGCACGTACGCCATAATGCATATTGAGACTGAAACAAGAATAGGGATCGATGCGTCAATGAACAAGCTACGATTTAACGTACTAACATTCGAGAAGTTTATTGTCATACTAAATACTCATTACACTTATGAGCCGCGTAAGGATGTACAACGGTTAACGTGGACTTAAATCACAACAGATGAAATGAGATTACGTCTACAATTGTAATTGATGTAGAATGTGAGAATGTGAAATCTAACGTGCTGTGACAAGACGTATCACAACGAATGTGCACAGTTTACTTTAAACGCTGTTATTACCAATCGTCCCGTACGCCATAATGCCCCTCGTGACTTAAGCAAGAAAAGTGATCGTCGTGTTAATGTACACGTTATTTTGTTACAAACGCAGTGCGATGTCGCCATCACAAGACAGCTCACACACGATGCGCTCCAATCAATTGTATCGCATTACGCGGTGGGTTACATCTATGTACAAATATCGATGATTCTGATGATGACGCTGATGAGCTAAACACCTCACAGTTACCATACTCACGCTCTTAAACTTACTACCAAAGGACATTTTTGGGGTTAAGTGAAATAAATAACACAGTGGTTATGTTCTGAACGTGACTATAAGTATTGACTACGAAAACTAATTTACAAAGGTATTTACATAATCTTCAAGTCTTGCTTTACATAAACTCCAAAGGTGTGAATCTGCTATTGGAACCCCTCGGGCTGCGCTTCACCAAGCGAAGGCGTTCTCCAAACCCGCTGTTGTAGCGCTCGATGTCGGTGTTGCTCAGGACCTCGTTGAAGCGCCTAGGCGGGTAGACTCGCAGAAAGAAGTCGTCCCCGACCTGTCCCTCCAGGATCACGATGATCGTCTCGCCAAAGGGTGTTGTGGCTCGCTCCATCGCAGTGATGAGATAGCCGCATTCCTCTCTGAGATCGTCTATCCTGGTGTAGAGCGGAGAGTCGGACTTGCAGTTGTTGAGGGTAGCTCTCAGGTCCTCGGTTGCTGCAGTGCCGTTCACGCTCGGAAACTCTAGCTTGAAAGTGCTGCTGCTCGACATCTCTAGTAGTTGGCCGGGCGCAGGTGTTCACACACAAAAAACCGACGCGTCGCCCTCCTGTCTGGGAATGCTGATGCTTTAATTGACTGCTGGCGACACTCGTTGTTTCTTCCTCACAGCTCGCTTCTTCGACGTTGGTTGCGAAACTGCACTGCGTTGTGTAACAGTTTGAGTTAAGCCTGTAATTTTCGGTACTCCTGTTGATTTATCGATCCACATGTTTTCCACTTTATCAACTACTTGTCTAACACTTTGGAGCATTTCACCATCTTTGTCCAAAAATAAACTGCACATGAACACCATATCTGTACCATCGTACATTTCCATTTTCAATAAAATTTGTCCTTTGTTTCCCGGGTTTTGAACAGCAAAAGTATTCCCATCGTCCATCCATGACACTATGGGAGAATCATCTGTTGGTTTTGGCACCCATCCTGGTTTCTTGGTTTCCACTTCGATGGGAGTTGGCCTCCTTCGTCTCTTGCAGGCAGTGATCGGTTTTACAGATGACGTCTGAGGTGATGCCAATGTCTGATCACTAGCATTATTGTTCATAACCTCAATCTCCTGAATAAACGATTTGATATAGTCGTCCGCAGAAACGTAAGCGTCCATGTTGACGTCCTTACCGTGTGACTTCTACCGTACTACGGACTGTTGGTGCGTCTGCTCACCCTTGAAGTAAACTGTATGCACTCGCTGTGACACATCTTGTTGCAATAGGTTAGATGTTTGATTTTTTCACCCAACATCAGTTCCAACGGTCTGCGGAATCTCATTTCATCTATTGCGATTTGAGTCCACGTTAATTGTTGTACATCCTCACAGGGCTCGTAAGTGTACTGTGTATTTAGCTCCTCGTTAAATTTAACAGTCTGTTTTGTTTTCTTCATAGTTATATTCTTTCACATGATATTCAATATTTTTTTTTTTTTTTTTTTTTTTTCATAAGTATGCTGTTTCATATGATATTTTCTCTCAAACACATCTCTCGCTCTATCCAACACTAACTTGATTGCGAGCCTTTCTCGGATGTTGTTACGTTTATAACGTATTTTGTTCATTGATATGGTGATTACTTTTCTTGCGTCATCCACACTGGTCATCTTTGGAGCACGTATCGACTGTTGCTACCTGACTAGCGTCGAAGGTTCTGGAACGAGTCCACAAGCGCAGACCTATGCATTGTCAAAGATATGTTCAACTACATTAATGAAATTGTGCGAGGTTAGGATGTTGTTGTATCTGCAGTCAATGTGCATGCCGTAACTCTTCATCACTTCTTTAGCCTTATTCACTATGTTTATGCCGTTGGGGACATTTTCTCTACAGTAGCACATTGTAAATCCTTCTTCCTTTGCTTTTTTCAAGGCTTGTTTGAAATTCCTCTTCTGTGTTCGAATGCACTTGTATTCACAAACTCCGTACTGCTCTAGAAGGGTTTCCCTAATCATCACACAAAATATATGCTTCAGATTTACATCTTCAGGCAACACTGCCACTTTAGGTGTCTGTTCGATCAGCGTTTGATTCATGGATTGGTTTTCCATACACAATATATCATTTGTAGTTTTAAACTCGGAATTTGTTTGATCTAGCTTTCGGTTATTTGTTAGCGACTTTGTAAGTGATTGTAGCAGCCGTTGGTTCTCGTTTATAAGTCTGTACTGACCATTTTTTCTAATGGATGGCAAAACTTCTTCAAAGATCCAATCTTGAAACTTCTCGGCGATGGGCATTTTAGATTTCATAAGTAACGAATATAATCCCGGCTCGTTAAGAAAGATTGAATGTTTCTCGTTATAGGTTAGGGGGAGATTTTCGCTCCCCCATACTTCAGGAATTGTTTTGCGATATTTTTCTCTAACATGTACTCTGATTGCTTCTTTAGGGTTGGCGTATCCCAATATTGTAGCTACATCCTTAGCTTTGAACCATGGATTATCGCTGCTGTCAACCAGTACAGACAAAGGCCGATCATTAAACACATAGGCGGTTAAGTGGTTCATTTTGTAGGTTAGGCCAAAACGTCGGGCGATCGCTCTGACAGAACGTCACACAGAAACACTATTACACAGCCACACACTTCAAACTCCCGAACAAGAATGAGACCGTGGGTGTTTGACAACTGGTGTTCTGTTGATTTAATTACTAGGGGGAGATTTTCGCTCCCCCATACGTCAGGAATTGTTGAAGACTAGAACAAGAATGAGACCGTGGGTGTTTGACAGCTGGTGTACTATTGCTCGGAATTCGACGCGGGTGGTCTATAATTATGGGTTCCTGCAAGGGTCGGTCGCCCTCCTGTCGGGGTATCAAATTACAGCATCCGCATTCCCAGACAGGTCTCGACTCGTCGGTTTTTTGTGTGAACACCCGCGCCCTCCCGTAGAGGTATCAAATTACAGCATCCGCATTCCCAGACAGTAGGGTGACGCGACGGTTTTTTGTCTGTACACCTGCGCCCATCACCCCACGACGCACAGCCCGCCCCTAGCAGTAAAGTTTAGTTTAGTCTTGAGTTTCGAAGCGTCAACAGCTACGAAGAGATCATGGCCAACATCGAGTGGGATTGTGACATCACAGACGTTGAGTTGGAGGATGTATGTGTTGCAGCGGAAACGACAATGAATAGCAATAATAAGAAGAGACCGTTTGACGATGAAGATGATTACTTCGAAGGTGATGAATTCTACAACCGAAAAGACGACGATGAATGCACCTTGAAGCATTTCCATAAGAAGAGGCTATGGCGCATTGACAAAAAGTTCAAGTACGTTCATGAACCAAAAATGTATTCAACTACTCAAGATCTTGACGACGCTCTGTACTCCAGACGACGGGGAATCAACAGCATGTGGAACCATTGCCCGCTGGACGGCTTGGAGTGGGAATATTGGCAGCGTGACATGGACTACAAGATGAATTTCTACCCCATTGAAGAGGAGCACTTCTACGCCATTGAACATGAGCAGAAGTACATGATGCTTGTTGAAATGTGGTGGAATCGGCGAACCGATGAACTGCACCCTGATGAAGTAACAAAGTTTTTTAACAGTAAAAAATAAACGTTTTCCAACACCTTAACCTCCACCTGATCCCACCATCACAATCGGCCTTTTTCAAGGCCACAAAAGCTTTTCATGTTAGGGAACAGAAGGAAATCCTTCTAATGTAGGAGGATTTTCTTCCAAGTGTTGGTGCAGGCGTCTGGGGGGGGGGGGGCTCCTCCAGTCCCTCCTGGCCCTCCTGCTCCTCCTGCCCCTCCTGCTCCTCCTGCTCCTCCTGCCCCTCCTGCTCCTCCTGCCCCTCCTGCCCCTCCTGCTCCTCCTGCTCCTCCTGCCCCTCCTGCTCCTCCTGCTCCTCCTGCCCCTCCTGCTCCTCCTGCTCCTCATGCCCCTCCTGCTCCTCCTGCTCCTCCTGCCCCTCCTGCTCCTCCTGCTCCTCCTGCCCCTCCTGCTCCTCCTGCTCCTCCTGTCCCTCCTGCTCCTCCTGCTCCTCCTGCCCCTCCTGCCCCTCCTGCTCCTCTGCTCCTCCTGGCCCTCCTGAGGTCGGGCGCAGCTGCACCCCAGACAGGTCTCGACTTGTCGGTTTTTTGTGTGAACACCTGCACCCTCCAGTCGAGGTATCAAATTACAACATCCGCATTTGCATTCACTGCTAGTTCAATTGTCCGCAGGCGCTGATGGGCTAGCTCTGTTGATTTAATTACTAGGGGGAGATTTTCGCTCCCCCTAACACATAATGGCTTAGGGGGAGATTTTCGCTCCCCCATACGTCAGGAATTGATGAAGACTAGAACAAGAATGAGACCGTGACAACTGGTGTTCTGTTGATTTAATTACTAGGGGGAGATTTTCGCTCCCCCTAACACATAATGGGTTAGGGGGAGATTTTCGCTCCCCCATACGTCAGGAATTGTTGAAGCCAAAAACAAGAATGATACCGTGGGTGTTTGACAACTGGTGATTTATTGCTCGGAATTCGATACGGGCGGACTATAGTTATGGGTTCCTAGAAGGGTCAGCCGTCTTCCCGTCAAGGTATCAAATTACAGCATCCGCATTCCCAGACAGGTCTCGACTTGTCGGTTTTTTGTGTGAACACCTGCACCCTCCAGTCGAGGTATCAAATTACAACATCCGCATTCCCAGACAGTAGACTGGACGCGACGGTTATTTGTGCGAACAGCTGCCTCGGTGCAGAGTACTTGAAGGTATATGCAGTATATGTTCAAAGCATTGCAATTATATTCTCCTTAAAATTTGCATTCACTGTTAGTTCAATTGACCGCAAGCGCTGATGGGCTAGCTCTGTTGGTTGTAGCGTTACCCTGTTCAACTCTTGTATTAATTATCCAAAGTATGTCATGTGAGTACTGAGAATACTCGGCTTGACGAGGAGATTCCAAAAATGCAAAAAAAAAAAGGTCAAAAGTGTGGTGCGGGCCTCTTTTTTGTAAACATCATCCAAAGTGTACGATGTGGGTACTCAAATGACTCGGCTCGACTAGACGAACAAGAATCTGCAATCAGAAATCTGATCCGAGGTTAGGTTAGGTTAGGTTAGGTTAGGTTAGGTTACGTTAGGTTAGGTTAGGTTAGGTTAGGTTACCTTAGGTTAGGTTAGGTTAGGTTACGTTACGTTAGGTTAGGTTAGGTTAGTATTCGCAACAACAAAAATTCGCAAAAAAAAAATTCGCAAAAAAAAAAAATTCGCAAAAAAAAAAAATTCGCAAAAAAAAAATTTCGCAAAAAAAATTTGGCAAAAAAAAAATTCGCAAAAAAAAAAATTTCGCAAAAAAAAAATTCGCAAAAAAAAAAATTCGCAAAAAAAAAAATTCGCAAAAAAAAAAAAATTCGCAAAACAAGTTTGCAAAAAAGTTCGCAAAAAAAAAAATTCGCAAAGTGTCACAGACGAGACCTCGGGGGGGGGGGGGGGGGCGTCCCTCCTGTCCCTCCTGGCCTCGGACTGTCCAAATTACCCTACTGCGCGCCGAGCCAGGTAAATGACCTTGGGCGTGTCTATTTTTAACTGTCCTGTTGACAGTGTACATAATATACGTAAGTACAAAAAAACTATTGTTTTTGTTTCATTTACTATAGCCTAGAACTGCATATTTAATAGTGTAGGCCTAATTATGTGTCTAAGAGGCATTTCTAGGTTATGTTTGAAAATCTGAACAAATCGGTAATCTGAACCACCTACGGTCCCAATTGGTTCGAATTTTTGACGCTCTACTGTATATGCATTGGAAATTCGCTGAGTACGCAGGTTTGCTGCTACGGGGGTATTTCACTTAAAAAACTCCACTTCGTTAGCATTCCAGGTGTATTAGTAAAGTTCTATTTCCTTGCTCTACGACAGGTTACTGAGATATTGAAAGTGCTAAACACATTATGTGGTCCGATGTTTGCATAGAGTAGAGATGCCATGTAAGAAAAAATTTAATCTAAATAGTTTTTTAAATAGTTACCGACCAGATACCAACATTTAAGGTAAAATGTGCAAATGTAGGGGTTATTTCCTTTAATTTGACACCACCCGCGTGTAAATCGGTCAAGTGGAAGTCTCACACGTTCTTCCGGAAGAAGGTGCAAAGTTTAAATGTTACCCCATGTTAAATTACCATAAGAAAACTTTTAATATCGTTTTAGCGAATTTCCCCTATAGGTAAGAAGCTATTACCGAAGGTCTCATGGTAAGACTTAAGCCCGAGACCATGATAACTTTTTGTTTTGAGGTCCCCAGATGTCCAAAACACTACTCGTTCAATACTACACGTGTGTGTGTGTGTGTGTGTGTGTGTGTGTGTGTGTGTGTGTGTGTGTGTGTGTGTGTGTGTGTGTGTGTGTGTGTGTGTGTCCGTGATTACGATAACTTGCGTAAAAAACGTCTGATTACGATGAAATTTGGCTCAAATGTGTAAACTGACATTTATGACTTTGGTTCGAAAACCAGAAAAATCGGACCATGGGAAGGGGGGTTTATGGGGGTTTTCAATTTTCCAAAAATCAGTTTTTTGCATTTTTCACCCTAAAATTTTTAAAACACTTAATTTTGGTTTTGACCATGTTATAAAGCTTAAAAAACAAATAATATGGTATTTTGAATTATTAACCTAGGTTAAGTGCTTGCGGAAAAATCCAAAAAACATGCTCATAAAATCTCCCACGTTAATCTTATGGGAAAAAGATTTTTGGCTTTTCCTCAGTTAATTTTACTTTAAACTTCACATTTGTTTTCACCAATCACTTCAGCTCCACAAAACAATCATTTTGGTGTTTAAATTGTGATTCTACGTCCAACCGTTGCAGAGATATTAAAAGTGCTAAACAGTACATTGTCCAATGTTATCCTTATGGAGAATAAATAAAATTTGATATCTTGATTATTTATGAATCTTGGTATGATTGATGAAACTTGGTATGTGGCTTCACGTTGTACTGGTATATTGATATTTGAACAAAAAATAAACGTTTTGTTGGTTGTCCCCGTAGCAGCTAACCTGCATACCCAGCCCTAATGTTATTCTTATGGAGAATAAGTAAAGTTTTATATCTCCCTTAATTATGAACATAAATTAATAAAACATGGTAAGTAGCTTCACCTGGTTCAGTTATATTGTTAATTGCATAAAAACTTATTTCTTATCTTCCTTGTTGCAGCAAACCTGCGTACTCAGTCCTAATATTATTATTATGGGGAATAAATAAAATGTTATGAATCGCTTGTTTATGAATGTATTTTTGTCAAACTTGGTAAGTGGCTTTATGTAGTAGTTAGAAACATATAAATGCATTGAAAATTTGCTGAGTACGCAGGTTTGCTGCGACGGGGGGTATTTTAAATAGTCATCGACCAGATACCAAAATTTAAGGTAAAATATGCAAATAGGGGTTATTCCCTTTCATTTGACACCGCCAGCCTATAAAACGGTTTAATAAAAGTCTCACATGTTCTTCCGGAAAATTTTTAATTTTGTGTTTTAATATATAGGATAGGTTAAGGAAATTTTTGTGGTACTGATTTCTCGGATATGCGGCATCAGAAATTTATGAATCTTCGCACACCTGTTTAGTTCAATTAGGGGATGTTTTGAATGCAAATAATTTTGAGTTTGGGTGTGTAGGGCTTTACCCTTTTGGCTTTCAAAGTTTGCATGTTATCCTTATGAGAACTTGCTTTCTGTTTTTCTTTATGCTTTTAATTTAATAAACAGCTGCGTTATTCAAATAAATATGAAGCACAACAGCAAGAATAGATTATTCATAAATGTAAAATATTACTAACTACTGGATTGGTTAGACTCCCTTCTCTTAACTCCTTCTCCGTTTTAACTCTACATTAAAAAAAATTACCTCCCACTTAAACCCACCACATATAACCCACTGAAACTTTTTTTCATACATATGCATCAACTTTATAATCAAAAAATATTTGGTCGAATTTCGACCATTGGGCGGCCTCTAGTGATATATTAATATCCACATTAAATACCACCAGAGCAGCAAACCTACATTCATAGTCCAATGTAATCATATGGGAATTGTGTCATCCCATGTTATTCTTTTAGAGGGATAAATACAACTAGTAGCCTGAAATGGCTTCGCTCGCGATCACAACGTAATATTATACCATTGCCTATAATGATTATACTGACAATCCCGTATAAATATTGTGTTACTGTTCCAAAGCAAACATGGCCTGCTGATTAACTGTGTTTATTCTATCCAGCTGATTGCTTAAAACTTATAGTTATTTCCCAATGTTAAGCTTATGGGAAAAAAATCAACTTTAAGGGGCCCCAGGGCCTCACTCACAAATTATTTCTCTTAAAAAAAGGTTTCTCGCACAACTTCACGTTAGGCTCTTTCCAATGACACTAAAAACATGAAAATCGGTTCAGTAGTTTAGGAGGAGTGATTGTCACAAAAAATGCTCGCCTATTAAATAAGTATAGATTCTTTATCTCCCTTGTTAGTGAATTTCCTTTGGAAAGTGAACTATTAGCATGACCCGCACGGTGAAACTTAAGCCCAAGACCACCATAGAAGTTCCTAACGTGACTCCCTGAACACGTTTTAGGGGGTCGTTCAAAATTTTATATACATACATATTTATATATAGACATATATATATATATATATATATATATAAAATTTGAAAGATTAATCCATAAAAAAGGGGTTTAGAGTTTTCCGATTGTTTTGCCCAACGAACTTGTTCAACTGATTACAGAAAAAAATGTGCCTACCAAATTTGAAGTAAATCGGACAAAAAATGTGACCGCTAGAGTGCAAACACACACATATATATATATATATATATATATATATATATATATATATATGTGTGTGTGTTTGCACTCTAGCGGTCACATTTTTTGTCCGATTTACTTCAAATTTGGTAGGCACATTTTTTTCTGTAATCAGTTGAACAAGTTCGTTGGGCAAAACAATCGGAAAACTCTAAACCCCTTTTTTATGGATTAATCTTTCAAATTTTGAGTTTTTGGGCCCAAAAAGGGTCAGAAGAAATGCCCCGTATATAAAATTAATGCATATAAAAAGATGGGAATTAGTGAGGCAAAAGTTTTAAGCCCTCTCTCGTCATTCTAGCATACATATTTACTGAGTTATTAAATGTGATATCGACTAAACACAGTACATTGTCTTATGTGTCAATTTTACACTAGAAAAGCCTATTATTCCTTTGTTAGAGTACTTTTATCTCCTTTGTTAGAGTACTTTTATCATCCCCAGCAACCTCACGCCTACTTTCAAGCCTGTCTGGACGTTCTCCTAACATTATAATGCACACAATTGTATTCCCAGCTTTGCAGGTAAATGAAACCAGGAGCATGAGAACAGACAAAAAATCACTGTTTTCAGATTTCAATAAAAATTGGAATAAATGTATGTTATTACACTGATTTGCAGTTTTAAAAGTTTTTACATGGAAATTCACTTCCATCACGTCAGCGTGCTGCATGCGAACTCGTTTATAAATACAATTTGGTGAAACTTAATATGTGCCATCATGTGTTGTGGATCCTATATTTATATTTGTATAAAATTCCCATATTTATTCACCTTATTATAGCAAACCTGCATAATCTGTTTACTGTTTTTCTTATGGAGGATAAATCAAATGTTATAATATCTCACTGATTTATCAATATATTTTGGTCAAACTAGATAAGCTGGTTAATGTAGGAGAGGGTGTTATACCCATGGACAAATTTTGGTTATTTAATTTTATATTTTTTCCCAGAAGATTTACCTAGGGGCAGTTATAAAAGGTCATAAAACGGTTGTTTAGAATAAAATTAATGTTTATTAGTATAAAAATAAACAATAATAGTAAAAAAACTAAATATACAAAAGATTAGTAGGTAGCTAATTTACATATGTTAGCCGATAGGCCTAATCAATTTTTACTCTTCAAATAAAAATGCATATTTCTCCTTAACTTAACGCATATTGTAACCGGAAAAAGAAACAGGAAATTTCAGCTGCTTCTGTAATCTTTCATCGTAACGAGACCGGGCCATGTAGTTTAATTGTGTTATCAGTTACACTTAAGTCAAAAATATCTTCTTCATTCTTTATTCTAAATCGTTTGTGTCCAGGCATTTTCTTAAATAGTTCTCTGAAAATTTGTTTTTTTATTTTATCTCAATCAGGCCTACTAATTATTTTTGCCACAAAATGTTGAATGATGAACTAAAATGAATGTTGTTGCCTGGTAATTGAACTAAAACATAATCTCCAGCGTTCAACTCATCAACTTTCAGATATTTTCCAAGACCCTTTGCCTCAGGATAGTCTACGTCTGTAATATCAACAAAATCATTATCCCTCATGTCATTATTCCTTACTCCGTGGCATATTATTCAGTGCTGGATATCTGAAAAATACATAAAAAGAAGAATTTGATGTACCTAGGGAGAGGTACAGCCTGTGATATAGTACATCACATATTTTAACCCATGGTACACTTTTTTTGGTTTGTGTTATGAACATCTTTTAGGTTAGGATTTAGTAAGATATAATTTTATCAAAACGTAGCTCTTAAACTGTATGTTAAGGTACTTAATTGTATTCGACATTAGTTGTGAATATCTATAAAACAAACCATAAACTTTCAAAGGCCTAAAACATAAATTAATTTATAGAATCAAAACTGAGCCACTCGGACCAACTTATTCTTGGATACAAATTACCGCGTAAAATCCCAGTGTTACCACTATACAACCAAAATTTACCTCTAATAGTGAAAGAAATATGGCTTTTGTCCCTAGGTACAACACCCTCCCCTATTGGTGAGGATATATAGGTACTTGCATTGTAAATTTGCTGAGTAAGCCTATGCAGGTTTGCTGCTACAGGGGTATTTAAATTTATGTTAATTTTATACTAAATATGACGTAATTGGCACAAATTTGATAATTTAAAAAAGTAAGATTGTAAATTCAAAATACAAGTTTAGTTTAGTAGAAAATTAGGCCTTGTTTAGTTGGAAGGATTAGCGTCTCATTTAGTATCAAAATAATATCAATTTAATGACAACCAATAATGTAAAGTGTTTGTCATTATAAGTTAACCAAAATGACCTATCGCTAGTACTTGTTAACGATGAGTGCAGCCAAGTGGCATTAACAGGGGTCGGACCTGTCGAGGCTCCAAATAATAGGCGCTTTAGTAATAAAATCAGCCCAAAACAATATGCTTGATGGAAAAGGAAAAACTCTTATGGAAATAATTTGGCCTACAAATGCAAATGCACACGATTTTATGTTCCAAATCAAGTTTGACAGAGTATTCAAAGGTAACTTCTCCGAGGAAAATAATTTTGCAGTAAAGTTTATCCCTACTGATGTACAGAATGAAGCAATTGATTTATTGATCATTGATTCATTTTAGCCTACCGGTATGCAACTAATTGTTATACATATCCTTACATTTGCTTGAATGTTCTATTAGTTTGTTTTGGCTGCAGCAGTGACCACAGTTGTAAGAGAAGTGAAAGGGGTAGTTCTGGTGACTTATTCCGTTAAGTTAGTCTTCTCAGGGCATTAACCAAGAAGTATTTTGTAAAGGTATTATTTATCCTTTTAAAACCATATAAATAAACTTACAATGCATACGGTACATTAGAGTAACAAAATCAAATACCGTATTTCCAGTTGAAACTTTTGGATAGATATTTTTACCGGTATCGTATCTAGTAAACAATTAATTCCTATTTTTAATTAAATAATAACCTAAACCCTAATTCCATTTTGATTATCTTACCCTTGTCAATCGTTGGAAAATACAATTTTCAATCCGTTTTACAGTGATAAACTCCACTTTCACTTCAAACTAACCTTAATCGACAAGTAGAAGTTCTGATGTTATTGTATTGTAATACAAAGAGTTAAACAACTGGTTTTACACCCCATAAGAATGTCAACTTATTAATTTTTCTAAGTAATTTGGAGAAACTATATGAATGATAGCTATAAGATGAAGCTATAAGCACACTGAATTGTCTTCCCCAGAATTATCAGAAACTGGGTAAACAAACAAGTTTCAGTTCAGTGAAAAATCACCAACAATAAAGTTTGTCCGGTTATCAGATAACTGATATCTCAGCTAAGCGAAGCGTTTCCACTCCGCGGTAAATAATATCCCATATCCAGTTGTAAAATACTCCCAGTTTATCCCTCTATCTGCTGTGAAATATCCCTCACAATACTCCTTATCCTTATTGTTTACCCTTACGTTTTTAAAACATAGTTTACCCAGCGAGTACATAATAGAATTATACTATGCGCTCGCTAAATATATTAGTTGATTTAAAATTAAGTAGCTTTTCCCTTCCTAAACGAAAATCTCTCTTTTTCTTAATTCTGTTCAAAATGTTCTATACAATGTAATTTCCCAAAAAGTGTCAGTTTTAGAAGAGGCCTGACGAATCCGTTTAAATTATAGAAATTCGTGGGGAGAGCGCACTTTGTGCTGCATTATCTTATGTGGCTATAGTGAATAAATAACGAACAAACGTTTGCTCTAATAAATTTACAGCCTGATTACAATTTCAAATGGGCCTATAATTACGTATAATGATTACTAATACATATATAGGCTACCATTCTAGTTCTTAGCTCCTTAGCTGTCGTAATGAATATTTAAACAAAATGGGCATGGGAATCAGCGGACATAGCAAATGCCAGCATCTATTACCCATTACACCGTGCTACGAAAATAAGAATTTTACCTTATTTTTTAAATTAATTAGTAAAATGTAATTATTAGAGTAAGTTACGTTTGTTTTTGTAAAACAATATTACAAGTATAGAAAGAAAGAGCTATATAAAAAATAAGAACAATCAATATGAAAAATTAAATTAAATTGTTATAAATGAGTGATTTATTAGTGAATTTCCTTTGGAAAAGTGAACAATATTAGCATGACCCGCACGGTGAGACTTAAGCCCGGGACCACCCTAGAAGTTACTAACGTGACCCCCTGAACATGTTTTGAGGGGTTACTAAAACCTTTATATATATATATATATATATATATATATATGTATGTGTGTGTGTGTGTTTGTGTTTATGTATACATAATGTGTGTGTTCCCATTCTAACGGTCACAATTCTTGTCCGATTTACTTCAAATTTGGTAGGGACATTCCTTTATGTAATCAGTTGGACAAGTTCGTTGGACAAAACAATCGGAAAACTCTAACCCCTTTTTAGGGGATTTTAAGTTTTCTAATTTTGAGTTTTTGGGCCCAAAAAGGGTCATGGAAAAGATGGAGACTAATGAGGCGAAACTTTTAAGCCATCTCTCCATCATTCTAGCACAAGTATTTACCGAGTTATTAAAGAAAATGTTAATTGTCTTAAGACAGTACGTTGTCTTATGGGGATTTTACACCGGAAAAAGTTGTTTTTCATATCTTGATGTAGTTTTATCACACCTAATACCCCTATACCAACTTTATCCTGACTATACCTCCTCCTAACCTTATAATGTACACCAGTGTCATCACAATAGTGAATTTAAATATAACCAGTAGCATCAGAACATCCAAAAAATAACATTTTTCAATTAAAACAAAAAATGTTACCAGTGTTGTTTTAAACCCTTTATTAGATTTTTCTAAAGGTTTTAATGCGGAAATTCACTTCCCTCACGTCAGCGTGCTGCATGCGAACTCGATTTAATGGTGACAGTGTCGATCCAAGAAAAAATCAGCTACCGAACGAACTCGCCGAACTCTGTGGAGAAAAGGTCGGAGAAAGTCGACAGAGTGGTGTCAGGTGTCAGTCATGTGTCGGGTCTGACGCGACGGTTATCTGCCGGGATGATATGATCGGTCTTGCCCACATTCGATTTGAGTACCAATTCTTTGATAAAAAGTTTTAATATGTTCAAAGAGGAAGAATCAAATAACTTTAAGTCATCAAAATGTTTACACATATTCCCACATAGCACTGAATGTCAAATAAATATCAACATTTTGACATTCGAAGTCAAAATGATAAACGCGACTTTTTACTTTACATCAATTTAAAATTCAAATTATGTTCAAACGAGACTAAATTTGACGTTCAATGCATAGTCAAATTTGATATTCTATGATCATTCAAAATATCAAATCTTTTGAGTTATCAAAAATCTATTTTTTAAATATGTAAAAACAGTTTTATATAATGGAAAACCCAATAGAAACCCATTTTTAAATAAAAAAATAAAATAAAGAATAAACAAACATATACTGGAAAGTTGTTATAGAAAATCCGTAGGTTTATGTCACATTTCTTAACCTATAGGAAACATTTATTGAAGTATCCGGAGAGAGTTTGCCGATTTTTTACTACCATATCAACTTATATAAAGCTAGATCTAGGCGGGTTCACTCACTCACTCACTGACACAACTATGAGGTACTTCCCATAATCTAACCCCCCTCGACCCCATACTTAAATTAAAGATATTGACGAGAAACTCCCAGAAAAATTACAAAAAAATAACATTTTAACTGATAAAATATATTATATAGCTCTGAGGTAAGGCCAGGGCCAGGGCTCTACCTCTGAGCTACTGTGCCCCGCAATCAAAAATCTTTACTAAAAAAAAAAACAGAATATGGGATAGAATGCAAGCATTGACCAAAATACTTATTGAGCCACACATCCAATCAGATTTCAATGAGTGAATGATAGTCTGCAAATAATAACGATGATGCACCCTGGGAACAAACTGATGCAGGTAAGTCCTTCTATTAGGATACGTTGGGACCTCCATAGTGAAAATATATCAGTGAAGGAAATCAACTGACATTCACTGGTTTTGGGTGGTATTTCACCCACCCAACATATCAGCTGACATTCCACTGACCTTCGGTGATCCACTCACTGATATCACCTGCCTTCCACTGGTTTTGGGTGCGGTATTTCGCCCATCCAACATCAGTTGACTTTTGACTGACATCAGCTGACTTTTCACTGGTTTTGGGTGGTATTTGATTTTCACCCAAAATCAGTGAATGTCAGTGTTAATTCAGTCAGCTGTTGTTGGGTGATTCAAATACCATTAGAAAGCAGTGAACATCAGTCGACTTTTTTGACATAAAAATATAGGTAGATATTTAAAATAAACAAATATTAATCGGCAACAGTGGTAAAAACAAATTTTTTTATCGTAAGAACAAATTTTATTTCAAAATATAACCCTTCAAAGATTTCAATTCATTTTGATTCTCTTATGAGTCATTCACCACTTATTTTAATGTCACACTTACCCTTAAATATATAACTTCAAAGGAACTGCATGCAGGCCCTTAGTCATCCTAAGCCAAAAGTAAATCCAACTGTAATTTGAACTGAAAACTATGTGTTTGGTGTAGCCTAACTTACTGCAATATAAGTTTAATAGCTCCAATATATTTCATTAAAAATGGCACAAATTTTTATGAATATAGAGAAATATTATATCAATTGAGACCAAGAACCGAAAGTGGTTTTTTGTTATTCTTAGTGGCTAAATATATAACTTTAATCAATTTTTTAAGTGCCGGGCCTTTAATTTTAAGCTTTATCTTATATTCCTATAAGCTACTTGGCCTTCAAACAATTCATGCTTGAAATAATGTAATTATGAGGCTTGGAATTATTAAAAAATCATCTACTAATAATACAAAGCTGACATTTTGTGGGGTGTGGCTCGATCACGCTCCAACTACGGTACTGAATTCATTAATCTGATATTCAGTAGGAAGATATCTAATATCCTATAGAAACATATAAGCTGTTTACGTTTTAAAATTCTTTTAAGGCTTTGCCCCAGTGGCCACTAAACTTCCCATGTTTAGTGGCCACTATCTTATGGGCACTATAATTTACTGGATCAGACGAAACTAAAACCGGTGTTCTGTAATTGAGATTAAAGCAAGATTTTGAGTCTATTATTTGTTTACATTTTGGTTTACACTTTTGAGGCACGTTTAATCATGAAGGTATCTGTATCATAAAAAATCCGGGGAAACATAAATAAAATGTGTGTCAAAGCTGGGAAAAAGCCCAATTTAATAAAGTGACTAGAAATCAGGCACAAATGGAAATTAGAAGGCTTCAACAAGCTCTTCGGCAGGCAGCTCACAGAACAGAAGAACAGCAACTTCGACGTGAAGAGCAAAGCGCAGCAGCAGGCCAGCTTGAAAGCAACTGGAATGGCAGAGCAGTGGTCTACAGAAACTGTTGAGGAAGCTGAAGCTCGCAGACGAGCTATTGCTGTAAAGGCTGCCCAATGGCAGCAAACGTTTACCAGAAATATGTAGGGCGGCTTTGAAAATGCTGCTGCCTTGGAATAAGATGCGACATTTAGCCAGTTAACATATATCTTATTAACGCTAAGTAGTGATCCGGGCGAAGCCGCAACGGGTAAGAGACAGTTATTATTATAAATCAGACATTTTCCAAACTGGTGACTCAAGATAATTTTACTTCTTTAAGTGAATGTCCCCTATGGGGAAGAAGCTATTACGATAGGTGGCATGGTAAGACTTGAGCCCGAGACCATGATAACTTTTTGTTTTGAGGTCCCCAGATACCAAAAACACTATTCGTTCAAATTTATATATATGTATATACAAGCATGTGTCCATTAATTCGATAACTTTAAAAAAAACATCCGATTTCAAAGAAATTTGGCTCAAACGTGTAAAGAACATTTATGACTTTAAGTTCGAAAACCAGAAAGATCGGACAATGGGTAGGACGTTTTTTGTTCAGTTATTTGTATTTTCACCTTAACATTTTTTTAATACTCAATTTTGGTTTTGACCATTTTATAAGAGCTTCAAAAACAAATATTATAGTAATTTGAATCATTAACCTAGGTAAGTGGTTGCGGAGAAATTCCAAAAAACATTTTCATAAAATTTTCCCCGTTAATCTTATGAGAAAAAGGTTTTTGGCTTATCCTCAGTTAATTTTACTGAAAACTTCATATTTTTTTTACCAATCAATTCAGCTCTACAAAAAAAATCATTTTGGTGTTTAAATTTTGATTCTACATCCAACCGTTGCATAGATATATAAAGCTAGACGGGTTCACTCACTTACTGTCATAAATTATGAGGCACTTCCCGTAATCTAACCTCCCTCGACCCCATACTTGAATTAAAGCTCTTGACGAGAAACTCCCAGAAAAATTACCAAAAGTTCACATTTTTGAGTTTTTGGGGCGGGGAAAATTCCACTTTTTGAATTTTTCCACTTTGAGCGCGTTTTGTACGCAAACGGTAAGAGATGGCAAAAAATGTTAAATACAAAAGTTGTAACAAATTTAATTTGTTACTAACGATTTTTCGTCAGATTTAAGATCCGATCATCCGTTTAGCCACTATTCATCGGAGAAGAAGTAATTTTGAGTATTTTGGTCCATTTAAATGTGTACAGTTTTGGAAAGCCGTTTAATGAAAGCACACTATCTTTGGCTAATACCACATGTTTGTATCAGCTGATGTAAAAAAAACCGCCCATGTAGGCGATACTAATTTGCTCACATGAGGTTTATATAAATCAGCTGTTACAAAACAAGGTGAGCACATTATCGCCTACACGGGAGGTCCAATATCGCGAATAACGTTTGTTACGATATTGGAAAAGGTAATCAACCGATTGTTTGTTCTATCGAATGACGTTTGTTCCTAGTAGCCCACTGGATACGTTGTCAGATGATTCAAGATCATGTGGTCACGGGTTTGAATCCTACTTTTGATGCTTACTTTTTGTGGCTGCAATTTATTTCGGTTTAATTTGACTTTTTTGTTTTTACAAATTCATTTATTTGTAATTATGTTGCACAACGAACAGCCACTTTACATCACTCTGCGGAGTTAGGTTAGGTTAGGTTACTATAATTTTGTCGTGAACTGAAGTCTAATTTGTTGTTTTTTTACACGTAAATCCATTTGTAGAACTCCAATTTAACATTGTAACCACAACTTTTTATTTATATCTGATTGACTTTGATTGAGTGAGCACTTTATTTTTCGCTTTTATTCACCTCGAAACAACCATCGTAGTCGAGAGTTCATGCCATAAAACTAACAAGCAGCCGGTTAGTCAAATGTTTCGATATCGAACCGATATGGGACCGCCTGTGTAGGTGTTAATGTGCTCGCCAAAGGTAATTTTTGTGTAGTTTTTCTTTGGTTGATGAACTACAATAGTTGAGTTTGATTTAAACTTGAGTTGACTGAGGAATGCAAGTGAGCTAAGCGAACTCCAAAAGGGGGTTGTGGGCGAAGCCCCCAACGGCAATAAGCCTAGTTTGGTATACAGGTACTAAGCCACGATATCTCCAGGGGTCGATTACTGGTTGTGGAGAAAATTGAAACTTTCATTTAGCGGTAAACACAGTACGTTGTCAAATGTTATTTTTATGGGGAATACAAAAATTATAATTTCCCTCTTATTTAATGATTAATTTAATTGAAATTTGATACGCAGGTCAAGTTAGCAATAACCAACAGTGGATATTCAAAGTATGAATCCCCCTAGCCCTGGGGGGGGGGGTGATAAGGGGGTGATTCCCCTCTTAAAACCACTGTGTGTAGCAAAGAATTTTGTAGTGACTCCAAAAATGGGATTTGGGTGTACATTTCTGAAAAACGGATTTTTGGAAGATTTTCTGTGCATTATAACGTACTTTATATAGGTACTATAATTAAATAACAAATAATTTAGTCATTAAAGTTTGGCTAAGAGGGAGAAAGTATGTGTCAGTTTCCTGATACCATTTATTTTATCATGGTGTATAGTTGTTACTAAAAGGCAAAATTTTTTACCAGGCTTGAAACTAAATTTATGCATTCTGCTTTTGAACCTATTTAATATCTATAGCACTGCATTATAAATTTTGGTTCTGAATAAATAAGTAACTTTTGTTTGTATACAATTTTAGTTACTATGGTTAGTTTTTACTTTAGTTTGTAGTTTGTACAATTTAAAATAACATCTTTACTTCTATATTTTTATAGTCTTTATTGATTTTTACTTTAGTTTGTAGTTTGTACAATTTAAAATAACATCTCTACTTCTACATTTTTATAGTCTTTATTGCCAATAAGAGTAAATATGTAGAACTACTTGGAGATGTGGCATTATTTAGCCCCCTAAAAGTAATAAACTACTTTATATTTTGCATTACTGATACTTTTTATTTATTTATTGCTTCTATGCTGCAATGTCTTTGGATATCTAGAATGTTTTGGAGAATCCTATATATTAACCCATTGGCGTAGACATACTAGCTGGTATCGTTCCTTACTTGTAATTTTTTAAACCTATGAATTGGAATAGAAATTTGGTATTTTAAACAGGTTAATGGTTTATTTTCATTAAAATACTGTTTTCATTCAGTTTTAAGAGTCACATTGGCACACAGACAGTAGACATAAGTAAAAAGTAGCAAAATCAGTGTTGACCATGTGTGCAAAATCACAAAAAATTAACCGATCCCGTCAACTTCCCAGCAAGCCTGCCACTGTTTATTTTACTTGGGCCCTCCCACCAACGTTGCTACAGACAGGTTGACTCATTGAGAGTTGCACGACTGGTCAGTTTTGGTCGTGTGTGGGAATCCAACCCACGAACATCATATCAATACTTGGCCAAGGTGTTTCCACGATGTAGCCAACTCAGCTAACACGACCAAAGGCCTAGCATTGTTATTTAGGTTTTTCAGGCAGTCCACGTTCCTAGTGGAGAGAACCGTAGTTGCCCAGAGTCATTAGTTACATATTTTGCTACTAGAGTGCAGCACCAATCAAATCCCGTTATTAGGCTATTGCGAATAGAATAAAATTACTACCTTAATGGGTTAATACGCTAGGGGTTTTTTCTTCACAGTCATAACTCGATAATGGCTGGACGGATTTTAACGTTTGAGGTGTCAAATTAAAGGTATTTGTACGTAGATTTGCCAATACATCTCAGAATTTTAAGAAAGGGCATAACTTAAATACAATAAATGGCTGAATTTTCAGAATAGTGGCGCTATCCAACGGTGTAAGTCTTATCTACATGTTAATTGAAAGTATGATATACACATTATTCTCAAATGTTATCATCCGTTTTAATATCAGATGTTTTGTTATATTTGTTCACAACTGAAGTAACCTTTCGATGAGTACAGACTTGCTCGGATTCGAGCAACAGGACAATTAGTAAATAAAAATGTAGCAATTGTGGGCTTAGGAAGTAACCACAGATTATGAAATCAACTGGAAAAAGAATGGGTGCGTTTGGGGTGGAAAGATTTTCAAGGGTCATCTCAGTGGCGATTTTTTCAATACAAATTAACCCTTTCAGTGCTAAGGACCAATATAACAGCTTTTGAATCTGCCACCAATAATCATTGTTACAGCTACATAATCGATTGTACTGTTACGAGCTCAGGATGCAATCTGTCTCTGACATGTGGTGTAACCTAGTAGACACAAACTGAACTACCTCGTCCAGCGCCTAGGTTCTAATACTCCCTGGTCTGCTACAGCTGCTAGTCTGGATCAGTGGCTGTGCGGTCTAAGGCGCTATCTTCCCGGCCGGGGGTAACACTTAGATTGAGGGTTTGAATCCCGTCACAGTCGGTGGTTTTTATATGCAACTCAGAGAGTTCACCTGTCTGTGGCTGAGTTGAAAGGGAGGGCGGACCTTAAGCAAACAGTGGATGGCTCGGGTCCATGCTGACGGGATGGGTGGATTCTTTCTGAGTTGCATATCTGATCAGGTGTTTTGTTACTTTTTACCTATCCTTTACTGTGTATGTCCATCGGAAGCAAGATTTTTTAAATTTTAACTGTTGAGGCGTTAAAGACGTTAAAAAATCAACAAAACGCCACAGATTTATCTATTCCATTTAGAAGCTTAGCACAGAAAGGGTTAATCAAAATACCAAAGGAAAATCAAATTAGTTAACATAAAAAATTAAATGAGTTTATTATTAATACATTTATTTTGTATTTGTTTTCAGTATTAAACAGTCCTTTTATCCTTTATTTGAAAAAAGTGATCACATTTTTTTTTATTTACAGGCCAAGAATCAGTCCTTAGTCACATGAAAGAAATTCTCACAAATGCATGTGAATTAAAACGTGAAAACGGTTATTAAAAATACAAAATCAATAAAAACTTCAGAAATCAAAATATTTTATAAGAAACTTGTGACTCATTCATTGAAAATATTAATCCTACATTTATCAATATCACAATATAACATAAGATTACAATAATTCTTTGCTATGTACAAGAAACTATATTTATATTGCACCCAGAACCAATTTCTATAAGCTAAAACAATTAGAAAAGGATTAAGCGTGCTTCACTTGGGTTCTGCTCCAGAGGGCAGTAGGGGCACTTTAATCTGGAACAAACAACAACTTGTTTGAGTAATGGTGAGATAATTTCTAAAATGATATACATGCGGTAGTCTGAAACTGTATCTAGTATAAAATACAAATTTATCACAAAGGGGCTTATTGCATCTAACATCAATTAAATTCTACAAGTTTGCAGGGAAATTTTTGGAGGTTTTCAAGAAATTCTAATTACATATTGCTCAAACATAAAGTTATACACTTATAATTAACTACTAGGGATGGGCCAATTCCAGAATTCCTCGATTCCGATTCTAAAATTTGGGCTTCAATTCTCGATTCTGTGTTCGATACCGATTCCAAGGCAGATTTATGCACAGGAAGAAAAAATACAGCACCTAAAATTAACAATGAATTTTTTATGTGTAGCCCACCTGGCAAAAGATATATAGCCCACCAAACAACACTTTTAGCCAACAAACAAATTTGATAAGAAAACATGAAACCATTATTTCTTTAGATTTCCATTTAGGTCTTACAAGAGAATTAATGTTAGGCCTACCGGTAAACAAATTATGAAAACGAAAATATACTATTCAAGAAGTCTTCAAACTAAAACTAAAAGTTAGGATTGTAAATCAAACTTCTGTTCAGAAAAATAAGCATCTGAACCCTCTTTCTTTTAGACGACATAGCCTAGGCCAAATGTATTTTATTTTAAAACCTAAACAATCGGCGAAAGTAACAAACGAGAATCACATCCACATTCAATAACAGTTGCCAAGTCCTAATGTTGTAGAAATAGTAACTTAACCTTATATAGCCTAAATTAATACAATATAATAATCACGTTATATCAACTAAAACGTACAGAGTGCTGCTTATTGTCGACAATCGATCTAATAATAAAACAATTAATACAACGGATAAGGAATGTCAGGAATGTGGAACTTTATTATGAATGTTAATTTTTCACGGCAGCCATTTTCGCGTTGAGTGAAGCGCTCATGACACAAGTAAAATACGAACGGATTTCGGTAAGTTCAAATTGAGCTGCTGCAGACAGCTTTGGGGCATTACTAAACTGCCATTGACATGACCCTAGTGCTGCCGCTGCCTAGATGGTTTTATCATCGTCCTGGCACCCACAGCTTGTTCCCGTTATTAACCCGTAATGTCCGATAAATATTAAACTGAAACGAGATCGACCATTCGATTCTCTTCGGTTCATTTCATCGTAGATGAATGTTTGTTATTTAATATTCACTTTGCTGTATTGCTGGAAACTATCGTATAGTTTGGAATTTTGGAATCAAAATAAAATGGTTTTACTTAATATTTAAAACAGAAAATTGGTATTCTTCATGCATTGTACTGATTTGTTAAGAGATGATTTTTAGATGCAGTTGTTAGACGGTAGTTACAACCGCATCAATAATCCGATACTTCGAGAGTAACTTGTCAGACACCACTGAGTACAGACGACCAACTTATTGCAAATATGGCCAGCATCATTTACGCCCGTGATGAACAAATTCATCTTTATAAACAGACTCGAGACGACGAAAGTAAAACTGGAATTTCTGCTGAAGGCCTAAATGTCTTTATATGAAACAAAAACGTTTCACTCACTAGTAGCTATAAATGCTACGAAACTGTAACGAGATTAATGATCAGAATCAAACAATCGACCTTGCTGATAAAGTATTCGTTTGGCCTTGGTATTGTTTTGAATAGGATTACGATTACAAACATTCGCTTCATCGCTTCTTGTCGTACTTAGATCTTCCAATCAGAAAACGGAAGTTATAGTTTGCTGTGTCACTCAAGAAGGAATAAAAATGTAATAAGACCATTAAATAAAACAAAATAACATCACTTGAAAATCAAATACCGCTAGCATTATGATCTTTAACCGCTTTAAATCTGAAATCGGTATCGATCACATAGACCCGAAGAATCGAGTATCGTCGATATCTCGATACCCCTGGTATCGAAGATATCGTCGATTCTGGAATCGGAACCGGCCCAACTCTATTAACTACCACTCAAAATTTAACAAAACTACAGGTGTGTGTTCTTGTGGTTTACAAGGTCACAAGTGCCTGCAACATGCCAATGACTTTTTACGTAACTCCTTTAACCTGTAATTAAAAAAAAAATTAAATTGAGGTACAGATATAAAATTAGATGTTTCATTGTATTGTTTCAAATTTAGAACAAGAATAATAGTTCTGGACGGTTTGATATTGAATAATCTGTTCATGATTATTGTGTCATCTTGAGTCTGTGTATTGTTGAACACGTTTCTGTATAAATGTACAACATCTTACAATAATCATTTTCATGTATTTCCATGAGTCCATCTTACTACTTTTAACTCTATCACAAAATAAATACTATGACAAATTTATACTTCTTAAGAGAGTTTTGGCTGAATGTAACAAGACTGAAAATTAATAAACATTTTAGCCTAATAATTAATATGTACAAGACATTTGTTTGCATTTTGAAATTCGTGATTTTAACCAGTTGATTCTGAAGCTCGAACCCTAGCAAATTTTCTTCTCATGCTCTGAATGTATAATACTTCTTCACAGGTCATATTGTAGGCCTACATACTGCATTGTCATTTCATTAGGTATATTCGGTGTCAATAGAACTGGCGGCTCAAGGTCAAGTGTTGAAACAAGTCAGCTGAATATTTTTGTCATTTAGAAACCCGTTTCATTGTTTTGATACTTTTGATGAAAACCAATAAATAGACCTCGGTTATTCTTCCTTCAGATCTCGTCAAAGCTAGGGCTTGAATTATGTTCTTGTTTATTACCTTATATTACTTAATACTGTTATTTAATTTGTTTTTGATGTTATTTGTTGTGTTACTGAACATTAAACTGTGACATATGACTTGTATTTCCTTTTGGCTATTTAAAACTTGACTTTAAAACATGTGATCACAATTCATGTTTGTTTGGATTGTGATAAATAAATGTCAACTATAATTGTACTGTCTATCTGAAAGTTATTAATTATTTTAATTAATAATTTTCCACATTTTGGTGCCGAAAACCGTGGATTATGTCAACCAGGAAATCAGCAAGAATTATAAACTATCTGACAGGTATACACCAACAAATGACTTAAATTCAGAAGAAAATATGGACTCTTCAAAGAATAATGAACATCACAACGAAAATATGATAGGAACTTCTACTAAAATTACACCTTCTAAAGCAAGTTGCCGCACTAAACTGCAAATCAAGATGGAGAAATTAGAAGAAATGAACAGGCTGGAAAAAGAAATGGAACTGAAGGAGATGGAATGCCAGAAGAAACTTGATGAGATGAAACGTCAGCGTCAAGAGCTAGAGATGGAATATCAGCGTCAAGAGCTAGAGATGGAACATCAGCGTCAAGAGCTAGAGATGGAACGTCAGTGTCAAGAGCTAGAAATGGAACGTCAGCATCAAGAGCTAGAGATGGAACGTCAGCATCAAGAGCTAGAGATGGAACGTCAGCGTCATGAGCTAGAGATGGAACGTCAGCGTCAAGAGCTAGAGATGAAACATCAGCGTCAAGAGCTAGAGATGGAACGTCAGCGTCAAGAGCTAGAGATGGAACGTCAGCGTCAAGAGCTAGAGATAGAACGTCAGCGTCCAGAGCTAGAGATGGAACGTCAGCGTCAAGAGCTAGAGATGGAACGTCAGCGTCAAGAGCTAGAGATGGAACGTCAGCGTCAAGAGCTAGAGATGGAACGTCAGCGTCAAGAGCTAGAGATGGAACGTCAGCGTCAAGAGCTAGAGCTGGAACGTCAGTGTCCAGAGCTAGAGATGGAACGTCAGCGTCAAGAGCTAGAGATGGAACGTCAGCGTCAAGAGCTAGAGATGGAACGTCAGCATCCGAAGTAGAGATGGAACGTCAGCGTCAAGAGCTAGAGATGGAACATCAGCATCCAGAGCTAGAGATGGAACGTCAGTGTCAAGAACTAGAACGCCAAAGAAAAATGGAGGTGAGCGAGTTGGAGCGCCAGAATAGGTTGTTGGAAATCAGGGCTGAGCTTAAGTCTGCATCGGTCAGTAGCCGACATGACTCTATGTCGGAGGTAAGTTCTATCATAGGTTTAAACGGTAACTTAGAATAAGAATCAAAAAACAAAGTTGAAAAATGGTTAAATGACAAAGAATAATCGTCTTATGTCGTTCAAATGTCATCGTCAGCCATTGTGTCTTCAGCTGTAGAGAAGTTAGCGGATTCATTTAGACAAGCTATTCGTTTAGACAAACCTAATTGTAACTCCTAGCGCCAACACCTTTCTTCCTTTAGTGGGAAGCCTGAAGATTGACCTATTTTCTATTTAACTTATGAAAAGACAATGAGTTCTTTGATGAGGACAACCTCATAAGAGTACGAAACTCTCTTGAAGGAGATGCTTTCAATGCGGTAAAACCTTTGTTTATTTCGGGCAAAAATTTAAATGCAGTCATAAAAACCTTACAAATGCGGTTTTGTTGACCGGAATTAATTTTAGAGTCAATGCAAAAGAAGACCAGACAGTTTTCTCTAGTCAAAGATGAAGACATCAACGGTCTTATAGAATTTTCTACTAACGTCCTTAATTTTACTACAACAGCTGTATCCCTACAAATGGAAAGCTATATGACAAATCCTCAACTCTTAATGGAGTTATTAGACAAGTTACCTTATAGCCTTAACTACCTTACTGGGCTCAACATGTAAGATCTTCGTTCGTAAGTAAGCCTGATCTAAAAAACTTTTCTAGTTGGTTAGACAACCAGTGCTTAGTAATGAGCATATACTTTCGTCCTCCTCCTGACACTTCAACACGCAGGAAATATAATACAAAATGGGTATTGGCTAACTCCACAAATGACACAAGTTATGTGGTTGTATGTTCTGTAGTGAAAAGCACGAAAGTGTTCAATGTAAAATTTTCAGGAAAGCTGACATCATGGAGAGATGGAGATGGTCGCAGAAAAGAAACTGTGTTTCTTCTGTTTTCGTCAGCATCCGATAAAGTTTTGTAAAATCAAAAGAGCGTGTGGTATCGATAACTGTAAGTTATTTCTTGGTCGTTTGCTACACACATACAATTCAGGGAAACCCAGTGATAAAAAGAAAGAAATTGACATTTCTGCTGACTAAACTAAGGAAATTAACAGTAAGGAAACTGAAGAAAATTTCACCGAAAAGGCCCTGCTTAGAGTATGTCCTGTCACTCTTTATGAACCAAAATGTCAGATCGATACATATGCTCTTTTGGATGACGGTTCAACCATATCCGTAATTAACTCTGCATCAGCTGACAAGTAAAGAGTCGAGGGAAAGATAGAACCCCTTACTACTTGTTGGTCAAACTCGACCTGTCATTTCGACTCATCGTCACGTAAAGTCAGCTAAATAAAGGGGCTTTATGAAGATGAAGTATTTACCCTAGAAAATGTCTGTACCCAGTCACCACTAGACTTACCAATCCAAAATGTCAAAACTGTGAAACTCCGAGAAAAATGGTCTCATTTGAACATAATTAGCCAACCGCTTCCCACAGCGCATTCCAAACCCACCATCTTGATTGGACAAGATAATATAAATCTTATTCTAACAAGGAAAGTGATTGAAGGACCTACAAATTCTCCTGTGCTCTCATGGAGTTATCTAGATTGGTACATGCATGGAAGATGTGCTAAATTCAATGATCGAGTTGATGAGAACTTTTCTTTGGCAGCCTTTGAGTACGACAAACTATACAACATGGTGAAAGAATCGTTTCAAACTGATAACTATGGGGAAACACCTTTCAGTGAAACCGATGTCGGTTCAGCAGAAGAAAACGTGCAATTAATATTCTAGAACAAACTACAAAGAAAGTTGGAGATCACTATGAAACTGGACTATCATGGAAGTCAAATGATTTTAAGTGCCCACCAAGTTACGATAATGCCTTGAAATGACTCAAGACAATTAAAAAGAAGATGGAAAAAGACACAAATTTCAGACAAAAATGTACTGAGGAAATTGACGATTTTATTATTTATTATTATTGAAAAGGGGTATGTATGAAAATTAAGAAAAGAAGAGGCAAACACTGTCACTGACCATATGTTCTATCTACCTCATTTTGGTGTAGACGCAAACAAACCTGGAAGATTAAGATTTGTGTTGATGCAGCAGCTAAGTCGAATGGCGTATCATTTAATGATGCCTTAATTAGTGGACCCGACTACTTAAATTCACTACCATCAGTTCTTCTGAAGTTTTGCCTGGGAAAATATGCAATCGTCGGTGATATTAAAGAAATGTTCCACCAATTATGGATCAGAGATGAAGATGTCAATATACAAAGACTTTTATGGCGAAGTAAAAACAAAATACCCCCGCCGCAGCAAACCTGCGTACTCAGCGAATTTCCAATCCATAATATATGTCTTAATACCATATAAAGCCGCATACAAAGTTTCATAAAAATATATTCATATATAAGCGATATATACAATTTTAATTATTCTCCATAAGAATAGCATTGGTGATGAGTACATAGGTTTGCTGAAATAAGGAACACAAACAATTGGTTTTTATGCAAATATAAATATAATTTAACTAGGTGAAGCCACATACCAAGTTTAATCAATATTCAATCATAAGTAAGCACTATATAACATTTTAATTATTCTCCAAAAGAATAACATGGGAGATGAGTAAGCAGGTTTGGTGCAACAAGAAACTTAAAAAATGGGTTTTTATGCAAATATCAATATAACTCAACAAGGTGAAGCCACATACCAAGTTTTATTAATTTATGTTCATAATTAAGGGAGTCATTACATTTTACTTATTCTCCATAAGAATAACATGGGGGCTGAGTACGCAGGTTCGCTGCTACGGGGATAATCAACAAAAAATCAATTTTTTGTGCAAATATCAATGTACCAGTACTACGTGACCCCACGTGCCAAGTTTCTTCAATATACATTTATTAATAATGGAGATATCAAATTTTATTTATTCTCCATAAGGATAACATTGGACAACGTACTGTGTTTAGAACTTTGAATATCTCTGCAACGGTTGGACGCAGAATCACAATTTAAACACCAAAATGATCATTTTGTGGAGCTGAGTTGATTGGTAAAAGCAAATGTGAAGTTTACATTAAAATTAACTTAGGAAAAGCCAAAAACCTTTTTCCCATAAGATTAACATAGATTTTATGAGCAGGTTTTTTTGGATTTTCTCCGCAACCACTTAACCTAGCTTAATAATTCAAAATACCATATTATTTGTTTTTTTAAGCTCTATAACATGGTTTAAAGCAAAATTAAGTGTTTTAAAAATTTTAAGGTAAAAAATGCAAAAAACTGATTTTTGGAAAATTTAAAACCTCCATAAACCCCCCTTCCCATGGCCCGATTTTTCTGGTTTTCGAACTTAAAGTCATAAATGTCACTTTACACATTTGAGCCAAATTTCATCAAAATCGGACGTTTTTTACTCAAGTTATCGCATTCACGGACACATATATAGATATATATATATATATATACATATATATAAATTTGAACGAATAGTGTTTTAGTCATCTGGGGACCTAAACAAAAATTTGTCATGGTCTCGGGCTTAAATCTTACCATGAGACCTACGGTAATAGCTTCTTCCCTATAGGGGAAATTCGCTAAAACAAAAACCAGATATTTAACTCATGAAAGCAATGACATTTGGCTCTACCTGTTCTTCAAGTGCCGCACTCTACCTGGTAAATCACAATGCAAAGCAGCTTGAGTCTATTAACCCTGAAGCAAGCAGGTCCATCTTGGCAAAAGAGTACATGAATGACAATGTATTTAAATTTGTAGCAGGGGAAAAGGAACACAATGAAGACACTTGTTCATATCCAGTGCACTGTTGTAAGAAATAGGATAAAATGGAACTTTATCCCACCACGTGCCCCACACATGGGAGGTTGCTGGGAGCGACTCATTCGATTGGTTAAAACTGCTGAGCAAAGACGTACAAGTCTGAATCGATGATAACACTACCACATATGGAACATTTAAAAGACTTATAACCAAAGTAGCAATTTTATCTAAAAGGGGAGAAGATGTTACTGAACATTAACCTGTGACATATGACTAGTATTCCCTTTTGGCTATTTACAATTTGACTTTAAAACATGAGATGTATAATTCATGTTTGTTTACATTGTGATAAATAAAGGTCAACTATAATTGTACTGTCTGTCTAAAAGTTATTAATTGTTTTAGTTAATAATTTTCCACATGATGTATTTAATTAGATAAATTTTGTATAGGCGTAGTAAGAAATGAGTGGGCACAATCTGTCATCCCATACAAAGGGCATCATCTATGAAATTTTTTTTCTTTTAAGATTTAGTTGGAAATAGTCCAAATGATCGTGTTGGTGACATTTTTAGAAGAACGCAAGAAAGCAATGCTGAAGCATGTAAAATGTCGTTACGGAGAGGTCAACGGATTTGCACTGAAGCCTATCAGGCTGTGGAGCCTTCAGAAGAACAAACTGTTGTTTTTAAAGAGCCAATGATGCACGGAACGAACAAAAATGTTACAAATGTTGACGATTTTGAGAAGGATATAATAATAAGAACAGTACAATAATTTTATGATAAGGGGGAATATCCTACGTGTGCGAAGTTAAAGACTGTTTTAGGAGAAAATATTGGCTTCAGCGGCTCTAAAAGTTCACTGAGACGCATCATCAAACGTATTGGTTTTAAATACAAACTATGTAACAATGACAGACGATTCCTTATGGAGAGGACTGACATTGCAACAGCTTGAGTGGCATTCGAAAGATGCACAATGAAAGAAAAAATCCAGAAGACCGATTGTGTGGATTGTTTGTGGGTCAATCAAAACCACAGTAAAAATTATATGTGGCTGGATCCAAATTCAAAGAGTGGTCTTAAGGTTCCCGTATAATAATTTGTCATGCGGGCTCAGAAAAATACGGATATTTGGAAGGAGCAGAGATGGATTTTCAAAGCAAGAAAGGAAGCGCCTCAACGGACTACCACTAGGAAATGAACAGCGTCATTTTTAAAGAATGGTTTATTAACATGTTGAAATGTCTTGAAGAAGGAAGTGTAATTGTAATGGATAATGCAAGTTACCATTCAACTTACAAAGAACAAATACACAACACCAAGACAAAGAAAGCAGAAATTATCCTTTGGCTCGACGAAAAAATTACTCCACATAACCCAAATCACTCAGTGATTGAGCTTGTCGGAGCACACCAAAATAAATACCAAGTTTACGAACTTGACATTTTCGCATCTTGATGGGACACGAAGTGGTTAGGTTGCCACCCTATCATTGCCAATATTTATTTGGGCATAAGTGAAAAAGGAAGTTGCAGAAAATAACAAGACATTCAAAATAAAAGATGTCAAAATGTTGCTTGAGGAAGCATTGCGGAATGTGACCATTGCCGATTGGAAAAAGTGTGTGGAACACGCTGAACGGCATCAGGAGACAGACTTGGTTAAAGAAGGAATCCGCGATGTCGCCGTACCAAATATAATCATAATAAACGTGGAATGTGACAGCAATAGCAGTGACACCGATGACAACAGCATAGAGTATGAGTAAAGGCATGAAAGGAGTCTGTTAGGCTGTTTTTACGGATATTTCTTTATAAGTAAATTCTTACTTTCCTGTAATCAAATGTGTATGACATTATTTTTTCGAGTGTTTAGTGGCTATTTTTGTGGCTATAATACATTTTACCGATAGTTATTTAATTAATTTTGTATAAGCTATTCATCAATGTAAATAATGTTTAAGCTAAAAATTTACCTATTTTGAACTTTTATAAGTTCATTTTCAGTTTCATGTTTAGCTAGTAAGTAATTTAAATATTAATTTAAGATAAACACAAGAATAAACTAAATTATTAATTACAAATTGTGACGGTTGGGTTACAAATAATTGATTGTGTGGGTATTATTCACTTCCCACAACAGGTTATATAGGTTATTTCACATCTAAAACAATAACAACAGAAAAGCTTAGAATCAGCTGAAATGTTTCATTTTATGGCTTGACCTTGAGTCGCCAGTTCTATTGACGCCGATTATAACGTTTTTTACATAATCAGCTGATTTAACATTTTTGTAATTTCTTTGCAATAATTGTAATTGAACATATTAGCACATTTTGAAAAGTCTACAAACTATTCCTTATAACAGTGACATTTTAATTTTACTCTCTCTAGTCCAGCCAACTCGGGACTAGGCCCTAGACTGGAGTTCAAAATGGCCAAAGGAACCTGAGCTATTCTGTAAATCTACAATAAAACTTTATAATTACATTCCTTAGCATAAAATCAACCATTAAAATCGTTGAATCACTGAACAAAGTGAACTCACCAAACAAATGCTGTTGTTTAACTGTAGGCCTACTTTATTAACTGTAGTCGACTTTATGATGGCTCATTTCCAGACCCAGCTGGACTACCTCTAGGCCGAACCGACCGAAGCAGGGCTAGAGGGAGTCTACTGTCCAGGGATTTATGATACTAAGTTTTTAAAATTGTACTTGTAGGGCAAAATTTATGCCCTTAAAGTACGAGGCATGTTTTAAAGTAAATACTGTTTTTAAATTCCGCCATTCCTACATTTTGAGCTGCCTACCTGCATCTATTGGCAAGCCTGAGATGCAACTATGGCAAAAATTGACTGGATTTTCATGTATTCATGTACCGATTGAGGGCCCTGCCAACTGTGAATTCGCGCTGCGATTGAATTTCTAAGTGTTAGTGGTGAAAAAGCTGCTAAAATTCATTGGCAGATTAGCGAAGTGTATGGCAAAAAATAAATAAGCAATAGAATGGCAAGCAAATGGGTTAGAACATTTTAATATGGCCACATGAATGCTCATTATGAAGAATGAATTAGTTGACCCTCTTGTCATTACTGAAGATTTGGTGTGTAAAGTTGCACAAAATGTGAGACAGAACAGACGGTTTGCGATTTTGTTGTTAAATCATGAGTTTCCTGTAGTGTCAAGAAGTGTTATTTATGAAATTGTGACCGAACTAATTAAATCATCGAAAGTTATACTCACGCTTTAAATATGTTGACTAAGGTGCGCAAAACTAAGTTTTGGGAATTGCGTTGATTTCTCTTAAGCTGTACGAGGTGGAAGGTGATGTTTTTTAAGCCAATTTGTCACAGGCGTGAAAACACTTCTTCAGGTTGCTGTCCTTCTTGGAGGTGGCAAACATTTCGCTAATCTGCCAATGAATTTCAGCCGCTTTCACATCGTTAACACTTAAAAATGAATTACAGCGCGTACCTCACAAATGGCGGAGTTCTCAATCAGCGGCACCATTTTGACAAACAAACATAAACATGTTAGATTTTTGCCTTTGTGATATCCCAGGCTTGCTAGTAGATGTAGGAAAACAGTGCAGGATGCAGGAATGCCAACCGCAGCACTGCAAGGGCCAAATTGAAAAACGGGTACTTACTTTAAAATCAAACCTCGTACTTTAGTATTACTCTTGCTTTTGGTTAGTAAATTCTATTGAACAGTTAAAAAATCACATTTTTATTTGAAATAAAAATAACATCTATAGCTCAGGCACGATGAACACTTAGGCAACCTTGCTTTTTTTTGGCATAATCTCAAAAAATGCTGGGATCAGCTAGCATGCTGGGTTTACCAATTCCAAATATGGTGCTGGTTTCCAGAAGTGAAAGATGTTTACACTTGTTCCACACATTAATATACATTTGAAGGGCTGCAAATGCTAAACTGACCTTTTTGAAACACAATTTTAATTATCTGTAAACCTTTTTATAATACAATAACATTGTTATTGTAAGTAAAAATGTGTTTTGAACATATTCTGTCCAATGCAATTTTTAACTACAACGAACAGTTTCTAAGCTATTTTCGCAAAGGCTACAAATTGGCCATTTTGGAAGAAACCTCCTCATATCAAAATCATGTATCCAAGTTAAAAACTGTCCATCGACACGTAGGAAACAAGTTCTGAAGGGAAACTTTCAATACGCCCCTGTGCATCAATCGTCACCAGTGGGGCTCCTAGACTCAGTGTTGTAAACACAGTCCTCTACCTCATTTTTAACAAAAGTATTTGGCCTCATTGTGCAAGGAAGGTATTTACGGTGTTTTAAACTCCAGCTTAAACTATAAACAAATTATATGGTGACAGACGTGCCATAGGATGTCCAAATGCAAACGGTATTAGGGAGTTAATCTCATTTGGTGATTGAAATCCAGCTATTATTCAGTTCAGTTTCATTTGGACATCATACTTCTGTATCTCTTAAATTAAATTTAGCATTATATTGTAGAGTAGAGTGGTGACTGACTTGTTGGAGCTGCCCAGTTTGTTGAGAGCGTCTCTGGAGATGACGTGGCCACACACAAGTCGCATGGGAGGGTTCAAATCCGTGCTCTGCTGTCTCAATATGGGGCAAGCGAACACACTGTGATACCTGCTGTCCTGGCCCAGGTCAATCTCTATCTGCAACATACCAATCACAATCAATATGAGCTGTAACATGGTAACTTTTGAGGCCAGTGGGACAGAGCCCTGAGATTTTTTTTGGGGGGGAGCCTTTCTCGCAATCAACTGGAGTATACTTTAATAGTAGAAATTTCTCCATATGGAGACCTTTCAGCCAATGGGTTGGAGCCCTAAGGTTGGAGTTTAAAAATTATACAACTGTTATGGACCAATGACAATTTTGCTAAAATCCAAAAAGAGGAAAAGCATAACATTACAACTTTGCCAGGGGGCAAAAAGTTGGGCTCGGGAGCAGTTTTGAGGAGTCGTATAATTTTCAAAATCACCTGGGACACACAAACGCACAACTACTTAGTATATATAAGTATTGTTACAAGATTGGGGATTTTTAAACCAATAATTCTTACTGTTTTGTGTTTTGACTACTGTAATTTAGTTGAGGCTTATAACACTATTTTTGTATGAAAATTAATAAAATGTGTTTTGATTTTTATTCAGTTTATAGAGCGAGTTGCGTTTTATCCTTGGTTTTCATGGAATCAAATAGACATTTCAGTAGCCAGTAACAGTTGAAGGTGATTTATACCATGTCTTGTGTAAACAGGCTATGCGAGTTACTTATCACACTAGTTGCATAATGTAAGATACTGATCTTCATCCTTCAGAGGCTTGCTTAGTTTACTGACATGAAAGCGCTTCTTACTGCATGCTTGTTTGTATCTGGTTTGTTTGCGCTTAAAAAATTATCATCAATTTGCGATTTAAAAACTTTAAAATCAGTTTATTTTTCCCTAATTCAATCACACATCTCCTTTGGAATCATTTTGTACGGCAGTACCTCAAACAAAAAATTGTGCAGGATTTTGGCGATCCAAAAACGGGCAATAAGAATTATATTAAAAATGGGATGGTCAGATTCAACCAAACACCGATGGTCAGATTCAACCAAACACCTTCTCCCAGATTTAGGTATACTGACAGTATTTAGTTTATACATTTTTGAGCTAATTTTATAGATAAAGGGTAATGTTAGTAGTCTGGGTACTGTGGGTGATTACCATAAGATTGATACTAGACATAGGAATGAGATTTCTTATTTCAAGCATAAACGGAAAACATTTGAAAAAAGCCTAGTTATGCTGGTATAAAATATTTTAACTTCCTGCCCGCTGGAATAAAAGAAATTAATGACTATGTTAAATTTAAAAAGAAACTAAAGGAATACATGTTAACTAAACCACTCTATTCATTGGACGAATGTTTTGTAAGTCAATAATAGTTATTTGATTTGATAAGGAAGAAAGTAAGGCCTTTCTTTCATCAGTAAGGTAATGGTAATGATAACAAAGAAATTATAATGGTTTCTTTGTTCACGGCACGTTGCCGCCGTGACCCCCTCCCGCCCCGCAGGTCAGCGCTGTGGCATCACTGCGCTGACAGCCGCTCACCACGCGCTTGGCGCAAATGCTGAATGAATACTTTTTCTCAACATATGTCTACGAATCTGTACATCTAAATCTATTGTCCAAGGGCCTGTCTGTTCACTCGTTTCCTCTCGTACACGTGTCCTGATCTATTTTTGAATACCCTCAAATATAATCTTAGTATTTAGCTCAGAAAGTGTTTGCTTACTCACAGTGAGCTTGATCAGTTTATTTACTTTTTGTAGTGTACTGTAGTTTATTTATTTATTGTTTGTAGTGTTGTAGTGTTATGCGTGTATTTGTGATTGCCATGAGTTTAATTATTTGTTATTATTGATTTAGTTTTCACCACTATCGTTTGTAAGAATAGTTTTAAGCCCTGAAAATTATTAATGAATTCCGTAGTTATTTTAGTAAATATTTATGTATAATTAACAAATATTATTTGTACATACTAGGTATGACGAGCATCTAAATATGGGACATAGGACGCATTACTAATACATACAATAAAACTGTCTTATGACATAACTAATACATTTTTAATTAATATTTAACTACGTTTATATTTGTTTCCACTAAATGTGTATTTGATATAAGACTGTTTTATCTATAGCAGTCAAAAAAATAAACATCTCAAACGTTTTTACAAACAGTACTTTTATAAAGTTTAATCATACATCAAACTATTCTTGTGGGAAAATGTGTGACTGTGGGAGGTATGGTCACCGTGCCTACATCGTGTTTTCAGACATCACAGCAAATACAGGCTGTTTAAGAGTGTACAGTACTAATATTGTATAAGCTTCTTTGTGACATAATTTGCAGTAAAAACGTTCTGGTTGTGGTCTATTTATATTTGCATCAAACCCCACTTCTAGTCTGCCTCATTACAGCAAACCTGCATAGTCAATTAGACTAAAACGTTATATCTCGCTAATTTACCAATATATTATGATTAAAACAGATAATATAGTTTATTTGTTGGTGAGGTATATACCTATGTTTGCATTAGAAATTCGTGGAATAAGCAGGTCTGCTGTTTTCAGTGAAATCTCTGGCTGTTGCATAAGAAAGATTGATGAAGAGTGGAAAATCAAATTAATTTGTAAATAGTTGTATGTTAACATTTAAAAATAATTTATAATGAGTTTGATCCGTATCTATATAGATATAAAATAAACTATAACAGGTGAGTGTTACTTTTTCATTATCTAAGCGCTTTATTTGTCTTTAGCAAAGTTGTTTATTAAATTATCGCATGACTCGCTGCCGCTAAAGGAGGCTTTTTGTTGTTTTTAAAAACATAATGTGACTTACACTACCTTCCTTTATTTTTAAATTGATCAAAATCTTTCTTCTGATCATAGTTTTTAAGTTTTATTTTTATATCCCGATAAAAAACTAATAGTTTTTCAACGTGATTTGATTTAACTTAATGTAAACCTCTATTTCTTAGTAAATCGTTGTATAAATAGTTGAGCTGCCAATCCTTTTGAAAATTATATCACAATAAAGCCTGATTCATCTACAGTACACAAGTTTCAGCCGTGGAAGTTGTAGGGGTAAAGCACTGGTAGCGCGGTGCTTCGAGCCGGCTGTCAGCGTGGTAACGTAGCGGGTCACGTGACAGGGGGGGTCTGCTCACAGGCGAAATGTTACGGCCCTTCTTACCTGGCCCTGGGCTCAACACGCATCAAGATTTCGTTTTACAAGTGTTGGGACCATAACCATTCCTTGCTACAACACTGTTTTGAAAATCAAACTTTATATTTAGGTACTTTATATTTCGACCTCAATAACTCGAATCTCAGGGAGAACGGGAAAAATTTGAGTTATCGAATGTTTTGAAATATCAATGTTCGACTAATCAAGGTGATTTTCCACAGACTTCCGACTTATTGAGGGTCACGGCAATAGATGGGATATGGAATCGCAGAATCCTTACATCATTTCGTGTCTTGTATTAGACATCATACCGTAATAATAATTATTAATATTAAAAAGGATCTGAACTGTTTTAAATGTCTAAAATAAGCCTGGAAATATTCTAAAAAGCTCCTTTGGTTAACGTAGTAGAGGATAAAAAAACATTCTCCAGAGAATATGTGGTAGAGTAGGAAAGTAATCAAACAACGACTCATAGTTTGGTATTTTGGTGATGTTTTGCCCTTTCTGCGTTCGTCCTCTTCCTGCCTATTTTCTAGATGTTTTTTGCTCACTCCTTATCGCCTGCCCCTGACAAACCCCTTTCCTTAGAAGGGGCGTCAGTTGTGAACAACCACTCATCAATTAAAATTTAGCTGAAAATCAGTATAGGTACTGTAGGCTATTAACATAATTTTGCAAAACATTATATCATATACTGCTTGGAATGAGGGTGAAATACGACACTACTGGGATAAAAATCACTAACTCGCACTAACTAAGGACATTGGGCAAGAGTAGATGTAGTGGGGAGGGAGGGTTGGAATTTCCAGCTGCAGTTACCATAGGTTTGATGGAATCGGAACCAGTAATGAACAACTTCGACTTATAGAGGTTCTCCAGTCAATACTTCGACGTTACATATTCGAGTTATAGAGGTTTTCCAGCTAAAACTTCGAGTTATAGAGGTAAACATAGAGGTAACATAGCATTAGGTAGGCAATTTCAAGGGGAATGTCAAAACCTCGATTTATCAAGGAATTCAAGTTATTGAGGTTTGAGTTATCGAGGTTCCAGTGTATTAAGTTGTTTAATGGTCTCCCACCCTACCTAAAGACCATTACAGATATAGACACATTTAGAAAATAATTAAGAACATTTTTGGTTGTAAGGGAATACTACATTATTTTTGAGTATATGAATGACAAGAGTAGTTTTTAGTTGTTAAACCTTTGTTTGTACTGAGTTGAACTTATTTTTTGTTTGTTTTCTTGTATTATTTTACTCATGATACTGTGTAACATTTTGGACTTTAGTCAATGCTACTTGTAGTCGAATGACAATATATACCTGATTTCTGACATTCCCAACCATACATGTGTCTAGCGTTGGCATCAATAAATGTCAAACCATCAATACATGTCACGGTGACTGAAGGAAAGCAGACAGATTGTGATTAAGCAGTATTTGTGATTTTATTTAATTTTGTTGTCATTTTTTTATAAACCTTCTTTAATTTTTATTTATGGACAAATTGTTATTTAATCTCTTGTCACATAAAAGTAAATACTGAAAAGGCTCTACAGAAAGGAAATTGCACCCCCCCACTCTCGCCTAACGATGACATAAAATAGCTGCTGATTTAGAGTCAGTGCTATCGCTTCATTTGTAATAAAATTAACATCAGCAAACATGGCGAAATCGCTCAGTGGTTAAGATGTTAGTTTGATCCGATGGAGGTTCTCAGTTTGAGGCTACACATAATGGTTATCTTTTAAGTATATTGTTAATTAATCATGTTTTTTTTGTTTTAACAAAATAGTAATATGATAGAGCCTTTTTTATTAATTTAAATCTACAGTTGATTACAATAACATATATTTACAGGCATTTCCTCTTGTAAGCGACATAAAGGGCCCCGAATTCGGCGGAATGGTAGCCTAACTATAGTTTTATAGCTATAGCTTTTTAAAACTTAAACAAACGTAGTCAAAACATAAGTAAATATTCAGGGCTCTTCGTTCGGGTGTTGTCATCAATACTCGTGAATGTTTAGTTATGACAAAGTGAGGGGTGCGATTTCCTCTCTGTCTCTCTGGGTCTTGTGTAAATACCGAAGTAGAAAACTATTTACCCTTTTGACTCTATCATGCTACTGGTGATTTTTTGTAGGGGTCTGCGGTACACCAAAAAATCGGTAGGCCTACCGGTACGGTAAAAAACGAATTACCGTATTTGGTTCGGTACCACCAACAGTGCCAGTACTAAGTCGGTACAGTACAGCCTAAAACTACAAAAAAAAAACAGTATTTACGGTTTATCAACCATATTTTTCTTTCAATTTTATTCATAATATCTTTTTTTGTCCACTGACATTCCTCACCACAGCAACTTTCAACTTCCACCGGCATTCGCGAGTTTATAGGTTCACAATCACGAATGATGACAAGATGCCTTTACAGCATTGATAAAGCCGCCTCCATACACTGGCCAAATGTTTCATCTAGTTGCGTACGACTCGGCGAGTAATTTTATAATGTACATAATCATCGAGAATAACAGAGGTTAATAACAAATTACTCTGCATTTACACTGTCTCACTCGTCTTTGCTCGCCTAGACTTGGCAGTGTATGGAGGTGGTATAAACGTAAACAAAAACTACAACCGAATTTGTATGACATTTAATCGGTTTTTTAATGTTTATTAAAAATTAAAATCAAACTGAGGGATGAACACATAAATGTCTGTTTTTTTAAATACATATCAACGAAATTATAACACCGTTTAGTGTTGTACACTGCCAATTGTATAACGGCCCCCTAACCTCAAATGAGTACTTGATACACTTAAAATCACAAACATTTGACAAATACTTTCTGATCTACGATCGTGTGTTACAGAGAGTAATAACGTGCAGAAGGTCTAGGTTGGCACTTATTTTGACACGCAAAAGTAATAACATGTACATCAATTGAAAAACACAAATCGGGCTTATCATAACATTTTCCTAATAGGCATTATGACACTTCCTAACGTTTTATGGATGGAAATTAAACCAACCGAAAGAAAATGTATGAATTAAATATTAAAATATGCCGTGAATGGTTTAGAAGAGTGTTTAGATTAAATATTAGTTTGATTGCTAAAATGTCGATTAATAAAAACAAATGTTTTACACAAACTACTTTTGTAAAAAATAAAAAAGGTTAGCCTAGATTAGTTTAAAATTTTGTGTTGTATTTCATAATTTTGGAAACTGTGTATTCCTTTCTCTCTGGTATTCACTTTCTAGGTGTACTCTTTGTGTGACGATGACGTTTGGACGTAATCACCACTTCCACTTAAAAGTGATTGCGCGTCATCTTTGTTGATAAAATGTTTTGAACAAGTTTTGTGATAGCCTTTATAGTTTAACTATTTAAAATAAACAATGAGTGATTGTGATGGATTCTTGATGAACCGCAATCGCCGTCGACTTCTGTTACAACGAGTAGTCTACAACTTCGACGTCTGCTGAGTATGTGTCATCTGATTGCAATAAAAATTTTTATTCTGTTGTGTTACTTGGTTACAAGATTTAAAAGTTGTTGGAGGCTATAATTTATAAGTCATACAACCTGTATTTAAATATAATCAAAAGCTTACCTAAATATATTTTTACAGTGGCGTAGATAGACCTTTGTCAAGGGAGGGGATATCTCATTAGGGAATACAAAACAAAAAAATGGTTCGTGACTAGATCTGATACCGGTATACAAAATTGAAGACACCATTGACGTGTCCCCTTACATTCATAATTATTGATAGGCCTACATATCCAATACTTAAACCATTGATACAAAGTAATCAGTATTTGTAACCAGGACTAAAAAGTACTTGTACCAGTTCTAATCAGTACTGGAAAGTAATCGTTACGCTAGGGTTGCCAAGTCACCGGATTTCCCTGGAGTTTTAAGTAAAAATATAACTCCAGGGAATTTCCGTGAAAAATTAAAAATCTCCTCTTTTTGAAATTTGTCCCAAAAAAGCGTAGAATAATGCAAATTTTGTGTTGAAATCCTATCTGTGAACGAAAAATGTATTTACGTTTGCAAATTCATCGTCATGCAACGATTGCCAAATAAACTAAATCCTGTTTCCCTGTTCACTTTAACCTCTATTATTTGTTACTCTTTGGCTTTATTTCGTCGGGAAATAGCGTTGAATTTTTCATTTATTGCCATTTGCGGTCGGTGAAAATCAGAATGAATGATGATTTATGGCTCTCTGCAGTTTATTAAATTACCAATCTAATGTGGCAACCGTAAGTTAAGCACAACACTAAGACCGTTTAGACGTCAAGGTCAAGGTCAAGTCAGGTGCGCTAGTTACCAAAATTGGCCGCTAGGGGGTGAGGGTAGACTGTTCGGTGACTCACGTCCCACTTGTGGGGGGCAAATACCATGCTGCATGCAGGTTTTAGTACAGCTACTATTTATTGTACGCAAACAATATTCTCAATATATAAGTAAGACATTTTGGAGATATTACACATATTTTGTTCAGTAACAGCATTTCTTTTTAATCAAAAGGCATAAGCTTTATTTCAGGAGGATATAAATTTTAATTCGTCCAAGTTACAAGGGGGGATATATCCCCCTGATCCCCCCAAGGTCTCTACGCCACTGCATTTTTATGTCTGCCAGTAAGTTTGTTATTTTTAAATCTTTTTCTGTATTTGTGCTGTTTGGTTTCCGAATACATTTAGGCTATGATAAACTGTGGCTATTTTATTACCGTGTACCGTACCGATTTTGTACCGAGAACCGAGGTAACACACACAGACCCCTAATTTGTTGTACTGGATAGGGAGTGGAAACATGTGTTAATGACCCTTTGCCAAGTACACATAGGGCACCAGCTGGTAATGTAATTATACTGCTAGCCACAGGTGGCTTGCAAGTTACTTAGCACTGTGTAACTCGAGTTTCACAGAATAGTAGGCCTAGTTATATTGAGTTCTGGGTCTCACTTACAGGTAGTTCATCCTTGCCGTTCCAGATGCCAGTGACTTGTCGTTGCTGCATCACCTGTTTAATGTTGAGCAGCGCCGGTAGAGCAGTGCAACCAGCATTGATACTGAAACCATACCAATAATTTGATAATATTAATAAAAAACTGGTCATTGGTAGTCCATCTGCACACACTAAAGCAAAATATCAAATGAGCTACAACCAAAAAACTTGATTAGATGAAACTTATATATATTATATATATATATGTATATATATATACATATTATATATATATATGTATATATATATACATATTATATATATATATATATATATATATGACACAAAAACTGTAGTACAACAAATAACTTCTAAAAAAAATGATCACAAATTTAAGACAATATTTATATTGATACTTTTATATAAACTTAACTTACCTCATATTGTTTCTTCAGCTGGGGGTAAAAACAATTATACAATTTCAATTACGAGGGTCATTCATAAAGTAAAGAGCGTTTGCTTACTGCACCTAGCACAGCTCCCCCATCACCGTGATTGCGAGTGTGGCAGTTCACTCACCTCACCACCAAAGTATGAGCCGAGTCTCGTTACTGTTCTAAAGAGATTCAAAATGGCGGCAGCAATAGAAAATCCCGCCAAATATGAGATACGCAGTGTTATTCGGTTTCTGAGTTAAAAAATGTCCAGGCCATAGAATTTTTATAAAAACACCAAAGAAAGTTTATGGTAAAAATGCAAATGTCTTCAAGTCGAGTTTTTAGGGGAGAAAAATGGTGCAACAGGTTTAATGAAAGAAAATCCACTGTGCACGACAAGGATTGGAGTGGCAGGTCATTGTTCGTCAAAGATGATTTGAAAAAAATACTTGAGGGAAAATTTGAGGAAAACAGCAACTAAAATCTTAGCACATTACATCAATTTGTAAATCTTATCTTTGCACTTTCATCATAATATTTCTTTAGTGTTTTCTAAAATTTTCTATGTTCTGGACATTTCTTAACTCAGAATCCGAATAACACTTCGTATATCATATTTGGCAGGCCGCTGTTTTGAATCGCTGTAGAAATAAGGTGCGTGATGGCACAGCAACGAGACTTGGCTTATACTTTGGTGGGGAGGTGAGTGGACTGCCACACTCGCAATCGCGGTGATAGGGGAGCTGTGCTAGGTGCAGTAAGCAAACATTCTTTACTTTCTGGATGACCCTCATATATTTATACTCTGTTGCAAAACTATATTTATAGTTAGTGACAAGCTGGATTAATACATCACTTTACATGTTATTCTGATATAACTTTTTTGTTCAAAATAGACTGCCTTATTAATTTGGAAGCTAGGCTAAACCAAAATCCTGAAATTCATAAAGAGTGCAGGAACCTTATGAACGACTGACTATATCACTCAAAGTCACATGAACATTTTTGTCACTGCTGTGTAAGAAAAGTAGTACTACAAAATTCAAGACCAGATTTTAATGCATCCTTCAAGCTTAGCTGTGACATTTTATTTACTAGTCTCAAACTGCAAAAGATTATTGCTGAAATCATAAGCATCTTCCAAATTCCGCCTTCACAATATTGCTGTATGTTCTAAAATTAATCAGATGTAACAGATAAGTTGTTGAAAATACCAGACCAATGCAATTTACAGCACATATTCTATCGAACTTGCCAAATAGACCCACCCACTGATGAATATGAACCTAATGACATGTGTCACATAATTAAAGTGCTCTGATTAACTATAAAGAGCACAGGTAAAATAACACATTGCTCACCATATACTAAGTGGACTTTCGACACTGAGGCCTAGTTGGAAGCAAGCGTCCCTCGTGAATATGTCGTATATTTCGGACCACAACCGAGGCTCCAGCAAGTGGGAGTACGGCGAAGACCTGATCCCGTGGGGGAGGTACAGAAACATTCCCATCAGGTTCTGGATCTCTGCACAAACACCAGGGTTAACGTTGGGGTTGTTCATTATGTCTGTAGTATAAACTAAATACCCCCGTCACAGCAAACCTGCATACTCAGCGAATTTCCAATGGATATATAAATGTCTTAATACCACATAAAACCACTTACCAAGTTTCATAAAAATATATTCACAAATAAGCGATAAATACAATTTTAATTATTATCCATAAGAATAACATTGGGGCTGAGTACGCAGGTTTGCTGCAATAAGGAACCCAAACATGGGTATTTATGCTAATATCAATATAACTCAACTAGGTGAAGTCGTATACTAGTTTTTATTCATTTATGTTCATAATTAAGGGAGACAGAGCATTTAATTATTCTCCATAAGAATAACATGGGGGCTAAGTACGCAGGTTTGCTGCTACGGGAGGATTTGGCAAAAAATATTTTTTTAGCAAATATCAATAGACCACAACGAGATGTAGCTGTATACCAAGTTTCGTCAGTATATGTTCATAAGTAAGCGAGATATAAAAATGTTCTTTTCCTCCATAAAAATAACATTAGGCAACATACTGTGTTTAGCACTTTCAATATCTCGGTAACCAATTGACGTAGAGGAATGATGGAAATACCAAATTGTGTGTTTTTTAAGTTGAATCGAATTGTAAAAACTAAAATTTGACTATTTCAAAAATTATATGTAACAAATTCAAAAAACCCATTTTTGTGGTACAAAACCCCTCCCAAAATACCCCTTCGGATAGAGCTATCTGGCTGGTTTTCGAACTTAAAATAAATGTTGCTTTACATGTTTATACCAAGTTTCATAAAAATCGGATCATTTTTACGAGAGTTATCGTGCTCACGGACACATATATCAGTTTCGAACGAATGGTGTTTTTGGGGTCTGGGGACCTCAAAACGAATCATGGTCCCGGGCCTAGGTCTTACCATGCCGACTACGGTAATAGCTTCTTCCCTATAGGGGAAAATTCGCTAATTCTTCCCTATAGGGAAAATTCGCTAATAGGTTTCTTACCTCAATAGTCCAAAATGTTTGATGTATAGGTTATGCCAACATGTTTCCTTGCAAGTGCAACATTTGCAAGGCTTGCTAATCGTCAAGATGTTAAAATTTAAACTAAACACAACACATACACGATCGAATTACAACACGAACAAATTACATTTAGATAGCGCCTTCACGGTCATGGCCATCGCGACAAGTCCTGGCACTAGTATCAGCTAACCAGTCCTGGCACTATGGTGCTACTTGTCAGGACTTGTCAGGATGGCCGTGACCGTAATAGCGCTATCTAAATGTTTATTCGTTCGTGTCATAATTCGATCGTGTATGTATTGTGTTTTGTTTGAATTTTAACATCTTTAGGACTTGCAACGAAACATGTTGTCATAACCTAAATGTAAAACATTTTGGACTATTAACTAATTTTGGACTAATAAGAAAGCTATTTAGTCTTGAACACAGTCCAGGGGCTAATAAAAATGGATTTTAATGTAATATAGAGATGGGCATTATATTAAAAAAAACAACAAAAAACAGGACAAATAACAGTGTTGCAGCAAGACAACATTTTTGGCACACTCCATGTTATTCTAATAATGCTTCCTGGACCCTGTTGCAGAAACGCCATGGAAGAAAATTTTGCTGCAAAACTAAACACACAGACATACTACGCTAAATATTTTTAAGATTGTTATTAGTTTGTCATACAGTATTTGAAATAAGTTTTTATCAACCTGCCACTGCAAATATCCCATTTTTGAATCAACTCTGGCCTGAACATGTTCTGAACAATCACGACATGTTATTAAAAATATTATTAATCTAAATGTTATTGAAAAGCTGATTTAATATGATTTTCGGTCATACGTTAGTGGTTTGAATTGAACCTTACAACTCATTTTCGTTATGTTTTAGCTGCATGTAATGAGAGAGGGAATCATGCACTGACAGGAATCTCTCTACCATGAGAATATTTCATTTGTTTTACTGTAAACTATTTAATTTTTTTATGCGAGAGTAATAAATAGGTTATTTTAGTGTCAAGTAATTATATAAGTTACATTGTTTTTACAATGAAGTACCTATATAGATTTGATTTTATTTTTAATGACAAAATTAATTGTGGTAATTATTTAGGAATCAAGATAATTAATTAAACATGCGGGGTTGGCTCTCTCTTTGATGAAAAGCAATGTCAAAATAAAATAACTATGTACAAAAAGAATGATTTATTTTTATACTTTAAAGTAGTTGGGTTTGGAATTATTTACGTTTATATCTGAAAAACAAATAATTTTAAGCTACCCAATAAATATCACAAATATCTTTTCAAACTTTGCTATATCAGCTTAGCTTATCATTGCACCAAATGAGGTTTTCAAATAACACCCTCATTACAACACAAGCTCCCAACAGACATAGGTGGTGACTGTTATTAAAATAACAGTTTGCTGCAAAATTTTACTGGAGGCAACGAAACATCAAAACTCGTTGGTGCAAAATGGTGATAATTTCAATCTCTATATAATAATAAATTAAATTTACACGTTACAAACCCTGACTCATTCGAAATTTGTTTAATTTTATTTAGGATATTTTCGTGTAGTTCTAGAAAGAATACCAAACATTATAATTGGATTTGCTCTTAGAGTACATAGATTAATGTATATAACACATTTATACATCCACTTATATGTATATTAATTAACTTATATGTATTATATTATATATATTTTTAAACCTCTTGATAATTTTAACTCTTTGACACACACACAGCGACTTTGATGACTTTGGCACACAGCGATGCGATGCATTACCATAAAGTGCCGAGCGTCGCTGACAGCGGCTCTTGGTATTTTACGCAGTACTTTATATCAAAACAAGTTACTGGCTTCAAAAGTATATTGTTTTGATCCAGAAGCTTCCAGCTATCAGTTCTATAGCTGAATTTCAATTTCGTTGCCTTTGGTCTGTTAGCAGATGCTATTTTAGTCATCTTTGTCATAGATGTCGTCTGTGTTTGTTGTTGTTTAAGGTTATACCGGTAAACGACTTAAATATCACTGATATTAATGTTATTGAAGTTGTGTGTTGGAATATTTTACTTCCTATTTACGTATGGAACAAAAATGAGTGGCAGAATAGACAACTTGATTAACCTTTGGGAATTAGTTTACAATGAACTTGAAAACAGTGTCATTGTTGTAGACACATACACGTTTTAGTGAAAAGAAAAGGTACACATACGTCTTTTGTTTTCTAGTTTTATTATATATTTCATTTACTTTGGTAGGCCTAATGCTTATATATAGGGATGGATCGGTTGCATTTTTTATCTGTTCGGTTTTGATTTGGTTTCGGATTTTTTACAAAAAACGGTTGTCGGTTTCGGTTATTTTTCAGAGAACTTACAACTATCTCGTCCATACTTTAAATCTAAGTTTCCACCTAGATTCTGAAATCCTGTCAAAAAAAAACTTTAATTTATTATATATTGGTACCAATAAATCTCTATTTCATTCTTTGTTTCACTGGTTTACATAAATACTGCTGCAGAGACACTATGCAGGAGAGTTGTTAAAAAGTCACAAGTAATCAATCAAAGACAAATCAAATGAATTTAAATTAAATATTATGGGCCATTACAAAATTAATTAATCAACTAGGCTTAAAACATTGTTTATCCAAATAATAACAAGTTAGCCCAGGGCAGTAACAAAGTCTAAATAATCTTTAACTTAAACTTTGTTAAGATGTTAACGTTTAAGTTTAGCCTACTGTAGGCCTAACCTTAAAAAAATAAGTTTACCCGGTTTTGCTGATATTTTAGTTTTCCCATAATCCAATCGTAAATACAGCCTACTGTAGGTCTAACCTTAAAAATATAAGTTAACCCGGTTTTGCTGATATTTTAGTTTTCCCATAATCTAATCGTAAATACAGCCTACTGTAAGCCTAACCTTAAAAACAAATTAAGTTTACCTTTTTACTGTTTTGCTGATATTTTAGTTTTTCAGACTTTGGAGACCCAGAATCTAATCGTAAATACAGTTTACAGATTACAGATTAGTTTATAAAAACCAAACCAGAACATTTTAAACAAGGAAGTGATCACAAATAATACTCCCAGACAGACAAACAGACCAGCATTTTGTTGTGTCAAGGCTCCAGGTAGTTTTTTGCTCACTTTCAGACTTCTTCCATTAGCACGTTTCATGAATAGAGAGGAATAAATCACTTATCACCTGTAATTCAATGCCTCCGAGAATTTATACAAACAATTAATCCCGTTGAAGCAGAAGAATACTAAATTTCTAATTAGCTCTATCGTATACAGTTTTAAGTGATTTTATTTTAAATAACGTATAGAATTTTAAATCATATGCAACCATTTTACAATTATTTAGTAGGTATTTTACGGTTAATTTTTAACCTAATTTACAACCTTCTCAATTACAATTTAATATTGATTTCACCAGTATCCTACAATAATATAATACCCCGTCGCAGCAAACCTGCGTACTCAGCGAATTTCCAATGCATATACAGTAGAACTCCAATTATCCGAATTAATTGGGGATCGGGCCAATTCGGATATGCAGAAATTCGAATAATCAGGTATACCTCAAAAAACATTCGGAATTCGGAGGTATTCGGAACTAAGCCACAAACATCACCATATAAAAAATCAGAATTTTATCGACAAAGTTATTATAAATGTAGTGAACAGAAAGTGAGCGAACTGTATCAAGAATATACGTCATAAAAATTAAATTACAGGAGTTAAATTGAATACAGTATATACAGTTGCTCTTTTCAATACATACTGTACGTATTTCACTGTTCAATGTTGGTCATTTCACTTGAACATCTCGAGCAAAGTGAGTTTATCACTTAGCGAAAGAACAACACGTTTACGTTTTGTACTCATTTCGAACGATAATCTCGGTGAAAGAACAGTAGTGACTGATGATGAGCAGGGCAGGAAGGGGGTATGACTCATTGTTCCCCGCGAAAATATCGTCCGGAAGGTAACAGCGCGGGCTTTTATTTTAGCGCTCACGGCGCATTATCGCTACACGCGCTCCCGCTGTTATTTTCTTGATTTTTATATTTCTATTATTTCACTCAAAATCGATTCGGATAATTGGATATTCGGATAATTGGGGTTCGGATAATTGGATTTCTACTGTATATGGGTATCACTACTACCTAGAGCCACTTACCAAGTTTCACAAAAATACATTCATTAATAAGTGATATACAGCATTTGATTTGTTCTCCATAAGAATAACATTATAATTGAGTACACAGGTTTGCTGCAACAAGGAAGATGAGAAATGTGGTTTATTTTTGCAATTGTCAATATAACTCAACGAGGTGAAGCTACATACCAAGTTTTATTAATTTAGGTTCATAACTAAGGGAGATATAAAACTTTACTTATTCTCCATATGAATAACATGGGGGCCGAGTATGCAGGTTTGCTGCCACCGGGAAAAATCAATAAAAACCATTTGTTGGTGCTAATATCAATATACCACAACTAGTTGAAGCCACATACCAAGTTTCATCAATATACATACATAAATTATCGAAATATAACATTTTATTTATTTTCCATAAGGATAACATTGGACAACGTACTGTGTTTAGCACTTTGAATATCACTGCAACGGTTGGACGTAAAACAACAATTAAAACGCCAAAATGATTGTTTTGTAGAGCTAAAGTGATTGGTAGAAAGAAATGTGTTTTTTTTATGAAATTATCTGAGGAAAATCTAAATACCCCCGTCGCAGAAAACCTGCATACTCAGCGAATTTCCAATGGATATGTAAATGTCTTAATACCACACAAAGCCACTTACCAAGTTTCATAAAAATATATTCACAAATAAGCGATATATACAATTTTAATTATTCTCTATAAGAATAACATTGGGCTTGAGTACGCAGGTTTGCTGCAACAAGGAACACAAAAATGGGTATTTATGCTAATATCAATATAACTCAACTAGGTGAAGTCGTATACCAGTTTTTATTCATCTATGTTCATAATTAAGGGAGACAGAGCATTTAATTATTCTCCATAAGAATAATATGGGGGCTGAGTACGCAGGTTTGCTGCTACGGGAGAATTTGGCAAAAAATATTTTTTTTAGCAAATATCAATAGACCACGAGATGAAGCTTTATACCAAGTTTCGTCAATATACGTTCATAAATAAGCGAGATATAAAAATATGCTTTTCCTCCATAAGAATAACATTAGACAACATACTGTGTTTAGCACTTTCAATATCTCGGTAACCAATTGATGTAGAGGAATGATCGAAATACCACATTGTGTGTGTTTTTTTTAATTGAATCGAATGGTAAAAACTAAAATTTGACTATTTCAAAAATTATATGAAACAAATTCAAAAAACCCATTTTTAGGGTACAAAACCCCCCAAAATACCCCTTCGGATAGAGCGATCTGGCTGGTTTTCGAACTTAAAGTCATAAATGTTGCTTTATTATTGTGTATTTTTATTTGTGATTATTATATATTTAATATTTATAATATGATTAAATAAGCATAATAAATATGTTTTAAAAAGAGAACTATGAAAATTGGCTACCGGCCCCATGAAATACCCCAAGTTTCATATTTTTACTACAATAGTAAAACTACTTTAAGGATGCAGTAGTGACTCATATTTTATTTCACAGTAGGATTAATTACACAAATAGTTACCTTTTTCATGTCTATTGACAAACTGGCTGAGGTATGTTCTGGCATACTGAATGGCTTCCGCTTGTGCCGAGGCTCCACGCTGAATCAGGTCTATGAAGCGAAGTTGGTGAAGTTTGAATTCTAGTATTGAATTCTAAACAAACAATTACAAATGCACTCATTATCTGGGAAATTTGTAAGAGCAACTAATTAACCACTAATTATAGAATTTAGTTCTGATTAATAAGGGAGTTTGTTTCTCTTTCAATAGGGTGTTAAACTAATCAAATTTAGGGAGGGAATCATTATTGACATATACAATTAACGTTAGCTGCCACATAGGTCCAATCGGACCTAAACATGGGACATGTTTCAAGTGACACTTAGGTCCATTTGGATACCATACTAGATAGACCACACCTACTGGCAGTTCATTGGTTTGGTTCGTTGCTTCAACCAGAGCTGCAAACTGTTGACTCAAAGTAGAAGAAAATACATACAATTTATTAGGTCTAACAGGGGTGCCAATCTCCCCCAACGTCTATGACGCCAATCCCCCCCCTCCAATGAACAAGTATTCCCCACATTTTTTGTACACGTCTTCCTGTTAAACAAGAGGGAGTGGGATTATTGAACATGAAATAAGCTGAACATTTTAATGTAGTAACTAGTTTATTTCAATAGGAAACTCATCATGTACACTGTAAGAAAATAAAAAGGGGTGAAAGTAAATACAAGAAAAATTAACTGAATGAATCTTAAAATTTTGACAACTTTTGCCTATGTTTAGTGGTTATAGAAAATTTATCGATGATTTCATTGTACGATAACTGGTTCAAAATGTCAACCTCGCTACTCAAAATGAATAAGTTATTCATCCAAGTGTCACTCATGCTTGTTCTGAGGCGGTTTTTTACTATTTTGATCTGGCTCATTGCTCTTTCAGCTGAGCAGCTGGTTACAGAGAGAGAACGCAGAATTTTGTAGAGCCAGTTCAAGTTAGGGAATCCAGAGAGCTGCTGTACACACCTGTATGGTTTAATAAAACCTTGTTTAAGCCATAGCTCCACAGTAATCATCTATTTCTTCTTCATTATTAGAATATTCTGGGTCTAATTTATTACTACAGTAGAACCTCGGTTAACCGAGCTTCGCTTATCCGAGATTCCGGGTTAACCGAGGCGGTCCTAATATGTGTACAGTATTATAAATTTCAAAGAGAAAGTAACACGCTCAAATAAACGAGCAATTGACAGCCTGCGCCTTCACTTACCGCAACCGCAATACACGCGCTGAACTGTATTGTGTTTGCATTCAACTACAGTAAATGTCAGCAGTTGTCGGGGTTGTTCGGCAAAGTTCGTGCGTAGCAGACAGTGCAATTCGGGACCGTCGTCGTTACTCTGCCGAAGCCGCCATTTCGTGTTGACAGTGTTTTGTTTACTCAGTTTAGAGATGGGAATTATCGTTGTTTTCCGGCAACGGTTGTAACGACAACGCAGCTATCCAATAACGTGTTGCGGCAACCCGTTATTTGAATAACGATTGCCAACTCGTTGCCGCTAAAAAACCGTTGTCCGTCGGCCGGCGTTGCGGCGTTCAGTTGTCGACGTTGTCGTTGTCGGTTGTTCAATAATTGTAAGTAGGGCGTTATACAGACAGGACGTTATCTAAAACGTTACATTACAGTGCTAGGTTATTGCAGCATGATTCACTGCATGGTGTTGGTGTTACCTTTTACCTGATACAATACTTAAATTAATTATTTAAAAACTATTTCGACACCGTCTGCTTAGAACCATCTCTAATTAATTACCGATAAATCAATTTAACTATTGCTAAAGAATGAATAACAACTAACTGGTTATTAGTATAAATAATTTGTAGCATATTTTATTTATTATAATAAAGATCCCTAACACTTCAAACCTTTGATTACAATATCGAGGAATTATCAGTAGCAGCCACTGAGAATTATCAAACAAAAATTGTAATTTAAAGCCCGTTTTGAAACTTATAACAGTAATAATTATTCAGTTTGTTGCCGAAGTTATCGTTGCTCTGGTAACGTTACGGAAATGGCATTGCACGTTGTCCCGTTGTCTGTGCGGCTTTTCTGCAACGGGTGTAGAAACGTTATTAGAATAACAGGGAGTTCTCCGCAACGTGTTGCCGCGATAACGTTGCCACGGCCGCAACACTGTTATTCATCCTGTTATGTTAAATAACGCCCATCTCTAACTCAGTTCTGTTTATGGCTGTTAACTTAGCGTGTGCGTGTTAATTAGAGAGATGAGTGCTATATCTCTTTACGTTTTTGGTAGAAATAATGTTTTAAGGATTATAATGGCAATGTTACGATATTTCTTGTACAAATAAACTGAACAAAACTCAAATCAATGTTTTATTTCATGGTTTAAACATATCTTGAGCTATTTATAACCCCAATTACTATTTTTAGGTTACATTCCGTGTTATCCGAGATTTGACGTATCCGAGGTGGCCTCGGTCCCAATCAACTCGGTTAAGCGAGGTCCTACTGTACTTTCTTTGTCTTTCTTGAAAATAAAAGTGTTTTTGGTTTTTGGCATCAAATCAGAAATAACAATGTTGTTGTTCCGAAGGCCGCGCTGCCATTTCGAACAAACTTTCTCATAGATGGCCGAAAAGACGTTTCTACGAAAAATTCATAATCATTTGTTTCAAACTTGCTATATTATAGGGAAATTTAATAATTGTTTATATAAAACAGAATTATGTATAAAATATATAATATTTAACTTAAATAGCAATAAAAATCAATAACTAGGAATAATGCTCTTGTAAATAATGTATCATGTATTATTTATATGTAGGTAAGAAAGAAGTTCTATTCTCGTTAGTCAGATAGAATAGAAGACTTGCATTTCTCCCAACTGTGAAATTAGCTCCACAATTATTTATTTGCTTGTCTTAAGGTTGTTTAACGTTTCACTATATTTTACGAAGGGCTCAGAGGGAATGTTTCCAGGCTTTTTAACTAAGAGAAACAATAAACATAAATTGAACTCTTCATAAATAAAATATTTTGTTAAAAAAACATTTATTTTGTTTTTATATTGTATTAAAGTGAGTAACGGTATGCATTGGAATTAAATAAATGTAAATAATATTATCAAATATTTCAACTACATGAAGCCACTCATTCCAATTTGTGCCAACATGTTTATATTAATAAACGATATTATATTTATTATCTACTTAAATAATTTGAAAACTAACATTTATTTAACCATTGGTAACCAAACAAATTATAAGGTTTATAAACTAGGTTGCTATTAAATTATCAGTTTTGAGCTGAAGACTTGTTTTGAAATTGGATGCAGTTAATTACACCTAAATGTGCTGAATTAGAGATAAATGCTGACTAATAGGTAATCACAAAATTAAGGGAATCATTCATTTATTGTTCATGATAAGCGGACAGCAAGTAAATAATGAGTTCAATACTGCAAATTGTTTGTTACATATCGGGAAATTACGAAATTAGTTAGTATTAGTAGTACACTAAAGTTACAATTATTATTATTAGCTTGTTTTACAAGTAAAGTTATAAGAAGAAATATTACATCCCCAAATCAAGCATTACATTGGCTCAGAGCTAAATACAGACCTCAAAACCTCATTTACTTAACGCCACTAAAACTTTTCATAACTACAAACACGTTTCATCCTGTTAAAATCAATTGCCAGAACAGACATCCACGTTTATAAGCGGGTGGCGCAAACACTTCGGCGCCACTACTCGTGCACTCGTGTATGTCCGTCTCTCTTTGTAAAAGCGGTGCCCGTCAGGGCTGAGACACAAGTGTTGTGAAGGCGAAGCGGACTAGCGAAGGTCAATGCCACTGCATAGACATCAATCTAACTAAAACACCCGACGATGCAACTATGACATTTGTGTAATGCAATACGGGCAAATCGCTTGAAAACTGAAGGCGCTAAAACGTAAAGTTTCTTATCTCCTATTTATTTGCAACATAAAATTAAAGATCATCAGTCCTAGGTCCTAGATTAATTAAGAAAAATCCCCCCCAAAAATGTTTATGACGCCATTGGCGTCATGTCCCCCCCTTGTAGGCACCCCTGAGGTCCGTTCAAACTAATGAGTAATTTTCAAAATATAAGGAATGGTGTGTAAATACTAAACACTGCTTTTATAAGTAATAATGTTATAAATGTTTGTTTAATTATAAAAACTGAGTATAAAATTAAGATTACTGTCTTGATATAAATTCAATGCAAATCAATTTCATAATGTCTAGCAACGAAAATGTTGGGAAAGTCGGGAATTTGAATGGAAATTAATGAAATGTAGGGAAAGGAGGAAATCAACGTCGAAAATTGTAAATAGTTGGGAAAATTAATAAAACTGATAAACAGTGATTGTATTGTTCGTATCTCTTGAAAGGAACGTCACACAACTTTGACTGACATTTTATTTAATTTGTGATAGTTAGACAAAAGAAATGAGCCATCATTTGTCTTTTTACGACTTTAAGTTTCAGTTTTAGCATTTTCTAGTAGGACGTATATTATCTCTTGAATAAATTACATCAACCCTCGACCAGATGCCAAACAATAGGCTAGTCATTAACAATGAGACAATAAAGCATAGTATCAGTCGTCGACTAACTTTTGAAGTTATAAACGTACCAAACTTAGGCCTACCATCAAGAGAAGTTATAATAAGCTAAAACTGTGACTAATTTTGTAAAAAGCAAGTACTTCAAACCCTAGCCTACTTAAGCATCTTAAGACTTAAGCATCGTAAAACTTAACATCTACACTTGCCTTGATTTATAAGCCTAATATCCAATAATTTATATATTTAAGTTAAGGGACTTGGTAATTTACGTTACTTTATATGTTGTATACATTAAATCCAAGTAAAACCTATCAAAATTAAGATTTTCACCCAAATAAGATAGCATATTATAAGGCTCTACAGTCCCAAACCTATAAAACAGTTTTTAAAGAAAAACCATTTATAATTAGTCCAGATTTTGTAAAACCTTTGATAAAAATAAACTAGATATGACGGGGAAGTCTTTAATATTCCAAATATTTAAGTGGCCTAGATATTTAAGCAATTAAAGTGAAAATAGCAAGATAATTAATAAGGGAATACAAATTTATCAAAACCAACAACACTAACTAAATATTGGAGCAACAAGTAGTTTTTAAGACAGTCACACAGAGTAGGATTTTAAATGTTGAGTGAAGAGGACATAGTAGTAGTATGATATAGTGATCATTAATAAGTTTGTTATAATTTATAGAAACATCATAATAATTTGTTTCAAACTATCTATATTATAGGGAAACTTAATTATTGTTTATATAAAACAGAATTATGAATAAAATATATAATATTTAACTTAAATAGCAATAAAAATCAATAACTAGGAATAATGCTTTTGTAAATAATGTATCATGTATTATTTATACGTAAGAAAGAAGTTGTTTTCTTTCTAATCAGGTTAAAAGTAAAACAAATAGTTCATACATGTTAATAATTAATACATATTTTATTTTAGTAATTGTAATAAATAATTGATACTGCGAATAATGATTACCAGATGTACTTTATATAATACACAATGAGCAAACATATAGTGAAGTGAACTCAAGATTTAGTGTGCAGTGAGAACAACAGCGAACTGGAGTCTAAATTCTGTGATTGGTGGAAACTGATGGTGGAAGACTCTGGAGGCAAATTTTGAATGATTGATAGAGGACCCTGAGTAGGGATGGCCAAACCAGAGCTCATGTTCTTTTAATATCCAATTTTTTAATCATAGAAATTTAAGTGCTAAACATTCAATAACAGTTTATCTTATTTTAACATTTTATAATTATTCTGAGCTCAAGAAGAACGAGATATAAAAATTTGGTACCTATGATGGATTTCCATTGGTAAGAAGTCGACTCGGATCAAATTATACCTGTAGGCTAATATAACTAAAAGAAGAAAGAATACTTTGAACATTTAAATTAATTTGAACACTTGAACCTATTATCTATATTTTGAAACTCTTTTATTAAAAATTTACTTATTTTGACATATTTTATGAACATGTGTACCAACTAATCATTTCAGGCATCTGATAATCCGAACCTTCAAAATAATAGTATTTTTAAATATTTAACTAACAATTTAATTTCATTTTTATTTGATTTTGTTATTTTAATATGTGTAACAAGCAATCTAATCTAATCTTTGGCAAAGAACCTCACCCTGAGATATCATGTATCTATTATGAATTATAATTGTTAGTCCGGAGCAAATTTAAATTAAACTTAGCTGAATTGTCAATTTAAAATTAAATTCCCTTAAATAAATATAATTTTAATTGTAATTGGAGTAATTCTTAAAAGATATCCCTGAGAGGACAACTGTGTGATTAGTAGTGAAGTTCATTTTGCCTAATTGTAAGTTAAAGCCAACAAATAGGTATTTAAGTTTTTTTTTTTATTAATTAAAGTTACTGAAATGAGTTCATTTTATCACATCTCTTTCAGTTACTAATAAATGGCTTTCTCAACATGGGGCAAATAAAATAATAGCAAAATAGTATCAGTCACTACATTATTTTTTCATTATTGACTTTAGTTCCTAATAAAGTAAACAAACACAGTTAGTTGTGTAATGTAACCGTGAGACCATAAAAATTATTTTGATATTTAAAACTGGATAGTACACTGTGGTCTATTATTTGACTTTACCACAACTATGGAGTTATATTTGATTGTAAATCGCTTATGCAACGCTTTTGTTGTTGTGTTATCTAAGGAAAAAGTAATTAAATTTACAATAATTGGTGTAAAGTACCTTCGGTCCGTACGGACCAAAGAGCAAAAATACAAGGAAAACATACTGCATTTTGGTCCGAACGGACCTAAGACTTTTCATGATTATTTACATGTAAAATCTGTTGAAATGGTACATGTGTACTATATTTTAAATGTTTTTGAAAAGATTTTGGGAATTAGTCCATTAGTTCCGTGTAGCAATATGGGAGGAATGTGGTATTTTGGGCTCGACAGCTAACGTATTAACTGATATTTTTAATTTAGTTTTATTCATATTAACAATACTTTCTGTGCGGGTCAAGAACTGGTGCGCGAATATGTTAACATTAAATTAATGGAAATTAATATGTTTAAACGTGTTTGCATCAGCCTAACATATGAAGCTAACAAATACATTCAAAATCGGTTTTATGTAGTGCACTACAGTTAATATGTAACTTTAGACTTAATTTTATACAGCTAATCACTTAATTGAACGTATTAGTTGTTTTATTTACTGATGCTAATCTGGTGGCCAAGATAGCCAGCTGCATGGTATGTGCACACTCCCGTTAAGACAACTACTCTCGCAAATATTGTTATCTGCCTGATGTCATCTTGTAGTATACCATCCTGGTAGTTAATACGACTTCAATAAAACATTTACGGATTACTTGATGAACTTAACCAATGTAATTTTGCCCTCTAATATACTTAACTAAAACATTGATAAATTTTTTTATAGTAATGTCAATGCAGCACAGTTATATTGTCTATGGCTAATAATATTTCTTTTGATCCATACAAGGTGTGTACATACAGTAATTCAAGAAAAAATAGTTTTGTTATTAAATATAATTTCTTTGCCCATCTCCAATAGTGATGTTGAATCACGATAATTCATACCACATTTAATCTTTATAAGTTATTCAGCGGATGATGAAATATGAAAAACCACATCATTCTGGGGTTTAATCAGCCTGATGAAGTCTGTCTCAGACAATAGCACACTTGCCCAGAAGTGTGCTGGTTCCTCCAAACTGGGACTGGAACATATAATACTGAGTATGCGGGGTTTGGCGGGGTCAAAATAAGTGATAGTATTAAGCAATATGATATTTAAACTGAAAATTTTCTGATATTCTCTAATTTATTTATGATATAATTTGAGATAATATAATAAAATACCCCCATACCTGCTTGTGCCTCATTGAATAATAGTTTTTACAATAGACAATAGACAAGTCTTTATTGTACATAACGCCTGAGAAACATTACATAAGTAATTTTTAAGCAGGTACATAGTCAAGTTTGTTTAATATTAACTAAGCCTAACATATTCAAGTTCCCTACCTCAAGCTTTCCTACCTTATATAAAATGTATACATAAACCATGTATAAATCATACGCTAAATTTTATCTATAAAAAACTCATCAACTCTATAATAAGCTTTATGGCTCAATGTCTCTTTCAGTTTAGATGTAAAATTTGTTTTTGCTAAGCTTTTGTATGATTCAGGTATATGATTATAAATTTTTAATCCCATATAAAGTGGTCCTGTTTCAAATTTTTTATGACTATGATTTGGATATCGAAAAATGTTATTATTATTTCTAGTATGATAGCTGTGATTTATTTTGTATTTTTCAAAAACAGATAATTTTGTATGAACAAATTTTGCTAGCTCAAGAATGTAAAGAGAAGGTAATGTTAGAATACAATGTTTTTTAAAATAAGGCTTACAACTAGTTCTTGGTTTTAAATGGAAAATTGTCCTAAGAATGAACTTTTGACACACGAACACTCTCCCGGCTTCTACAGAGTTACCCCATAAGGTAACTCCATAAGCCAACAGCGAGTGGACATATGCATAATAGACAGTTAAACAGACTTCTATAGATGTGACTTTAGTTAATATACTAATTGCATACCTTGTTGAACTTAATTTCTTACTTAAAAAATGTATGTGGTCAGACCAACTTAATTTTGAATCAAAATTTAAACCCAAAAATTTAACTACTTTAGTATTACTAATTGTAGGATCCATTAGATTATTTCTTAGCTTGAATTGCAAAATATTGGTCTTGTCCTCATTTAATTTTAAACCGTGGTTCTCAAACCATTCATTAATTTTTGTAATGGTGTCATCAAGAGTAAATTTGATTTCACTAAAAGTTTTTCTTTTCAAAAGAGCAGTTGTATCATCTGCATATAGAGTGAAACTACAAATGTTTTTAGAAAAAAAAATTGGCAAGCTGTTGATATATACTATAAACAGTAATGGGCCCAATATGGAACCTTGAGGCACACCATATCTTACAGTGGCCCATTTAGAATAATATTTGGTAGAATTTCTTGTTATTATTGTTCGTTGTTTACGATTGGATAAGTATGATTGCAGTAATTCTATAGCAGCCCCTTCAACGCCCATATTTTTCAATTTTATCAATAACAATTCATGGTCTACGCAGTCAAAAGCCCTGGACAAGTCACAGAAAACCCCCGCAGTTAACTGCGACCGATCCAGAGCCTCAAGAACATCACCGACAAATGTAAAAAGAGCTGTATGGGTGCTTAAATTTTTCCTAAAACCAAACTGTTCTTGGCATAATTTTGAGTTGCATTCCAAGTAATTAGAAATTCTAAGATAAATTACCTTCTCAAAAATTTTTGCTACATTACTTAATAAAGAGATTGGTCTGTAATTCTGACTAGAACCAAGGGGGGCCTTTTTTTTTAATAGGTTTGATTTCAGAGAATTTTAACAAATCAGGAAAGACACCCTCCTGAAATGATTGATTGATGAGTTTAGCTAATACACCAGAAACAATATCAGCAGACCACTTCAATAATTTAGTGGGAACCTCATCCCAGCCACAAGCATTACTGTTACTTAAACTTAAAATTACATTCTTTACCTCAATTTCATTGGTGAAACAGAAATATTGTAAATTAGCCGTATTGTCCGACACTGTGGAACATTCATTAAAATACTTGTTATTATTGAAAGAGACATTTGGAACATTTAATATTTCCTTTATATTTGTAAATTGTACATTAAGATACTCCGCAATTTCTTTGGGGTCATTTATTACCCTCCCTCCGACCTCAATGTCAGTGTTAGTTTTACTTTTTGCCTTCAGACCCAATTCCTTCTTAACTACTTCCCACATTGCCTTACTCTTATTAACAGATTTCTTAATATAATCACCATTACACGATCTCTTAGCCTGAACAACAACATTTTTAAAAATTCTCTTATATTTTTTAACATAGGTCAAAAATGATTCCTGTCTACAAGTCTTCGCAAGTTGATGTAATCTTCTCTTATTTACTGAAGATACCCTAATACCTTGTGTTATCCAATTCTGTTGTTTCTGCTTATTTTTAACCTTCATCATCTTAATCGGAAACACTTCATTTAATGACAGCATTAAACTTGATAAAAAATCTTTATAATTCTCATTTACAGACTTGTTTAACTGCAGTGAGTCAATATTTGCCTTTAAAGAATTTATAAAACATGGTAATTTTTTAATGGGGAAAAAGCGGAATTTCTCAAAAAAGGTTTCAGAAAAATTTAGATTATCGGGCAGCTGTAGCAACAATGCATTATGGTCAGACAGGCCAAGTTCAATATTGGTGATTGCTATTTTATCATAATTTACACTAGTGAGAATATTATCAATGCATGTTTTTGAAGTTTTAAAAATTCTGGTTGGTTGTCTCATATTTATTTTCAAGCCAAAACTATACACTAAGCTCTCAAATATTTTTGTATCATTATCATTTTTCATAATATCAATATTGAAATCTGCTGTGATTATAATTTTTTTAGAGTTATTTTCCCTTTGCATGAACTCTAAAAAGCTTCTAAATTTTTTTAGAAACATCTGAGTAACCTTACTACCAGGTATTCTATAGATAGAAACTATAATAATCTTTTTTTTCACTATTTCTATATAAGAGGCTTCAAAACATAATTCCTCATTAAATTGCTTTAAGTCTGCTCTTACAATAAAATTAATTGAATCATGAACCAAAATACATGACCCACCTGCTGAGGTGTTTCTAAAAAAACCATCGGCTAAAGTAAAGTCGGGTAACTTATTCAGAATGGATTTGTTGGCTTCTTTTACCTTATGTTCATTTAAGCAAATTATTTTTATTTTACCTATCTCATTGGCAACTGCATTCAACTCTTCAAATTTATTTTTAATACCTCTAATATTATAATGGATTAACTGGCAAGTTTTAAATTTATTAACATTTTTTAGATAAAAATCTAGGTCTTTGCTGATATTATTGCCCCAAACAGGTTTTTTGTTTTCATAGGTTGTCCCACATTAGAATTAAAAGAACTTACAGAATCACTACTACTAATACCAAAATCGCTTATAGATAAACATTCAGAATCTTCACAGTCACAATGCTCTATATATGATGTTGGACAAGGCGTTGAAACTTTACAAAACTCATTAGGAAAACTTAGAGAACACTCAGTCGGGGGCACTAATTGACTTTCACACACACTGGACACTGCTGCTGTCACTGACTGCTTCATCTCACCATCAACTGATGTTGGCTCCACTGATCCCGGGCATGCTGAGGCTTCTTCTTCAGTGGCATGCTGAGGCTGAGGATGGGTGGCCAGAGGTCTTGGTGAGTTGGAGCTCATCTGTTCTACATGAGATTCAAACTGGATTGTAGTCTTTCTGCATTCATTGATTTCTTCCTGAAGTTTGTTTCTAAATTCATCATAGCTCATTTTATTTCTAAGAGCTCTTGATGTTTTCTCATCCTGTACTATTATTGTGACTGGCACACCAGTGGTAAATTGAAATTTGACTATATTAGCGGCAAATTTTGTAATGGGAATCAAGTCTCTTACGCACCCCATGGGTGAACATACAAGTCTCTTATATTGTCTTTGTTTAAAATCATCAGTCAACTTTCTGAAAGCAGTATCATAATCTTTTATCTCTGGCTTTCCATTGAATATTGGTTTTGTAACAAGTCCGTAGACTGCCGCTCCATTTTTATATGATTGAAGAGTTAAGTAATCATTGAGCAGGTCTGATTTTTTTGGCCTACCGAACATTTTTCGTAACGGAACTGCAACCCCAGCTGACATATTTCTTGGATTTTTAAAATCTCCAGAGATGCAGTGTGAAAAAGCCACCTCACAGTTGAATTTTAGACCATCCGCTATATCATGCATATTTGATTCAATTATTTTTATACTGTTGTGATTGTTCAGAAGGTCAGTTATTTTATTTTTAGTTGTTAACCAAAAAGATATAGCCTTTAGGACGATGTGAGCTACTTTATTTTTTCCTTGGTTATTTAAATGTAGACCATGCAAGGTAAAGTGAAATCTATTTAGAAGGTTTAAATCAATCAGAGTCACATTGCTTATTCTGCCTACCAATTCAATAATATAATTATTGACAGCCACGAGTTCCATATTAACTGGACTGTTTAGTGGTTTGTCATATCTGAGGGGAATGGTGGATATAAAAACAGGTCTAGAAGCACTCAGACAGGTAAGTTTATGTTCCAAATTCTGGTATATGTCATTAAAGCTGCCATCAAGGCTGTCATTGCTGCCTCCAAGGATGATCACTGGACTAGCGTTATTCACAATTGAAGCTGAATCCACCACCTGTGTCAGAGTGGTGTTCGCCCTTACATACCCAAAAGCATCAACTTTCCCACCACTGAAAGCAGCTAGTTTGATTGGTATGTCCTTACCCTGGCTATCGGAGCAGAAGGTCACACTTAGAGCTGAAGTTGCCTTTTTTGCTACACTTTTCCTGCTATTACTTAACTTAACATTTTTCACTTTAAGATTATCTTTTCTCGGTATTGTATTTGTTATTTTACTTTTATCTAAACAGTTTGCCACAGAAGATTCTCCACTGTCAAGCAACTCATCTAATACCGAGAATTTGTTTACATGAGTAATATTAACGTCTCTCTCTGGTTTCCTGAGTCCCTCATACTTTGCAATGCTCTGCTTCTTTTTTGTTTGAACAACTGACCACGAATTGCAACTAGCCATTGAAAAACTTTCAGTTACTGGTACCTTGTTATGCACAACACTATTGCTATTTACTACCTCATATGTGGGATGACTAACTTGCGGCTTTATCTTCATCTTCATCTCACTTGTAGGATATTGTTTCAACATTGATTTTAAAACATCTGTGTCAATTTCTTTATATTGTCCATTGTAGCTAAGATACGCTAGGAGCGCACGCTTCGTTATTATTTCCTTCACACTTACCTCTAACTGTGTAAGCCTGCTATCAATAAGCTGGCCAACATCCCCATCTTCTATGGCTCTGATCAGCAAGTCAACCATTAATAGGACATAGATTCCGCAGTCACTTCCATTTGTTTGCTGCGGGATATCTATTACTTTAAAATTCAATTTTTCTTGAGAGGCAATAGATTTATGTAGTTTGTGTACCAATTTTTTTGCATGTAGTAAATTTCTTTGCTCAAGGGAGTCAAAGTAATAAAAGGTTTTACTGCATTTTGCATAAAATAACAGACTCCAGTGCTGCCCTGCAACTTCCAGAACTGCGCCTGCATCGTTTACTGGAGCAATTATATAAGATTTGTTCTCTAGACACAACGGTTTAGTAATGGAATAATAATCCTCTGTACACTTGATAGCCTGTGTGACAGCAGGGCTAAATAGGCAGGTTTCTGAGTGAACTAAGCCCTTGTTTGAAAGTGTTTTAAAATAAAGGTCTATAGCGTCATCTGTGAGCCAGTCATTGCCCAAAGTGGAGTGAACTATACCATTACTGGCATCAGTTTGCTTGAGACTGACATTCTGTGACTTTACTTTGCGTTCCTGTTGACTTTGTTTCATAACTTTAATGTTATTTAAAAAATATTCTCTTTCCTGATCAGCTTGTACAGAAATCTCTTCATTACATTTAACCCTTAGCGGTCGTATTCATCGTTCTCTTTTCCTTCCCTACAGATCGGGAAGGCCACACTTAGTGTCATTCTGTCTAATGACGCGACATTGTCAGCGCTGAAGGTAGCCCCACAGCTCGGGCCGGCCACGCGTAGTGGCCCTCTACGCGTTTCCTGTTCAGCTCGGCTGTCCACCCCGTAGTGGCCCCCTGTTTCTCTTCATATTATTTAACATTGTAATTTTGTTTTCAATTCTCTCTGCTTGGGAGGTGCTGCGCTCCCTCGGCAATCATCGGAACTATCTGGAGACAACAACAAGACAGTATATTTTTAGCTGATCACAATATTATCACGTTTGTCATTGGTGAGTTATTTGCTTGTGTTGTGCACCAGTCCTTTTAAAGGCTTTTAATTTTTAATAAATTGATATTTATGATTAATAAATGGCCTCAAATAGTGACTTAACATCCGATACTATACGGGATTTATAATACTCTTTATAATACTCTTCATGTGTAAATGTTAGGCAATAATGATTTCAATTTAGTTTTGTAAAGCTTTTTGCAGTTCTTTTAATGGTTTTATATACAATATACTTCTTAATATTATTTTGTTTCAGTACCAAGATTTTAAATTAATATTATATATTATCTATGTTCTTTCTACTTTTCAGTAAACTCATAATAAAGCTGGTAATTTGAATAATACTGTATGATAATTATATAACTTGTCAAATATATTTAGATTTGTAGTTTTTTTTTAATATTTTATTGCAAATGAACCATTTTCATTGTTTTTTAATCAGTTTTAACCGTAAAAGATACTTTTTTAACCGTAAAAGATACTTTACTTTTTTATTTTATTTAAGAGTATTAATAATTTAATTGTTATAAACGTTTTAATATTTGAGTAATAAAGTTGTTATTAAATAAGAGTGTACATAATTGAATCCTAATGATGACCGAGTTTACAGTCAAATGTTAGGTTAAACATCAGTGTTTTGGAGTTAAAAGGCTCGCCACACGGTATTTAATCCAAGCGTAAGACGTAAACAAGAGAAGTAGTAATGGCGGCCAAACTACGCAGTGACGCGGGGCCACTACGAGTGGCCCTTCCGAGCTGTAGGCGCGTCACTTCGTATATATATTACACCTTGTCCCGTTACGGATCTTGTGGCCACACGTAGAGGCCTTCCGACCGCTAAGGGTTAATAATGGAATTTAATTTTGCTTCCAGTGATCTTATTTTTAAAATTAATTCTTCCTCTTTTTTCTCAGACTTAAGTATAATATCTTTAAGTTGCTCTTCCTTAAGCCAGAGTCTATCCTCAAGTTCATGTTTCAAGATGGATTTGTTATGTTTTGACTTATGTAACTCTTGTTTTAATTCCTCATTTTCTAATAAAAGAGATTTGCTCATTTCTTCCTCCAATGAATCATGTGTTTCCAATGTTGGCTCTAATAAACAATGATTTTGGGAAAAATTCTAAGATGGGACGTGAACTTTTATCAAGCTCACAACTGGGGCATTTCCATGAGCTCAATTCCTCATGTGAAAGTTTATTAACCATAGAATACAATACACCAATACATTTCAGGTGTAGCCAACTATTGCACTCTCCATTGCAGTAAATTGCCCCGTTTCTCACTCCTTTACCACATTTACCACAAGTAAGCTTTATTTTTTTACTATCACTCATGCTCTCAATGGTATTTCAAATTCAAATTATTTCAATAGGTAATACATACTGATAGTCAGATATACTATAATTTAAGTGCAGGTGATCAAATAAAATATAAATACTGATTAATTCATCTCAGATAAAAATTAGTAATCAAGAGTTTGGTAACATGAAACAAAATATTTACTATCAGTTCAATTCATTTATCAGTGTCTCTAAGATTGTTATTCACAACAATATTGCAAAGTTGGGCCAAGAGCAGGTTATCAGCAGCATCAAAGGTCACTCACTATTCCTCGCCTGCTATCTCACTGGCGCTCTCTCTCACTCACTGGAGCGTTGTTATCAGCAGTCCCATCGGTCCACTAATTGCAGGAAAAATCTTCAAGTCCAATCAATAAAACTGAAATAACTTTTTATTGTAAACTTAAAACTTTGAACCACTTTTAATCCCTAATAGAGAAAATTAAACTTAATATTTTGATGTTAAAAGTTTTTTGAAAACCTCTAATAAAACTATTTAATTTCACTAAAAACTGAAGAGCCCAAGTGACACAGGTTCAACAGTACAAGGGGTTCCCCCTCCACCAATGCATTGACTACTGAAAAGTAGAACACACAATCTAAAAATATGATGACATTGTTACTTCAAAGTTTGTTCTTTAAAACTATTTCAACTTCAACTATGAATTGGAGCTTTCTAACACCACTTTTCATTTAGTAAATTTTATTTTTGTACAATGATTTTTTTGTTTTGGGTCACATAACTATAAAATTTACTGAAGCAGTCTTCAGAAACATTTTCATCAAACTTAGGCTTAGTGCATGTGTGAACACATTACAGTTAAAACAGTTCATAAATTAAAGCCTAGTTTAACTTCTGTAGACGATGCCATAGATGTCTTAACAATATTTACCTATACTAGCAACAAGCGCGAAAACTAAATAACTCTCTCACAGCGTATTAAGAAGTAGGTGTGAATTAAATACTCATAAATTTAATAGCAAGTTCCAAAGAACATTACTTACTGTTAGGGGTGTGCGAGTACTCGAAACTTTGAGTTTTCGGCCGAGTATTTTAATATTCGAACTCGACTCGAAGTTTTTAAAAATACTCGAAAGTTCAACGAGTATTTCCGGATGATCGCTAAGGATTGCAACCGGCTAAATCGTGTAGTAAGGGCCGCAAAGGGCGATCGCATCACGAAAAATCGGCTGAAAATGACGTCCGGACCGCGTCATTTTGGCCGCAATTGATGGCGGAAAACATAATATTGGCCAAAAATGACACTGGATCACGTAATTAAGACCGTAAATGACAACGGTATACATAATATCGGCAAAAGTGGCGACCGGGCCACTTAATATCGCCCGCAACAAATGATCTCGCAATCTAATATTGTTTATAAGCGATATCTGGGCCAGGTGATACTGGCCAAATACGGGATGTAATAAAAGACGTCTTACAACACTTAAGATATATTTACACTTATACTGATTCACATACAGATGGTAAACATATATAAAAGATGGTACTAAGCCATCTCTGTGGCCATCTCTGTAGGCCATCTCTGATACCTGTTATATTTTTACCGTCTGTATGTGAATCAGTATAAGTGTAAATATATCTTAAGTGTTGTAAGATGTCTTTTATTCCATCCCGTAAGTAATAACAACACGTAATATGCTAATAAAAAAGTTGTTTACTGGCCAAATGACAACCAGACCGTGTTTTATCGGCCGGAAACGAATGTCAAACTGTGTTTAGTATGTCAATACATAGTCCAGTTGGATTGTACTGGCCAAAGCTTTGATTTGATAATCATGTATTAGTTAGAAACTAGGGATGCATCGATTCCAACTGTCGATCCGCGGTTCCACCGATTCTCAGGCTTAGAATCGGAATCGAGAATTGATGGCCCAAAGTCCAGGCCGTCGATACTCCCACCGTTTACCTAGATTTACGCTGCTAACCATCCAAAATTTGAGTTGCCGTTAAAAATTGTATAGCTACTTCTGCCGTTTACCCAGATTTACGCCGCTAACTAAGCTTTAACAAAATATATGACTGAAATAAAGAAAAATAAGCTAAAACCTATATTGAGCTCATATTGAAGGAGACAATGACAAGTGAGTTATTTGTGGATACCTGTGAAGTAAGATAAGTAAGAGAGGGCCACGGGGAGTGTTTCAATCGGGGGCAAAAATCTGACCTTGGAGCTAGTTGGCTGACCAACATTATTTCTTTGAGTCATTATCTTACAACCACGTTTTTCCAAATTAAGAATTTATATTAAACAGTTGTTGTTTTTATATATTACTACAGTATACTAGATAAATTAACAATAAATTATGTAAAAATTGCATTAAAAATTAGTTTGATAAAACTACAAAAAGGCTGCTAAATAACATTACAGTATGTTTAAAAACATTGATCTACAATCATTAAAAATTATTAGTTAAAAAAAATGCTTTCTAACTTTTATACAAAATTTAAAACCCTAAATTTAACATTACAAATGTATTTTTATCGGTCAAGAATAGTTAACATCCAAAGTGATCGTTTTATAACGCAAGAAAACCAATTCAGAAAAATACCATGGGAGATTTATGCAACTTAAAGCATAACAATTATATAAAAATAAACATGTAATTCAACTGTTTTGTTTTTTTATATTTATTTTTGTAAATTTATTTTATTTTATTAATGAAAAATAATCACTAACCAACTAATTGTCCCAATTTATTAAATAAAAATCAATTAATTACTAAATTATTGTCTTTAATCATTTTTAAAACATTACTTTGCTATTTCACCTATTATTAGGAATCGAGAATCGATTTGTAATGATGGGAACCGGAATCGGAATAAAAAAAATTGGAATCGACTCATCCCTATTAGAAACCATGTTTAGATTATCAAATCTGGAGTGGTAAACAAATCCCATTACATAATTTGAAACTACCAGCTGATGGCAAATACTAGCTCGAAAATACTCAAAACTCGAAAATAATTGGCACTACTCAACTTGATTCAAATACCCTTACTTACTCTCTAAACCTTTTGTTTTTTTATGGTTTTCTCTTGTCACTTTTGGGTTTCATAATAAGAAAAAATAATATAAACAAATTTTCATAATGACAATTCATGTTTGATAAATGTCAGAAGTAAATTGACCACAATGTTAAATTAATAAACTTCATATTATTTGTTCTTCATGGCATTTTTATGTTATGACTAGTGATGCGTTTATTATTCACTCTACAGGAAATTTCCTTTTTGGGAAGCTTTAAAACTATTTTCCTTCTTCTGTTTAACCCTTTTATTGACCCTACTTTCATTACTCTATTAAGGATTCTTATTCGTAAACTCCGAAGCTGAATTCAACAAAAAAGGACCCAATGTCGTGTGATCTGATAACCACCCTGGTTTCTGAGTGATTCCTTGATTTAAAAATCAGATGGAAGGATGTGGTTTCCCAAATTTTGGTTTTTATTAGCAGTCCAAAATATTTTTGATATAAGTCACGCCATAGAGTAATAATATAGATAATGCTAAAATTATCATTCTTATACAACAACATAATCTATTATAGAAACAAATTCAAGAATTATTTCCAACCAACCAATATGAAGGTGATCTGGGATTTTTTTCAGGTATTTGATTGTGTGAATCAGATAATGTGTCTTTACCTGTGCTTCCAGTGCCTCCCTATGAGCCACAGCCCATTCCAACGCTGGTCCAAGGTCTCTCTGTTTTAAACAATCTAAAATTCTATTTAATTCTGTAAAAGGTTCCTTCACATCCTCTTCAGTCTGTAATCCAGCATCCTAAAAACAAACGGATAACAAGATAGAATAATAAATTAATACTAATAGATACTAATACAAATTTACTTATTTTCAACAACAAATCTAAATAACAAACTATACAGCCCAATGTGTATCTCACTCCACACACTAAGGCATACAAATTCAAGACCACTTGTAAATGACCTAAAAATTTTAAATCTAGTATCAGGAAAAACTGCCAAATCCTGCAGTTTTATATTTTAATTTCTTCAAACAAATTCAAAATAGCCTGTCTTTTTATTTGGCTCTACCGGCCAAAAGAATGGTCCAACTGAAAAACGGAGACCACCATGGGCAATGGATTTGAGACGATCCACAACTTTGGTCCTATGACTTTTTGCCATAACTTGCGCTCTTCACTAGATTTTTCAAGTTTGGCAATTTTTCAAGATTTCTTTGTGGTTTTTAATAGTTTGCCACTCTATTATACCTATACCCGAACTTAAGAGGCCTAATACTTGGCACACAGTTACAATAATTACTGCATTACAATAAGTATTTAGCATCAGTCATATGTCCAAATTTTATAATTTAAACAGCCAAAAAAATCAAAGTTTTTGAACTTTTTTAGATTTGTTTCTTGTTTATTGGGTATAATTTGCATGTTGCGTTCACCGAGGATAAAAGCCCTTATAAATTATGCTACATTTATCGCATAAGACTTGTAGTTACCCAAAGACATAGCAATTTAGGTTGTTACCAGTGTTTTAATTTCTTAAGACAGTTCAAAAATCGTCTTATAAAGTCTGTATTTAAAAAAACAGGGTACGGTGCCCTTAATTTTTCCAAGCACTTAAATTATACCTGGAATAATAAAATGTTATATACAATACGTCTCCATACCAAGTAGCAGACATATGACCAGTTATGATGATTTAAACATCTAATTTTTGTAGATTTTAGTCTTAAATAGAATGGGCCCAAGAGAGATCCCTGAGGGACTCCATATTTAATTTGTTGAAGATCTGATGACATTCGTTTATAAAGAAAGCAGGGAAGTGGCTTGACTTACCTGCTTTCCATATAACGTCCAAAATTTTCATAAATGTTTATTACGATACTGCTCAAATAACCATTCTTTCGCAAAATACGACAGTGAGATAGTCTTTCTGGTCGTTAGCTCTGCTTACTTTTGTTGAGGTACAAAAGGATGTATTGGATTATTGCATCACAGCACTTTAATTTTGCTTAAGTTAATGAATAACAAATAATATATTGTTCATAAAACTTTTACCAATATGACTTCAAAACCTAGGAAATTTTTTTTTTCTCCAGTACCATAACATGATTCCTGGTTCTTTCTCGGACTTTCCCTGGTCCTCCTAATGCCCAGTTTCCCGGCTGAGTAGCCCACCCTGATTGATAACATCACATTAAAGCTAAAATCGTGCAGGCTCTTATTATACAAACGACTTTTTCCACCAGGAAATTTTCTGCATGGGAGCAACTTTTATAAGTGTTTGAAATACCTGTGCCAGTTCTTGAGCAATGTCAAGCATTCCTTGCCGGTAAAAATGTTGACAAATCACTTGGTTCAAGAGCATGATTTTGTCTGGTCCAGAAAACACATCTTCTCTGCTTGTAGATGCAAAGTCAGAAACAAAATTCTGTAAGTACAGTAAACATAATTAAATAGAACTTTTAATGTTCAATTCAATAGGTAACATTTATAAAGCTAAATTTCAAATGCTTGGAAATTTGAAGAATGATGGGAAAGGCATAAATGAAGGTTATTGCCTCTAGGTGCTAGAAAACATTTTTTTAAATGTGGTGCTTATAAAAGAAAGAAAACGTGGGGATTTTAGAACAACTGCTTTAATGACACAATCGTGTTTCTAGCATCTGGCTTGGGAGTATTAAAACACTAGCTTTTAATACTCAAGGCTTCGTCCAACCAATGCACTGTTGGACTGAATTTGTCAATAAGACTCAGACTTTATTAATGCCATTAAACATATAGTACAATGCAATCGGCACAGGTCACATTTATACATGTTTAAATTTCAAGGTCAGCATGGGATGACAGTTACATTATTGGTCTATCTACAAAATCAAAATTAAAATATTCATCTACAGAGTAAAAAGACATTTGTTTAAGCCACATAGAAACAACATTCATAAACCTACTTGTACTTAACATTCCAACAGGTGTTGGTAACTTATTAAAAAGTTTTAACTGCAAATAAAAATGACTTTTCAAAGTTTTTGTCAATATAACATGAGGAGTGATGAGATTTTCCCTTTGTCTGGTATTATAACTATGGTTAAAAGATTGTTGTTCAAATTCAGTGATATTATCTCTAACATTTAGTAAATTACTCAAAATAAACATGGACGGCAAGGTTAAAATAGTATGATTCTTAAAACTAGTTTGACAAGATTCACGGGGAGCCAAGTTATCCAATATTCTCAAGGACTTTTTTTGCCATACAAACACTCTTTGACTATGAGAGGCATTACCCATACAAACACTCTTTGACTATGAGAGGCATTACCCCATAATCTGACACCATACCTAATTACTCAGTGAAATAATCCATAATATACCGTGACAAGAACTTCAGTGCTGACACATGTTTTGAGTTTTCTCATTAAGTAAATAACACGAGACAGTCTCCTAATTACAAATGATATGTGAGGTTCCCAACTTAGTTTACTACAATATACATACCTAAAAGTTTTACATTAGTAAGGCTATCTTCATTGTAATGACTATTGTTCAGAGAAAAGCAGACTAGCTCTGTTTTTGATTCATTAATTAATAAGTTGTTACTAGTAAACCATTGTTTAGATTCATTCATAGCAATAGTAAGCATGTTTTTTTATGTAGGCTAAGTCTCGGTTAGAACACAATAACGTTGTATCATCTGCATAAAGTACAGGAAAAGCAGAAACATTACAATATAGATCGTTAATAAATACCAAAAACAGGAAAGGGCCTAATACCGAACCTTGTCGTTTAGATTCCCTATCTCCCCCTGCCCTTGGTATGCCCCAGAATTTTAGAAATGTATTTATCTCAAATATGGAACTTGTAGATTGTGGTTTCAGTTTTGTTTAATCCTTCTCACTACAGCAAGAAAAAGTAGCCAGTCGTTTGTTAATGAGAGTATAATGACTAGTTATTTTCCGTTTTAAGAGTCAAACCATTCATATGGAATTCCTCATATTTCCAAAGAATATGAATTATATAAAAGGATTTAATGGTTCACAAAATCAAATTATGTATCTTAAAATATATAAACGGTATCAGGAAACTGACACATACTTTCTCCCTTTAGCCCAACTTTAATGAATAAATTACTTTTTATTTACTAAATATAGAATACAAAGCACGGTCAAATGTACAGAAAATCTTGTAAACAAGTTGTTTTAAAACACATCCACCCAAATCCCTGCTTTGGAGGCACTACAGAATCCATTGCTGCACTCGTGGTTTTAAGAGGGGAAATGCCCCCTATTCCCCCCCAGGGTTATTAAGGGTCAACATATTTCGAATTTCCTCTGTTGGTCAATACTAACTTGACAAGCATATCAAGTTTGAATGAAATTGAGCAGTAAATAAGAGAGAAATAGTAATTTTTTTATTCCCCATAAGAATAACATGGGTACAACGTACTGCGTTTACTGCAAAATGAAAATTTAAATTTTCTCCGAAACCAGCAATTGTAGAATAGTAATTCAAAATACTAAATTATTTAGTTTTTGAGCTCTTTTTAATGGTGAATAGTAATATTTTTTTATGTTTATGTCTTTTTATGAAAAATCCAAAAACTGAATTTTTGATGTTTTAAGTCCTGTAATTTCTGAACCCGAATTTTTACAGGAATGCGGGTGGTACCATTTTGTTGGAAAACTGAAGTTCTACAAACGACTAAAGTTTAATCAAAATCGTTAGAGCCGTTTTTGAGAAATTTGGATTTTTCATGTTTTTTGGCGGTTTTGGGAGGATAATCACCCTTAAAAATCAAAAATGAAAAAAAACACCTGGAGATATCGTGGATAAGTACCTACATGCCAAATTTCATAAAAATCGGCCCATTGGTTAAGGCTCTAGCTCTGCACACACGCACACGCGCACGCGCACACGCACTTCTGATATCTGAAGAGGTGAAATTTAGTAGCCTACATTGAATTTTTTAAGTCTAAAGGTTTTTTATTCTGATTTTACCCAAGGGTTATGCACTTTGTGTCCTCAAGGTTCCAAGTTATTCTTACAGACTTCCATTCTCTTTGATCAGATGATAACATAAATAGAAACAGTTCAAAATATTAATCACAGAATGCAGCACACACAACTTTTTTAGTCCCCGGGTGAGTCATATTTAAGTTTGACTTACCCTATCAATGGCTTTTCCTACTTTCGAGACGGTACTGTGAAGATCTCTGTGGTCAGTAGCAAGTCTCTGGACAGTTTCTCTAACTTTATTCATTGCCTGCTTCATTATAACAATCTGTGAGGCTGTAAGCTCATGATCAGGTGGACCTAAACAGATTTTACATTTAAAATTAAATATATAAATATTGTTTTAAGGCAATTCATGTTGAGCTACTTTAAAGTTTAAAACCTAGTAATTCCCATCTTTAAATTTATTTATGTAAAATTAAACCAGAAAAAAAAGTGAATTGCCATCCCAGTACAGTAGTCTTTTTATTTACATTATTCCTGAAACATCTGTTCTCTATGTTGTACTAGCACATGCTATTAAATCAACAGCTGCCAAATGTACAATTCAAATTATTACTGTTCTTCCCAAAGAGGTCTTTGGTAACACTGGGGAGACAACACTGCTTAACGATTTTTTTTTTTAAAAGAGAGCCAGTGATTTTGTCAGGTTGGCCCCACTGGTAAGGCAAATTTCTCGTTCTTTGAGCTGTCCTAATTGGTTATTTTATTATTCTTAGTGAATCTTACTCATGCAACTCGAAGGAATAGAAGTAAACAAAGTTGGAACAAATTAATTTGGTTTGTTTGAATTATGTATCTATTCTTGCCATTAACTATGAAAATATTAACAAATACAAGTTTATTAATTTTCAAAGCATGAATAGTAATTATTCGTTTGATTCACTTTTTTTACTCATTTAATTTCAGCGAGCAGTATTAATAATACTTGTTAAGTTATATTAGTAGGTAATTGTGAACCTTGTTCCTCATTTCCTTGTTGTGTTCCATATTTTGTGTTCCTTGTAGCAGCAAACCTGCTTACCCAGCTCTCAATATTATTATTATGGAGGATAAATAAAATGCTATATATCACTTATTTATTTGTGTATATTTTTGAAATTTGGTAAGTGGCTTTGAAATGTGGTAGTGAGAAACATGTGCATGCATGCATTGGGAATTTGCTGAGTACGCAGGTTTTCTGTGACGGGGTATTATTTTAATTTATTAAGTTTAACCCTTTGAGTGCCAGAGTTTTTCGGTCGTCATATCCCTAGAGTGCCAGAGTTTTTAACACAGTATATCCAAAAAGTGCCAGGAACAAAATCAACATTTTGCAAGGATTTGCAAAAAAATTAATAACTTTTTTATTTGGTAAGATATTATTATGAAACTTTTTTTGTTTTGTAAGTTTAAAGTTTAGCTATAATATTATGCACATATATAATGTTTAAAGAATAACAAATAAAAAATTTGAATACATATATGCATGTGGGAAATTTATTTTAATTTTTTTTTATTTGTTTCAGGCAAATAAACATGGTTCAAATATAAGATTTTCACCAAATAACTACTAGATAGAATAGAGGAATAGAGGACATGTTTCCCAAAATATTTCCTGAAAGTTTCATTAAATTTGGGCTGTAGGCGGACGAGTTATTTCCATAAATGTAAAAAAATATAAAAACGGTAAATTAGTACACAAGACAGTAGCCTAACTTTATTCAAGGGTTTAAGTTTTATTACAATATTATTTCATAAAGCAGACTAACTAGGCCTCGTATATTTATGGAGTATATGTTTACCTGAACATATCCTGGAAATGTCCTGGAAGAAATAATAAAAAGTAATGACTAAGAAAAATTTTCTATAACAACGATACACAAAATCAACATTTTGCAAGGGTTTTGTACATAAAATCAATAACTTTTTTATTTGGTAAGATATTATTATGAAACTTTTTTTGTTTTGTAAGTTTAAAGTTTAGCTATAATATTACGCACATATATAATATCTAAATACCCCCGTCGCAGCAAACCTGCATACTCAGCGAATTTCCAATGGAGATATAAATGTCTTAATACTACATAAAGCCACTTACCAAGTTTCATAAAAATATATTCACAAATAAGCGATATACACAATTTTAATTATTCCCCATAAGAATAACATTGGGGCTGAGTATGCAGGTTTGCTGCAACAAGGAACACAAAAAATGGGTTTTTATGCTAATATCAATGTAACTCAACTAGGTGAAGTCATATACCAGTTTTTATTCATTTATGTTCATAATTAAGGGAGACAGAGCATTTAATTATTATCCATAAGAATAACATGGGGGCTGAGTACGCAGGTTTGCTGCTACGGGAGAATTATGAAACAAAATTTTTTGGAGCAAATATCAATAGACCTCAACGAGATGAAGCTGTATACCAAGTTTCGTCAGTATACGTTCATAAATAAACGAGATAAAAAAATTTTCTTTTCCTCCATAAGAATAACATTAGACAACGTACTGTGTTTAGCACTTTCAATATCTCGGTAACCAATTGACGTAGAGGAATGATCGAAATACCAAATTGTGTGTTTTTTTAAGCTAAATCGAATGGTCAAAACTAAAATTTGACTTTTTCAAACATTATATGTAAAAAAATCAAAAAACCCATTTTTGGGGTACAAAACCCCCCAAAAATACCCTTTTGGATAGGTCGAACTGTCTGGTTTTCGAACTTAAAGTCATAAATGCTGCTTTACATGTTTATACCAAATTTTGTCAAAATCGGATCATTTTTACGAGAGTTATCGTGCTCACGGACACACACACACACATATATATATATATATACAGTATTGAACGAAAGGTGTTTTTGGGGTCTGGGGACCTCAAAACGAAAAGTTATCATGGTCCCGGGCCTAGGTCTTACCATGCCGACTACGGTAATAGCTTCTTCCCTATAGGGGAAATTCGCTAAAAATACAAAATTTGAATAGGTACATATTATACATGCGGGAAATTTTTTATATTTTTTCAGATAAATAAACATTGTTCAAATATAAGATTGTCACCAAATAACTACTAGATTTATACAGCTAGAAAATATCCTGGAAATGACCTGAAAGAAATAATAAATACCCCCCGTCGCAGCAAACCTGCGTACTCAGCGAATTTCCAATGCATTGATATGTTTCTCACTAGTACATAAAGCCACTAACCAAGTTTGACAAAAATCCATTCATAATAAGTGATTTATTACATTTTATTTATTCCCCATAAGAATAACATTAGGACTGAGTGCGCAGGTTTGCTGCAACGAGGAAGATAAGAAATGAGTTTTTATGCAATTATCAATGTAACTGAACCAGGTGAAGCTACTTACCATGTTTTATTAATTTATGTTCATAATTAAGGGAGATATAAAACTTTACTTATTCTCCATAAGAATAACATTAGGGCTGAGTATGCAGGTTAGCTGCTACGGGGACAATCAACAAAACATTTATTTTTTGTGAAATTATCAATATACCAGTACAACATGAGGTACTTTGGTATTATACGGATGCCACCCTTATACAGCGCGCTGCGGCAGTTATGTTAGGATGGGTTATCATAAAAATGATTGTAGGACTTTCCTTGTTTCGTTACGAATCGAATGATACCTGATGAGTCATACTTCAGACCGCCAAACCCCCTCCAAATAGGCCAAGGTCAGGTCGTTGACCGGAGCGCGCGCATCACCTGTCACCGCCTGTATCTGGGTTAGTGTCATGAGTGATTTATTGCCGTCACTACGTTACATTTGTTTTCATAATGAGTGACGTTCTTTTGGTGTGGGATTTCCCTAGAAATGAAGAGGAAACCGTACGTATTTTTATGATAACCCATCCTAACATAACTGCCGCAGCGCGCTGTATATTTGGCGGAGTACATGTGGCGATCGGGTGTGGCTGCTAGCGGCGGCGACGCATTCAACACGATCCTAGCGGACATCGCTGCCTTTTGGGAGGCACAACACAATGACCGCTCATCAGAATGATGTAAAATTTGTACAGTAAGTCAATAACAGTACGATTTTTCGAATTATGTAGTTATCCTTTGTATCCGGTAAAAATTTAACCTCCAAAAATAGTGGCATCCGTATAATACCAAAGTACCCAACATGAAGCCACATACCAAATTTCATCAATATACATTCATAAATAATCAAGATATCAAATTTTATTTATTCTCCATAAGGATAACATTGGACAACGTACTGTGTTTAGCACTTTGAATATCTCTGCAACGGTTTGACGTAGAATCACAATTTAAACACCAAAATGATTGTTTTGTGGAGCTGAAGTGATTGGTAAAAGAAAATGTGAAGTTTAAAGTAAAATTAACTGAGGAAAAGCCAAAAACCTTTTTCCCATAAGATTAACATGGGAGATTTTATGAGCATGTTTTTTGGATTTTTTCCGCAACCACTTAACCTAGGTTAATAATTCAAAATACCATATTATTTGTTTTTTTAAGCTCTATAACATGGTCTAAACCTAAATTAAGTGTTTTAAAAATTTTAGGGTAAAAAATGCAAAAAACTGATTTTTGGAAAATTTAAAACCCCCATAAACCCCCCTTCCCATAGTCCGATTTTTCTGGTTTTCGAACTTAAAGTCATAAATGTCAGTTTACACATTTGAGCCAAATTTCATCGAAATCGGACGTTTTTTACTAAAGTTATCGCATTCACGGACATATATATATATATATATATAAAAAAATATCCTGGAAATGACCTGAAAGAAATAATAAATACCCCCCGTCGCAGCAAACCTGCGTACTCAGCGAATTTCCAATGCATTGATATGTTTCTCACTAGTACATAAAGCCACTAACCAAGTTTGACAAAAATCCATTCATAATAAGTGATTTATTACATTTTATTTATTCCCCATAAGAATAACATTAGGACTGAGTGCGCAGGTTTGCTGCAACGAGGAAGATAAGAAATGAGTTTTTATGCAATTATCAATGTAACTGAACCAGGTGAAGCTACTTACCATGTTTTATTAATTTATGTTCATAATTAAGGGAGATATAAAACTTTACTTATTCTCCATAAGAATAACATTAGGGCTGAGTATGCAGGTTAGCTGCTACGGGGACAATCAACAAAACATTTATTTTTTGTGAAATTATCAATATACCAGTACAACATGAGGTACTTTGGTATTATACGGATGCCACCCTTATACAGCGCGCTGCGGCAGTTATGTTAGGATGGGTTATCATAAAAATGATTGTAGGACTTTCCTTGTTTCGTTACGAATCGAATGATACCTGATGAGTCATACTTCAGACCGCCAAACCCCCTCCAAATAGGCCAAGGTCAGGTCGTTGACCGGAGCGCGCGCATCACCTGTCACCGCCTGTATCTGGGTTAGTGTCATGAGTGATTTATTGCCGTCACTACGTTACATTTGTTTTCATAATGAGTGACGTTCTTTTGGTGTGGGATTTCCCTAGAAATGAAGAGGAAACCGTACGTATTTTTATGATAACCCATCCTAACATAACTGCCGCAGCGCGCTGTATATTTGGCGGAGTACATGTGGCGATCGGGTGTGGCTGCTAGCGGCGGCGACGCATTCAACACGATCCTAGCGGACATCGCTGCCTTTTGGGAGGCACAACACAATGACCGCTCATCAGAATGATGTAAAATTTGTACAGTAAGTCAATAACAGTACGATTTTTCGAATTATGTAGTTATCCTTTGTATCCGGTAAAAATTTAACCTCCAAAAATAGTGGCATCCGTATAATACCAAAGTACCCAACATGAAGCCACATACCAAATTTCATCAATATACATTCATAAATAATCAAGATATCAAATTTTATTTATTCTCCATAAGGATAACATTGGACAACGTACTGTGTTTAGCACTTTGAATATCTCTGCAACGGTTTGACGTAGAATCACAATTTAAACACCAAAATGATTGTTTTGTGGAGCTGAAGTGATTGGTAAAAGAAAATGTGAAGTTTAAAGTAAAATTAACTGAGGAAAAGCCAAAAACCTTTTTCCCATAAGATTAACATGGGAGATTTTATGAGCATGTTTTTTGGATTTTTTCCGCAACCACTTAACCTAGGTTAATAATTCAAAATACCATATTATTTGTTTTTTTAAGCTCTATAACATGGTCTAAACCTAAATTAAGTGTTTTAAAAATTTTAGGGTAAAAAATGCAAAAAACTGATTTTTGGAAAATTTAAAACCCCCATAAACCCCCCTTCCCATAGTCCGATTTTTCTGGTTTTCGAACTTAAAGTCATAAATGTCAGTTTACACATTTGAGCCAAATTTCATCGAAATCGGACGTTTTTTACTCAAGTTATCGCATTCACGGACACATATATATATATATATATATATATATATATATACACATATATATAAATTTGAACGAATAGTGTTTTGGACATCTGGGGACCTCAAAACAAAAAGTTATCATGGTCTCGGGCTTAAGTCTTACCATGAGACCTACGGTAATAGCTTCTTCCCTATAGGGGAAATTCGCTAAAAGTAATGACGTAAGAAAAATTTTCTATAACGATATATCGTTTCAATGTATTTTTCGGTAAGACCACCGACGACGATATATTGTTGTGAAGTATTTTTCGGATGTTCCGTGCACAACAATATATCGTTGCGTCACGCTCAAAGGGTTAAATTCCATAAAAGCAATTTGCCACTTATTATAAAACCTCTATAACATGTAATAAATAATGTTACTAATAAAATACAGTTAAAATAAACTTACAAAAAGAAATAATTTTAAAATATCTATGTTGAATTATACATGTTTATTTTCCATACTACTTCTTGAGGAGTGCGGGAGTGTAACTTAATCAGAATTATCACACACAAACATCAATTAAAATAAATAAAATGTCGGGCAAGGAGGAAATCAACGTATAAAAAACTTTGAGTAGGTAGATGGGAAAATTTATAAACTGATAAACAGTGATTGTATTATTCATATCTCTTGAACGGAATACCATACAAATTTTATTGACATTTTATTGAATTTGTGATAGTTAGACGAAAAAATGAGCAATTATTTGTCTTTGTACGGCAGTTAGTTTAGGTTTTAGCATTTTGTAGTACCAGTACGAAACCTTCTCTCTTGAATAAATTACGCACCCATGACTGGATGCCAAACAATAGACCAGCCATTAAGAATGAGACCAAAAATATACAATTGCTCGACTAACTTGTGAGGTACACAAACACGGTTATAATTATACTCGTACTTTATTGTAAATCGCTTATGCATTGCCGTCATTGTGTTATCTAAATAAGATGTTTTAATTTTCTGGAAAATTAATTCGCAGCTTAAAATTATTTTGTTTACTGGCCCAAAATTTTCCTCCGAGCCTGGCTCGCTGGATCGGACTTATTTACCCCTAGTCAGCCGGGAATTCAAAGTGTGACCGCGCCACCAATCGGAACAGTTGCAGTGTCACAGGAACACGCCCCCAGGCATGCCCCGCAGCAAACATGTTCATGAAATTGGCCGCCAGAGGTATAGGAAATTGAGACCTTTGGATTATCTGTCAATGTTTTCCCCTGAAAGAATTTGAGGGCGCTTAAGACCTGGAGCATACTAATTAGTAGGTACAACAAATTACAAATAGGAGCCTAATAAAATTACAGCAGCTAAGGGGTGGGAGAGGGGAAGTCTACCTAAAAGAAAGGGGGCCAACAAGAGATACCTAAGGGTCATGTTTCTCTATGGTCCACCCATCTTTAAATGTAAACCAAATCTCATGATTTTCTCAGTCATCTTAGTCTACAAAATAATTTAGGCCTAGGAATTGATCAAATGTTAACTTACAATCATCTAATTCCTTTTTGAGACTTTCAATATGAGTACAAACTTCTCTCATTACTCTCTCAGCATGTTCATTGATGCTACCAAATTTAGTAAGTACTTTATCAATTTCCCTTTCAACAGCAAGGCAAGCCTCCATTATCTATTCAGCAATATAGTCAAATCTAGGACATAAACTCTTCAGTTCTTCAGTAAACAAAAAGGCAGCCAAACAACACAAACAAGGAACTAATATGACAATTCACTTATTTTCAGCAACAGCAGACCATCGTCGCCATTAGGTAGGGTCTACCAACAAAACCAATAAAAATAAAAACTAATTACCTACCACGTAGCATATATGATATGCTAACAATAAAACAAAAGTGTAACAAAGCCCGGGATGATAGCGCTTATCCATGAATCCATTATCAATCACATTCAACCACTAAACTTCAAGTAACTTCTGAAGGTAAGATTGCTGTACCATCATTTTCATACTTTTACGTGATTTTTTCAGAAATTGCTGACCTGAGTTTACATTTGTTTCCTCTCAAACATGTTTATGGGGGAACTAATCAAATTATCAAATCACAAATTAGTAAATGTGCAAAGAGTAAATTTAATCTTTGTTTAGTCAACGAGATATGAGTGATCCCCACGCAAAGTTCATACATAATTCGTAAAGGTTTGCGCAGTCGATTTATTTAAGGTTTTCTAACTAACCGGAAGAGACCTCGTAAAAACAGCTGTAAGGTCACATGATAACCAATCTGCAGTGTTGCTGGAAACACGATATTTATCGTACGAGTACCATATTTTCCTCATCATTGTAATTAAAATAAACATTGTTTAACTAATTACATAATTTAACAGCTGTTATTTTATGAAACTAATTATTGTTTTGATTTATTTGTATTATTAGGTTAATGGATTATGGGTTTAAACAACTTTCTTTCTGCATGTCCACAGTGATAATTTAAAAATAGCTGTACCATTATTATATCCCCTGTAAAGTTGGCAACACTTATTCTACGTTTGTGATTTGTGCATCAGCTAGACGCCCTGGTAAGACATCTTTCCTGCAAACATTACTATTATTCAAATTATCATACCTGTGCTGAAAGCTCTACGAATCTTGATCCCCACGAACTATTGAGCACGTCGAAAATAATTTCGTGATGGTCGTTGGCCGTAAAATCTTCAATATTTCTCGATCTGGGCAGAAATCCGCACTAGCAGTAGTTCAGACGCAAGAATGGTGGTGGGGATCGTACCCTTCTGCCCGGGGCGTCAGAAAGTAACAGTGATCCCCTCGTCTGTGACATCGAGTCCGGCTCTGACGAAAATATTTAAGATGTTATCTCTCCAGAAGTTTGTAGAGAGCATTCCCCACTCATTAGCATTAAAATTGCTACCATGCAAATCAGTAAGCCTATAGTAGTGTCGAGATCGAAATTTTCTAGACGGTCAATCTCATCACGTAAGTCTCGGGCAGCCTCGTTATTTGGGGCAGATATAAATGAGAGTGTCACCTAGGGCACTCAAACCACTATTTTTATATTTTTAGATCAACAGATAAAAGTACATGTATTATTCATTTAATCGTTCAGTTAATTAAATCCAAGCATACAAAATTTATATTAGTATTTTCAAGGAACGTTTATATATAACATTGATTGATATTTTTACCGAATCACTCACCATGATTATGAATATTATAATCTCACCTATTTCTACTCACCAGAGGCAAAACACTAGGGATTGAAAATGGGTGTTTTGACCACAAATAACCTTCTTCTCCTTATTTCATGTTAGAAGGAAATGACAGAAGCAATAACAAGGTGAAAGTGCTTCATATCCCACACAGCACAAGGTTGTCCCCAGGACATCCCAAGGACATCACGGTGGGATATGCAGGATATCCCATGATCATCCTTATCTCATCCCATGATATCCTCAAGATACCCTCAGGATGTCCCCAGGACACAAAAATGTCCTCTCCCCACGACATCCTGGGGACATCCTTCAGGATGACCATGGGATGTCCCTTGGACCTAATCAGGACATGATAATGAAAGCCATAGGACATCCCCAGGATGTCCCACAGGATTATCTGGGGATATCCCTCGGACCACAAAAGGATATTGTATTTTGAAGCCCTAGGATATCCCCAGGATGTACCACAGGATGTACTAGGGACATCCCTCGGTCCACAAAGGGATAATGTACTCTGAAGCCCTAGGACATCTCCAGGATGTCCCACAGGATTTACTGGAGACATGCCTTTGACATGTATTGAAAGGTGTCCCATTATTCTATCAGTATGAATCCCATAACCCCACAGATATCCCTGCCTCCCCAAGATAATTCTGTGGTCATCCTTGGGAGGCCATAAGGCTCCTAGTAATAGGTAGTGTGTACCCTGAAGCCATATCGCCTCCTAAGGATGACTGCAGAATTATCATGGAATAGGCAGGGATATCAGTGGGGTTAGGGGATTCAAACTGATAGAATAATGGGACACCTTTCAATATGGTCACACAATCTGATAGGAAGACAGTTCAAAAATAAATTACAGGACAACTTTAAATTATTCTTTTATAAAAATAATACTATAATTGTCCATGCCCAGCTTGCACATAGAAAAAAAGTTTTAACTTCATATTGGTGTTATTTTTTAAAGAGGTTGACTAGTGTAAAAACGTTAAATACCTGTAATCTTCCTTGTGATCCTAGTATATCTTTTTAATGGATGACCCGTTTTGTCAAAAGTAATTTTGTCATCTTTAGACCCATACAAAACTTTAAATTGTCACATCACAGTTCAAAAGCAAAAATACTTTAAAATCATGTTTTACAACTTTATATTGGTTACCACTGTCATAAATTATGCTAATTTGTAACATTACTATCACATTATTTATTTGTAAAAGTGTCACTAATGTCCTGATTATATGTACTTAATTGGATTGACACTGAAAATATATACACAACTTAGGACTTTTTATTAAAATTTACTCAAATCTTAAAAAAAATAGTTGTTTTAACAAGTTTATAATAAAATGAATATATGCATGTGTAGGCCTAAACATTTCTCAGAACAAAAGTTGAATTAATAAATACAGATTTAAAAAATTTAAGGATGGATTACAATTTATAATTGTTCGGTGATGTGATACAAACAATTAAGGATTTTTTAAATAATACAGTAATGAATTCAAACAAAATGGCAGTATAATTGCAGTAAAAATAAGTACATAAAAAAAATGTAAGTCACATAAACCAGGCTGTATAAACACACAGTAAGTATTGGTAGTTGATTAAATTCCTTCTCTGTTTTCATCTTCATCATGGCCTCACTTCCTGTAAATAAAAAAAATTAAGCTAATACTGCATATAGCCTTGGGTAATATTTTATCCAAAAATACCCCCGTCACAGCAAACATGCGTACTAAGCGAATTTCCAATGCATATAAATGTGTCTCACTATTACATAGAGCCACTTACTAAGATTCACAAAAATAAATTCATAAATAAGTGATATATGCCCTAACATTTTATTTATTCTCCATAAGAATAACATTAAGGCTGTGCACGCAGATTTGCTGAAACAAGGAATGTAAGAAATGTGTTTTTTGCGATAATCAATATAACTCAAACAGGTGAAGCTAAATACCAAGTTTTATTAATTTAAGTTCATAACTAAGGGAGATATCAAACTTTACTTACTCTCCATATGAATAATACCCCTGTCGCAACAAACCTGCGTACGCAGCAAATTTCTAATGCATATAGCCCTATATGTTTCTTACTACCACAGAAAGCCACTTACCAAGTTTCATAAAAATACATTTATAAATAAGTGATACATAGCATTTGACTTATTCTCTATAAGGATAACATAAAGGCTGAGTACGCAGGTTTGCAGCAATAAGAAATATAAGAAATGTGTTTTTAAGCAATTATCAATATAACTCAATCAGGTGAAGCTACATACCAAGTTTTAATAATTTATGTTCATAATTACGGGAGATATAAAACTTACTTATTCTCCATAAAAATAACACATGGCTGAGTATGCAGGTTTGCTGCTACGGGGATAATCAACATAAACCAAATTTTTGTGCAAATATCAATATACCCCTACTAGGTGGTTTTTACCTATTTTGAACTCTCTTTCCATAGCCTGATCGATCTGGTTTTCAAACTAAAGTCATAAATGTTACTCTCCACATTTAGGCCAAATTTAATCAAAATTGGGCATTTATTTCAAAATTTATCGAGGTAACGGACGCATATATATAAATCTAAACAACTTATGCGTTTGGCATACGGGGACCTCAAAACAAAAAGTGATCATGGTCTCGGCGTTAAGTCTTACCATGCCACCTACAGTAATAGGTTTTTCCCTATAGAAGAAATTCGCTAAAAAAAGGTAGAAATGAACTGGGAAGTAAACAAGACCAAACATTAAAAATGTCTTCTCTAGTAATAAAATACCCCCGTCACAGCGTGAAAACTCATTTTATTTCTGCTGCTGCTATTTCAGTCGCCTTGTTAATGATTATATTACAGTTACTGGTAACCACCAATCATTCACACTAAAATGAAATATAATGTTATGAATATTAATGTTGAAAAATGTAAAAGAAAATTGTCAGCAATATTGCAAATTTAATCTCCCCTTAACATTATATTTGATAAATATGTCATTGAATATTTTGTGTAACCATGTGTTTATAAGGTGCAGTTTAAGTGCTTAAAGAAACATCAAAAAGCATAAGTGGTCTTCAATTTTGGCAAATCAGTTGCAGAGTCTATTCACCCCTAGTATCCAGTAGACCTGACCCCTTGGCCACCCTCAAATTTGTACCGTAGTGCATGAAGATGATGAGCAAATAATTGTATTAATAATGAATTATGCCGAAAAAATAAAATGATAAATGCGGTAGCCAGTAGCCTAATGTATTCTAAAAATAAAATCAAGACAAAAAGGATAACAAATAATACCCTGCACACAGAAAACCAGAATTATCAGCGAATTTCCAATGCCAATTTATATATCTACCACATAAAGCCACTTGCCAATATTCATGAAAATACTTTCATAAATATAAGTGATAAATAAAATTTTATTTACTCTCCATATTAACCCATTGGCATAGACATACGAGCAGGTCTCGTTCCTTACTTGTAATTTTATTAACGTGTGAATTGGAGTATAAAATTGGTGTTTTTAAATGGATTAATGGCATATTTTAATTAAAATATTGTTTTCTTTCAGTTTAGAGAGTCGCATTGGCACACGCACAGTAGACATAAGTAAAAATTAGCAAAATCAGTGTTGACCATGTGCAAGTCTCAAAGAATTAACCTATCCCGTCAACTTCCAAGCAAGCCTGCCACCGTTTATTTTACTTGGGCCCTCCCACCAACGTTGCCACAGACTGGTTAACTCATTGAGAGTTGCACAACTGGTCAGTTTTGGTCGTGTGCGGGAATCGAACCCACGAACATCGTATCGCCACCTGGCCAAGGTGTTTCCACGACGTAGCCAACTCAGCTAACACGACCAAAGGCCTGGCGGCGATATTAAGTGTTTTCAGTCAGTCCGCGCCCCTAGTGGATAGAACCGTAGACGCCCGCGGTCATTAGTTACATATTTTGCTACTAGAGTGCAGCACCAATCAATTCCCGTTATAGGCTACTACAAATAGAATAAAATTACTACCTCAATGGGTTAACGCTGAGTCTAGGAGGATGAGAAATGTGTTGTTATGGAATTATCAGTAAAACTCAACCAGATGAAGCTATATACCAAGTTTTATTAATTTAAGTTCATAATTGAGGGAGATATATCAAACTTTACATACCGTGTTCTTCATTAAAATAACATTAGGGCTAAGTAAGCAGGTTTGCGGCTTCGCGGACAGTAAAAAATCTTTTTGCGTAAATATCAATAAACCACAACCAAGCAACATACAAAGTTTCATCAATATACAATCAGGTAAAAGATATAAAGACTTAACTCTTAACCCATTGGCTTAGAATGACGTACTGGTGCCGTTCCTGACCTGTAATTTTTTAAAAACCTTTGAAATGGAATAGAAAAATCATGTTTTTAAATGGATTAATGGTGTATTTTAGTTAAAATATTGTTTTCTTTCAGTTTAAATATTGAAATTGGCATACACACAGAATAGACATAAGTAAAAAATAGCAAATTCAGTGTTGACCATGTAACACACAAAAAAATCAACCGATCCTGTTAACTTTGAATGTAAAATGGTTATTATATATAGGCCCTTATTATTGATTTTAACTTATGACACCTTATTCAGGCAATTGTGTAAGTAACTAAATTGTGATCATTTTGATAGGTGTTAAGGCTATCATAGACCTTGCATAATCGAATGAAGTAGCCTACGTTACCTAATCATAGTTTTCTAACCTACCTTATTTAATATACAGAATTGTTTTTATAGTTTTACCTGGATTTCTCTTCATATAAAGAGTTGATTTATTTGGGGTTTGAGCCAATCCATGAAAACAATATGTTTTACTTTGGCCTCAGCAAACTGATTCTGATCAGCTCCTAAACAGAAACACATGCTAATTTAAATACCTAATTTATCAGCAAACAAGCTAGGCCTAAAAATTTCCTGAAAGCACATAGTTACGTCATATGCCTACTTTTAATGTACCATATCCACTCATCAGGCACTGTAAGTTTCAGTTCATACGGCAATTTAGGTTGAGTTTTTAAAGATTTGATTTATTTACCTAATCGTACGTCATACGCTTTTTATTAATTCAATAGTAACTAAAGTACACGATGAAGCTGATTTTTCTTTCCACCTAGCATCAAGATTATAGTATCTTAAAATAAAGAGTAGATTTACCACACTTCAGTTAACCGAATGATAAAATTCAATATGTTCTTCAATATTCTCTTCAAAATTTGCATAAGTTTTAGGCGCTAATAAATAATCAATAAGAAACCATTATTACTTTATGTATTGTACCTAAGGCCTATTTAGGGGCAAGTGAGGAAACTGGGCACACAAAAGTTAAATCCATTATACTGTACTAAAATATTTTTATAGTTAAACTTCAATTTATTCATATTGCCTCTAGGATCGAAGTTTGACTCAAAATAAAACAGGTTTTTATACCCTATCGTCAATCAATCCTCTGGTTTACTAGCAGATGACTAGTTTTGGGACTATTGTCCTATTATTAAATCTGGCGTCGCTAAATTAAAATATGAACACATAACTTTGTCACAATATATACACCAACACAACACAAACGGACGCTACGATTAAAACAAAGATTTATTTGGTTTGGCCGACCAAGGACAAGTCCAGACAGCGGGACAAGAACACGCGGAAGGCTGTGACGTGACTACCTCCAATACCTAGGCCTACATGACTAACTTATTTCCTACCAATGTACCTTGTCACATTGTAGCCTTCCGCGTGTTCGTATCCCTTTGTTTGGACTTGTCCTCTGCTTGTGTTAGTGTATATATTGTGACTATGTGTTCATATTTTAATTTATCGACGACAGATTTGATAATGGAACAGCAGTCCCGAAACTAGTCATCTGCTAGTAAACCAAAGGACTGACGATGGAAAGGTATGTAAAACTGTTTCATTTCGAGTTAAACTTCAAACGAATACATATAGCTGCTCCCCGTTTAGCTTATTCGTTTCTTAGGAGGAAATTCCAATTTAATCGATTCAACCATTATTTGTGTAGAAATTAATGTCAAAGTATGCAAAAGCGCCCAGTTCCCCGACTGGTGTGTCACTGTGTGCATTGGGTAAGGTAACTGTGCGCAGTATGTAGCGAATATGCTGGAGTTTGGGGGTTATTCTGCTAGCATATGTAGCGGGGGGAAAATAAGTTAATTATGGTACCCATATGTGGGCGATATAAATGGGGGAAAACTACATGGTTAATTGGGTGGACTAGATTATTGGGCGTGCTGACTCTGCTACTAACTAGAAATGATGAGCAGTAATACCTAAATGGAACACTGTCTTATAATGTCTTCCAAACCTGTGTTGAAATACCGGTACCAAACTATATAATTGAACTGGAAAACGTGCTTGGGGGACCAGAGGCTCGGAGATCTTTTACCCGAGACCAGAAAGCCTACTTAGCCAGCTTTGATTTAATCTAAATAACTGTAATGAACTAACTAACGATCCTTCCAAAAACTGATATAAACTAAATCGGCATCTGAGATTATTGCAATACTGATCTAGGCATGGTAACTAATCTATAAAGTAAATGAATGTATAGAAATACTGCAAGCTAATCAAAAACTATGGATAATCTTCTGGGGAGTCTGATTAATTATGTCTCAACGTGGTGAAGTTTTAACCTGTTGCAAAGTGTTCGGGCCAGGCCCGAACACTAATACTGTTCCCTACATTTCAGGTATCGGGGCGAACCTTATGGGTTTCCCCTTAATAAGCTGTTTAGCCAGCCATTCTGTCTCTAAAATACCATATACTTAAATCAAAACTTATCGGTTGTGCAAATTTGTTGGAGAGTTGAAGTTGAACACGTCCGTTGGATCCAACGCCGAAAAACAGGAAGGGGAGAGGAAGCCGAGCTAGCTTTCGTTGACAAGACGGAAAAAAAGGTTGTTCGCTCTGTCAACGGCGCGACAGGCGAAGTGCTCCAGGCAGTGGCTCCGCAACGCAGTTTGCGCGTACTATATAAAATAGCGTGACGCTACGCGTCACAACAACCCCCCTTACGGCAAAAGAAAAGAAAAAGAATCAGTTTTGCTGAAGGGTGTGAGGTTGTTGAGTGTTTTGAGTGGTTTTTTGTTTGATTTGCCTCCCTCTATCGTGCTCTGGATCCCGAGATGTCAGAGTCCCGGTTTTAACTCAAGGGAAGCCGAGAACAGATGAGGAAAGGCGAAAACCCCTGACCAGTCCGGCTACGACTTGGAACCTCTTTCGCAACGTTTGCTTGGGGAAACAGCTGATTGTTTTGGTTGACCAACCACGGCAGGGATCGGATTTTTTTTGTTTGCTATAAGTTTAAAATCGCACAGAGGTGGAGAAGATTACGTGAGCTTCAGTGATGTTTCCTTTTTTTTGGTCCGAGAGGAGGTCTTGCTCAGGCATCGACTTGGCTGGTTCCCCGCTGACAGGTGATGAATAAAACTGGAACCACCGAGGAGTGCAGGCAGCAGGGTGAGATGTGCTCCCAGCAGGTCCTGATCACCGCGTTTCTGTTGGTATGGACAATGCTGAGGCTCTGCTGGATCTGCCTTTGAAGATGTTGCCATCCCCTCGGAACTTGGTGTCGGAAAATGACTTCTGTCACTTGGAGCTGATGATGAGAACTTGCGGTTGAGAAAATGTCTATTTTACTGTCCAAGTAACTGACACTGTCCAAATAAAGCACTGGTAACTGATATTGTTTGAAATCACTTTATTATTCTGTCTTTAAATAATATCATTTGGTTGTCGGTTGTACTGTTTAATGTAAACTTTTTGATTGTGCAGATGTCAAGGTGTTATTTTAATAGTTGGGGGGTATTAACTGTATTGATCGGTGATGATTACTAAACAAAAATTTTTTTTAAAAAAAGGTGAACTGTCGTGGTGAAGGTGATGAAAGGTTGGTCGCAAGGCGGCGGTCCGATAACTGACGGGTTGGTCTTTTCCTAACTGGGGTACCGTGGGATTGTCCCATGTTTGGCGCCGGGTTACCAAGGCCAGACTGGTGAGGTCCGCGGAAACTGTTTCTGAAGTGAGTGAGAGTTGTGGAGTTTGGAAGGATCTGCAAAACTGTTGAAAACCCTTCTTTTTTTTTTTTTTTTGTTTTTTTGCTTCGCATGCAGAAGAATTGCGCTTGCAATCACGCTGTGATGAGCGGTAATTTCAGGTGAGGATAGGTGCTTGTGGACTGTTTGGGGGAAAAATCTTCCTAGTGCCCGGTTCTTGCCTAATTGAGAAAAGTCCTGTTCCTACTCGTTCTTACAATCGACGTTTGTCTTGGCATATCTATTACAACATGAAAATCTTTAACTTAACTACCTTCTGATCTTCCCTAAATTGTTCCTAAACCTAACTACTAATATTTTAGTGACTAATTAAGCTAAGAAGTGTGAAAAGAGCAAAGGGAAAAAGTAAAGTGCAGTAAAAGAGTTTGTCTTCCAAACACTCGAATAGTACAAAGGTCGCCACAGAAGGTGCCACCACTGAGCCCCCTTCCTGCGATGGTGAAAAAATGAATAAAACAAAAAAAAGGTAACCATCCGCAGAAAGGTTAATCTCAATCAGAAAAAAAAATTCTTTACAAGACCCAGTGAGGGTGTCAGAGACGAAAAGGGGAGGGGAAAGATTTGGCCGACAACGCACGGGGGAGGACGTGTAGGGCAGCCCATCCTAGGGAAGGATACCCTGAGACTCACAGTCCCCCGGGCGTTGGCGGGGACAGCGACAGAGAGAGAAGACTTAACTTAATATCACTTTTGTAGAGCGTTTCTGGTCTGGGTAAAAGATCTTTAATATTTTGGCTGAAAAAATCTTTTTAACTGCGAAACATGAGCGTTCCTAATGAACTTGCCTGTTGAGGGGTTTAACAAACGTGCGGTGACGGGTGAAGAAAATGACTCAATAACACAAGGTTTGGACCAGACAGGCAGCAGCTTTTTGTTGATTGATTCGGCAGCCTTGCTGAGGTGGTGTTCTCTGAACATTACCCAATCACCGGTCTTGTAGGGGTTGGGTAGTCTGTTCAGATCGTACTTTTGCTGCCTACGTTGCCTAGCCTTAGAGAGGTTCTCGACGGCCCTTCTCCACTCCTCGTTCGAACATTGTTGGGAAGCATGGTCGTCGACTAGCCTGTCTAAATTCCAATGGAGTTCTAAGGGGTGGGAAATGTTCCGGCCAAGGAACAAACAAAGCTGGAGAAACTTTGGTGGAATCATGACGGGCGGAATTTAAGGCTATCTGGAACCAGTGTAGCTCGTGGTCCCAGCGCTTTTGGTGCTGGTTGTGAAAAATTCGGATGGCTATCTTTATTTGTTTGTTTACCCTCTCGGCATGCGAGGGGTTGGGGTAGTATGGACTAGTGTAGATATGCTGGATGCCTAAGCCTAAACAAAGATTCTTGATTACTACTGATTTGAAATTTGAAACATTGTCGGAGACTAAATATTTAGGGGGGCCAAAGATTGAAAAAACTTGCTTGGTGAGGACTGAAGCTGTGGTCTCTGCTTTGGTATTTTTACTGGTATCATGAGGCAAAACTTGGAGAATGAATCGACCACAGTCAAAATGTATTTATTTCTGTTTAAAGAAAGGGGTAGATTAATAAAAATCTTTTCCCACGGCTGGGTCACGATTTCAGAGGCCAGCTTCCCAACCTTGGTGTTTGGGGCCTGCTTACACCGTTGGCACTGGACGCAAGTCCGAACCCTATCAGTGATGTAGGCTTTTAGATTGGGAGCCCAGAAAAAGGGTTAGATGCGGGCGAGGGTCTTGCTGATGCCCAGGTGTGCTGAAGTGGGTGACTCGTGGTAGTAGGAAAATAAAAGATCAAAAAGTTTGGCGGGGACAACTACTCTGGGCTTTGTTATGTTAGGCTGACGGTAAAGAAGGGTATTGCTGTCTATTGAATAGTTTGGAGGCTTGTTTGCGGACCTAATGATCTTCCTGAGGTCAGGATCATCCAGTTGATGTTTGGAAATGTCCTTGAAAGCCTCAGGCAGGGAAAAAAGAGACAAAAGTGTTGGTTGTTGGATCGGGGGTGCTACAACTGTTGGTTCTATATTTTCAAAAAGTCTGGACAAGCAATCAGCAATAACATTGTCTTTTCCGTGAATGTGATAAATCTTAAACTGGAAGGAGTTAATGAAAGATATCCAACGGGCAATTTTACCCATCTGACGGGGGTGGTTGAGAAGCCAAGTGAGAGCCGAACAGTCCGAGTGAAGCTCGAACTCTCGGTGTTCCAAATATTGCTGGTATTTCTGTAGGGCAAACACTATTGCAAGGCATTCAAGCTGTAATGTGGAATAGTGTAGTTCATGCTTATTGAGGGCCCGGGATGCGTATGACACTGGGAACAACCGATCACCGTGGGGTTGAAGGAGGACCGCTCCGATTGAAGAGCCGGAAGCGTCAGTGTGCACAATGAATTGTTTATTAAAATCGGGCATACGGAGGATGGTAGAGGAAACAAAAGCTTTCTTTAAGGTTTGAAATGCTGCTACTTGGTCTGGGCCGAAAACAAAAGGAACTCCTTTCTTCTTTAAATGATTTAAAGGAATGGTAATAGTGGCATAATCCTTAATGAAGCGGGCATAAAAGGCTGTCATGCCTACGAAACGTGATAACTGCTTGATGTTCTTGGGAGTGGGAAACTCATCTATGGGTCGAGTCCTCTCGGGGTGGATTGAAATGGTGTGGTTAGAAAACACATGACCAAGAAACTGAATCTTATTTGACGCTACAGTGATCTTTTCCGGATTGACGGTGAGTCCGGCGTCACGAAGGCGTTGAATCACTAACCTGACCTTTTCCAGGTGGTCTTCAAAGGTTGAATCACTGTAGACGCAAAAGTCATCGAAAAAGTTGTAAACATACTGGAACTTTATATCGCCAAAAATCTTATCTATTAAGGAGGTGAGAACCATACTGCCAGACGCAAGTCCAAAAGGGAGAAAATTGAACTCATATTGAGCCCAAGGAACAACAAATGACGTAAATTGCTTTGACTCCTCATCAAGGGGGATCTGGTTGTACGCCGAGTTCAAGTCAAGGAGCGTGAACCACCGCGCTTGGCCTAAGTGTTGAAAAGCGCTTTCGATCGTGGGCATGGGTGTAGCGTCGAGTTCTAAAATGGAATTAAGATTTCTGTAGTCGACGACCATGCGTGTTTTCCCACCCTTTTTGGGAACTAAAAAGGCAGCTGAGGCATACTGGGATGTGGAGGGTCTAATCACTCCCTTCTGAAGCAGATCGTCGATGTGTTGTCTCATAAGTTGGAGTTTGGGAGGGGCGTACTGATATGGTTTATTGCGGACAATTTTACTTTCTTTGATCCTGATGTGGTATTTTAAAAGATTTGTGCGGCCCAACTTGCTAGTTATCGTTTCGGGGAATTGAGAAAGCAACTGAGTGACTGACTGACGCTGTTGGGGATTTAAATTCTCCCCCATACTGACTGGATGGTCCGGTTGCACAGCAATCGTGGAGCAAATGAGTGGAAAAGCTGTGGGTGAACCAGGTGATCCATAGGGAAAGCTAAGAGTGTGTGTGAACATGTTAATTACTGCCTTGGTCTTTGTTAAAAAGTCAGAACCTATTAAAAGCGGGACTGGTAAATTATCGGCAACAAAAAATGGGAAAGTCCAGGAACGATGTTTTATTTTAAAGTGGACCCTGACTGAGAAATTGAAATTGATGGGTTCGCCAGCGGCAGAGATGGCTGATAAAGATGTCGGATGTCTGCTGACCACTGCTTTGGTATGACGCTTTAAGAGCTTGTAAGTATCGGAGGACAATAAACAGAATGAAGAGTTTATAGGCCTTCAAGTAGCAATGTTGAGAGCATTGATTTTTTTATCGATTCTCTTCAGGAATGTATGGAATTGCATGCGAAACCAAACCAAAGATTTATTATAGCGGGCGACTTCAATATTGATATGTCTGTTTGTGATTCTTCTTCGGAAAAATTGTCTAATTTAATGTTGTCTTTTGGCTTTTATGACACAGTATTATCTTATACCAGGGAGTTCAATGGTTCAAGGTCACTTATTGACAACATGTTTTGCAACATTCCTTCAGATATGTCAAACACAGAGGTCATTGTATCGGGGGTTTCTGACCATCATGCTCAGGCTATGCATGTTAGGTTATCAGCTACTCTTCCCACTTTTCTTCCGAAATTTGTGGTTAAAAGATCCTTCAATGATAGTAACATCCACACTTTCAAGTCGCTCATTCAGAATGAAAAATGGGATATTGTGTATGCAGCGCATGGTTTAGATAGTAAGTTTGGCTCATTTTTGTCCACAATCAGCTATTTCTTTGATTTGGCTTTTCCTTTTAAAAAAACAAAAATTCAGAAAAAGAAATCCTTCACCAAACTAAAGTTTGATTCAGAACTGTTAGATCTAAGGCAACAATTGCTTCATCTTCATTTTTTCACCAAGGATCTGCATTCAGACAATCCATTGAGGAAGACCTATCTCGACTTAAAAAAAAAGTTTAGGGCAGCAGTAAAGTCAGCTAAAGCTAAAAGTGTACTTTTCCACTTGAATAAATCCGATAATAGATCTAAAGCAGCATGGAATATTATTAATGAAATGATTCCAAATAAGACACCTGAAATTCACAAAGATATTCAGATAATGCAAGATGGTCATCTGACAAGCAATCCTAACATCATAGCTGATCTGTTCAATGTATTTTTTACCAGTATAGGGAACATAAACGTTGCAAGTGATCCCATTGCACTTAGTCATTGCAGTAAGATACCAGGTAGTTGTTCCTCTCTGTATTTACACCCTACTACTTGTGAAGAGGTCATCAGTGTCATTAACTCACTTAGAATGAGTAATTCGGCTGGAAGAGATGGTATCTCTTCCAAAATTTTAAAGGAGATATCTGAGTCTATTGCTTATCCACTGACATATCTTTCAAATCTAACCTTTGAGGAAGGTTTATTTCCTTCATGTCTTAAATCATCAGTTGTCAAACCTTTGCTTAAAAAAGGAAATCCTAGTATTCTAAATAACTATAGACCAATTTCTCTTACCTCGACATTTTCAAAGATTCTTGAAAAACTTTATTTGAACCGCCTTTATCCATTTTTAATTTCCAACAATGTTCTTTTTGATAAACAATTTGGGTTCAGGAAACATTTCTCAACAGTTGATGCTATGTTTAGTTTTATATTTAATGTTTCCAAGGCTCTGGATAGCAGGGAAAGTGTTTTTGGTGTATTTCTCGATCTTAGTAAAGCGTTTGATATGGTGAACCATAAACTGCTCATAGAGAAACTTAACCATCTTGGCATTAGAGGAAGAGCAATTGATTGGGTGTCTTCGTTTCTCATTGGAAGATCACAGACTGTGGAGATCTCTTACATTGATAAGGGTGGTTGTCTTAGTAAATATCAGTCAAAGGAAATTATTGTCAGCTCCGGGGTTCCGCAAGGATCGGTCCTTGGACCAATCCTTTTTTTATGTTTCATTAATGATATTGCCAGCAGTGTTCCTGGCGTTGATTTATGTTTGTTCGCTGACGACACTTCCCTTAGTATTTCTAACAAATGTAGAAGCTTTCTTGAGGTCGATTCTTTCATTAAGTGTAGTCAACTGTTACAGTGGTTCAGCGAAAATAACCTTCTTGTAAATACTGATAAAACACAGTTTATTGATTTTAAATTGAAAGACCTTCATGGAATATTTACTAAATCCACTGTGACGATTGGTGATATTGAAATTGAGTCAAGTCAGCAAACAAACTTTTTGGGGCTTGTCATTGACTCCCGTCTTAATTTTTCTTTTCACATTGCTAAGGTTTGCAGTAAGCTGAGCAGTTGTTTGTTTATCCTCCGTCGTTTGGCCTTTTTTTCAAATAGAGAAGTTCTGTTGTCACTTTATTATGGCTGTTTTCTCCCCCATATGGCCTACGGGGTGGCTATTTGGGGATTCGAAACGGTGAAGCATAAGCAAGTGTTTCGTTGTCAAAAGAAGGCGCTTCGGTTGATTTTTGAAATGAAAATGTCTGAATCATGCAGGGGAGTTTTTTCTTATAACAATATGCTGACTTTCCCTTGCTTGTATATCTTGGAATGTGTAACATTTTTGGTAAAAAACAAGGAGTTATTTCAGTCTTGTAATCAAAATACACGTTATAGCTTCAGAAACAATCTTTCCCTTTCCATTCCACGCCATAACACAGCTCATTTTGAAAAACAAACATACTTCTCATCTATAAAACTGTTCAACTCTTTGCCCATATACCTAAAACAGGAATCAGATGTTACTAAATTTAGACGTCAGACAAAGATTTTTCTCATAAATAAGGAATATTACAGTGTCCATGATTTTTTCAATGACAATTCTGTAATTTAATTTAAAATGTTTTTAGTTATTATTTCTGTTTGGTTATTGATTTTATTTTTAGCTGATACACAATGTAACAAATTGTGACTTGTTGTCTATGCTATATATATAGTCTAATGGCAATAAAATGATTCTGATTTGATTTGATTTGATTTGATATCTATCAGTGCGTCTTTAAATAATCCCTTGAAATCCAGTGTGACGTGGCACAGATCATTGGTTGGAATGCTTGGGGAACCTTTGGGTTTATTAGGCAAGTTTTGCTTACCGGGCACCTGCTGCACAGATTGTACCAGGGGAGGGGCCGAGGCGCCTAACGGTGACCCCCTCTGGCGTTTCCCTGACCCTGACCTTGTGAACCGAAGCTTCGGTTTGAATTGAATTGTTGTTGTGGCTGGTATGTCCTAGGTGGTCGCTGTTGGTTTTGGTGAAATGGAAATTGTGGGATGCGGGGTGTGGATAGTTGATTAGAGAAATTTGAAAAGTTGCGGTTGTCGTATCCTGAAAATCTTTGATTGTCCCGTCGATAATTTGAATTGTTACTGGGGGTGAAGCCCGAATGCTGGTTTTGACGGTAGCCGACACTGAGCTGCGTGGTCTCTGGTCGCGAGACGGCCTGCTCCTGTTCCAGCGCGCGGACCACCTGAACCCTGGGGGCCAAGGCCAGGAGGTCTGATAAACTACACGCGGCCGGAAAGGCGGCAAGAGCCGCCCGCGTTGATGCATTCAGACCATTCAGCACGGTGTCAAGCACATCGCGCTCTGAGAAGTTTGAAATCAAAAGGGATGCCGCGGCGGAAATGCTATCCACAAATTTTGGAAGGGACTCTAAATGTTGCTGGGCCCTGTAAACCATTGTGACCATAGCGTGCCTGACCTGTGCTGGAAGAAAAAAATCCCTTACACCTACAACTACCTGCTCTAAACTGACGCGATCGGCGATTCCTTTTAGCCAAAAGCCGTGTGGCTTTTAGCTTTTGTGTTAGCTGTTCCGCCGTGCGGGGAAGAATCGCCAACAAAATATCCTCGTCAGCAAACAAACCCAATTTGGCAATTTTGGCAGCCGAAATCAAGAACTCCACCAACCTACGTGGCTCGGCGCCAGTAGTCAATGGCAAGGCCCTAACAAGGTCGTCTAGGACCTTCATCTTACTTTGAATTGCGCGGGGAGGGGAACGACTGCTGGCCATGGCAGAAGCCACTTGCTGCCCGACGGCAATCGCGGTATCCTGGACCTACTGGGCCCAATCCACCTTAGGTGAACGTCCACTGTCGGTATTCTGGATCGCGGTGTCGTGAGGGGCACTACCGTTTGCGTCGCCGAACTGCTGATTTCCCGCAAGGGGCGTCATTACCGGCGTCGACTGAGAGGACGTTGTGACCGTGGCCGCGCCAGTGACTGTTAGGACAGTCGGTGCAGTAGTGGTGATTCCGTCCTGAGTTGTCATTTCATCGGTTTCGGGTAGCGAGACGGTGACTGGGCAGGTCAGATCCGGCCTGGAATTGGCGGGCAAGGGCTCGGATCCGCCATTCAACTGAAGATTTTTCAGAAACTCACTCAAGAGGGACCTATTAACTGACAGGGTCGTTGAAGGTGCAATCCCTAAAATGTGACATTGATCTGTCGCGTCCTGAGCATTGAGGGTAAACAGCCAGGAAGTGCATGCTGGCAACTCCTCGGGGGAATACACCCTTGAGGGCATTTTGTCTAAAAATACGGAAAATTACAAAGTGAGGAAAAAATTTAACACAAATTTTGTTTTTTTGGGAAAATATTTATTATTTCAAAAACCCAATGAGATATTTTTACGAAACTTGGCAAAAGTTTTTACACTAAAGTAAGTAACATTTTTTAAAAAAATTTATTTTTTTACCTTTCCAAATTTCAAAATGGCGGCCATTTGAATTTTTGTATGCCAAATTTCATGAAAACCAGTACCTAAATCAAAATTTTTCAGGACACAAATTGTTTTGTATTTATTATAACAAATCCAACAAAACAAAAATGAATAAAATCGGTTGATAAATAAAGAAGCTGTGTTTATTTTAGTGTTTTTATTTTTTTTTATTTATTAAATGTAATGTAATAATTTATGTAATGTAATTAAGTAATTTCAGTCTAAATTACTAAAATAAACAGCTTATTTATTTATGAACCGATTTTATTCATTTTTGTTTTGTTGGATTTGTTATAATAAATACAAAAAAAATTGTGTCTTGAAAAATTTTGATTTAGGTACCGGTTTTCATGAAATTTGGCATAAAAAAATTCAAATGGCCGCCATTTTGAAATTTGGAAAGGTAACAAAATATTTTTTTTACAAATGTTACTTACTTTAGTGTTAACACTTTTGCCAAGTTTCGTAAAAATATCTCATTAGGTTTTTGAAATAATAAATATTTTCCCAAAAAAACAAAATGGCGGATTACGGCTAAACTAGCCGAAATCCAAAAAATGTTATTCTTCATTTTTGACTTATTTTTGCATGTAGAATTAGGTCCTGTATAGCCCATCACATTTTTTTGTGACACACTGTATATATATATATATATATATATATATATATATATATATATATATATATATATATATATATATATATAATTCCGTAAGTCAAATTTTTGTAAAGAAATTGTGAGTGACTGGATGGCCGTAGAAGGATGGGAGGGGTATCATTTTAAAGGTCTTGACGTGAATTTTGAGGGAAAACTATTCATTTTTCTTATTTTTTTACCATAAATTCGCAACAGAATAAAACTTTTCCCATTAAAACAACATGGGGTTTAATTTGTTTACATCTTTTGAAATTAAAACAGCTGTGCCACAGAGTTAAATTAGCCTTTGATATTGATACCAGCTGTACTTATTCAGTTTGTTTACTTTTAAACTACAGCAATGTATAGTTGTTTAGGAATGGACATTTTATTAAAAACATAAGACAGTATAATAATATTATATTATAATGCTAGAAAATCAGTGCTTATTTATAAATGACCAATGAAGGTTGATAAAAAATTTATGTATTTTGGTTTTTTAGGGGCTTTTGCCCCTACAAGCCCCTAGTATATATATATATATATATATGTGTGTGTGTGTGTGTCTGTAAGCACGAAAACTCTCGTAAAAAAGGTCCGATCTTAATTAAATTTGGTACAAATGTGCAAAGTACCATTTATTTGAACGAGTTCGAAAACCAGATGAATCGCACCATTCGAAGGGGGGTTTTGGGGGGGTCTTGTACCCCAAAAATGAGGTTTTTGGGGTTTTCACATTTAATTTTAATTTAAATCAAATTTTAATTTATACCATTGAATTCAGCTTAAAAAAACAAACAATTTGGTATTTTGATCATTGCTTTACGTCAATTGGTTACCGAGATATTGAAAGTGCTAAACACAGTACGTTGTCTATGTTATTCTTATGGAGAAAAAGGAAAATTGTGTATCTCGCTTATTTATGAACATAAACTGGCAAAATTTGGTATATGGCTTGATCTGGTTATGGTTTATTGTTGTTTGCACAAAAAACAATTTTTTGCCTATGGCTCCTGTAGCAGCAAACCTAGGTACTCGGTCCCCATGTTATTCTTATGGAAAATACTTAAAATGTTATATATCGCTTATTTATGAATGTATATGGATGAAACTTGGTATGTGACTTCACTAAGATGAGTTCTATTGATATTTGCATAAAAACCCATTATTTTGTGTGCCTTGTTGCAGCAAACCTGCGTACTCATCCCCAATGTTATTCTTATGGAGAATAATTAATATTTTAAAAATCGCTTGTTTGTGAATACATTTCTTATGAATCCTGTTAAGTGTTATGTTATATATTCATTGGAAATTCGCTGAGTATGCAGGTTTGCTGCGACGGGGGTATTTATCAATACGTTTAACTCAACAAAACAAAAATTTTGGCGTTTTAATTGTTGTTCTAAGTCCAACCGTTGGAGAGATATTCAAAAAGTGCTAAACGCACAGTACGTTGTCCAATATTATCCTTATGGAGGATAAATAAAATTTTACATCTCGATTATTTATGAATGTATATTGATGAAACTTGGTATTTGGCGTCAACTAGTCGTGGTATATTGATATTAGCACAAAGAACAAGTTTTTGTTGATAGTTCCCGAAGCAGCAAACCTGCATAATCGGCCCCTCAAGTTATTCATAAATGGAGAATAAGTAAAGTTGTATATCACCCTTAATTATGAAACTTAATTTATATAACTTGGTATGTAGCTTCACCTGGTTCAGTTGTATTTATAATTGAAAAAAATACATTACTTATCTTCCGCGTTTCAGAAAACCTGCATCTTCAACCCTAATGTTGAATTCTTATGGAGAATAATGTTATAATTGCTTATTTGTGTATATATTTTAATGAACTTGGTATATGGCTTTATGTGGTATTAAGACATATATTATGCATTGTAAATTCGCTGAGTACGCAGGTTTGCTGCGACGGGGATATTTTATAAATATAGATACTGTAATGATATATAATAAGCCCCTAGTTGAGCCGTGCATTTGGGGAAATTGACTTTTTCTTGTGTCAATTCCTGACGGGCCACGGGTACTTCAGGGAATACCTTTTCCGCATGGGGAAGGTGAGGTCACCTCAGTGTAGTTACTGCCCGGAGGAGGTGGATGATGCTCATCATACTTTCTTCCGGTGCAGTCGTTTCGCTGAAGACAGGAGGAGGCTCGTCTCTGCTGTCGGCGATCTGTCCCCGGACGTCGTGGTGGGGGCGATGCTTCGAAATGAAGACTCCTGGAGAGCGGTTGCGCTCTCCGTGCAATCCGTTCTTCGGGGAAAGCGAGACGAGGGATGCTTAGGTGACCTCTAAGTTTCCCGAAACGGTGACGTGACCCGTCTGGGCGCAAGACACGCGGGCCAGTGCCGAAGTTGTCCGATAAGGGTTCCGGCCTGGTTTTTCCCCGCGGCTCCGTAGGAGGTTTAGTGGGTATACCTCGTAAGAGGGAGTCCCACACTGTTCCTTTGGGTTAGCGCATTAAGCGTTCCTCCTACGTAAAAAAAAGATATATATTATAGCTCATTGTTCCTTCAGTAAATCTATAAAAACGCTTAACACTCGATGCTCTCCTGAAGTAAAACAACTGCAGCTTACATCCTGGCCGCCCATTTTGACCCTCTGTCTACTCAAGTAACAAATCAAATCCTTTCTTCACAAATTGCGTTAGCCTTTATTACTCTTTTGGCCAGATTTTTTGTCTACAAAATATCCTCCATTCTCCTGCGAGGCTTCACAATTTTAACCCGAGACGAGACCTCTGTTGGGTCCAGGGAGATTTATTGTATATCTGGAGGTAACATTGCTTAACGATTGTAGTAAAAAAAGAGAGCCGGTAATTTTGACACCGGTAAGGCAAATTTGGCGTATCCTGATTGGCTATTTTATTCCTATAAACAAATCTACTCATGCAAATGACTCTGGAATAAAAGTAATACAATTTGGAGTAAATTAATTTTTTCGTTTGAGTTATGTGTCTAATATTTCCGTGAAACATGATTAATTAATAAAAAAAAAATTAATTAATTAATTATTAATTAATAATTAATAATTATTAATTATAATTATTAATAATTATTAATTATTAATTAATTAATTAATAATAAAAAAATTCAAATTTATTGAGTTTCAAATCATGGATAGGTACTTGTTTGATTCAATTTGTGAACTAGTTTGATTTCAGCGTGTAGTTCTTTGCCTCACCAAGATTTAGAAAGAACGGCTCGCAGTTTTGTTCATCAGTGATACATTGAACCTCTCTGGTCGGGTCCCATGCAGCAGACCTTTGGATCTGCAGAGGACTTACGAAGGTAACCTTGGGAGGTAACAGGTAACAGGGGCGGAGCCCCCAGCGAGCAAAGCGATAGCTATTTAATTTTTCAAAGCCTATTTTTGGCCGAAGCCAGTCCTTGACAAAATCAAATCAAATCAAATCAAATCAAATATATTTATTGCCACAAAACAAAATAAATTGCATTAGCATACGTCATTACAAACATTTTTCTAAAACTAAACATATTTCTTGTCAAAATAATCCTTAACACTATAAAAACTACTAATAAGTAAGAACCTTTTTACATATTTTTTGAAGGTGACTAGATTACATTACTGTGTGGTTTTTGAAAAATGTTGATTTGTGTGGTGGTATATTATAATTGTGCTTGTTTCTGGTTTTAATATTTGACGATGGTAAAAATTCTTGAAAAATGTGCTGGTTCTTTTTTAAAAAAATAAGTGATTCAAAGATATAAATAGATGGAAAGGTGAGCAGATCAAAATCCTTGAAGTAGGAAGCACATGATACTGCTTCATCGATTCCTGCAATTATTCTCACAGCTTTTTTTTGAAGAATGAAAAAAGTCTTCGTATATGAGCTATCAGACCCCCAAATCAAACTGCGTATGAATGAAATGGATAAATGAGGGCATAATATGCTGAGAGAAGAACTTCAGTACTGGAGAAGGTAGATAGACGTCTTAACACAAAAACACCTGAAGACAAACGGCTAGCGACATGCTCTATGTGAGAAAAAAATTTTAAATTTGAGTCTAGGTGAAGCCCCAAAAATGTTACGTCATCTGCTGCAGTAACGACACTTTCACCTATGGACAATTTTAGAAGAGATGTTTCTTTATGGCCAATGGAGAAATCAAGCAGTTTGGTCTTATCAGAATTGACACACAACATATTTTCATGGAACCATTGCACAATACTATTTGTTTTAACGTAAGAGTCAATTTCCAAATCTGTTCTTGCCTGATGCGATATGGCAAGTGAGGTGTCATGTGTGAAAAGACACAGATTAACATTAATAACACATGATTTTAAGTCATTGATGTATAAAATGAACAACAACGGGCCCAGGATTCAACCCTGAGAACTCCGGAGATGACAAGCTTCTCATCTGAGTATGAGTATGTCATACAATCTTTATCTATAGAAGGTATCTTTACTATTTGTCTACGTCCAGTAAGGAAGGAGGAAAACCATTTTAGAGCAGTGCTCCGTATTCCAATGCTCTCAAGTTTCTCAAGAAGCAGACCATGATTTACCATGTCAAATACCTTTCGGAGATCAAAGAAGACACCCGCTACGGATTTCTTTAGATCTAGCTCTTTTACAATAAAGTTTATGAGGGAAAACATGGCATCAACAGTAGACTTGCCCTTTAAAAAGCCAAATTGACCAGAAAATCAAATACTATGTTTGTCAATAAAAGAAATCAACCTATATTTAAAACTGCTTTCTCAAAAATCTTGGAGAATGAAGATGTTATCGCAATAGGTCTATAATTGTCGAGCATTTCTTTTTTCCCTTTTTTAAAAATTGGGCTTACAACTGAAAGTTTCAGAAAATCAGGGAATACTCCAGTTTCAAAAGAGCTATTATTGATTAGATGTACGAGAGGATTTGCTAGGGAATTAGAGCAGTATTTTAGGAGTTTGGATGACACATTATCAATTCCAGATGCAGTTTTGGGCTGTAATGAATGTATCAAATCGATAAATTCTGCTGCGTTTACTGGTTTTAAAAAGAAGGACCCTGAAGTAGAGCTTTCATTTGAAGTGGAACTCACATTCTTGCTATTAAAAGTGTTACACTGTGATATATTTATGAAGAAATCATTGAAAATGTTGGAAACCTCCTTTGGATGAGTAACTAATTCTCCTTTGCTATTTTTTACAGCAAAAATAAAATCATGATGAGACTTTGAAGTAACCCTAAAAATGCATTACACTCTTTACAATGGTATTATGACTATAGTCCATTATGACCTATGGGTTTAAATGACCATTATAATGGTCTAATAAACTGTCTACCGACCTATTTATTTAAATAGTTTTATTTTTTTAGAAGATTTTATACTGATAAATAAAATATGCTCACAATTAAATTTATTTTGTTTTAAAAAAATCCTCTTTTATACTATCCAAACTTTAGTAAGTAAAGTTAATTTAATTATTACACTTAAGTAACCAGTAATCAGTAATCAGTAATCAGTAATCTTTATTTCCATTAGTCCGTTACAAAACAGAAATAGGACAAGTCAGCAGTGGTCTTATAACTAATAAGGTAAACAAAGTTCTTAAAACTAAGACTAACCATTTTAGAAAGTCATAAAGAAGCGTTTGCCCCACTTGAAAAAAACCAACGGGTAGGAAAAACCAAGTAAAATTACCTTATAAAAATATAGTGATTATATTTATTCAACGACCTTACCACTGAATATGGTACTATATTGCAGGGTGATAAAAATTAATCATTTTTTATTTAAGGTTGCCTGCTTGTAGATCTACATTCCCATTGGTCCATTCGTTTAACACAAAAAAATCTGGTGTCATTGTTTCATTTCAGTTTTAACGGTTTAACCGCCTTTTTCTCTCGCGAGTATTATGTTTATTACTTACAATAATTTAATGATATAATGTAATTTACGTGTGTATTTTATAGTATTCCTCTGAAGATTATTCCAATATTTATCTTAAAAAAATATACGTAAGTAAAATCACTCTTTTGAATTAACTTTGCGTTGATGAAGTAGGAGGTGAACAAGTTTTAGACAGGGTTTTTAGTTTATGGAACTTTTTCATAAATTATTAATCAAAAATTCCTTACTTTCTCTAAAGTCTCAAAATAACAAAACAATAGTTTTTCTTACAAGTGGTAAAAGCCTAGGTCACTGGTTAAGCCTAGGTAAACTTGTTAGATTTGACAGTTGTTCATTAGTCCTAGATCACATTCTGTGGAATTGCTCAATTCCACGTTCACCTTATAGAGTGTCCAATATCCATGTATTCGGCAGTTTGTTAGGTGCTTGCTGTCCTAAAAATGTAATTAATTGTCTTATTAATTGAATTGTCAACAAATTTGTACTAAATCACTGTCTGTTACAAAATATTATGTTAAGGACTAGTAATCTTTAAGTTATGGCTTCATATTTAATTCTAGAGCTGATACAGGGAAGCCCCTTTATAACATCCCACTTAACACGTTGGGTGCGGACAAATATGTTCAAACATGAAAACACATATGTTTCAATGTTAAAAAAATCATCAATTGATGATGTCAGCACCCAACGTGTTAAATAAATAATATCCTTCTGGTGAATGCCTAAATATCTTAATTAAAAACACCTACAGTAACATGGAAAAACTTTCACACTAGCCTAGTTCTTAAGGTAAACTATTTAGTCTTTTCACTTTAAAGACAGGTCCCATCAATCTGAGAGGAGCCTGAGGGACTAAGTTAACCTAATTTTGAATAGGATGAAAAAAGTGAGATTGGGTGATCGCTATTGAGAGCGCTATTTCATCCCCTATATCTGATGAATTGGTCTAACTCTAGAAATCTTTCAGATACTGGGAAATATAGACGATAGGCCTAAGTACCTGATTATATTTAGTTTTATATATTAAAAGTGAATGACTTTACTAGGTATTTCAAGCGCTATCAAAATGTCAAGGTTTTATCTTTATGGAATCGATCCTAGCAGAAGTTTTTGGTTTGAATCCTATGATTTATAACTCATTTTCATTGTTGTTGGAAAAAGTTTTAATAGTTCAAAAGAACTTTGAAGTTCCTAAGTACCGTATTTGATCCTAGTTCAGTTGCGTTGCCCTGCTTAATCCTTTCCTTCATGCTACATTTACAAAATAAGCTTTTAAAATAATTAAATCATTATAAATGATCAATTCTGTTAAATTCTGTTTGGATTTTTTACATTAGACCCTATCAATTGTCAGTACGATCTTGTAACATCATGTTATTGGTTTGACGCATTCACATTCCAATCAATATGGGTCAATCCATTTCAGATCATGTAAGGGTCGTTGCTGATGGATTTGAATTTATTGCAATATTTTGGGAATAAGTCTTATGACACCTGTAGAGTCATAGACTCTATTAAATAACTATTGGGGGTTATTTAATTTTTGTCATGTCCTATATTTTTTTAGGCGGCCATTTTGCGTAGGCAAAACAGCCATTTTTGCATTTTGAAGAGGTTTACGGAACTTTAAATACTTTTCCTAATTACAGAGATATCAAAGTGAAATAAAAACTAGAATAATTGGATAATCAAACGAAGTGAAGTTTATCCTTATACATAACTTTACTGCTTAGGACTAGTAAGATTATGCTTACTCTGTGTAAATATCGTCAGTCGTCGGAGGCGACGAGTAACAGTGGCAGACGACTCGTGTGGTAGATCGAAAAACTCAAAATAAATGTTCAAAATAGATGACTGTAGATACTGAGATATTAACTTATAAAATAAGTTTGTTTTATTACATTGTCTCAGACAATTGGTAATATTGTGATTGTCATGTGTAAAAAGTACAAAGCCTCAATAAGTAGAAAGTAAAAAGTAGAAAGTTTTGATCAAGTTAGTCCCAGTAAGCGACCAACCTTAAATTTATTTTGTTGTTATTTTGTTATTTGCTAGGTTATATTTTCACTAAATTAACAATACAAATTTTCTACATTACCTAAAATACATTACCAGTAATGTTGTAACTAACCACAATAAAAGCTATAGACTATTCTAACCAAACAGCTTTTTCCGGAAGGTTATCTTGAATGATTTGACATAGCCTAGGGTTGGATTACAGTAAGAGTAAGCCGACATTAAACTGGTAATACAACTGTTGTAAAATACTCTAAATACATTACCAGAAATGTTGTAGCGAACCAAAACAAAAGCTTTAAACTATTCTAATCAAACTAAGCCTTTTCACAGGTTATCTGAAATGATTTGACATATCCTAAGTTTGGATTACAGTGAGCTGTTTTCATCATAAACTTGGACATATGGCTATGAAATGTAGGCCTACTTGCAGTGTAGTCCTAGTAAGTGTAGGCAACACTTAGGCTACTTGCTATTTTAGAAGTTTCATGTAGGGGCTTGGACCAACCCATGTTTATAGAATTTAATTTCATGATATCCTAGGCCTAGGCTTTTGAAACAATATATTGAAATCTCATTTTGTCATCTAAATAACTAGTCCTGACGACTTATTGGTAATCCGTAAGGATTTTTTGACCAGGCCTATAGAAATTGTAACATTAGTTCATTTAGGAAACTCGCTGTTCTCTTAAAAAGTTAAATTAATCACACTGCTAAAGTGTGAGCCTAGCCCAAAATACTCTGTTTGTACTACGATAACGCACCCATGCCAATCCTAACATCAAACCATGCCTGAAATCTACAATTTATTTAAAAAATAAATAAATTTACATATTTATACAATATTTCTTTTGATAAAAACAAGTGATAAATGTATGAATATTATTATGCGGATAAAAGGTTAGGTCTGTGACGGGATCTGAACCTGCGGCCTTTCGCTGTGAGAGCCAGTGTGATACCCACTGAGCTACCCCGATAAGTGTTTTTTTTCGGGGAGAAGTGACTATGACTACAGCTATATAGACGTAAAAACCTGGATTCTGGCGGCAGTTAAATGATACCGGAATGAATTCTGATGATGTTACTCAAATCAGATCTTGAATTTTTTATGAGACTCGATTTAACTTTGATCATGTGTTTCGATTATTCTTATACGCGAGGAATGAGCGTATACTTAGTATATATAAAACACACTATATTGTATGTCCTCATAATGTTTAAGCTTACATTTAAGGAAATAGCTTTAAAAAATTTTTAAAAAAGAAAGTGAAAACAAAACAAAACACCAACTTTAAAGCATCGTAATACTTAAACAAATCTAAGGCTCACTTTAGAGCTTTTGTGTACTTGTAGGCTTCATACTAGAGTACATGTAGGAAAAGTTTGAAGTCTGAGAGATGTATCCTCTTTTATTACTGTCCTCCAAAAACTGTGATTTTTTCGAAATCAGCTGGATTTGAACTGCCATAACTCAAAAGGGACATATCATCAAAATTTCAAATTTTCACAAAACTTGCTTTATATGTATAGCAACAAAGTATTACAATTTTATCACTGTGACTTTGTTTATATAGGAGTATTATTTACCTAAAAAGCATACAAAATCAAATTTTGTATGCTTGATGCTTGATTTTAAACATAAAAACATAAAAAAGCCATAGTTGTTGAATATTTTTCTACTTTTATCTTTTATTTAAATTCATTACGAGGGGTTACTTGAATTTACTTAACTAGTTTAGGAGCTGCTCCCCCACAAAGATTTGTGGATATAATCGTTAACAGCTGTTTATTGAATTAAGATAAAACACATGCGACATAAAACTCTCCTTCATATGAATAACATGGAAATTTGGAAGTCCCGTGGGGCAGAGCCCTGGGGCCCAAATTGAAATTGAATTGGGGCTTCACAGCGACTTAGAACTTGAAATTGTCTTTTAAATAAATAAAGAATCATCAAAATTGGTTAAGTATTAACTTCAGGAAGTGAGTGAACAAAAAGCAGGATTTTTTTAAATAGTAAACTAAAAGTATATAAAAGTAGTATAAAAGAGGAGCACTTGATATTTTAAAAATTGAAATCTTTACAGACATAGACCGTAATTTATATGTAAGTAGGGATATTTATTATTTATATAAATTAACAATTTTAAATAATAAATCCTTGATGGAAAAACTGTTTCAGTTCTATAGCCAAAAATAACAGGAATACAATACATCTATGTCACCAAGGAAGAAATATAGGAATATGATTTAAAACTTGAACAATTATTTTAAACTTCTAAACAAAACAAATTCTACAAACAAGATCTTACCATCGATTTGTGCCAAAATCCTTCAGAAATTAAGAGTTAATTTTTTTAATTTAGCAGAAAGTGATGAGTACCCTACTTCATGTATCCCAAAGTAAGATGCATTTTCTTTCCATATCAAATATATAGTATCTTGTATTTATGATGGTAAATGGTGGGTCGGCCAAATAGAAAATACAAGTGAAGAAAACAGTGATGTGTACAGGTACTGTTCTACCATCCACATAGGCCAAGAACTTCCTTCAAAATATTGAAGGATGACATTGTGTGGGTGCCAATAAGTAAAATATTGAGAAAGTTAACAATAATGGAATTCACTACTGCTAAGGGCCGTAATTTCAACATCAGCAACAAATTGTGTTCTGAAATGACTCCGATTTTTATTTCTGTTTCGTCTTGAGTAGTTTGAGCCAAAGGAAAAAATAATAATAGATATTTATCCCCTAATTTAAGTCTAATTTTAGTATACCTACCGTATTTACTTAAACAGAGAAAATTCTCATAATGATACAAGAAATTTACCATCCTTTGCTGACAATGACATTTTGAAGTAAGAGCTATACCTATACAAGCAAAGTCTCAATGATCAAATTTTAATTCTTTGTTATACATATAAAGCAAGTTTTGTGAAAATTTGAAATTTGTATGACGTGTCCCTTTTAAATTATGGGAGTTCAAATCCAGCCGATTTTGAAAAATTCACCATTTTTGGAGGATAGTAAATAAAAGGGGATACATCTCTCAGACTTCAAACTTGTTCTACGTGTAGGGCCTACTTTAGTATGAAGCCTACAGGCACACAAAAGCTCTAAACTAAGTCTTAGTTTTGTTTAAGTATTACGATGCTTTAAAGTTGGCGTTTTGTTTTGATTTAACTTTCGTTTTCAGCCATTTTTTAAAGCTATTTCCTTAAATGTTAGCTTAAACATTATGGGGATATACAATATAGTGTATTTTATACTGTATATTATTCTAGTTTTTATTTCATTTTGATATCTCTGTAATTAAAGAAAATATTTAAAGTTCCGCAAATCTCTTCAAATACAAAAATGGCTGTTTTGCCTAAGCCAAATGGCCGCCTGAAAAAATACAGGACATGTAAAAGATTAAATAACCCCCAATAGTGACTCTGTAGGTGTCAAAAGACTTATTCTAAAAATATTACAAAAAAATCAAATCTATCTGCAATATTTTAATTTGAAATTGGGTGATTTAATTTGGATTGACCCATATACTATTTAATTCTTCACTCAACAACCCATCACATCCTCTCTCTTGTGTAGCCTATCTGAAACCATGTCAGCTGTGCTTTGTGGATGGGCTGTCATCCCTCACCGTTACTGGTAGCTCTTTTTGTATTTTGAATTTCCCTAAGCCTACTAACTTAAAAGCTTATGTAAGTATTACGATTTTTTTTTAAATAGCACATTCCTAACAATGTTATAAGTTATATACAATAAGACATATGCTCACAATTTTAAAATGTGTTACGATTTATCTCTTTGTTGGTGTGTTTTTTGGGTGAAAAATCTTTTGTTATCCAGTATTACTATTTAGGCCTATACTCAAGTGAAGGTACTGATACTGAAGTTGGTTACTCTACAGTATAGTTGAAGCACAGGTTAACACATTCGCTGCGGGGCACGCCTGGGGGCTTGGTCCGCCATACAGCAACTTTTCCGATAGTCGCGGTTACATGTTGAATTCCCAGCTACAGTAGAACTCCGATTATCCTAATTAATTGGGGATCGGGCTGATTCGGATATGCAGAAATTCGGATAATCAGGTATACCTCGGGAATTAAGCAAAAAAATCACCATATATTAAAGAACGGTGAAAGAACAGTAGCGACTGATGATGAGCAGGGCGGGAAGGGGGTTACCTGCAAAAATATCGCGCTGGAAGGTAACAGCGCGGGCTTTTATTTTAGTGCTCACGAAGCCGTAGTAACGGAACGGCGCATTATCGCTACACACGCTCCCGCGTATTTCTATTATTTCACTCAAAATCGATTCGGATAATTGGGGTTCGGATAATTGGATTTCTACTGTAATGTCAAAACCACTGTACGGCGCTTACTGCGTTACAACACAATTGGACGTAATCCTGCAAAACGCCAACCAGAAGCAGCAGTTATCCAGATAGCAGTAGTCAACCAAGGTTGTCATCTGGAGGGACTAAGTCAGACGAAAACGAATGCAGGGAAGTCCCGTGACGGCCGGGATATTGTGAAAAATTTACTACCAACCTACACCAATATAAAGCTCACATTATGAGCTACATGCAGGCAACAAATCACCTGCCTCTAGCCAGTGCTGGGCTCACACTGACTGGTTTAGTTTCAAGAGAGGTGGCGGCCGCTTTCGACCACGCAGCAAAAGTGGCCGCGCCGCAGCGTACGTGTGAAACGTGTTAACTACTCAAGTGGGCCTACTACAAAAATGGCTTCCAATTTTATTCTTACTGGAGAACAAAATTATTTTGTTTTTAAGATAATTTCATTGCTACGCGGTACTGTACTAAACAAAATCATCCAAATTACAAACTCGACCAAGACTTTTAAATTTTAAGTTTACCTGCAAAATTTGAAGTTTATCTTTGGGGACGATGTTGAGTTATTTTGGTGACAGTCATGCTATAACTTGAGTTCTTTTTCATACTTATTATAAGCATTGTAGTTGGGTTTGGGGATACATACAACTTTTTTCAGTTGTTTAATTAAAATTGGATTTCATATGGATTTTAATTTTATTTGTTTGAGTACTAGACACACTATTTTAATTGTTCTCCAGCCTATCAATAACAAATAGGCTATTAAATTTATAGTAGGCTACACAGTTCAAATTCATATAGCCTAATTATTGATTCACCAAAGCCATTATTTTTGACAAATTTACTATAGAGTACAAGACAGTAAAGCCAGTATTTTATAGGGTACAAGGGTTTACACGATGCTAGTTGGGGAGACAGTTGTCTTGGCCAATTGTCATCACGTGATTGCGGGATTGTCAGAGGCCAGTCAAGTTGAACGTGAACCTGTTTACACGGGGCCAACTATTGCCATGGCAGTAGACAGCGAAACATGGCTGAGTGCTCGTCGTCTGTCGTGTCCCGCGAGGACTTAAAACTAATGTTAAATGCTTTGTGCCGGGAATTTATTAGTGAGTCTTGCAACGTGCTAGAAGAAGAGTTAAATAAGAAGAGGGAGTGGACAAGGAGATGGCTTTTAAAAAGAGACAGTCATGGTGCGTCATCTCAATTGATAAGGGAACTGCGTATGGAAGATCCGTTGGAATATAAAGCGTGTTTAAGGATGAGTCCGGAGGGTTTTTATGAACTTTTACAGATGGTTGAAAGTAAAATATCCAAAGAGGATACTTTAATGAGAAAAACATTGCCCCCCAAGCTAAAATTGGAAGTGACACTTTCATTCCTTGCTACAGGAAATAGCTACAGGAGCCTACAGCATTTTTTCTGAGTATCAAAACCGGCAATATCAAACTTCATTCATGAGGTGTGTGAAGCCTTGTGAAGACTTGATTTTTGCTTTAACCTCAGCTACACCGAATCCCTGGACGTTTAAGTTTTCGGCAATTGCAGCGAGTGCCGTTTCGCGAGCATTTTTATCCTTGTACAAGTTTTCTCGCTGGTCCCACAGACACCTGTGTTCTTTGTAAAGTTAACGAATTTCGTCACTCCACTTTGGTGCCATTTTTGGTAACGAATAACCGAATGTAAACAACACAATACACCTGTCTGCTTCGACAGACACAAGGGAACTAGGGAACTGACAAAAAACAAGACAGCGCTACTGTCCTACACCCTTCACACGGCGCCAATTGTCTCGACAACTACATTTTCGCGTGGTGGGGGGCCTCGCTGGGTGCAGCTCGTTGTCCTCAGTCTACTCCCGAAGACAACTGAATTTCAGGCCAATTGTGAGGGCAGTTGGCAAGGCAATTGTCCTGAAGTGTTTACACGAAGCCAATAATTTCATGCCAGTCAGTTGTCTTCTGACAATTGTCTCACCTACTGGCATCGTGTAAACCCGGCTTAAGTTATAAATACATATGTAAGTTAGGCCACAATAGTACAATTACTCTAGGGTATGTGTAATTTGATATAGGTACTACTTCTTTGATATGCACCAATCTTTTACTAAACTATTTGTTTTGTTAAAAACTACTTAGGATGATATGATGGTTTTCAAGTCTTCAAAATTTATTTGTACTGCCAAGACACCCTGCTATTAAATAAGCTTTCACGTTGTTCTAAATTGTTTTGTTTATTTACTGACAGATCATTAACCTAGGTAATAAAACAATCAGGACCTAAAATAGAGCCGTAAGGGACACCAAGACTTGCTCTTTTGAAATCGGAATATGGTTGACACTTTGATAACTTTCGTCTAAATGACTCAACAAATTGTAATGTGTGGGAAAGTTGATCGAGACAACTGTCTTTATCAAATATGTATTTGGTTAACTTTTCTTTCAGTTACAGAGCGTCTACTCATGGCCTATTGGAAATATGGAATTTTATTAAAATAACATTGGTTACCAATCTGATAAACAAACAAAAATTGACAGTTAATTCCGAGTTCCAAGCGTGAATTTCAATTTTGTACTTATTATCATTTATAACTGTCTGGCAGTTTATTTACATAACTTTTCAGTACTGAGTGACAAACCTAATGAGAGTTCCAAAGTGAATCCCACTGCTAGGCTAATATAAAATGTCACACTGTAACAATAAGGTTGACTTGAAATAGTAACACCGCAGACCTATGGTACTAGGTACTATAATGGCTACTATAGGCTAATGTTTAGTGTTTCCTATAAAAATGCTGTATAATGCTATTGACATTGATGCACACACAAAGTATATCATGATGTTAGACTTAGACCATTTGATGTATGTTATTTTAAATTGCCTCAGTGAAAATTTGTACTGTGTAAATACATGGATGCAGCATTAATTTTTTTATAGTTTTGGATTTGGCTATCATCAGTTTATACTTGCATGAAAGATGAAGAAAGTACTGGAAGCTCTGAAAACTCAAGTTAAAACTATACTTCAAATTTCAAGGTTAACCTGGCATCAGTCTGATGTTAGTTTAGAGGTAAGAATTTTTCAGTAGTTTTAATCGTTTTATACTAGTACTAGCTGCCATTGTCCCCGGTTTCATCCAGGAATAAAACCTGTGGTCTGTGCTCCATTGAGTTACAAGTGGAACTTCTACGAATCAGATTTATAAGATGTTTCAATTTTCATCAGCTCTAACCAAAGTGAGAATGTCCTTAGTAATAAAATTGGTTTGGAACTTTGACTCGTCTTTGGAGCCCTATGGGAATTTTTTTTAAATATTTCTTTAGTGATTAGTTACTTTATAGAAAGAGTATGACCCAGGGGTGCAGAATATATGTCCGATCCGGCGAGCCAGGCTAGTGGGAAATTTTGGCTGCTGGGGGAAATTTTGGGCCAACAAACAAAATAAATTTAAGTTGCAAATTAATTTCCCAGAAAATTAAAACATCTTAATTAGACAACATAACAAGAACGGCATTGCATAAGTGATTTACAATAAAGTACGAGTATAATTATAGCCGTGTTTGTTTGTTTACCTCAGGAGTAGGTCCTCAAAGTAAGTCCCCAAAGAGTGATCCTATATTTTTGTCTCAATGGCTGGTTTATTGTTTGGCATCCGGTCGCGGGTCTCAGTAATTTATTTAAGAGAAAAGAATTTTTTCCTACCATAAAACCAAATGCTGAAACCTGAACTGTCGTACAAAGACAAATGATGGCTAATTTTTATCGTCTAACTATCACAAATTCAATACAATGTCAATCAAAGTTGTATGACATTCCGTTTAAGAGATATGGATAATACAATCACTGTTTATCAGTTTATAAATTTTCCTAACTATTCAAAATTTTCAATGTTGATTTCCTCCTTTCCCAAAATTGTATTAATTTTATGTTTGTGTGATAATTGTAATTACATTCCTCCATTCCTGAAGAAATTGTATGGAAAATAAACATGCAATTCAACATAGATTTTTTAAAATTATTTATTTTTGTAAGTTTAGTTTACTAAATTTTATTAGTAACATTATTTTATTTTTATTTTTGTTAGAGGTAATGTGATAATAAGCGGCAAAATGTTTTTATGGAATTCAAACTTAATAAATTAAAGTAAAAACATTTATTTCAACTTTGATTTTTATTGTTTTTTTTTGTGGGTAGGCTAAGTTTATTTTCTTAGTAGGCCCTAACATAATTTTATCACAATGTAATATAAGTGACAAAATTTGTTTGTGGAATTTAACCTTAATAAATTAAAGTAAAAACATTTACTTGATTATTACTGATTAGCCTATTGAAAAGCTCATATATATTTATGTAAAGATTTGTGTCGCAAATTTTGGGGGAAATTTTTGGTTCGTAATAGTAGGATTGGAGAAATTTTAGGGGTCTAAACATTTTCTGCACCCCTGGTATGACCAAAATTTTGTGGTTGTAGAATGACAGGCGATATGTGCAAAAAAGAGCAAAATTCAGTACAATAAATTAATTAGACTTACTTTTAAATCCTTATTAACATAATCTGTAAAAGAAAATGCTGTTAATAATTGATTATTAAAGTAACCCATGACGAGACCTTGGTGTTTCCCAAGTCTAACCACCTTTGAACTTGGAGGAAAACTCAAAGTAAAGGTTGACGAGGCATGCTTCTAACGTCGGTGGTAGTTTTGCCAGGTCAAAGTTAGAACTTAATTTACTAGAGCCACAAATCTATAAAATTGGGATATACCCATACAAATACAGGACGAATTCTGCTCATTGCTCAGTGTTAGCGCTCGTTTTAAAGGTGTTTTGTCACGTTCTACATTTGGACATCCTGCATCACACATTGTCATCACAGGAACCCTCTCTCTACCAACATTATTGTTCTGTTTTAGGCTTAACCCTTTGAGTGCCACGCAACGATATATCGTTGTGCACGGAACATCCGAAAAATACTTAACAACGATATATCGTCGTCGGTGGTCTTACCGAAAAATACATTGCAACGATATATCGTTGTTATGGAAAATTTTTCTTACGTCATTACTTTTTACTTTCTCCCCCTATACATAGTATATGGAGAAAGTATTGTTTTCGTAAAAATTTTCGAATTTGAGTTGTTAGTGGAAATATTCGTTTTGGTGCTCCCTGAACCCAAAAAAGTGGTTTTTACGTGATGTCTGTGTGTGTGTGTGTGTGTGTGTGTGTGTGTGTGTGTGTCCGTGTGTGTGTGTGTGTGTGTGTGTGTGTGTGTGTGTCTGTGTGTGTGTGTCTGTGTGGATGTTTACAGAGCTAGAGCCCTAACCTATGGGCCGATTTTTATGAAATTTGGTATGTAGGTACTAATCCACGATATCTCCAGGCGATTTTTTCATTTTTTTGGATTTTTGATTTTTAAGGGTAATTATCCCCCAAAAACCGCCAAAAAACATGAAAAATCCAAATTTCTCAAAAACGGCTCTAACGATTTTGATTTAACTTTCGTGGTTTGTAGAACTTTAGGTTTGCAACAAAATGACACCACCCGCATTTCTTGAAAAATTCGGGTTCAGAAATTACAGGACTTAAAACATCCAAAATTCAATTTTTTGGATTTTTTATAAAAAATCATAAATGTTAAAAAAGATTACTATTCACCATTAAAAAGAGCTCAAAAAACTAAATAAATTAGTATTTTAAATTACTATTCTACGATTGCTAGTTACGGAGAAAATTGAAATTTTCATTTAGCGGTAAACACAGTACGTTGTCCAATGTTATTCTTATGGGGAATACAAATATAACTATTTCTCTCTTATTTACTGATCAATTTCATTAAAATTTGATATGCAGGTCAACAGATGATGTTCGAAATGTGTTGCTATTTAACCCTGGGGGGGCAAGGGGGCATTTCCCCTCTCAAAACCACTGTGTGTAGCAACGGACTCTATAGTGCCTCCCAAAAAGGGATTTGGGTGGATATTTCTGAAAACAACTATTTAAGACAATTTTCTGTACATTTATGTATACTTCATATTCTATATTTAGTAAATAACAAATATTTTTGTCATTAAAGTTTGGCTAAAAGGGAGAAAGTATGTGTCAGTTTCCTGATACCGTTTATTATTATTTCTTACAGGTGATTTCCAAGATAGTTTCTAGCTCTATAAATCTAGTAGTTATTTGGTGAAAATCTTATATTTGAACAATGTTTATTTATCTGAAAAAATATATAAAAAATTTCCCGCATGTATAATATGTACCTATTCAAATTTTTTATTTTGTATTTTTTAGATATTATATATGTGCATAATATTATAGCCAGGGATTCAGCTGAGATAAAAATTCTTTGAGCAAAAATGCTACAAGCTCTTAGAGACTTATAGCAAAAATATTTTCCTTTTCGCATATTTATCGCGTGTCATTATACTATTTTTTGGTCTTAAGTTGTTTTTTGCTTGTATTTGTTTTTAAAGTTTAACATTTTAATAATATATAATTCAGCAGAGTCTACTTTTCTTGGAAACTTATCTTATCCATTTTAACCATTAAAGTCGGTAATGGAAATATACTAAACATTCTAATAGAATAGGCCTAATATGGCACCAGAACAACTAAAACTCACACACCCCGAACATTACCTGAAACATAACCTCAAAGCATGTCGCGATCGCATTTGCGCATCAGCGATTTTGAGTTGTCTGTTTTCGCTAAGGTACCTCAACACTTTGGCCCGATCATTGCGATTTCGAGCGACTCGTGCTCGTGTAACCGTCCACATTCTGCAGCGAGTCGAGACCGCGAGCGGCACTAAGTATGGAGGACCTGCCGCTCGTCTCCTTTGACTCGGTCACAAAAACCGACAAGAATCGGTGTGATTGCGAGGCGAGCGCAATCATCCCTTCGGTGGCGAACTAGCCCTCGACATTCTCGCATTCGCCGATTCGCTCGGCTAGACTCGGCTACTACAGAGTGCGCGCCAAACTTGAGTCACAGCGCATGACGTCTACTAGGGGGTTAGCTACTGTCACTACAACTATCAGTAACTCGCCCGTTCTGTTTACAAGGTACGCAGTTGAAATCGACAGACATTGTTTACGTAATGTAGGCTCGTCTCCTCTACCACTCGCTCAGAGGCGATCGGTAAAGTGACTTAGTGCAACCAACGCAACGTTAAGCCTCTACAACATCCCAACTACTCTTCTAATCTTTTTGGTTGTGGATCGTGATCATGGACTTTTAATGCAATTTGTATTGTTAAAACCAGATTTTCTGCAATAAAATTTAAAACAATTTCTTATACTTTTCTTTGTAGCAAAAAAGCGACAGCCTGCCCAAATATTGTCGCATTTTCGTGGTGCATGTCGCATTTTGCGACAAATGCGACCGCAGCTTAAACCCTGATTATAGCTAAACTTTAAACTGACAAAACAAAAAAAGTTTCATAATAATATCTAACCAAATAAAAAAGTTATTGATTTTATGTACAAAACCCTTGCAAAATGTTTATTTTGTGAATCGTTGTTATAGAAAATTTTTCTTACGTCATTACTTTTTATTATTTCTTCCAGGACATTTCCAGGATATGTTCAGGTAAACATATACTCCATAAATATACGAGGCCTAGTTAGTCTGCTTTATGAAATAAAATTGTAATAAAACTTAAACCCTTGAATAAAGTTAGGCTACTGTCTTGTGTACTAATTTGCCGTTTTTATATTTTTTTACATTTATGGAAATAACTTGTCCGCCTAAAGCCCAAATTTGATGAAACTTTCAGGAAATATTTTGGGAACATGTCCTCTATAAATCTAGTAGTTATTTGGTGAAAATCTTATATTTGAACAATGTTTATTTACCTGAAACAAATAAAAAAAATTAAAAGAAATTTCCCACATACATATATGTATACAAATTTTTTATTTTTTATTTTTTAAATATTATATATGTGCATAATATTATAGCTAAACTTTAAACTTACAAAACAAAAAAAGTTTCATAATAATATCTTACCAAATAAAAAAGTTATTAATTTTTTTGCAAACCCTTGCAAAATGTTGATTTTGTGCCTGGCACTTTTTGGATATACTGTGTTAAAAACTCTGGCACTCTAGGGATATGACGACCGAAAAACTCTGGCACTCAAAGGGTTAAACCAAACTAATAAAACTTATTTAAGTTATGGTATATCGGATTTGATCTAATCCAATTATAGATTTTAATTATTAGAATTAATTTGTTTGAAAAATTGTAAGTACATTTGCAGATATGCTTAACCAAAATTATTTTTTAGAATGACATTGAAGATTTTAAAGAAATAATACGGTTAATCGAAAATAAAACAATTATATTTCAATCAAATGATGGATGCAATGACAAGACAGCCAGATGCCAACTCACAACTTGTGGTAAGTAAATTATCATGTAATTCACAACTGTATAACTGATATTTTGTGAAGTAGTAAGCTGTGCCACTCAGGTTGAATATAGGAGTTTTCTTCGCATGATGACACATTGGGGGTAGAATCACATGTGCGTTCAAACTAGGGTTTGACTCGGTGTCTAATAATAACTATTGATTTAAGTAACTTAGACTTAACAAATATTTCTACACACTCCTTAGTTACTAAATATTTAAATACCGGTTACTCAATTGATTTTCATCACAAGAATTTGTACAATGGCTGATATTCAACGGTAATTTTAAAATAACTTTTCTATTTATTTTTAGCGAATTTCCCCTATAGGGAAGAAGCTATTACTTTATTTTTTGATTTATTTGGACTTTATTTAAAGTCCAAATAAATCAAAAAATAAATTCAAATCCATCGCTATTATGAGTTTCAAAAATAAAGCTATTACTGTAGGTGGCATGGTAAGACTTAAGCCCGAGACCATGATAACTTTTTGATTTGAGGTCCCCAGATGCCAAAAACACTATTCGTTCAAATTTATATATATATGTGTCCGTTCCCACGATCAACTTTTGAAAGAAACGCCTGATTTTGATGAAATTTGGCACAAATGTTTAAAGTAACATTTATGACTTTACCACAAAATCATAAAACTTTTGCTTTTGGTTTTGAAGTTCGAAAACCAGATCGTTCAGACTATGGGAAGGGGGTTTTATAGGGGTTTTAAATTTTCCAAAAATCTTTTTTTTTTAATTTTCCCCCCTAAATTTTTGGATTTTCCTCAGTTCTAAAAACTTCACATTTTGTTTTATCAATCAGTTTTAGCTCTACAAAACAATCATTTTGGTGTTTTAATTGGTCTTTTACGTCCAACTGTTGCAGAGATATTCGAAGTGCTAAACACAGTACGCTGTCCAATGTCATCCTTATGGAGGATAAATAAAATTTGAAATCTTGATTATTTATGAATGTATATTGATGAAACTTGGTATGTGGCTTCAACTAGTTGTGGTATATTGACATTTGCACAAAAAAGGTTTTTTGTTGATTTTCCCTGTAGCAGCAAACCTGCATACTCGGCCCCCATGTTATTCATATGGAGAATAAGTAAATTTGTACATCTCCCTTAGTTATGAACCTAAATTAATAAAACTTGATACCGTATATAGCTTCACCTGGTTGAGTTATAATAATTGAAAAAATATTCATTTTTTCTCTTCCTCGTTGCAGCAAACCTGCGTACTCATCCCGAATGTTATTCTGATGGAGAATAAATAAAATGCTATATATCACTTATTTATGAATTTTTTTGTGAAACTTGGTAAGTGGCTCTATGTAGTAGTGAGACACATATGCATGCATTGCTGAGTACGCAGGTTTGCTGCAACGGGGGTTAAGTTAATCATATTCAAGTTTGAATTCTCTAACCGAACATGTACAAGTTTGTCGGCTATCAAATTCCATTATTTGTTATCAAAAATTCCCAATCCTTGAGAAAGCCTAAAAGAAAGAAGCAAATTTTACAATAACATAAATCAGATTTTGCTGAAGCTTGTTTTTTCTGAATAAGAGGTAAGTTATAGTATACCTAATGCTACTGAATCGCATGCAGAGCCATGATTCCTGCGAAGCAACGCATCGCAAGTTGGGTTGAACCTATACCTCATTATAATTACACACCATCATCTCTCATCTCACTTGACTTTAGGGTGTGCGAGTACTCAAAACTTTTGAGTTTTCGACCGAGTATTTTAATACTCAAACTCGACTTAAAGTTTTAAAAAATACTCGAAAGTTCGAGCGAGTATTTCCCGTCGATTTCCGGATGATCGCTAACGATTGTGACCATCCAAAACGCATAGTAACAGCCGCACAAGGCAATCGCATCACGTAAAATTGGCCGAAAATTACGATCGCTAACGATTGCGATCATCTAAAACACCTAGTAACGGCCGCACAAGGCGATCGCATCACGTAAAATCGGGTGAAAATTACCATCGGACCACGTAATTTTGGCCGTAAATGACGCCGGAATACATAATATCGGCAAAAGTGGCGACCGGGCCTCTTAATATCGGCCGTAACTAACGATTTCGTCACCTAATATTCATTATAAGCGATGTCTGGACCAAGTGATATTTGCCAAATGACAACCGGACCGTGTTTTATCAGCCGGAAACGAATGTCAAACCGTGTTTTGTTTGTCAATACGTAATCCAGTTTGATTGTACTGGCCAAAACTTTGTATTGCTACTCGTGTATTAGTTGGAAACTATGTTTAGAATATCAAATTTAGGGTGGTATTCAAATCCCATTACACTGTTTTAAACTCCTAACTGATGGAAAATACTCGCTCGAAAATACTCGAAACTCGAAAATAATTGGCACTACTCGACTTGAATAAAAAAATCCCTACTTTTACACTTCACATATAACTTTGTTTTTTGTTTTTTTTTAAATAGCTTAGTATTGTTACAAGAAAATGCTGCAATATTTGGAACATTTTTGCTCTTTGTGAAATCAACCTTTTGAATCATTTCACAATCAGGTTTCTTTGTACAACTAAATGTAGTTTTCTGTATAATATATTTTATAGGCTAATTTACTAAGGAGAAACTTTAAATATTAAATTATAAGCAGTATTGTTATTATAGAATATGATACAAAAAATTGTTTCTAGATACTGATTTATTTTTGGTTACATTGGGCTTTGACAAATTAAATTCTGAAATTTAAAGAAGTTAGGGAGAAAAAACGTATGGTACTTTTATTCAATTCAATTCAACTCAATTCAAAATTCTTTATTCATAGGCAGTACACAGAGTATACATTGAATAGTGTCAAGTGTATTTTCTTACATCTAATACATATTTGCAACAAATTAAATCAAACCTACATTTTTTAAGTAAAGCAAAGTAAATAATTGTTATTTAATCACATTTTTAAACTATAACGTTATTACATTTTCCCAGATGCTCAGGGAAACTTGCTCGTGTTTATTGTTTATTAAAAGTGCCACCACTTTTTCAGCCAATGTTAAAGATTTATAAGTCTGGGGCTTAGTTAATGACATTGTTGTTCCATCCACACACACAACAAAAACCAAAAGTGAAATTTTATTTGTACCCAATGAATCCAAAATTTACACTATTGGACTTATAAACCTCACAAATTTCAAAACAGTAGTGATGGACTGGAAATATAGGAGAGGGGTGAGTAGGTATTGTAGCAAAGTAAATATATGGGACTTCAGCCACATGCCAGCTGTGCTACACCTGTTTTCAGGCATTCAAGTTTTGATAATTGCATTATGGCTGTTTTTTATCCACCCTAAAGAAAAATTATAATTCAAAATAACCATTATTTATCCTATACTCTTATTCCTATACTCTTATATGAGCAATTTTTGCTTGATTGGTTGGTTGCACAATTATCTCGAAAACGGCTCCAAGGATTTCCTTAACCCTAGCCTTGGCCAATGGTCGCCCGCCGACCATTTCAATGCTTACCCTTAAAATGGCCATGGTCGCCGGGCGACCATAAATGTCCAAAACTTTTCCAATGCTAAAAAGTAGTTAATAATTAACTCGAAAGTGGACAAGTTATATACCATTTGAAAGATGACATTCTGAACTTTCACTTTATTATATAAATGAACCGTGTAGCATTTGTAAAAGAACGTAACCACTATTTGGAGTGAATAGTTTTTTAGTGCAAATCAATACCTGCAACTGACTTGTAGAAACTCGTCAAACACGGCCTGGGACAAAATACCAGAACTGGGGTAAATGTCGTCTTATGGAGTTGCGGTTGGTACCACTGGACAGCAGAAGAGTGGCTGTGTATTGATTATTTGAACGATACTTTGATAACAAAAAGCATATGATTTTTATAAACCAGCTGTTTTTGCCAAAACTGACAAATGGCCAATGGTCCCCAGTGACCATTATGAAACACTGTAAATATATATATAGGAAGTTTTATAACTAGTCAATAGTTGTGTGAAATTGTAGCAGAAGAAACGTAGAATAATTTTGTTTTGACAAATGGCAGCACTCTCACTACCTTCAGCAACACAAGTGAATATCAGTTAGGCAGGTTTTTGGCCGAGTTTTGTTGTTGTAAGATGAACCTCAAGTAACCTACATCTTTGTAAGTGAATTTTTATCCGCGATTATTTCGGAAATTGTTCTAAATTCAGAGTTTATAATGACAGTGTAGTGGTTGTGTGTTTATAACAGTAATCTTTACGCATAAATATTACTGGAAAGGGATAAATTAGTCAATTGGTGAAGTGAAAGTGAGTCTAATGTTTTTGTGTGTTTAAGCATAATGTTAGACGATTGTTAGGCCTATCATTCATAGTATCACGTGTATATTTGTTTACATTATTATATAAGACATGTAAATAAAAATGTTTTTCCCATGTGTTATACATTACTGTGTAGGGAATTGAATTTACTACAACATGTTTATAATATTTTTGGCCTAAGAAAATCTGTACAAGATTTTTGTACTTCAATGTATCGGAAATGTTTTTTACGTAAATGCTAATTTTCTAGTTATTTGTATAGTCAACGGGTAATAATAATTTTTTTACTTCCCACAATATTACATATTTGTTTTCCTTAGTTCATAACCTACAAAAATATATGTACAATATTATTATAAATAATTACCTTACATGAGTTATCTCCAATTCACTAATTATTCGCCTTACTCGACAAAAGTTGTGATTTTTCATATTTTATTGCTTAACACATGTGAAAAAAAATATTTTCCCTATGTGTTATACATTTCTATGTAGGGAATTGAATTTACTACAACATGTTTATAATATATTTGGCCTAAAAAAATCTGTATAATATTTTTGTACTTCAATGTGTCGGAAATTGTTGTTACGTAAATGCTAATTTTCTAGTTATTCGTATAATAAACGGGTAATAATAATTTTTGTACTCCCTACAATATAGCATATATTTTTAGCGAATTTCCCCTATAGGGAAGAAGCTATTACCGTAGTCGGCATGGTAAGACCTAGGCCCGGGACCATGATAACTTTTCGTTTTGAGGTCCCCAGACCCCAAAAACACCATTCGTTCGAAACTGTATATATATATATATATCTATATATATATATATATATGTGTCCGTGAGCACGATAACTCTCGTAAAAATTATCCGATTTTGATGAAATTTGGTATAAACGTGTAAAGCAACATTTATGACTTTAAGTTCGAAAACCAGCCAGATCGCTCTACCCGAAGGGGTATTTTGGGGGGGTTTTGTACCCCAAAAATGGGTTTTTTGAATTTTTCACATATAATTTTTGAGATATTCAAACTTTGGTTTTGACCATTGGTTTCAGCTTAAAAAAACACACAATTTGGTATTTTGATCATTTCTCTACGTCAATTGGTTACCGAGATATTGAAAGTGCTAAACACAGTACGTTGTCTAATGTTATTCTTATGGAGGAAAAGAAAAATTTTATATCTCGCTTATTTATGAACGTATAATGACGAAACTTGGTATACGGCTTCATCTGGTTGTGGTCTATTGATATTTGCTCAAAAAAACTATTTTTAACCAAAGGCTCCCGTAGCAGCAAACTTGCGTACTCAGCCCCATGTTATTCTTAAGGAGAATAAGTAACGTGTTATCTCGCTTCATTATGAAAATAAATAAATGATATTTGGTATGTGGCTTTACCTACATGAGTTATATTGATATTTGTATAAAACCCCATTTTTTGTGTTCCTTGCTTCAGCAAACCTGCATACTCAGCCGCCATGTTATTCTTATGGAGAATAATTAAAATGTCATAAATTGTTTATTTATGAATGTATATTGATGAAACTTGATATGTGGCTTTATGTGGTATTAAGATACATATATATGCATTGGAAATTCGCTGAGTACGCAGGTTTGCTGCTACGGGGGTATTTCCTTAGTTCAAAACCTACAAAAATATATGTACAATATTATTATAAATAATTACCTTACATGAGTTATCTCCGATTCACTAATTATTCGTCTTACTCGACAAAAGTTGTAATTTTTCGTATTTTATTACATAACATGTACAAAAAAATATTTTCCCCATGTGTTATACATTTATATGTAGGGAATTGAATTTACTACAACATGTTTATAATATATTTGGCCTAAAAAAATCTGTACAAGATTTTTGTACTTCAATGTGTCGGAAATGTTTTTTACGTAAATGCTAATTTTCTAGTTATTTGTATAATAAACGGGTAATAATAATTATTTTACTCCATAAATATGACATCTTTTTCCCTTAGTTCATAACCTACAAAAATATATGTACAATATTATTATAAAAAATTACCTTACATGAGTTATCTCCGATTCACTAATTATTAGTCTTACTCGACAAAAGTTGTCATTTTTCGTATTTTATTATATAACACATGTACAAAAAAATTTTCCCCATGTGTTATATATTTCTATGTAGGGAATCAAATTTACTACAAAATGTATATAATGGTTTTTGCCTAAAAAATCTAATGTACAAATTACAAAACTTTACTTTTGAAATTTTAATCGGAAATTTTAGAATTTTTATTTTTTTTATTAAAAAAAATTATCTTTCCAGATTCATGTATTTCATATATATATTCAGATTCCCCTGGTCATTCTGAATAAAATGTGTACCTATACATATTGATAGGTTTACCCCAAAATTGTAATTTATACATATTTTAAAAAAATGGTCTGCAAAATCGCCAAAATTGGTTGGCCATTCCCCACTTCTAACATTGGCCACTGCTAGAGTTAAAATTTTGGAAATAACTAAGTTCTGGTATAAAAATATGTTCTAGACAGGTCTCATCCCCAGTAAAAATCAAATAATGTTAAAAAACAAAATTGAAAAGTTAAAAAAATGAACATTGGGCTTATGGAGTTTCAAATCAAAATAAAAGAATTGTAACAGCTATTCATAATCAACCAGGGAACTGTCAAAGTAATTGTTTATGATTATTAACATGTGGTTTCCTGAGTGCAGAGATTATAAGATTTGAGTTAAGATTACATGTATAGAGTAGTAAAATAAATCAAAGGGACATTGAGCTATAAATAATAACTGGAGTGACCTTAAAAATGCAGAAAAGAGGCAAATGAGTTATACAAATATGATTATCAGTAGGGGGAAGTGGTAAAATATTACTCCAAGTCATTTAAACAAATTGACTGGCCTTTCCCCGAGTAAAGGTCGGCCCCCCAGGTACTTTAACATTATTTGTATAGAAAATTTTAGGGATCAAGAGACAAATTTGAATTAAAGAATATTTTTAATTGGCCTATAGAAGTTCAAATTCTTGCTACGTTCCATTGTGGCATGAACCAAAATTATGAAGTAAAGCAAATGTTACAAATAAAATAATAATTAAAATATGCAATATGCAATGTGCAATATGTAAAATGTGAAGAGGATCTTTGTTTACGTTTATATCATTGGTAAGTTTTCATGATTATCACATACAGTAATCATATATGAGCTAAGAGATTTATAACTGTGGCAATGTTTATTTTAGAAGATACACAGAAAGATGTGCCAAAAAAGAGGGGACGAAAACCTAAAACCTCTAGTATACCTTCTGAGTCCAAAGGCAGATCTGACTATTTAGATTGTAAATCTCTCAACGATTCAACAACATCAACATCATCCACTAGGAGTCGAAGAGCTGCTGCCCAGGTACCTTGTAATATGATTAGTTAACATAAAATGAACAAATTATAGTTATCTGAATAAGAGAGGATTTATAGCAGTTTTCTTGGATACTTCACGTAATACTGCTCATTGTTTACATTATGTTTAGTATTAATTACATTGTAGATATTCAATTTGTTCTTAAACATTTTTCAATGATTGTGAAGGGTGACAACCTGCTGTAAAAAAACCTTGAAACTGTGAATAACCGTTGGACTTCATTTACCATGGGAAAAACTGGGATGATCTGTGAATTTCTTCATCAAACCTTGAAAATCTATATAACTTACAACTCTATAAATAAACCTAATACCTTAATACCCAACAATGATTTGCAGGGATCTGGGATTGAGCTTTTAACAAATTTAGAAAAAAGTTTGGGGGACATTTTAATACTCTCCGTGTATATTGAATTTAAAAGACCAATTACTTATTATTTTGTAATATTTCAGCTTTTGCCATCTTCAGACGATTCTACACAAAATTTAAATTTAATTTAATTTTAATTTAAACAAAAACAAGTGATATATATATATATATAATTTACTAATTATATAGTTTTACTAAATTATATAGTTTTGAGCGAATGGTGTTTTTGGCATCTAGGGATCTCAAAACAAAAAGTTACCATGCCAGTTATGGTAATAACTTCTTCCCTTCAGGTGAACTTTTGCTAATCAGTCCAATATTTAATACCTAATTTAAAATTTTGATATTTGCTGCTAGAAAACTACTGAAATGAACAAGTTTGTAGTACACATAAAAGAGATAAAATCCCTCATTCTTAAATATTGCTTTCGGTCAAAACGAAGGTCAGAAACACATTAACTACAGACTACAGGCCGTCAGGGCTCATCTCAGCTGTGAGATGCATGAGAGGGGAGGGGACAGCATTGATTGTATACACTGAGGCAGCTGCCTCCCCACCATTCCACTGCTGTTGCAGACCACAGCATACATGAAACCTGTTGTCGTATCATATTTGTAAAAACTAGATTAATAATTGCACTTACTGTAATTTGTCATTAGTATACTCAAAACATGGTTTGCATATTGACTCTAAATTATTGTACATGTACACTTTTGGGAATAAAGAAATTAGTATTTAATTCAAGTGTTAGCTTGTTATGGGCCCATACACAAATTATGTAACACACTTAAGGGGGGGAGGGGGTATGGCGTAGCATTATGCCCCGTTATGTTGGGGGGGGGGTTTGGATCAATGTTACGGAACTCACACATTTTGACCCTAAGATCTGGCACACTTCCGTACCTACTGATAATGTTATAAATCTTTTAAAACTAAAAAAATTCAAATTTATATCTTAATCTAGGATGCAGTTAGTTGTAATCTCAAAAATATTTCTGTAATATTATTTTAATAACAGTAAAACTAAAAATAATTACAAAACGTGTTTTTGAGAAGTTTTGTATTGCTTTACAGCTATGTTTTACACTGTAAAATCATCACATGGTACAGTATTGCGCAGTGCCACCCAAACCTTTAGTTTTTACTGTTTAATTCTTTTAACTATAACTTTTTATATTTGTTTTATAATCTCTCAAAATAGTTCAAATATTAACTATACATTTATTTTGCTTTTACTCTTCAACTGTTACCATAAAGTTGTTTTGTATTTGTATTAGTTATAAATTAAATTTATTATGTTTTAGCTGAGATTAAAATCTTTTAGAAAGGTTTAAAAGAAAGTCATTAAAATTTTAATGATTTATTTAAATCTATATTCCAATTTGCTAATAAAACAATGTTTAAAGGGTTTAAGTTATTTAAAAGTCAATTATTTACGACTGAGTTACGAAACACATTTAGGGTGGGAGGGTGGGGGGCTGCTCAAGCGTTACGGTGTGTTACATAAGGGATGGGTTTGAAAAGACGAAAATATGTGTTACATATTATGTGTATAGCCCCTTACCACTTTAATGCTCAACATAAAATATTACTTTTCTTAGGTTGCCGAACACAAGATGGCCCACGTTCAAAGCTTGGTTCAGCTGAATACCAAATTGAGAAGACCAACAAATTTTGATGAAAAGCTTGTTAAGGCTGTTTCCTCGCCTCCATCAAAGTGCCGTAGAACACACAGAAATCAGTCTGCTGGTAGGCCTACCATGGTTGATAAGTAACTCATTTTTTAAAAGTGTTTTTTACTTGAAGTTGTTACCTAATTTTGCCTCTACAAAATACAATAATAATGATAAATATTGAAAAATTATGGAAAGAGTTTCCTAATGAAATAGCTAGTTGTTATTTACTTACGTCGTCAATCCAATTTTGTTTGTGATGAACTCGTTTGCCGTTAGGCCATCATCAGCATCCATACACTGTACACTAGATTAATCATCGATCTGCGTTGCGTAGGTCTAGTAGCAAACTGTGTCATGTTAAAAAAAACAAATATTTACACACAATACTAACACGATTAAACAAAAACACTATTATAATCCTCGTTCACACGGGTAAGGGAGCCGGCCCGGAACTTACTTTATACTTGGTTTACCAAGTTCTTTTAAAAGTAAACAGGACTCCCAATGTTTAGTTGTAGATTTTAGATTTCTGGTGGTTGTATGAGTACGTAATTGACTGGCGTGGCACGGTACAGTCAATGCAATGCCGCTCTGCGCCGCCTTATAACACTATTTGATGACACTGCCCTTTGTTATGTGGGCAACAACTTGGAGGCAACTAGAAGTGACATAAATACAGATTTGCTGAGACTCAAATTCTGGTTTGTCAAGAATCACATGCTTTTAAGTACTGAGAAAACCAAATTTATTAATTTCAATTTAAGAAAAGATGTCAAATTTTCAGGTCCCATAAACTATAGATGTGTAAATTGTCTCAGAAAACATGCTCCTTGTACAATAAATTGTGAAAACATTCAGAAAGTGGATTCTATTAAGTATTTGGGAATTTTTCTTGATAGGGAAGTAAATTGGAAAATTCACATGTCAAAATTGAAATCAACTTTAAATGGTGTTTTGAGGTATTTTTATTTTTTAAAAGATATGTGTCCAGAAAATGTATTACGTTCCCTGTATTTTTCCTTAGTTGAAAGTAGACTGGAATATGGGCTTATTTGTTACGGTGGGAATTATCTTTCAAATTTAGAAGCAATTTATGTACAGCAAAAACATTTTGTTAGATTAATAGCTAGGAGAAGCCAAAGAGACAGTTCAAGACCTTTGTTTTTATCATTGAAAATTCTGCCCTTAAGGTATCTGTTTGTATATAAGGTCTTAAAAAGTTTTTATGATAAAAGTGGAAATCTCCCCCAAAATACTGACTCTTATCGAAGCAAATTAAGAACTCACCATCACAGCCTTGTTCCAAAACCAAATTATACCTTTTTTACTAAAACATTTTCTTTTGTTGGTCCGAGAGTATTCAATTTGATTCCTGATTATATAAAAGAAGCTAAAAACAAAAAGATTTTTATGGTAAAATTAAAAAATTGGCTATTGGAATTAGAAAATATAGACGTGTTAATGAAAATATTGAACTAAAAATTAAATATTTTTACTGATAAAATTACCTCATTTACATTTTGTGGGAGATTTATCATAGAATCATAGTGTAAAAACCTTTTTTCAGTCATTGTTTGTTTTTTCCACAAGACAGTATATTTTAGTCATAGTTCAAATTTTGTTTTTGACATGTTTCTAATGAAATTTAGAGATTGATTTTAAGATATTTTTGTTAAGTATTTAGATGTAAGACATTTCATAGCGTACTCAGTTAATTTTTCTTTGAGCGTATTTTATTTTATTATACCTTTTTGTTGGAACCTCTAAAACAGGCTTAGCCTTTAGAGGCCCTATTTTTTCTCAGAATGTACGTGATATTGTTTTTTTCATTGTTTGTTAATATATCTTTAGTTTTACTATATTATTTCAGGAACAAAGATGGTCAGTTCTGGCAGGATTTTTATTTATTTATTTTTGTTTTCTGTGAAATTGTAATTTGAAATGTTTTATTTCTGAGAAAATAAATCTATTCTATTCTATTCTATTCTATTTCGCCAAAATGCACTCACACAAGATATCTATCCATTTGCTTTGCTCTCCTTTCCCATGGTAATATTACAGGCAAGAAATCTTAATTTTGACTTATCCCAAAGAGTGTTATTGTTTATTTTCAAATACTTTGCTTTGACATTCTCAGTTGTCACTACGTATTTGTAGTTATTTTCCACTGCTCATTAACTGAACAGCTGTATAGTTTGATTCAGTACAGTGTTGTCTTTATATTTTTTAAACTTTATTTAGTAATTTGAATTATGTTTCGTAGTTTTGTGTAGGCTACACACAAAAAATACTCTGATTTCCACAGTTCACCAACAATCAGTTTGGCACAACTTTTTTCAAACTTGTATGCAAAAGTGCATAGTGTAAAGTTTTTAAAGCAGTGCATATAGTGTACTAATTGCCATCGTTCCCTGTTTCACCCGGGAATATGACAGTTGTGTGTGCTGCATTCTGTGGTTGACCCGTGCAACTACTACGAATCATAATCAGCTGATAGAATTTTGATCAGGTCAAACCAAAGTGAATGGCCATAAGAATAACACAGGGTTGGAACTTTGAAGCCCCGTGGGGCATAGCTTTATGGTAATTTCTTAAAATCCCTTCTTAGTGGGTGCCTATGCTATAAGAGGAGTCTACATGCAACATTTTGTGCTTCTAGGTGCAATGATTTGGCCTGGGCGTTCTTATTTATAGATATAGAGTTAAAAAACATGTTGTGAGTGATCATAAATGTTTACATAAAACTGAATTTCTGTAATCCCGGGATTATCCTAAAGCAATCCCGGAATCTCGGGATTGTAAATCAGGTACAGGATTGAAATCTCTATCAACTAATCACAAGAAGAGGAGAAAAAATAATCGTTTCATAAGTTAGATCAAAATTGGGAGGTATTATAGTTCTAAAATTCTGAGGAAAGAAAATCAGTGTGAAAGTATGAACACGTTGTATATTTTGAGGTCTATGTAAACAAATCAGACGCTTAAACCACATTAGGAAATTTAATCAAAGTAGATGTTTAACAGTCCTAATGCTTTTATTATCAGGGTAAATTTGGCCTTATTTCTGGCAAAAATGCAATTTTTTAAAAGAACACTACTATTTTTCCCGTTTGTCTTTGGACGGTTAATTTGAGCCCATTAATTATAATCTTATTTACCTACAAAACTGCCATAATTTGTCTTACAGAACTAAATATAAATGTTGAGTTAAACACCTGTCCAGCACGTATAACAGGAGAACAATTAAGTCTTAAGTCATAAATCAGTTAAAAATATTTTTTTCAAAATCTATATACAAGGTGTTCCAATCTCAAAATTTCCTTATATAAACTTAAGGCAGACCATACATAACAACTAACAAAACAATTTACACGATTTTAAGAACATTTGAATGTGGTCACATTTCTTAACTATGTACAGACACCTGGACACCTGGACTAATGATAAATGGTGAAGTAGTCAAGGAAAAATTTCCATCAAAAAACCTCGGCTCAAGAAAGCTTGAAGCTTGAGAACTTAGAAAAAAGCTCGGCTCGGCTCGAGTCAGAAATGACTATTCACACAACACACCCCTAGTACTTACAATACTTACAATCTTCGAAATAAACTATCCCTAGTCATTCCACAGCATAAAACTTTTTCAAACATCAGACATACTACTCTTCAATAGTCCTGTTTGACGCTCTTCCTCCCTTCCTTCAAACAATAGTCAGATGTAGGGGTATTTTTAGGAAAAAATAAAATCGTTTTTGAAAGAATATGAGTTTTACATATAGTCAAAGATATTTTTCGTTTTGGAAAATTAATTATTATTTTCAATTTAGCATTACTTTTCTTTGTTTTAGGTTAAGCAACATGTGACGTTTGTAAGTGTTGTATGGTATAGTTTTTTGACTGAATGAATTCGAATATTTAATTCTAAAATTTTCCACTGCCAAATCTTGTGTCTCAAGCTTTTTTAACATTACACAGATAGTCTTCCTTTGCAAAATTAATACAGATTGATATTGCTTACAACACATGAATTGTTATAGATGTTCTAATTTTATGTCTGAAGCTATTTATAACTTTAAATTTCTATTATATTTTCAGGTAGCAGTAGTTCCCAAACAGATGAAGTAAAAGATGGAATGGACGAAGAAACAAACAAGAATACACTGGTTGTAGATAATGAAAATTTAGATGACCACTGCCCAAAAAATATCCAGTGTTTAGTTTCAGTGAAAAAGTTAAATACACCTACAATTAAATCTTTCACTCATCCTAATAGTAGATCTAGTAGGAGTTTGGACCGGGCCTCCAAAAGAAAGAGTGAAGATTTATTTAATGACAGTATTCCTCTTTCAGAATTGAATAGTAAACTTGGAGCTCCTAATTCGGACCCAACACACAAAACCAATAGAAAGAAATCTAACTTCAAAAAAGATTTGGATAGCGGAATTAGTTCAAATGAAGAAGAACTTCAGCAGCTCTTGAAAGCAAATAAGCCAATTGCTCACAGTTCTCCGATTTCACTTGAACCAATTGTTGGTGAATTCAAAGGTTTTGATGATCAGTATAGAGAAGCTGCCCTTGTTAGGGAAAACACTTTTATTGTTGGTATCAAGACCGAGGAAACCCAAATTTTATTTAAAAAGACACTGAAGGTAGGAAACCAGGAAAGCAGTAGTGAAGAAATAGAGCAAACAGAGACGAACGTTATAAAGTCTAAAACTAAAGTCCTAAGGAAGAAAGGAATTCACGCTATTAATAATGCTGAAGAGAAAGAAAATGTGAACAGAAACAATGAAACTCATATTGTCACCAGCAAGCTTGATGACTCTCCAAACCTTCGTTCTCGAACTAGAGTTTTGAAAAAGGCTACTGACCGTACTGTGAAGAACAGTGAGGGTGATGAAAAGAATTCTGAAGAAGACTTGGAATCTCTGAGCAGTCCAGGAACGAGGATACGTTCACGAACTAAAACCATTAGAAAGCATAATGAGCAACATCAGGAATTCAAATCCAGTAGCGAAGAAGCGGAACAGAGTGTTAAATCAAGGACTAAAACTATCAAAAAAGATTTTGGTAAAGAAGACCAATCCGATTCCACTGACAATGAGTCAAGTAACATGAGATCCAGAACAAAAATAATTGAAAAAAGAACAACTAATCTAGAAAATAATGTACTGGATTCAGAATATTTGATTTCAGAAATTAAAGATAATCTGCCATCAAGCAAAATGAATAGACTTCCTCCATTATCACCTGCTCTTGCTAAAGGGTAAGTTATATCGGAATTAAATATTTATAATTTAATTTTCACGTAGTAGATTGACAGGGAATAGTTAGGGTTAATTAATTAAGTTTCAGGTTTGGAGGATCTCTGGATTGTATTTACTACTAGTGGTCCAATTCCAATCTTTTAAGCTAAAATGGGTTTGATTCTTTGGGTTTTCTTGTTATTATTTTAGTAGAGAACTGTTTTCAAAATCAGTTTTGTGTCAATTCATGGTTTACACTTTCTGGAAAGTCAGGGAAAAAGTTGGGAAAATGCCGAAAGTCATGGAAAATGCTTAATATTTTATAGAAGTCACGGAAAAAATCGAACATAACCACATTTGGATAGGTTTTTTACTACCCCCAATCTTAGGGCTCTGCCCCACTGGCTAAAACATTATTCTTTGTTATTATCAAAATTAAAATAAATTTTTATGATTTGGGAATAACTTCTGTCACATGTAAAAAAAACGAAATGAAAACGCTAAAATAAGGTATACTGTATTAATTTTACATCTTTTATGGTATTACAACATATATGACGTTAAGTCGGTGAAAAGATTTAGCGTCACCCCGATCGGGGCGACGAAATATCACTGCTTTGTGACGTAAATTTTAACTTGTTAACTTATAACCATTAGGGGTCTGCGGTGCACTGGAAAATCGGTACCAGTACGGTACAAAACGAATTACCGAATTCGGTTCGGTACCTCTAACGGTGCCGGTACTAAGTCAGTACGGCACAGCCTACAACTACAAAAAATCAGTATTCACTGCTAATCAACCACATTTTTCCTTCAATTTTATTCATAACATCTTTTTTGTCCGTTGACATTCCATTTGCACGATGTGACGTTCCTATGCTCACGACAGCAACTTTTAACTTTGACCGGCATCCGCGAGTTTATAGTTTCATGATCATGAATGATGACGAGTGCCTTTACAGCATTGATAAAGCCGCCTCCACACACTGGCCGAATCTTTCGTCGAGTTACGTACAACTCAGCGAGTAATCTTATGATGTACATAAACATCGAGAATAACAGAGGTTAATAACAAACTACTACGCATGTACATTGTCACGCTCGTCTTTGCTCGCCTAGACTTGGCCAGTGTATGGAGGCGGTATAAATGTAAACAAAAACCTATAACCGAATTTGTATGACATTTAATCATTTTAAAATCAAACTGAGGGATAAACACATGAATCTCTGCTTTTTATACATATCAACAAAATTATAACTCTGTTTTGTGTTGTAAATTGCCAATTGTATAACGGCCCCCTAACCTCAAAACCTTTAAACTTGATACTACTTAAAATCGCCAAACATTTGGCAAATACATTATGATCTACGATCGTATGTTACAGAGAGAAATAACATGCAGAAGGTCTAGGTTGACACTTATTTTGATATGCAAACGTAATAACATATAGCCTACATCAATTGAAAAACACAAATCGCTTGAAAGCGAAAATGCTAAGACGTTTTCAAAAGTTGGTCAGGGGAGTTTTACAGAAGGGTCAGGTAAAGTAAAGGAAAATTCAGGGAAATAGAAAATTGAAATTCTGTAGAAACCCTGATGTATTTTTGAAGTACCATAGTGTTTAACTCATTATAGTTTACAAGCTATTGACGTTTTTAATATTTTTGTCCCTTTATTCATTCATTTTAGAAATACAAAGCTGCAAAAGCCAAACATGGCTTATATGTAGCTCATATTTTTCTGAAACACTAAATTACAAGTTCTTCTTCAGTTAGTCTATCACTTACTTATTTCCACGTTGTTGATTGTAGTTGTAAGATGAAAAAAACATGGATTTTATGCCACAACTTAATAACAGTATGAATATAATCTATACCATTTATATACCATACAATTATTTAATAAGACTCTTTCTATACTAAAATTAACACTATTAACATTAAATAAAATGTAACATACAATAAAAAAACAATGACCCTGCTAAAAGTAAATAACAATAAATAGCATCTAAACCCAGGGGTAAAGAAAATGTGCAAAAAACTAAAAGAGATTCAAGGTTGGTGTACATTAAAAAGTTACTAAAGTTTTACAAGACTTTTTCAATGGTAGGTATGCTTTTAAACATACACTCCCTTTTAATTTTTTTATCAGCACACAAACATTATATTCCCATCAGAAATGCATGTTGATTTGCATAACAGTTGCACAAACTCTTTAACATGCATTTACTATAGGAAAATATTGATTTTTGCTGGTTGCAAAAACCTAAAAGAGATACAAGGTACAAGGTTGGTGTGAATTAGAAAGTTACTAAGTTTTACAAGACCTTTTCTATGGAATGCTTTTTAATATACACTACCATTTGACTTTTTTGTATTTTGGGCTTAAAGCATTTTCAAAAACTATTTGATTAAAATTGATTTTTTTAAAAAACCTGTCATGTAGCATACTAGAGTAAAGCTGAGTTTATTACGAGTGAGAAATTAGAACTGAAAAAATATATATGAGTAGTGGTTTAGGAAATATTGGTACAGGTATTCTGTAAATGGCGTAAATGTCAATATTTTATACTAAAATGGCCGCCATTTTGAAACGGTTGAAGACAAGTGAATTTTATTTCGCCAAAATGTGTCTTTTAACGAGACGTTTAAAATGATGTATAATTTTCCCTAAGTTTACGTAAGACAATTTTGAGATTCGGCTTCGCTCGCGACGAATTAAAATACATTAAAATATTAACCTGCCCAGCACTATCAAATATCTGTTTAGTTTTACCATTTGACTTGTTTTGCCCTAACTGACAAATAACTACAGCTTGTAATTTTATAAATGATATCCGCCCATAAGATTTGCATTGGAACTTACAGGACCCGTAAGGTGGAGCCCTAAGGTTGTATGTAGGCTAACCTATGTTCATGCAACATTTTAGCAGCAGTTTATGTGTGATGGAACTGCAAGTATACACACAAATATACATGCAAACTTTCACATTTATAATAATTGTAGGACATATCTAAATCAGATTTGAAAGAATGTTTTTTTTGGCATCTTGGGACCTCAAAACAAAAAGTTATCCTGGTTAAGAGCTAAGAATTAAAACTTCGAAAACCATTATTTTTGTTTAACCCATTGGCGTAGACTCACGAGCTGGTCCCGTTCCTTACTTTTCATTCCTTATATAAAATTGGTGTATTTTAATAATTTGATCAATGTTGTATTTTAATTAAAATATTATTATCTTTCAGTTTAGAGTCGCACTGGCTCACATACACTAGACATAGTAAAAAGTAGCAAAATCAGTGTTGACCATGCACAAAGAATTAACCGATCCCGTCAACTTCCAAGCAAGCCTGCCACCGTTTATTTTACTTGGGCCCTCCCACCAACGTTGCCACAGACCGGTTAACTCATTGAGAGTTGCACGACTGGTCAGTTTTGGTTGTGTGTGGGAATCGAACCCACGAAGTTCTTATCAAGACCTGGCCAAGGTGTTTCCACTACTTAGCTAACTCAGCAACCACGACCAGTGGCCTAACGGCGTTATTTAGGTTTTTATAGTCAGTCTGCGCCCCTAGTGGAGAGAACTGTAGTTGCCCGCAGCCATTAGTTACAGTTACAGATTTTGGTACTAGAGTGCAGCACTAATCAAATCCCGTTACAGGCCATTGTGAATAGAGTATAATTACTACCTTAATGGATTAATTTATAATTTGTTTTAACTTTTTCAAGTGATGGTTTTGTAGTAATATCTAAAAACAATTGTTGTAACTGAGAAATTTGGAATTTGGACCATCTTGCATGCTCTTTAATTCACACACATGCTTATGTACCTAAAAACCTTACTTCTTTTAGGGAACTCGTCAAAAAGAGAGTTGAAGACTTTGAAAAGATGCAGAATGGAATGGAAGATAGTGAAGAAGAAAGGACTGTTGGTAGAGTAACTAGAAATGCAATGAAAAGTAAGGCGACTGCAACTGCAAGTGAGGCACAGAGCTCCAAACAAGCTCGGGTAACTTATAACTTTTCTGTTGTAAAAGCTATCATAATAGATATTTTTAACCTAACATACGAGCGCTGTTCAGAAAGTTCTATTTTGATGTAAGCGAATACTCTATGCATTTACATAAATTTAGCATTTAGCAGAAAGATTGTACATTAGACTATTTTTATATATGATGCCTATCAAAATTTAAATGGGAACCATGTAATCGGCCAATTTGGCAATGGAGCAACTATGATGAATGAAAACCTTGTTAGCCAATGCAAACGTACAGTTTCGTTAAAGTTAAACGCTATTGGCCAGTGGTAAAGTCATTGAATGTCTACTCAAACTAGCACAGCGTAAAATGTAACATAAAACAACAAATTTAAAGTAGGCACTTTACTGGACTAACTATTTAAAATTAACACATAAAATAAATTTATAACATGATATAATTACTTATTAATCAACTTATGAATTAGGTTATATTTGTTATGAAAATAATTTTGTTATTATTTTTAAACTTTTTTATTATTTTAATGTTTGTTCCACTTTTAATGCACAATCGTTTTAAAATAATAAAATAAACATTCTCTTGCCTAACTAGTTACGAGATATTTTCTCTCACTACTTAAGTTGGTACTCTGAACTGAGTGTAAACATTATCAACGGGAAGGTAGTAAAGCCTCGACTGACAGGTACTTCAGCGAGCTAACAGCTGGTTGGCTTTGATCGTTGCGGTGAACTCTCGTTTGATTGGCTCCGGTAAACGTGACCCGGCGAGAGACTACTGTTGCCCCATTGCTAAATTGACCCGTTGGCTTGTCCCCATTTAAACACTTAATACACCTAGCAACAAGCTTTTCAGTTCTCAACCAACAAATTTGGCCTATGCAAATCTTTCAGGACATTGTTCACAAAGCGCTTTGACCCAAGCTATTTATTTTTGTTTGGGAACAAGTGAAAATTACTTGGCTCTAAATCAGGACTTTAGAGTGGGTGATCAAAGACATCCCATTTAAATTGGTCCAAAGGCTTATGAGTTTTTGCTGCTGTTTGAGGACATGCATTGTCTTGAATTAAAACAACGCCAACAGTTAACATGCCGCGCCTTCTGGATTGCCTTCCTCTGTTTCTTAAGAGATTCACAGTGTTATATAGTGCACTATCCAAAAACTCTACCAAAAGGACCTCTTTCCTGCCCCAAAAACAGTTTCCATGAGCTTTTTCTTTGAGAAAGTTTTAGTGCATTTGATGAGTTTACGTGACGACACAGTATGACCCCAAGTCCCTTAATAAGTAATTTTGTTCAACATTCACATAAGAAATCCACATTTCATTGCCTGTCACCTATTTATTTTATGATCATCTGCAAGAAGTTTCGGCACCCACCAAGCACAAAATTTGTGGTACCCAAGTTTTTCAGTCACAATGTTTTATAGAAGAGTTTGTTAAATTTGAAGGGAACACTGAGAGATCTGTAATGGTGAACTTATTTTCTCTGTCCTTTTCTTTGATTTTTCCCACTCGTTATTTTTTTTGTTTTTCATCATAGATGGCCAGCAACATTTCATCTTTGAAATTAGTGTGTCCTTCCTTAAACAAATGGCACCATTTTTGAACGGCACTGCCACTCATTATGTTCTTTCCGAACAGTTCATACTGGATCCCCTCAGGTTTTATTTTAAAATTTTTACCCAAATAAACCCGATAATTGAACACATTTCAGTCACCAGGGTTGTCAATTACAGCAGTAGACTATTGCTTGCAGAGTCGCCTGCGGGGCTGAGACTTGCGGTGCCCATTAGCTCGATCGATCTTTACTGCATACTTACAGATAGACGCCTACTGAGTCAGGACTACCAATCACCACCGAGAGCTTGTCTCTATCCCCACTCCTTCACTCACTAGCCACCAGTGGAACTTACTTTCTGAATAGCCTTTATTTTACCACCGATAATGAGGGGCAAATGGTTAGAATCAAAATAAATGTGAGCTTTTATAAATATGGTTAACAAGTTTCTGTTCAAGATGAGTCATAAGTTTTAACTTATTTTGAACCATAAACATTTAATACCTGTATATATAACTGACAAAAAATAATAACTTTTTATTGTCTCTCCGTTTTTGCTGCAGTAGTGCCAAAATAGTTTTAGTTAATTTGTTCTGACACAAATCATTCGGTTGTGGGAGTCTAGGGTACAAACATTATTATAGGTGATAAAAATACAGTTACAAAATTTATTTATCCCAGGCAAATTACAAAGGTCTTAAATATTTGGCCCTCACATGAGAAACACTATAGCTTAATAGGTTAGTTTTTATGAGATATCTAACATTATTACTTTTAAAGATGCTTACTTTTAATTTAGTCCACAAACCATGTAGATTATTTTTAGGTTGCATGTGTGTGATTTTAACTAATATTTTGTGCACTAAGTGAAAAATGTAACACTTATTGTGGGGGCACTTATTGGATACAAGGGTAAGGGGTTCAGTTTAAGCGTTTACAGTATTTTTGTGGTAGCTCAGGGGAAGGGTTTAGGCCTGATTTTCTATGAGGCTAGTTCTTTTTACATATGTTTTATAATTGTATGTATGTATTAAAAGTATCTAATGAAACTGTGGTTGGTATGTACACATGTGTAAGTGTTGCGGTGGAAATATGTGAATTTACATTTAAATTTATAATTTTCATTGATAATCACCATTGGATTTAACATTAATTTTCATTTAATAGGCAAGCAGGTTTTTTGTGACAATCACTCCTCCTAAACTACTGAACCGATTTTCATGTTTTTGGTGTCATTGGAAAGAGCCTAACGTGAAGTTTTGCAGGAAACTTTTTTTATAGAGAAATAATTTGTGAGTGAGGCCCTGGGGCTCCTTAAAGTTGAGTTTTTTCCCATAAGCTTAACATTGGGAAATAACTATAAGTTTTAAGCAATCAACTGGATAGAGTAAACACAGTTAATCAGCAGGCCATGTTGGCTTTGGAACGGTTAACACAATATTTATGCGGGAATGTCAGTATAATATTACGTTGTGATCGCGAGCGAACCACGACAGGCTACTAGTTTATTTTGATTCTAAACTTTGAAGCCAAATTAATCATTAACTAGTGTAAAATTACAAAAATAATTTACAGACTGAACAACTCATGCTCAGGAATATCATTTAGAATGAATAGAATAACAAAATTGTCTGAAATATGTAATAAACTATTCAAAGTGTTTGTAGAAAAACCCTAAGGAATCAGTGAGACAAACTAAACGTTTATCTTCAAACTAAAAGGCATTAACTGCCTATTTCAGTTTCTATAAAAGATAGCTTAAATGTTAGGTTCATTCAACATTAGGTTTAGGGAGCGTTTGCCAAACAAGTCAATGCAGTATTAAAATCAGGTTATACCAGGCAGCAGTCAAAGTTACACAGGTTGCCACGTGGACCTGTAAACATTTAAAGAATTTCAGTCAATATTAGTAGTTTCAGAGTCATGACCTGTCGTCTAATGGCGCTGCACCACATGTACTTGGCCAAGTTTTAAAAATTAAATGTTAATGTGTCGTTTTTGTGCATATTTTGTGTTTTAGCGAATTTCTCCTATAGGGAAAAAGCGATTACCATAGTCGGCATGTTAAGACCTAAGCCCGTGACCATGATAACTTTTTGATTTGAGGTCCCCAGATGCCAAAAACACTATCCGTTCAAAACTGTATAAAACTCATATCCATACAGGGTAATCACTAATCAGTTTACTATTATGATATTATTCTATGATTATGATACTATTATATCTATATTTGTGTGTGTGTATGTCCGTGGGTGCAATAACTCTTGTAAAAATGGTCTGATTTTGATGAAATTTATTACAAACATGTAAAGCAACATTTATGACTTTAACCCTAGGACTGCCTTCCGCCGTTTTGCCGGCAATTGTATGTGTGCACCAGATGGATAATCGCTGGAATCCGGCGAATTTGGTATTTTTTCAACTGCTTTAACGCATTGAAATTAATCCAGAAACGTAATAATATTGATACCATTTGAAAGAGGAGATTCTAAACTTTCATTTTCATATATAAACGAACTTCGTAGCAGTAAAAGATCAATATAATTGATATTATAATTTGAACAAAATTTAGCGCGCGAAACATTTTTGAGTCACGATCGCAAAATGTCGTGCAACACGTTTTCTTAAAAAAAATTGTAGTGTCTGTATTTTGGACCAAACAGGAAGAGGTTGACACCTTTGTAAATACACTCTAAATATATTTTTATCTCTCTATCTATACTCTTTCTTTAAACTTAAATTAACAATAAATAAAAAAATCTCTGTCTTTCTATTATTTTTCTCCGGCAGCTGTCTGCTCAATTTGGGTACAATATCACTGCTGATTGACTACAATGTTACAAACTCGTATCGTTGAAAATATCAAACACTATGTACAAAGATAGACCTAATTTTATTGCTGTGAAATACAAAATGATAATCTTGAAATATGAAAATGGATTTACATTAAGTGTTTTCAGTAATGGTGAGATGTTTTATTACTTAAAGGTGTTGGTATTATTACTAAGGATAGTCTTTTAAGCCCAGGGTTACAAGATTCCTTCTCAGGCAAGGGGTGATCGTGCTGGCGTCGAATATATTCTTACTTTTTGAATCATCAATTATAATCATCGGCTACTAATATACTGTAAGATAATTTTGTTAAAGTCTCTGAAATGTGGTAAAATATTAAAGGTTTGCTCAGTAACAGTTTGAAGGTAAGTAACGTTTGATGCTAAATGCTATGCAGTCCTCCAACAATGCTGCTTGACAATGTGATTTTTAGGCTACTGTTTATTGATTTTATAACTGTTCAAATTAATTTAAATCTTGAAAATAGTCCTTGAATATGCAATTTAGAAGGTTGAAAAGGCTCTCTCTTTGTTCATTTATTGATTGTTCAAAGTCTGGTAGATTGATATTTTAATACAATTAGGCAATTAATGAAAGTTCACATCTGGCTACACAATGGAGAATATGGGTTGGTCTCATCAGCCTATTTTATCTTCACCACAGGCTTACATTTCTTCACGGCCGTAACAAAAGGGAATAATTACTGCCTGTGGCTCTTCTACTAATACAAATTTGTGTTTTTGGTGCCCAAAATACTAATTTAAGGGGTAAAATCACATTTTAAAAATAGATCAAAATTTAGGGTAAGCTATCACTAGGCCGGCTATTTTCAGAGAGAGAGTCTAGAGCATTGTTACAATAATTTACATCTGGTATGGCATACTTAAATCATTCTTCATTTCTTGTAGCTCACTTCACTGGTTGTACTATATTAACTGTTAAGGAGCTTAAAATGGATTTTAAAGAAAACTTAATAATTTTGAATAAATTAATATAAGGTTTTGAAGCAATTTTGTTACATTATGAATTATCTTAAAATTATTTACTAGGCTAATTAACATTTTTATATGATGATTTACATAATATGATAGGCCTATCTAAACTGTTTCTGGTGGGGAAATATGATGCAATTTTCCCACCTAAACTTTATTATACCTTAACACAAAAAAAATATATTTTATATGAAAAAAGGGAAATTAACATTGAAATTATCAGGGTAAATAAAATTAGATGTTGCACCGTTGTAAACAGCATTAGTTGTTCTTTATTTTCTTAAAGAGAAATTTGGCATACGACTTCAGAAAGTCTGAGAAATAATTTTTGAAATCTGTTTATTTGCCCCATTTGCCGGAAATACGGCGAATTATAAATCACTAATAAATAGATCGATAACTGATGTAGCATGATGTAAGTCATACCTCTTTGAAGCCAAGAAAAAGTTCTTCCTCTTTGTAGGGGTGCCTTCCTGTATGGAGCGTCAGGTGACTCATTTTATGTAACCGGAAATACGAGTTGTTCATGTTTCTGCTAGCCTGAGGCAATGTGTGGTTTTTAGTGTGGCTAGGTTATTATCCGTATTTTATTATCAAATCATAGTGTTTTAGTGTGAAAGAAGTGTATTGTTGTGTAGTGTGTGAGTTAGTTAGGGGTGGGCGAGTACTCGAGTTTTCGAGTACCTGTCGAGTATTTTCTAATACTCCAAGGCCGAGCGAGTATTACTCGAAAATTCGTGTCGAGTGGTCGAGTACTCCCGCAGTTTACCCCAAATAGTTGAAAATGCATAGTTACCCCTGCCGTTTACCCACGTTTACGCCGCTAACCAATGTTGAACAGAATAAGTGACTGAAATAAAGAAAAATAAGCTTAAAATTTATTTTTAGCTCATGTGAAAGGAGACATTGACAGGTGGGTTATTTATGGATACCTGTGAGTTAAGATAAGTAAGAGAGGGGCACAGGGATGGGGATGGGATGGGGTCAAAAAATCACTTTCTTGATAAAATGTTCTGGTTTTGATAAAACTAACCCAAAATCTTTGTGTGAATATATATTTATAATACTTGTCTTTTGTTTGTTATGGTTGTTGAAAACAGTAAAGCATATATATATATATATATATATATATATATATATATATATATATATATATATATATATATATATATATATTTTTTTTTTTCATTTAAATCATTATTAATTCATGATAAAATAAAGGTTAATATAAAATAATTAATAACGTTAATTTCAATAAAATGTTATATTTATAATTAATGTTTAATTTCAATAAAAAAAATTCTTTTTTTTACTTTTTAACGAACTACTTGACTCGATACTCGAGTAGTTTGGTTCAATACTCGACTCGATTTAAAAAAAACACTACTCGTCCGCCCCTAGAGTTAGTAGTAATATTTATCCATACAGTAGACGCTCTTTTATCCGGCATTCTATGAACCGGCACATTCTATTAACCGGCACCAGGCGACCCGGGTTTTTCCAGGTATTTTCGGTCGTTTCCGTTTCGTACTGCGACTGCGCTGGACTGTTCCCGCCTTTTTCTTAGTCACCTGTTGTTTGTTTACGTCTCAAGCAGTTTGGTTTCTATATTTAGACGCCAACTTCCACCCGGCTGTCTGTCCACCCGTCTGTCTGTCTGTCTGTCTGTCTGTCTATCCGTCCACAAATGCAGGTGTTCCGGAGCAGTGCCAAGGTCAACCAACGCACGCGACCACAGCTCATTACTGTAGCGAGATGACAGACTCTCAGATTACTGTATTCCCATTAATAACTAAAAAGTTCTATTATCCGGAAAAATCGATTTACCGGCATGGGCGTGGTCCCGAACATGCTGGATAAAAGAGCGTCTACTGTATTACGATGGGTAAATATTATATGGTTAAAATGTGCGTTATTGAAAATGTCGAGGGTTTTTATTGAAACTTGTAAATTTTCACTTATTTTTACTTTTTCAAAAAACCTACCCATTCACGTTTTATTTATTTTATTCTATTCAAATTCTCTGTTGTTTTGTGAACAAAAAGATTATGCATTTGATAGGGTTATCTTTTATATGTAATAACCTCTGCAGATTTTGCTCAAATACAGCTAGGCCTGTGCTGTAAATTTAGGTTCAAAAATCAATAAGTGCTTATGGAACCTTTATTTGTTTATATTTCTCTATACATATATTTTCTTGTTCAGAAATAAATGCATTTACATATAAACATTGTATCATTTATTATATTATAATAAAGTACAAAAATTAGATCTAGCTTTGAATAACTAATTTTGGCTTTCGGCGAAACTCAAATTTTGTTTTCCAATTCATATAAAGTCATAAAAACAGTTAGGCCTATTACTTTGTTCAAAAGTGCATTATTTCCAATATTTTATTGTTAGGCTACCTTTAGTAATGTAACAGTTTTAGTATATTACTTTTATACTTTTGATTTGATTTTGATTTTTCAAATGTACAGCATAAGTTCCTCGATTTTTCCCCGGTTTCCGTATTTCTTTCTGTAATTCGGGTAAAAAATTGATTCAAATAAATCAAACCCATTTCCACATAGGGAAATAAATTGCTTACATTTTGTATATCTTCGATTTATTATCTGTAAAAAAACTGGTGTAAAAATGCTGGGAATCTACTTTTGAAAATTATTTCAAAAACTTTTAAAATTTTGGTTTTTCACATTTTGCAAAAAAACCACCAACAGGTATTCGTTTAATTTAATTTAATTAAAAATCTTCTTCTGAACAAAACGAGTATACATATGACTAGGTTATCAACAGTAGTTTAGGCACTGCAAATTGTTAAAAAAACCTCTGCAAAATGGCAAAAATTGCTGGGGCACCGAACAATTTAGCATAAATCAGGCCAGTGCAGTCCTAGGGTTAAGTTCGAAAACCAGCCAGATCGCTCTATACAAAGGGGTATTTTGTGGTGTTTTGTACCCCAAAAATGGGTTTTTTGAGTTTTTTACTTATAATATTTTAGTGTATCAAATTTTACTTTTTACCATCGAATTCAGCTTAAAAAACAAACAATTTGGTGTTTTGACCATTGCTCCTTGTCTTTTGGTTCCAGAAATATTGAAAGTGCTGAACACAGTACGTTGTCCAATATTATTCTTATGGAGAATAAGAACAATTTTATATATTGCTTATTTATCAACTTATCCCGATGAAACTTGGTATATTGCTTTATATCGTTGTTGTTCATTGATATTTCCACAAAACTATTTTTTTACCAATAGTTCCCGTAGCAGCAAACCTGCGTACTCAGCCCCCATGTTATTCTTATGGAGAATAAGTAAAATGTTATCTCCGTTAACTCTGAACATTAATTAATAAAACTTGGTATGTGACTAGTTGAGTTATATTGATATTTGTATAAAAACTCATTTTTTGTGTTCCTTGTTTCAGCAAACCTGCATACTCAGCCGCAATGTTATTCTTATGGAGAATAATTAAAATGTCATAAATCGTTTATTTATGAATGTATATTGATGAAACTTGGTATGTGGCTTTATGAGGTATGAAGATACATATAAATGCATTGGAAATTCGTTTAGTACGCAGGTTTGCTGCTACGGGGGTATTTAATATTGTGATAAACTTATTCAAAAAGGATGTGTGAGTGTTACTGACATTCACCACCATTTACTGTGATAAAATTTGCGTCACCGCGTGAACATACATATTCTTAAGAAGGGAAAAATGCATGAACTTAGCAGCGATTCATAGGGTTAATGTTAACGTTTACAACAATTTCAGGGTTGTCACCGACCGGGAAAACCTGGAAAACTGGGAATTATGCATGAAGTTTGGTGACCGTGAAAAAATACTTGGATTATTCGGGAATTTCCGGCCGAACCGGGAAATTTAGATCGCGATCGTCTGCAACTGCGTAATGCGTTCTGAATAATAGAAAGGACCCGTGTGGTGGAGCCTAAGGTCAGATGTGGAGATTATCAGGTCTCTATTTGTTAATGTTGTAATATGTGAACTATGTCCATACAAAATTTTAACTTAATAGGTCCAGTAGTTTTTGCGTGATGCAACTCAAAGATACATACAGGGTGTCTAGCAGTCGGGGAAGTCGGGAATTTGTATAGAAATTAATAAAATGTCGGGAAAGGCGGGAATTAATATATAAAATTGTTATTAAGTCGGGAAAATGGATAAAACTTATAAACAGTGATATCAAGGTACTAGTATTTATAATCAATGGCAATTGAAACAAGATGTACGTTGTGGAACAACCGAAGCAAATGCTTGGCCCATAGTTTTTCGGAGAAATTAAGAAAGCCAGTCAAGTACATGCCGTTACTATGGCAACGCGAAAAGGAAGATGAGTCACGAGGGGGGAGGGGTGGAGAGCGGTGACCTCGAAGGTACCTCTACACTCTCGCCCACGTCGTTCGCCACCCCTCGGCTAGTGGAAGTGGACTCTGATAGAGATAGACAAGTTCCGATACTTCCGACCCGAGTAGGTATCGAAACTTTGTTTTCGGAACTCTGGGCATCGGTTAACCGATATTATCGTGGTATCGAAAGAAAAGTTGAGTATCGGTATCGGAAAAATAGTACATTTTTACGTTGTTAAAACATAGATTATTTTTTGTTTAATATACTTTTTAGCAAAATAAACACAAATAATAACTTCAAATATAGTTCTTGTAATTTATGATAGAGAGAATCGACTCCAAGTTATCCCCCGCGTTCCTCTTAGAGTAATGGGTATCAATACTTTAGTTTCGATTCGTAGCGATACCAAATATCGGGTCCAAGCCAGTAGCCAGTAGTGAGTAGTATCGTATCGGAACGTCCCTAGACTCCGACTCTGATTCTCACACGCACACGTCGCGTCGTCATAGTACCTGCGCAGTTGCGCGCATTGACAGACGCATAGTGAAGCATTTAAACCTGTAGGTTAACGATTACATTGACGAGTGAAGTGAGTTAAAACCGGGATTTATCCGTAAATATTGAATAATGCCTGCAAATTATTGGCGGTACAGGTTAACAACTTAACTATGATCTATTCTTATTTCCCTTTGCATTCCAACAATGCTTCAAATTTTGTTCAACGGTGAGCGTGAGCAATACACACTTAAGTTAATATTTTACGTGTTAAAACTTTTAAGTTTACGTTGCAATTTACTTCGAACACGGCCGAATTTCGTCGTCTGCACCGCTTGCACTGTGGCCTGGTTTCCACGGAACGGGGCGAAGTAACTCGCCCGACAGTTGTTCAGTAGTATTAAGTTATACAATTTTATAGTTTTAATTACAGTTGTCAACTATTTCTCAGATCACCAGAACACCATTAAACAGTGGCTTAGTGACATTTGAACAATGTCGTAAATAATATAGCCTACTCACTAAACTAATGAAGTTACTTTACTTTTACCCTTGGAAATATTAAACTGTGGTCTGAATATGTTTACTAATTAACTGTTTATAACATTTAATAAAGTGGTTCTCTATACACATAGGCTATATAGGCCTAAATATCAAATAAGCCTAGTCACTGTAATGTTTTAACTTACCTTTGAAAACATTTTAACTAGGCCTAAGCTTACTATCATCTGCGTAATTTTAAACTTTGATTTAATCGCCAAACTATGTCAACATGGGAGAAATTGTAAAAATTAATTTAGGTACTGATATAAAAAAATATATAAGTTAGATGACTTCTTAAATATTTTTTTGGCCAGTGATGAGATCGACAGGCCTAGATTTATGCCTAAATATGTTTTCAAAGTTATGAGTAAAAATTAGTTTTACTTTAGCCTTTTATTTTCATATGCCAACCTATTCGAAATTTTGTATTTGTTGCTGTACATGAACAGGCTACTAACTTACCGGTACTGTATTTTATTTTAATTCTCATTGCTTTCCAATGTATAAAGAGGGTACACTTTCATAAGCGGAACGATGTAAAAAACCAAAAGTAATTGTTCATACGGATTATTTAGGTTACAGTTACGTTCGGTCTAAAGAGTTGGAAGATACTTATCGTCTTGAAATTTGTCCAGATAGCAAACTTTGTTAGGAATACGTTCCGAGCACATCACCAACCATCTCTATGTGAATGCTTATTTAGAATTAGGGTGAAAAACTCTGGAAAATATCCTTTTATGTTCTTTTAACATGCTGATATTTTATGCCCTTTTAAATTTGTTGACGTTTTTTGTTTTGTTTCTTTAATTAAATTATTTTGTATATAGCTAACCGGTAACGTTTATTTCATTTGTATTTTAAGTTAAATTGAAAAAAATATATATTTATATATAAATATTTATGTTCATATATTATGCAGTATTTGAGTTTTTAATAAAAAATATTATATTGAGTTTTGGTTTTGTTACCGGTAGTGATTTTTCTTCCAAGTGTCATTCTTTTTCACTATTTAAATTTGTTTACCATAGTTTAAATAAACGGTATCAGAAAACTGACACATACTTTCTCCCTTTTAGACCATCTTTAATGAATAAATTACTTTTTCTTTACTAAATATAAAATACAAAGCACGGTTGAATGTACAGAAAATAATGTAAACAAGTTGTTTTCAAAAATATCCACCGAAATCCCTGTTGAGGAGGCACTACAGAATCCATCGCTACACATGTGGTTTTAAGAGGGGAAATGCCCCCTATTATCCCCCCTCAGAGTTATTAAGGGGCAACATATTTCGAATTTCTTCTGTTGGTCAATGCTAACTTGACAAGCATATCAAGTTTGAACGAAATTGATCGACAAATAAGAGAGAAATAGTAATTTTTGTATTCCCCATAAGAATAACATTGGACATCGAACTGTGTTTATGAAAAATGGAAATTTAAATTTTCTCCGCAACCAGTAATCGTAGAATAGTAATTCAAGATACCAAATTATTTAGTTTTTTGAGCTATTTGAGCTCCTTATGTATAAGGGGGAGAAAGTAAAAAAACATGATATTTTTACTCTTATGACGTTTTTAGTATATTTGTACTATCTTGCGAAAGTCTGGAAAATTTTGGAAAAAGTCTTAAAAAGTCTGGAAAAAGTCTTGAATTTTGAGATCAAATATTACTAGACACCCTGTACATACATACCTCCAAACTTTCATATTTATAATATTTGTAGGATAGGACTAAACATTTTTTAGTTTCAAGCCAATCTTCTCTAACAGGAATATAAACAGTTGTAATGATGACACACCAACACTTGATAACAGGTCAATTGCCATTTTACATTGCAATATTCAAGGTATTACTCAAAGCAATAAAATTGATGAAATAAATTTATAGCTTAACAATTTTTGTAAAATTAACCCTTTGCGATCGGAAGGCCAGCAGGAGTGGCCACAACGCAGTCGGCAGCCAGTCGGAAGTCTTTCCGTACTAACTTGGTTTCGTCGGTCGGACGGCCAGCTGTACTGGCCACGTCCCACTACGCGTCACCTCGGCATTTATCATGGCGGCTCGCTCCCCGCAGCTCGGAATTATTTTCACTGAAAACCTTCAATGTTAGCATAGGGGATTTAAATTTTAATAAAACGTCTCTCAATTCATTTATCTTTAACGATCGTTCATTATTACTTAGTTAAATATACGGGGGGAAAAAAAAACATAACCCCATTCTTGCTAATAAATGTTTATACGGGATAAAACAATTTTATTGTAGGCCTAATTATAATAAGTGTAGGCCTATACGTAAACGTACAAGTGTTCTTATAATCATGTACATTAAAACTTAAAACTTAATTAACCCATTGGCTTACCTGAAATTTGCCACCTGACAAACTGTTCAGTTTCCTAAGAAAAATTACATAAATGTAGACTTTTACTAAAACTGTCACTATAGCAACAATTATTGCTCAATTTACTTAATTTTTGCACTAATCTTTAGAGAAATAAATTATCTACAAGAAGAAGATACTTTTTACAGCATTTATGTATGGTAAATATTATATATATATATATCATATATATATATATATATATATATATATATAGTTTATAAAAAACATTAATTTTAAAAGGAGTTACATGTAAAAAAAATATTATATATATATATATATATATATAGTTTATAAAAAACAATAATTTTAAAAGTAGTTACATGTAAAAAAAAATAATGTTTCAGCCCAACAACTATTATGTACTTGTGGGTTATTTATTTTTTTACGTGAAAATAAAAAATGTTAGTGATACATTTATATTTGACCTAGATATAACATATTTTCCAAAATCATATTTTTCCTAAATTTGACTAAGTTTCCCCAAGGATGGGCATATGCATAAAAAATACATACAAACAAAAAATGAAAACAAGTTAAAACAACAAATAAACAAAATTTAAAAATAAAAAATTTTTTTTATAAAAAGTGCTATCCCGAGTATACTCGGGGTTGCACGTCCGGGCTACTTTTGGCGGCCACGAGTATACTCGGGGTTGTGAGCCAATGGGTTAAAAATACAAATAAACACAAATCTCTCGAGAAAATCACCAAAACACAGTTAAAATCACATAACACTGAACCAAAAAAAAGATGATTATGACAGCACTTGTGCCAGAACTTCAGGTGTTTATTTTAGTTGTTTACACCACAATTCTTACGATATAATGTTGCAAGCCTGCTGATCGTTTAGTTTAACAATTCCTCACTAGGTTGCAGCACTCTACAGGCATTATACCACAGTTGGAATATTACAAACGAAAACATTGTTGTCGGCCAGTCCTGACGCCCGAGTGTTCGTTGGATTTCATGTTGGCCAGCACCGCTGGCCGTCCGATCGCAAAGGACAACTGCTGTGGAAAAAAATCCGACTTCCGCGCGCTAATGGCGGCGGCCAGTAGAACTGGCCGGGCGACCGCTGAGGAATAGCGGCAAATATGCATTCCGATCGCAAAGGGTTAAGGGAGACTAGAATTTCCTATACGCGCAGTATGTGCATCCCGTTTTGAGAAGTAAGAATAGTAAATAGTTGAATAGTAAACAAAACATTGACAGTCTGTAGTTAGATATAGTTCTCGTAACAGCTGTTTAGTTAATTGAATTCAATATGAATAACATGGGGACTTTGAAGTCCCGTGGGGCGGAGCCCTGAGGCCTAAATCAATAATCTATAAAGCCAGTTTGCACATCTGCATACCTAGACGTGCATTTTAGTGTATAATATGTGGGGGTAAATCTTAAAACAAAAAGCCTTATTGTTTACAAAGTTTGCATGTAGCGTATTAACCCATTGGCGTAGACATACGAGCTGGTCTCGTTCCTTACTTGTAATTTTATTAACCTGTGAATTGGAGTATAAAATTGGTGTTTTTAAATGGATTAATGGCGTATTTTAATTAAAATATTGTTTTCTTTCAGTAGAGAGTCGCATTGGCACACACACGGTAGACATAAATAAAAATTAGCAAAATTAGTATTGACCATATGCAAGTCTCAAAGAATTAACCGATCCCGTCAACTTCCAAGCAAGCCTGCCACCGTTTGTTTTACTTGGGCCCTCCCAACAACGTTGCCACAGACCGGTTAACTCATTAAGGGTTGCACAACTGGTCAGTTTTGGTCGTGTGCGGGAATCGTTGGATTTCATGTTGGCCAGCACCGCTGGCCGTCCGATTGCAAAGGACAACTGCTGAGGAAAAAAATCCGACTTCCGCGCGCTAATGGCGGCGGCCAGTAGAGCTGGCCGCGCGACCGCTGAGGAATAGCGGCAAATATGCATTCCGATCGCAAAGGGTTAAAAGCCTGACATAGTTTGCTTTTCGGAACACTGGGTTCCATCCACATGCCAAATTCCATTATTCCAATTCGATAGATATCAAAAAGCGGGCTCTTTTTGCAGGGAAAATCAAATACACGAGGTGGAGTCTGTGTTTTAGTGAGTGATAAATACAAAATTAAACCTAGACCTGATTTTGAAAAAATTACTGTTGAATCTGTTTTGAGTGCTGTGGCGTTCAGATTGCTCATCCGCTTGAGTTAATTGTCCTTTGTGTTTACAGACCAACTGTTTATACTAAACTTGCATATGACACATTTTTTATGGCCTGCATTCACTTTTACGCTATTGTATAAAACAAAAATCCCAAGTCCCTCATTGTACTCATAGGTTACTTTAACATAAATATTTTAAACTTAGATGCTCAAACAGAGGAATTTCTTTCAATTTTAGATTCATTCAAACTTTTTGTAAACATAAATGTTCCAACTCAGGTTACAAATATTTCTAGTTCATGCCTTGACAACAATATTATCACAAGTTTTAGCACTAAATTGTGTCAACCTTCAGTCCTAAAAAATGTTTTATCTGATTACTTTATGCAGTACCTATCTAGAAGTGAATTGTGAATCTTTTATAAGGACACAGATAGAAGCTAGGAATAAACCAACATTTGGAAGAAATTGTAGTAAGGAAAATATTTGTAACTTTCAAAATCTTTTGGCGAATTTCCCCTATAGGGAAGAAGCTATTACCGTAGGTCTCATGGTAAGACTTAATCCCGAGACCATGGTAACTTTTCATTTTGAGGTCCCCAGATGCCAAAAACACCATTCGTTCAAATTTTTATATATGTATATATATATATATATATGTGTGTGTCCGTAAGCACGATAACTCTCGTAAAAAAGGTCCGATCTTAATGAAATTTGGTACAAACGTGTAAAGTACCATTTATTTGAACGAGTTCGAAAACCAGACGAATCGCACCATCCGAAGGGGGGTTTTGTACCCCAAAAATGGGTTTTTCGGTGTTTCCACATGTAATTTTTATTAAAATCAAATTTTAATTTTCACCATTGAATTCAGCATAAAAAAACAAACAATTTGGTATCTTGATCATTGCTCTACGTCAATTGGTTACTGAGATATTGAAAGTGCTAAACACAGTACGTTGTCTAATGTTATTCTTATGGAGAAAAAGAAAAATTGTATATCTCGCTTATTTATGAACATAAACTGACAAAATTTGGTAGGATATAGCTTCATCTGGTTGTGGTTTATTTTTGTTTGCACAAAAAAACAATTTTTACCTATGGTTCCCGTAGCAGCAAACCTAGGTATTCGGTCCCCATGTTTCTCTTATGGAAAATAATTAAAGTGTTATATATCGCTTATTTATGAATGTATATGGATGAAACTTGGTATGTGACTTCACTTAGCTGAGTTCCTTTGATATTTTGCATAAAACCCCATTATTTTGTGTTCCTTGTTGCAGCAAACTTGTGTACTCATCCCCAATGTTATTCTTATGGAGAATAATTAATATTTTAAATATCGCTTATTTGTGAATATATTTCTTATGAATCCTGTTAAGTGGCTTAATGTGTTATGTTATAATTCATTGGAAATTCGCTGAGTATGCAGGTTTGCTGCGACGGGGGTATTATAAACTTAAGGAAGCTCTATTCTAATAAATTGGCAGTAGCTATGGGAGTTCCTCAAGGGTCGGTATTAGGTCCTGTTCTTTTTCTTCTATTTATTAACAATATTGACAGTAGTATAAATAATGGTAAATTATGTATCTTCGCTGACGACACATCTCTAGTTGTTACTGGTCATAAAACGAAGGATTTAGAGGTGTCTGCATTTGTTCAGTCAAATTCCCTTCTTCAATGGTTAAATGAGAATGGTCTTTTTGTAAATACTGACAAGACAGGGATGATTGATTTTCAAATTCGTAATCGGACAGACAGCGTTTCGAATCTGCTAATTTCCGAAAATACTGTTTCATCTACTGATACAGTAAATTTTCTTGGTCTTTTGATTGATTCGAGATTAAGTTTTTCTGACCACATCAGTAAATTGGCTGGTAAACTCAGTTCGATAATTTATGGAATACGTAAATTATCATTTTACACTAATTCTGATGTACTGCTCACAGCTTACTATGGTTGCTTTTATCCTCATCTCGTTTACGCTGTACCCATTTGGGGATCGGAAAAGGCTAGTATGAGATACATCTTTACTCTCCAAAAGAAGATAATCAGAATTGTTTTTGGACTCAAGCGGCTTCAATCTTGTAAGGAGACTTTTCGTCAGTGTGGCCTGTTGACGTTTCCTTCCATATATATTTTTGAAACACTAATATTTTTTAAGAAAAACCGTGGGCTTTTTGAGTCCAGGATCTCTACGGTATATTCTCTTCGCCAAAGTTTAAATCTCCCTATTCCAAAACATAAAACTACATTTTTTAAAAACAATGTTTATTATTGCTCTGTCAAACTTTTTAATGCGTTGCCTGATTGCCTCAAGGTGGAGATGTCACATGATGAATTTAGGAAGAATCTTAAGACCTATTTGTTGGGAGGAGCGTTTTACAGTGTCCATGACTACATAAGGAATTTATAATTTAGAAGTGTTGACTATTTTGTTGTTGTAAGAGGTCATTTTTTAAATGACTCATGCCAATGCTTGTACAAGTTTTAAGGCAATAAAGGAATTATTGATTGATTGATTGATTGATTGATAAGATTGGTGTTATCTTTTTCAAAAGGCAGAAGTAACGACTGATATAAATGTGCTTTACAAGTTTTTCTGCATATTTTCAAATTACATTTGAATGCTTCTTTTCCCCTAGTTAAACTTAAATACTGTCATAGTTAGAATAAAGATAAAGGTTGGTTAACAACTGGAATAACGATTTAGTGGAAATGAAAATGGGGATTGCATGAGCTTGGTAAATTTTATTCAAATATTTGTTTGAAAAATTCTGTAAAAAATTACAAAAACAAAATCCAGGTAAATGTATAAAATCAGCAAAAGTACCATACAATAAAAAAAGATTAAAACATCTAATAAAACTAAAACAGCTTGGCAGATTGTAAAAAAAGAAACAAACATAGCTGTAAGTAATAAAGACAGTTTTTCATTTTTGTCACACTCTCAGAACATCCAGGAACAGATTTTTCACTGATACTTGTAAACTTTATGTGTTAGTTCAGATACTGAAGAGGCTAATTTTTTACAAGAGGGAGACAATCCTGAGTCCATGCTGGTCTAATTTAAATCCGTAGAACCTCAAGAAGTACAACAAATAATTAATGAGTTAAAGCCGTCTAAATCATCTGGATGGGATGAAATGTCATCTTTTATGTTAAAACTATGTTCACCTTTTATCTCAACACCAATTGCCCATTTAATAAATAACACTTCTCTTTATACAGGTGCTTTTCCTTAACTATTAAAATTATCAAATACCATACCAGTTCTAAAAAGAGGCGATCCCAAAGAAATAACTAACTGTAGGCCTATTTCATTGCTGCCAACATTCTCTAAAATATTCGAAAAGGTTGTTTTTTGCAGGCTATGTGACCATTTTGAAAAATGTCAGCTATTTGATGGGAATCAGTATGGATTCAGGAAGGGTAAGAGCACCACTGATGCCATATTTAACTTTGAATCTGAGGTTTCGGATGCTCTTGACGGGTCGCAGAATGTAGTGGGTCTCTTCTGTGATCTGTCAAGAGCTTTCAACTGTGTCAACTATGATATTTTAATCAGGAAGTTGCAATTTTTGGAGTGTCGGGCAGGGCTATTAAATGGGTGGTTTCATTTTTATCGTATAAGTTTGCAGTCCTTAAATCTTAAATTCAATTATAAACTGATTACAGAAGGTGTGCCTCAAGGGTCAATCCTTGGACCTTTGCTCTTTCTGGTATATGTAAATGATCTGCCGAGAACGTTAAATTCAAAATTAGTTATGTTTGCTGATGACTCTTCTGCTATTTTTACTCATCCTGATAAATTAATGCTGTCACAGGCAATAGAGCATGATTTTCATAAGCTGGAAAGATGGTTTTAGGCCAATGGGCTTTTGTTAAATCAAGACAAGCCCGTTTTTGTAAAATTCCAATACAATCACCAGAATCCACATTCATCATGCAACCAAAATACTAATCTGCCATGTAGTTGTACTAATTTTACAACATTTCTGGGAATAACAATTGATTATAAATTAACCTGGAGAATTCACATTACAGAAGTTATTAAAAAATTGATAGAGCTCATTTTGTAATTCTTACTTTATCTAAATCAGTTGACGTTGCCACTCTCATGATGGTTTACTATGGATATGTCTAACCTATTCTTAACTATGGCATAATTTTTGGGGTAATTCTGATAAGAGGAACAAAGTTTTTAAATTGCAAAAACGAATCATCAGGATAATATATAGTCTCAAAGCAAGGGATTCATGTCAAAATACTTTCAAAAGTAGTAATATCCTTACATTTCCCAGTATATTCATTTATACAGTAGAAATCCAATTATCCGAATCGATTTTGAGTGAAATAATAGAAATACGCGGGAGCGCGTGTAGCGATAATGCGCCGTTCCGTTACTATGGCTTCATGAGCGCTAAAATAAAAGCCCGTACTGTTACCTTCCAGCGCGATATTTTCGCAGGGAACAATGAGTCATACCCCCTTCCCGCCAGGGGCGGATCTAGAAATTTGTTGAGGGGGGGGCGCACTTGAGATTTTTTCTCACTAAACGATTATGTCCCGCAGCAACGGGAGGCAGTTGTTAGTATTCACTAAATTCAATTAAATCATGATGCTAACAAATAAAACACCACATTGTAACACTTATTTTGCAATGAAATGTGTAATATTTATGTATTCTACTGATAAAATTAACAGTAGGTACATAAATATACACATTTTCTACAACTACTACCTCAAAAAACACAAATTTTATACCGATACTGATGTATTTACTTTCACGCACTACTAAAGGCTAAACCAACGCACACAAAATGGCTAAGGTAGAACGCAAAGGTTTCAAAAAAGAAGAAGATTGAGGAAGACTACAGGTTCGGTGCTGCGCTAGGGCAACCAAAGGCAATAGTCCGGTGCTGTGGTGCGTTACCCTAGGAATGCTCGTCCCAAGCCCCTAGGCCGGTGCTGCGGTGTGTGCTTCTCAGGGGCGGATCTAGAAATTTGTTGAGGGGGGGACGCACTTGAGATTTTTTCTCACTAAACGATTATGTCCCGCAGCAACGGGAGGCAGTTGTTAGTATTCACTAAATTCAATTAAATCATGATGCTAACAAATAAAACACCACATTGTAACACTTATTTTGCAATGAAATGTGTAATATTTATGTATTCTACTGATAAAATTAACAGGAGTACATAAATATACACATTTTCTACAGCTACTACCTCAAAAAACACAAATTTTATACCGATACCGATGTATTTACTTTCACGCACTACTAAAGGCTAAACCAACGCACACAAAATGGCTAAGGTAGAACGCAAAGGTTTCAAAAAAGAAGAAGATTGAGGAAGACTACAATTTCGGTGCTGCGCTAGGGCAACCAAAAGCAATAGTCCGGTGCTGTGGTGCGTTACCCTAAGAATGCTCGTCCCAAGCCCCTAGGCCGGTGCTGCGGTGTGTGCTCCTAGGGCAGCCAAGGGCAATAGGCCGGTGCTGTGGTGCGTGACCTTAGGGATGCTCGTTCCAAGCCCCTAGGCCGGTGCTGCGGTGTGTGCTCCTAGGGCAACCAAAGGCAATAGTCCGGTGCTGTGGTGCGTGACCTTAGGGATGCTCGGCCCAAGCCCCTAGGCCGGTGCTGCGGTGTGTTCCCCTAGGGCGGCCAAAGGCAATGGCCGTTGCTGTGGTGCGTTACCCTAGGAGATGCTCAATCCTGGCCGGTGCCTATACCTTACAGATAGTAAGTTGTGTTTGTCGGATTTAAGGAGCTCAGTGACACCCTAATTTTATGTATCGGTTGGCAACTGTTTACTTTACAAATGTTTGGATGCAGTAAGTTACTTAACACACATAAAGGACGTATCGTTATATGGCGACTTGGTTCCTTACCGTCCTACCAACGGGGTTCACTATCTTGGCCTACACATCCATGATAATTGTACTGTTAAAATTATTCGTAGCGACCCGTTATAGGGGGGGCTCCGTTTTGTAGAGCATCGCCCAGTAGGTAAGACGTGTTGGTGCAAATAATGTATTTGCAAATATTAAAAACAGAAACTAGTACAGCGGCCTAGACCCCAACCCTATTAATACCTATTGCCAAACACAACTTACTAGCTGCATAGACTAACTACTGTAGTTAGTCTATGCTAGCTGTAAGGTAAAGGCACCGGCCAGGACTGAGCATCCCTAAGGTAATGCACCACAGTACCGGTCTATTGCCTTTGGCTACCCTAGACGCACACACCGCAGTACCGGCCTAGGGGCTTGGGCCGAGCATTCCTAAGGTAACGCACCTCAGCACCAGACTATTGCCTTTGGCTGCCCTAGGGGAACACACCGCAGCACCGGCCTAGGGGCTTGGGCCGAGCATCCCTAAGGTAAAGCACCTCAGCACCAGACTATTGCCTTTGGCTGCCCTAGGGGAACACACCGCAGCACCGGCCTAGGGGCTTGGGCCGAGCATCCCTAAGGTAACGCACCACAGTACCGGTCTATTGCCTTTGGCTACCTTAGACGCACACACGCAGTACCGGCCTAGGGGCTTGGGCCGAGCATTCCTAAGGTAACGCACCTCAGCACCAGACTATTGCCTTTGGCTGCCCTAGGGGAACACACCGCAGCACCGGCCTAGGGGCTTGGGCCGAGCATTCCTAAGGTAACGCACCTCAGCACCAGACTATTGCCTTTGGCTGCCCTAGGGGAACACACTGCAGCACCGGCCTAGGGGCTTGGGCCGAGTATTCCTAAGGTAACGCACCTCAGCACCAGACTATTGCCTTTGGCTGCCCTAGGGGAACACGCCGTAGCACCGGCCTAGGGGCTTGGGCCGAGTATTCCTAAGGTAACGCACCTCAGCACCAGACTATTGGCTTTGGCTGCCCTAGGGGAACACACCGCGGCACCGGCCTAGGGGCTTGGGCCGAGCATCCCTAAGGTAAAGCACCACAGCACCGGACTATTGCCTTTGGTTGCCCTAGTGGCACACACCGCAGCTCCGAACTGCAGTCTTCCTCAATCTTCTTCTTTCCTGAAACCTTTGCGTTCTGCCTTAGCCATTTTGTGTGCGTTGGTTTAGCCTTTAGTAGTGCGTGAAAGTAAATACATCGGTATAAAATTTTTGTTTTTTGAGGTAGTAGTTGTATAAAATGTGTATATTTATGTACCTACTGTTTATTGTATCAGTAGAATACATCAATATTACACATTTCATTGTGTTAAAATGTGGTGTTTATTTATTATCATCATGATTTAATTGAATTTAGCGAGTACTAACAAATGCCTCCCGTTGCTGCGGGACGTTATCGTTTAGTGGGAAAAAAATCTCAAGTGCGCCCCCCCCTCAACAAATTCCTAAATCCACCTCTATCAGAACTACGTGGAGAATCCCGCCTCTTTTGTTATCAGACGGGCCCATAAGGTTTTCAGTCTAGTAAAGATATATAGTCAATACTATTACCATTAATTACACATTTTCTGAGTCCAAGGGGGGGGCGCGCGCCACCCGCGCCCCCTGGCTGGATCCGCCACTGCTTCCCGCCCTGCTCATCATCAGTCGCTACTGTTCTTTTACCGTTCTTTAACTGATGGTGATGTTTTTTTGCTTAATTCCCGAGGTATACCTGATTATCCGAATTTCTGCATATCCGAATCGGCCCGATCCCCAATTAATTCGGATAATCGGAGTTCCACTGTAATTTAATTATATTTATCAAACAAAATATTTCAATTTGTTTAATTAATTCAGACTACTACAATTATAACACAAGACACAAGGGTAGTCTTGCATATCCAAGACATAAATCTTCTGGTTATGAATATTCATCATATTATTCTGGAATTAAATTATGTAATTGCTTGCTCGACTATAAAGCGTGCGAATTCACTGAGGTTATTTAAAAAAGGTTTATTTAAGTTTTTATGTAATGTTGCAAGGGGTAGGGCCTAAATGATTTTTTCAGCTATTATATCTTTAAATGTTTAGATTGTATTATTAACTTAAGTGACAGTATTCATCTATGAAATGTACAAAATGAATGAAGGATGTTCTGATTCTGATAATTTTAATACAAATATAATATACTTGATACAAATTTTAAATTTTTGTTTGTAAAATAGCATATTTATTCATATTGTAAGTCCTTATAGGCGTTGAACATACATGAAAAATGCCGTGCGAGTTTATCTGGAATTTTGAGATTTTATCCTGGAAAACATGGAATTATGCATGAGTTTTGAAATGCGACTTTGGTGGCAACCCTGAATTTGTCAGCACACTCTAAAAGGCATTTGGAAGAAAAAAGTCAACACTGCTTTATTCTATTTTTATAATTTAAAAACAATGTTATAATCTTAAATTATTGCATATTTTATGGTCATTGTTAATTAAAACAAAAAAACTGTGTTTTCTACTTGTAGAGCGCTTGCAAGTGCAACTCACTTTAAAATATGAAAAAGCTATAACTATACATTTTTCACCCAGTTAACTTTGTAAAGGAAATATATAAACAGTTACTCCAGTTTGAAAATTCTATCAATCCATCAAGCCCCCTCCCCCCAATTCCATCGATCAAATCTACTCTAACAGCAAAGGGGTGAGGGGGTTGAAAAAAGACTCCAGGACAATCAAATAGAGGGATATTTAATTAGCTTCGGTAACTAACATTGATAATGACATTAGAAGATTTCTTGTAAATGATGTAACCGAACAATCATATACAAGAAAATCTGATCCATTGAGTTTTTTAACCCATGGAAACTAATTAAACTGCACTGAGCATGGCTCGGTGTGCAGAAAGATGGAGAAGTTAAACGGTTTTAGAATGTGGAAGGGTGCAATTTATTTCAGTTTTAGAGGACAGTATGGCAGGAAGTAGTTAAATAAATAGTAGGGATGTGCGAGTAGTGATTTTTTTAATCAAGTCTAGTCGAGTCGAGTAGTGCCAATTATTTTCGAGTTTCGAGTATTTTCGAGCGCGTATTTGCTGTCAGTTGGTAATTTAAAATAGTGTAATGGGATTTGGGTACCACCCTAGATTTGATCATCTAAACATGGTTTCTAACTAATACATGAGTAGCAATGCAAAGTTTTGGCCAGTACAATCAAACTGGATTACGTAGTGACAAACAAAACACGGTTTGACATTCGTTTCCGGCCGATGAAACAGGGCCTGATTGTCATTTGGCCAAAATCACCTGTTCCAGACATCGCTTATACTATTAAATAACAAAATCGTTAGTCACGGCCGAAGTTACACGGTCCAAAAGTCATTTTCGGCCGATTTTACGTTATACGATTGCCTTTTGCGGCCGTTACCACTTGTTTTGGCCGGTCGCAATCGTTCGTGGTCGTCATTTTCAGCCGATTTTACGTGATTTGGTTTGTAACTGAACGCCTTCTGAAAATAGTCCTTATGTATCAGAGTATACATACTCTGATGTGTTAACATTGGGGATTACAAAAATAAAAGGAACAAGGAGTTGGTCTGGGAAGAAATCAGGAATGAAAATAAAGTTTCTGATAAGTATAGTAAGTAATATTGTATATCAAGATATAATTTAATAATATGAGTAGATTATTAATGAATTTAATAATTTCCTGTAATTTATATTATTAATGATTGTAAATAAAACTGATTTGATTTGATTAGGGTAATTTTATTTAGGGTTTACTGCAATCATTCTTCAGTATTTCCAAAAGTTACCGGTTTATCTCTATTCGTTTGTTTTAAAGCAAATTATATGTAATGGTTGCATATGACTCTTAACTGATAACTGAAAAAAACTATATTTGTAATCTTAAATGGGACAGGGTTGCTATACAGGGTGTCCCGTTAGAGTATGCTACAAATGCAGGATTTGGTATATAAACTCATTATAAGGAGCAAAACACTACGTATAAACTTTTTCCTAAATCGTTTTGTTTCCCGTCTGTCTGCCTGTGGAGACTATATGATTTTAATCAATGCAGCTTATCTTAGAAACCGCTAAAGATTCTGATTTGAAACTTGGCATGTTTTATTATACTAGTTTATGGCTGATTTGGTATTCAATTTGGCATTTCTATCTTTAACTGTTTCAAAATGGCAGCCATTTCAATTTTGTAAAGATTAATTAATATTTTGGATACCCCCGTCGCAGCAAACTTGCGTACTCAGCGAATTTCCTATGCTGAGTATATTTCCTATGATATATTTCTTACTTCCACATAAAGCCACTTACCAAGTTTTATAAAAATACATAAATAAATAAGTGATATATAGCATTTTATTTATTCTCTATAAGAATAACATTAGGGCTGAGAACGCAGGTTTGCTGCAACAAGGAAGATACAAAATTTTTTTGCAATTATCAATATAACTCAACCAGGTGAAGCTACATACCAATTTTTAATAATTTATGTTCATAATTAAGGGAGATATAAAACTTTACATATTCTCCATAAGAATAACATTAGGGATGAGTATGCAAATTTGCTGCTAAGAGGATAATCAACAAAAAATAAATTTTTTGTGCAAATATCAATATACCAGTACTAGGTGAAGCCACATTCCAAGTTTCATCAAAATACATTCATTAATAATAGAGATATCAAATTTTAGATATTCTCCATAAGGATAACATTGGACAACGTACTGTGTTTAGCACTTTGAATATCTCGGCAACGGTTGGACGTAGAATCACAATTTAAACACCAAAATGATTGTTTTGTAGAGCTAAACTGATTGGTAAAAGCAAATGTGAAGTTTACAGTAAAATTAATTGAGGAAAAACTAAAAACCATTTCCTCAAAAGATTAACATGGGAGATTTTATGAATACGTTTTTTGGATTTTCTCCGCAACCACTTAACCTAGGTTAATGATTCAAAATACTATGTTATTTTTTTTAAAGCTCTATAAAATGGTTAAAACAAAAGTTGTGTGTTTAAAAAATGTCTGGGTGAAAAGTGCAAAAATCTGATTTTTGGACAATTTTGAAACTCCATAAACCCCCTTTCCCATTGTTCGATTTTTCTGGTTTTCGAACTTAAAGTCATGAATGTCACTTTACACAATTGAGCCAAATTTCATTAAAATCGGACGTTTTTTATTCAAGTTACCACATTCACGGACACACACACACACACACACACACACACACACACACACACACACACACACACATATATATAAATTTGAACGAATAGTGTTTTTGGCATCTGGGGACCTCAAAACAAAAAGTTATCATGGTCTCGTGCTTAAGTCTTACCATGAGACCTACGGTAATAGCTTCTTTCCTATAGGGGAAATTCGCTAAAACGGCAAATTATTAAGTCATTGATCTGCATATTTAAACGAGTTCGCACGCAGCACGCTGTCATGAGGGAAGTGAATTTCCATATAAAAACGTTTAAAACTCAAAATCAGTGTAAAAACAAACATTTATTCCAATTTTTATTGTAATCTGAAAACATTGATTTTTTTGTTGTTCTGATGCTCCTGGTTTCATATACCTGCAAAGCTGGGAATAAAATTTTTCGCATTATAATGTTAGGAGAAGATCCAGACAGGCTTGAAAGTAGGCGTGAGTTGCTGGGGATGATAAAGTACTCTAACAAAGGAATAACAGGCTTTTATAGCGTAAAACCCCCATAAGACAACGTACCCCACTGTGTTTAGTCGAAACACATTTTCTTTAATAACTCGGTAAATATTTATGCTAGAATGACGAGAGAGGGCTTAAAACTTTCGCATCACTAATTCCCATCTTTTCACATGCATTAACTTTATATCTGGGGCTTTCCTGACCCTTTTTGAGCCCAAAAACTCAAAATTTGAAAGATTAATCCTCAAAAAAGGGGTTTGGAGTTGTCCGATTGTTTTGCCCAACGAACTTGTCCAACTGATCACAGAAAGGAACGTCCCTACCAAATTTGAAGTAAATCGGACAAAAAATGTGACCGCTAGAGTGCAAACACACACACACATATATCGGGTTATATGTCGGGTGTCCCATAAAGGTCCCCCCTCTTAATTTTTGAACGACTGTAAATTTTCATACAATCTTTTGTAAATGTGACTAGCATAAGTCAAAGTATTTTTTTTAAAGTAGTTAAGGGTTTCAACCCTCACCTCTAAATAGGGGTTGCTGGGGGTAGTTTTTATTTTTCAAATAGCAAAATCGTTAGAGCCGTTTTTAAAAAATTTGGATTTGACATGTTTTTTTTTAGCGGTTTTTGTGGGGATAATTACCCTTAAAAATCAATAATTGAAAAAAACGCCTGGAGATACCGAGGATTAGTACCTACCTACATACCAAATTTCATAAAAATCGATCCAAACTCAAATTCGAAAATTTTGACGAAAACAATACTTTCTCCATATACTATGTATAGGGGGAGAAAGTAAAAAATCATACATTCAAACAGATAGAAAACGAAACGATTTAGAAAAATGTGTTTACGAAATTTTATGCTCCATAATATGAGTTCTACCAAATCCTGCATTTGTGTCATATTCTCGCTGGACACCCTGTATAAAACAATAAACTTATAAAAATAATACAATTTTAATTTACCTCATTGCTCTTTATTAGCAGTTATCTACCTGTAACTTTTGTATACCTTAAATATAGAAAATTTAAATATTAAATATTGTAGAATATCAAATGAATGTAAACTTTCAGATATTAAGCCTTACAAATAATTACTGGCTTACTATATTTTGTAACTAATATAAAGGTAGGGCAAGTTGAAATAATAATGATTTTACACAGCACCTCACTACGGAGTATGGCTCCTGCTGTCCGCTTCCCGCTTCCAGCGATCTTCCCGCCAGTGGCGGACTTACCATAAGGCACACTAGGCACGTGCCAAGGGGCGCCCGGCGGCGCGGCTGTCAGTGTGTCATTACCAGTACCTGTGTTTCTAGTCAGTGGCGGACTTACCATAAGGCACCCTAGGCACGGACAGATATTTTACAAAGGTTTGGGAAAGTAAGCGAGACTCCAAAGTGTTGATACGTCCATTGAAAGATCAAACCGACGCTATGATTCTCTTGTAGAATATATGGACTCATTTCGTGATATGTTTGACTTATACGATAAAAGGCAATGGCTCGATTTCAATGGTGTGAGAGTGATTATGACACTTCCTGAAGTTGCCTTTTACAAAAGGAAAATAATTGGGTCATGGCTCTTCTAACTGACAAAGTGAACTTTTTAGTGCCTACTGACTGTTTTAAGGGGAATTGTAAAGGGTTTCTTTAGAAGACCATTTCATATTAAAATTCCAACAAAGAGTTGTTCACAAACCACTGCCATATAATCATCTTGTACTTTCACACTTGTTAACACTGTACACTATGTACAAGGGTAAAAGAGATCAATTTTGAATTTGAATTATATTTTTGTTTTGAAGCAGTTTTCACATAATTCAACGAAATTATTCTATATATTTAATGGCAAAGTTAATTAATGTTACATGTAATTATTTTATGACCAGCCATAATTATTTACATCATGTTATATGGTTTGGTGAGGAATATTATATGGAAAAGTACATAAAATTATATTTTACAAAATTAAAATAGCCTACTAGTATACTTGTTAGTTATTTCTCGTTATTATTTAATTTAACTGGAAATAACATTTTTCATGATGACCTATTGGGTAAATTACATATTAATTCATTATGTAAAATTATGAATTGTCACAGCGGCAAAAACAATGTAGTGATAGTAAGAATGACTGACTTGAGAATCCCAGTCTAAAGCTCAGCGATAAGGAAAAGAGATGACACAAATTCCAGAAGCAACCCTTAGGTGTGTAAACAATAGCAGACCCCAGAGTAGCGAAATCAATGCTTTGAATGACCTTGGAAAACCCATTAACCCAGTCTAAAGTCTCTGGCGCACTAGGGCGGTTTGGCACCGGAGGATGTTACGTCACGGGTGGAATTTTTAAATAATCATATCAGATCACTAGCCCTGTCGAGTTTTTGCGAGTCGAGTTTGAGAGTTTCCACTGTAGTTATAAAAAAACAAATTTTAGCATTCACCAATAGATTTAACTTTAAAAACATACAATTTAGTATCTTAGACTATTGCTCCACGTCAGTTGGTTACTGAGTTTTTGAAAATGCTAAATACAGTACGTTGCCCACTGTTACTTTTATGGCGAGTAAGTAAGGGGCCATGCATGATTACGTCACACTATATTCAGCCCTTTTCCCCTTTGTCACGCTGTCATGCGGCCCTTAACCCCCCTCCCCCATGTCACGGTCCGTCCGATGTGCCGCACCTCCTACACCCCCGGGGAAGCGTGACGTAATATATGCACGGCCCCTGAAACTTAGTGTATGTCTTTATCTGGCTAAAATATATTAATGTCTTCCTAAAATAGCCCCATAATTAACAAATTTACATATTCAGACCATTCTAATTGTAGAATGGTTGTGGAATGTTATTTATAAGTGAGAATGAATCAAATGCTCTACCTCGCTTATTTAATAATAAATTTTGATTAAACATAGTTTGGGGTTTCATGAGACTGAGGGCCTATTGATATTTGCTTACCACGCCCGTTTTTGTTGTCTCTTGCAGCAAACTTGCATACTTAGCCATTCTGTTATTCTTATAAGGAATAAACAAAATATTATGACTCGACAAACTTTATGAAAATATTTTGATGACCCTGGTATGTGCTTAATGTGGTTGTGAGTTATGTATGAATACTTTGAAAACTCGCTCCAAATATGCATGTTTGCTTGGATGGTAGTATTTTGTCCTGCACTTTATAAGCACGTGCTGATATTATTTTCCGCTTGGTTTTTATTGGGCAGTATTACAGTAGATTCTCTGCAGTCCAGTGGTACTTAGATGGGTGTGGAGGGGTATAATCAAGTTGCAACTCGTTAATCAAGTAAACAAAGGGCTTCAGATCGCTCAGTTCTCCCGCCAGGCGCCGTGCCAACACTGTGAATGCCCTTATGACAATTCAATACAGTTTCGTTTGTTTACTAAATCTGAAGTGTTAATAAAACTCATTTTTTGTACATTTGACGTATTTCGATCTTACGTGGTGTGGCTTTGGTATGCAAGTGATCATTTGAGGTTTATCATGTTAAAGGACTATTTTAAGGGCTTATCATGAATATCAGTCACTGTTGTACGAGGTTTGATATGTCAGTTAGTATAACCACCCCAGGACTTGGTTGTATTGTAAAGAGACTTTTGATATTGTGTTGGGCCAGTTTAAAAGGTTTGGAGGGTGAAGTTCTAAGATCAGATTGGGATCAGAACCCGTAACATTGCATGTTAAAGACCTAAATGGTCAGTGTACCAAATTTCATCCCCCTAGCATATTGAGAAGTTGGAGAACTTGTGATGAATACCCCAGTGTTTTGCCTTCTTTCTATACAATAAGAATAAGAGGATACAGTCAGTCTGATTTCCTACCAAGCCGTACAATGTTTTTTTATTTAATTGATTTTAAGGAGGAACAAATTTATTTCCAGCTGATACTCTGTTGAGGGCAAATTATAAAAAAGTAAAAAGTTTAAATAGGAATTGTTTTCTAAGCTAGTAAAAAATAATGTTAAAAACAATGTTAAAAACTATGTATGTGTAAATTATTTTTATTTTTTAGACTAGGCTTATCACCGTTGGAGGCTTCGACCCCAAACCCCCTTTTGGAGTTCGCTTCGCTTACTTGTATTCCTCAGTTTAAATCAAACTCACATTTTTTTATTAATAAAAGAAAAACTACATAACAATGAGCTTTGGTGAGCACAGCTATACAGGAGATTCAATTAAATAAAAAAAATCATGGACACAATGTTAAATTGAAGTACTATAAATGGATTTGCGTGTAAAAAATTTAAAAAATTTGGCAACAGTTCACGAGAAAATTATAGTAACCTAACCTAACCTAACTCCGCAGAGTGCTGTATAGTGGCTGTTCATTGTGCAACATAATTAAAAATACATAGATTTGTAAAAACAAAATAAAGTCAAACTAAGCAGAAATTTCAGATCTCAAAAAGTAAACATCAAAAGTAGGATTTGATCCCGAGACCGCATGATCGTTATTCTGACAATATATCCACTGGGCTACCGTAGCATGTCAAACTTCCTGAAAGTAAAATTCTTCAAGCAGTGAGCAATGATTAAAATTCATTTGATAGAACAAAGAATCAGTTGAATCGGTAGATTAAAGTGTAGTTTTGATTTTAATTCTTTAAAATGTGTGTATTTTGCTCATATTCATGCTCACCTTAATTATTGTAGTATCTTATGGGGTGGTAGTAATTATAAGAAAAAACGTTTTGTATTACAGAAAAGAGCAATACAAATATGTTTAATGTAAATATGAGGACTCATAGCAAATCATTGTTTAGAGAAGCTAATATTTTTAAGTTTGGAAGCTATTTATATTTTAAACTGCTTAATGTATGCAAAAAATAATTTTAATAAAAATTACACAAATGAATTTTATCACAACTACAGCACTAGAAATAAATACAATTTAAGGCCTAGTCTGTGTAAATATAGCACTACATCTAATAGTTTTATACAACAGTCTAAAAGATGATATAATTTGTTACCATATGAAATTATATGTTTAAGTGATGCAAAATTTAAAGTTCTTATAAGTTATTTGTTAAAATTGTGCCCTTATATAATGTACAAGATTTATTAATGATGTAAACGTAGTTTTAAAATAATTAATTGTATTAGTGACTATGCCATGCTTGTAAACCTTGTAACGGCAATAAAATATTCATATTCATAACATATTTATATATCGTAACAAACATTATTAGCGATATTGAATCTCCTGTGTAGGTGATAATGTGCTCACCATGTTTGAAACAGCTGAGTTGAATAAACCTCATGTGAGCACATTATTGCCTACACAGGAGGTTTATATAAATCAGCTGTTTAAATCATGTGGCATTAGCCAAAAGTGGTGTTCTTTTATAAAACATCCAAAACTTTATACACATTTAAACGGCACAAAACACTTAAAATTACTCCTTCTTTATTAGTGGCTAAATAGATGATCGGATCTGAAATCTGGTAAAAAATCATTTATTTGGCCAGATTAAATTTTCTACAACTTTAGTATTTACTATCTTTTGCCATCTCTTACCATTTTTTTACAAAACGCGCTCAAAATGGAAGAATTGAAAAAGTGGAATATTTCCTATATAAAAGTGCCTCAAAAACTCAAAAATTTTCTTTTGGCAATTTTTCTGAGTGTTTCTCGTTAAGAGCTTTAATTAGAGTATGAAGTCGAGTAGGGTCTGATTACGGGAAGTGCCTTATAATTTATGTCAGTGAACCTGTCTAGCTCTAGTTATATAAGTAGATATTTATAATTATTGTAGATTGAATACTTTTAGTATTTTGGCTGTTATGCCTACTATTCCGTAACATTTGCTGTGCCTATTCAGAAAATGATGCAGTTACCTGCTTCTCTCAAGAAGACTATCAGAAAATCAGTTGATAAAGGGAAACGGGATAAAGTAAAGGAAGAAAAGGAGGTAAATTTATGTGTATGTAACTATTGGTACATATCTTTAAGTTTTTTTAGCGAATTTACCAAATAGGGAAGGAGCTAATACTGTATTCGGCATGGTAAGACCTACATCTGGGACTATAATAACTTTTTTATTTGAGGTCTACAGAAGTCAAAAATACCATCCATTCACATTTATATATATATTTATACAGGGTGAGTCAGACCACCCGTCCAGCATGTATAACGGCAGAATGGTTTGGTCTAAGTCATCAAACAAAATTCTTCCCGCTAAAACGCATACGGGCTATCTATTAAAAATATTTTCATCGAAATCTATGTACATGATGTTCAACAACTGAAGGTCACGGGTTTGAATCTTAAAATTTTCGTATGCAAACATAGGGAATATTAAACATCATTTTAAAGGTCTCGTTAAAATAAACATTTTGGCGAAAACAGAATTTACTTATCTTTAATCGTTTCAAAATGGCAGCCATTTTTGTGTAAAATATTGACATTTACAGAATACCCTGCATTTTCTAAATCACTACTCGTATCTTTTTTCTGACCAGAATCCTTTGCTCGTGATAAACTCAGCTTTATTCTAGTACCGTATGCTACAAGACAGCTTTTTTGGGATAATCTATATTTCAAATTAATATTTATTTTTAAAATGCCTATATGCTCAAAATTGAAAAACGTCAAATGGTAGTGTATGTCAAAAAGCATACCATTGAAAAGTCTTGTAAATCCTAGCAACTTTCTAATTTACACCAACCTTGTGTCTCTTTTTGTTTTTCTGCAATCAGCAAAAAACATTATTTTTCCATATGAAATGCATGTTAATTGTACATAACACATAAAACGAATGTGGACAGAGAATACATGCAAGGGTTGTGCAAATTAACATCCATTTCATATGAGAAAATACAGAAAACTAAAAGAGATACAAGGTTGGTGTAAATTAGAAAGTTGCTAGGATTTACAAGACCTTTTCAATGGTATGCTTTTTGAAATACACTCCCATTTGACGTTTTTGAATTTTGAGCATATAGGCATTTTCAAAATATGGATTTTCTCAAAAAAGCCTGTCTTGTAGCATACCAGAGTAAAGCTGAGTTTATCACGAGCAAGGATTTAAGTCGGAAAAAATATACGAGTAGTGGATTAGAAAATATAGGGTATTCCGTAAATGTCAATATTTTACACAAAAATGGCCGCCATTTTGAAACGGATAAAGAAAAGTAAATTCTGTTTTCGCCAAAATGTTTATTTTAACGAGACCTTTAAAATCATGTATAACATGTTTACATTAGAAAATTTTGAGATTCAAACCCGTGACCTTCAGTTTTGGAACATTCTGTACATATTTTTGATAAAAATATTTTTAATAGATAGCCCATATGCGTTTTAGTGGGAAGAATTTTGTTTGATGACTTAAGACCAAACCATTCTCCCGTTATACATGCTGGACGGGTGGTCTGACTCACCCTGTATATGAATTATGTGTGTATTCGTGGGCACAATAACTTGCGTAAAAAATTTCTGTTTTTTATCAAATTTGGTAGAATTAAATAAAGCAAAGTTCGGAAACCAGATAGATAATGATAATAATCGTTATTTCTCTTTTCTGTGAAACTTATTACAAAACATGCATAGCCCTTGAAATGAAAATTGGCAACAGGACATAACATCTCTAAAATAATTGTATTAAAATACAAAAATAGCCAAATTTATTGGTACTTAATTAAATACATGTGTCCATATTAATAAAACAAACCAAGAAAGAGTATAGGAAAGAACATACCTAAGAGAAAAACCAGTCTTCGGTTTTTAGGTGGGTGTCTTAGAAAATATTATTATACATACAACTTGTATTGTTGCCTATACAGTATAAATTTATTGCACACACAGGAAAGAACAATTGCTAAAAATGTAAGATGTAAAGATACTTAATATAACTCAGAAAAACCATACAAATTCTTTGAAAATATTACAAATTAACTTAAAATTATATTGATTTAAAGATCACTACTTTACCCAATAGAGGGTTTTGTATACAAAAAATTGACTTTTTGATTTTTTACATAGAATTATTTTTAATCAAATTTTACTGTGCCAATACTGGATGAAGCTTGAAAACAAGAACAATTAAGCATCTTGAATTATTGCTGTACGTCAATTGGTTACTGAGATATTTAAATTAATTTTGTATTGAGATACAATACTGTACATTGTCTAATGTTATTCTAATGGGGAAAAATAAAAAAATCTCTTATTTATAGACATATTTTGATGAAACGTGATATGTTACTTCATCTGGTTGTGGCCAATTGATATTTGCATAAGAACCACCTTATTTGTGTTGACCTTGTTTCAACCTGCACGTCCAGCCCAATGTTATTCTTATGGAGAGTAAATAAAATGTTATATCTCGCTTATTTATGTATATATTTTGATGATTCGTTGGGTATTTTGATGAAACTCGTCATTTGGGAGCTAGATGGATTTATGTAGTGCTGAGTACGTAGGATTGTTAATAAACTATTAAACTGGAGAAGTAATTCAGGAATACAGGTAGTTGTAGTGTTTGTAGATGTGATGTTTTTTTTTTGTGTTGTGAGTCGTAGTTTATTTTATCCTGTTTAATTGTGAGAACATGGATTATGCTACTCAAGAAATTATTTAGTTGTTTACAAAATACAATATTAAAGTATAAAAAAAAATAATGGCGTGACGATAAGGAGTTTGCGACAGGTTCAAGGATTAATGAAAGTATTTAAGGTGTATTCAACTACAATAACAATCTGTTAAAGTGCAAACGAATAATATCAACAGCGTCTTATAGGACGAATCATAAAGGAAGTTTCTGTGACTGGGAACTTAAGGGGTTGTGGTCATGAATGGGTGGTGGAAATAATTTATTAACATTTTACTGACTAACATTTGTTTGTCCTATTTTTGCCTTTAGCTTTTTTTCTTTGTCCCATTAAGTTATTTTTGATGTACAGTATTATATATTTTTTATTTATAAATGCTATTTTTAATATCATGGGAATAAGACAGGAGCTTGAAGAAATTTGTCAGTGGTCATTAATGGAGGTTTAGCTAAAATGACAATGAAATCCATAAGAAACAAATTCCCAAAGCATATGAACCTATTCCTTTTACTGAGAGATTTGGTCCCATTCCAGAATATTCCCGTGGCCAAGTTGGCGGCCAGTGGTGCCCCTCAGCCGTTGTCCTTGGAGCGACCTCGGATGACGCCGCTGGGGGTCAACAACAGGATGACCCCTGCCTTAGACTCGGCGCACAAACCTCAGGTACACTGTGCTCGATAGTTACCACTGATTTTTCCCTTTTATCGCCATTAATTTTTAATCGCAAAACCTCTATACAACATGTTTTTCATATACAAAATATGAACTTTGGTGTTATCATAAGTACATAGAGCAGTAAAAACTTAAAAAAAAGAGAAAGTATGTGAAAGGTGAAGACCAGAATTCCCATACAACATTTGTATGTCATTATTTTACCTACTATAAATAGTATCAAAGTCGTGAATCTTTGAAAAATGACAGCAATCGTCAAATTGTAAAAAACTTCCCTTTTTTGTTGAATTTACATTGCAATCACACTTGCATCACTTCATTTTAACATAAAACCCCTTAATGTTTTTAATAGTCGAAGCTATCCATTATTATTATTATTACATTTATAGCTCTAGAAAAGAAAAGTTATTTTGCAAATATCCTCTTTAGGGAAGAAGGTATCATCATGGTATTATCGTAGACCTAAAGCTAAGACCATAATCATATTTCATTTTGAGGACCCCAGGTACAAAAAAAAACTAAAAAAATTGTTAAAATTTATATACTTTTAACCATACTTGCTTCAACCGCACATCATATTAACCACCCTTTTTCCAGCAAATGACTCACGTCCGCCGCCGCACCTTATGTCTTTACCAGAAAAAACTTTCTGGTCACATAAAGTCAATCGTATGTTTCCTAAGTTAATCACGTATTGCATCTTGGTAGCTAATTTTGTCACCTATTTTTAATTGTCATTTAGGTTTTATTATTTTTTGTGCTTAATATGACAATCCCCGAAGATTTTATCTGCTCTTTTAGTCATAAGACCTAGGGTTCGGTCCCATGGAGGGCGGTTGATTAATTTTTCAATAAATGTAAGTTCCTCAAACGTGAAAAAAATTTAGTGTGGTGAAATTGAACTAATTAAAGCAACTGCCATTTCATATCAGATGCATATTGTTCAGCTTAATTTTACGGCTTATCTTTAAAATCTTTGAACAACCGCCATTTTGAATGAATTACCTTTTGAAGTGTGGCTTGCGGCTTCTTCTTTGCTTGACCAGCCCTTTAAAATGATGTGCATACTACCACAATTTTTTCTTACATTTAAAATTGTCTATTGACTCCTTTTGGGCCGTCCCCCATTGTAGGTAGAGAGTCGGTAAGAATCTTGAAAAATAGTTGTTTAGCTCCCAATTGAATTAGCAAAGTTTTAATCTTCTGGCCTAATCTATAATATTATAAAGAAGAGTTGGTTTCTTTCTGTGTATCTGTCTGTCTGTCTGCTGTTCCGGGTAAACGCAAAAACTATTGAACCGACTGGGCTGAAACTTTACACAAAGATAGATCTTAAACTCGTGCAACACTTAGGCCTATTCACTTCCTTAAAATCCTCTCGGGCCATGCCCCGTGAACGTCCTAAGTTTCAATGTTTACATTTCAGAAGAAAGTAAACATTCAGAAACTGTAATGCGAACAGCTGTGGATACTTCCATTTGACAGCTTAAAGAGCAGAAGCAAGAACAGCTGTTTCAAGGTCTCAACCTTTCTAACCCGTGCGAAGAACGGGTACATCAGCTAGTTAATAATAAAAATACTAAGCCGGTTCCTGACTTTTCAGCACCCCTGTTTAGAAATATTGTAGGAAATGTGTACAACCAAACTTATAATCTCGCAGTTTGCGTTAAATAATTCAGTATCTGAGATGTAATTGAAAAACTGAAAAAGTGTTGATTTTCATTTGTTTTCCAAGATGGTGGCAGGAGCACAGAGTATGGCGAGACAACAACTTTTATTTTTTTGACATCACTACCAACCTAAACAACATACTATAAAATATCCAGCACTACTGGATTTTTTGTAGGGTTAACCTCTCTATTTACCGGAATAAATGTGATGTATCTATATTATTTTAAAAATTCTTCACTTTTGTTCAACGATTTTTTACCCATAAAACACCTTATGTCTATGTACAGGGTGTTTCAAAAAGAATCATCCGATTTTAAAGGTTTATAATTTCAAAACTAATGATCATATGGACATGAGGTTAATTTCATATTAAAGGACAACTAATAAAGTTTTTTTACATACCCTTTACAGGTGCTCAATATGGCCCCCTTTAGATGCACAGCATATGTCTATATGATATTCAAATTCGTCCCACACCTTAGCTAGCATATCTTGAGTGATGGATTCGATGGCTGCTCTAATGCGGTTCTTCAGTTCAACCAATGTTGTTGGAAGGGGAGGGATATAAACATTGTCTTTTACAAACCCCCACAAAAAGAAATCACAAACTGTAAGGTCCGGTGACCTTGGAGGCCAGTGACTTAACGCGGAATCATTAGGTCCAGTACGGCCGATCCATCTTTGAGGAAGCCTACCATTTAAAAACTCTCTCACATGAAGATTCCAGTGTGGTGGGGCACCGTCCTGTTGGTATATGAAGTCATCAGAATCTGTTTCCAATTGAGGGAAGAGATAGTTTTCTAACATATCGAGATATGTTATTCCCGTAACAGTGTTCTCAGCAAAGAAAAAGGGACCATACACTTTATTCCGTGAGATTGCACAAAAAACATTAACTTTTGGGGAATCTCGCTCATGCTGTACAATTTGGTGTGGTTGCTCGGTCCCCCATATTCTCACATTGTGGCGGTTAACTTTTCCACTCAAATGGAAAGTTGCCTCGTCACTAAACACTATGCGTAATACCAAATCTCGATCATCATTTTCCTCATCATCTACTGCCATCTGGCTTTGGATAAACTCACAAAACTGAACACGTCGTACTTTGTCACCTTCATGCAAAGCTTGTAGTAATTGAATCCTGTACGGTTTAAAACGCAAACGGCGGCGCAAAACACGCCATACAGATGTCGAAGGAATGTTAAGTTCCCTACAGCACGGCGAGTGGATTTTTGCGGGCTACGGGTGAAACTCTGGCGGATGCGCTCCACGTCTTCATTGGACACACGGGGACGACCTGATGATTTGCCTTTACAGAGACAGCCTGTATCACTAAATTGCTTATACCATCTTCTTATGCTCTGGGCTGTAGGAGGATCAACACCATATGTGGTACGAAATTCACGTTGCACGGAAATCACAGACTCGCATCTAGCAAACCGTATAACACAAAACGCTTTCTGTTGTGCAGACGCCATTTTGACAACTACTGAGCTGGGCGTTGACAGAAGCGAACTACTGCTACCTGGCGGAAACGACGTTAAACTCCAGAGCTTTCTCTTTCTAACAGTACATTGTTCGAGCACATCGGATTCACAGATGAATAGCTATGATTTTTCTAAATCGGATGATTCTTTTTGAAACACCCTGTATTTTATATACATATTTGGTGTCTGTCGAAAGCTGTTACCATCTAGATTTGCCTTTTGGGGTTTGAAAAACATCCACCTACAGGGCTTCAAAGTTCCAGTGTCAAACGTATGGAGTTATATTTTGTTTCTAAGGTAGTCAGCTGATCGCAATGTAAATTTTTTTAAACATGGCTCTACATTGCTAGATTCTCGTGTGGAGAACAAAATATCAGCTAGTTAATTATAAACAAACTAGTGGCTTGAAGGGGCCATAGCCCCTAGGGGTCTGCGGTACTAGAAATTTAAGGTCAGTTCGGTTCAGTACAGTAAATATTTTTGTACCTCGGTTCTCGGTACAAAATCGGTACGGTACGTGGTAATAAAATAGCCGTAATATAGCATAGCCGAAGTGTATTCGGAAACTAAACAGAATGCCGCTGGGAGGGTTAAAGCTCTCGGGTATAAATAATTGGCTATTAATTATTTCAGAAAAGTTTAGTATTTATATTATGTCATAGTGTATTTAGAAAATAATTCCTTAATTTGGTTAATGGTAAATGTGGTAGTAAGGAAAAGTGAGAGGATTTACCGATGTCAAGCCAACCCCCTAACTAATTCCCACAATATCTCGAAGATTGGAATAACCATACCAGATTGGCGATTTAACTTTAACGATTAACTGTTAACTGATTAACGATTTAAACCTTTTAACTTTCACTAACAATTGCATTACATTTACATTGTCACATTTGTACCTAGAAGCATGCTGCAGAATACATTTGGTTTATTTTATTAATTTTTTTTTAATTAAGCGAATTTCCCCTAAAGGGAAGAAACTATTACCGTAGTCGGCATGGTAAGACCTAGGCCCAAAAACACCATTCATTCGAAACTGTATATATATATATATATATTTTTTTTTTTTTCGAACTTAGTCATAAATGCTGCTTTACACTTTTATACCAAATTTCATCAAAATCGGATAATTTTTACGAGAGTTATCGTGCTCACGGACACATGTATATATATATATATATATATATATATATATGCATGTATATATATATATATATGTGTGCATATATTCAATTATATATATATATGTGTCCGTGAGCACGATAACTCTCGTAAAAATTATCCGATTTTAATGAAATTTGGTATAAAAGTGTAAAGCAGCATTTATGACTAAGTTCGAAAACCAGACAGATCGCTCCGTCTGAAGGGGTATTTTGGTGGGGTTTCCCCAAAAATCAGTTTTTTTTAATTTGTTACGTATCATTTTTGAGATAGTCCAATTGTAGGTTTTACCATTGGATTCAGCTTAAAAAAAACACACAATTTGGTATTTTAATCATTCCTCTACGTCAATTCAAAGGGGTATTTTGGGGGGGAGGGTTTGTACCCAAACAAAAATTATAATTGTTGAAAAAGTCAAATTTTAGTTTTTTCCATTAGAATCGGCTTAAAAAGACGCACAATTTGGTGTTTTAGCGAATTTCCCCTATAGGGAAGAAGCTATTACCGTAGGTCTCATGGTAAGATTTAAACCCGAGACCATGACAAATTTTTTTTTTAGGTCCCCAGATGACTAATACACTATTTGTTCAAATTTATATATATATATTCAGGAATTTATAGAATTAACTGCAGCGACTGCAATAAATATTACATAGGTCAGACAGGCAGAAACTTTAAGAAAAGATACAATGAGCATATCCAGGCCATAAAATCAAACAATAGGACAAGTCAAAAGTCTGCATTTGCTGGCCATATACTAACAACTGATCATAATTACAAAAATATTGAGGAAAATATGACAGTTCTTGACATTCAAAATAAGGGGTACAAAATGGATATCAAAGAAGAGTTTTATATATATCAAAATTATCAAATTGACAAAAATAACATTTTAAACTCGATGCAAGTCCAGACAAAAAACCCATTTTTCGACGGTTATTTACTTTTCGTTTATTATATATATATATGTGTGTGTGTGTGTGTGTGTGTGTGTGTGTGTGTGTGTGTGTGTGTCCGTGAATGCGATAACTTGAGTAAAAAACGTCCGATTTCGATGAAATTTGGCTCGAATGTGTAAAGTGACATTTATGACTTTAAGTTCGAAAACCATAAAAATCGGGCCATGGGAAGGAGGGTTTATGGGGCTTTTAAATTTTCCAAAAATCAGTTTTTTGCATATTTTACCCTAAAATTGTTAAAACACTTAATTTTGGTTTAGACCATGTTATAGAGCTTAAAAAAACAAATAATATGGTATTTTGAATTATTAAGCTAGGTTAAGTGGTTGCGGAGAAAATCCAAAAAAACCTGCTCATAAAATCTCCTATGTTAATCTTATGGGAAAAAGGTTTTTTGCTTTTCCTAAGTTAATTTTAATGTAAACTTCACATTTGCTTTTCCCAATCAACTCAGCTCCACAAAACAATCATTTTGGTGTTTAAATTGTGATTCTACGTCCAACCGTTGCAGAGATATTCAAAGTGCTAAGTACAGTACGTTGTCCAATGTTATCCTTATGGAGAATAAATAAAATTTGATATCTCCATTATTAATGAATGTATATTGATGAAACTTGGCACGTGGGGTCACGTAGTACTGATATATTGATATTTGCACAAAAAATTGATTTTTTATTGATTATCCCCGTAGCAGCGAACCTGCGTACTCAGCCCCCATGTTATTCTTATGGAGAATAAGTAAAACATAATGACTCCCTTAATTATGAACATAAATATAATAAAATAATTGGTATGTGGCTTCACCTTGTTGAGTTATATTGATATTTGCATAAAAACCCATTTTTTTAGTTTCTTGATGCAGCAAACCTGCTTACTCATCTCCCATGTTATTCTTATAGAGAATAATTAAAATGTTATATAGTGCTTACTTATGATTGAATATTGATTAAACTTGGTATGTGGCTTCACCTAGTTAAATTATATTTGTATTTGCATAAAAACCAATTGTTTGTGTTCCTTGTTTCAGCAAACCTATGTACTCATCACCAATGCTATTCTTATGGAGAATAATTAAAATTGTATAAATCGCTTATATATGAATATATTTTTATGAAACTTGGTATGCGGCTTTATATGGTATTAAGACATATATTATGCATTGGAAATTCGCTGAGTACGCAGGTTTGCTGCGACGGGGGTATTGATCATTGCTCTACGTTAAATGGTTACAGAGATATTGAAAGTGCTAAATACAGTACGTTGTCCAATGTTATTCTTATGGAGAATAAGAAAAATTGTATATCTCGCTTATTTATCAACTTATCCTGATGAAACTTGGTATATTGCTTCATATCGTTATGGTCTATTGATATTTGCACTAAAAAACATTTTTTGGCTGATAGTTCCTGTAGCAGCAAACCTGCCTACTCAGCTCCGATGTTATTCTTATGGAGAATAAGTAAGTGTTCTCTCCCTTAATTATGAATATAAATTAATAAAATTTGGTATGTGGCTTTACCTTCTTGAGTTAAATTGATATTTGTATAAAACCCCATTTTTTGTGTTCCTTGCTTCAGCAACCCTGCATACTCAGCTGCCATGTTGTTCTTATGGAGAATAATTAAAATGCCAAAAATTGTTTATTTATGAATGTATATTGATGAAACTTGGCATGTGGCTTTATTGGTGTTAAGATATTATATATGTATCGGAAATTCGCTGAGTACGCAAGTTTGCTGCTACGGGGTATTTAATTTTATTCTTTCATATGCACGTATAAAATAAATTTACCCTGAGTACAAGAAGCTTAATTGGTATAGATCATATCTAAAACTCATAACAATCATAACATAATTGTAACACACGCCCAGGGCATAATTTATGAAACTATAGTTCCGGTTTAATTAATTTGAAATACAAATTAACTACACTTAATACTTTTTGTATTTTACTAACGTTTTACTCTTGTTTTGGGGTATTCTACAACATGAACCAGATACAAAACCTGTAATTACAGTACCAAAATGTTGATTATAATTCCTATATTTTGTAATAATAGCTAATGATGCCTAATTATTAAATATTTCCTTTATAATTTCAGCTCTAAAACTTAATAAATCTTTAAGGATTCCTGTTGGTTTCTATGTCTTGTTGTCAAAGTTGTTTGTTATTTTGTCGTCTTTAATTTAGTACCGGACACATAAGGCTGTATAACAAACGGTAAACGAGATATTTCAACAAAATTGGTTTTATGTCTAATTCTTTTCGGTTTTTTACAAAATGGCGGCTATAGCGGCAGTTATATATTCAGGCAAGGTTTAAATTCGGATTCAACAGTTAAAAATACATAAGAAACGGCAAACAACAAGACTCCCATGAAGCCTTCCACGTAAAACTCCCATTTGCCTGGGTTATTTAGGATGTTTACCAACCGAAGGAGGTTAATCATTTTCATTAAAAACTAGGAACTTATATTCCCCAAGTATTATTTGTTTAAAACTGTAGTTCTACATCATCATTTCTGTAATTTCCGTATTGTATTGGTTAACACTTCAGTTACTGATCAGCCTCACTACGATTGCCAACGCGGCGCGGCGCGGTGCCGACAACAACGGACCTCTCCTCACTTAGTCTCCCACCCTCTGGACCCATTATTAATTTCAGAGGATCCAAACTGGATAAAATAATATGGTTAACATTTTAAAAGCTAATATAATACGACGAGTATGCCTATGCAGCTATACACTGAATATACCCCCCATCAAGCCAATAGTGCTTTACAAGCTATCTTGGTAATTAGTATTTATTTAATTACTATATATTAATAAAACTCCTTTTACTCAGTTAAGCTGTATACCACCTTATATTTTTGTATAGTAAATCTAACGGACAATAGAATAAAATAAAAATTTTCATTCTACATTAAGTTGGAGCCTTACAATGTGCTTTAAAATAAAGGCTTATATAAATTCAAAATGGCGGATATCTGTCCAAAATGGCGGAATACCCATTATGGGATTTAAAAATCAATAGTATTTATGTGTTTGGGAGATACTTAGGAATAAGTTGCACATATTCTCGGCCTGTTTTTCCAAATCGGTGGTGATGGTTCTAGTTTAAGTAAATTCATGGGCGGCCATTTTGAATGACGTCATCCTGAGAATACCCCCCGTCGCAGCAAACCTGCGTACTCAGCGAATTTCCAATGCATTGATATGTTTCTCACTAGTGCATAAAGCCACTCACCAATTTTGACAAAAATACATTCATAAATAAGTGATTTATTACATTTTATTTATTCCCCATAAGAATAACATTAGGACTGAGTACGCAGGTTTGCTGCAACGAGGAAGATAAGAAATGAGTTTTTATGCAATTATCAATATAACTGAACCAGGTGAAGCTACTTACCATGTTTTATTAATTTATGTTCATAATTAAGGGAGATATAAAACTTTACTTATTCTCCATAAGAATAACATTAGGGCTGAGTATGCAGGTTAGCTGCTACGGGGACAATCAACAAAACATTTATTTTTTGTGCAATTATCAATATACCAGTACAACATGAAGCCACATACCAAATTTCATCAATATACATTCATAAATAATCAAGATATCAAATTTTATTTATTCTCCATAAGGATAACATTGGACAACGTACTGTGTTTAGCACTTTGAATATCTCTGCAACGGTTTGACGTAGAATCACAATTTAAACACCAAAATGATTGTTTTGTGGAGCTGAAGTGATTGGTAAAAGAAAATGTGAAGTTTAAAGTAAAATTAACTGAGGAAAAGCCAAAAACCTTTTTCCCATAAGATTAACATGGGAGATTTTATGAGCATGTTTTTTGGATTTTTTCCGCAACCACTTAACCTAGGTTAATAATTCAAAATACCATATTATTTGTTTTTTTAAGCTCTATAACATGGTCTAAACCAAAATTAAGTGTTTTAAAAATTTTAGGGTAAAAAATGCAAAAAACTGATTTTTGGAAAATTTAAAACCCCCATAAACCCCCCTTCCCATGGTCCGATTTTTCTGGTTTTCGAACTTAAAGTCATAAATGTCACTTTACACATTTGAGCCAAATTTCATCGAAATCGGACGTTTTTTACTCAAGTTATCGCATTCACGGACACATATATAGATATATATATATATATATAGATATATATATATAGATATATATATATATAGATATATATATATATAGATATATATATATATACATATATATAAATTTGAACGAATAGTGTTTTGGACATCTGGGGACATCAAAACAAAAAGTTATCATGGTCTCGGGCTTAAGTCTTACCATGAGACCTACGGTAATAGCTTCTTCCCTATAGGGGAAATTCGCTAAAATGTGGGGGCTAGGAAATGTCCACCCAAGTTTTTTTACCTTCCTATACACCCAAATAACTAGTTCAGCAGGAATTTTCTCTGTGCGGGTGTTTGCACACAGAAGTGTTGTCAGCTGCAAGACTAAAGACATTTATATCTCCATTGGAAATTTGCTGAGTATGCAGGTTTGATGCGACGGGGGTATTAGATTTTCCTCAGATAATTTTACTAAAAACTTCGTATTTCTTTTTACCAATAAGTTTAGCTCTACAAAACAATCATTTTGGTGTTTTAATTGTTGTTCTACGTCCAACCTGTACAACACCCCCTACACAATTTGCCAATTTCAGGAGTGCTGCACTTATATGTATTTAATTTGGAATAATTGAATAACTGCGTTAATTGTAACCTATATATTCCAGTGGTCCATCGGATAGTATGCAACACTACATCCATGGTAAATCGGGCAACTGATTCGAAAAGAAGTTCATTGCAGTTACAATACACTTTTTATTTAATTAAATTGATATTCCTTAAATAATAATTACACTGTTATTAAGGATGTATACTATGTCAGTATTTAATGGTCTTACGGTTTTGGTGATTACTTGACTAATTCCCTTGGAGTATGAAAAAGTACATGAAGAAGAACCCGTCTGGAACAAATTCCAAACTTAATAATAACAGGTAAATTAAATATATTACATATTAAAACATTATTTGATATATAAAAATTGATTTTAACATTAAATATTCAAGTTTGCAAAATTAGTGACAATGTGCTTTTTGATCAGAATTATACATGAAAGATACAGGAAAATTCACAATTGGTTACTTTACATTTATATCATTAGTACTCAGAAATTAACAAAATTTAATCATACAAAACAACAATAATATATTTAGCAATGAAATTATTTACATATAAATACATACAAATTCTTTTAAATATAATAATTTGAGTTTAAAACTTACTATGTCAACGGGTATAGAATTCTTGTTGGGAATCAGCCATCTAATGAACTAAATTATCCTAATTGGTTCAATATGCAAATATAACAGCTGCTTCTACAGTGCTGCCAACAGGTAAAATGAAATATTTATAATTAATTAGCTAATAATAATACAGTTATATGATTTTTAATATACATTTGAATTTAAATTGAATTTACTCTATCTAAAATAATGTTTATACAAAATAATGAAATTTTAATAATAAAAAATCAGTACAAAATATCCCAGTGCCTTTTAAATTTCACTTATTTTAAACATTTATATTCAAAGAAAAATTCAAATTACAATTCCTATAATACATTTTCAAAATTATAAATTCTCAGTACAATCATGAGCGCGTTACAATGTGCTGCGGTAGATGGAATGGCGTAGTAGTTATAAGTTTTGCCGCCTGGGTACAGCACGTTCCAGAGAACTAGCTTTCAAGATAGCCAACCTTCAAAAACATAATTTGTGATATCCAATCTATTTACAAATGATATTTCTCACGAAATATGATTTTACAATAACTAAAATGGCTTTCTATAAATAATAAAACACTTAAATTAACATGACATTTCATTATCTGCATGTTTTTGTGCTAACAAAACAAAAAAAATCTGTTATAATCACAATACAATTCTTGCCAAACTCAAAAATTTTACGATTTACATTGGTCAAAGTGATTTTCGTTATCTAGATTGCCCAAAATTTCCACCATTTTGTTCAAGTATTTCTTTACTGTGTGTTGTGTGATTGTGTCGTGTTTTTTTTATGTGTTCAGAGTGTTTATTTGCGTGTGTGAAGTGTAGTGCGTTGTGTCCATGTTCCTTATAACTAAAATTCACTCGTCTAGCATTCAAATCAATCGTACAACCTTGCGTTTCCCATTTACTCATCTAGCGTTCAAATCAAACATGCTGCCCAATCATACTGTTTTGTGTATTTGGTGGAATCTGAGTTTCCCTATTCATTTGACATCAATTTTCTAAATTCGTGAACTTAATAACTAACAAATAAAACAATTCCTTCTTAATACATCTCAATTTAACATAACTAAATCATTAATACATCATTATCAGTTGTAGACTAGGCTCAAAATTTTCAAGTTTTTGCAGGCATATTTTACTCAAGTTGTTTCATGCAAAATTTTACATTTTAAATCACATAACCTATACAATAACATAACCTTTAAATAATATACCATTTGATAATTTAAAATATTTACAGAGTACATGTCTTATGATCTTGATAATCGTTCATGGGGTTTATATAACTTCAAATCGATTATGTGGACTTTTCTCACATCACTAGGGTCATTAGTTCGTTGCACTAGGCATGTCACATCAGTTAGCCAATAGATAAGTCTGTATGTTCCAATGTCTCTTGGGGCTAACTTTTTGGAAAACTTGTTCACTTTTTTGCTTTGAAAATGAGTTTTTATAAATACTAGGCAGTTCAACTTGAAGGGATGTTTGGTTCTAGTTTCCGAATATCTATTTCTCTTCTGATTTTGCTGAACACTTCTTCTTGCATTGTTGATGGCTTTTCTTAAATTTTCTTGCCTCTCTTGTATAGTAACTTCAGGTGAGATTAAACTATTTAAATTCCATAAATTCGACAATGTGCAGCTAGGTTGGTGATTGAACATTAGCTTAAAGCTACTTGTTTTTATTGAGGAATTATAGGCGCTGTTTATGCTAATCTGAATCATATCCAATTCACTGTCCCATTCTGTTTGTTTATTGTGGTAAAAACTTCTTAATAGAGCACCAAGGTCACGGAAAATTCGTTCTGTGCGGTTTGCACTGCTTCTATAAGCTGGAGTAGTTCTTAATGTAATATAGTTCCTGAATAAAAATGCTTTAAATTGTTTGGAAATGAAGTAGCTTGCGTTGTCTGTAACTATGGTTGTAGATATAGAAAAATTTGCAAATATATCTTTTAATTTTTCGATTATGGCTTTTGATGTGCTTTCCTTTAAAGGGTATAGCCAGGTATATCTCGTATAAGCATCTAATACTCCTAAAATATATACATTTCCTTTTTTTGAGCGAGGTAATGGGCCTAATAGATCTAAATAGATGGTATTCATGGCTTTTTCGACTGGCGTAGATATTAATTTTCCCTCAAATTTGCGTTGGGTGCTTTTGCTCATCATACAGGTTTTACAGGCTTTGACTCGGGTTTTGATAAAGTCCTTTAATTGTGGATGGTAAAAATATTCTTCAATTCGTGCGGTAGTTCTTAAAATTCCAAAATAGCCTCCAAAAATAGTGTTATGGTAAAATGTAAAGATCAGATTGAAAAGTTTTTCAGGTAAATTGGTTTTTCCTTTTTCCCTTTGAGTTACGGTGCATCAGTATGTCATTTTTCATGAAAAAACTTAAATTGTTCTCACCCTTGTTAATACTATCAATAATGAGTTTGCATTCCTCGTCCAATCTTGCTGTTTGTTTAATTGGGTAAGAGCTAGTGGTATTTCATCTATTAAATTACAAAATTTTTGATTTTCCTTCCTTGATTGGTGGTGATCCTTAATATTAATATTTACATTTCTGTTTATGACTGATGTAGCTTGCCTATGTACATTTTCAACTTGTTTACACTTGGTAATTATTTAATTTAAGTTTTCTTTTGAAGTTTCTTGATTTTCAGGGTTTTTGGTCACTTTTTCTTCCTCTTCTTGATATAGCCTAGAGAGACAGTCAGCTAATAGGTTTTCTGCAGATCTTCTGTGTTCGACAGTATAATCTAAGTCAATTAACCGCTCAGTCCAGCGAGCTAAACGACCAAAACGTTTACGAGCATTTAAAACATAACTCAGCGATTCGTTATCAGTAATTAACTTGAATGGTTTGACTTCAAGGTATTGTCGGAAATGTTCCATAGCTAAAATAGCGCTTAGAGCTTCTTTTTCGTATATGGAATACTTTACTTCGGCTTCAGTGAATTTTCTGGAAAAGTATGCTACAGGTAATAATTCTTCATCTTGGTTGCGCTGTAATAAAATTGCCCCGGCTACAATTTTCGTCGGTTTGGAGTACAAATTCTTTATTGAAGTTGGCCAGTTGTAGTACTGGGGGATTGCTTATGGCATATTTTAGCTGTTCAAAGGCTTTCTGACATTCAGGGGTCCATTTAAATTTAACTCCCTTCTTTTTGAGGTTATGTAAGGGTGCACATATTTCAGAATAATTCGGTATGTATTTGTTCCAATATCCAGTCATACCAACAAATCGTCTGACTTGTTTTAAGGTTGTAGGCACGGGAAAATTTTTGATGCTTGTGGTTCTGTCAGGATCAATCGTGATGGTATTATTTTTAATTTTGTAGCCTAAGAAATTGATTTCTTCGCAGAAGAATTTGGCCTTTTCTGGATTTACAGTTAAATTGTGTTTAGCTAAACTGGATATGACTTCATTTAAATGCTTGAGGTGAGATTCTTTATCTTTGCTGTAAATAACTATGTCGTCCAGAAATTTTATCAAATATTCAAAATTAATATCGTGGAATATATTGTCAAGATAGCTGGACAGAACACTACTGCCGATTTGTAGTCCAAAACTTACTCTTTTATATTGGTATTTACCAAATGTGGTACAAAATGCGGTTAAATGACGACTGTCCTTCGTTAATGGGCATTGGAGAAAAGCTTTGCTTAAGTCAATTACAGAAAAATATCGATCTCCTTGTAAATGTTGATACAGGTTATTTAAATCACCTATGGGGTAGTCCATCTTAACTAGTTTCTTATTCAGCTCTGTATAGTTAATTACTAGTCGGTCTTTCTTAGTTAAAAATGCAGGTGAAGAATATTGACTTGTAGAAAACTCAATTATATCCTGTTCTAATAAATCATCTATAATTTCTTTCATTTTCTTTATATTGGGTGGCGATAAATAGTATGGCCTAATACACACTGGTGTTTTGTCTGCAACTTCTAATTTTACCTCTAAATTTAACGCAGAACCAATTTTGTCAGTGAATACATTGGGGTAATTAGCTATTAGTTTATTAACTTCCTGTTGCATATCAGTGCATCCAATTATTAGTTGATTTAGTGACGAATCGACTTCTTCCTGTGTTGTGGTAACTTTTATTTTATTCTGCGGCTTGAATTTAAAGTAACAAAGATTTTGCTCTAAATCCATAATTAATCCTGTCTCTGTTATGAAAGGTATGCCTAAAATCATATCATATGGGTTGTTTTCCATAATTAGAAAATTTACATTCCATGTAAAATTGTTTACTCTAATTTTAAATTTACATTTTCCAAGTACATTGATTTGAGCATCATTTGCCGCTAACATTGTACCTTGCCATGGTAGCATAGATTTTATGACCTTTAGATTTTTGAGTTGCTTATATAGGCTATTTGTAATGAAGTTTTGGCTTGAACCGGTATCCAATAGACTTTGTGTAGTTAAGTTTTTGTGGATACAAGTTTGTATACAAGGTAACCTATTATTTACATTGATCTTGATTTTATTCTGTTTAACCTTTTTAAATTTATTCCAGCTCTTAACTAGGTTTCTAAATTCCTTTTTATAACCAGGGGAATGATCATGAATAGCAGTTGAATTTTGTTCCTCGGGAGTACAAGTATTGATTGAGTTGTTGCTTGTAACTCCCTCTTTTAGAAGTTTTTGGGTTATGATAACACTGTTTTGCAAGATGGTTTTTGCGGTTACAAATAAAACAAGTTTTTATCGGTGGATTTTGTTTTTTTGAAGTAGAAGCAAAGTTATGTTGAGTCTTATGGTGATTCGGGCGTTGATTTGTGTAATGTGCTGAAGTAGGCCTAGGATTTGCTGCTGCGAAGTTTTGAAGTTGACTATGGTGAGGAAAATTGTGTTGTGGTTTGTGACTAGGGTACATTTTGTCACGCAGATAATCGTTGTATCCTACATTGTTCAAGTTGATACATAGTTCATCTAAGTCTTGGAAGTTAAGTAGGTTCTTTTCAAATATAATTTGATTTCTAATTTCTGGCTTAAGTCCATTTTTAATGAAAGAGATGAGATCTGGTTCAGATAAATTTGCCTATAAAATCTGGTTGTTTGTCTTAATTTCATATACGTACAGCGATAAAGGTTTTGTGGGATGCTGTGGGCGATAAATCATGTCTTGTTTTAATTTTTCCCTAAGAGTGACGGGAATGAATGTAGCAATGATATTCTCATGTAATTTGTCAAGTGATAGACCTTGAATTTTCCCTTGGATAATTTTTGTAGACAATGGCGGTTTACTGTAACTAGGCAAAATTTCATATAATTGTATGTCGGTTAAATTAGTTTCAGTTTTGATTGTCACTAAATCTTTCAAAAATGCAAGCAAGGAATTTATTTCTAAACCATTGCAAATTGTGAATTTGCTTGGATATACTTCTGCAGGATGAGACAGTTTGTTGAAAATATTTACAATATGGGGCGGGTTTTGATTTTCATATGAAGTTGAGGTTAGGTTAGAAGTAGGCTGCATTTGCGTTTCAGTTTTTTGTACAGGCTGGTTAATTTTTACTGTGGCTACAGTTTCAGCTGTTTTTTCTTCAGTTGGTTTTATATGTGTTGAGGTTAGGTTAGGTTTATTTACATTTTCAAGATTGATTTCTAGTTTTTCTACTAAGTTCTCATCATCAATTAATGATTTATTTAGGTCCTCTTCAAATTGTTCTAGTTCTTCGGTAGATATTTTAGCTTTTAATTCTTGAAATTTAGTAAGTAGTTCAGCTAGCTTAGTTTTTTGTTTGTCAAGGATTTTAGCATAGTTAGGATCTAGTTTGCATGAGGTTAGGTTTGTAATCCTAAGCTGTAGATGTGTTAGTTTTGCATTTAATTTAGCTACTTGTAGGTTGCTAGGTTCTAGGCTTGCTTGATCCATTTGAATTTCTAATGAATCTGTCTTAGTTTGGGTAGATTTGATTTCATCGCTTAATGTTAACTTACCAGCGAGATTTACAACATTTGGTGAAGTGTTGAAAACTGTTCTTAACCCTCTAAGTGTCAATCGACTGATTTCAGTCGACTATTTTTGACGCTCGAGTGTCAATCGACTGATTTCAGTCGACTTTGCAGACATCCAGTTTAGCGTGTATATCTCGTTGACGATCGGTCGTTTCGAACCATCCATTATACCAAAGTGATCGGCAACATCTGGGCTTCATGACAACTAATAATGTTCGCCCTTTTGCGAACTAATAATTTTGCAGCCGTTTTTAATCAGCTGTTTAGTTATGTTTTCAATAGGAATGCTGTAATGTGAGGTTACGTTGTTGTGTATTATATATATATATATGTACATATATAATATATACATATATATATATGTATATTTTCTTTTTCCTTATTAAATTTTGAACAAAATGTATATCTTGGATTTTTGATTATGGCTGTCTAAATATATTCTATGGGTCTCATAACATAAAAAATAATTTTTTTTGGGGTTGTTTAGATTTGAACCCAAGCCGAACTGTTATACCATACATTTAGGCCAACAAATTTTATTTTAAAAGATAGCCCATTTTCTGCTCTCTAAGAAAATGTATACTTGTTTACCAATATATCAAAATTTTATTTTTTTATAGCATTTTATATAAAATTCTGCAAAAGTTAAAAAAATGGCGTAACATTTCAGGTTTTTTGATGTGACACCTAGAGGGTTAACTGTTTTCTGAGATGTTCCACGTTGTTGTGGGTTGGTTCGATTCCTCTTGACAATAGCTCATATTGCAGCTCATCTTTTGCCAAGTAATTTAAATTATATTTTTCCATGGTCGGAAAATTATTAATTTAATTTTGTTCAGTTGTAGTTGACTTACCGTTAATTTAGCTAAAATTGAGATTGAAATATTTCATTTCATGCAATTTATTATTGCTAATTGTTGCTGCAGGTTGCTTGATGTAAGTTACACTTGAATATAATATCGGCTAAAATAGTAGGCTTAATTTCAGTTAAATGATTGAAATAAAATGCACATGATATAGAGAAGTTGTTGTCATCACTGTAAAATAGTTTATTTCAGTAGTTGATTGTAGAAATAATGGTTATTAACTGTTGTAAAATTTATTGGCAGTTGAAATCAGTTATTTGCAGTTGTAGCAGTTATTAGCAGTTATAAGCAGTTATTAGCAGTTATTAGCAGAGTTGCGCACTTTATTTTGTACAACACCCCCTACACAATTTGCCAATTTCAGGAGTGCTGCACTTATATGTATTTAATTTGGAATAATTGAATAACTGCGTTAATTGTAACCTATATATTCCAGTGGTCCATCGGATAGTATGCAACACTACATGCATGGTAAATCGGGCAACTGATTCGAAAAGAAGTTCATTGCAGTTACAATAGACTTTTTATTTAATTAAATTGATATTCCTTGAATAATAATTACACTGTTATTAAGGATGTATACTATGTCAGTATTTAATGGTCTTACGGTTTTGGTGATTACTTGACTAATTCCCTTGGAGTATGAAAAAGTACATGAAGAAGAACCCGTCTGGAACAAATTCCAAACTTAATAATAACAGGTAAATATATTACACATTAAATATTCAAGTTTGCAAAATTAGTGACAATGTGCTTTTTGATCAGAATTATACATGAAAGATACAGGAAAATTCACAATTGGTTACTTTATTTATATCATTATTGCTCATAACAAAATTTATTAATATCTATTAACAAAATTATTGTATTAACAAAATTTAATTATACAATACAACAATAATATATTTAGCAATGAAATTATTTACATATAAATACATACAAATTCTTTTAAATATAATAATTTGAGTTTAAAACTTACTATGTCAACGGGTATAGAATTCTTGTTGGGAATCAGCCATCTAATGAATTAAATTATCCTAATTGGTTTAATTTGCAAATATAACAGCTGTTTCTACAGTGCTGCCAACAGGTAAAATGAAATATTTATAATTAATTAGCTAATAATAATACAGTTATATGATTTTTAATATACATTTGAATTTAAAGTGAATTTACTCTATCTAAAATAATGTTTATACAAAATAATGAAATTTTAATAATCAAAAATCAGTACAAACCGTTGCAGAGAATATCAAAGTGCTAAACACAGTACATTGTCCAATGTTATCCTTTTGGAGAAACTAAATAAAATTTATTATCTCCATTATTTATGAATGTATATTGATGAAAATTTGTATGTGGCTTCAACTAGTTGTGGTATATTGATATTTGCACCAACAAAATTTTTTTGTTGATTTCCCCGTAGCAGCAAACCTGCATACTTGGCCCCCATGTTATTCATATGGGGAATAAGTCAAGTTTTATATATCTCTTAGTTATGAACCTAAATTAATAAAACTTGGTATGTAGCTTTACTTGGTTGAGTTATATTGACAATCGAAAAAAACACATTTCTTATCTTCCTTGTGTCAGCAAACCTGCATACTCAACCCTAATGTTATTCTCATGGAGAATAAATAAAATGCTATATATCACTTATTTATGAATGTATTTTTGTGAAACTTGATAGGTGGCTCTATGTAGTAGTGAGACATATGTGTCAGCGAATTTCCAGTGAATATATAATTCATTGGAAATTCGCTTAGTACGCAGGTTTGCTGTGACGGGGTTATTTCTTAATAAAACCTCAACTGCCCGTCTCCATAGGCTATTGATCTGTGCGGTGAATTAAAGACATCGAGGTACCGTAACGGCATTAGACACATGGGCAAACCACAGGCTAATGATCTTATAAGAGTCGGCCGGGACCAGGATCAAACCAGCCACGTCTGACTTACTAGTCAGGCACTTTACCTCTGAGCTACCGCGTCCGGTATTAGTCACGAAACACAGATAGCCATCTAGCTGTCAAACTGACTGTGCGGCTACTGCCACTAGCCAGTGCTAGTAATGCGCGATTGCGAGATGCGCGATTGCGAGATGTTACAATCGAAACGTTTCGATTGTTTGAACCTCTCGAGACGTTTCGATTGTGATTCCCTTAATTACTATTAATTAAACCTCGATTTTTTAATTAATACTATTAATTAAAATCTCGATTTTACAAACCTCTCGCTAAGCAATCGAAATAACCGATAAGCGGAACCTCTCGAGAAGGAACATTTTGATTGTTTTAACCTCTCACAATCGCGCATCACTAGTCAGTGCAGCCAACCCCCTCGTGATCCACTGATACCTTATTTTAAATACCCCTTTGTAAAATCTTAGCAATGCATAAGTACTCCTATACTAGTGTAGGTATACTAAGTATAAGTTTACTTGTATGATACATAAGCATAATGTAAAATGCGTGGGTGGGCCTAATCGGCCCACCCGCTAGAACCGCCCCTGACAGATTAACATTACCTCAAAAACCACGATTTTGGGTTCAGGGAGCACCAAAACGAATATAACCATTAACAAATATTTGATCATTTTGACAAAAACAATACTTTCTCCACATACTATGTATAGAGGGAGAAAGTAAAACTAAAATTTGAAAGACATTAATTTTGTTATAAATATTATCAGTACAAGTTCTTGAAATGATCATGATAAATCTATTAAAGAAACTCAAAATCTATTAAAGCTCCAGGGATCTGTCTTGAATCAACTTAATTCTATACAATAAGTTGCTTAGGTGATTTAGTTAGTTTATTGCTTGGTAATATACTTACTTCACTCCTGTGGCCACTCAAATCCAAGTTGATTTTTAATAGGGGTCTGCGGTAGTAGAATTTTAAGGTCGGTACGGTTCGGTACGATAAATATTTTTGTGCCTCGGTTCTCGGTACAAAATCGGTATGGTACGCGGTAATAAAATAGCCGTAATTTATCATAGCCGGTATTCGGAAACCAAACAGAACAAATATTTTTAATGTATTTAGGTAAGCTTTTTATTATAATTTGTAATAGTTCACAAATATTTATACATGCCTAGGCCTAATAGCAATAATAATGTGTTAAATCTCGTAAATAAAGAAAGAAAGCCCAATATATATAACCCCAACATTAATAATTCCCTTTATGTTAAATAATTATGTTAATTTAGTTATGTAGGCTTATTTCATCTATAAGATTTTGTTTTTTGTATTTGTAATAATTTCATATAGATACCATTTATTCAATTTTCCCCATATTCACGAGTTATTTTAGGTAATTTCCTAGTTAATTTAAATTGTAAAGCTATCTCAAATACATTTCATTTATATAAATAATCAAAATTGATCTCATACAAGATAATACAAATAAGTCACATAAAACACAAATAAGACAAATCTATTTCTGTATAAACTTTTATTCACAATTAAGAAGGTAAAATAATAATAATAAAAGAAAGGAAGGAATGTGTGTGTATGTTCAAATTAAATACAGGTTGTATGAATTATAAATTAACTATAGCCTCCAACAAATTTTAAATCCTATAACCGGTAACTTAACGCAACAGAATAAGAATTTGTATTGTAATCAGATGACACATTCTCAGCAGACGTCAAAGTTATAGCATTGACTCAATGGTTGTAGCCTACTCGTTGTAACAGAAGTCGACGGCATTGGCGGTTCATCAAGAATCCATCACAATCACTCATTTTTTGTTTAAAAGAGTTAAAGAGTTAAACAAACTAAACTATAAAGGCTATCACAAAACTTGTTATCAAGGCTTGATCAACACATTTTATCAACAAAGACGCGATCAGTGGAAGTGATGATAACGTCATCGTCACACAAAGAGTATACCTAGAAAGTGAATATCAGAGAGAAAGAAATATGCAATTACCAAAATTATGATATCCGCCATAAAATTATGAACCAATGGCTAACCTTTTATATTTGTTACAACAGTAGAGTATGTAAAACCTTTTTTTAATCGACGTTTTAGCAATGAAACTAATATTTAACCTAAACACTCTTCTAAACCGTTCACGGCATATTTAATATTGAATTCAAACAGTTTCTTTCGGTTGGTTTAATTTCTACCAATAAAATATTAGGAAGTGTCATAATGCTTATTAGGAAAATGTTATGCCAAGCCTGATTTGTGTTTTTTAATTGATGTGCATGTTATTACTCTCTGTAGCATACGGTCGTAGATCAGAATGTGTTAGCCAGATGTATGGCGATTTTAAGTAGTATCAAGTTATAAAAAAGGCCGTTATACAATCGGCAATGTACAACACAAAACGGTCTTATAATTTCGTTGATATAAAAAACAAACAGATATTTATGTGTTTATCCCTCAGTTTGATTTAAAAATGATTAAATGTCATACAAATTTGATTGTAGGTTTTATTTACATTTATACCACCTCCATACACTGGCCAAGTATGGGCGAGCAAAGACGAGCGTGACAGTGTAAATGCGTAGTAGTTTGTTGTTATTAACCTCAGTTACTCTCCTTGTTTATGTTTATGTAATTTATTACATTACTCGCCGAGTCCTACATAACTCGACGAAACATTCGGCCAGTCTGTGGAGGCGGCTTTATCAATGCTTTAAGGGTGTTTGGTCAAAAAATTAATTTGTAATATATTATTTTTGTCACATTAGGATTAAAATTAGGAAACAAAATAGATATAGATTAAATAATTCGCATTACTATTAAGGGAGTTATGGGTCTTAAAAGTAGAGATTTTGTCAAATGTTGGGAGAAGGTCAGTAAGAAAACCGTTAGTCCAATTTCAATGAAAATTTGCAGTTGTGTGGGATAAATTCAGGTTATTATTACTAATATAATTTCATTTCAAAATAAAAAAATCATAAACATATTTTGTACTTAAAAGAACTGTTAAAAATATATTTATACAATTTTGTGGTATAAAAAATAGATGTAGTTGTGCGGGTCAGTATGATGTACATGTTAAAATTTGTTTGAAGTTTATATCTTTTTTCGTTTGGTCTGTGACCTGCTCCTTTGATTCTTGGAAATTGCCTTCCGAGGCAGAGTAGGCCAGCCGCACTACGCCTCACTAACACAAACTCACACGCACAGCGCCACCACGCGCGCACCCCACGCACGAGCGCGTAGTCCAAGGTCGCGCCGCCCCCTACACTCCCTCCAGCCACACCCTCCACGAATCCCGCCACTCGCTCAACACGAGTACCGCGTGTCCGCGTTTCTCAGTTTTCAGAATATTATGGTATTACTGCAACCGTAGCAATTAATGCCTTGTAAGAAATATAGTTATACAATAAATAGAAAAGCAATTGCGAGTAAAACGTTGTGTGAAACAAGTTATAGGCTAGGGCCTGAAGATCCAGCTTCTTCTGAAGATGTATTTAACTAAGTGATAGGAAAGTGAAAATTTACGATTGAATTCAATTTTAAATTTAATTAATTTCCTGAAGTCTTACTAATAACTTTTTAATATTTTCTATAAATAAATAAAGAGAACCATAAAATCCATTTATTTTCCAAGCATTGTATATTTTTTATTTGAGTATATATGTTTTTATATCGGTAAATAGTAAAAATAGGCGCTCATTGGTGATAGAACGAGGTCGAATTGCCGATTCTATTCGTAAAGTATACGTTCCGGTAGTCGTTCGGGCCTATAAAACGGGATCCGGCTTCATTTTTCGCTGGGAAAATGTGGTCCGATTGGGTCCGATTGCCAATTGTTGATTAATCACGGTTAGATTGTGAATTTTTGCATATATTAAGGCTCTGTCATAATTTTCGGTTAATAAACACCACGTTGTGTCCGTCGATTTCGGACTTTAGAATTCGAGGAACGGTTGTTTTGTTTTCGGCAAATATAATGCTGTGAAATTGCCTATTTTGTTTTGATATTCCCTGGATAATATGCGGTTCGCTTGCCGCTTCAGGCCAATAAAACGCGGTCTACTATATCAAAAAAATTCAGTCGTTTTGGTGTTTTTGAATACCATGGTGCGGCAAAATTTATGTTTTTTCCGATAAAACACGGCCTAAAATGCGTTTCGGACGTCGTTTTTGGTATATTAAACACGACTCGGCTTTATATATTACCGAGAAAATGCGGTCCGATTGCCGTTTTTGAGCGATTAAGTACATTTCTGGCATAAAATACGGTTTGTAATCAATTTTTGGCCGATAACAAAAATTGTGGTCGTATTTATGACTGATGTATATTGTGAATGCTAATATGCTGTTAAATGATCGCATAAATACCGATTTTGGCTGATAACTACACACGCCCGGTCGGTAAATTTATCTAAAAACCCAGTTTGACCGTTTTCAGGCTAAAATTCGGCTCGATTGACGTTTTAGACGGCAAAATGAGAGTATATTGCTATTTTAGGCCGATAAAATGTGTTTCGATCTTAGTTTTGGTAACATTTTCGATTTCGAAGATTACATACTTTGATACTTCCGCTGGCGTGTTAGCCTTTAAGATGGTAACAAACTACCGGACTTTTTCCCGAACAAAAAATCGGACCGAGCAGGATTTGGGGTCGAAGGGAGAAAATCCTGTAGTAAGTTGGACCTCCGAACCAGACATCGAACAAGACTTCGGACCAGACATCAGTCCGAGCGCTCTCGAGGCGGTTTTTTGAGGAAAGATCAAAGAAAGATCGGTCCGATGTCTTGTTCGGGTTCTGGTTCGGGGTTCGGTAGTGTGTGGTACCGAACCCCACACGCTGCTCCGAGCGCCGTCACGAGCCCCGCCGCTAGCGATACGACGACGGTGAGGGTTGCGGTCTTGACCAGTGAGCACATAATACAGCTGGTCTTGACTGTTGTCATTTTAGTTTCCAGTTCACTAGTTTATGTAAAGTAGTCTGCACGATGGAGTGGTCTAAGGAAAACACTTTGATGTTTATTTCCGAGTACAACAATCGGCCAGTTTTGTGGGACTTGTCCCATCCATCACTACCACAAAGTGAAGAGAAATGTCGCTTGGAGAGAAGTGGGTGAAATCGTGGGGAGGTGGGTGACATGGGTGAAATCTACAGACAAGTACACTGCCGACTTACACAACGGCATCTAAAAGTCGTCCCCACCGTTTTTACCCCGCTCGGTGGTTTTCGCGCTCAATCTGTCTGATCCGATGTCTTGATCGGGAAGAAGTTCGGAGTGAATTTAGCTACCTTCGTGCCCTGCTCCCTGCTCGATCCGATGTCTTGTTCGAGCAAAGGTCTGCTAGTGTGTGGCCACCTTTAAATTACGGTTTGGGTATAAACTATTGCGGTTTTCCTTGGCCGATAAACTACGTTTAGGCCTACTTGTCGTTTTCGGTTTAAAAGTTACGGCGACCATGAACTGTGGTCAAATTGCAATTTTTTACCCCCAAAAAACGGTCAAATTGCTGATTTTTTGTCCATGAATTCAAGACAGTTGTCTTTTTAGGCCGATAACACATATGTTGGTCAATAGAACGCGTTCGGCTCTTCTTTACGGGCGATCAAATTATTATTGATATGGAATTTTTATCAAATTTCCGGGGGAGGACTCCCGGACCCCCCACCCCTGAGGGGTATTCTATACAACCCCCCCCCAAAAAAAAACCCGGGCATTTCCCCCCACCCAACTCCCTGGATCCGCCCCTGATCGTGCCTGAATTTTACTTGTAACAGCAAGTAACAAATTCTTCTTTAGCTTTAACAACAAACGGATACAGTATAAGTTCGATAGTTCGACAGTCTGTATACTTCGATAAGGGCTGTGACGAGATGACATGACAGTAGCGGCGACGATAGTGTCCTTGACGGGTTCCCCGGTCAGTCTTATTGTTTTCGCGAACGTGTGCTACCGCTCCGCCCTTCCTATAAATAACTTATCCTTCCTACCCCCTACCCCGTCCTACCCGCCCCCTTCCCCGCCTTTCCCAGTAAGTAGGGCAAGTCAGTTCGCTCGACACACTGCGGGAGTTAAACATGTTTTTGATTCTTTCGTGATACACTATTGTTTTCCTGCTCATAATACTCCCTGTGTTTAATTGTTCATATACTCCCTATAGTTCAACATTTCGATAGTTCGATACCCCTCTAGTCCACAAAGTGTCGAACTATCAAGGTTCTACTGTACTAAATTCCAATAGCGAAAACGTACATCTAACAAAGGTTAGTGTGTTGGTGATTGGAGTAAAATATCCCACAGTTGTATATTTATGGAAAAATTGTTATGGAATAGTTCGGTGACACTGTGCACATTTATTTAATACAGTATTTTAAGAAATTAATAAGATCAATGTATTATGATTAAATATATTTGTTAAATTGTAATTCTTAAATTAAAAATCATTTTATATTTATAATTAATCTTTATAATTGTATTTGTTTTTAATACAGTAAAGCTATCTTAGCTTATTTAGGCCTAGATAATTCGAACCTCTATAGTTAAAATTCAATTTTTTGGATAGTTCGAATTTTATTACCACGGCCCCTTGAGATTCGAACTGTCCGAGTTCCACTGTATTTAAATGTGCTCACAGCTGTGTAAACATTTTTAATGATAAAATCTGCATAGGTTACAAGAAATGTACTCATCAAAACTATAAAGTGAATGCTCAAAATAAAAATATATTTAAGATTAGTTGTCGGCGACATTGAAAGGCACATCAGTGGAATATAGTAAGAAACCCAACCCTACTCAACCAGTCGAGCCGCGGGCCGGGCCGTGCGCCCCGGACCGAAGCAGAACGATTAGACGGAAAGACAGTGCTGCGTGGGGGGAGGGGGAGAAATGAGGAGAACGCGCTCCTCTCTCCACCCAGCCATATCACACACGCTCACAGCACTGCCCGAGTTGTCTTCCTAGCAGCGCACGGTGGCGACTTTTAGAACTACTGCTCCTCACCGCCAGCCTAGCCTAGCGGCCAAACACCCTTAAAGGCATCTCGTCATCATTCGTGACCGATCGTGAACCTATAAACTCACGAATGCCGGTCAAAGTTTAAAGTTCCTGTCGTGTCGTGAGCAAAGGCGTGTCAATAGAATGTCAATAGAACGGATGAAAAAGATGTTATATGAATAAAACTGAAGGAAAAATGTGGTTGATAAACAGTGAATACTGATTTTTGTAGTTCTAGGCTGTACCGTACCGACTTAGTACTGGCTCCGTTAGTGGTACCGAACCGAATTCGGTAATTCGTTTTGTAACGAACCGGTACCGATTTTTCGGTGCACCGCAGACCCCTAATTTTTAACCTCGCCAACAAGATGCCTCCAAACTGATCTGTCTTCAGCCATGTTAATGTCTCCCCCAAGTTTTCTCACGTCATTCGCCACTTGGTCATTCCATCTTATTCTAGGTCTTCACTTGCTCGGTAATAAAATACCAAAGTTTAAAATTTAAAATGAAAATACAGTAGAACCTCGCTACGACGACCCTCGATAAGACAAAAACCTCGATAATGAGTCTGATTTTCTAATCCCCGTGAATCTCCCATAACGCTCAATGTTATAAATAACTCTATAACACGACTCATTTTCAAATAAATACCTCGATAGCACGTCTTTTTGTAATTTAATATTACTAATAAATAAACCTCTACAGCGCAGCGCGTCTTTTCAAATAACTGAACCTCTATAGCACGACACCCACCTCAATAACACGCTTCTTTGGGTAAGTGAACCTTTATTACACGACTCTAACCTCAATAGCGCGCCGTTTTGCGTTACGGAACCTTTATAGCACGACTAAACCTTTCTCACGCATCGTTCCCACGGTTAGAACGGATGTTTTGAAGTAAATAACAACGTCTTGGGCTCAGGTCTCAACAGGAAAACCCCTTCCCCACCCCCTTCCCATTCCGGCCTTTCCTTGTCTATCATGGGTCATATCAGTATTTCACAATAAGTTAAGGTACTGTATTTTGAGCTTATTAACTCAATACTTTAGTGAACTGAGACGGTTGATTTTTTTTCTTACTGCCGTAAGTTCTGCATAGTATTATATTGAGTAAGAAAACTTATCACTGTAGTAGGCCTACAATGAACAATTTACGGTAACATGAATTTTGTAAAATGAATATTGCAGCCTAATTATAAACTTGACCAGGCCTATTATTCTTCAATCAATTTTAATACTTGTTTTAATTACTGTAATTGTATTTTTATATGACAATAATAAAGAATTTTGTTTTACTTGTACGTGTGTTTTTTATGTATGACTGATTTATACAGTAATTTTATACTTAAAACACAACTTATAAGAAATGTTTCATAACAAATTTGCTTGGTATAGCAAAAAGTCTGTGACCTTGATAACACGTCTTGTTGTGAAAACCACCTTGATAGTACGACCCTCAATTACAAGTGCACCTCGATAAGAAGACTATTTTAGAGATCCCCTTGAGAGTCGTGTTATCGAGGTTCTACTGTATTAAAAAAGATCTTTAATTCGTTAAAAATCTGTCAATTTAATCTATAAGTACCATACAAGTGGAAGATATATAATTAAAGTACGAAGAAATCCTGTTAGTGTACTTGATGCAATGTTTTATCGTCCATGACAATGATTGCCAGCTAGCAACTATTCAGTGCGGTTTGGACTGTACAACTTACATTATGTGCGACGCTAGACTATTTATTTTTATACTGGCAATATTATATAATGTGAGATTGTTGTTTGGCAATTCATTAGCTCAACCATAATTCCAATCACAATTTGAACACAGTTATGTAACACACTGTATCCAGATCCACATAAATCCACTTGTATCCTCTTGCTAGCACAGAAACAAATCACTTCTGGCTGCCGGCACTAAATTTTTCACATTGTCTCTTTACCTCATTTCCTATCAAAATTTGCCCTGACACTTTCCCAGAGGTCTCTAAGGGTTACTGAGTTTTGTTTAAGCGCTAATAACTCATGGCTGAGGCTAGATTTTGATTTTCAAGGTGTCATTTTAAAGAAAATAACCTATTCAACTTATACCATTAATATAAAGATCTTTAAGTATTTTATGTCTGTCGGTCGAAATGTTAATCGTACAAATTCTGGTTTCATTTAATTACCCCTTAGAAAATATGCTATTACTGAAACTGGTATGGTAAGACTTGGGCCTGTGACCATAATAATTAGTTTTAATCTCCAATAGCTACAATAAATGCTAGTTGTTTGAATTTGTATATGTATAATTTTGAATATGACCCATTTTGTACTTGCATAGGTTTTTGGATATGTGCCATTCACAGATAAAAACCCCTAACAAATGTATTATTATTGATTTATAAACATTTCCCGTTTTTATAGGCAAACAAGTGGACAAGTTCAGCCAACCGTCCAACTCCAGTAGAGAGTAACAGTGTTACATTGATACACAAGCAAGTTGCAGAAGAAACTGAGAGGAAGAGGAAGGAGGAGGAAAGATTGAAAAGGCAAGCAAAAGAGGAAGAAGCCAAGAGGAAGAAAGAGAATGCCCTGAAAGCAACAGCTGAAGAAGCAAGACGGTACTTAGAGATATTTATTCTTAAATTCTCTCCCTATTTTATACTGAACAACTATTTTTCCCAAGACTGTTGGGTTAAAGGTTTCATGGAATCATTTGTTTTGTCCAAATAATGGATTATTATAGTGCAGTCTATTTTTTATTGAGATTAGATACTAAGCCAGTAATATTAAGGTGTAGTTAGACTAAGTCCAGGTAAACAAAGAACATTTTAGCAGCATTATCTTGATTGACCGTGTTTTGCTGTTGCCACTTTGTTTGGCAGCGATTATTAGGTGATTTTACAATGCATGTTTTGCTTCAGATATTACACGGACTGGGGAAAAGTCTCGGATGTTCAGGAATTTTCTCTTATTACGAACATGCATGAAACTTAGTCTAAAATCTGAAGATATATATGGAAACATAAAATGAAGGGATGGGCCGATTCCAGAATTCCTTGATTCCAATTCCGATTTCAAAATTTGGGCTTTGATTCTCGATTCTGTGTTAGATATCAATTCCAAGGCAGATTTATGTATAGGAAGAAAAAGTACAGCACATAAAATTAACAATGAATTTAATGTGTAGCCACCTGGTAATAGATATATAGCCCACCAAACAAAACTTACAGCCTTCAAACAAATTTGATAGAAAAACATGAAACAGTTGTTAGTTTATATTTCCACTTAGGCCTTACAAGAGAATTAATGTTGCCGGTAAACAAATTATGAAAACGAAAACATACAGTTCAAGAAGTCTTCAAACTAAAACTAAAAGTTAGGAACGTAAATCAAACTTCTGTTCAGAAAATAAGCATCTGAACGTTAAGACGACTTAGCGTAGGCCAAAAGTATTTTATTTGAAAACTTAAACAATCGGCGGAACTAACAAATGAGAATTGAATCCACACTCAATAACAGTTGCCAACGTCCTAATGTTGTATAAATGGAACTGAAACTTTAACTGAAACGAGATCGGCCATTCGATTCTCTTCGGTTCGTTCCAGCGCGGATGAATGTTTGTTATTAAATATTCACTTTGCCGAATTGCTGGGAACTACCGAATTGTACGTAACCCTTTGAATCAATAAAAAATTGTTTTACTTGATATTTTTAAAACAGAAAATCAGTATTTATTTATATATTGTACTGATTTTTTAAGAGGTTTACGAATAAATTTATGATTTTAACATCCTTTGTGTAAAATAGTCTTATTAAAATTAAACAACTATGGAGTTACAGGAAAATGTCTTTCTTTAATAAAATCTTACCTTTTCAAAAGAAAGCAAAGAACATTAGTTTCAGAAAATGGGACCAGGCACTTCTCAGCATGGAAAGGTGTGTCTGTTGGTGTTCCACAAGGATCAATTCTTGTTCCACTTTTCTTTTTAATCTACATAAATGATCTTTCTAAAGCTACACGTAGAGATTTCATTTTATTCGCTGATGACACAACTTCAATTGTGAAGCACGGAATTCATGAAGAACTATCTACATCACTAACAAATGTGACGAAGGATATAGATAATTGGTTTGAATCAAATGGTTTAAAACTCAACCTTGACAAAACACAACTAATTACATTTTCAGCACAAAAAAATGAAGTAACATACTTTTCTAATCCATTCAAATCCCAAAAATTCTTAGGCGTCTATGTAGATGAAAACATGAATTGGAAAATTCATAGATTCTGTTGTGAAAAAAAATCAGATATACATCTTCTGTATTTTTTGACGTAAGGGAATGTGTTCCCATAGAGACAGCGAAAATAGTGTACCATGCCTACATCGAATCCATTTTGAGGTATGGATTAATCTTATGGGGACAAGTATCAAGTATCAATTTGGCTTTTAGACTGCAAAAGAAAATAATCCGTATCATGACAAATTCCCACCCACAAAGTTCTTGTAAAATTCATTTTAAAAATCTAGAAATTTTAACACTGCCCAGCTTCTATATTTATGAATCATTAAGTTATATTCATCACATGAAATTTTATCTGCCTGAATCATTAAAATTCCAGCATAGTTATAACACCAGAAATGAAACCATTTTAATACTTCCCAAACATTGCTTAGCCCTGTTTGAAAAAATCCATTGTATGCCAGTTTGAGGATGTACAATGTATTGCCTGTAGATTTTAAATCCATGAACAATAACCAGTTTAAAGATACATTAAAGGTCCAACTTATTGACAGAGCCTTTTATCATAGATTAAGAATACCACAACTAGATTCTCCACGGGATAGGGAACGGTGTGCTCGGTCTGCTTGTACGGCGAACTTGCTGGCCCACGTAGTTCTGTACGGTTAAGTTAGGGGCGCTAGAGGTCTCGCCGTTTAACACAAACACACTCTGACCGGGTAGCCGCTCACACACGCGCGTCCGCACGCCCCGCGCGCCCGCGCCAGCACACACAACGCTCTCGCCCAGCCGCTTACACACGCGCATTTGCACGCCCCGCGCGCCGTGCCAGCTCACACACACAACACTCTCACCCAGCCACTTACGCACGCACATCCGCACGCCCACGCCCCGCGCCGGCTGACTGAATCGCGATGTGAACCGAGAGCCCACTATGGTACTGAGATCAACGCAGCGTTGTCGGTAGTACGGCATTTCAAAATTAAAAATATATACTATATACTATTATTTTGTATTGTAAACTGTTTTAATCAATGTAATAAAAGTGATTTTCAGAGTTAAATTTATTTTAACAATTTTAAAACATTAAACAATTATGACAATCCACCTCCACAGAATATCTTTCCCACCTATTTTTAAACTTCTTGTAAATTCTGGATACTATTATTTTGTATTGTAAACTGTTTTAATCAATGTAATAAAAGTGATTTTCAGAGTGAAATTTATTTTAACAATTTTAAAGCATTAAACAATTATGACAATCCACCTCCACAGAATATCTTTCCCACCTATTTTTAAACTTCTTCTAAATTCTGGATAATATTATTTTGTATTGTAAACTGTTTTAATAGATGTAATAAAAGTGATTTTCAGAGTGAAATTTATTTTAATAATTTTAAAACATTAAACAATTATGACAATCCACCTCCACAGAATATCTTTCCCACCTATTTTTAAACTTCTTGTAAATTCTGGATACTATTATTTTGTATTGTAAACTGTTTTAATCAATGTAATAAAAGTGATTTTCAGAGTGAAATTTATTTTAACAATTTTAAAGCATTAAACAATTATGACAATCCACCTCCACAGAATATCTTTCCCACCTATTTTTAAACTTCTTGTAAATTCTGGATAATATTATTTTGTATTGTAAACTGTTTTAATAGATGTAATAAAAGTGATTTTCAGAGTGAAATTTATTTTAACAATTTTAAAACATTAAACAATTATGACATTCCACCTTCACAGAATATCTTTCCCACCTATTTTTAAACTTCTTGTAAATTCTGGATTTTCGTAATTTATACATTTTAATTTAGGACCGTGATGGTAAATCTATTGTTCAATGGCAACACTCAAATTTAAAATTTGTTTTTCCAAAATGTTTGAAATTTGACGCTGATTATGGAAATGACAGTTTTCCCCGCGAAAATATCGTTATAACCTCAGATAATGGGAAAATCGGAAAATATTTGTTTCTTATAATACTGTCACGTGGGTATTCAAAATCTGCGGAATTCCACCCTGACTACGTACGTGCAATTATTTCTCCGATCGGACTATTACTAATCAAGCTACGGCCGTTAAAGCTGGAGCGCGCGGGGAAATGTAGAAAAACTGCCGCCACAGCCACAACAACAAATCAGCGCACTGCGGATTTAGGTTAGGTTAGGTTATGATAGTTGAATTAGTTATTTATCATAAACTAAACTAACCTAACTCCGCAGAGCGTTGTATGTCTAAACAACGTGCTGGCACATCGCAAAACACGGCCCCGAGCCCGGTCTGTGTTGAATACATTTTAAACCTTTATTGGCAAAATTTCTTGCTTATTGATAGTATGGTCGGCAAAACAATTGTGCATTCGTAATCAGGGTAAAATTCCGCACAATTTGAAATCCCACATGACAGAACTGTAAAACAAATAATTGTACCGATTTTCCGTGGTTTTTATGACTATTCCGCGGAAAAACGTGTGATCGAAAAAGTAATTACACGTACGTTTTCAGGGTGAAATTGCACATATTTTGAACACCCATATGACAGTATTATAAAAACAAAGTTCTCTTCCAATTTTCGACGTTTTTCCAACTTTTCCGCGGAGAAAAAGTGTGACCGGGAAAATAATTGCATGAACGTGTTCAGGGTGAAATTACGCACATTTTGAATACCCACATGACAGTATTATAAGACAAAAATTATTTTCCGATTTTCTGGGAGTTTAACAACTTTTCCGAAAAAACTATCATTTTTATAATCAGCGTCAAATTTTCAACATTTTAGAAAGAAACCTAAACCACGATATCTCCAGGCGTTTTTTCATTTTTTTAATTTTTGATTTTTAAGGGTAATTATCCCCCAAAAAACATGGAAAATCCAAATTTCTCAAAAACGGCTCTAACGATTTCGATTAAATTTTAGTCGTTTGTAGAACTTTAGTTTTCCAACAAAATGACACCACCCGCATTCCTGTAAAAATTCGGGTTCAGAAATTACAGGACTTAAAACTTACTATTCACCATTAAAAAGAGCTCAAAAAACTAAATAATTTAGTATTTTGAATTACTATTCTACGATTGCTGGTTTCGGAGAAAATTTAAATTTTCATTTAGTGGTAAACGCAGTACGTTGTCCAATGTTATTCTTATGGGGAATACAAAAATTACTATTTCTCTCTTATTTACTGATCAATTTCATTAAAACTTGATATGCTTGTCAATTTAGCATTGACCAACAGAGTTAATTCGAAATATGTTGCCCCCTAATAACCCTGGGGGGGAATAGGGGGTATTTCCCCTCTTAAAACCACGAGTGTATAGCAATGGATTCTGTAGTGCCTCCAAAGCAGGGATTTGGGTGGATGTTTTTTAAAACAACTTGTTTACAAGATTTTCTGTACATTCGACCGTGCTTTGTATTCTATATTTAGTAAATAAAAAGTAATTTATTCATTAAAGTTGGGCTAAAAGGGAGTAAGTATGTGTCAGTTTCCTGATACCGTTTATTTACTCAAGTTATCGCATTTACGGACCAATATATAGATATATATATAATTGTAATGAACATGTTAAAACAGCAAACCATGACTCAATTAACAATATATAAAACCTAGTCTTGGCGGTCACTATCGCGACCCCAGGAAATAATCAGCTGTTTCAGGAATACTGTTTCACAGCTGAATACTGCCGGCTCCCCTAATATACAGAGTGTCACAAAAATCCGGAACTGGCTATATATAACCATATTCTACATACAAAAATAAATCGAAAATGTTCAGTAACATTTTTTCGATTTCAACTTCAACTTCGTTTAGCCGCTATCCGCCATTTTGTTTTTTCACTTAAACATTTCTATTTCCGTAATGGATTAATGTATCAAGTAAAAATTTGGTATGGAGCTTTACAGGATAAATGCCTAAATCCACAAAAAAAATATTTTTTTCCGACGTTTATTTTCAAAATGGCGGCCACTTTAAATTTTTAAAGTCAAATTCCATGAAAACTAGCAACTGAAACAAAATTTACAAGGTATACAATTTAAAGCACTTTGTAATCCAAATCTAATGACATTTTTACTGTAAAAATCGGTTAATAAATAAAAAAGGTATGGTAGTTTTTATAATAAATTTCAAAATGGCGGTCATATAACATTTTCAAAGTCAAATTCCCTAGTGCATTTGACCAAGTCCTTTACATTTTATGTCTTGTAAAATTTTGTTTTAGTTGCTAGTTTTCCAGGAATTTGACTTTGAAATTTGTATATGGCCGCCATTTTGAAATTTATTATAAAAAAATTACCATAACTTTTTTATTTATTAACCGATTTTTACAGTAAAAATGTCATTAGATTTGGATTACAAAGTGCTTTAAATTGTATATCTTGTAAAATTTTGTTTTAGTTGCTAGTTTTTATGGAATTTGACTTTAAAAATTTAAAGTGGCCGCCATTTTGAAAATAAACTTCGGAAAAAAATAATTTTTTTTGTGGATTTAGAAATTTATCCTGTACAGCTCCATACCAAATTTTTACTTGATACATTAATCCATTACGGAAATAGAAATGTTTAAGTGAAAAAAAAACAAAATGGCGGATAGCGGCTAAACGAAGTTGAAATCGAAAAGATTTTACTGAACATTTTCGATTTATTTTTGTATGTAGAATATGGTTATATATAGCCAGTTCCGGATTTTTGTGACACCCTGTATATTAGGGGAGCCGGCAGTATTCAGCTGTGAAACAGTATTCCTGAAACAGCTGATTATTTCCTGGGGTCGCGATAGTGACCGCCAAGACTAGGTTTTATATATTGTTAATTGAGTCATGGTTTGCTGTTTTAACATGTTCATTACAATTATATATATCTATATATTGGTCCGTAAATGCGATAACTTGAGTAAATAAACGGTATCAGGAAACTGACACATACTTACTCCCTTTTAGCCCAACTTTAATGAATAAATTACTTTTTATTTACTAAATATAGAATACAAAGCACGGTCGAATGTACATAAATAAAGGTTTGATAGTGCTGGTCTGCTGGTCAGGTTAATATTTCAAATAATATGTTCGAATTTTTCGCGAGCGAAGCCGCGGGAAACAGCTAGTATATATATTACAATTTGTACGAATGGCATCTGGGGACCTCAAAACAAAAAGTTATCATGGTCTCGGGCTTAAGTCTTACCATGAGATCTACGGTAATAGCTTCTTCCCGATAGGAAAAATTCGCTAAAAGAAAAAATAATATAAATTGGGAAAAAGTATGAAATAGGATTTCAATAAGGAAATATTGTTTGTTATTAACTGATTCGTTGGTAATGAATTATCGAATATAAGTACCATCCTTTTAACTACTCTGACTGCGCGCTTCTTTGGTAATTTGTATATAACAGTAAGACAATTTTCGTGGAAAACGTAACAAGGGAGAAGCCGCTTTGATTTGACGATGACGATGGGAAGGCAAGGCAGGGCTGGCAGACGCGCTGCGAGCAACGACGCCGGCGGTGTTGGCAGTACCTTTGCGGGGCCTACGTTGGCCCCGGCTGTTCTCTCTCACGCCCTCTCTCTCCCCACAATTACTCCCGCTCTCTCTCGCACACGAATGCTGTCTCCCCCTTTCCACCGCTTAACGTTGGTTCCTCACGTGGCCACGAGGTAGCGCCACTGCACTGATGCCGCCGGAGCCGCTAGTACTAGAAAACCCCAATAGAGCGCACCACCGTTCACCCGTTTTGGCCGTCTTCACCTTTTAGCTTGCCCGTGAATCATCTAGGAGTATGTTTAATCTATGCTTTTATTCTTTGCAGGAGTTTTATACAAATCCTCTGACTTAATTTTATTTTGTATGAGATAAGATTTGAAATATCATAACAATTTAGTTTTTTAGTTCTTACCATATTCTGACTGTGCACCTATTCTGCATGTTTTCACATTTAAAGAATGTTATCTGCAAATAAAGTATGTCTTATGTCTATGTCTTTTATGTAAGAATCGGTATCGAACTCAAAGCCACGAAGTATCGAGTATCGACGATTCTTCAATACCACTGGTATCGAGAATCGGAATCGGCCCATCCCTAATAAAATGTTAATGCAGTAGAGCACATGCATTTTTTGTTTAGCCAAATTCCTTGGATAGTCCTTGGTTTATCAGGAGTAGAGGTAAGTTTTACATGAAGCTTTCCTAAATTGCTAAGTGGTATGCAACATCAAATAGTCAGGGAACCCCTACTCTGTTAAATTTAATAATATATTTGTAAAAAGCATTCTGGCGGCCTTTGAATGAAACCGGAACTTATTCTCAATGAGACTCAATTCAAGATTGGTTATGTGTTTTGATTATCCTTATATGCGAGGAATGAGCACCTAGTGTAATTCACCTAGTGTATAAATGTAATGTAATGTAAGAACTAAAAATACATTTGACTTCATAGGAAAAGAGTCGAAAAACTGCAAAAAGTGGCTGCCACCAGAGAAGCAGCTGAAAAGGAGAAAGAACGATTAGCAGCTAAAGCTGAGAAGGAAAAAGAAGAGAAAATGCGGCAAATTGCAATTGAGAAAGAAAAGCAGAAAGAAGAGCAACTTAAGAAAAAACAATTAATACATCAAAAGACATTAGAACATGAGGAACGGAGGAAACAAGAAGAGGCTGCTCGTTTGGCAAAAATAAAGGAACAGGTATAGACTTTTTAAAAGCTGGATATTTATCTTTTTATTTTGGCTTCAATGATATAACTTAAAACTAACTAAAAATCTGATTATTTTCCCATGACAAGTTTACATTTTAAATTAAAATTATAAAATTTGATGTTTCATTACAAAAGAGATAAGTAGTTTTTTCTCATAAATGGATGGGAAAAGAGCTATATTTCTTACAGGGGTTAAAAGTTGTGAATTGCGTATGAAATGCAATAGCATTAAAACGACTGTGCTGATCTTCAAATTTTGCATACATGTTCTAGCCCAATAAATGCATATGTATTTGCTAAAGAAAAGCTCTTTGTAGTGACCTTCAATGGCATTACTAACCAATTTTATTTATTGAAATAAACAGCTTATAATTATTAAATGTATGTAAAAGAAAAAATATACCTAAACTGATAGTTGTAATTATTGTATAAAAAATGTTCAGTAAATTGTAATATTTTAGTTGGGTGAATGAGTTTCCTATTACCATAAAGGTAATTAAATAAAATATTGTTTGCAAGTTGTTACACGAGCCCCACACCTGTTTTATGTGTATCATGATTGCTCTTCTCGTTAAGAGAATGAAAACTTCCAAGTTTTTGTTGAAATTTAACTGTTTTCAAAACAGGTAAATCATTATAAGTCTTTTATCTTTCATTATACTTTCGAAAATGTACAAACCAGTGGTGAGGCGTGTCATTTTCACTCAGTCATTGTACGATCACATACTTAAAATTCCATTTCCATTCCTTTATTTTTTATATTAGGTCCGCCTCTTCTGTCATTTATCATTACTAATATGAATTGAATCACCATTCTCAAGCATCAAGCAAATGTGAATCACGTAAAACCTACACTACGCAATTGCCAGCAGCAATCACACAACCTCACAACGTACTTAGACTTTTAGACAACATATGGTAGATTGAAATTCGCTTGCTACGTGCACCCGAGAATGCTCGAGGGTTGCCGACAAACCCTGAACATGCACAAAGGTCGCCGGATTTGCATTAGACAGCGATGTCGGAAGCATTCGGTATGGCCATGTGTTGCTTGCAGTTGTCTTGATAGGGTGGGGAGGGGAACCACTTGGATGGGCCTGTAGAGAAGAGTAGAGGTTTCACTCAAACCAGCGATGTCCGTTTCGATCAGTCATTTTCGGGCTGCGCTTTTGTGTTCTCGGTCCTGGAGCGGGTGATTTGAATGTATCTGGCTGTTCGTTGACAGAGTTTTGTTATAAATTTGAATAAATAACTAAGGATTTATATAATTTATATTATCAATCAATAGAGATTTGCTAGCACAGGTTTTTTAAGTCGAGTATGCAAATAAAATAAAAAAAACACATAGGTCAAGTTGTATTGGATCAAAACAGTGTATAGAGTAGTGTATAAATGTTGTTATTAAAATATATTTTTCTAGTCACTATGACGTGAAAATAACAATAGTAAGTAAAATAAATGGATTCCTGCTTCATTGGAAAAAGTAAGTACATTTATTAGAAAATAAATCACACCAAAGTTATTGCAAAACATTTAGCCATGAAGATAGAATACTTTAAATATGTTGGTATTAAGGTTGTTATAGCCTATATGGTATTAATTAACAGTTTCATTAAAAAATAATCTCAGTTTTGTTATTTTATTTACTCCTTTTTATTTATCCTATGTTTTGTATATTATGTTTAGGCCTATGTTACATCTTTCTACGAATGGATAAAATAAATTACATTTAGGCCTATAAGATCTGTGATCTGTGAAAAATTCGACCAAGCCGACAAGGACACTATTTGTCGATCTTCCCTTCAAGAAACTATGCTGGTGTTTTGTTAACAGGTCTTGTTTTATCAGATGTTCAGTCATTATTTTTATTACAATTTTTTCCATTATTTTTGAAAAGGTGGATATCAGAGAGATTGTCCGATAATTCTGTACTTTTTTAGTAGGTCCTTTTTTGTGTTTTGGATATATCTTTGATTGTTTTAATGCTGATGGAAAGTGTCCTTGCTCAAATGACTTATTAATTAGACTTACTATTGGGATAGCTAGTTGTTCAGCAAGTACTTAATTACTTTCGATGGAACTTCATCTAAACCGCATGACAGTTTTGATTTAGAGATTTTATTGTTTCTAATACTTCATTTATGTTAGTTGGAGCAAGCTTTAAAGTTTCTACAGGTTGTAAGGTGGGAGGGTTGTTGGAGTAGAGGGCCCATTATAGTGTTGGTAATTTCTTTTTTTTTCAGTGTTTTTTCTACTAGTTCTGAAAAATATGTATTTAGTGCTCAGCAATCACCGAGGGATTGTTTTCTATTTTACAGTTAATTTCCATTTGTAGGGGAGTGTTACATGTATTTTTTACCTGCTTCTCTGCATTGATTATGTTCCACAGTGCTTTTGACTTATTGTCAGATCTGTTTATATGTTCTGTTGCCACATTGCGCTTGAGGGTTTTAAGTGTAAGATTTTAGTAATTTTTCTTACTGTTCATCTCTTCTCAAGGTTCATCTCTTCTTACTGTTCTTGTAGTTTCTATCTCTCTGTCAGCAGCACTGCCTGTTAGTTCATATCTCCAAAAAGCCCCGAGGATGTCTTCTTTTAACCCATTGGCTCACAACCCCAAGTATACTCGTGGCCGCTGAAAGTAGCCCGGACGTGCAACCCCGAGTATACTCGGGATAGCACTTTTTATTTTTTTAATTTTTTTTTTAGTTTTTACTTTTATTTATTTATTGTTTTCATTTGTTTTAATTTTTTGTTTGCATGTATTTTTTATGCATATGCCCATACTTGGGGAAACTTAGTCAAATTTCAGAAAAATATGATTTTGGAAAATATGTTATATCTAGGTAAAATATAAATGTATCACTAACATTTTTTATTTTCATGTAAAAAAATAAATAACCCACAAGTACATAATAGTTGTTGGGCTGAAACATTATTTTTTTGTTTTTTACATGTAACTCCTTTTAAAATTAATGTTTTTTATAAACTATATTTATATATATGATATTTACCATACATAAATGCTGTCAAGAGTATTTTCTCCATGTAGATAATTTATTTCTCTAAAGATTAGTGCAAAAATTAAGTAAATTGAGCAATAATTATTGCTATAGTGACAGTTTTAGTAAAAGTCTACATTTATGTAATTTTTCTTAGGAAACTGAACGGTTTGTCAAGGGGCAAATTTCAGGTAAGCCAATGGGTTAATAGCTTTGCCTCCTCATTATGTTTGACTATGATCTTAGGTCTCACTTTTGCCCTTGTATTTTTTTTCTTGGACAAGCTTGGTCAAGGTTCATTCTCTCAACATTATAAAAGGCATCATACACTTTTTCTGCATCTAGCACATTGTATACACAGCACCAGTTTTCTTTCATAAGCTCAACTTTCAAACTTTCTAGATTTTGTTTACTAAAGTTTCTTCTAAATTCACTCACTGTTGGTTGAATGATTTTACTTTTCAGTTGAAAAACACATTGTGGGCCAGTATGGTCTGATAGTCCTGCTTTATGAATGTTAAATTTGATTGTTTCTTCTGGAAAGTTTGTGTATATGCAGTCTATGGATGATTTGGAAACATTGGTTATACGTGTTGCCGGTAGAGGAAGGTGAGTTACTCCATATGATAAGATCTCTTCAAAATGTTGGTTTTCTGGGTTGTCAGAGAGCCTGTCAAATTTGACATCGCCCATTAAAAGCAACGGCTTTACCTCTGCTTGAATTTTGTCCAGGACGCTTGTAATCAACTCGATTCCTTGTTTGCTTTGTCCTCCTGGAGGTCTGTACACACCTAGTAAATGAAAGCATTGGTTTTCTCACTTAGATCTGTGCAAGAACTGCTTCAAACAAAAGTTCTGTACAGTGGTTGGTAATATCTACTGCTTCCGCCTCAATACTTGCCGTTTCATTTACGTACAATGCAACACCTCCAAGTTTTTTGTTTATCCCTGCTGAAGTCAGTTATTAGTTTATAACCATTGACTGATGTTGAGTGTAGGTTATTAGTGGATTTCCTTAGGAAAGTGAACTATTAGCATGACCCGCACGGTGAAACTTAAGCCCGGGACCACCATAGAAGTTCCTAACGTGACCCCCTGAACACGTTTTGGGGGTTCGTTCAAAATTTTATATATATATATATGTATATGTATATATAGACATATACAAAAGAATCGTAAAACTCCAAACCCCTTTTTTGGGGGTTAATTTTCCAAATTTCGAGTTTTTGGGCCCAAAAAGGGTCTAAAAAGCCCCAAATGTAAAATTAATGCATGTAAAAAGATGGGAATTAGTGAGACGAAAGGTTTAAGCCCTCTCTCGTCATTCTAGCATAAACATTTACCGAGTTATTAAAGAAAATGTGTTTCGACTAAACACAGTACGTTGTCTTAATGGGGGTTTTACACTAGAAAAGCCTGCTACTCCTTTGTTAGAGTACTTTTATCATCCCAGCAACCTCACGCCTACTTTCAAGCCTGACTGGACCTTCTCCTAACATTATAATGCGCAAAATTGTATTCCCAGCTTTGCTGGTAAATGAAACCAGGAGCATCAGAACAGCCAAAAAATCAATGTTTTCAGATTTCAATAAAAATTGGAATACAAGTATGTTTTTACATTAATTTTAAGTTTTAAAAGTTTTTATGTGGAAATTCACTTCCCTCACGTCAGCGTGCTGCGTGCGAACTCGTTTTGATTTAGTCCATGTTCAGTTAAGATTAATATTGTGGGTTGTAACTGGTTCAAGAAGTGGTTTAGCCTTTCAACTTTTTTTGACATTCCTCTTATGTTTTGGTGAAATATTGTGATTGTTGAAGATGAATTTTTGTTTCCAGAGAGGAGGTGATGAAAATCCTGTGACTTCCTGTTATTTTTTATTTTTGTATGTTTAGTTGACATTTCTCTAAAAATGAGGTTTCACTTTTTGTGGAGCTATCTTCATTGAAATCTGTTTGCCTAATGTTTGAAATACTTTGAGTGATGGGGTTGTTTTGATGTGGTTTTCTTTGTTGGGTGAGGAAGAAATGATTATCTTGGGTTTCAAGTTCTCTAATTAGGAAGTCCTCATATGATACCCCGCTTGGGAGGACTTTAGCAGTCAAGGGTGGTTTTTCTCACCTGTGGTTATTCCATTTGGGCTAATGTTAAGTTCATCGTGCAGGGTTCGGCTGGTTCAAACAGTTGATCCACTTTTCAGTTCTGTTGTGCTTCTGTTTATATTTGACCTATATTTAGCTGCTTGTAGGGATACGCTAAAAACATTTCTGTTTTTCTAAACTTTCCTTTTTCGGTTTAGTTGAGGTGAGGTTTGCTGATGGAGCTGTATCTAAACATGGGAAAGAATTAGATTTTTTATTATTTTTTGGGCTAACTTTGATGTTCTGTGGTTTATTTATCAGAGTTTCTATTACACTCTCCATTCTGTCCTGCCTTATTTTCATTTTGGTCACTTCGAGGAGTTTGTGCTTGGCCCTAGGGATTCAGCACAGACATCGGGTTGATATCTCTGCGTATGTGGATACCTCAGAGTTGCAAAAGTAGCTCACCTGCTGACGTGTATCTTATTCCAGATGTTATGTGTGATTACGGTTTGGGCTGTTATATTTTTATTACTTTGAAAATTGCATTTATCATGTTAAAGTTAATTTTGGGCTGTATTGAACAGTTGATTTATATTTTTCACAGCAAAAGTTTTGTGATTGAAATTATTAAATTCAGGCAACTTAGCTTGAGACTTTGGTTTCTTGTAAAATGTTTTTGAGTTCTTGAAAATGTTCTTGAGAGAGTAGTTTCTTGTTAACAGTTTAGAGTTTGGGTCTGTTGTAATGAAAAGTATGTATTTAGTTGAATTTACCGCTTAAATCACAATTTAAAGAGCACTTTCATGAAGAATGATGGGTGTCCGCCATGTTGGATGGGTTTTATGACCTAATGAAATTAATGTATTCCTAGACATCACCACAGGCCTCGCCACTGGTATAAGCTATAAACTGTTACTCTACCCAGTTTATAAAAAAAATTTGTTAATAGACTTATAATGATTTAGGTTAAAAAGATTTGTAATGTATTTTTGTGAAGAACCATGGTTTATAAAGTTGTTGGTAGGCCTACTAGTTCCTTGGTTGCATCATACATCACGATACCAAAATAAATGTGAGAGTGTATGTGAGCAAAATATAGTCTTATTAATGTTTCAATTGGACAAAAGATTATCCCATAGAAAATTGTAATCTAAAAATATAACTAACAAGTTTTGTTATCAATTTGATTTAATTTTGTTTTGCTCACTGTAATATCTCATTCACATATACTGAATGTTTGTATATAAAATGTTGTAAGTCAGATACATAATTTTTTTTTTAAATAGGAAGAAGAGCAGAAGCGAGTACAGGCAATGAAAGAAAGAGAACAAGAGTTGCTAAAACAACAAAAAACAGATATACGGTAAGAACACAAATCTTTATTTCATGAAATTGTTGTAGGTAACTTGGGATGCTATCTTAGTTCAGTTGTCTTAATCCTTCCCAAGCATTGGAGTATATATATACGCAACATATTTTGAAACTTAAAAGGGTCAGAAAAGCCCCGGATGTAAAATAAATGCATGTAAAAAGATGGAGATTAGATTAATGAGGTGAAAGTATTAAGCCCTCTCTCATCATTCCAGCACAAATATTTACCAAGTTATTAAAAAAATGTATATTGGCTAACCACAGTTCGTTGCCTTATAGGGATTTTACATTAGAAAAGGCTGTTCATATGTTGGTGTAGTTTTATCATCCCCAATATCCCCACACCTACTTTCAATCCTGACTGCACCTTCTAAACGTATAATGCACAACATTATTATCCCAGCATTGCAAGTAAATAGTACTAGGAGCATCAAAACAGTAAATTGTTTTCAGATTTCCATAACAATTGGAATAATTCTATGTTTTAACACCATTATTAATTTTTTTTAATATTTGTATGTAGAAATTCGCTTTCCCCATGTCAGCGTGCTGAGTGCGAACTTATTTATGATTATATTTTAATGAAACTTGGCATGTGGCTTAATGCGGTAGTCAGATATGCTTTGGGAATTTGCTGAGTATGCTAGTTTGCTAAAACAGGGGTACTTTATACATGCAATACTCATAGTATTAAATACCCCGTCGCAGCAAAACTGCATATTCAGCGAATTTCCAATGGAGATATAATGTCTTAATACAACATAAAGCCACTTGCCAAGTTTCATAAATTTATATTCACAAATAAGCGATATATGCCATTTTAATTATTCTCCATAAGAATAACATTGGGGCTGAGTACGCAGGTTTGCTGCAAAAAGGAACACAATGGGTTTTACGCTAATTTCAATAAAAGTTAACTAGGTGAAGTCGTATACCAGTTTTATTCATTTATATTCATAATTAAGAGAGACATAGCATTTAATTAGTCTCCATAAGATTAACATGGGGGTGAGTACGCAGGTTTGCTGCTATGGGATCCTTTGGCAAAAAATTGTTTTTTTGAGCAAATATCAATTGACCACAACCAGATGAAGCCGTATACCAAGTTTCGTCAGTATACGTTCATAAATAAGTGAGATATAAAATTGGTCTTTTCATATAATTGGTAGATGGTTGGGAAATGGTATAAGAATAACATTAGACAACGTACTGTGTTTAGCATTTTCAATATCTCGGTAACCAATTGACGTAGAGGAATGATCAAAATACAAAATTGTGTGTTTTTTTTAAGCTGAATCCAATTGTAAAAACTAATATTTGACTATTTTAAAAATTGTATGTAAAAAATTCAAAAAACCCATTTTTGGGGTACAAAACCTCCCCAAAATACCCCTTCGGATGGAGCGATCTGGCTGGTTTTCGAACTTTAAGTCATAAATGTTGCTTTACACGTTTATACCAAATTTCATCAAATTTGGATCATTTTTACGAGGGTTATCGTGCTCACGGACACACATATATATATATATATATATATAAAAACAGTTTTGAACGAATGGTGTTTTTGGGGTCTGGGGACCTCAAAACGAAAAGTTATCATGGCCCGGGCCTAGGTCTTACCATGCCGACTACGGTAATAGCTTCTTCCCTATAAGGGAAATTCGCTAAAACCATGTGTTATATTTCTTTATTAACCAGGTAATGCATATTGCGTCATTAAACTTTGCCTACACAAATCACTATACAGTGCCTCGATACAGTACTACAATATCATAGTTTTTGTCAATATGCATTGTATTGTCGCATCACGATACTCAGCTCTGTCGCATTCCACCATGATGACTAATGACTCGTGATGACAATACAACATACAGTTTGAAGATGGTGGTAACAAGATGATAGGCAAAAAGGTGGTGTGCAGCCACAAATTAGCTAAGCATCGGGCATTTCAGAATCAGAACATCCTTTATTTGTTTGTACATTTCATACATGAATAGTGTCAGTTAAGTTAGTACTATAATCTAAAAATGTAAAGCCGAAAAAATCATCTACCTTATAACAATATTTATTACATAAAAACTTAAATAAACCTTTTTTGAAGCTTAACAGGGTGTCTACCGGTCACGGAAGTCCCCGAAAAGTCACAGATTTTTGTATGAGGTCACGGAAGTCACAGATTTTAATGGTTAAGTCACGGAAAAATATCCAAGTAAAAACTCAATAATTACGATAGCGAATAATTTATTATCAATTAATAATCTATGGTCTCCCTAGTGCCAGTGACTTCACTATTTTACCAATTTAAGCTGTTGATTGTAGTATCAGTTGTCTGCGTTTTGACGGGACAAAATTATTGTACCCGTCTATGTCTTATGTGCTGGCGTCTTACCAAAGCCGTAGCTCGTCTCTCGTCAGTGATTAAACTGAAATAAACTCTGCAACGTAAAAAGCCGGGTAGACGTTAGCGATCCTGGTGCCTGGTAAAAGAAACCAGAGCGTTTGGGCAGATTTGTTTACTTTAGCGCCAATCAACAGTTGCCCAGACTGCTACATCAGAAGACTTTTTTTACGGACAGGCACCACGAGCGCTAGTGAAGCAACCCATATTCTACGCGATCGCATTATACCGCCCTACCTGATACGATATTTTGCCAATTGCATCATCTCACTAACAACTTTGTCGTTGAGTGGTAGGATATGAAGGTTACAAGAATGTTAACGCTTGCCAGAAAAAAAAGTATTGCTTAAGCATTAGATTACATGGTAGTAAAAATCAAATTATTAAATATAAATACCACTGGAGATTTAATTATAATTAATTATTGACATCTTTTATGATGTCCTAACATGACGTTGACCACAGCAGTTATCGTTGGAAGAGCTGAACAGTATTGAGAGTGAATCGGTATTTGGAACAGCCTCTCACTTTAGGATTCAATTCATTTAATTTTAAAACAATATTTTACTGTTATTATGAACGGAAATCACAGGAACATTGCAAACCCTATTTCATATCCAACCATATCCTAACCCTAACCTCAATCTACATTTTTTAAACAATAAATTTAGTGAAAACAAACGTATCAATCAATAGATCTGGATGCCACAAATATAATCTTGGAAATAAAACTAATCTAAAGCTACCACAACATAGGCTCCAAAAAACCAGTAAATCCCCATCTTACATGGGTGTTAAACTTTTTAACTTGCTCCCCGAAAACTTAAAATCAATTAATAATACAAAAATATTCAGTAAAAAACTAAAAACCTACTTAATAAACAGGCTTTATTACAATATTACTCAATTCTATGAAGAACATAACAACTTTAGGCCCTGACATGCTCACTAAATTAGCTCTAATAAAAAAAAACCTTTGCTGACACAACTCTCCACCTTTACGGAGGGCAGTGACGACAATATGACGACGCCCCGGTCTTGAAGACTGTGGAGAAGAGGACCTTGGTAAATGGTAAATGGTAGTTCAATGCAAGTAGGCCAAGTCCTGCCATCTAGCAGCCAGGACTGCAGTATGCCTATAGTAGAATCTTCCACAAATAGGCCTAAGTCAGGGATTGAAAGTTTTTTAGTAAAAGACAACATAACCAAGAGTGAAATTTTGTGGTCAGCTTTTTATTTGACTAATCATGTGTCAGCTCGTGCAAGATATTGAGAGAGAACTAAAAAATGTTTGTAAAGTTTTAAATTGGAATTAGTTTTGTTTTCTCTGGTGTAGTTGGAGGATAGTTAAAAAAGTGAAAACTGTTATTAGTATGCATATAAAATATATTTAAATTATTAGTGTTTAAATTAGGCCTAGTGTTTTTTACATGAACCAAGATTTATTGTGCTTGTGTGTTCACAACATGGAACGGATACTGTGCATTTATGAGAACCACTGCAATGAAATATCCCTTGGCTTTTTTTCTTTGTAATTTTATATTTAGGGTAAACCCTAACATTGTTGTGCTGATTTCATATTAATGTTTACTAAAGTAGGCTTAGGCCTAAACGTCCAATACTGAATATGTAATCACAGCGGTTGTTATTATTTTGAAGTTTAGTACCATCGTGAGCTATATTCGATTTTTTTTTCATAAATCAAAACAGTACGGTTTAATTCCGAGGTCACTGATTTTTAGTGATAAAAGTAGGGGTGTGCGAGTAGTGACTTTTTTAATCGAGTCGAGTCGAGTAGTGCCAATTATTTTCGAACGAGTATTTGCCATCAGTTGGTAGTTTAAAATAGTGCAATAGAATTTGGACACCACCCTAGATTTGATAATCTAAACATGGCTTCTAACTAATATATGAGTAGCAATACAAAGTGGCCAGTACAATCAAACTGGATTACGTATTGACAAGCAAAACACGGTTTGGCATTCGCTTCCGTCCGATGAAACAGGGCCCGGTTGTCATTTGGCCAATTTCACCTGGTCCAGACATCACTTATAATCAATATTAAATGATGAAATCGTTAGTCACGGCCGAAATTACGCGGTCCGATCGTCATTTTCGGCCGATTTTACGTGATGCGATCGCCTTTTGCGGGCGTTAATACACGTTTTGGCTGGTCTCAATTGTTCGCGGTCGTCATATTCGGCCGACTTTATGTGATACGACTGCCTTTTGCGGTCGTTACTACGCATTTTGGCTGGTACCAATCGTTCGTGGTTGTCATTTTTGGTCAATTTTACGTGATGCGATCGCCTTTTGCGGCCCTTACTACGCGTTTTGGCCGGTCGCAATCGTTAGCGATCGTCCGGAAATCGGCGGGAAATACTCGCTCGAACTTTCGAGTAGTTTTAAAAACTTCGAGTCGAGTTCGAGTATTAAAATACTCGGCCGAAAACTCAAAGTTTCGAGTACTTGCACACCCCTAGATAAAAGTCCCCAAAAAGTCCCTAACTTTTATTTTAGGGAGCTGGTAGACACCCTGCTTAAGTGCATTCACAAATTGTATAGAGTCAGGCCGGCAATTTTATAATTTAATTCCAGAATAATATGGGGAGAATTCATAACTAGAAGATTTATGTCTTGGATATGCAAGACTACCCTTTTGTCTTGTGTTATAATTATGATAGTCCGAAATAATTGTAAAATTTGAAATATTCTGTTTATAAATATAATTCAATTATATAAATGTACATACTGGGAAAGGTAAGGATATTACTACTTTTAAAAGTTATTTTGACATGAATACCTTGTTTTGAGAGCATATACTATCCCAATTTATGTTTCAGGTTTAAAATTTATTTCTCATTCTTATTCCACAGACTATCTCAATGTAACCTTAAATTGTAGTGCAAGTTTTAGTGGAGTGGAGTGTATACTGGCATTGTTTACTGCCAAGTCGCTGCAAAGGGAATGTCGATAAAACCCGGCAAGAGCACAATCTTGCCCGATAACACGCTTTTCGGTCGATGTTTTTGACTATAATTAAACACGACCTGGCTTTATTTTTGCCGAGAATATGTGGTCCGATTAAGTACAGTAATTTCCAATAAAAAAATGGCTGGCATAAAAATACGGTTCGTACGCAATTTTCGCTCTGTAACAAACTTTATGGTCGTCGATTTTGGCTGTTAATATGCTATAAAATTGCCAGTAAAACTACCAATAACACACATCCAGTCAGTAAATTTGCCTTAAAAACACAGTTTGGCCGTTTTCAGGCTAAACATGCTGCCTGATTGTTGTTTTAGACGGCAAAATGAGATTATTTAAATTTTTTCGTCAGATAACATGCATCTCGGGTGTATTTTACGGCTGATAAAATTGATTTCGATCTTAGTCTTCGGCTTAAAAAATATGGTAAAATCTTCGTTTGTGACGATAACGAGGGATGTGGGAATATGGTTCTCGAAAATTAAATTATTTAATACTTTAATACTTGACTAGAATAGTTCTATAAAGTTCCAGCAGTATTTCCCGCCGATTTTCAGAGGACCGCTAACGGTTGCAAACTGCTAAATCGCGTAAATCGGCCGAACTCCGTCAGCTATCAATCACAATGTCGGCCAACAATAATGACTTGATTCCATGTATGGGCCGAAAATGACGACAGTAAAGATAACATGGGCTTAAAATTACGACTGAACCACATAACATCGGCAGTAAATGACGACAAAAAACACAATACGGGTATTGGGAAAAATTATAACCAGACCTCAAAAATATATTGACCGTAAATAACGATTTATTAATCACATAATATTGAAAACAAGCGATGATCAGATCAAGTTTTTGGCCGAAAACGACGGGCAAACGATGTTTGTTTTATTTGTGCTGGACCCATAACTCAGCGGTTGGTCCACGCTATGCTACCAATTGGGCCGTTCGACCACATTTTTCCTTCAGTTTTATTCATTACATCTTTTTCGTCCGTTGACATTCCATCTACACGACATGACGTTCCTTTGCTCATGTCAGCAAATTAATCAAGTTAAATTTTGTTGTATTTGTATTCCATTGTCTTTCGGCGATTTCTGGTAGGGTGTGCGAGTAGTGATTTTTTTGGTTGAGTCGAGTAGTGGCAATTATTCTCGAGTATCGGCATTTTCGAGCTAGTATTTGCCTTCAGCATTATTTTGTTGTTGTTAGTTTCAAATAGGAATTTGAATATTACTCCGGGTATAATTTGGTAGTCATATTAAGGTTTCTAACAAATATTTGAGTAGCAATATACATTTTTAGCCAGTACAATCAAAGTGGATTCTGTATTGACAAACAAAACATGGTTTGGCTGTCTTTTTCGGCCGATAAAATATGATCCGGTTGCCATTTGGGAAATGTCACTTGGTCCGGTCATCGTTTATAATCAATATTACGTGATTAAGTCGTAATTTACAGGCAATATTACTTGGTCCAGTCATAATTTTTAGCCAATTTTATGTTTTCCGTCGCAATTTTTAGCCAATAAAATGCAGTATTTTCATCTCTATTCTGATATTGCGTGTTAATATCAATTATGGCCTATTTCAAGTGGTCCGGTTGCCATTTATGACCGCTATTACCTAGCCCATTTGTAATTTTTTGCCGTCATGCTTTTCGTTGTCATTTACTGCCGATATTACGTGTTACGGCTGTAATTTCCATCTGATATCATGTGTCGTGTCTTCTAGCCGCCGGCCGAAATTACGTGTTCCGGTTGTTATTTTGTTTGTTATTACGTTCGGTTGTTGTTCATGACCGATTCATTTCCTGTAGTCATTTTTGGCCAATTTTATGTGGTTCCGTCATCTTTTTCGGCCGTTGCTACGCGACATGGCAGTTTGTAATCGTTCGTGATATTCTGGAGATCAGAGGTAAATATTTGCTCAAACGTTTGAGTATTTTTAAAACTTCGATCCAAGTCGAGGATTTAAATTCTCTGCCAAAATATTCAAATTTTTGAGTACTCGCAAACATCTAATTTTCGGTTATATAATCGCATTCCGATCATCTTTTCCTGCTTATAAACAAAATAAGGTCACTGTTGTCGGTCGTCAAACAGGGTTAACTTGCCATTTTCAGCCGATATAATGTCGCTAAAAGTAAACTGATGTTTTTGTTACAACTGTAGCTGATAGCGGGGTGCAATATATACTGATGGGAAAAACGTGAATTACCAGCAGGAAAATGCGGGAGATATACTGGAATTTTGAAAAACAATGTATGTGGACTCCCTGATTATGAAAACTGTAAAAAGCTGTTATTTTTTAAACATTTAGTTTGAGAGCATTCTGTAAAATGTATATTACTCAAATTAAATTGTAAATATTTGAGTTGGAGATAAGTCTGTTTAAATTCATAAGTTATAGGTTATTTAAATGTTTTTAACTCGTTAGCTGCCACTTAGGTCTGTGCAGACCGAAGAAGTTGCAAATGCAAGGTTTTACTAAAATGGTTCAAGTTAGTCACCAGAGCGACCTAGTAGAAAAATCTTGAACTTCCCAACATTTTATTTCTTTCTATTCAAATCCCCCACATTCCCAACTTGATCTGCTAAACATCCTAAAATTTATTGTTATTCAATTGATTTAAAGTAGAAATCTAACATTATAGTATATTTAAAAACATTGATGTACTATCATTAAAAATGAATTATTTTTAAAACAAATTTTGCTTCCTAATTTTTATTCAAAATTTAAAACCCTAAATTTAACATTAATATTACAAAAGTATTTTTATCGGTCAAGAATAGTTAACATGCAAAGTGATTGTTTTATAACACAACAAACCAATTTCAAAAAATATCATGGGAGATTTATGTAACTTAAAGCATACAAATTATAAGAAAAATAAACTTGCAATTCAACTTAGTTTTTTTGAATTATTTATTTTTGTAAGTTTATTTTACTAATTTTAAAAATAATCACCAACCGTCTCTATTTTTATTAAATACAAATAAATTACTGACTAACTTATTGTCTTTAAATCATGTTTAAAACATTACTTTGCTATTAGGAATCGATGGAATCTGAATCAAGAATTGATTTGTAAGAATCGGAACTGGAATCGAAATCGAAAAAAATTGGAATAGACTCATCTCTAATAAATTTTGAGTAAAAAATAGTTAAAAATACTTGTAATAGGTGAAAATACAAATGGTAAATACCCCCGTTTCAGCAAACCTGCATACTCAGCGAATTTCCAATGAATATATAACATAACACATTAAAACACTTAACAGGATTCATAAGAAATGTATTCACAAACAAGCGATATTTAAAATATTAATTATTCTCCATAAGAATAACATTGGGGATGAGTATGCAGGTTTGCTGCAACAAGGTATACAACATAATGGGTTTTTATGCAAATATCAATAGAACTCATCTTAGTGAAGTCACATACCAAGTGTCATCCATATACATTCATAAATAAGCGATATATAACATTTTAAGTATTTTCCATAAGAATAACATGGGGACCAAGTACCTAGGTTTGCTGCTACAGGAACCATAGGCAAAAAATTGGTGTTTTTTGCAAACAACAATAAACCACAAACAGATCAAGCCATATTATGCCAAATTTCGCCAGTTTATGTTCATAAATAAGCGAGATATTCAATTTTTCTTTTTCTCCATAAGAATAACATTAGACAACGTACTGTGTTTAGCACTTTCAATATCTCGGTAACCAATTGACGTAGAGCAATGATCAAAATACCAAATTGTTTGTTGTTTTACGCTAAATTCAATGGTATAAATTAAAATTTGATTTAAATTAAAATTACTTGTGAAAACCCCAAAAAACACATTTTTGGGGTACAAAACCCCCCTTCGGATGGTGCGATTCATCTGGTTTTCGAACTCGTTCAAATAAATGGTACTTTACATATTTGTACCAAATTTCATTAAGATCGGACCTTTTTTACGAGAGTTATCGTGCTTACGGACACATATAAATATATATATATATACAGTAGAAGTCCGATTATCCGAGGTCCGATTATCCGAGCCGCCGAGTTAACCGAGGCAAATACAGTACTGTATATAGCCTTGGAAATAAATCGTAAATAAATAAATAAATAACCGTAAACCAATTGAAAAATGTAGCGGCTGTGATTGCTAGGTCGAGTATTACAAGCTACTCCTATTGGTTGTTGCTAGGACCAATAGTCTTATCGGTCGACTGTGTTCGCGCTAGAGATGGGAATTATCGTTGTTTTCCGGCAACGGTTGTAACGACAACGCAACTATCCAATAACGTGTTGCGGCAACCTGTTATTTAAATAACGATTGCCAACTCTAATAACGGTTGTAGAAACGTTATTAGAATAACAGGGAGTTCTCCGCAACGTGTTGCCGCGATAACGTTGCCACGGCCGCAACACTGTTATTCATCCTGTTATGTTAAATAACACCCATCTTTAGTTCGCAGTTCGCACCATTGTCTCAGTCTACGACGAACTGATTAACCGTGCGCTTCAGTCCCGTTTTCAATCAGTGTGTTGTTTCACAAATATGAGTGGTAAACGTAAAAGAGTTGTGTTTTCTTTGGAAACAAAGAAATATAAAGGGGAGAGTATTAAAAAGGTTTATTTAATCATAAATCACTTATTACTGTATTAATAAACCGTATTCTCCAGTTTCAATACGATTTTTGTCTAATTATAACCTATAATTTTTACCGCCGTGTTATCCGCGTTTTTGATTATCCGAGGTAGTCTCGGTCCCGTTTAGCTCGGATAATCGGACTTCTACTGTATATACATATATACAAATTTGAACGAATGGTGTTTTTGGCATCTGGGGACCTCAAAATGAAAAGTTATCATGGTCTCGGGCTTAAGTCTTACCATGAGACCTACGGTAATAGCTTCTTCCCTATAGGGGAAATTCGCTAAAAAGAGAAAGATATCACATGCTTGAAATAAAATAAATATGAATGAGTAGTTATGAATAAAAAAAGATTATAAATCTAGGTAATAGTAAGAAATACTGCCTTATTAATAAAATGGACAAACAAGTCAAAGTACCTATTGTGTTTGTACGTTGCTTGTGTAGAGATTTTTGAAACACGTTTTACAAATGAATGTTTGTTCTGGACATTTTGCACAATATGTATGGACTTTGGTCATGTTATTAGCTATTTTTCTTACTTCCTTTGTCATCCCGCGCAAAATACTGTGGTAGGGTAGAAGTTAGAAGTTGGCAACTTGACAGACAGCAAATTACTTCAGAGAAGAAGACAGTCCCAAATGAAAAAAATATTTAACAAACACGGTACTCACTTCATAAATACATCAAAATTGTATAAATAAATAGGAAAAAGTAATTCAATTTACAACGAGTTCGCACGCAGCACACTGTCGTGAGGGAAGTGAATTTCCACATAACAACTTTTAAAACTCAAACTCAATGTAAAAACATACATTTGTCCAATTTTTATTGAAATCTGAAAACACTGATTTTTTGGCTGTTCTGATACTCCTGGTTTCATTTACTTGCAAAGCTGGGAATACAATTTTGCGCATTATAAGGTTAGGAGAAGGTCCAGACAGCTTGAAAGTAGACGTGAGGTTGCTGGGGATGGTAAAAGTACTCTAACAAAGGAATAACAGGCTTTTATAGTGTAAAACCCCCATAAGACAACGTACTGTGTTTGGTCGATACACATTTTCTTTAATAACTCGGTAAATGTTTATGCTAGAATTACGAGAGAGGGCTTAAAACTTTCGCCTCTCTAATTCCCATATTTTTTCTATGCTTTAATTTTACATCTGGGGCTTTTCTGACCCTTTTTGGGCCCAAAACCTCGAAATTTGATAGATTAATCCCCCAAAAAAGGGGTTTAAAGTTTTCCGATTGTTTTGCTCAACGAACTTGTCCAACTGATTACAGAAAGAAACGTCCCTACCAAATTTGAAGTAAATCGGACAAAAAATGCGACCGCTAGAGTGCAAACATATATATATATATATATATACAATTTTGAACGACCCCCCAAAACGTGTTCAGGGGGTCACGATAGGAACTTCTATGGTTGTCCCAGGCTTAAGTTTCACCGTGCGGGTCATGCTAATAGTTTACTTTCCAAAGGAAATTCACTAATAACTGGTTTAGAGTACCTTAGGTCCTTACCTAAGTGCAAACATACAAAGGGAAAAATACCGTAAATCTGCATTTTGGTCCGAATGTACCTAAAATTTGTTAATGATTATTTACATATAAAGTCTGTTGAAATGGGTCCGTATGGACTGTATTTTGAATATTTTTGAAAAGATTTTGCGAATTAGTATATTAGTTCTTGTGGCAATATGGGAAGAATGTGAAATTTTGGACGCGGCAGCTGATGTGTTTTAATAGACAAATACTCGGGCTTAGTTTGTAAACCTCTTGTTTTTATGTTCTTCAGGTTAGCTGAAGCTGAAAAAATGAAAAACCAGGGTGGAAAGCTTGGGAAAATAGCAGCTGTAAACAATGCAAAATTAAAAATGCAGGTAAGTAAAAAGCTAGCGTAAAACAAAACTGTACAAGAAACTTCTTATGCATTATCGGTTATTGATAGTTGCAAATTAAGTTCAGTCGAATTTGAAGTGTCCAGCACGGAAATATTTTGCATTTTGCTCATATTTAGTAGGGATTTTAGCAGCGGCAGGGGCATATTCCTTCACTTTGATTTAGTCAACATGAACTCATCTCTTAAGCTCCCGTCTTAGTGCTACTGCCTTAACGGCTACCCAAAACATAATTTAAGAAAATCTGTCAATTGAGCACATTGATGTTTTGTTTACTACAAGTGGTTTGAAACCGTGATATATGCTTAAAAAAAACTAAATTACTTCAACCAATGTGGACAGGTTGTTAGGAGACTAGTGATTATTTGCTCATTCCACCTCCCTCACACTCAGCAGCTTTGTTTGGGGCCGTGAACACCAAATGTTGGGGGGCCAAGTAACATTTTTCTGTCTTACTTACACAGTTTTATCCATCCTCTCACTCTAGTTCTCCTAATAGGTTGTTTTTTAAGGTGTTCAATTTTAATTATAAACAATGAACAATCTGGAATATGATCTTTATGCATCTGTAAAATTAATTAATCACATCAAAAAGAAATACAAATTAACAATGGAATCTAGAAAAGATTTAAATAAATAACAAAATATTTTGTTTGAAAACCCTGTATATTACATCGATGATGATTTTCACCATGATCAAAAGGACTTGGAACAATTTTGGATAATTCGAAAACAATAGCTCAGTGTTTTACTTCTATGCATTTTTTCCTCCTTTCTTTATGTTGTACACATTTATAAAATTTTCATGCAATAGATTTCCATCTGTATTGTATTGTTTTAGTAAAAGGTTACTAGAACTGGCCTTAAAAAGGGACTTATTAAAGCGAGTTTAGCTTTACAAAAAGAGTTTGAACTTTTTTAGCGTGTGGGCTTGTTAAGGGCATTGATGTTTTGCTGGAAGAAAGCTTTTCACGAAGCGGTTAAGCTTTGTTACTAGAAAGCCTTTATTATAAAGCTGAGGTTTTTTTTTTCATGAGAAAAGCTACAAAAGGGCCTGTGCTGGTATTAGAGTTTGTCATAGGAAGTTGAGTTGTGCTGAAAGCTTATAAAAAGGTGATCCAACTTTTGCTAAAAAGAGTGACTTGACTTGTAAAAATGAGGTGAGCTTTATTGGAAGATAATAGACAAAATACTTTATTCACATGTACATTGATAACAGTGTTTCTGTCAAAGTACATATTACTTACAATTACACAGTAGGCATTGCAATTGGTTCATAAGATGGTTAGTTTATGATAGGGATGAGTCGATACCAAAATATTATCGATTCTCGATACCGATACCAATGTCCAAGAATCGGTGGTATCGAGAATCGACTCATCCCTAGTTTGTGAGTTATTCAGTCCATTGGTAGGATTCAGCCAGCGAGTAGAAAGAATGCTCCTGCAGCCAGCTTCTCAGTTTGTTCCCAAAGTGCTTCTTCTCTGACTTCTTCAACTCCTCTGGTAGAGTATTCCATAATTTGGACCCCAAATAGTTCGGTTTTCTCTCAGTCACAATGCAGACATAAGTTTGAGGTATATCTGGTGTTGTAGTTATGATAGTGTGTTTCAGTTCTTAATGCTTCTGGGGATTTTGTGTATATGTAAGCTACTGTGGCTTGTATGTAGAGGTTCACCACAGTGAGCATTTTCAGATCCCTGAAAGTTTCCCTGCAGGACTCTTGGTTGAAGGTCTCCAAGGATTCCGTCCGTTCGTTTTTGGTGGATCAGCACATGCTGTAGGTCCCCGCTGTAGTGTCTCCCCAGACTGCTACACCATATCGGAGGTGATATTTATTAGAGGTCTTCAGTACCAGAAATTTAAGGTCATTACGGTTCGGTACAGTAAATATTTTTGTACCTCGGTTCTCGGTACAAAATCGGTACGGAACGCGCTATTAAAATAGCCGCAATTTATCATAGCCTAAGTGTGTTTGGAAACCAAACAGAACAAATACAGAAAAAATATTTTAAAAGAACATAACAATTATTTAGGTAAGCTTTTGATTATAATTAAATACAGGTGGTATGAATTATAATTATAGCCTCCAACAACTTTTAAATCTTGTAACCAAGTAACACAACAGAATAAGAATTTGGATTGCAATCAGATGACTCATACTCAGCAGACGTCGAAGTTGTAGCTTACTCGTAACACAAGTCGACGGCGATGGCGGTTCATCAAGAATCCTTCACAATCACTCATTGTTTGTTTGAAAACTATAAAGGCTATCACAAAACTTGTTCAAAACATTTTATCTACAAAGACGACGTTGAAGTGGTGATAACTTCCAAACCAAACGTCATCGTCACACAAAGAGTATACCTAGAAGGTGAATATCAGAGAGACAGAAATAGGCAGTTTCCAAAATTATGAAATGCGACATAAAGTTATGAACCAGTGTAGGCTAAACTTTTTTATTTGTTACAACAGTAGTGTGTGTAAAACATTTATTTTTTATTAATCAACATTTTATCAATGAAACTAATATTTAACCTAAACACTCTTCTAAACCGTTCACGGCATATTTAATATTGAATTCAAACATTTTCTTTCGGTTGGTTTAATTTCCATCCATGAAATGTTAAGAAGTGACATAATGCGTATTAGAAAAATGTTATGATAAGCCCGATTTGTGTTTTTGAATTGATGTACATGTTATTACCTTTGCATATCCTCGGTTGGTCCTCGGTGAAGTCCTCGGGTCTCGTCCTGGGTTGGTCCTCGGTGAAGTCCTCGGGTTGGTCCTCGGTGAAGTCCTCGGGTTGGTCCTCGGCTTCACGTCGTTGAAGAGGCTTCTGTTGGAGATTTGAAATTGGACGTCTGAAACCTTGGTGGCAATCTAACTCAACCAAGGTTGACCCTCCTCGATCCAGGTCTGTTCAGACGTCGACTCCTACTCTCCTCTTCCGCTACTCTCTTGATGACCCTCCAAAGACCGACTTCTTTTTCGTCCCCAAAGATTTCCACCTGTCTCACTTCCCCTTCCATTACCCTAAATTTTGCCTTTTGGCCAGTCAAAATAGTTTGACTCTTCGCCCTATTGGTTTGTTGAAACTCAGCGGGGATTTTCGCAAGGTTTCTGATCACACGTTGGGAGTGACGTAGTGAGCCGTACTGCTTGCTTGGCATGTTTGGTCCCATCCGCGACTTCTTGTTCGATAACAGGAAATAAGCATTTCCTGTTATTGTCCGTCTGGTCTCTTTCCGGTACTCTAATTTCAACATCGCCATTGCCATCTGTTTGATTGTGATCGATCCTTCACTTATTCTAAACTTGAAAATTAAATGATTTATTAGTAATTTTTACCACCTTTATAACATTTTTATTCCTAGGACATGATACGTTTATTATTTGTGAAATAGTGCTACTAAACTTGTTGTAGACATCATTCAGATTATTTCAGTTATAGATATCTTTCCATTCTACCTCGCTAAGGTGTACTTTTAGCTGTCTGAGGTTCCTAACACACGTTTGTATGCTCTGATAAAAGTTGAGTTGGAGGCTGGCCAGTATAGCCATGTATGGTGCATATTTGTCCTGTGTGGTCTGAGATTCCGGTGTTACTTCATACTTCAATATCAAGTTCTTGTAACAGAAAGGTGCTACAGACACAGTATTGAGTTTCTAGAGGAGGGTGTTATCCTAGTGGGTGGAAGGTCAAATCTGTGAATGTTATGGCTTAATAGAATGTTATTCATTAAGTTGTACTGTACTTAGTCATTCTTTTTATTCAAGCAGTCAATATTTACATCACCCATGAGAACTATTGGTTTTTCTATGGGGATCCTTTCAAGGTCTATGTTTGTTCTGTAAACTCCAACTACTGTAGGTATGATTTTCCTAATTTAACTTTAGCGATAGCTACTTCTCATATCAGCTCAACACAGTATTCGTGCACATTAACAATTTCTATATCACCTGTGAGATGCTCCTTTGCATAAATAGCTACTCCTTTCATATGTTGTTCCCTACTGTATTCTGCTGTGAGTGTCTAGTGTTGTATCCTTTTAAGATCTCTTTTTTGCCATGTTCTGTTAGGATTATAAGGTCAGGGTTTAGACTGTGAAAAAGGGTGTTAACAGGTTCAATTTTGTTAGATAGACGGTCCGTGTTCTGACATAGTATTTTAAGCCGTTTTTTATTTGCTATTTTGATTTGTTGTCTATTTGTCCTTGTCCTAAAATACAGTTGGTTTCTTCTGGAGAGGATTCCATGTAGTCACAGATGCAGTTTTCTACTTCTTCATGGATTTCATTAAGTCTGCTAGTGTTGTGGTTTATGACAATGTTGGCTTGTAGCATTGAGCATACACTAACTAGAGAGACAATGGTAATGTTAAAGCGTGTGATCGCAATTAAAGGCAAGTACACGCTTAGTACACAAGTTCTCTGTTAGAGCACAGCACGGCTGACGAGTTGCAGACAACTCGCAGACCAGCAACACCACTACCCCGCCACTAGCCTTACAGGCGCCGCCGCGCACCACACCGTCGCTGTCGTTATCGTCTGTCAGTTTATCACGCAAATGTAAACACCACCAAATGGAGTGCTCTGGCCTTTACTGGGGCTGTAATGTTATTATTTCAAAACTTTGTACAGTTTGAATACTTAATACTGAATTTAAAATTAGGACTACTCATTTTGCAATTATAACTAATGTTATTTTCAACTGCTTTATCTATGGGTGGGCGAGAACTCAAGTTTTCGAGTACCTGTAGAGTATTTTCTAATGCTCGAAGGCCGAGCGAGTATTAGAGACTACTCGAAAATTCGAGTCGAGTAGTTTAATACTCCCGCCGTATACCCCAAATACTTGACGATAGCATACCTACTCCCGCCGTTTACCCACGTTTACACAAATGTTTAACTAAATAAGTGACTGAAATAGAGACAGATAAGCCTAAAATCTATTTTTATCTCATATGACAGGAGATAATGACACGTGGGTTATTTATGGATACCTGTTAGTTACATAAGTAAGAGAGGGGCACAGGGAGTGTTTGGGACGGGGTCAAAAAATCAAATTTAAGTATAGTAAATAAATATTGTTTATATTCTAATTTATTTATTAATTACATTGCAAGCCCTTTCTATCATCAATCATAGAAACTATTTTGAAATTGTATCAAAAAGCAAATTGTACAGTGAATGGGATCACTGTTGAGTTTTGCAGACGTCACATAGTGCTACAGCACGCACAGTGCCGCGGGGCGGCCCTGGCGCTGTCGCATCGCCGCAGTGGTCATGGTAGTGCCAGACATTGCCGGCAGGATCAGCAGCGACTAGTGTAATCATTTCAGCTGGATCTAACATCTGACACTAGGTTAGGGTCGGGCAACACATTACAGGTTTCCCTATACCATTGTCTTTCTATACTCTTTATATTCAATGCTTGTAGGTTCATTTAAAAGTCAATATTTTGATTGTAGAAGTCCTTTACACTTTGATTGTCTCTTCTTACCCTTGAGGTGATTGGAGGTATTTGGTTAATCAGTTTAGGTTTATCTGGGGTGTTTTTACGTGATTTATTTCCTGTGTTTAAACCTGGCCTTTGTCGGTTTTCATGGGCTAGGACATTTCTTCCTAGAGTTTCATTGAGGTGTGTTAGAGAAGAAGAGTTAATTTTTAAGAAATGGGCCAAGTGTTATCAGCAGGAGTCAAAATAAGAAATAGAAATAGATTATAGCCTGTCATGTATTTGATTTGTTATCTGGTTTCATGTTAGATGATTAACCTGCATTATTTTTAAATTACAAACAATGCCATCGTTTAAATTTTGGTTAGAGCAAATTTCAGGGACTAATCATTATTAATTATATGCTGCATTTTTCTTTAAGCAGAAAGTGACACCCTCGGACAAAGCCAATGGAGCTCAGTCTTCAGCTCAGTCTTCAAACTGTTATGAAATAACTCCAGCCCGAGAAGACCGTCCTCTTCTTCCACCAAAGACCGAGAACGACTATGGAATCGATGATGCACACAGTGGAGATTCGAGTGAGGATGAAAGTCAACCAAGGAAAATGATACCTGCTTGGGCACAATGTAAGTGGTTTTAGAAGAGTTTACCTAAACTTGTAACAACTAACCTTTAAGTCGTAACTTGTATGTCATAAAAATCTAGTGAACTGATTGAGTTTAAATTTGGTTTACAGACTTTTGGACAGTTTCCCCCATAGGGAAGAAGATACTACCCATAGTAAGACATAAGCCTGATACCATCATACATTTTCGTTTTGAGGTCCCTAGATAATTAAAACACCATTCGTTAACATTTTTAAATAGGTATGTCGTTAACATGATAACTCTCTTAAAAAAGATCTGATAAAAAGAAAATGTTTTAGGCTATGTATATGTAAAGTTATGGTTATGTTCAGACCTCTATAAACATTAGCCTCCCGTGCACTGGACTGTGCACGCGTTTCTCAATGTTTAAACTTAACAATATTTTGTACTCTGTATTTTTCTACACAACCTATCATGTAAAATATGTGTTTCAATCATTTAGGTATTGTATGGAGTAGGGGTGTGCGAGTAGTGGTTTTTTTAATCGAGTCGAGTCGAGTAGTGCTAATTATTTCTGAGTTTTGAATATTTTCGAGCGAGTGTTGCCATCAGTTGGTAGTTTAAAATAGTGTAATGGGATTTGGATACCAACCTAGATTTGATAATCTAAACATGGTTTCTAACTAATACATGAGTAGCAATACAAAGTTTTGGCCAGTACAATCAAACTGGATTACGTATTGACAAACAAAACACGGTTTGACATTCGTTTCCGGCCGATGAAACCGGGCCCGGTTGTCATTTGGCCAATTTCACCTGGTCCAGACATCGCTTATAATCAATATTAAATGACGAAATCGTTAGTCACGGCCGAAATTACGCGGTCCGATCGTTATTTTCGGCCGATTTTACGTGATGCAATCGCCTTTTGCGGCCGTTACTACGCATTTTGGCAGGTCGCAATCGTTCGCGGTTGTCATTTTCGGCCGATTTTACGTGATGCGGTCGCCTTTTGTGGCCATTACTAGGCGTTTTGGCCGGTCACAGTCATTCGCGGGCGGTCGTCATTTTCGGCCGATTTTACGTGATGCGATTGCCTTTTGCGGCCGTTACTACGCGTTTTGGCCGGTCGCAATCGTTAGCGATCGTCCGGAAATCGGCGGGAAATACTCGCTCGAACTTTCTAGTAGTTTTCAAAACTTCAAGTCAAGTTCCATCCGAAGTTTCGAGTACTCGCACACCCACAGTTTGGAGTTAATTATCTTCAGTAGGTATCCCCTTTAAAAACCATGTAGGTTGTATTATCCGGAAAAATCAGTTATCCGGCATAGCCGTGGTCCCAAACATGCCAGTTAAAAGAGCGTCCACTGTAATAGTAATTTCTTAAAGGTATTGATTGATTCAGTGAATTAGTAACTTCTTTAATTTATAGTCCTAAAATTCAACGACCTAAAATTGATAACTAATTCAAAGTTTTTCAAAGCCACTAATTTATTCCCAGGGGTGCCCATCCCCCCAAAATTATCCTTGGTCCTTTACCCCCCCCCCCATCACCCCCCACCTCCCGCCCCCCCGGGATGGAGTTGTTGCACATGAAATGTAGTGTATAAAATTTTGTTGAATAGGGTATTTATAAATGCACCCTTATTTGTATCCTGCTTACTGAATAAAATAAATCTCAAAAACAAAACTCGGATGGCTACATTTGCTATTATTTAGTTTATTTTGTATTTGTTACATAAATTTTCAATTAAAAATGCATGTACATATCAAGAGCATTTATTTTTTCTTTATATTTTTTCATGTCAACATTTTAATTGTTGCTAAATATATTCTATAGGCTAACATGAATGATATATAATTATCTGTTTACGTTATGTATAAATAAATGTGTTAATTAAATAGGTCTATAACTAATCTTGTCACAGGATTTATTTTAATAGATTTGTTAATAATGACTGTAATATTTTTGCATTTGATATGATATTAGCCAACAGGGTTTTGTTGAAGCGTTAACATGTGGGGTGAAATAATTCCCTAATTTAAAACTACATTACTATTTTCTATTCCTCATTCCACAACTTTCACAAAGACCAGAGTGAAGGCTAACTCCCCTCGAAGCAATTTAAAATGGTCACTTTAAACCCACAATTTTAGATTATAAGGGTGATTCTCTAACTCTGGGACAAAGTGAGAAAAAAATCAAAGACATTTTTTCATGTTAATGTATTTTTTTTTGTTAATGGTTACTAAATATCCTTACAAATGCAATATTAACCTGAGCATAGCTTAATTTCAATATTTACTAATTTATTTGTTATTTTTACTGACTGAACCTACAGAATTTTGTCAGATCGCTATCGTCTCAAAAATAACTATAAAAATAGTTTCCTTCAAATCAGAGCACAGAAAATATAGTTTTAGAATAGAACGTAATTACAAAAATGTATTTTATACATATTATTATAATATTTATTACGTATTACAGTAAACTCTTGATAATCCGACAGATATGGGACTGGGCCCTTGTCGGATTATCAAATATTATGGATTACTGAGAGTACCCTTAAAACAGCTATAAATTACACTACAATGCTATTATTATTGATTTATAGGTTAAAAGAAAAGTCAGTGTCAATAATAAAATGTTTATTCAAATTTCTAAACACACGAAAGAAAAGAAAAGTTAACTTAAGACTGACCTGAACAATCGAATAAGCAGTGTAGTTATGTACTGTAGTTTGTTATGTCCACTATACACAAAAAGACTTTTTAGCACACAAGCTTACAGTAAAAATTTACTCCACTTGATTAAAATAGTCATCGATTGTCTTTTGTTTTTTTACTTTAAAAGATTCAGAAACAACTTTTTCCTGGATGTTTTTCAACACTAAGATGTGTTCCATTCCGACGTTCCTCTCCTCTGCCCAACGAAGTAGTGTCGTCGTAGCCAGTACAGCTTCGTCTGACGTGACGGTGTAATTACGCGCTGGTCCCGGCTTTTCACCCATTTCACTTATGTCGCTTTCGTATGCCTCGTCTTCATTTAGAGTCATTTCATCAATTATTTCTTGGTCCGTTAGATCAGCGTTTAAGTCAGCTTGCAGTAACCAATTTACAAGATCTTCATAAGGCAATCCCGCTTCTTCGTCAAATTTCTTGCTTTGCATTCCACACATCATTGATAGTGAATCTAAGAACTCATCTTCGTTTTCACTTCCGACGGGCACGGATTCAGATTCACCTTGTAAAAGAGGATGTTTAGGCCAAACCTTTTTCCAGGATGTTAAAATATTGTGTGGTGTAACTTGGTTCCACGCATAAGCTGCATTAATTACGGCATCTTTAATATTGAAGTTCTTGATGAGCGAAGAAATATCAGCTTCTGAGTTGCTCACAATGTCCATTAAGAGTCGTTTTTTGTTGTGCATCTTCATTGTTTTTATGACATTTTTATCCAAAGGCTGAAAGGCTTTTTTATAATATTATACACAGTTGGACGACCAATTCCGTAAATTGAACTCAACGTAGCCGGCGATTCTCCCCGCGAATGTCTTTGAATTATCGCCCATTTTTCAGACAATGTCAAAGTTTTATGTTTACGCTTTTTCGTTGTTTGGGGTTCCATGATTTCACAAACTCACCTCACTTACACTGCACAACAAAATTAACCTTTAAATCTCTCGTCTGTAGTAGCGACGTAACTAAACAGTAAACAATGCACAGACAATGAACAGAAATCTTTCACGTTTTGACAGGATTCCCCCACTCTTCCGTGACAATAGCTCTCTGCGGCGCTGTCGGATTACCGAACGTGTCGGACTAACAAATGTCGGACTATCGCGATTGCACTGTATGTCTATATATAAATGGTGTAAACAGATGAATACTAAACCAATTGTCATGGTGCATACATTAAAATATCAATTTTAGTTCCTTTCTTAATTTGTATTGATTCGATTTTTAACTTAAGTATTTTTCATATTATTGACCTTAAATATCAAAATACCCCCGTAGCAGCAAACCTGCATACTTAGCGAATTTCCAATGCATATATATTTATCTTAATGCCACATAAAGCTACATACCAAGTTTCATCAATATACATTCATAAATAAACAATTTATGACATTTTAATTATTCTCCATAAGAATAACATGGCGGCTGAGTATGCAGGTTTGCTGAAGCAAGGAACACAAAAAAATGGGGTTTTATGCTTATATCAATATAACTCAACTAGGTGAAGTCACTTACCAAATTTAATTTATTTATTTTCATAATTAAGGGAGATAACACGTTACTTATTCTCCATAAGGATAACATGGGGCTGAGTACGCAGGTTTGCTGCTATGGGAGCCTTTGTCAAAAAATTGTTTTTTTGAGGAAATATCAATGGTCCACAACCAGATAAAGCCGTATACCAAGTTTCGTCAGTATATGTTCATAAATAAGCGAGATATAAAATTTTTATTTTCCTCCATAAGAATAACATTAGACAACGTACTGTGTTTAGCACTTTCAATATCTCGGTAACCAATTGATGTAGAGAAATGATCAAAATACCAAATTGTGTGTTTTTTTAAGCTGAATCCAATGGGAAAAAATAAAATCTGACTATTTCCAAAATTATATGTAACAAATTCAAAAAACCCATTTTTGGGGTACAAAAACCCCCCAAAATACCCCTTCGGATAGAGCGATCTGGCTGGTTTTCGAACTTAAAGTCATAAATGTTGCTTTACACGTTTATACCAAATTTCATCAAAATCGGATAATTTTTACGAGAGTTATCTTGCTCACGGACACATATATATATATATATATATATATATATACAGTTTCGAACGAATGGTATTTTTGGGGTCTGGGGACCTCAAAACGAAAAGTTATCATGGTCCCGGGCCTAGGTCTTACCATGCCGACTACGGTAATAGCTTCTTCCCTATAGGGGAAATTCGCTAATAAGTCATTTTTACGGGATTTTTAGAGTTTTCATGAGCGTCAGCGATCTATAACAGCGCTAGCGATCTGTCAATGCTGTGAGCGATCTGTCGCGGCCGTTAGCAATATGTCGTAATACAATTGAAAATTGATCGTAAATCGATACATTATTGCTACAAAAATAAAATAATAATTTTTATAAAAAAAAAACGGCATAAACCACGACCGCGACACTGTAATTGGCGCCAACAATGGAAAGACGGGAAATTTCGTAATCGGTTAAACAATTGCAACAAACACCGAAAGACTACCTCCAATACTTCATCCAATTTAAAATTCCATGTAAGAATCATATGGCGCTGAATCCAAAATTATTTGATTATCGATATATCGCACAATAATGAAATATCACACCGTGAAGAAAAGGGTCGCGATCGTGACCTTAGCAGTATGAGTATGGTAGCATAATGCCATCACGATCTTTACCAGTTGAAGGGTTAAAAATAAACTTCACTAAAGTGCGTGGTTGTGTGGGATTGGTGAAACAAGTTTGTAACATTTTTAAGAACCAAACAGGACAAATACTTACTAAGGTTTGTACCTAAGCAGCCCAATTTAAAAATGACGTTGAGTTGAGAAAACTGATCTTCGTACATACAAATTGCTTCGGCGCATGTATGTACGTCACAAATATCTAATAACAAGTATATCCGGTAGAACCTCCGTTATCCGAAATAAAGGGGGCGGAGGGCATTTCACGTTCCACAAAAGTTTATGCCTACACACCGTAAATGTTGGTGCCTTTTCGGAACGCTATTTCGGGTAAAAATGTTTAGGCTAAGAGAGGTTTTACTGGAAACGTTATGTAATAACATTACAAATTAAACCTACTGAATCAAAACATCATAACTTTAACAATGAAACAGCTCGCTAACGTCAGTGACACATTAAACAGATCAAAACGTTACCGAGCTGTTCGTTAGCAACCTGTGAAATTTAGTTGTCTTTGGAATTGGTGCCTTAGCCCTTTCCACTCGAAAACCAGGGCAGCCCCGGCCACCGCATTTTGCTATGTTGTCGCATGCCGGGCCTGACCCGCACATGCGTTTATTTATTTATTTATTTTTTGGTCCCCCATCAACTGTATCAAAATTAACACACAAAAGTCAGATTTTTTTAACAAACAAAAAATAAATAAATAATCACGTGACCAGCTGGATAGGAATAGGCAAGTAAAAAAATGAGAGTGGAAAGGGTTAATAAGGGCCTCTTGGCGATAAAACTAATTTTGAGGTTATGTTACTCACTACATAGTCTTACATTACATGCTTTTGTTAATGTTGATCTGAAAAGTTAAAAGTTGTGCGCGTTAGCGAGCTGTTGCTGAATTAACATACTGTGAAGAATTTACCTTGATATTTGATTATTTCCAAACACGAAGTTTAACTCCAAGAATGATAGGCAATTTCACTTGTCAAACAAACTCCAAGGTCACTGGTGAAGAGCGGGATTCTTGCGAGACGCCAAATGAGTCATGGGGGCAAATTTAAAAACTGCCGCTAATTCAGAGCGAGATCGCGGGACATTCAAAAGTAATAAAACAAATGCGGTTTCGTATTTTCATTTGCTTTAAAACAACTTCGTGAATTGAAATATCCATATTTGACGATTATTTTAAAGTTGTGAACTTCAACTAGCGATGTTGCACTTCAGTACCGTTAGCGATCTGTTTAAAACGCCGATTAGCAATTTTTTTCTTAATATTAAGACATTTATTGTTACATTTTATGCGTTAATATGGTATCTTTTATGATAAGTTATGTATGACAAACATTTTTGTTATTATTATGAAATGAAAAATGGTTGAAATACTGGTGGGACTCAATTCACCCCACAATTAGAGATTCACCCATAAAGACCCTAAAAGATAGGAATTTTTATTACAGACTGGCTGCTATGTAACTGAGTGAAAATTCAGACTAGAAAAATTATTGTAAACAAAACAATGACAGTCAATCTATATTTTTAATACGCTAGGCATATTTTTGTCATAATTGTTTTGGAGCGGTGGTGCTACCGATCACCATGTCCAAGGTGTCGTTAGAAAGGTCTTAGCATGTAGTTTTGCCATCAATTAAAAAAAATTATAAAAGTCACCGTGGACATGGGAAAATATGGGGTCAATGTCGCGATTTTCCCCATAGACATAATATGCAGTTACAAACCAATGAACGAGAAATCAGTGTTTATTTAAGGAAGTGGTTAAACAAATAAAATCTGACCCTGAAAAATGGTTATTGAACGTACAGCTGGCAACAAAACACCAGTTTTTATTTGCACAAAATCAAAACATAACCAAAAAAACGTTCGACATAATGGAGACTATAAGACGTCGACCAGGACGGCCAAGAGGAGGAGGCCGACGAACTGGTAGACGCGAACGAAATACCTGCGCCAGGCGGTGTGAACGAAACAGTGGCGCTATCTGACGACAGAAGTCTAAATTACGTGTTGATTGAAAGTACGTTGTTATCATCCGTTTTAATTTCAGATGTTTTGATATGTTTGTTTACAACTGAAGAAACCTTTCGTTGGGTACAAACTTGCTCGGATTCGAGCAACAGGACAGCTAGTAGATATTAATTCCCATAATAGATGTTTACTGAAATGAACTGAATTAAGAAAAAGATCACGTGGGACATAAAAACCAAATAAAACTCCTCCATATGAATAACAAGGGGACTTGGAAGTCCCGTGGGACAGAGCCCTGAGGACTTTCCAAAATGGCAATAGGCCTATGACACTCCTGGGGGGCCTGTTTTTGAATTGGGTGAGTGGTGAGTAGGTGAGTGAGTCACTCAAACCACCCCCACATTTTCACATTTTTTATTTTCAGATCAACAGATAAAAGTACATATATTAGTTAGGTAACAGTTCGGTTAATTAATCCAACCACATACAATTTGTATCAGTATTTTCTATGAACGTTTATATTTAACATTGATAGATTTACTATAGATAGATATTTTTACTGAATCAGTCACCAACTCAACCTTTTCTACTCACCAGGCAAAACGCTGGTGACTGAAAATGGGTGAGTTGACCGGGTATAACCTTCTTCTTCTTCATGTTAGAAGGAAATGACCGTAGGAATCAAAAGTAAACTGCCTAACTAGGTTATGTTTACTTTCCAATAAAAAATATGTAAATTCAGTTGAATAACGTATGATTTATTATTAAAATGCTCGTAAGTAAATGTTTACAAATATACCAATTGATTTAGCTAAAGTAACACAAGGTTTATAAATTTGTATATTGGTCAATGTTTACATTTGCTTTTTGATTTGCAGATAAATCCATAGGCGTAATTCGGGAGTGGCATGGGGGGTAGTTGCCCCCCCAATAATTTGGAGAACATATTATAATATATGAAAAGTTACAATAATCACGATCACGACTATATTTGCCCCTCCAATCAAAATACTGAAATTACACTTATGGATAAATCATTGCCAATTCATGTCACACGTGGTGAATTTAAACAATGCTAAAATCAGCTGGTAGTTGAGTTGACTGACTCACCACTCGCCCGTTTCAAAAGGTTCCCTCCCTGGCCTCCTGGGTATATAAACTATATTTGTGCAAAACTTCAGCAGAATTGGTCCAGTGGTTTTGGCGTGATGGAACAATAGACAGAGAGACGCCACCCCATTTTTATAATATTAGTGATTGATTTAAACATAGTTTCCTGATTGCAATCAGTGACTGTACGACGTAACGTTCGTCAGAGGCAAACATAGCTTTCTCAATTAACCTGTATTTAAAATTTTCAAAGGATAAAGTATATTTTAATGTAATCAAAACATAAATAATTTGAGAATAACAACCTAAAATAGAAATCCAACGTATTTAAATTGAGAAACCATAATACCTAAACACTTTATAAAAAAGCCTGCTAGATCAAGAGTTGTTGAAATAGTTTTCTTTTTGAAGTTTATTTTAATTTAATTTAATTGTATTTACACATACTCGGGTCTTAGTTGTGAGCAGTATGCTTCCCACTTTATATCCTCAAGTACTGTAAACTTTTTAGCAGAGCTCTTTTCATTTTAATTTATCTCAGGGTCGTTAATTAATAAAAATATGAATTTAAAATGTGATCAAATAATAAAAAGTCGTTAGGTTCAAACAAAGATTTCTTTATTACAAATTTAATTATTGAAACAAAAGCAATGAAATTCAAATTTAAAATTATCAGAATTTATGTTAACATTTAATTATTTTCTAGACATGATTAATATTAGCTACAAAACAACTTTGATGAGTGGTGAGAGTAAGTTTAGACAGTTAGCTGACTGTTCCCGTTGTCCTGCTAACGAGTCGTCTATGGATTGCCGCTCCCCATGGTAATGAGGTTCCCGCCAACCTGCTGCACGCTGTCCCCGGACGACCGACATTGTTTTTTGGCGATTCGATTTTTATTGTTCCAAGTTCATAAATTTAAATCACGCCTCACAAAACCCTCCGCCTATTGTTTATCATGAGAGGCAAAACCGGGAATTAATTTATTACCCCACTCAAACTGTCTATCCGCTAGGGGTCTGCGGTGCACCGAAAAAACTGTACCGGTACGGTACACAACTAATTACCGTCATCGGTTCGGTACAGAACATAACCCCGGTACAGATTCGGTACGGTACAGTTTACTGCTTCAAACAATAAAGAGAGATAAGCTAAACAATGTTTAACAATATAAGTGGTTTAAAGAAGACCGACTCCTATTTATAACTAGTCATTTCCTTTAAGGAAAACAAGCCCCAAAGCTCGTAGGAAAAGAGACGTTGACAGGTGTTATTTATAGCTGAACGAGAATGGAGATAAGAAAGGTGGGAGTGGGGAGTTGCTGGGTAGGGTTGCAAAAAATGTCCTTGAAGACAAGAAAGGTTTAGACTAGGAAAGCATGAGGGGTAAGGGGGGATGGATCCGGTAATTAGCTGTAAATCAGTTGTTTGTCAACAATATTCCTAGGGTGAGTGGCTGTAAATCAGTTGTTTGTCAACATCATTCCTAGAGTGAGAAAAGGAATACTATCTTTTAAATCCTTTCGTTCTCCATTATGATTTCAAATTAAACTGCTTTTATTTATGTATTATTATTATTGTTATTGAAGTGTACTAGTTAAATTTTTAAATTATATTAAAAAAGGTTTAAAAAATGGTTGAAAACTAATTAAATAATAGCCACTAACTTGATAAATTTCAAATGGTAGCATAAATTTGTTATTTTTTTATTGTGCTGTGAAATTTGTACATACATATATGTTATATGTTAGATTATCTTCTGTGGTTTTGGAAAATTCAACTAAAATTTATTATTAACAATAACCTAAATTTATTTTTTGATAAGTTTAATAGCTAATTATTTCAAATATGATATAGCCAAATTAACATTATATAAAACTGTCTTACTTTTATTACTTTATTTATTTATTTTTCAGTTTTACATGGTAACTATATTTAAATAAATGTACTGTAATATTTGTTATGGACTTCAATTTTGAATTTAGTAATGTAATTAAGTAATTTTAGAATTATTTTGATTTTAATCTTCAGTATTTATTGGTCTAATTTTCTAATTTATAATTTCTTTTAGTTTCACATCATACATAGTTTTATTTAAGTTATCTGATTTTACTTTGTATTAATGATACAATAATCTCCCAATGCAACAAGAATAGTATTTATAAAACTTTGGTTTTTGTTGTTTGTATGAAATAAACAACAGTGTGTACCAATAGTTTTTATTTATATCGAAATCAATATAATTAATCAGTTAGCAACTTATGCAATTGATTGATTTTCAAGTAATTTTTGAATTTATTTCTCATGATTATTTCAAGAACTTGCATTAATACCTAATAATAATAATGTTAAAATGTAATACTCCGAAGATGCAGGTTTTAAAAATATTTTTATCTTTAGTATAGTTATTTATTTGTTTAATCAAATTAATAATTGTATATGACCTTAATTATTACTCAATAATTTGTTTATGATACATTCAAATTAATAACTAAATTAGTATATATGACGGTACATTGTACCGTACCGAATTTGTACCGAGAACCGAGGTACAAAATCTTTTACCGTACCGATCTGAAATTGTTGGTACCGCAGACCCCTACTATCCGCTAATCAATAAGTTGTTGAACCAACACTGCGGTCTCACTCGATAAGTCCAATTATATATTAAAATACGGTCAAACACTGGTGGCTTAGTTTGCAGTGACAATAAAGTTCGTTAAAAAACTGTTGACCCGATATAATACTGGAATTTCGCACAAACGTTAATAAAATGGTGACCTGGCACTCTCAGGACCCGACTGTAAAGTATATTAAACTGACGAAAATAAAGACCCGACACACTTGGGCATGGCTCGAGAAGACCGACTCAAAAGATGACTGACTAAAATAATGACGACCTGCCGCACCTAGGTCTCAGCGAGAAGGCTGATAACATACGACCCGACGCACCGGGGTCTCACTGCGAAGTGACGCTTTCCTTCAGCTCCACTGGGGATATCTTCCTCCTCCTAATAGTTTCCCGGTTCAAAATTTGTAACGAAACGTGCACCAACCAATGAGGTACGTCCCTTGGGGACTACTTGGATAGAACCGCGGACCGTCCCGGCCGGTTTCTGTATTTTCCCGCATTTCAGATCACTACGCGTTCTTGTGAACCCCGTTCCTCCTGTTGAAACTTGAAATTATTCTAACTGTTGGCGTTGCAACTAATAATTCTTACCCGACTTTCTGATTCTATGTTTTAATATTATTTCTCGTATTTTAGTTTAAATGAATTCAATTATTATATAAATTAATTAATTACTTTTAGGGTTTTCGACCCATCACATTGTTCAATTCAAACCGTTGACATACAAATTTGCCAACTCACAAATACTTAGCTTTGTACAAAATCTGGGAACATTTAACAATGAGCTAATGAGTTTTTATTTACTGCTATAAATTTAAATTACTTGAAATAAGAAGTGTGGGGGAATTTATATCCCCCCTCCCGACTATGCCCCTTTTTCCAGGAACTATTTTAACATGTCATTCGATTGATTGATTGCAATGTGTTAGTTAATTTTAATACAGTCAACTCCCGATTATCCGGGGTAATGACCGGTTGGAGGGTCACGGATAACCCAAAACCACGGTTAAAACAAAGGGATTCAATAAATTGAATATTACGAATATAATAAAGGTTTATCAACATTTTTATACTACAATATTGTGTTTTAATGTTATTTAAGATATATTTATGTAGATTAAATACTTTTGAAAATCATTAAATTGTGATAACATCTACGAACAATCAAAATAATAATAGTTAATACTAGCAATGTTTGAAAGCAGTAAATACTATCCAAAACACCGAATGATATTTAATAGGTTAAGAATCTCTAAACACCGAACTCTCTAAACTACTCCGAACAGTATGCTAATTAATTCTGCAATGGGGGGAAAACCCAATGAGGGTAAACAACGGCGGGAAGGGTGATTGTTTTGAGATGTTTCTATTTATAGACGTCCGCGCCGGACCGTGTCCGTCCGTCTGTCCGTCCGCCACTGTGGGTGAACAGCAGCGGGAAGAGTGATTGTTTTGAGATGTTTCTATTTTTAGACGGCCGCGTCCGACCATCCGTGCAGTGTCAAGGTCATCGCTCCCCATCACGCGCCCATGGCTTATTAGTGAAAGACAGACTCTCAGATTATGTTGTGGTTACTAAATTGTTTGTATAGTATTTATTCTGATAAACAAAGTAAATTAAATATGATTCTGGAGATAATTTAGCAAAATAAATTGTTACTATTGCTCTATTTATGTTTAGAAGGGGATAAATCAAAATAATAAAAATAAACCTTTCGTGACCCCGGTTAAACCGCAACCCGATTAACCCGCTCCCGGATAATCGGGAGTTGACTGTACAGAAAAGTTACTTCTGACTAGATAACTAACTTCATACTTTTGACTGTGTATGTAAAATAGCTCACATTGAAACATAAAATGTGAGTGGCTACTAAACAAAATGCAGGGAATTACACGTATAAGATATAAGGAAATGCAATAATGATGTTGGGAAGTATGACCAACTAAATTTGTCATGCATGAAACAGTTCAGACAGCCGCCTGCAGAACGAATATTACTTTGCGATGCACGACGATGTTGAACAGAGAGACCTAACCAAGATCAGACGTTGGTGTTCACATAAAATAAACTCTAAATGCTGTTTCTTAACCTAATATAAGTCGTTTGTCACATTTTGTACAAATCCCATTCTCTTTAATTTAAAAGAAGGTATTTTAAAAATTCCCCCCCAAAAATCACATTTCCCTGCTAAAATCGAAAAATCCCCCCCCCCAAATAAAATTGTATAGCGCAACCCGCGCTATCATCCCCCCCTGTGGGTACCCCTGTTTATTCCAGTTTTTTCCCCCCTTTAAATTCCGAACCCCCTCATAAAACACATACTCAATATTATATTTTTTACTCACAATAATGACTTCTAAGATCATTAATGCCTTTCCTAAAATGTTTGGCTGCATCCACCCTTGCACCAATGCTTGATGTAAAATACATATTACAGCGAATTATTAGTTTAAAATAACCAATATATCTATTAATTGAACTACTACCTATAAATCTAAAATTTGATTCTTCAAAATAATGATCTGGTATACAAATGTTGGTAATACATCAATAACTAGTTGTTTATTTTGCAGACAAGAATCGCGAAAGACTTTTATTGGTCAACAAATACATCCCGAAGAAGTTGTGGGACTTGTTCATGGAGTGTGATCCTTGCCCGGATATCAACAAGATTTTTGCAGGCAATCCAATTAAGAGGAGGATCCGCACATCAAGCGCCGTCTGGAGAACTCCCCCCAAGTACTCTCGAGTTGCCCCTTAATGTATTAGTATACTGTACATAACAATCATTTTGGGCTACTATTGTTATGTGTTTTGTTCACAGTATCATGTTAATATAACTCATGTAACAAGATATTAAAGATTGTTGTATAGGTCCTTGAACTTTCTTAAGAGGAAAATAGCTTTTTAATTGTTTTCTCCTGTTGTGAGTAGGACAATGAACATTAAGGCAATAACATTGTGAACAGCAGTTTAACACATTTAGAAAAATACACTCAAAGTCTTTTTGAAAACAAGTTTCAGTATCTGTTTCGAGAAGACCCAATTGAATAAAACATAATTTAATATAATGTAAATTTAATGAGTTTGTAATTATTTGAAATAAGTTGTTAAGGCTAATGTTCTTTAGGCTGGATGTGTAGTATTTGTTATGTATCACTATAAATAAATAAAGATATACTATTATCCAGTTCATGTATCAGATAAACTCATTGCTCTTAATTACCTCAATTTCTTTGAATGTTGTCTTATTTTGTGTAATAATTAGTGTTAAAAGGGGTGCGAATAGTAAATTTTTAGTTTGGATCGGTTTCGGTTCGGATACGGATCGGATAGTAAGGATTTCAGATCGGATAATTTTCGGATTCGGATATTTAAGTTAGCCTACTTTACCCCGATCTCTAAAACTACCATATTTTCACGTTGGAACTAAACATTTTCATTTTTCTTACAAGATATTAATATACAATATTTAAGCTAAGGAATTTTATTCAAAATACAACAAGTGGTTATTATTTTTACAAATGTATCTTTCTGAGTAATTGAAGACTGTGCTACACATAACCCCACCAGAAAACATCATGTCTAATTGGAGGAGCAATATACCAACCTCTGTACATACTCGACAATATTATCTTCTCTGCAGTGGAAAATACAAGAAATATGATTACTGATTGTATAGGTATAAGATAAAAGTATATGTAATTTAATAACAGTGGGCCTAAGTTAGGCTACTCAAATAATGTAATGTCACCTTGTCTATCATTAATCCTTGTCATTATGGTATAACACCTTAGCCTATGTGGGGGTAGGCCTGGTAAAAAAAACAAACATAAACATATGATCAGGCAATAAAATCAACAAGGAAACATTTTAATATGATTACAGCCTATTTAAAAGACCGGAATCACTGATGTTGATAGCAAAGCAAAAACATTTTAATATGATTACAGCCTATTTAAAAGACCGGAATCACCGATGTTGATAGCAAAGCAAACATCACAACACAACACAATAAAGGCCTAGCACGACAAAGGCAATCAGACCCTACTGAAACAATGAATCAATATAGGGTTTCAACTCTGTATGAGCTAACCAAAGAATTTCCTGTTTTATAAATTTACTAACTAGGCCTAGTTCAAATTTATTTTGTTTAATACAAATTAGAAACTTTGTTTAACTTAGTTTGTCACCAGAATGTAAACAGACTACAAAGTGTCAGCGTCAGCTTGCATTTCAAACTACCGGCTTCGTTCTTTTTTAATAATTTACATATGCTTTTCTTCTTTTGTGGTTCCATTTTAAATACATGAATTTAATGAAATAAAATAATATCCAAACGAAAAAATATGTATAAATAAATAATAGAGATAAATTAGCGATGCCTTCTTGAATCCGTCGTCAGGTCATCGCTGCTTTAAACGTCGCGTCGTCGTAAAGATACTCGACGAGCTTAATAAATCCAAAGGTCTCTTCTGGCGGTAAACAAGTGAAGTCTTTTCTTGGAGTATAAGAGCTCTAGCTAGATTAAACTTGTTGATAATAGCGGGAAACTTCACCGTAGAGAAAGCTATGCAACTCGTTTTGCGCAAGTCAGCAATACTTTTCTCAGCGTTTTTTAATTGCATTGAATGGAAGGAAAATATCAGTAGCAGCAATTTTAAATTTCATGCAATAACATTTCCATTTGCATTATTTAACTTTTGAATACTCTATGAGAGCTTGCTCATTGCACTCGTAAGAAAGTGAAACTATCAGAAATCGACTATCGATGAAAAATTATCGACTTATTTGCCAGTAATCCACTACTGTTGTCTCGTTAACAGCGTTTATCCCGTGAATCGTGAATCGACATCGAGTTGCAATATTGTATAAATTTTCGGTTGTTTACTATCAAAAACGTTCGCTATCACACATTTATCTTTCAATCAATCAATCAAATAACTCTTTATTTACCCAATACATATCATGTACATAAATGGTGTCAGATATCTTACATACTAAATACAAAACACACAAAGTATACCAGTACCCAAAATACCTACTTCTTTGATTGACATCATTGCATGCTAACAAGATATTTTTAAAAATTCATTAAATGAGTAATGGGGGTCATTGATTAACATTGTTTTTAGACTCCTTTCAAACTTGACATGATCCGGTTCCTCTTTTATGTCAGTAGGCAGAAAATTCCAAAATTTTGTCCCCACATAAGTTGTTTTTTAGTAAAAAATGAAAGTATGTGTTTTTGAATGTTGACATCATTTTTATTTCTTGTGTTATGAGAATAAATTTTAGAGCGCAAACTCTGATTTGGGGAATTATTTCTTAAATACAAAACGCAGTCAAAAATATATTGATCGTAGATTGTCAGTATTTCTAAGTTTTTAAAATGGTTTCTTACATGATCATCATTAGGGGTCTGCGGTGCACCGAAAAAACGGTACCGGTACGGTACACAACTAATTACCGTCATCGGTTCGGTCAGTTCGGTACAGAATATAACCCCGGTACAGATTCGGTACGGTACAGTTTACTGCTTCAAACAATAAACAGAGATAAGCTAAACAATGTTTAACAAAATAAGTAGTTTAAATAAGACTGACTCCTATTTATAACTAGTCATTTCCTTTAAGGAAAACAAGCCCCAAAACTCATAGGAAAAGAGACATTGACAGGTGTTATTTATAGCTGAACGAGAATGGAGATAAGAAAGGTTGGCAAGGGGAGTGGGGAGTAGGTGGGTAGGGTCGGCAAAAAATATGTCCTTGAAGACAAGAAAGGTTTAGACTAGAAAAGCCTGAGGGGGGAGGGATCCGGAAATTAGCTATAAATGAGTTGTTTGTCAACATTACTCCTAGAGTGAGAAAAGGGATAATTTTAAATTTTGTTCTTCATTATGATTTCAAATTAAACTGCTTTTATTTTATTATTATTATGTATTATTAATTAAAGTATACTAGTGAAATTTCTAAATTATAAAAAAGGGTTCGAAAGTGGTTGAAAACTAATTAAAAAATAGCCACTAACTTGATAAATTTCAAATGGTAGCATAAATTTGTTATTTTTTTATTGTGCTGTGAAATTTGTACATACATATATGTTATATGTTAGATTATCTTGTGTGGTTTTGGAAAATTCAACCAAAAATTATTATTAACAATAACCTAAATTTATTTTTTGATAAGGTTAATTGCTAATTATTTCAAGTATGATGTAGCCAAATTAACATTATATAACTGTATTACTTTTATTACTTTATTTATTTATTTTCCGGTTTTACATGGTACTTATGTTTAAATAAATATACTGTAATATTTGTTATGGACTTTAATTTTGAATTTAGTAATGTAATTAAGTAATTTTAGAGTTATTTTGATTTTAATCTTCAGTATTTATTGGTCTAATTTTCTCATTCATAATTTCTTTTAGTTTCACATCATATATAGTTCTATTTAAGTTATCTGATTTTACTTTGTATTAATGATACAATAATCTCCCAATGCAACAAGAATAGTATTTATAAAACTTTGGTTTTTGTTGTTTGTATGAATTAAACCAATAGTTTTTATTTATATTGAAATCAATATAATTAATCAGTTAGCAACTTATGCAATTGATTGATTTTCAAGTAATTTTTGAATTTATTTCTCATGATTATTTCAAGAACTTGCATTAATACCTAATAATAACAATGTTAAAATGTAATACTCCAAAGATGCAGGTTTTAAAAATATTTTTATCCATAGTATAGTTATTTATTTGTTTAATCAAATTAATAATAATTATTGTATATGACCTTAATTATTACTCAATAATTTGTTTATGATACATTCAAATTAATAACTAAATTAGTATACATGACGGTACATTGTACCGTACCGAATTTGTACAGAGAACCGAGGTACAAAATCTTTTACCGTACCGATCTGAAATTGTTGGTACCGCAGACCCCTAATCATCATATTTTAGTTTTAACATTACTCTTATTGCCCGATTTTGAAGTAAAATAATTTTATGTAAGTTATAGATATTGGTTCCTCCATACACACAAAGACCATATGCAATACGATTGTGAATGTGAGCATGGTAGATCATTTTTAATACAGATAAGCTGCATAGCTGTGAATTCTTTTTAATTTATAGATTCCAGAATGATTTTTTTACACACTTTGAATATGTAAATCCCAACTAAAGTTACTATCCAATTCTAGACCCAAAAATGTTGTATTGTTGATTTTTTTCCAGGCAGCGATCTTCAATAGCAATACTAGGCGCAATTATACTTCTATTTTGTTTTGTTTCAAAACCAACAAAATTGGTTTTATTTAAATTAAAAAACAAATTTTTTTAAAATTCTTGAATGTTTGATAATTGAGTTTGGCTTATTTTTTCTAAGTCATTTGGATTCTTTGTTGAAATAATTAAGTTAGTGTTGTCTGCATAAAGAATGAGCTCACTTTTAATTCCTGTGATATTATTCAAGATTTTAGGAAACCTTGAATATAGCAAAGAAATACCTTGGGGGACTCCCTGCAACACCTTTAATTTCTCAGATTTGACCTTAGCAACTCGATTATTTAATACAAATGGAATTTCCACATGCCGAATCCTGTTTGAAAGATAAGAATCAAACCAATTTAAATGTCTTCCTGATATACCAATTGATTCTAGTTTTTTGAGTAAAATACTATGAGAAATGGTATCAAACGCCTTAGAAAGGTCCATGAAAATGCCTATGTTCACTCTGATCTATCGAGTCAATTCAGTAAAGCCAACCAGAGCAGAGGTCACTGATTTGCCTTTTCTAAAACCGTGTTGATCCTTATCAAAAAGTTTGTTATCCTCTAAGAAATTTACCAACCTATTTAACATGACTTTCTCAACAATTTTTGATATGGAAGGAAGTACTGATACTGGCCGATTAAAGTCTATTTCAACCCAGGAGTAGGCGGAACCAGTCGACCGTACTAATACCCTCACCCCTTGAGTCTATTGTGCGAGATAGGGTATGGGCAGGCGTCGTCGGCCTTTGTCGGTGAGCCATTGCTGCTGGTCCCAGTGTCAATATGCAAACTTTTTTAATTGAAAGAAAAACTTCAAACAAAATATATCACACGCTGTGTTTTGATCGCCTGATTATTTTGATACCAAGTATGAAGGAAATCGGTTAATTTTGGGGAAGGCAAAGTAAATAATTAAATCGTATACGTGTTTTTCAAACAGTGTTTAATGGACATAAATACTCAGTAAATTTACTTTGATTAAATTATGGATGAGTTTGCAGTGGACAGACAGTTTTTTGTTAATTAAATGTATTATTGAAATATAGACATAAAATATATACTGTTATCAGTGTGCATTTATTTTCACTTGTTCATTAACTTTATATTGAAAAAAAAACTATTAAAATTAAATAAATCTTAGTATTATATACACAAAATAAAAATAAATACATCAAGGTGAACAAAATCGACAAAATGGCAGAAGATTGTGGTCAAACCGTACTTCGACTTCCGCCTTACCACTGTGACCTCAACCCAATAGAACTGGTGTGGGCCAAAGTGAAAAATGAAGTCGCCTCGACCAATGTCGACTACACCATGTCTACCGTTGAGGTTTTGCTGCACACGCGTTGAACGAGGTTTCTCCTGACTACTGGAAAAAATGTGTTGCTCACGTCGAAAAGGTGGAACAAGCTATGTGGGAGTTGACAACATATGCGATGAGGTACAAGACAGAATCATCGTGAACAATGCGGGTGACGACGAGGACACTGATGATGAGGACTTGTACAGTGAGAGAGAAAGTGATGGATCTGATGACGAGTTGGCCGTCTCTTTGTAAATAAAAGTGTAACTACATCTGTAAGTAGATTTTTGTAATTGTTTTAAATAATGTAGATTAAGGTTTTCTGTGTAATATTTTGTTATGCCTTTGTGACGTATATTTTGTAAGTTAGTTGTAGAATTGTTATGGCTTGTTTTAATTACTAAACATATAATTAGAGGTCTTTATTTAATTTTTAACGTTTTTGGAAATTTAAAATTATGATAATACACAGTGCACCAAAACCGTTTAATTTTCCTATTTTAGGCCCACATAATCAGTGTTAAAATTTTTTGAAAAAATTACGTTGATGTCTTTGTCTATTTATTTTTATTTTGTGTATATAATAATAAGATTATTTAATTTTAATAGAGTTTTTTGTCAGTATAAAGTTAACCCTTTGTGATCGGAATGCATATTTGCCGCTATTCCTCAGCGGTCGCGCGGCCAGCTCTATTGGCCGCCGCCATTAGCGCGCGGAAGTCGGATTTTTTTCCACAGCAGGTGTCCTTTGTGATCGGACGGCCAGCGGTGCTGGCCAACATGAAATCCAACGAACGCTCGGGCGTCCGGCAGGACTGGCCGACAACAATGTTTTCGTTTGTAATATTCCAACTGTGGTATAATGCCTGTAGAGTCCTGCAACCTAGTGAGGAATTGTTAAACTAAACGATCAGCAGGCTTGCAACATTATATCGTAAGAATTGTGGTGTAAACAACTAAAATAAACACCTGTTGTTCTGGCACAAGTGCTGTCATAATCATCATTGTTTTGGTTCAGTTTTATGTGATTTTAACTGTGTTTTGGTGATTTTCGAGAGAGATTTGTGTTTATTTGTATTTTTAATTAAGTTTTAAGTTTTAATGTACATGATTATAAGAACACTTGTACATTTACGTATAGGCCTACACTTATATTATAATTAGGCCTACAATAAAATTGTTTTATCCCGTATAAACATTTATTAGTAAGAATGGGGTTATGTTTTTTCCCCCCGTATATTTAACTAAGTAATAATAAACGATCGTTAAAGATAAGACGAATTGAGAGACATTTTATTAAAATTTAAATCCCCTATGCTAACATTGAAGGTTTTCAGTGAAAATAATTCCGAGCTGCGGGGAGCGAGCCGCCATGATAAATGCCGAGGTGACGCGTAGTGGGACGTGGCCAGTACAGCTGGCCGTCCGACCGCCGGAACCAAGTTAATACGGAAAGAATTCGACTGGCTGCCGACTGCGTTGTGGCCACTCCTGCTGGCCTTCCGATCACAAAGGGTTAATGAACAAGTCTAAATAAATGCACACTGATAACAATATATATATTTTATGTCTATATTTCAATAATGCATTTAACCATAGATTAAGCATACTCCTTAGGAGATCACCCATCGTAATGGGACAAGCGTACACGGTCTGCTTGTACGTCCAAGGCGACGGCGGAGCTAGTTCGGAACGTCTACGCTGCCGCACTGCTGTCGCTGCCCTTCCCCTCTCCCCCTTCGGCCGCGCGCCCATCCTGACAGCCCCTCCGCTAACCCCTCTTAAATCTCCCATCTCCCAACCCCCAACACACACACTCCGCTGAGGGCACCGACCGAAGCCCGTTACCACGTCCCGCCACCACCAACGGCCGAGGCGCCTCGCCGAGGTGGTGTACTGTACTGCCTGAAACTGCCGCAAGCGTCTTTCGATTTTCATAGGAATGTCATGACCCATTCACATTACAATGTTATATTATTATACGCTAGTTATTAACAGGTGAAGACTGAGAAAGAATATGTTCGACCTTGCCTTATAAATCTGATTAATGATTATATTAATTGTTTTTGAGTTTTCCCAATAAATTTAATTTATTTTTTATATTTTGCGAACCATAAATTTAAACTTTGGTAGTTGCAACATATTTTAATAATGGATGCTGTTTTTTTTTTTTCAAAGCAAGTACCGAGTCCAATGTGGTGAAATCACTGTGATTTATGAAAGTCCAAAATTCATGAAATCTTAATAATCTCAGATGACAATAAATTCACTGTTCCTTAATTATGTCCGCATTGTTGTTCACTGTTTCCTGCTTCATTCCTCATAAGCAATAAGCATAAATTAGTTGTGGTCCAGAAATGTCAAGAAGTCTTTACCATTTATCAGGGGCAGAAAATACGACCGCAAAGTTTGTTATCGGCTGAAAATTGAGTACCAACCTTATTTAATGCCGGAAATGTACTTAATCGCCCAAAAACGGCAATCGGACCGCATTTTCTCGGTAAAAACAAAGCCGGGTCGTGTTTTATATACAAAAGCGAAGTCCGAAACGCATTTTACCGGGCAAAATCAGATATTTGGCCGTGTTTTATCGGTAAAAACATAAATTTTGCCACAACTTGGTGGTAAAAAACTCTTCACTCAAAAACACCAAAATGAGTGAATTTTTTAAGTATAATGGAATGGACCACGTTTTATTGGCCTCAAGTGGCAAGCGAGCCGCATATTATCCACGGAAATAGCAATATAGCCTTGTTTTAGCGCCCGAAAAAAGCAATTGACCGACAAACCCCTTTTGCGATTTGTAGGGCAAAAACATTGACCTCAAAACATTTAAGGGCCGCATATTATCGGCCGAAAAAGTCTGCGTTTTACAGAAAAAAATTGTTTAAACAAAATAGGCTATTCCACTTCATTCTATTTGCCGAAAACAACCGTTTTCCTAGCATTTTAAAGTCCGAAATCGACGGTCGCAACTTGTTTATTGACCGAAAATGACGACCGTGCTTCAATATATTCCAAAAATCACAATCTAACCGTGATTTATCATAAAAATTGGCAATCGGACCACATTTCCCCAACGAAAAATAAAGCCGGATTCCGTTTTATATTCGTTACACTATTCGTTCAAATTTATATATATGTATATATATGTGTATATATATATATATATGTGTGTGTGTGTGTGTGTGTGTCCGTGAATGCGATAACTTGAGTAAAATACGTCCGATTTCGATGAAATTTGGCTCAAATGTGTAAAGTGACATTTATGACTTTAAGTTTGAAAACCAGAAAAATCGGGCCATGGGAAGGGGGGTTTATGGGGGTTTTAAATTTTCCAAAAATCAGTTTTATGCATTTTTTACCCTAAAATTTTTAAAACACTTAATTTTGGTTTAGACCATGTTATAGAGCTTAAAAAAACAAATAATATGGTATTTTGAATTATTAAGCTAGGTTAAGTGGTTGCGGAGAAAATCCAAAAAAACCTGCTCATAAAATCTCCTATGTTAATCTTATGGGAAAAAGGTTTTTGGCTTTTCCTAAGTTAATTTTAATGTAAACTTCACATTTGCTTTTACCAATCAACTCAGCTCCACAAAACAATCATTTTGGTGTTTAAATTGTGATTCTACGTCCAACCGTTGCAGAGATATTCAAAGTGCTAAACACAGTACGTTGTCCAATGTTATCCTTATGGAGAATAAATCAAATTTGATATCTCCATTATTAATGAATGTATATTGATGAAACTTGGCACGTGGGGTCACGTAGTACTAGTATATTGATATTGGCTCAAACAAATTTTTTTTTTTATCATCCCAGTAGCAGCGAACCTGCGTACTCTGCCCCATGTTATTCGTATGGAGAATAAGTAAAATGTAATGACTCCCTTAATTATGAACATAAATTAATAAAACTTGGTATGTGGCTTCACCTTGTTGAGTTATATTGATATTTGCATAAAACCCCATTTTTTTAGTTCCTTGTTGCAGCAAACCTGCTTACTCATCTCCCATGTTATTCTTATGGAGAATAATTAAAATGTTATATAGTGCTTACTTATGATTGAATATTGATTAAACTTGGTATGTGGCTTCACCTAGTTAAATTATATTTATATTTGCATAAAAACCAATTGTTTGTGTTCCTTGTTTCAGCAAACCTATGTACTCATCACCAATGCTATTCTTATGGAGAATAATTAAAATTGTATATATCGCTTATATATGAATATATTTTTATGAAACTTGGTATGCGGCTTTATATGGTATTAAGACATATATTATGCATTGGAAATTCGCTGAGTACGCAGGTTTGCTGCGACTGGGGTATTTTACGAATACAGTCGGCGATTCGACCCCGATCTATCACCAAAGAACGCCTATTTTTCCGCATCGGATGGATCAAAAACAGGAATTTACTTACATTTAATGGCCCGAAATGACGATCGGCAACGTTTTTTATTGTCTGAAAATGTCAACCAAAACTTGTCTTATTGACTGGGAACGACAGCGAGGTAGAAAACATGTCGGGATAGACCATGCTCGCGCCCATAGTCGGGATAGACCAAAATTCGGTCCGGCTGTGCTCAAGGTCACATCTCAAAGTGTAGGATTCGGCGGTCGCAGCCGCAGTGCTCAGTACAGCGTCTTATGGGTTATTGGCGACGCGTCCTCAGTTAAATGAGGTTTACGGCGCAAGAGATTTTTTTATAGTAAAATGGTTTTTGGAGTCGAATTACTGAATAAATTCTTTATCTTTTGGTACTAAATTAAAATGTATTTAACCTCTAATTATGACGTAAAAACACGTGTAAGTTTCAATATTAGCATACAAATCTCGATGTTCACGTACTCAACCTGGATTTTCATAGAAATTAATTAATTAACGACTCAATGACTCCCATATTTTATTTACTCGATACATGAGTCAACTCTTTTCGTGAAAATAACTATATAATAACAATTGTACGGCTTTTAAAGAGGCTTAGTTTTGAATTTTGACACAACAAATTTGATTCCATACCATCGAATTTATAGCTTTGGTAGAAAAGTTTATTCAAAATTAAGTATCTTTCGTATTCGAGTTCCTTGACATGTTCCTCAACTTTTAACGCCAATATGATTTTTATAGGATTGGTTATTACAGTATTGGCTGATGTAGAGGCTTAGTTCTGAGTTTCGACGTAAAACCATAAGTTCATTCATAATTTGGATTAAATATTTAGCTCTCCATGGTTTTTACCTCCCTGGGGAACGAAAACCGAGCCGCATGAACGAGAATGGCCGAAAAAGACGTTTTAAAACTAAATTAACGAATTTTCACCGAAATTCCTGTAAAATTATCCGATTTTCCAGGAATTTCCGGTCTGTGAACTCTCTGTAGTAGTATTACAGAAGGCATATGAATCTGACTGACGACGCATCAATCAGACGACAAGTCGAGATGATGCTGCCGGGCAGACGTAGCACTGAAATTGAACCAATTGTAGATAATTTTGACTTATTTTCATATGTGGAATCAAATTCTGCGAATCACACCACGCTTTTTTGTGACACCCTGTATATATTTTTTTAATTACACATATTTGCCTGATTAAAATTAAGTTTATTTTTATTATATAGGTAGTCATGAATTCCTTTCATGAAACGTGACAAAAGTGTTTTTAAATAACCCTTAGGCCTATATATGCCATAACAATTTTAAGCAGATACGTTTACTTGATATTTTGTAATAATCGTTTAAATTTGAGATTTACTCACACATTGTAAAAAAACACCGATATTTTGCACTGTTTTTCCTTATATAAATTTAAAAAAGCAATGTAAAGATTTGAAACTCCGTAATATAAAATTTGACAATATTTCCGTTCATTTGATAGGTCTCTCGTTAAAATCGGACTGGCCGTTTCGTAGGTGTTATAACGTAAACGTATCTTAAAATCAGCCACAAAATCAATGTGATACGCTATATCGTAAATAAATATTAGATAACAACCTTGCTTTGAATTGATGAGTAAATCACGTTTCATAATAATTACTGATATTCTTTAATTTCAAACCTGTATAATTTCTTAATGTTTCTCAATTTTTTTCAAAAAGAACATAAATTTTATTTGAACTTAATAAAGGTTTTCAAAGTTAATTACTCAAATCACAGAAATTACTTATTTATTTTAATAATTTTAAATTTTTCGCGGAGTTTTTTTAGCCGGTAAAAGTCCGGCACTACTCTCGAATACGGATTTTTGAGTGTCCATGAGGATTTACTCTCCGCCCCGACGAAATTAAAAGGAAAAAATAATAAATTGTGAAAAAGAATCAAGTGGGATTTTAATAAGGAAATATTGTTTGTTATGAATTCACTGAATCATTGGTAATGAAATATCGGTTATACATACTATACACCTATTACACTAATTTGTAATTATAACTGTAAGAGTATTTTCACAAGCGAACGTAGAACATTTATCAAGGAAGAAGCCGCTTTACGATTTGACGAAAGGAAGGCGAAGGCACTGGGGCTGGTGGCTGGCGGACGCCCTGCGAGTGCGAGCGAGCCACGGCACTACGGCAGTGTCGCGTCGGCAGCGCCTATCTTTCTCACTCCCTCTCTCTCTATCGCACAAGTACTCCCGCTCTCTCTCGCACACGGATGTCGTATCCCCTCCTAGCCCGCGGATCGTTGGTTCCTCACGTGGCCACGAGCTGCGCCACTGCGCTGATGCCGTCGGCACTAATTCTATGCTAGTACTAGAAAATCCCGTAGGAGCACGCCACTGTTCACCCGTCTTCGTCTGACAACTTGCCCATGCAATATCTCCTAAGGAGTATGCTTAATCTATGATTTAACTAACAAAAAACTGTCTGTCCACTGCACTGTATATGGTGATATGTATTGTGTACAGTAGTAATTAAATGGTTGTTATCAAACTCATCCATAATTTAATCAAAGTAAATTTACTGACGTATTTACGTCCATTAAACGCTATTTGAAAAACATGTATACGATTTAATTATTTACTTTGCCTTCCCCAAAATTAACCGATTTACTTCATATTTGGTATCAAAATAATCAGGCGATCAAAACACAGCACGTGATATATTTTGTTTGAAGTTTTTCTTTCAATTAAAAAAGTTTGCATATTGACACTGGGACCAGCAGCAATGACTCACCGACAAAGGCCGACGATGCTTGCCCATACCCTATCTCGCACAATAGACTCAAGGGGTGAGGGTATTAGTACGGTCGACTGGTTCCGCCTACTCCTGGGTTGAAATAGACTTATTTATTTCAACTTTGCTTCCTTTTTTATAAACTGTAAAAATAAGGAACTGCACAGAGTTGTAACATTAAGAAATAAGCAATTTAAACTTGATTTGATTAAGCGTAAGAAAGAGCATTTTGACAATAAAATTAGAAATTCCACCAATGTTGGGAAGACCACTTGGAATATCATAAATTTGGAAACAGGAAATTCTAAAGTCAGTTTTGTGGACAATATTGTTTTGAAAGAGGGTGATAAACAAATTTTTGATCCAAATAGAATAAGTAATTTATTTAATTGGCAATTTACTAACACAGTACAAAATCTACTAAAAAATAGTACTAAATCAAACGTTGAACAAAATCAACGTTGAATACTCTATGAGAGCTTGCTCATTGCACTCGTAAGAAAGTGAAACTAACGGAAATCGACGAAAAATTATCGACTTATTTGCCAGTAATCCACTACTGTTGCCTCGTTATCAGCGTTTATCCCGTGAATTGACATTGAGTTGCAATATTGTATAAATTTTTGGTTGTTTACTATCAAAACGTTCGCTATCACACATTTCTCTTTATAAACCGTATTCATTCTGTTTGCTAAAATGATGTATGATCTGGCCATGTATCGCAATACGATACATGTTTACACAAATATTGTATCGATGAATTGATATGAGTTACGTACCGAAAACATTCAAAGCGACAGGAATTGCGTCATGTTACTTTGAATGACGTCAAGAGTCAAAACGTTTATTAATGGTCCAAACAAATTTATTTATTGTTTTGTTTCTACCTTTTTATCCCCAGATATACATACAGTTTATCCGAATAATTCGGATATGTACTAGACCTTATCGGATATCGATAAAGCCTTCGGATCGGATATCCGATCTGATCCGAAACCGAACCGGCTTTTCGGATATCCGCACACCTCTAATTAGTATTCTATTTAAGTATAAACTTGTTAATAAGCTCTAAATTAACTAATAAGTTATACTAGACCAAGTAACATATCATATTCCAAGAATGCAGTAAAAAAATAAAAATATAAATGTTATACTGACATCATTGATCTTTTGTTTGAAAGTAGTAAGCTCAACTGAATATTTTAAGAAATTATCTTCATTTCACATTGTTTCGAGTGGGATAGCTATGACCTGATTTTAAAAGTGTAAATTCATGGAAATTACCTTTAACAAAGAGAAGGGTGTTTAAAATGAAAATGCATGGGGATGGAAGTAAATCAAGCCTTTTGAAAATGGGCTTAGAAGAGAATGTGTCACAGTACGAACTGCACTCTTTTGAATCTTAAATATCGCACAACTAGTTTGAGAATCACCCCAAAAAAAGAATACCATATATTAAATTAGAATAAAAATATAGGCAAAATGAACCATTTTCAAGATCTCAATATCGAGGATTTTAGATAGAGACAAAATAAGAAAGTGACCTCTACTCAAAATCTTTGAAAGATGTTCAACATGAGAATCCCATTTTAAAGAACAATCAACCTGCAATCCTAAGAATTTATATTCATTTGAAGTGTTAATCAAAGTTTTGAGATACGAGTCATCTGAGTACCTGGAATTTGAGTAGTTTGAATGGAAATTAATTGCAAAAGTTTTATCTATATTTAAGAGAAGACCATTAGCTTGAAACCACAAATTCATTGTCATAAAATCACTTTGCAAAATTTGAACAAGACCAGATTGGGTGGGCTGCTTGGTAATGGAAGTTGTATCATCTGCATAAGTTATCAGTTTGGAGTTTTTAACTATTTTTTTGGGAGGTCATTGGAAAACACTAAATAAAGGAAAGGTCCCAAAATAAAACCTTGTGGGACACCAGCAGTTATTTGAACATTTTGGCTTTCTACACTATTGTGTACTTAAACTGATTGTTTGTGGTTAGTTAAATATGATTGAATTCACAGAAGTGCACCTCCTTTTACACCATAATGATGAAGCTTTCTGATAAGCAATTCATGGTTGACACAATCGAAGGCCTTCGACAGATCACAGACAACACACCAACGGTGTACTGAGATCTATCGACAGCCTCCGACAGTTCACAAATAAACTCAAAAATTGCTTTTGTTGTGTTTCGTCCCTTCCTGAAACCAAACTGATTTCCAAAAAAATTGTTGTCCTCAAAAAAACGCAGATAAACGTTGTAGGGCCACCCTCTCAAATATTTTATAGAAAGACGGCAGGATAGAGATAGGACGGTAGTTATCTAGAGAGGTAGAATCTCCTTTTTTAAGAACTGGACTGATGACACTATACTTGAGGATATCTAGAAAATAATGATGGTCAAAAGATTTATTAATAAGAAATAGATAGAGGATAGCAAAGCAGATCAGCAGATCAGATCATGCCTTCCCTTTTTTGGGGATTTTTTAAGTTTTCAAATTTTGGGTTTTTGGGCCTAAAAAGGGTCAGAAAACCCCCAAATGTATACTTATTGCACATTAACTTATTGTACGTAAAAAGCCAAAAATTTTAAGCTCTCCCTCATCATTCTAGCACAAGTACTTACCAAGTTATTAAATAAAATGTTAATTGTCAAAATACAGTATGTTGTCTTATAGGGATTTTACACGGAAAAAGGCTGTTTTTCATATCTTAATATAGTTTTCTCAACCCCCATACCCCTATACCAACTTTTTATACCCACAATACCTCCTTATAATTTTATAATGTACAACATTGTCATCCTAATAGTGAATTTAAATTAACCAAGAGCATCAAAACAGCTAAAAAATAAAATTTTTCAATTTTCAAAAAATGTAACCAGTGTTGGTTTAAACCCTTTATTTGATCTTTTTAAGGTTTTAATACTGAAATTCACCTCCCTCACGTCAGCGTGCTTCGTGCGATCTCGTTTACTTGCTCACACTTTGATGTACTCGCGTAACCCCATCCTCTCCACGGTGTACCAGGTGACATGGTCAGGTTGCAATTGGTGGCTGTGACGTCCTCTGCATCCGCCAGGTCATCTGCTCCTTTGCTTGCTCATACACGTTTTGGAGTAGGTAGAGGAGGATAAATGTCCATTGAGGCTAGTGGAAGGTCAGTGTAGCTGGAGGTCTTGTTTCCCATATCTGGGGTTGAGGTATTGGTGATTGGTCACAAACTGGATCTTGGTAATTTTTTTCAAGTTTTTTGTCTTGGCTGTTCACATTGTTCTTGGTAAGTTTAGCCCTCAGTTTTATAGACAAAGTTCTTGCGATATTTTGTTTACCTGATTTGTTCAGGTGTAGTCCGTGTGCTGTATATAGCGGTCTTGATAAGAATTCCATATCAATCACTCGGATATAGCCGTTACCTGTTCTATGATCAAAATATAAAATACCCCTGTAGCAGCAAATCTGTGTACTCAGCGAACTTCCAATAAATTTATATGCATCTTAATACCACTTAAAGCCACATACCAAGATTCATCAATTTACATTCATAAATAAATGATTAATGACATTTTAGTGAATTTCCCCTATAGGGAAGAAGCTATTACCGTAGGTCTCATGGTAAGACTTAAGCCCGAGACCATGATAACTTTTTGTTTTGATGTCCCCAGATGCTAAAAACTCTATTGTTTCAAATTTATATATATATCTATATATGTATGTCCGTGAATGCGATAACTTGAGTAAAAAACATCCGATTTCGATGAAATTTGGCTCAAATTAATGTGTAAAATAACATTCATGACTTTAAGTTCGAGAACCAGAAAAATCGGACCATGGGAAGGGGGGGTTTATGGGGGTTTTAAATTTTACAAAAAAAATCTTAATTTTGGTTTTGCCCATGTTATAGAGCTTAAAAAACAAATAATATGGTATTTTGAATTATTGACCTAGGTTAAGTGGTTGCGGAGAAAATCCAAAAAACCTACTCATAAAATCTCCCATGTTAATCTTATGGGAAAAATGTTTTTGGCTTTTCCTCAGTTTATTTTAATGTAAACTTCACAAATAATTTTACCAATCTGTTCAGTTCCACAAAACAATCATTTTGGTAGGTTTAAATTGTGTTTCTACGCCCAACCGTTGCAGAGATATTCAAAGTGCTAAACACAGTACGTTGTCCAATGTTATCCTTATGGAGAATAAATAAAATTTGAACCAGTACAGTACAGTACAGTAGAACCTTGATAACACGACTCTCAAGGGGATCTCTAAAATAGTCTTCTTATCGAGGTGCACTTGTAATTGAGGGTCGTGCTATCAAGGTGATTTTCACAACAAGACGTGCTATCGAGGTCACAGACTTTTTGCTTTACCAAACACATTTTTTATGAAACATTTCTACATTACTGTATACTAGTGGCTTACAGGGGCTATAGCCCCTAACATATGGTGTTTGTGTAAGTGGATAATCACAGCTGATCATTAGTTCATTTTGCTTATTAATAAAAACACTGTAATGATATTTCCATAAGAAAATCATTGGATCCTTGAAGTCCAGTGGAGCGTAGCCCACGAAATGTTTGACACTTCTGATATTTTTCCCACCGTCCTTGGCCCTCAAGCTTTAAAATGAATCGTCATAACCTAACTTAACTTCTTCCTAGCTCAAGATATTTCGTGGGGACCAATTCGCTTACGGAATTAATATAAAGAATAAATCAGTCATAAATAAAAGAACACACGTACAAGTAAAACAAACTTCTTTATTATTGCCATATAACATGATGATGCGACTGTTATATCTGAGCCGTGATAGATAAGGAAAGGCCGGAAGAGGAAGGGGGGTAGGGAAAGGGTTTTCTTGTTGAGACCTGAGCCCAAGATGTTGTTTACTTCAAAACATCTATTCTACCCGTGGGAACTATGCGTGAGAAAGGTTGAGTCGTGCTATAAAGGTTCCGTAACGCAAAACGGCGCGCTATTGAGGTTAGAGTCGTGAAATAAAGGTTTAATTACCCAAAGAATCGTGTTATTGAGGTGGGAGTCGTGCTATAAAGGTTCAGTTATTTGAAATGACGCGCTATAGAGGTTTATTTATTAGTAATATGAAATGACAAAAAGACGTGCTATCGAGGTATTTATTTGAAAAGGAGTCGTGTTAAAGAGGTATTTATAACATTGAGTGTTATGGGAGATTCGCGGGGATTAGAAAATCAGACTCATTATCGAGGTTTTCGTCTTATCGAGGGTCGCCGTAGCGAGGTTCTACTGTATCTCGATTATTTATGAATGAATGTTGATGAAACTTGGTATGTGGCTTCACGTAGTACTGGTATATTGTATTTGCACAAAAAATTGATTTTTTTGTTGATTATTCCCATAGCAGCAAACCTGTGTACTCAGCCCCCATGTTATTCTTATGGAGAATAACTAAAATGTTATATAGCGCTTATTCATGATTGAATATTGATGAAACTTGGTATGTGGCTTCGCCTAGTTAAATTCTATTTATATTTGCAAAAAACCAATTGTTTGTGTTCCTTGTTTTAGCAAACCTACGTACTCATTACCAATGTTATTCTTATGGAGAATAATTAAAATCGCTTATATGTGAATATATTTTTATGAAACTTGGATTCGGATTTATGTGGTATTACGCATTGGAAATTCGCTGAGTATGCAGGTTTGCTGCGACGGGGGTATTAATTATTCTCCATAAGAAAACATGGCGTCTGAGGATGTAGGTTTGCTGAAACAAGATATACAAAAAGTGGGTTTTTATGAACATTTGTTTATAACTGAACAAGAAGAAGCCACATACTCTATTGTATTAATTTATGTTCATAATTAAGGGAGATAACATTTAAATTATTCTCTATAAGAATAACATGAGGACTGAGTATGTAGGTTTGCTGCTAAGGGAACTATCAGAAAACACATGGTTTTTCAAATATCAATAGACCACAACAATATGAAGTAAGATACCAAGTGTCGTCAGGATAAGTTGATTAATAAGCAAGCTATAGCATTTTTCTTATTCTCCATAAGGATAACATTGGACAATGTACTGTGTTTAGTACTTTCAATATCTCTGTAACCAATTGACGTAGAGCAATGATAAAAAACATTTTTGTTTTTAAGCTGAATACAGTGGTGAAAATTTAAATTTGGTTTACTAAAATATTATTAGTAAAAAACTCAAAAAAAACATTTTTGGGGTACAAAACCCCCCAAAATACTCGTTTGGATAAAGCAATCTGGCTGGTTCTCGAACTTAAAGTCATAAATGTTGCTTTACATGTTTGTACCAAATGTCATAAAAATCGCACCCACGGACACACATATATATACACGGGTCAGGGTGTCTCGCGTAAGGTGTCTCAAACCGATTGCAGACAAACCACTTGACCTAGAAGGGTGAAATAAAATTATTTCCAACTAAATCAACCCCAAGGAGTAACATAAAAATAATTTTAACTCGTTTAAAATACAGGGTGTACCAAAAACTGAGGGTCACTAGTTTGAATCTCAGAATTTTCAAAAGTAAACATACGTCATGTTATACACCATTTTAAAGCCCTTTGACAGACAAATGTTTTGGTGAAAACAGAACTCACTTATCTCTATCCATTTCAAAATGGCGGCCATTTTTACAAACAATATTAACATTTACGGAATACCCTGCATCTGCTAAACCACAAGACATATTTTTATTCTGATTCAAATTTATTTTTTGTATTGAACTCAGCTTTACCCTGATATGCTACATGCCAGTATTTAAAACATAGTAAATAATAACAACAAATATTTTTTTTTTAATGTTTACACCTTAAATTCAAAATTGTAAATGTTCATGCCTTTCTAATTGACAAGAACCTCGTATCTCTTTGTTTTTTGCCAATCAACAAAAATCTTCATTTCCCCTTTAAAATACATGTTATTTCTACATAACTCATTTATAAAAGAGGCCACAGAGTATTTGGAAGTGTTATGTAGAAATAACATGTATTTTATATGGGGAAACGAAGATTTTTGTTTATTGCTAAAAAACAAAAAGAGATACGAGGTTGATGTAAAATAGAAGGTTGTTAGGATTTCTAAGACCTTTAAAATGATATATTTTTTATATACGTTACTATTTGACTTTTTTATTTTCCAAAAAGTATTTTTTGTTATTTTTTACTATTTTTTAAATAATGGCATGTAGCATATCAGGGTAAAGCTGAGTTCAATACGAGTAAGAAATTTGAATCAGAATAAAAATATGTCTTGTGGTTTAGCAGATACAGGATATTCCATAAATGTTAATATTGTTCGTAAAAATGGCCGCCATTTTGAAACCGATAAAGATAAGAGAGTTCTGTTTTCACCAAAATGTTTGTCTTTCAAAGGGCTTAAAAATGGTATATAACATGACCTATGTTTACTTTTGAAAATTCTGAGATGAACTAGTGACCCTCAGTTTTTGGTACACTCTGTATTTTAAACGAGTTAAAATTATTTTTACGTTACTCCTTGGGGTTGATTTAGTAGGAAATAATTTTATTTCATCCTTCTAGGTCAAGTGGTTTGTCTGAAATTGGTTTGAGACACCTTACATGTGACACTCTGTATATATATATATATATATATATATATATATATATATATATATATATATATATATATATATATATATACATATATATATATATATATATATATATATATATGCGTGTGTGTGTGAATAGTATCATAACAGTAAACGGAGTACCCTGTTTTTTACTGATAATCTGTTATTTATTCGACGACATGTTTCGGCTCTTGTATCATAGTCAACAAATTCCTAACCTTATAGAAACAAAGTATAAATTATATTAAAAATTAAATCATTTCTTTAGTAGCATGATACATGTTGTTACAACAACAGGATGAATAAAATACGTCTTACAACACTACAAAGTATATTTACACTTGTACTGTACTTACATACAAGACGTATGTAAGTACGCCTTTGTTGATCAACGTCTTTGTTGATCTTTTATGTATAATTATTTTACTGTCTTGTATGGAAGTACAGTATAAGTGTAAATGTACTTTGTAGTGTTGTAAGACGTATTTTATTCATCCTGTATTAAAAATTAAAACAGGTGTTTGTGATCTGTTATCTACAGACTAGTAGTTTACATTTGTCTTTGATTTATCTCTCTTAATTGCCGAATCTTTTCATAAATTGGGTTGTTTGTCTCAAAATGGGTGTTTAAAATATTTTGAGGTTCTTTTTTATATCCCAAATACATATATACATTTTCTTTAGCGTTCATTCTTTCTCCTTTTCTTAGGTATTCTATTATATCCATATTATCTTTCATACTCTCATAATTGTGGTTAGTGCAAAGCAAGTGTTTGGCGAAAGTGCTCTTCATGGTCATTCTGTTGTTGCTTTTTAAAGCTTGCACGTGTTCTTTAAAACGTGAGTTAAAAGACCTCCCTGTCAGTCCTATATAAAATTTATCACAGATCAAACATATATATATATATATATATATATATACAGTTTTGAACGAATGGTGTTTTTGGCATCTGGGGACCTCAAAACGAAAATTTATCATGGTCCCGGGCCTAGGTCTTACCATGCTGACTACGGTAAAAGCTTCTTCCCTATAGGGGAAATTTGCTAAAAGAATTAAAAAAAGCTAAACTTAATCATAATGCACTAAAAATTTAACAATCCTCTAAAGTGTGTGGCAGCATGGAATCTTATTAAAAACTCAAGTTATCTGTTTTCATCAACATGTTCCCCGTTTCAACATTTCTTTTGTAAACAACTTATTAATTTTCTGTAAATTTGCCGCCCTGGGCTACAGCCCCTATAGCCCCCCCCCCTAAATCCGCCACTGCACTCATTGATGAAATGGGAGTGAAAATATGGAACAAAAAATATGGGTTTTCATGTCAATATCAATATTACTTAATTAGGTGAAGTCACATGCCAAGTTTCATCAATATACAATATACATGCATTTTACAAAGGTATGAAATAAGAATTTTACATAAAGATCTCGATGTCACAAAGGTTTATGCTAGAAAAGTTTGTTAATTGATAATTTAAGTCACTCAGAAAGGATGAAGTCAATTTTTTCTCCGCACTCAGTAGATTGTCAAGGTAGGTCCATGGTTGGTTGATGCATTCATGTCATACTAGGAAAGTTTCACACACAATAATGACATATTGAATAAGTTAAAAATGCATATTCAAATAAAGGGAGATGATCTGAAAAATAGTAAATATTTTACTGAGAGAATTATAAGAATTAATTATGAAACTAAAGAAAATGTAATTTTTTGAATAATAAGGAAAGGTTTTGTGAAAGGATGAAAAAATCAGTTATGGGGTTGCTATGTGAACAACGAATACAAAATAAAAACAAAGGAAACTAAAGCATATGGTTTTTAAAACATGTTAATAACAGATGGTTACTAGAAAATATGTAAAATCTTAGAAGTGTAATAAAGTAAGAAACATAGAAAAAACAGGGGAAAGGAAAACTTGATGTACCCATGTCTAGTGAGTGCAAGGAACACATCATATTTTTTATCCTGACCTTTCTTCTTTGTATTTAAAACTGAACAATGACTTTAAGTTTGAAAACCAGACAGATCGACCCATCCAAAGTGGTATTTTAAGGGGGTTTTGTACCCTAAAAATGGGTTTTTTGAAGTTTTTACATGTAAAATGTTTAAAAGTCAAATTTTAGTTTTCACCATTGGATTCATCTTTAAAAACACACAATTTTGTTTTTTGATAATTTCCCTAAGTCAATTGGTTACAGAGATATTGAAAGTGCTAAACACAGTATGTTGTCCAATGCTATTCTTACGGAGAATGAGAAAAATATTATATCTCGATTATTTTTGAAGGTATACTAACGAAACTTGGTATACGGCTTCATCTGGTTGTGGTCTATTGTTATTTGCACAACAAAAATTTTTAGCGATAATACCCGTGGCAGCAAACCTGCGTACTCAGCCCCCATGTTATTCTTATAGAGAATAAGTAAAATGTAATGTCTCCCGAGAAAAAAGTCAAGAGAAGAATACTATACTTCATTAATGAAATATTATCCCCTTAATTATGAACAAAAATTAATTAAACTTTGAATGTGGCTTTACTTGTTGAGTTGTATTAATATTTGCATGAAAACCCATTTTTTCTGTTCCTTGTTGCAGCAAAGAAGAGACATCCCCCATTTATTCTAATGGAGAATAATGAAAATGGTATATATCGCTTATTAATGAATGTATACGGTATTGTATATTGATGAAACTTGGCATGTGACTTCACCTAATTAAGTAACATTGATATTGACATGAAAACCCATATTTTTGTTCCATATTTTCACTCCCATTTCATCAATGAGTGCAGTGGCGGATTTAGGGGGGGAGCTATAGGGGCTGTAGCCCAGGGCGGCAATTTTTTAGGGGCGGCAAATTTACAGAAAATTAATAAGTTGTTTACAAAAGAAATGTTGAAACGGGGAACATTTTGATGAAAACGGATAACAATGACAGTGTGCCGCCCTTTTAAAGGTAAAGGTAGTTATCAGAGACTAATGTATTACGCTTGCTGTCCCTCACACTGCAGTTCCTCAAAACAGTCATAATGCATTTGTCATTCATCAGTATTAGCGACAAGACGATTACGCTATAGAGAAAGGGCGGTAAGCCACAAAGTACATCAGGCACTGCTCCACTATGACTGCGTCCAACTCACGGACCTTCAAGTTTACCCGTACATTCGCATAGCATTACAATTATTTTTTACACAATATCAATAATGACCAAGGCACACGGCTGAGAAATGTTGCAACAGTCGAATCTGAGATGACGTACAATAACAAAATTTAGACTACAAAGATATTGTCGATTCATATTCAAACTCTAGGTAACAAAGAAAGTTATTTCAGCCAACGTATATTTACCATCAAAGGCTACCACACATAATCGTTCATTTTGGAGTATATTTTTTTAACAAAACATCTGACCAAAGACAAATAAAGACTATCATAATTTGTGAAGAGAGTATTTGATTGGTTGTTGCCATGGGAGCATAGTTGACAGAGGGTCAAAATGGTGGTCACTATGTAGGCTGCAGTTTTTTACTCCAGGCGAGACCTCATCTATATATATTTTTTGGGTGGGACGGTGTCAAAATCTCCCATTTCATTAAATCATAAACTGTGATATTTGAAAGTCTTTAAATTAATATATTGTCGTATTTTAGGCGAATCATGATGTTAAACTTTATAATCTTAAATCTAATACACATTTTATATGCAATTTTATTGTTTATCTCGAAGCAAAGTTATGATTTGAGTTAAATGAAAACACTCTTTTAATATGGCTTTGGAAACAGTGATGAAAACAAGCCGCCTTGTACATCGAATGACACCGCCCAACCAACTAGTTGACACCACAACAGGACAAAATACCAAATATGACGGCACGCTTTTTGAAGGTTATTTGTCAGAGAGTAGTGACTCCTTCCTGAAGGTATTATATTTCAATTCTTTGGATCTACAACATAATGGAGGTGAAACTAGAAGAAGTGTTTGAAAATGTATAGAGTTTTATGAAGATTAGGCCTTTGGCCTACATCAATTAATTTTACATTTTGATCGTCTAAAACCTATAAACAATTCTTTGTATAAAAGTATAAATTACAAAAATGACTAAATACCCCCCGTCGCAGCAAACCTGCGTACTCAGCGAATTTCCAATGCATTGATATGTTTCTCACTAGTACATAAAGCCACTCGCCAAGTTTGACAAAAATACATTCATAAATAAGTGATTTATTACATTTTATTTATTCCCCATAAGAATAACATTAGGACTGAGTACGCAGGTTTGCTGCAACGAGGAAGATAAGAAATGAGTTTTTATGCAATTATCAATGTAACTGAACCAGGTGAAGCTACTTACCATGTTTTATTAATTTATGTTCATAATTAAGGGAGATATAAAACTTTACTTATTCTCCATAAGAATAACATTAGGGCTGAGTATGCAGGTTAGCTGCTACGGGGACAATCAACAAAACATTTATTTTTTGTGCAATTATCAATATACCAGTACAACATGAAGCATGTGGCCAAATTTCATCAATGTACCAAATTTCATCAATATACATTCATAAATAATCAAGATATCAAATTTTATTTATTCTCCATAAGGATAACATTGGACAACGTACTGTGTTTAGCACTTTGAATATCTCTGCAACGGTTTGACGTAGAATCACAATTTAAACACCAAAATGATTGTTTTGTGGAGCTGAAGTGATTGGTAAAAGAAAATGTGAAGTTTAAAGTAAAATTAACTGAGGAAAAGCCAAAAACCTTTTTCCCATAAGATTAACATGGGAGATTTTATGAGCATGTTTTTTGGATTTTTTCCGCAACCACTTAACCTAGGTTAATAATTCAAAATACCATTTTATTTGTTTTTTTAAGCTCTATAACATGGTCTAAACCTAAATTAAGTGTTTTAAAAATTTTAGGATAAAAAATGCAAAAAACTGATTTTTGGAAAATTTAAAACCCCCATAAACCCCCCTTCCCATAGTCCGATTTTTCTGGTTTTCGAACTTAAAGTCATAAATGTCAGTTTACACATTTGAGCCAAATTTCATCGAAATCGGACGTTTTTTACTCAAGTTATCGCATTCACGGACACATATATAGATATATATATATATATATAGATATATATATATATAAATTTGAACGAATAGTGTTTTGGACATCTGGGGACCTCAAAACAAAAAGTTATCATGGTCTCGGGCTTAAGTCTTACCATGAGACCTACGGTAATAGCTTCTTCCCTATAGGGGAAATTCGCTAAAAACTGTATTGAAAAGCGCTAATTCAGGATTAAAATAGTCAAATTTTGAGCCTAATGGTCTGAATTACGAATTTTAAGGCTACAGTGTAATCATATCTTATTATAGTTTATTTATAATAGTTTTCAGTTGTCAATGCATTGGTGTAAAATTTAATGTTTTGACGAAGAATAAGAAGGGAATTTTAGGCTTTTGTTGAAGGGTTTTCTTGTTATTAAAAGTAGCACTGGTTCACTGCTTTTAACACCATTTGTCTCTAGGGCTGATTGTCATTGAGTAGGCTATATTGAATATTAAACTGTGTTAATGTGAATCAAGTCAATTATACATTTTAGCGAATTTCCCCTATAGGGAAGAAGCTATTACCGTAGGTCTCATGGTAAGACTTAAGGCCGAGACCATGATAACTTTTTGTTTTGAGGTCCCCAGATGCCAAAAACAGTACCTATTCGTACAAAGTTATATATATGTATATATATATATATATATATATATATATATATATATATATATGTGTGTGCGTTAACACGATAACTTGAGTAAAAAAGTCCGATTTTGATGAAATTTGGCTCAAACGTGTAAAATGACATTCATGACTTTAAGTTCGAAAACTAGAAAAATCGGACCATGGGAAGGGGGGGGTTTATGGGAGTTTTAAATTTTCCAAAAATTAGTTTTTTGCATTTTTCACCCAACAATTTTTAAAAAACTTAATTTTGGTTTTGACTATGTTATAGAGCTTAAAAAAACAAATAATATTGTATTTTGAATTATTAACCTAGGTTAAGTGGTTGCGGAGAAAATCCAAAAAACCTACTCATAAAATCTCCCATGTTAATCTTATGGGAAAAATGTTTTTGGCTTTTCCTCAGTTTATTTTAACGTAAACATCACATTTGCTTTTACCAATCTGTTCATTTCCACAAAACAATCATTTTGGTATTTAAATTGTGATTCTATGCCCAACCGTTGCAGAGATATTCAAAGTGCTAAACACAGTACGTTGTCCAATGTTATCCTTATGGAGAATAAATAAAATTTGATATCTCGATTATTTATGAATGTATGTCGATGAAATTTGGTACGTGGCTTCACGTAGTACTGGTATATTGATATTTGCACAAAAAGTTGATTTTTTATTGATTACTCCGTAGCAGCAAACCTGCGTACTCAGCCCCCATGTTATTCTTATGGAGAATAAGTAAAATGTAATGACTCCCTTAATTATGAACATAAATAAATAAAACTTGGTATCTAGCTTCACTTGGTTGAGTTATATTGATAATTATATAAAAACCTATTTTTTTGTTCCTTGTTGCAGCAAACCTGCTTTCTCAGCCCCATGTTATTCTTATGGAGAATAACTAGAATGATATAAAGCGCTTATTTATGATTGAATATTGATGGAACTTGGTATGTGGCTTTTCCTAGTTAAATTCTATTTATATTTGCATAAAAACCAATTGTTTGTGTTCCTTGTTTCAGCAAACCTACGTACTCATTACCAATGTTATTCTTATGGAGAATAATTAAAATCACTTATGTGTGAATATATTTTTATGAAACTTGGTATGCGGCTTTATGTGGTATTAAGACATATATTATGCATTGGAAATTCGCTGAGTATGCAGGTTTGTTGCGACGGGGGTATTTTTACTGTTTGTTATTTTCAACTAGGAAATAACAGAAATTTCTTAAACTTATTCATTCAGTTAATTTGTAACTTCTCTAGATACTGTCACAAAATAACCAAACAAGAGATATAACATGTGGGTAAACCTGGGAGGCGAAAAGGACAAAGTGGGGGGGGGGGAGGACAGCAGATTTCCTAATAGCCCTTAGGCGGCAATTGCTTAAATCCGCCACTGAATGAGTGTAAAACTGTGTCCGTTGGCATGCACTATAGATTTGATTGCAGATATTTCCTTCCTTCTGTTAATTTGACTTAATGTGATCTTGTAAGCTCAATGCAGCATTGAACAAAATGAAGTGGTCTTAGTCTTGTGGCTTCAGGGTCGTACACAGCTTTCATGGGCCCCTGGGCAGGCCTATCACGGGCCCCCCTTCCACCCTTCCTCACCCGGCACCCATACACACCCCCATTGCGAAGACCAGAAAAATCACCCCCCGTTGATAATATTTATCTATGCGCTCACAACCATAACTCTATTTTAGACACAGAATGATCATTACAGTAAAATTCATGTCGAAGTTAAGCAGACACCCAGTTGACCGTGCTAATAAGTGTTGAAGATCATTTTGTCATCCTTTAAAACTTAAATATATGAAATTCTTACACACAATTAAAAATATTCCCATAATCTATGACAAATTTGATTTGAATTGCTCTAGTAGTAGAATGATTGTGTAACATTTATGTGTTTACACTAAATGTAGATGTGTTGAATTTTAAATTTTAAACTGTTTACTTGGGGAACGATAAAACGGAAAGAGGATAAATGAAGTATTTTGGGCTAAAAACTCATCCCTCAGTTAACTTATTAAGATTTAGAGGGCCCCTCCTTTGCATTTAGTAAAAAAAGTATATGCGCAATTAGTTATATCAAAACCATATTAAATAAGTTATAAAGAGTAAAATACTTGATTAACTCCCGATCAGTTTGAACAAGTATTGTCAATGATCAATGTTGATATCAGAAAAACTGACACTAACTATAGAGAGGCTATTACTAGCAAAGAGAGACTCGCTATTTGTCTAAGGTAAGAAAAATCATATGATAACTAGTTAGATTAAAGTTTGCTCAAGTCTAATTAATTTTTGAGTGTAGGTTAAAATATATAATCTAGTAATCACCATAATGATACCATTTTATTTAGACCATATGTAAGTAGTTTTAAATAGACAACTGTTAATGTTAGAAATATAAATTGGAAGATACAAGTTTACCATGAGATAGTGTGAACATGTAAATTAAAACAGTAATGTAATGTTATGTGAATTAGATATAAAAATAAAACACAATGCATTATATAAATTTTAATCATAAAAAAACAGTATCAAATAAAGTAATTACAATTTTTTTGTACATTACTCATTTTTTACTCATTTACTTAGTTTTGAAATGTTTTTTAAATAATATTTAAAAATAACTATTGGCACTGATCGCTGGCGTTTCGGCACAAGTATCCAATTTGCAACAAGGACGACTCTTTGTTATTTCCTGGTGATAACTCTTGGGGTTTCCCAGTAGAGTCAGAAGTAGCTCCACTGCGATGCTGCGAAGTGGTTTGGTTGTTGGAAATGCAATAACCCCAGTCGTTGCGGCTGAGGGGTTGGTTGTGAACCAACTGGAGATTGTCTGGAAGTTGATGAGTTGCTAGAAGGTGAGATAGTTGGTGTTGTAGTCTGGCTGAGATACGGAGTACTTTGGTTCCTTTCCAACTCGCATGGCTCTTCAGCCTGACATATCATATTTGTAATGTCTCTTTTAAATTTTATTTGCACTAAACGAGGAAGTTTCCGTATTGACTGAGCTGCACTTGCAAAAAATGGTCAAGTTCATCTGGTTGGGGTTTAGTGGGTTTTCTTTCCTCTTTTCCTTTCATGAAGCTTAAAACCTTGTCAACGCCCTTTGTTGGCCGATGTTGCCGTTCTTTAGATGTTACATGATCCGTTTTTTATGTTGATTCAACCTCGTTTGTTTCACTGCGTAAATGACCATCAGAATCGACATCGCTCTCTTCGCCAGTATCTCTGAGTGTAATCCCTTGTTGAGGAGCGTCTGCGGATAAGTGCTCTTTATCCTCATTTAGGTCTTCCAACGGAGCATTCGTGTTACTCCTAAAAAAAGAAGACATTATTACTGTCTTCCATATAATATTTATTGTATTACTGCATAAAGAAACCACTTTATAACACTATTATAAAGCCTCCAGGCGAATCCTATAAAATACTCCACAAATTAGAGTCAGTTGGTTGGATGGTGTCATTCGATGTACAAGGCAGCTTGTTTTCAACACTATTTCCAAAGCCATATTAAAAGAGTGTTTTCATTTAACTCAAATCATAACTTTGCTTCGAGATAAACAATAAAATTGCATATAAAATGTGAATTAGATTTAAGATTATATAAAGTTTAACATCATGATTCGCCTAAAATGCGACAAGATATTAATTTAAAGACTTTCAAATATCACAGTTTATGATTTAATGAAATGGGAGATTTTGACACTGTCCCACTCAAAAAATATATATAGATGAGGTCTCGCCTGGAGTAAAAAACTGCAGCCTACATAGTGACCACCATTTTGACCCTCTGTCAACTATGCTCCCATGGCAACAACCAATCAAATACTCTCTTCACAAATTATGTTAGTCTTTATTTGTCTTTGGTCAGATGTTTTGTTAAAAAAATATACTCCAAAATGAACGATTATGTGTGGTAGCCTTTGATGGTAAATATACGTTGGCTGAAATAACTTTTTTTGTTACCTAGAGTTTGAATATGAATCGACAATATCTTTGTAGTCTAAATTTTGTTATTGTATGTCATCTCAAATTCGACTGTTGCAACATTTCTCAGCCGTGTGCCTTAGTCATTATTGATATTGTGTAAAAAATAATTGTAATGCTATGTGAATCTACGGGTAAACTTGAAGGTCCGTGAGTTGGACGCAGTCATAGTGGAGCAGTGCCTGATGTACTTTGTGGCTTGCCACCCTTTCAAAAATCCCTTTTAAAATCAGGGACCTTTTTTCTTTCTTTTGCGATTTAATGTGTAGATGACGACGTAAAATTTTGCAAATGGTATAACATTAAAGGTAATAAACTGCCTTTCTTTATGCGACACCAAGAAATGTATACACATTTGTTACATATTTTGTATAGGCTTTTATAATTGAAACGCGATTGAGAAAAACATAAAAAAGTAGTAAGCGAGGATTTTTTTTATTTTTCGGTCAGGCAATTTCTTCAAATGAGAAGGTTGTAAATAAATAAACTTAAATTTTGTAATTTGAAATTTTTACTTGGGCAGATTAGTTTAGGCGGTAGGAGCCACAGATGTCATGAGTTATTATTTAATTTGGAAGTGGTGCAGTGCCACCGAAGTGTTTCTGCTTTTCTTTACGTACATAAATTAAAACTTAGTGTGTGCATTTTTTATCTATAATTTTATGCTATAAAGTGCATTTGGTCAATGGGAAATTAAACCGTACCGTTAACATCGGTAAAATCTCTAAGGCTAGAATGGTATTAACCACTGTGCTATGAGAATATTTTTAGGGCAAGTATTCTATTGAATAAACAGTCGTATATTTTATACTAATATACCAATATATATATAATATGGCCCCACAATGAAAAAAAGAAAGAAAATCATTGTGCTTTTGTCGTTAGGTGAATGATAAAAGTATGAGGTATACAATTAAAATTACTAAATTATTGAATCACACCAGCTTGCTTCCTTACTCAGCTTCATAAGTTCCCTGTACAGGTAAACATACTCAAATTGGTAGAGATTTGCGAGTACTCGAAATTTCGAGATCGAGCAATGCCGAGTTGGGCACTGAAAATCGAAAGTTTCGAGCGAGTTTACCCGCGCTACCATCAAGGGTCGTCAGCGGCCGCGCATCGTCTGTAAATTCAAACTGAGTGTGAACGGATTTGAGCTGTGATGTGACCAGGACCTTCAGATAGAGATGTATGAACACGTCTGTATAGTCCACTTTTAGGTTAACCTAAGCTTGTAATTTTGTTAAAGTAAAATATCAAAAACATATCTGTAATGAAATCTAATAGGTAAGCATAAGAAGTTTGTGCTTGTTTTTTGATCCATAATAATTGAAATTGAGTCAATCAATTAATTTGAGGCTCAACTGTCCTTTGGCATTGAGCTGTTCTTAAAGACAAGTGATTTGTTTTGGCCTTGTTAGTGAATTTCCTTTGGAAAGTGAACTATTAGCATGACCAGCACGGTGAAACTTAAGCCCGGGACCACCATAGAAGTTCCTAACGTGACCCCCTGAACACGTTTTGGGGGGTCGTTCAAAATTATATATATATGTGTATATATATATATATACATATATATATATATATATATATATATATGTGTTTGCACTCTAGCGGTCGCAATTTTTGTCCGATTTACTTCAAATTTGGTAGGGACGTTCCTTTCTATAATCTGTTGGACAAGTTCGTTGGGCAAAACAATCGGAAAACTCTAAACCCATTTTTTGGGGATTAATCTTTCAAATTTAGAGTTTTTGGGCCCAAAAAGGGTCAGAAAAGCCCCAGATGTAAAATTAATGCACGTAAAAAGATGGGAATTAGAGAGACGAAAGTTTTAAGCCCTCTCTCGTCATTCTAGCATAAATATTTACCTAGTTATTAAAGAAAATGTGTATCGACTAAACACAGTACGTTGTCTCATGGGGGTTTTGCACTAGAAAAGCCTGTTATTCCTTTGTTAGAGTACTTTTATTATCCCCAGCAACCTCACGCCTGCTTTCAAGCCTGTCTGGACCTTCTCCTAACCTTATAATGCGCAAAATTGTATTCCCAGCTTTGCAACTAAATGAAACCAGGAGTATCAGAACAGCCAAAAAATCTATGTTTTCAGATTTCAATACAAATTGGACATATGTATGTTTTTACACTGATTTTGAGTTTTAAAAGTTTTTAGGTGGAAATTCACTTCCCTCACGTCAGCGTGCTGCGTGCAAACTCGTTTAAGTTTCATGGCTTCAATTTCATCAATTGATTTGCCAGGCACTTTCAAACGTGTCTTCATGTTGTTACTAACTGATTGTTCTTATTAGAACTATTTGTGTTAAAATTAATGCTAAGATATGTTAGTAAATACATTTTGTGTGGTAAGTAAGTAGGCTAATGTTTTACCATGTAATAGGCCTTTTAAATGTTAAAATAAAGTTTATTTTAACTTATAGGCCTAAATGTAATTTTATTTTCTCTATTGTAAACGTAATATAAAAAACATGGGATAAATAAATACCCCCGCCACAGCAAACCTGCGTACTCAGCGAATTTCCAATGCATAATATATGTCTTAATGCCATATAAAGCCGCATACCAAGTTTCATAAAAATATATTCATATATAAGCGATATATACAATTTTAATTATTCTCCATAAGAATAGCATTGGTGATGAGTACATAGGTTTGCTGAAACAAGGAACACAAACAATTGGTTTTTATGCAAATATAAATATAATTCAACTAGGTGAAGCCACATACCAAGTTTAATCAATATTCAATCATAAGTAAGCACTATATAACATTTTAATTATTCTCCATAAGAATAACATGGGAGATGAGTAAAGCAGGTTTGCTGCAACAAGGAACTAAAAAATGGGTTTTTATGCAAATATCAATATAACTCAACAAGGCGAAGCCACATACCAAGTTGTATTAATTTATGTTCATAATTAAGGGAGTCATTACATTTTACTTATTCTCTATAAGAATAACGTGGGGGCTGAGTACGCAGGTTCGCTGCTATGGGGATAATCAACAAAAAATCAATTTTTTGTGCAAATATCAATATACCAGTACTACGTGACCCCACGTGCCAAGTTTCATCAATATACATTCATTAATAATGGAGATATCAAATTTGATTTATTCTCCATAAGGATAACATTGGACAATGTACTGTGTTTAGCACTTTGAATATCTCTGCAACGGTTGGACGTAGAATCACAATTTAAACACCAAAATGATTGTTTTGTGGAGCTGAATTGATTGGTAAAAGCAAATGTGAAGTTTACATCAAAATTAACTTAGGAAAAGCCAAAAACCTTTTTCCCATAAGATTAACATAGGAGAATTTAAGAGCAGGTTTTTTTGGATTTTCTCCGCAACCACTTAACCTAGCTTAATAATTCAAAATACCATATTATTTGTTTTTTTAAGCTCTATAACATGGTGTAAACCAAAATTAAGTGTTTTAAAAATGTTAGGGTAAAAAATGTAAAAAACTGATTTTTGGAAAATTTAAAACCCCCATAAACCCCCCTTTTCCCATGGCCCGATTTTTCTGGTTTTCGAACTTAAAGTCATGAATATCACTTTACACATTTGAGCCAAATTTCATCGAAATCGGACGTTTTTTACTGAAGTTATCGCATTCACGGACACATATATATATATATATAAATTTGAACGAATAGTGTTTTAGTCATCTGGGGACCTAAAAAAAAAATTGTCATGGTCTCGGGCTTAAATCTTACCATGAGACCTAAGGTAATAGCTTCTTCCCTATAGGGGAAATTCGCTAAAATGAGGAAATTCAATAAAAAACTGAGATTATTTGTTGATGAAACTGTTAATTAATACCATATAGGTTGTAACAACCTTGATACCAACAGATTAGAAGTATTTTATCTTCATGGCAAAAAAGTTATGCAATTTCTTTGGTATGATTTATTTTCAGATAAATGTACTTAAATTTTTCCAATGAAGCAAGAATCCATTTACTTTACTCACTATTATTATTTTCAGGTCATAGTGACTAGAAAAGTATATTTTAATAACAACATTTATAAATGGAACCCTAATACACACTGTTTTGATCCAATTTAACTCGACCTACGTGTTTTTATTTTATTTGTATACTTGACTCAAACCATTTGACATTTACTCGACTTGACTTAAAAAACCTGTACTCGCACATCTCTACAAATTGGATTAAGCAAAATAAAAGGAAAAGTTTATTAGTAAATAACTAAAACAAAAATCCAATAACAACTTTTTGAAACTTGTTAATTGGGGTTTGTTTATAAAGTAAAAAAACATGGTACTCCTCAAAACCCCCAAAAATTAAGAAAAAGTAGGGCGAGTAAAAGCCCTGCACTAACAATGAGTCACGCAGAGCCTGCAGACATGCAGTCGCATCGCGGCAACATTCACAGTCCGCATGTCGTCAGGACAGTAGCCTCGCAGCTGCCCATATGGCCTTTACTGCCAACTAAAGCTCGGGTTGGAGTAGTGATATGCTCGAATGGTCTCTAGGCCACTTATAGTGCCCATATTATAAGTTTGTCTGGAAAAATCCATTATAATGTTGTAGTTCCTTGTAAGGGGTGCTGCACTCTGTCCCACACTTAGTCAACTATATTATAAATGTCATTCAAGCTTCACGACATGATCTGAACGTGGATCAAGGAGGCATATTTTCCGGTGAGTAGCTATCAATTCAGCACAGTGCAACAGTGATTTTCTTGTTTGTAGTTATTAACTGTTCAGGGAGTGCTAAATATAAGTTTTTCATTAAGTAGTATACTGATTATATAAGAGATTTAACTGATGAATTTTCTGAAGAGGAATGATGACTCCGATCACGCCAGTGACATTAAAATTTGTTTGATATTAAGTTTGTTTTATTCAACAAATGTTTTATAAATATAGGATTTAAAATTTAAAGGACACTATTTCAGATGTGTACAGAAACAACTATACCCAACAGCCACCTCTGAAATACCCACTTCAGCCACCTCTGCCTCTTTGGTACGCTTGGCCACACAATAGTGCCTACAGCCCTTTTGAGTGCCAGGACTGCTGCCATATTGCACAGGCTGTGCAAGATGGCAGTCAGTGGGCACTATTGAGTGGCCATGCGTACCGAAGAGGGACAACATAGTAAATATGATGCCATATCTAGCACTTAATAGCATTGATTATTATACTCAATGGTAATAGGCAGTGGACACAATAAGTGGCCTACAGACCGCAAAGGGTTAACTTACATCATGGGGTTAATTTGTAGTGTAACCCTTATTTCAAGACAATTTCGCCCATGAGCCACAGACAGAAATGGTTAAACACTGAATTGACTTGGTAACAAACGTTTTATCAGCTGTCTAAAGAAACTCATAACGTACAACTAGAGAGTGGCTCAGGTTGTTTGTACACCAAAACAGGAGAAGGACATAGGAAAAGATGTGTTACTGCCATAGTTTGATGGCAGTGCGGAAATTAAATTGCTACAATTCAGGGAGGTGATTGGGGCTTGGGGAAAAAATTGTATTGGGGGCCCTAGAGACCTATTTTACTATCCTGGTAATTTTTTGTCTTTTGGCCGGGGTCCCCTGGAATTCAGGGGCCTGGCGCAGTGCCCCGGTTGCCCACCCCTCGTGGTGGCCCTGCTAGAATTGGGAACTGGGAGGTAATTAATAATAACAAATATTGTTAAGATTAATTCAATTTATTATGCCAATAGTCTAAATTGTGTTATTCTTAAAACTTTCACAATGTACAGATCAAAGGAATATGATAAATTTATAATACAATTCTTGAAAAATTAACAAAACCGATAACAAAAATCACTGAAAAACAATACTTACTTTACAAGTTTTATGAAGTACTTGGGCACTATCCATACTGCTGGGATACATATCTTACATAATTTTTTAACAGTAATGATTTTTGCCATTCATGCTATTAATGTTTTGATAGTAGAGGGTGTCTTAACTATATCTAATCTACTTGTTGATTTACAAAGCACAATGGATCATCATGGAGTTATGACAATAATAATTATCAGATTAAAGTGATAAAATGTACATATACTACTAATTTTATTCAAATACAATCTTTGTCAAAACTTTGTAAAGTAGCAGTAACATGATCTAGTTCAAATTTTGTTGTATGATTAACAGTTTAACCTTTCTACAAGCCTTTGATATGTCAATATGCATTATTTTATAAGCTTTGTTAACATAGTGTTTGTGATTCAAGTTTTAAATAATCACAAACCCATCAGGTAAGGACGAAAAGAAAAAGTTTATTCTGTTATCAGAAGTCCCAAGTCTAGCAACGCGTGAATGTTTTATGATAAACATACAGCAATAAACCTCTAGGATGATGTTCTCAATCTAGTTACGGACTCTTCGGTAGGGTACACTAAATGGGAACAATATAATATATCTTAATATCTCTTTTAAGACGCCGACGCAACCTGGGTGTATTTTAAGGCGAATATGAATGAATGATGGGTGTTGAATGGGTGAGATGCCTTGTTACTGACAAAGACTGACTGATTCTTTAGCCAGGATCATTGGCAGCTGGATCCAGTATCGAACCTTTACAACATTTTCTGAGGATCGAACCGGCGAACTTCAGATTATGAAGCGAGCACGCTAACCACTGTGCTACCGAACCAATTAATAAAAAGTTGCAATAATCACGAACTCGACCATTTTGCCCCACCCCCGTAATCAAAATACTCAAATTAATCTAATGGAGGACGTCCCGTGGGGAAATATCAACATAATCTAAACATAAGCTGAATTATATACCACTTTTCAAAGGACTTTTTTAGTGAAACACATTACCTACCTAAAACAGACCATTGAGTCATAAATGACAGCTGGTCAAATGTTTTCATATAAAAAGTGTTATAATAAAAACTAGTTCCCCTGTTTTTATACCCAACGAAAGGTTTCTTGAGTTTTAAACAAATATAACAAAACATCTGATATTTAAAACGGATCTTAACAACGTACTTTCAATCAACACGTAGTTTAGACTTCCGCGGTTGGATAGCGCCACTGTTCCAAAAATTCAGCCCTTTACTGTTTAAGTAATGCCCTATCTTAAAATTCTGAGACGTATTGGCAAATCTACATAAAAATACCTTTAATTTGGCACATCAAACGTTAAAATTCGTCCAGCTGTTATCCGAGTTATGACTGTGAAGAAAAAAGCCCTAGCGTATTAATATTTAGATTGTAAAACAAGGTTATTTTTGACTCAGTTGTTCTTTTGGAGGTCCAGTTTGTGGTAATATTATGCAAGACCTTTCCAATGACCTGTGTAAACACAAGACGATCACAGCTTCTTGGGAAGGAAGGCCCTTTACGGAGTCTTGTACGTCTGGTAGACAAAAGTAAATACTTCTTTGGAAAGACCCTTAATAAATTTGTACAATAACACAAAACAGGCCTCTGAACAACACTTTATAATGGAAATAAAATTTTAAAATGTTGCTAATGGTGCTAAAGTTTGAAGTTTGACAGGCTGCTATTTCCAACTCAAGTCTGAAGACAGGTTTGCAGCAATGTGCTCAAGTATAAGATCTTTAAATTGAGGCATGACTCAAACTATGTTTGTATTTTTTTATATTTTAAAGACTTCCTCCATGGAACATCCCCGAAGGCAAATTATGCCGGTTAAATCTGTCAAAGAGTTGGTAACTAGAGTTAAGATATAACCCTTGAAGTTACATTGTTGATATTTACTATCAAAATGTTCAGGTGTTGCTGGACTTTACGTACAGCTGATATATATCAGTATAAATCATATTTATTTGATTAAACTGATATACTGTTTGCGTAAACTAATCACTAGAGTAGAGCAGTTTAATCATAATTATGTTAAACTGTATAAAAACTCATGTTCAAAAATTGTATAAACTATAAATAAAAGAATAATATTGGCAACGGAATGAACAATACAAAATATAGGCTATTTTAGGAATGTTATGGAACTCAAGTTTTATATCATTTTTCATTCCCGTTCAGACTCCAAGGCAACACTTGCTCGTAAGCTGAACTCTATTGCAGATTTAAATGGCTTACAATTCAGAGCAAAGAAATTTGAGATATGAAAATATAAAAATTATAAAAAGAAAATTGTCCAACAATAATAAGTTTAACTGTTTTGTTTGCTATAAAGAATAATAATCTTATATTACTGGAATATTTAACTGACAATTTTTGCGCAGTCCCAGGTTTATTAGGTAAGTACTCTAAAACTGTAGACTTTTCCACACATTTTCAGGTCAAATAAGCTTTGTGTTTTCAGGTTAACATCTTTGTGGATGCAGAATCATGTTCGGGAACAACGCCTGTGTATTGTCATGTTTTATTTCTAAAAATAAATTTACATATATTATTAATAACTTGTTAAAAATTGAATTATTACGAGAACAAACTATGGTAAACATGTGGTAGACATAGTGCAAAAGAGGATATGTGATTGTGTTTTGTTTTGTTTGTGTATTTACACCAGTGGAATTTTTTAGTTTTTGAAAGGAAACAATTAAAACTGCTGGTCTTGTTACAATCTTATGCCAATCTGTTCTTAGAAAGCACAAATGGCAATATAGAAATTCACAAAATTTCTAGCCTGATCAGGCGAACCTCAGATAACGAGGCCAGCTCTAACCACTATGCTACCCATCCAGTAAAAAAATTAAAAACATTGAATGCATCAAGTAAATCAGTCGATATTAGCACAAATTAACTGTACAACCAGGTGCTGAATATCATTAGGTTTCAACGTTGCAAGCTTGTTTAATATCGCTTTCTAGCTTCAATCTGGCCTTAATTGTACTGAATTCCATTTACAGTAGAACTCCAATTATCCGAATTAATTGGGGATCGGGCCGATTCGGATATGCAGAAATTCGGATAATCAGATATACCTCTGGAATTAAGCAAAAAACATCACCATACATAAGAATTTTATTGAAAAAGTCATAAAATGTAATGAACAGAAAGTGAGCGAACTGTATCAAGAATATACGTCACACAAATTAAATTACAGGAGTTAAATTGAATACAGTATATACAGTTGCTCTTTTCAATGCATACTGTACGTATTTCACTGTTCAATGTTGGTTATTTCACTTGAACATCTCGAGCAAAGTGAGTTTATCACTTAGCGAAAGGACAACACGTTTACTTTTTGTACTCATTTCGAAAGCGAAAGGACAACACGTTTACGTTTTGTACTCATTTCGAACGATAATCTCGGTGAAAGAACAGTAGCGAATGATGATGAGCAGGGCGGGAAGGGGGTATGACTCATTGTTCCCGGCGAAAATATCGTCCGGCAGGTAACAGCGCGGGCTTTTATTTTAGCGCTCACGGCGCATTATCGCTACACACGCTCGTGCTGTTATTTTCTTGGTTTTTATGTTTCTATTTTTTCACTCAAAATCGATTTGGATAATTGGATATTCGGATAATTGGGGTTCGGATAATTGAATTTCTACTGTAATGTGTGCAAGATCTCCGTGGGGAGAATGGAATATCAGCTATAACTGATTAATGTCACTTAACACTGCAATTAGACTCATAATATAATTCAACATAAGTGTCTGAATTGATCAGATTTGCTCACCAATAACAACTGTGCCAGATAATTCCCCCTGACAATACCACAGTTCAAAAGAAAATTAACTGACAACTCCAGAGTAAATCATCCAATTTTCCCCATATATCAAATTAAAATTGAATTTAAGATTTCCCTACTTGGTGGAAGCCCTTGTTAACAAATGCATCCTCCTAGATTCCTGCTGAACCATTATTTATGAAAGTGGGTACATTTTCTGTGTAAATAATCTATGGACTAACTATGAAACTAATCTAATTTTCCATCCCCTTCCCAATTTCTGAATTTAAAGCAGATGTTTTGAAATACATCTAATCAAACAAAAACCACTGTCCCAAAAGGTGTTAACGAGACAGAAATCCATTGTTTAGCAAATCAGAATGTTTGTTATGATTCCTAAATGTGTCTAAATTCAGAAAATACGTGAAAATCTCTCACATCTTCGCCTTTGACCTATTGGTGACTACAATTTTATTTGATCGGTGATTACTTAAACATATGTTTACATAATCCTGGTGTTGCCAACAAGAATTGTCAGAAGTAGTGTATTTTTAAATGGAGAGAGTACTTCTTGTTTTTATTGCCCTGTGTGATTTCCAACGAGGATTAGACAAACAAATTTATCACCAACCACATCAGATTCAAATCAACTAAATTCAGCAATGTACTAATTAGAAATCTAGATGTACAAAAATTAATGTTTCTTTGTCCCTTATGATTTTCTAGACCATTTATCCGATTGTGATGACATTTTGCATGGTAATTTAGTATAACACTAAGAAGGTTTCATGCCACCAATTGAAATCATAAACCTTAGGGCTCCGTCCTACTTGACTTTGAAATTGTAAATTGGAGGAGTAATGAATTTATTGAGTTTCAATGGTACCAATATTTTCAACAACAGGAATCAAGAAAGGCCGCACAAACTAAGTTGCAGGTACCTGCTAGTGTTCTGTAAAAAATGTTCACAACTGGCATTACAAATTATGATAATGGTCATATTAAGCTGGCAAAATAAATAAATAATTTACTATCTAAAAACTTAACACTTGTGTCAATTATTAGACCAAAAATGATTCACTACACTTTAAGAAAAATATTTGTGTGGAAATTCCCAAGGTTAAAATCTGCAAAATCCAAGATATTGTTCAACTTTAATTAAATGTGCTGTTAACATCAATTAAATAATTAACATACAAATGCAAGGGTTTTTGCGGTTTGCAAAATAAAAAAAATTGTAAAACAATTACTTTCACTTTAACATACAACAGTTTTAAATACAAAATGGATTTTCATAAGTAAATGTCTTCTAAAATAAATATAACTGAACTGAATATGTTTGTTATTTAATAATTTAATTCAACATAATTTTATTTGTTTAACAAATAAATAACAATAAAAATAAAACATGCTCACCAAAAATCTAACACAAAAACATGGCTGTTACGTAGCCTACATATCTCATTACACAGACACCCGCCTCAAAACAAAACTTTAATTACCTTACTATTGTGATGTCTGAACTTAACACTAAGGAAAGACAATTCCGCTCTAACAATAATTGATTACGGAATTAATATTGTTCATCGAGAAAGATTACAAATGTTTATTCGTTTTTATCACTGCAATACAAATAATTTACTTTAAAAATGTATTCTAATTTTAAATTGAGCTTAACTCCATGATAAAATACGATTTATGGCACTTGCGGAGCCCACGTCAGTAGATAGGCCCTCAAATAGAAAAAAGGTTTGTTGGCACACCGATTTCAGAAATGTTTGTGCCAAGTACATCGAAATACATATAATACAAGTTTAATACAATCTAAATATACACATACAAACACAACTTAACATTTTATTTAAATATGACGGTACGTGATTATCGTATTTACATAAACGTCGCTGTAGATAATAAGCATTCAGTAATCAACAAGGATCATGCCATTCTGACATACACGAGTCCAACCTCTAATCTGTATTAATTTATTACGATAAAAAAATACAAAGGTGATTGAAATGAAAACATAAGGATCACCGACCTACTATGATGTTGTGCTCAAATCCACTTTGTGGCATAAGAAATGTACAATATTTTATAAATTAAAGGGTCAATTGTGAGAGAGCTCCCCTCACAGTCACCGGGGGTCTAGTTGACCATGAGTGTATGGGACTCCATGGGAGCGGCAGAGTCGTAGAGTGTGTCCGTGTCTTGCGTGGGCTCTCCCTGCAACTGACACTGGTTGCTCAGGGTCCCGGCGCCGCAGTCACAGAAGAACCTACAACACAACACAAGTTGACCATAAGTGTGTGGGACTCCATGGGAGTGCCAGAATCGTAGAATGTGTCCGTGTCTTGCGTGGGCTCTCCCTGCAGCTGACACTGGTTGCTCAGGGTCCCGGCGCCGCAGTCACAGAAGAACCTACAACACAACACAAGTTGACCATAAGTGTGTGGGACTCTATGGGAGCGCAAGAATCGTAGAATGTGTCCGTGTCTTGCGTGGGCTCTCCCTGCAGCTGACACTGGTTGCTCAGGGACCCAGCGCCGCAGTCACAGACAAACCTACAACACAACACAAGGTGACCAGACCATGAGTGTGTGGGACACCATGGGAGCGGCAGAGTCGTAGTGTGTGTCCGTGTCTTGCGTGGGCTCTCCCTGTAGCTGATACTGGTTGCTCAGGGTCCCAGCGCCGCAGTCACAGAAGAACCTACAACACAACACAAGGTGACCATGAGTGTGTGGGACACCATGGGAGCGCCAGAATCGTAGAATGTGTCCGTATCTTGCGTGGCCTCTCCCTGCAGCTGACACTGGTTGCTCAGGGTCCCAGCGCCGCAGTCACAGAAGAACCTACAACACAACACAAGGTGACCATGATTGTGTGGGACTCCATGGGAGCGGCAGAGTCGTAGACTGTGCCCATGTCTTGCGTGGGCTCTCCTCGAAGCTGACACTGGTTGCTCAGGGTCCCAGCGCCGCAGTCACAGAGGAATCTACAACTCAACACAAGGTGACCATGAGTGTGTGGGCCTCCATGGGAGCGGCAGAGTCGTAGAGTGTGTCCGTGTCTTGCGTGGGCTCTCCTTGAAGCTGTCACTGGTTGCTCAGGGTCCCGGCACCGCAGTCATAGAAGAACCTACAGTTACACAACACAAGTGGGTGATCATTATCCGTAGTGATAAATATTTACCTATTTTGTTTTTACTAAGAACCAATTATTTTGTTGTAAATTTAACTTGGCATGGGAAACAGCTGTTCTCAATATATATCTTGCCAATAGCACCATAAGCAGAAATACCTCCGACGCAGCAAACCAGAGTACTCAGCGAATTTCTAATGCACTACCACATAAAGCGCCTTACTGAGTTTCATGAAAATACATTCATAAATGATAAATCAAAATTTGTTATCCATAAGAATAAAATTAGGGCTGAGTACGCAGGTTTGCAGCAAGAAGAATGATAAGAAACATGCTTTTGTGGGATTATTTATTTAACACATTCACTACTAAAAATGTATATTAAAATCTTTCTTTTTATGTCCAAGTCGGGAATAAGTGTCATAATCTAAATTAAAGACTCCTATCGATGGTTTTTGGGCGTAAAAATGTATCAGTGGACCCTCAGCACTACGCACAAAAAACAGCACAACAACTATTAAACACCTTCGCCACACGGCAGTCCCACAATGTTGCAAATGACACAGTTTAGTTTTCTTTACAACCTATTGACTAAAAACGAACTATTTACACTATATATGTGATCCACATTGAGTACATACTATATACATAAACACGTAATAGCGTGCTGCCCCACTGGCGACCCTCCGCAACCGCAAAACGCGAACGAACGGCACTGTACTATGCACACACATTCGAGGAACAATGCGGTAGTAGATCAACCTTCCCCTCCTAGTGGCTGAACCACACTGGCCCGGCAAACAAAGCATTGCTCGCTCCCCCACCGGTGGACCCCTCGCTGCTCAGCTGTGACGCGCGGGGTCCACCGGTGGACCCGCCGCATCGAATGTGTTAACTCAACCAGGTAAAGTTACATACCCAGTTTTATTAAATTAGGTCCATAGTTAAGGGAGATATCAAAATTTATTTACCTCCATAAGAATAAAATTGGGGCTAAACATGCAGGATTGCTACTACAGGGACAATAACAAAGTGTTGTTTTTTGGCAAAAAAAATCAATAGACCACCACCAGGTGAAGCCATATACCAAGCTTCTTTAATATACTAATCTAGACTAGTATTAATAATTATTAGTCAAGATATAAAATTGTATTTATCCTCCAGAATCAGAAATCAGAAAGTTTATTTCCATGAAAAATACAACATTGAGATGGAAATGATATTTTGAACGACCCCCCAAAACGTGTTCAGAGGGTCACGTTAGGAACTTCTATGGTGGTCCCGGGCTTAAGTTTCACCGTGCGGGTCATGCTAATAGTTCACTTTCCAAAGGAAATTCACTAAAAATGGGGTTTTATACAAATATCAATATAACTCAAGTAGGTAAAGCCAGATACCAAATTTTATTAATTTATGTTCATAATTAACCCTATCAGTGTCCCTCCGACCAATTTGGTTGGATTTTACTGACATTTTTGTAACATTAATAAACCAATAATAATAAACTCAAAAGTGATCAATATATATATATCATTTGAAAGATCACATTCTCAACTTTTATTTCATTACATAAATGAACCGTGTAGCAGCTGTATAACAATGTTACGACGATTAGAAATCGAATGAAGTTTTGGCGCAACGCAATTGCTGCAGCCGACACTCTTGACAATGGCTAAACACGATATTTTTGAAATTACCCAGATCGGGTAATTTTTCTTGCAGAAAGATGCGGTTGGTACCAATGCACAGATAAAGAGTAGCGCTTTACGTTGGTATTGATTTTTAGAATGAAATATTGATTGGAGAGGTTATATGATTTTCTAAAAACAGGTGTTTTTGGTTTTTAGCGAATTTCCCCTATAGGGAAGAAGCTATTACCGTAGTCGGCATGGTAAGACCTAGGCCCGGGACCATGATAACTTTTCGTTTTGAGGTCCCCAGACCCCAAAAACACCATTCGTTCGAAACTGTATATATATATATATATCTATCTATCTATATATATATATATCTATATATATATATATATATATATATATGTCCGTGGGTACGATAACTCTCGTAAAAAAGGTCCGATTTTGATGAAATTTGGTACAAACGTGTAAAGCAGCATTTATGACTTTAAGTTCGAAAACCAGACGGATCGAGCTATCCGAAGGGGTATTTTGGGGGGGTTTTGTACCCCAAAAATGGGTTTTTTGAGTTTTTTACATACAATTTTTGAAAAAGTAAAATTTCATTTTTCCCCATTGGAATCAGCTTAAAAAGACGCACAATTTGATGTTTTAATCATTGCTCTACGTCAATTGGTTACTGAGATATTGAAAGTGCTAAACACAGTACGTTGTCCAATGTTATTCTTATGGAGGATAAGAAAAATTGTATATCTTGCTTATTTATCAACTCATCCTGACGAAACTTGGTATATTGCTTCATTTCATTGTGGTCTATTGATATTTGCACAAAAACCCATTTTTTGGCCGATAGCTCCCGTAGCAGCAAACCTGCATACTCAGCCCCATGTTATTCTTATGGAGAATAATTAAGTATTATCTCCTTTAATTATGAACATAAATTAATAGAAATTGGTATGTGGCTTTACCTAGTTGAGTTATATTGATATTTGTATAAAAACCCATTTTTAGTGTTCCTTATTTCAGGAAACCTGCATACTCAGTCGCCATGTTATTCTTATGGAGAATAATTAAAATGTCATAAATCGTTTATTTATGAATGTATATTGATGAAACTTGGTATATGGCTTTATGTGGTACTAAGATAATATTATATGCATTGGAAATTCGCTGAGTATGCAGGTTTGCTGCTACGGGGGTATTTTGTATAATGGCTTATCCGACCAAATTGGTCGGATCAGAAAATCACATTTATATGCATTGTATGTTATAGTTACTAAATGTAGAGTAATTTAGTTTTGCCGTTGGCAGCACTGTTTATTTTTTGGCCTCATCGTCAAGGAATTGTTTCATTATGTAACATTTTTGCCTACTCGGCAACTGCGCAGCTGTTTACGAAGTCTCAGTCAGTTTGTTTGGCTCGCTCCAAACTGTATTGTATTTGGTATCATTGTAAACAGCAGATTTCAGGCTTTATTCCTATATCTGTCTCAAAGTGTTGTGTTTTTGTTGACAATATGACATAACATCTGAAATATGCAATGTCAAGTCCCAGTCCAAAATGGCGCGCTATGTTATTGTTTGACCGCTGTCAGTTGTATAAGAGTGATTTATTTATTTAGCCGAATTTACACAAAAATGGATTGTAGTGACATTTGGGGTGCTCTTGAAGAAAGTATTATTGACATTGATGACGATTTAGAGGGTGATATAGGCAGTTACATTGAGGTGAACGACTTTGTCTGCAAAATCGCCAAATCTGCTTGGCTATTTCCCAATTCAACATTAGGCCACTGCTAGGGTTAAGGGAGGTAACACGTTACTTACTCTCCATAAGAATAACATGGGGGCTGAGTATGCAGGTTTGCTGCTATGGGAAATATCGGACAAAAAATGTTTTTTAGTGCAAATATCAATAGACCACAATGATATGAAGCAATATACCAAGTTACCTCAAGATAAGTTGATAAATAAGCGAGATATACAATTTTTATTATTCTCCATAAGAATAACATTGGAAAACGTACTGTCTTTAGCACTTTCAATATCTCTGTAACCATTTGACGTAGAGCAATGATCAAAACACCAAATTTTGCGTCTTTTTAAGCTGATTCCAATGGAAAAAAACTCAAATTTGACTTTATCTAAAATAATATGTAAAAAACTAAAAAAAAACATTTTTGAGGTACAAAACCCCCCCCAAAATACCCCTTCGGATAGGTCGATCTGTCTGGTTTTCGAACTTAACCCATTGGCTCACAACCCCGAGTATACTCGTGGCTGCCGTAAGTAGCCTGGACGTTCAACCACGAGTATACTCAGGTTTTTTTATTTTTTAAATTTTTTGCTTGTTTTTATGTATGTATTTTATATGCATATGCCCATACATGGGAAAACTTAAGTCAAATTTCGGAAAAATATGATTTTAGAAAATATGTTATATCTAGGTCAAATGTAAACGTATCACTAAAATTTGTTATTTTCAAGTAAAAAAAATAACCTACATGTATATATTAGTTGTTGGGCTGAAACATTATTTTTTTTTATATGTAAACTCCTTTTAAAATTAATTTTTTTTATAAACCATATATAATATTTACTATACGTAAATGCTGTCAAAAGTATTTTCTTCTTGTAGATAATTTATTTCTTTAAAGATTAGTGCAAAAATTAAGTAAATTGAGCAAGAATTGTTGCTATAGTGACAGTTTTAGTAAAAGTCTACATTTATGTAATTTTTCTTAAAAAACTGAATGGTTTTTCAGGTGGCAAATTTCAGGTAAGCCAAAGGGTTAAAGTCATAAATGCTGCTTCACACGTTTATACCAAATTTCGTCAAAATCGGATTATTTTTACGAGAGTTATTGTGCTCACGGACACACACACACACATATATATACAGTTTTGAACAAATGGTGTTTTTGGCATCTGGGGTCCTCAAAACGAAAAGTTATCATGGTCCCGGGCCTAGGTCTTGGCATGCCGACTACGGTAATAGCTTTTTCCCTATAGGAGAAATTCGCTAATATAGTAAAATAAATAAATACAAAACACAAAATATATATAAACACTACCGAATACAATTATTGACACTAAAATAAAACCTACCCATCCACCACATTTATAAACAGCTATTTGTCCCAAGAATAGTTCTGAGCATACTGCTGAACTTAAAACACTAGTAATCTAAAACCTTCAATCTGCTTGCGTCGTTGGGAATCTGGAAACTCGTACTCACTCACATATACACACTATTTTAGTAGATGATGTAATACTTTTAAATCAGATTTTATGACATTAAAGTATTTTGAATTTTCAAAATCTAAAGGCAACTCATTAAAAATCTTTGGAACTATATGACTTAAAAGTATTTTTACCATATGTATTACCAAATCTTGGCAATTTATATTTCTCTAGGGTTCTAAACATGTATTGTTCTTATACCTTTGGTATTTTAAAATATTTTGATGATTTTATATTTGAAAACTCCACCTACCTTTTCTTTGTTTTTATTTACTTTTTATTATTTACCTTTATTTATTTATCTTATAATATATATATATATATATACAAATATAAAATCATCAAAATATTTTAAAATACCAAAGGTATAAGAACAATACATGTTTAGAACCCTAGAGAAATATAAATTGCCAAGATTTGGTAATACATATGGTAAAAATACTTTTAAGTCATATAGTTCCAAAGATTTATATATATATATATTGTTCTCTTTGATTAAAATGTGCAACTGCTCACTTACTCTATGAAGTTTTTATTCTGAGTTACTAACTTGGTGGCTCTATGGCAACATACACTCCTAGCTCTTAGTCTCTAGGTAAACAAGATGGCGATTTCTGCCTCAAATGAACAACTTGCTGGTACAATTAACAAAACAATTATTTACTCACGAAATTCACAATCTAGCATATTACAAATTGCAAGGGACTAACAACATCGGGTTATAAAGGTAGGGGGAATATATGATTTGACTTTACAAAATTGTGAAATATTCCTCGGCTTAGTTCTGTGGAGAATATGAAAGTCTTTATCTCAGGGCGTTGTAAAAAGAAGGTTCGTGTGGAGACTCTCTCTCTTAGTTCTAGATTCTGCTTTGTTATTAAATTCAATTTTCTTTATGATTAACTTTTAAATCTGATCGTTTGATTGTAAGAAATGAAATTGACTTAAACTGTGATATAAGAAAAAATGCTCAAGACAATTTTAATAATTTTTATAACACATTTTTGAGTGCTTTTAATAAACTTTTTCCATTAAAAAGTAGAAAAAAATACCCCCCGTTGCAGCAAACCTGCGTACTCAGCGAATTTCCAATGCATTTATATGTTTCTCACTAGTACATAAAGCTACTCACCAAGTTTGACAAAAATACATTCATAAATAAGTGATTTATAACATTTTATTTATTCCCCATAAGAATAACATTAGGACTGAGTATGCAGGTTTGCTGCAACGAGGAAGATAAGAAATGAGTTTTTATGCAATTATCAATATAACTGAACCAGGTGAAGCTACTTACCATGTTTTATTAATTTATGTTCATAATTAAGGGAGATATAAAACTTTACTTATTCTCCATAAGAATAACATTAGGGCTGAGTATGCAGGTTAGCTGCTACGGGGACAACCAACAAAACATTTATTTTTTGTGCAAATATCAATATACCAGTAAAACATGAAGCCACAAACCAAATTTCATCAATATACATTCATAAATAATCAAGATATCAAATTTTATTTTATTCTCCATAAGGATAACATTGGACAACGTACTGTGTTTAGCACTTTGAATATCTCTGCAACGGTTTGACATAGAATCACAATTTAAACACCAAAATGATTGTTTTGTGGAGCTGAAGTGATTGGCAAAAGAAAATGTGAAGTTTAAAGTAAAATTAACTGAGGAAAAGCCAAAAACCTTTTTCCCATAAGATTAACATGGGAGATTTTATGAGCATGTTTTTTGGATTTTTTCCGCAACCACTTAACCTAGGTTAATAATTCAAAATACCATATTATTTGTTTTTTTGGCTCTATAACATGGTAAAAACCAAAATTAAGCGTATTCAAAATTTTAGGGTGAAAAATGCAAAAAACTGATTTTTGGAAAATTTAAAACCCCCATAAACCCCCCTTCTTTCCATGGTCCGATTTTTCTGGTTTTCGAACTTAAAGTCATAAATGTCAGTTTACACATTTGAGCCCAATTTAATCGAAATCGGACGTTTTTACTCAAGTTATCGCATTCACGGACACATACATACATATATATATATATATATATATGAGCGAATAGTGTTTTGGACATCTGGGGACCTCAAAACAAAAAGTTATCATGGTCTCGGGCTTAAGTCTTACCATGAGACCTACGGTAATAGCTTCTTCCCTATAGGGGAATTTCGCTAAAAGAAATGCTTGAACAAAACTCAAAACAGGTGGATTACAGAGGGCATAAAGATATTGAGTAGATATAAGAGAAATTTACATAAGTTGTCAAAAAATTCACAAGATCCTAATATCTTAGAATATGTAAACAAATATAAGAAGGTGATTAAGTCTGTCTGTCAAGCAGCTAAGTTATCAGCTAATTGCAAGAAAATTAAATCGTCAGAGGACAAAACTAAAGCTGCTTGGAATATTGTTAACAAAGAGCTTTGTTCTAAAGGGAAGGATAACAATTTTCCGGATTTAATGTTTAATGACATTTTGTGTCATTCAGGTGATAAGATAGCAAATTTGTTTAATCTGAAATTTGTAAATGCATCCTCTGACACAGGTATCAATCAAATCATGCATAAGTGATGCTCTTGGATTTGTAGGAAGAAATGTTGACTTGCCATTCCTGTTTTTAATTTTGAAGGAGTTTCTATTAGAGACATTGAAAATATTATAAAATCTTTAAAAAATAAAAAATCTGTAGGATGGGATGAAATTCCCTTGAATCTGCTTAAGAATACTCTGGATATTGTTGCGGATCCTTTGTGCCAGTTGGTCAATCAATCTCTTAAAGAAGGCCATTTTCCGGTTCAATTGAAATATGCAGAAATTGTACCAGTTTTTAAGAAAGGGGAAAAGAACATTGCCGATAATTACCGTCCCGTTTCTGTTTTACCGGTGTTATCCAAAGTGTTTGAAAGAGTGGTCTGCAAACAAATTTTGTCTTTTTTTTAAGAATCCAATTTTTTCAAAAATTCAGTATGGATTTATATCTGGGAAGAATACTTCTTTTACTATGGCTGATCTAGTTGAGCGGATTTTAATGGCCTTGAATGGATCACAAAAGACGTGTGATGTGTTTTCTGATTTATCCAGGGCTTTTGATTGTGTCGCGCATGAGATTCTGATCGGAAAGCTCCAAGCCTATAACTTGTCCTTTACTGCTCTGTTATGGGTATTCTCATATTTAAAGAATCGTAAACAAAGAGTAATTGTTACAAAGGGCTCAATAAAATTTAAATCTGAATGGCAGGACATATCAGATGGTGTTCCTCAAGGTTTAAATTCTAGGTCCTGTTTTGTTTTTGATTTATATTAATGACCTTGATAAGAATATAGGTGCTGATCTCATTTTTTATGCTGTTGACACTACTGTAGTTCTAAAAGCTAATAGCATGAAGGAACTTGAAAGTTTAACAATATGAACTATAAATAACTTGGAAAATTGGTTTAAGGTTAATGGGTTGACACTAAATTACAGTAAAACTAATTTGCTTAAATTTCAAACCAGTAGATGTACTGACCCATCAAAATTTAACATTTCCATAGACAATCACAAGGTTGATTCAAGCTTCTCAACAAAATTCTTAGGGGTTCAATTGGACCAAAATCTGAATTGGAAAACTTATCTGCATGTAGTTGGAAAGAGGCTTAGCTCAGATTGCTTTCACATGTTAATATAAAGGGGTACCACAGATTTGGAAACTAGGCTGATGGTTTATTATGCATATTTTTATTCCATTATGCAGTATGGGGTAGAGCTGTGGGGTTTATTGGCTGATGCATTAAATATTTTCAGAGCTCAAAAGAAAATTATAAGAAATTCTTACTTTTTCAAGTTATCGAATTTCGTGTAGATCACTTTTTCAGAAACTTAAGCTGATGACACTGCCATCTCTTTATATCTATAAATGTATACTCTTGCTGGAAAACAATTTTGATAAATTAAGCCAGGAGCAGCATGTGCATGAGTATGATACGAGGCATAGGAGGGACTTAGAACCGAGTTTATGGTAATCCCATTTTAATTTAGAATCAAATCTATGATTACTCCCAAATACTTAGTTTGATCGACTGACTGCAACTATGGACACTGACAGTTATTCAATTTGTAATCTTTAAGACACTGACAAGTGTGACTTCGTATACCCGGGGCATGCGGTGGAATATTATGGGCCGAATGAAAGTTCAATACTACAGGTTTTTTAGGGTTTATTACTAGTTTTTTTATTATGAGCCCAGATATTTAATGCATTAAGTCCTCCTAAACAAGTTATTCTGAATTGCAAAATCTTTATGTGAAGTAATTAGCGCAGTATCGTCGCCACATAATGCTAAGCTATTTACATATATATTAAAAAGAATCGGTCCTAGCACGCTTTCTTGTGGGATGCCCTGGTCTATGAGACTACTGAGATGTAGCATTTATCAATCTTAACAAATATAGGTCTATTTTTTAAATAGCTTGCAAACCAGTTTAACATATTACCCGTCACACCAATATTTTCAAGTTGTTTTAAGAGTATTTTATGATCTATGTTGTCAAATACTTTGGAATAGTCAATGAAAATTGCAAAAAACATGTTTTCTTTGGTTAAGGCAGTCATTTACATGGTCATTAAAATCGAATAACAGTGATTCCGTTCCTTTACCCTTCTGAAATCCGTACTGATTACTACAAATTATATTATTTTCTAAAAGATATCAGTTTAAGTAATACGATACATATATTTCAAAAACCTTTTCAATAACAAACAAAATGGCAATAGGACGGTAGTTCAATACAGAGTTTCTTGGCCCAGATTTGTATATTGGTCTTAAGATGGATGGTTTCAAGGATTCTGGGAAGATACCATTTTTTAGTGAACTATTAATCAACAAAACATGATCTCGATAAAATTATTGCTTACATATGAATATCACAAACTCGAATTCCGGATCCATAAGGAAAACTCCATAAGGATAATGTTCTGTGTTTATCACTTTGAATAGCACTGCAACGGTTGGTCATAGAATCTAAATGTTTAATTCCGTAAGCGAATCGGGCCCCACGAAATTTCTCGAGCTAGGAAGAAGTTAAGTTAGGTTATGAGGATTCATTTTAAAGCTTGAGGGCCAAGGACGGTGGGAAAAATATCAGAAATGTAAAAAATTACGTGGGCTACGCCCCACTGGACTTCAAAGATCCAATGATTTTCATATGGAAATATCACTACAGTATTTTTATTAATAAGCAAAATGAACTAAGGATCAGCTGTGATTATCTACTTGCACAAAAACCATATTTTAGGGGCCATAGCCCCTGTAAGCCACTAGTCTTTATATTTAATTCCGTAAGCGAATTGGTCCCCATGAAATATCTCAAGCTAGGAAGAAGTTAAGTTAGGTTATGACGATTCATTTTAAAGCTTGAGGGCTAAGGACGGATCAGAAATGTCCAAAATTATGTGAGCTATGCTCCACTGGACTTCTAAGATCCAATGATTTTCTTATAGAAATTTCACTACAGTGTTTTAATAATAAGCAAAATGAATTAATGATCAGTTGTGATTATCCACTTACACAAAAACCATATGTTAAGGTCTATAGCCCTTGTAAGCCACTAGTATCAATTTAAATCACAAAATGATTGTTTTTTAGAACTGAACTTTTAGAGTAAAAATAGCATGAAAACAGAATTTTGCAAAATTGTAAACCCCCATAAAACTTCCTTCCCATAGTTTTTCTGGTTTTCAAACTTAATAATCATAAATGTCACTTTAAACATTTGAGCCAAATTTCATTTTTTTCAAAAGTTATCTTGGTCAAGTACATAAATATATAACGTGTATTTACATATATTGACCCTTACATTTTAACATATAGTGTTTTTGGCATCTGGGAGCCCCAAAACAAAAAGTTATCATGGTCTCGGGCTTAAGTCTTACCATGCCACCTACGGTAATAGCTTCTTCCTCTAGAGGAAATTTGTTAAAATAAAAACTAATTTTTATTCTTGCCATTTGGTTTATTGAAAGCTTAAATTAATAATTTAATAATGTTTAGAAAATATAAACAGAAGACACTGATTAATCCTGCAGGTATCACACCAGGGTAGTGTTGTCAGAGAAACTCACACTCTTGGAAAAGAAAATAAGCACACAAACAATGATACTAAGACACAACAATTTAAGAGGGTCATCCAGACAGTAAAGGATGTTTGCGCACTGCGCCACAACGTTTATTGTGAAAACGCAATAAACAAGTATTAAAGGAGAAAATGGCTTATAAAGTTTAATGAAGGAATTTGATCGTGCACAACTAGGATCGGAGGGATTGGAGTGACAGGCCATCGCTTGTTACAGATTGTTTGAAAGAAAGAATTGATAGGAAATTTGGGGAGAACAGGCTCTACACCGTTAGCAATTTCTGGTGTGCTAAGTTTTGTTCAGTACACTTTCATTGCAAACTTTCTTTGGTGTTTGTCTACAGGTATTACACATCTTGCACATCCAGAAACCGATAACACTGCGGATATCAAATTTGGTGGAATCTTTGATAGGCATCGCCATTTTGAAACGCTGTAGAAACAAGACGTTTGATCGCTCAGCAACGAGATTCGTCTCATAGTTTGGTGGAGAGATTAGTTGACTGCCATACACACAATTGCGATGGTGAGCTGTACTCGATGAAGTGTGCAAACGTTCTTTTCTTTCTGGATGATTCTCGTAAATGGAACTGTAAACTAGGGGTCTGCGGTGCACCGACAAATCAGTACCGGTACGGTACAGCCTACAAATAAAAACAGTATTCACAGTTTTTTAACAAAATTTTTCCTTTAGTTTTATTCTTAACATCTTTTTCGTCCGTTGACATTCCATTTACATTTACACGACGTGACTTTCCTTTGCTCACGACGGCAACTTTCAACTTTGACCGGCATTCGCGAGTTTATAGGTTGACGATCAAGGATGATGACGAGTTGCCTTTACAGCTTTGATAGAGCCGCCTCCACACACTGGCCGAATGTTTCGTCGAGTTGCTTACGACTCGGCGAGTAATTTTATAATGAGAATAACAGAGGGAAATAACAAACTACTACGCATTTACACTGTTACGCTCATCTTTGCTCGCCTAGACTTGGCCAGTGTATGGAGGTGGTATAAACATAAACAAAAACCTACAACCAAATTTGTATGACATTTAATAATTTTTATATCAACCTGAGGGAGTAACACATCAATCTCTGGTTTTTAATATTAATGGAATTATAACACCGTTTTGTGTTGTACATTGCCGATTGTATAAAGGCCCCCTAACCTCAAAACCGTTAAACTTGATACTCCTTAAAATCGCCAAACATTTGGCAAATACATTCTGATCTACGATCTTGTGTTACAGAGAGTAATAACATGCAGAAAGTCTAGGTTGACACTTGATATGCAAACGTAATAACATGTACAGTAAAACTTCGATAGTTCGACAGTCTGTATACTTCGACACGGGCCGTGACGACATGACATGACAGTAGCGGCGACCGATTGTGTCATTGACGGGTTCGCCGGTCAGTGATGGGAGCCCGCTTATTGTTTTCGCGAACGTGCGCTACCGCCTTTTCTATAAATAACTCATTCTTCCTACCCCCTACCCCGTCCTATCCACCCTTTTCCCCGCCCATCCCAGTAAGTAGGTCAAGACAGTTTGCTCGAGACGCTGCAGGAGTTAAACACGTTTTTGATTCTTTCGTGATACGCTATTGTTTTTTGCTCATAATACTCCCCGTGTTAAAATGTTCCATATTCCCATTAAAAAAAATGTTCCCTATAGTTCGACATTTCGATAGTTCGACACCCCTTAAGTCCACAAAGTGTCGAACTATCGAGGTTCTACTATACATAAATTGAAAAACACAAATCTGGCTTAGCATAACATTTTCTTAACCCTTTCAGTGCTATGGCCCGATATATCGTCTTTTGAATCTGTTATCAATAAACACTGTTACTGCTTCATAAGCGATTGTACCGCTAGGCGCTCAGTCTGCAGTCTGAGTCTGACATGTGGTGAAACCTGGTAGACACGAATTGAACTACCTCGTCCAGCGCCTAGTCTCTATAATACCAACTGATCCACTGCAGCTGCTAGCCTGACCAGTGGCTGTGCGGTCTAAGGCGTTACCTTCCCGGCCGGGGGTAACACTTGGACCGAGGGTTCGAATCCCGTCACAGTCGGTGGTTTTTATGTGCAACTCATGGAGAGTTCACCTGTCTGTGGCAGAGTTGAAGGGGAGGGCGGACCTTTAGCAAACGGTGGACGGCTCGGGTCCAAGCTGACGGGATGGGTGGATTCTTTGTGAGTTGCACATCTGATCAGGTGTTTTGCTACTTTTTACCTATCCTTTACTGTGTGTGTCCAGCGGAAGCACGTTTTTATTAATTTTAACTGTTCAGGCGTTCAATATATTAAAAAATCAACAAAACATCACGGATTTAACTACTCCTTTTAGAAGCTTAGCACTCAAAGGGTTAATAGGCATTATGACTCTTCCTAGCTTTTTATGGATGGGAATTAAACCAACCAAAAGAAAATGTTTGAATTAAATATTAAATATACCGTGAACCGATTAGAAGAATGTTTAGGTTAAATATTAGTTTGATTGCTAAAACGTTGATTAATAAAAAAAAACAAATGTTTTACACAAACTACTGTTGTAACAAATAAAAAAGGTTAGCCTACACTGGTTCTTAATTTTATGTCGTATTTCATAATTTTGGAAACTGCGTATTTCTTTCTCTGGTATTCACTTTCTAGGTACACTCCGTGTGACGATGAAGTTTGGACATACTCACCACCTCCTCTTAAAGTGACCGTGCGTCGTCTTTGTTGATAAAATGTTTTGAACAAATGTTGTGATAGCCTTTATACGAGGGTCATCCAGAAAATAAAGAACGTTTGCTTACTGCACCTTGCACAGCTCCCCATCACCGCCATTGCGTGTGTGGCAGTCCACTCACCTCCCCACCAAAGTATGAGCCGAGTCTCGTTGCTATGCGGTCACCTGTCTTATTTCTACAGCTATTCAAAATGGAGGCTGCAATCGAAAATCCCGCCAAATATGAAACACGCAGTATTATTCAGTTTCTGAATTTAAAAATGTTCGGGAATATATAATTTTTTAGAAAAACACCAAAGAAAGTTTATTGTGAAAGTGCAAACAAGTCTTCAAGTCGAATATTCAGGGGAAACAATGGTGCAACCGGTTTAATGAAAGAAAATCCATCGTGAACGACGAGGATCGGCGTGGCAGGTCATTGCTCGTTAAAGATGATTTGAAAGAAAGACTTGAGAAAAATTTGAGGAAAACAGCTGCTAAAATCTTGCATTACATCAATTTTAAGATCTTGTTTTTTGATCTTTCACCATAAACATTCTTTGGTGTTTTCAAAAAATGTCTGGTCTGAACTCAGAAACAGAATAACACTGCGTATTTCTTATTTGGCGGGATTTTGGTTTACCGCCGCTATTTTAAATCGCTGTAGAAATAAAATGTGTGACCGCACAGCAACGAGACTCGGCTCATACTTTGGTGGGGAGGTGAGTGGACTGCCACACACGCAATCACGGTGATGGGGGAGCTGCGCTAGGTGCAGTAAGCAAACGTTCTTTATTTTCTGGATGACCCTCGTAGTTTAACTATTTAAAACAAACAATAAGTGATTGTGACGGATTCTTGATTCTTGATGGACCGCCATCGCCATCGACTTCTGTTATGACGAGTAGGCTATAACATCGACATCTGCTGAGAATGCATCATCTGATTGCAATACAAACTCTTATTCTGTTGTGTTACTTGGTTACAAGAATTAAAAGTTGTTGGAGGCTGTAATTTACAATTCATACCACCTGTATTTAATTATAATCTAAAGCTTACCTACATACCTACATTTTGTTTGTCTGCCAGGATGTTTTATTTTAAAATCTGTTTTCTGTATTTGTTCTGTTTGGTTTCTGAATACACTTAGGCTATGATAAATTGTGGCTATTTTGTTACCGCGTACCGTACCGATTTTGTACCGAGAACTGAGGTACAACAATATTTACTGTACCGAACCGTACCGACCTTAAATTTCTGGTACCGCAGACCCCTACTGTAAACGTTCACAAGGTGCAAAATATGAGACAACTGATCAATTTGAAGTTCTTTGTTTTCAACAGCAGTCAATAATATTCGACAATGTGATCTTCTCTCCATGAACTTGTAAAAAACATTGGACTACTAGAGACTAGCAGGGAGTCCAATGTACTCACACTTAATTGTAATTTTGGGCTTTGTACAATCAAATATCTTAACTGCACAAAACATCATAACTTCACTTTAAAAATTACTGCTCTACCCTGTTTTTAAGTTCTAAAATCGGTAAATTTAAATTCTACAAAATAAATTCTAATACTTATTATAATACTATAAAGTATTCTAATACTTTAAAAATAATTTTAAATTCTAATACTTATGAGTGCAGAGTCTGATAGGCTAAGCTAAGCAACCTTGTTAACTACCTGTCATGCCTGATGAACTCGACATCATGACCTGCGTGGCAAGTTTTAATGCAGTTTACACAAATGGCGTTGCGGTCTGTGGTGTTGCAGGTCTGGCAGCGGTAAAAGTCGTGCATTGGAAACGAAGTGTAACTCGATATCTTGTACAAACATTGGCCATTCCTGACCGCTTTCTCTACAGCATCCTGATTGCTGAATATTTTGTTGACTGAAAACAAATAATGAAATTACCATCCCACCATCATCAAATCTCTCACCAATTTTAAATTGGTACAAGTCAAAGTCTCCTTCAGGCAAAAGACACTCTATTGCAATTTTTCATGGGATAATCTGGGTAGAGTGAAAACTGTGTTTAATGGTTTCATGTGAGAATAGTATAGGAATCTAGAAAAGGCTAACCAATTTTTCTTGATACATTTTAGTGATTAAAATTCTTTTATGTTTAGGGGTGTCAAGTAGTGATTTTTTCGTTCGAGTCCAAGCAGTGCCAAATATTCTTGAGTTTTGAGAATTTTCGAGCGAGTATTTGCCATCAGTTGGTAGTTTCAAATAGTGTAATAGGAAACAATTTGTTGTCAGTACAATCAAACTGGGTTAATGGGTTATGTAGTGAAAAAAAACATGGTTTGACAGTTATTTCCAGTCGATAAAACACGATCCGGTTGTCATTTGGCCAATATCACTTGGTTTGGACATGGTTTATAATCAATATTATACTACAACATTTTTATTTATGGCCGATATTATGTGGTCCAGTCGTCAAACCTGGTCAATGTTATGTGACACAACATCAATTACGGCCAATATTAAATGGCTCGGTTGCCATTTTTGCGATATTATGTTTCCGATGTCATTTACAGCTGTAGGTAAGCGATAAATATTTTTTGATGTTATAATGTGTCGCATCGGCCAAAATTACGCAGTCCGGTTGTATTTGTAACCATTTCATGTTTCTAGTTGTCATTTTCGGCCGATTTTACATGATGTGATTGACTTTTGCGGCCGTTACCACGCGATTTCACTGGTCGCAATCGTTACTGATTGTCTGGAAATTGGCGGGAAATATTCACTCGAACTTTCGAGTATTTAATAATAATAATAATTCTTTATTGTCATTCAGCAATACATAGTTACAGTTACAATAGACAACGTCATAAAAATGTGAAGTTATACAAACATAGTGAAATCACAGACTCTGAGTTCCAACAGGAAAAATAATCTATTATCTTAAAATACAGTATAGCAAAACTCCTAAAACTGTATATTATACACATTACCATGCAGACTGTTAGACAGAGTTTAAAAGCACTGAGAAGTCAGAGTTACTAAAAAATTCATCCACTGTATAAAATGAATGACTTATTAACCATTTAGATAATTTTGATTTAAATATATTCATATTTTCTGTATTTCTAAATGAGAAGGGAAGTTTATTAAAAAGTTTAATTTGCAGATATTTATAGCTTTTCATAAATTTTGATAGTCTGACCAGTGGGATGTACAAATCATTTGAATGTCTAGTCAAGCAACTATGAATTGAATTACATGAAGTGAAATTGGAAATGTTTTGTTTCACAAAAATTAAATTATGATAAATGAAAATATTTGAAAGTGTCATAATTTCATTTTCTACAAAGAAAGATCTACAGCTAATCATGTTTGGAATATTGAACAGAATTCGTAATGCTTTCTTCTGCCATATAAAAACTCTGCCGGCTCCAGCACTATTTCCCCATAATAAATTACCGTATAATAAATGAGAATGAAACAAACCATGGTAAACTGTAAGAAGAGTGTGCCCTGAAACACACTGTTTTAATTTTCTTAGTAAAAAACAAATTCTAGATAATTTAAAAATTACATTGTTAGTGTGCACTTCCCAAGTTAATTTAGGATCCAGAGAAATTCCAAGCAGTTTTACCGAGCTAGAATGTTCCAATTGAGCATTACGCAATGTAAAGCAAATTTTCTCTGTTTTATCTACATTTATTTCAAGGAAATTACTTTTGAACCATTGATTTCCAATACCAATGATATTTTCAATGTCATTTTGCACTGTGCTAAAACCAGAAGATGGTAAAATAAAGGATGTATAATCTGCATATAAAATTGTCTTGCAAGGCATAAAATTTAGTAAATCATTAATATACAAAATAAACAATAATGGTCCCAGTACTGAGCCCTGTGGAACCCCAGCAAGGACCTCTTTGAATGACGATATTTGTTCCCCAGAAGCTACATATTGTTTCAAAACTTCTCAGTCGAGTCCGAGTATTGAAATTTGGCCGAAAATTTTAAGTTTCGATTAACCTTCATCCCTAATTATATTTCTGATAGTAAAAATAATTAAGAGTAGGGGTGTGTGGTGCATTGAATCGTCGATTCAATGCTGTAGTAATCGAAATAGCGATGCATCTAAAGTGTTCGGTGCCTTTATATACTCCCGCCGTTTATCCGCACTACAAAGGCCACGGGGATTGTTAAAAACGGGGAGGGGAAGGGTGGGGCCCGTTTGAAAGCAATAAATCAGTCAGCTGACCAACATTATTTCTTTGAGTCATTATCTTACAACCATGTTTTTCCCCATTATGAATTTATAATAAACAGTGAGTTATTTGAGCAACGTTATACCTTAACAAAACTATTCCTAGGGTGGGTAAAATAGTATTTTTTCAAAAATACGGTACTTTTACTGTTATGGTACGATAGTGGTATTTTACAATCTGGCAAAACTGACTACATCGTCACTCGTTATTTAACTTTGGCGCTCGTTTGTATTCGTCCGTCTATTGAAACTTAAGTAAATACAATTTAGTTTGGGTTATGCGTTTTTATTGCAAAAGTTTTTGGAATGATGGTTCAAGATAGAATGGAAGAAGAATTAATTCATCAAATCAGAAAATTATAACTAGACTGGCCAAGATGGTAGATCATCCATGTTGGTCATAAAAATTGGTGGGCCTATAGGCTGAGTTTTAATCATTAAAACAAGACGCATTGCATCGAATCGAAATAAAATTGCTGCGTCGCACACCCCAAATTAAGAGTTTACTACTTATTATAACTGTACTTACGTCTCGTGATAGGTTGTACACCACTGGCCAGACAAAGACCTCCAAACCGGTTGTTGAAGATCTGATTATCTTCAAGAGTCGCTGTTGCATTGTTAGTGATTTCGACTCCAGCAGCTAAACCATCAAAGATTCGGTTTCTTCTTAAAATAGGGTGGCTTTGAGTGGAAATGAGAACCCCAGCTTGAGCATTACGAAAAATGTCATTTTCTTCTAGAACACCTATATTAAAAAAACAAGAATTAGATCACAATCAATTTTAGTGTAAAGAATTGGCTCCATCTGCGCACCATGCACTCTCTTCAGTGACGGCAGGGAAAGTGACCCCCTCCACTGTTGGCAAGTTGGCTGCAGGGCGCGTTACTGGGTCATGACTCTGTTCCCTGTTGCCACCCCCGTGACCCCCTCCACTGTTGGCAAGTTGGCTGCAGGGCGCGTTACTGGGTCATGACTCTGTTCCCTGTTGCCACCCACGTGACCCCCTCCACTGTTGGCAAGTTGGCTGCAGGGCGCGTTACTGGGTCATGACTCTGTTCCCTGTTGCCACCCACGTGACCCCCTCCACTGTTGGCAAGTTGGCTGCAGGGCGCGTTACTGGGTCATGACTGTTCCCTGTTGCCACCCACGTGACCCCCTCCACTGTTGGCAAGTTGGCTGCAGGGCGCGTTACTGGGTCATGACTCTGTTCCCTGTTGCCACCCACGTGACCCCCTCCACTGTTGGCAAGTTGGCTGCAGGGCGCGTTACTGGGTCATGACTCTGTTCTCTGTTGCCACCCAAGTGACCCCCTCCACTGTTGGCAAGTTGGCTGCAGGGCGCGTTACTGGGTCATGACTCTGTTCCCTGTTGCCACCCCCGTGACCCCCTCCACTGTTGGCAAGTTGGCTGCAGGGCGCGTTACTGGGTCATGACTCTGTTCCCTGTTGCCACCCACGTGACCCCCTCCACTGTTGGCAAGTTGGCTGCAGGGCGCGTTACTGGGTCATGACTCTGTTCTCTGTTGCCACCCAAGTGACCCCCTCCACTGTTGGCAAGTTGGCTGCAGGGCGCGTTACTGGGTCATGACTCTGTTCCCTGTTGCCACCCCCGTGACCCCCTCCACTGTTGGCAAGTTGGCTGCAGGGCGCGTTACTGGGTCATGACTGTTCTCTGTTGCCACCCAAGTGACCCCCTCCACTGTTGGCAAGTTGGCTGCAGGGCGCGTTACTGGGTCATGACTGTTCCCTGTTGCCACCCATGCCTCGTCCCGACACTAACTTTTCATGTATTATTTTGGTAAAGTTTGTTCCCGATTTCTTTTTTGGTTTTCTTGTTTTGCTGATATTTAAAAAATTAAGTTATGGGTTATATTTACAAAAGCTACGGTGAACCTTTTTCCAAAATACAGTCAACTTCCGATTATCCGAGGTAATGACCGGTTGGAGGGTTACAGATAACCCAAAACCATGATTAAATCAAAGGGATTCAATAAATTGAATATTACAAATAAAATAAAGGTAACATTTTTATACTAAAATATTGTGGTTTAATGTCATTTTAGTTATATTTAAGTAAATTAAATCTTTTTGAAAATCTTTAAATTGTGATAACATCTACAAACAATCAAGATAGTAATAGTTAATACTAGCAATGGTTGATAGCAGTAAATACTATCCAAAACACTGAATGATATTTAATAGGTTAAAACTCTCTAAACACCGAACAGTACTCTCTAAACACCGAACAGTATGCTAATTAATTCCGCACTGTGGGAAAAACCCCATGAGGGTAAACAAGGGCGGGAAGGGTGATTGTTTTGAGATGTTTCTATTTTTAGACGTCTGTGTCCGATCATCCGTCCATCGCTGAGGATGAACAGCAGCGGGAAGGATGATTGTTTTGAGATGTTTATGATTGTTTTGAGATGTTTCTATTTTTAGACATCCGCGTCTGACCGTCCGTCGCACTGCATAGCCAGGTGCAGTGGCTAGAGCAGTGTCAAGGTCATCGCTCCCCATCACGCACCCACGGCTCATTAGCGAGATGACAGACTCTCAGATTATGTTGTGTTTGCTAAATTGTTTGTATAGTATTTATTCTCATAAACAAAGTAAATTAAATTTGATTCTGGAGATAATTTAGCAAAATAAATTGTTATTATTGCTCTATTTATGTTTAGAAGGGGGTACATAAAAATAAACCTTTCGTGACCCCGGATAAACCGCAACCCGATTAACCCGCTCCCGAATAATCGGGAGTTGACTGTACTTGCAATGTGCTATAATGTAATAATAGTCTAATAATTGGATAATCAAACGAAGTGAAGAGTATCCTTATACATGACTTGAGATGCTCAGAGTGGTAAGAGAATCAACTCAAGTAGCGTGTCTGTGACCAAAATAACTTGACAACACCTCCACAGTTAAACTTCAAATTTTCCAGATAAACTTAACAGTACAAAATCTCGGTCGAGTTCGTTATTTGGATAATTTCGTTCAGTATTAATAAAATGATCTTAATACCAAATTGATTTTTTCTCCATTAGAATAACATTGGAAGCTATTTTAGTGGTACTTGAATCGTTAAAATTTAGCCAACATCTATGCTTCAACAACAAGAAAATGTTGTATTTACTTACGTTTCAAAGGACAGACGACTACGACTACAAACGAGCGCCAAAGTTAAAGAATACAAACGAGCGCCAAAGTTAAATAACGAGTGACAACGTATACATAAAAATGAAAATGTGTTAATTTGGTTTATAAGGACAATTCCTGTAAATTTTCAAGCCAATCGGTTCAGTAATTTTTGAGTGACTGAGGAACAAAAAGCAGACAGACAGACACACACCATCCCATTTTTATATATTAGTAGGATTTACTATACAGTAAAACCTCGATCAACCGTCACTCTTTAAACCGCCACTCTCTGTTATCCGTCGTCCATCTATGAGAATATTACTATTTATTAGACTCGGGATTTGCGCCGTAGGGCATGAGCTATTATATTATTTCAAACAACAAATATGTATTTAGTGGGAAGTATTATCCTTTTGTACACAGTTTATTTTCATTTTTATACCAAACATTTTAAAATTTAGTTACTGAACACGTTTATAATATGATGTTTGTATTATCAATCTATATTCAGTTATCCGACACAGTCCCGGTCCCGAAGGTGGCGGTTAATAGAGGTTCCACTGTACATAGAATATAAAGTATATGGTAGAATGTACAGAAAATCTTCTACAAAAACTGTTTTTTGAAATGTCTGCCCAAATCCCATTTTTAGAGGCACTACAGAATCCTCTGTTTATATACAGTGGTTTTAAGAGGGAAATGCCCGCTCCTCCCACCCAGGCAACATAGTTCAAATATCCTATGTTGGTCAATGCTAACTTGACCTGGATATCAGTTTTAACTAAATTAATCAGTAAATAAGAGAGAAATGGTAATTTTTGTATTCCACATAAGAATAACATTGGACATCGTACTACGTTTACCGGAAAATGAAAATTTCAATTTTCCCCGCAACCAGTACTTGTAGAATAATAATTCAAAGTACTAAATTTTTTGGGTTTTTAAGCTCTTTTTAATGGTGATAAGTAATCTTTTTTACCATTTATGGTTTGTTATGAAAAATAAAAAAAACTGAAATTTTAATGTTTAAAGTTCTGTAATTCCTGAACCTTATTTTTTCAGAAATGCAGGTGGTGTCATTTTGTTGGAAACCCAAAGCTCTACAAACTACTCAAGTTTAATTAAAATCGTTAGAGCCGATTTGAGAAATTTGGATTTTTCTTGTTTTTTTTTATTTTTTAGCTGTTTTGGGGGGATAATTACCCTTAAAAATAAAAAATTCAAAACAAAAAAAAAGGCCAGGAGATATCGTGGATTAGTACATACATACCAACTTTCATCAAAATCGGTCCACTGGTGTCGTCTCTAGCTCTGTACACATCCATACAGACAGACAGACATCACGTAAAAATCACTTTTTTGGATTCGGGGAGCACCAAAACGAATATTTCCACTAACAACTCAAATTCTAATATTTTGACAAAAACAATATTTTCTCCATATACTATGTATAAAGGGGAGAAAGTAAAAAGCAATTAAGCTTTAATATTTTTTTTAAACCATGAAATTGTATTAGGCTACTTCCATTATCCCTCATTTAATCAAAAATACCCCCGTTGCAAAAAACCTGCATTCTCAGCGAATTTCCAATGAATATATAACATAACACATTAAAACACTTAACAGGATTCATAAGAAATATATTCACAAACAAGCGATATTTAAAATATTAATTAATCTCCATAAGAATAACATTGGGGATGAGTATGCAGGTTTGCTGCAACAAAGGAACACAAAATAATGGGTTTTTATGCAAATATCAATATAACCAATCGTAGTGAAATAACATACCAAGTTTCATCCTTATACATTCATAAATAAGCGATATATAACATTTGAATTATTTTCCATAAGAATAACATGGGGACTGAGTACCTAGGTTTGCTGCTACAGCAACCATAGGCGAAAAATTGTTATTTTTGTGCAAACCACAATAAACCACAACCAGATGAAGCCATATACCAAATTTTGTCAGTTTATGTCCATAAATAAGTGAGATTTAATTTTTTATTTTTCTCCATAAAAATAACATTAGACCACGTACTGTGTTAAGCACTTTCAATATCTCAGTAACCAATTGACGTAGAGCAATGATCAAAATACCAAATTATTTGTTTTTTATACTGAATTCAATGGTAAAAACTAAAATTTGATTTAAATACAAATTACATGTGGAAACCCCAAAAAACCCATTTTTGGGGTACAAAACCTCCCTTCGGATGGTGAGATTCGTCTGGTTTTCGAACTCGTTCAAATAAATGGTATTTTACACACTTATACCAAATTTCATTAAGATCAGACCTTTTTTACGAGAGTTATCAAGCTTACGGACACACACACACACACACACACACACACACACACACACACACACACACACACACATATACACATATACATATATAAAAATTTGAACGAATGGTGTTTTTGACATCTGGGGACCTCAAAACGAAAAGTTATCATGGTCTCGGGCTTAAGTCTTACCATGAGAACTACGGTAATAGCTTCTTCCCCATAGGGGAAATTTGCCTATATAATTTAGTGAAAATATAACCCAGCAAATAATTGTTCTAAAAAAAAAAAACTAAGGTTGGTCGCTTACTGTGACTAACTTGATCAAAGCTTTCTAGACAAATTGAGGCTTTGTACTTTTTACACATGATAATCACAATATTACCAATTGTCTAAGACAATGTAATAAAACAAACTATTTTATAAGTTAATATCTCAGTATCTACAGTCATCTATTTTGAAAAGTTATTTTGAGTTTTTCATCTGCCACACGCGTTGTCTGCCACTGTTACTCATCGCCACCGACGACTGACGATATTTACACAGAGTAGGCATACTAAGAGAATATTAACTGTATGGATATTTTTTTAATAACGTACACTTAATAATTTTATAAAATAAGAAACATGCTCACAACTTAAAAAATAATACTTTGATTTATATCCCTTGTTTTTTTTTTTTTTGATCTTTTGTTATCCAGTATAACAAAGTATACTCTAGTAAACTAACTATTGTTACTCTGTTGTTTAAACATAGTCGTCGGCTAAATTTTAACGATTCAAGTACCACTAAAAAATGGCTTTCTAATGTTATTCTTATGGAGAAAAAAATAAATTTGGTTTTAAGATAATTTTATTAATACTGAACAAAATTATCTAAATAACAAACTCGACTGAGATGTTGTACTGTTAAGTTTACCGGGAAAATTTGAGGTTTAAATGTGGAGGCGTTCTCGAGTTATTTTGGTCACAGACACGCCAGTTGAGTTGATTCTCTTTCCAGTCTAAGCAGTGAAGTTATGTATAAGGATAAACTTCACTTCGTTCGATTATCCAATTAAAATTGGCACTTTCTTACTAGTGAGATATGAAAAAGAAAGTCAAGCAAAGTACACCAGTTTGTTGGTGTGTGTCAAGAAATAGATTCTGATATTGAAGTAATGTTTTTGAAATCTGTAAACAGAGGCAAAACACTGTTTTTAGTAAAGGAAAAATATAATTCATACATTAATCCTGCCCAAGAGGGGGTTGCCGTGTTGCCACCATCAACTCTTGTTGTAAAGGGTCATAAAGTATTTCATAAATGTAACTGTAAAGTCCCTGTTATTTAGGTATGTTGTACCTAACAAGGTTGAAGACAACAGGTTAGGTTTTATAACTATGTTGTTAACATAGTATACTGAAATATTCTATATTATTTTTGTCCAGACTCATTTTTACATCATTTCTGAAACATGTGCTCATTCCTGAAACCCTCTATCATTTAGGTATGATAATAATTTAGTTACTGTATAAGCATTTTACATTTCACTTGCATAATAATATGTTATCATTTAAATAAATGTTATCATAAAATATTTTATGTTCTGTAGTGAATTTTTAGTTTTAAGGGTAAGTTACACTATTGTACAGCGTAACAGTTTGGAATTTTTTGGAAACTTTCTTTAGCTTTTGATTTTATTTAACCTTAACCAATAATGCAATGGTTAACACATCAAATTTGAGCTATAACCATTTTAAATATACCCTAAATTCATAAAAAAACTCACCAAATATTGTATTTTTTGCTAAGGTAAAACACGTTACAGAAGTGACAATTTATTGTAGTCTGTTACTAAAATTTAGAAAAAAAATATTTGTTTGGCTCAGCCCAAATGATATGATGTTAAGAATATATCAATTTACTGTTTAAGGTTTATCAAGTATATGTTTTCAATAGTGATGTGTCAAAACCAAAACTTGAATCTCAAAACCACCAAAACTTTGGAAAAGTTTCGGTTTCGAGATTCGATCGGTGAGTTTCGAGAATCAAAACTCGAAACTGCTGAGATTTTTTTTGTCTTTATTGTTGTTTTTTTTAACAGAAATCACGCCCGTGTTTCGATCAATAATGCAAAGGTCAAAAGACTCCTGTCATCGGTCGTCTACCTTCACCTTTTTTGGATTATTGATTTTTTATTTCTGAAAGAACAACTCTAACCAAAATATATAATTAGTTTTAATTAATTTTTCTGGATTTATTTTTCATAACCACCCAGGCAAATAAATAGGGTTTCGCAATTTGAGTTTCGAGATTCGATTTTGTAAGTTTCGGTTTCGGTTTAGAGATTCGAAATTTCTGGTTTTGACCATCACTAGTTTTCAACAATAAAAATAATTGTTGTTCATTCCTGATATTTTCCTATATTGTTAGAGCAGCCCATAAATGTGAAACAACTGTAATTAATATTATTGTTTTAATATTAATATTTAAATGTCAATTATATTTACTACTTTCTACTAGTCAATAGTTTATTTTAGAACTTACCTTTCCCTCCATTGAAAATACAGATTCCGCCATCTCGCCCATCAAATATTTTATTTCTTTTCAGCGTGGGGTTTGAATCAGTCTTTATCCAGACTCCAGCCATGGCGTTGTCGAATATCTCATTTTGTTCCAACAAGCCCAGTCCTCCATTGTAGACCAGCACTCCTCCGTTTTGGCCTCCCCATATCTTGTTCCCTCGGATAATGGGATTGCTTCCAGTTCTAGTCAAGTTCAACATTTGTTTAATGAATAAGTTGAATATAAATATCAATAGTTTTGTAACAAGGCAAGGCCTAGTAAAGTTTTGCTAAAGTAAAACATAAAAAAAGCAAACTGAAACACGCTATTCTTTGGTTGGAAAACTCTGTTTAATCTTGGGTTGCATATCCTTTGTTCATACCCTATTTTATTTTTGTTCCCTTTACCTGTAAAATTTAAGAAACCCATTTTATTTTAGAAATTGTCAAATCATATTTTTGCAAAAGAGCAGTTCACATCAGCTGCTACAGCTATATTATATCCCTTTAAAACCAAATACTACCTACTAAAATGAAACCGGATTCCCAAAGAGGTAATATACCATCATGGAATACGTTGACATTCGTACAAATCAAGAATGAAGTAATATGCCACCATTGGCAAGACATTAATAACCCTGAAAACAAAATTTCACACCATTATTTTCCCACATGTTTAAGTGAAATCTCCTTTTTTGGTACATACCTGATTTGGACACCTGAGTAGAGGTGGTTGAATATGTCATTGTCCTCTAACTTCCCATGACCATTGTCATAGAAGTATACACCGACTTGTTTCCCGGAGTGTATACGGTTTCGCCTCAGAACTGGTGTAGATCCCGTTGTAATCCAAACTCCAGCTAACGTGTTTGCGTACACTTCGTTCTCCTCGATCAACCCTTGGCCCTTCTCATGCACATAAATCCCCCCATGCTGTCCATGATGTATTTTATTGTGCCTAACTATTGGATCACTATTTGTACGAATTTGTATACCAGCTAATGCATTACCTGCTCAAACAAAACATATGCATTACAATTTCGTAGTTTAATAATTCTGGAGGCCAAGTTATTCTCTAAATTAACCATTTTGTTTTGTTTTGTTAAATGAATTGATGGGATATGCAGATAAACAATTTTCTTATGAAAGGAAAAACATACCAGAAGTATCTCGAAATAGTAAAATATAATACTTAACAATTAATGAGAATTAATATTAACTTAATTCTTTTCTTTGTGTTTATTAAAGTAGGTGGAACTTTTGATGTTTTGAAATAGAAAGGTTCAATCTTTTGGTTTTGCTACTATCCAAGGTAGTAATAATAAATAATAGTAATTGCGGCCTGCTTTGATGCTATTGGTCGACAATCATTTAGGAGATACATAAAGACATTGTGGGGCGGAACAAGTGAGGATAGCCAGTAAGCCAGTTAAAATGAATTATGAACAAAAGTTCCATTTTTGAGGGAGTTCAAGAGTAATAAATGTATTTTAAACATCTGGAGGGGAGTACGAGAACATATTAATTTGGATATTTTGATAAGATAAATAAGTAGTGCATGTACTAACCTAGTTGATACATGTAAATGTTTACAAACATTAAAAATAGCTTAATTTAATAATAAACCCAAATCCTAGTTTCATGTTTCAAAACAATTTAATGGAAGTGAATAAAACACAGTGTACAAACTGTGTACAATCAATGTACAAACTGAATAGAAAAAAAGTTGAAAATAATACTAAAATACATTACCTAACGTTATTAGTACAGAAAATGGCAGAAAACAACACACTTAAATCTGTAACGTAGTCAGACATGATGGGTAATTTCTGATAGTCTGAGGGAATTTATGCAACCAGGTTGAGCAAAGTAGCAGCCTTGGTAGCACTGATATTTTGCACTACCAGTTGCACCAGAAAACCAGGCCTACTTCTCTGAAACTCAAGGGGGGAAGCAGAAAGGGGAGAGGTTCTATTGAGAGAAATTCTGTAGTCTGGAAGTAAGGGCATTCCTAACGTTACTTCTGAGTTGATTATCAAATCTGTATGTCTGGTAACGTTACCTGCCACTAACATTACCAGTCCTAAAGGTTACCTGCAAGAAGGCCTCCCAAAAAAAATTGGACAGATTATGCAGGTTTGCTGCAACAGGGACAGCTAAAAATGGTATATTCATGCAAATATTACCCCACAGCCACATGAGGCCACAAACCAGCAGAAATACTGAACACTGATACTATATATATTTCTGTCCTCCAATATATTCAAAATAAGAAAAATATTATCACTGTATTTATTCCCAATACAAATAATGGGATATCTTATTGCAGGTAAGGTTTGCTCCCACAAGGGTATTTTCATCCAGAAATTAAAACATCACAACTAGATAAAGCCAAATTCCAAGTTTTATCAATATATTTTCAATAAGTTATATACAAATTTTACTTATTCTCAATTCGAATATCAATGGATAAGATAGTAACTTCAATATCACAGTAAGCAAATGCCATAGAGCAACGGTTTAAAATACTAAATCGTTTGTTTTTTTAAGCTGAACTCAATGGCTTTCTACTAAGGTCTATTGTTAAAAAAAAGAAATTTTAGGTATTGAGCTATCTGCCTGATTCTTAAACTTATGAAAATTAGGGGTGTGCGAGTAGTTATTTTTTGGATCGAGTCGAATAGTGCCAATTATTCTCGATTTTACATTTTTTTCGAGTGAGTATTTGCCGTCAGCAATATATTGTTGGTAGGTTCAAATAGTGTTATGTGATTTGGATTACAACCCAGATGTTATAGTCTAAAAATGGTTTCTAACTAGTCGATTATTTTTGTTGTAAAAATCTTGTAAAAACCGTTTTGTGTGACTAGAATTATTTTGAAAACCATGTACATGTTCATGAAAAACGTTCAAAATAAGAAAATTTGTTTATTTACTACTTAATATGAGTAGAAATACACATTTTTGGCCAATCAACCTGGATTATGTATTGACAAACAAAACCTGGTTTGACCGTCATTTTCGGAAAATAAAACATGGTCCGATTGCCATTTGCCCAATATCACGTGGTTTGGGCAACGCTTATAATGAATATTAATCGTTATTTACAGCCGATATGTGGTCTGGTTGCCATTTTTACTTTCTCCCCCTATATGTATACAAGGAGAAAGTATTGTTTTCGTCAAAATTTTCGAATTTGAGTTGTTAGCGAAAATATTTGTTTTGGTGCTCCCTGAACCCAAAAAAGTGGTTTTTACGTGATTCTGTCTGTCTGTCTGTCTGTGTGTGTGTGTGTGTGTGTGTGTGTGTGTGTGTGTGTGTGTCTGTATGTGTGTGTGTGTGTGTGTGTGTGTGTGTGTGTCTGTCTGTGTACAGAGCCCTAACCAATGGGCCGATTTTTATGAAATTTGGTATGTAGGTACTAATCTATGATATCTCCAGGCGTTTTTCATTTTTTTGAATTTTTGATTTGTAAGGGTTATTCCCCAAAAATCGCCAAACAACATGAAAGATCAAATTTTCTCAAAAATGGCTAACGATTTTGATTAAACTTTCGTGGTTTGTAGAAATTTAGGTTTTCAACAAAATGACACCACCCGCATTTCTGGAAAAATTCGGATTCAGAAATGACAGGACTTAAAACATCCAAAATTAAGTTTTTTATTTTTCGTAAAAAACATAAATGTTAAAAACGATTACTATTCACTAGTAAAAATAGCTAAAAAAAATAAATAAATTAGTATTTTGAATTACTATCCTACGATTACTGGTTGCGGAGAAAATTTAAATTTAAATTTTGCGGTAAACCCAGTACGTTGTCCAATGTTACTATGGGGAATACAAAAATTACTATTTCCCTCTTATTTACTGATCAATTTCATTAAAACCTGATATGCAGGTCAAGTAAGCATTGACAAACAGAGGATGTTCGAAATATGTTTCCACTAAACCCTGTGGGGGGATAAGGGGGTATTTCCCCTCTTTTAACCACTTTGTTAACTCCACAAAGGATACTATAGTGCCTCCATAAACAGGACAAGAGACAGAAGGGCTGCACCTTGCCTTTGATCTTAGCGGCCGCCGCCCGATTCCGCTCCCGCCATTCCCCCCCCTTACCCCTCCCTCAAAGTGACGTAGCGGCGGGAGAATACGCGCGGTATTACCATTGTCGCACATGCTTTCGCTCGCTTGCTGCTGTTACTTGTTGATATCAATGTCAAAATAATGTAGTTTTCAAGCGTTTTCTGTTATTATGGTTGGCTGTAGTGTAGCAACTTGTAGTTGAATCATTAAAAGAAAACTGAAAATGTTATTTATCACGTTTTTCCAACAAATCTATTAGTGAGCAACATGCGGTTTGTAGAGTGCAAAAGAGCTGATAGTTTTGATGTTCAAACTGTTTTCAACGTTTTGAACAAATTAGTTTTCGTAGATGTATTAATTCTCATAATTAGAATTGAAAATTAAATTTATATAAAATAAATAAATTGGAGTAATAATATAAAATGTTCGGACAATGGATTTAATAACAATAGGTTAACGTTAAACCGTTAGAAACTGTAAACCAATCAACGAGATGTAAATAAACATAGAACTCTCGTCTCGTGTTAAAAAAGTGAAGCCTCACTGGAGGATATATTTTTGTCAACAAAACATCTGGCCAAAGAGTAAGTAATAAAGTCCAACATAACTTGTGAAGCATAGGCGTAATTCGGGGGTGGCAAGTGGGGCAGGAGGAAGAATCAGATGAAAGATCGATTCCTTTAACCAGCCATTAACCTCCCTTCAATTTACAAATAATAAGTTTAAATATAAAGAAGTATTAACAAGTTAAAAATAACTAGCTGATGACCCCTTCACCGCACGGGGTTTAGCAGGCATAGAGCCAGATATTTAAAAAATGTGCTTACATTTCAATCCGCTGACTAAATAAGTAAAATATAACGGTTTATTTTTTAACGGTTTTATTTAATTATTTTAGTTACTGCTCCCTGGAAAACACATGTTAATACTTGACAGTTCACTGGTTGGTTATAAGCAGCTGTTACGATTCTATTGTTTTTACTTGAAACTCCATATGCTCAATGTTAACTTTTAGAACTTTATCAAATATGTTTCTTTACATAATATTTTTCCTGGAGATTAGACTGGTATTTAACTTATTTTTAACCCAGAAATTAGTTAAGAACAACTTTTGAAGGAAATCGTTGGAGCCGTTTTTGAGATCAGAGTTGCAATCAAGTAAGCATACAAGCAAGCAAGCTAACACACACGCAAGCAAACTTTACTCATCATATCAGACTATAGGATAGTTTTGTAAAAACTAAATCTGTATGGAGTAAACTGTTGTTTTAATGTTAATTTTATTTAAGGTTTTGAAAATAGTTAAACCTATATTATATTTATAAACTGCGAATTGTGGTAATAATAGACGTAGTTTGTAATATATAACTTGAAAATTATTTGTACTCAAATTTATTCTTGAATTATAAATTAAGCCGTGTAAAAATAAAATTAAAACCCTTTGTGACGTTGTTTGATCTTAAGACTTAGTTCCCTTAAATCATTATTAGTTTTTTCACATATGTATTTCTGCTCGGTAATCCATCCATTATAGCTAATTTGTTAGAAACGTTCCAGAAATGTATAACATGTTGGTTATTTAAGGCTTAAGCACTGTAATACTAGCGCTCACACAGGGAAAGGTATAGGGCGCCGCGTGCCCGAGCTCTCGCAGTGACGTCACAGCGGCGGCCGGCTGGAATCACTATTGAGCCCGCAAGGCGCAGCCCTTCTATCTCTAGTCCTGCTCCATAAAAGGGATTTGGGTAATGTTTTTGAAAACAACTTATTTAGAAGATTTTCTGTACATTCAACCGTACGATATTTCATATTCTATATTTAGTAAATAAAAAGTAATTTGTTCATTAAAGTTAGGCTAAAAGGGAGAATGTATGTGTCAGTTTCCTGATACCGTTTATTTCAAGATTGTGTTTTCACACATTTTGTTGTTTTTAAGACAGATTCACTTTTCTCGTTGCTATTTTCAGCCGATTTCATGTGGTGCAATTTGGGTTTGTGGCCAAGGCCGTGTTGCGGATTAGGTAGATTGCGAACAAGAATTGGCAGGAAATACATGCTCAAACTTTTGAGTATTTTTCAAAACTTCGTCGAGTCAAGTAATGAAGAAATCGGCTGAAATATTAAAATTTTCAAGTACTCGCACACCCCTAATGAAAACAGATACTTATTTATATTTTCATGTTTGAAAACAGACTGATCGCACAATCTCTACAATTTTTTTGAACACAGACATTCACAAATTGAACAAATGGTGTTTTTAGAATCTAGGGCCTCAAAATTATAAGTTATGATTTAGCAACTATTATATCATATAGTAGGGGTTGCAGTTGGTGGTCTTGGGGCTTCAGTCTTACAGTAATAGCGTCTTCCCTTAGGGGAAATTCGGTAAAAAAAGCAAAACGTACCGTATATATTATTGTGTTCAACTAGTCCTCTTCCTTCTCCAAATATATACACACCACCTTGATGCCCATTATAGATTTCATTCCGCCTAATGGTAGGATTACTGTTTGATGTGATCCACACTCCAGCAAAGTTGTTTGAGTGTATGCGGTTGTCAATGAATTGGCCGAGACCATTTTCATGCACATAAATACCACCAGTTTGTCCATGATGAATTTCACAATGGACAACTGTTGGATTTGCTTGAGCCTTCACCTCAAACCCTGCTATCCTATTGTTGTGGATGTCATTTGCTTCAAAAAATCCCTGAAAAAAATTGAATTGATTTTGTAAACAATTTTAAAAGTTCAGATAGCTTAACTTGATTTTAACTATATCCCCCTCAAATTATTTGATTTATTTATGTGGACAACAAAGATATGAGGTTTGAACCTGAAGTAATATTGTAGCATAACAAAAGTTCATTACCTTATGGTAGAATTCATAAATAATTAAAAATCTGTGAAAATCACAAATGATAAAAAAAACGAATAACCTCTTCTTTCCACATGTAGCAGATCCTTAACTAGACACAATTCTTAAATTTAATTAATTAATTACAGGTTGTCAACTATTATAGAAATTTATTCAGGACTTGTCAATGTAAGTTAGTAAATTAAAACTATACTTTAATTTTGTATCAGTAATTCTGAATTTAATTAATTAATATTATGTCCAACTTTTAACATTTGTCATTCCAATGGCATCAATCAATTTCTCAAGAATTAGTCAAGACATAACAATATGCAATAGCATTTCCACTTTCATACATGTGATGACAAGTATACAAAGAGCCCCAAAAGTTTCTGACAGAAAAAATAAATATCATAAAACCAATTCCTTTGTCATTTATGACAATATTTTAAATACTTGATTCAGAATCATTAAATTAAATCAATATCACTGTCATAAAGTAATCACAAATTATTTTGGCTTGAAGTGCTTAGTGCACAAATGTAAACCAGGATATTTTTAATTTTTGTGGTCAAGCCCCACTAACATTTAATAGTTGCTGTCCCCCCTAAAAGAACTGCCCATAGAGGAGAATAAGGAGAACACTTTTAAATAGTTCATTTGTGTTACTGTTTCAATTCTATTGGGATAATAACCATTTAATTTTCATAAAAACCCAATTTTTATTCAAACAAAACAATTTGTTTGAAAAAGTTGTAATAGATACTTAACATATAATCAAATTATAGGATATTTTTTCTCACACTCTATGAAGGTGATTGAATTAAATTTTAAATTGTATTTATTAAATGTTGCTTTCGCGTGAGAAAGCTTGTACAATAATAACAAACAAATACAAAAACTATCAGGCTGGTGTTAGTTAAAAAATGAGCTTATCAACACACCAGAGTGGAGACAAAGTAATTCTGTTCTCTAATGCTAATGAGAATATCTCACAAGTAAATTCACACATCCTACATCGCTCACTGCTAATGGATAATATTTTAATGTACTTAGCACTATAAATGCTGGATCACAGAAAGAGCACTAAATATAATTGTACAGCTTTAATAATGAAAAACCTTGTAAAAAACAGCATTGTTCATTTACGAAATCGTTATTACTTGTTAATTAAAGTTTCTTGCTTTTAATAGAAATTTATTGCCGGTAAATACAAATTATTTCTATGCAAAGTAGATTTTTAAGTCAAGCTAACTAATCACACCCCCTTAGGAGTCATACAGTAGAACCTTGATAACACGACTCTCAAGGGGATCTCTAAAATAGTCTTCTTATCGAGGTGCACTTGTAATTGAGGGTCGTGCTATCAAGGTGGTTTTCACAACAAGACGTGCTATCGAGGTCACAGACTTTTTGCTATACAAACACATTTTTTATGAGACATTTCTACATTACTGTATACTAGTGGCTTACAGGGGCTATAGCCCCTAACATATGGTGTTTGTGTAAGTGGATAATCACAGCTGATCATTAGTTCATTTTGCTTATTAATAAAAACACTGTAATGATATTTCCATAAGAAAATCATTGGATCCTTGAAGTCCAGTGGAGCGTAGCCCACGTAATGTTTGACACTTCTGATATTTTTCCCACCGTCCTTGGCCCTCAAGATTTAAAATGATTCGTCATAACCTAACTTAACTTCTTCCTAGCTCAAGATATTTCGTGGGGACCAATTCGCTTACGGAATTAATATAAGGAATAAATCAGTCATAAATAAAAGAACACACGTACAAGTGAAACAAACTTATTTATTATTGCCATATAACATGATGATGCGACTGATCTGACCCGTGATAGATAAGGAAAGGCCGGAAGAGGAAGGGGGTAGGGAAAGGGTTTTCTTGTTGAGACCTGAGCCCAAGATGTTGTTTACTTCAAAACATCTATTCTACCCGTGGGTACTATGTGTGAGAAAGGTTGAGTCGTGCTATAAAGGTTCCGTAACGCAAAACGGCGCGCTATTGAGGTTAAGAGTCGTAAAATAAAGGTTTACTTACCCAAAGAAGCGTGTTATTGAGGTGGGAGTCGTGCTATAAACGTTCAGTTATTTGAAAAGATGCGCTATAGAGGTTTATTTACTAGTAATATGAAATGACAAAAAGACGTGCTATCGAGGTATTTATTTGAAAAGGAGTCGTGTTATAGAGGTATTTATAACATTGAGTGTTATGGGAGATTTGCAGGGATTAGAAAATCAGACTCATTATCGAGGTTTTCGTCTTATCGAGGGTCGCCGTAGCAAGGTTCTACTGTACTCCACAGTTACAGAACCGCTGACCTCAACCAAACACTAGCATAACTACTTTAACCAAAAAATTGGTATACTTGCCACATGGATTTGCCCATTAACCTTTATATTGACTTATCCAATTCAATTTGTTAAATACAATATTTGTGCTTACTGCCTTATTTTCAAAGGTTGCAATAAACAACATTCAAGAAATATGATACTTGCATTGTGTGCTAGTTAAAAAATAGTTTATTAACAAATATAACAGTAAAATACTTACCAAACCATTATCAAATGTAAATATACCAACGTCCCTCCCATGATGTATGTGGTTACGCCTCATGATAGGATTGGCATAATTTTTTACCCAAATACCAGCAAGAGCGTTTCTTGAGATTTCATTGTCTTCGTAAGTGCCTTGAGCGTAATCAGTCACATAGAGTCCAACGTTTTCACAGTCACTGATATCACAATGTTTGATCGTGGGGGATGCACCAGTCCCTGTCACGCATACGGCTGCCCCCACTGGGAAACCATTACAAAACATTAGCAAAGTCTCCTTATAAAATGTAAAATCCTGTTGTTTACCATGACTAAACATTATATATATAAATGTCAATATGCAAAGCAAAGTTTTGTTTGCAAATACGTTGACGGATTTTCTCTGAATATAAGGAAGCAGTGAAAGTGATGACATTTCATCAAATCGTGCTGAAATTTTGGTGCGGTTTTGTGGTCATGTAAATTATTACCAATTCATTTAATTTGTCTTGGATAAACTAAGTACAGTTTTAGAAATAAATAAATACTCAAATGTTTGTTTGTAGAATACATGATTTTATAAAATCTGAAGGCTTGGATATTCATAAGTTGTGTTTGCAATCACTGTTGCAGAGAGACAAGATGAATACGAATTGAACTAAGACGTAACCTAACCTAACTCTCAACTCCTGGAACTAAGTCAAATATAACTACTATCAGATTCATGGATTAAAAATAACTGATTAGTAAAGGAAGTAAGCCTATCTTAACTCATCAATCCCATGATTCAGACTTTCTTGTTTACAAAACAAAAATCTAAGAATTTTATGCTTGTGAATTGCACATTCGCAACACAACATTTAACACATACGCTGCTGAAAAAAAAATGTTATAGAGGAGCTGAAACATGATAAGTGTTGAACGACTATGAGCCTTCAAGCAATCCAATGCTTTAGTTTTGCCATTTATGACGACATAATCCCGTGGTTGAATTCGGCCTCGCAACACCCAGGCAAAATCGTCCCACATTGATAAGTAAAATCATACCAAATGTGAAAAATAACGCCAAAACTACACCCTCTACAACTTTAACAAGGATTTTTTTGTTCTTTATGTGCTATTTATTTATCAAGAAAGATTCTGAAATAGCACGAAACTACACTTGAAAAAATCGTTAAGCCACTAAAAAAAGGATGATTGAAAAACTGACAACCGACAACAACAGTACGGAATCAACACTAGGTGCTGACAAAACAATCACCTGCCTTCTCCAGGAGCTGGGCTCATACTGACCGCCTTAGTTCGAACGATGGGGGAGGCCAACTGTGATAGCGCCGCAGCCAACGTTTTAATTCAAACACAAGTGGCTAGCTGGCACATAGTAAAGCAATTTCTTGAATGCATTTATTAAGTGATTGTTATTCAAAAAGTTTAGTATGGTTAAGTGAATGTTTAACTGTAGCTACTCCTCATTCTACTTTCTTCAAAAATATCTATCAACGTTTTAAATTACTGGTACTTATAGGTATGAGTGTTAAGTTTACTTAGTTGATTCTATTAAAAAAATTATTAAGTTAAACAGAAATATAGAAATATTACCTCTTAAATTTTTTTCTATGGAAGTTTAACTTTCATGATCAGGAAGGGTTGCAAACTAGGAGAGGAAAGATGATAGGGTAGGTCACTAGGGCACAAAAGGCTGTTGGGACAATAAGTTATGTTATTAATTAAATAATAGTAGATGTGTTGAAATAAGCTTTATATCCAATTTCAAAATATAATCCCTTTTGAACCATATCTTAAATTATTAAAATTTTTGGACAGTATGGAAAATGGTCTGACTTATAATAGCGGAAGATTAAGTTGACAGTTGGGTTGTAGCCGGTAGCATGGCTGAACGCTGACACTGATGCCATTTTGCCATAGAAAAATATCACTCGAATGTTATTCTGATCAGCTGATGTGGAGTTTTGGCAATGCAGCACGTCTACTATTGGCTCATCTAGGTTGATAGCTGGCAAACCGTTCCCTCAACTGGCAACTTAATTGTCCACTATTATAGGTCAGTATGCAGTTATAAAATTACCTCAAATGCATTTTTACCAAAAATGTATACAGCCACATTAAAAATACTTATTCTGTTACTTTAATGAAGTTAAAATAAAGTGCAATGTTTAAAGTGCACTATACACTTTGTGGTATGCTTTTACTGTGAAAGGTTAAACAAATTATATTTTAAGTTGGCATTAACAAAATATACCTGTGTCACAGCAAATCTCAAATGCAACTGTATGATAAGGATAAACAAGTACTCGAGTTTCCAATAATTTTAGAGGATTAATAACTACTCGGTGGTTTGAGTATCAGTAAAACTACTCTAAAAGTTCCTAATTGAGTAGTTATAAAAGTTCAGTTAACCGATTTCGTTAATTTTTTACACTAGGTAAAATAAATATTACTTAGTAGTTTGACTAAATCGACTTTTCCTCTATGATCCATACATGAATCACTTCATTTTGGTGTTTAAATTGTGATTCAACCGTTGCAGAGATATTCAAAGTTCTAAACACTGTACGTTGTTCAATGTTAAGTATTAATTTAAGTCATTCATTTTGAGTAACAGGGATTAATCAAACAAAGTAGTCTAATATTTTAGTTTGTTTAACTTTATGCAATTAACTATATCGGCATAATTGAACAGTTTAGTAACCACTCAAATTGACAGTTGAGCATTTTTCAATAGTCTAAAATTATTTAAATCTCGAGAACTCACCCATCCTTGATCCCTAGCAGTTCAAACCGTTTGTTACTTACTTTTTGAAATATCATTAGATTAACAGGCAAGCACAAAACTGTCCCTCCTTTTTTCTCAGGATGTGCATGCGCATCCTGGGACATCCAGGATGGTCCCTGGGTGTTGTACATGAATACCATGTCAGTTGAGTTGGAGTGAATTTCTCCTAGTATGCACTAGGAGAAATTCACGCGTACCGATAGAAAGGTAGGTCGTGTAGATGAGCAGAAACCCCTTATAATTTATAGCGGCCCTTAGGTCTACACAGGCTTTCAAAGTTTCAATGTTAATCTTATGGAGAAACAGTAATCAATGCAATTGTATATTTGACAGCTGTTGTTATAATAACAAATGCTAACACAACAGCAAAATCAATTATTTCAAGCAAAATGTAAATACAAATACTACTGGCTACTGGAGTGACAACGCCCTTCAAATTATTTAGCTATTCGTGAATTTAAGCATTATGGCACTGGTTCAAATGATTTTGTTTAACTGCTAATGCAGGATAATGTGATAAAACATTAATGCAAACAACCATCATTCGTCAATTAATTTTTGGCCAAATTTCGAACATACTGGTCGTTAGTACACTTATAAAGGTCAATACATTTGTCATGACTACTCTAAAATACTCTGTCTACATTTTAAGGAATCATTTATTTGGCCTAAAAAACCCACACAATTAATAGTATTAATTGGTAATAATATTAAATTAAATTGAATTATTGTACATTGTCTAAAATGGGCAGTCCCATATATTGGGAAAGTGTTATTCTGTTGAATAAAATGTATGTAATGTAGGTCAATACATTTGTAGACGATATGTAAATAAAAGAGGTTTTGTCTATCATCACCATCATCATTGTTGCGGATTAGGAAACCCCAGCATAGCTGCTAGGGATGGGACGGCAGCCAAATTGACCCTTCAGAGGGCCAACTCCCGTGCCCCTGTGACAGCTGGGATGAGGCTCTCAAACAGGGGACCTGCATTCTGCCCTCCAACTCAACTGACATGGTATTCATGTACAACACCCAGGGACCATCCATTCTCAGATTGGGGTCCAAACCCGGAGATTCTGTCCCTAGCCGCCGTAAATAAAGGGACCAAAGGTGAAAGGGAAGTTTGTAATAATGGACAGCCAAAAGACTTACCATATGTAATGACAACTTCATTTGCTGTACCCAATGTCAGCCTCAAAACTGGTATAGACCAGAGTTTTAAGGTAGTCCTGGGACAGGTTTTGTCTATTGTCTAAATTAAAATAAAGAGTTATTTTCAACTAACATGGTAAAATTGTATTATAATCACAAAAGAGAGAAAGTTATATTCTATAGGAATATCTAAATGAGTCAAACAATACAACTTACCAACAGAAGAACTACGAATTATACAGTGATCAATTGTGGGACTGCAGTTTTCACCGACTTCAAGACAATAATGCTTGTTGTGTGGAACAGTTGATGTCACGTCTGGTGAGAATTTCAAAGTCAGATGTCCAGCATAAGCATTTTTTGCACCCTCCACGAACATCATTGTTGACTCAGATTCTCTTTCCAGAATTACAGACTCTGCAACATTTCCTGGTGCAGCTCCTGAAATAAAAAAATGATAACACGAATAATGTTTCACCATCTCTTCAAGCTGGCAAATATGTACTCAACTCCCAAAGTTAGACCTGAGCCATCTAACAAATTTAAAATGACCAGGAAACTATCTCACAAATAAATAAATGGTATCAAGAAGGTGACATGTACTTCCCCCTTTTAGTTCATATTTTAATCAATAAATTTCTTTATACTTACTAAATATCCTATCTTAATATATGAAAGAAAGGCGGTGTCTGTCTGACGACTTGTATGTTCCGTTTTAATGTAAAAACTATTGAACCAATCAAGCTGAAAATTTGCACGTAGGGTCAAATCCATGTCAAATCACTAAGTGTAAAGTATTGTGTGCAAAGAATTAGGCCTCTCACTACAATATTAAAGTAGAAAACAATTTTTAAAACCACAAAATAACTGTAGAAAATTCTCTGAATTCGGTCAAAACTTATCCTGAAAATTATGTAGAATATGTGGAAATAAAACATAGAACCAGTAAGTAACCAGTAATTAGAGCGACAAACAATTCATAACCACGAAGAGACCTTCACAAATAGCTAACATTTGAAAAATGTAGCGTTACCTATACAATACAATGCCACAAATTCTACTTTAAACAAACAATAGTAGCAGCGCGAGCTTTACGTAAGGCATGTCTTCGTAGTTTTGAATTGTTTCTCGTCCTAGTATAGTTCTTAGCAGCATACTATCTGACACACATTATGTGTACATCGTGTACTAAGTATTTATCTGCAGTTATACACCCAGTTTTGATGATTTAAACAGCCAACAAAATCGTAACCTTTAAAATTTTACATATTTGTACATTAATTTTGTTGTATGTTTTTCACATAGTGATCAGCCGAATGTAAAAAAAGTCTCAATCGTGCTATATTTATTACAGAAGACTTGTAGCATTGCAAAGATGGGCTTATAGGATCACAACTTACAAACATGAAGCAATGTTTAACCAATATTAAGCATTTGGTTTTGAGGAGTTGACAATTTAAATTGTTGATTTGAATGTGTTGTTTCGTATAGTATATGTCATCGTACTCAGAAATCGGATACCAAAATATGATACTCCTGGTATATAGTTTAACGATATGTCGTATGCCATTTTTTATGCCACCAGGTACTCTCTAAGTAAAAACACATATAAAACTCACTAGGTAGAATACATAGGCAAATATTAAATTATTATCCTAATTTGACAAAATTTGTATTTAGGGCTTTTTCCACCTGCTATGAGAGCACATCATCCCTAAAGGTCTAAAACAATTTAGAGATTTTAATTATTTCTTGTGGGTTTTTAAATAAATAATCTGTTCATGTGACTGCTGTTGGTAATAGCATGTAGATGTGTAGTTTTTTAAGGAATAGGCCAACCCCTATATTACCAAGTGCTTGTGAATAATGAAAATCGTAAATAAATTTTTAACTATAGTAATATTTTAAAAACGATTTGTTAACATTGTTAGGGGATAGAACCACCAGTAACAACCCTAAGTTATTGTGGAAATAAAATATTTAAACAAATAAATAACTAGTAAATATTTAGAAAAAGGTCATACAACTTGAGTAAATAAAATACAGAGTTCCTCAAGGATCTATTTAATGAGGTTAATATATTCAAAGTAAAAAAAATAAGGAAGGTATACGTCATAGTATTCAGAAATTGGATACAAAATTATGCTATTCCAGGTATAGTTTAAGGCTATATCGTATGCCATTTTTTACACCGTTAGACACTATGTAAGTGTGTGAAATAATTTAAATCCTTACTTTTAACTGTCCTCATTTGATAACTTTTGTGTTGTTAAAGGGAAAAACTACTATAATAACATAATAACAATAATAATTTGAAAAATGTAGTGTTACCTATACATCACAATGCCACAAATTCTACTTTAACCGAACAATAGTAGTAGCTCAAGCTTTACATAAGGCATCTCATCGGGGTTTTGAATTGTTTCTCGTCCTTGTATAGTTCTTAGCAGCATACTATCTGATACACATTATGTGTACATCGTACTAAATATTTATCTGCAGTCATACACCCAATTTTGATGATTTAAATAGCCAACAAAATCGTAATCTTTAAACTTTGACATATTTTTAAATTTATTTTGTTGTATGTTTTGCACATAGTGATCAACCGAATGTAAAAAAAGTCTCAATCATGCTATATTTATTTCAGAAGACTAGTAGTATTGCAAAGGTGGGCTTATTTTTTTATAGGATCATACATTACAAACATGAAACAATGTTTAACCCATTGGCGTAGACATACGAGCAGGTCTCGTTCCTTACTTGTAATTTTATTAACGTGTGAATTCGAGTATAAAATTGGTGTTTTTAAATGGATTAATGGCATATTTTAATTAAAATATTGTTTTCTTTCAGTTTAGAGAGTCGCATTGGCACACACACAGTAGACATAAGTAAAAATTAGCAAAATCAGTGTTGACCATGTGCAAGTCTCAAAGAATTAACCGATCCCGTCAACTTCCAAGCAAGCCTGCCACCGTTAATTTTACTTGGGCCCTCCCACCAACGTTGCCACAGACCGGTTAACTCATTGAGAGTTGCACAACTGGTCAGTTTTGGTCGTGTGCGGGAATCGAACCCACGAACATCGTATCGCCACCTGGCCAAGGTGTTTCCACGACGTAGCCAACTCAGCTAACACGACCAAAGGCCTGGCGGCGATATTAAGGGTATTCAGTCAGTCCGCGCCCCTAGCGGATAGAACCGTAGACGCCCGCGGTCATTAGTTACATATTTTGCTACTAGAGTGCAGCACCAATCAATTCCCGTTATAGGCTACTACAAATAGAATAAAATTACTACCTCAATGGGTTAACCAATATTAAGCATTTTCTTTGAGGGGTTGAAATAATCGAAATCGTTGATTTGACTGTTGTTTTGTACATGTCATTGCATTCAGAAATCGGATACCAAAATATGAGACTCCTGGTATAGAGTTTAACGATGTCGTATGCCATTTTTTACGCCACCAGGTACTCTCTAAGTAAAAACACATCAAAAACTCTTTAAGTAAAATACATCGGCAAATATTAAATTATTATCCTAATTTGAAAAAAAATTTATTTAGGGCTTTGACAACCTACTATGAGAGCACATCATCCCAAAAAATATAAAACAATTTAGAGATTATAATTATTTCTTGTGGGTTTTTAATAAATAAACTGTTCATGTGACTGCTGTTGGTCCTAGCATGTCGACGTGTAGTTTTTAAGGAATAGGCTACCCCCTACATTACATTACCAAGTGCTTGTGAATAGTGAAAAACGTAAACAAATTTAAACCATAGTAACTTGTTAAATACGATTTGTTAATATTCTTAGGGGACAGAACCACCAGTAACAACCTCAAGTTATAACGGAGTTTATGTAACTCATAGATTTTGTTAGCAATGTTTTTAGGTTTAACGATTTAACTTTAAGACATTAAAAAAAATATCATTTTAACAGCTTTAATGTTTACAAAATTATGTGATTTGGCAATATTTCCGATGATTTCTAGTAGGGGTCTGCGGTACCAGAAATTTAAGGTCGGTATAGTAAATATTTTTGTACCTCGGTTCTCGGTACAAAATCGGTACGGTACGTGATAATAAAATAGCCGCAATTTAAGCCTAAGTGTATTCGGAAACCAAACAGAACAAATACATAAAAAACATACTAGCAGACATGAAAATGTCTTTAGGTAAGCTTTTGATTATAATTTGTAATAGTTCACAAATATTTATATAGGCCTACTAACAATAATAATGTGTTAAATAACGTAAATAAAGAAAGAGAGCCCAATATATATATATATATATATATATATATATATATAAAACCCCAACAGTAATAATTCCCTTTATGTTAAATATATGTTCAGGGTGTCTAGTGATATCTGACCTCAAAATTCAAGACTTTTTCCAGACTTTTTAAGACTTTTTCCAAAATTTTCCAGACTTTCGCAAGATAGATAAAACATTACACTGACTAGGCTTATTTGATATTTAGGCCTATATAGCCTATCTGTACAGAGAACCACTTTATTAAATGTTATAAACAGTTAATTAGTAAACATGTCCAGACCACAGTTTATTATTTCCAAGGGTAGAAGTAAAGTAACTTAATTAGTCCAGCTTAACAGCCTAACATGGGCATAGGCCTATTATCAAACTTCGGAAAAAGTTCACTAAATTTTGTTAAAATATAGGCATAATACGTTATAGAGCCTAGGGTAACTATTTTACAGATTTAAAAAATGTTGTAATTTGAAATAATATTAGTAGAGGGTAAAACATAACTTATTATTCGTGAAAATATAGGTGTTCCAAGATATAAATGCCCATTTTATAGGAGCTTCGATTGCTACAAATACCTTCACATTAGTTTAGTGAGTAGGCTATATTATTTACGACATTGTTCAAATGTCACTAAGCCACTGTTTAATGGTCTTCTGATGATCTGAGAAATAGTTAACAACTGCAATTAAAACTATAAAATTGTATAACTTAATACTACTTAACAACTGTCGGGCGAGTTACTTCGCCCCGTTCCGTGGAAACCAGGCCACAGTGCAAGCGGTGCAGACGACGAACTTCGGCCGTGTTCGAAGAAAATTGCAACGTAAACTTAAAAGTTTTAAGACGTAAAATATTAACTTAAGTGTGTATTGCTCACGCTCACCGTTGAACAAAATTTGAAGCATTGTTGGAATGTAAAGGGAAATAAGAATAGATCATAGTTAAGTTATTAACCTGTACCGCCAATAATCTGCAGGCATTATTCAATATTTACGAACAAATCTCGGTTTAAACTCACTTCACTCGTCAATATAACCTTAACCTACAGGTTTAATTGCTCCACTATGCGTCAATGCGCGCAACTGCGCAGGTACTACGACGACGCGCGTGTGCGTGTGAGAATCAGAGTCGGAGTCTAGGGACGTTCCGATACGATACTACTGGGCTACTGGCTTGGACCCGATATTTGGTATCGCTACGAATCGAAACCAAAGTATTGATACCCATTACAGTACTCTAAGAGGAACGCGGGAGATAGCTTGGAGTCGATTCTCTCTATCATAAGTTACAAGAACTTTATTTGAAGTTATTATTTGTGTTTATTTTGCTAGAAAGTATATTAAACAAAAACTAATCAATATGTTTTAACAACGTAAAAATGTACTATTTTTCCGATACTGATACTCCAACTTTTCTTTCGATACCACGATAATATCGGTTAACCGATGCCCAGAGTTCCGAAAACAAAGTTTCGATACCTACTCGGATCGGATGTATCGGAACTTGTCTATCAGAGTCCACTAGCCGAGGGATGGCGAACGACGCGAGCGAGTGTAGAGGTACCTTCAAGGCCACCGCTCTTCCTCCTCCCCCTCGTGACTCATCTTCCTTTTCGCGTTGCCATAGTAACGGCATGTACTTGACTGGTTTTCTTAATTTCTCCGAAAAACTATGGGCCAAGCGCTTGCTTGGGTTATTCCACAACGTACATCTTGTTGCAATTGCCATTGATTATAAATACTAGTACCTTGATATCACTGTTTATAAGTTTTATCCATTTTCCCGACTTAATAACAATTTTATATATTAATTCCCGCCTTTCCCGACATTTTATTTATTTCTATACAAATTCCCGACTTCCCCGACTTTCCCGACTGCTAGACACCCTGATGTTAATTTAGTTATGTAGGCTTATTTCATCTATAGGATTTTGTTGTTTGTATTTGTAATAATTTCACATAGATACCATTTATTCAATTTTCCCCATATTCACTAGTTATGTTAGGTAATTTCCTAGTTAATTTAAATTGTAAAGCTATCTCAAATACATTTCATACATACAGATAACCAAAATTGATCTCATTTAAGATAAGACAAATAACAGTCACATAAAACACAATTAAGACAAATATATTTATTTATAAACTTTTATTCACAAGAAAGACGATAAAATAATAATAAAAGAAAGGAAGGTATGTGTGTCTGCTTTCAAATTAAATAAAGGTTATGTGAATCATAAATTATAGCCTCCAACAAATTTTAAATCCTATAATCAAGAAACGCGACAGAATAAGAATTTGTTTTGCAATCAGATGACACATACTCAGCAGACGTCAAAATTGTAGCCAACTCGTTGTAACAGAAGTATATGGCAATGGCGGTTCATGAAGAATCAATAATCCATCACAATCGCTCATTGTTTGTTTTAAACAGTCTAACTATAAAGGCTATCACAAAACTTGATATCTAGGCTTGTTCAAAACATTTTATCAACAAAGACGACGCGCGATCTATGGAAGTGATGATTACGTCCAAACGTCAACGTCACACAAAGAGTATACCTAGAAAGTGAATATCAGAGAGAAAGAAATACGCAGTTTCCAAAATTCAGATATACACCATAAAATTATGAACGAATGTAGGCTAACCCTTTTTACTTGTTACAACAGTAGTGTGTGTACAACTTTTTTTATTAATCAACGCTTTAGCAATGAAACTAATATTTAACCTAAACACTCTTCTAAACCGCTTATGGCATATTTAATATTGAATTCAAACAGTTTCTTTCGGTTGGTTTAATTTCTATCTATAAAACATTAGAAAGTGTAATAATGCCTATTAGGAAAATGTTATGACAAGCCCGATTTGTGTTTTTGAATTGATGTGCATGTTATTATGTTTGCATATCAAAATAAGTGTCAACCTTCTGCATGTTATTACCCTCTGTAACACACGATCGTAGATCAGAATGTGTTTGCCAAATGTTTGGCGATTTTAAGTAGTATCAAGTACTCATTTGAGGTTAGGGGGCTTATACAATCGGCAATGTACAACAGAAAACGGTGTTATAATTTTGAAACAGATATTGATGTGTCTATCCCTGAGTTTGATTTAAAAATGATTAAATGTCATACAAATTCGGTTGTAGGTTTTTGTTTACGTTTATACCGCCTCCATACACTGGCCAAGTCTAGGCGAGCAAAGGCGAGCGTGACAGTGTAAATCCGTAGTAGTTTGTTATTAAACATACTCTCGATGTTTATGTACATTATTACATTACCCGTTGAGTCGTACGTAACTCGACGAAACATTCGGTCAGTCTGTGGAGGCGGTTTTATCAATGCTGTAAAGGCATTTCGTCATCATTCGTGATCCGATCGTGAACCTATAAACTCGCGAATGCCGGTCAAAGTTGAAAGTTGCTGTCGTGAGCAAAGGCGTGTCAATGGAATATGTAAATGGACAAAAAGGATATTATGAATAAAACTGAATGAAAAATGTGGTTGATGAACAGTGTATACTGATTTTTTGTAGTTCTAGGCTGTACCGTACCGACTTAGTACCAGCGCCGTTAATGGTACCGAACCGAATTTGGTAATTCGTTTTGTACCGAACCGGTACCGATTTTTCAGTGCACCGCAGACCCCTAGTTTCTAATTACAAGCTACATTGCATGAACATTTAACGTTCATAGGTCATCTGGAAGTTACTAAGGCTTAGCATAGCCAGAGCACTAGAGGAATTCACTATACACGTGGACCTAGTTGCTCAACAAAATAAAGTTCAAGTCAAGATAGTTATGATAGTTAATAACAGTACCATCAGAGGGTGTGGTTATAACAACATTTATTACCAGCGAGAACCTAAAATTATGGTTTTCGATGTTAGGTAGGTATTGTAAGAAATTAATAACAGGTTTATTAGTCAATGAACATGAGAATATGGAAAAATATTTAATTAAGTATAAAAATAAGAAACAAATTGTTCGTGACTGTGGAATGCCACAAAAAGTATACAAGCAAAAGCTTATTTAAATTTTGCATACTGCATCACCGATATTACCGAAAATATTTTGAAATTAAAAAATAATGCATGTCGTTAACGTAGTCTACGTAACTAATAGATTTTTAATTATTTATTTAAAGGTTTATTAATTAAACATTGTTAGTTTTAGGGATTTTCCCGGCGGTTTCTAGGTACAAGGTACCTGCATGCCAAATTTCACGTCCCTAGCTTATCTAGAAGTGTGTTGGAATTCGTATACCTCAGTGAGTCAGTTACACATGCGGCTGTTAACTAGGCTGTTAATTAGACTAGTTGAAGTCGTATACCGGTTTTTAATAATTTATGTTCATAATTAAGGGAGACAGAGCATTTAATTATTCTCCGTATGAATAACATGGGGGCTGAGTATGCAGGTTTGCTGCTACGGGAGTCTTTGGCAAAAAGAGTTTTTTGAGCAAATATCAATAGACCACAACGAGATGAAGCCGTATACCAAGTTTCGTCAGTATACTTTAATAAATAAGCGAGATATAACATTTTTCTTTTCCTCCATAAGAATAACATTAGACAACATACTGTGTTTAGCACTTTCAATCTCGGTAACCAATTGACGTAGAGGAATGATCAAAATACCAAATTGTGTTTTTAAGCTGAATCCAATGGTAAAATAAAAAATGTGACTATTTCAAAAATTTTATGTAAAAAATTCAAAAACCCATTTTTGGGGTACAAAACCCTCCCAAAATACACCTTCGGATAGAGCGATCTGGCTGGTTTTCGAACTTAAGTCATAAATGTTGCTTTACGCGTTTATACCAAATTTCATCAAATTCGGATCATTTTTACGAGAGTCATCGTGCTCACGGACACACACACATATATATATATATATATATATACAGTTTCGAATGAATGGTGTTATTGGGGTCTGGGGACCATAAAGTTATCATGGTCCCGGGCATAGGTCTTACCATGCCGACTACAGTAATAGCTTCTTCCCTATAGGGGAAATTCGCTAAAACTACATTTGGCATATCTTAATCTTATTGTTGCACAAAATATTATCTCAAACTTGAATATTTTCTTTTTTCAAAAGAAATTACGTAAAGTTTTAAAAAATAGTAAAAAATAAAAGGCACTACAGAAACCAAAGTAATTTTTAGCGAATTTCCCCTATAGGGAAGAAGCTATTACCGTAGGTCTCATGGTGAGACTTAAGCCCGAGACCATAATAAATTTTTGTTTTGAGGTCCCCACATGCCAAAAACACTATTCGTTCAAATTTATATATATATATATATATATATATATATATATATGTGTGTGTGTGTGTGTGTGTGTCCGTTAACACGATAACTAGAGTAAAAACGTCCGATTTTAATGAAATTTGGCTCAAATGTGTAACATGACATTCATGACTAAGTCTGAAAACCAGAAAAATCTGACCATGGGAAGGGGGATTTATGGGTGTTTTAAATTTTACAAAAATCAGTTTTTTTGCATTTTTCACCCTACAATTTTTAAAAAACTTAATTTTGGTTTCGACCATATTATAGAGCTTAAAAAAACAAATAATATAGTATTTTGAATTATTAACCTAGGTTAAGTGGTTGCGGAGAAAATCAAAAAAACCTACTCATAAAATCTCCCATGTTAATCTTATGGGAAAAAGGGTTTTGGCTTTTCCTCAGTTTATTTTAAAGTAAACTTCACATTTGCTTATACCAATCTGTTCAGTTCCACAAAACAATCATTTTGGTGTTTAAATTGTGATTCTACGCCCAACCGTTGCAGATATTCAAAGTGCTAAACACAGTACGTTGTCCAATGTTATCCTTATGAATGTATGTTCATGAAACTTGGTATGTGGCGTAGTTCTGGTATATTGATATTTGCACAACAAATTGATTTTTTGTTGATCATCCCCGTAGCAGCAAACCTGCGTACTCAGCCCTCATGTTATTCTTATGGAGAATAAGTAAAATGTAATGACTCCCTTAATTATGAACATAAATTATTACAACTTGGTATGTAGCTTCACTTGGTTGAGTTATATTGATAACTATATAAAAACCCATTTTTTTGGTTCCTTGTTGCAGCAAACCTGCTTTCTCGGCACCCATGTTATTGTTATGGAGAATAACTAGAATGATATATTGAGCTTACTTGTTATTGAATATTGATGAAGCTTGGTATGTGGCTTCACCTATTAAATTTGTTTTATATTTGCATAAAAACCAATTGTTTGTGTTCCTTGTTTCAGCAAAACTACGTACTCATTACTCATGTTATTCTTCTGGAGAATAATTAAAATCGCTTATATGTGAATATATTTTTATGAAACTTGGTATGCAGCTTTATGCGGTATTAAGACTTATATTATGCATTGGAAATTCGCTGAGTACGCAGGTTTGCTGCGACGAGGGTATTTTGTATTTACATTCCTAAAGGCTTAAAACTAATAGGTTATAAAAGAAAAACTATGGGTTTTTTACTGCTTGGTATTTTTTAACCATTACAAATATATCATTCTATTTTTGGGTCAGTCCATGTCAAATCAACACAGTTTTATTACTTTCTCCCCCTATACATAGTATATGGAGAAAGTATTGTTTTCGTAAAAATTTTCGAATTTGAGTTGTTAGTGGAAATATTCGTTTTGGTGCTCCCTGAATCCAAAAAAGTGGTTTTTACGTGATGTCTGTCTGTGGGTGTGTGTCTGTGTGGATGTGTACAGAGCTAGAGCCCTAACCAATGGGCCGATTTTTATGAAATTTGATATGTAGGTACTAATCCACGATATCTACAGGCGTTTTTTCATTTTTTGAATTTTTTATTGTTAAGGGTAATTATCCCCCAAAAACCGCCATAAATCATGAAAAATCAAAATTTCTCAAAAACGGCTGTAAAGATTTTGATTAAACTTTGGTCGTTAGTAGAACTTTAGTTTTCTAACAAAATGACACCACCCGCATGTCTGTAAAAATTCGGGTTCAGAAATTACAGGACTTAAAACATAAAAAATTCAGTTTTAGCGAATTTCCCCTATAGGGAAGAAGCTATTACCGTAGGTCTCATAGTAAGACTTAAGCCCGAGACCATGATAATTTTTTGTTTTGAGGTCCCCAGATGACAAAAACACTATTCGTTCAAATTTATATATATGTATATATATATCTATATATATATATATATATATCTATATATGTGTCCGTGAATGCGATAACTTGAGTAAAAAACGTCCGATTTTGATGAAATTTGGCTCAAATGTGTAAAATGACATTCATGACTTTAAGTTCGAAAACCAGAAAAATCGGACCATGGGATGGGGGGTTTATGGGGGTTTTAAATTTTTCAAAAATCAGTTTTTTGCATTTTTCACCGTAAAATTTTTGAACAACTTAATTTTGGTTTTGACCATGTTATAGAGTTTAAAAAAACAAATAATATAGTATTTTGAATTATTAACCTAGGTTAAGTGGTTGCGGAGAAAATCCAAAAAAACCTGCTCATAAAATCGCCCATGTTAATCTTATGGGAAAAAGGTTTTTGGCTTTTCCTCAGTTTATTTTAATGTAAACTTCACATTTGCTTTTACCAATCTGTTCAGTTCCACAAAACGATCATTTTGGTGTTTAAATTGTGATTCTACGCCCAACCGTTGCAGAGATATTCAAAGTGCTAAACACAGTACGTTGTCCAATGTTATCCTTATGGAGAATAAATAAAATTTGATATCTCGATTATTTATGAATGTATGTTGATGAAACTTGGTATGTGGCTTCATGTAGTACTGGTATATTGATATTTGCACAAAAAATTGATTTTTTGTTGATTATTCCCGTAGCAGCAAACCTGCGTACTCAGCCCCCATGTTATTCTTATGGAGAATAAGTAAAATGTAATGACTCCCTTAATTATGATCATAAATTAATAAAACTTGGTATGTAGCTTCACTTCGTTGAGTTATATTGATAATTGCAAAAAAAACCATTTTTTTGTTTCTCGTTGCAGCAAACCTGCTTACTCAGCCCCCATGTTATTCTTATGGAGAATAACTAAAATGTTATATGGCGCTTATTTATGATTGAATATTGATGAAACTTGGTATGTGGCTTCGCCTAGTTAAATTATATTTATATTTGCATAAAAACCAATTGTTTTGATCCTTGTTTCAGCAAACCTACGTACTCATTACCAATGTTATTCTTATGGATAATAATTAAAATCGCTTATATGTAAATATATTTTTATGAAACTTGGTATGCGGCTTTATGTGGTATTAAGACAAATATTTTGCATTTGAAATTCGCTGAGGACGCAGGTTTGCTGCGACGGGGGTATTTTGTTTTTTTTTGTCTTAAAAAAATATAAACATAAAAAATATTACTATTCACCATTAAAAAGAGCTCAAAAAACTAAATAATTTAGTATTTTGAATTATTATTCTACGATTGCTGGTTGCGGAGAAAATTGGAATTTTCATTTTGCGGTAAACGCAGTATGTTGTCTAAAGTTATTCTTATGGGTAATACAAATACCCCCGTAGCAGCAAACCTGCATACTCAGCGAATTTCCAATGCATATAATATTATCTTAATACCACATACCAAGTTTCATCAATATAAGGGAAATTCGCTAAAATTACCGATAAATTTCATTCAAACTTGATATGCTTGTCATGTTAGCATTGACCAAAAGAGGAAATTCGAAATATGTTGCCCCTTAATAACCCTGGGGGGGAAATAGGGGGCATTTCCCCTCTTAAAACCACGAGTGTAGCAATGGATTCTGTAGTGCCTCCAAAGCAGGGATTTGGGTGGATGTTTATTAAAACAACTTGTTTACAAGATTTTCTGTACATTCGACCGTGCTTTGTATTCTATACTTAGTAAATAAAAAGTAATTTATTCATTAAAGTTGGGCTAAAAGGGAGAAAGTGTATGTCAGTTTCCTGATACCGTTTATTAATTTTTTCATCACCAACTCAGATTTGGTTGAAATTTGACATTCGTGTAGCCTTTGTAGAAACTAAGAAAAATACCAAATTTCATTGAAAAATATTTATCCGTTTAGGACTTAGAGCTATGTAAAGTTCCCAAAAAACGCCAAAAAAAGCTTGGCCGACTATTTTTTAAACTGTAATTTTAGCTCTCCTAGTTGAGTTAGAGAGATGGGAGTGGTGTCATTTTGTTTCCTTTTTTTTGCCCTTTCATTTGATATACAACACAATATATGTTAAGATCAAAATATTTTTTCAAATTCAAAAAAAAAATTTAAATTTGAAATTTTGTAAAATGCGTACTTTTTAAAATTTTCAAAAAAATATATTTCTTTCACTATGTTTTTATTAGTGGATTCTCAAAGTATAATTATGGGATTCCAATGGGTTCACTTTAATTTATATGTTATTGCGAATACAGTTTTGACTAAAATACGCAAACGATAGGGTTTTAGTCAAAATATACGAAGTATTTTTATAAAACTAATGGGTGAAACATCAAAAAGCATTTTTAATATGCTTTTAATAAGCTGCCTTATATAAATACAAATTATAATATTAAACTTAGGTTAAGAATATTTAATTAAGTCGGTCTATAAATGATTTCATTGTGTTAATAAATTACCTGCGGTACCGTATAGTTGTTTGTTTTCTCAATACCTATCAGTAGCCTTGTTTAAGTGAGCAGTACTAAACAAATAAGTTTTATTTGTCTTAACTGCTTCAATGCTTCATTAGATTATACCGTGTCCTGCTCAGAAAGTTTGTATAGTCTTCATGTGAGCGTAGTAGGGTCCACAGTACACAAAATATATTTTAAAGATGTCCACAAAATGTCAGGTATGACACTTGGGTATGAAAACGATGGGGAAGGACCAGCTGGGTTCAGAAATGTGACTTTTACTTCATCTTCACTTTCATTTTTACCTAGCACATAAGCTAGCCCCCATTTACTGTAATATTTAACAGTTACATAACCGTTAACGTCAAAGTTAACACTTTCAATATTTGTGACTAACCAATCAAAAAGTTGTTGATGCGTGAGTATTTGATTTTCATAAGGTCTCTGTACGCTTGCCCTTGTAGCCAACCTTTTGATTTCACCACCAACACCACCACCACATGCTCCTTTACTATACTAAAAGTGTTAACTTTGAGTTTGCCAATCAAAGACAACTTAACCGAAATCAAAGTCAACGTTTTTTCGTATGACACAAATTACGGCACAGTGAGCACCACATATCTAATTGGGAAAATTTCAATGGCAGACGTTAACGGTTATGTAACTGTTAAATATTACAGTAAATGGTGGCTAGCTTATGTGCTGGATAAAAATGAAAGTCAAGATGAAGTAAAAGTCACATTTCTGAACCCAGCTGGTCCTTCCCCATTGTTTTCATACCCAAGTGTCATACCTGACATTTTGTGGACATCTTTAAAATATATTTTGTGTACTGTGGACGACCCTACTACGCCCACATGAAGACTATACAAACTTTCTGAGGAGGACACGGTATAATCTAATGAAGCATTGAAGCAGTTAAGACAAATAAAACTTATTTGTCTAGTACTGCTCACTTAAACAAGGCTACTGATAGGTATTGAGAAAACCAACAAACTATACGATACCGTAGGTAATTTATTAACACAATGAAATCATTTATAGACCAACTTAATTAAATATTCTTAACATAAGTTTAATATTATAATTGGTATTTATATAAGGCAACTTATTAAAAGCATATTAAAAATGCTTTTTGATGTTTCACCCATTAGTTTTATAAAAATACTTCGTATATTTTGGCTAAAACCCTATATTTTGCGTATTTTAGTCAGAACTGTATTCGCAATAACATTTAAAATAAAGTGAACCCATTGAAATCCCATAATTATACTTTGAGAATTTTTGAAAATTTTAAAAAGTACACATTTTACAAAATTTCAAATTTAAATTTTCTTTTTGAATTTGAAAAACATATTTTCATCTTAACATATATTGTGTTGTATATAAAATGAAAGGGCACAAAAAAGGAAACACAATGACACCACTCCCATCTCTCTAACTCAACTAGGAGAGCTAAAATTACAGTTTAAAAAATAGTCGACCAAGCTTTTTTGGATGTTTTTTGGGAACTTTACATAGCTCCAAATCCTAAACGGATAAATATTTTTCAATGAAATTTGGTATTTTTCTTAGTTCCTACAAAGGCTACAAGTATGCCAAATTTCAATCAAATCTGAGATGGTGAACAAAATCCTTGTGTTGATTTGGCACTGACCCTTTTTTAGTAAAAATGCAAAATGATTTACTTCAAGATAGTAAAATTACACCATAAAAACTTTTTTACTAAAAATTTACAAAAATTCTCATGTTATGGTCAATTTATTACTGTTCAAGAACTATTTTAACCTTCATATAGATTTTAAGGGGTCAAATAAATCAATATAATCAAATAGCTAAAACTAGATATTACTTTTACTAACAAGACGTTTCTATAATCAGATAAAGTGTTGATCTTTTAATAACTAAGTAGGCTATTTAATCATTTATGAATAAAGTGACTAAACGAAAGATTTAAAGAATATAATCTAGTAAAATATAACAACTTTATTTTTTTTATTAAGTGGTAATATTGCACAAAACATCTCTAGTCCAATTATCAAGTGAATTGGAAAAAAATCTCCAATATTGTGTTCACATTTTATTTTTTAATAATATACTGTGCATATGGCAATAGCTTTGATAAATGAATATTATGTTTACACATGTATCCTACAGTGTAAATAAGTCTAAAAATCAAATATAAGAGACCATTGGCAACAACAAAATGTAATTAGAAGTTGAGTAATCACTATCTGGCTTGCAAGTGTAGGCCGCTTGTTGCTGCATGCATAGTAACATGAATCTCCCCCTCCTCCACTTCATCAGTTATCACTATTTAGACTTTCACCTTGTTTCATTTTGATTGTGGTTGAGTGAACATAGTTTTGAATTTCAATACTATTTGCTACATAATTTCTAGTTATTTTAAGTTAAAATTAAAAACAGTTAGTTTAGTGTTAAGTGTTGAATTTCAAAGTATTAGGGCAGTTAATCATTTTACTTTCACAAATAAAATATTTTGACCGAAAAACATTTTATAATTTTTATAGTTAGTTTTCAATGAAAGTTGGTGAGGTTTATTCAGTAAAATGTCTACAAACAGTGTAGTGTTGGTCAATTAATTGGAACTGAATGCCACAAGCTGAGTTATACACAACAAACAAATATGGTCAGTGTTACATCGTTGGAACAATCAGAAGTTAATATACTAAGTCTGAGAAGTAGGGTGGGTCTAGAACAATTGACTTCTTCTGTGAACATCGCAAAGTATATTTCTTGAACATATATGAAATGTACCAAAAATTCTGTATTGATCCATTCCAATCACAGAAACAAAAATATCAAAAGCTTTAAGAGTTATTAGATTGGATCTCTCCCAAAAACTTACCGTTTACAAAATTGTGTTTTTTAGACAATAAGTAAGGGTGTGCGAGTCCTCGAAACTTTGAGTTTTTAATACTAGAACTCGACTCGAAGTTTTGAAAACTACTCGTAAGTTTGAGCAAGTATTTCCCGCCGATTTACAGACGATCACTAACGATTGCGACCAGCCAAAACGCGTAGTAACGGCCGCAAAAGGCAATCGCATCATGCAAAATCGGCCGAAAATGACAACCGCGAACGATTGCGACCGGCCAAAACGCGTAGTAACGGCCGCAAAAGGTGATCCACATCACGTAAAATCGGCCAAAAATGACGACCGCGAACGATTGCGACCGGCCAAAATGCGTATTAACGGGCGCAAAAGGCAATCGTATCACGTAAAATCAGCCGAAAATGACGACCGCAACAATTGCGACTGGCCAAAACTCGTAATAACGGCCGCAAAAGGCGATCGCTTCACTTAAAATCGGCCAAAAATGACGACCGCGAATGATTAAGACCGGCCAAGATGTGTAGTAACGGCCGCAAAAGGCAATCGCATCACGTAAAATCGGCTGAAAATGACGATGGGACCGCGTAATGTCGGCCGTGACTAACGATTTCGTCATTTAATATTGATTATACATGATGTCTGGACCAGGTGAAATTGGCCAAATGACAACCGGGCCCTGTTTCATCGGCCGGAAACAAATGTCAAACCGTGTTTTGTTTGTCAATACGCAATCCAGTTTGATTGTACTGGCCAAAACTTTGTATTGATATTCATGTAAGAAACCATGTTTAGAGATTATCAAATCTAGGGTGGTATCCAAATCCCATTACACTATTTTAAACTACCAACTGATGGTAAATACTCGCTCGAAAATACTCGAAACTCGAAAATAACTGGCACTACTCGACTTGATTAAAAAAATCACTACTCGCACACCCCAAACAACAAGTAAATACAAATCTTAAACTGTTGGATGATGAAAGTGAAATTGAAGACATCGTAAGTGATAGGGAAGAAATAAGTAATTTAGAACAGTCTATTTCAAAACAACAAACATAAGAAGAACTGAATTTATCCATTCAAAATTTAGGGGAATCTCCATTTAAACTGTGCGTCAAAGCACCACATAGCAACATTAGCCGAAGTTTTATGACTATAATTCAATCCATATTTGGTTTCTGTAGTGCCTTTTATTTTATAGTATTTTTTAAAATTTTACGCAATTTCTTAAAAAAAATAAAATATTTAAGTTTGAGATAATATTTTGTGCAACAATAAGATTAAAATAAGCCAAATCTATTTTTTGCTTATCCTGCTTACTTTTATGAACATTTTAGTCGAAACCCCATGGTGATATGATGAAAATTTACAAAGATATGTTTTTTTACAAAATTAAAGTCATGATCCCTTTTAACTGTCGAAAACAGCAAAAACGTGTATTTTATAAAACTTTATAAGTTCATAACTCAAAAAATGGTTGAGATATCAAATTAAAATGTTGTATTAATTATAAGAATGGCAAGCAGAACTCATATAACAAATTTCATAAAATTCGGAGAACAAGGGTTTCATTTGAATATTTAGCTGGATGATTTGAAATGGACTGACCCGGAAGGTAGATAATTTTACTGGGCTACATATAGACCTATTCCCATCTTGGCAATCCCTTAGGCCTCAGTGACCCTTAACGTTACAACGTTATTCTTATAGGCAATAGGTTTAATGAGATTCAGATAGTTATTTAAACATGTGGGGTGCAGCAGGAATTTAATCATATATGTGAAGCATGGGGTATCAGCTAGTAGAATATAAAATGCAGTAGTTTTACAACAAATTTTCTAGAAAACTATTTGTTTGAAATGTCCACCCAAATCCCTTTATTGGGGGCCCTACAGAATTATTTGCTTTACAGTATTTTTAAGGGGGAAAATACCCCCTCCTCCCCCCAGGGTTAGGTGGCAACATATCCCAGATATCATCTACTGTTCAATGGCAGCTCTTACTACATGCCAAGTTTTAATAAAATTGAACAGTACCCAAGATAGAAATAATAGGTTTATTCTCCATAAGAATAATAACACTAAACAACGTACCATACTTTATTTACCGCTAAATGAAAATCTCAATTTTTCCACAACCATTGGTCGTAGAATCATGATTTAAAATACTACATTATTTAGGAATTTGAGAATTTTTTTTTAAAGTGGCAAGTAAATTTGTTGTAAGTTTAATGGTTTTGTAAAAAATCAAAAACTGAATTATAGAACATTTTAAATCCTATAATTTCTGAACCTGAACTTTCCCAGAAGTGTGGGTGGTGTCATTCTGTTCAAGACCTCAGTCTGGACATTTAGGGATGGTGAGTATTGAATTAGCAACTCTTAGGTCTCGACATGCCGGACAATGGCTCGAATAGATTAAACCTCCAAAGGCTTGTATCCAGAAGACACTACTGACCAATAATGGCGACATCTGCATCGATAACCAGGAACTCTCCGCGATAGGTCCCGGCGTGTAGGAAGATGAGTGAGCCACCGGTGAAGTCGTCGACATGGTCCAGTGCGGCCTGCACGGTGTCGAAGTGGGCGATGCGGCGGCCCTGGCGCGCCACGCCCTGGTAGCCCGGCCGCACGTGGACGCCACGGTACAGGTGGCGGAAGCTCTCCTTCCACGGGTTGGCATGCTCGCTCTCCTCCGGCGGCACAAACTCAAACCGACACTGCGCCGGGTTGAACAATGGCAAATCATACTCGTACACATTATGGTACAGTGTTTTCCTGGAAAGGAGCACAAACATCAAAGTAAAAAAAAATAGAACAATCATACAGGTTAAGGATATAATAGTTAATTCCAGAACTAAAAAATATAGATGAGGAAACACTTACCAGTTCAGTAAAATATTTTCCACAAATAGTGATAAAGCATTTAGACCTTTGAAAAATCCCTATAAAAAAGATCCAAAACAAAAAACCTACTGTACCAAATAAAGATGAGTACTTTTGTTTAAAGAATTATCTAATGATTTGTTACCCATCCATTTCTAGTTTTAAGATAAACATTTTTCCCAACAACTAGCTAATAGGAACAAATTCAATAAACAGCTTCATCAGAACAAGTTGTGAAAAACAAAAATACAGTAAAACCCTGCTAAACCGGACTTTGCTAAACCGAATCACGGGTTAAGTGGAACGGTCTACAAGAAATCGATAATCAACAATAGAGAGGATAAGTCCAGTGTATTACTCAAGGCACGCCGAGAGACCACCGTGGCAGTCACTCAACGTCACAGTTGTTTTGATGGATTTTGCCACATACCTGTTCCGCCCGTGAGGCGATAAAAGGTTATCCATACTGCATTTTCCGCATTCCCATATCGCACTACAGGATCAGTGTACACACACACCTGCATGTGGTGACAACGCAGTTACTGTACTATCGTGTGGTTATAAGTATGTCCTGTCCAGTACATATTCGGAGAACGATTTCCATGACGTCTACGAAGAGAAAACTTGTAGTAGTGAACATTAGTGAGAAAACTCCAAGATGTATGCAAATGTTTCCAAAATTAATCTTGAAATACCAAAAGTTAAATATAAATATAAGTACTATCTGAAAAATTGGGTTTTCTGTAACGGTCCCACCACCATTATTTTACGTTAAGCAGGGTTTTACTGTAGTTTCATTGTAGTCTGTCTATAAAACAAAGTTCTAGGGGGATAAGATAATTAATGTTAGTTCAATTTTATGACCCCTTATGCTTTAAGACAGTTAAAACTAAGCCCACAATTTCAGCAGCTATCGTTTCTTTGCTGTAAAGGGCAAAAAGCAAAATTAATCCCCATTCAAAATTTGTTCAAAGCATTATAATTAAGTTCAATAGGAGCACAGGGTAGGTTACCATAGTTCGTTGTCATTGGCGATGCCGTGGAAACGTTTGCAGACCTGGCTGACCCGGCATAGGTCCTGCTCCAGCAGGTAGCTGAAGATGGTGAGGAGCACCTCGTCTGGCAGCTCATACTGTAGGTAGTGCGCAGCCGGGGTCCCGCACCCTGACACTGCTGCATCACACAAACACATATAGCCTAGTAAATATTATTCAGGAATAGCCAATTTTCCTGGGATAAGTAGTTAGGTATCCATAAGAGATAGCTAAAGCAATAAATATAGTTTTGTTGTTGTGTAGTAAAATTCTCTATGATAACTAAGCACATTATGACACAGTTTGCCTCTCACTTAAGTTCTACAGTCTCCTATCTTGCTCTTCCTTTCAACATTTGTATCTAGCTCACCCGGACTAGAATTCATGATCACAACAGTCCAGATAAACAGGATTCTACTTAGATTTTTAGATTGAATTTTCTGTCTTTGCAAGTAGTCTGAATTACTTTTATGACACCAAAAATGTTTCAAATCTTTTTCAGGATTGATAGTGAAAAATTAACTTAAAATTGAAGATTAGAAGGCTCTACGTAACCAAAAAACCCCTATGAATTACCCTTGCTATTATAAAAGGAAATAGACAACATTTGAGAATCTGAACAACAATTTGAACAACAAATTTTGAGCACTGAACAACATCAAGTATCAAAACATATTTGTTTTTATGTATTAACAAATTTATCTGATAACATGGTTCTCACTTTTATTTAGTTCATGGTTTCTCTGACTTCCAAAAAACAAACTGTAAAAACTCAAAATCAGTGTAAAAACATACATTTATTCCAATTTTTATTAAAATCTCTGGTTTCTCTGACTCGGAATGTGCACTTTATTTACAATACGGTACCCTACCGTAGGTAATATTTAAACAAATACTTTTTTACCAGCCTCCACCTTCACTATAGCCAACCATGGCTCTTCTGTTTATTTTTTAATTTTATTTTAACCCATTGGCGTAGACATACGAGCAGGTCTCGTTTCTTACTTGTAATTTTTTAAACCTGTGAATTGGAATAGAAATTTGTGTTTTTAAATGGATTAATGGTTTATTTTCATTGAAATACGTTTTTCATTCAGTTTTAAGAGTCACATTGGCACACACACAGGAGACATAAGTAAAAAGTAGCAAAATCAGTGTTGACCATAAGCAACTCACAAAGAATTAACTGATCCCGTCAACTTCCAAGCAAGGCTTCCACCGTTTATTAGTGAATTTCCTATGGAAAGTGTGAAGTCTTAGCATGACCCGCACAGTGAAACTTAAGCCCGAGACCACCATAAAGTTCCTAACGTTCAAAATGTTATATATATATATATATATATATATATATACAGGGTGTCTGGAACTAGCGTTAAAATTTTTTTTGGGTGATAGAACTATATAAATGCAACTTAAATACACAATTAAAGAAAATTATACCCCACACATCCACTAAAAAAATAATAATTTTGTATTATATTTTTTAACCGTACTTTTACCCAAAAATTAATAATTTCTGGGATATTTCGAAACATTTGTCAAACTGTAATGCTACCATCGTATTCTAAATTAAATTTCAAGTAAGGACAAATAGGTTTTAATGAGCAAGACACTACATAATCACTTATTAAATTAATTAGAAGTGTAAATTTATCATTTCCTTTAAAAAATTAAAAATGAATATTTCATGCATAATTCTTTAAACAATTTCCTAGAGAGTAGCAAATGCTAAAAAAATTCCTTCAAAATGTGGGCTTTCAGAAGATATGATACAACACTAGATTCGTTACCATTTGAGTACAGTTATGCGAGTTTGAGTGGTGTAAAACGAGGTTAGGCCAAAATTACACTAGATAAAAGTCTGGATTTTAGATAACTAAAATATCACTAATTTAACTTACAGCACTATTTTAAATAGCATTATTTAAGGTCAGATAAAAAGGACAATGAAATCCTCATTGAAAAAAAAAAATATTTAATAGGGACAGTGATTGTCATGTACAAATCATTATACAAGGATATCTGAAAGAATTCCAATATCTAATAAATGCCCACCTTATCATGAGATAAGTTATCACGCACAGATACCAATGTTATGTTTTGTTTGGACAAAGTATTTCTAGTGGATTTTGGCCATTTACTCAGTGGCAGTGATGTCAAGATGTCGTTTTCAAATCAAGAATATGCGGAAATGCATTTTTTGTATGGTTACTGTAATAGAAACGCGAGTGGGGCTCAAAAGGAGTACACTGTCCGCTATCCTGGTCGGCACGTTCCCAGTACACAAGTGTTTACGCGGTTGCATCAGCGTTTGGTAGAACGTGGATCTGTGCACAAGGAGCGGAGTGAGGTGGGTGCAGCAGCTTTGGATGTGTACACTGAAGAGCAAATTCTGGACAGAGTTAGAAAAGACCCAGAGATTAGTAGCAGAAAAATTGCAGGTGAAACAGGCGTGAGTAAAACTACAGTTTTGACGGTTTTACACAAAGATAAATTCTACCCTTACCATTTCACAAAAGTTCAAGGCCTTGAACGTAATGACTATGCTGCTAGACGAGATTTCTGTTGCTATCTACTAAATTCTGATATTGAACAATACCACTTTTTCAAAGAAATCTTATGGACAGACGAATCTATTTTTACAAGACAAGGTGTATTCAACTGCCACAACATGCACATGTGGGATACTGAAAACCCAAGAGCAGCAAGAGAAATGTCCTTTCAAAGAAGATTTCATATAAACGTTTGGGCTGGTGTGGTTGGCAATCGTTTCTTGGGACCTCACATTTTTCAGGGAAGTTTAAAGGGAGTTATGTATCTTGACTTTTTGCAACACGATTTGCCTCAAATGTTGGATATGATTGACCCTGCGCATCGTCAACATATTATTTATCAACAAGATGGTGCACCTCCTCACTTTACTACAGACGTCCGAGATTGGCTGAGTGCTAACTACCCAACTTGGATTGGCCAAGGAGGTCCTGTACCTTGGCCTGCAAGATCTCCTGATCTGAATCCCATGGACTTTTTTGTGTGGGGATTTATGAAGACTGAGGTGTACGCAACTCCTGTAAATAGTGAAGAAGAACTCCTAAACAAGATCCAAGATGTAACACAGAAAGTTAGGGAAAAACTAAGCCATAAAGTGACAGTTGGTGCAATGCGAAAGAGAGCCAGAGCCTGTATAAGAGAGAACGGAGGAAATTTCAAAAATAAACTGAAATGAAGCTGTAATCTCGTGTGATCCATCTAACATTTCCAATTTTATCTTGTACTTTTGCAGGTAAAAAGGAATTTTAACTTCATGATATAGCTGTAATAATGCAAATTTTCATATGTGTCTTTTTAGTATGACAGAGTTTAATTATTATTTTCCCAAACCACGTTTTACACCATTCAAACGTGCATTACTGTACTAAAATGGTAACGAATCTAGTGTTGTATCATAGCTTCTGAAAGCCCACATTTTGAAACAGTTTTTATAGCATTTGCTACTCTCTAGCAAATTTTTTAAAGAATTATGCATGAAATATTTATTTTTAATTTTTTAAAGGAAATGATAACTTTACACTTCTAATGAATTTAATAAGTGATTATGTAGTGTCCTTGCTCATTAAAACCCATTTGTCCTTACTTGAAATTTAATTTAGAATACGATGGTAGTATTACAGTTTGACAAATGTTTCGAAACATCCCACAAATTCTAAATTTTTGGGTAAAAGTACGGTTAAAAAATATAATACAAAATTATTTTTTTTAGTGGATGTGTGGGGTACAATTTTTTTTAATTGTGTATTTAAGTTGCATTTATGTAGTTTTCTCACCCAAAAAAATTTTTGACGCTAGGTCCAGACCACCCTGTATATATGTTTTATATGTTAATATATATGTTTAGAGTTTTCCGATTGTTTAGCCCAACGAACTTGTCCAAATGATTATAGAAAGGAACGTCCCTACCAAATAAAAAAAAAAAATCACAACCGCTAGAGTGCAAACACATATAGCCTACCTATATATATATATATATATATGTAGGCTATATGTGTTTGCACTCTAGCGGTCGTGATTTTTGTCCGATTTATATAAAATCTGGTAGGGATATTCCTTTCTATAATCATGTGGACAAGTTCGTTGGGCTAAACAATTGGAAAACTCTAAACACCTTTATTGAGGATTAATCTTTCAAATTTAGAGTTTTTGGGCCCAAAAAGGGTCAGAAAAGCCCCGGATGTAAAATTAATGCATGTAAAAAAAGATGGGAATCAGTGAGGCGAAACATTTAATCCCTCTCTCATCATTCTAGCATAAACATTTACCGAGTTATAAAAGAAAATGTGTTTTGACCAAACACAGTACGTTGTCTTATGGGGGTTTTACATTAGAAAAGCCTGTTATTCATTTGTCGGTGTACTTTTATCATCCCCAGCAACCTCACGCCTACTTTCAAGCCTCGCTGGACCTTCTCCTAACCTTATAATGTGCAAAATTGTATTCCCAGCATTGCAGGTAAATGAAAACAGGAGCATCAGAACAGCCAAAAAATCAATGTTCTCAGATTTTAATAAAAATTGGAATAAATGTATGTTTTTACGCTGATTTTGAGTTTTTAAAGTTTGTTATGTGGAAATTCACTCCCCTCATGTCAGCGTGCTGCGTGCAAACTCGTTATACTTGGGCCCTCCCACCAACGTTGCCACAGACCGGTTAACTCATTGAGAGTTGCACGACAGGTCAGTTTTGATTGTGTGCAGGAATCGAACCCACGAACATCGTATCAACACTACTGGCCAAGGTGTTTCCCAACGTAGCCAACTCAGCTATCACGACCAAAGGCCTAGCCTCGTTGTTTTGGTTATCAGTCATTCTACGCCCCTAGCGGAAAGAACCGCAGGTACCCGCGGTTATTAGTTACAGATTTTGCTCCTAGAGTGCAAATCCCAAATAGGCTATTGGGAATAGAATAATATTACAACCTTAATGGGTTAATGTTTACAGTTTTAGCGAATTTCCCCTATAGGGAAGAAGCAATTACCGTAGGTCTCATGGTAAGACTTAAGCCCGAGACCATGATAACCTTTTGTTTTGAGGTCCCCAGATGCCAAAAACACAATTCGTTAAAATTGTTATATATATATATATATTTATGTTATAATGATTGATTAGGGCTACTAATATTATAAGATGTATCTTCATATTTTAACAAAGTACCCTTTTTTTATAAAAAACATTTTTATTTTAGACTGACATGTTTCGTGCTCTTAGGCCATTATCAAAGTCTATAAAAATATAACCTCACATTTAAAAAAAATAAATATTAATCATTACCCAAGGCTCCCGTAGCAGCAAACCTGCGTACTCAGCGAATTTCCAATGCATATATACGTATCTTAATACCACATAAAGCCACATACCAAGTTTCATCAATATACATTCATAAATAAACGATTTATGACATTTTAATTATTCTCCATAAGAATAACATGGCAGCTGAGTATGCAGGTTTGCTGAAGCAAGGAACACAAAAAATGGGGTTTTATACAAATATCAATATAACTCATGTAGGTAAAGCCACATACCAAATTTCATTAATTTATTTTCATAATGAAGGCAGATAACACGTTACTTATTCTCCATAAGAATAACATGGAGCTGAGTACACAGGTATGCTGCTACGGGAGCCTTGGGTAAAAAAGTGTCTTTTTGAGCAAATATAAATGGTCCACAACCAGATGAAGCCGTATACCAAGTTTCGTCAGTATAGGTTCATAAATAAGCGAGATATAAAATTTTAATTTTTCTCCATAAGAATAACATTAGACAACGTACTGTGTTTAGCACTTTCAATATCTCGGTAACCAATTGACGTAGATAAATGATCAAAATACCAAATTGTGTGTTTTTTTAAGCTGAATCCAATGGGAAAAAATAAAATTTGACTATTTCCAAAATTATATATAAAAAATTCGAAAAACCCATTTTTGGGGTACAAAACCCCCCCAAAATACCCCTTCGGATAGCGATCTTGCTGGTTTTCGAACTTAGTCATAAATGTTGCTTTACACGTTTATACCAAGTTTCATCAAAATCGGATAATTTTTACGAGAGTTATCGTGCTCACGAACACACACACACACACATATATATATATATATATATATATATATATATATATATATATACAGTTTCGAACGAATGGTGTTTTTGGGGTCTGGGGACCTCAAAACGAAAAGTTATCATGGTCCCGGGCCTAGGTCTTACCATGCCGACTACGGTAATAGCTTCTTCCCTATAGGGGAAATTCGCTAATAAAATAAAATATTAATCATATGTTAAAGTTGCATATGAATTGTTTGTCATAATCGATAATATATTTTATTTTCTTCTGTTATTTTCTTTGAATACTATATTAAGTGATTTTTATACGTCCCTGTTCTTATTTTTTCAATTTTATCAAACATCGGGTTTGATTGTTTAGGTAAAACTGTATTTAGTATGTTTGAAGGGTCTTTTTTAAAATTAAAGTAAATATTCATTTCTTCTTTGACAAATAGTTTCTCTCTTTCTCGTTCAAACTCTAAAATTGTTAGATGTTCTTTTAGATCTGTATATTTGTGTTTCGACTTTATCAAGTGTTCTGCAAAGTTAGATTTCATCGTTGTTTTGTTGTTCGATTTAAAAGCTTGTAGATGTTTATTGAATCTAATTTTGAAGTTTCGAGAAGTTTGTCCGATATAATAACTATTACACTCGCTGCAGTTTATTTTATATATTCCAGATCTGTTATATGTGTCGTCTTTATTATCTTGGTGATTTGCTATTTTGTTGTTTAATATTTTAAAGATATTGTTCTTAGTTTTATAGCTAATACTAATTTGAGAATTTTTAAATGTGTTTCTTATAGCTTTGTTCATACAATTGTTGTATGGTATGCACATATATTTATTTTTTTCTCTGGTTTCTATATTTCCTTAAAGTTTTTCTTCTCTTTGTTTTTTAAGTTTTTTCTTAATCATGTTGTCAATCATTTTTCTTTTATATCCATTTTTTTCGGCTAAATATTTGATCACATTGGTTTCTTTTACAAAATTATTATTTTTCAGTGGGATGTTTATTAATCTGTGAATTAGGGAATGGAAGGTTGCCATTTTATGGGACCATGGATGATTTGAATTAAATGGAATGATTGAGTCTGATGTTGTGGGTTTTCTAAAGATATTAAATGAGGGTTTTCCATCTTCTTTAGAAATTGTTACAACTAGGAAATTAATTTCTTCTTTCTGGATTTCACTTGTAAATTTGATTTCGGTAGATAAGTCATTTATGTATGTTAATAATTGTCTGGCTTCGTCTTCATTGCCTTCGAAAAGACATAAAATATCATCTACATATCTGTGCCAATAACATATTTTCTTTCTGTAGGGATTAATGTCATTCATTATTTTAGTAGTTTCCATTTCTGTCATGTAAATGTCTGCAATAAGTCCTGATAGGGGGATCCTATTGGGACACCGTCTTCTTGCAAATAAAAAGAGGAATATGCAACTTTAAAATAATTTATTTTAACATATGATTAATATTTATTTTATTTTAAATGTGAGGTTATATTTTTATAGACTTTGATAATGGCCTAAGCGCACGAAACATGTCAGTCTAAAATAAAAATGTTTTTTATAAAAAAGGGTTCTTTGTTAAAATATGAAGATACATCTTATATATATATATATATTTATATACAAATCTCACTATCTATTCAGCTGCCGTACGAATTTAGGTTAAGTAGCTGCCACCTCAAAGGCTGGAGTATGTTAAAGTTTAAACGTGTATTCTTACTCAAAATTACGTTATTAGTATAACGATTAACTTATTTTCATAATTGTTTATTATAACTATGTGTATTAAAACTCATGTAATTTGACTGCCCTAAGTTTACATTTGATTCGGCGCTCCATGTACGTCTAGCAGCCAAATGACTGCCAGCAATGATACTTCATAAATATTTCGCGTTATTTCGCTGCCACCACTGTTGTCAATTTGTCTTGACAATCTTCATTGAAACGTTATGAGGATAGTGGTCAAAATTAGGTCTCCTCTAGCTGCTTTAACTTATGTATTGTTTGATATCCTAAATCTCCGAACTGTTAGCTTTGTCCAAAGCTCTGGAATGACGGCACAAAAACGTCTGTCGTTATTGAAGTACTGTAGTTAGGTACTGGCACAATTCGTTGTATCATGAACAATCACACATCCAATGAAAATATAAAAACATATTATTTGTAATTGTAATTTTATATAGACTTGTTTAACATTTTTGAATTATATACATCACAACAAGAAGGTGAGTTGCGTTAGTGGCTTGTTTACGTCAAACTCCGATAACGGCACCGTCAGTAAGCGACGAGTCGGACCATCCAAGGTCGGATTAGTGAAGTTATACTGTACTTATATTATGTTCTTATAAATCCAACCTAGGTATAAAGAATGTAATAAAGGGGTTAGAATGCAAAAACTTGGTAACACGAATTTCGGTTTCATAACATAATGTTTCGCGTAACAAGTTGCACGAATTTGTAACATTTTACTATAACATGTTACATGTAACTTGTTTATTAAACATGTTACTCAGTGTAAACGCAGCTTAACGACAACGGCGTAAGCAGTGACTGCGCCCCGGCACGACGCCTCCCAATCACAAGCCGGCGTCAAACCAGCATTGAAAGTTGAGATGTGAAGTGTAACGTAACGATTGGTTGAGGCCGGAGTTTTAACAGTCTGTAATGTTCTTGTATTTATAACAATAATTTAATAAGAAATCCAAATACATATTACCAGATTTTACAAATTGTTACAGTATGTTAATGTTACCTAATTACCGGATCCGCCTGGTTTATTTATTATTCAGACAGCTTATTTACAAAATTATCTAATTGAAGTACAATTATAGTTTAGACATTTATATCTGTAAATCATTAAATCATTGTAACTAATATTATCTTTAGTAAAAGTGAATCGTTGCATATTATATGTTCTCCCATCAGTTATATATTAAATACCGTATCCTCGGGAATTTTTTCATTGGTATAGGTCAATTTGTTGCGGCATTAACCAATTTTGAACAAATAAACAGTTAAGCATGGACCTGGACTAGGGAATCCAATCCCGGGATCCCTACCGAATTTTCCCTCTTAGCGATCCCGGGATTTCAAGTTCCAATCTCGGGATATTTGGGATTATAAAAATATGTCGAAATAAGGATATAAAGTGGGTTTTTGAATATTATAAACACAATTAATAATTGAAATTCACTACAAAACAGTTAAAGACATTTAAAAGCTGGTATTTAATAAATTTAATTGACATCAGCATAAATAACTAAATATATTATTATGATTATCGTTAGACAATAGACAATAGACAAATCTTTATTGTACATAACGCCTGAGAAACATTACATAAGTAATTTTTAAGCAGGTACATGGTCAAGTTTGTTTAATATTAACTAAGCCTAACACATTCAAATTCCCTACCTCAAGCTTTCCTACCTTATATAAAATGTATACATAAACCATGTATAAATCATACCCTAAATTTGATCTATAAAAAACTCATCAACTCTATAATAAGCTCTATGGCTCAATGTCTCTTTCAGTTTAGATGTAAAATTTGTCATTGCTAAGCTTTTGTATGATTCAGGTATATGATTATAAATTTTTAATCCTATATAAAGTGGTCCTGTTTCAAATTTTTTATGACTATGATTTGGATATCGAAAAATGTTATTATTATTTCTAGTATGATAGCTGTGATTTATTTTGTATTTTTCAAAAACAGATGATTTTGTATGAACAAATTTTGCTAGCTCAAGAATGTAAAGAGAAGGTAATGTTAGAATACAATGTTTTTTAAAATAAGGCTTACAACTTGTTCTTGGTTTCAAGTGGAAAATTGTCCTAAGAATGAACTTTTGACACACGAACACTCTCCCGGCTTCTACAGAGTTACCCCATAAGGTAACTCCATAAGCCAACAGCGAGTGGACATATGCATAATAGACAGTTAAGCAGACTTATATAGATGTGACTTTAGTTAATATACTAATTGCATACCTTGTTGAACTTAATTTCTTATTTAAAAAATGTATGTGGTCAGACCAACTTAATTTTGAATAAAAATTTCAACCCAAAAATTTAACTACTTTAGTATTACTAATTGTAGGATCCATTAAATTATTTCTTAGCTTGAATTGCAAAATATTGGTCTTGTCCTCATTTAATTTTAAACCATGGTTCTCAAACCATTCATTAATTTTTGTAATGGTGTCATCAAGAGTAAATTTGATTTCACTAACAGTTTTACTTTTCAAAAGAGCAGTTGTATCATCTGCATATAGAGTGAAACTACAGATGTTTTTAGAAAAAAATTGGTAAGCTGTTGATATATACTATAAACAGTAATGGGCCCAATATGGAGCACATTCAACTTAACGGTGTTGCCACTTTCAGGTCGCCTTGTTCCATGTGGTAGAATGGTGAACTACGTTTTACGGGATGTAATAAAAGACGTCTTACAACACTTAAGATATATTTACACTTATACTGATTCACATACAGACGGTAAATATATATAAAAGATGGTACTAGGCTATCGATTTCGACCAGTCACACCAGTCATCATCAGGCCAATGAAAGAACTGACAGAATCAAAATGGCGTCCTTGCTTATATCCTATTGGCTACCGGAAGTTCTGGATACAGGTTCCTAAATGTGCCACCAGAGTCAAAGTTAACTTGTTCGCTAATCAATTTATCTCTATTTTTACATTTTTCTTTAAATATAAACAATTCTTCCCATGCATTCATTTCATTTCCTTTTTTACAATTCTTGAGGATGCTGAGGTTTTCATCTATTTTCCCTATGGTGTGGCCATTTTCTAAAAGATGTTTCGCTACGTTTGATCTTTCCGGTTTTCTGTTCTTCCAAGCTGATATATGGTTCTTAAATCTTTTAATACAATTAACAGTTTGACCAATATAAAAGTGATCACAGTTGTTACAATTAATTTTGTAAATGCCGGGCATGTCGAATTTGTTACAATCTTCTATCTTGGGATTTAGTATTTTGTTCATGGTGTTTTGCGTTCTGTAGGCTATATTAACTCCATATTTCTTGAATAGATTTGCGACTATATAACAACACGTAATATGCTAATAAAAAAGTTGTTTAACTACGTTTTGTCATACTCCTACCAAAAATATGTTATTTGGCTGTGACTTTAAATGTTCAAAATTGATTCCTACCGGCTTCCTCAGTTGATTTAACATGTGATGTGCATTTGGCGGCCAGATACGGCAGCCAAGTGCACCGGCCGCCCAATTCAATGCGGTTTTCTCCATGAAAGGCAGCTGAATGCCGTATGAGATTTATATGTGTCTGTAAGAATGATAACTCTCGTAAAAAAGGTCCGATCTTAATAAAATTTGGTACAGATGTGTATAGCACCATTTATTTGAACGAGTTCGAAAACCAGATGAATCGCACAATCCGAAGGGGCATTTTGTACCCCAAAAATGTTTTTTTTGGGGTTTTCACATGTAATTTTTATTTAAATCAAATTTTAATTCATACCATTGAATTCAGCTTGAAAAAAATTTGGTATTTTAATCATCACGCTACGTCAATTGGTTAATGAGATATTGAAAGTGCTAAACACAGTACGTTGACTAATGCTATTCTTATAGAGAAAAAGAAAAAATAAATCTCGCTTATTTATGGAGATAAACTGACAAAATTTAGTATATGGCTTCATCTGGTTGGGTTTATTATTGTTTGCACAAAAAACAATTTTTCGCCTATTGTTCCCGGAGCAGCAAACCTAGGTACTCGGTCCCCATGTTATTCTTATGGAAAATGATTAAAATGTTATATATCGCTTAATTATGAATGTATATGGATGAAACTTGGTATGTGACTTCACTTTGATATTTATATAAAAACCTATTATTTTGTGTTCCTTGTTGCAGCAAACCTGCGTACTCATCCCCAATGTTATTCTTATGGAGAATAATTAAAATTGTATATATCGCTTATTTGTGAATATATTTTAATGAAACTTGGTATGCAGCTTTATGTGGTATTAAGACATATATTATGCATTGGAAATTGCTGAGTACGCAGGTTTGCTGCGACGGGGGTATTTTTTTGTTCAATACATTTACTGTCTTACCACTTCCTCCTTGTTGCATCATGAAATACGATTTAGCAAAAATCTATTTTGATTTTTGCACAGTATTGCTTTGCATTTATAATTCAATTAAAAACTTTCACTGACTTGTATAAAACATCAGGCATTTTCTCTGACTTTTGGCATTTTTCCATCCTTTACCCTGACGATTTTCGAATTCCCTGACCATGAGAAAGTGTGAACCATAGACAACCTGTGAACCAATATAATACTAATAGGAATCTGAATCTAGCGTTAGAGCCCTGCAAGTATATCCATCAGTTAAAAAAACTAAAAGACCCAAGGACAAACAGCACTTCTTTAATCCAAAATATTATTAACAGTAATATGCGTAATAAAAGTACTAATGAAAGAACTAACTTTCAGTAGAGGATGAAGTAGTGCGGCGAGGACGTTTCCTAGCAGGTAACATGGTGTAGGCATGGGTGTAGGGCTGTGGAGGGGAGCTGGTGCTTGGGGTATTGCTGTCATGGTGCGGCGGGGACTTGCGACGGAGGTCGTACGGGGGGTGGTGGCACGGCGGGGGGGCCGAGGGCGATGCTGATGTTCCACTAGTGCTGGCGCTGGCCGTGTGTGCATGCATCATCTCATTAGCGTTAGGCATCGGAGGGCAAGGCGGCTCACATGGCTCTACTGAAACAAAAAAATTAATTATTTTCATATTATTTCCTGATTTCTTCTGTAAATTTATCCATAGGAACAGTGGTCCGTAAAAATTAACAGAACAACAGAATGCAACCAGAGGACTATAGGGTCTGGACAAAGTTAGTTAATTATAAAGAATTGTACAGTAACCCTGCAATACATTAATTTCTTGGAATATGTACAAAAATACAAAAAAGGTTTTTAAGGAAGTAGTTGTTAAAGCAAAGAAAATGGTCAATAATTAGTATATAATGAACTCCAAAAATAAATCTTGGGACAGTCTGGAATGTAGTCAGAAGTGAGTTAGGTTTGTTAGGAAGAAATGCACCTGATGTTAAACTTAAAATTAATAATGTAGCTGTGGGAAACCCACATACTACAGCCAATAGTTTCAACTATCAATTTTCTAATGTTGTTAAATATTTTGAACAAAACTAAATGTCATGTGTCCATCAAATCAATCACATAGCAGAGTAAAATCAATGTATCAATATTCCCACTACTGAAGAAGGAATGAAAAAGATTCTCCTTGGCCTAAAAAATAGTAATGCCTGTGGCTTGGATGAAGTTCAAACAAAACTGTTGAAGTGGTCTGCGGGTATTATTTCGGAAGCTCTGGCTGTCCTGATTACCCAGTCATGAAAAGAGGGTATTTTTCCAGATCTGCTGGAATATTCCAAGATATTACCGGTATTGAAAAAAGGAGACAGTAAAGATATAAAAAATTACTGCCTTGGATGAGTCACAGCATACTGCTGGAATGTTCTGACTTGTCCAAGGCATTTGATTGTGTGGATCGTAGTCTGCTAATAAAGAAGATGTTTGATTTAGGGTTACCGGGATCAGTCATTGAGCTTCTGAAATATTATCTTGTAGATCGTAAACAAAAAACAATAGTCACGAAATACAACGAAAAACATTTTTTAAAATGAAACAGCAATTATTGAGTTCCGCAAGGCTCAATAATTGGGCCTCTCCTTTTTGTAATTTATATCAATGATTTGCCACAACAGATTCCTAAACATATTATTCTCTTTGCAAACAATACATCAAATTTAATCAAAAGAACTTCTTCAGATGTACAAGCAAATTATATAAGTGGTATAGTAAAACATATAAGTGACTGGTTTTTGCTCAATGACCTTCTGCTGAATGAGAACAAAACAAACGTAATTCAATTTTTCACTAAAAATACTTCTTACAAGCTCACAACCAGAATAAGTTCAACTAAAGAGGTTAAGGTGCTGGGTATTCTCATATAGACTGAAATCTCAAATAGATTTATCATACTATTTTTTTATATTTTTTTTATTTTTAAAGCTAAGTTCTTTTATATAAATGCTGTGTCACTAGTTGTTTGTTTAGCTGCATATTATACTTATGCTCAGTCAATTCTGAAATATGGAATTATTATTTGGGGCATTGCAACTTGCACAGAAAATGTCTTAAAGCTCAAAAATCAATCATTAGAACTCTTTGCCGCATTAATCAACCAGCTATAAAACTTTTTTAAAATTTTTAAATGTCCTTCCACTGTCATATTTCTACTTTTTAGAAATTGCAACTTTTGTCTATCTTTATCCCCATATTTTTACTAATTGCACCTTTAAACATAATTACAACACACAAAATAATTATCTGCATCAATATCCAGCACACCGGTTGACTAAATTTGAAAAAAACCCTTTGTACATGGGCCTCAAAATTTATAATAAAATCCCACAGACTCTAAAACGACTATCTATTGAAAATTCTTCAAATAAATAAGTATATCCTCTACGAGATAGTGTTACTGCTAAATCCTCTAGAAAAATTGTACTATAGCACAGATGAATTGTAAAATGACAATCTTCAGTAATATTATTTATTATTGTTTTACACATGTATGTATATATATATATATATATATATATATATACACATATATATATATATATATATACTTTTTAGTTGCTAGTATAGTTTATTTCTCTTAACAATGCACCTGTTTGCTTTACAAATTGCAATTTAAACCTTATGTCCAATAAAGGATTTGATTTGATACAATTCCATGTTCCAGTGTATATATTTACCATTGTTTAAATATATTTTTTATATATATGCTATGTATAAGTGTATAAATATATTTTAAGTGTTGTAAGACATATTTTATTACATCCGGTAATTTTGTTGTGACACATAGTTTAAATTTCTGATAATTTATTTTTGGGGGACAGTCAACATTTGAATATTGTCAAAATATTCTACCTTAAGATTCACCTTAAGTTACTATCACTGCCCAACAGATATTAGTTTATTTTAATAAATACAAAAATTAGAGGGGGTCCGGAATTTTGTTCACCCGTTATGTGGTTGCACTCTAGAGGTCACATTTTTTGTCCGATTTACTTACAATTAGATACATCCCTTTCTATAATTAGCTGGACAAGTTTTTTGGGCAGAATAATCGGAAAACTCTAACCCTGTGTTTTGGGAATTTTTATTTTTTAAATTTTCAAGTTTTTGGGTCCTAAAAGGGTCAGAAAAGCCCTAAATGTGAAATTAATGCATATTAAATTAAAGGACATTAAAATCTAAACTTGTTTATGCCCTCCTTCATCATTCTAGCACAAATACTTCCAGAGTTATTAAAGAAAATGTAATTTGACTAAAAACAGTAAACTGGATTATCTAGGGATTTTACTGGAAGGGGTTTAAGGATTATAGGGGTTTATTGGAAAAGGCTGTTTTAATATCTTGATGCAGTTTTATCTACCCTCAATACACCCACAACAACTTTTGATCCTTGTAATGCACAACATTGCTATCAAAAACAGTATATTGGATTATAGGGATTTTACTGGAAGGGGTTTAAGGATTATAGGGGTTTATTGGAAAAGGCTGTTTTAATATCTTGATGCAGTTTTATCAACCCTCAATACCCCCACAACAACTTTTGATCCTTGTAATGCACAACACTGCTATCACAGTGTTGAATTTAAATATAACCAGGGTTATTAAAAAAATATAAAACGAGTTTGCACGCAGCACGCTGACGTGAGGGAAGTGAAATTCTACATTAAAAAATATAAAAACTCAAAATCAGTTGAAAACGTACAATTATTCCAATTTTTATTCAAATCTGAAAATATTGATTTTTTGGCTGTTCTGATACTCCTGGTTCTATTTACCTGCAATGCTGGGAATACAATTTTGCGCATTATAAGGTTAGGAGAAGGTCCAGTCAGGCTTTAAAGTAGACGTGAGGTTGTTGGGGATGATAAAAATACACAAAAAATGATTAACAGGCTTTTCTAATGTAAAACCCCCATAAGACAACGTACTGTGTTTGGTCAATACACATTTCCTTTAATAACTCAGTAAATATATATGCTAGAATGATGAGAGAGGGCTTAAAAGTTTTGCCACACTAATTCCCATCTTTTTACATTCGCTAATTTCACATCAGGGGCTTTTCTGAACCTTTTTGGGCCCAAAAACTTGAAATTTGAAAGATTAATCCCCAAAAAAGGGGTTTAGAGTTTCCCGTTTATTTTGCCCAACGAACTTGTCCATCTGATTATAGAAAGGAATGTCCCTACCAAATTTGAAGTAAATCGGACAAAAAATGTGACCGCTAGAGTGCCTGCACATATATATATATATATACATATAAAATTTAGAACGAACCCCCAAAACGTGTTCAGGGGGTCATATATGTTAGGAACTTCTATGGCCGTCCCGGGCTTAAGTTTCACCGTGCGGGTCATGCTAATAGTTCACTTTCCATAGGGAATTCACTAAAAAGGTACCAGTGTTTGTCTAACCTGTTATTTGACTTAAAAGTTTTTAATAGGTAAAATTCACTTCATTCATGACAACGTGCTGCGTGTTAACTCGTTATTTTCATTGATCCTAATAGTATCAGGTAAAATATGTCCTGAAAGAAGTTGCTGGTTTTATTGATCGCCAACAATATATTTGGTACAAATAAACAACTTAAAGATATTTTTACAATATGTTACAACTATAGTTATATAATACTCTACTCACAAAACTAAAAAACTTTGTACAGTAATAAAACACTAAAACTACCTAATTAAAACCTACATGAAGGATGTTTAACTAACAACGAGACATTTATGAATTACAATAAACCTCGGATTTGCCGGACCTGAATCATCCGGATCCTGGATGAACCGGACGAGGTTGCCCGAAAGAAAAAAATGTAAATTACAGTCAAATTGTGATTTATCTCCCGCGCTGGCGCTTTGTAAGTCTCGGATGCAACTACAATACATTAATGTACTAACTAGATTAAATACATCTAGAAGGCAGATGGCCTGTCTCGTGTAAAAAATTATACAGCTTAAACAATCGACCACCATTTGCCCCTCTCGATTCATTACTAACCACAACTTATGAGGTTATGTTGTGTTTGTAGCTATGATTGGATTGTGTGTTACAATAGTCAAATAAACACTGTGTCTATTCTGCTTTACAGTCTTTTCACACAATTTTCAGCATCAATATTGCAGGCGCTAGTGTCCTAATCATTATTCATGCAATGTTACAGTAGCTCCAGATTATCTGGACCAATATGTCGCCACATTAGTCCGGATAATCCAAAGTTTACTGTAATATATGTATAAAACTGGCCTTTTAGGTTGAAAAATACCTAATATAATAAACATAACATGTTATTGGGATGAACCCAAGCAGCCAACATTTGACTTTTTGTCTATTTTTTTGTACATGAAGAGTGCTGCATGGTTTGCATGGACTATTATGTGCAGCATGGTTTGAACATTACAAAGCTTGCGAGTCACGAGGATGATTATTATTTAAGCCTAACTATTATGTTTTTTCTTAGTTTTAGTGACTTAACGTGTTTTAAAACATACTGAATGGCTGCAATAAATATAAATCATTTGAAACACCTTATTTGAAATTAAAAGTTTACACATTTTCTTTCTAAAGTAGGTATCGGAACCGGTTTCTACTGATAGCCTAACCGTTAATTTAGTCAATGAAACTAGGCCTACCTACTAACTATCAATACAGGATTTTTTGGGATGGTAATGATGAGTTTGAAAGTTTTATTAATATACTCTGGTTTTCTTTAACTTGTTGATGAATTTAAGGTTTAATAAGTTGATCTTCAACGTTGGGAAATAAAATATTCTAATTGATCCTTTTGTGTTTGGATAACTGACTATTTTGTAAGCCAGTGAAAAGACTTGACAGTACAATAATTAACAATTTACAACACAATTTACAATAACAATTTAATATTCACACCACCTTCCATTCCATAGACAAACCCATTCCATAAAACCAGTGGTCATAATAGATGCTGATGATACAGTTTTTGCACATTGAGATGACACACATATTCACTGATGATTTTGCAAAAAAAAAACTAAAAAAGATTGTATAGAAATTCTCATAAAAACTTATCATTTTATAAGTGCGGTATTTCTATTTGTGTTCGAAGTGTTGAAAACTACGTGTCCCCTGAACTGTCTTTGCCTTTAGAGAAATGAGTAGGCCTATCTAGTTTTGTCAATTTTCTGTGAGTGTTTATTTCTTAACCCTTTGCGATCGGAATGCATATTCCGATCAGCTCTACTGGCCGCCGCCATTAGGGCGCGGAAGTCGGATTTTTTTCCACAGCAGTTGTCCTTTGCGATCGGACGGCCAGCGGTGCTGGCCAACATGAAATCCAACGAACGCTCGGGCGTCCAGCAGGACTGGCCGACAACAATGTTTTCGTTTGTAATATTCCAACTGTGGTATAATGCCTGTAGAGTGCTGCAACCTAGTGAGGAATTGTTAAACTAAACGATCAGCAGGCTTGCAACATTATATCGTAAGAATTATGGTGTAAACAACTAAAATAAACACCTGTTGTTCTGGCACAAGTGCTGTCATAATCATCATTGTTTTGGTTCAGTTTTATGTGATTTTAACTGTGTTTTGGTGATTTTCTCGAGAGATTTGTGTTTATTTGTATTTTTAATTAAGTTTTAAGTTTTATTGTACATGATTATAAGAACACCTGTACGTTTACGTATAGACCTACACTTATATTACAATTAGGCCTACAATAAAATTGTTTTATCCCGTATAAACATTGATTAGTAAGAATGGGGTTATGTTTTTCCCCCCGTATATTTAACTAAGTAATAATGAACGATCATTAAAGATAAGACGAATTGAGAGACGTTTTATTAAAATTTAAATCCCCTATGCTAACATTGAAGGTTTTCCGTGAAAATAATTCCGAGCTGCGGGGAGCGAGCCGCCATGATAAATGCCGAGGTGATGCGTAGTGGGACGTGGCCAGTACAGCTGGCCGTCCGACCGTCGGAACCAAGTTAGTACGGAAAGAATTCCGACTGGCTGCCGACTGCGTTGTGGCCACTCCTGCTGGCCTTCCGATCGCAAAGGGTTAATCAATCAAAATTCTTTATTTAAAATTTAATTAAGAAATGTAATGGTGTCAATGTAAACTGAATGTTCTCTATTCTTGACTTGAAAAAGTCAAAGAAATTTTACACAGTGGCAATGCTATTAGGGCTTACCAGAGTTTGTTTGCAGTCTTGTTTTTATCACAAGCCTTTGACAGTGCTACCAAACAAAATAATTGGCAGGCATAATTGAAAACTAGGTGCATTTAAGTTAGGTAAGCTATTCAGAATTACAAAATTGAGCTAGTTCTGCACAGCCACCAGGTGACGTCACGGTGTTTATTTGATCAGCTGGTTTATTAAGTCAGCTGAAGTTTCCCATTGTTGCATTGTCTGTATGCATTGTTCTGTTGGAAAGAGTGGGTTTTCCACTGGGCGCTGCTTGTTGTCCCCGGCTTGGGCAAGCAAACCTTAACCCTTTGCACTCCGACATCCGATATATCATCTGTTGCTGTTTCCGCCAAAAGTTCCGTGGTCCGGTATTCGGTCGTTCGCAAAATGTGTGAAAAACTCTGACGTCCGATATTTCGGATGTCCGCAAAACCAATCTCACTGGCTTTATAAAATATCCAAATGCACTACCTTTGCAAAAAATGTGAGTATCACCAGGGTCTGATTAACCAATAGGCTGAATAGGCTGCAGCCTAGGGTGCCAGTCAGCCAAGGGGCGCCGTAGGAGCTCAATATTTTAGTAATCTTGGAAGTGTGGTGATCAATTAACTAGATCCGCACGCCCTTTCCCGTCGCCACACCTGTTTTATTGTCAGTTTGACAGATTAGTTTAATTTTTCCTTGGATTGTGATGAGAGATGGACGCCTAAATGATGGGATAATGATGGGTCCATCAATTTCGGGAAATTTTTGGGAACAAAATAAACCCGTTTTTCGGGCGGTATTTTATTTTACCTCGAGAATATTTCGGGACTGGATTATATCCTCGAAACGGTCATCTGCGGTGTGCGATCGTCTATTACGGCCATGATTATGCGGTGCGATCATCATTTACGGCCGATATCACGTGGTCCGATCATCTGTTTCAGCGGATAGCGGGCACGATCGTCATTACTTTTTTTATAAAGTGCGGTTTAATCGTTATTTATGGTCAAAAGCACATGTTACGATCATCAATTACGGCAACTATCACGTGGTACAATTACAATGATATTTCTTCTGAAGTAGGACTTTAAAATCGCCGAATTGACATTCACCTAGCCTCGGCCTACCTTATCACTGTGCTTGAGCTGGTAAGGAATTATCCCATTCCGAAGGATACTCTGTTCGAGTGGGAAGAAATGAGTGCTGATCAGGTCATAAAGGTAGTTAATCGAATGAAAATTTCAGATAGTGTAGATTATTATTACATGTCAAACTCACTGATAAAAAACATTATTCAATCTATTGCTCAACCTCTGGCCTATTGTGTTAATATGTGTATGGATGAGGGAGCGTTTCCCAGTCAATTAAAAATATCAAAAGTCGGTCCTATTTTCAAAAATGGCCTCAAAGACACACCACAGAGCTATAGGCCAATTTCAATAGTACCTGTCATAAGTAAAATCTTTGATTCCTTAGTAGGTGATTCCTTAGTATTTTGAAAACATGGGTCTTTTCTGTGAATTCCAGTTTGGATTTAGGCGTAAATGGTCAACAGTTTATGTAATTGATCGTCTGGTGAAAGATGTAATAGATACCTTCGAGGACAGAGGCTTTGCTCAGGCCACCTTTTGTGACCTGAGCAAGGCCTTCGACTGCATCGACCACCAGAAGTTGTTCTATAAACTGCAATATTATGGAATCCAAGGTTCATACTTGAGCTTTTTTCAATCATACCTTGAAAATCGGCCACAGTTAGTTGTCACCGACCTAGGCCAATCCACTGCATTAGATGTGGACGTCGGCATGCCTCAGGGCTCTGTCTTGGGGCCGCTGTTGTTCATAATAGCAGTGAATGATTTGCCTTTCAATGTCAGTTCAAACTGCCACAAGTTTGTGGACGATACTACAACGTTGTTTTGTACGAATGACTTGAATATCTTTGGTGATTTGGTTGAAGACACTTTGAATGAGGCATCCAATTGGTTCAGAGCCAATGGCTTTACTATTGAACAACAGTAAGACGAAACATCTGTATTTTACTCTAAAATACCCCCGTCGCAGCAAACCTGCGTACTCAGCGAATTTCCATTGCATATATATGGGTATCACTACTACCCAGAGCCACTTACTAAGTTTCACAAAAATACATTCATTAATAAGTGATACATAGCATTTTATGTATTCTCCATAAGAATATCATTATAATTGAGTACGCAGGTTTGCTGCAACAAGGAAGATAAGAAATATGTTTTTTTTGCAATTATCAATATAACTCAATCAGGTGAAGCTACATACCAAGTTTTATTAATTTATGTTCATAACTAAGGGAGATATAAAACTTTACTTATTTTCCATATGAACATGGGGGCCAAGTATGAAGGTTTGCTGCTACCGGGAAAAATCAACAAAAACCATATTTTTTGTGCTAATGTCAATATACCACAACTAGTTGAAGCCACATACCAAGTTTCATCAATATACATACATAAATAAACAAAATGTAACATTTTATTTATCCTCCATAAGGATAACATTGAACAACGTACTGTGTTTAGCACTTTGAATATCACTGCAACGGTTGGACGTAAAACAAAAATTAAAATTCCAAAATGATTGTTTCGTATAGCTAAACTGATTGGTAGAAAGAAATGTGGAGTTTTTAGTGAAATTATCTGAGGAAAATCTAAAAACCGTATTCCAATAAGATTAACATGGGAAATTTTATGGACGCATTTTTTGACTTTTCTCAACAACCACTAAACCTAGCTTAATGATTCAAAATACTAAATTGTTTGGTTGTTTAAGCTCTATAAAATGGCTATAACCAAAATCTAGTCTTTTTTAAACTTTAGGGTAAGAAGTTAAAAAACTGATTTTTGAAAAATTTTAAACCCCCATAAAACTTCCTTCCCATAGACCAATTGATCTGGTTTTTGAACTGAAAGTCATAAATGTTACTCTCCACATTTGTGCCAAATTTCATCACAATCGGGCGCTTCTTTCAAAAGTTATCGCGGTAACGGACACATATATATATATATATATATATATATATATATAAATTTGAACGAATAGTGTTTTTGGCATCTGGGGACCTCAAAACAAAAAGTTATCATGGTCTCGGGCTTAAGTCTTACCATGCCACTTACGGTAATAGTTTCTTCCCTATAGGCGAAATTCGCTAAAAGATCGTCAAGGAATGTCATGTTGATGGAGATGTCAAATTTCTGTGGATCAAGGTAGACTCCCAACTGAGTTGGAAATTGCATGTAGATTATCTATCTTCCAGCTTTCCAGAGTTATATTTCTCTTTAGAAGGTTAAAAAGTCATATAACCTCAGATTACCTTGGAATAGTTTATTTTAGTTTTTTTTAATCTGTTATCAACTATGGGTTAGTCCTATGGGGCAACTCTAGTAAAATTTCAAATATTCTCATCCTTCAGAAGAGAGTAGTTAGAATTATGTTCAATGCTAGTTATAGAAGTCACAACAAGCCATTGTTTAAACAATTGAAAATTATGACAATCATAGTAATCGTAAACCTGTATATCTATGAACTTGTTAAGTATATTTTAAAAGAACAACCTAACCTAACTTTGAGAGGTAGCATTCATGAGCACAACACTAGGGGTAGCAACAATTTAGACTAGAGTTACTTAAGACTAACAAAGTCATTAAAATGTCAATTCTCAGTTGGTACTAGTTTTCAACAAAATAAACCATAGGTTAGTTCCATCGCCAAATTCAGTCAGTAATAAGTGCCTAGAAAATTTTCAGAACTGGCTCATAGCAAATCCCTTCTACTCGCTGCAGGAGTTCCTGTCTATGAATAACTGTGATATTAGTTTTTAAGTGGCATGACCGGCCTTGCTGCTTCTTTTAAAATATTTATTATGAGTTGCATTTTGTAAATAAAAATACCCCCATAGCAGCAACCTGCGTACTCAGCGAATTTCCATTGCATATACATGTATTTTAATATCACATAAAGCCACATATCAAGTTTCATCAATATACATTCATAAATAAACGATTTATGACATTTTAATTATTCTCTATAAGAATAACATAGCGGGTGAGTATGCAGGTTTGCTGAAGCAAGGAACACAAAAAATGGGGTTTTATACAAATATCAATATAACTCATGTAGGTAAAGCCACATACCAAATTTCATTAATTTATTTTCATAATGAAGAGAGATAACACGTTACATATTCACCATAAGAATAACATGGGGCTGAGTACACAGGTTTGCTGCTACGGGAACTATCGGCCAAAAAATGTTTTTTAGTGCAAATATTAATAGACCACAACGATATGAAGCAATATACTAAGTTTCATCAGGAAAAGTTGATAAATAAGTGAGATATACAATTTTTCTTATTCTCCATAAGAATAACATTGGACAACGTACTGTGTTTAGCACTTTCAATATCTCTGTAACCATTTGACGTAGAGGAATGATCAAAATACCAAATTTTGTGTATTTTTAAGCTGAATCCAATGGTAAAAACAAATAATTGTCTTTTTCAAAAATTATATGTTAAAAATTCAAAAAAATCCATTTTTGGGGAACAAAACCCCCCCAAAATACCCCTTCGGATGGAGCGATATGGCTGGTTTTCGAACTTAGTCATAAATGCTGTTTTACACGTTTATACCAAATTCCATCAAAATCGGACATTTTTACGAGAGTTATCGTGCTCACGGACACACACACGCACACACGCACACACACACACACACACACACACACACACACATATATCTATAGTTTCGAATGAATGGTGTTTTTGGGGTCTGGGGACCTCAAAACGAAAAGTTATCATGGTCCCGGGCCTAGGTCTTACCATGCCGACTACGGTAATAGCTTCTACCCTATAGGGGAAATTCGCTAATAATAAAAATAACATGAGTTAAAATATTGCCTATTTAGAAACTCTTGCAAATGTTACCTTGTAAACATGCCTTGTGTTATTGTTATTTGTTATAAATTTTAATTTATAATTGTTTACCAATTGTATGCCATGTCCACTGTGCCAACCAACAAATATATATATATCATATATTAAAAAAAAATTGTAATTCTGTTTTAGCGAATTTCCCCTATAGGGAAGAAGCTATTATTACTACGTCTCATGGTAAGACTTAAGCCCGAGACCATGATAACTTTTCATTTTGAGGTCCCCAGATGTCAAAAACACCATTCGTTCAAATTTTTATATATGTGTCCGTAAGCACGTTAACTCTCGTAAAAAAGGTCAATCTTAATGAAATTTGGTACAAATGTGTAAAGTACCATTTATTTGAACGAGTTCGAAAACCAGATGAATCGCACCATCCGAAGGGGGGTTTTTGGGGGGTTTTGTACACCAAAAATGTGTTTTTTGGGGTTTTCACATGTAATTTTAATTTAAATCAAATTTTAATTTATACCATTGAATTCGGCTTAAAAAAACAAACAATTTGGTATTTTGATCATTGCTCTACGTCAATTGGTTACCGAGATATTGAAAGTGCTAAACACAGTACGTTGTCTAATGTTATTCTTATGGAGAAAAAGAAAAATTGTATATCTCGCTTATTTATGAACATAAACTGGCGAAATTTGGTATATGGCTTGATCTGGTTATGGTTTATTGTTGTTTGCACAAAAAAACAATTTTTCGCCTATGGTTCCTGTAGCAGCAAACCAAGGTACTTGGTCCCCATGTTATTCTTATGGAAAATACTTAAAATGTTATATATCGCTTATTTATGAATATATATGGATGAAACTTGGTATGTGACTTCACTAAGATGAGTTCTATTGATGTTCGCTTAAAAAACCATTATTTTGTGTGCCTTGTTGCAGCAAACCTGCGTACTCATCCCCAATGTTATTCTTATGGAGAATAATTAATATTTTAAATATCGCTTGTTAGTGAATACATTTCTTACGAATCCTGTTAAGTTTTTAGCGAATTTCCCCTATAGGGAAGAAGCTATTACCGTAGGTCTCATGGTAAGACTTAAGCCCGAGACCATGATAACTTTTCATTTTGAGGTCCCCAGATGCCAAAAACACCATTCGTTCAAATTTTTATATATGTGTCCGTAAGCACGATAACTCTCGTAAAAAAGGTCCAATCTTAATGAAATTTGGTACAAACGTGTAAAGTACCATTTATTTGAACGAGTTCGAAAACCAGACGAATCGCACCATCCGAAGGGGGGTTTTGTACCCCAAAAATGGGTTTTTTGGGGTTTCCACATGTAATTTTTATTAAAATCAAATTTTAATTTTCACCATTGAATTCAGCATAAAAAACAAACAATTTGGTATCTTGATCATTGCTCTACGTCAATTGGTTACTGAGATATTGAAAGTGCTAAACACAGTACGTTGTCTAATGTTATTCTTATGGAGAAAAAGAAAAATTGTACATCTCGCTTATTTATGAACATAAACTGACGAAATTTGGTATATAGCTTCATCTGGTTGTGGTTTATTGTTGTTTGCTCAAAAAATCAATTTTTCACGTATGGTTCCTGTAGCAGCAAACCTAGGTACTTGGTCCCCATGTTCCTCTTATGGAAAATAATTAAAGTGTTATATATCGCTTATTTATGAATGTATATGGATGAAACTTGGTATGTGACTTCACTTAGCTGAGTTCTATTGATATTTTGCATGAATCCCCATTATTTTGTGTTCCTTGTTGCAGCAAACCTGCGTACTCATCCCCAATGTTATTCTTATGGAGAATAATTAATATTTTAAATATCGCTTGTTTGTGAATATATTTCTTATGAATCCTGTTAAGTGGCTTACTGTGTTATGTTATAATTCATTGGAAATTCGCTGAGTATGCAGGTTTGCTGCGACGGGGGTATTTAATGTGTTATCTATAATATTATAAAGAAGAGGTGGTTTCTGTCTGTCTGTCTGTCTGTCTGTCTGTCTGATGTTCCGGGTGAACGCAAAAACTACTGAACCGACTGGGCTGAAACTTTACACAAAGGTAGATCTTGAACCCATGCAACACATAGGCCTATTCACTTCCTTAAAATCCCCTCGGGCTACGCCCCGTGAACGTCCTAAGTTTCAATGTTTACATTTCAGAAGAAAGTAAATATTGAGAAACTGTAATGCGAACAGCTGAGGACACTTCCATATGACAGTTTAAAGAGCAGAAGCAAGAACAGCTGTTTCAAGCTATTTTAAATGCAGATTGCATTGACTATAGATTGGGTAAAGAAAACACCTGTGCGAAGAACGGGTACATCAGCTAGTGTTATATATTCATTGGAAATTCGCTGAGTATGCAGGTTTGCTGCGAAGGGGTTTTTTATAATTGTATGATAATGTAATACTTAGCCTTAGTATGACTTTTTTCATTTGACTTGATGTTTGACACTGTAATTTTGACTTGGCCAATTGCATGCATTATATACCGTACCTAAAGGCAATAAAGATATTTTGTATTTTTATAGGCTAGGCAGCCTAAAGCATAGTTATTTTTAAATTTGTTTACTTTTGGAAGTTTTATGGAGATTTTATGCAATAGTTTGAGTTGAACAACAAAGTTGCAACCGATTTTCTGGACAACAAAAATTGTATATTAATTTTTTTGTATTATATTAAAGCTGAAATTTGGAGGACTGTTTGTAAATGAGCATAATGTAACTGCAATTATAATTTTTTTTCCTGTTACTTGCTTCTTTTTCGAGATAAGTTCATGAAATTTTTTGTGCAAGTTTAGGCCTATAACTAAAAAGGGAATCTGGAAATATCAATATTATATAAGGGATCAATGTAATTTTTTAACTATAAGAGTTTATAGTTAACTTTTATACATTTATTTAAACAAATTTTGAGCAAAAGTAAGAAAAATAATAATTTTCTTAAGTTTTTAGGCTACCTAACATATTATTTGTATCATGTACATACAAACTTATAAGTTATAAGGATTAAAACAAAACAAAATACCCCCCGTCGCAGCAAACCTGCGTACTCAGCGAATTTCCAATGCATTGATATGTTTCTCACTAGTACATAAAGCCACTCACCAAGTTTGACAAAAAAACATTCATAAATAAGTGATTTATTACATTTTATTTATTCCCCATAAGAATAACATTAGGACTGAGTACGCAGGTTTGCTGCAACGAGGAAGATAAGAAATGAGTTTTTATGCAATTATCAATGTAACTGAACCAGGTGAAGCTACTTACCATGTTTTATTAATTTATGTTCATAATTAAGGGAGATATAAAACTTTACTTATTCTCCATAAGAATAAGATTAGGGCTGAGTATGCAGGTTAGCTGCTACGGGGACAATCAACAAAACATTTATTTTTTGTGCAATTATCAATATACCAGTACAACATGAAGCCACATACCAAATTTCATCAATATACATTCATAAATAATCAAGATATCAAATTTTATTTATTCTCCATAAGGATAACATTGGACAACGTACTGTGTTTAGCACTTTGAATATCTCTGCAACGGTTTGACGTAGAATCACAATTTAAACACCAAAATGATTGTTTTGTGGAGCTGAAGTGATTGGTAAAAGAAAATGTGAAGTTTAAAGTAAAATTAACTGAGGAAAAGCCAAAAACCTTTTTCCCATAAGATTAACATGGGAGATTTTATGAGCATGTTTTTTGAATTTTTTCCGCAACCACTTAACCCTTTGAGTGCCGAGAGCCGATGACATCGGCTCATAGTCGAACGCGAGAAATGCCGAGAGCCGATGTCATCGCCCGCCAATTTATGCGAAGAATGCCGCGAGCCGATGAGATCGGCATCGTAGTTTTTATTTATTTATTATTAGGTTTTACTTATATTTACCTCAATATTTACACTAATACAATAGTAACAAAGTTTTCCACACGAATATAAGTATTATAACACATGAAATTATATCATACGATTGTTATATTACAAGCGCTCGACGTATTTCTTCCGGTCTGGCACCACGCAGTCTTGCGCGTCTGTTTCGTTGGTCGGCAGACATTTGGGACTTTGTAAATATTGTAAATAGATCAACTTTTTTGTATATAATAAGTGTGTTTTATGTGTAGTGTAAAAACTATTTTGTTTCACCGCAAGAATTTTGAGTATGTTGCTCCTTCATATTAGCTCATGTAAGTAATTTCACATGTAATTTGATTTACTTTTATTATTTTATATATTACGTATATATATATATATATATATATAATATTTTATATACATATAATCTTACAGTGTATTGAAAAATTGTTTCTAAACTTTCATTTTAGCATTATAACAATAAGATTGATGCCGCGAAAAGAGTGTGAAAGAAAATGTTCAAGTTTTTAAAATATTGATTTTTCAAAGTAAAGGTTATTTCTTATTATAGGTTATTTTTTTATAAAAAAAAACATAAAAAACTGAGATATGGTTTTGAAATTTGTACCACATATAGAAAATAAAATTACGTTTTTAGTACAGTATCAATTTATTATTTAAATTTATATTAAAATTGTGTTTTTTGGTTTAGAAATTAAAAAAAATAATTAAAATATTTTTTTAAATTTTTTTTATAATATACCAAAATACTTTCTATAATGGCTTCAAAAGAACATAACTTTGTAGCTGGCACAATGGTTTAAAAATAAACATAACAATTATTAGCACAGCTGAATTCTGTGAAAAGTTATGAGACTTTATTTAAAACAATACAAAGAACATCTGATCGGGCTTGGCACGCTTGGTGTGCAACTGTCATATTCGGTTGGCACTGGTGACACAGTTGACCAAAATGGCGTGGCATCCAAAGGGTTAACCTAGGTTAATAATTCAAAATACCATATTATTTGTTTTTTTAAGCTCTATAACATGGTCTAAACCTAAATTAAGTGTTTTAAAAATTTTAGGGTAAAAAATGCAAAAAACTGATTTTTGGAAAATTTAAAACCCCCATAAACCCCCCTTCCCATAGTCCGATTTTTCTGGTTTTCGAACTTAAAGTCATAAATGTCAGTTTACACATTTGAGCCAAATTTCATCGAAATCGGACGTTTTTTACTCAAGTTATCGCATTCACGGACACATATATATATATATATATATATATATATATATATACATATATATAAATTTGAACGAATAGTGTTTTGGACATCTGGGGACCTCAAAACAAAAAGTTATCATGGTCTCGGGCTTAAGTCTTACCATGAGACCTACGGTAATAGCTTCTTCCCTAAAGGGGAAATTCGCTAAAAGTAATGTTTTATCTGATAAAACAAAATACCCCCGTCGCAGCAAACCTGCGTACTCAGCGAATTTCCTATGCATGAATATATTTCTTACTACCACATAAAACCACTTACTAAGTTTCATAAAAATACTTAAATAAATAACTGATATATAGCATTTTATTTATTCTCCATAAGAATAACATTAGGACTGAGAACGCAGGTTTGCTGCAACAAGGACGATAAAAATATGGGTTTTTTGCAATTATCAATATAACTCAACCAGGTGAAGCTACATACCAAGTTTTAATGATTTATGTTCATAATTAAGGGAGATATAAAGCTTTACGTATTCTCCATAAGAATAACATTAGGGATGAGTATGCAGGTTTGCTGCTAAGAAGATAATCAACAAAAAATCAATTTTTTGTGCAAATATCAATATACCAGTACTAGGTGAAGCCACATACCAAGTTTCATTAATATACATTCATACAAAATCGAGATATCAAATTTTATATATTCTCCATAAGGATAACATTGGACAACGTACTGTGTTTAGCACTTTGAATATCTCGGCAACGGTTGGACGTAGAATCATAATTTAAACACTAAAATTATTGTTTTGTAGAGCTAAACTGATTGGTAAAAGCAAATGTGAAGTTTACATTGAAATGAACTGAGGAAAAGCCAAAAACCTTTTTCCCATAAGATTAACATGGGAGATTTTATGAGCAGGTTTTTTTGGATTTTCTCCGTAACCACTTAACCTAGGTTAATAATTCAAAATACCATATTATTTGTTTTTTTAAGCTCTATAACATGGTCAAAACCAAAATTAAGTGTTTTAAAAATTTTAGGGTGAAAAATGCAAAAAACTGACTTTTGGAAAATTTAAAACCCCCATAAACCCCCCTTCCCGTGGTCCGATACTTCTGGTTTTCGAACTTAAAGTCATGAATGTCACTTTACACATTTGAGCCAAATTTCATCGAAATCGGACGTTTTTTACTCAAGTTATCGCATTCACGGACACATATATAGATATATATATATATATATATAGATATACATTCATCTGCGCCCGGTAAGTCAGTCACCGCGCTGGTATATTACACGGTGTGGCAGTCATCTGCCCGAAAGCCAGTCAGCCCTCCCGAAAGGCAGTCAGGTACGGCTTGCCGTGCATCCTTTACATACCGAGACGGCTTACTGGTGCTGCTGTAGTGTGCCGGTATGTGGAACTACTTATCACATTCGCGCTCAGTCGAGGAGAGGAAACTAGTTTAACTGCTGTATGACTGTCAAATACAAAATACAGTACTTGGATTTTAAATGCATTCAATTATTTTGTTAATAATCTCACTAATACTATACGATACTAAAGTCATATCTTTAATTAGCTGGAAGTACTTTTGTAGTGTAGCTTTATAATTGTAAGTTAATTATATCTGTAAGCAGATTTTGTAAGTTTTTTTATATTTTTTGTATGAAGCAAGATACAAATGCATGAGTTTGAACCCCTTGTAATAAAAGGTTTTATATTTTTACTGTACTCTATAAGTAAAATTACCTAACAACGAAAACGAAAAGATGTTAGTACAAATTAGGCACTTATTTTAAGTTTAATTTTTTACCCTTTATATCTTGAAATTTAAAAGTATTTTGTATTTTTGTATTATTTATATTTATCCTTCCCCACAAAAGGACAGAAAACTTCAAAACCTACAAAAATTTATAGTGTACATTTTACATTGCATATTTATTTTACTTTTCCCCTCTATTTGTTCTCAGAATCGTCATAATTTGCATTACACATTTTACAATTTAAGTTTTATTTAAGGGACAGAAGTGCAGGTATGTTGGGACTTCTCTTTCTGTAGACAGACATCCCAACCTTTGCACAATCAAGCATAAAACATACTCTATAAGACCGCTGAAATTTTTAATGACAGAATTCAATGATAATAAACTATTCAATACTATAAAACATGAGGAAAGTATACCATAATGACAAGGGCTAACAGAACTCTTTAGTTGAAAGTTCACATATTTAAAATTATTAAGAGTCAATCTAGTAGACTGGGGCATAGTGGTTAGTTTACCTTTCTCTTTTATAAAACCAGTTCCGTTCAATTTATTGTACTAACAAATATCAAACTATGTTATAAATTTAAAATTTACTTTTATACAGTTCCTAAGTTGAATGCGTTTCGTCAACACAGTGACATCTTCGGGCAATCTAGTTCTGCTTAAATTTAGGAACTTTGTGAGGTAAATTTAACATTTTTAGTATTGATGACATTCCAGCATGAAATTGTTATTAAATTAGGCCTACTATCATTCTATATCTTATATATTAATACGCTAAGCCCGATTTTTGCTAAGATAACTCCTCCGTTATTTCTGAGCCTATTTTGTCGATTGAGTTATCAACATATTTGCCCTGATTTCCAGTTGTGCATAAAGGTTTTTATTTTTCGATATTTTCAATCTGAAGGGCACGGTCCGGCCTCAAAGTTCGTTTTTCGCCTTTACGATAAACATGAGGAACAATGTTATTTTAATTGCAGATGGACAGATTATTAGCAATACCAGATGTTACAAGTAAAGAATGTATTTATCGATAGAAATCAAATAAGTTTTGTTTCTACATCGCTTTGAGCAGTGAAATGTTGTATTCAGTGGAGATATTTAAATTTAATTTGTGTTGTCATTTGTTTATCTGTCTGTCTTTTAAAGAGCCAGTTTTTTCTGAATTTCACAAAAAATACTGTACTGAATTACATAAAATACTTTACCTATCATCGTTTGCAGCATGACACGTTTAGGCTGTTTCAGATCATCGTACGTCATTAGGGTTATGCCGCCGCCCCTTGGTCCGTCAGTGCTCCAAAGTAATTCTTATATTATGGGTACAGGTTCTTATATATTACTTAACCTTTAATTATATAATGCACAAATTTTTTATAATAAGCATTTAGTCAGCTAATTGTATTTTACCACAGAACAGAGGAAACACGCCTGCTTCACTATTCTACAACGGTATACTAAACCATATAACCACACGCAATAACATATATGGCAGTAAGGAACACATAAGATCATACAACATGCAACATGGACTAAGGTAGCCAGATCCGTTGAAGTCTAAAGCGGGGTATAAATTAATTATAATACCGGATAAACAGTGCCGTGGATAGGGGATCCCCAAAAAAAAGTGGGTCCGGGGGCCCTCCTAGAATATTTTAGAAAATTAGATACCAAATTGTGAGTTTTGGTCCAAATATTACTCAGTGTTGTAAAAAACAGGTTTTTGAATCACATTCATAAAATTGTACAACTATTATTTTAACTGTGGTATCCAAAACTTAATTAATAAAAGAAAATACCGTACAAAATTATATACTAAAGAGGAGTGAATAGCTGTCAATAACTTTGAAATTTCTTTAGTCTTATTATGAAACTGAACACAATTAACATGGTCAGAGCCTGATTAAGATGTGTGGCGCCGATAGGCTTGAGCTGATTTGACCCCCCCCCCTCGACTCTTGAAGGGGGATGTGAGTCGAAGTGACTCCATGAACGAATGTCTGAACCCTGAACGCGGCCCAAGGTAGCTTCATTTTGTGGTGCGTTAAGCGTTAAGGGTACACCAGCGTCACAGGGGCGGATCCAGAGGTCATGTTTGGTGGGGGCTGTCACCGAAAGTTACCTCTCCCCCTTCCCTGTGTACCCCTGGTAGGCGGGCGAAATCCCGTAAAATATAATCACCGAATACAATTGTAGCAACCTGTGCTGCTAAAATTGTCCCTGGCACCCCCATTATTGTTTTTAACTATATGAATTTATCCAACGAATGAAAGTAAGTTAACATAATATAGCAATAACCTTGTACTCAAGAAAAAATAAATCTTAACTTTATAAAAAAGCTAAACAAAAATTACTTTAGTTCTACTGCACCCGACCGTAAATAAATATTAAATATTTAGGCATTACACTTTTTTCTACGTCATCTGTGGGCGTCTTAAGAACAAGTAATATGAATTTGTTTTACTATTTACCCACACGAAAAACTATTTACAAAACGTATTTGAAATCTGCAACACTGAACTATATATACTACGCGAAGATACAATTAGGAATGAGGCTGATAGCCAGGGTCAACTACTCGAAAAATTAAATTTCGTACCACATTTTTACAAAATAAAATACTTGGCGGATGAGCTTCTGTTTGCACGCAATCTAATCTTTGTTTCCTCTTACTTCATTACATATAATTCGAGGCACTTTTTTTCTAGTCTAGCCACTGGATATTTATTGCCTAGCAACGGATTACGCGGTTTTAAACAAAAATCAAACCTACCCTGTAAAAAAAACACCGCTGATAGCAAACGACGGTAGGCGGGCGAAATCCAGTAAAAGTATAATCACCGAATACAATTGTAGCAACCTTTGCTGCTAAAACTTACCTCCAAGACTACGTTGAAAACACTGTATCGGTCTTTCAACTGGCAAAACTGTATCAACTTCACGATCCTGGCAATATCCATGTTTTTGTGAGACGCTTTTAGGTACACCAATAAGCAATAAGTATAAGTTTTAAGGTATAAGTAATGTGTTATATACTAAAATGGAGGTTTAAAATTTCACCTGTCTAATGGGGAGTATTTTATTTCATTTAAAGAAACGTTTAGGTTCGTTAGTTTGAATTTTATGTAAGCTTGTAGACGGGAGCGGCAAAATTTGACTCACGGAACCGAAAAACGGGGTTTCGGGAGGCTTCTGATGCTTACATTTTCATTCGAATTTATTAAAACTTTCATCGTATGCCTGAATAATAAAATAAAACACAACAATTCTTAGGTTTGGGGGGCGACCGCCCCTACTGCCCCCCCTTGGATCCGCCCCTACAGCGTCAGGTAGCTTTGTCTCTTATCAATCTAGAGTTTCATCTCTTTCTAACCAATGAGTGGTTGCCTAAACTCAGGGGTAGCTCTGGAATCCCCTTAAAGCACATTGTCTGATCTAAAGGGTCCTAGGCCTATGTCTCTTGGTTTCAGTCCCATGGTAAATAACTGCCGCATCGCGTAACATCGGCTGTGAATGACAATCGCACCGTATGACATTGGCCGTAATTGACGATCGCAAAACTAATATAGTCCGTAAAAGAATACCGGACCATGCACCATCAACGTAATAGATACAAGCGTAATTCGGGGGTGATAAGGGGGCAGTCGACCCCCAAAAATTTGGCGAAAATATTCTTGTAATATATGAAAAGTCGCAATAGTCATGATCAGGACCATGTTTGCCCTCCAATAAAAATACAGAAATCCCGCTTATAGTAATAGATGACCGCCTTATAGTTGCCGTAATTTATAATCGCAACATGTACCATTGGCCATAAATGACGATCGCACCACAGTTTATAAAAAAATAATGACGATCACATCGCTATCCGCCGAAACAGACGATTGGACCACGTGATACCGGCCGTAACTGACGATCGTTCCACTTGATATAGATCGCAAATGATTATCACACATTAAGTTTTGTCGGCCACAAATGACAATCGCACCGCGTAATCATGGCCGTAAATGACGATTGCACCGCGTAATCATGGCTGTAAATGACGATTGCACCACGAAATCATGGCCGTAAATGACGATTGCACCGCGTAATCATGGTCGTAAAAGACGGTCGCACTAGAGATTACTGTTTCGAGTACACAATCCTGCCCCGAAATAATATTGAGATCAAATAAATCCCGCCAGAAAAACGGAACATTCCCCAAAATTCTGGGAAACGACCATCTCTGATCACGAGCTTAAGGAACAACTAAACTACAGCTGTTCAAAAACAACCATTTCCTAAAGTAACACTCACTTGGTAAAGTATAATAGTTAAATTTTTGTGAGATTAGTGAACTTCTCGAATAACCTATCTTTTTCTCCTTTTTCTCTCTCCCTCTCTCCTTATCGGCCACCTCCCCCCTCACACCCAGGTTTATTTTTGTATGTGGTATTAAACGGATAAGAAAAGGGTGTCACTATTCCAGTAGTCAGTGAAATCTTTTATTTACATTAGTCCTAAAACATCTATTATTGCTGTTGGGCTATCATTTTGTTATTATATAAACTTTCAAATATGCAATTCAATTAATTACTGCTCTTCCATAAGATTAACATTGAAACTAAGATTAACATTGCAACTAGTCTGAGGGCTGGTGTAAATTATAAGGTGTTTCTGCACATCTATACAACAATACCTTTCTATTAACGGTATGCTTGAATTTATCCTACGATGCACACGCGCTGAGGAAAAAGGGGGAGAGTTGTGTGCTTGCCTATTAATATAATGATAACGTGCAAATTAGATAAAGCCTACGCTACCATTCATATGATTAGCGTTACAAGCTAACCTATACTTTCCATTACTATCAGTGCCTGTTGCAAAAAGACGATGGCCTTGTAACCTTTTCAGACCAAAAAACAAACATAATACACCTTTAAAATACCCTATGAGAATCTCCACAGATGTATTTATTTAAAACACTAATCATTTAATTAATTATTTTTACAATTAAAATACAAAAAAAGCAAACACCTTTACGTAATAAGTTGATCGTAAACTAACCTGTAAGGCACTTTTAAATGATTTGATATGGATAGCTATGAATGCGAATGTAACAAATCTATATCTATAAATAAATACGAAACACCGATCATTCCCCAGGTCAAACCTCTACACCTACAACTACGAAATTTGACACGTGTAGGCACTCTTTCCATGTAACCACTAAAAAAGGGTTTAACAAAATCTTATAGGGATCCACCCCATGGGCAGTCAAAGTTCTAATCCTGTGTTATTCTTATTAACAATTAAATAATTATTTAACACCGATCATCCCTCAGGCCAAAGTTCTACACCTACTACCACGAAATTGGCACGTGTACGTTTTCCATAACGTAGGTAACCACTAAGAAAGGATTTTAAGGAATCCCCAAAGCGCTCCGCCCCACGGGGAGACAAAGTTCCAATCCTGTGTTATTCTTATAGACATTCACTTTAGTTTGAGCTCATGAGAATTCAAACAGCTGATCAAGTTTCGTAGTAGTTCTACGGGTTAACCACAGAATGCAGCACACAGAACTGTTGTATTTCTGAGTGAAACCGGGTACGATAGCAGCTAGTAGAATATAAATAAACGGTATCAGGAAACTGACGCATACTTTCTCCCTTTTAGCCCAACTTTAATGAGTAAATTACTTTTTATTTACTAAATAAATATAGAATACAAAGCATGGTCGAATGTACAGAAAATCTTATAAACAATTTGTTTTCAAAAATATCCACCCAAATCCATGTATAGGAGGCACTACAGAATACATCGCTACACACGTGGTTTTAAGAGGGGAAATGTCCCCTATTCCCCCCCTCAGGGTTATTAAGGGGCAACATATTTCGAATTTCTTCTGTTGTTCAATGCTAACATGACAAGCATATCAAGTTTGAACTAAATTGATCAAGAAATAAGAGAGAAGTGGTAATTTTTGTCCTCCCTATAAGAATAACATTGGACAACGTACTGCGTTTACTGCAAAATGAAAATTTCAATTTTATCTGCAACCAGTAATAATAGAAAAGTAATTCAAAACACTAAATTATTTAGTTTGTTGAGTTCTTTTTAATGGTGAATAGTAATGTTTTTTAATGTTAATATTAATGTTTTTAATGTTTTTAAATGTTTTGTTTAATGTTATTTATGTTTTTTTATGAAAAATATAAAAAAACTGGATTTTTGATATTTTAAGTCTTGTAATTTATGAACCCGAATTTTTACAGAAATGCGGGTGGTGTAATGTTGTTGGAAAACTAAAGTTCTACAAACTGCTAAAGTTTAATTAAAATCGTTAGAGCCGTTTTTTGGAAATGTTGATTTTTCATGTTTTTTGGCGGTTTTGGGGGATAATTACCCTTAAAAATACAAAATTCAAAAAATGAAAGAAGCGCCTGGAGATATCGTGGATTAGTACCTACATACCAAATTTCATAAAAATTGGACCATTTGTTTGGGCTCTAGCTCTGTACACATCCATACAGACAGACAGACAAACAGACATCACGTAAAAATCACTTTTTTTGGGTTCAGGGAACACCAAAACGAATAGTTCCACTAACAACTCAAATTCGAAAATTTTGTCGAAAACAATACTTTCTCCATATTAGCGGTAAAATGGGCCAAACCTCAAACTAACGGTAATAGAAATTAAAGTTATGCCGATATGTCAGAAAAAGTGTCCTCAATATCATACTGAAAATCGGCAAAAATCGGAGTGGCAGAAAGTCGCCATTTTGGAAAAAAGCTCCCGCCATGTTGGATTTAGTTAGGCTTTTCGTAAAATGGTAATACAGAGACACCTAATTGACGAAGAGTGCTAATGTTTGCATCGCTCATTTTGTAATTAAATTTGCTTTAAGAAAATAATAACTTATGCAGTAATTAGTTCGTTTGTAATTGGGTTTATTAGGCTAAAACGTTAAATAATGTAAACATTTTCAAACTCTTTTTTAAACTCTTGGGATTTTGTGTTGATTAAAACGCACAGAATATTATCCTACACACTTGGAGTGGTGCCTCAAAGATGCCGAATTGAATAGTGTACAGAATTACAGTTTTATTATGTCTGGTAGGTGAGATATAAATAAGGGCAATGATTAGCGACGTACAGGTGACTTTTGAACGCGTAACACTGGCCGTGGCGCCGGCGCTGACGCCGGCGCGGCGCCGTGCCACTGCAGCCACGATGCGTTGTGAGCCGCGTTACTGTGATGGTATTGGTTGGTTACTATTTTATGTGAAGTAATTAGCAAGTTTTCTTATTAAATGCCATGTAACTGCAGGTTATAGGTACTGCAGTAATTATTAATTGTTATTATTTCTGTTTTTTTTTATGAATAAAATTACATTTTGGAAATCTTTAGAATTGCAGAGTGAACTTTCAAGATTTATAAGACGTTATAAATAAAATTTATGGAATACGTGGGAGCTTCAAAAACCCCCTTGATATAATGCCACATATATTATCAGTGAAATATGCTTTATCGCTTTAATTAAACAACAGATAAGCAAAGATATATTTGAGGGTGTAACTGACTGGCTTCCCAGTGCAGATTTTCAGTGACTGCCATCCCGGGCACTTACGTCCAATATATGTGACTGGCTTAGCAGTACAAACTTTACGTGACTGGCCTTCCGGGCAAAAACGCCGGTGACTGGCTTAGCATAGGAGTTTTTACGTATAAAAAGTGTTTATTTTTTAAATATATATGACATATATATAATCGGAAATGGCCAACGGCAATATTTGAGCAAATGCAAAAATGTATATATCGCATATTTTCCAAATATATGTGGGGGTGTTACTGACTGCATTCCCCGGGTATATTTTCAGTGACTGGCTCTCCGGGCATAGCCGTGTATATATATATATATATATATATATATATATATAGATATATATATACATATATATAAATTTGAACGAATAGTGTTTTTGGCATCTGGGGACCTCAAAACAAAAATTTATCATGGTCTCGGGCTTAAGTCTTACCATGAGACCTACGGTAATAGCTTCTTCCCTATAGGGGAAATTCGCTAAAAGTTGACATTTTTTACTAAACCCTTGCAAAATCGATTAAAAGGGTCTGGAGTTTTTGGCCAGTACTTTCTGTAAAGTTGCAAGAGTTTTTCGCAATGACCAAACATTTTTGGCCGGATTGCAAAGGGTTAAAAGTGCATTTTCTTGTTCATGCGGTGACAAAATGAATCAAGTATCATTAGATCTTTGATGATAAGTTTATATTTTGTGTGTCTTGTAAAATGTTTATAAAATGAATGGCGTTAAACATTATTAATGATTTGTAATGTTTAATTTAAAAAAAAACTATTACAAATTTGTAGTATTGTGTCTTAGTTTGTTCAATGCCGCCATCTTGTGAACCAGTTAACCGGCTCTTGGTCTTCCGCGGTCGCGTTATGTGAGCTCACAATCATTTAAATGACTCATGTGCTTTAAAGTGCGAAGCGAAGTCCCAAGCCTCAAGCTAGTGACAGCAGTCTCGCCTCTACTTTTATCTCTCCACATCTAGAATGCCGCAACATGTGTGTTGAAACGCCTCCACTAACCTTTGGACAACCAATGGACTCTGCGCCCCTCTTCAGGAAGGGCAAGGGTTAGAGGTTTAATTTAATATTAACATTGTTTTCATAACTCCTATTTATATAAATTGTGTCCCCTAAATTGGTACTAATAAAAGTACCTGGCCTTCGAATAACCAACTCTATTATAATTGGTCAAGTTGACAACAATATTTATAAATTATTCTTTGATATTTGCCCCCATATTCAACAAATGGACTTTTTGTTTTTGACTATAATATATTAAATACCCCCGTCACAGCAAACCTGCATACTCAGCGAATTTCCAATAGAGATATAAATGTCTTTATACTACATAAAGCCACTTACCAAGTTTCATAAAAAATATATTCACAAATAAGCGATATATAAAATTTTAATTACTCTCCATAAGAATAACATTGGGGCTGAGTACGCAGGTTTGCTGCAACAAGGGACACAAAAAATGGGTTTTTATGCTAATATCAATATAACTCAACTAGGTGAAGTCGTATACCAGTTTTTATTCATAATTAAGGGGAACAGAGCATTTAATTATTCTCCATAAGAATAACATGGAGGCTGAGTACGCAGGATTGCTGCTACGGGAGCCTTTGGCAAAAAAATTTTTTTTATCAAATATCAATAGACCACAACGAGATGAAGCTGTATACCAAGTTTCATCAGTATACAGCGAGATTTATAAGTTCATAAATAAGCGAGATATACAAATTTTCTTTTCCTCCATAAGAATAACATTAGACAACGTACTGTGTTTAGCACTTTCAATATCTCGGTAACCAATTGACGTAGAGGAATGATCAAAATACCAAATTATGTGTTTTTTTTAAGCTGAATCCAATGGTGAAAACTAAAATTTGACTATTTCAAAAATTATACGTAAAAAATTCAAAAAACCCATTTATGGAGTACAAAACAATACTTATAGTATAATCTGGCTGGTTTTCGAACTTAAAGTCATAAATGTTGCTTTACACGTTTATACCAAGTTTAATCAAAATCGGATCATTTTTACGAGAGTTATCATGCTCATGGACACACACACACACACACACACACACACATATATATTTATATATATACAGTTACGAACGAATGGTGTTTTTGGGGTCTGGGGACCTCAAAACGAAAAGTTATCATGGTCCCGGGCCTAGGTCTTACCATGCTGACTACGGTAATAGCTTCTTCCCAGCAGGGGAAATTCGCTAAAAGGGCACCATTTTGAAATTATTTAAGAAAGGTTAATAATGCTTTTTATTATATATGATTTTTTAGTTATTTAACTATGTGCAAAGTTTGGTTTCTGTAGCTTAACCTACTTAAATTATTATTTTTTTGTAAAAATACAAAATGGTGGCTAGTGGCTAAACGAAAATGTTTTTGACCTATGTTTATATAACATTTTTGTTCAAATTGATAACCAGCCCCAGAAGTTTGTGACGACCCTTTCTGAGCATCCTGTATAGCATTTCATTTATTATCCACAAGAATAACGTGAATTCAATTTCTTTTATTTGCAGCAAGATAATTTTACAAAATTGTATTACAACGTTGTATTACACTACGACTACTTTTACATGTTACTACTTTTCTACAATTAATTAAAAACACCTCAAAAACAAAACATAGGCCTACTTATATAAACCGACCAGCCGAAAATTTGTCAACAGAGTAAAAAGCACTCCCTATTAGGAACTCTTTTAATACATTTTTAAATTTTCTGAGTTTCACTGGTTTTTATATGATTTGGAAGATTATTGAAAGGTTTTGGGGAAGAGAAGAACATATATTCAATCTATAGGAGGTTTGTCTGTGGTGGAATCTATTCCTTGTGTTGTAGTGATGTATGTTTGCGCTAATTTGGAACGAAGAGTATTTCAATTTATAAAAAAGAATCATTTTATATACCGGGAGTCCCATAAAGGCCCCCCCTCTTAAATTTTGAATGAATAAATTTTCAAACAATCTTTGGTAAATGTCACTAGCATAAGTCAAAGTATTTTTACTTTCTCCCCTTATACATAGTATATGGAGAAAGTATTGTTTTCGTCAAAATTTTCGAATTTGAGTTGTTAGTGGAAATATTCGTTTTGGTGCTCCCTGAACCCAAAAAAGTGGTTTTTACGTGGTGTGTGTGTGTGTGTGTGTGTGTGTGTGCGTGCGTGCGTGCGTGCGTGTGTGTGTGTGTGTGTGTGTGTGTGTGTGTGTGTGTGTGTGTGTGTGTGTGTGTGTCTGTGTGGATGTGTACAGAGCTAGAGCCCTAACCAATGGGCCGATTTTGATGAAATTTGGTATGTAGGTACTAACCCACGATATATCCAGGCATTTTTTTATTTTTTTGAATTTTTTATTTTTAAGGGTAATTATCCCCCAAAAACCGCCAAAAAACATGAAAAATAAAAATTTCTCAAAAACGGCTCTAACGATTTTGATTAAACTTTAGTCGTTTGTAGAACTTTAGTTTTCCAACAAAATGACACTACCCGCATTCCTGTAAAAATTCAGGTTCAGAAATTACAGGACTTAAAACATCCAAAATTCAGTTTTTTTGGATTTTTCATAAAAAGACATAATAAAAAAAAATATTATTCGCCATTAAAAAGAGCTAAAAAAACTAAATAATTTAGTATTTTGAATTACTATTCTACGATTGCTGGTTTCGGAGAAAATTGAAATTTTCAATTAGCGGTAAACGCGGTACGTTGTCCAATGTTATTCTTATGGGGAATACAAAAATTACTATTTCTCTCTTATTTACTGATCAATTTCATTCAAACTTGATATGCTTGTCAATTTAGCATTGACCAACAGAGTTAATTCAAAATATGTTGCCCCTTAATAACCCTGGGGGGGGAATAGGGGGCATTTCCCCTCTTAAAACCACGAGTGTAGCAATGGATTCTGTAGTGCCTCCAAAGCAGGGATTTGGGTGGATGTTTTTTAAAACAACTTGTTAACAAGATTTTCTGTACATTCGACCGTGCTTTGTATTCTATATTTAGTAAATAAAAAGTAATTTATTCATTAAAGTTGGGCTAAAAGGGAGAAAGTATGTGTCAGTTTCCTGATACCGTTTATTTTAAGTTGTTAAGGGTTTCAACCCTCACCCTTAAATAAGGTTGCTGGGGGTAGTTTTTATTTTTTTAAATAGCAACCCCTAACAAGTTGCATATCATTTTACAGAGGGTAAAAAAAAAAATGAATGCCACAAAGTATACCTTTCTATGTGTATTTAATCTAATGTTATGGCCAGCCAAAAATGTATTGATTTTGTTATTTAAACTGCCAAGATTCACCCTCTTACCAAAAATCAGATACAAAGGGGGCAAATCTAACTTCCCCTTGGACCTTTGAACAAAGACTATTTAAAGTGCAAGAAAGTCATTTGAAAACCTTGTGTCCTTGTGTCTGACAATAGAACACAATTTACATCTACCGTTTTTAAGGATTTCCGTGCTGAAGCAGAAATATCAAATTTGTCAACAGCCCCATTTCACCACTCGTCTAAAGGAGAATCAGAGCGACTTGAGGGAACTATTAAAGTTGCAATTAAGAAATCCTTGCTAGACAAGAAAAATAAACAAGATGCCCTGAACTCCGTCTTGTTTAGTTATCGTACAACATTGAATTCACCCAAGGGCAAATCTCCAGCAGAATTACTCCATGGTCGTCAACCAAAAACTTTACTGGCTTTCCTCCAATCAGCTTTTTTCTTACACTAGTTTTGACCTCAATGATAAACAAAATATAAAATTTCAAGTTGGTGATAATGTTCTGGCCAAGGTTTTTTGTGGACCGAAACAGTGGATAAAAAGTACAATCACTTGTGTTTTGGGGCGAATGATGTAAAAATAAAATTCAGAGAAGGGAATAGTTAGAAGACATCAAAACCAAATCCAGCCTCTACAGACATTTTCAAAGTCATATAACAGCAGGGAGTATTCAAATAACAGTATCATAACTGCACCAATGCCGACTGAAGTTCAGGTCGCACAGCTGCAGTTTAGAACAACACCAGTACATACAGAATCTTATAAAAAAGTGGCCTCTGATGTCAGTTTTGAAAACAAGGATATGTCGACTAGTAATGATCCCTTAGGAGCAGAGGAATTACAAGATTACACTCTCTCAAGTCTGGATAGAACTGGGAGTCCAGGAAGAGAACCCCATCTCCAGTTGAACAATGTAGCCAATGCCAAGTGACATTTCAGCTACCAACACCTGAAGTAGATCTAGAGGAGAGGAAAGTTCCCCGGGGTTAGAGAAGGGCATATAACACACCCCAGCGATATTCTCCCTAATAAAAGGGGAGGAAATGTTACATCCTAGAACTGGAAATATTGTTAACAGCTTATTATTTTAGTTTTTACTTGTCAGTTGTTTTGAGAGCTTTTTTTATTGTTTATCATATGTCGTTATGCATTTCATTTAAAACCATGCTTTACTCTTTCTTACTTAGGGGAGGTTAAGTTAGGTTAGGTTAGAGCCTATTTTTTAAGATTCTCTTTAAAAACATACTACATCCAAGCTGAATTTTTGATGGCAAAACCAATATATAAACCACATGTAGAATGTATTTAATTTCCTTGCATAGAAATTTATAACAATCATAAATCAAAAATGTAATACAGGGTGTCCCAGTTTGTAGTTGCCAAAATTTAACAGGTTTATTAAGCAGGTTAAAACAAACAACAAATTTAGTAACCAGTGCTACCAACCAGACAAATAGGGATCCTAGTTTTTTCCTTCTTTCCAATGAATATAGAATCAACATATAAAATAGATGTTTCATGTATATAAATTATTGAGTTTTTCCAATTGACAGCTGCCATCGGTGTTATCAATTCCAGTAAACCTTCTCATGGTCCGATCTTTCTGGTTTAGAAAGTTCATGTAACATTACACATTTGCGCAAAATTTAATCAAAATCGGTTGTTTTTTTCAAAAGTTATCGTATTAGACACATAGGCCTATATATAAATTTGAATGAATAGTGCTTTTGGTATTTGGGACCTCAAAACAAAAAGTTATCATGGTCTCGGGCTTAAGTCTTACCATGCCACTTACGATAATTAGCTTCTTCCCTATAGGCAAGGGGAAATTCGCTCAAATTAAACTTCTACATGACTTATTAATTTCTACCCAATGAACCATACGGTAACAGTTTCATTATATTTCTTGAATTTTACAAAAATACACAATCTCTTTTATTAATTAAACTGTTCTATTTATTTTGTATGCATAGCTAAAAAGTGCATTATTAAAAATTAAATAAACGGTATCAGGAAACTGACACATACTTTCTCCCTTTTAGCCCAACTTTAACGAATAAATTACGTTTTATTTTCTAAATATAGAATAAAAAGCACGGTTGAATGTCCAGAAAATCTTGTAAACAAGTTGTTTTAAAAAACATCCTCCCAAATCACTGCTTTGGAGGCACTACAGAATCCATTGCTACACTTGTGGTTTTAAGAGGGGAAATGCCCCCTATTCCCCCCCCGGTTATTAAGGGGCAACATATTTTGAATTTCCTCTGTTGGTCAATGCTAAATTGACAAGCATAGCAAGTTTGAATTAAATTTATCAGGAAATAAGAGAGGAATAGTAATTTTTGTATTCCCAATAAGTATAACATTGGACAACGTACTGTGTTTACTGCAAAATGAAAATTTCAATTTTCTCCAAAACCAGCAATCGTAGAATAGTAATTCAAAATACTACATTATTTAGTTTTTTGAGCTCTTTTTAATGGTGAATAGTAATATGTTTTTATATTTATGTCTTTTTATGAAAAATCCAAAAAAACTGAATTTTTGATGTTTTAAGTCCTGTAATTTCTGAACCCGAATTTTTACAGGAATGCGGGTAGTGTCATTTTGTTGGAAAACTAAAGTTCTACAAACGATTTAAGTTTAATCAAAATCGTTAGAGCCGTTTTGAGAAATTTGGATTTTTCATGTTTTTTGGCGGTTTTGGGGGGATAATTACCCTTTAAAATCAAAAATTCAAAAAAATGAAATAAACGCCTGGAGATATCGTAGATTAGTACCTACATACCAAATTTCATAAATATCGGTCCACGGTTAGGGCTCTAGCTCTGTACACATCCACACAGACACACAGACAGACACACACACACACACACACACACACACACACACACACGCACGCACGCACGCACGCGCACACACACACACACACACACACACACACACCACGTAAAAACCACTTTTTTGGGTTCAGGGAGCACCAAAACGAATATTTCCACTAACAACTCAAATTCGAAAATTTTGACGAAAACAATACTTTCTCCATATACTATGTATAAGGGGAGAAAGTAAAAATACTTTGACTTATGCTAGTGACATTTACCAAAGATTGTTTGAAAATTTATTCATTCAAAATTTAAGAGGGGGGGCCTTTATGGGACTCCCGGTATATAAAATGATTCGTAGATTAGTACCTACATACCAAATTTCATAAATATCGGTCCACGGTTAGGGCTCTAGCTCTGTACACATCCACACATCCACACACACACACACACACACACACACACACACACACACACACACACACACACACACACACACACACACACATACACACACACACACACACACACACACACACACACACACACACACACACACACACACACACACAGACACACACACACACACACACACACACAGACAGACATCACGTAAAAACCACTGTTTTGGGTTCAGGGAGCACCAAAACGAATATTTCCACTAACAACTCAAATTCGAAAATTTTGACGAAAACAATACTTTCTCCATATACTATGTATAGGGGGAGAAAGTAAAAGCAGTCGATACTCATTAAGTTTTTCACTGCCAGTTATTAAATCCTTGGGAAAAGTCACTGTCATGCATTCAAACATCCTTTTATTAAGACCCAGCTGTAACTCAGTTGGGTAACTGACCACTTTTAGTAAGTAATAAAATATTTATTGCGTTCATTGAGATATTTTAATTAATTAAGTTGAAACTCAACTTATGAACAATAGTGACTAGTGCAACAGTGTGTTCCCAGTTTTAGGTATATTTAGGTATACAGGGTGGTCTGGACCTAGCGTTAAAATTTTTTTTGAGTGATAGAACTACATAAATGCAACTTAAATACACAATTAAAAAAATTATACCCCACACATCCACTAAAAAAAATAATTTTGTATTATATTTTTTAACCGTACTTTTACCCAAAAATTAATAATTTCTGGGATATTTCGAAACATTTGTCAAACTGTAATACTACCATCGTATTCTAAATTAAATTTCAAGTAAGGACAAATAGGTTTTAATGAGCAAGACACTACATAATCACTTATTAAATTCATTAGAAGTGTAAAGTTATCATTTCCTTTAAAAAATTGAAAATGAATATTTCATGCATAACTCTTTAAAAAATTTGCTAGAGAGTAGCAAATGCTATAAAAACTGCTTCAAAATGTGGGCTTTCAGAAGATATGATACAACATTTTATTCGTTACCATTTTAGTACAGTTATGCGAGTTTGAGTGGTGTAAAACGAGGTTAGGCCAAAAATACACTAGTTGTTAAAAGTCTGGATTTTAGATAACTAAAATACCACTAATTTAACTTGCAGCACTATTTTAAATAGCATTATTTAAGGTCAGATAAAAAGGACAATGAAATCCTCATTATAAAAAATAATAATTTAGGGACAGTGATTGTCATGTACAAATCATTATACAAGGATATCTGAAAGAATTCCAATATCTAATAAATGCCCACCTTATCATGAGATAAGCTATCACGCACAGATACCAATGTTATGTTTTGTTTGGACAAAGTATTTCTAGTGGGTTTTGGCCATTTACTCAGTGGCAGTGATGTCAAGATGTCGTTTTCAAATCAAGAATATGCGGAAATGCATTTTTTGTATGGTTACTGTAATGGAAACGCGAGTGCGGCTCAAAGGGAGTACACTGTCCGCTATCCTGGTCGGCGCGTTCCCAGTACGCAAGTGTTTAAGCGGTTGCATCAGCATTTGGTAGAACGTGGATCTGTGCACAAGGGGCGGAGTGAGGTGGGTGCAGCAGCTTTGGATGTGTACACTGAAAAGCAAATTCTGGACCGAGTTAGAGAAGACCCGGGGATTAACTTAGTAGCAGGAAAATTGCAGGTGAAACAGGCGTGAGTAAAACTACAGTTCTGACGGTTTTACACAAAAATAAATTCTACCCTTACCATTTCACAAAAGTTCAAGGCCTTGAACGTAATGACTATGCTGCTAGACGAGATTTCTGTCGCTATCTACTAAATTCTGATATTGAACAATACCACTTTTTCAAAAAAATCTTATGGACAGACGAATCTATTTTTACAAGACAAGGTGTATTCAACTGTCACAACATGCACATGAGGAATACTGAAAACCCAAGAGCAGCTAGAGAAATGTCCTTTCAAAGAAGATTTCATATAAACGTTTGGGCTGGTGTGGTTGGCAATCGTTTCTTGGGACCTCACATTTTTCAGGGAAGTTTAAATGGAGTTATGTATCTTGACTTTTTGCAACACAATTTGCCTCAACTGTTGGATATGATTGACCCTGCGCATTGCATTGTCAACATATTATTTATCAACAAGATGGTGCACATCCTCACTTTACTACAGACGTCCGAGATTGGCTGAGTGCTAACTACCCAACTTGGATTGGCCGAGGAGGTCCTGTACCTTGGCCAGCAAGATCTCCTGAGTCCACCCATGGACTTTTTTGTGTGGGGATTTATGAAGTCTGAGGTGTACGCAACTCCTGTAAATAGTGAAGAGGAACTTCTAAACAGGATCCAAGATGTAACACAGAAAGATAGGGAAAAACTAAGCCATAAAGTGACAGTTGGTGCAATGGAAAAGAGAGCCAGAGCCTGTATAAGAGAGAACGGAGGACATTTCGAAAATAAACTGAAATGAAGCTGTAATCTCGTGTGATCATCTAACATTTACGATTTTATCTTGTACTTTTGCAGGTAAAAAAGAAATTTTAACTTCATGATATAGCTGTACTAATGCAAATTTTCATATGTGTCTTTTTAGTATGACAGAGTTTAATTATTATTTTCCCAAACCACGTGTTACACCATTCAAACGTGCATTACTGTAGTAAAATGGTAAAGAACCTGTTTATTTTTTTTACAAAAATAACTTTACTTTGTACTGGACATTTCTGTGTCTTCAATCTTCTCCGCAAGCAATAGTACAAAAAACTTCGCTTCAGGTATTTTCCATGTCATAAAAAACCTTGTCCACTTTTTAGCGAATTTCCCCTATAGGGAAGAAGCTATTACCGTAGGTGGCATGGTAAGACTTAAGCCCGAGACCATGATAACTTTTATTTTTGAGGTCCCCAGATGCCAAAAACACCATTCGTTCAAATTTATATATATATATATATATATATGTGTCCGTTACCGCGATAACTTTTGAAAGAAACACTATAGCCATTTTATAGAGCTTAAAAAACAAATAATTTAGTATTTTGAATCATTACCCTAGGTTAAGTGGTTCCGGAGAAAATCCAAAAAAACGTGTCCCATGTTAATCTTATGGGAAAAAGGTTTTTAGATTTTTCTCAGATAGTTTTACTAAAAACTTCATATTTCTGTTTATTAATGTGTTTAGCTCAACAAAACAAACATTTTGGTGTTTTAATCGTTGTTCTACGTCCAACCGTTGCAGAGATATTCAAAGTGCTAAACACAGTACGTTGTCCAATGCTATCCTTATGGAGAATAAATAAAATTCTATATCTCGATTATTTATGAATGTATATTGATGAAACTTGGTATGTGGCTTTAACTAGTTGTGGTATATTGATATTAGCACAAAAAACAAATTTTTGGTTGATAGTCCCCGTAGCAGCAAACCTGCATACTCGGCCCTCATGTTATTCATATGGAGAATAAGTAAAGTTGTATATCTCCCTTAATTATGAACCTACATTAAGAGAACTTGGTATGTAGCTTCACCTGGTTCAGTTGTATTGATAATTGCAAAAAAAAAACACATTACTTATCTTCCTCGTTGCAGCAAACCTGCGTCCTCAACCCTAATGTTATTCTTATGGAGAATAAATAAAATGCTATATATCACTTATTTATGGATGTATTTTTGTGAAACTTGGTAAATAGCTCTATGTAGTAGTGAGTCACATATATGCATTGGAAATTCGCTGAGTACGCAGGTTTGCTGCGACGGGGGTACCTATTACACTAAATTGGCATTAGGTCCTATGCTATGAAATGTCACAAAAAAATAGTTAAACATACATTGAGACTCCATTTAATAATCTTTTCAATGACACCACAACCATAATTTTCGGTTTACAGTTACGTGTTTAATTGCAGTTTGGGCAAAGGCTAACAATTAAACTTGTACCGGCCAGGCAAATGCCACCAGATGACATATCACGCTCCAATGCGCAATAGCACACCTAACTTAAATGCACCTAAATTGAAATACGGTAAACTTATGGTCTATATTGACATTATATGTACATAACTTGTTTAGAATAAAGAAATGAATCTCGAATCCTTAGAATCTTGCATCAATACTAAGTTATCATAAAGAGACTTTCCATGGCTAGTAGTTAGTAAAAAAAAACCATGTAGCTTTTAGCCTTAAGTCCTTTTCATGGTGACATGTGGTTTTCGTATATATATAGGCCTAGTAATGAACAACCAATATTGAAATAAACACTTATGACATTTCGAAAAGAGTTTTTTGAATATTCCACAGCAACTTTTTGTTTCAAAAACAAATGCCACATCATGCTCCAAGTCTTTCAACACTATTCACAAATTATAAACGAGATCATTGTTCTTAACACGTGAGTAGATCACAGCGGGATGAAGTGAAAAGCTATTGCTTGTGCAATGATACTTGGGCTTTATTTTGAAGCACATAATAATTTGCAATTAAATCAAGCAGAAAAATGACTATCTACTGTCGAATTGGCCTTACTTTTTTTCAATACCTTGTGATTTAGCTAGTCCCATACACAGTAAATACCCCCGTCGCAGCAAACCTGCGTACTCAGCGAATTTCCAATGCATAATATATGTCTTAATGCCATATAAAGCCGCATACCAAGTTTCATAAAAATATATTCATATATAAGCGATATATACAATTTTAATTATTCTCCATAAGAATAGCATTGGTGATGAGTACATAGGTTTGCTGAAACAAGGAATACAAACAATTGGTTTTTATGCAAATATAAATATAATTTAACTAGGTGAAGCCACATACCAAGTTTAATCAATATTCAATCATAAGTAAGCACTATATAACATTTTAATTATTCTCTATAAGAATAACATGGGAGATGAGTAAGCAGGTTTGCTGCAACAAGGAACTAAAAAAATGGGTTTTTATGCAAATATCAATATAACTCAACAAGGTGAAGCCACATACCAAGTTGTATTAATTTATGTTCATAATTAAGGGAGTCATTACATTTTACTTATTCTCCATAAGAATAACATGGGGGCTGAGTACGCAGGTTCACTGCTACGGGGATAATCAACAAAAAATCAATTTTTTTTGCAAATATCAATATACCAGTACTACATGACCCCACGTGCCAAGTTTCATCAATATACATTCATTAATAATGGAGATATCAAATTTTATTTATTCTCCATAAGGATAACATTGGACAACGTACTGTGTTTATCTAGCACTTTGAATATCTCAGCAACGGTTGGGTGTAGAATCACAATTTAAACACCAAAATGATTGTTTTGTGGATCTGAATTGATTGGTAAAAGCAAATGTGAAGTTTACATCAAAATTAACTTAGGAAAAGCCAAAAACCTTTTTCCCATAAGATTAACATAGGAGATTTTATGAGCAGGTTTTTTTGGATTTTCTCCGCAACCACTTAACCTAGCTTAATAATTCAAAATACCATATTATTTGTTTTTTTAAGCTCTATAACATGGTCTAAACCAAAATTAAGTGTTTTAAAAATTTTAGGGTAAAAAATGCAAAAAACTGATTTTTGGGAAATTTAAAACCCCCATAAACCCCCCTTCCCATGGGCCGATTTTTCTGGTTTTCGAACTTAAAGTCATGAATGTCACTTTACACATTTGAGCCAAATTTCATCGAAATCGGACGTTTTTTACTCAAGTTATCGCATTCACGGACACACACACACATATATATATATATATATAGATATATATATACATATATATAAATTTGAACGAATAGTGTTTTAGTCATCTGGGGACCTAAAAAAAAAAATTTGTCATGGTCTCGGGCTTAAATCTTACCATGAGACCTACGGTAATAGCTTCTTCCCTATAGGGGAAATTCGCTAAAACCGCGCTTAACCAAAATCTGAGTTAACTGGAATGGTGTACAAAAAAATGGATAGTCAATAATAGAGAGGATAAGTCCGGCTTATGACTCATGGTGCGCCGAGAGACCACTCGCCGTGGTAGTCACATAACATCATGGTTGTTTTGACGGATTTTGCCACATACCTGATCCGCCCGTGAGGGGGTGGGAAGTTGGCCTATAGTGCATTTTCTACATCCCTATATCGCACTAAAGGATCAGTGTACCGTGAATTCTCCCACCTGCATGTGGTGACAACGCAGTTACTGTTGTAGTTAAGTAGTGTCAATTGCCGAAGTTATTAAAACTTCAAGATGTACATGTGTATTTTTTTCTAAAATTAACCTTGGAATACCAACAGTTGATTATCCAAAAAAATGGGTTATCCGGAACAATCTCGTCCCCATTATTTTGGTTAAGCGGTGTTTTACTGTATGAATAGGGGAATCTACTTGGGCCTATATCTAGTCCTTCTAAAAATGTTTCATGGATTTCATATCTTATTTTGGCTAATGATTTGAAATGGAATGGTTACCGGTACATCTGTACTGTAGGGAAACAATCCAAAAGCAGGATAATAAGTAGGGGGGCCTATGCCTATTTTTCATGTTCATACAGGATAAAACGCTATCTCACCTAAACAAGTGGTCAGGAAAGTGAATCAATAGGCCCCTAATGAGATTAATTCATCATCAAAATAATTTCAAATGTAAGTTTAGGCTAGAAGTTTACAAATCGATAGGGTAGTCCTATCACTCGAAACTCAACATTTCAAAAACTAAAGCCTAGCTTATAATTAATTTTTTGACTCTCTGACATGGTTTTTTAAACTCAAACTGAAATTCTACATACTGGTAGGCCTAAGTTTAATTTTTAAAAAATAGGCGTAGGTTTAAAATTTAGACATACTACCCATAAGTTAAATCCGGAGGCTTAAAATCAGACACAAGGATAAAATCATGCCATTTGATCTGGATAGCTCATTGTAAAGTAAAATATAAAAAAATATGCGAGGCCTAGGCTGGGCCCTTTTATTAGATTCCTGTTTAAGCTCATTATTCAATACAATATCTAATCTTCCTTTATAGGCCCTACATAGAGACCAGTTCTTTTCAAATCTGAATAAATAAAAATTGATTCTGGTTAATAACATGTATTGCACAGCTACTTCAATTAGGAAATAGTAAAAATGTAACTGGCTGTCTAGAGTGCCACATTCATGCAGCTGTAGATCTGCTTTTGACAGGTCCTGTACTGCATTAAAACATCCCAGAAAACTGTCCTACTACATAAATAACTCCTTAATCAATTAAATTCAACTCTTCTGCGCACAAATATCATAAGGAGAGATGCTTTTTATAATTTAGTTATCGATAAAATTTAGGATACACTTCGGATTGACTGGCAGGACGAGTCCATGGTCAATCCTTAAATAGTGAAAATTATTTTCATCCAAATTTACCTGAACTAGTTCTGGATGGAAGAGGAATCCTGTTAGCACCTTTTCTTCGGGACCGCCTTACATAAGATCGCGATGAACTAAATGTCGCACTCGGCATTTTACTGTCAGTACAACTCAAATTATGGACTTAATTTTTCAAACAAAGGAGACAGCAACACCAACCATAGCAGCCATTTTCTCGTTTCTCGTTCAGCCCGTACATAAAAGTCAGTCAGTAGACAGAAGTCCAATTGCCCAATCAGGGGGCAGAAACCAAGTCACGTGACCGAATAGCAAGCATGGCTGGCCTCCGTGTAGAGAATTTTCCATGTTTAAGTTCTATTAGTGCTTGTTTTATTCTTTCAGTTGTTTATGTGTCAAGTCTTTATGTTTGGAATTCCCCTCATAGCAGGTAAACTATCTTATTACTTTTCTGTTCATAAGAAGGCGTCAATTGATCAAATCATTTAGTAATTTACAGAATAGGCCAATGGGTCTTTCTTATTTTATGATACAGGTTTGCCAACAAGGTTTATAAATACATGCTTCACATGTTCACATGAAGTGAAAAATCACATACTATATGCTGCGAGAAAAAGTAAAATAAATTTATAAAACTTGGTATTTCGCTACACATAGTTAAGTTCCATTGTGCATAAAATCCCATTTTTTGTGTTCCCTGTTACAGCAAACCTGTGCACTCAGCTCCCATGTTATTATTATGGAGAATAATTCAAATGGCTTTCATCACTTATTTATGAATGTATATTGATGAAACTTGGTATGTGGCCTCACCTAGTTCAGTTATATTGATATTTGTGTAAAATATACCTACTTATTTTGTGTTCCTTGCTGCAGCAAATATACGTACTCAGCCCCCATGTTATTCTTATGAAGAATAATTAAAATTTTCTATATTGCTTATTCATAAATGTATATTAAAGAAATTTGCTAAGCGGATTTATGAGCTATTAAGAGTTTTAAATGCATTTGAAATTTGCTGAGTACGCAGGTTTGCTGCAACGGTTTTTTTTGGACCCTTTAGCGAATTTCCCCTATAGGGAAGAAGCTATTACCGTAGTCGGCATGGTAAGACCTAGGCCCGGGACCATGATAACTTTTCGTTTTGAGGTCCCCAGACCCCAAAAACACCATTCGATCGAAACTGTATATATATATATATATATATTTATATATATATATATGTGTCCGTGAGCAATATAACTCTCGTAAAAATAATCCGATTTTGACGAAATTTGGTATAAACGTGTAAAGCAGCATTTATGACTTTAAGTTCGAAAACCAGACAGATCGACCTATCCGAAGGGGTATTTTGGGGGGGGGGTTTGTACCCCAAAAATGGGGTCTTTGAGTTTTTTTTTATATATAATTTTTGAAAAAGTCAAATTTTATTTTTTTCCATTAGAATCAACTTAAAAAGACGCGCAATTTGGTCTTTTTACCATTGCTCTACGTTAAATGGTTACAGAGATATTGAAAGTGCTAAACACAGTACGTTGTCAATGTTATTCTTATGGAGGAAAAGAAAAATTTTATATATCGCTCATTTATGAACGTATACTGACGAAACTTGGTATACGGCTTCATCTGGTTGTGGTCTATTGATATTTGCTCAAAAAAATTATTTTTTGCCAAAAGCACCCGTAGCAGCAAACCTGCGTACTCAGCCCCATGTTATTCTTATGGATAATAATTAAATGCTATGTCTCCCTTAATTATGAACATAAAATATAAAATTTGGTATGTGGCTTTACCTCATTGAGTTATATTAATATTTGTATAAAACCCCATTTTTTGTGTTCCTTGCTTCAGCAAACCTGCATACTCAGCCGCCATGTTTTTCTTATGGAGAATAATTAAAATGTCAAAAATCGTTTATTTATGAATGTATATTGATGAAACTTGGTATGTGGCTTTATGTGGTATTAAGATACATATATATGCATCGGAAATTTGCTGAGTACGCAGGTTTGCTGCTACGGGGGTATTTTATCTCAGTTAGACTTTGCCCCGTAGACCCGGCTCGCGAAGTATGCAATTGTTTTCTCCCCGTTTCTCAAGAACCAATCAGGGTTACTTTTTACCTTTAAATCAAATCAAATTTATTTCCAAATAAAAATAAATACAAAATCATGTACACAAACAATATTATAGAAAAATAAATTCTCTCATAAGCCCATCGTCCTGTGTGTGAGAACGAGCTCTGACTCAAATTCAGTGTACTTAAAAAAGAACAAAAAGATCGTATTATTTCTAAAACAATAAAATTTACTTTTTTATGATTAAATAGGCTACAAACACACATAGAAAAATAAAAATAAAACAATATCGGCAGTTGGTTGACATATTAACCATGAACAAAATTAAGATTCGTTTTGCATTTAAATATCAAACACTGATTTAAAATAAATAAAAATAAAAACGACATTTGATATAAAACAAAGACAATAGGCAATAGCGGGGGAGTGAAGTAGAAGTAGAAGTAGAGGGTGTAGTTATCTTTTATAATCAGTGAGGCAGTTTGTGATGTAAAGTTAGTCATATATACCCCATCAGCACAAATCAAATCGTTGGGTCAACGGCAACGTTGGCAAATGGTCGGCGGAAATGGTTGGCTAACGGTGGGCATTTCGCGAGGCACGAGGTCGGCCCATTGGTGGATTAACCAACCATTAACCAACAATGCCAACCAATACCCATCCAGATGCCAACGGTTTAGAATTTGTTATTTAAATGCTTATATTAATTTTAAAAATCATGATTTATCCAATTGAATTGTTTAGTAAACCAATTATAGAAATTTTAAAAAAGAAATTCAGTTGCAAAAATATTGACTCACGGTCGGGTCTCGAACCTATACTATAACCTTTGAGTTACTGAACACTCGCCTTAACCCCTACGGCCAATCTGACTTATGAGAATGGAAGGATGGAATGAGATATGGAAATTACGACTTGCACTAGCCTATCAAGGTTGGTAGAGCTTTCAGACAAGGTGTGCTGATTTACATAAGAGCAATGTTCGCAGCAAAGAGGTCTTACGAGGTCGTCCAGCTGATTCATAAATCCACAACATACCATAAAGTGTAGCCAACCTTACAGAGTATAATATTGGTACAGTTACAGTTAGTTTTAAATAGCCACTGGACAGTGGACTTTCGGTACATGACTTTTACGTATTTACTTGAATAATGTTAATTAGGTAATTGTTATTACAGTCGTAGAACAAATTGAATTAAAAGCCGTTGGTATTTAGAACTGTTTACAAGAATAAGTGTCCAAGAATTAAAAAATAACTAAGTTAACTAGTCAATCTTGTCTAAGTTTAATAATTTGAAGCCTTTATTGTTCATGGACATCGGGTAGTAATAAAAAATAATATTATTGTTATTATTAGGCCTTCCTTATTGTTTTAATAAATTGAGCTTATTCATTTTTCAAACTAGATTAAAACACGTTTCTTTTCACTGTTAGCTTTTGTTTTTTATATGCAGTGTAAGTTAATAATCAGAATAAATCAAAGCGATATATTATTAGTTTCATTAAATAACAGCTGATAAAAATATTCAAGCAGTTAAACAATGTCATTTTAACAACGGTGAGAAAAATATGGTACTCGTACGATAAATATCGTGTTTCCAGCAACACTGAAGATTGGATTGGTGATCACGTGACCTTCCACCTGTTTTTACGAGGTCTCTTCCGGTAAAGCAGAAATCCTTAAATAGATCGACTCAGCACACCTTGTCTGAAAGCTCTACCAACCTTGCTAGCCTATATACTATTATGTTTTATTCTTCTAAGATTGGATAGTACTCGTTTTATTCTTCTACATGAATCTACTCGTGCAAAAATCACTGTAATAAAAGTAGGAACAAGTTAATTTGATTTATGTATCTATGCAATATGAAAAACTACGAGAAAATTAATACATATTTAATATAATTATAATAATAAAAATATAATGTTAATTTATACCCCATCAGCACAAATCGTTGGGCCAACGTAGGAAAATGGTAGGCCAACGGTTGGCGCGAGGTTAGCCCATCAGCACAAATCGTTGGGCTATCGTCGGCATTGTAGTATATGGTAGAGAAATGGTCGGTTGGCATTAACGCGGTTGGGCCAACGAACCATAATCGTTGGCGAGCCCACATTGGCAAATCCAACCATAGCCGACGTAGGGCCATCAAACGCTATTGTTGGCAAATCCTACCTATATATTATTTTAATTATATATTCATATATATATATATTATGTTATAATGATTGAGTAGGGCTACTAATATTATAAGATGTATCTTCATATTTTAACAAAGTACCCTTTTTTTATAAAAACATTTTCATTTCAGACTGACACATATGTTTCGTGCGCTTAGGCCATTACCAAGTCTTATCATAATAATGTTTTTATAAAATACCCCCGTCGCAGCAAACCTGCGTACTCAGCGAATTTCCAATGCATAATATATGTCTTAATACTATATAAAGCCGCATACTAAGTTTCATAAAAATATATTCACGTATAAGCGATTTTAATTATTCTCCATAAGAATAACATTAGTAATGAGTACGTAGGTTTGCTGAAACAAGGAACAGAAACAATTGGTTTTTATGCAAATATAAATAGAATTTAACTAGGCGAAGTCACATAGGCTACCAAGTTCCATATCAATATTCAATCATAAGTAAGCGCTTTATAACATTCTAGTTATTCTCCATAAGAATAACATGGGGGCTGAGTACGCAGGTTTGCTGCTACGGGAATAATCAACAAAAAATCCATTTTTTGTGCAAATATCAATATACCAGTATTACGTGAAGCCACATACCAAATTTCATCAACATACATTCATAAATACTCAAGATATCAAATTTTATTTATTCTCCATAAGGATAACATTGGACAACGTACAGTATTTATCACTTTGAATATCTCTGCAACGGTTGGGCGTAGAATCACAATTTAAACACCAAAATGATTGTTTTATGGAACTGAACAGATTGGTAGAAGCAAATGTGATGTTTACATTTAAATAAACTGAGGAAAAGCCAAAAACATTTTTCCCATAAGATTAACATGGGAGATTTTAGGAGTAGGTTTTATTTGGATTTTCTCCGCAACCACTTAACCTAGGTTAATAATTCAAATTACTATATTGTTTTTTTTTTAAGCTCTATAACATGGTCAAAACCAAAATTAAGTTTTTTTAAATTTGTAGGGTGAAAAATGCAAAAAACTGATTTTTGAAAAATTTAAAACCCTCATAAACCGCACTTCCCATGGTCCGATTTTTCTGGTTTTCGAACTTAAAGTCATGAATGACTTTTTACACGTTTGAGCCAAATTTCATCAAAATCGGATGTTTTTTACTCAAGTTATCATGTTAACGGACACATATATATATATACCCGTCACAGCAAACCTGCATACTCAACGAATTTCCAATGCATTTATATGTTTCTCACTCCTACATATAAAGCCACTTACAAAGTTTCACAAAAATAAATTTATAAATAAGTAATTTATAACATTTTAGCGAATTTCCCCTATAGGGAAGAAGCTATTACCGTAGGTCTCACGGTAAGACTTAAGCCCGAGACCATGATAACTTTTTATTTTGAGGTCCCCAGATGTCAAAAACACTATTCGTTCAAATTTATATATATATATATATTAGCGAATTTCCCCTATAGGGAAGAAGCTATTACCGTAGTCGGCATGGTAAGACCTAGGCCCGGGACCATGATAACTTTTCGTTTTGAGGTCCCCAGACCCCAAAAACACCATTCGTTCGAAACTGTATATATATATATATATATATGTGTGTGTCTGTGTGTGTCCGTGAGCATGATAACTTTCGTAAAAATTATCCGATTTTGATGAAATTTGGTATAAACGTGTAAAGCAACATTTATGACTTTAAGTTTGAAAACCAGCCAGATCGCTCTATCGCATCGGATGTTTTTTACTCAAGTTATCGTGTTAATGGACACATATATATATACCCGTCGCAGCAAACCTGCGTACTCAGCGAATTTCCAATGCATTTATATGTTTCTCACTCCTACATAAAGCAACTTACAAAGTTTCACAAAAATAAACTTATAAATAAGTGATTTATAACATTTTAGCGAATTTCCCCTATAGGGAAGAAGCTATTACCGTAGGTCTCACGGTAAGACTTAAGCCCGAGACCATGATAACTTTTTATTTTGAAGTCCCCAGATGTCAAAAACACTATAAGATCAAATTTATATATATGTATATATATATATTATATGTATGTATTTATATATATGTCTATATATATATATCTATATATTAGCGAATTTCCCCTATAGGGAAGAAGCTATTACGGTAGTCGGCATGGTAAGACCTAGGCCCGGGACCATGATAACTTTTCGTTTTGAGGTCTCCAGACCCCAAAAACACCATTCGTTCGAAACTGTATATATATATATATATATATATGTGAGTGTGTGTGTCCGTGAGCACGATAACTTTCGTAAAAATTATCCGATTTTGATGAAATTTGGTATAAACGTGTAAAGCAAAATTTATGACTTTAAGTTCGAAAACCAGCCAGATCACTCTATCCGAAGGGGTATTTTGGGGGGGTTTTGTACCCCAAAAATGGGTTTTTCGAATTTTTTACACATAATTTTGGAAAAAGTCAAATTTTAGTTTTTTCCATTGGATTCAGCTTAAAAAAACACAAAATTTGGTATTTTGATCATTTCTCTACGTCAATTGGTTACCGAGATATTGAAAGTGCTAAACACAGTACGTTGTCTAATGTTATTCTTATGGAGGAAAAGAAAAATTGTATATCTCGCTTATTTATGAACGTATACTGACGAAACATGGTATACGGCTTCATCTGGTTGTGAACCATTGATATTTGCTCAAAAAAAAATCTTTACCAAAGGCTCCCGTAGCAGCAAACCTGCGTACTCAGCCCCATATTATTCTTAAGGAGAATAAGTAACCGTGTTATCTGCCTTCATTATGAAAATAAATTAATGAAATTTGGTACGTGGCTTTACCTAAATGAGTTATATTGATATTTGTATAAAACCCCATTTTTTGTGTTCCTTGCTTCAGCAAACCTGCATACTCAGCCGCCATGTTATTCTTATGGAGAATAATTAAAATGTCATAAATCGTTTATTTATGAACGTATATTGATGAAACTTGGTATGTGGCTTTATGTGGTATTAAGATACATATATATGCATTGGAAATTCGCTGAGTACGCAGGTTTGCTGCTACGGGGTATATATATATATGTGTGTGTGTGTGTGTGTGTGTGTGTGTGTGTGTGTGTGTGTGTGTGTGTGTGTGTGTGTGTGTGTGTGCGTTAGCACGATAACTCTCGTAAAAATGATCTGATTTTGATGAAATTTGGTATAAACGTGTAAAGCAACATTCATATCTTTAAGTTCGAAAACCAGCCAGATCGATCCATCCGAAGGGGTATCTTGGGGGGTTTTGTACCCCAAAAATGGTTTTTTTTGAATTTTTTACATATATTTTTTGGAAAAATCAAATTTTAGTTTTTATCATTGGATTCGGCTTAAAAAAACACACAATTTGGTATTTTCATCATTTCTCTACGTCAATTGGTTACTGAGATATTGAAAGTGCTAAACACAGTACGTTGTCTAATGTTATTCTTATGGAGGAAAAGAAAAATTTTATATCTCGCTTATTTATGTATACTGACGAAACTTGGTATATGGCTTCATCTGGTTGTGGTCTATTGATATTTGCTCAAACAAATTTATTTGTTGCCAAAGGCACCCGTAGCAGCAAACCTGCGTACTCAGCCCCAATGTTATTCTTATGGAGAATAATTAAAATTGTATATATCGCTTATTTGTGAATATATTTTTTTGAAACTTGGTAAGTGGCTTTATGTAGTATTAAGACATTTATATATCTATTGGAAATTCGCTGAGTACGCAGGTTTGCTGCTACGGGGTATATATATATATCTATATATGTGTCCGTTAACACGATAACTTGAGTAAAAAATGTCTGATTTCAATTAAATTTGGCTCAAATGTGTAAAGTGACACTCATGACTTTATAAGTTTGAAAACCAGAAAAATCGGACCATGGGAAGGGGGGTTTATGTGGGTTTTAAATTTTCTGAAAATCAGTTTTTTCCATTTTTCACCCTAAAAATTTTAAAAAACTTAATTTTGTTTTTGACCATGTTATAGAGCTTAAAAAAAAACAAATAATATGGTATTTTGAATTATTAACCTAGGTTAAGTGGTTGCGGATAAAATCCAAAAAACCTACTCATAAAATCTCCCATGTTAATCTTATGGGAAAAAGGTTTTTTTGCTTTTCCTCAGTTTATTTTAATGTAAACTTCACATTTGCTTTTAACAATCTGTTCAGTTCAACAAAACAATCATTTTGGTGTTTAAATTGTGATTCTACGCCCAACCGTTGCAGAGATATTCAATGTGCTAAACACAGTACAGTTCCAATGTTATCCTTATGGAGGATAAATAAAATTTGATATCTTGATTATTTATGAATGTATGTTGATGAAACTTGGTATGTGGCTTCACGTAGTTCTAGTATATTGATATTTGCACAAAAAATTGATTTTTTGTTGATTATTCCAGTAGCAGTAAACCTGCATACTCAGCACCCATGTTATTCTTATGGAGAATAAGTAAAATGTAATGACTCCCTTAATTATGAACATAAATTAATAAAACTTGGTATGTAGCTTCACTTGGTTAAGTTATATTAATAATTGCATAAAAACCCATTTTTTGGTTCCTTGTTGCAGCAAACCTGCGTACTCAGCCCCCATGATATTCTTATGGAGAATACCTAAAATGTTATATAGTGCTTATTCATGATGGAATATTGATGAAACTTGGTATGAGACTTCGCCTAGTTAAATTCTATTTATATTTGCATAATAACCGATCTTTTGTGCTCCTTGTTTCAGCAAACCTACGTACTCATTCCCATGTAGAAAAAATTTTTACTGGGCCAGTACTGGCCCAGATTCTGGGATACTTCCAAAATTGGCAAGAACTGGCCAGTACTGGCCAGTACTGGGCCAGTACTGGGCCAGAACTATAATTTTGTATTTAAATAATTATTTTAATTGTTTTAAATTATGATTTTTTTAAATTGAATAGTTTGATAACCAATAATACAAATTTTTAAAAAGGATTTTAGTTGCAAAAATGTCATGACCAGGTCAGGTCTCGAACCCACGATCTTTGACTTACTAGACACACGCCTTAACCCCGCGGCTGTTCTGACTCTTGGAAACATCAGGATGGAGTGGTGTATATAAATCACCAATAGTATTGACCTATACGCCTGGATGATACTTTAGTTTGATTATTCGAAGTGAATCTATACTCATGCACATCACTGGAATAAAAGTAATAAAAGCTGGAAAAAATAATTTGGTTCATTTGATTTATAAGTATCTATTTTGCCATGTTGTTGTGAGATATGATAAAACTGCTAGCAGATTAGTATACAGGCCCATTTAATTTAAATTTTAATAATGACTAAAAATATAATGTTAATATAATATATATATATATATATATATATATATATGTATATATATATATATATATATATATATATATATTAATATATAATTAAGGTAATTAATATTAAAATAATTATAACTGCATGTGTACCCTTTTAAATCTTTGTACTGTATTAAGATAATAATATGAATATAACTTAATATAATTTATACAACCTACCTTGGTCCAAAAAATATTAACAATATTAAAAGACGATTGCACCACAGGTGACCGGTTTGGTCATATAATCCCAGGATAAAAAAAATCCTGACCAAAAAACATGATTATTTTTCCTGAAAATTTCCCGAAATTTCGGAACCCGTCCATCCCTAATCATGAGCTAAGGTACGACTAAACTAACTTTCTGTCAAACTGAGAATGAAGCAGGTGTGGTGACGGGAACATGAATTACATGATTTAAAACAGGTATAAACTATATTTTTGGTCCAGAACTAGCGCAGTACTGGCCGGTACTGGGCCAGAACTGGTCGGAAGTGTCTGGTACTGGCCCAGTACTGGCCGGTTCTGGCCCAGTACTGGCCGGTTCTGGCCCAGTACTGGCCGTTTCTGGCCCAGTACTGGCCGGTTCTGGCCCAGTACTGGCCGGTTCTGGCCCAGTACTGGCCGGTTCTGGCCCAGTACTGGCCGGTTCTGGCCCAGAACTGCCCGGTACTGGCCCAGTACTGGCCAGTACTGGCTCAGTACTGGCCAGTACTGGCCGGTTCTGGCCCCAGTACTGGCCGGTTCTGGCCCAGTACTGGCCGGTACTGGGCCAGAAAAGTTTTCCACATGGGATTACCAGTGTTATTCTTATAGAGAATAATTAAAATCGCTTATATTTGAATATATTTGTATGTAACTTGGTATGTGGCTTTACGTGGTATTAAGACATATATTATGCATTGGAAATTCGCTGAGTACGCAGGTTTGCTGCGACGGGGGTGTTATTTATTCTCCATAAGAATAACATTAGGACTGAGTAAGCAGGTTTGCTGCAACGAGGAAGAAAGAAATGAGTTTTTATGCAATTATCAATATAAATGAACCAGGTGAAGCTACATTACAAGTTTTATTAATTTATGTTCATAATTAAGGGAGATATAAAACTTTACATATATAGCTTATATTTGAATATATTTGTATGAAACTTGGTATGTGGCTTTACGTGGTATTAAGACATATATTATGCATTGGAAATTCGCTGGGTACGCAGGTTTGCTGCGACAGGGGTGTTATTTAATCTCCATAAGAATAACATTAGGACTGAGTAAGCAGGTTTGCTGCAACGAGGAAGAAAGAAATGAGTTTTTATGCAATTATTAATATAAATGAACCAGGTGAAGCTACATTACAAGTTTTATTAATTTATGTTCATAATTAAGGGAGATATAAAACTTTACATATTCTCCATAAGAATAACATTAGGGCTGAGTATGCAGGTTAGCTGCTACAGGGACAATCAACAACAATTTTATTTGTTGTGCAAATATCAATATACTAGTGCAACATGAAGCCACATACCAAGTTTCATCAATATACATTCATAAATAATCCAGACATCAAATTTTATTTATTCTCCATAAGGATAACATTGGGCAACGTACTGTGTTTAGCACTTTGAATATCACTGCAACGGTTGGGTGTAGAATCACAATTTAAACACCAAAATGATTGTTTTGTGGAACTGAACAGATTGGTAAAAGTAAATGTGATGTTTACATTTAAATAAACTGAGGAAAAGCCAAAAACATTTTTCCCATAAGATTAACATGGGAGATTTTAGGAGTAGGTTTTATTTGGATTTTCCCCGCAAACACTTAACCTAGGTTAATAATTCAAAATACTATATTATTTGTTTTTTTAAGCTCTATAACATGGTCAGAACCAAAATTATGTGTTTTAAAAATTTTAGGGTAAAAAATGGAAAAAACTGATTTTTGGAAAATTTAAAACCCCCATAAACCCCCCTTCCCATGGTCCGATTTTTCTGGTTTTCGAACTTAAAGTCATATATGTCACTTTACACATTTGAGCCAAATTTCATCGAAATCGGACGTTTTTTACTCAAGTTATCGCATTCACGGACACATATATAGATATATATATATACATATATAAATTTGAACGAATAGTGTTTTTGACTTCTGGGGACCTCGAAACAAAAAGTTATCATGGTCTCGGGCTTAACTCTTACCATGAGGCCTATGGTAATAGCTTCTTCCGTATAGGGGAAATTCGGAAATGTTAAAAATTGCGTGGACTACGCCCCATTAGACTTCAAATATCCAATGATTTTCTGATGGAAATATTACTACAGAGTTTTTATTAATAAGCAAAGTGAACTAATGATCAGCTGTGATTATCCCCCTAAGACAATGTACTGTGTTTAGCCGATATACATTTTCTTTAATAACTCGGTAAATATTTATGCTAGAATGTCGAGGGAGGGCTTAAAAATTTTGCTTCACTAATTCCCATCTTAATACATGCATAAATTGTACGTCCAGTGCTTTTCTGACCATTTTTGAAAGAATAATCCCCAAAAAAGGGGTTTAGAGTTTTCCGATTGTTTTGCCCAACGAACTTGTCCAACTGATTATAGAAAGGAACGTCTCTACCAAATTTGAAGTAAATCGGACAAAAAATGTGACCGCTAGTTTGCATACACTTAAGAATTACAACATAATCATAATTATCACACTAGAAAACAATTCATCATTCAACATCAAATCCACAGAACCACTACATATGAAAATTCACCCCAATACATGATGGGAAGAGTCATAAATCAAATTAAAAAAATTCACAAAATTGAAGTAATTGGAAGAACAGAATTAAGAAAAGTAAAAGTAAAGGATTATAATGAACAATCCTTTATTTTCATTGGATGAATTTTTTAAAGAAGAACCAGAAAATTTAAAAAATAAGATAACATGAAAAAATAGAAAATGTAAGGTGCAATATTTTTTTAGACTTAAGATATTTTGTTGTAAAAGCCTACACAATTTATAATTGTTTTTCGGCAAATAAATATTATTATTATTATTATTATATATATATATATAATATATATATATATAATTTTGAACGACACCCCAAAACGTGTTCAGGGGGTCATGTTAGGAACTTCTATGGTGGTCCCGGTCTTAAGTTTTACTGTGCAGGTCATGCTAATAGTTCACTTTCCATAGGAAATTCACTAATAACCACCATCAATGATCACAAACTGGTCAAACTTAGCAAACGCCTGTGGTTTGGCATCCCCTCCAGCAACTAAACACTCAACAAGCAATTTCACAAATGTGACTCGTGAAATTCCTGAAGGTCAGGGTGAGCGTTATATTTATGTATTTTGATCACGATAGAAAACCGACAAAGTTCAATTAAATCCTGCGATTTGCATCCTACAAAGTGCATTGCTTATAAAGTGAAAAAATACACTGTGTTTTAATACCTACACTTTTAAGATTTATTTGCAAATTTCATCAAATTTAGAATTTTTGTGGAATCAAAAGAAACCCGTAATAGTAACTTTTACCACTGAATTTCGTAGTAAGTTTTGTAAACAATATTCACAGCGAGGCGTCATTTATAAGTTTCAGGAACAACTGATGGAAGTGTAATTACCCTCATCGCAGCAAACCTGCATACTCAGCGAATTTCCAATTCATAATATATGTCTTAATACCACATAAAGCCACATACCAAGTTTCATACAAATATATTCACATATAAGGGATTTTAATTATTCTCCATAAGAATAACAATGGTAATGAGTATGTAGGTTTGCTGAAACAAGGAACACAAACAATTGGTTTTTATGCAAATATAAATCGAATTTAACTAGGCGAAGCCACATACCAAGTTTCATCAATATTCAATCATAAATCAGCGCTATATAACATTTTAGTTATCCTCCATAAGAATAACACGGGGCTGAGTACGCAGGTTTGCTGCTATGGGAATAATCAACAGAAAATCAATTTGTTGCGCAAATATCAATATACCAGTACTACGTGAAGCCACATACCAAGTTTCATCAACATACATTCATAAATAATCGAGATGTCAAATTTTATTTATTCTCCATAAGGATAACATTGGACAACGTAGTGTTTTTATCACTTTGAATATCTCTGCAACGGTTGGGCGTAGAATCACAATTTAAAAACCAAAATGATTGTTTTGTGGAACTGAACAGATTGGTAAAAGCAAATGTGAAGTTTATATTTAAATAAACTGAGGAAAAGCCAAAAACCTTTTTCCCATAAGATTAACAGGGAGATTTTATGAGTAGGTTTTTTGGATTTTCTCTGCAACCACTTAACCTAGGTTAATGATTCAAAATATTATATTAAATGTTTTTTTGAGCTCCATAACATGGTCAAAACTAAAATTAAGTTTTTTTAAAAATTTTAGGGTGAAAAATGCAAAAAACAGATTTTTGGAAAATTTTAAAGCCCCATAAGCCCTCATTCCCGTGGTCGAATTTTTCTGGTTTTCGAACTTAAAGTCATGAATGTCAGTTTACACATTTGAGCCAAATATCATTGAAATCGGACGTTTTTTACTCAAGTTATCGCATTGAACGAATGTGTTTTAGGCATCTGGGGACCTCAAAACAAAAAGTTATCATGGTCTCAAGCTTAAGAAAATACTAATTGTTTAGTTGTTTATGCTCTACAAAACATTAAAAGCCAAAATTATGTGATTTAAAAACTTGTACATGAAAAATAGAAAAATGTTATTTTCAATCTAATGAAACCCCATAAAACCCTCCCGCAAACCAATGTCTCCGGTTTTAGCGAATTTCCCCTATAGGAAAGAAGCTATTACCGTAGGTCTCATGGTAAGAATTAAGCCCGAGACCATGATAACTTTTCATTTTGAGGTCCCCAGATGCCAAAAACACCATTCGTTCAAATTTTTATATATGTACATATATATATGTGTCCGTAAGCACGATAACTCTCGTAAAAAAGGTCCGATCTTAATAAAATTTGGGACAAATATGTAAAGTACCATTTATTTGAACGAGATCGAAAACCAGATGAATCGCACTATCCGATGGGGGGTTTTTGGGGGGTTTTGTACCCCAAAAATGTGTTTTTTGGGGTTTTCACATGTAATTTTAATTTAAATCAAATTTTAATTTATACCATTGAATTCAGCTTAAAAAAAAAAATTTGGTATTTTGATCATTGCTCTACGTCAATTGGTTACCGAGATATTGAAAGTGCTAAACACAGTACGTTGTCTAATGTTATTCTTATGGAGAAAAAGAAAAATTGTATATCTCGCTTATTTATGAACATAAACTGGCGAAATTTGGTATATGGCTTGATCTGGTTGTGGTTTATTGTTGTTTGCACAAAAAAACAATTTTTCGCCTATGGTTCCTGTAGCAGCAAACCTAGGTACTTGGTCCCCATGTTATTCTTATGGAAAATACTTTAAATGTTATATATCGCTTATTTATGAATGTATATGGATGAAACTTGGTATGTGACTTCACTAAGATGAGTTCTATTGATATTTTCATAAAAACCCATTATTTTGTGTGCCTTGTTGCAGCAAACCTGCGTACTCATCCTCAATGTTATTCTTATGGAGAATAATTAATATTTTAAATATCGCTTGTTTGTGAATACATTTCTTATGAATCCTGTTAAGTGTTTTAATGTGTTATGTTATATATTCATTGGAAATTCGCTGAGTATGCAGGTTTGCTGCGACGGGGGTATTTTGAACTCGTGACAGTAAATACTGGCTTACTTGTTCATACAACATTTATTTGAAATTGGAGGTTTACTACAAGTAAATGGCCACATATTAAAAAATATATGTACGTACAAAATAGGTCATATACAAATGGCAACAAATAGTATTTATTGTATCTGCGTTGCTTAAAACGTAACGTTATTATGGTCACGGGTCTAAGTCTTACCGTGTCCACTGAAGTAATAGCATATTATCTTGTACAAACATACAGTATTTTCTTGTACATAGATACAGTATTTTCTTTAAATGACACCTTAAAAATCGTAATCAAGCATTAAAATTATGAATGAAACTGTTCTAATGCAAAAAGAAGCAATACGATGGCAAGATTCTGTAAAACGTTACTTCCCAGAATTGAGGATTATGACTGTCATGACTGTTTATGCCAATACATTTATGAAACTGCACTCTTTGTGAAAAAAACTAGCACTGATTTACCCACTCTTGGCACTCATCATCAATATAACACACAAGGTCATGATCTTGCTTTTCTCTGTCACATGGAGTGGTGTACCAGAAGGTTATTTTATGCAGGAATTATGTTTTTTAATCATTTTCTGAACGCCATAGAAAAGGGTGATGATATATTTTAATATTGTCAAAACAAATTAAAAGATAAGTTTAAAAAATCAAACTAAAGAATGAATTTATTTATTTCAAAAATAATTATGAATGTTTCTAATTTAATGTATTGTATTTTTCATTACACATGTTTAGTTGATATATATGAAGTGTATATTAACTTATTGTATTTGACGCCATTAAAAATGTACTTTGTACTTTCAATGAATCAAGTTTTGATTGATTTAACATTTAGAGCAAACACTGTAATGTTTCTAGTCTACCATTTTTATATTAGGGAGCTCTGAGAGACTGTCTCCTGGCAGATTTTGAAAGCTATAGTTAAATGAAGTAACAAAGTGCAAAATTTGGTTCCGATAGCCAGAAGAGAAATATTATATCAATTCTGGAGGCTAACGCCACTGACTATGCTGAATGCTGTAAGGTAAAAACTTGAAAATTTTAAACATTTTGTTCAAGGGGGAGGATCCCCTAATTTTGAACAACGTAGCATCATTTTTTGCAAGATAATTGAAGACTCAAAAATCGCCGCATGTATTTGTTATAGCCTACTGATTTCTCATGTATTTAATCCTACATAATATGTAATTTTATTATTTGTTATTTATAATTAATTCATTGTTATTATCGATATTTCAATTTATAGTCATCATACTAAATACCCCTGTCGCTGCAAACCTTCATACTCAGCGAATTTCCAATGCTTATATATGGGTATCACTACTACCTAGAGCCACTTACCATGTTTCACAAAAATACATTCATTAATAAGTGATATATAGCATTTTATGTATTCTCTATAAGAATAAAATTATAATTGAGTACGCAGGTTTGCTGCAACAAGGAAGATAAGAAATGTGTTTTTTTGCAATTATCAATATAAATCAACCAGGTGAAGCTATATACCAAGTTTTATTAATTTAGGTTCATAACTAAGGAAGATATAAAACTTTACTTGTTCCCCATATAAATAACATGGGGGCCGAGTATGCAGGTTTGCTGCTACCGGGGAAAATCAACAAAAACAATTTTCTGTGCTATTATCAATATACCACAACTTGTTAAAACCACAAACTAAGTTTCATCAATACACATACACTAGCAGTTACCCGCTTCGCCCCGTTTGAATTTATACGATCAGATGCTGTTCCCTCTACACCAAAGCTCTGGAGTAAATGACCATCATGGTACACTCTGAATATGCAGTGGAAGAGCTCAGATACGGCAATCAACTCACATGCTGATCTGTAAGTTGATGGTTTCAACATCTTGCGACGGTAGTGTTCAGGGGAGATGTAATTATCCCCTTTAACATCATGAGTTAAAATTTGGAATTTTGCCCAATTAGTCAAAACATAGTTAACAATTTCCTCTCTTACTTGATCGCTGTAGAAATTATTTCCGTAAACTGAATAGCATATAGAATGAAAGAGGCACGAACCATCTGGAGGCATGTGAATAACTCTAAACTGTGAGTCTGTTTGTCCAAATAGTGTTAATTTTGTATCCATATCAAAAATTAAAAAAATATATATATAAAAGAAACCAATAAAAATAAAACTATTACTAAAATTGTGTATTCATGACAAAAACAAAAAAACTAAAATATCATAAAATTCAATTAATTAGCTTTTAACCTGTCACACCACAACACAAAATAAAGATCATAAACATAAACAAATTCAATAAATTAGCTTTTAACCTATCACACCACAACACAAAATAAAGATCATAAACATAAACAAACCAATGAATAATAACAGCTGTTTGTAAGAAATTTTAAAGAAACAGGTGGTAATGTAGAGTTTGCAAGGACACTCGCCCATTTTTAACATTATTGGCTTACTCCAGTTCAAAAGAATTATAAATCAACGTTCTACCGTGGTTTTACTGTTTGTGTAGAATAGCAACAGCTGTTTACAATATTTTTAATTAGTCATCTGATATCATCAAAACAAATATTTCTTCCATAAGAATAACATGGTAACTTTGAAGGTCTGTGGGGTGGAGCCCTATGGAGATACCGGCCGTAAACTGCTTAGTTGTCCTATTAAGACCTAAAGAATCAGTGTACAAAATTTCAGCTCTCTACCTACATGGGAAGGTGGAGAATTCTTGATGAGTGAGTCAGTGAGGGCTTTCCCTTGTTATAAATAATTGAAATATAACATTTTATTTATTCTCTATAAGGATAACATTGGACAACGTACTGTGTTTAGCACTTTGTATATCACTGCAACAGTTGGACGTAAAACAACAATTAAAACCCCAAAATGTTTGTTTTTGTAGAACTTAACTGATTGGTAGAAAGAAATGTGGAGTTTTTAATGAAATTATCTGAGGAAAATCTAAAAACCGTATTCCCATAAGATTAACATAGGAAATTTTATAGATACTTTTTTTACTTTTCTCCTCAACCACTAAACCTAACTTAATGATTCAAAATACTAAAATTTTTTTATAAGCTCTATAAAATTGGTATAACCAAAATATAGTGTTTTACTTTCTCCCCCTATACATAGTATATGGAGAAAGTATTGTTTTCGTAAAAATTTTCGAATTTGAGTTGTTAGTGGAAATATTCGTTTTGGTGCTCCCTGAACCCAAAAAAGTGGTTTTTACGTGATGTCTGTCTGTGTGTGTGTGTGTGTGTGTGTGTGTGTGTGTGTCTGTGTGTATGTTTACAGAGCTAGAGCCCTAACCTATGGGCCGATTTTTATGAAATTTGGTATGTAGGTACTAATCCACGATATCTCCAGGTGTTTTTTTCATTTTTTTGAATTTTTGATTTTTAAGGGTAATTATCCCCCAAAAACCGCCAAAAAACATGAAAAATCCAAATTTATCAAAAACGGCTCTAACGATTTTGATTAAACTTTCGTGGTTTGTAGAACTTTAGGTTTCCAACAAAATGACACCACCCGCATTTCTGAAAAAATTCGGGTTCAGAAATTACAGGACTTAATACATCAAAAATTCAGTTTTTTGGATTTTTCATAAAAAATCATAAATGTTAAAAAAGATTACTATTCACCATTAAAAAAAGCTCAAAAAACTAAATAAATTAGTATTTTAAATTACTGCTCTACGATTGCTAGTTGCGGAGAAAATTGAAATTTTCATTTAGCGGTAAACACAGTACGTTGTCCAATGTTATTCTTATGGGGAATACAAAAATAACTATTTCTCTCTTATTTACTGATCAACTTCATTAAAATTTGATATGCAGGTCAAGTTAGCATTGACCAACAGATGATGATCGAAATGTGTTGCTATTTAACCCTGGGGTGGGCAAGGGGGCATTTCCCCTCTCAAAACTACTGTGTGTAGCAACGGACTCTATAGTGCCTCCAAAAAAGCAATTTGGGTGGATATTTCTGAAAACAACTATTTTAGACAATTTTCTGTACATTTATCTATGCTTCATATTCTATATTTAGTAAATAACAAATATTTTTGTCATTACTGTTTGGCTAAAAGGGAGAAAGTATGTGTCAGTTTCCTGATACCGTTTATTTAATTTTAGGGTAAAAAGTTAAAAAAACTGATTTTTGGAAAATTTAAAACCCCCATAAAACCCCCTTCCCATAGACCGATCGATCTGGTTTTCGAACTTAAAGTCATAAATGTTACTCTCCACATTTTTGCGAAATATATACATATATATAATATATGATATATTTATAATATAATATATATATAATATATAAATATATGTATATAATATATTTATATATATTTATTTATTTATTAAATATATATATATATATATATATATATATAAATTTGAACGAACAGGGTTTTTGTCATCTGGGGATCTCAAAACAAAAAGTTATCATGGTCTTGGGCTTAAGTCTTACCGTGCCACCTACGGTAATAGCTTCTTCCCTAAAGAGGAAATTTGCTAAAATATTATTGAATCAACTTTCAAATATCATTGTTTTTTGTTGCTGTCAAGTTATCTTGTATTGCATTTTAAAAGACACTGCCGTTGGTGAAATAATAAAAAGTAACAACAAAATAACAATCCTAAACCTCACTTTTTGATAGAAGAATGAAAAAAGCAGAGTAGTCAGCATGGACCATGGAAAACTGAACAGTAGCAAGAAAATACTGTATGTATGTACAAGATAATATGCTATTACTTCAGAGTAAACGGTAAGACTTAGACCCGTGACCATAATAACTTTACATTTTAAGCAACACAGATACAATAAATAATATTTGTTGCCATCTGTATATGACCTATTTTGTACATACATATATTTTTTAATATGTGGCCATTTACACTGTAACTTTTGAAGTAAACCTCCAATTTCAAATAAATGTTGCATGAACAAGTTAAGCCAGTATTTACTGTCACGAGTTCAAAAAACCGGAGACATTGGTTTGCGGGAATAGGGTTTTATGGAGTTTCATTAGATTAAAAATAACCGTTTTTGATTTTTCATGTACAAGTTTTTAAATCACATAATTTTGGCTTTTACTGTTTTGTAGAGCATAAACAACTAAACAATTAGTATTTTGAATTATTAATCTAGGTTGAGTGCTTGCAGAGAAAATCCAGGAAACCTGTTAAAAAATCCCTATGTTAATCTTATGGGGAATAGGTACCTATTTAGCTTTTTCATAGTAAGTGTTGATAAAAACTGAATATGAAATTTTACCTACCAATTTTGCTCAAAATAATTATTATTTTGATTTTTCGTCTATCCGTTGCCGAGTTAAGAATTATCGAAAGTCTAAACACAATTCGCCGTCTAATTTTATTCTTATGGAGGATAAACATAATTTTATATCTTGCTTAGTTATGGACATATTTTGACGAAAATTGGTATGTAGCTTAATGTAGTTGTGATTTAATCAAATTTGAATACAAATTTTATTTTATTAACTATTTAACTACCAGTAGGCTATTTTGTATTTTGATTCTAGTTCAACTCAGGCTGATGTGCCTCTGTTGAACTAGAGCACCCAACATCTAATCTTCGGCAGGAAAGAAAGATGGGAATCTTCTGCTTCTGCTTTGGAGAGCATTGGAAGAATGATTATAACCTAAGTGGTCCCTTGACATCGTCAAAATCAGTACCCATGTCAATGAAGACGAAGAGACGAAAAATACAGAGGAAGAGTGCAATTGCTTGGTGGATGATACAGGACTCCATGTATAGGGCGAGTTCCAAGATATTTAAGACTTGTCTTGAAAAGGACTGCTCTAAAAAGATCAATCTTTTAATGCTTATGATTTCAATTCTTAATAACATTTATTCAGCATTAAAACTACACTAGTAGATTGGGCTTCGCTCGCAATCATACCATAATATTATATGTGAAAAGTTAGATAAATTTGTTAAAGCACTTCATCACCTGGGGACTGAGCTTTGCTTGAAAAGTCAGTCAGTTTGTTCAAAATGCCTATCTTCATGGTTCCTCTCAAGGGCGAGCATATTTATTTTGTTTATTTGCTCGTTTCGTTTTATTTGTGACATGTCCGTTTTATATTCAGTTGTTCTATCTTTATTTGTAATGATTCTAGAAATGCATACATAACCTAATAATCTATGCATTAAATTTGTATACATTGGTTCTAATCACTACTCTCACAAAAATCACATCCCGATACTTCACCAAGTGAGTGTTATTTTTACAATTGACCGGTTGTTTTTGAACAGCTGTTAAGACTTTTTATTTGTTATTTACAAATCTTAACCTTAACCCCAATGTTGTTTTTTCAAACAACTTTTTATACACAACTATATTTTTCTGGAAAGCGCCTAATTATAGAACTTATTTCTTTACCCACAAATTTGATAGCTCCAACATTTGGAGGGCCCTAAAGCAGTTTTGGAACAGGGATAGACAAAGATCGTGGTTTTATTGGGATGAATTATCTATCTTTCTAACAAATGCATGTTCAATCGGTCCAGTGAACAGTCAGTGTTGTTTGAATTAAAATGTTAAAGGCCAATGAAGCAAAGGGCATAAGGGACGGAAAGTATACTATAAAGTATAGCTGGTTACAGCTGAGCTGGCACTTGGCGCTCTTCTTACTTTTAAGCCAATAACCAAAATACAAAATTTAGATGAACACATGTCTTAAACTGTTACACTGACAAACAAATGCCTAAACAAATACTATAAATCTGTCTTACAAATTAATTTCCCAATGTCAAATTTGTCATAACTTAAATCGTGCTTTAAGTACCAGCTTATATGTAAACCAGCTTTATATAGGTCTATTTCTGCTTATGGTACATTCCCATTGCCTGCTGTCTTTCCACCAATTATTTGTTCAATCGGTCTAGTAAGTATATGATTAACATGGACATTTTGTAGGTCATTAATAGGGCCTTGCCTCATTGGAACAGGAATAAGCTCATAACTGATTTTTGGGACCTATCTTCTTCAAAATATCTGCTCGCAATAATGCATGTAGTTTGTGCATGATGGACTTAAAAACACATAAAAAATTCAGCATTAAAATCACAATGACTACCTAGACAAACTGAACTTTAAATACCATGTTGCAAGGGCTTATGTGTTCCCTACCCAATGTTTCGTTGCCGTGCCGTTATTTTATATTGTTTATTATACCGTTGTGGAGCAGTTAGTAAAGCACGTGTTTCCTCCATTCTGTAGTAAAAGATAAATTAGAACAAATGTGGCACATTCTACAGTGAAAGGTTGAGTAACCTTTACCTATGAGATCTTCTTTGAAGCAGTGACAGAGCAATGGGCATAACCCTAATGTCGTACATAATGATTTGCAGAAGCTAAAGGTTTCCTGCTCCACATGAAAATGATCAAAATGTTTTATTTCGTTCGGTTCAGTCTTTTTTTGTGAAACGCAGAACAAACTTGTTTCATAAAAAAACAGACGGATAAACACAATTTAAATATCTTCGCTGCATACAACATTTCACTGCTCAAAGCTATGTAGAAACAAAACTTATTTGATTTATATAGATAAATACTTTCCTTATTTGTAACATCTGGATTGCTAACAACCTGTCCATAATGTGTTATCAGCTGCATTATCCCCCATGTTAATCTTATGGGCAAAAAACAAACTTTGAGGGCAGCTTGTGCCCTTGAGAATAAAAATATATAAAATTAAAAACCTTATTGCAAAATTACGAACTGAGACAAATTTTTGTCACTTCAAACATATCAACAACACATAACATTTATTGGTCAAAAAATAAGGGAGGAGTTGCGTTTACAAAAAACGGCTTCACGTATTATATATAAGGATTCTTGTTCTTTTAATTTTTATAATATTTATATTGTTTATAATTGTTTTACTATGTAGTTAAAAAAATCAAAAAAAATTTTTAATTTTTGTTTTTTCAACACTGATATACAAAATTAATTTGTAGTTGTTATTTCAAAAGTATTGTTATTGTTATCGTTATTTATTTATAATTATGATAAATATATAAACAAACCTTTTGTCTCTAATTTGTGAAATTAATAAAGAGTGTGTAAAAATATTGTTATGGTGTTGGCATTTTTTAAGATCATCACTTTTCAATGAGCCAGTGAAAAATAATAGGACCTACTTTAAATTAATCAAAAAACTCAACAGTCAATCAAATAAAGTTTAGTCCAACATAAAGGTGTAAAAGCATCAAAAAATGAAACACCAATATATACATTGTTAATGCTCTTTGATCGATTAATAGGGTCTAGTACTATGGAATTAATTTCCATAAAATAATAATAGTTACAGGAATTGTAACAGTTTTTTTTGCTTTTATAAAAAACCAGCTGTTACCCGGCAGACGTTGTCATGCCTTTGACTATTACCAACTAAAACCGATATCACCAAGATCACCTGTTCAACTAAACATGTCATTAGCTTTTATGTAAACAACAATATCTTTCCGTAAGTTTTATATGAGAACCTTTTTGGGCCTCTTGGGAGGAACCAAATTGAGTTAGGATGAAATGGATGGCTTAAAAACCTTTTCTGTAAAATTTTACATATATATACCAAGTTTCATGGCAAATGGTCCAACGTTGTCCTAGTCGATAAACTTCAAATATATATATACAAACCAACATCCTTTTTTATAAATATAGATTTCCTTGATCAACTGATCCTTTTATGACCGCCGCCTCCTCAAATACACTGTCCGAAACGCCAACACAGTTATAAAACTGTGACACTTCATCTCATTACCAATTTAATCACTTTTTCCAAACAAATTCAAGATCCTCATCAGTTTCTAAGCCTACATCTAACATCAAATTATAATTCCTATTAATCAATGGCCGGACCATTGATAACTCTATTCAATGTGAGCTTCACAACCTTCTCAACTCTTGCCTCTTCCTTGACTCGGCCTCGCTCCGCTCTCAACTTGCATCAATGTGTGGCGGGCCTGAAGCTGATTTGGCAAACTAAGTTTATGGTTTTATTTTGTTTCAGAGACCATCCATCAACAATAAAGAAGAGGTTTTTGAGCGTTTTTGTCATGATGTTTGTTTCACCACTGTTCCTGCACATATTTTCTGGCTGTGACGTTTTTGAGAAGGTTGGTTAATCAGAATTAATTCAGTTTAAAAGTTAGCATTAATAAACACCCTCATTTCTATCGCCAGTGTGGTTTGCCACTTTTTATCCAAGTAATATATTTGATACTTTTTACATAATTTTTATTCTTTTTATCCTAATACGTTGTGCAATGACTGAGAGAAAATGCCATGCCTCGCCACTGGTTATGAGCTGAATATAAAAACACAAACTCAGTAGTCATTCCAGTGAATAGCAACACAACCTCTGTGTTACTTTACGATTTTCAGCTACAAAGTGGAACATAGTGGAACTTTGATCGGTTTCAAACAAAAGGTCCACTAGTTGATTTATATATTTCTCCATTAGAATTACATTTAAGCTTAAAGACCTGAGAGGTGGAGGACCTTAAAAAGGATTTTCAAAAACTTTACAATTTTGACTACTCCTTCTTTGTACATTCATACCCTTATTTTGCAAGTTTAAAAAAAGATAAATATTTTAATAATAAAAATGGCCATACTAGAAATACAAAAATAAATCCTGCAGTATCTTTTACATAAAACAGTAATTAGAAAAAGTACGTTCTTTATGGAGGTGAGGATTTTTAAAAATATTCCAAATGACTTGGACAGGCCTGGAGCTTAGAGAATTTTATAAATTATTTAAGACCTACCTCTTAAAAATAGCCTATTGATGAGCCTGTTTGATGAGATTTTAAATGAAAATATAAATGCACATTAATCTTATCTTGAATTAATTTTTAATTTTACTTGTATTGCATTTTACTTATAGTTTTTTCTCTGTAAAACATGACTAGTCACCTATTTGAGCAGGAATGTTCCTGTATCATCCATATCAAATGTTATGTGACGTTCAAATAAATTAAATGAAATAATTATATTCAAAAACTGTGATGTTGACGTTCTAAAAGTAACAGCAATACAGAACACCAAGAATAACCAGTTAGTTTTTTGTTGTTTGTTTTTGGGGAGATTAGGAGGCCCCGGCGTAGCCGGCTAGGCACGTCTACCTTGGGACCCAACTTGGGCTTGGGTTGGGTTGTATTGTACAGCCACCGGAGAGAGGGAAAAGAGGGATGGGAAAGGTGGTAGGATTGGGTCTGTCTGCCTCTCTCCAGAAAGGGAGAGAGAGACTTACCTAGCTCCCGGGCTCTGGGTGACAATTCGATTCACCCTCTAACCCGACGTCCCCCTAAGTTCACCAGACAGGGACCGCCATCGCACAGAGCTCCCAACCTCTCAGGGGTCGGGTGGCCCCAGGACGGTTCGTCCCCCAGCCCGGCAGACCGAAGACCGTCGGGTAAAGGCCCTTCCTCCCAGGCACCCGTACCAGGCTGCAAGGAAGATCCACTACTCCCTCCAAGGACTTGGACTAGACTGGATATCCAGGCTCAACTGGGAGTCAAGCCCCCAGAAGAGACGAGGAGGAACCAAGGAAGGGATATTGTCACACTGGATAGCCAAAAGACTTACCAATACTGTGACAGCTTCATTTTGCTGAATCTAATGTCGACCTCTGTACTAGTATAGACCAGTCAGAGAGCCGTCGAGGGCCACCCAGTTAGTAAGACCAAGTGGTTTTCAAATTGAATCTAAAGATTTTAATTAGCTTGATTTTTTCAGAACACAATATGGGAACTGCTGGGTCTCAGGTTACCAGGTCTGCTGCTTGCTTCAATACTGCCATTGGTTTTAACAATGATTCTCTTTCTTGGACCCTTAGCATTGCAAGGTCGAAGTGGCATTTGGCGACTTTATGCAGGTTTGATCATATTACAATTAAAATAATGAATTTATGTCTAGAACGTAGCTAGATTTTGGTTTTGGTGAGTGTCAAATCATAACATTTTAAGAAGTTCTAATTGTTACAAAAATTATGATCCCAAACAATTTCATTAGTAATTGAATGTTTTAGCGAATTTCCCCAATAGGGAAGAAGCTACCGAAGGTGTCATGGTAAGACTTAAGCCCGAGACCATGATAACTTTTTGTTTTGAGGTCCCCAGATGCCAAAAACACTATTGGTTCAAATTTATATATATGTGTGTGTTTGTTACCTAGATAACTTTTGAAAGAAACGCTCGATTTTGTTGAAATTTGGGTCAAATGTGAAGAGTAACATTTATGACTCTAAGTTTGAAAACCAGATCGATCAGACTATGGGAAGGGGGTTTTATGGGGGTTTAACACATTCGCTACCGCATTTATATGGAATTTGTCATTCACATAGACCAGCGACGCAGCTGTGCGTCGAGTAGTTTCTTCCTTTAGACCACCGACACATATTTGCATCGGCTGGTCACATGGAAATAGACTGACGACGTATATTTGCGTCAGTGACCCATTGATATTCAAACGTATATTTCTTAGCAACGGCCTGTTTTAAAACCCTGATCTCTTTGTATCAGTCTGTAGGGATGTCTGATGCACATGTGCATTGCTTGGTCTGTGGTTATGACGATTGGTGACGTCACATCGCAATTGGCAGAACTGTTGTTTACATTGTCATTTTCGATGCATCACTGTACAACTGTCTACGTGACTAACCTTACAGTATTTGGGCGTGCTTTAGTGGTGTTTTTTTTTATTATTGTGCAGAACATTAACAATTAAACTGAATAGGCCTACAAATGATCAAATTTACAACACAAATGTGCGTCGCTTGGTCTATTGAATAAAAGTACAATCTTTTTTACTATTTTCTGTTGTATAGACTGACCCACGCATATATGCAATGTTTTTAAAATTGCTCAAAGTAAAATAAAAAAAAAAAACTGTTTGCAATGTTCTGATTATTTCTTTTGGTCTGTGGGAGCGACCGGACCGACGCAAATATGTGTCCCTCGGTAGCGAACATGTTAACATTTTCCAAAAATCAGTTTTGTGAATTTTTACCCTAAAATTTAAATACCCCCGTAGCAGCAAACCTGCGTACTCAGCGAATTTCCAATGAATATATATGTATCTTAATACCACATAAAGCCACATACCAAGTTTCATCAATATACATTCATAAATAAACGATTTATGACATTTTAATTATTCTCCATAAGAATAACATGGCAGCTGAGTATGCAGGTTTGCTGAAGCAAGGAACACAAAAAATTGGGTTTTATACAAATATAAATATAACTCATGTAGGTAAAGCCACATACCAAATTTCATTAATTTATTTTCATAATGAAGGCAGATAACACGTTACTTATTCTCCATAAGAATAACATGGGGCTGAGTACGCAGGTTTGCTGCTACAGGAGCCTTGGGTAAAAATTGTCTTTTTGAGCAAATATCAATGGTCCACAACCAGATGAAGCCGTATACCAAGTTTCGTCAGTATACGTTCATAAATAAGCGAGATATAAAATTTTTATTTTTCTCCATAAGAATAACATTAGACAACGTACTGTGTTTAGCACTTTCAATATCTCGGTAACCAATTGACGTAGAGAAATGATCAAAATACCAAATTGTGTGTTTTTTTAAGCTGAATCCAATGGAAAAAAATAAAATTTGACCATTTCCAAAATTATATGTAAAAAATTCGAAAAACCCATTTTTGGGGTACAAAACCCCCCCAAAATACCCCTTCGGATGGAGCGATCTGGCTGGTTTTCGAACTTAAAGTCATAAATGTTGCTTTATACCAAATTTCATCAAAATGGGATATTTTTACAAGGAGTTATCGTGCTCACGGACACACATATGTATATATATATATACAGTTTCGAACGAATGGTGTTTTTGGGGTCTGGGGACCTCAAAACGAAAAGTTATCATGGTCCCGGGCCTAGGTCTTACCATGCCGACTACGGTAATAGCTTCTTCCCTATAGGGGAAATTCGCTAAAAACACTAAATTTTGGATATAGCCATTTTATAGAGCTTAAAATACCCCCGTCGCAGCAAACCTGCATACTCAGCGAATTTCCAATGAAGATATAAATGTCTTAATACTACATAAAGCCACTTACCAAGTTTCATAAAAATATATTCACAAATAAGCGATATAAACAATTTTAATTATTCTCCATAAGAATAACATGAGGCTGAGTACGCAGGTTTGCTGCAGCAAGGAACACAAAAAATGGGTTTTTATGCTAATATTAATATAACTCAACTAGGTGAAGTCGTATACCAGTTTTTATTCATTTATATTCATAATTAAGGGAGAGAGAGCATTTAATTATTCTCTATAAGAATAACATGGGGGCTGAGAACGCAGGTTTGCTGCTACGGGAGCCTTAAGCAAAAATTAGTTTTTTGAGCAAATATCAATAGACTACAACGAGATGAAGCTGTATACCAAGTTTCGTCACTATACATTCATAAATAAGCGAGATATAAAATTTGTCTTTTCCTCCATAAGAATAACATTAGACAACGTACTGTGTTTAGCACTTTCAATATCTCGGTAACCAAATGACGTAGAGGGATGATCAAAATACCAAATTGTGTGTTTTTTTAACTTGAATCCAATGGTGAAAAATAAAATTTGACTTTTTCAAAAATTATATGTAAAAAATCCAAAAAACCCATTTTTGGGGTACAAAACCCCCCCAAAATACCCCTTCGGATAGAGCGATCTGGCTGGTTTTCGAACTTAAAGTCATAAGAAGCTATTACCGTAGTCGGCATGGTAAGACCTAGGCCCGGGACCATGATAACTTTTCGATTTGAGACCCCCAGACCCCAAAAACACCATTCGTTCGAAACTGTATGTATATATATATATATATATATATATATACTAGATATATATATCTAGTATATATCTAGTATATATCTAGTATACATCTAGTCTGGGGGTCTCAAAACGAAAAGTTATCATGGTCCCGGGCCTAGGTCTTACCATGCCGACTACGGTAATAGCTTCTTCCCTATAGGGGAAATTCGCTAAAACCCAATAATTTAGTATTTTGAATAATTAACCTAGGTCAAGAAAATTCAAAAATTGTGTCCATAAAATTTCCCACGATAATCTTAAGGGAAAAAGGTTTTTGGATTTTCCTCAGATAATTTTACTAAAAACTTGACGTTTCTTTTTACTAATAAGTTTAGCTCTACAAAACAATCATTTTGGTGTTTTATTTGATGTTCTATGTCCAACCGTTGCAGAGATATTCAAAGTGCCAAACACGTACGTTGTCCAATGTTATCTTTATGGAGAATAAATAAAATTTCATATCTCGATTATTTATGAATGTATATTGATCAAACTTGGTATGTGGCTTCATACTAGTTGTGATATTTTGATATTTGCGCCAAAAAAACTTTCGTTGATTTTCCCCAAAGCAGCAAACCTGCATACTCGGCCCCCATGTTATTCATACATTGAGAATAAGTAAAGTTTTATATGTCCCTTAGTTATGAACCTAAAATAATACAACTTGGTGTGTGGCTTCACCTGGTTGAGTTGTATTGATAATTGCAATAAAACACATTTCTTATCTTCCATATTGCAGCAAACCTGCGTACTCAGCCCTAATGTTATTCTTATGGAGGATAAATAACATTCTATATATCACTTATTTATGAATGTATTTTTAAGAAACTTGGTAAGTGGCTCTATGTAGTAGTGAGACACATATATAAGCATTGAAAATTCGTGGAGTAAGCAGGTTTGCTGCGACGGGGTTTTTATTATTATTTTGTAACAGTAGTGACAATTACCACTGCTAATACTTTAAAATAATAATTATTACAGGTATAGAGCAACCACAGCAAAATACATTAGTCTCAGAAATTGTTCCCATTTGAAGTATGTTTATTATGGACTTTGGTATTTATTACCAGCATGTTAGTATTACTCCACAATTCAAACAGTTCACCATCTAATATTGAATACTATTTGCTTGTGCTGAATTTGGCATATTTGTGACTGTTATTGCTTTTTGTACGTATTTATTGTATGTTGTTTGAGTTGTTTTTTTGCACTGTTATTTGTATAATGAGTCACTAGTGATGATCCATCTGTATGTTACATTGATCTTCTCACTTTTGTAACTTAAATCATTAAATCCTTGTCTAAGACCCAGACGCAACTAGGGTGTATTTTAAGGCGAATATGAATGAATGATGGGTGTAGGATGGGTGAGATGCCTTGTGTAGCCTTGTTACTGACTATAAGACCAGGTCTTATAGTCCGACTGAATCTTTAGCCAGGTTCACTTAACACATTCAAGCCATCTGTTACCTGTATCACAAGATGTACATTGTAAAATTGTGTAAACCGTGAATAAATAAAAAAATAAAAGTTAATTTAATAGCATTATGAGAAAAATAAGGCATAGAAATCCTAGTCATACTTGATGTGATACTGTTCACCACAATACAGTGAGGTATTTACTATAGGCTAACTAAACTACAACCTTGATACAAATGAAATAAAATATCAAATCATCTTTATTCACAAAAAGTATACAACAATTATAAACTCATAGAGTTATAAAATTCCTAAAATGTGTGCAATGGGTTTTCAAATAGATAATGTTTAAACACCTTCTTAAATGTGTTGATATAATTTTCAGTTAAAAGGTAAGCTTGTTGTTTCAATACATGAAGGTTTTTTAGCGAATTTCCCCCATAGGGAAGAAGCTATTGCCGTAGGTCTCATGGTAAGACTTAAGCCCGAGACCATGATAACTTTTTGTTTTGAGGTCCCCAGATTCCAAAAACATTATTAGTTCGAATTTATAGATATGTATACCTAAAATGTTATATAGCGCTTATTCATGATTGAATATTGATGAAACTTGGTATGTGACTTCGCCTAGTTAAATTATATATATATGTGTGTGTCCGTGAATGCAATAACTTGAGTAAAAAACGTCAGATTTCGATGAAATTTGGCTCAAATGTATAAAATGACATTCATGACTTTAAGTTCAAAAACCAGAAAAATCGGACCACGGGAAGGGGGGTTTATGGGGGTTTTAAATTTTCCAAAAATCAGTATTTGAATTTTTCACCCTAAAAATTTTAAAAAACTTAATTTTTGGTTTTGACCATGTTATAGAGCTTAAAAAAACAAATAATATGATATTTTGAATTATAAACCTAGGTTAAGTGGTTGCGGAGAAAATCCAAAAAACCTACTCATAAAATCTCCCATGTTAATTTTATGGGAAAAAGGTTTTTTGCTTTTCCTCAGTTTATTTTAATGTAAACTTCATATTTGCTTTTACCAATCAGTTCAACAAAACAATCATTTTGGTGTTTAAATTGTGATTCTACGCCCAACCGTTGCAGAGATATTCAAAGTGCTAAATACAGTACGTTGTCCAATGTTATCCTTATGGAGAATAAATAAAATTTTATATCTCGATTATTTATGAATGTATGTTGATGAAACTTGGTATGTGGCTTCACGTAGTTCTGGTATATTGATATTTGCACAACAAATTGATTTTTGTTGATTATTCCCGTAGCAACAAACCTGCGTACTCAGCCCCCATGTTATGGAGAATAAGTAAAATGTAATGACTCCCTTAATTATGAACATAAATTAATAAAACTTTGTATGTAGCTTCACTTGGTTAAGTTATATTGATATTGCATAAAAACCCTTTTTTTAGTTCCTTGTTGCAGCAAACCTGCTTACTCTGCCCCCATGATATTCTTATGGAGAATACCTAAAATGTTATATAGCGCTTATTCATGATTGAATATTGATGAAACTTGGTATGTGACTTCGCCTAGTTAAATTATATTTATATTTGCATAATAACCAATCGTTTGTGTTCCTTGTTTCAGCAAACCTACGTACTCATTACCAGTGTTATTCTTATAGAGAATAATTAACAATCGCTTATATTTGAATATATTTGTATGAAACTTGGTATGTGGCTTTATGTGGTATGAAGACATATATTATGCATTGGAAATTCGCTGAGTACGCAGGTTTGCTGCGACGGGAGTATTTTCATTATATTTTTCCATAAGAATAACATGGGGCTAAGTACGCAGGTTTGCTGCTAAGGGAGCCTTTGGTAAAAAATTGTTTTTTTGAGCAAATATCAATGGTCCACAACCAGATAAGGCCATATACCAAATTTCGCCAGTTTATGTTCATAAATAAGCGAGATATACAATTTTTATTTTTCTCCATAAGAATAACATTAGACAACGTACTGTGTTTAGCACTTTCAATATCTCGGTAACCAATTGATGTAGAGCAATGACCAAAATACCAAATTGTTTGTTTTTTTAAGCTGAATTCAATGGTATAAATTAAAATTTGATTAAAATTAAAACTACATGTGAAAACCCCAAAAAACACATTTTTGGGGTACAAAACCCCCCAAAAACCCCCCTTCCGATGGTGCGATTCATCTGGTTTTCGAACTCGTTCAAATAAATGATACTTTACACATTTGTAGCAAATTTCATTAAGATTGGACCTTTTTCACGAGAGTTATCGTGCTTACGGACACATATATATATATAAATACATATACATATATAAAAATTTGAACGAATGGTGTTTTTGGCATCTGGGGACCTCAAAATGAAAAGTTATCATGCTCTCGGGCTTAAGTCTTACCATGAGACCTACGGTAATAGCTTCTTCCCTATAGAGGAAATTCGCTAAAAGGGGGTTAGAGTTTTCCCGATTGTTTTGCCCAACAAACTTGTCCAGCTGATTATAAAAAGGAATTTCTCTACCAAATTTAAAGTAAATCGGACAAAAATTGCGACCGCTAGAGTGTGAACACACATATCATATATATATATAAATATATATATAATAAAGTTTTTAGAGACCCCGCAAAACGTCTTCAGGGGCTCATGTTAGGAACTTCTATGGTGGTCCCGGGCTTAATTCTCACCATACGGGTCATGCTAATAGTTCACTTTTCCATAGGAAAATTCAATAATAATAATAGTGACCAAAAATGCCTAAATGGGTATACTCCTCTAAAATTGAAAACTGTATGATATGTTACCTTAAGATGCAAAGGTTTTATTTTGAATTTATTTTATTTATAGTTTTTAAAACCATTCTTTCTTTGTATCGCTAAATTATTGCAATATAAGTTTATAACACAGAGAATAAGAGCAACTTTTAGTTAATTACCATGACACAACAGTACAATTAACTCCTATTTTAGGTTATCTCTGAATTATAAGCGTTTTAAAAATACAAATTTGTTACTTTAAATTTAAACTGATTAAAAAGCGCAAATTTTAGGCGTAGTTCAGTATATTTGTTTAACCACGACATTGTTTTTAGCGAATTTCCCCTATAGGGAAGAAGCTATTACCGTAGTCGGCATGGAAAGACCTAGGCCCGGTACCATGATAACTTTTTGTTTTGAGGTCCCCAGACCCCAAAAACACCATTCGTTCGAAACTGTATATATATATATATATATATATATATATATATATATATATATATATATGTGTGTCCGTGAGCACGATAACTCTCGTATAAAAATTATCCGATTTTGATGAAATTTGCTATAAATGTGTAAAGTAACATTTATGACTTTAAGTTCGAAAACCAGCCAGATCGATTTATCCGAAGGGGTATTTTGGGGGGGTTTTGTACCCCCAAAATGGGTTTTTTGAATTTTTTACATATAATTTTGGAAAAAGTAAAATTTTAGTTTTTACCATTGGATTCAGCTTAAAAAAACACAAGTTGGTCTTTTGATCATTTCTCTGCGTCAATTGGTTACCGAGATATTGAAAGTGCTAAACACAGTACGTTGTCTAATGTTATTCTTATGGAGGAAAAGAAAAAAATTATATCTCGCTTATTTATGAACGTATACTGACAAAACTTGGTTATTTGCTCAAAAAACTATTTTTTCCCAAAGGTTCCCGTAGCAGCAAACCTGCGTACTCAGCCCCATGTTATTCTTATGGAGAATAAGTAACGTGTTATCTCCCTTAATTATGAAAATAAATTAATGAAATTTGGTATGTGGCTTTACCTAAATGAGTTATATTGATATTTGTATAAAACCCCATTTTTTGTTTTCCTTCCTTCAGCACACCTGCATACTCAGCCGCCATGTTATTCTTACGGAGAATAATTAAAATGTCATAAATCGTTTATTTATGAATGTATATTGATGAAACTTGGTATGTGGCTTTATGTGGTATTAAGATACATATATATATGCATTGGAAATTCGCTTAGTACGCAGGTTTGCTGCTACGGGGGTATATATATATATATATATGTGTGTCTGTTAACACAATAACTTGAGTAAAAAAGGACCGATTTCGATGAAATTTGGTTCAAATGTGTGAAAACACATTCATGACTTTAAGTTCGAAAACCAGAAAAATTGGACCATGGGAAGGGGGGTTTATGGGGGTTTTAGATTTTCCAAAAATCAGTTTTTTGCACTTTTCACCCTAAATTTTTAAAATACTCAATTTTGGTTTTGAGCATTTTATAGAGCTTAAAAAAACAAATAATATAGTATTTTGAATTATACACCTAGGTTAAGTGGTTGCGGAGAAAATCCAAAAAACATGCTCATAAAATCTCCCATGTTAATCTTAAGGGAAAAAGGTTTTTGGCTTTTCCTCAGTTAATTTTAAAGTAAACTTCACATTTTCTTTTACAACTCGATTCTCTACAAAACAATCATTTTGGTCTTTAAATTGTGATTCTACGTCCAACCGTTGCAGGATATTTAAAGTGCTAAACACAGTACGTTGTCCAATGTTATCCTTAAGGAGAATAAATCAAATTTGATATCTCGATTATTTATAAATTTATATTGATGAAACTTGGTATGTGGCTTCATGTAGTACTGGTATGTTGATATATGCACAATAAACATGTTTTTTTATCATCCCGCGAGCAGCAAACCTGCATACTCAGCCCTAATGTTATTCTTATGGAGAATAAGTAAAGTTTTATATCTCCCTTAATTATGAACATAAATTAATAAAACTTAGTATGTAGCTTCACCTGGTTGAGTTATATTGGTAATTGCATAAAAACACATATTTTGTGTTCCTTGTTGCAGCAAACCTGTGTACTCAGCCCTAATATTATTCTTATGGAGAATAAATAAAATGCTATAGATCACTTATTTATTTATGTATCTTAATGAAACTTGGTACGTGGCTTTATGTGGTAGTGAGAAACATATGCATGCATTGTAAATTTGCTGAGTACGCAGGTTTGCTGCGACGGAGGTATTTACATATCATTTTTGAAATAGTGAAGTTTTAGTTTTCACCATTGGATTCAGCTTACAAAAACACATATTTTGGCATTTTGATCATTCCTCTACATCAATTGGTTACCGAGATATTGAAAGTGCTAAATACAGTACGTTGTCTAATGTTATTCTTATGGAGAGTAAGAAAAAAATTATATCTCACTTCTTTATGAACGTCTACTGACAAAACTTGGTATATGGCTTTTATCTGGTTGCGGTCTATTGATATTTGCTCAAAAAACCAATTTTTTGCTAAAGATTCCTGTAGCAGCAAACCTGCGTACTCAGCTCCCATGTTATTTTTATGGAGAACAATTAAAATTCTATTCTTCCCTTAATTATGAACACAAATTAATAAAACCTTGTATATGGCTTCAACTAGTTGAGTTATATTGATATATTGAAAAAAACACCCATTTTTTCTTTCCTTGTTGCAGCATACCTGCGTACTCATCCCTCATGTTATTTGTATGGATGAGATTAATCAAAATGGGTTATATCGCTTATATATGAATGTATATTGATGAAACTAGGTATGTGGCTTCACCAGCTTGATTTATATTGATTTTTGCATAGAAACCAATTGCTTATGTTCCTTATTTCAGCAAACCAATGTACTCATCCCCAATGTTATTCTTATAGAATAATTAAAATTGTATATATCGCTTATTTGTGAATATATTTTTATGAAACTTGGTATGCGGCTTTACATGGTATTAAGACATATATTATACATTGGAAATTCGCTGAGTACGCAGGTTTGCTGTGACGGGGGTATTTATTCATTACAATAATTTTGGAAATGCTCTTTGTTACAACTTCTTGTTTACATAATATGGAGAAGTTCATCAATACAGTTGTTTACATGAATTGTCCAAGTTGAGAGCAGTGTTAATGGTGATAGTTATACCTGCGATACGGTAAGAGCGCAGTGCTGGCCGGAGCGGTGGCACCGCGTAGACGTCACAGTCCCCCAACTCCTCCCCGGGCCCGGTTCCAATTCCCGGCGCCAGCTGAGCTAGTCCCTGTATATTCTTTAGCTCCAGCTGTTAATAACGTATATTGTAAATATATTGTCTATTAGGGGCCATACACATATTACGTAACACACTTAAGGGAGGGAGGGGGTGTGGGTTACAGTTAGTTATGTAAAAAATACTTCTGACACACTATTTTAATAACAGTTAAACTAAAAATAAATACATATCGTGTTTTGAGAAAGTTCTGTACTGCTTTACACCTATGGTTTGTGTTGTTTTAGAGTGCAAAATCATGACTTGATACAGTATTGCGCAATGCCACCCACATATTTAGTTTTAGCGAATTTCCCATATAGGGAAGAAGCTATTACCGTAGGTTTCATGGTAAGACTTAAGCCTGAGACCATGATAACTTTTTGTTTTGAGGTCCCCAGATGCCAAAAACACCATTCGTTCAAATTTGTATATATATATATGTGTCCGTAAGCACGATAACTCTCGTAAAAAAGGTCCGATCTTAATAAAATTTGGTAGAAATGTGTATAGCACCATTTATTTGAATGAGTTCGAAAACCAGACGAATCGCACCATCCAAAGGGGGGTTTTGGGAGGGTTTTGTACCCCAAAAATTTGTTTGGGATTTTCACATGTAATTTTTATTTAAATCAAATTTTAATTTATACCATTGAATTCAGCTTAAAAAAACAAACAATTTGGTATTTTGATCATTACGCTACGTCAATTGGTTACTGAGATATTGAAAGTGCTAAACACAGTACATTGCCTAATGCTATTCTTATGGAGAAAAATCAAAATTTTATATCTCACTTATTTTTGAACATAAACTGACAAAATTTGGTATATGGCTTCATATGGTTGTGGTTCAATGTTGTTTGCACAACAAAAAATTTTTCGCCTATGGTTCCCGTAGCAGCAAACCTACTAGTAGGTACTTGGTCCCCATGTTATTCTTATAGAAAATAATTCAAATGTTATATATCGCTTATTTATGAATGTATATGGATGAAACTTGGTTTGTGACTTCACTTTGATGATTTCTATTGATATTTACATACAAATTCATTATTTTGTGTTCATTGTTGCAGCAAACCTGCGTACTCACCCCCAATGTTATTCTTATGGAGAATAATTAAAATTGTATATATCGCTTATTTGTGAATATATTTTAATGTAACTTGGTATGCGGCTTTATGTGGTATTAAGGCATATATTTTGCATTGGAAATTCGCTGAGTACGCAGGTTTGCTGCGACGGGGGTATTTTAAGTTATTTTGTATTTGTATTAGGTATGGCCAAGCGTTATGGTGCGTTACATGGGGGGGGAGGGGTCTGAAATGACAAAACAATGCAATACGTAATATGTGTATGGCCCCTAAACAGTATTTTTAAATTTTGAAATATTCTTTTGCAGGAGTGATCAAGTTTCAAGTTGGATTGATTTAGACAGCTTTCTTTTGTTTCTTAAAAATGTCATTTAAGTTTTATATTTTTGTTGAGTCACATAAAGCTAAGCAATTAAAATTAGGGAGTGAATATGAGCATGGAATATCATTTTTAAAGTACTTATATCAGTGCATAAAAATTACATCCTGCGTAATGCGTAAATTCCCGAGTTAATTTTAGAAATAACTTTTTGTATATGACAATCCCAATTCAAATTCTTATTTATTTTGAATCCCAAAATTCTATTAACCTAATTTTTATTAGCTTAGAATCAATTTCAATTGTTGGTTTAAGCTTTTCTGCTACACTGAGCTGTCTTAAAGGAAACAACATTAGTTTTTGATGTATTTAATTTAAGACTATTACATTTGTCAATTCTATGAAAGATAAAACTTCAACATCCTCAACGGTTTGTTCTGACACTATCAGGTTTGAATCATGTGCATACAACACCTAATCGTCAAAACTTCAACATCCTCAACGGTTTGTTCTGACACTATCAGGTTTGAATCATGTGCATACAACACCTAATCGTCTTGTGGTATTTTTTAAGGGATTGCGCAATATTTTGTACATAGCAGATAAAGAGGACTAGGCATAAAACCGACCCCTGGGGACCATGTGTTATTAATTTTAAATCTGATTTTTTTTATATCCATAGTTTTAGCCCCTGAGCTGTACGAATAATTGTAAGACTAAATTACTTACGTATACCGTCAAACAGCTCAAAATATGTTAATCCTGTTCAGGACATGTTTCGGCGTTAATACTGCATCTTCAGCTGCTCATTTATAATGAAGTTGTCGACCACTTGGCTTCGTCAGAAACATTAAAAAACACAAAACACATTCACGAGTATCAAAACGTACATTTAACAAACGAGAAAACATTTAAACAATTTTGACAGGCCTGTCTCAACAAAAACGTCACGATCACGCCACGTCAATGGTAGGGGACATACTGGACATGGAACTTCCTTATCTAGGCATATCGTGGTTATCAGTTCGGCGGAAAACAGCTGAACTATGGTGGTTACTGTGGTCGATGAGCGAATTGAAAATAGAATGTGAGCTAAAGTGAAGTTTCTCGTTGATAATAATTTCTTCAGGATCGTTGCTCTTAACCAACATATACATAATATAATATAGAGATTGCGATCATAAAACATATCGCCACAGCTAATGGTTTCCAAAGCAGTATGGTGGACAGACTCGTTTGCAAACACAAAAATAAAAAGAACAAAGGCGTCAGCCCTATTAACTCAACCATCGGCACTAATAACAATCCAAATAAATATGTAAGTGTAGAGGTCAATCGCACAATACTACATAGCCTAAATACAGAATTTAGGAACCACAATTTAAAACTAGCTTTTAATACTTCCAATCGTGTCAAGAATATTTTGAATACTAAAAGTAATAAACAGAACCGATATGATAAAACTGGAATTTATAAACTCAAATGTGCCGAATGCCCGAGTGTGTATATTGGTCAAACTGGATGGGGATTTAATACTAGATACAAAGAACATCGCCCGGACCCCAGAAAAAACATACAGAAATCCACGCTTGGCCAACATATATTTGATCACAACCACTCGATTGGTGATATAATTGATAGCCTACAAATTTTACACATTTGCAGCAAGGGGAAGAAGACGGACACATTGGAGGAATTCAAAATTTACAAACGTTTCAAGATCAATGATCTTGAGGAAATTATTATCAACGAGAAACTTCACTTTAGCTCACATTCTACTTTCAATTCGCTCAACATATTTTGAGCTGTTTGACGGTATACGTAAGTAATTTAGTCTTACAGTCTGATCTTTCTTTATAAACTTGATTAAACTCCATATAATTTAGGCCCATTAAAAACTGAAATGTTACCGACAGGTATGATTCAAACCACTTCAAGGCAGTTCTATATACACCAAGTGTCTTCAGTTTATGTAAGAATGTATAGTGATGAATAAACAAACAAATTCTTTAGACAAATCCATGACAATTCCTACCCAATATTTTCTTTTAATAATTGATTCAGTAATATATAGATTCATCCAAGCCTTCAGCAGCAGTAGTCACAAATTTATTAGAATGTAAACTGTGTAGAACACTATCAGACTATGGTTTTCTAAATACGCTATACACTGATTATACACATTTTTCATATCTTTTTGAGACTACTGGCATTAAAACTATGGGGTGAAAATTCTAAGGGTCTTTTTATAATTTTTTTATAGATGGGTATGACTTTAAAAGTTTTTAGCTCATTAGGAAAAGTTCCAGAGACAAATGAGCCATTAACATTTTCCGATATTTAACCCAGTTGCAATCTATCATTGGGTTATTAATTAATGATCCTGGCTCAAGAATCAGTTGGTCTAGTCAGTTACAAGGCTACACAAGGCATCCCACCCATTCTACACTAATCATTCATTCATATTTGCCTTAAAATACGCCCTAGTTGCATCGGCGTCTTACAGAGATATTGAGATATATATGTCTTATGTAAAATAAGAAGCATATCTATCAATGTGTTCTACTGTTGGGAAGAAGACATATGTGACAGAGAGGTTATGTGATTGTGGTGGTTGTGATAAAAAAATGCCACTGCAAGGATCAAAATAAAAGTTAATTAACTGGTCAATATTTTTACTTCAACTATATATATATATATATATGTATTCTTAATTTTATTGTTGTGTTGGCGGTACAGTTCCGGCCTTAGAATGAACTGCAGTATTTCCTGCTTGTCGTAATTAGAGGCGACTAAAATGGGGGTGACTGGCGCATACTACAGAACCCTGGGAGAGTTGCAGGGGCTGATATGTGCCTTGCACTGCAGATTGGTTTCACCAGTGTGTCATTAAGAGCCAGCCCCTTCGGGCCCGGACATGGAGTGTGTGTCATGGATGCAGAGGTCGGGTTCTGCATTGCCAAGATGTGACCTCTGGCACGCCAGCAAACGGAGGCCAGGCCTCAGGAACCAGGATAGGGGCTGTATCGCCGAGGGTATACCCGTTTCTGGCTATTCCAAGCCGCCCCTTGCCATACGATGTGCTGGAAAATAAGATAACAGCTTGTTTCAATCCCCTTAACATAGTAATGGAGAACAAGCTCGTTGCTGAAAAGCAGGAAATAGAGGAAAGTTTGTGACCAAACCAGTGCAATGTGTTTAAAGCTCCACTCGATCAGGCAACAAGTAAAGTCCAGTAATCCAAATCCTCAAGGGCAATCTAGAGAGATCCAGACCGGCTGATAATCTCTTAAATCAGTTTGCCCAAGAACCAGGTGTTGACACGCTTCTCATCAGTGAACGGTATCGAAACAGGGTTTGTCTTAATGGTTCCTGGATAGTTTCGCTGGTCTTTGGGCGTGAAACAGAAGAGAAGGACTAGTCCGGAGTCATGAAATGGGTTAAGGATTCATCTGGGTTAGGTGGAGGGACATGATTTTTGTTAGTTTTTACCCTACCCCCAATGAGATCATCCAAGATTTCTGTGATAATATCGACCAACTAAAAGAGAGCATGCTTTGCACCACTGGACATGTTAATGTAGGGGGCATTTGTAATGCTTATCGAGTGGTTTAATAATAATAATAATAATAAAAAATATTTTATCGACCAGAACACATGAATGTAAAGAGTGCAATATTGTCAAATTATACATCGCAAAATAAAAATTAAACATCTTATATTTTAAATAAATAAAATTGTGCCACAAAATTACTTAACATTAAATTATAAGGAGCTTTTTGATCTAGGAGTGTTTTCAATACGTTATTAAATGCTTTACCATTCAACAACTTTAAATAATTTGGCAACATATTGTAAAATAACACCCCTTTAAAGAAGGGGCTGTTTGCTGTAAACTTTCTTTTACGTCCAATTCTATGAGTAAAATCTTTTTGATAGGTTTTATAGTTGTGAATTTCATTATTTTTTATAGTGTATGATTTGTTATATTTTATCGGCATTACAGTTTGATGTACAAAAAAAACCGTATAAAGTAAGTAAGTTATACTTTGAGAATTGTTCGTTATAGGAAGTTTTGATTTTTACATTAGCGATTAATCGGACTGCTCTTTTCTGTAAAGTGAAAACCCTCCTAGTATGTACAAAGGACCATAACATCAGCCCATAAGATAAAAAATGTTAAATCTCTCGAAAATAGACAGTCCTCAAAATTTAACTTCTTAAGTTTAAAGCTAATCTTTTTATTAAGTACAAACCAGATGATTTTTGATTACAAACATATTCTATGTGATTCACCCATGACAAACTATTGTCAATATGCTAACCTAAAAATTTACATTTGTCAGCCGCAATCAGGCAAAAAGTGTTGGTAATGCTCTCTACCAACTCCTGGGAAGAATTCATTCTGGATTTTGCCGCCAGGACTGGACTCATCTTCTTGAATGGGGGAAGACACACAGCATTCCAGCTCCCTGGGCAGAGGGGCACAATCTCTGACATTGCCCTTGCGTCCAAATCGCTGCTGGCCTTGAGTCATCAACGATTTTATGGACAGCGACCATCAGTACATCGCATTCGATGTGCTTGATGGTTCACGCAGAAGACCTACACCTCAGGAGGGGCCACGCTGCTGGAACATCAAACAAGTTGGACGTGGCCAAGTTCCCCAAGGTTATCTCACAGAGAGCATTGGAAGAGCTTGCAGCACCTGGTGTGGGTAGCACCTAGGTAATGGTTATTCTATGCTGGAGCTAATCACCTTGGCCTGCATTCAGTCCATGCTGCGCGAGAGACCCCGACGCGACAAGGAACCTGTTTACTGGAGGACTCCTAAGATTACAGAGATCCATAGAGCCTGTTTTAGGGCAAGATGTATCGCAATGAGGGCTCAGACCCCAAAAGTGAGAGTGCAAAAGATGGCAATTTACAAGTCACCAAGGAAGTCTCTCCACTGGAACAGTTAGACGATGTCTAACACTTCAGCAGTGATTAGCTGCAGATGGCAATTCTCCTTCTCTGATGGCCTACAAAGCCCCTGGATCAGACGGGATCCCCGAAGAGATTCTAACAAAGTATTTCTTAAGTCTTTCCCAGCTGTTGATGAGAATGTACAACGCCTGCTAGTTAGAGGTGATGTTTCCTTCTTATTAGAAAACAGCCAGGTTTGTACTCTTCAGCAAGGGGAAAGGTAACCCAGACCTGCCATCGTCCTACAGCCCGCTTTGTATGTTGGACACGACAGAAAAAGTCTTTGAAAAATATATCTGTTCTCACCTGACTTTTGCTGTGGTAGCTACCGGGGATCTGTTTCCCTATCAGTATGGCTTTGGAAAGGGTTGGTAAATAATCAACACCATTGGAGAAGTGCAGAAAGCAGTGCAAAGTGCAGAGAGCTGCAGCTATTACTATTGCTGTGTGGTGCTACTTCTTATGCTTGTTGTCAGGATTTTTGTTAGTTTTTACCCTACCCTCAATGAGATCATCCAAGATTTCTGTGATAATATCGACCAACTAAAAGAGAGCATGCTTTGCACCACTGGACATGTTGATGTAGGTGGCATTTGTAATGCTTATCAAGTGGTTTAATAATAATAATAATAAATGTTTTATCAACCAGAACACATGAATTTAAAGCGTGCAATATTGACTCAGCAATCTTCAACTCAGCAAGATCGGTCAATATGTTGGATGTATTGAGAAACACATTCCATGTCCGAGCTTATCTTTTGCTTCTAACTGAAGATTACCTCTGTGGAATACTGTTGATCTATGAAACCAAGGACAGTCCGGAAACAATAGATGTCACTTCCGGTGATGCACAGGGTTCAGTACTCAGCCTGGATCTCTGGAATGGAATGTCACTTACGTCAGCCTCCAGAGATCCGAGATCCCTGAGGAAACTATTTTGTTTGGGTACGCAAGTGACATCGCAGGTCACATTGCTGCACACAAGGTTGAACTGGCCCAACTAAAGCTTAATCAGGTGATGTGCATGGTGAACAATTGGATGGAAGGTCATGGTCACTTGCTCGCTTTAAGCAAAACAAAGATCGAGATTTTCATGAAGAAACAAATTGGTACCATCAATCGCTAAGTGTGTGGGACATTGTCGTCCAAAATACACTTGCTGCCAAATACCTCGGAGTTATGGTGGACATCAAGCTTAGTTGGAGGGACCAGACCTTCCATAAGGCGGGCAAAGCTTCTAAGTGGATCACTTCTCTTAGTAAGCCAATGTCGAAAGTCCCAGGTCCAGCAGAAGACATTTTAGATATTTGCAGTCCAGTCTGTGCTCCTGTATGGAGATGAGGTATGGGAAGATGTGTTGAAAGAGGAGGTGTACAGGATGCAGCTGGCTCGAGTGCAGCGTCAAATAGCACTTAAGAGTCGCATCTGCCTACCAGACAGAATCCGAACTGGCCGTCCTGGTTATCGCTGGAGTTACCCCTGTCAAGCTCTTGGCAGCAGAGAGGAAAGATTACCAAGGAAAGGCGAGATCAGCAAGGATGTGGCAAAAGCCAAGGAGCACCTCCGTATCCTCCAGCAATGGCAGGAGAGCTGGGAGCAGGCTGCCTGAGGACATTGAACTGCAAGACTGACTCTACAGGTCCAGCCACGGTTGAAATAGCAGCAAGACTAGGTGGACCACTAGCTCACTCAATTCATGTCAGTTTAGGACTATTTTGACATACCTATATGCAATGGGCAAGATCTAAGATATAATTTGAATAATATAACAAGTACTCACTTCACTCGCTGAGGGCTCCGTCCCCAGACCCCCGCTTGGGGTCGCTCCAGTTGTTATTATAACTCAATGTCCCTTTAAGTCTTTTTTATATTGTATACTATTTTGATTTGATTGTGATATCTCCATTGTAGATGATATATTTATTCAATGGTTCTATCATTTGTTTATTTACAGCTGTTATAATTTATTTTGTTTTGATTTGAAACTCCATAAGCCCAATGTTAAAATTTCCAATTTTCAAGATAAAAATTACGGTTTTTAAATTGTAACATTTGACAACTTTCCTGTGAGTTTCTTGGAACAAACTACGTGCATGCTAAATTTCACGTTTCTAGCTCATCTGGAAGTGGTCCTGAATTCGTGAGTCAGTCAGTCAGTTATACATCGGGCTGTATAGTATGTTAGATTACATATATAGTAGAAACTCTCAAACTCGAAACTCAAAAACTCAACATCCTGTAAAACTTGACAGTGCTAGTGACCTGATATCCCTCTAAGTGTCAATCGACTGATTTCAGTCGACTTTTTTTGACGCTCGAGTGTTAATCGACTGATTTCAGTCGACTTTGCAGACATCCAGTTTAGCGTGTATATCTCGTTGACGATCGGTCGTTTCGAACCATCCATTATACCAAAGTGATCGGCAACATCTGGGCTTCATGGCAACTAATAATGTCCGCCCTTTTGCAAACTAATAATTTTGCAGCCGTTTTTAATCAGCTGTTTAGTTATGTTTTCAATAGGAATGCTGTAATGTGAGGTTACGTTGTTGTGTATTATATATATATGTATATATATACATATATAATATATACATATATATATATGTATATTTTCTTTTTCCTTATTAAATTTTGAACAAAATGTATATCTTGGATTTTTGATTATGGCTATCTAAATATATTCTACGGGTCTCGTAACATAAAAAATAAGTTTTTTTTTTGGGGTTGTTTAGATTTGAACCCAAGCCGGACTGTTATACCATACATTTAGGCCAACAAATTTTATATTAAAAGATAGCCCATTTTCTGCTCTCTAAGAAAATGTATACTTGTTTACCAATATATCAAAATTTTATTTTTTTATAGCATTTTATATAAAATTCTGCAAAAGTTAAAAAAATGGCGTAACATTTCAGGTTTTTTGATGCGACACCTAGAGGGATATATTTATTTAAAAATACCACCCGCGACGTTCCGTCTGTTGGTGCCGATCTGCCCTAATGTGCTAGAGACTTTGGAGTGGGTTGCTATGGGTTTTCCAAGGTCATTAAACACTTTTTTTGCTGCTCTGGGGTCTTCTATTGTTTACTCACCTAAAGGTTGCTTCTGGAATTTGTGTCACCTCTTCCCTTATTGCAAGACTTTAGACTGTGATTCCCAAGTAGGTAATTCTTACATTCACTTCATAAATGTAAAATGTGATATAATAAATCAATAAATTAATGTACAATGTAAGCGTTTAAAGTCACACATGTTTTTATTACTCAAGTTCCCTAAAAATTGACAACCTTTAAGTCCACATTGTCTCAAGTTAGAGAGTTTCTACTGTAGCTGAAAAGAACATGTTTTAAAGTTTTCTTTAAAACATATAATAAAGATGTCCGACATGTGCCCACTTTCATTTCGGCAGACGTCAGTCCGATAGTTGGGTTCTATCCAAACGCTTTGAAGTCTGCTTTTATCAACACTACTTACTGCTACTGTTATCCTATAGTCTAAATTTCACATAGATTATTTAAAGTGCTACCATAGTTTATGTTTCCAGAACCTATGTACTGGGTCAACAACATGGTGAACCTCATCTGGGTGAGGAACCACGTTGTGGCACCACTTTCAGAGGAGTTCACGTTCAGAGCCTGTATGCTACCTTTACTGCTGCAATGTTTTCGGCCTAACACAGCAATCTTCATCTGCCCGTTATTTTTTGGCACAGGTAAGCATACAATTTTTGTTGTAATCAGTTGTTATTTTCGTAAAAGTTAATGTTTTCCCACATGTCTACCAACATTTTATTAAATTAACTATTTAATTGTCTTTTTTGATTGTTTACATGTTGTGGAAATTTTAAGGTTAAAAATGTTTTTTACTAGTATTAGAAATAATTTCAAAGGTTTATATTATAACTGCATTTCATGATTTTCATATTAACAGGTAAAAAATGCACTAATTGCAGCAATAAACCTGAGTTTATTACTGCAATGAATATTGCACTCAATGAATTTTGGCGAGTTGCTTGCGGAGAGGTCAAGGTGGTGGACTTCAGAACCATGGCAGCGGGCCTGTCATGAGTTTGAATCCCATTCTTGGCTAGGAATTTCTAACAGTACTGGTTAGCTGCTGTTTGTACTGTAGCAGCTCTCCACTTTAAAATGCAAATATATACACCACATACCACATAAAGCCATGTGATAAATGATCATCAAAATATATTCATTAAGCAATATATTCTATAACATAACATATGATAATCTCTCTAATTTTACTCTGTGTTAGGCACTTTGAATATCTATGCAAGGGAAGGGATTGACGTGGGAGCTGTGGTAACATCCGCAAACAAGACTATGTCTGAATCCTAAGTGGCAAATCGTTGATATGTATCGATATTCAGAAACAGTAAAGGACTTAAAATTGAGCCTTGAGGACTTAAAATTGAACCTGTCTGAATTGTTTTCCATTCTGAATCAAACTTAACACTGTTCTCTGTTTACGTTCTGAACAAAATGATTTGATTCAGTTGAGGTCCATACCTTTAATGATATATACCATTCCACCCAATTTAGTGAGAAACACTTGTTGATTGACACAGTCAAAAATGCCTAGGGTTGGTCGCAGAACACACTAGCAGTATGCTGCAACCTATCCAAGTTAAACAAGGTGTCACTGATATATTTTGGGAGAGCTTATTTTTTACTCATGATTTCTATAAAACTAAATTGAGATAGGTAAACAAAATATTTACTTCTACAAAATATGTTAGATGATGGAAAAATATTCCCTCAAATATATTTGATCTGTTGGCAAGCAGTGCCACTGTATGATAATTATTTGTATCAAGCTTGCAGTTGTTTTTATGAATGGGAATAACTTCAGCATCTTTAAATCTGTTTGGAAAACACCAAGATTTAGTGAAAGATTAATATTTTTTCTCAAACCTGGAGCCAATATTTATGAACATTAATTTTTTAAATTATAGTGAGAATACCATGCCAACCATCTGAATTATTATTTTTAAGTTTCATGATTTTGTCATTCATATGATTACTAGTAACATTCTGTACGACAAATAAGTTAGGTAATATAAAATTAGAATAGTCATAAAAAAATGGGTTATTGTCTAAATTTATAACTAAAAACATCAAATCAGTAATGTAATTTTTATTATTTGGGGACAAGGCCTTTTGTTTACAAATTTATTTATACCGGTAAGAAGAGTGTTTTTAAGAAATGAAAGCAATGTTTGGCAAATTAAGCTGGTTTGAAATGGTAAAAAAATACATGATACTTGTTTTGGGTAATTTATTCTATCACAATTAACATAAAGCTCAATATTGATTTCTCATTTATTATCAGCTCTAACTGATCTTTAACCAATGGCCAGGTTATACCAACGAGTAAATAAATATAGAGCTCTCGTCTCGTGTTAAAAAAGTGAAGCCTCACTGGAGGATGTTTTTGTAAAGAAATCATCTGGTCAAAGAGTAATAAAGAATAACATAACTTGTAAAGAGAGGATTTGATTGGTTAAACATTTTGTTGCCATCGAGACCGGAGGGTATAGAGGGTCAAAATGGCACAGTTTTTTACCTCAGATGAGACTTCTATAGATGTATACCTCGTTGGGTTATACCTTAGCTTTATTTTGTGACTCAGCTGTTTAGCTGCTCTGGTCACTCTATTTTGTATTTATTTATTTATCATTTAATGATCCTGGCTAAAGAATCAGTTGGTCTTAGTCAACAAGGTGTAAATAGAGCTCTCATCTCACGTTATAAGTAGTGAAGCCTCACTGGAGGATATTTTGGTAAACAAAACATCTGGTCAAAGATTAATTAAGACTAACATAATTTGTGAAGAGGGGACGATTTGATTGGTCAACATATTGTTGCCATGGAGACAGGCATAGGCGTGCGCAGAGTCCGGTCAGCTTGGGTGCCGGAACCCAAAAATGCCCCCCCCCTCCAATCTTGCTGCTCTAAGAACCTATTTATCTGACAAATAATTGAATATGTCAATGATTGTATGTAATCTAATAGTATACTCCTCCTTGACACAAATATGTGCTAATCTTATTCGATGCAATAAATATTGTATCTGCATAGGTATATTTAGTTTACAAAATATTATAATGTTACTGGTTTTGTATTATCTTCTAAAAAAATTTAGATTACGCTCAGGCCGGGTGGCTGCACGTCACTCCGATTTCTCGGTAAAAGAGTGTGTCTTAAAGGTTTTTAAAACAATATAACAATAATTAGCAATCAACTGAAATATGGTACCAACACTGATTGGTACCAACGGAATCCGTAGGATGTATAATCAATGGTACCAAGCACTTAAAAAAACTAAAATACAAGGAGATATCATCACAGAATTTATTTTTTCTCAGAAAAATATACTTGGTTGTACTATATTTAACTGATAATAGCGATGGAATTATTATTTAAATTGATATTATAATATTGTTTTAATTTTCCCATTGCACTCGAAGTGAAAAGTAAAGTTAAAATATACAGCGATTTAAAAGTAGTATTTCTATATATATACTCCAAATTTAAATCATTATGGCATTTATTTTTCCTATAAATCCCCGCCTATTAATGAATAAAAGGACGGCGAAGGGGAATTGGTATTGGTATTATACATCCGGCACTCGTATTCCAAAAAATCTGTCGATCTGTACAGGAAAAGTAAGATGAAAGTTCATGTTTTGGACGTTGATTTTAATTAATTTGCATTTGTAAATACTACCTAAAGTCAGGAGCGTCAAATTAGGCAGGTGGGGGATTTTGCAATGTTGCCAGTTTGTGCAATCTAATATTTGGGGGATTTTTCAGAAACACATGTTTACAGAACCTGGAGAACCCTTATGTGTTTTTCTTTCTCAGATGATCAGCTGGCTTGTTTTATAAAACTACAACCGCAATCATATCAATGATTCTGTATATTTAACAAATTGATCTAGTACCCAAAGAAACCATCAGATTGCGTAGGGGTACACCCGATGGTACACCACGGTAATCAAGGCGTGTAACCTCGCTTCCGATGCCGGGCCCGGTCCAGTGAAGCAGAGGATTTATGACCAATGTACCACCATCATCAACAAGTATTGTCAGGTTAAATTAATCTTAATTATTATCAGAATTGGATTAACGGTACCCGTATTTTATTTTGTAAAATAATTAGAGCTGACGTTATTGTTACAAAATGTTTTACTGTCTCCTTTCCAGACACATTAATATTACGTAACGAATTAATTCATTTGTAATTCAATACTTCTTTATTCTGTGGTTCTGTTATTGTGTTTTAAGTTCGATAAAAATTATTTATCCTAAAGTACCAAAATATAATATTCTATTGGAGGTTGTAAATAATCTATTGATATATTGATTTTATCTGAATTTGAACACCTCGGCAGATGCTTTAGTCAAGTAGTTTTCCACAGCAATCTTGCGAAAATCACATAATGGGATTAAATACCCCCGTCGCAGCAAACCTGCGTACTCAGCGAATTTCCTATGCATGAATATATTTTTTAATACCACATAAAGCCACTTACCAAGTTTTATAAAAATACAAAAATAACTAAGTGATATATAGCATTTTATTTATTCTCCATAAGAATAACATTAGGGCTGAGAACGCAGGTTTGCTGCAACAAGGAAGATGAAAATATGTCTTTTTTTGCAATTATCAATATAACTCAACCAAGGTGAAGCTACATACCAAGTTTTAATGATTTATGTTTACAATTAAGGGAGATATAAAGCTTTACGTATTCTCCATAAGAATAACATTAGGGATGAGGATGCAGGTTTGCTGCTAAGAGGATAATCAAAAAAAAATAAATTTGTTGTGCAAATATTTATATTCCAGTACTAGATGAAGCCACATACCAAGTTTCATCAATATTCATTCATTAATAATAGAGATATAAAATTTTAAATATTCTCCATAAGGATAACATTGGACAACGTACTGTGTTTAGCACTTTGAATTACTCGGCAACGGTTGGACGTAGAATCAAATCACAATTTAAACACCAAAATGATTGTTTTGTAGAGCTAAACTGATTGGTAAAAGTAAATGTGAAGTTTACAGTAAAATTGATTGAGGAAAAGTTAAAAACCATTTTTCCATAAGATTAACATGGGAGATTTTATGAACACGTTTTTTGGATTATCTCCGCAACCACTTAACCTAGGTTAATGATTCAAAATACAAAATTATTTGTTTTTTTAAGCTCTATAAAATGGCTAAAACTAAAATTGAGTGTTTTTAAAATTGTAGGGGGAAAAATTCAAAAAACTGATTTTTGAAAAACTTAAAACCCCCATAAAACCCCCTTCCCATAGTCCAATCACTCTGGTTTTCGAACTTAAAGTCATAAATGTTACTCTACACATTTGTGACAAATTTCATCAAAATCGGGCGTTTCTTTCAAAAGTTATCGCGGTAACGGGCACATATATATATACTTATATATAAATTTGAATGAATGGTGTTTTTGGCATCTGGGGACCTCAAAACAAAAAGTTATCATGGTCTTGGGCTTAAGTCTTACCATGCCACCTACGGTAATAGCTTCTTCCCTATAGGGGAAATTCGCTAAAAATGGGAAAATAAATTAAATACAAAATAAAATCTTAACACAAGATAGCTTTTTTAAAAGTTAACAATTACAACAAATGTTCCATGTGTCCTCCTTTCATTTCTATGACACAATCCATCCTCTTTCTCACTGACTCCCTCATTCTTTCAAATACCCCAGGCTTTTGTCTTATCACTTCACAACCTGCTACAATTCGTTCCCTTAAATCCTCAATATTGTCAACAGGGGTGTGGTAAACCAAAGATTTTAAATAGCCCCATACAAAAAAAAAAATCTAGGGGATTAAGGTCAGGAGACCTGGCAGGCCATGGGATGGGCCCCCCACGCCCTATCCATTTATTTCCAAACACTTGATTTAAATGTCGCCTTATACATCCAATGAAAAGTGTGGTGGCGCACCGTCTTGCATAAACCACATATTGTTTCTCAAATAAAGGGGTAAGTTTTCTAGCAATTTGGGAAGATCTTGTGTTAAAAAATTTAAGTAAGACACACCATTAAGTCGGTTGGGTAAAAACAATGGCCCTATGAGATTGTCCCCAACAATGCCTATCCAAACATTGAGAGAAAAGCGCACTTGATGCCTTCTTTGTGATATCTCATGAGGGTTTTCATCGGCCCAGAAGTGATTGTTATGGAAATTAAAAATACCTTCTCTAGAGAACCCAGCCTCATCGGGAAATAAAATGTTGGAGAGAAACAGATGAAGTAATGCGATCTGTTGCAAGAACCATTGACATGAGTTAATACGGGGTAGAAAGTCCCTATCGGTTAGGCATTGCACCCTTTGGATATGGTAAGGATACAACTGCTGATTATGTAGAATCCGCCACACTGAACTTTTTGAAATACCATGTTCAAGCGATATTCTTCTAACAGTAGTACTTGGGTCTTCTTCAACGGCCGTCAAAACTCTTTCTTGATTATTTAATGTATCTACAGAAACAGCCCGTCCGGTCTTCTCAGTGAATTTTAGTGTTCCTCGTTCCCTCAAATTCCTGTGAACATTTACAAACACTTTCCAAGATGGAATTCGTCGGTTGGGGAACCCTTCTGCGTAAACGCGGCATGCCTCACGCGAATTCCCATTAGCTAAGCCATAAATAAAATGAATATCAGTTAGCTCGAGATTAGAATAACTATGGTTCGGCATTTGAACAAACTTAGATAATTTCAACCTAACCTGATCCCATTAACACGTTCGCTGCGCATGTTCCGATATCGGGACATCCTTGCATCATTTCGCACACTCATGTCCACATATCGGGTCATGCCTCTTTTGAAACTAAACCAGTCAGTCTGAGCTGAGCACCTGGTCGATTCACGTGATATGTTGTGAGCGTGTAGGGGGGGTCTCATAGTGTTGCCGGGCGGCGTCAGTTTCCGGATCCGGCGCCTGTCTCGATTGGCCTTGGCTGCGCGCGCACGCCGCACGGCCCGAAACAGTTTCCCGCTCTTTATTGTAACTAAACCAGTTAGTGTTCGAGGCAGGTGATTTACTGTCTGTGTGTAGTGCGGGTCACGTTGTATTGTCGGGCGGCGTTACTTTTCGTATCGGCCGCGTATTTTGTGCGTTTTTTGGCGCATTGTTCTGTGTATTTCGAGTTGTGTTCCTGTGGCGTTATATATTGTTTTGTAATGGTTTTATAATGTAAATATTGTATATAAGTTATAGTGATAAGAATATCTATCAGTATAGTACGTTTTTACCAAATAATAACATTGTGACTGTCATTTCATGTGATTGTAACTATGTGAGTATACGCAACGGGTGCTACACCGTTCCGTAAAGGTCTGAAATCGACCGGACCTTTATGACGTCATTAGCGGCTAAACTAAAGTTCTGGAATGCTTTTAAACCACATGGTCGGTCTTCTATTCGTCATAGGAAAGTAAATCAACAATACAAATTTTTCAGCATCCGCGAAAAATTCAAAATTTTTCGTGCACAGCGAACGTGTTAATGATGTTTGAAGTAAACAAAACAATAATAAAAACAATGCAACAATACAACTCAACAACCACATGTTTTTTAATCAGTTTATTTTAATCAACTGATCAGCTGATTGGGGTTATTTACAACAAATGAATTTTTTGCCGCCTCTTAACACACATTTCAATGTTTCTCGGTTATGTTTTGTTCGATTCCCATGTTTTTGGTGTTGACAGCTTGAAAATAAAATTTTCTAAAAAAAATTGGTCTTAGTACATTTTTGTATTTTTTACCGTTTTCCCACCATTTTAGATTAAAAGTTTAAAATGGCTGCCATTTTGAAATTTTGAATTGGACCAAGTTGAATTATTTTTCTACAGTAGGTATATTTTATTTAAACATACTTACCGAGTTTGATAAAGATCAGTTCAAAATTTTGAAGATAACAATTATTTTGTAAAAAATCCAAAATGCGGGATATCTGGTAAACGAAGCGTTTTGGAAAACATTTTATTCTTAATTTACTCTTTATTTTGACCCATATAATCTTTTCCCAGAGTTTGGCACTTTACTTATGGGACACCCTATATACTTTGAAACTATTTAAAATAATTATCACGGTTCTGAACTTCAATATTTACTTATTCTCAAAAAAACAAAAAATATAAAGAAAAACAAAAACATATGACTTAATAAATTTAAACTATGCAGACGCAAGATTCAGTTGGATCTCTTAGCATTGTCAGTTCGTGCCCCAAAACCCACGATTTTCGACCTAGTCATATTATGCCAAAACCACATATGGCAACAATGCAAACAATCCTCCACCTGCCTGATTTGACGCTCTTGACTGTAACTTGTGTTACAATAATACTCCCAGTCCCATTATTACTTACTATTTAAGCGAAAACTTACATACAGTAGAACTCCAATTATCCGAATTAATTTGGGATCGGGCCAATTCGGATATGCAGAAATTCGGATAATCAGGTATACCTTGGGAATTAAGCAAAAAACATCACCATACATAAAAAATCAGAATTTTATCGACAAAGTTATTATAAATGTAGTGAACAGAAAGTGAGCGAACTGTATCAAGAATATACGTCATAAAAATTAAAGGTACTTTGGTATTATACGGATGCCACCCTTATACAGCGCGCTGCGGCAGTTATGTTAGGATAGGTTATCATAAAAATGATTGTAGGACTTTCCTCGTTTTGTTACGAATCGAATGATACCTGATGAGTCATACTTCAGGCCGCCAAACCCCCTCCAAATAGGCCAAGGTCAGGTCGTTGACCGGAGCGCGCGCATCACCTGTCACCGCCTGTATCTGAGTCAGTGTCATGAGTGATTTATTGCCATGCACTACGTTACATTTGTTTTCATAATGAGTGACGTTCCTTTGGTGTGGGATTTACCTCGAAATGAAGATGAAAACGTACGTATTTTTATGATAACCTATCCTAACATAACTACCGCAGCGCGCTGTATATTTGGCGGAGTACATGTGGCGATCGGGTGTGGCTCCTATCGGCGGCGACGCATTCAACACGATCCTAGCGGACATCGCTGTCTTTTGGGAGGCACAACACAAAGACCGCTCATCAGAATGATGTAAAATTTGTACAGTAAGTCAATAAAAGTACGTTTTTTCGAATTATGTATTTATCCTTTGTATCCGGTAAAAATTTAACTTTCAAAAATAGTGGCATCCGTATAATACCAAAGTACCAAATTAAATTACAGGAGTTAAATTGAATACAGTATATACAGTTGCTCTTTTCAATAGGCCTACATACTGTACGTATTTCACTGTTCAATGTTGGTTATTTCACTTGAACATCTCGAGCAAAGTGAGTTTATCACTTAGCGAAAGGACAACACGTTTACGTTTTGTACTCATTTCGAACGATAATCTCGGTGAAAGAACAGTAGCGACTGATGATGAGCAGGGCGGGAAGGGGTATGACTCATTGTTCCCTGCGAAAATATCGTCCGGAAGGTAACAGCGCAGGCTTTTATTTTAGCGCTCACGGCGCATTATCGCTACACGCGCTCCCGCTGTTATTTTCTTGATTTTTATATTTCTATTATTTCACTCAAAATCGATTCGGATAATTGGATATTCGGATAATTGGGGTTCGGATAATTGGATTTCTACTGTATTATTTTTTACTTATTTCTTACATTGAACTTAATTTTTGTTTAAATACCTTAATCTAATCATTTATTTCATCATCTATTTTGGCGCCCCCCTCAAGCCCTCTTTGTAGCTACCGTGGATGCCGCGGCACCCACGGCACCCACCTTGTGCACGCCTGTGGAGATAGGAGGGTCAAAATGGCGTTCAGCATGTAGGCATAGTTTTTTACCACAGACAAGACCTCTATAGTTATATACCTCGTTGGTCTTAGTCAGTGTAACAAGGTTACACAAGGCATTTCACCCATTCTACACTCATCATTCATTCATATTCACCTTTAAAATACACCCTTGTTGCGTTGGCATCTTATAGGGTGATTTAAGTAATTAAAGATTAAATTACCCTATAAGGAAGTTTTGATTATTACTTGTATTAGCTGCCTTTTACGTTCGTTGCAGAAAATTTGTATTCCTTTTTAGTCTAGTTGTTTTTGGTTGTTTTTCTAGTATCAGTCTTAAATGGGGATGCAGCTTCAGATTTTAGCGTTTGCTCATTTGAGAAGCCATTGTACAGTTTGTTAACACAACTATCATTAGATACTGTCAAGCTATAATATCTTGGGACAAATTTAACAGATTCAGGTGGATTTAAATTTGACCAACATTCTATTTCTTACTGAACTCTTAGTGCTGTTTTCTTTTAGCTTAGGTGATATAATTAAGAGACGGCTGCGATCAGAGTAGTCCACTATATCCTATGCTAAGTTTTAGGCTCATTGTCAAATGTAAAGCTTATTGAGGCAGTGTATTAGAGCTAATTGTAATTTTGGTACATGACTTCAATAATTCTATCAATTCCCCTAATTTAAAAAGGATCTTCTAGCATTAGTATTTAGTGAACCCCTTTAAACTGAGGCGAATATTATACTGAATTTAGGTATTGCTATAAAATAACCCTCAAACACCAAAACGCATTAAACCTACTTACATCTGTTCTAGTACAAAACTGAATAACCTCTTTCAATAAAATACATATAGCAATATAATCTCCCAGCACAAAACCCTTTATCACGTTCCGTGGGCATGCCAGATTTCCGGTGCTTATCTAACACGGAAACAAATGCAATTATCATGAATATACACTATTAACGCAGTGAACGTGTTAAACTATTAAGAACATTAATGTTTTCAAGAGTGCTCATTAAGTGAAAAACAGCAAAATCTTTGTCTACAAACTAGTTGCAGATATTAAGATGCATGAACCAGTTTTTGATTAGTGTAACCAGTTTGATGCAGAATATCTTGACCTGTGGGAACTGTTTTCAGTTCAAACAGTTGAGTAGAGCGAGATTTAGACATCGGTCTAAATCTGTCATATGTTGTCTCCATCATCTGTTCAGTCAGTTAATGGTAATATTGTTTTTATGTAAACAAAATAACTGTTCATCACAACGAGATGTAAATAAAACATTGTTGGTTCGTCAGTATTCCATGTTCAGTACCTAGCCCTCTTAGTCAGTCCGGCAGTGGGAGTAAGTCAGAGGTCAAGATATTCTGTATGAAGTGTACTTGCTTTTTTGCATGGGAAAAATTAAAATGTTGTGAATTTCCACAGTTATTACAGAAAAAACTACTGTTGAACAAAAAAGACCAAGTTGAGTTGCATTTGATAAATATACCAAAAACTTGCATTTTCTGCCTTTGATAGGGTTGGGGAAAGCACAAGGAAGGAAACCAGGGACTTTTGTGAAAATACATGTCTGAAGGTGTTTGACCATCTGCTAAAAATTCATTATTTGCAATATAAAACCTTCATTGACTGGGCTCCAAGTCTAACCATGCCGACTATGCTAATAGCTTCTTCTCCATTGGAGAAATTCATTAAGGCTAAGGCTGAAGTATAGTGTACCCGAGTATGAATTTGTTCAACTATGCTCTGAAACCTGTGCACACAGTATAGAGCTTTTCTTTTATAGAATACATAACCTCTGAATTGTTTATGAATGTATATTTTAAAATGATAGTCTAAGGGGCTTTATATAAATGTGATCTACACGTATTTGCACAAAAACCCTGTTTATTGAGAAAATAGTGCAGTTATATAGGTATCATTTTTGTTTAATCTTGTAATTTTTAGCCATAATTACTTGAAAATCAGAAATAAAAGGTTGAAATTTAAACATAAAAAGTGGTTATTTATTTGAAGACAAATCTGGCTTGTATTGAATCTTTGTTACTTACAATATGTAATTGGCTGATGTATTTATTTTTCAGCACACTTTCATCACATGGCTGAAAGGTTAAACCATGGAATGGAATTAAAGAAGGCACTTTTACTATCTTGTAAGTAACTTTATTCACGTAAGAAATAAAACTTATCTAAAATCTCAGAACAAGATATATTATGTAACTGAAATCATGGATAATGTTGCAAGTTCTTTCTTCAATAGTTGAACAAATACCTAACTCAAGTGGATAATTAGTTGCTATTGAAGTATCATTTCTTTGTGGTAGAAGCTCTTGGGTGTGATTTTTTAACTCTGACGTATTTATTGTGTTTTATTTTTAAATTTATTCACTGTAAAACTTGTGTAGCAATACCTACAGTAGATTATCTAAAATACTTTTCTGAGGTTTAACTATTGCAGCAATGAACTTTGTAAACAAAGGCTATATGTAATATCTCCATGGTTACACTAAATATTATTTTGTTTTCTTGTCGAAGTTGTTATCCCCTCAACACAGTCACACTCGACGTTCTGTAGCCACTCGCTCCTCTACAAATTATCTCCCGTTACCGCTCAAAGAAGCAGTTGTTGAAACGGTTACTTGTTCTTGTCGCCACGAACCAACAACTAGTTCCACACAACTTTCAGTTGTGAAAAATTTGTTGAAATTATTTTATTAGGATTAGTCTTAACTGTTATGCTAACAGACACTTGTAAAATAAACCAATATTGATACTTAAAAGAAAACCAGAAATTAGTTTCTTAACTTATTTCAACATTGCCAAATGTTTCGACAATTGTCAAATGTTAGTAGGCCTAAGGGAGGCTTTGAACAAGTCAAATCAACAGTACAATACAGTTTACAAACTAAAGAATCACATTAGACCTAGCACTCCCTAAAGAAAGAATTACCTAGGCTACGGTATAGTTGATGTAAATTTTTGCATAATCACTAGAATTAGGCCAAGGCCTATTTACTACACTAAGATACTTTTTCATTTTTATTATAATGAGAGCAAATATAGCCTAAATATTCTAACAATTTCATTTTCTAGTACATTAAATTAGCTATATAGCCTACTAAGTATAAACTGAATTAGGCTCTAAATAAGTTGATAAGCCTATAATATAAGGCCTACAGACACTAATTTATTTATTAATTAATTTTATGAGAGCAAGAATCATTTTAACAATTTCAGTATTTATTACTAATACTGCCCGAATTAATTCAAATGTATGATCTGCTAATAATTAAACAATACTAAAAATGTGTGTAGTCTTTAGTTATTGTGGTTGTTTTAAGCGGGTATAGGTAACAGTTACAAAAGCTGTTTCACTGAGAAATGGTTAATGCGTTACGAAAACTATTCCTGAGTAACAGTTCCAAAGAGCAGTTTGGTTGAGGAGCAAGTGGCTACAGAAGGTCGAGTCAACAGTCACAACCAAAATGAGATAGTTTTTTTCGCAGTCGGTCTCCAAAAAAGACCGCACCTAGGAAAATAGAATTCCGCTGAGCTTAAACTCACTATGTGAGGAGGATCTACGCGTTTAGGACTCCGCTGCAGAAAAATTCCACGCCTAGGAACACTCAGCTTTAAGGGTTTTTGTTAGGTTTGTCCAATAACCTGAATTAACTGTTTATAGATAGGAAAGTACCTACCAAATTTTCAGTTAATCATGCAAATTTGATGTATATAGGGTGTTGAAAAAAGTGACCTGATATTTTACCTGCGTGATAGTTAAACCATTTAAAGTAAAAAAGGTTTTCTATAACTATAGGTCCTTAATTACTCCGTTTACACCAAACAATTTTTCAAGAACGTTTTAACTAATGGAATTGAAATTTAGAATATATCTTTACTTGGGGGGCCACCAGTTGATCGACATGTTAGTTGGTCACAGGGCAGTTGGTATGGTTTAAAAAAATATATATTAATAATTAAATAAAGCACTGAAACACACTGAACGACATGTTAATTGCTCGCAGGGACAGTTGGTAGGGTTTTAGAAAATAAGTATAAATAATTAAATAAAGTCCTGAAACCCACTGATCGACATCTTTAGTTGCTTACATGGACAGTTGGTAGGGTTTTATATACCGTAAATAAATGTAATAACAGATCGGCTACTTGCTTGATGTACCTGTTGCTTGCGGCCCCTACTTCTTGTCTTGAAGAGAGGGGAGAGGCGGATATACGAGCGGAATTACAGGAACAGTCCACTTCTGTTCATAGCTGTAGGTGTGCCCTAGTAGCGGAGTAACGCAGCGTGGAGCTGATCGTCACTGAGCAGAGATGCCCGTCACTTACAACCAAAATTTCCCGTATGATAACAATTTACCCGTTAATGTGACTGTATTTATATGACACTAAATAAAAAGAGGAACAAAATGGTGTATCCAATGGGGTGTATAGCAACAGTAGGGGTGAATTGCAACAAAACTTCATAAAGATTTTGAAAATTTGCTAATTCTGTTCCCTTTGAAAAGCAAAGGGAATTTTCATTCTGAGATATGGGTAACCACCATATCTGAGTATGGATTACCTGTTTTGTCAGGGAAATTATGTTGGCATCCCTGTTTGAGGTTGTTGCTGTTGATTGAGTTGTCGCTGAAAATCTTTGAGACAATTTGTTCGTCAAAAACTCTGACTGTAAGTATGACACTGTTATTTCAATTAACTTATAATATTGTTTTTAAGGTAACTTTATGAATCTTACAAACATAACTTAAATTAATTTAAGCTAAATAATAATAACTTGTTTATAAAAAATAATTTTTTTAGGTTAGGCACGGTTTTAACCCATTGGCGTAGACATACGAGCAGGTCTCGTTCCTTACTTGTAATTTTATTAACGTGTGAATTGGAGTATAAAATTGGTGTTTTTAAATGGATTAATGGCATATTTTAATTAAAATATTGTTTTATTTCAGTTTAGAGAGTCGCATTGGCACACACACAGTAGACATAAATAAAAATTAGCAAAATCAGTGTTGACCATGTGCAAGTCTCAAAGAATTAACCGATCCCGTCAACTTCCAAGCAAGCCTGCCACCGTTTATTTTACTTGGGCCCTCCCACCAACGTTGCCACAGACCGGTTAACTCATTGAGAGCTGCACAACTGGTCAGTTTTGGTCGTGTGCGGGAATCGAACCCACGAACATCGTATCGCCACCTGGCCAAGGTGTTTCCACGACGTAGCCAACTCAGCTAACACGACCAAAGGCCTGGCGGCGATATTAAGGGTTTTCAGTCAGTCCGCGCCCCTAGCGGATAGAACCGTAGACGCCCGCGGTCATTAGTTACATATTTTGCTACTAGAGTGCAGCACCAATCAATTCCCGTTATAGGCTACTACAAATAGAATAAAATTACTACCTCAATGGGTTAACAAAACTTGGGGTGAATAGCAACACACTTTTTTCTGTTGTTATTCACCCCTTAGTTCTCATAACCAACAGCTGATAGTTTTTTTTTCTTTTTAACATAAATACTGACTGTACGTATTTGAACTAGATCACAGATTATATAAATATATTTATTTGATTACTATAAGAGTTGTTTTTGGTTTCAGGAATGATTTGTGGCCTAACTGAAAGAGGATGCCTCGAAAGTATTTATATCCCTTGATGAAGAGGGTATATTGGAAAGTTTTACAAGAAGACCTCCCATGGCTTAAGATTTTTGCAAACGGACGAAGAAGCACTCTTCAAGACACCTAAGGATATCATCCGCAAGCTTGGAAATCCAAAATTGAGCACAGCTAGAAGATTTTAAGGACTTATTTCATTTGATGATGATCTTGATGGGTTAACAATAAGTTAAATGCATTCAGTTTTCTTAAAGATGTTCAGAAACCTTTAGATTCAATTTTAGGAAAATGTTTGCTTAAAAATATAAATTTATCACTTTTTTCTTAGAATTTAACAAGTTTTATATGAATTTTGTATTTTTAAAGTCTCAAATACATTGTGTGTACAAATTTAACTTGTTGCTATTCACCCTGTGTTATTTATAATGGCAAAACACCAACACTCTAACCAGTGTTGCTATTCACCCCAATTTGCTGGTGAAAAGCAACAGGCACATTTGATTTTTTTTTGGTAACGTGAATGAGTTCATTTTGTGTTTCCACTATTTAACTTGTAAAGGAGTGCAAGACCAGCCTTTTAAGCTTATTACAACCCTTTTCAGGGCTTAAACAGAAAAGCTGTGTTAGTGAAAGGCTAAAAACTGTTGCTATACACCCCGTTTTACGGGGTAATATTATTTTGTACCCATAATATGTTATAATTGTATCAAATATTATATATATATATATACACGTTAAGGAGTATTTTTATAGTCAATGCCTCCATTATTTATGAATATATTATGAAAAATAGTATTGGCGGCCGCTATCACGACCGCAGGAAATAATCCGCTGTTTCAGGAACAAAGCCACAGCTGAATACTCCCAGCTCCGCTAATATGTGATTAAATTTATGGCCTAAAAACAGCTTAAATCCAATGGAACTCAAATAAGTTTGCTTTTCAAGAAAACAAACGATACGTGCAGCTTCCCCGACCTTGGGAGCCATTACAGCTCGAGAAACAGCCGCGGACGGACGGGCACAAGGAGCCACAGACAAATGCGAATTATAGTATTGATGTTTGATTGTAAGACTAAGTTACTTACTTATTCCGTCAAACAGCTCAAAATGTGTTAGTCATGTTCAGGACATGTTTCGGCGTTAGTACGCCATCTTCAGGTGGTCATTTATAATGAAACCGTCAACCACATGGCTTCGTCAGGAACATTAAAAAACACAAACCCATTCACATGCATACAAAACGAACAGTTAACAAACGAGAAAACATAAAATAATTTGGACAGGCCTGACTGAACACAACGTCACGATCACGCCACGCCGGCACGACGGTAGGGGATAGTCTGTCCCCTGAACATGACCAACACATTTTGAGCTGTTTGACGGAATGCGTAAGTAATTTAGTCTTACAAATTATTCGTACAGCTCAGGGGCTAAAACCGTGGATACAAATTGATGTTTGCCCTATTCGTAGCCACGGCCGGATTTAGGCATAGGCTACATAGACAGTTGCTTAGGGGCCCAATCCACAAGGTGGCCCGCACTACACATAAACCTAAAACCATATTCCAAAAAATGTAGTTTATCTTGGCGGTGGACAGCAAGAGGGGCCGCTGCACCACATGTTGAGCCTAGGAGTCCGCAGACCCAAAATCTGGCTCTGAACGTAGCTGGACATAAAGGGTTTCGTCAGTTACGTTCTGAAGTTTACTGGCCACCCCTAAAGTTCAATATCTGCCTACCCTATACTCTACTATGAGTAAGGTTAGCTTGCATGCAAATCTGATTAAAAAAAAAGGCTCCAGTAATCTCCTAAAATGTTGGAAATATCTAACTTCTGGGATAAAAATAAGTTCCAGGCAGGTGTCATTCTCTAGGTAACTCGAATAATATAACAAAATTAATATGAAAAGTAAAATATGCAAATTTACCTTATGGATTTTAAAATCAGAACCAAAGAACCACTACAGCTGTTTGTAATCAATCAGTGTATTTTAAAAACCATTGAATGAAGAATACATATAAAGTGGTCATGTACGAAATGAATCAAAGGGATATTGAGCTATAATAACAGGTGGAGTTACCTAAAACATGCATAAAAGAGAGACATATCAGCTAAACAAATTTGCTCGCCACTAGGGGGACATGGTGTAAATTACTCCATTCATATAAACAGACTGTCTGACATGGACCGAGCAAAGCTCAATCTCCCAGTGACTTAGACAAATATGGTAATATTTTTATTATAATTGCAGCTGTTAGTACAATATTGTCAGGTTGTAGGTTACATGGAAGGAATATACCTAAAATATGTCAATCTGTCTGAACGCCACTTATAGAGCCATGAAATTTGGAGTTTTTTTTGTGTTATTCATGTGAAAACTAGAAATGGTGTTAAACAATATGAGCCTGTATGACTTTTACTCTGATCTGCCAGCTTTTGTCTGCACCTAAAAATAAACAAAAAAAACGGCTGTACTGGAATTAGAAAATACTTTTCCTTTTGCCGTGCGGAGGTACTAGAATCTTCTGGATGATTTCACTTCATCGTGAGGGCTTCCACAAGACAATTAGGGAACTGGGTAAACAATTCTGTGGGGAGACTCCTATTTGAACAAAAGGATTATTGGATTCGTACATTCCTTGAGGCAAAAGGAAAAGTATTTTCTAATTCCAGTACAGCCGTTTTTTGTTCATTTTTAGGTGCGGACAAAAGCTGGCCAATCAGAGTAAAAGTCATACAGACTCATTTTCTGTTACATTTTCTGAATTTACTGAAAATCGGGGGTCCCTGTTGACCCCGCCTTGAGGCGGCCCTGTTCATCGCTTGACTGATTGCGCTGAAATTCTGTAGGACATTTGGTAATGCACCTCTTCAAAGTATGGTCTACTGCTTTTTGGAAATCCTCTTAGATTCCACCCCACTTGTCATAAAAACTATCATGCAGAAAAAAAGGCAAATCAGTTAGGGCACAGACTCAATAGCCTTAAAATTCTTTGTTAAGTAATTCTCGAATAAACCTGAAATATCGTAAGAAGATCTTAGATTCTGGAAAACTATAGTTTAACATATGCCTTCTCCTATCGCTAGAATCTTTTTAGGCTCTGAGTCTATTAGGCATAATAATTCCCACGCCAAAATCTTGTTATTGATATACTATCAATTTTATAAATGGCAATAAGACATAATCATCATCATCATCTTATTAAGTGGACACATTGAGTTAAAATTTGGTAGAATGATAGATTAGACACCAAACAAAATGTGTAATAATTATTTAATATTAGAGACCGCCCAACGGTCAAAATTAGACCAAATATAAAAAAAAGTTTATAGTAGGCCTATATAGTCAATGGCTTTACCATTCCAGTAGTCAGTAGCCTTTTTACTTATGCCTGAAACATATCCACCACATCCTCTCCCCGTCCAACATCCTCCCCGCCTCCTCCTCAGAAACAGGTATAATTTATTTTAAAGTAGAGTTAAAACGGATAAGTGAAGGTTGTTACCATTCCAGTAGCCAGTAATATTTTGTATTTACATTAGTCCTGAATTATCTGTTCTTTCTGTTATGGAAATAAAACGGATAAGAAAAGGGTGTTTCCATTCCAGTAATCAGTAGTCTTTTTATCTATGCCTGAAACATCTCCACCTCATCCTCTCCCCGTCTCTCATTTTCCCCCCCTCATAATAACCCAGTCAATGAAGGCAAAATATCATCTGATACCCGGAAATAATTCCCTCGAAGCTGGAGTTTTCACAGATGATAGAACACGTTGAGACATGCATTTTTACAAAAGTCCCAGGTTTTCTCTCTTGTGCTTCACCCCCCACCCCCCTTTGAAGTTCATTTTGCAAGCGTTTCGAAATATGCTAATGTTTCCATAACCACTGCACCGAATCGAACATTCATTTTTTTGTTGTGTTCCTTGTAGTAGGCCTATAAAAAAGGTTATTATCAATATTTTGATAGAATCAGTAGTAGTTTCTTTGCGATTTATCAATAAATTGAAGTTATTAATTTTTGTAATAATATTTTATTCATTATTTGCAAATAACATTTTCTTGGGACTATTTTTGAGGAAATATTTGATTTTATTATGTAGAAAATATTTTAAGCTTTAAAGCGATGTATAAACCAATATGGTTTAGAGAAGGAAAACGGGGTCCAGGCTAGAACAAATAAAAGTGGGAGCGCTCAACTAGGTTTGGCGGTGTGGAACATGAAATAGTGCTATAAAAATAAGTAAAAAAAATTAGCACAACCTAGGATTTAGGTTTAGTTGCTGTAATTTTCTTCCTGTATAACATACTAAAAGTCCTTCCCTAAAATTGATGCAGTAATAGGGCTGCCATATTGGAAAATGGCGGCCATTTTTCACTTTTTTGCTTATTACTCTTTTATTATTGATGATAGAGAGAAATGTCTCAGACAAATAATGTTGGAAATTAAAAGGGGAACAATTTTTGTGATTATTGTTGATGCTCTAAACATGACGGTTTTTGAGTTATTAATGATTTAAAGTTATAAATATATACAGAGAGTGCCGTCAGACCACATGTCCAACATGTATAACACAAGAACGGCTTAGTCTAAAGACATCAAACAAATTATCTGTACTTAATCGCATATAGGAAATGGATTAAACATATTCTTATTAAAGTCTCTTTACAGGGTGCTCAAAAACGAAGGTCACGTTTCGAACATCAAAATATTCTTGCCTGAATCTAAGGTGAATTATACCTAATTTTAAAAAGGTCTCGTAAAAAGAAACATTTTGGAGGAAACTGAATCCAATTATCTTTATCCGCTTCAAAATGGCGGTTATTTTAGCGAAAAATGTTGGCATTTACGGAATACATTTATTTTCCAAACCAATCTTGTTTCTGATTGAGATTTCTTGCTCGAAATAAACTAAGCTTTACTCTGATATGACAGTTGTTTTAGAACAAAATAACCATTTTAATAACATCTATTTTTGATATTGTTATTAAATAAACAGTATCAGGAAACTGACACATACTTTCTCCCTTTTAGCCCAACTTTAACGAATAAATTACTTTTTATTTACTAAATATAGAACACAAAGCACGGTCGAATGTACAGAAAATCTTGTAAACAAGTTGTTTTAAAAAACGTCCACCCAAATCCCTGCTTTGGAGGCACTACAGAATCCATTGCTACACTCGTGGTTTTAAGAGGGGAAATGCCCCCTATTCCCCCCCAGGGTTATTAAGGGGCAACATATTTTGAATTTCCTCTGTTGGTCAATGCTAAATTGGCAAGCATATCAAGTTTGAATGAAATTTATCAGTAAATAAGAGAGAAATAGTAATTTTTGTATTCCCCATAAGAATAACATTGGACAACGTACTGCGTTTACCGCAAAATTAAAATTTCAATTTTCTCCGAAACCAGCAATCGTAGAATAGTAATTCAAAATACTAAATTATTTAGTTTTTTGAGCTCTTTTTAGTGGTGAATAGTAATATTTTTTTATATTTATGTATTTTTATAAAAAATCCAAAAAACTGAATTTTTGATGTTTTAAGTCCGGTAATTTCTGAACCCGAATTTTTCCAGGAATGCGGGTAGTGTCATTTTATTGGAAAACTAAAGTTCTACAAACTAAAGTTTAATCAAAATCGTTAGAGCCGTTTTTGAGAAATTTTGATTTTTCATGTTTTTTGGCGGGTTTTGAGGGATAATTACCCTTAAAAATCAAAAATTCCAAAAAATGAAAAAAAAAAACGACTGGAGATATCGTGGATTAGTACCTACATACCAAATTTCATAAAAATCGGCCCATTGGTTAGGGCTCTAGCTCTGTACACATCCACACAGACACACACACACACACACACACAGACAGACATCACGTAAAAACCACTTTTTGGGTTCAGGGAGCACCAAAACGAATATTTCCACTAACAACTCAAATTCGAAAATTTTGACGAAAACAATACTTTTAGAGAATTTCCCCTATAGGGAAGAAGCTATTACCGTAGGTCTCATGGTAAGACTTAAGCCCGAGACCATGATAAATTTTCATTTTGAGGTCCCCAGATGCCAAAAACACCATTCGTTCAAATTTTTATATATGTATATATATATATATATATATATATATTTATATATATATATATATATATGTGTCCGTAAGCACGATAACTCTCGTAAAAAAGGTCCGATCTTAATGAAATTTGGTACAAATGTATAAAGTACCATTTATTTGAACGAGTTCGAAAACCAGATGAATCGCACCATCCGAAGGGGGGTTTTTGGGGGGTTTTGTACCCCAAAAATGTGTTTTTGGGGTTTTCACATGTAATTTTAATTTAAATCAAATTTTAATTTATACCATTGAATTCAGCTTAAAAAAACAAACAATTTGATATTTTGATCATTGCTCTACGTCAATTGGTTACCGAGATATTGAAAGTGCTAAACACAGTACGTTGTCTAATGTTATTCTTATGGAGGAAAAGAAAAATTGTATATCTCGCTTATTTATGAACATAAACTGACGAAATCTGGTATATGGCTTCATCTGGTTGTGGTTTATTGTTGTTTGCACAAAAAAACAATTTTTCACCTATGGGTCCCGTAGCAGCAAACCTAGGTACTCGGTCCCCATGTTATTCTTATGAAAAATAATTAAAATGTTATATATCGCTTATTTATGAATGTATATGGATAAAACTTGGCATGTGACTTCACTTAGCTGAGTTCTATTGATATTTGGATAAAAACCCATTATTTTGTGTTCCTTGTTGCAGCAAACCTGCGTACTCATCCCCAATGTTATTCTTATAGAGAATAATTAATATTTTAAATATCGCTTGTTTGTGAATATATTTCTTATGAATCCCTGTTAAGTGGCTTAATGTGTTATGTTATAATTCATTGGAAATTCGCTGAGTATGCAGGTTTGCTGCGACGGGGGTATTTCCATATACTATGTATAGAGGGAGAAAGTAAAAATGGTTATTAAAAACTTGGTTTTAAAAAGCCTTGTAGTAGGTAGCATAAAGTGACAATCATACAATTATTAGTCAAGGTTTCAAAAATCCTAGCAACTTTATGATTTAGACAAATCTTGTAAGTTATAAAGTTTCTAGAAATTCCAAAACCTTTACAACTGTATGTTTTTTGTCATACGCAACTATTTGACTTTTTAAATTTTGGCCTTATAAGAATATCATAAAAATATATATTTTTCATAGAGTTTCAAAACACATATTATATTATAATGATAATTGAACATAAATTAATATAATTTAACAGTAAATAAATATTATTTCATGTAAGTACAGAATCTCGTAATAGACTGTATTTTCTCCACTCACTAACATATACAACTTGTATCATATTAAGTACCACATCAGGTGTAACAACCATAAATTATGGTCGATATGTGTCAAGATGGTCAGGATACAAAAAAATCATAAATTATAAAGTTGCTAGAATTTGCAGAACCTTTAAGAATGTATTATTTTTGCAATACAGTACTATATTACACTTTTTAAATTTTAGCCTTAATATGAAAAATACATTCTATTGAAATAGTAATTTTTTTTCTAAAATAACTGTCATGTATCATATCAGAGTAAAGCTTAGTTTATTTTGAGTAAGAAATTTCAGTCGGAAACAAGATATATTTATTGGTTTGGAAAATAAAGGATATTCCGTAAATGTCAACATTTTTCACTAAAATAACCGCCATTTTGAAACGGCTATAGATAATTGGATTCAGTTTCCTCCAAAATGTTTCTTTTGACGAGACCTTTAAAATTATGTATAATTAACATTATTATTTCTCTCGATAATTAATAATAAAAGAGTAATAAGCAAAAAAGTGAAAAATCACCATTTTCCAATATGGCGGCCCCATTACAGCATCAATTTTATAGAAGGACCTTTAGTATGTTATACAGGAATAAAATGACAGCATCTAAACCAAAATCCTAGGTTGTGCTAATTTTTTACTTATTTTTACAGTACTATTTCATGTGCTAAACCGCCAAACCTAGTTGAGCGCTCCCACTGTTAATCTAGCCTGTACCCCGTTTTTCTTCTCTAAACCATATTGGTTTATACATCGTTTTATTAAAGCTTAAAATATTTTATAAATAACTAAATCAGATATTTTCTCAAAAATAGTCCCAACAAAATTTTATTTGCTAATAATGAATAAAATATTATTGCAAAAATTGATAATTTTAATTTATTGATAAATTGCAAAGAAACTACTGCTTCTATCAAAATATTGATAATAACTTTTTTTATAGGCCTACTAACAAGGAACACAACAAATAAAGGAATGTTCGATTTGGTGCAGTGGTTATGGAAATATTGGCATATTTTGAAATGCTTGCAAAATGAACTTCAAAGGGGGGTGGGGGGTGAAGCACAAGGGGGAAAACCGGGGACTTTTGTAAAAATGCATTTATTAACGTGTTCTATCATGTGTAAAAAATCCAGCTTCGGGGGAATTATTTCCAACATAAAATCTTTGTTGACTGGGATACAGACAGATTTTATTTATTTAAATTACAGCGAGTAGATCCTGCAGTATTGTACACTACCAAGTACGTTGCACATATTGATTCCATAATTAATGACAATTACCAATTTGCGATTGTAAAAACTTCAAGCAAGGATGCGTTCCATTGACCAAATACGTTTTACGGCCACTTTCCCCATCTACAGTAGTTTAAACATATGTATATCGTAATAAGACTTCCCCAACTTGTAGTATATTAGTATAATTTACATCCGGTACTCCATTTCCCAATAGGCCAAATAAATAGGCAGATACTGACAGCGCCGAATTATAAGGGGCGCAAATACATAAATAACACGCTGACTAATCTGCCCCTGTGTGCAGCAACTAAAATTAAAATAGCAGCTAAAAAGAGGCGCGCATCTCGTGAAGTGGAGACTTTGTAGATGTGGTGGGATATTCGACATTCATCGATGACCTGTATATATAGTAACGCGTAGTATTTTCAATATTGAAAGCGGATGTAAGAAATCAAAACTATTTCTATTTCTTGCAAATCCTGTTGTTGTTGGAGCTCTTTCATAAACTAATTCATTACTTTCATAACCCAGCAGACGACGCTACAAAACCCAGCAGATTTGGAGACATATTTGATGGAAATAGCAAGAGTTTAGTGGGATAATAAGAAAGACATGATACAGATAAAACACAATAATAATCACCATTTATTCCAACATCAATATAAACATAAACACAATCACATGATAGTATGACACTTCATATTTACATGATTTATAAATATACAAGTAGCAAGCTATATGAAAGTCAAGTAGTATCTTCAACATCCTCCCAAATTGATTATTCCTTGCTCTTGAATGCATTTAATAAGTTTGTCTTCGTCCAGTGCTTTGGTTAAAGAATCTGCAACCATTCTTGCCGTTGGAGTGTAGCGAAACTTGATCTTTTTACCCTGTACTTTTTCTCTTATAAAATGATGGCGCACATCGATGTGTTTAGTTCGTGGTTGGTATGCGCCATTTAGTGTGAGATTTTTAGCACCCTGATTGTCCACGAATATTGAGATTGGATCTGAATGTGGAGTGATCTCGCTCGCCAACCCCTTCAGCCACAGAGCTTCTTGGGTTGCCGCGACATTGCCATGTACTCAGCCTCGGTGGTTGACAGTGCCACTGTGGGCTGCTTTTTTGTACATCATGATATAGCACCAATGCACTTGACAAAAATGTAGCCTGTTATAGACCTTCTATCATCAGCATCACTTGCCCAGTCCGAGTTGCTGTAACCAATGATGTCAGCAGACTTTTTACCATCAAAGGTTAGAACTTTGTCCAACGTCCCCTTCATATACCTGAGTATGCGTTTGACTGCTCCCCAGTGTGCTGCACCCAGATTATTGTTAAATCTGCTCACACAGCTGACAGCAAAACAAATATCTGGTCGCGACAGTTGGGCGGTAAACAACAAACTGCCTACTGCTTCCTGATATGGTACATTTTCCATCTTTTCAGCCTCTTCTTTGTTCCTTGGTGACTGATCCTTGGAAAGCTTCTCATTCAGAGACATTGGAGTAGATATGGGGTTGCATTTGTCCATGTTAAATCGTTTCAGAACCTTTTCGGTGTAAGATCGCTGACTGATGTGCAATTGCTTATTTGTCCTGTCTTGTTATCTGGAATCCCAGAGCAAATTTAGCTTCTCCCATATCTTTCATCTTGAAATCTCTCATCAGCTGCTGTTTGAGGCTTTCTTTCAGATGTTTATCACTATGAAACATCAACAGGTCATCTACCCAGACTGTAATGATCAAAATCTTCCCATTTTTCATCATGTGATAAACACAGGAATCAAAGTTTGATTGTTTCAACCCTGTTTTTGTGAGACATGCATGTAATTTGTGGTTCCAGACACGGCTGGCTTGTTTGAGACCATAAATACTTTTCCGTAGTCTGCACACTTTGTTCGGTTCATGATGGGATCCTTCTGGTTGATTCATATATATTTCTTCGGAGAGATCACCTTGAAGAAATGCAGGTATTGCGTCCATTTGGTCTATATCTAAATCTTTTCCAGCAGCCAAAGCTAATATATAACGTACAGAGCTGTAACGCACCACTGGCGAATATATCTCGTCAAAGTTTACTGCTTTTCGCTGAGCACAACCTTTTACTACAAGTCTAGCTTTGTGACGAACAATGTTTCCTTCAGCATCATTTACAAGTTCCCAACTATGGTTTTCCATCTGTGATGAAAGCTCTTCATTCCTTGAAGCCAGAGTTCCCTGTCAGGTCTTTCCATTGCTTACTTGACAGTCAAAGGTTCAGTAGATTCACCACTATCAGCGTAATAAGTTACAAAATCCTTCAGAGCATTAGGAGGTTTACGTTCCCTCTTAGGTCGGCCACAGAATACTTGAGGACAGCTCCATAGAGGAAGATTCATCCTGCTCGACATCAGTGTCAGCGGAATCATACTCAAATTCCTCGTTTTCAGAAGATACAAGGTTAGGCTCTGCGTCAAGGTATGGTTCTGCTGGTTCTTCTGCTGCAAGGTTCAGTTCTGGATCATCCGGAGGAATGTAAAATAAGCAGTCCTCTAGATCTTTGTCCTTTATCAACATGACACTACCTTTTTCATTCTTAGAAAAAAATCATCTCTGGAAATGAACACAATTATTGTCCTAGGCTCATAAAGATGGTAGGCTTTTGTAGTCGAACAATATCCTACTAAGATACATGATTTTGACCTGGCATCCAGCTTTTTACGTTTCTCGGCTGGAACATGAGCATAAGCTTTACAACCAAACGTCTTTAGGTGAGAAAGAGTCAGTTTACGGCCTGACAACAATTCTTCAGGAGTCAGAGGAATGGTCTTACAGGGTGAGCGATTGCAAATAAGCAACTTCGTTAACTGCTTCAGCCCAGAATGTTTTTGGCAGCTCAGACTCCAGCAACAAACATCGGGCGCTATCCAAAAGAGAGCGATTTAGTCGCTCCGCATTCCCGTTTTGCTGTGGCATGTAGCTACAGCTTGTTTGATGCACAATAGCTGCATTGTTGCATATTTCAGAAAACTTTGTGTTACAATATTTCCTACCTCTGTCTGTCCTCAGTGTTTTGATACCTTTCCCATCTGATTTTCCACCAGATTTTTAAAGGTTTTGAAGGTCTCCAGCACTTGATCCTCCGTCTTTAAGAAATAAACAAATGTTTAGGGCTAAAATCATCTAAGAAAGTCAAAATATATCTAAAACCGGCTAGAGAGTTTACTTCCATCGGTCTAAGTCGGTGCACTAATTCTAGTAGTTCACTACTTCTACTATCGCTTAGCTGGAAAGGTACACACTTTGTTCGGTTCATGATGGGATCCTTCTGGTTGATTCATATATATTTCTTCGGAGAGATCACCGATTATGAATGAATTCGGTCCATTGGTTTCATCGATGGCTTTTACCAAGCAAACATGTTTCACAGAAAAATTAATACCATGTACACCGATCCATTGGATAATTTCTTCAGACAATCAAAGTTAAGATGAGCCATGAACCATAAGATGAGCCATAAGATGACAGTCTGTGCCAGAGAATGTGATCATTGCACCTGACTGTCATAGCTGTGCCATCAGAAGATGAAACATCTAATTTAAACAAATTGTTAACCAGAGAAGCTGTAGCAATAACTTCATTATTGCTATTGTAAACTCGAGCTCCTTTGTTATCAAATATTACAGTGTGTCCTTTAGTGACAATCTGACTGACAGACAATAGATTAACGTTTAACCGGGGAACGTAGTAAACATTACTTACATGCACATCCGATGAAGTACCAGAAACATTTACAGGAAGGACAATATCTCCAATCGTGTAGGTTACCATATTGTTACTGTTAGCCGTGGTAATATTCAAATCCGGAGACTTCCTTTTATTGTCAAGTACACCACTGTCCACACATAAATGAGCACTAGATCCCGAGTTTGAATACCAGTCTTTACTTACATTTGTTTGCACTGAAAAAGCAGCAAAGGGGGAAGAAGTATTCGACTTAGACTTGCTTATGTTCTTATTGTCGTCGTCATTATTGTTATTCTTACGGTGTTTGTTACATGAAAACTCCACCTACCTTTTTTTGATTTTACTTACTTTTTATTATTTACCTTTATTTCTTTTTTCATAGTATATATATATATATATATATATGAAATGTTCTCTCTGATTAAATATACAACTGTTCACTTACTCTATGAAGTTTTTATTCTGAGTTACTGACTTAGTGCTCTATGGCAAAATATATTCCTAGCTCTAAGACTAAGGTCGCTAAGTAACCTAAAACAAGATGGCGATTTTTGCCTCAAATGAACAACTCGCTGGTACAATTAACAAAAGAAAAAACAATTATTTATTCACGAAATTCACATTCTGACATATTAAAAAATTGCAAGGGACTAACAATATGGGTTACAAAAGGTAAAGGGAAATATATGATTTGACTTTAATAAATAATTTATTATTTACAAAATTGTGAAATATTCCTCGGCTTAGTTCTGTGGAGAATACGAAAGTCTTTATCTCAGGGCGTTATAAAAAGAAGGTTAGTGTGGAGACTCTCTTTCTTAATTCTAGATTCTGCTTTATTATTAAAATTCTATTTTCTCTATGATTAACTTTTAAATTTGATCGTTTGATTGTAAGATATGAATTTGCTCTAATATTCAAAGAACCAATTTTGCCTTGGCGTCACCAAAGAATGGCGGCCATGTTTTTGAATAAAATGTTCTAGGCCTAATAAATTCTGGGTACTTTGGTATTATACGGATGCCACTATTTTTGGAGGTTAAATTTTTACCGGATACAAAGGATAACTACATAATTCGAAAAAACGTACTTTTATTGACTTACTGTACAAATTTTACATCATTCTGATGAGCGGTCTTTGTGTTGTGCCTCCCAAAAGGCAGCGATGTCCGCTAGGATCGTGTTAAATGCGTCGCCGCCGCTAGCAGCCACACCCGATCGCCACATGTACTCCGCCAAATATACAGCGCGCTGCGGCAGTTATGTTAGGATGGGTTATCATAAAAATACGTACGGTTTCCTCTTCATTTCGAGGTAAATCCCACACCAAAAGGACGTCACTCATGAAAACAAATGTATCGTAGTGCATGGCAATAAATCACTCATGACACCGACCCAGATACAGGCGGTGACAGGTGATGCGCGCGCTCCGGTCAACGACCTGACCTTGGCCTATTTGGAGGGGGTTTGGCGGCCGGAAGTATAACTCATCAGGTATCATTTGGTTCGTAACGAAACAAGGAAAGTCCTACAATTATTTTTATGATAACCCATCCTAACATAACTGCCGCAGCGCGCTGTATAAGGGTGGCATCCGTATAATACCAAAGTACCAAATTCGGTCCTATTTTTCACTGACGAAATTAAATTTGTCTGAAGAAATTATCCAATGGATTGGTGTACATGGTATTAATTTTTCTGTGAAACATGTCTGCTTGGTAAAAGCCATCGTTTACCTTTCCAGCTAAGCGATAGTAGAATTAGTGAACTACTAGAATTAGTGCACTGACTTAGTTAGACCGATGGAAGTAAACTCTCTAGCCGGTTTTAGATATATTTTGACTTTCTTAGATGATTTTAGCCCTAAACATAAACGAATTAAAGAGTTCTCTTCTTACCAAATTTTGAAATTGAATTGTCTATTGGTGTCATGTATAATGTCTATAATGATAAAAATTGTCTATAATGAATATACTTGAATATAATCAGTAATCAAGCTTCTCAATCCACCTGATTCCTGATATAAGTTTGTCTCTAGGTTCTAGGTAAGTTTGGAATTATGTTACCAAGGACATCTGCTTCACCAAAACCATCTCTCCTGGCCTCATACAATAAAAAGGAATGATTGTAGTGGTTTGGTTCTTCTCCTAACTAAAATATCGAACTTTGGATATGTCCGATGTGGTACTATTTAATGGAAATTTATTAATTTTGAGACGATGCTCAAATTTATGTCTAACACAAAGGCCGGTCCATTTTAGAAGAATGAGAGAGAGTTAAAACCATCTCCTTCCAACAATACACTCACATATGATTTTCATTCTTGAGGTTTTCAGTACACATGACACTTTTCACTTTGAATTTTCACTGTTATTACTATATACAATTTGGCCAGTAATCTATGTCTTTAAGCTCAGATAATAATTAAAATTTGTGTTTGAAGTAGTTTATTCTATTTTCTTATATGGGGTGGTGAAATATGTTATATGGGCGATTAATACATTTATCTTATATAGATAGGTACTTAGATAAATTTTTTATATACAAATTAATTACATATATATATATATATATATACTTATATAAATAAATAAATAAGTATAAGGGCACATTGACATTTTATAGGGGCCTAATCTGGATTTGTACGTGACTACATAATTTTACATAGGCCTACCTAACTGTTATTATTGAATATTTACCAACATAAATTATGAACTGTTGCATACAATCGCGCGATGTACGTCCATAACCATTACACTGAAAACAGCGAGGACCTTTATAGCTCTTATTGCCTTGAGGTTTCTTTGAACTAGAGAGTTTCTTCTCACTTGAATGATAGTTCTCGTTGCTGTTCTTAGAACACGGTCTTTGATTTTGCCCATAACTATAACCATACATCGCCTTGCATTTGTAAGGTTCATTTCCACTGATACATCTTGAAGTAGTTTGGTTTTAATTGAATCAGCTGTAATCTTGACACTAGATCTCTCAATTCCCATAATCATCGGTTGGAATTTATCTGGGAGTCCGGCTAGAAGAATGGTATCTATCCACTCATCATCAACCTTCAGGCCGATATTCGTGAGCTTGAATGCGGTTGTCACTATTCTGTTGACGTCGTCTTCAATTGAATTACAGGTCTCCAATTTCGTGGTTTTCAGTAAATGCAACAAACCAACTCGCCGAGTTAAGCCGCTATCTGAAAAAGCTCGTTTTTAAGTTTTCTCACGCTTATTTTGCAGTTCCTGCAGATTGATCATGTACATAATTTACAGAATCAACAAGTAAAATTATCTTTGATTTACATTTGGTAATCTTCTTTCTGTCTTCTTCGGTTTCCAGAATACAGTCCCAGAGTTCACAGTCTTCCAGATAAGCCTGAACGGCGACTTTCCATGTATCATAGTTCTCACGGCCTTTCAACTTCTCTATTGAAGGTTGTTGGAACATGATATAAGTCGAGACTTATGAAAGATAACTTGGACAAATAATAAAATAATAAAAATGGCCTTCTGGGCCCATAACCTGATGGAAATAGCAAGAGTTTAGTGGGATAGTAAGAAAGACATGATACAGATAGAACACAATAATAATCACCATTTATTCCAACATCAACATAAACATAAACACAAACACATGTTAATATGACACTTCATATTTAACACATGAGTTATAGACATACTAGTAGCAAGCTATATGAAAGTCAAATAGTATCTTTAACAGTATTGTGATTTAGTTTATATAAGTGTTTATTTATTTCCAACGGTAATTCATTTAAACCAAGAGTTGTGTCCAATATCACGTTGGCCACAACCAAATTAAGGGACTTGCCAAATAGTATTAAATAAGATATACTAGGTGTCCTGTTCCGAGCTATTTTGTACCCAATGAAAAGTTGTGAACAAACATAACGAAACATCTGATAACGGATGATAATATCTGGGAGTAATTTGAATAACGTACTTTAAGTCAACATAATTACAATTCATCTTAGCCTCTGGATTGCTTAAATTTATATATTTTACTGTCTTACCTTAGCAATCCGTTTTCTTTTCTATTCTAAAATCGATTTAGGATCCGAAGATCCATCTTCAGTTAAAAGTCCAGGAGACCAAGTTATCTGAAGTATTCATCCTGGGGATTTCGTCAAAAATGTAGATACATAAAATTGGCGTACATGACACTTATAACACCTAACACAAACTTAAAACATACATTTCAAACATAAACCATGGTTTGAGATTTTAGGCCTTCGGGTTAACCTCACTTTTACCAGTGCACGTTGTCAACAACTGGTTTTCTAACTGAGGATGGATCTTCGGATCTGAAATCGATTTTAGAATAGAAAAGAAAACGGATTGCTGAGGTAAGACAGTAAAATATACAACATAAATAGTTTAGACTTCCGCCGTCGGATAGCACCACAGTTTCGAAAATTCAGCCCTTTACTGTATTTAAGTGATGTCCTTTCTTAAAATTCTGAGACGTATTGGCAAATCTACGTTAAAATAACTTTAATTTGACACCTCAAACGTTAAAATCCGTCAAGCTGTTATCGAGTTAAGACTGTGAAGAAAAAGCCCTAGCGTATTAATATCATTGACTATAGTCAATGTTAATATATAGAAAATAAGCGAGACAAAAATTAATATTTACTCCATTAAAAGAACAACATCGGGTACCGATTGCCGATGTGGATATCTATATACAGTGTTTGTATAATATCCAAACGATATCGGTATTTCAGTTCGGTATCAACACATCAATATTTTGCTCCCACTACATCTACAAAGTCTCCACTTCAGAAGGTGCTTGTTGCTTTTTAGCTGCTAGTGTGTACAGAAAACAGTTCAATGGGCGTGGTCAGATTTTGAAATAACGACTAACCAAAACAAATTATGCTTTATGGTCTTGAAGTGCGTAACAAGTTAGTTGGGCGTAGTTCTCCAAAGAGCCAAAAGGTAGGAGCACAATCCACAGAGAAAGGTAGCCAGCGTTGCCATCGGAACTGCCTTATATACCATAACATCAGGAAAATTTTGTTACAAGGTTCAGCAAATTCTTGTCGCACCTGCGTCCTGCGTGGTCCCGCGTGCGGCCGGTCAAACATTGGGTTGATAGTGGGGCTATGCACTTCCGCTAGAAGCTCCGCATCGCCCCTCTTCTTTGGAAGGCAGAGTGGGGGGGCGTAAGTAACTGGTACTACCAGCAAGTAGCCAATCTGTTATTACATTTATTTATTTGAAACCCTACCAACTGTCCATGCGAGCAAATAACATGTCGATCAGTGGGTTTCAGGACTTTATTTAATTATTTATACTTATTTTCTAAAACCCTACCAACTGTCCCTGCGAGCAACTAACATGTCGATCAGTGTGTTTCAGTACTTTATTTAATTATCAATATTTATTTGTTAAAACCCTACCAACTGCCCCTGTGACCAATTAACTTGTCGATCAACAGGTAGGTACCCCTTTACTTGATCAAGACCTGTTATATATTAAGCTTAATTTATTAAGTCGTTTAATATTTTAAAATAAAAATAACTCAAAAATTATAATTTTAAATAAAAACAATAGAATATAAGTGTTTTTTTGGCCCATCAGTTCCATTTCGATTGATATAACTGCCATAATTATTGGACAGTGAACAAAAAGAATAAAACGTTTTTATTATTGTGAAAGTGTCTATTAACCCATTAAGGTTATTCTATTCACAATAGCCTAACGGGATTCGGGTGATGGAAACTCTAGTAGCAAAATTTGTAAGTAATGACTGCGGGCAACTACGGTTCTCTCCGCTAGGGGCGCGGACTGACTGTAAACCTATATAACGCTGCTAGGCCACTGGTCATGATAGCCGTGTGGGCTAAGTCGTGGAAACATCTTTGCCAGGTGTTGATTCGAAGTTCGTGGGTTCTATTTCCACACATGACCGAAACTGACCAGTCGTGCAACTCACAATGAGTTAACAGGTCTGTGGCAATGATGGTGGGAAGGCCCAATTAAAATAAATGGTGGCAGGCTTGCTTGGAGGTTGACGAGATCGGTTAATTCTTTATTAGTTGCACATGGTCAAAACTGATTTTGCTACATTTTACTTATGTCTACTGTATGTGAGCCAATGCGACTCTTTAAACCGAAAGAAAACAATATTTTAATTAAAATACGCCATTAATCCATATAAAAACACGACGTTTCCATTTCAATTCATAGGTTTTAAAAATTACAAGTTAGGAACGGCACCCGCATGTCATTCTAAGCCAATGGGTTAAGCAATAAGGACTTCGGCTGTTATTTGAACACTGAACAATAATTCACACGGTTTTACTTTTATCTTTTGGCCTTAATTTATGGTGTGACACTTTTTGAAAAGAAATTAATCAGGATGTAAAAAATCATTTAATTTTTTTTATAAACAATTTCTGGTTGTTGGTATTTTGTTTACAAATTTAAAATGCCGTTATTTCGAGATGGAATACTAAAATCACCCGATTATTTCAGTAATTAGCTCTTGATCAAGTAAGTTTTTAATGACCCCCCTCCAATAAAATGTTCAGGGGGTCATGTTAGAAACTTATATGGTGGTTCTGGGCCTTGCAGGTCATGCCAATTATGGCTCAATTTTCCATAGGAAATGTTCCAATAAGCTCTTTCCCTCCAATTGTGTCCAGGTTTCCAGTTTTCGTACACAACGCTGTTCGGTGCCTACTCTGCGTACCTGTTTGTGCGCACGGGCCACTTCATCGCCCCGTTTGTGGCGCACGCCTTCTGCAACCACATGGGCTTCCCCGACCTCTCCGAGCTGCACACGTACGCCGAGCCCCAGCGCAGCCTCATCATGGCGACGTGTGTTGTGGGGCTGGTGCTCTGGTGCCTCCTGCTGGACCCCCTTACCACCCCTGCCTGGTACTCCAACAATGTCTTTTACAAGATTTAACTACAGTAACAGTTGTCGATACCACCGTGTTTTATTAGGTTTAAGTCTCTCCAATGCGTTATGCGATACGAAAGAGTATACTAATAGTGTAAGCATGAGTAGACGAGTCGAGGTTTTTAAAACCAGTGTCAATTTGTTATTACGAATGTAGCTATAAAACAAAGCTGTGATCACTGAAGATATTAGGAAAACAGTTTATAATCTGTAACTTTAGAAATATTGCTTGTACCGTCTTTTTATAACGGCTTTTAATGACTAGAATTGTTACAGCGTAGATTTAGATTAAACTTGTATTAGAGCTTTTACTCGCAATATGTGTCCAACAGATTAAGATGTTTCTTTTATCGACAATAAGCTCATAACAAAGTAGATGTGGACAAATGCGAAAATCCATCGATACAAATTGATTTAACATAGCATAACGAGTAGTTCATAGACCACCTGTATTGCTTAAAACTTGTTACTTTCATCCGAAGTAACAAATGTTTTTATTTATTTTATTGCAGTATTTTGTGTACACTTTTTTAACTTCAATACATACATACAGATAATTTACTTAATAATTTGCTTTTCACAAACTTAGTGAGCTGATTTGGTTTGCTGCTCAACAGACAGTACAATTAGATTAATACTATTATAGTGATAAGTTATTTTACAGTTACTAAAGTTAACCAGGGATTCCCTAATTCAGACAAACTGGTAATTTAATACTAATATTAAAACATCATATAAATAATAAAAACCAGCAAATTCATTGATAATTAATCATCCCACAAGTATTTTTAACCCGTTGAGTGTCAAGCTTCTAAAAGGAGTAGTTGAATCTGTGATGTTGTGTTTATTTTTTAAATGTCTTGAATGCCTGAACAGTTAAAATTAATAAAAACGTGCTTCCGCTGGACACACACACAGTAAAGGATAGGTAAAAAGTAGCAAAACACCTGATCAGATGTGCATTTCACAAAGAATCCACCCATCCTGTCAGCTTGGACCCGAGCCGTCCACCGTTTGCTTAAAGTCCGCCTCCCCTTCAACTCTGTCACAGACAGGTGACTCTCCATTAGTTGCACATAAAAACCGACTGTGACGGGATTCAAACTCTCAATCCAATTGTTACCCCTGGCCGGGAAGGTGACGCCTTGGACCGCACAGCCACTGATCAGACTAGGTTGAAACCTGGTAGACACAAACTGAACTACCTCGTCCAGTGCCTAGGCTCTGACACCGCCTAGTCCGTTACAGATGCTAGTCTGATCAGTGGCTGTGTGGTGAACATGTCAGACTCAGACTGCAGACTGATCGCCTAATGGTACAATCGCTTATGAAGCAGAAATAGTGTTTATTGATAACAGATTTAAAAGGCGATATATCGTTCCATAGCACTGAAAGGGTTAAACAAAAAACTTTTGCCAAAAAAAGTAAATTAGTCAGAGTTTTATCTGGAAGAAAATGTATTTGTTCTTCTGATACTGTTTGTTTCTTGAGTCATACAAACTAAGAATGTTGTTCATGCCATTCTTTCTGAGATTAGTATTTTAAATTAAAACCTTAAAATGTAGCTTGAAAATGAATGATTGGCAAGTAATGTACGGAGACCACTTGTTGGTAAATTAAGGGAAAAGGAAATTACAGTATGGTGAGTTATTCCCACCACAATTCTAGCTTACTTTCGTCATTTTAAACAAAGATGTTTTGAAAATGTATTTATTTGCTATTTTAACCCTTTCAGTGCTAAGCTTCTGAAAGGAGTAGTTGAATCTGTGATGTTTTGTTGATTTTTTAAACTTCTTTAACGCTTGAAGAGATACAATTTAAAAAATCGTGCTGCCGCTGGACACATACAGAGTAAAGAATAGGTAAAAAGTAGCAAAACACCTGATCAGATGTGCACCTCACAAAGAATCCAACCATCCCGTCCACCCAAGCCAAACTGGTTTGGGTTTGGGGTTGGGGTTTGGTCACCGTTTGCTTAAGGTCCACCCTCCCCTTCAACTCTGCCACAGGCAGGTGAACTCTCCATGCAGTTTCACATAAAAACCACCAACTGTGAAGGGATTCAAACTCTCAATCTAAGTGTTACTGCTGGCCGGGGAGGCAAGCACCTTTGACCGCACAGCTACAGATCAGACTAGCAGCTGTTGCAGACCAGGGGTCTTGAATGAACCTAGAACCTTGGCGCTGGACGATGTAGTTCAGTTTGTGTCTACTATGTTACACCACATGTCAGTCTCAGACTGCAAACTGAGCTCGTAACGGTACAATCGCTTATGTAGCAGGAACAGATGTTTATTGGTGGCAGATTCAAAAGCTGGTCCTTGGCACTGAAAGGGTTGATTTGACTACAGCTATTGGTTATGTCAATGAGAGAAGTGTATTAATAAAAATGAGTAAAAATAAATTATTAGAAATAATGAGTAAAGGTGGTATTTTACTCCACACCACCCTGCTTCTCTCACATGTAATCCAGTCATCTCTGTAAGGTTCACAGATTATATTCTTTAATAAGGTATTATTAAAAGCTTTGAGTAGGTTTTCTGGGGATCAGATGCAGTTTTTAATTCAACATTAATATTTTTATCGATTTTCAATGTCTGAAATATAATTCATAATTGATTCTTTAACTGAAGCATTGTTTGTAAACTTTCAAATAATTAAACAGATTATTGTTTGTATTACATTTAGTTACTTTTTTTGCTGGCATTTTTTTCCTTTTCAACAATGCAACAATAGAAAAGTATTAAATACGACCACTTTATTTTTATTGTGATTTAGTGTACTTATTATTTGAGAAACCATCATTGTTTTGAATGAATATAGTATGCTTTATAGTCTAAATTGTATGTCCCTTTGGGATTCATGTATATCAGAGCTTGTACCACTATTACATATATACTACATACGAACATAAATACAGTACACCTCAGATTACTCGGACCCAAATAATCTGGATCCCGGATAACCGGACAAGGTTGCCCAAAATAACAAAAATTGTAGATTTTAGTAAAAACAACATTTTTCCTCCGTGCTAGCAACTTCTTAGTCTCAGACGTAAATGAAATACATTAATGAAGTGTGAAGTATCATAGAAACTGCAATATAGAGAGAGCCACCGTACAATCGCGCCAGAAGCGCATATATGAGCAACTGGAATTTCACGCTTTTTGTTACTGTTGACTGTTTATTACTAACCACAACTTTTGTTTGTGTTTATAGCTGTGTGTGTATTGTTTATCATGACAGTTGAACAAACACTGTGTTAGAGTTTGATCTGTGAAAATGTGTGGTGATAACAAAAACATATCCAAATTCATTTTGCAATCTATGATCATTAGACTGTTTTTTTACGTACGTTAATCGACAGTGCAAATTTGTAATAAATATATTACAGGATAATTGCCTGCAAAATTCTCATGTCTATTCTGTTTTGCAGTCTTTCCATGCAATTTGCAGCATAAATATTGCAGGAGCTAGTGTCCCAATGGTTTTTTATGCAATGTTATAGTAGCTTCAGATTATCTAGATTTTTCGCTATCTGGATCAATATTCCACCCTATTAATCCAGATAATCTGAGGTGTACTGTACTAACTCGGAGCAGGAAGAATATTTTTTTTACTAAACAGCGCAAGTTATATAGATCAGTTAACTATGTCGCTTATTTACATCTGCTTGTATTAAGGTTCCTGCAAAAGTCAGTCAGTGAAAATCCCTATCCCATCCCCCTTAATAGAGTTATGATAATTGAGATCATTATAATGTTTTACTGAAGTAAAATATTTATGGCCTCATTTAAAGAAAAATTTTCAAATACAACACAGTGTTCATTACTGTTTGATTTGCCAATGAAAAATAATTAAATAAAAACAGAAATTCCTAATGTATATTATAAAACTGAATGACTGTTTTAATGTTGCTTAGTTGCTTAGTTGCTCAACACAAAGATACTGGATCCTGTTGAGCTGAATTGTAAGAAGGTAACAAATACCCCAGAATCAAACATAGGCCCCCGACTCCCGTTTCAGAAATCTTTTGGGTTTCTGCCCAATCGGCTTTCAAAGTTCCAATATTTTTTCCCATTGCACTTATACGGGTTTTTATTTAAGATAGTTGAACAGGTTTACCACATAATGCAGCATACATTTATGTTGTCAAATTATACAGAGGTAAATAAGCGAAGCCTTTCGCCCATCTTGGTCCAACCCCGAAATGAAGCCTATCATATATTCGCTCATATCAAAATAGCTTGGATTACTTTTGTAGATGTTCTGCATTGCTTGGCAAACGTAAAACCCGCTTGCCAACTGCATTTCGTACCGCTAAAAATTCATTTTTGTAAAAGATGATCAATTTGTCATCAGCTGCCTTTGTCGTAGTGGCTTTGGAAGATTTTTTGATCTTGGCGATAATGTTGAGTTCCGGGAGTGGGCTCTGGTACGGCTGGGTGGGGAGGCGGACTCTCTTGGACTTGCGCTCCTCGTCTTTCCCTTCCTTCTTGACCTCTGGAGGTTCTGGCACCACCTTGGGTTCCCTCTTCCTCTTGGTGGCCTGCCTAAGGATGGTTGCAACTTTCATCTCAGGCTTGGAGTGTGGCACGTTGGTCTCGGTCCTAGACACTGACGGACACTTGACAGTTACGAGAGGTAGTTCAAATATTTAGTGTTTTGGATTTCTTGGCCAATCTAACAGTTTGAAGGAAATATTTTTATTGACTTTACAGATATGCATTGATATCTATATATCTTTATATATTACTTATCAAGGGTGTTTTTTGTCAGTAGGTCATATCTCTCTTACTACTTAACCAAAACAAAAAATGCAGCCATCATTTTGAAAATTACGTTCATTACTAAATGTGAAAAATAAACAAAAAATTTAAAACAAACAGAATGTTAATTTGATGGGTGAATCCCACTTATTTATTTGTCAATGTACTGGCACCACCATCTCACAACAAAAGATATATTTTTGGGCTTTTGGAAAATATCCACCTTCTCCGAACCCTGAACTTTCAAAGTTCTAATGTAATCTTATAAAAAACTAGCTGTGTGCTTGTCTTTCGTACGGGTTGTACGTATAAATAATATATTAATTAAAGAAAATAACAACCTATTTGATTTTATAATATTTAAATTACATTTTATATGTTAAATAGACAATTAAATCAAAGTTAACAAAATGTACTGGCAGATAGTTCGGGTACTGTCGCTAAGTAGAGGAACTTTGTCGGGTAGTGAATGAGCCGGGTCATGGTTAAAAGAACAGTGTTAAAAAATGTATGTGTTCGTTCCTCGCTTTGGAAGAGACTTACCTTTGTGTTGATCTCTGTTGCTTGTTCATTGGTGGACGTGAGGATGGCACAATCACAGAGCCAGGCACTTTCTAAATTAAATTGTTTATCAACCTGGGTAAAAAAAACTGATGATCAGTAAATCTTGTGATTCAACGATTGTACCGAGTGAAGGAAAGATGTTTATGAGACTACATTTGTTTTTCAATGTTTGTTCTTGTTTGTTCTCAACTTATAAGAAGGCATAAGAAAACTCCTCAACCCATTAATCTTCTCCAAAATGCATTTTCATAGTTCCTGTTAATTCAGACGCTTATGCAGTGGTCAACTACATAAAATATATTTTTAGAGAGGCGTTAATCTCATCCATCCATGTCTCATGCATGACAAAGGGTCTGTGTGAAATCTCGAGAGAACAACACCGTGACTCCCCATTATAGTCATGAGTTGTTTCTTATGTCTTTTAAGGTATCAAATTTCAGCTCTATTGGTTTATTAGTTGGTGTGTGATGATTAATACGCTTATATTAAAGGCCAGTGGACCAGAGTCCTTGAGTATATTTGTATCTGGAGTATTGAGCTATCAGATATATTCCTGCCGAATTTCAGCTCCATCAGTCCAGTAGTAGGTACAAGATTGTTAAAAGATTGTATTTTGAAATTCTGGCGGGCGAAGCCCTTAAAAATGTTTGTATCGGTAATAGGCTTGCATTTTGTTCTGATGTATTAGTTATGTTCTTACTGAATTTCAACTTATAAGGTCCAGTAAATACTAATACTCTTCAGATTGTCATAAAAGTAAATTAGAGCAGAGGCCTATAGGATTTTTTAAACGTATTCTTATTGTACATCTTCAGCATAAGGGCAAGCACCATGTTTAATTTCATCTTCATAGACATTTTCATATTTTAGATTTAGTCCAGGAGCTGGACTAGGGTCTGTGGAAAAGTTTGAGTAGGGAGAATTTTTCTTCAGGAATGTTTAGTAGGTGTTTTGGACTAGAAAGTGTTTTGGACTTGGGTGGACATCCACCACCCGGTACATTTTCCAGCTGTGACGTCATCAAAGATGGCGGCCACTCGAACACAGAACTTTTTATATTTCAGGCAATACTTGACCGATTTGCATGAAACTTAGGTCCGATTGTTGTTAATACCATTTGTGAGATGAATAGCAATGTGTTTTAACTGCCACTCTAAACAAAGTACGTTGTCCAATGTTATTCTTATGGAGGATAAGAAAATTGGTATATCTCAATTATCTATGAACATATCCTGTCAAAACTTATATTGCTTTGTCTCATTGTGGTCTATTGAAATTTGCAAAATACTAATTTTTTGCTGATAGTTCCTGTATCAGCAGACCTGTGTTCTCAGCCCCCACGTTATTCTTATGAAGAATAATTCAAATGTTATTTCCCTTAATAATGAACATAAACTAATAAAATTTAGTATGTGGCTTTACCTAGTTTATTTATATTGATATTTGAATAAAAACCCAATTTTTATGTTCCTTGTTTCAGAAAACCTGCGTACTCAGATGTCATGTTATTCTTATGGAGAATAATTAAAATGTTATAAATTGTTTATTTAAAAATATTGATGAGATTGAAATTAAATTTTGGCGGCTACTCGAACACAGAACTTAACATATTTCAAGCATTACTTGACCCGATTGCATGAAACTTAGGTCCGATTGTTGTTAATACCATTTGTAAGGTGAATATCAATGTGTTTTAACTGCCACTATAAATAAATAACAAAAGTTTCGTTAATTGTCTCATATTTTGTTTTACTACATACAAAATTATTATTTTGATTGCACACAGAGATTGTATTGACATATGGTTAGATTATTATTGTTAGAATTACACAATATGATAAAAAAAACCCATCACAGTAAACCTGTGTATTTAGCGAATTTCCAAAGCATATATAAATGTCTCACTGTTACATAAAGCCACTTATCAAGTTTCATAAAAATACATTCTTAAATAAGTGATATTATAACGTTTCATTTATTCTCCGTCAGAATAACATTAGGAACGAGTACACAAGTTTTCTGTTACAAGGACAATGAAAAATATAGTTATTTGGTGCTGTTATCAATATACCACAACTAGATGAAGCCACATACCAAGTTTCATCAATATATATTGATAAATAATTGAGATATAAATTTGTATTTACTATCCATTTGTATTTGTCCATTTGACGTAGAGCAATGAACAAAACATTAAATTGTGCGTCTTTTTAAGCTGATTCAAATGAAAAAAAATAACTAAAATTTGACTTTTTCAAAAATTACATGTAAAAAACTCAAAAAACCCATTTTTGGGGTACAAACCCCCCCCCCCCCTAAAATACCCCTTTGGATAGAGCGATCTGGCTGGTTTTCAAACTTAAAGTCATGAATGCTGCTTTACACGTTTATACCAAATTTTGTCAAAATCGGATTATTTTTATGAGAGTTATCGTGCTCATGGACATATATATATATATATATATATATATATATATATACAGTTTTGAACGAATGGTGTTTTTGGCATCTGGGGACCTCAAAACAAAAAGTTATCATGGTCTCGGGCCTAGGTCTTACCATGCCGACCACTGCAATAGCTTCTTCCCCATAGTGTAAATTCGCTAAAAGACAAGTACTAAATCCCCCAACCATTATATTAGTACTAACAGATGTTTAAAGATCAGCAAGTACATATCAAACTTATATTTTTTAAAGAGCATGCTGTAGAATTTATTTGTACCAAAATCCAAGTCTTTTATGAAACATTTTTTTTAATTCCGAAGGATCAAAATCATCACAAACAACCAAATACCCCCGTAGCAGCAAACCTGCGTACTCAGCGAATTTCCAATGCATATATATGTATCTTAATACCACATAAAGCCACATACAGTAGACGCTCTTTTATCCGGCATGTTTGGGACCACGCCCATGCCGGTAAATCGATTTTTCCGGATAATAGAACTTTTTAGTTATTATTGGGAATACAGTAATCTGATAGTCTGTCATCTCACTACAGTAATGAGCTGTGGTCGCGTGCGTTGGTTGACCTTGGCACTGCTCCGGAACACCTGCATTTGTGGACGGATAGACAGACAGACAGACGGGCGGACAGACAGCCGGGCGGAAGTTGGCGTCTAAAAATTAATAGGTTGAATACAGTAGTGTACTGAGCAAAGTTTACGAACATCACTGGACGTTACTGCTTGAGACGTAAACAAACAACAGGTGACTAAGAAAAAGGCGGGAACAGTCCAGCGCAGTCGCAGTACGAAACGGAAACGACCGAAAATACCTGGAAAAACCCGGGTCGCCTGGTGCCGGTTAATAGAATGTGCCGGTTCATAGAATGCCGGATAAAAGAGCGTCTACTGTACCAAGTTTCATCAATATACATTCATAAATAAATGATTTATGACATTTTAATTATTCTCCATAAGAATAACATGGCAGCTGAATATGCAGGTTTGCTGAAGTAATGAACACAAAAAATGGGGTTTTATACAAATATCAATATAACTCATGTAGGTAAAGCCACATACCAAATTTCATTAATTTATTTTCATAATGAAGGCAGATAACACGTTACTTATTCTCCATAAGAATAACATGGGGCTGAGTACGCAGGTTTGCTGCTACGGGAGCCTTGGGTAAAAATGTGTCTTTTTGAGCAAATATCAATGGTCCACAACCAGATGAAGCCGTATACCAAGTTTCGTCAGTATAGGTTCATAAATAAGCGAGATTAAAATTTTTATTTTTCTCCAAAAGAATAACATATTAGACAACGTACTGTGTTTAGCACTTTCAATATCTCGGTAACCAATTGACGTAGAGAAATGATCAAAATACCAAATTGTGTGTTTTTTTTAAGCTAAATCCAATGGGAAAAAATAAAATTTGACTATTTCCAAAATTATATGTAAAAAATTCGAAAAACCCATTTTTGGGGTACAAAACCCCCCCAAAATACCCCTTCGGATAGAGCGATCTGGCTGGTTTTCGAACTTAAAAGTCATAAATGTTGCTTTACATGTTTATACCAAATTTCATCAAAATCGGATAATTTTTACGAGAGTTATCGTGCTCACGGACACATATATATATATATATATATATATATATACAGTTTCAAACGAATGGTGTTTTTGGGGTCTGGGGACCTCAAAACGAAAAGTTATCATGGGCCCGGGCCTAGGTCTTACCATGCCGACTACGGTAATAGCTTCTTCCCTATAGGGGAAATTCGCTAAAACATTGTAAATATGGTGGCTATTGTTCATCTGTAGTTCACGTAACCTAAATAAAAAAGCATACAATAACCTTTTATTAGGAGTTTATATGATAAAACTTGGTTAAATAACTAATTTTGGTCTATAAACCAAGTATAAAGTAATGTGAGCAAAGAATTAGGTTTCTCACTATCATATTAAAGTACGAAACAATTTTAAATGCCCCCGTCGCAGCAAACCTGCATACTCAGCGAATTTCCAATGGAGATATAAATGTCTTAATACTACATAAAGCCACTTACCAAGTTTTATAAAAATATATTCACAAATAAGCGATATATACAATTGACATATACAATTAATTGTTCTCCATAAGAATAACATTGGGGATGAGTACGCAGGTTTGCTGTATCAACGAACACAAAAAATGGGTTTTTATGCTAATATAAATGTTCATAATTAAGGGAGACATAGCATTTAATTATTATGCATAAGAATAACATGAGGCTGAGTACGCAGGTTTGCTGATACGGGAGTCTTTACATAAAATTATTTTGTTGAGCAAATATCAATGGACCACAACCAGATGAAGCCATATACCAAGTTTCGTCAGTATACGTTCATAAATAAGCGAGATATACAATTTTTCTTTTCCTCCATAAGAATAACATTAGACAACGTACTGTGTTTAGCACTTTCAATATCTCGGTAACCAATTGACGTAGAGAAATGATCAAAATATGAAATTGTGTGTTTTTTTTAAGCTAAATCCAATGGAAAAAACTAAAATTTGACTATTTCAAAAATTATATGTAAAAAACTCATTTTTGGGGGACAAAACTCCCCCAAAATACCTCTTTGGATGGAGCGATCTGGCTGGTTTTCGAACTTAAAGTCATAAATGTTGCTTTACACATTTACACCAAATTTCATCAAAATCGGATCATTTTTACGAGAGTTATCGTGCTCACGGACACACACACATATATATATATATATATATATATATATATATATATACAGTTTCGAACAAATGGTGTTTTTGGGGTCTGGGGACCTCAAAACGAAAAGTTATCATGGTCCCGGGCCTAGGTCTTACCATGCTCTCTATAGGGGAAATTTGCTAAAACCAAGAAGTAACTGTTGACAATTCTTTGAATTCGGTCAAAACCTACCCTGAAAATCATGTAGAATATGTGGAAATAAAACATAGAACCAGTAAGTAACCAGTAATTAAAAAGTTACATACTATGTGTCAAATAGTATGCTGTTATACTAATAGTATATTAGGGTGACAAACAATTCAAAACCACGAAGAGACCTTCACAAGTAGCCAAAATTTGGAAAATTTAGCGTTACCTATACAACACAGTGCCACAAATTCGACTTTAAACGAATAATAGCAGTAGCTCGAGCTTTACTTAAGGTGTCTCTTCGTGGTTTTGAATTGTTTCTCATTATAGTATAGTTCTTAGCGGCATACTATCTGACACATTATGTCTACATCATACTAAATATTTATCTGCAGTCTACACCCAGTTCCGATCATTTAAATTTAAAAAAATCGTAATTTTTAAACTTTGACATATACATTGTGATCCACCGAATGTAAAACCTTCTTAATCATGCTATATTTATTTCGGAAGACTTGCAGCATTGCAAAGATGGGCTTATTTTTTTATAGGATCATAACTTACAAACCTGAAACAATGTTCAACCAATATTAAGCATTTCGTTTTGAGGGGTTGAAACAATTTAAATTGTTGATTTGAGTGTTTCGTATATGTCATCGTATTCAGAAATCGGATACCAAAATATGAGACTCCTGCTATATTCTAAGGATATGTCGTATGCCATTTTTTATGCCACCAGGTACTGTCTAAGTGCGTGAAGTAATAATTTAAATTACATGGGCAAATATGAAATTATAAACCTAATTTGACAAAATTTGTATTTTTAAAGTTATAAAACCACTATAAAAACATAAAATATTAAGTTTGTGGTGACTCAAAGTAATCTGTAACAAATTTAAACTAACAAACTAATTTGCTTTCCCCACCTGCTAAAAGATCCAAACAATTTAGAGATTTTAATTTTTTGTGGGTTTTAAATAAATAAACTGTTCATTTGACTGCTGTTGGCCCTAGCATGTAGACTTGTATTTTTTTAAGGAATAGGCCACCCCTTATAATACTAAGTGCTTATAAACAATTAAAATCAAACAAATTTGTAACTACAGTAATTTAAACACGATTTGTTAATATTCTAGGGGATAGAACCACCAGCAACGACCTTAAATTATAACGCAGTTTATATAACTCATAGATTTTTATAAGCATTGTTTAAGCTTTAACAACTTAACTTTAAGACTTTAACAAAAAAAACTTTTTAACAACTTTAAGGTTTAAGATTTAAAAAATTGTAAATGCATGGACATTTCACGTTCCTAGCTCATCCGGAAGTTACCAAGGCATAGGCGTGGTTGATTTCACGTCCCTAGTTCATCTAGAAGTGGGTTAGAATTCGTATACCTGAGTCAGTTGCACCATGAGCTCGTATGCAACTGATCACCAGCAGATACTTAAAACTAGCAGAATTCGCCATGCACGTGTTTGCTCAACATAAGGTTCAAGTCAAGAAGGTTGTAACAATTGTTAACCATATCATCAAAGGGTGTGGTTAAAACAGGCAGTTTATTACCAGCGAGAACCTAAAATTATGGTTTTCGATACTTGGTAAGTATTGCAAGGAATGATTAACAGTTTTATAAATAAATGCATGTGAGATTATCGAAAAATGATTAATAAGTAATTAAGTAAAAAAATATAATTTTTTTATTTTAATAAGAAACAAATTTATCCTGACTGTAGATTGCCACAAAACGTCAGCAGGTAAGTCAACAACAATACCAAATAAGTGCTTTGCCAGGATAACTGTCTTTTGGTTTATAATAAATCATTCGTTGAAATCAATGTGAGAACCAAGATAGTTTCAAAACCGTTATATATAATGAAGTTCGTGTTACAACATGATCAACCGTGTGGCTGTTACAGCCAAAATACTTAATTTAAAAAAAGTAAAGATTTTTGCCTTTTAAATGGTAATGCAAGTACGAATAAGGCATATTGAATGCCAAATTTAAATTTCTAGTGTACTACTAAAATGCATACTACTGGTACATTACTGAAATCTGTTAAACTTGAAAATGAGAACTAAATTATTTATATTTATTTTTAAGAAGTTTCAAATATAACATTTTAAGTTTTGGATACTTTTCTAGGAGTTTCAAAATATAAGCTACGTGCAAGCCAAACGTGTGTTTTGTTTAGGTACATATGAGTTTCCGCCAAAAAAATGGTTTCTATCTGGAATCTAGAGATAAAAATATAGCTGCTACAATCAAACAATTTGTTTGCGAACGGTACCCTATAACGCATTTTTACCCTTCCACGATTCAACCTCGATTAAAATACCACCGTCGCAGCAAACCTGCGTACTCAGCGAATTTCCAGTGCATATAATGTGAATTTCCAATGTGTATTCAACATAAAGTTACATACCAAAATTCATCAATAAATAAAAAATTTATAACATTTTACTTATTCTCTATAAGAATAACATGGTGTCTGAGTACGCATGTTTACTGAAACAAGGAACACAACAAATTGGGATTTTATACAAATATCAATCTAAACTAGGTAAAGTCACATACTAAATTTTATTAATTTATGTTCATAATTAAAGGAAAAATATTTTTCTTATTCTCCATAAGAATAACATGGGGGCTGAGAACGCAGGTTTGCTGCTAAGGGAATTATCAGTAAAAAATTAGTTATTTTTCAAATGTCTGTGACCACAACGTGATAAAGCAATGTATCAAGTTTCGACAGGATACGTTTATAAATAATCGAGATATACCATTTTTCTTATTCTCCATAAGAATAACATTGGATGTACTTTGTTTATAGTGGCAGTTAAAACACATTGCTATTCACCTTACAAATGGTATTTACAACAATCTGACCTAAGTTTCATGCAAATCGGTCAAGTATTGCCTGAAATATGAGAAGTCCTGTGTTCGAATGGCCGCCATCTTCGATGACGTCATAGCTGGAAAATGTACTAGGTGGCGGATGTCCACCCAAGTCCAAAACACTTACTAGGGTACCTACTAAACATTCCTGAAGAAAAATTCTCACTATTCAAAAACTTTCCCACAGAACCCTAATGCAGGTCCAGGACAAGTGATCAGTATGTTAGTGAGTGCATGAGTCTGATAAATATTGATTTAGATCATATATCCACTCTGTATACTTGTGTTATTTAATACCAATCCTCACTCAACGTTTTAAATAAGAACAGCTGTTTATGGAATAAATATTCTTAAGTCATGATCTGGTTCAATATAAATAAATGCTTTCTCCATAAGATTAACATAGGATCCATAAACCCGGTGGGGCAGAGTCCTGGGGTGATGTCAAAAAATACAGTTAGCCTAAAACCTTCTAACGCACATATAACACCTAGAAAAAAGTTTCATCGAAATCTGTGCATCCGTTTCCCTGTGAAAAGCAAACAAAACACAACCAAAACCGCACAAAATCTAGTTTTTGAGCGCTCGTCATTCTTTTTCCAAAAGGCATATCCAGTTCAAAATTGCCTAAAACCTTCTCACACATGTATAGAATAAAAGAAGCAAAGCGTCATCAAAGTCAGTGCACCTGTTTTTCTGTGAAAAACGAAGAAAAACCCATCCTTGAGCATTACCGACAGACAAACAGACAGACAGATAGACAAACTGACAGACAGATAGTGAAATAATACTTGTTTTGGGGTCCCTACAGTGTATAACATGAAAATATGCAAAAATGTCATAATTCCAAGAAATGTACAGGCAAAACTCTAATTTTATTTATATAGATAGAATTCATTACATTGAACACCTACAGTTATTGATACTAACAAAATAAACAAAAAACAGTACAGGCTCAAGAACAGCTGTTTCAAGCTAAGTCTTGGGAATGACATTGAAATATAAACTAAATGGACCGTTTATGATCTGGGTAGTTCCAAAATAAATATATACGCTGAAATTCAAGCAACTGGTTCCGCTTATATATCCTACTAATATTATAAATGTGAAAGTTATGTATGTTTTTTGTTTAGATATTTGTGGCTCAATCACGCTCTAATCTCCGGACTGATTGAGTTGAAATTTGGCAGGAAGGTACTTAATTGTCCTGAGTAACATATAGGCATATTAAAGTTACAAAAATCCTATAGGGCTTTGCCCCACGGGGGTTCAAAGTTCCCATGTATTCCTTATGGCCATTCATTTTTATTTGAGCTGATGAAAATACAAACAGCTGATCTTGATTCTTAGTAGTTCCACAGGCTAACCACGGAATGCAGCACACACAACTGTCATAGTTTTTTTGTAATCATTCGTGGGGCCAAGCCTGCGGGTAACATCTAGTATATATATAAAGCCAAATCATGTTGGGAACTTTTGAGAAAACCTAAGTCTGCCACCCATGAACCATACACTCTAGTTTGTTATACAACTTCTCCAAATCACCATAAGATAAATTAAAATGCCAAAACACATTTTTAAATATTGGAGTTTGATCAGCTGTGATTTGATTTTACTATAATACTGAAATCAAGCGATCAAGTCTGCAAACTAATTTAATTACACCATGAAACCATAAACATAGTTTTATAAACACATCTGAATATAAACAAACAGCCAATAATAAGGCTCCACACTGTTACTGTTGCCATTTTGCCACATAAAAATCACTCGAGTGTTATGCCATGCAGCTGGTGTGCAGTTTGGCGTTGCTGCATGTCTACTATTGGCTGGTATTGGTTGATAGCCCTGTACACCATGCGCTTAACTGTCTTATATCCTCCTCACGGGAATGCAATAGGGTGGTCAGACTATATTTATTAGGGCTGTACTCAGGGGGGACAACTGCCCGGGGGTCCGGACCCGTCGGGGGGGGCCCGGGCCCATTGGGGGGGGGAGGGGCATAGGCTACATAGGTGCGCGCCTGCACAAGCAAGGATTTGGACGGCAGCAAGGGCCCACACCACCAGGCCTGCCCAGGGGCCCGTGAAAGCTGAGTACACTTGACACAGAACATCTTGAGCTGTGGGAACTGTTTTCAGTTCAAACAGTTGGATTAGAGCAAGATTTAGACATCGGTCTAAATCTGTCATCTGTTGTTTCCATTATCTGTTCAGTCAACTAATCATAATATTGTTGTTATGTAAACAAAATAACTGTTTGTCAGTATTGTATGTTTAGTATCTCAGTCACTCCAGCAGGGGAGTAAGCCACAGCTCAAGCTATGCCACGTGTAGTGTACGGCCCTAATATTAATTAATTAATTTTAACATGTTACTAGTAAATGTGTTAATTTATTTAGATGTAAAGAAGTATTTAATAATTGGTTTGCCCATTGATTTCTTAATTTTACTTACTGCTGGTTGATTTTTATAGTTACCCTAACCATTACCTGATTCCTGGACACCTCTTGCTTCATCATGCAGATATCAGTTGTAGTTATGGTTAGCTTTAATAATTGCTCACTTAGGCATATTACTGTTAATATTAGAACCTATTTTTAAAAATGTAACAGGTACTTATTACGATAATCAGAGTATCACTGTACAAATTCAGTGTGATTTTAACTTCAACAAATGTGCTTCAGATTTATTAATATCTTAATTAACATACAGTATTTACATTTGTTTAAACAATGACCCTTTTTGAAATATTGAATGGTGTTTTAGCAAATTTTCTCTATGGGGAATATGCTGTGTAGTCGGCATGGTAAGACATAAGCCTGAGACCATAATAACTTGTTTTGAGGTCCCCAGATGCCAAAAACATTATTTGTTCAAGTTTATATATGAATTCAAAGAGGTATTTTATGGGGTTTTGTACCCCAAAAATGTGTTTTTAAATTTTTGTTACATATAATCTTTAAACAAATTTAACATTCGTTTTTACCATTGGATTAAGCTTAAAAAAACAACTTGGTCATCTGAATTATTGCTCTATGCCAATTGGTTACCGAGATATTAAAAGTGTTTTTGTCTAATGTTGTTTTAATGGAGATAAAGTGAAAATGTATATCTTAATTGCTTATTTATGAATGTAAATTGATGAAACTTTCTATTTGGCTTCACTTGTTGTGTTCTGTTGATATTTTCCATAAAACAATTATTTTCCGATAGTTCCAGTAACAGCAAATTTGTGTACTCAGCCCTAGTGTTATTCTAATGGAGAATAAATCAAATGTTATGACTCCTTTAATTGTGATCGTAAATTAATAAAACTTGGTATGTGGCGTCGTCGAGTTGAGATCTGCAAATATGGGTAATATTTGCATGAAAACCTATTTATTGTGTTCCCAGTTGCAGCAAACATGTGTACTTAACCCCAATGTTATTTTTATGGTGAGTAATTAAAATGTTATGTATTGCTTATTTATGAATGAATAATGATGAAACTTGGTTTATTGTGGCTAGGTATGTGGATTCACTAGGTTGTGGTCTATTGATATTTGCAGAAAACCCATTATTTTGTGTTCCTTGTCACAGCAGACCTGTGAACTGAGCCCCAATGTTATTCTTAAGGAGAATAATTAAAATGTTATATTATCAAATGGAATAAAACTCAAAATATTTAATTTGTTATCATACTCATAGTGTAGGTCTTTTGCCATTAAACATAAAACAGTGGTGCCATACTTTCACAATGTTCTGTTGTTAGGTCCATGAAAAAATAAAATTATAAAACTGAAGGATGGGAACTATTGTTGTTACTAATGTTGTCTTTTCAATGTTGGTTTACCGTACTACTACTTAAAGTAGACTGTGTTGCTGAATGTATGGTTGGATGGTTAACCACAGAAGGTAGTGAGATTAAGATAATTAACCGGTTAACTAGATAATTAATTAGGTAAAAATTAGATTGATAGTTTTTGGGTGAGAGAAAATTGTTATATGTACTATTTGTGATTCCATGCCCAGAAAAGGTACGTGAGCGAAGCGTTTGGAAATTGCATATAATTTGTTGAGGATTAGTTGCCCCTAAAGACTGAATGTCCTTAGTAGCTACCCCCCAGACTGGTGTCCTTGGTGGTTGCCCCTCCTGAACGAATACCCACTAGTTAGAATACGACATGCTTCTCGTTCCTCCATGTTTTGTTCTATAATGCCTCGAGCATGTGTATTCAGTTGCAAATGTAGATTCAATAGCTTGTGCCCTCAGGCTGAAAATCACAGGGCTAATATGATAAAAAAATTTTCAATTGTATTTACAAAACGATTGGAACAATTTCATTTTGTTGTTTTTCAGCTTTGTTATTTAAGTTTAAACTATAAATACAGTACAACTACACATTATAAAATTTAGGGAAAAACATAAGTAGTTAAGTAAAAAACATAGTATAAGTAGTGTTAGTATTTTTCTTAAAATGTATTGCACATTATAGAGTTCTGATAATGTGTTGTGAACTTGTTTTTATTAATTTTAACAATTTAGTTAGTTACCATATTAATATATATATTAATTAGTTTCCTAAGTTAAACTGTAGGATTTTATAGTGTAAATATGATGCACTGTTAACGAAACACTAATTTTTGTACTGGAATGTTTGATGTATATTACTCAGATTGAGTTTGTTCAGATTATTCTACTGTTAATGCAAGTTTGAGTGAAGTCATAACCAAAACGTGTTATTAATTGTTTCAATAATGTTAATATTGTGCATACTAAAATTTTAATTGTACCTCGGCATTGTTACATTTTTAATAAAGCTTATATATAAATACTTATTTTTAATTTTCTTTATTTTCCCAAACTGATTTACATGAGGTATTAATTAAAAAAGTATTAAATGTTTCTGATTTATATTTTTTCTTGAATTTGATTTTTATTATTTACTTTTCTACACAGTTTTACATCTAAAATATTTGTCGCAAAGTTACTCTTCTTATACTATTGGTCAAGTATGAAATGTAAACTACTGTAAATATAATTTACTTATATTTTGGGTGAGTGGCAAGGAATAAACTTCATTCATTCGCTTTTCTTCATATTGAGAAATGGGCGTGGCTTGCATATTATTCATTTCCTTCTGTTGGAGTTGGTCTGTTTTAAAACGTACGCTGGGAGGCGTGCAACAGGTCGTGGTCCTGTTTTTTCCAGCCACGTCCCAGAGTATGCGCTCATCATTCCACACAACATTATGAAATCAGTGTGCTGCGCATTGCAAATGGGATAGTTGATTTGCTGTCAGCATGGTGCTAGCTTCTCATGTGTTATTTTGGTGTAGTTTGTTTCTAGATTGGGGTGGCGGAAAACTACCTTCAGAAAGCCCCAGAGTCGGAGGCTAACTTTCATACGGCTATAGGCCCGGCCCTTCATCACGTAAAAATGACGTAGGCGTTTATTCTTGAGGTACTTTCCTGGTAGTATTCCGGCACCTCGTAAAACGACTTTAATAACTGTATATTGATATTTTCGACTAAAAGAACATTGTATATAATCTGAAACTTGATTATTAAAGTATATTTCGGATTTTTCCTATTTTCCATGATAGCGTTGGGCGGAGCCCAGAATTTTGGACATTTCCATCTTGGAGTGGCCCGCAGCGAGTGTGTCAATCCTCAGATCATAGGATAAATACAACTCAGAGCTGAACTTTAGCCATTTAATTGTTGCAATTGTTATTGTTTTATTAAGAGTTGTTTCAATGAATAAAATACCACTAAAATTGTATTTCACGATTTAATTGTATAGACTTGTTGACAAAATGGAGATGTCCTCTGACTTCCAATTGGTAGAATCATCAGACTGTTTCTCACAAAACTGAGAGACCACTCCAGGACGTATAGTTAAAGTTATAGATAAAGTCGGACTCAACTAAACAATAACTAAAAAAATACATCTGTTTTGCTCACGGTTTCTCTAAACAATAATTATACTTTTTGTTTTTAATTTGCACATATTTTATGGGAATACTTTGTAGTTGTTGAATTTGGGATCTGAGATTTAGCGTCTAGTAACCTCAGTTTAACCATTTTAACATTAATCATCTAATTGTTTTGTATTTATATATTTACAATTATTGTCATGTGGTTAAGGAAGATGTGTTGGAACCCTAAATCTCACCTACCTGGAAGCGAAAAATAATTTGTTGGTCAAAAGATTATCTATACATATGTGTCTAGAGTACTAAATCTAGTTTTAAAATATATCTTCTACAATCTGTGGCCCAGTTGTTTGGTAAGACTTCAATTTCCTCCAAATATTTTTAGATGTTACTCCCTTCCCGAGGTCAAGAAACACACAATAAAGTATGCAATTCCTTTTTTTATCTAAATAACATTATTTAAAGCTTAAAGTAAATTCAGTATTATCAACAAAATTCGATGGTAAAATAAGTATCACTTATCACAGAGGGGAAGGAGCTGGTGCTGTTGGTGGGTTGATCTTGACCACGGTGGCAGGAGTGGTGGGGGGGTGGAGCTGCTGTGCTTCTGTGTCGAACAGCGAGGAGTAGCTCGGGGCTCGGCTGACAACATCCTCGTAGCGAGGGGGCAGGCCGAGGTCGGGGAACTGATTCTGTTAAACATAAGTGCCATGTAGCCTATACAAGAACTGACAAAAAATAAATCAATGCCCAATATAAGCTTTTATTTGCTTCTGTGGGCAGAGGTGGCCACAAGAGGGGGAGGGGGGTTATGATAGACAGTGTGTCATACAAAATTTGAGAGAGGGACACAGAAAGTGGCTTTGGGTTGTCCAGAAGGGTGGTGTTAGACAAAAATACCAACAAATTAATGTACTCGTAACCAAAAGAGATAAGTTACATTGTTTTAAAATAAAGAAATGTCATCCAATACTTAGAGACTTATTTTGTGTTACTTTATATACCATCTACCATGCTTTCCAATATATCATGTTCATACAAGATGATACAAAGCAAGCAATTTCAGTCAGTCACACCGATCACATACTGACATATCGGGATTCACTTCGGGTGATCTAAGATATATGAGTAGTTACAGTTAAAACAAAACTACACCTTTGGTAGTCATGAGCATGGTAAGGAACATGAAGACCTACTATACTCATAAAATGCTATTTGATGAGGTGCTCTATTCATTATGAACAAGTTGCAATGAATTATCACAGTGAGACGAGTTAGAGCAATTGAGTCAAGATGTTAGGCGATAAAATTTAATTACAATTTTACCTCCAATATAAAATTACCCAATAGAGATTTTTTAATAACCCCCAGGTTATAAGGAAGCCCCCCCCCCCCCCCGGGAATATTTTGAATGTCATTAAATGCTGTTTAATGCTTTTTAGCTTTTTAGCATATAAAATCAATTATAGAATCAAATTATTTGCTAATTTTGTATGACCACAGTTCCCAAATTTAGTGGAAGTGATAAAAAATAATTGATTATTAAAGTAAACTTTATTGGAAAATGTATTTATTATTTTTTGTTTGATTTCAATCGTAAATCACACAAAAACTATACAAAAATGTAAATACCAATACCCCCGTAGCAGCAAACCTGCGTACTCAGCGAATTTACAATGCATATATATGTATCTTAATACCACATAAAGCCACATACCAAGTTTCATCAATATACATTCATAAATAAACGATTTATGACATTTTAATTATTCTCCATAAGAATAACATGGCGGCTGAGTATGCAGGTTTGCTGTAGGAAGGAAAACAAAAAATGGGGTTTTATACAAATATCAATATAACTCATTTAGGTAAAGCCACATACCAAATTTCATTAATTTATTTTCATAATTAAGGGAGATAACACGTTACTTATTCTCCATAAGAATAACATGGGGCTGAGTATGCAGGTTTGCTGCTACGGGCGCCTTTGGCAAAACATTTTTTTTAGCAAATATCAATGGTCTACAACCAGATGAAGCCGTATACCAAGTTTCGTCAGTATACGTTCATAAATAAGCGAGATATAAAATTTTTCTTTTCCTCCATAAGAATAACATTAGACAACGTACTGTGTTTAGCACTTTCAATATCTCGGTAACAAATTGACGTAGAGAAATGATCAAAATACCAAATTGTGTGTTTTTTAAGCTAAATCCAATGGTAAAAACCAAAATTTGACTTTTTCCAAAATTATATGTAAAAAATTCAAAAAACCCATTTTTGGGGTACAAAACCCCCCCAAAATACCCCTTCGGATAAAGCGATCTGGCTGGTTTTCGAACTTAAAGTCATAAATGTTGCTTTACACGTTTATACCAAATTTCATCAAAATCGGATAATTTTTACGAGAGTTATCGTGCTCACGGACACACACACACATATATATATATATATATATATATATATATATATATATATATATATATATATATATATATATATATATATATACATATATATAAATTTGAACGAATGGTGTTTTTGGGGTCTGGGGACCTCAAAACGAAAAGTTATCATGGTCTCAGGCCTAGGTCTTACCATGCCGACTACGGTAATAGCTTCTTCCCTATAGGGGAAATTCGCTAAAACTAAAATATATTGCCTAAAACAATATACCTACTTTTCAGATTTATAACTTAAATAAAGTTCAGAGAGTTATACAACTTCATACTGATTTTCAGCGTTCAATAACGTTGAATATATATGGAAATTTAACGATATATCCGCCGAAATAAAGCCAAAGAGTACAAATAATAGAGGTTAAAGTTACAGGGAGACAAAATTTAGCTTTGTCAATCGTTGAATGACGAGATAAAGTTGCAAACGTAAATACATTTTCGTTCACAGATAGGATTTTAACACAAAATTTGCGTTATCCATCGCATTTTTGGGAATATGTTCAAAAAGAGGAGATTTTGGATTTTTTACGGAAATTCCCCGGAGCTATATTTTTACTCTCAAAATCCGGTAATCTCCGGGGAAATCCGGTGATATGGAAACCCTAATTAGACGGGCTTACTTACGACACTCGCGTATCTCCGGCGGTCGTAGGCGCGGGCGACGATGATGGCGGGGCTGGCGACGATCATGAGCCCGGCGACGACGACGAGGCCCACCCCCAAGGCGTACCCCTGGCCGGCGGGAGCGGGGCCCGGGGCCTCGTGGCTGGCCCGCAGATTGGCCAGGCCCCGAGTCAGCAGCAGGAGGATCGCCGTGCACCAACACAGGGTCTGGAAGGCGACGATGACGCGGGTCGCCCACTGTTTGGCCATGCTGGGTCTGGCGCGGTGGCCGAGGGGGCCGCGGCGACGCGACACTCCGCGAATATCAACACCATCACGTTCGGGGCCGGGTGTGAGGTGCGAGGCTTCCGGCACTGTCACTCGTACGATACCACTGATGGCCTCCGACTACAGGCTAATAAATCAAAGTGAAGGTGGGAGACGATCGATAAGAGCAGGATAATACAATTAGTATATTACTCACAATTATTTAAAAATCGAATGAATCTAACGGTCTATGAGTAATGGCGAATGAATCTAATTTTATAAATTATATTGTTTCTCAATCACACACAGACTGAGTTGATTATGCTGAATATAGTTCAGTCAGTTTTTCATACACGTTGAAATAATCCATAGGAACGAAATTGCATCCCCTCCTCAGAGAAGAAATAACTCTATCTTCTCTGCGCCCCTCTTTAATTCTCAACCCCTAAAATTAGATTTAATTTAAACATATTGATTATAAAGCTTTTTTAAGTTTTAACAACTTAAGGTCCTAAAAAATTTTAAATTTCATTGAATATTCTATTTCAAAGTTACTGTATTAATAAATTATGATTAATAATAATTATATATATATTTTTAATACGCTAGGCATATTGTTGTCATAATTGTTTTGGAGCGGTGGTGCTACCGATCACCATGTCCAAGGTGTCGTTAGAAAGGTTTTAGCATGTAGTTTTGCCATATATTTTTAATACGCTAGGCATATTATTGCCATAATTGTTTTGGAGCGGTGGTGCTACCGATCACCATGTCCAAGGTGTCGTTAGAAAGGTCTTAGCATGTAGTTTTGCCATCAATTAAAAAAAATTATAAAAGTCACCGTGGACATGGGAAAATATGGGGTCAAAGTCGCGATTTTCCCCATAGACATAATATGCAGTTACAAACCAAACGATCGAGAAATCAGCTGTTTATTTAAGGAAGTGGTTAAACAAATAAAATCTGACCCTGAAAAATGGTTATTGAACGTACAGCTGGCAACAAAACACCAGTTTTTATTTGCACAAAATCAAAACATAACCAAAATACCCCCGTAGCAGCAAACCTGCGTACTCAGCGAATTTCCAATGCATATATATGTGTCTTAATACCACATAAAGCCACATACCAGGTTTCATCAATATACATTCATAAATAAACGATTTATGACATTTTAATTATTCTCCATAAGAATAACATGGCGGCTGAGTATGCAGGTTTGCTGAAGGAAGGAACACAAAAAATTGGGGTTTTATAGAAATATCAATATAACTCATTTAGGCAAAGTCACATACCAAATTTCATTAATTTATTTTCATAATTAAGGGAGATAACACATGACTTGTCCGCCATAAGAATAACATGGGGCTGAGTACGCAGGTTTGCTGCTACGGGAGCCGTTGGCAAAAAATTGTTTTTTTGAGCAAATATCAATGGTCCACAACCAGATGAAGCCGTATACCAAGTTTCGTCAGTATACGTTCATAAATAAGCGAGATATAAATTGTTCTTTTTCTCCATAAGAATAACATTAGACAACGTACTGTGTTTAGCAATTTCAATATCTCGGTAACCAATTGTCGTAGAGAAATGATCAAAATACCAAATTGTGTGTTTTTTTAAGCCAAATCCAATGATAAAAACCAAAATTTGACTTTTTCCAAAATTATATGTAAAAAATTCAAAAAACCCATTTTTGGGGTACAAAACCCCCCCAAAATACCCCTTCGGATGGAGCGATCTGGCTGGTTTTCGAACTTAAAGTCATAAATGTTGCTTTACACGTTTATACCAAATTTCATCAAAATCGGATAATTTTTACGAGAGTTATCGTGCTCACGGACACATCTATATATATATATATATATATATATATATATATATACAGTTTCAAACGAATGGTGTTTTTGGGGTCTGGGGACCTCAAAACGAAAAGTTATCATGGTCCCGGGCCTAGGTCTTACCATGCCGACTACGGTAATAGCTTCTTCCCTATAGGGGAAATTCGCTAAAAACGTTCGACATAATGTCTATATTTTAGCGAATTTCCCCTATAGGGAAGAAGCTATTACCGTAGTCGGCATGGTAAGACCTAGGCCCGGGACCATGATAACTTTTCGTTTTGAGGTCCCCAGACCCCAAAAACACCATTCGTTCGAAACTGCAGAGATATATATATATATATATATGTCCGTGAGCACGATAACTCTCGTAAAAATTATCCGATTTTGATGAAATTTGGTATAAACGTGTAAAGCAACATTTATGACTTTAAGTTCGAAAACCAGCCAGATCGCTCTATCCGAAGGGGTATTTTGGGGGGGTTTTGTACCCCAAAAATGGGTTTTTCGAATTTTTTACATATAATTTTGGAAAAAGTCAAATTTTAGTTTTTACCATTGGATTCAGCTTAAAAAACATACAATTTGGTATTTTGATCATTTCTCTACGTCAATTGGTTACCGAGATATTGAAAGTGCTAAACACAGTACGTTGTCTAATGTTATTCTTATGGAGGAAAATAAAAATGTTATATCTCGCTTATTTATGAACGTATAATGACGAAACTTGTTATACGACTTCATCTGGTTGTGGACCATTGATATTTGCTTAAAAAAACAATTTTTTACCAATGGCTCCCGTAGCAGCAAACCTGCGTACTCAGCCCCATGTTATTCTTATGGAGAATAAGTAACGTGTTATCTCCCTTCATTATGAAAATAAATTAATGAAATTTGGTATATTGCTTTACCTACATGAGTTATATTGATATTTGTATAAAACCCCATTTGTTGTGCTCCTTGCTTCAGCAAACCTGCATACTCAGCCGCCATGTTATTCTTATGGAGAATAATTAAAATGTCATAAATCGTTTATTTATGAATGTATATTGATGAAACTTGGTATGTGGCTTTATGTGGTATTAATATACATATATATGCATTGGAAATTCGCTGAGTACGCAGGTTTGCTGCTACGGGGGTATTTATCACTTTATTACAGTAAAGGGTTAAATTTTTGGAACAGTGGTGCTATCCGCCGGCGGAAGTCTAAACTATGTGTTGATTGAAAGTACAGTACGTTGATATCATGCGTTTTAATAGCAGATGTTTTGTTATCTTTGTTTACAACTGAAGTAACCTTTCGTTGGGTACAGACTTGCTCGGATTCGAGCAACAGGACCACTAGTTGAATATCAATACAGTACTATCACTAAACAAAGTTTACTTGATAATTGTAGTTGTTATTTTGATAAATAATCCAACAATCACCTTTCGTCCAGAATTTAGAAGACCATTTTTAAATACGCATGACAACAATTCAAGTACAATAAATAGGTCGAATAATTTCCGTTTAGCCGCTAGCCGCTATTTTGTATTAAATTATACTCTACATATCTCGAGAACTATTTAAGCTACAACAACTAATAGTTAAATAATTAAAGAAGCAAATACCATAACATTATTATTAAACTGTCCTAATTATTTTGAAAAAGGCGCCAGTTTGAATATTTTAAAGTAAAATTATAAAAAAAACATTTATTTAACGTTTACAAGATAAAAAAGATGAACATTTTTATCACAAATCTAATGATACTTTATTCAACGTAATCTGTCTACGCATAAGCGAGAAAATGCACTTTAAAGGGTTGCTTGCACAAGCCGGGGATAACAATCAGTGCAACTGTGGGCGCTGCTTGCCCCCGGATTGCGCAAGCAAACCTTTAAAGTGCATTTTCTTGCTTATGCGTAGACAGATTTCGTTGAATAACGTAACATTAGATTTTTCTTAAGAAAGTTTTTTTTAATCTTGTAAAAATTTAATCAATTAATGTTTTGTTGTAATTTGACTTTAAAATATTCAAACTGGCGCCATTTTGAAAAATATTTTTGACTTTAAAATATTCAAACTGGCGCCATTTTGAAAAATATTTAAGGCAGTTTGATAATAATTTTATATGATTCGCTTCATTAATTATTTAACTTACGTGGAAAGTTTAGTTTCTATAGCTTAAATAGTTCTCAAGATATTAATGATTTTGTAAAATTACAAAATGCGGCTAGCGGCTAAACGGAAATTTTTCTACCTATGATTAAATCAAATATTTTGTTCGAATTAATAAGTACTACCAGCCCCAAAAGTGTATAATGACGCTTTCTGTACTCCCTGTATTTATTAATATTTTTTTAAACATATTTGGATACATTAATCCTGTGTTACTGATAAAACTAGATATTGGGACATCAGTTATAGTCCCTTATTTATTGGTGTAAATTTGCCAGGTTTTGTGTGTATTGCGCCTTTGGCGTTTTTAACGTTTTGAAAGGAAACGGTCCAAACCCTGGTCTTGCTACTATCCATGGTCGACCTGTTCCTAGAAACCATCGTTAATTAATAGCCCGATGACAAATGATAACTAGATGTAGTGTCGAACATTCACTTTTCAGATTCTTCTCCCTCTGGATCAATCTAGCGGACCTACAAATTGAGAGCCTAGAACCCTAGCCATTACGCTGCGCAGTTGAGTTAGATACACTCGTATGTAACTGCTACTGAAGGTAAGGACGTATTCACGTGCATGAGGGACCTCAGCGAGAGACCAAAACGGTCTTGGTGGCTGACCACTCGCTCTTCTCCCAGAGACAACGGAACTAGACAAATACTTTCTCTGAGCTCCTTTCTAAATGAAACATGTTTACATTAAAGTATTATGTTGTTTAACGATCATATCCGTTATTTTCCCAGAGTCTATCTGAATTTTGTTGATAGCAATTGCCTTTTTCCCTATAAACAATTAATAGGAAAATTGTGTATCCCAGCCCTAAAAATATGTTAGGTATTCAATTCCTACATTATGTTTTGAAATCCTATCACGCCTTACTGCAGTTAATGTGTGGCTAAGTTTTCATATTAAGTTAGAGCTTGCATATGCAAGCACCATTTTACCCAAGATGGCCGGTGAGGGGGAGAGCGGGTGCGAGCCGTTCCGTTCCGGTAGACTGACTCCATTCCGCCGTTTCCAAACCAATGCCGATTGTACTTCTGTTGTAGTTTTCCACCTCAACAATTTACTACATCTTCACCGCCACACCGCAACGGTTGACGTTAAGAAACTCACTTCTTTAAAACTCCGTATTTTCCACTTTCTCTTTTGTTATGCTATGTAGCCAAAACTTGTAATAAATAAAAATGTAAATAATGCCAAAACTGTTGTCTGACTAGGAGTATTTTACAAGTGATATTGGTTTATTTTACACATAAGTAAAATAGGTCACTGAGATGAGATAATACGAATTTTCCACTTGCATGTTTATACAAAAATATATTTGAATTGAATGAAAACCCCCACAGAAAATCTGAGTGATGCATTTCTGTGGTGAACGTGACGAACAGGTAGTGGCGATATGTTTAAGCCATAATTTTGTACAGTACAAAATTGAGATTACCAAAGGACGTTTAAAAATATATAAAGATTAGGAGAATTTCGATTAAGAAAGAGATGAAATATCTAGGTGGAACATGATCCACTTTACCATGGTTTGAAATTTGTACAGATTTCACCCAGTTGTCCTACATTTCATACGAACATCATGACCATATCAGCTTTGGTGACAAGAAATCAATGATATCAATTGATTTGGATTTTTTGAGTCACACTAATTACAAAAGAACAAAGCTGGTTATAGCAATAGAGCATTTTAGAGGATAGAGCACTTAATCAAGTGTAGAGTGCAAATTACTAATAGACGAACAAATATATTTTTCACCATACTATGCTCTAATCACCTGTTTTCGGAACGTCATTTGAATACCGAAAGTAGAGTTTTTCCGCCCAAGGGCCGAAAGTCAGCTGTTCTATTTAGCCAGTGTTGCCAACTTGTTTTCAAGCGTACACGACGCGACGTTACCTGGTTAATACGTGCATACTATTTTGTGTTCGTTGGTTGAAACACTGGAACAAATGACAATAAAATTCAAAACATTGTGCTGTTGATGATTTTGTTATTGGTTAACTGTTTTTAGTCCGAGATTGCATGAGGCCGCTCGTGTTTTATGGCCGATCACATTTAACCCGTTAATAATTGTAGTATGGTGAAAAATAACGTTCACACCTCTGCCGAAAGGGTTTTGCATAGCCCTCGAACGATTTATGACCTCGACTTTGTCTCGGGCCAGCAAAACCCCACTTTCGGCCCTTGGTGCGAAATATACTATTTATTTTCTTTATCTTGAAAGCGTGGAGTAATGAAACCAATAAAGGTAGTATAAACCATTACAAAATCAAAATAAATAAAAGAACAAATGAAAATACTAAGCGATTCAGTCGCAATAAATTCAGGAGGATTTCAACCGAAGTCACAGTAAATTGGAACTGACGTCTGGAAGCTATGTCGCGGCTAAGCTATTTATGAGACAGTCTACTCAGGTCCAATTTCATTCTTTCACATTACTTCTGCTTCTCGGTTTTAGAAGCAAACTTGTTTTGAGTACCAAGTACGAGAGTGATGTTTAACCTAAAAATTAGATAGTGTCCCCCTGTTCTTAAATGTTATACTATTAGGATTTGGTGTTATACTCTATACTTGCTTAAGGGATTTTGTAGGAAATTGCCATGAAGAGCTAATTAACCTTCGTTATTCGAATTCTGTTAATGGGGCGCGAATCTACTTTCGGCAGTAGCCGAATTCGTAACAACGATTTGTTACCTCTCTGCTTTCTATGGTGAACACCTATTGAATTATTTCGATTAGCTGACATATCCTATCCTAACAAATATCACAACGCTGATCTGGAGGTAAGTTAGCTTGTTTTACTTCACGAACAAGCTCTTGGATCAATTGAGCTAATTAGGTACAGTAGGAGGATAAATAATCAACAGAAGAACACATACGTTTATTCCTGTTTAAAAACTACCCAGATATTTCAGAACCGGCAGATATTATTTCCTCTCATAATAATGTCAATTGTTGTCCAGGTCGCCTAAACGTTTGGCAACAGGCATAAGCACACGTCATTACGATCGTTAACGTAAACAAATGCCAGTTCGTCATGTACATGCAACGCATGCAAGTTACCCTACCGCCAACATATAAATTGAATAATTCACGCCATCTGTGGATATTACATTAACTATTCCGACGTTGTGCGTTGAGAACATTGAAGTGGGGTTCGGGAAATTTTATTCGAAAACTTTTGTACGTAAACCTCTCCTTCTTAAATTTTATACCCAAAATAGAGCGATTAGGGTAACATTTTAATAAATTTTGATTTTACCATGTGGGCAAGACCACGTTATCAAGAAAAGGGGCTAGGCTTAGCAGATATTGTGGGCACTTGGATATTTTAAATAAAAACCAGCACTTTTGTAGAACATTATATATTGTAAGTCTTCCAAAGTATCAAATAAATGTACATATTCTTCTATAATTAAATAATCATTGCTTCCATTATCATATGATATATTCCTTTGTTATCTAAAAATTTATTATCTAAAATTACAACACCATAATTATTTAACCAAAGTTATTGGAATGATCTTACTCTTTGACGGGAGACACCTAGAGGCTTTGGGTACGCCAAGACACAGGAACTCGTCTGCGGACATCATATCATACTTAAGGTTAGTTATAAAATAATACAGATTAATTTCATTTTAAAACTTTACAGACCCAAAATATATTTAACACAAGTGAAGAAATCTGATAGCAAATTAACATGTTCAGTTTTGCAAAAGCATTAATTACCTAACGTATATCAGTGAAAATTAATGAATTTAATTTATTCACCGGTCAAATGAAAATGCATTCACCGGTTTGACTAGGATTTATCATGAGAAAAGAGCAATATTATAAATAACTGTGAAATTATACATTGATGACAAATTATAGGTTTTGTCCAAATTCTAAATTAACTTACAATTTCTACGAGAGTGCCTAGTTGAAGGTGTCGTCCCCAAATGATTATAATTTAACGGTCGCGTCACAACTTTAAATTAGGCGGCCTGCCAACACAACAAAACTAAATCTTCAATTACTGGCGACTCATATACAGGTAATACATTATTTATTTTATTTTTTTGTATCACAATATAAAACAATCGGTATAATTTGCATATGAAATGGTTTACTACTATTCTGTTATACAGGGTTAGGCAAAAGTTTGGACACCCCCCGTTAACTTTTCAACTGGGTTAGGTAGACAAAACTCAACACACCTCTAAAATAAAAAATGCACGTTTAGGTCAATGTCAAAACTTCGTCCATGCCCCTAAATAGGGCATTTTGACGGCAACCCAAGTTTTTTAAATGTAAAGCGCAATTGAGCGATACCTCATTTTGAAGGTCTTTAACAAATAAGAAGAATAACGGAAAATAGAGGTACAAGCCAGTTTTATATGCATATTTCTGACCATTTTATAAGAATTCCTTATATAAAATTCCTCAATGAAAATAGTGCAATCTCTTAAAATAGTGCAATAATAGTAGTTTCTCTTAAAAACTCGTCATTGGGCAAAGATGAAAATTTCAATTGGGCCCCAATTTGTACTGGCTTGAGAAAAAAACCTATAGTTTCAGTTATTCTTCTTATTTTATAAAATGAGGTACCGCTCAATTGGGCTTCACATTTAAAAACTTAAGTCGCTCTAAAAATTCCCCATTTAGGGGGTATGGATGAAGCTGTGACACTGACCAACAAGTTATAGAGGTGTGTTGAGTTTTGTTTCCCTATACCCGTTGAAAAGTTAACAGGGGGTAATCCACAATTTTGCCTAACCCTGTACATAATATATTTTATGTAAGGCAAATACCGAAATGGTTCCAAAGGGGTTTTACCGGTGGATGGATTTTCCTCGCCAGGTTGACTGGAAGATAGTACCGAGTCCTAACTCTGCGTGATTACATAAAAAAATTCCCAATATTTTAAAACATAAGCACATAAACCTATAATGTTTTATAGTTTTCTGTACTATAAGTATTTTTGTTAAATCTTTATACACCTGAATGAAATGCAAACGTAAGTTAATTGTTTATTAGATACGTTTGCATTTCATACTTTTACTTTTGGAGTTAGCATAAAAAGTGTTGAAGTATTTACAATTACTGACTCATGCAAAGAGGTCTGGAAGAACAAAACTCTTTGCTAAGCAAAAACACTTTAGATTTTTCATATTTATGCTGTAAACAAAATGGAAATAGTATGTATTTAATTACTAAAAGTGCTATGACTTATTTAGTAATATATTAACGTCGAAAACTCCTATTACTAGTCTCACGGCATAAATAATTTGAAAATAAAACAATAATGGAAATATGTTGGATAAGAGATAATTTGTTATTTAAGAGTTATTTTCCAACAAAAAATTTGAAGCCTAAAGGTCATTAAAAACTGTTTTAAAGCTGGAACAATTAATGAAGAGCGACTGCGCAGCGGCGCGGGCGGTGGCACGACCGTCTCTTCTATCATTCTATGATTTTATTCTGACTAACGCGGGGTCATTAATCACCGCCATTGCTACGACATTTTGAAGACACAATATCCTGAAGCCATCTTTAAGTTTTGACTTACTAGAAGACGTTCTTTTGTTTTATTAGATTTTTATTATTAGAACATTTTCTTCTTTTTAAATTGAAATCCTTTTATTTAAATTACTTAAATTTTTTTTATTTAAATTTAAATCCTTTTATTTAATTGTATTTTATTTAACCTGGTTTGTTACGAGAAACGAGTTTTTCCGGAAAATGCCACTTCGTTTATTACATAGTTTCGAACATTGTCCTACTAAATTGTCATTACACTTTTAGAATTACTGTAAGAGTGAGAGAGCCTTTACGTAACTCGTTTGACCTTTTGTACACAAACGTTTACCACCGAAGTTATGTAGGAGGCGGTCCCATATCGGCAGTCCACCTTCTTCTTTCGTATTCCTGCACTTATCGTAACATTAAATGTGATAAAATATAGTTCAACACTTCATTAAATATTTCAGTGCCGGTTAAATAAACGTTTGCTTTGTTTACTTTGTTTTGTTGTTGTTAATTGAGTTGTTCATCTAAATCCTTGTGATACACCGTGTATCTAAAACACAAAAGCTGTTCTGTGCATTTTATGAGTCGTATCAAAAGGCTCACAAACTGTGGTTTTATGAACTCTCCTCGAGAGCCGTAAGCTTCCCTCGATGGAAAACTTTACATCTTGTTCATAAACAGAATAAGCAATGAAATATTTATTTCTTCGTGGTTTCAACATATTTATTGATCTCGTACTTCTATTTTACCTGAAGTTGGAACTCGTGTACATGATTTATTATTACTATACAATATATATATATATATATATATATATATATATATATATATATATATATATATATATATATATATAATGCATTATTAAGATAATTTATCAATTATTGTACGCCAATTCTTTTGTTTACTATTTAATTTTGAAATACCAAATTTAAATAGTAGAAAAACATATTTGGTACCAATATAAATACTCATTTGGTCTAGTCGTGCCTCACCTGTTATTCAGTTTCACCCAAATCCATTCATGGCGTGAGGAGTAATTGCCTACCTACCATAATTAGTTTTAATGGTAATATTTTCCCCTCTTTCTTCTATGAATTGATGTTAAAATATATTACAGGTATTTTCAAAAATATAAAAATGAAGAAACGTTTTTGTATACATCCTAGAGGTTTTTATATCTGCTTATAAAGTTTCATCAAACCAGACTATTTGTGTGGTGTCTATAGAATACTAAAACTGCGAAACCCACATTTTGGGTTAAAGAAGCGTCAAGATGAATATTTAAACCGATAATTAAAAATAAAATATCTTCCATATACATAACCCGCATAAGACGTTTAATTAGATAAATAAAAAACTATGGGACTACGTACGGACTACGTACAATAACTATGGGAAGCTACGTACATGTAATAATACCTGGATTAACTGTTCGGTCCGCACAAAGCTTGGCTTAACTCTGTCGGGCAACACCAATTACAAACTTGAAAGTTTAGTACAAACGTCTGTCTCTTCATGTCTGTTGAAAGATGAAGGCTATCAGAGAGATTAAAATACGTAATAACGAGCATTACAGTTTGATTAATTTTGACAAATGCCGCTATAATTGGGTTCCAGGGTGAAGCATTTAGGTAGACAATACAGGACAACATATTTGCTCATATGAGCTGGTTACTGATGTATAAGTCCCTGTAGACGTGTGTAGGGCCAGTGATGGGTCAGCGAAGAGCCAGAGGTCTCCGCTGTGTCAGCTTGCACAGCTGTGACGTCTTTATTATTTATGACTATATATCTGTAATAAGGATTTGTCATAACTGTTCCTGTTTTTGACGCCCTCTAGTTCAATAGATAAATATTCAACACGATATATATTTTTATGAATATTTTAGTACAGTATAACAATTAAACTACAAGAGTATTAATCTGCAATCGATCTGTCCATACAATCATCAATGATACGATCAAGTGAAAGTGTGATTTTTAACGCAACACTATTGATTTACATCACTGTTATTGATTTAAAAGTAAAAGTTACAGATAATTTACTTTGTATTACTAACATAGAGTAGATCTCTTTCGGAGCTTGCGACAACTGATTCTTATGACTTTATAGTTGATAATATATACTTTTGTAGTCTAGGTGTAACAGACTACCTTAAACACTTAAGTTATGCAACAGTACACTTTCATAAAAACAATTGGAAAAACATATTTGTATCTTAACCTTGAAATAATAGTAGAAAATAAACACAAATACAACAATACAAACTAGCTTACTGGAGATAAAATAATGGAAGAATTGCCAACTTGTAGACTTGTAACTGTTCATAAGTTGCTTGTTAATTAAGTTGCTTTAAAAATTGTGTGGTATATAGGACTTTTACGTTATAGGCTTAACAGAAGCCATTATAATGTCGAAATAAACTCATACACGAAGGTAACATTCGCAATAAATTCAGGTAGATTTTACCCAAGGTAACGGTAAATTGGACCTGACATCTGGAAGCTATGTTACAGCTAAGCTTTTTATGAGACAGTATTCTCCGCGTTATTTACATTACATCTACCGATCTACCTCAATTTTTTAGTCAGTAAGCTTTATAATCCCTCCTGAAACATTATAACGGTTCAAAGTCTAATGAAAGTGCACATAGTTCAATACAACTTTACAATCGCAATTTAGTTTTAATTTCGATGGTGAAATAATTGCTCCGTGTTAAAATAACTATGTTTTAATTGTACAAGTAGATTTGAATCCAAACACCAGGGAATGGCTGAGGCCAACACGGTTGATCCTTTAAGCCGGTAATGGTATCAGCGTCCAATCATGTGCAATGACTGAGCCGAATCAATCGGATTTATATTTCCAAACTGATTTACATATTAAAATACGCATTACTCAGTACAAACCATCAGCGAACAAAGCTGAGTTACTGGTTCATATTTTTGAACATTTATCTGATTAAACTAATTGTTAAGTTCCACATCATCATTGTCAAGGACCTTCCATAGTTTTATTTGGCTTAATCCTATTTTTCTTCGCGGAAAATCCCATCTGATTTCAGAAAAATCGTGCTAGACCATATACAGATTGTAATTAGCTGTATACATGTCGATTCTTCATCCTTATTTGATTAAATTATTTGAATTCGCTAAAATAACGTCTTAATTGCTTAAAAACTGCTAAGCATGTTGATCCAAGTCAAGCTTTAAATTGATTTTGAATTGATTTTATTTTGTAATGTAATATCCTAAACAATATTTCTGTCTGCTTGGAAATTATTTCTCAGCTAAAAATTCATCTTGAAGTGAGGACAAGCAAAGCTCTCATATGTCTTCGCTTCGAGTGCAGGACAAATATAAAGTTCCGCCAAACTTATAAAAGTTAGGTGAAGATCGTTTGGAGGGTTCCCAACTTCTTTAATTATACTTTCTTCAATATCCTTATTGGATCTTGAAGTATATTGTGTATTAATGTATAATTCTTTAAACAGATATCGAGTTTGAACCAAATGATTTATATAAACCCAACTAAAGTATGAAGGCTGTTAACACATTTGTCTATGCTCTAAATTTCTCATGCAGGGTGTTCCAGGAAGAAGGTTCTTTTTAGTATCATGTTTTATTATTATTCAGTTTTAGTATTCATTCATCACTAAGGATGAATGAAATATTATGATTTTTAATTTTATCAAAGGCTTGTGTATGAAATCCACCTGTGTTTGTTGTTGACATTCTTTTTCGGTTTTGTACCCCATCAAATGGTACTCAACACTACAAGGAGTAAACCTATGCTCTAATTTAATATGCTCGTTATATTTATGTCAAAATCTGCTTGTCAAAAAGAGTCAGAATCGTTTAAGTGCAAGTTTATATACGTCAAAATCCACCAGCAATTTTGACATTTATTTTCGTTTTGGTAAGCTATTTATGCTGCTAAAATAAATTAAAGCGCAAAAGTATTAGGTGCAAAGGAAAGTTGTGAAAATGTCATCGTGTATTTTATTTAAAAGCTATTTTTGAGCTTTAAATTATTCCGAGCGACGACCTCCTTTTTTACCCGGCGGTAAAACTTATTGAATATCTATTGTACAAAAGTTTGGCAACAGCTTACGCTAAAATAAAAAAAAAATATAAATATGTTGCTACATTTGTACACTTATTTGATTAACCTCCTCTTACATAGACATTATTTTAAACTACACGTATATGTTACTTAAGAGACTTCAAATCGAACGTAGGGCAGGTAGCCTTAGACAAAATTTAGAATAATTATCTCAAAGCCCGGAACCAAATTAAATAATGCGAATGTTTACAACAGGTTCCATGGCAACGCAGTGCAGCAGTATGCCGTATGATGTGTTGCCACGAGATATCCCTGAGCAAGATAACATAGGCCATATGTTGGGAGGGGTACATGATTTGTCACTTAGAAGTTATCTTTAAAAAACTATTGAAGGCAATATGGTATGACATATAAGTGGTGATATGGCATCCATTTTATATCGATTCTTAAACATGTTAAGCCGCAGCGTAACAGTTTTTCATAGGTTTTGAATATACCAACCAGACAGTCGGGATGGCTTACAGCGGCCACAACCTGTACGTCGCCCCAGGGACAGGACGCCCCGCGGTGGAGGTGAACATCAGCAGCGGAAGCAACGTGCTACCTGCACCGCCGCCCAGCGACACCGACGTGGTTCGCCCCTCGACCAACAGGTGGCTCTGCTGTGGCTGCAAGCAGTGGCTACTGGCGGTCCTGCTGGCAGCGATCGTCACCCTGGCCCTACTCCTGTTGCACATTTACCTATTCGGGTTCTCCGTAGACAACCAACGGCCAATCGACCCTTCAACTTGTCACTACCCCTACCGCACTGCCACTGCGACGTTGACGCCTACAACTGTGAACATAACTGTGTATTCAACTAGAGTTGTGGCTTCCACCAATGAAACCAGCTCGATGTCCAGTCCAAGCCCGGTCGTATACAGCACAAATAGTGACAACAGTCAACTGACTGTTCGTATACCAGATAAATTCCGTGATAAATATCATCATTAACACTAATAAATGTAACCGATTACTTTGGTATTCTATATGTTCATACTGCTGTTCTCGGATAATGGTTGTATTATGTCAGTTTAACTGTATACTCTTTGTGTTGGACTTCTTCTATTGTGCTCATGTGGCAAAGTGTTACATTTGCCACAGTTATGATATTCATTGCACTGGCATTATTATATTAGTAGATACAAAATGAAAAAATGTATTATATGCACGAAGATGAATACGAACCATGAAAAGTGATCATGCAGTTTTTAATTTGTTTGTAGTAATAATTAAGAAGAAACACTCGAATTATCTGTCTGAACATAGGATCTGTCGTCGTTGGTCAACAAAATTGTTATTAAAAAACCATGACAAAGAGTTCTTGGATTAAAATTCAGCTCTTCGTACAGATTGTGTGGTGATAACATTTAAAATCTAAGAAACAAGAAAAGACACACACTGATCAGTAAACGCCAGACTCCACAAATATCTTATAAAATAGGGCTTTGGCAGATCTATTTTATAAGATAGTGTTCATATATCCCTGTTCCAGTTCATCATAGTATTTAAAGGAACAAAATTCAACAAAAAGTAGTGCTAATTTAATACTAATACCAGATATATTTATTTGTTGTCACCATCTAGATCTCATAGACAGTGTTCTCGTTGAAATGATTAACTAAACCATAAAAACCTTAAGTTTGATAAACGATTCAACCATAGGAAAAATGGTGAAGGAATTCCTAAGTAAGTCTGATTTTAGCCAGACTGATGTCCATCTTAAAACATTCTGATGTTACTGGGTACAGCAACGCTATTTACTACTGTTAAGTGTTACAACTTTTGAACTAACATTAGATTATACTTATCACAGAGAACCAACAATATCATAAGTTTCGATCTTTGGTTGATATTTGTTTTTGTCTCCCGCTGCCTTGAACATTGTTGTTTTCATGGATGTTTCTACAGTTCAGACGTTAAACTCAGTCACACTAGTGACCCTCATTTGTTGAAACTTACTGTGGTAAAACATGTTTAACATATTTGTAAGTTATATCTTGGAGTCAATTTAGTGGGAAATAATTTTGTTTCGTCCTTCTAGAGCAGGTAGTTCGTCTGTAATCTGTATGAGACACTTTACGAGGGACACCCTGTATATTCGTTGTTAGTATAAATAATAATGTAAATTATTAAAAGAATACCAACTTACATATGATTGTTGCCTGTATTATCCATGCTAATGTATTATAGTCGACGTAGAAAGAACAATTGCATTAGGTTCTGCTCGAGTTCAGCCTGCAACAATGATGAGGACGGGGATCATGGGCTCAAAGTGGTGATTAATTACTTTCCTGCAGGATAATTAAAATCTTCAACTTTTGTGGGTCACTGCCCTCGAGACCGACCGCCGTTCCCAAGCTGTTCAATTTGTAATGTGTTTTTTTGTATAAGTGTAGGGTAAATAAATACCCCCGTCGCACCAAACCTGCGTTCTCAGTGAATTTCCAATGTATGCATACGTTTCTCACTACCACATAAAGCCACTCCCCAAGATCTATAAAAATACATAAATAGATAGGTGATCTATAGCATTTTATTTATTCACCATACGAATAACATTAGGGCTGAGTACGCAGGTTTGCTGTAAAAAGAAAAAGAAGAAATATGTTTTTGTGCAATTATCAATATAACTCAACCAGATGAAGCTACATACTAAGTTTTATTAATTTATGCTCATAATTAAGGGAGATATAAAACTTTACTTATTCTTCATAAGAATAACATTAGGGCTGAGTATGCAGGTTTGCTGCTACTGGGATAATCAACAAAAAACAATTTTTTGTGCAAATATTAATATACCTGTACTACGTGAAGCCACATACCAAGTTTCATCAATATAAATTCATAAATAATCGAGATATCAAATTTTATTTATTCTCCATAAGGATAATATTGGATAACGTACTGTGTTTAGCACTTTGAATATCTCTGCAACGGTTGAACGTATAATCACAATTTAAACACCAAAATGATTTTTTTGTAGAGCTAAATTGATTGTTAAAAGCAAATGTGAAGTTTACATTAAAATGAACTGAGGAAAAGCCAAAAACCTTTTTCCCATAAGATTAACACGGGAGATTTTTTGAGCAGGTTTTTTGGATTTTCTTTGCAACCACTTAACCTAGGTTAATAATTTAAAATACTAGTTTATTTGTTTTTTTCAACTCTATAAAATTTTGAAAACCAAAATTAAGTATTTTAAAAATTTTAGGGTAAAAAGTGCAAAAACAGATTTTTAGAAAATTTAAATCCCCCATAAACCTCTCTTCCCATGATCCGATTTTTCTGGTTTTCGAACTTAGCGTCATGAATGACATATTACACATTTGAGCCAAATTTAATCGAAATCGGACGTTTTTTACTTAAGTTATCGTGTTAACTGACACACACACACACACACACACACACACACACACACACACACACACACACACACACACACACACACACACACACACACACACACACACACACACACACACACACACACACACACAAGTAGATACATAAATGCCGATCCTGGCGCACTTTGGATAAGAACACGAAACCAATGTAAAATCTCCGTTAAACTACCATAAAAGAATTTTAACAAAAATCAGCACATTTCAAAGACAAATCAATAAATTTAAACAAAAATCAGTAAATTTTTAAATTTAGATTAGAGTAAAAATCTAAATTTCTATAATCATTTATTAAAATAACCTTTTATTCAAATTTAACTAAAGTGGTTTCTTTATGTTTAACATTTTTAAATTCTGTGACAATCAAATGTTAATTTTCTTTTTTGTTCAGTTCTTGAATTTTTTTATCATCGATAATATTTAAAAATCGATTTGGTAAATGGATTTTACAATCTTATAATTCTACAATAATTGTATAATCATATTTATCTTTTGTTCTTTAAAATTTTTCAATTTTATATTTCTCATTCAAATTTAAACTTTTTAATGATTTATATTCTTTAAATCTTAATTCTCCAATATTATTAATTTCTTCTAACAGATCCATTTATTAGAAAAAAATTTAACTATAAACGAGTTTGTTAAATCAAGTTTGTGATGATAAATCTTAAAAATTCATCATCATAAATTGGTTTTATACCAAAATCGATCTCTAAATATTTTAAAATCATGGAAAATAATTTTATATATGATATATTGTTCTTTGTAAAAAATAAATATTTATTTAAAATTAATGTGATTTTATCTTTATCTTCAAAACTTAATTCTAAATTAATATTATGTATTTTATTTAAAAATTAAGAGTAAAATATCCAACCTTTAATGTTTTTCTCTTTTAAAAATCGTTTTACAGGTTTTGAAGTTATATAAAAATAGTTTTTTGTAATGCATAATATAAATGTTTCGTTACATAATTGTTGCATTAGATATGGATAAAAGTGATTAAATTGTCTCAATGCATTTTTTAAATGTTTATTTGTATTATTTTTTTCTATTTACCTTTTTTTCATAAATAATTCCCTTGCATATATTAAATCCAACGCATTTTACAATAATTGTAAAATCGGTTTGATTATGACATTTATAACACATATCCATTTATATAATAATTTGTTATATGTAAATGGAAGAACCAATTCATTGTCATAAATGTAAGAAAAAAACTAAAAATATTAAACCAGAAATTGTTAAAATGAAAAATGGTTTGTATAGAATTGCTACAAAATTCTCAATTTGTAAAACAAATAAAAGTAAAATTATAAAAAAAATAAATAAAACCAATTATTTAAAAATAATTAAATAAAAAAGAACAAATAACTGAAGCAAATGAAATTCATGCTCCGATTAGAAAAAATTCCAAAAAGAAAAATTATTACATTAGGAATTGATGATTTATGGGCAGCAAATTTAATAATAATGAAAAATTATGAAAACTAAAATTATGGCTTTAAATATATGTTAAACGTTATTGATTTATTTTAAAAATATGTTTGGTCAAAACCATTAAGGAAAAAAAGATGGAAAAAACGTGTCAAAAGCATTTAAAGAAATAATAAAAAATGCAATAGAAATTGGTCATAAATATCCAAATTTATTACATACGGATAAAGGTTTAGAATTTATAAATAAAGATTTTAATGATATATTAAACAAATATAAAATAAAACTGTACCATACAGAAAATGAAGAAAAATCGAGTATAATTGAAAGATATAATAGAACTCAAAATGAAAAATGAAAGTACAATTTGAAATTAATAAAAACTTTAGATGGATTGATATTTTACCAAAAATAGTTAAAGATTATAATAATTCATATCATTCAACAATTAAAATGAAACAAATCGATGTAAATAAAGAAAGCAAAAAAGATGTAAAACCATCAAATTTTAAATATAAACCACCAAATTTTGTAAATAAATCAAAATTTAAAATTAATGATTGAGTTAGAATTGGAGATAAAAAATCAACATTTGCAAACAAATATAAAAATAATTGGTCAAGAAAAATATTTGTAATCTCTTGAATACATTACACAAATTCTATTACTTATAACATAATAGATTTAAATGATGAATATATGATTGGTAGTTTTTATGATTATGAGTTAAAGAAAACAAATTTATAATATTTTTCATAATAAATGAAGAAGAAATGTTCTAGATGTAAAGTATTTAAACATAATACATAATTTCATAAAGATAAACGTGGTAAAGATGGTTTATGTTACTATTGTAAAGAATGTAGGAAAATTTTTAAAAAGAAATTGTTTGAAAACACTACACCAATTGAGTTAAGTGAGAAAATGAGTAATAATTGTAAAGAAATTAAAAATATAGACAATTTTCATAACTATAATTTTAGTAAAGATAGAAAATATGCAATTTGTATTAAATGTGTTAGAGAATTATTTAAAATTACAACAAAATGCGAATGCGGAAGAGATATTAAATGGAATTATCACTATTCTCAACATTTACAAACAAATATTCATAAGAAATATGAAACAAATATTGAAAAAATAGTATAATTACTTTAAATTGGTTGTTGATAGTCATATATTTAATACTCGCTTCGCTCGCTGGGGGCTCCGCCCCCAGACCACTGTTGGGGGCTTCGCCCCCAGGTCGCTCTTTGGCCACAATTTAACGTAAATTGGTCCAAATTCTCTTTAAGTCCTATAAACTCTACAAATATTCCAAGGTTTTTATTATTTTTAGGAATTTAACCTATCAAATCTGGTCATATGCCAGTTGGTGAATACTACTTGGCATGGAGAAGTTCTGTATGTTAAATTTTAAGTCTCCATTTATTACCTAAGTGCTTGGAAAGAAAATTGAAACCCTATACTGGATTTTGTGATATAGCCTTTATAGGACGTCGCCTAAACCTTATAAGGGGGGAAAAACAAAGTTAACAACCTAAATTGCTATGTATTTGGTCAACAATAAGCATTCTGAAACAAATATAACATTATTTATAAGGGTTTTTACTCTAGGCGGAGCGCAACATAAAAATATACAAAAAAACACAAATAAATTTAAAGAGTTAAAAGTCTTTTTTTTCTTTCGGGTGTTTAAGTGATACAATCTGGGCGTATGACTGGTTCTAAATACTAACTAATTGTAATGTAGGAATACTGTGTGCCAAATACTAGGCCTCTAGGTTCTTAGAACGGCAAACCATTGAAAACCACGTAAACATCTTGAAATTTAAAAAAAATCTAGCGCTATCTAAGGGTGAAGGGGTCAAGATACGGCAAAAAGTCATAGGAAGAAAATTGTAGATCGCCTAAAATCCGTGGCACGTGTTAGTCTCTGTGTATTGATAGGACAATACGTTTTCCGCTAGAATTAAAATAAACGACACTACATTTTTTTTTTTATTTGCCATTATTAATTTTTATTTAGGGAATTTAAACTAACAAAAGTAAAGTTTGGAAATTTTTTCTGGGGTTAATAGATGAAAAACACCACCATGCTAAATATCAAGTTCATAGCTCAAGTATAAATGGTGTCACGTGTATGTCAATTAATCTCAATTGGCATAGAACCATCATAGCATTACTACTTATACGAAGAAAATGGTCAAATCTAAAGATATTTAGAGTTTTTGATTTTCTGATATTTTTAAGTAATCAAGACTGGTCAAATTACTGCTATTATGTACTAAGACATATTTTATAGACATACTGCGTGCCCAGTATTAGGCCTTCATCAATTATATTAACATGATAACAAATAAAATACCACCACCAAATCTCGAAAATATGCCGAAATTTGAAAAATCTAGTTGTAATTGGGCCTCTCAGAACAATATTGAAGTAGAACACGATTTCAGAACCTGAAACCTTGAAAATTCTCTAAATTCGGTCAAAACCAATCCTGAAAATCATGCAGAATATGTGGAAATAAAACAAAGAAATAAATAAATAACCAGTAAACATTTTAAAAATCGTCATACAACTTGAATAAATAATATACAGAGTTCCTCAAGGATCTATTTAATAAGGTAAATATATTAAAAGTACACAAATTTTAAGGCTTAGCTTTCTTATAGAGGGTTAAATCATACAAATTGTTCATATGCATGCTGCATACTACGTATAGGTCATAGTATTCAGAAATCGGATATGAAATGATGATATACCAGGTATAGTTAGTTAAAGGCTACATCGTATGCAATTTTTTACGCCGCCAGACACTATGCAAGTGCGTGAAATAATATTTAAATCCTTACTTTTAACTGTCCTTATTTGACAAAATTTGTGTTGTTAAAGGTAAAAACATTATAATAACATAAAATATTATGTTCGTGCCGAATAAAAGTGAAAAAAAACACTGTAATAACATCAAATATTATGTTCGTGCCGAATAAAAGTAATCTGTAAAAAATATAACCTAATTCAAGTGGGGCTTTTCCCACCTGTTATGACCAAAAGACAAAAAATCCACAATTTAGACCTTTCTTATGGGTTATAATAAATCAAATTGTTTCTATGACTGCTGTTGGCCCTGGCATGCAGACGTATTGTGTGTATAGGTATATGCACTCATATATTATTAAGGGCATGTGAATAATGAAAATAGAATAGAATATATAATGAAATAGAATTAATAGTCTTAAAGGATAAAACCATAAGTTACCACCTTAAGTTAGAACATAGTTTAGTGACTACCAATTCTTTTGAAATGTTTAAAAATAAATAGGTTTAATAGAAAAATAATAGGTTTAATATTAAAAGAGTTAAAATGTTACTACAGCATAAGCTGCATACTTCATTACCGATATTACCGAAAACATTTTAAAATCCAAATAATGCATTTAAATAACGTAGTTTACGTACTCATATATTTTTATATTTTTGTCAAGGTTAATAATTAAACATTGGGAGTTACAAGCTACACTGTATGCCAAAAGTCACATTCCTAGCTCAACCATAAGTGTCCAAGGCAAAAGTGTACAAAATGTCACGTTCCTAGTTAGTTCATCTAGAAGTGAGATATAATTCGTATACCTGAGTCAGTTACACCACGAGCTCGTATACAACCGGTAGCAAGTTACGAGAATCTCGTCAATGGCACATATGCACAACCATAGATTAAGCATATCACTAAGGAGTATGTTCAATTGATGGCACCACTCACCACACCCTAGCACAAGCAGAATTCGCCATACACTGCGCGTAGTTGCTAAAAGTAGCAAGCTGAGAATAACGCAAAGCCTAGTAAACTGATCCAAAAACGCAAGAAAATGTTATTGCTACCAAAAATACGTAAATACTGGACAATACACCGAAGGGTTCAAGGGAAATTATAATGAATCATCAAAAGGTCTGGTTGAAACACCAAGTTTTCTTACCAGCGAGAACCTAAAATGATATGTTTCGATGTTGAGCAATAAGCAGTCATGAGTTTATGTAAACATATTTAGTTAAGTTTAAAATTATTAATATTTAATAAGAAACACAATTTTTGTGACTGGATTGCCACATAACGCTTACACGAGAAAGCCGATTTAGATTTTTGTAAACTACATCACCAAAACGGTTACAATATCGAAATAATGCATGTCGGTAACGTAGTCTACGTAACTAATATATTTTAAACTATTTCTTTAAAAGATTTAATAATTACAAATTGTAAGTTTTGGCAATTTTTCTGGGGGTTACGAGGTTAAATCTACATGCATGCAAAATTTCACGTCGATAGCTCTTCTAGAAGTGGTCTAGAATTCGTATACCTCAGTGAGTCAGTCAGTTACACAAGCGGCTGTATATATGTTAGACTCGCTTCGCTCGCTGGGGGCTCCGCCCCCAGACCCCTGTGGGTGGCTTCGCCCCCAGGTAGTTTTCGGGTGCTTAGTTCCCGTGGCAGTGGCCCGGGTACCTAGCTCAAGTGAAAGTGGTGTCATATTAAGGACCTAGAACCGACATTATACTACTACTTATAAAAAAATAGACATATCAGCAGTTATTTAAATATGAGGGGCTTAAAATTGAAATAGTACGAGTTTGGAAATGTTTAAGGATATTTGAGGTTTCAAGACACATGCATGCTATATCTCATATACCCAAACAGATATCTCATATACCCAAACAGATAATTTGCAACCCTCTCCTCTCCTAGACCTCCCCTACCAACCCACTTCCCCAACCCCTAGATCCCTAGACCATTGTGGGAGGCTTCGCCCCTAGATCGATTGGTGTAAATCATAAAATCTGTTCACGTGATAAAAAAATGCAAACACACCACAAAACCTTGAAAAAATTTTGAAATTTAAAAAATCTAGCGCTATCTAATGGTGAAGGATACGAGATACGACAAAAGTCAAAGTTTTAGATCGTCTAAATTCCTTGGCAAGTGGAGGTATTCCGTTTATCGATAGGACTATCCGTTCGTCCGTTAGAGCTAAAATAAAAAAGCACTATTTTGGACATATTCAAATTTTCCTCCATTTTTAATTTTTTTTATGTGGTTCTGATTAAAAATTATGCCTTTTTGCAATTTTTTCTGGTGGTTTTCATGGACAAGCTACATGTAGGCCTAATTCCATGTTTATAGCTTGTCTAGAATAACCTGAGTAAGTCGATAATGCAGTTTGTCATTTATGAAACAATTAGGGTTTTTAATTTTTAGAGGTGTTTACTTATTAAAACATGTTAGTTTATCGAGTGTTTCGTAAAGAGTAATGTATTAACATATTGAGTGCCAAATATCAATCATTTATATACTAAATTAAAATGATAGGAAATTAAAAACCAAGGAAATAACCGTCGAAATTGCCTAAAATTTGAAAAATCTAGCGATACCTAAGGGTGAAGGGAGCGAGATACGACAAAATGTCATAGGAACGAAGTTAAAATCCGTACCTTGCAAAATCCGTGGCACGTGGTGGTGTCCGTTTTTCGATAGGTCAATCCGTTCGGCCGCCTTTTTTGGGGGGGGTTTAAATATTTTATTGGGAGGGTTTAAATATTTTTGGGGGGGTTTAAATATTTTTTTGGGGGGGTTAAGATAAAAAACCGTCAGTTTTGGCGATTTTCCTGGGGGTTACAAGCTATAAGCTACCTGCATGCAAAATTGCAGGTTTCTAGCTCGTCTAGAAGTGGTCTAGAATTCGTATACCTCAGTGAGTGAGTCAGTTACACATGCGGCTGTTTTCTGATTACAAGGCTTCTAGCGTATTTTTTAAAGTAAAATCTTTATGAAACTGTTTTTTATACGTAAGCCATCAAAATGTGTATCTGATTTTGTAGGGGAACCCCCGTTGTAGATCGTCAGTGGCGTTCGTCAGAAGCTTTTATTTCAAGAATAATTCAATCACAATTATGAGTTTTGATGCGATGAACTAAGAAATAAATAGTATGAGGCAAAATACAATCCTCCATGTATCATTTCATGGCAAAGAAATAATTTACATCCGTACAACAAATATATATTTTTTAAATGTGAAGTTTTCTAATTTGAAAATATTTAAATCATCACAACATAAACATAACAAATATGGTAGCTTAGTTCTGTTGTTAATGTTTCCTAAATAACAATGCTTTTAATCCTTCAAGTGGGCCTAAAATACAAAAACATTAAGCAACAAATAATAACATGTCATGTTTTTTCAAGCGTTTAAATTCTTTTACAAAAGGACTGCTGAATCACATAATACTGCAGACCCCTTCTGTGCATACCGCTTTTTCTCGTTTTTCCTTATGCTGTTGACTGTACCGTTTGACAACTTGTATTTTTAAATGGAGTAGACTTCCATCAATAAAAGTTACAACAGTAAAATATTATGTTTGTAGCGAATAAAAGTCATCTGTAACATATTTAACCTAATTTATGTAGGGTTTTTCCCACAAATTATGTAAAACAAAACCAACCAATAGACCAACAAATCTACTTAATGTGCTAACTATTTGGTTTTAACGTTTTAAATACTTCAAATTCATTAAATCTAAAATAAGTTTGTTTATCTACTGATTCGTGAAGATAATATTCGTGTAGACATTAGTCGATGCAATTATGAGATCATGAAAGAATATTTAATTAAGTTTAAAATTATAAATATTTAATAGGGAAGACATTTATTGTGACTGGATTGCCACAAAACTCTTATACGCAAAAACCCATGTAGATTTTTGTATACTGCACCGAAAATTTGAAATACATAATAATGCATGTCGGTAACGTAGTACAACATACCAATTGAACTGCATACTGAATTACCGACATCAGTTAACCTCAAAAAACGAGAACTAAATTATTTATATTTATTTTTACGGAGTTTCAAATATGAAATTGTATGTTTTAAAGATTTTCCTGGGGGTTTCAAGGTAAAAGCTACCTGCATGCCAAATTTCAGGTTTCTAGCTCCTCTAGAAGTGGTCTAGAATTCGTATACCTGAGTGAGTGAGTGAGTGAGTGAGTGAGTTACACATGCGGCTGTATAGTATATTAGACTCGCTTCGCTCGCTGGGGGCTCCGCCCCCAGACCCCTGTGGGGGGCTTCGCCCCCAGGTCCCTGTCGTAGTACCTATAGCACATGGTTTAATTACGCTAATAATCCGAGGTCCTATGTATACTCAAAATGTAAAGTAGACTTATTGAGTGAACAAATTTAGGCCTAGCAGTACAATATTAGAGTATATAACAATTTCAAAATCGCTCCGCCTCCGCCCCCAGGCCCCTGTGGGGGGCTCCGCCCCAGGCCCCTGTGGGGGGCTTCGCCCCCAGGTCGCTGTTTGACCACAGTTTAATGTAAATTGGTCCAAATTCTATTTAAGACCTAAATTCTACAACTATTCCAAGGCTTTAAATATTTTTAAGGTTTTAACCCATAAAATCTGGCCATATGCCTGTTCATGAATACTACTTACTTGGCATGGAGACGTAGATTGTTAAATGTTAAGCCAAAATTAATACCCTTAACTGATGTATAACGTAGCCTATATAATGCGTCTCTTGAACCTTATAAGGAATACGACCACCGATAAAAACCTGAAATGCTATGATTTTGGGTAACTACAAGCCTTCTGCAGCTAATATAACATGATTTATAAGGGATTTTACCCTCGACAGAGCGTAACATAAAAAATATACCCAAAAAATGTGATTTCTGATTTTGTAGGGGAACCCCCGTTGTAGATCGTCTAGAATACGGTGGTGTTCGCGAGAAGCTTTTATTACAAGAATAATTCAATCACAATTATGAGCTTTGATGCGATGAACTGAGAAATAAATAGTTTAAGGCAAAATACAATCCTCTATGTATCATTTCATGGTAAATAAATAATTTACATCCGTACAACAAATATGTATTTTTTAAATGTGAAGTTTTCTAATTTGAAAATATTTAAATCATCACAACATAAACATAACAAATATTTTAGCTTAGTTCTGTTGTTTATGTTTCCTAAATAACAATGCTTTTAGTCCTTTAAGCGGGCCTAAAATACAATAACATTAAGCAACAAATAATAACATGTCATGTTTTTTTTCAGGCGTTTAAATTCTTTTACAAAAGGACTGCTGTATCACATAATATTGCAGACCCCACCACGCATCTGCATACAGCTTTTTCTCGTTTTTCCCTATGCTGTTGACTGTACCGTTTGTTAACTTGTATTTTTAAATGGATTAGACTTCCGTCAATAAAAGTTACAACAGTAACATATTATGTTTGTAGCGAATAAAAGTCATCTGTAACATATTTAACCTAATTTATTTAGGGTTTTTCCCACAAATTATGTAAAACAAAAATCAACCAATAGACCAACAAATCTACTTAATGTGCTAATTATTTGGTTTTAGCGTTTTAAATACTTCAAATTCATTAAATTTAAAATAAGTTTGTTTATCAACTGATTCGTGAAAATGATATTCGTGTAGACATGTTTTGTGCAAATAAAGCCTTTAAGTACGTTGAAATAGTAGGTTTAGGAAATGTTTATGGAGATTTGAGAGTACAAGGAACATGCATGCTAAACCTCTCATTCCTAGCTCTAGTAGAAGTGGCATCATCTTGAGGAATCAGATAAATCAGCAGACATATTACTACTACTCATCCTAAGAATACGTGGAAATAAAACCAGAAACCAGTAAATAATGCTCTTTAGAAATAATGTAATTCAATCTTCAACAGATGAAATATAGAGTCCCTCAAGGATCTATCTTAGGCCAAATTCAAGTTACGACCTAAATACCCGAAAAATTCAAAGGCTTTTATTATACTGTATTAAGGGGTTTAAATAATCAAAACTAGTCATATGCCTGATGCTGAATCTACGTGGCATGGAGACTGTATGTATAACGTTAGTGCTTGTAAAAAAGTAGAAACCTACCCTGATATTGTAATATAAACTTTATAAGACGTTTAATGTATTTGGGTAACTACAAGCCTTCTGCAAAAAATAGAGCATAGTTTATGAGGGTTTTTACCCTTAGCAGAGCGCAAAATTCAAAATATACCCAAAAAACACGAACAAACATAGAAAAGTTCAAAGGCTTTAATTTGTTTGGCTGTTTAAATGGTAAGATATGGGATTCTGACTGCTGCTACTTTTTTAATGTAATTTAATGAGACTGTGTGCCAAATTTTAGGCCATTAAGTTCTCCATTAGAGTGACAAACTATAACCACGAGTAAATCTTGAAAAATAGCTGAAATTTGAAAAAAACTGGCGCTACCCAAGGGTGAAGGGGGCGAGATACTGCAAAAGGTCATAAGAACAAAGTTGTAGATCGTCTAAAATCCGTGGCACGTGGTGGTCTGCTTTGTTCGTTAGGACCATTCCTTTGGCTACTAGAGCTATATTAAAAATACATTACGTGAAGAAGTCGGTAAAGCAGATTGTTAAGTTATAAAACAATTAGGTTCTTTTAATTTGTTTGAGGGGATTGAATAGTAAAATATGATAGTTTAACTACCGCTTCTTGAAGATAAATGCGAATATATTGTGTGCCAAATATTAAGCCTCAAGTACTAAATGTAAGTGATAACAAAACCGTCATATAACCTTGAACGACATGAAATACAGAGTTCCTCAAGGGTACTTGCCTACAGAATTTTGAAAATATTATTACCCTCGAGACACAACCTTAGGTTATAACGTAGTTGGGTAACTTACCAATTCATTTAAAATGCATTAAGAATATATTGATTTAATAGAAAAATAGTTAAATTTGTATTACAGCAAAAGCTGCTTATTACATTCACTATAGTCCCGATAAGATTTTGAAATCGAAATAATGCATGTCAACAACGTTGTTTACATAACTCATAGATTTGTTTTATAACTAATTAAAAATTGTGTTCAAATATTAATCAAAAAACGGGTAACGCATGAAACTGTCATGGCTACAAAAATTACGTAATCAATTTGACAATAATTCATCACCGTAAGATTCAAAATAGTTCGAATCATCAAAACCGTGGTTAAAACAATGAGTTTTCTTACCAGTGAGAACCTAAAATTATATTTTTCGATGTAAAGGAATAAATAACAGGTTTATTAGTCGATGCAATTATGAGATCATGAAAGAATATTTAATTAAGTTTAAAATGATATATATTTAATAAGGAAGACATTTATTGTGACTGGATTGCCACAAAACTCTTATACGCAAAAACCCATGTAGATTTTTGTATACTGCACCGAAAATTTGAAATACATAATAATGCATGTCGGTAACGTAGTACAACATACCAATTGTGCTGCATACTGAATTACCGACATCAGTTAACCTCAAAAAACGAGAACTAAATTATTTATATTTATTTTTACGGAGTTTCAAATATGAAATTGTAAGTTTTAAAGATTTTCCAGGGGGTTTCAAGGTAAAAGCTACCTGCATGCCAAATTTCAGGTTTCTAGCTCCTCTAGAAATGGTCTAGAATTCGTATACCTGAGTGAGTGAGTGAGTGAGTGAGTGAGTGAGTGAGTGAGTGAGTGAGTGAGTGAGTATCTCGTATATATAATAAATAAATATAAGTTACACATGCGGCTGTATAGTATATTAGACTCGCTTCGCTCGCTGGGGGCTCCGCCCCCAGACCCCTGTGGGTGGCTTCGCCCCCAGGTAGTTTTCGGGTGCTTAGTTCCCGTGGCAGTGGCCCGGGTACCTAGCTCAAGTGAAAGTGGTGTCATATTAAGGACCTAGAACCGACATTATACTACTACTTATAAAAAAATAGACATATCAGCAGTTATTTAAATATGAGGGGCTTAAAATTGAAATAGTACGAGTTTGGAAATGTTTAAGGATATTTGAGGTTTCAAGACACATGCATGCTATATCTCATATACCCAAACAGATATCTCATATACCCAAACAGATAATTTGCAACCCTCTCCTCTCCTAGACCTCCCCTACCAACCCACTTCCCCAACCCCTAGATCCCTAGACCATTGTGGGAGGCTTCGCCCCTAGATCGATTGGTGTAAATCATAAAATCTGTTCACGTGATAAAAAAATGCAAACACACCACAAAACCTTGAAAAAATTTTGAAATTTAAAAAATCTAGCGCTATCTAATGGTGAAGGATACGAGATACGACAAAAGTCAAAGTTTTAGATCGTCTAAATTCCTTGGCAAGTGGAGGTATTCCGTTTATCGATAGGACTATCCGTTCGTCCGTTAGAGCTAAAATAAAAAAGCACTATTTTGGACATATTCAAATTTTCCTCCATTTTTAATTTTTTTTGTGGTTCTGATTAAAAATTATGCCTTTTTGCAATTTTTTCTGGTGGTTTTCATGGACAAGCTACATGTAGGCCTAATTCCATGTTTATAGCTTGTCTAGAATAACCTGAGTAAGTCGATAATGCAGTTTGTCATTTATGAAACAATTAGGGTTTTTAATTTTTAGAGGTGTTTACTTATTAAAACATGTTAGTTTATCGAGTGTTTCGTAAAGAGTAATGTATTAACATATTGAGTGCCAAATATCAATCATTTATATACTAAATTAAAATGATAGGAAATTAAAAACCAAGGAAATAACCGTCGAAATTGCCTAAAATTTGAAAAATCTAGCGATACCTAAGGGTGAAGGGAGCGAGATACGACAAAATGTCATAGGAACGAAGTTAAAATCCGTACCTTGCAAAATCCGTGGCACGTGGTGGTGTCCGTTTTTCGATAGGTCAATCCGTTCGGCCGCCTTTTTTGGGGGGGGTTTAAATATTTTATTGGGAGGGTTTAAATATTTTTGGGGGGGTTTAAATATTTTTTTGGGGGGGTTAAGATAAAAAACCGTCAGTTTTGGCGATTTTCCTGGGGGTTACAAGCTATAAGCTACCTGCATGCAAAATTGCAGGTTTCTAGCTCGTCTAGAAGTGGTCTAGAATTCGTATACCTCAGTGAGTGAGTCAGTTACACATGCGGCTGTTTTCTGATTACAAGGCTTCTAGCGTATTTTTTAAAGTAAAATCTTTATGAAACTGTTTTTTATACGTAAGCCATCAAAATGTGTATCTGATTTTGTAGGGGAACCCCCGTTGTAGATCGTCAGTGGCGTTCGTCAGAAGCTTTTATTTCAAGAATAATTCAATCACAATTATGAGTTTTGATGCGATGAACTAAGAAATAAATAGTATGAGGCAAAATACAATCCTCCATGTATCATTTCATGGTAAAGAAATAATTTACATCCGTACAACAAATATATATTTTTTAAATGTGAAGTTTTCTAATTTGAAAATATTTAAATCATCACAACATAAACATAACAAATATGGTAGCTTAGTTCTGTTGTTAATGTTTCCTAAATAACAATGCTTTTAATCCTTCAAGTGGGCCTAAAATACAAAAACATTAAGCAACAAATAATAACATGTCATGTTTTTTCAAGCGTTTAAATTCTTTTACAAAAGGACTGCTGAATCACATAATACTGCAGACCCCTTCTGTGCATACCGCTTTTTCTCGTTTTTCCTTATGCTGTTGACTGTACCGTTTGACAACTTGTATTTTTAAATGGAGTAGACTTCCATCAATAAAAGTTACAACAGTAAAATATTATGTTTGTAGCGAATAAAAGTCATCTGTAACATATTTAACCTAATTTATGTAGGGTTTTTCCCACAAATTATGTAAAACAAAACCAACCAATAGACCAACAAATCTACTTAATGTGCTAACTATTTGGTTTTAACGTTTTAAATACTTCAAATTCATTAAATCTAAAATAAGTTTGTTTATCTACTGATTCGTGAAGATAATATTCGTGTAGACATTAGTCGATGCAATTATGAGATCATGAAAGAATATTTAATTAAGTTTAAAATTATAAATATTTAATAGGGAAGACATTTATTGTGACTGGATTGCCACAAAACTCTTATACGCAAAAACCCATGTAGATTTTTGTATACTGCACCGAAAATTTGAAATACATAATAATGCATGTCGGTAACGTAGTACAACATACCAATTGAACTGCATACTGAATTACCGACATCAGTTAACCTCAAAAAACGAGAACTAAATTATTTATATTTATTTTTACGGAGTTTCAAATATGAAATTGTATGTTTTAAAGATTTTCCTGGGGGTTTCAAGGTAAAAGCTACCTGCATGCCAAATTTCAGGTTTCTAGCTCCTCTAGAAGTGGTCTAGAATTCGTATACCTGAGTGAGTGAGTGAGTGAGTGAGTGAGTTACACATGCGGCTGTATAGTATATTAGACTCGCTTCGCTCGCTGGGGGCTCCGCCCCCAGACCCCTGTGGGGGGCTTCGCCCCCAGGTCGCTGTTTGGCCACATGTTTAATGTAGTTTAATGTACTGGTCCAAATTCTATTTAAGACCTAAATTCTACAACTATTCCAAGGCTTTGATTATTTTAAGGGTTTAACCTATAAAATCCGGTCCTGTGCCTGTTGCTGAGTACGACTTGGCATGGAGACATAGTATATTAAATTTTAAGCCTCAATGTATTACCTAAGTACTCGAAAAAAATTAATACCCTTAACTGATGTATAATGTAGCCTTTTTAAGGCGTCTTTTGAACTTTATAAGGAATACGACCACCGTTAACAATCTGAAATACTATGACTTTGGGTTTCTACAATCCTTCTGCATCAAATATGACATGATTTATATGAGATTTTACCTTCGACAAAGCGCAATATAGAAAATATCCCCGAAATACACGAATAAATCTACAAAAGCTCAAAGACTTTGATTTTTTTTGTGTATAAGATATTTAATCTGGGCGTGTGAGTGTTCCTTGGTACTAATTGTAATGTAGGAATACGGTGTGATAAATATTAGGCCTCTAAGTTCTATATTAGAGTGAAAAACCATTAAAAACCACAAAAATCTTAGAAAAAAGCTTAAATTAAAAAAATCTAGCGCTAACTAAGGGTGAAGGGGGTGAGATACGGTAAAATGTCAAAGAACTAAAGTTGTAGTTCGTATAAAATCCGTGGCACACAGTCGTCTTCGTTTTTCGATAGGACAACCCGTTTGGCCGCTAGAGCTCAAATAAAAACTACTACATTTTGATATTGTATTCCCAAATTTTCTTTTTGAGATAGGCCAAACAAAAAATAGTAGGATTTGGGAAGAAAAGGAGCAACGCACACGCAATCCATATATCACGATCCTAGTTAAAGTATAAATGGTGATAAGTGTATTCTAACTAATAACAATTGTTCCGGAACCGGCATTTCCTTACTACTTATACTTAGAAAACGGTCAAATCTATAAAATTTAAGAGTTTTTTTATCTTCCGACAGGTTTAAGTAATAAAAACTGGTCATATTTCTGCTGTTATTTACTAAGTGTGATGTAGACATACTGCGTGCCCAATATTAGGTCTTCATCAAGTATATTAACGTGATAGAAAATAAAAAACCGCCACAAAATCTCAAAATTTGAAAAAATCTAGAGCTATCTAAGGGTGAAGGAGACCTGGATTGAAGGAAACCAGGGTTTTCTGCTAAAACCCTGGTTCTGAGTTATTTGTTCTTTAAATAAAGTAACAAATATATTAATTCTACCAAAAATTCATAAAATAGAAAAAGGTAAAATTTTGATTTAACTTTTTTCCTAAAAAATGGTGCCAAGTAAAAATATAATTTAAAAATATCCTTACTGTTTAAAGAATGTTTCATCATCTCACTATGCAATACATTATAATTCGAAAATGCATGAAGCAAATAAAAAAAAAGAATATGAATTCAATAATTTAAAAGATTGGTATGAAAAGAATAACATTTATAAATATTAATACCCCCGTCGCAGCAAACCTGCATACTCAGCGAATTTCCAATGCATAATATATGTCTTAATACCACATAAATCCGCATACGAAGTTTCAGAAAAATATATTAATTAATAAGCGATATATACAATTTTAATTATTCTCCGTAAGAATAACATTGGGGATGAGTATGTACGTTTGCTGAAACAAGGAAGATAAACAATTGGTTTCTACGCAAATATCAATATAACTCAACTAGGTGAAGCCACATACCTATTTTCATCAATATACATTCATAAATAAGCGATATATCCCATTTTGATTCATCTCCATAAGAATAACATGGGGGATGAGTACGAAGGTTTGCTGCAACAAGGAACGAAAAAATGGGTGTTTAGGCAAATATCAATATAACTCAATTAGGTGAAGTCATGTACAAGGTTTTATTAATTTATGTTCATAATTAAGGGAGACATAGCATTTTAATTTTTCTCCATAAGAATAACAAGGGGCTGAGTATGCAGGTTTGCTGCTACGGGAACCTTTAGTAAAAAATTGTTTTTTTGTCCAAATATCAATAGACCACAACCAGATAAAGCCGTATACCAAGTTTCGTCAGTATACGTTCATAAAGAAGCGAGATAAAATTATTTTCTTATTCTCCATAAGAATAGCATTAGACAACGTACTGTGTTTAGCACTTTCAATATCTTGGTAACCGATTAACGTAGAGAAATGATCAAAATACCAAATTGTGTGTTTTTTAAAGCTGAATCCAATGGTAAAAACTGAAATGTGACTATTTTAAAATTGATGTGTAAAAAGTTTAAAAAACCCATTTTTGGGGTACAAAAACACCCCTTTAGATAGAGCGATATGGCTGGTTTTCGAACTTAAAGTCATAAATGTTGCTTTACACGTTTATACAAAATTTAATCAAAATCGGACCTTTTTTACGAAAGTTATCGCACCCACCCACCCACCCACACACACACACACACACACACACACACACATATATACAGTTTCGAACGAATGGTGTTTTTGGGGTCTGGGGACCTCAAAACGAAAAGTTATCATGGTCCCGGTCCTAGGTCCTACCATGCCGACTACGGTAATAGCTTCTTCCCTATAGGAGAAATTTGCTAAAAGAAAGATTTATATTAGTTAAAAGAAATTTAAAAAAATCATATGATCCATTAAACTATTCATTATTTAATAATGACAAATTATTTTAAATTTCTAATAAAATATCTGTTAGAAATTATGAAAATATATTTAGAGATTTTTTAGATAAATTTGTTGATTTTTCTTTAAAATTTGCTGATTTTTGTTAAAATTATTTTATGGTAGTTTAACAGAGATTTTACATTCGTTTTCTGTCGGTGTCCAAAGTGCGCCAGGTTCGGCATATAAGAATCTACTTATATACATAAATATAAATTTTAACGAACAGTGTTTTTGGCATCTGGGGACCTCAAAACAAAAAGTTATTATGGTCTCGTGCTTAAGTCTTACAACGAGACTTATGGTAATAGCTTCTTCCCTATAGGGGAAATTCACTAAACCTAGGTCTCACAACACTACACAATATATTTACACTTATATTGTACACAAGACGGTAAAATTACAAAAAGATGGTACAAGGCGATCGATTTCAACCAGTCACACTGGTCATCATCAGGCCTAATCAGCGAATGCCAATACATGATGATGACCGGTGTGACTGGTTGAAATCGATCGCCTTGTACCATCTTTTAGCGAATTTCCCCTACAGGGAAGAAGCTATTACCGTAGGTCTCATGATAAGACTTAAGCCCGAGACCATGATAAATTTTCGTTTTGCGGTCCCCAGATGCCAATAACACTATTCGTACAAATTTATATATATATATATATATATATATATATATATATATATATATATATCTGTGTGTGTGTGTGTGTGTGTGTGTCAGTTAACCCGATAACTTGAGTAAAAAACATCAGATTTCGATTAAGTTTAGCACAAACATGTAAAGCAACATATATGGCTTTAAGTTCGAAAACCAGAAAGATCGGCCTATGGGAAGGGGGGTTTATGGGGTTTCAAAGTTTGTCAAAAATCGGGTTTTTGCATTTTTCACCCTAAAATTTGTAAATCACACGATTTTTGTTTTGACCATTTTATAGAGCTTAGAAAAACAAATAATATGGTATTTTAGCGAATTTCCCCTATAGGGAAGAAGCTATTACCGTAGGTCTCATGGTAAGACTTAAGCCCGAGACCATGATAACGTTTCATTTTGAGGTCTCCAGATGCCAAAAACACCATTCATTCAAATTTTTATATATGTATATATATATATGTGTCCGTAAGCACGATAACTCTCGTAAAAAAGGTCCGATCTTAATGAAATTTGCTAAAAATGTGTAAAGTACCATTTATTTGAACGAGTTCGAAAACCAGATGAATCACACCATCTGAAGGGGGTTTTTTGGGGGGTTTTGTACCCCAAAAATGTGTTTTTTGGGGTTTTCACGTTTAGTTTTAATTTAAATCAAATTTTAATTTATACCATTGAATTCAGCTTAAAAAAATAAAAAATTTGGTACTTTGATCATTGCTCTACGTCAATTGGTTACCGAGATATTGAAAGTGCTAAACACAGTACGTTGTCTAATGTTATTCTTATGGAGAAAAAGAAAAATTGTATATCTCGCTTATTTATGAACATAAACTGGCGAAATTTGGTATATGGCTTGATCTGGTTATGGTTTTTGTTGTTTGCACAAAAAAACAATTTTTCGCCTATGGCTCCTGTAGCAGCAAACCTAGGTACTTGGTCCCCATGTTATTCTTATGGAAAATACTTAAAATGTTATATATCGCTTATTTATGAATGTATATGGATGAAACTTGGTATGTGACTTCACTAAGATGAGTTCTATTGATATTTGCATAAAACCCCATTATTTAGTGTGCCTTGTTGCAGCAAACCTGCGTACTCATCCCCAATGTTATTCTTATGGAGAATAATTAATATTTTAAATATCGCTTGTTTGTGAATACATTTCTTATGAATCCTGTTAGGTGTTATTATGTATTATGTTATATATTCATTGGAAATTCGCTGAGTATGCAGGTTTGCTGCGACGGGGGTATATATATATATATATATATATATATATATATATATATATATATATATATATGTGTGTCCGTAAGCACGATAACTCTCGTAAAAGAGGTCCGATCTTAATGAAATTTGGTACAAACGTGTAAAGTACCATTTATTTGAACGAGTTCGAAAACCAGACAAATCACACCATCCGAAGGGGGGTTTTGGGGGGGTTTTGTACCCCAAAAATGTTTTTTTTTTTTGAGTTTTCACATGTAATAATCATTTAAATCAAATTTTAATTTATACCATTGGATTCAGCTTAAAAAAACAAACAATTTGGTATTTTGATCATTGCTCTACGTCAATTGGTTACTGAGATATTGAAAGTGCTAAACACAGTACGTTGTCCAATGTTATTCTTATGGAGAAAAAGAAAAATTTTATATCTCGGTTGTTTATGAACATAAACTGACGAAACTTGGTATATCGCTTCATCTGGTTGTGGTTTGTTGTTGTTTAAACAAAAAACTACTTTTTCGCCTATGGTTCCCGTAGCAGCAAACCTAGGTATTCGGTCCCCATGTTATTCTTATGGAGAATAATAAATATGTTATATATCGCTTATTTATGAATGTATATGGATGAAACTTGGTATGTGACTTCACTTAGATGAGTTCTATTGATATTTGCATAAAAACCCATTATTTTGTGTTCCTTGTTGCAGCAAACCTGCGTACTCATCCCTAATGTTATTCTAATGGAGAATAATGAATATTTTTAATATGGCTTATTTATGAATATATTTCTTATGAATTCTGGTAAGAGGCATAATGTGTTATTAAGACATATATTTTCATTGGAAATTCGCTGAGTACGCAGGTTTGCTGCGACGGGGGTATTTAATCATTAACCTAGGTTAAGTGGTTACAGAGAAAATCCAAAAAATATGTTAATAAAATCTCCCATGTTAATCTGATGGAAAAAAGGTTTTTAGCTTTCCCTCAGTTAATTTTACTGTAAACTTCACATTTGCTTCTACCAATCAGTTCAGCTCTGAAAGACAATCATTTTGGCGTTTAAATCGTGATTCTTCGTAAATTGCTAAACACAGTACGTTGTCCAATCTTATTCTTATGGAGAATAATTAAAATTTGATATCTTGATTATTTATGAATGTCTATTTATGAAACTTGGCATGTGGCTTCACCTAGTACTGACTGTTATATTGATATTTGCACAAAAAATTATTTTTTTCCGACTGTCCCCGTAGCAGCAAACCCGCATACTCAGCCCTAATGTTATTCTTATGGAGGATAAATAATAATTTATCTCTCCCTTAATTTTGAATATAAATTAATAAAACTTGGCATGTAGCTTCACCTGGTTCAGTTATATTAGTAATTGAATAAAACACATTTCTTATCTTTCTTGTTGCAACAAACCTGCGTACTCAGCCTTCAGTGTTACTCTTATGGAGAGAAAATAAAATGCTATATGTCATTTGTTTTTTTTTTTCAAGTATTTTTATGAAACTTGGTAAGTGGCTATATGTGGTAGTGAGAAACATATACATGCATTGGAAATTCGCTGAGTATGTAGGTTTACTGCGACGGGGTATTTATATAATTGCCGACTTGTATGTAAGTACAGTATAAGTATAAATATATTGTGTAGTGTTGTGCGACGTAGTTTTTATTCATCCCGTTAATTGTAGCAACACGTATTATACTACTCAAGGAAATATTTAACAAGTGTAGCTAAAGTTTTAACGGGTTGAGACATTTTAAGCGATGGGCAATAAGGTTGTATTGGAGCACGCTTACATTAACATATATGATTGAGGTTATAATAAAGCTAAACACACAACCCAAATGATCTACTGTTATTCCTCCCCGAAGATTAATTATTTAAGACTACACAATAAAGCTAATGAATGGGTCGTTGCGAGGGCGTGAGCCTACGTAACGACTCCCATCGCTGCCGCTGCGCTGGCGATGGCTGAGTTCTTCTTACGGATACTATATAGTACAACAAACCCGTTGCAGCAAACCTACGTACAAAGCAAATAGAGAAGGGAGTCATTCTTGTACTGAAACATCGTACTCACTTGAACCCTAACTAATATGTTTCCAGATTTTCCAAAAAGCGTAGCCATAATCGTATTTTAATTTTAATTGTTGTTGATTATTTAATAAATGTAAAGTTTGATATTTTTAATTTATTTATTACATGTTAATACCAAATTACATACCAACTGACCAACTGACCAACGTACACAACACCAACAGGCGTGTCTGCGTACTTCTGTTACTTGACTGTTGCCTATATTATCAACCATGGTGTTAAAAAAAACCTTTCAGGACTTTGGGATATGATTCCTCTTGCAAACAGAAAGAAAAACGGTCATATGAAGGTATGTCCTAACCAGCCAGCACAGAACAAACATGCTTAGTTTTTCGTCTATCTGTCTGTATGCGTTTTTTACTTAATATAATATAGAAATATAATTATATATATAATATAATTATATAAATAAATAATATATAAATTAATATAATATCTTATGACAATACAACTTAATGGTAATATCAAATTCAAATTTGGGACATGTATTACATCTTATAAAACTCATTTTGGCATAGAATATCAAGTTTCTACTCTGTACAATTTAAAAATGGCGGTTTTCATGCTAAACATCTTAAAGCTAAATATCTTAAAACCCGTAATATTTAGGAAAAAACTGTAAATGTTAACAAGTTGTGTAATTTTGTCCCAAAAATAGTGATATGAATATTGTAAAAATAATTTATTAGGGTTATAATTAATATAAAAATTGTGATATCTATAAGTTAAAACTTTTTTGCCATTTCTGGTCTAAAACATAATGTTTTAACTAATACAAATTACGATTTCTCAGTTATTTATAATCCTATTGTTACAATCTTCATATCGTTATTTTTTAGACAAAATGATGCAACTTTTTCGATTTTTACAGTTTTTCCCCTAAATATAAGTTTTTTTTTTTTAAATATTTAGCTTTAAAAAAGGCTGCCATTTTGAAATGATACAAAGTAGAAATTTAATATTCCATAAAAAGTCTTACTAGATGTAATACATGTATTAAATTTGAAGTTGATATCTTTATATGTTCTTAAGATATGATTTATAAAGGAAAAACTCATAGAGACAGATAGACTGAAAACTAAGCGTTTAAGGACATATATTTTTTTTATTTCTTTTTGTATAAGGAATCATATCCCAAAAGGTTTTTTTAACACCCGGTATAAATATCCTCATAAATCTAAACCATTTCCAAAATGTTATTAAAATAAATTTACTTATGAACAAGAGACATAAAAATTATATTAATTCTCTGAAACAATTATATTGGGATACGAGAACGTAGTTTTTTCTGAAACGGGATATTTGAGCACATTAAAAATACAATTAAAATATATACATAAATATACAGTCAATGGTAGTGCGTTCACAGCCATTACCCTGCAACAAAAAAAGAACATATAAACAATTATTTTTTTAAATATTGTTTATGAGTGTTTTTATCCAATTAAAAGTGAACACGCTGAATAGTAATCTCCTTCGTTCTTCTCCACTATTATTGTTCATATCTATTTTCAACGAACTACATTTATTTTTAGATTATTTTATTTAATATTTGCATAAATCAAATCAGTGATCACGAACGCTCTGATAATGAGTTTACATGTATACTAGTGGGATAACAGTTTCAGAATTACTAAAGTATACATTGGTACTCTATGATTTAGAGTACTCTTGTGGCTGATGAACCTAAACACTTGTACAAAAAGTATGAATACAAATAATTCCAATCAATGCATTTACTGTATATATACATATTCATGATTTTTAAACGCACCAGAATAACCTTTGTGATAAAAAAAATCATAATATATTCTTTATTATTTTTTAATACCCTCTGAACACATTCAGTCCGTCATTTTGGAGATATTCTGTGTCGCGATGGTGGAAAATACCTTCTTTTGGCTTTAACATTAACACTCGATGACTTTATTGCAATTTTGAAGCAATAAATACAGTATTGAATCAAAACCAGCTAGTGAGCGGTTATTATAAAAAAAAGAAAAAAAAACGTTTGTTATTGCCAGTATCAAATATATAACAAGTTATGGTCCGGACCGCAAAATGTTTCGAGGTAAAGGAGGCAGTCTGTAACCGGGTTAATTAATGGTAAACAAACCCTGATCAGCCTGCTCGCATGTTTACCTTGCCTTGTAATGCTCCACATCCGCCTCCGTGGGCTCCACATGTACGGTCTTGTTGGCAAAAAACAGAATAACATCTCGTGCGTTTTATAAACCAAATATTTCTCTACTGCCTAGGATTCACTCAGTCAGTTCTAAAACCCGTATATATTTCTGAGACTCCGAGCGATTTGAAAACTTACATCACCCACATTTCCCCTCCCTAGGTAATTTAGCGAACATTTAACCAGAGCCCATAAACCACTACCCCACTACACCACCACATAGACACTACACACACACAAATAGACACACACACACACACACACACACACACACACACACACACACACACACACACACACACACACACACACACACACACACACAGACTATTCCACTTACATAGACAGTTAATATTCATCTTTGTGCGATGCTGTAAATAAATGAGGCCGGGGATTTGTCGGCTGCGCATTTATTTAATTTTTTGATCAGGTAATTAAAATGTTGCAGTACTACGTCACTGTCGGGAGCCGAAGCCACTGTGCTGCAGTACTACGTCACTGTCGGAAGCCGAAGGCCGCTGTGCTGCAGTACTACGTCACTGTCGGGAGCCGAAGCCGCTGTGCTGCAGTACTACGTCACTGTCGGGAGTCGAAGCCGCTGTGCTGCAGTACTACGTCACTGTCGGGAGCCGAAGCCGCTGTGCTGCAGTACTACGTCACTGTCGGGAGCCGAAGCCGCTGTGCTGTATTGTTTACTGGCTTAGTAGATTGTACTTTTAATTAATTATAACTAAAAATGCAAATTCAATTATTTATTTATTGTTTTTTTTTCATTGCTCATGTTTTACGAACGAATGAATTCTTGCAAGCAATTCATTCCTTTGCTCTAGCGATGTAGAAGTTCATATTTGGTTGTGGAAAAATCATAAACACACACACACACACACAAATCGGCCTCAACTTTCATAGAAAAGCCTTTAAAAATTGCATTGGAGGGAGCTTTGGAGGTTATTTTTTTAAACAACGTCTATGATGATCTCATCGTACTAATAACTTAAAACTACCTTTGGAATTTTTCATTACCTAATGTTGTAGGATTGGCTATATCAATTATCCATATTAATTATCCCATTAGTTTATTTTTAAATGTCCGAATAATAAGCAAACACCTAATTTAAGCACCTGATTACGATAACATCTATATATATATATAAATAATTCTTTAAGCGAAATGTTTAAGTCAAAATTGTGGGAGTTTAGAAAATCGCAGGATGGTGGGAGGCGGCTTAAATTAAAGGTCTTGATCCCAGGGACTCGGGAAAAGTAGCAGTATTTCTAAAAAGTAACCAGCAAACGATAAATAACGTAAAACATCTCCCATAAAAAAACATGGGGATTTAATGATATCTGCTTTGTTTACATTAAAACATGTGATTAAGTGTACTTTGTTTATGAAGTGTCATGTGTTCCTACTTGTATAGTTGTATTGTATTTTCCTCATAATTTAAGTATTAGAGCAAGGTTAGGGGCTATGACCTCTTCAAGCCACTAGTCTATTATAATTAGCACATATTTATAAATAAACAATATGAATGAGTAATAAATGAAATGATCCCCTTAAATCTTTGTTTGAAGCAAACCATAGTTTGCCTGCCCGTAGATGTGGTTGAAAAATGTATTTAAATGCTGAAAGTTTAAACGAGTTCGCACGCAGCACGCTGACGTGAGGGAAGTGAATTTCCACATAAAAACTTGTAAAGCTCAAAATAAGTGTAAAAACATACATTTTGTCCAATTTTTATTGAAATCTGAAAACATTGATTTTTTGTATGTTCTGATACTCCTGGTTTAATTTACTTGCAAAGCTGGGAATACAATTTTGCGCATTATAAGGTTAGGGGAAGGTCCAGACAGTCTTGAAAGTAGGCGTGAGGTTTCTGGGGATGAGAAAAGTACTCTAACAAAGGAATAACAGGCTTTTCTAGTGTAAAACCCCAATAAGACAACGTACTGTGTTTGGTCGATACACATTTTCTGTAATAACTCGGTAAATATTTATGCTAGAATGACGAGAGAGGGCTTAAAACTTTCGCCTCTCTAATACCCTGCCACCCGCACGATGAAATTACATCTTTTAACATGCATCGATTTTACATCTGGGGCTTTTATGACCCTTTTTGGGCCCGAAAACTCGAAATTTGAAAGATTAATCCCCAAAAAAAGGGGTTTAAAGTTTTCCGATTGTTTTGCCCAACGAACTTGTCCAACTGATTACAGAAAGGAACGTCCCTACCAAATTTGAAGTAAATCGGACAAAAAATGTGACCACTAGAGTGCAAACACATATATATAAAATTTTGAACGACCCCCCAAAACGTGTTCAGGGGGTCACGTTAAGAACTTCTATGGTGGTCCCGGGCTTAAGTTTCACCGTGCGGGTCATGCTAATAGTTCACTTTCCAAAGGAAATTCACTAAAAACAAAGTTACTGCACTTATGGGGCTTATCATTTGAATTACATGTGTTTAACTAATAATCGCCAATATTTGTACAAAGTGTACTTGATCGGCTTCCAATGGTAACATTGAATTGACAATGTATGTTCATATATGAATACGCGATGAACCTATCATGCATGTTTAAATAAAATAACCAACAAAATGTAAAACGAGTTCGCACGCAGCACGCTGACGTGAGGGAAGTGAATTTTCACATAAAAACTTTTAAAACTCAAAATCAGTGTAACAATATATTTGTCCAATTTTTATTGAAATCTCAAAACATTGATTTTTTGGCTGTTCTGATACTTCTGGTTTCATTTACTTGCAAAGCTGGGAATACAATTTTGCGCATTATAAGGTTAGGAGAAGGTCCAGACAGGCTTGAAAGTAGGCGTGAGGTTGCTGGGGATAATAAAAGTACTTTAACAAAGGAATAACAGGCTTTTCTAGGGTAAAACCCTCATAAGACAACGTACTGTGTTTAGCCGATACACATTTTCTTTAATAACTCGGTAAACATTTATGCTAGAATGACGAGAGAGGGCTTAATACTTTCGCCTCTCTAATTCCCATCTTTTTACATGCATTAATTGTACATCTGGGGCTTTTCTGACCCTTTTTGGGCCCAAAAACTCGAAATTTGAAAGATTAATCCCGAAAATGGGTTTAGAGTTTTCCGATTGTTTTGCCCAACGTACTTGTCCTACAGATTATAGAAAGGAACGTCCCTACCAAATTTGGAGTAAATCGGACAAAAAATGCGACCGCTAGAGTGCATACACACATATATATATATATATATATATATATATATATATATATATATATATATATATACATATATATATATAAAATTTTGAACGACCCCCCAAAACGTGTTCAGGGGGTCACGTTGGGAACTTCTATGGTGGTCCCGGGCTTAAGTTTCACCGTGCGGGTCATGCTAATAGTTCACTTTCCAAAGGAAATTCACTAACAAATTACATCCCAATGCTGCAGCAGTCATCCTTAGTTTTGTATATACAAAGCTACAACTACAAGATATTATGAAAAAACCATATGGTAATTTCATGAACATTTAGGTTATTGAATGTTATGGTATCATGTTGTGGTTAAAGATATCCAAAATAGTGGGTAAAACACCGGCAAATATGAATCAGTTAATAAAGTGATATTCGAGTGGTTCACAAATATGGCAGTGTACCCTAATTTAGACTATCTTTATTGGTTGAAACTGTAACATGCCATTAAGTTTTGTTTATATATATATTTTTAAATTGTACTCATATTATTAGTTTTTAAACAGGACAAAAAATCCAAATATCACTCAATGAATAAAAGGAACATATAATGGGCACAAATTTTACACGATTAACAAGGTAGTCAGGAGAACGTCAAAGTTGTCGTTCTTCTATAAACTAACTTCCGTAACGCACCGATGTTTTGACAAAAATGATTTATGTGTATTCGTGTTATGTATTTGTTAATGGTAATGTTTCAGTGGGTTAAAAAAAAAACTGACATGTTCGAGAGAACTACAGAACTTTGACGTTCACTTGATAAATATCCCAATAGTGGGTTGAAACCGGTTGCCTTTCGAGGAGAATAGGATCACTTAACGATAAGGTTACTTAAATCAGTACATAAATAAATTAACTGGTAATTGGTATCTGCAATTCTCCGCGGTGTAGTTCTTATTTTAAACTGAAATATTGATAGAAATGTAAAAATGTCTTATTCCGGAATATCTTGCAATAAATAATAAAGGCGTAACAGCTGTGCAAGCGGGGACCTCTGGCCCGCTGATTCATCACTGGTCCCTACATATTTTAACATGCATTTATACATTGAACAGCTCATATGAGCAAATATATTGTTCCGATATATATTGTCTAACATAATTTTCACTCTAGAAGCCCTTGTGAATGGGCAGGAATTAAATTATTAGAATTATAATACTAGAATCATTTTCGCTAAATAAACAAACCCCCATTCGCAGGAAATCGGCGTACTCAGCAAATTTACAATGAAAATATTAACACTCGTCTACGAAGCGTATTATCAACTTTCATCAAAATATTCATTAGGGAAATATAAAATCCCTATAAGAATTAACATAGGAAAATATAGTGTCTACATCATTACGAAGGATTCATGCTATGGGAATTTCCAGTAAATATTAGTAGGTTATACCGTTGTGGTATTCTTAATCTATGGTTATACGTACTCAGATGAAGTCCCAGTAATAGTTTTATCTAGTACTTGTCCATTATAAGTGAGATATAAATTCTGACTTACAAAATAATAACATTCAACAGCTAGCTCATTCAGCACTTTAATACATGTGTAACAACCAATTGATTTAGACAAATTAAAAATACTAAATTCTTTATTTTCAAGCTGAATCTAATGACCTAAACCAAAATTTAAATTTAAAAATGTTCTATCTAATCAAAATAAAAAGCCGTGTGTTTTTTGAGTGTTCCCTTGTCTCGTTTTTAAATTAAGGCTACTTTACAAGACTTTAATAAAAACTGGGCCTTTTTTATTATTGTTACGTGTTCACGGGCACATAGACAGATATGTGTGTGAACGTTATTTATCGTTTCCTGGTTACTTTTTAGAAATACTGCTATTTTTCCTGAGTCCCTGGGATCAAGACCGGATCCGACACTCCGAACACGTTTTTATTTTTTTATTTGAGGTTTTGAACCTTAAAAACATTCTTATACTGTGTATTACCTCTAAAAAATATGTTTTGGGAGGAAAAAGAAAACTCTAGCTATTTCAGGTATTTTTAAAAATTTATTTATATTTTTTAAGCGATTTTACATATTTTTTCAATTCGACATATCTTTTTTATTTGTTAACCAATTGAGATGATTATTTTTTTATTTTGTAACTAATAAAGCCTATTAACTTTTGTTGCATTTTTTTTAGTGTAGACAATTTTTAATGCACCAACATATTTTAAATATATCAAAGATACTATGGTAAAAATTTGAAAGCTCTAGGTAAAACAGTATAAAAGTTATTCAAATTTATATATGTACAAACACGAAAATCAAACTTACGGGAAACAGCGTTCAAAGTTACACAACACTGTTCTGAGCCAAATGCGGCAAATTTTTATTTTATTTATTTTTATATGAAAATATTATCAAAATTAACTGAAATTGTGCAGATACACACACAATTTTTTTATGTACTATCAAAATATGATGAAAAATGTTGTTTAAAAATCCCCAAAATTGCCTTTTTGGAGTGTCGGATCCCCTTAAGCCGCCTACCACCATCCTGCGATTTGCTAAACTCCCACAATTTTGACTTAAACATTTCGCTTACAGACTGTTTTATATCTAATTATATATAAAGATGTTATCGTAATCAGGTGCTTAAATTAGATTTATTATTCGGACATTTAGAAATAAACGAATGGGATAATTAACATGGATAATTGATGTAGACAACCCTACAACATTAGGTATTGAAATATTCCTAAGGTAGGTATTTTAATGAATTGTGTGTTTTGATTTTTGGGATCTCAAAACGAAACGTTATAATGGTCCCAGGCCTAGGTCCTACCATGCCGACTAAGGTCATACAATCTTCACTATAATCGTTAAAATGTAATTTTTTCTAATCAACGGCTTTGATTGAAATGTAGTATGTATTTTATGCGCAAGAATCACCTATCTGGTCAGCCTTAATGAATAACAGGTGTAATCAAACTATCTTGTCCCAATGTGGAATTGTTTTTTTTATAATATACAAATATACACGTATTCACAAATAACATATATACGTTGATAACAAAATGCTCAGATTTATGTTTGTAAGTCAGTTTGTGATTAAATAAGTTTATAATTAATTAAGTATGTAGAACAAGTGAATTTAATGCAATTAAATAATGTATAAAGTCATTATGCATCAGTAATGGTAATTAGGTAGTGCCTCTTGGTTCAAGTTTTGGGTTTAATATAAAACACCTCAAGCAAGTTGGACCATTCCAGTTACCTGTGATCGTTTAAAATAGTAAAATTACTCGACAAAAAATAAACTGTTTAAATAAATGTTTTAAAGAGGCATTTAAAAAACGCTTAGTTCATGTTGTTCTAAAAGCTTACTTAACCAAAATTGGTAACGTTTAGGCAACTCGTTTAAATGAGGCTTTTGTTTCATCGGTCTCGTGTAAACACTGCTTTTGCTGCAAACAAATGTTGTCAACTCCCTTTGATTTTACCCAATCCTAGTGGGAAATTTTCTGTTCCAAACACTGATATTATGTTGACAACCAGCAGTTATTTCACTGACAATCTTGTTTACAACAGAGCCGCCACATTGTCGGGGCGCATTTCACAATGTTTAAGACTGGTTATTATATGACAAGAGGATAGCGCTGTTGTAGTTATTGAACAAAGCACAGTATTTGTAAAAAATGCCAAAAAAAGGACTGAATGCCATTTTTATTTCTAACACATCGTTTATTTTTTAATAAATAAATACATCAATCAATAAATTGATTTTTTTCGAACGAGGCCTTTCGATTACAAAGAAACCATCTTTAGGTTCTCGAACAACTAATAAAATAATGAATTAAATTATCCTACGTTAAATTAAAATAATTCACTGATTCAATTTATAGTTACACAACATAATCATCTGTACTTAATTTTAAATATTTACATAAACTGATGTTTTTATTTACTTAATTTGTCACCTTAAATTTAGTTGTTTGAGAACCTGAAGATGGTTACTTTGTAATCAAAAGACCTAGTTTGAATAAAACTCAATTTATTGCTTGATGTACTTATAATTTAATATTTATAATCAATAAGAAGAGCTAAATAAGATGAAAATTGTTTAATCATAGAAAAATGTCAGTTATGAAACGAATAAGACAAAGATTATATACTGCCAATTACCCATAATGGGATTAATTCGTAATTACAAAGTCGTTGTAAGTTGACAGATAACCGGAATGTGTTATTCAAGGACTTTTTGCGGACATTTTCCATCACTTATTAGTAAAAACAAAAGTTATTAGTTACTTTGTTGGAAACAAAGTATTAATTTTTACTAATATTTCCGCAAGAATTCCTTTAATAACATAAAATCGCCCTCAACAACAATGAATTTTAAACAAAGAACCGAAATGTGTTGTAAAGAAGCCAGATAATCGCAGTGTTGTTTTAGGACAATATTTGGTTTATTCACTTTAAATTGGTCTATTCTTTTGTACTCGTAAAATGCAAACAATATATAATATTGTTAGCAAATTCATGGCAAGGATATAAATCAACATTGTTTCACTCTTTGCCGAGGCCACGTTTATAATTGAATTTGTTTGTTAGGCTGAATAGTGTAGAGTTACAAAGTAAATGATTCTATTTGTTGTTGACTTATGAAAACCGAGCATTTGCAATGTCAATTTGTCGGTCAGAGTCAAATTGCTTATTGAATCAGAATATTTAATAACGTATCAAAGATTATTTTCTGAACTATGTTTTTAGAGTTTTTATATTCATGCATTTATTATTATTTTAGTACAGTGTGCTAACTACACTGAGGATAAACGGATGAAACTCTGATTATCTAAAATCTCTTTTAACTAACCAAGGAAAAATATATCTGGTTAACTTCTGCGTAATAACAAGCTAAGGTAAATTATGGGGTCAAACTTTTGACAACGTGAATAATGAATAATAACATTTATTGAGCTTGTGGCGATATAATTAAACCATGGTGAGGGGAAGTTTAAATTGAAAACTTCTTTTGAACATGTTTCTAAAACCTAGTTACTGACAAAGCAACAATTAGCTAGTAATATTCATTTATAATAGTGTTAAACTTTAGTGAACTCCTACGAATGAAATGGCGGTACATTAGTTGGTGAGACGCAATCACAAGTTAGTTGGCCCACGAGACAACAAAGTTTGGCCGCAGTTGATTGGCTGGCTCACATACGTGATTAAATGTCAGTTTCTACTTACTAAATTTATACCCATGGTTTCCTGATTATTTATGAAAATAGATGAGTATCCCCCCCTCAGTTTTAAGTTGATGTGTATGAAGTGAAAAATTAATATCAGAATTAACCACGAGAACGAGAGTATCATTGTGCTTGCGACATTTTTACTACCGGTGGTGTGCTGACAAGACCAGCGATATTTGGTACCTTTATTAAACAGTTACATAAAATTAAAGGTGAGACACCTCGTGTTTATGTAAGTATTTTTATATCGTTAAGCGGTTAATTAATTGAAAACTACCTTATGCAAAGTTATTAAATCGAAGGCCTTTATAACTAGTAACCTGCGTCCTCAGCCACTTTTTAAGCGCAATTGATCAAGACTATACATGTAGCTTGAAACATGATGCATTACTTTAATGCAGGCAAGAAACATGTTAACATTTCAAACCTCCATATCAAATCTCCTTCTTAAGATCCAATCATCTCAGTTGTCAACTTAAAGGTCATACAATATTACATATTCTAAGGATTCAAAAAAATATCTATTCTTACTGCTGGTAACACTTGCAGTTCGCAATAAATGTACTCAAACTTCATAAGTACTCCAACTATTAGTTAAATTAACGTTACACCTACAAAACGCTTCTGGATTCTTTTGTAAACCATATCAAACTTACTATCTAACAAATTATGTCCTATGATGTGCTGCTACCTATAATATTACTGTAAAATTGCAACCGAGTGCGGCCCATCGATGTGAATAAATATTATTACAAGAAAAATATTAAGGAAAGATATTCCAAGGGTGAGACGCGGTAAGTGTCGGACCGATGTCCCGGGGGGCGGACATCCCCATCGTGTCAAGGGTGGCGAAATGTAATACAAACATGACGGGACCGTGGCTGAAGAGAGCTTGGAGTGGTGTAATACCCCTCGACGGTATTGCTATTACATACTCTCCGAGCAGTAAAACGTAGACGATAACATATATTTCAATAACCTGTATCCATATAACGCACTATCAGATGTTAAGTCCAATAACATTTGCCCTTGTTTCTGTTTACTCGTACAAATCCCTGTGCAACATTTATATGCTATTTTCAAGGGTGTTTTTTTGTATTGGCCGTATCTGCTACATATGTATTTCATGAGCCATAATTTTCAAGATTATCTTCATCGCTAAGTGCAAATAATGAACATAAACAATTCAAAACTATACAAATTATACGATTCTCACTTATGTATTTGTCAATGTACAAGTGGCACCATCTTACGTTGACAAGTTCAACTACCTCAAAATAGACGTTTCAATGCGCAAGCTGCGCATGGGAAATTCTAGAGTTATGTATTAACATAATTTCCAAATGTATTTAAATAATAGTTCCGTCATGCCAAATTTGAACGTTTTATTGTAACTAAACTACAAAATGATCGTTATGACTCCCACATGTATATCAGTTTATAAAAGAAAGAAACCCCAGTAAGGCTTCGCCTTATAAAGTTATTATAACCTGTTATTATAGACCTATGAGTTTATAATGTACACAGGAATAGGAAAACACATAAGATCGATCGTTGTCTTACCGGTTATAATGTTATAAGACAACGTAATCTGACTCATTTTAGATTCTTGCTAAATCTAAAAAACTTCTTGATTAAATTTAAATTACAAATGTCTTTGTTTAACGAATTGAACAATGGAGCGACTCTGTAGATCCAGGTTGTAAGTAATTACAGGTGGATTACCAGTTCGGCCCGGAACGGCGAGGAGCTGCGACAGTCGCACAACAGCAATTACAAACTTGTAGTTTAATCCACGCGCCCTGTCGGCCGTGTCGCAAGCTGGATTACAACTCTTCAGGAGGATGTAATATCATATAGGATTACTTAGTCAAAGAAATAGGTAGAAACTCCAATTTTATAGTTACACTGATTACACCTGATTTATTCGTATGTAACTACATTTACTTCAAAATGAAAATAAATCGGTTTGTACATTTCCATTTACTTAACAACCTCCAGTGAACGCAAGAGTGTAACCGAGCTGGAGCTGGAGCTGGAGCGTGGTGGGCTGGGCTACTCACCGGTTAGCTTCACAGCTGTCTTTGTGACGACACGTCATTGATGATGGCTTACATATGGTGGCTTCATAGATGCCACATACATTACGTCTGGTAATGTATTCAGTTGTTTTGCTAGCTGTACCATATGAATATTACTGTGAGCAGGGTCTAGTGGTTGTTTAAAATAGGCAATTGCCTTAAGCATCAGTAGGACTATATTTTGGGCAAACCTTTTTATACATTAAACCTGTTTCATTATCTTAAAAACGTCTTTGGCTTTATTCTGAGTAATCATAAACCATTCATATCATTTCATTATATAAATATGATCAACAAAATATAATTATAATGTATTTAATTTTCCAAATGTGTTTTTGCGTAATTAGAATTGTGAATTTGTTATTTAATAAATAAACACTTCCTGTATCTCACAATAATTTTATGATGAAATAATAGGAGTCCAAAACAATCGTAACTATTGATTTCGCCAGGTTTATTTTTAACTGCCGTACAAGGTATAATTGTTTCAGAATATGGGAGGGTGAGATGCTGGTAAATGAGACTTTTTAATATGATAATAAAGACAAGTAACATCCTCTCTGGATATAAGGTTGTCTACTTCTGTAAAATTGTTTATTGAAACTTTTTAAGCTTACTTAGGTCGTATTAAAACCAAAGTGACAGTGGGATCAAAATTTTAAAATTACTTTTTCGGCCGGATAGTTTAAATGTCGCCATTTTGTATAGCCACCCAAAGGGGGCGACTCTCCCCTCATACTACTACAGTCTCCACTGCTTCATTCGTGTCACGTTACATAAATTCTGTTTTGTTAAAACTATAATTAAAACTAATATTTTATTCGCCTTCTCTTTGATTTATTAAAAACAATAAAACTTTGTAATCCTCGCCGCTCGAATTCTAGCAAATGTTCTTCTCGTGCTTTAACCCCGCCCCAAACACAATGTGCACACAGCGTTGTCATTTCAATACTCAAATATGTTCATAGAATGTCTGTACCGTGTGTACTGGCTGTAGTGCTGTATTTTGTTACGTGTTAACTGCAATTGTAAATAGATTTATTTTCCTCCATAACATTTAAAGCGTTAAAGCATTAAAGGCCTGTGGAACGGAACCCTGAAAACGACGGTAAATTAGAAGAATTGTCGTAATAAAAGTTTCAACGATCAACCAACGAGAAGGATCGTTTCACTGGCTTCAGCCTTAGATCTACTATTAGTTAGTAGTGTGATGTTACAGAACAAATAATTTACCGACTCAACGTCGTGAACACAAATAGCACACATACTGTAGCTAGACTACCAAAACGGGCTAAGTTAAATGGGCCAGTTAGGTTCTGGGTAATTAATAGTAAACACACATTGTTTGGGCGGCTCCGTTGTGTGCTGCCTTGTAACCCCCGCATGCGCCGGCTGTGGGGGCACCAAGCTTGGAGGTCTTGTTTAAAATGTATAGAAAATAGTGCCGAACTGATGTACATAAACTTAGATTCATTAAATAAAATCATTAAATATGGTTATGAATAATTATTATAATAATAACTTCTCGGTGTATAAACTTCATGCTTAACTTTGTACCTGTTGTTTATGGTGTTTGTTAATTCATGAACAAATTTATATGTAGCCTAAATTGTTATAGATATTAAGGACAAAAGGATTTGACTTGTCAAGCCAGTGGACCTTTCTATATAGAAATTCACAGTTGTTATCTTATGACTTAAAATAATTATAATTTATTAATATTTTAAATCCGGTGTTACAATGTTTTATATTGTTTAGTTTTCACGAACATCAATTTAATCCTTCGTCACTAAACCATTAATTAAATTTATACTACATTGAAGGCAAACAATGTACTCCCTTGTAACACTTAACACTTAACTTGTAATTTAACCCCCTCTCACATTTCACCTAGCAGTAAAAAAAGGCTTGACTGTTTAGTTTTTACTTTAAAGGAAGGTGATAATTACAGTTTTAATTTATTAGGTAACATTTTATATCTGGCCTGAGGAAAAGCCAGTTAGTGGTCCTTATTAACTACAAAATGAGCGGAATGAGCATGAGAATGAGCTGAATGAGCATGAGAATGAGCTTATATGGGAGCTGAGTACGGCGCGAGGCTCGTTTTTAATGATTATATATAAAATAAATTAACTTAAGTCTTAAACATTGAAGGAAAATTGATAGAGTCATTTTTAAACAAGATTTTTGTATTGACTGTAATTTTGTGTGAACAAATTTACATATACAGATTAACAATGTTTTCAATGCTATAATATCCCAATTATAAATATGTTGTTTTACTATCAATAGTGGCATTAATAATTGAAAAACCCAAAGTTTCATACATAGTGTTACCATCATAAACACATACACGTTAATAGAATAACATTGTGTTATATTTTTTAACTGTTTAATGAACAGTTTTATTAGCTATCAAACCAAATTTTAAATAATTTTAATCGTGTATACCTCCATTTTAAGAGAAAGTTCTGAATGAAATCGTTCATTTAATCTGTTGCTACCAAAGTATTATATTGAAGACACATTATCAAAATGATCAAATTTATTATTAGGTTGTGTAGTTATGTAATACCCTAGAATTTCTTGGGTATCCAACAAATCAAGCCGTATATTTAACCATGGTCTTTAACAATAAAATGTAATTGCACAAACTTGCCGTAAACTTGTCTCTCAAACTTCTATAAGCATTGCATGAGATGAGTCACAGCTTGACAAAGCCATACAAATTAAATACATAAACACAATAATATAAACTAACTATTACGACATTACAAACGAAATTGTCTGCTACTTACAGTGACAACCAATATTAACTAATATATACAAAAATGCTATTATTAGAAAAAGCTGTGGTATTGCCGCTGGTGGCTAAGTGGCTAGGACGCTGGCCTCGGTATTGCCGCTGGTGGCTAAGTGGCTAGGACGCTGGCCTCGGTATTGCCGCTGGTGGCTAAGTGGCTAGGACGCTGGCCTCGTATTCTGAGGTTCGCCAGATTTGAGTCTCAGTAAATACTGTATTAACAATGTTACGAAGACCCTAAACTAGGCTCTCAATTACTGATGTACTATAAGCAAAAAACTACCTCAAATACAAACAAGAACAAAGTTTTAACCAAAGCTAGAAAAGCAAATCCATTGACTTACATAGTCACGAAAACTAAATAAAATGTCCTTACTTTCAATCGGTATTCATTAATGAAAAACAGTCTGATATTTAAAATTAGTAGAATTGTATTTAAAACAATATCGTTTCACTCTTTGCAGAAGCAAAGTTTATAATTGCGTTTGTTTGTTTCTCCACATAATGCGGCATTTACAAAGTGAACATTTCTACTTTTTGAAACGCTGACAACCGAAGACTAACATTGTTAGTTGATGCGGTCAGTGATAAAACGTTTGTTGACTAAAGATATAAAAAACCAAAATATTGAATGTCGCCGTGAATATCTTGTTGACAATTGTTTTACATCGTTACAAGACTTGTCTAACTGAATATTTAATATTCATGGACATCAGCTTTACGTAACACTTATGGTACAAGCATAACTGTTATACCTTATTCAAACAAATTTATGCCAACAGTAACTTTACATTCTTAGTTGAAACTGAAAAACTCTTGAAAATCATTCATTCTTAGTTAAATTAATTTGTTTAAAATTTAATAATTACAAACATACGATGTGCTTGACATTTCACAAAAATGCCCTTAGGTTAATCTTTAGTTGTATTCCACTGGTAAGAACTTGTATTTTACTATGGATGGCTCCTACCCAGTTCCCTTCCAACTAACCACCTAACTGTCTACAATCCAGTGAAAATCCCGCCCTGCAATGAAAGTATGCAGTCATTTCACTTTATAGGTCTTTAGTTGTGTGCTCCCTGTATGGAAGTGGAACCGACCAGCGAGGGAGTGAAGCAAATCTCCCGCCTTAAAGGCGAATGAGAGGAAACAATTCCCTCTCAATGGAAAGAAGGCACTCTCATTTGCTCTCTAATCAATATTATTAGTAGTATAATTTAAAATGTATTTGATTTTGGTACCTTTAATTTCATGCGGGTAAGCGAAGATCGGGATTGTAAGTAAATAATATTGTCCGTTGAAAGACGATGGAAAAAGTCCCGTCATATTGAAATTGTATACAAATATTTAAAGGTTGTTTAGTTTGAAAGAGTTACAAGTGTAGTATTCTGATATGATCCAAAAGGGGCACATATAGTCCTTAAAATGCGATTGTTAAACTCTTTTGCACAATTTATTTATTTATTTGGTTCCAACGATTTACACCAATTTATATACATTGAGATTTCAGCTTTAACAAGTTCGAGATTGTTATAAGGTAACTTTATGGGTAATCATGCATAAAACAAAATAACAAAATGTAACAAAGTGGGGATAACACATAATTAACAATTTAACCATACAACTGCATAACAGATCATAATGCAACACATTTAAGAAACAACTATACAATTAATTACTTAACTGAGTTATTTTACTATTAAAACCAATTTAACATTATATACTTCACTATTTGTTTTAATTTGTTTTTCGACATAAATATGTCCAGTCATTACGAAAATAGTTAACATAGTCCACTGCGCAATGGCATTATTCTCTAAGATATATATATAATTGTATTCATATCTCATTTGTGTTATTTATGAAACAATTGCGGACATTTCCCATCACTTTTGGGATCTGTCAAATAAGAGGTCGCTTACTCTTTATTTGAGAAAGCAAAGCGCATTTTCTTGAACCAGGATATACTAAAAGAGGAAATACAAAAATTACAACGAGATATTTCTAGGAATATATATCCTCCATCCGTCATCCGAAAGTGCAAAAATCGTAGGGCTTGATACACTTAGGCTGTCTAAAAAAAATAAAATCAAAATACCCCCATCACAGCAAACCTGCGTACTCAGCGAATTTCCAATACATCATATATGTCTTAACACCACTTAAAGCTGCATGGCAAGTTTCATAAAAATATATTCCAAATAAGCGATATATACAGTTTTAATTATTCTCTATAAGAATAACATTGGGGATGAGTACATAGGTTTGCTGAAACAAGGAACATAAACAATTGGTTTCTATGCAAATATCAATATAACTCAACTAGGTGAAGCCACATACCTAGTTTCATCAAAATAAATTAATAAATAAGCGATATATCCCATTTTGATTCATCTCCATAAGAATAACATGGGTAAACGCATTTTGTTTAGTACGCAGGTTTGCTGCAACAAGGAAGAAAAAAATGGGTGGTTAGGCAAATATCAATATAACTTAACTAGGTGAAGTCATGTACAAGGTTTTATTAATTTAAGTTCACAACTAAGGGAGACATAGCATTTTAATTTTTCTCCATAAGAATAACATGGGGGCTGAGTACGCAGGTTTGCTGCTAAGGGTACCTTTAGCAAAAAATTCTTTTTAGCAAATATCAATAAACCACAGCCAGATAAAGCTGTATGCCAAGTTTCGTCAGTATACTTTCATAAAGAAGCGAGATATAATTATTTTCTTATTCTCCAAAAGAATAGCATTAGACAACGTACTGTGTTAAGCACTTTCAATATTTCGGTAACCGATTGACGTAGAGAAATGATCAACATACAAAATTGTGTGTTTTTTTGCTAAATCCAATGCTAAAAACTAAATTTGATTATTTCAAAAATTATATGTAAAAAGTTAAAAAAAAACATTTTCTGGGTACAAAACCACCCCAAAATACTATCTTTGGATAGAGCGATATGGCTGTTTTTCGAAAAGTCATAAATGTTGCTTTTCACGTTTATAACAAATTTCATCAAAATCGGACCTTTTTCTATGAGAGTCATCGCACACACGGACACACACACACACACACACATATATATATATATATATATGTATATATATATATATATATATATATACGGTTTCGAACTAATGGTGTTTTTAGGGTCTGGAGACCTCAAAACGAAAAGTTATTATGGTCCCGGGCCTAGGTCTTACCATGCCGACTACGGTAATAGCTTCTTCCCTATAGGGGAAATTCGCTAAAATGACTCTTAGGACTCTAAAAACTGCGTAAACCGAATAAACTGCTATGGATGTCCTAGGCCCTATTAAGGCGATACAAAAATACCAGAAAACATTAGAATCAAAGAAAACGAGAAAGGGTTTAATAGAACAATCTAAAATTGCTCAATAATGCTTTTCAAAGAAGGGAAACGATGCAAAATAAACCGTATATTAATGTAATTATAATTTAATACGATTGTTTTTATTTTGCCCCAGGAACAATTTCTTGAAGTTTCCGGAAAGTGCTTGGGTTCGGAAAGACCCCGTATATCTAATTATGTAAGATAAATGAAAGACAAATTGTGGACGCTAGGTCAATTTCAGGATTATAGAAGATCGCTTAGATTATATTACAGTTATTCACTCAAGGGACTCGCGAAAAATATTAGGTTTTTTATCGCATGTCAGCCGAAAATAGAAACAAATTGTCCCCATAAGAAATTCATGGAGAGTGTAAAACGTCTGCTTTGATTAAATTTCCACGTGATATTCAAGCATCGGATTTTTTTTACGTATCAACATGTGTTTATTATTTCGTATTGTTTTATTTTCCTCAGTTTGTAAACAGTAAACAGTACTGTTAGCCCAAACAAACCACTAGTTAAATTTGCTAGCAGCTAGTGGACATGGTGCAGACCTGCAACACAATATGGGATCACCCCAAGTCCTAAACATTCAATATTGTATTGTAATGTAGTTACATTTGTAAATGAGTAAAATTTACTTTTGTCTCCCACCTGTTGGCAGAATTGTAAATTATTTGAGCTGTGGTGCTCAAACAAGGGCTTGTTCTATTGATAAAATTCCAAAATGCAGGTTAGTTGCGACAGAGGTATTTAATACTTGGTTCCCTGAACTGGTATGTATTGATTGTGTTAGAATACGAAGTGTTTATATTTTACCTTATATTTCCCGTCAAACCACATATATATTCAAGTAATAATCCAAACCATCACAAATAATATTATTTTATATAAGTTTGGTTTCAGCCTATGAAGTACTACACCAACAAATCCAGAAGCAGTACCTTAGTTGGTAATACTCAATCACAAGTTAGTCGGCCCACGAGACAACAAAGTTTGGTCGTCGCTGATTGGCCGGCTCATGTACGATATAAGACCACGATTAAACGTCAAAATATCAACGTAGCAAGAAAAACGACAGTTCCAATTTATGTTATTTTGAAATGGGTAGTTTCTATCGATTCTCTGCATTCTAGAAAGTTTGATTTTTTTATAAGAAACCATCAATAATAGTCACGTGAATATGCATGACTCATTTTATAATATTGAGCTTCTGTGAATCTTTTTACAATATTTTAGCGATTTATATCTTAATATCTGACGTGAACGGTCTTGAAGAAAATCTTACACGAATAAAAACAATATTAAAGTTTAGTTCAAAGTAAAGTCATCTGTAAAGTTATTCTCTGCGAACATGCAGACAATAAAGCTGCTTGACTAAGTACCTATCTCATTCTATAAATACAACTTTTGGTGGTCAAAGGGCAACAATGGTATTTTTTTTATATCTGTCTTGCACATACTAGCTATAAGGTAGTGTTATGGACGGTTAAAGAGATTAATTATTACTCCTTTTTACTGAAAATATAAAAATAATTATTTCATAACATACGAACAGAGTAGCTCAAAATTCTTTGACAAAACAAGTTTTAACCATGCACTACCACTGTACGTCTATTCTGTATACGAGTATCGTAACTATGTTTGAATATCTATAGTGAAATCTAGGGAGTTTTTTATATATTATAATAATGAGCTTTGTTATTTTAAAACAAGAGCCGCCATTCAGGGCTCCCAAAGAATCCTTTAGAACTGTATTACGACTATAATATACTTCCAGTTAGACTTTAATAGATTAACAGATAAATACAAACTAACAAAATAATACACAAATTAAAGTAGCCGAACCTTGTCATGTCCGAAAGCTGGTTATACTGAGATGACCACACTTATTCCAACCGGGTCGCCTACAGTCTGTGCTAGTGATCATAGTTTTTCTTATAAGAATTACACTATATAGTCAAGTTTTTGAAGTTTGGACATTAGATAAATATAAACAATTATTAAGTTATGCCTCATTTTGTTCGATTGTTTTAGTGCGACCATTACTGCATTCCACTCTTAAATTTATGGTTGTATGATTACTGTGGTAACGATAATGAATAATCTGCTTAAAATAATAAATACAAGTCACGGACTTAAAAATAATATTATAGGTGAAAGTTATGGGAAGAGCGGCAGTCATTATAGTGTTTCTCTCCATTGCTCGGGCTTAGCCAGACTAATGCCACTATAACTCTTGACTGACTATACCTGGGATACATCTGGATTATAATGACGTATCGAGGATTTGGCCATTCAATGGATGTCGTTTCTTGGGGCCATTCATGGAATATTTAATTGTGAGATAACTATGTCTTATACTTTCTGTTTAAGTACATATACGAGATTGATTAATTTAAATTTGGAAAATTAACATAGATAATTAGTATTCGTTTGTAACCGATATAAACTTTTCACAATGAGTTAAAAAGAGCTCTTTCATATAGAAAGTTAATATTGGGCAAAGCTGATTGAAATGAATTCAGTTATGACTTCTGTATAACTGACGACTCGATTTCATCGCTGCATCTCAATTAAGATCTGACGGAGCCAAAAAAATTGTAATTGTGATATGCATTCAATTTGTAGAGCTTATTCATTTTCCACATTAAATTAACATTTATTTTCAATACTGCTGATGAATTTCGACCTTGTAAATTTGTTTTATGATGTACGTGGTCCATGTATAAAAAAGGATAGCCTTACAAAACAGCCAAGCTGAGTAAATCTAATTGATTGAATTAAATAGCAGGTAAAGTATTATACCTGCTAAAAAATATTAAAAGTAATTTAATTTAATTTAGTGCTCTTGTAAACAGTTTTAATAAATATTCTTTAGTTACATTCATAATGTTCCTATTTGAATTATATGTTCATCTATTGTATAAATTATACATATCCTGTATTGACTGTTACAAATCAACATGTTTTGTCAAATGCTAAAGCTGGTTCCTTTTATCTGTGCCAGTGAAATGTTGAGTTTCTCAAGTTAATATTTCCATACGGGATCGCATTAGTGTTCCTGAAACTGTGATTGAAGTGCCGCTATGGTGCAAGGCCGACCTGTTGACCTTCACATACAAAGTCAATAACTCGCCGGTGATTGCGGGGACCGATGGTACTAGGTGACAATAGACAATAGACATAGCCCACCCAAAACCAAACACTACACTACAAACACTTCTGCGTTTGTCTAAAGCCTCACTTGCTGGAAAATCGGACATACAATGTTTAGTTGCTCCAAATAAGTAGAAAGAAGAATAAATATGATTTAATTTTACACAAAAATTGCTCGGAAGTTTTATTACGCTATTGCATATAAACGTGTAATTTATACAGCACTCCAGTTACAGACATCATAGATGATAATATATTACCATTATACAAAAAACTGTAGAATATTATTTGCTTACTTCTGTTAATTGTACGCAAAATCGTTTTTGTTAAGTAAACAAATGTTTATGAGATACTCGTAGATATTCTCCACCCTTATGGATGTCCTTAAAACTACCAAATATCAACGCGGGTTTCACTTAGCATAAAGAGATATTCAACAGTCAATTCATTTTTGTTCTCTATTGTGAAAATAATTACGAGCATTAGTGTATTTGTAACCACAGGTTTTTCCATTATCCCTTATGGAAAAACTCATTTGTTAAATTAAAAACGACTTTTAATAACCGCAATGAAAACATTCTGTTATCTTTAGCATATTTTAGAATAAGGATTTGGCGTATATTCAAACAAAGGAGACTTTACAACGGAGCATCAATCTCTCACCGCCTGGCGGAGGCAAATGTTGACAGACTACAAATTGAAAATCATCTTACCGGAGTCTTGAGGTTTACTTTAGCAGCGTGATTCCAGTCGCTGCACAAGGAGACATCCCGCTACTCTTGGAAACTAATTGTCTGGAACTTACTGTAGGAATCATACTACATGATTAACATTAAACTACAATATTAACAAATTAACTACAATGTTAAACTACGATACTGCAATGATTAACATTAAACAATTACTTTTACGTGTTTATAAACTAGTTTAAATTGCAATTAAATGTTTTTATATGCATATCTCAATTAAAAATCTGATTTCAGTTAAAATTTTTTAAACAACAATTTAATTTAATGATATTTTTTGTGTCTATCTACGCCATTTTTTTCGTTTTCATGAGGAACTGTCTAAAGCCTGTTCTTGTTACTATCTATGTTTATCTGGTGGTTATATACTCATTAAAACACTTATCCCGATATTTCCTTCTGGCAAGGAGGAGGGCGAATAAGCTCCTGGACAAATCCATTGTGTTAGTAACATTGAGATCTGGAAAAAGTGCTCAGTGTACAACATGTGATTGGACAGCGTGCACAGGTTTATCAATCTGTTGTGTTCCAGGGGAAGGAACTTATCATTAATTAAAATTAACTTATCATTAATCACGATACCTTTAGCATAAAAATAAAAAAAAAATCCGAAAATGTGGAAAATAACGATGGAAGGGTCAACATAATTGATTTCTAATGACTAGATGGAGTCAACTATTATAATACTGCTGACCGCAGCATCCGATCTTTGATATGTATTTACCTGATCTCTGTTAGGTAGAACTAAACTGTTTAATTGTAAGTAGTTTCAAAATTTTAAGCGACCAACTTTTACATCATAGGTCAAATATAGCCTTTATGCCAAAATTAAAAACTGAGACACTGCACAGACACTGTAAGAGACGGTTGGGCGGATGAGGACTAAAACCACTGGTAGCTCGGGTTGAATCAGTAATATTTCAGGTAATATGGTAATCAGCAACGCTGTGGTCAAAAGATTACACAGGGAGAGGACCAACACTAGATACATTTTATTGGGAAAAATCTTCTAAATTGCAAATTCACATACCATATAGATTATTAAGAATGAAAGCAAAAGTAATAAACTTGAATTATTGATGGTGAAAAGTAGAATAGATGACAATATCTAACGAATGATTTCTGCAGTTAATATGAAACGGTGAAGTGTTCGTTGTGTCAAGCACAGGTGGGCTCGCTTAAGTCATCCTAGTCCCTTGATTCAAATCGGACTAGCATTGCAGAACGCACACCTGCTGGCTACACGGACAGCACTGGCGCCTTGTACCGCATAATTAACATTTATACTTGGCACAGCCACATTGTAAAGATATAAGCCTATAAATATAACCGGTAGATAATGGAAGTATTTATAATAAAAGAGAGTAATGAATGTGTATAGCGAATACTAAATTGAGATCTGTATTTTTAGCGTGCTTCGGATACGTGTATAATCGATTATACTGGGAAGGTAAAATAAATTTCCGCACTCTTTCTCAGATCAGGTGATTTTTGACAAGTATTTTATGTTCAGAAATAAAGAAAACTCCATGTATATATGTTACGAGTTAAGGTTTTCACAAAACGATCCGAACGGTTAAAAATTTGATTTGATATTTTAGTAATCACTACCAAAGCGGATGTTTAAAGATATTGATACAAGATTAAGAACGATCGCAGAATTTGAATGTTACCCGTAGGTGTTTTGACATGGTACTTAATTAATTGTTGGTTCCAGACAATCGAGTAGTTTGCAAAATGCAAAATATGCAAAATGTTCCCAGATTTTCACGACTTTAAAAACATTCGAACTTGACTTTAATACCAAATTGAATAATTGTGCATGCTATCTGTAACCAAAGCTTCATGAAACCACATATTAAGCTAAACATAAAACATATTCTTCAATAAGTGGGAAATAAAGTTGCACTTTTGCCATAAGATTAAATGTGCAGCAGGTAATTTATAGAAAAAGTCTCACAACCGCATAAACCCTTGTTTGGTTTTACCAAAATATATTCATACAAATGTTGGATGTAAACATGTTATTCTTTCTTCATCAAAATAACAAATTTTATTTCAGTTCAAATTTGAGTTCACAATAGTGGCAATTAAAGGAAATACCAATTTATTTCAACTGGATAAAGCCAAATCCTAAGGTTCGTTAAAATATATTCATAAATAAGCAATTGTGTTAGAGCCTGGAATCCGTGTATAGCGGCTACGAAACAAGAGTTTTTATTTTATTGTGATTTCTGCAGTTTTAAAAGTTGAGCGTGATTACAGATAATAAATAATTTTTGTAACGAAGTTCATATCGTATGTTTGTGTTCTAATGCAAATTCTAAGCATGGAAATGCTGTGACAGGATTTAATATAACGATCACACTAATAACATTTACAATATCGCGCTTGCAAGATAAAGTATTACAGGTAACTCAAGGGTAATAATCTCTAAAGGAATTGAATTTAAGCGTATTTAAAGCAGCTAAAGTATTTCATGATTCACTAGCTTAAATAACCTTCATACGTTGTTAGCGAATTTCCCCTATAGGGAAGAAGCTATTACCGTAGGTCTCATGGTAAGACTTGAGCCCGAGACCATGATAACTTTTCATTTTGAGGTCCCCAGATGCCAAAAACACCATTCGTTTAAATTTGTATATATGTGTATACATACATATGGTATATCCTTGTTCAGTTACCATCACGCACATATAATTAACAAAAAAAACCTTGATACACATTCTTTTTATTAGAATATATATATATATATATATATATATATATATATATATATATATATATATATATATATCTGTGTAAGTCCGTAATCACGAAAACTCTCGTAAAGTAAAAAAGGTCCGATCTTAATAAAATTTGGTACAAATGTGTGAAGTACCATTTATTTGAACGAGTTCGAAAACCAGATGAATCGCACCATGCGAAGGGGGTTTTTGGGGGTTTTGTACCCCAAAAATGGGATTTTTGGGTTTTCCAAATGTAGTTTTTGTTTAAATAAAATTGTAATTTTTAAATTCAGCTTAAAAAATTGGTATTTTGATCATTGCTCTACATTAATTGGTTACTGAGATATTGAAAGTGCTAAACACAGTACGTTGTGTAATGTTATTCTTATGGAGAAAAATATAAATTTTACATCTCGCTTATTTATGAACATAAACTGACGAAATTGTTTATATGGCTTCATCTGGTTGTGGTTTATTGTTGTTTGCACAAAAAGAAACACAAAAAAAATTTTCGCCTATGGTTCGCGAAGCAGCAAACCTAGGTATTTGGTCGCCATGTTATTCTTATGGAAAATAATTAAAATGTAATATATCGCTTATTTATAATGTATATGGATGAAACTTGGTATGTGACTTCACTTAGATGAGTTATATTGATATTTGCATAAAAACTCATTATTTTGTGTTCAGCTTTCAATGTTATTCTTATGGAGGGTAAATAAAATGCTATATATCACTTATTTATTCGTTTTTTATGAAACTTGGTGAGTGGCTTTATGTGGTAGTGAGAAACATATACAGTACTTGCATTGGAAATTCGCTGAGTACGCAGGTTTGCTGCTACGGGGTATTTATTTAGTACACTTAATAATAAGAATGAAGATATCTGGTGATTTTAGGAGATAACAAATCATATTTAATACTGGTATTGTTTGAGAATTTATCAATTCCAAACATTAGGTACAAAATGTAGCACTTTAAGATTACTAATTTAAATTCATCAGCGTTTTGGCGTTTGGATTATGAACACGACTCTAATTTGAACACATTTTAATGTTGGATGTCAGCATAACATTAAAACACCTGAATTAAGTATAACATTTTCAACACACTTACGTATGATAGATAACTATTATAAGTACTACATAATAAATAATTATAAATGAGCCAAACGTTACCGTTAAATTGTTGTTAAATGGATTATTATAATATTTTGTATTTTTGAATTGTTTATGAGGCTTATAAAGTATTATAACTAATATAATAATCGTTAGTGTACGATATTTTTCATCGTGAAGAGATTCAGATTGAAACACATTTTTATGCAGTACATTTTTTAGTTTAGTTTTAAAATAGTAACAACCAAGCTTTCTTCTCTGGAATTATATTCTACAGCTAACAGCCCGTAGCCAATAAATGTAAATCTAAGATTTAACTCAAGATTCAAAAGTAGGTTTTAGGTTCTATGAGTGGGTGTTTTTGTTTCATTTTTAAAAGAGGATCCACTTTTATTTAATCATCCATGGATATTAGTACATAATATAATAGCAATCCCATAAAAATACAAAACAATATAAAACACTGGGTTGGTTCCTAATGAAGTTTTTACACATTCTCTCGTACTAAGTAGATGAGAAACACAATTAAATGTTATCATATGGCTGAATAATAAAAGCTAATTTAAAAAATGAGATCGAGTATGGAAAAGAAGTTAGCATTGTGCACAATAAATCTTTATTTTGTATTAAATATTACATACAAAACAAACAAAACAAAACATAAAAAGGAATTAACTGCAGCTAGTAAATCATGTTGAATTTTAGTAATAAAATCCTCTTCTGAACTTCCAATTATTTCGTCAGGCGATTAAGTTGCCAATTATCTTACATAAGGGCTTCTAGGGATAATGATTTTAAGTGGATGCCATTTTTTCCCGAATGGTCAGGATTCTCTCGAGTTTTGTTCGAAATATCTCTTGATAATTGGTTCGTCCATTTCGATTTCATATAAGATCGAAATTGTTAGAAAACAATGCCTTTTACAATGTCTCAACTATATTAACAACCTTAACGACTGTGTCTCTGCAATTAACAAAGTTATATTTTTGTTGTTCTGATCATCATATAATTTAATATTTATTTCACTACTGTTTTACGATGAAAAAACTGTCGATATATAGGTAAGTTAACGGGTCAGTTTTAGCTTGGCATTTGATATGGACTAAATTAAAACTGAAAAACTACATAAACTACATATTGGCTGAGTGTAGTGGGTAGAGCCTCGCATCGTAATCGGAGTTTCGCCAGGTCGATCATAAGAAAATATTGAACATTTGAAAAGGTTCGAACTGGGTTCACCTGTAATTTGTCATTGGGCTATTAAATGATTATGCTTTCTAACAAAAGGTTGACATAAGATAGGGTAATAAGGTTGAATAAGACGAGGGTTAAAATCTTGCCCTGCCAGACACACACACGAAATAACAAAATATCGCCGTTACACGAATTAATATGACAATTTCAGTTGCGTTTTAGAAAAAATCCGAATAGCGTATTACTGTTCAATGTATTTAAATGTGATTACTATAGAAAGCTAAATACAAATTTGTAATAATTATAAATTCATGTACGTACTTGTATATGAATTTACAATAATTATTAAAATTTGAGGGCACGTCATGAAAGTTAATACGTCAAGAATTCTCTAGTTAATACATGTAGGAAGGAATGAACTAGCATTATACAGTATCAACTAGGAACATTCAATAGCTTATCATCTTCATGACTCTACACACATTATAAGTGCTGATTTGTAAAGGCTATATGCTATTTAGTTTAACTACGCCATGATCCTCCACGGTAGAACATGGGTTCGGTATCGTGTTTTAAATTAAAAATCACCCACTTTAGCATTTATTTTAATTTTGATCCGCTGCAAAAGAAGATCCGCAGTAAGTTTTAAGTAAGATAACTATCAAAAATGATTAGTGCCTACAAATCACATGATTTGGCAAAAGTTTTAATCCACTAAATTTTATTCATAACTATTGATCAATATATCTTTAGTTTTTTAAGCCCGTCATTTTTGACGGGCTTAAATATCAAGCAAAATCAATTACAGTGTGAACTTAAATAGAAAACAAGTGATCTTAACTACAATCGATTCTGTGGCTTACAACCTAAAATAACGTGCACTAGCACGACGCATTTTGAACTTAGATATACGGCAAATAAAAAGATAAAACTTACAATAAATTAGGTGCAGTTGACCAAAAACGAGCCCGATGTTGGTTTAGTCTTCAAAAAGTATACATAGCAGTATGTGGTAGCAAAGGCTGTGTATTAATACATAGGATCTGAGTCTGTGTAGAAGCCTAATTACAGGTAATTCAAACTGCCCTTCATTATTTACTTGCAACATAAATTGCAGGAACTGTAAGCGTAATTGAATGGAAAAGTTTAGGGGTTTCCACACACAAAAAACAACACACAAAAACAACACTTAAAATGAAAACAGTTCTATAATCCTGTAGTTTCAGAAGCTAGTGTGTCAGTATAATCTCGGATAAAGTAACTTTTTTAGGTGGAGGCGGACTAGGCACTACAACAGAAGGTGTTGGACGAATTTCTGATGAGTCTGAAGGCGATGAATTTGTCATATTTGTGATATTTGTTAATGTATGTGCACTTGTTGTAGGTGAAATGGTAATTTCTGTTACTGTAATAAATTGAGACTCAGTTTTTCCAGGAGGATTAGGAGTTGGCACATCCACAGGAGGAGTTGGAGGTATTTTCGTTGCATTTAAAGTCGTTGAAGTTTCCACACTTGTTGTATTTGCATTGATGGTTGTACGGGTACTTAATACTGTCACTAGAGGCGGTGGGGAGGGTTCCGATGAATTTGAAGGCGCTGTTGGTTCAATACTTGTACTACTTGGACTTCTGGCTGGAGGGGATTCTGTTAAAGTCACAAGAGGTGTTGATAGAAATTCTGTATGATTTGGAGATACCCATGTGGTCTTCACAATGGTATTTTTGTCTGTTGAGGAAGTTGAGAACATCGATGACGTAACGTCGGAAGGAACTCGTGGGAGGACGAAGAACATCTGATAGTTGGCGACCACAACGCACACGACGGAGAACGTGACAATCACGATGAAGACCACCCTGAACACGGATTTACATGCTAGCCGACATCCACTTGGCGTCGATCGTTCGTGTTCGGGAGTTGGAATGTCAGGTAAAGGCCTGGAGGACCAGTCGCTTCTGCTGAGTTCTGACGTCGTTGAACCTTTACCCTCGACTGCACTCAACTCCACGTACACCTCGGGCCTGTCGTCCTCCGCGTCCTTCCCCTCACACTCGCAGCCACTTTCATCCTCGTATATTGTTGATGTCGGTAACACGTATCCATATGAGCTCATCTGTAAACAGTGATAGTTGTAGGAGTGATAGTTTGCCTGTTGCTGTTTGTGCTTGATAACTGATAAGCTATCTTATGCGTTATCGGTACACGTATATAAAATTAAATCCCATTACAGTATTCCATTTACACTATTTCGACATGGTTTGAAACATAGTTTTAAGCTCTTATAATTCAATCAAAATATGTAATTAAATCAGAACATATTAAACAGATGGGATATTTTTGTATATCCTAGGTTGATTTGAATATTTATGACAAGCTTTAAGGTTTGAAATTAGGACACGATTATTATTCTTATCAGAAGTGAAAATACAAATCTTTCAATTTTCAGGGAGTTTTTGAACTCTCTACGATAACTTCCGAAACTTGATCCTGGGGTAAAAACGAACAAGGTTTCATAAACATAGGACCTACCCCACTCCGTTCCCCGTGTATATTTTTATGTGTATATGTTTTAATCAATATATCACATCTTAGGAACAACTTGAGGAAGTGAATACAAATTTGAATGGCTATTGTACATGCTTAAGCCTAATTTGACATTTAATTTTATGTTTCTAGCTTTTATTGTTTCAAAATGGCAGTTATTTAAGTTTGTTAAAGCGACACATTTCAGAAAAAGATTCTAGACATAAACAAATATATAATTGTAACCAAAAAGGATGTTGTAACGATTATAAAGATTACCAACCCATGGCTGAGCAATTGCAATTTATAGGTCTATGAGTAAAATTGTGTCAATTATGTGTAAACTGCAAGAAATAACTCAATCTTTATTTAGAAAAAATACAATTGCATAGTTATTCTTTAAAATGTTGACAAAGTCTTTTTTGTCTTAAAATTTCAAATTTTATGTCTATGAAATATTTTTTTAATTTGCTGTAAACAAATTTAAATGACCACGATCTTGAAAATATTTAAGCTGGAAACGTGAAATTCAATACAAAAATAGCATTGATTGCAATGATTAGAATAACCGTGCTAATTTTCAAGACAGTTCGTAAAGTAGTTGGTAAAATATGATTTATTGATTCGAAATACATAGAGACACAGACGAGAGAGCCAGGTATGCCATATGTTTTTAAAATATTGTTAGCTTTTACTTTAGAAACGAGTTCCTAAAGTCTCCGCAGAAAGTTCAGAAATACTAGGTAAATCTACATTCCATGAATTGTTACACGCATTGTTAGAAGCTCTAAGAAGTAACAATGTGACTACGATGAAATAAAATGTTGCAGAGTATCTCCTAGCTAGAAGCAGCATATAAATATAGTATAGAAGAAAATCTTGAAGCTATTGAGTGTTAAATAAAGGTACAGAATTAAATCCAAGGGAGTAGTTTCTATTCAGGCTACAAAGAGGGTTCTCAACATATACTGAACAACCAACTACATCAAATAATCTAATGTTTTAAAATAGTAAGACAGATTAAACAGCATTTAGCAGGAAAATGCTTAAAGTGTATAAATCATAATATATACTTTTTTTATTAGCTCAGATTTAAAGAAAATAGTAAATTTATAATTAATTTAATATTTTTATCACAGCATCAGGTAAACAAGGTTAATTTCTATATTATTAAATCTGTAATAGAAATTTGATAGATAATCTGTATTTAGTAAATCTCAGGATGATGGGAGATGACTAAAAAAAGGAAGAAGAACATTTTATTGGGCATGATGATGACCGGTGTGACTGGTTGAAATCGACAGTCTTATATAATTTGTGTATATACTTCAACGTATTATGTAAATACAGTGTGAATGAAATATATGTTTTAGTGTTGTAAGAAGTATTTTATTATATTTATATGTAATTGCAGCACGTACTAAGCTAATCAAGAAGTAACATGTGTTCACAAGATTAGAGGGCTATTTATCCTTGCAAGCCACTAGTTCTTATTTTTGTAAATATACATTAGCTTTGCTTAACAGATTCGCTTGTTCATCTGATTTCAGTTTTATATAGTTAAGTAAAATCACACAGCTGATCGAATTATAATATTTAAAAATGTTCCCTAACTTGTCACTTTTATTTAATATATGGTCTTAAGAGGGGTTGTATCAACATAGTAATATTTGTCTTCCGATTTTCTCACCGAGACCTTTTTTTGGGTGTCAGACTTATGGTTTTCTCAAAGGTTCCTGGAATGGTTTGGCTTTAGATAATGATTACAAGGCCATAACTTGCAAAGTTACACATTACATGTAATAGAGTACGTGTACATGTGTAGAGTACTCTACAGAATATATTAACCCAATCTATAATCTACAATTAGGAAAAACCGATCATTCCCCAGGCTAAACCTCTACACCTATAACCACAAAAGGGTCGTAAGTATACTCCGTTCATTTTCGATGCTTTGTGGTTCTGGTAACCACTAAGAAAGGATTTTAAGAAATTCCCACCGGCTCCGCTCCACGGGGAGTCAAAGTTCCAGTCCAGTGAAAAGCAAACATTGGATAACATAGACATTCACTTCTTAGGATTCACTTCTTGGAGATTCACTTCTTTGGATCTTTAAGGGTATTCACTTTGGTCTGAGTTGATGAAAATTCAAACAGCTGAACATGATTCGCAGTAAGAAATTATTTAAAAAAAATCCATTAGGCTTCACCCCAAGGGGAGTCAAAGTTCCAATCCAGTTTCATTCTTGTGGACATTCACTTAAATACAAAAAAATCGATCATCCCCAGGCCAACCAGTGTCATTCTTAGGGACACTTTGGTTTGATTTGATGAAAATTCAACAGCTTATCTTTACTCGTAGTTCCACGGCTTAACAACAAAATGCAGCACACACCACAGGTTTTATTCCCGGGTGAAACCGGATACGATGGTAGCAAGTACATTACAAGTGGTTCATTACAACAGTACCACGATGAATTCCCAGTATGTAATCGTAACCTCCACCGTGTAAGGACCAGTTACACCATCCGTCGCCAGAATCTCTATCTAGATCCGATGGAAACCAGGCTGACTGGTCGAAATCGATTGCCTTTTTATATAATTACTGTGTACTAGCTATGTTGGTACAGTAACAGTATATAGTCATTCTGTAATTTTGTAAGACTATATTTTTTAGACCCCGTTAAATTGCAAATTGCCATTGTTATCTACGTCTGTTCTATTTTATATTTTACAACACGTTACAGTTTTTTATTTATTTATTATGGTCAAGTTTTCCTAGATATTAAATTTGCATAGCACGTGTTGAATTTAATTAAAACACTTGTTTTGATAAAGGAAATTAAACTGTGTACTCGAATAGAAAACCTTTTTTTTATAAATACAACGTTATTGTTTCTTCTAAATAACGATAAAACTATTTTTAATTCAAAAGGCGTTATGCCAGCTCATAATTAAAATGTATGATCAAACTTTATTTGAACCAGATTAATTTATAAAATCAAACCATTCATAAAATACTCTGCTAGTACTCTGCTAGCTAATCATCAAAAAAAAGATAGATATAGATTAACATTATTAGAAATATTGTAATAATACGCTATGGAAAAAAATATCCGGTAAATATATAGACTGCAAGGCTATCAAACACAACAATGGCAATGTATTTTAACCTGATAAATTCTGACCGATTTAGAGGGATAATAAATATCATTTGACGTCAGTAATGTATTCAAAGCGGCAAATGAAGAGCGAAGATAACAGCGAGGACTGATAGGGCGAAGCACAATGAAAAGCTGACCCTTGCTGTTTTGTAATTTAATCTGGCTTCCATAACCCTGCAGGTTTTTACTATAAAAAGTAACTAAAATTCTAACGGCAGATAACTTTGTACATAACAAATATTTTACTAAGTTTGAATAGTGTATGATTTTGCACTTTAACACATTTGTACTTTTTTTAAAGTTTGACACAACACAGAAACAAAATAATATGAAGATTTTAAGATGGTTCTGTTTACTAGCGAATTGCACCAATTTGGAAGAAACTTTTACTGTAGGTGAGCCCTAAGCCCGAGACTACGATAACTTTTAATTTCGAGGTACCTCAGATGCTAACAACACCATTCATCCAAATTTGTAAAAGAAAGCCCTCGGAACAAAATTCCGATCTTAATAAAGTTTGCTAGAGACGTGAAAAGTACCATTTATTTTAAGGAGTTTGAAAACAGACATATCAATCCATCCGAAGGGAAGTAATGTGGGTGTGGTGCATTGATATTAAAAAAAAACAACAAAAACATGTCTCTGGTTCCTGTTGCAGCAAACCTGCGTACTCATAACAATCAGCACTGTGTTATTCTTTTTCAGGAATAACTGACATATTATAACTTGCTTATTTACAAATATATTGATAAAACTTGTGGCTTCATCTGGTTGATGTCTATTGACATTGCACAAAAACCATTTTTTCGTCCTTATCGCATAAACATTTGTACTCATAACATTTGTACTCATCCCCGGTGTTATTTTTAGAAAGAATAAAAAACAGGCTATATATCGCATATTTATGAATATATCTTTGTGAAACTTGCTAAGTGGTTCTATGTGGTAGTGAGGTACAGGAATTTGTATCAAATTATTATAAAATTGTTATAAAATAATTATGCAGTTTTAACTTATACAAAATTACTTGGCAAATTAGAAAATCTAGGTTGATACTACTGGATTCTACAGCTCAGATAGTTTTGTTTCCATTAATTGTAATTGTGTTTGATTTTAAAATACAAAAATGTATCAATCAATAAATTAAATTCTATTTTGGACAGGCATTTTTAGTTACAATGGCAACCATCTTCAAGTTTCCGAAAAACTAAATTTAAGGTTCCAATTTTAGTAAATAAAAACATCAGATTATATACGGGTGCAAAATGAATTTTTTTGTGGGATGTTAAGTTATACCAAATTCGTAGGTCTGGCTCATTTAAGAGAAAGAATTTATGAGACAGGGACATGTTGCTCAGCGTGTGTTAAATTACACCGTCAATTAGATGACTGCAAACCTAGAAATTACGAACATATTACAATTTACTCGTCATCTATATTATACAGTTAGGATTTTATGATCTATTTACAAGGATTTAAGTAAAACCGCACCATTCTTTTATGAAAATCCTTATAGATGAATTGGAAATTTGCTGAGTATGCAGGTTTGCTACATCGGGGGTATCAAATGATAACTGAGATCAATGTTAGTGTTTTTTAAACCTAGAATTAAGTTATGAATATAAAATTACTACTAAAAATTACACACTACATTTTTAATTAGCAAGTAGTTATATAGTTATAAGTTTAAGAAGTATTAATAAGTATAAGTTGTAAGTTTAATTAGTAATTATTTAACGTATTAACTAAATCAGTGTCAGGTAAGTGTTGTTGCTATGAAACATTAATTCTTGGTGCCCCCAACGTTCTTGCATTTAAAAGGCGGAATAAATAGAATGTCTAATCTGAAAAAAATGTTTAGTAAACACAATTTACAGAATTGCATAATTCATTCCCACAATGATTAGGTCGGAATAATGTTATGTACGAGTAAGTAAACTTAATACATTGATCAGTGCTTATTGGGCGATGTTGGCAGTCATCTCGACGTTGCAATAATGTGGATTTTAAATACGAAGTGACCACAATATCATTTCTACTTTAGGTTAATTCTGCAGAAGTGAGCACATTTGCGATAAGAAAGGAATTCTTCAGTGATACGATCGCGTAAAGAAATCTAGCCAAAGTTGTATTTATTGTACTTCTTACAGTTCATGTTGGGTGCAACCGAAAAAAATCTAAATTTTGACCATGTACTTATGTTACGAAAACAACGACATATAATTTTTCTTGGGCTATTAACTACCATAGATGGAATATAAGTAGTACAGACAATGCCTAGTGTCAAATTACAACTGCATAAACTGAAAATAACAACAGTTATAACTTGGGTGTATTTTTGTCTCTAAATGTGCTTTTTAGCTGTACAAATTTAATATTATACTATACAAATATAATTAGTATACCTAAATAAACAACCAATACCTTTATATTATTGTTATTGCTTTAATCGCACATTGGTGGAATATATTAAAATGTATAATCTAAGTTCACCTTTCCGTTTTAGGTAAATATAATCTCTTTAGGGCTTCACGACGCCGACATATCTGTTGCAATCAGAGAACAGATTCCCTTCGCAGCAAACCAAAGTCGCTGTAAACCTCCTCTATCAGGATATATGGCTTCCAAGTCATTGTAAAATATATTACAAGACCTTTCTGCGCAACGTCGTTCTATAACAGGAGGTTGGCTTATCAGTGAGCCCAAACAATATTTAAGTATATACAAGATTTATTTACAGATCTGCAATGAATAAACAATGGTTTTAGAATAATACCATAGATTAAGAATACCACAAGTATACTTATACAAGATAATACACATTGATACTTAGGGATAGTTTGATAACATTTGATCTAGAGCTATTTAAATACTGTATTTTAAATACGTTCCACTACAAATTGTTTTATTATTGATCATATAGTAAAACACCCGTATTTTCTTAGTTAAAATAAGAACTGCACCAATCGTTGTTAAACATTTTCTGCAATTTATAAGGAGTATTATTGAGATGAACTTTCTCTCAGAACTATAAATATCTCTGCAATCCATGCAGAGTTATTTATTTTTAATTAAAACATGCTAATTTTGGGGATTTTTAAGGAAAAATACCTTCGCTTTTTAAAAGGGCAATTTTAACAAAATAAAATGTTTGATCTTGTAAAAAGCACCAGTTATTTTGTACAAAAGTAATTAATATGTGTTCATATGCAATCATTTAGACGTCGGATAGTCATAAGTTAAAATTCTCTTTTATTTATCATTAACCAAGAAAAGTTTTAGTAATCTAATATTTATTTAAATTAGATTGAATACTTCTTTGAAACCCGAGTGTTTATTAATCGAAAACTAAACAACGTAAAAGAAAATTGAAAGTTAGAGGGCGAGAGTTTATTAATTAAAGCAGGACATCGCTTGTAATTAGTTTAATTAGTTGGCACCGGAGTGTGACTTCCTTTGTTCTGAAGAACAGTCGATTCTTAAACTTCAACATTGAGATAAATTTAATTGGAATATTATGTGTAACTCGTACAGTGTCAAAATAGTTAAAGTATCTCTCAACTACAGTTATGTAAAATAATGTTTGCACTCGATGACAATCGCTTTTGGTCAGGAGCCTCGATACTTTAACTAACCGATCTAAAGTTTGTTTTGTATTTTATATAAAACAAACTTTTGATAAAAATAATGTGTAATGAGTTTTTTTTGTTAGTTGTATGTGCCTTTTAGTGAATTTCCCCTATAGGGAAGAAGCTATTACCGTAGGTGGTATGGTAAGACTTAAGCCCGAGACCATGATAACTTTTTGTTTTGAGGTCCCCAGATGCCAAAAAAACTATTCGTTCAAATTTATATATATATGTGTATAAATATACATATATATATTTATACATATTTATAAATAAAAATATTTACATAAATAAATAAATAAATATTATAAATATAATTTAAAAATAAATCAATGCATATATATATAAAACTTTTTGTTTTGAGGTCCCCAGATGCCAAAAAAACTATTCGTTCAAATTTATATATATGTGTATAAATATACATATATATATTTATACATATTTATAAATAAAAATAAATTATATTTATAATATTTATTTATTTATTTATGTAAATATTTTTATTTATAAATATGTATAAATATATATGTATATATATATATATATATATACATTGATTTATTTTTAAATTATATTTATAATATTTATTTATTTATTTATGTAAATATTTTTATTTATAAATATGTATAAATATATATATGTATATTTATACACATATATATAAATTTGAACGAATAGTTTTTTTGGCATCTGGGGACCTCAAAACAAAAAGTTATCATGGTCTCGGGCTTAAGTCTTACCATACCACCTACGGTAATAGCTTATTTATATATATATATATATATATATATATATATATATATATATATATATATATATATATGTGTGTGCCGTTACCGCGATAACTTTTGAAAGAAGCACCCGATTGTGATGAAATTTGGCACAAATGTGGAGAGTAACATTTATGACTTAAGTTTGAAAACCAGATCGATCGGTCTATGGGAAGGGGGTTTTATGGGGGTTAACATTTTCCAAAAATCAGATGTTTGAACTTTTGACTCAAACATTTTAAAAACACGAGATTTTAGTTATAGCCATTTTATAGAGCTAAAAAAAAACAATTTAGTATTTTGAATCAGTAAGCTAGTTAGTGGTTGTGGAGAAAAGTCAAAAAATGTGTCAATAAATTTCCCATGTTAATCTTAAGGGAACACGGATTTTAGATTTTCCTCAGATAATTTTACTAAAAACTCCACATTTCTTTCTACCAATCAGTTTAGCTCTACAAAACAATTATTTTGGCATTTTAGTTGTTGTTTTACACCCAACCGTTGCAGTGATATTCAAAGTGCTAAACACAGTACGTTGTCCAATGTTATCCTAATGGAGAATAAATTAAATGTTATATTTCGATTATTTATATATGTATATTGATGAAACTTGGTATGTGGCTTCAACTAGTTGTGTTATATTGATATTAGCGCAAAAAATGGTTTTTGTTGATTTTTCCCGATAGCAGCAAACCTGCATACTTGGCCCCCATGTTATTCATATAGAGAATAAGTAAAGTTTTACATCTCCTTTAGTTATGAACCTAAATTAATAAAACTTGGTATGTAGCTTCACCTGGTTGAGTTATGTTGATAATTGCAAAAAAAACACATTTCTTATCTTCCTTGTTGCAGCAAACCTGCGTACTCAATTACAATGTTATTCTTATAAGGAATAAATAAGATGCTATATATCACTTATTAATGAATGTATTTTTGTGAAACTTGGTAAGTGGCTCTAGGTAGTAGTGATACCCATACATATGCATTGGAAATTCGCTGATTACGCAGGTTTGCTGCGACGGGGGTATTGTTAAATGAACAAGGATATAACAATATTTATTTTATTAAGTTTATTTTGAAATGCAAGCGTGTAATGAGAGATCCACGGAATTAAATTAAAGTATTATTGTTACAACCTGTGTTATGCATGTTATCTTAATGTTTGATATGTCTCCTTTATGCATATAATTTTGAGCTCCCCCATTGGACTTAAAATCTTACTGTACCAATTTGATGTGTTATCACATCACTTTCCGAATGAAGTCATCAGTAATGTACCACAAACTACTTTTTTAAATGTTTTGCTCATTCGATCTCCATAAAACAGAATAATTCTCGATTCAACCAATATAATTAGGGCTGGTTTTAATTTAACATTTAAACATTGTAAATTCATTCTTTAGTTTTAATTTAACATTGAAACATTGTAAATTCTTTAGTTTTTTAGAATATTTAACTATAAACAAGAATTCCCCCAAAGGATATCTTCAAGAGCAGTATTATAGGCCTACTGAAGGCCACTAAAAACAGTTGCATATGTACCGTATTATCATACAGTAAACCTAATTTAGACTCAGGGTTAATGACAATGTGTTTAAGTAATAATTTTATCTTAGATTAACGTAAGAACTTTAAAGGCCAATTCGGCAATTAATGCCTTGAGAAGAAACAGTTTGAATACGTAATGAAATATTGAGACTAAGTACATATAATAACACAATAAATATACAAATAAGCCGAATAGAGTGGACTTATGGACTTTTCTAAATTTTAATATTTAAAGAATATAAAATATATAACCCCTACAGTTTGAAAGAGTGCCCAAGAAATACGGTGGTGGATTACACTTGTAACTTTTTTTAGATATGTGTCCTCTGTTTTTATCGTTTTAATCATCAACGCATGTACTTTTATTGATTATAATATAAATAAAGAATAACTATGACTAAAATATTTAATTATTAACATACGTTTATTTTAAAGTAGTGCAGCAAATATTCATACCCTAACTGAGCAACTGGAAACTCAAGTAAAATTAAAATCATTATAAAGTGAAATAATAATAACAATAATAGTTGGTAAATAAAGAATTAAATATCTTAACGTAGAAAAATATGAATAAAAAAAGGGTCAGCTACGTAATAACTAATACCTGTAGAAGCTGATTTAACGGGAGATTAAAAGTACTTCCTGCAATTGTAATTTGCAGTTATTTTTGTGCCATGGCACAATTAATTACCAGCCAGAGAGCAACAAATTATGTTTGTATTGTTTATAATTATATTTAAGAATCGTGAAGTTATAAAAACAACTTCTGAGATTTATATATTTTAAATTAATAGTGTAGTAGCTTAAGAAACGTTTTTCCTTCCACACTGAAAATCTAAAAAGAATTCCCAATAGTTAACTGTATACAGCATATAACCAAATTATGTGAATGATTTATCAGGATGAAAAATATTCTTCTCTTAACAATTGTTGTGAATGGAGTTGCTTCAAATCTAATGAAGAAGGCCTGGGATCGTTTAATTGGTACCAGGAATCCGCTGGATTGAAGTCGGTGATTTAATGAAAGGTCTCATCAGCAAATATCTGAAAGGCTTTTGAGCTCGAATTACCTCAATAATCTATTCAAGTTTAATGATAGATATTAGTCCAGTTGCCGACACAGCTTGAATTATTTCTTCATTATTCTAATGAGCTAAAAGCAAACTAATAAGGATTGGGGTTTTCACTAAGTAGTATACGGTTATTCTGAATATCGACACGTAAGATAAACTGAACCATTTGTAAATCATTCTTAAAACGGAGGTTCATATACAACTGTTAAGTGTGAAAACCAACTTTTTTTATTAAACTGTACTTTTTTAATAAAAACCTATTAAACACAATTACGGGGTTCATACAATACAATTCTTTGTTCATATATAAAGGTAAAACGCCATATACAAGTTTAAAGTCAAAAAAGATACGTATGTAAACCTAATCTCAAAACCCCTCGTCTTAATACGTCCCTCTTCAATATGCATTTACTACAAATTGGCCGAATAGGACGATCTGATAGACTGCTATACATTTTCATAAGACAAATATATATTTATAACCCACCCCATGCGTGCATTAAACAGTACTATACACGTCTAAAGTTTAAGCGAGTTCCTAAGAAATCCAGTGGTGGAAATAAAAAAGGTGCCCTCTGTTTTTTATAGTTTTAATTACTAACGGATTTACTTGTCTTAATAATAATATAAATACAGAAACTATGCTATGACTAAAAGACGACGCGACATTCTTCGCATTAAATCTACGAATAACATAGGATTTGCCACATAACCATGTGCGAAGAGGTATGGCAGTTAATTATTATTAAATAATTTATGTTTTCATCATTCGCATATTTTATAACTTTTGAAATACTCTCAAATTACTTTAAAAATAGCAAAGTTTGAGATAACCCTAGATGGAATTAATCATGTGAGAATATACTGTATAATGCCGTTTACGAATTTTATTGTCAAATGTCAGGATAAGGACACAGAAAAACGTGTCATTATAACTTCATTGTTGTATTGTTGATACCATTTTTTGAGTAAGAGTATTATGAATTATGTTCAAACATTATCTTGACAATCAGACATAATTTGAATGTACTTTGCTTGTATTTAAAGACTATTACAAGTAGTGTGCTTTTGGGGCTTCTGGCACAAATTTATTACTTCCGGTGTTTGACCGCTCGTGACGTATCTGATAACATTACAGTTGATGTAGCTTATGACGTCACAGTGACGTATCTGATGACGTTACGGTGAGGTAGGTCAAGTTCAAGGTCATTCTGAGGACTTTTTCAAAAATAAATCTTGCACAAGTTTGATTCTATAGTAATGATTCGATAAAATAATTCGAATGAAAACTATCGAATGAAGCCTATGCAAGATTTTAACTTTTATTTTCTTTATTTACAATAATGTACACATAGTCAATGATGGTTAGAGAACCACCGATTCTGTGGTGGCCGTTGCTTCTGTAGATGTGTAGGGTGTAAAAGGTTCACGTTCTACAAAGTAATATTTCATTCTCGGCGCGGGTGGAAGTGATGATGGTTGCCAGGATATTTCTGATTCCGTAGAGCTGCTTACATTGTAAGTGGCGAGAGGTTCATACTCTCCAAAACTATATTTCTTTCTCGGTGTATGTGGAAGTGTACTGGTGGATCCTCCCTAGGGTTCTTGAGCTAAAGAGTTCATCGCAGAAATATCCAATGTTATTTTGTACCCGTTTACAATCAAAACTTTCAAGTCTTTCGAAAGAAGTTGCGAATCATGAACTATAGATAGATGAACAGTATTGTATTGGATACATTTAATTTTGAGAGCCATGGTATTAAACGTGTACGGATACTCGTGGAGTGTGCTTCTCACCTCCTCGCCTACCTTATACGCACCACCATCCACTTTCCCCCAAAAACTTTTCTCACATCTACATTATGAAAATATTCATCATGAAATTTATAGGAGTTCTGCATACAATACAGTTGTTATACATCAGTCCACAAACACTGCATGTACAACAGTGTCTACAAGGTAAAAAGAGTTAATCTTTCTCAGACGATAAACATACTAAACATTCGTTTCCTTCGATCTTATTTTCTTCAATTACCTTTTCTAAAGTTTTCTAAAGTGTTAATAAGATTTATATATATTCCGATGGGTTTTTACAAACACATTTCCTTATTGAACTAACACATAAGGACACCTGCTAAACCATCGTGCCATGTTCTTTCCGTGCGTTATCCGTTACTTGTCAATCCTGCAAACCTTCTCTGCAATAGTAAAAAACGGTCTTATCATCTTGTCCCATTTAAAAGAAACCAGCATCTGCAAAGTCCTTTCTAAACTGGTATATACACGAGTCTTTTAATGTTTCATTAAACGTGTCCAATATCGATTGTAAATGTGCATATTTTGGAAATTTAATTTTTTCTTTACTATTGTATGTTCCATTCTGTTTTTGGGTTTTTGTAGGTTAGTAAAATATAGTCTCAACTCATCAACAGTCAGTATGAAAGGGATCATATTAAAAAAATACGGCGCATTATGTAGGTTCTGAATCTAGGTCAAGGTCACCAACAAACCTTTTTAAAAGGGATACAATATCATTACTTGGGATTAATACTGATATCGTATATATTTTTTTCTTTAATTTTTACATTTAAAGTTTTACATTTAGAACATTTTATGTTTTACATTATATTGCTTAATCTAACAATGTGAAGTTGATCATGAAGTCAAATGCAGTGATAACTCGGTAGAGTTATTCCCGCTGACTCCATGTGATACTATATACAAGGTTCCAGGTTCGATGTTGTGCAAATATTCGTTTTGCAGCAGGTGAACAAATCTCTTGGGCAGAAAAATTTGAAATTTTGCTTCATCTCCTACTGTGTATGGAGCATCGCTTAAGGATATTAGAATAGCGTCTCCGACTGATGTTTTAATCTTCCTTATGTCGTGCACGATGTAGTGTTTGTTTGATTTAATTTCTGAAGTTTTCCTTGTTGGTAGTATACTTGATTTGGAATGAGTGTTAAACTGATCAACCTATGTCTGCAGAAATGTCTGTGATGCCATCTTGATAGTGTTCTCTCGTCGGAGTCTGGAGTAATACTGATAGTAGGTCTCCTCGCTCTTCCCACTTTTATACCCTCCGGTTCCCCCTCCACTTTCCCCTCCACTTTCCCCTCCGGTTCCCCCTCCATTCTCCATTGTACAAAAATGTAGAAAAGAGGCTAACCGATAAGCGTTCTTCACAGCACCAATGCAAATGTGCGTGTTTGTCATTCTTTGTTAAAATACAAACATTATCCATCTCAAATTCGAAACACTTATTCATTTCAACATCGATTACAAATTTTGCAGTATAAAGCTGTATCCAACTGTGCTTTTCTAATCCTCTTGAATAAACTCTTGTAAACTTAATGCAGTAGTGATACATAATGCTTTCTACTTCTTCGAAACTTGTATAACCTTCATTCCAACCAATGTGATGCAAGTTTATCGTCAGCCACTTATTAGTTCTTTTGGATTTTGAGTTTAGTTTGTTAAAAGGAAATGGAGGGGGATAAAGAGGTTTCTTAAGTTTTTTTGCAACATATCGAAAAATAAGTCAAATCAGACACTAAGTAAAGAAGTTGGCAATTGGCAGTAATTCACAAAATATTTTTAAAATTAAATTTGGAAATCATAGGTGGAATTTACTAATGCATTAGCTTAGGATAATAACATAACCAAATTTCAGGCAAATCGGTCCATAAACACAAAAGTTAGTTTTTGTGGATATGCTGCATATAAATTATACAAAGTATCGAACTTGGAATGGTAAATTTTACGTAGTTGGGGGACACAAAATATCTGAAAATCAGTTAAATTGAATGGTAAATAAAGAAATCTGCAATGGGCACAATATTATGTTTAAATTTAATTTGGGGATTGTGGGTAGAGTTTACTTAGGACAGAGTTTACTTTATGTTTAGCTTAGGACAATAACATAACCAAATTGTAGACAATCGGATCATAAACACCAAAGTTAGTTTTTGGAGATATTATATATAAACTATTAAAAGTATTGGAAATAATATATGCCAGTTTTACATATAAGAGTTAGGGCTACAACATATCCAAAGATCAGTTAAGTGGTAAATAAAGAAGTTGGCATTTGGCAGTAATTTACAAAATATTGGACATTATAGGTTATATTTACCTATGCAGTAGCCTAGGACAGTAACACATACAAACAAATCGGACCATAAACACCAAGGTTAGTATTTTGTGGATGTATAATATATAAACTATAAAAAGTATTGGAAATAATTTATAATAATAATAACAATAATTATAAATTACAGTATGGTATTACTTGCTGGGGAAGTACTTACTTTTCAAACATAAATCCACTAATTATAGCCCAAAATAAAGTTGTTAGAGTAATGGTAGGTGTCCGGAAAACTGAACATACCTTTCCAATATCCAACGAATTGGGCGTCTTTAAGACATTTGTAAGTTTACTGGGTTTCAAGAATTTTTTATTAGAGGAGGCCATACACGTGGTAATTGTAATATTTATTCTAGTAGGTTAAGGTTACAAAATCGTGTATATCCTTAATATTTGCATTAAAGGCAAATAATGAAGCTTATCGAAGGTTTTATACGTTTAGCTCTTTAAAATTATACAATCAGTTACCCCTAAATGTGACCTTATCTGAAAGCCTTCTTAAGTTTTTAAGTGAACTGAAATCTTGGTTACTTTTACATGAAGATGTTGAATTTTGGTTTCTTTTGTCTAAAGGTGGATTTCTTTTCTTTTCTTTAAATTCTATTTCTCCTATTGTTTTCATTTTAGCTGTAAGATAGATTATCGTCTCAAGCACTCCTAGCCTGTTTTTTCAACAAATTTAGTTAAAATTTAAAATTAGAAACAAGGGTTAGAGTTTGGCACTAAACTTCTTTGAGCGTGATGGTATCTCAACATGTTTTCTAATGAGATATCTAACCACACATTTTTCCTAGTTGTCTCTTAGTTTTATTTACATGTTATTATTTTTAGTATAGATATAATTGTTTTTCGTTTATTAGATAAGTTTTTCTTTAAATTTAAGGGAAGATTAATAACTGCATTCTATTGTAGAGGTATTATTAATCTATAAATGATGCATAAATGCTATTGTTGTCTGATGTATTATTGTATTGTATATTATTACTATGCATAATAATAATGAACTATGAATAGTTATAATGTATTAATTAATGTAAAATGTTGTATGATGGAAATTGTGTGGCAATAAAAATATTGAATGTATAAACCAATTTAAGAAGCCAATTAAGGTAATTTTGCAAGCTTGAGGATATTATAAAATGGATTAATTGCTTGAAGATAAAATCAAATTAAATTCAGTAATCTATATACTATAGATTAAGGCTGGCATTTAGACATTGTATTTACATTTTCTAATGCCAATGCAACACAACTATGATGTAAATGGTCAATAACTTGTTATTATTATATAGTTAGTAATTTAGTAAGAGCACCACAACGTTGTCTGCGTGTAGCTGCAATGCAGCAGCGGCGGGTCTCCAGTGGCCTCGGCAACATGGCGATGACTCGTGTACGGTATCGAAACTTACGTGCATGATTTAAAGAATTTACACTTAGTACTTAACGTGTAATATACGTGACGAAGCAACAAACCAACTTACAAAATTGACCTTAAATATCTAGAATCAACATGGGACATTTAGACCCATTCTGGTTTGATCATATTTGTAATGAAGTTAGCTCAAGATTTGCATATTAATAAGTATGTTAGCTAAAGTAACTCAGGGGATACAGTATAATCGAGACATAGTCCGAAACATATAATGCACTCTGTATTTCAGAAATTTGGAATAGGCTCCCTATTTAGTAGCCAGGTCCAAACAAAAAACCTTTTAAAAAGGCTACATGGCCACTTTTATGAATATTATTTATTTTTAAGGGAAATAAGTAGAAGAACTTTCTGCAAGAAACTAATATATTCTAATCAAATCCACAAAAGAAGCTTAGACTAAATTGAACGAAAACAATACGATACAATAGCTCATTTCCAAGTTAAAGAAATTACTTCCTGAGATCGTTCCCGTAAATATTTCATTCCTCGTGTGGTTTATAAATTTACTAAATATAGGAAGAAACTAAATTTGTATGGTTATAAATAAGATAATCCAAGATTTTGTAATACGAAGCTAGTGAAATTTTAAAAATAAGGCGCTTTGACACATACGACTGTCTTTATTTCATATGTATCTCTGCATGTTTAGTTTTATTTACGTTAAAAACGTATTTTAATTCCAGTTTCATATTATTGTAGAAGATTAACAATATTTCTCTAGTTATTATATAAACTGGGCGTCATGTATCGCTCGATACAATTAAAATCCCCAAGTTAAGTTCGTTTGATGGACAGTAGTAGTAGGGAAAGGGGACTTTTGGGCCAAGTGATTTATGGCTTCCGGTCACGTGACCGGAAGCGCTGAGTCATGAAAGACGTCATCTGAGGCTGAGCCAGTGACGTAGGCGGTTTTGTGACGAAATGAGTAAAAGTTCAAAGTTCAAGGTCACGGTGAAGTTTTTTTAAAAAAATCTACCTCGCACTCGTAAAACGATTGTGATTCGATAGTTAATCGATAATAAATATCGAATGAAAATTATCGAATGAAACAATCGAATGATACGAGTGCGAGGTAGAACAATTACAAATATTACTTTATTTTATTAACAATAATTCATATTACAAATATTACTTTATTTTATTTACAATAATTCATGTTTACAATAGTTCCCCGTTGTTGGTTGTCATCGATGTTGTTGATCCGGACGAGTTGCGGCCATCACTTTGCTTTCTGATGAAAGACGGTAGATACTTCGACACCTATCTGTTCTGTTAGGTGTTTGCATTTCATTGCTGTCAGGTGGAAATAATACGTGACGGCAATGAAATAGAAACATCCATCAGATTTTGAGTGAAATGATATTGTTAGTTTGTGAAGAGCGTCTCGGAGAGCTCGATGTTCACCGGTCGAGAGCCGGAGGTGTACTGACTATTCGCTAGCTAGCGTTTTGGTATCAAACAAAATGGTGGGGGTAAAAGTGTGGTGGGGCGGAGCAGGTGGCAGATGGCAGCTGGCGCGGGGAGGAAGACTATGAATAAAATATCCATTAGTTAAAACCCATCAAGGATAACGTAATTGCTTCTGTATCAGAGGATGTTGTGGTAGACACTTCTTGTACTTGTATTTGATCAGTCGTTTCATTAGTGTCAGCTTGGTAAATATTAAAAGATAAAGATGTGGAAGAAACATTATTGTCTTGTATTTGTGAATCCATGTGTACCGCGCAAGAGCTGGACATATAGTGATGTAGCGTTTGCGCGTAGGTTAGGTACTCGCCTTCCCCCACCACACCAAGTCCCCCACCACAACGGTTGCTATACCGTTGGCTAGATTTAAATTCCGATTGCACCTTCTTGTTCGTCTTGTCAAGCCGCGTAATTGAAGTACCCACATGTTATACTTTAACCAAAAACAAAGAAGTTATATAGGTTTGCCCTTGAAAATAGTTATTTTTTGGCTATTACTGCTATACCCTTGGTCGGATCTGAATTCTATTTGCACCAACTTGTTCCTCTGATCAATCCGCGTAATTTGAGTAGCCACTTGGCATAAGTTAAACTAGAGATAAAGAATTTATTTAGATATGACCTTCAAAATAATTGTTTTTGGCTATTACTGCTATACCCTTGGTCGGATCTGAATTCTGTAATAACTAAACATTAATCTCTCCCGAAAAAAATCAATACATATCTTCCAGTATTTTAAGAAACGAGAATTTCCTGAATTTTCTAAGTCCCCAAGGTCATCTGAACATTTTGCCAAAGCGGGGAATAGAGCACAAATTGGTGCTTTATTCCCCGCTCTGTATTAGGAGAAGAGGCCTAGTTTAATGCTCGCAATTATAGGCATAAACCTGATAACGGAACGCTAACCTCTCCCCCGAAAATTTATTCGTGAGTAAGGGCTAAGATAGGTACTCTTTAGCCTCATTCTGAGGGAAGAAGGTTGTTTAAATCCGCTTGTCTTTGGAGCTGTCTTCTTCAAGGATTCCTTAATCCTTTTCAGTTTCTCGTTGGTTATCGGCGAAGTCATTTTGTAAGAAGAGAGAGAGCGAGAGCTGTGAAGTGTACCAGTCAATGGTTGAAGCTGGAATGAGGTGGCGGAAGGAGTAAATCGAGTCGCAAGGAACGCTGCGATGCCCTTGGTCGGATCTAAATTCTGATTGCACCTTCTTGTCCGTCTCGTCGAGCCGCGTAATTTGAGTACCCACATGATATACCTTAAACCAAAAATAAAGAAGTTATTTAGGTTTGTCCATGAAAATAGATGTTCTTTGCAAATTGCCCAAGTCCCCAAGGCCATCCGAACAATTTCCAAAACGGGGAACAGCGCAGTTAGTACTTCTCACTTGGATTATAAAGTGTTCTATTCCCCGCTCTGTATTAACGAAGTCACCCGACCTTGAATTAATAACCTACGGTGGACCGCGCAAAAATTTAAAGTTGTAAACTGAAATTACCCTTTGTGTTACTGAATGGTAGATTGTTTTTCTGCATCGACATGTTGATTGAAGCGTGAGTTAAACAAGACTGAGGTAGCACTAGTGTGTAGTAAAGGTACCTACCTTTCCCCCACCAGACCACTCGGTCATAATTTAAAACCATAAATAAAGAAATTATTTAGGTTTGACCTTCAAAATAGTTGTTATTCCGCTAACGCTGCGATGCCCTTGGTCGGATCTAAATTCTGATTGCACCTTCTTGTCCGTCTCGTCGAGCCGCGTAATTTGAGTACCCACATGATATACCTTAAACCAAAAATAAAGAAGTTATTTAGGTTTGTCCATGAAAATAGATGTTCTTTGCAAATTGCCCAAGTCCCCAAGGCCACCCGAACAAGTTCCAAAACGGGGAACAGTGCAGTTAGTACTTCTCACTTGGATTATAAAGTGTTCTATTCCCCGCTTTGTATTAACGAAGTCACCCGACCTTGAATTAATAACCTACGGTGGACCGCGCAAAAATTTAAAGTTGTAAACTGAAATTACCCTTTGTGTTACTGAATGGTAGATTGTTTTTCTGCATCGACATGTTGATTGAAGCGTGAGTTAAACAAGACTGAGGTAGCACTAGTGTGTAGGAAAGGTACCTACCTTTCCCCCACCAGACCACTCGGGCATAATTTAAAACCGTAAATAAAGAAGTTATTTATGTTCGACCTTCAAAATAGTTTGTATTCCGATAACGCTGTGATGTCCTTGGTCGGATCTAAATTCTATTCTTGGGTAGTATTCTAAGAAACGAGAATCTTCTAAGTCCTCAAGGTCATCTGATCATGTTGCCAAAACGGGGAATAGAGCAGTAAGTGATTCTCACTTGGACCACAAACTGCTCTATTCCCCGCTCTGTATTAGGAGAAGAGGACTAGTTTAATGCTCGCAATTATAGGCATAAACCTGATAACGGAACGCTAACCTCTCCCCCGAAAAGTTATCCCCTCCCCTCCCCCCAAAAATAAATAAATAAATAAAAGCAAAATGGACAGTTAACAACAGTCGCGCACTCTGAAACCGCAAGGACGTTCATCACTGTGTAGGCGTCAGAGTTTTACGAACCGAAGTACAAAAATTACCTGACCAAGATCCCCTTAAATTTAACCAAAAATAAGCAAACTGACTGAATCTGTTTCTCGTGAGTAAGGGCTAAGATAGGTAATGTCAACCGGTTTACATGGCCGTATTGACATAAGGTCGGTTTTCGTGCCATACCTTTTTTTGTAAGGGGCTAGGAAAAGGATGAGAAACATACTGATTAGTTAAAGTTAATTTTACAAAAGACCAACCAAGGACGGTTTTTACAAAGGTCAACAGCATCCTGAAACCCAGTCGGACGTTGGTCAGTAACGGGCGCCAGGCAACTGCGAACCAAAGTTTTGACCAAGGTCAGTTTAAAGCGTGAAAGAAAAGTACATATTTCATTAGTAAATAAGGCACTTCAAACCGATACCAAACACTAACATATATTAGACTAACTACATTACCTAGCAGCAAACTACAAGCGTTATCTAACATGCTTAACAAACTAACAAAACATGCAAGGGCGCGGATCTCTTAATTGCGCGTCGGGCCCAACGCACACTTAACAGACCTACGCTGCAGCAGAGTGCAACCCACTGGGACGTATATCCACACAACGGGCGGCAAGCTACTGCGACGAGACTGCGGACTGCTCCCGCTTATAAAGGCGGCAGTCAGTGCCATCAGCTGTTTACGCTGTCATACACGACAGAGGAGCAGGTGGCAGTGGCAGGTGTCGCGGCTCAGGGCGGGCCGTTGGCAGCGCGCCGCTGTCCCAAGCGCCTTTGGCTATTTGAAAGCTCAGTAGTAACTGATTAAAAAGTTGTATCAGAGGCTTGTGAGATTTTTATATATTCATATTGTAATTAAAATTAGCTATTCAAAACGTCGACTTGGAGGTCGATCAGACTATTATTGAGCCTCAATTGTTGTTTTACTATTATAGATATTTCCAAACGAATTATAAACATGTAACTACACATCAAGATTAATCAAGATTACAGGATTTCAGGATTCTTTCAAAGACATTTTCAGAATAAACCAAATCGCTCTCATAAGGTATGTCTACAAAATATTTATTTATGATGTGTCATTTCAGTTTTCAAGTTTGAGGCTCAATAATAGTCTGATCGACTTCCAAGTCGACGTTTTTCCTTACCCCACAGTAATTTCCCAAGTTATACCGAACTTATATAAACGCTTTTAATATAAATTTCTATCACCAATGAATATAAGCTTGAAAATGACGTCAAGAAGAGTCTTTAGGAGAGAATAGTGACAAATAATCAGTCTTAATATATTTCTGGAGTTAAAAATAATCATACATTAATAATTAATTTTAGATATATAGTGGTTATTGTTCGGGTTTAAATACAAATTTTGTGACATATTTATTTGAACTACGTTTTATAACACTTTGCAATGCTCAAACAACCGTCCAAAAGTTAGTCTGATCGACCTACGAGTCGGCGTATCGGATAGCTAATTTTGATTACAATATGAATATATAAAAACCTCACAACCCTCCGATACAATGTTCTAATCAGTTTACTGGGCTTCGGATGGCCAAAGGCGCTATGTCCCGCGGCGCGCCGCCGCGCCGGCGCCGCGCCTGGCATAGTTAGTTTATGGAGATATGGAGAATAAGTAAAATTTTATATCTCTATTATTAATGAACAAATCGAATCTAATGAAACTTAGTATGTGGCTTCATGTGGTTGGGATTTACTGATATTTGCATGAAAACCCCATTTTTGTGGTCCCCATGGAAGCAAACCTGCGTAATCAGCAGCTATATTGTTATTCTTATGGGGAATAAGAAACTTGTGATGTCTTGCTTGTTTATAAACATAAATTAGTAAAATTTGGTATGTTACTTTATCTAATGGTAATCCATTGGTATTTAAATAAATATCTGATTTTTATGGTCCTTGATGCAGCAAACCAGCATCCTCAGTCTTAATGTTTTTGTTATGGAGAATAAATAAAAATTAATATCTCGCTAGTTTATGAAGGTGCTTTGATGAAAGTTGGTAAGTGACTTCATGAGGTAGTAAAGTACCATTTGAAACTAGTTGAGTGTGCAGGTTTGCTGCAACGGGGGTATTTAAAGTTTATATTTCTAACGTCCCACAAAACTAATCTCGTTGTTTGCAAAACTCTTCATATACAATTGATTACAAAATTAGTATATTTGACCGAATCGAGAACGTGATGACTTATACAGCGAGTGCATCAATAGTAAATCCTGAATTACAGCCTACTCAACGCTTGAATCACTTAAAGCTGGGTTTTCCTAGGCGCGGAACTTTTCGGCAGCGGAGCGCGAAACGCGGAGAGCGGAGTTAGTAAGCTGGTTTCTGCTCATCATGTAATCAAATGGCGCTGTTTTCATAGACAGCGGAATTGTAACGCGCCGCGCCGCGGATTAACTTTGTCCGCTTCTGGAGCAGAGGAGTCCGCTTTCCGCCGCAGAAGTCTGTAGAGGTTATACTGGTGTCCTGTGATTTTGTGTTGTTACAGAATAAGTTCGGGTAAATTTAGTGCGCCAGTTGACGATAAGCTTGTTGAATGAATATAAGGCTATCCAATTATCTGAAGTACGATAGGTATAATAACCAACAGATCTAGGTTATTCCGCAGTCGGTCGCTGAAAAATTCCGCGTCTAGGAAAATAGAATTCCGCTGATCTGAAATTACAAGCGGAGAATCTCCGCGTTCCGCGCTCCGCTGCCGAAAAGTTCCGTGCCTAGGAAAACGCAGTTTAAGAAGGACTCTTTGAGACCTGAGCTTCACATGCAGCAATCTGAATTTACAAAATATCCCTGATAAAAATCCCACGAATTAAATGCATACTGCACAACAGTAACACGCAAAATCTAGAGAAAAGGTAATTTTTTAAACGTTAAGTGTTACCAACTATTCACTTTTCCGTGACAAATACAACAAAATATGTTTCCTGATGGTTTATAAAGAGCCTTTTCAATATAACACCAATCCAATTGGTCGGTCATGGATTAAAAAAAGTTAAACAAATGTTGTTCGGTAAAATGAATCACTTCCCATGCAGTATAATTTCATTTGTAGGTCTAGTCATTGCTAGTTCCTGAATACAAATACAATATGCAGACCAAAGTTACAATTATTAGTTTTTCGCCAGCAAAATTAAAGTGTTTTTATTCGAGAGCTTAAAAGAAGCAAGACGCATAAATCAGTAACATTTGCATGCATTCAGAGCTACAGTTAGGCCTTTGCGAAATTCAACAGAAACCTATCCTTTAAAGCGAATTAAATCTTACGTATAGAAAGCATTTAAACACGTGAAATCAACTAATAAGCCATTACAATTCTTGATATCAAGTAAAACCACACACGGATGCTACTATGCAACAGAATAAATGTATAGCGTAATTTTAGAAATAGTGGAAAGCACCTTTAGGTAAATACATAAATTTATTCATTTGTTTATGATGTGATAATGTCTGAATGATAAGTGAAACGCGCTTCTAGTGTGAGTTTAGAGAAATTCGCATTATCTTTAATTTAATTCCACTAAATAAAAAAGGGGGAAAAATATTACTGATACAACAGGAGAATATCTTTGAAGATAATTATGTAATGTAATTGAAAGATACAAATTTTTTAAAATCATAAAATAATACATTAATAATCTAAATCTGTTATATGTAAAGTAATCACTATTCATTTATACATGGAGTTAGATCTAATATTTAAAAGGTAAGCCTGTATGGAAGGCCTCTTCACACAATGCCTCTAAAAATAATAAACCCCAGAAAACCCCAGGATATTTAGTGTCATGTAGCAATATACTAGTTGAAGAGAAGGTCTATCTCACTGGCTGTGTATAAGGGTTTATATTTATGACAAAATTGTCAGTTATAAAACAAAAAATCCAAATCGATTTTAAATTTACTTAAAATAGATTAGTAAAAGTTAGTTGCTATTGTATAGTATACTAGCTGTTGCCCGCAGACTTTGCCCCGCAAGTGATTTATAAAAAAAACTCTGACAGTTATGTGTGCTGCATTCTGTGGTTAGCTCGTGGAACCACTACGATTCAAAAGCAGCTGTTTGTATTTTCATCAGCTCAAACAAAAATGAATGTCCATAAGGAATTCATGGGAAGTGTGTCGGGATCTTTGGCAGAGCCCTAAGGTCAGATCAGGATGAAAACTATTTAGTTTTCCTATTTCATGCTTAAAGAATCATTGTACAGAATTTTAACTCTCTTGGTAAATGGGAAGTAGGAGAATTTGTGATGAGTGAGTCAGTGAGAGCTTCGCCTTTTATAGGTATAGATTATTAGAGTTCAAAAGTAAATAAAGTATGCACTCATGCAGATCATACAGAATATGAATTAGTTATCGAAGTCAAGTTATCAGTAGTTTTATCTCTAATATTCCAATATTAATGGTTTATATTTAAATTGTAGTTGTGTAAAAATTGATTTTAGTGTGTAAACAAATTTTTGTGATATTTAATAAAATGGTTCACTAATGCGAATTAAATTTATTTTGGCCTCGAAACGAACAATATATTTTAATAGACATCAAATTAGTTATATCTTACAAGCATCAGTCCATTTTACATTAACAAGACGGTCCATCGCTTCACCTCTCTTTTGACTTGGAATGCTAAAATTATTTTATTGATGTATTAGGGCACACCCCACAGAGGGGAGTGTCAGGATGACAGAGGGTTTAGAACCATTTTTTAACTCGGACCTGTCGCACAAATTTTGAAATAATGCTGATTGTGGTTATCTTACAATACAAGCTTGTCTCATCTGTATAAACCCATACATTAGTGGTAAGCTGCACTACCAGTGATCGTACATAGACGGCGTCGTCAACAGCATTGCAGTCAGAGAACAGTCATTGTCAAAAACAGAATACCCCAATCAAAACTAAACTGTATTAAATCAGCTCCTTGACAGTGAAACAAGTTCAGTCCTCAGTACCCGCACTTAGTTCAGAATACCATAACCGGAACGAAGCGGCACTTAAGCTTACACGTAGAAGGTCCAATAAAATGTACACATTGTCATGACACGGAATGCACCACCAAACAAATTGTAAGTCCTTGCTTACAAATTTGTTTGTTTGCTACGTCTGGTCATAAATTGTATTGAATATTCCTATAATTTCTCTATGAAATCTATTCGCTCTACATCTATTAATGATTATTTTTGTGTTGGTCACAAAAAACAACGAAAATTAAAGTACTGGTTATCCTGTATATAATAAATAGTATTTTTATAAATGGGGTAAAAGATACTTGGGATAAATAATATAATAAAATACACATTTTACTATCGTTTACATTTTAAAAATCATTTCTTTGTAATTCGTAAATTAAGGGATTGTACAACCTTCTAAAAGTGTGCCGACTTTGCGAAAGATGTTTTAGAAGTACCTAACTATAATAGTCTAAATGAAAACAATATTCTCAGTAAAATGTAAAACCATGTACTTGGTCAATCTGGAGATATGATATGGATTCATTCCCCAACGTTTTAAAGTTTTCTGATAATGAGTAGGACGATAATAATTGTTGTTTAATAGTCGACAAAGCAAGTTAGTAATTACCAATTAAAAGTGGTAATCGTGATATAATAATCATAAATAAACTTGATATTAAGGTTACTTTCCCAATAAAAACGGTGTTGAACGACTTAATTCAAGGGCTCAGCTGATTATTACAACTGTCGATTGCTTATTATCATAACTATTTACAATGTCTTCACGTTTATTATGTGTCTTAATATGTTAATTCCCTCTTATAGTGCTGATCATTAAAAATCAGTTAATATAACGGTAACTAATATAACGGTTGGTGAATCTAGAAATTGTCTTTGTTTAATACATCCATGCAACATCAGTTACCGTAGCATTGTCCTAGATCGAATAACACTTTGGTGCTATGACTTTTTGCCGTTTAATTTTTTGTTTGTGAGGGAACCTCCAGCGAGTAAAGCGAGTACACATTATACAGTTGTATATCTTAGTACACACATGACAAAAACAGTAATATAAACAGTTTAATGTATTATTGTTGTATTTTGTTTTACGGTTGTTTTATTTATTTGATTTTAGATTACTCATTACATTTTCAAAAACCGCGGTCTTAGAGTTGCCATATTTAGGTAATATGAATTATTTCGCTCTAATTTAGTTTTAAATAGGAGTTCATTCATTCAAATCTTCACATTATTGAAATCGAAAATTTTGTACAGAATCAAATTATTATGAGTCATTTACGATATTAAGCTGTTTTTTGTTTTGTTTTTAAATTTCGAATTCTTTTTCCAAACAAAGTTACATTGTGTTAGGTAATTAACGTTTTATGAATAACAGAGATTTCACTATCTTTATTATTATTAAAATCTTTGAAACTGAATAAATGTTACACTGCTTGCACATACAAATATAATCATAAAATTACTAAACATATCACCATTGTTTAGTCATTTTGTAACTGTTTAGAAACTTTTCGGTGGATACATTTACTATTTTGATTTAATGTTTTGCTTTTGACATTAAACCAATTAAAATTGATTTTTCAATTAATTTTCACGCAAAAGACTAAATAAGTTTATTTAAATTTAAACCCCAATTATTTTAGTCATACCTCAGTTGTAATCAAACAAATATTTTGGTAGTGCAAAGTAATCTATACGCGATACCCTTGGTCGGAAGTGTAATAACTAAACATTAATCTCTCCCCGAAAAATCAATACATATCTTCCAGTATTTTAAGAAACGAGAATTTTCTAAGTCCCCAAGGTCATCTGAAAATGTTGCCAAAACGGGAAATAGGGCAGTACGTGATTCTCACTTGGACCACAAACTGCTCTATTCCCCGTTCTGTATTTGGGAAAATAAGTTTGAAGAACCTCAAAAAGCTTCCCCGAAAAACCAATACATATCTTCCAGTATTTTAAGAAACGAGAATTTTCTAAGTCCCCAAGGTCATCTGAAAATGTTGCCAAAACGGGGAATAGGGCAGTACGTGATTCTCACTTGGACCACAAACTGCTCTATTCCCCGTTCTGTATTCGGGAAGATAAGTTTGAAGAACCTCAAAAAGCTTCCCCGAAAAACCAATACATATCTTCCAGTATTTTAAGAAACGAGAATTTTCTAAGTCCTCAAGGCCATCTGAAAATGTTGCCAAAACGGGGAATAGGGCAGTACGTGATTCTCACTTGGACCACAAACTGCTCTATTCCCCGTTCTGTATTTGGGAAAATAAGTTTGAAGAACCTCAAAAAGCTTCCCCGAAAAACCAATACATATCTTCCAGTATTTTAAGAAACGAGAATTTTCTAAGTCCCCAAGGTCATCTGAAAATGTTGCCAAAACGGGGAATAGGGCAGTACGTGATTCTCACTTGGACCACAAACTGCTCTATTCCCCGTTCTGTATTCGGGAAGATAAGTTTGAAGAACCTCAAAAAGCTTCCCCGAAAAACCAATACATATCTTCCAGTATTTTAAGAAACGAGAATTTTCTAAGTCCTCAAGGCCATCTGAAAATGTTGCCAAAACGGGGAATAGGGCAGTACGTGATTCTCACTTGGACCACAAACTGCTCTATTCCCCGTTCTGTATTCGGGAAGATAAGTTTGAAGAACCTCAAAAAGCTACAACCAAGGTCGGTGGTACAATGGCTAACAGCATCCTGAAACCCAATCGGACTTTGGACAGTAAATGGCGCCAGGCAGCTGAGAACCAAAGTTTTGACCAAGGGATTTTAAAATTCAAAAGGGATAATACTCACAGTTATAGGCAATAAACCTAATAACAGGAACCTTTTATTAATTAACCTCCCAAAAATACAAGGGAAACTACTCACAGTTATGGGCAATAAACCTGATAACTGGAACCTTTTATTGATTAACCCCCAAGAAGTTACAAATGGTTTGCAGGGAGTATTTGCAAAAGTTTCTCGAGGGTAAGATGGGTAATGCCAACCGGTTTACATGGCCGTATTGACATAAGGTCGGTTTTCGTGCCATACCTTTTTTTTGTAAGGGGCTAGGAAAAGGATGAGAAACATACTGATTAGTTAAAGTTAATTTTACAAAAGACCAACCAAGGACGGTTTTTACAAAGGTCAACAGCATCCTGAAACCCAGTCGGACGTTGGTCAGTAACGGGCGCCAGGCAACTGCGAACAAAAGTTTTAACCAAGGTCAGTTTTAAAGCGTGTACGAAAAGTACATACCAACCAAGGTCGGTTTTACAAAGGTCAACAGCATCCTGAAACCCAGTCGGACGTTGGTCAGTAACGGGCGCCAGGCAACTGCGAACCAAAGTTTTGACCAAGGTCAGTTTTAAAGCGTGAAACTAAAGTACATATTTCATTAGTAAATAAAACACTTCAAAGACCAACACCACAAATAATTACAAACATTAACACTAACTACATTTTCTAGCAGCAAACTACAAGCTATAATCTAACAAACAAACTAACATGCATAACAAACTAACATGCTAAGGTAGAATCTTTAGTATACAAGGGTACCACCTCTATACTAAAGATACTATTACAGACAGCTAAGGCGAACAGCTAGCTAGGCTGTCAGCCTGAGACTGTGAGACTTGTGCGGTCAACCCCCGCTTTTATAGCCAGAGGAAGCAGATGTCGTGGCGCAGCAGATGTCACGGTGGCCGGCCCGCGGCGTGCGCCATTTTTTAATTATCACAGATAATTCCTTCATAACGTTCATCGCGCAGCCCGCTGCCGCGCCGCGCCCGACCATAGCCAGTGCAGTGTGTTTGTTTCCCGGCTACTGAACAACTTTAGATGACCTTGGGGACTTAGAAAATTCTCGTTTCTTAAAATACTGGAAGATATGTATTGATTTTTCGGGGAGAGATTAATGTTTAGTTATTACACTTCCGACCAAGGGTATCGCGTATAGATTACTTTGCACTACCAAAATATTTGTTTGATTACAACTGAGGTATGACTAAAATAATTGGGGTTTAAATTTAAATAAACTTATTTAGTCTTTTGCGTGAAAATTAATTGAAAAATCAATTTTAATTGGTTTAATGTCAAAAGCAAAACATTAAATCAAAATAGTAAATGTATCCACCGAAAAGTTTCTAAACAGTTACAAAATGACTAAACAATGGTGACATGTTTAGTAATTTTATGATTATATTTGTATGTGCAAGCAGTGTAACATTTATTCAGTTTCAAAGATTTTAATAATAATAAAGATAGTGAAATCTCTGTTATTCATAAAACGTTAATTACCTAACACAATGTAACTTTGTTTGGAAAAAGAATTCGAAATTTAAAAACAAAACAAAAAAACAGCTTAATATCGTAAATGACTCATAATAATTTGATTCTGTACAAAATTTTCGATTTCAATAATGTGAAGATTTGAATGAATGAACTCCTATTTAAAACTAAATTAGAGCGAAATAATTCATATTACCTAAATATGGCAACTCTAAGACCGCGGTTTTTGAAAATGTAATGAGTAATCTAAAAATCAAATAAATAAAACAACCGTAAAACAAAATACAACAATAATACATTAAACTGTTTATATTACTGTTTTTGTCATGTGTGTACTAAGATATACAACTGTATAATGTGTACTCGCTTTACTCGCTGGAGGTTCCCTCACAAAAAAAAAAATTAAACGGCAAAAAGTCATAGCACTAAAGTGTTATTCGATCTAGGACAATGCTACGGTAACTGATGTTGCATGGATGTATTAAACAAAGACAATTTCTAGATTCACCAACCGTTATATTAGTTACCGTTATATTAACTGATTTTTAATGATCAGCAAGTATTTATTAAACTTCTAATATATAAAGAGCATGCTGTAGAATTTATTTGTACAAAAATCTAAGTCTTTTGTGAAACTTTTCTTTTAATTCCGAGGGTTGAAATCATCACAAAGAACCAAAACACGGTAAATATGGATGAATGAACTCCTATTTAAAACTAAATTAGAGCGAAATAATTCATATTACCTAAATATGGCAACTCTAAGACTGCGGTTTTTGAAAATGTAATGAGTAATCTAAAATTAAATAAATAAAACAACCGTAAAACAAAATACAACAATAATACATTAAACTGTTTATATTACTGTTTTTGTCATGTGTGTACTAAGATATACAACTGTATAATGTGTACTCGCTTTACTCGCTGGAGGTTCCCTCACAAACAAAAATACCCCCGTCGCAGCAAACCTGCGTACTCAGCGAATTTCCAATGCATAATATATGTCTTAATACCATATAAAGCCGCATACCAAGTTTCATAAAAATATATTCATATATAAGCGATATGTACAAGTTTAATTATTCTCCATAAGAATAGCATTGGTGATGAGTAAGCAGGTTTGCTGCAACAAGGAACTAAAAAAATGGGGTTTTATGCAAATATCAATATAACTCAACAAGGTGAAGCCACATACCAAGTTTTATTAATTTATGTTTATAATTAAGGGAGTCATTACATTTTACTTATTCTCCATAAGAATAACATGGGGGCTGAGTACGCAGGTTCGCTGCTACGGGGATAATCAACAAAAAATCAATTTTTTGTGCAAATATCAATATACCAGTTCTACGTGACCCCACGTGCCAAGTTTCATCAATATACATTCATTAATAATGGAGATATCAAATTTTATTTATCCTCCATAAGGATAACATTGGACAACGTACTGTGTTTAGCACTTTGAATATCTCTGCAACGGTTGGACGTAGAATCACAATTTAAACACCAAAATGATTGTTTTGTGGAGCTGAGTTGATTGGTAAAAGCAAATGTGAAGTTTACATTAAAATTAACTTAGGAAAAGCCAAAAACCTTTTTTCCCATAAGATTAACATAGGAGATTTTATGAGCAGGTTTTTTTTGGATTTTCTCCGCAACCACTTAACCTAGCTTAATAATTCAAAATACCATATTATTTGTTTTTTAAGCTCTATAACATGGTCAAAACCAAAATTAAGTGTTTTAAAAATTTTAGGGTAAAAAATGCAAAAAACCGATTTTTGGAAAATTTAAAACCCCCATAAACCCCCCTTACCATGGCCCGATTTTTCTGGTTATCGAACTTAAAGTCATAAATGTTACTTTACACATTTGAGCCAAATTTCATCGAAATCGGACGTTTTTTACTCAAGTTATCGCATTCACGGACACATATATATATATATATATATATATATATATATATATAGATATATAGATATATATACATATATATAAATTTGAACGAATAGTGTTTTAGTCATCTGGGGACCTAAAAAAAAAAAATTTGTCATGGTCTCGGGCTTAAATCTTACCATGAGACCTACGGTAATAGCTTCTTCCCTATAGGGGAAATTCGCTAAAAAAAATAAACGGCAAAAAGTCATAGCACCAAAGTGTTATTCGATCTAGGACAATGCTACGGTAACTGATGTTGCATGGATGTATTAAACAAAGACAATTTCTAGATTCACCAACCGTTATATTAGTTACCGTTATATTAACTGATTTTTAATGATCAGCACTATAAGAGGGAATTAACATATTAAGATACATAATAAACATGAAGACATTGTAAATAGTTATGATAATAAGCAATCGACAGTTGTAATAATCAGCTGAGCCCTTGAATTAAGTCGTTCAACACCGTTTTTATTGGGAAAGTAACCTTAATATCAAGTTTATTTATGATTATTATATCACGATTACCACTTTTAATTGGTAATTACTAACTTGCTTTGTCGACTATTAAACAACAATTATTATCGTCCTACTCATTATCAGAAAACTTTAAAACGTTGGGGAATGAATCCATATCATATCTCCAGATTGACCAAGTACATGGTTTTACATTTTACTGAGAATATTGTTTTCATTTAGACTATTATAGTTAGGTACTTCTAAAACATCTTTCGCAAAGTCGGCACACTTTTAGAAGGTTGTACAATCCCTTAATTTACGAATTACAAAGAAATGATTTTAAAATGTAAACGATAGTAAAATGTGTATTTTATTATATTATTTATCCCAAGTATCTTTTACCCCATTTATAAAAATACGATTTATTATATACAGGATAACCGGTACTTTAATTTTCGTTGTTTTTTGTGACCAACACAAAAATAATCATTAATAGATGTAGAGCGAATAGATTTCATAGAGAAATTATAGGAATATTCAATACAATTTATGACCAGACGTAGCAAACAAACAAATTTGTAAGCAAGGACTTACAATTTTGTTTGGTGGTGCATTCCGTGTCATGACAATGTGTACATTTTATTGGACCTTCTACGTGTAAGCTTAAGTGCCGCTTCGTTCCGGTTATGGTATTCTGAACTAAGTGCGGGTACTGAGGACTGAACTTGTTTCACTGTCAAGGAGCTGATTTAATACAGTTTAGTTTTGATTAGGGTATTCTGTTTTTGACAATGACTGTTCTCTGACTGCAATGCAGTGCAACACGTATTGTCGTTTGCTTTATTAGCAGCTAAACTGCCCAATGGAACCAGTCCGAAGAATGAAAATTGCGCTAATGTTGGAAAATATTTAAGATCCTTGACATACTACCAATAAAACCCCGTCGACGGAGGGTTATAACTTATTTTGGACACATTTATACTGTAATTCGTAGCAATAACGAATCCATTTATTTAAATAACAAGCATGTGTGATAAAGATGGATTAACAATTTTTCCTAATAAGAGGGTATTAACACATTAAGACACGTAATAAACGTAAAGACATTTTAAATAATTATTGTTATAAGCAATCGACAGTTGTAATAATCAGCTGAGCCCTTGAATTAAGTCGTTCAACACAATTTTTATTGGGGAAGTAACCTTAATATCAAGTTTATTTATGATTATTATATCACGATTACCACTTTTAATTGGTAATTACTAATTTGCTTTGTGGTTTAACATTGTTATGACCCGTTTCATACGCTTTGTTTGGATTAAAATAAGACGCCGCGGTAAATGTGTGTCAGCGGCTACATATTGTTAGGCCATCTCTACTCTGGACCAACCATTGGTCTAGAGTCTGGCTTGCATAGTGAAAACAATACAAAATAGCATGACTGAATCTTTACGTTTCCATACGTCTCCTTGAAATCTTGTACGTTTAAATTATATAGAAATTTGATTTTTTTTTGTGATATATTTAATGACTACTAAAGGCCGTTAGCTCAAAGAGTATATAACATCCTAATTTATACTTACAAGGGGTATTGTAATAATTTTACTTAATAGCTAATCCTTTGAGAAACTTGTTTAACCGGGTGTGTCCAACTGTCCACTCCGGCGGGGTAAATCCATGTCGGAATTTGCATAGGGTCCTCCCCAATTTGAAGTCCCCTGAGACAATAAATTTGTTTGAATTTGATTTTCGTGAGCATTTAATGACTTTCAATTAAAGAGCTATGTTATAATCTGGCAGCTTTGTGCCGTTTGTAAAGGTCGATTCCTGACGGTAGGTAGTCATTTTGGGTTTTTTTTATAATACGTTATTTTATACAGTTTGAGTAATGAAACAGTTGTTTCCTACCATGTAATTGTATGACCTAGAACTAAAATATATTAATTGAGACTACCCAAAATAAATTTAAAAAAAACTCTCAATAATTACACGTTATCACATTTGCTATGTCACACACCAATTGCGTTTCACCTTCGATTGGTTCATTAAACATGCGAAAAACCAACAGCAATCATGATGTAATCGTTGCAGAAATTAAACGCTATTACCGACCAGCCACCGCCGCCGCGTAATGACGGGTAACTGACGCTTCCTGCATCCGATCATAATTGTACGTTTCATTTTTATGGGCAGTTTAGTTTGAGGCGATGCTGGTTTTTTTAAAGTGTCCCCGCGTGTAAGTGTTACGGCGGGAAAATGCAAGCAAAAAAAAAAAAATGAAATCGAGAACTTTGTAACGTGTCAATTATAATGTAGATAATTATTGTCTATCGTTTCCTTGAGAGTAATCTATAATATTATAAAGAAGAGGTGGTTTCTGTCTGTCTGTCTGTTTGTCTGTCTGTCTGTCTGTCTGTCTGTCTGTCTGTCTGTCTGTCTGTCTGCCGGTCTGATGTTCCGGGTGAACGCAAAAACTACTTAACCAACTGGGCTGAAACTTTACACAAAGGTAGATCTTGAACCCATGCAACACATAGGCCTATTCACTTCTTTAAAATTCCCTCGGGCTGCACCCCGGGAACGTTCTATTTTCCCAAGTTTAAATCGGGTTACATAAATTAGTGATTACATATGTAATTTATAAACATTTATTTTATTTAACCTTTTATTAATAGGTAAGCACACAACTGCCCCTCTTTTTTCTTAACTGTTATGCATCGTAGGAGAAATTCACGCATACCGTTAGGAAGGTATTGCTTTGTCAAATGATCAGAAACCCATTATAATTTACATAGCCTCTCAGACCTACGCCCCACAAACCTTTGAATATATTTAGTTTATTAAATTTGCTACATATCAAATTATAATTACTATGAGAAATGCAAGTTTTTGTTATGTATCGAAACCAAGCTCAACATTTTTCACTCACACATATTATTTTATTGCCCCAAGAATTTACAATAAACTTCCAAATAATAATGTTAAAACTTTGGTAAATCACAAGAAATTCATAAAAAGAGGTTAGACAATAATTGAAGGGTTTTAAAAATGTTGATGTTTTATTACAAATAATGCTTTAGTTATGTTAAGAACACTACAAAATTATTTTAACAAAATTGGATATTTGGAGTTTGGTTTAGTAATATTTTAATACGTATTTTTATAAGTTATTCTATTATGTTATTATACTTACAATTCAAAATACTTACATATAGCACAATATTTCATGTTAATAACCTGTCAATTATAATGTAGATAATTATTGTGTATCGTTTCCTTGAGAGTAATATCCTATAAATAACTGTTGGAAAAACTAAATAAAATACGAACCAAGATGTTATTACATTTAAGCGTCGGTTATAAAAAATTAAATTTCAATATGGGCAAAAAATGAAAAGACAAAATTTATAGTTAAAACAAAACAGTTTCAATACTACGTTAAGTGCGCATGGTTCGCACTATCACATAAAGCCATTCACCAAGTTTGATAAAAAATTAAATAAAAATATATCAGCAAAAAGACGTTTAAAATAGAAATTGATGAATTTCAGTAGTATGCTGTTTTAAATTAATTATTTACAGTGTATTAGGGCGATTTTAGTCATTTTGTTGTGATTTATGTATATCTGTCAGTCTTCTGAAAAAACGGTAAACATATAATTTGACTGCTAAATAGTCTATAAAAAGCTAGAAATGAACATTCTTACTTGTATTTTCTCTGTTAGGAGGTCTGTAGATGTAAAATGACAAAAGTAAGTGTTTTTTCGTAACAGATTATCTGTGATATTTCTTTAGAATTGTTCATTGATAATATAAAATACTTTATTGATGGAATAAATAAATTATAGTTTTCATCCAACCAAACTGTTTTTGTTTAGTACAGATATAATAAAACTATCATTTGATTCTTAAGGAGTTGAGACTCTTAGAAGACTTATTCCAAAACCATCTCGCTATATTTATTTTTTTTTTTATTAGTCTTCAGAGAGCAATATGCATTTTTGTTTTGTTTTATTAACTTGATTTATTCTCTGAAATATTTTTCTCCTATCTGTTGATGACTGTTTTTTAATAACATTCAACATTGTTTAAGTTTAATGTGTTGTAAATATAGATAGGTGTTCAGTGTTTTAAGCTAGTGAATAAACCATTGTAAATATTTGTTAAACTAGTAATCACTTCTTAATTATGAAATGTATTTAACAATGTTGATTGTTTGGAGGTTTAGTTGAGAGTTTTTATTTCTGCTGTTTGTGTACTTTTGAGCATTTGCTAATCACAGTTGTCTGTACAAAGAGGTCTTTAGTTATCTACAGTAGTTCCTGTGATGTGTACAATTTGTACTAAACTGTAATGCTAGTTTAATTATCCCACATGTAATGTATGTATGTATAAGAACTTTATAAGTTTCCTTGTTTATCTATTTTCTAAAATTACATGATTAAAAATTATTGTTAGTTTGAATACAATTTTTTAGTCAACTTATTTTTGTTGTGCTCCTTTCCCCTTGGCAGGCAGGGGACTTGTTAGTCTCGAGTTTGTGTGCAGTTCACGTTGTGTAGCCACTTTCTAACTGGATATGCAAGCGACCTTGCCCTTAACCTTGGCTATAATCTTGAGTGACCTTTAGGGTATAGGATTTGTATTAAAGACTAATACCCAAGGGTAAAGTTAGTTTTACCTGCGTTCTCTTTCACCTGATTAAACATTCATAATTGTATTGGGGTATAAAAAAATGAGCTTGGTTATTATACACCTTCGAAAAGGTATATAATATTTGTGGATTAAATTGCGCTTTATTAATGCGGTAAATAGATAGTGTTTATTTATTTGAAAATTTAAATTAAAAGTAAATATATAGCTTAATCCATTGCACAGAAAATGACATGTATTGTGTTTTATCTAATGAGAAAAGTTCTAATGAAGAAATTTTTGGTGTTTTTTTTTGTTTTGATTAAGATTGGGTAGTTATAACTGATAGTATAGAGTTACATTATAAAACAACTGAGGGGGTTTAGCTTTTATATATTTAAAAGGAAACTAAAAACCTTCTTAAGCCTGCTTTGAGTTAATATTTTTTTTTTTCTACATTTTTAACACTAAATTAAATATCATTCTTCTGTGCATAACTGTTTACAGAGTCACAAGTAGTGACACATCCAGCTTATCAGTGCAACACTTAAAAAGTTTACATCTCAAACAGCTAGGGTCTTGGCGTAACTTGTTTGACTGTAATTACAGGAAAAACTATATAATGCATTTATATATTTATTAATCAACCCTCTTGCAACAAAATCAGTCAACAAGTTAATCACTCACTTGTTACAATTCAAAATAGTTTAAAAAGATTGTTTTTAAGAAGAGAGTAGTTCGCACATAACACACAGACATAAGTTAAAAAACATATCAAATACACTGTTGATCAGGGTATTATATATATATATATATATATATATATAACTGATTTATCATTCTATCAACAACAAGTTTGTTGCTTGAAAGCATTTCTTAATTTAAGTGCAAATTATATAATACATTAAGTTATAATATTTATATTCTTTAGATTTATTAGGGATAACAGATTGAAACCTAATACCTAATGAGAGCAGATAAGTACCTAATGCTAGCGATATTAATTTAGTTTAAAAGACGAGACAATTGTGTAAAAGTATACCAGATTCCCACGCTCAATTTTAGTCTGATCGACCTCCGAGTCGGTGTATCGGATAGCTAATTTTGATTACAATATGAATATATAAAAATCTCACAACCCTCCGATACAATGTTCTAATTAGTTTACCAGGCTTCGGATAGCCAAAGGCGCTGTGCACCGCGGCGCGCCGCGCCCCCCGGCTACTCGCTCTGTAACGCACGGCTCAAACTATAGTATAATGTAGTCATTTTGTTATCGGAACGATTTTACTATATAGAATACTTTCGTTTATTAATTATTATGTATGATTTTATTACCTTTCGTACTTGTAATACACGTAAATCTTAGTCTGTCATAGAATTTATTGCTTATACAATTTTTGCTGACATTGCACTGATTATATATATATATATATATATATATATATATATATATATAGTTTACATACATAGAATGCTTTTTTTATAGTTACCCTCGTTTAAGTTTGCATATTTATTCGAAAATTTAAATTAAAAGTAAATATATAGCTTAATCAATTGCACAGAAATTGTTAGTACAAGTGTTTCAACCATTGCATATCTAAGTGTAAAACATATCAAATGAACCGACAAAATAAAATACAAGAGTATTACGTCGACGCCGTATTAAATTACTTTTTGCGGCGAATGTAGTAGAGTGCATCTGCCTTTGCACCTGCTCCTCTGTCGGCTATAAAAGCGAGGGACTAGCCGCAGTAGTCTCACAGTTTTAGGCTGGCAGCTTAGCTAGCTGTTCGCCTTAACTGTCTGTAATAGCATCTTTAGTATAGAGGTGGTACCCCTGTATACTAAAGATTCTACCTTAGCATGTTAGTTTGTTATGCATGTTAGTTTGTAGTTTGCTGCTATAAAATGTAGTTAGTGTTGGTGTTTGTAATTATTTGTGGTGTTGGTCTTTGAAGTGTTTTATTTACTAATTAAATATGTACTTTTCTTTCACGCTTTTAAAACTTACCTTGGTCAAAACTTGGGTTCGCAGTAGCCTGACGCCCGTTCGCTGATCTACGTCCGACTGGGTTCCAGTTTGCTGTTGACCTTTGTACAACCGACCTTGGTTGATCTTTAAAAAATAAACTTTAACTTTAACTGTTCAATTTGTTTAAATATTTGCGGGTAAAGTCTTTATTTTTGTTTTAAAAGTAACATGTTTCTCCTCCCTTTCCTAACCCCTGACAAATAGGTTCGGCCCTGAAAACCGGACTTGTCAATACGGCCATGTAAACCGGTTGACATTACCTATCTTAGCCCTTACTCACGAATAAATTTTCGGGGGAGAGGTTAGCGTTCCGTTATCAGGTTTATGCCTATAATTGCGAGCATTAAACTAGGCCTCTTCTCCTAATACAGAGCGGGGAATAGAGCACCAATTTGTGCTCTATTCCCCGCTTTGGCAAAATGTTCAGATGACCTTGGGGACTTAGAAAATTCAGGAAATTCTCGTTTCTTAAAATACTGGAAGATATGTATTGATTTTTTTTTCGGGAGAGATTAATGTTTAGTTATTACAGAATTCAGATCCGACCAAGGGTATAGCAGTAATAGCCAAAAACAATTATTTTGAAGGTCATATCTAAATAAATTCTTTATCTCTAGTTTAACTTATGCCAAGTGGCTACTCAAATTACGCGGATTGATCAGAGGAACAAGTTGGTGCAAATAGAATTCAGATCCGACCAAGGGTATAGCAGTAATAGCCAAAAAATAACTATTTTCAAGGGCAAACCTATATAACTTCTTTGTTTTTGGTTAAAGTATAACATGTGGGTACTTCAATTACGCGGCTTGACAAGACGAACAAGAAGGTGCAATCGGAATTTAAATCTAGCCAACGGTATAGCAACCGTTGTGGTGGGGGACTTGGTGTGGTGGGGGAAGGCGAGTACCTAACCTACGCGCAAACGCTACATCACTATATGTCCAGCTCTTGCGCGGTACACATGGATTCACAAATACAAGACAATAATGTTTCTTCCACATCTTTATCTTTTAATATTTACCAAGCTGACACTAATGAAACGACTGATCAAATACAAGTACAAGAAGTGTCTACCACAACATCCTCTGATACAGAAGCAATTACGTTATCCTTGATGGGTTTTAACTAATGGATATTTTATTCATAGTCTTCCTCCCCGCGCCAGCTGCCATCTGCCACCTGCCGCCTGCCATCTGCTCCGCCCCACCACACTTTTACCCCCACCATTTTGTTTGATACCAAAACGCTAGCTAGCGAATAGTCAGTACACCTCCGGCTCTCGACCGGTGAACATCGAGCTCTCCGAGACGCTCTTCACAAACTAACAATATAATTTCACTCAAGATCTGATGGATGTTTCTATTTCATTGCCGTCACGTATTATTTCCACCTGACAGCAATGAAATGCAAACACCTAACAGAACAGATAGGTGTCGAAGTATCTACCGTCTTTCATCAGAAAGCAAAGTGATGGCCGCAACTCGTCCGGATCAACAACATCGATGACAACCAACAACGGGGAACTATTGTAAACATGAATTATTGTAAATAAAATAAAGTAATATTTGTAATATGAATTATTGTTAATAAAATAAAGTAATATTTGTAATTGTTCTACCTCGCACTCGTATCATTCGATTGTTTCATTCGATAATTTTCATTCGATATTTATTATCGATTGACTATCGAATCACAATCGTTTTACGAGTGCGAGGTAGATCTTTTTAAAAAAACTTCACCGTGACCTTGAACTTTGAACTTTTACTCATTTCGTCACAAAACCGCCTACGTCACTGGCTCAGCCTCAGATGACGTCTTTCATGACTCAGCGCTTCCGGTCACGTGACCGGAAGCCATAAATCACTTGGCCCAAAAGTCCCCTTTCCCTACTACTGACAGTTAACAAACTATCCCAATAATACAAAACAGCGGAACACCATAATTTATTTCATACTATTTCGTTTTCTGAAATAGTAGCCCCACTTTTGATGTTGCCATCGTTACCAAAAATCGATTTGTCAACGTTGGTGTCGAAAAACATTGATATAAAAACCTCGATAGTGTTAATTTTTACATAAAATGTAAATTTTTAAAATCTGCATAGAATGTTATATTAATGTTAACCCTACTCCTATGTTTCATATTTTTCCTTTAAAAAGATTTATTAATCATCAGTAAGTAGTATTATAATAATTATTTTCAAGTTAATTACAAAACATACATTTTTTTACTATCAATGACATTTTCTTCAAATTAATTATTAGAAATAGGTAACATATACAATTAACAGTTTTACTAATGGACAAAGTAGTTGATCGTTCATTTTTGTTTTTGGAAGTGAAATTTTATTTTTATGAACCAACTTTGAAACATCAATATCGGACCTTCGATGGTTGAAACACATCAATAGTTCACCATCGATGGTAAAAAGATCGAGCATCGATCTCGTAATATCGATGTTTCGAAAACATCGATGTTCGATATCGAACACTAATACGATTATAATTTAATATATAAAATGTAAAATCATTAATTATATACACAAACACTAACAATGAACATTTGATGTACCATATATTAAGGAAACTAATGTTAGGCTTTTCGGTGTATGATGTCAGCAGACAGCTTACTTTTCGAGCTGAACTTTGTTGGTGGATATTCAACATAGAATGGAAAGACGATGAATGTGTTGGATATAGGTTTTTGTTTGACGTTAAAACTATACCGAAATTATTTAGAATGTAAACAACAGATATTTTACAAGATAAGTGAAGCGAGTGTGGAGCGAAAGATCCGGTTGTCTGACCATCAAGATGGGTTGGAAACGTAACGCAAACACGTCCCGGGCGCGGCTCTAGGGAGATGACGTGATCGTGTTTACACCTCCTCTCGCGGGCGACTTCCTCGCCCTGATACCTGTATCAATATTTACAGAGACTCATCGCGCCTGTTCAATGTGTTTACTGCACATAATACTATACAACTAGCTGATACCTGTCGTGGCGACACCCGCAACCTCAGTATTACGTTATTGACTTAATTGACATTAGTGGAATATATTAAAAAATGTTGGAATAAGAGGTACAGTGAGTCAAATGTGCCAACTAATAAAAGTAATTACAAGTGAAGTTTTGCTTGATTAATTAATTCTGTTAATTAATAATCTCCTGTCCTTTAAATTTACTGTTATATTGACTCACTTAGCTCGTGGTCATATATGACAAATTTCATTAATAAAACCGGTATTTACTGTGAATGCAGGTATGCTAAATGATTTTATTTGTGGAAATAGTAAGTGGTTTATTAACCGTTTCATTAATGGGAAATATTTGCGGGTGTCATAAATAAAAATTGAAATACAATTTAAGCAGTAGTACTTACAATGGCCTGTGTAATTGGTCAATATAAAACATAAATTTAACAAGCAAATGCTCTCTTAAGTAAACCATTACAATTTGAAGACCCCGACAAATAAATAGCATAAACATTAAACAATTATAAAAATTAAATACTGCAATTATATTTTCAATCATATTGTGTGTAAGATATTTTCCGGCCAGTTTTAAAAATATAATGAGCTTTAACTGTACAAGAATAAAATTAATTACTTTGACCGTTTCATGTTTCCTATTCCTCGAATGCGCAGAGCTGTAAACAGATATGTGCAGGAAGTCTTTTCTAAAAGGTTTAAATTACCTGGATTTCTGCCAAGTGATCCTGTTATTTGGTTAAACTACCAATGGTTTCGAGCCACAAAAGGGCTCATTATCAAGTTAAACACCAAGCTTGTAATCCTGTCCACGGTAGTGTGAAGCAGTAGTTTAACCAAATAACAGGATCACTTGGCAGAAATCCAGGTAATTTAAACCTTTTAGATAATATTAAGTGATCCAGAGGCTATTCCACAAGGAAGTCTTTACTGAGTTGACGGCCAATTTCAAACAAGCTATCCAAACTAGGGCCGAGATAGAGGAAATTGTGATGGCCTTATGTTGATCGGCTTGAGATTCAATAACACTTCTTTGTTACGACCCAAACGACTTCTAAACTGATCAAATATGCACTCAATGAAGTAGGAAAATTCTAAAACTTCTTGATTTTGATAGCAAGATATATATATACTATTCTACATAATAGGCTTTAATAACATTAATTGAAGTAAAAATTATATTTTATTTTGTTATAGTTATTGATTAAACAAACCCGAACCCGAATACGTAATTGAAGGTCCAAACACAAAACACGTATAGTAGTAATACGTATTTAGTATTTTCCCTAATTCAAAACAAAATATTTGTTAGATTAAATGTTGTTCCCTAGCCATGAAATGTCTTGTTAAAAATAATTGGATTGAGTGAAACGAAATCCTTATACATGACTTTACTGCTTACACTGGTAAGAGAATCAACTCGAACTGGCGTGTCTGTGACATAAATAACTCAAAAACGCTTCTACAGATCCACTTCAAACTTTAGAGATAGATTCTATAGTACGAAATCTCGGTCGAGTTCGTTATTGGGAATATTTGGTTAAGTGATAATAAAATTATCTTTAAAACAAATCTACTTTTTTATCCCATAAGATTAACATTGGGAGCCATTTTAGTGGTACTTGAATCGTTGATATTTAGCCAACGTCTATGTTTCAACTATAGAGTAACGTAAGTATTGCCATAGATTCACAACAGAACTGTAGTTATTCATGTTTATGTTGACTAGGAAAAAAACTTCTTTTCGTAACTTGAAACACAAAAAATAAGGTTTAAATATCATTATCTTTTAAAAACTTTATGACTATTTTATTTTATAATAATTAAAAAATACATTATTATTTTAAATACTATTATAATAAATAACTTTATTGGTCCCGTACTCTATGTAAAAAAATGCACGCCGAGCTCTGGACCATGGGACTTTTAGACCTCTCCAGACGACAAAATGAAATGACTGGAAAAAAGATGTCAACAAGACCTTCTTACGTGATTAAAGTGATTAAACGCTAATAAATTTAATTATTCACAGTATAATTTCCACTCATTAACAGGAGAAAGTCTTAGTTTATTCAACAAATTATTATCTCACTAATAAAACGGACGGTAAGTTACCAAATAAAATTAGATGTTTTGGTTATTTATTTGACGGCTATCACCAATGCAACTTTACAATATAGGTAACAATAATTAACATTTGTAAGAACAGAAAAAAGAACAAACTATAGCTACCTATACATCGTGCTTTTAACTATGACAATATCTAATTCCTGGATGGATTGTCATGAAATTTTTAAGGTTAACGTTTGACGATTTAATGATTCTGATAAACTATACCGGAAATTGACGAATTATTATTACATTTTAATAATTATTTTAACATTCTTCAGTAAGTTACCCTACCACTTTTGACCTTAGTGGCACACCGTACACAGGCTCTTTAGAACAGTCAACATTTTTTAGTTGCTGTCATCTTGATGTTTGGCGTTACGTTTTTGAGGTTACGATTACGAACTAGAAGTTTACTTTTTGATAATTTGTTCTAACATCTTGTTCGAAAATCATAAACTATAAACGTGACGTTCTTCAAGCTCTATAATAATAATTTAATTTACATTGTAAGAATACCGGTAATCAAATGTAAACCTTCTGAGATATGGATACGTTTCCATGGTAGTTTCATACATATCTGTAAATAAGACTGTGGTTTGTTTAGTTGGATTTAACACGATAAAAGTGACATCGGCGAGAATGACAACATTATTCCATTACTGGTTAAATAATCTGTGGGAATAACTTTAGACCTGAGGTTTTGGTTTAGGCCTATAGCCTACAGTTTTATTCATAAGTAACATGTAGCCTATATAAGAAAGATGTGACTAAAAACAAACTTCTGATGCTGTCAATATACATGAAATACTGTCTACAACGTTTTAATAATATATGAAGATTAAATGGTATTCTTTAAGACTAAGTTACCATACCTATTTAACTTTCATATTATGTAGATACGGTAGGCCAATGCTATTGTTTGTCAACCATCACATTCTAATTTTAGCCTTGCTGTAAGTATCCATATATAGGCCTTGGTTGTCTTATTAGGGAGGATTTTATAAGAGGACTAGCTTAGCCTATATTTGGGATTTACAAAATCGCACATATGTCCACTCGCTTTTTGTTAGAAGTTTGCTGAGGTAACCTACTTGGAATGGCCAAACATACGACAATTAATCCAACAGACCACACCACCTCATACACCTTACCTAACCCAAGGTATCTACTTAACGTGATAAGGACCCAGTGCCGTCCTTAGGGCGGCGTGACAGATGCAGCCGCACAAGAGCCTTGCGCCTACGAAGGCCTCGCGCCTACAAAGGCCTCGCACTTAGGGTTTTTTTTCATGGAAGCTAGAGGCGTCATGGCCATGACTGGGATCAGAAATGTGGACTTTCGATGATTATCAATTGAGGAACTGAAGACAACGTACAAACAGTTAGTGGTATGTACATATTATGCTAATATTGACAATATGTTTTAATTTAACGTCAAGTTCTGAAATACATGAATTAGCCGTGTATTTAGCCAATAGCGGGTGTATTTCTCAATGTAGCAAGCAAGTCTGTGTCAGGACTATATAGGGGCCATAATTTTATTTTGATATTAACGGAATGAGTTTCAGGTATTTTTCTGTTTATCCTAGCTATTTTTTCTATATTTTAGAACTTAGGAATTGATTTTTTGACAAAGTCAGTGATAAGAGTGACCTCCAATGTTGAAATGGTATTTTTTTTTTACCACCCATCTTGTACAGTGTGTTAGGTTAGGTTATCTTATGATATTTTTAAATAACAAATCCTATCGTATCCAACGAGGTATATATCTATAGAGGTCTCGTCTGGGGTAAAAAACTGTGCTTACATGCTGACCGCCATTTTGACGCTCTATACCCTCCGATCTTCATGGCAACAAATATGTTAACCAATCAAATCCCCTCTTCACAACTTATGTTAGTCTTTATTACTCTTTGGCTAGATGTTTTCCAGTGAGGTTTCACTTTTTTAACAAAAGTGACAAAGCTCTATAATTATTTAAACCGCGTTAATCTTATCCTGACCACCACAGTGTGTTAACAGTTTTAATTGTTGCATATTCATAACCGGTTGAAATAGAAAGTATTGGACCAATAACTTATTCATAGCCTATATTATTTTTTCTGGAAGATTTTTACTGTAGAATTCACAAATAAGGTTCAATGTTTATCAGAAACTTTCCATTCGGGTACACATTCATAAATGATGAAGCGATCATATAAAATACCCCCATAGCAGCAAACCTTCGTACTCAGCGAATTTCCGATGCATATATATGTATCTTAATACCACATAAATCCACATACCAAGTTTCATCAATATACATTCATAAATAAACGATTTATGACATTTTAATTATTCTACATAAGAACAACATGACGGCTGAGTATGCAGGGTTGCTGAAGCAAGGAACATAAAAAAACGGGGTTTTATAGAAATATCATTATAACTCGAGAAGGTAAAGCCACATACCAAATTTTATTAATTTATTTTCATAATTAAGGGAGATAACACGTTACTTATTCTCTATAAGAATAACATGGGGCTGAGTATGCAGGTTTGCTGCTACGGGAACTATCAGTCAAAAAATGTTCTTTAGTGCAAATATCAATAGCAATATAGACCACAGCAATATGAAGCAATATACCAAGTTTCATCAGGATAAGTTGATAAATAAGCGAGATATACAATTTTTCTTATTCTCCATAAGAATAACATTGGACAACGTACTGTGTTTAGCACTTTCAATATCTCTGTAACCATTTGACATAGAGAAATGATCAAAACACCAAATTGTGCGTCTTTTTAAGCTGATTCTAATAAAAAAACTAAAATTTGACGTTTTCCAAAATAATATGTAAAAAACGCAAAAAACCCATTTTTGGGGTACAAAACCCCCCCAAAATACCCTTTCGGATAGGTCGATCTGTCTGGTTTTCGAACTTTAAGTCATAAATGCTGCTTTACACGATTATACCAAATTTCATCAAAATCGGATAATTTTTACGAGAGTTATCGTGCTCACGGACACATATATATATATATATATATATATATATATATATATTACGAACGAATGGTGTTTTTGGGGTCTGGGGACCTCAAAACGAAAAGTTATCATGGTCCCGGGCCTAGATCTTACCATGCCGACTACGTTAATAGCTTCTTCCCTGTAGGGGAAATTCGCTAAAACAAAATTAAATTGTTCGATACGGTATAGCTATTATTTAAGTTATTCGGTTATGTTCGGTCTCAAAGATGTGGAAGATATTGTCTGGAAATTTTTCCAGGTAAGAAACGTTGATTCCAATAATACTTAAATATGTATTCTTGGGAGCAACCTTTTAACGGATCTATGGAAATCATATGTTCTTTTTACATGCTGCTGTAATACCAGAAAGTTATTTCCTAGAAACCTTTTAAATTTGTTTTTTTAGCGAATTTCCCCTATAGGGAAGAAGCTATTACCGTAGTCGGCATGGTAAGACCTAGGCCCGGGACCATGATAACTTTTCGTTTTGAGGTCCCCAGACCCCAAAAACACCATTCGTTCGAAACTGTATATATATATATGTGTCCGTGAGCACGATAACTCTCGTAAAAATTATCCGATTTTGATGAAATTTGGGATAAACGTGTAAAGCAACATTTATGACTTTAAGTTCGAAAACCAGCCAGATCGCTCTATCCGAAGGGGTATTTTGGGGGGGTTTTGTACCCCAAAAATGGGTTTTTCGAATTTTTTACATATAATTTTGGAAATAGTCAAATTTTATTTTTTCCCATTGGATTCAGCTTAAAAAAACACACAATTTGGTATTTTGATCATTTCTCTACGTCAATTGGTTACCGAGATATTGAAAGTGCTAAACACAGTACGTTGTCTAATGTTATTCTTATGGAGAAAAATAAAAATTTTATATCTCGCTTATTTATGAACGTATACTGACGAAACTTGGTATACGGCTTCATCTGGTTGTGGACCAATGATATTTGCTCAAAAAGACAATTTTTTACCCAAGGCTCCCGTAGCAGCAAACCTGCGTACTCAGCCCCATGTTATTCTTATGGAGAATAAGTAACGTGTTATATCCCTTAATTATGAACATAAATTAATAAAATTTGGTATTTGGCTTTACCTACGTGAGTTATATTTATATTTGTATAAAACCCCATTTTTTGTGTTCCTTGCTTCAGCAAACCTGCATACTCAGCTGCCATGTTATTCTTATGGAGAATAATTAAAATGTCATAAATCGTTTATTTATGAATGTATATTGATGTAACTTGGTATGTGGCTTTATGTGGTATTAAGATACATATATATGCATTGGAAATTCGCTGAGTACGCAGGTTTGCTGCGACGGGGGTATTTAGTTTTATGTTTTGTAAATCAATTATTTTGTTTATGCAGGTAAGGTTTATTTCATTTTTATTTTAAGTTTATTTGGAAAAGAAACTAAAAAACAAATATTACGTAATAACTAACATACAGATGATAAAATATTTTACAGTCGATCTTATCAATATATCGAGAAATTTATTCGGCTTTGTGTATTGTTCCGTTTATGAAAGGGTACACTTTCCGTTCTCATGGAATTTTAAAGTTTACACCACCCTGCATTAGTCAAGAGAATCCTCTCTCCAATCTGTTGTGTTTATTCGTGACGGGTAATTTTGGCTGTTTAACAAAAGTTAATAGGCTATACTTATTCTTAACGATCTAATGAAAGCAACTATTTGGATCCTTTCCTTTAATACCATGACTTTTTTGGTTTTTAATTTTGTTAAATGCACTAGATATCACTGACGGAAAAAATTAAAGTTGCCTATGTTTATTTTGTAGTATATAGGTCCTATTCAATATCTAAACATAAAACGTAACCAAACTTAATTAACATAAACTAAATTATTGGGGTTTTTAAAAGATTAAGTAAAAAATGCCCGACTGGAATACTCATAGGCCTATTTAGTTCTGATAGCACATTCAAACCTAACCTAATTAGGGGTAAAAAGCAAATGGAAATAAATTCTGGTGTGTGGTTGGTGGGTTTGAAATGTGTGCTTATTACGTGAAGTAACGTTGAGTTCGGTAAGGTATTTAACATAGGTCTAAGCACTCATACACAAAATTCAGGGTTGTGCACTCATACACACTTCCCACCAACCAACCATGCCTGTAAATTGTTTTGAAAACTCCAAAATAACTAAATCAACACAGGCTATATTACAAGTCGTTTGGTGTACATACAAACCAAAGTAACGTTTAACAATTACTGTAAAACATAATTAAAATAAAGGAACACAATCCGATTTGACTCTGGGACCATACCTGAGCTACAATGACATACCGTGAACGCTAAAATTTACATCTCAAGAAGCAATTAATGCAACTTCTGAATTGGCAATATTGATGGTGGGGGCTTTGATGTCCGAATACTACTGGCCGCTGAGCGTGTGGAGCAGATATCGATAAGCATTAAGATAAGACTCCCAGGAATTTGAGAGAAACAGGGGAAAAGAGAATGTACGTTAACAGGTGCGCGGAATATTTTCTTTAGTAGTAAAACATATTTTTAACAGTAGAAAATAAACATAAAGCCAAAAAGGTTGTGCTGGTAAATTAACGGAAAAGATCCAAATATTCATTTGATAGTTGTTAGTACTGTAACACACTTGTAATCTAAATGAATTGAAAATACAGTCTAAACTCTGTTTACTGACTTAACTGGACTGATTAGAGGTGTATAGTATCTAAAGGCCTACACGCTGATGACTGATGACATTTTTAACATGGATACCAATACACCATTCCTTGAGAGGAATAACAAGTAGTGATGTGCAATATATGGTCACATTTCGTGATATGACTGAGGTGGTATCGCGTCACTGTTGAGACGTGTGTCATTAGAAGGGTATTTCTTGTATTGTATCGTCGTTTTCATATTGTGTCATTTAAGTTTCAATGATTTTCCTCTTATGAACAAATTAAAAGTCCCCAAATTTGGAGCAGCAACGTTAGACTAGCTATAGTTTCCATTCTAAAAACCCTGTTGCCACAAGGGCGAAAAAGTAAGCCTAATTTCCCAACACAATGTAAGTCTGCTCTGGGGAACGCATTTGGCACAATGAACTGTTGCCTACAGTACTGTAGCATGTTTTTTGTACAGTTCCGTAGACGTACCTACGATATATTATCGAATGAAAATATATATTGATTATAAATATCGATATAATATCAAATGAAACTATCGATCGATTATAAATATTGATCAAAATTCGGTCACAACACAACAGATTTAACTTCTTTACAAACCAGGGTACAATTTTTTTACTGCTTTTAAGAAGTGTTCAAATGGATCTTCATTAGAAAATAAGACTTCCCTACGATAAAGGTACTCGCATAAGTTATTTGCCAAATCGTCAGATTCTATACCACTTTTTAGAGACCTTTTCAAGCTCCTCCAGAAATATATTAACAAAGAAAACGCTGATTAATTATTTTGAAGTACATTTATACTTAAACTACGAAAATTATCACTTGTAGAGAACATTTTAGTTCACTTACCAAGGAAAGGAAATAACATAAACAAATAAAGTAAACAAATTATATTTCAAAACAGATGATTTAATACGTTATAAATATTGTTGGAAATAGCGATAATAACCATTAATTCAATCGGTAATAAATACCAAATTCCAAACGATATTTATAATCGATAGATATTTTCATTTGATAATATATCGTTGGTACGTTTGCGGAACTGTACCCCAGGAAATCAGTAAACTTCAAATTATACAATATGTCAAAGATGATACAGTATGAATGACACACGTCTTGCAATATGATAACTATATTAAAAGAATAAACCAATCGCTTACGAACCGGTTTATTAAATCCAATAACAGTATTCAGGATATTTCATTGAAGCATAACCTGTTTCATTAATAGTTGTGTATTTTGTTGAAAATATAAACTTGAAAACGACTTCGCATGCAGCACGCTGACGTGAGGGAAGTGAATTTCCTCATCCAAAACTTTTAAAACTCAAAGCCAGTGTAAAAACATAAATTTATTCCAATTTCATTGAAATCTGAAAACATTGATTTTTTGGCTGTGTTCTGATGCTCCTGGTTTCATTTACCTGCAATGCTAGGAATACAATTTTGCGCATTATAAGTTTAGGAGAAGGTTCAGTCAGGCTTGAAAGTAGGCGCGAGGTTGCTGGGGATGATACAAATACACCAACAAATAATAACATGCTTTTCTAATGTAAAAACCCCATAAGACTAAACATACTGTGTTTAGCCGATAAACATTTTCTTTAATAACTCGGTAAATATTTATGCTAGGATGACAAGAGAGGGCTCAAAACTTTCGCTTTACTAATTCCCATATTAATATAAGCATTAATTTTACGTCTGGAGCTTTTCTGACCCTTTTTGGGCCCATAAACTTGAAATTTGAAAGAATAATCCCTTTAAAAGGGGGTTAGAGTTTTCCGATTGTTTTGCCCAACGAACTTGTCCAACTGATTATAGAAAGGAACATCCCTACCAAATCTGAAGTAAATTGGACAAAAAAATGTGACCGCTAGAGTGCATACACACACACACACACACACACACACACACAGACATATATATATAATTTTGAACGACCCCCCATAACGTGTTCAGGGGGGCACGTTAGGAACTTCTACGGCAGTCCCGGGCTTAAGTCTCACCGTGCGGGTCATGCTAATAGTTCACTTTTCCTTAGGAAATTCACTAATAAATAAGGATATAACTATGTTTAGTTAATGGGTATTCAAAATTTATTTGTATGCCATCTTCACACTTTGACCGAGTCTAGGCGAGCAAAGATGAACGTGAGTCAGTGGATGTGTAACTTAGTCTGCCTCCGCTCATGTTATTCCAATTGATTATTTACAATGTTTAATTTCAATGCGAGTCGCTCACCTAATACATTTGGCTAGAGTGTGAAGTGTATTACTACTGAACTTGATATTATTTATTATTAAATGTGTGTGCGAACATTAATTCTTTTTAGCAGAGTGCAACTAATATTTTTCTGAAGATACCTTCGTAAAAATTAATTTGACAAAATGTTACACGAAAGTGATTCAGTAAGTTCCGGATGCTTAAAAGATGCAAAATACGGTCATATTCATTTTTTTAAAACTTTTTATGATATGGACACGGTAGTTATCGTGCATAAGACACTCCAGTTTGAATCACTTCGTTAGAAATAGAAGCATTGAAGTCAGGTATGAGATCTTCCTCACTTTGTGAGCTCATCTGATTACAGTAGACACCCTCTTAACCTTCCTCACTAACCTTCCATTGTATTGCCTTTTTATTTCCAGGAAATAAGTTAACTCACATCTGCCGCCGCAGCTGTATTCCTGATACTGCACCGGAAAAAAAAATCAGAACAGAAGTCGATCATATGTTTCCATAGTTAGCAAGTATTCCAAAGTTGCATCTTGGTACCTGTTTTTATACCCTTTTTTTAACTGACGTTTGACTTTTATAATTTTAGTGCTTAATATGACAATTTATACAAACGTTATTTGTTTTAACCGACCTTTCAGTTATCCGACCCAGGGCTCAGTCCTATGGAGGGTGGTTAAGAGTGTGTCTTTTGTACTTTATTTTATTTGCATAGGCCTATTGGCAAGACTTGTTTGTAAATATATTTATTATCAATTTAGTTGTACTACAACTTCCAATGAGACACCTTTTTTTAAGTTATTTGAACGTGTCTTTCTAAGATGGTGCTACCAATACATTCAAAATAAGTGAGAATCGCCCATTTATGTTATAATTTTTATGGTTTTGAATTCTTTATTTTACACATTTAATGGTAAAAGTATCTTTAACTTGATAGCTTAGTTATTCGTTCCGATGATTTATTAAGGGAAATATGGCTTAACTACAAAAACAATCAACTATTAATATGGCTTAACTACAATTTGAAGTAATATATGTCCAATCTTTAATGTTCATATAAGGGCCATTGGTAAATTATGTCACGCTATATTCAGCCCTTTTTGACCCCCTCCCGCCCTTTATCACCCTGTCACGCTGGTCATTTCCCCCCTCACCCATGTCACGTCACACTTATTAATTTTTAAGTATTGGATTGTGGCATACGGTATTTTGTCACTGTAATTGACGATTTTGCATGCTTTAACAGTTTCTACTGTCACACAGCCCGTAACCCCCCCCCCGTTAATTGGGTGAGCGATAATTAGAATATGGGAATAATAAATGCCTGTTGGGTGGGACTCTAAAAAAAATCATTTGGAGTATGTCTGTCCATTCTGCTTTGAGTGCTTTAGCCATCATCCTACTGACCTTTGGCTTCATCAGTCCAGTAGTAGGTGCAAGATGGTAAACATAGCGTGAAGTACCAGTGGGGCGGGACCCCAAAGGATCTTTGGATTGAGGGAATGTGTATTTTGATTCTGGTGTATTATCTATTTTTCTAACAAATTTCAGCTCCATCAGTTCTGTGGTCATTGGTGTATAATGTTTGACATGGGTATATTTATTTATTTATTTATTTTTTATTCCATGGCAATGTTTAACAATGTATTAGAATTTACAAAACAAAATATTAAATTTATGGGGAAATCATTAAACCAGGTATCATATTCCAGTGGGGCAAAGTATTTATTATCAGGGGTAGGTTTATGTCTGACGTTAACCTCTCAGCTTTCTTTCTACTGAATTTTACCCCTCAGTCCAGTAGTAGCAGCAGTAGTAAGCTGGTTGGAATAGGTATTTTAAATTTCCAGAAGGCAGAGCCCTAAAACATTTGCAGAACATGATTAGACTTATGTTTGACTCTGATATATTAGGTACATTGCTACCGCTCAAGAGGATCCCTAATGACCATAGGATTTCCAAGCGAGTCCAGTGGGGCAAAGCACTAGGTTTTAAGTAAATGGCTATAAACCTTCCTAGGGTTACCTGGATCACTGTGCAATGTTTCATCGCAATTCGATGTATTGTTAAGGAGCGCGTAAAGTAAAAAGAAACTAAAAGTAATTTAGAGAGAGATTATGTTTTCTGTCTTGATTTGTTTTGACACTATAAAAAAATTATACTATTTACATTACAGCTTGCTACCTAAATAAATACACAGATTTTTACAACATTTTATATTAGTTACCTGTAAAAAACATAACAAAATGTTCTTTCATGTGATTAGCATGGTAACATTGAAATCCAGTGGGGCGAAGTCCTTTAGTTCTAGGATTTTTATTAGTGGCTTCCCAGGGTTAACCTGAATGACCATGCAATGTTTCATCGAAATCGGATGAGTGGTTTAGGAGGAGGTAACAGATAAACATTCAGACGCAAACAGAGACTTCAATTTATATTATGGATATATTGATTTAATTTTAATATAAACTTCTATTTCTACTTCACAATAAAATATTTTAAAATTGTTCACTCAGAACTACTGATTTAAAATATAAACCAATAACACAATATTTCTACTTTTTTAGTATGCCATTTTTATTAAAATGCACGCTAATGGGCAATACTAGATACAGATAAGACCCTACTGTAATATCAAAATATGATGTAGCTTTCTGAATTATTGCTACAAAGTGCAACTTCCTCTAAAGTGTAATATAAGATTTGGAAATTATCGTTGTTGTCCTTTATAGACAACTGCATGATTTTATTATATTTATTTGATACATCGTGTAAATTTTTATTAAATCTCATTTTGTTTCTTTTATGCTTTACTATGATACGTTTATGAATAATTCAAATACCCCTGTCGCAGCAAACCTGCGTACTCAGAGAATTTCCAATGCATGCATAATGCATATGTTTCTCACTACCACATAAAGCCACTTACCAAGTTTCATAAAAATCCATGAATAAATAAGTGATCTATAGGATTTTATTCATTCTCCATAACAATAACATTAGGGCTGAGTAAGCAGGTTTCCTGCTACAAGGAACACAACATTTGTGTTTTTATGCAATTGTCAAAATAACTTAACCAGTTGAAGCTGCATACTAAGTTTTATTAATTTATCTTCATAATTAAGGGAGATATAAAACTTTACTTATTCTCCATAAGAATAACATTAGGGCTGAATATGCAGGTTTGCTGCTACGAGGATAGTAAAAAAAAAAAGATTTTTTGTGCAAATATCAGTATACCAGTACTACGTGAAACCACATACCAAGTTGCATCAATAGACATATTCATATCAATATTCATAAATAATCGAGATATTAAATTTAATTTATCCTCCATAAGGATAACATAGGGCAACTTACTGTGTTTAGCACTTTGAATATCTCTGCAACGGTTAGACGTATAATCACAATCTAAAAACCAAAATGATTCTTTTGTAGAGCTGAACTGATTGGTAAAAGCAAGTGTGAAGTTTACATTAAAATGAACTGAGGAAAAGCCAAATACCCCCGTCCCAGCAAACCTGCGTACCAGCGAATTTCCAATGCATGCATATGTTTCTCACTACCACATAAAGCCACTTACCAAGTTTCATAAAAATACATAAGTAAATAAGTGATCTATGGCATTTTATTTATTCTCCACAAGAATAACATTAGGACTGGGACGCAGTTTTGCTGCAAAAACAAGAAGAAATATGTTTTTGGGCAGTTATCAATATTACTCAACCAGGTAAAGTTACATACTAAGTTTAATTAATTTATGTTCATAATCAAAGGAGATAGACTTATTCTCCATAAGGATAACATTAGGGCTGAGTATGCAGGTTTGCTGCTACAGGGATAATCAACAACAAATCTTTTTTGGGTGCAAATATCAATATACCAATACAACGTGAAGCCACATACCAAGTTTCATCGATATACATTCATAAATAATGGAGATAACAAATTTTATTTATTCTCCACAAGGATAAACATTGGACAACGTACTATGTTTAGCACTTTTAACATCTCTACAACGGTTGGACGCAGCATCACAATTTAAACACCAAAATGATATGGAGCTGAGTTGATTGCTCAAAGCAAATGTGAAGTTTACATTAAAATTAACTGAGGAAAAGCCAAAAACCTTTTCCCCATAAGATTAACATGGGAGATTTTATGAGCAGGTATTTTGGATTTTCTCTGCAATCACTTAACCTAGGTTAATGATTCAAAATACTATATTATTTGTTTTTTTAAGCTCTATAACATGGTCCAACCCAAAATTAAGTTTCTTAAAAACTTTAGGGTGAAAAATGCAAAAAAAAATTATTTTTGGAAAATTTAAAATCCCCAAAAACCCCCCTTCCCATAGTCCGTTTCTTCTGGTTTTCGAAATTTAAGTCATAAATGTCACTTTACACATTTGAGCCAAATATCATCGAAATTGGACTTCTTTACTCAAGTTATCGCATTTACGGACACACACACACACACATATAATATATATCAATTTGAACGAGGTAGTGTTTTTTTCATCTGGGGGCCTCAAAACAAAAAGTTATCATGGTCTCGGGCTTAAGTCTTACCATGAGATCTACGGTAACAGATTATACTTATAGATTTTTACAGCAGTATTAAGCTACAATAAAATAAATATCCTGATGGGTCCTCCAGTGGAACCAAAGTGTAAATAACTACTTTTAAACCACGTGCTCTCACTGATTGGGGACCTTTATTGCCGCCAACATATTATATTTTATCAAAATCTTCAGCTAATATTATTATGAGGGCCTAGATGATACAGCCCTCAGTGAGACTGAGGGGTGAGTAACTACTTCATATACACTTTGTCTGACTGATTGACAGATTTCAGGCCTCATTGTTTGTCATGTTCTGGATTTGTATGTCATTGAGTTATATCCAAACATAACTACAGCTGCAGTTATAATGGAGGGCCCATGAGGTATATTGTCAATTGAAAAATTTTTTTTGTATTTTACGCGATCACTCAATCCTTATACGCGATATCAGAGCGTACTCCTAGTAATTTGGTATGGAATGATAAAGTAACATAATTTAGTTTGTAATTGATAACGTTCCTAGTAACTTTACAAGGTAACTTGAAAATACAAATAATTATCGTGCTAATGTACGGTGTATCACAGGTAAATATGTTCTATTTGATGCATTTTTTTAAATATTCAAGGCCGATGAAATGTTTTAAAACCATTATTTCCATATATTTTAGATTGTCACTTTTTATTTTAGGGGCTCATTGATCGTAAGTTAAAAGACTTCAAAATAAAAAGTTAAAATTTCAAGAAAGAGAGTTTTATTAATTAAAGCGCTTGTAATTAGTTAATTAGCTGGCACCGGTGTGACTTCCTTTGATAAAGAACAACCATACTTCTTAGATATCAGCCTGACTTACTGTCGTTGGTACCAGTTTATATTTACGAAATAACGTGCTTTATTGACTCAAAGATTGAATATTAATGGTTTAAATTGTTTTTAAACGCAGTGGAACTGTGATTGTGCGGTTTAAGAGCAACTGCAAAAGACTAGTGTTAATTTTAACATTGGGCTTATAGATGGCCTGGTTTTTCACTTGTGCGACACACTGTAAGTAGTGCACGCATACCACATACGTGTAGATCAGTTCAAACTCAAATATAAAAAAGTTGGCCGTCTTCTCTATAGGCGAGACTTTGTGTTGTACAAATTGAATTTCCACTAGTAATGCCATAACCATTAAAACATTAAATGTTGAATATTAAATGTAGTTTATCCGAAGAGGTTTAACAAAAGATTGCAGCTGTTGATAAACTCATCAAAATGAGGCCTAACTATTTATCTCGTCATTCAAGTGTTTATGAAGTAGTGAGAAATGCGAATTTTTTTACATGCACGTAGTATCTCTGTTAAGTTTAAACAAATTAATTATAGTATTGTACTAATTAATTATAGTATTGTACTAATTAATTATGAGTATGTATATCTTACAAAAGAATATCTGAGTTTTGTAATACACGTTATCATATTTTAAAATATATATTATATTACGTCTGAATACAACTAAGTATTAATTAAATAATTTCCGTAGTAGCATGTTACATTTCTTTATACGTATTGTTACAATAAAACAAGATAAAATAAACTGAGGCCCACAACACTACAAAATTTACTTGCACTTATACTGTATTTACAAACAATACGGTAAATATCCAGAAAATATGTGTATAAACTATAAGAAATATGTGTACATTTACCATCTTCTATGTAAGTACAGTATAACTATAAATGTATTTTGTTGTCTTGTGAGACGTAGTTTATTTTATCCTTGTTAGATTAAAAAAATACAAAACAAAGTAACACAAGTCACACAAATTTGCAAACATTGTATTATTTTGAGATTTATTACCTCATTTCTGGTTCCAGGACTAACTTAAAACTGGTCTATACCAGTTTTGAGGATGACATTGGGTACAGCTAATGAAGTTGTAATTACATATGGTAAGTCTTTGGCTGTCCATTATGATAAACTTCCCTTTCACCTTTGGTCCCTTCATTTGCAGCGGCTAGGAACAGTATCTCCGGGTTTGGTCCCCAACCTGCCAACCTGAGAATGGATGGTCCCTGGCTGTTGTACATGTCAGTTGAGTCAATTGAGTTGTCAGTTGAGTTGACCAGTTGGAGGACAGAATGCGGGTCCCCTGTTTGAGAGCCTCATCCCAGCTGTCGCTAGGGCATGGGAGTTGGCCCTCTGAAGGGTCGATTTGGCTGCTCTCCCATCCCACCCTTTCCTTTCCTGCTATATCCTATCCTTCCGGTAACCTGCGCAATATTCCCGCTTGTGGAAGATGTGCCTAGCAGCTATGCTGGGCTTTCCTAATCCGCAACAATGATGATGATGATTACCTCATTTCTGGATGTTACATTTAACTTACATATCAAACATTAAAGACGCATCCATATATACTTGAGCTGAAGTGACAGTGTGTTGGAGTACAAAAGTTACAGGCAGTTACCCAACATGATGTGAAAGTTGGTTCCAAATAAAATATAGCAGCAGTTGGTGTACAGCAGCAAACCTCTAATGGTAAGTCATCAAGAAATCGGGATAATTCCGTTCTTAAGTATACTACACATTATAAATACTGTTCATGTATTTCAAGCAGAGGTCAGGTAAAAAACATGTTTAATACATACATACATACATACATATATATATATATATATATATATATATATATATATGAAATCCGACTTTTCCTCGGTAAACCAACTTTTATGCAAATATGTACATTAAAAGTCTGATAAAGCCAGTTGATAGTTTTTGTCATAATATATTCGTAAATAAGCGTTAACTTAAATTTTAATTTGTTCTTAATATATATAGCGTATTAGGTCTAGTACATTGGTTTACTTCAAGAGGGTTATTTTATAGAAATACCCATATAACAAAAAGATTAAGCCAAACAAAAAACCTCATCAATATATATTTATACATATTTATCGAACAGCGAGATACAAAAATTTCGTTATTGCTTCAAAATATTTACATCAGACAGTGTTCTGTGATTACCACTTAAATCCCTTCATAAAATTAAAGTAGAACAATAATTATAAACTTAGTATGTTGTCTAATTCAATAACTAGGTGTACGCTCATTCCTTACGTAAAAGGATGATCGAAACATGATGAAACTTAAATTGAGTCTGATAAAAAATTTAAGATCTGATTTGAGTAACATCATCAGAATACATTCACTTAACTGCCGCCAGAATCCGGGGTTTACGTCTATAGTGATAGTCGCTTCTCCCCGAAAACTCCCCGACTACTTATCGCGGTAGCTCAGTTGGAATCACACTCTTTTTTCAAACACAATATTCCAGTAAGACCTTCGATATCAGGAGCTGTACGTTTTATGTTGACCATCAGATCAGATTTAATAACACTTCTTGGTTTACGGCCCCTAAAACGAAACTCGATACACTAAATGGCCTAGAAAATTGGATACAACTTAAGTAGTCATTCCATTAAAACGTATATCGTTTGACTGGCTACCACGAATGAAATGTTAGTGTAAAATAAATTAAGCACTACGAGATTAAACGGATTTAAACTGTCGGAAGTTTTGAATTTCATTAAGTACATTCAGATAACGGAAACACAACTTCACTATGATAGGTCAACAGTATAAACACATTTTTGCCAGTTTGATTGGAACTTTATATCTCCTTTATCTAATTAAGGTAGAGCCATAATTATAAATGTATTAAATTGTCTGTTGTTCAAAAGTTACTTGAAACTAATCGTACATATGTACCATAAATACATTAACTTTTAACTTAATTCTGTTTTTAAATGCTGAGTTGGTCAGTGCTCTGGAGAACCAGTTTTCTCACGCCAACACAGATCGGTCGTCTCGGTCGGGCAGAATCGGACACAAAACATCTGCTATCAGTCATCTCGGCAGATTTTTTCACACCAATCTTTCACCCTTTCTATTTCTATTACTTTTACCGCCAACTTTAATCTTAACTAACTATTGTCGTAGTCTCGTAGTTGTAGCCACAATAACACAGCATCAAACCCTGGTCACGGAAGTTTACTTTTTATTCTATTACATTTAACGGACATTTGTAAATCACTTCATTCAATTTACTTTCACCAAAACCACTTAACAAATGTTATTACTGTAATAAATCATTAGTCATTAGTTTGAAGCAAAGTTATTAATTTAATTAATTTATGCTAAGAATATAAAAAATATGTATTTTTGGATTGAAAATGTAATAAACATATAAATTATAACTTATGGGACCTCTTAGAATATACAATTAATGAATTAGAATAGAAAAAAAAAACAATTATTTTGATCAAATTTAGGTCGATTTATGGATGAGTTTTCAACAGCAATGTAAACTATGTTAAATGTAAAAGCATATTTCAGTTTGATTCAAATACTTCGAAATTGTCTTGCAATTTGAAATTTGTTGGCAATTTTTTCAGAATCAGTATGGGGTAGTAAATTTTGATGAAAATTCAATTTGTGTTAGGAAGTGTTACAACGTTGTTATACAACCTACAATCGTTTTGTTTACTGATTTGTTTTTCCCCGATTGTGTACTGAAAATATGGAACTATAATAATTATAGTTTTTATTTTTACTGAATTTACCTATAGGGAATAAGTTAATGCCTTACCTGTTACAGCAAGTCCTAACCCCGAGACCTCAATAATTTTTGTTACGAGGAGCCAATAACACAATTCGTTTAAATTTATCGTATATGCGTCCATTAACGTGAGGACCTTTGGAAAAAATTCCAAAATACGGTGAGATTTGGCGCACATGTGTAAAGTGATATTATTCATGACTTAGGTAAGTTTAAAAATGGTGAAAACCAGACCATCAGAAAAAAATTTGAACGGATTTAAAATTTCTCAAAAATAGTGTATTGTTTACCCCGAAATTTTAATTTGTAACCATGTGTATAAAACCTGAAAAACAAATGATTTGGTATTTTCAATTATTAACCTAAAGTTTGAGTGGTGACAGGGAAAGAAACATACAACAATTTTCCATTTTAGCGAATTTCCCCTATAGGGAAGAAGCTATTACCGTAGTCGGCATGGTAAGACCTAGGCCCGGGACCATGATAACTTTTCGTTTTGAGGTCCCCAGACCCCAAAAACACCATTCGTTCGATACTGTATATATATATATATATATATATATATATATATATATATATATATATGTGTGTCCGTGAGCACGATAACTCTCGTAAAAATTATCCGATTTTGATGAAATTTGGTATACACGTGTAAAGCAACATTTATGACTTTAAGTTCGAAAACCAGCCAAATCGCTCTATCCGAATGGGTATTTTGGGGGGGTTTTATACCCCAAAAATGGGTTTTTTGAATTTTTTATATATAATTTTGGAAATAGTCAAATTTTAGTTTTTACCATTGGATTCAGCTTAAAAAAATACACAATTTGGTATTTTGATCATTTCTCTACGTCAGTTTGTTACCGAGATATTGAAAGTGCTAAACACAGTACGTTGTCTAATGTTATTCTTATGGAGGAAAAGAAAAATTTTATATCTCGCTTATTTATGAACGTATACTGACGAAACTTGGTATACGGCTTCATCTGGTTGTGGACCATTGATATTTGCTCAAAAAAACATTTTTTTACCAAAGGCTCCCTTAGCAGCAAACCTGCGTACTCAGCCCCATGTTATTCTTATGGAGAATAAGTAACGTGTTATCTCCCTTAATTATGAAAATAAATTAATGAAATTTGGTATGTGGCTTTACCTAAATGAGTTATATTGATATTTGTATAAAACCCCATTTTTTGTGTTCCTTCCTTCAGCAAACCTGCATACTCAGCCGCCATGTTATTCTTATGGAGAATAATTAAAATGTCATAAATCGTTTATTTATGAATGTATAATGATAAAACTTGGTATGTGGCTTTATGTGGTGTTAAGATACATATATATGCATTGGAAATTCGCTGAGTACGCAGGTTTGCTGCTACGGGGGTATTAAACTTATACGGTAGGACAGATGGTTAGCATTTTCACAGTTTATTTGATCCAAAGCCCTTTAGTTTCGTTTACTATTTTTTTACGATTATTATCGATGGTTTCGTCGTTTTGTTTGTTCAAACAAAAATTCTAGACGAGGACACTGGCTAAAAAATTGCCCTCAACAACTGGCTGATTAACGCCACTACGTTAATAAAGAAAATGTTCTTGTTTTTTATTAAAAAAATATATCCATGTAAAATGTATTTGCCGATATAGAAATGATATTACCTTGTGATTGAGCATTGTTAGTGACCATTTTAAAGTAATGATCCCGGCCTCACCTCAAGGCACGGTTACAAACACATGGAGCCATTTCAGACCGGGTGAAACCCCCATAAACCCTCCAAACCGTCAGCATACTAATGGAGCATACTTCATCAAATCAATTAGACCATTTGTAAATAGATTGAATTAATAAAACCAAATACTAGTTAGGTTCCTTTAACCTACCTTTTACTAATAATTATTATGAGATTAAATTTGTTTCAGACTTTAAAGTTCAAGTTTAGTTGAATCAAATAGTAAATAGCAATTGTTTGTGGGCTGAAAATAAAATTGTAAACATTATTTATAACAACTAAACTTCCTCTTATATCACAGTTTCATTCTGTATCTACTAGAGGTCACTGTATAACTGTTTAAAACGTGTTATCGCTCCTGGCTGTTATCATTGCTCACTTAACCGCTTTATTTTATTATTAGTTGCGTCCGATAAATCACACCTATAAATTTTCATTATTTACATTTTGTATGCTTTCAATGGGCAGAAGAAGTATTAATCACAAATATTGTTTCGTGTCGGTTAAATAATGTTACGTTAAATAATCGATATAATTAGTTTGATATTCTAAACAATTTATTCCAATATAACTTGATTTAGGTCAGAGATTTTTTAGAATTTATATAATTAGCAAAACTGAAAACTAAAGCAATAAGATACCTAATGCGGCGTAAGATACAAAAGTAAGACCGAAACTACGAAAAATGCTAGTTTGTTACGGTCATATACCCCAAAAATCATTAATATTTACATAAGTGTAATTTAATCTGTGTTACGTAAGAATTGAAAAGAACAGAACGCACGAATATCAGTCATCCAGATGTTCTCTATTTCTTACTTCACTAAAATATCTAAATATTTTCTATAAAACTTGAGCTATCGAAATAAATTGTATTTAAACTATTTTTGGTTGGAGCTGGTTCAGAACTTTTACATGTTTATCGTTAATATTAAAGGTTAAAATACAACGTAAACTAAGAATAAAGATAAATGTCAAAAGAACATATGCAGAAAAGAGCGACAACGCTGACGTAAAAGGATATTACTCGCAGCAGCAGGATGTTAGCTGTATTGAGTGCTGGGTGTTTATTGTGTGTGCGTGTGTGCGTCACGCGGCTCGGTGATTGAATTTCCTCATGGAATGGAAGGTAAAAAAGGACTTACGCTTCTTATCTTCATTGCGCATACACGTATTGCCAGCAGATGATGAAATGAGGTCATCTATTTAAATAATATAACTTAAAAAAGTAAAATTTAAATTAAAGTATATTGTTAAATAAAACCATGTTCAACGTGAATGGGGTTGATACTAGCAGACGATATATTTTCTGATGATTATTTTTGATATTATCTGATTAGTTAGATTTATCAATTATCCATTTTGGAATACATGTTTTTACTATTATGCTTATAAAATAAATGTCTTACACAGTGCTTAAAATAATGCAACAATAGATAATGCAACATTAGTTTTGCTCCAGTTCTACAATATTGTGTTTAACATAAACCTTATATATCCAGTATGTTATACGCATTAGGAGCCATAAATATTACATTTATTCTTATTAATTGTATTTTATTGTTTCATATATAAACGGGCAAACCATTATATGCAGACAGTGTGAAAGACAGTAGTATATAGTAATGTGATGACTACAAGGAAAAAATGCATTAAATGCATATATGCAAAGGAATAAGAATAAAAAACTATAGGTGATACTCATACCCAGCTTGATTACTATATTAACTGGAAGGTAAAAAAGGACTTAGCACGTAATGTTCTTCGTACGTAATGTTCTTACGTACGTAATGTTCACTGTGCTTCGAAGGATCCATAAAGGTGGTCCAACACTTCTCGTGAATACGCCCGAACATTCGACTGAACTCCGAATGTTCGGAGTATTCTCGAGAACTGTGGGAGCTCGCATGTATTCACGAACTTTTGAATACATAGGGGAACATACGGGACAGAATGTTCAGGCCTGTTCGCGAGAAGTGTGGGATTCGAGAGGTACTAGCCGCTCTGAAACATTAACTTGTACCTGACTTTATAATGGGGGTTTTATAATCTTATTACACTTTTGTTGGTCGGTTTGTTATTTCTTTCATAACATTTTAAAGTGATAACAGATAGTGCACATTTTACCTTACTTATAAATAACAGAAAGTAATCAAATCGACTTTAGCGTCTAAACGCGAGTCGCGAGGACAGTTGACACAACGCGCATGACAGCACACATGATAACAGAACGCTTTAGCTGCAACCAGATTTCCTCGACATCGCTAACTGTGTAGACCAAACGAGCATATCAGATGCAAAGAGGCATTAAATGTGTTATGATTTTTATGTAAAAAACTATTAATTTAATTTTATAACCTCATTTCATATGAATAATTTCGTACCGACTGATTTCGTACCGACAACACGGTGTGGATATTGGTAGCTAGGACGGTTTGGTGATATGACGAGCATACGAGCAGCTGCATTGCGACGGGCCGGGCCGCGCGGTCTCCGAGGACCCTAGTACAATGCTGAGTTACTACAACGTCCAGCCCTCGAAGGTAAAAGTTACCTTCGCACAAAAAATACATGTTGGTTACCAATCAATCGTTTGTGTTTTGTCATTTATCATACTGTGAGATGTGTTATTTATTCATAACACTTTCGCTGCTGCAAACATGTTTAAACACTAAATTTTCATAAGTTTCTATGTTGAGACAAAAACCCGATCGAGGCCCCCAGTAGCCAACGCGTTAATAATCGTTTTAGTTTAAACAAATATCCATGGTGTTTCTGAACTCTCTACCGAAACTTCAAAACAAACAAAACACTTTATCTGAACATAGGACCGATTTCGCTCCGTTTCCGGGCTGTGTCTGTATGTTTTTAAATAAACAAAGCATATATTATGAACCACCTAAGGTACTTGTTTAGGACAAACTTGGTATTTAATTTGACATTTATTGCTTTAGCCGTTTCAAAATGGCGGCCATGTAAATTTTTTAAAGTTTAATATCTTGAAATCGGCCAGTTTTTGAGTAATTTATCCACACATTAAAAAAAGTTTGAAATTTTAAACCAAAAAATATGGTATTAAGATGTTAAGACCACTCATAGATGAGCTATTGCAATTTTTATAAGTAAAATCGCGCTAATTCTATTTAAACTATCCGAAACCATTGTAATACATCTGCCAAGTCTCGAGTCAGTTCCTCAAAGGGTTCATAAGATATGTTGCATTCATTAAAAAAAACATACAGACATTGCTGGGAAACGGAGTGACATTGCCCAAAATAATATTTTTTCTTTGTTACGCTAGAGAAATTTGAAACACCCTGTATGTGAAAAATAAATATGATTACCTGCATAAAGTAGCACGTTAATTCCATTATCGTGCACACATTTACACATTTACAATACGTTTTGAAGTACTTAATTACATTACAAAGTTACACGGAATGTAACGGTAACATTTATCAGTTGTTATACTAAACGGCTGCCCAATTCTATCTCGCAGTTCTTATAAGTAGAAAAAAGCTCAAACGAAGCAATTAAACGACGATATTTCGAACAAAACTCGAGTGAACGTTGAATATTCACGAGCAAAAATACCTACCACTTAAAATCATTATTCTCAAAAGCTCTTGTGTAAGATAATTGGTAACTCAATCATCTGACAATATAATTGGAACTTCAGGAGAGGATTTTTACGATCGTTATCTTCAACGTGATTTAGTGCCTGCAGCTAATCCAAGATCGAATTTTTAGTGATGTTACAACTCTGTACATTATTACTGCAGTATGATTTGTTTATTAAAGATAAATTTATTCGTATTCAATTAAAACACGTATATTTATTTTTAATTATTAAATAGAATCTTGAGGAGAAATATATACGTAATTTTAATGTATAATGAAGAACAAAATATACTTTTACACATACCCTTAAATATTACACAAGTTTGTATTCTATTTATTATAAACAGTAGCCTCAATCCAAACATCAAAATATCGAAATATAGGTTTATGGATCTTCACTCAACAGTTGAATTCTAGAAGATTATTTCTACACATTTTATAACTCTTGTTCTATCACCAGGGACTTAAAAAATGTAATCCTTCTTTTTCTTTTCTTTTATAAACATATGTAGGAATAATTTAGTGGAATTGAACTGTTGAATGAAGATACGTAAACCTATATTTAAATTGTCACAAAACAGTTCTGGAGGCATTCAAAAATGAATAAAAAAATGCAATATTCTCAGTACAAGTTAATTATTAAAACGTACGAAATAAACATTAAAAGAACACTGATACAAAAAAGCAGACCGTGCCGGGGGCTTTACGAAGCTTCGCCAAATATGTTACTCCTTCACTGCATGGATTATAAATTGCTTGGGTATAAGCTTCTGATAGACTATTATTCAACAAAGTTCCATTTAAATGCATGGTTAAAGATTCATTGGCTATCTAAAGTGGGGGTTTCAGGAGGAATTAGCCACCTTACCTCAGTTTATTTGGCAACGTTTTCGCATGTTCTTGACGATTGAACGAACTCAATCTATTTACCAAGTTTTGTTTAAAATAGTTAGATAAAGATTTATTATTCGTAAGAAATACATTGAACGACATTGAAATAAAATTACAATTTTTCCTGTAACCAGTTTTTGTAAAATGATAATTTTTGATACTAGTTAACTCCAATTTTGACACTTTTTCTGATTATGATAAATACAGATGGTTTGTTTGAAACGTACATCGTTTCAAACAAAATGAAAAATTCTTAATTTTGAAAGCTTTTGGGCCTTATAATTTCAGTCTTCAAAGTTTCCTAGACATGCGAAGATAAGACAAAATGAAGCACTTACTGAAGGACCTGAAGCTCTTAAACCCCACAAATATGTTTTAATATCCATCGGAGAATACTGTTTTGGCTTTTATGGGATAATTGAACTTCAAAATAAAATAAATTAAAATAGAAAAATTCGTGAGATAACAAGAAGTTGTCCATGCATACAAAATTGCACCAAACCCAACGATTGGTCCCTAGGTCCATTACATACTGACACAGCCAGGTAGACATCAGGCAGATATCACTACTACACCTACTTTCAGAGGTTTAAGGACCGCCAAAATAAATATATATATATACCAATAACCGAAACATGGCAATGTTTACACCATATACTATGTATAGGGAGAGAACATAAAATATAAATAATATATGAATTGTATTTATTGCCAATTAAATATACTCTCTGAAAAACTTTCTTTACATTGTTCAAAGCGTGAAAGTTGTTGGAGAACAACATTATTATGTAAGGTAATTTATTTTTAATGTCAAGTTTAGGTAAATTACCCATTGTAATACACATCAAAACTAGAAAAAAAACAATAAGTGATAATTATGCCCAGCTTGATTACTATATTAACTGGAAGGTAAAGAAGGACTTAGTACGTAATGTTCTTCGTTCGTAATGTTCACTGTGCTTCGAAAGATCCATAAAGGTGGTCCCACACTTCTAGTGAATACGCCCGAACATTTATCAACACAAAAGTAAGGTAAATGTTTTTGAAAGTATACTTTCACAAATTTTAAATTATTAGTTAATTAATAACTTATGTTTTGATGTATAATGAAACAAATATTGTTCTTACAGTGTGGTTGGAGGCTTGTGAGGGGGATATTTAATCTAACCTCACTTATTTGACAGGTTTTTTATGTTGGCAGTTAGGTAATTGTTCAGAATACTGTACATTTGTACGAAAATAAGAACAAAGTTTTGGTCGTTTTGCTAATTTATTTTTAGTATTAACATTTTAATAAAGAGTACATTTGATTCTAATTTGAATATATTGTGGTTTCAAAATTGAAAGACGTAAGTCTGTATTGAAGGTCGCATCTCGACCTTCACAGTAATAACGTCTTCGCTAATATCCCATTTTAAAAATAAATCTCAGGGCCACCTGTAGTCTATATCATATTTTAATATTAAAATATTCTGTTAAATTAGAATGCTGTGTAAACAACTAAACCTATTTCTTCGCCCGAAAATAATAAATTGAAGCTATGCTTAAAAAGTTAAACATTCTTTTAAAATTAAAAGAGGAAATATTATAGTATAGAAAACTTTGTTAATATTTGCCGTTGCCGACTGCGTATACGGGGTAATATGATTAGGAGAAGTGAAGCATAAAATACTTCAGCTGCTTTAAAGACGCTCCAATTAAATTCCTTCATAGATGATTATCCTTGAGCTCTTTGTAAACAAAGTAATATCTTGCGCGTTTAAGTTATCAGCACGTTATTACTAAATTTATAACTTATTTTTAAAACTAAATTCGCATATATATATGTGGTTAATACGATGATTATATTATTATTATTATCCATATTACAGTTTGATTTGTTTGCCGGTGAACACCTACTAGATAAATAGTTTTAGATAATCTTATCTAAAAGTATTTATTATTCACCTTTTCTACATTCAAATGACAAAGATTTTACTTCATGTTTTTTAATTATTGAAAAAAAAACATTTGTTCTAAATGTTACTGTCAGTAAGTTGTATTATATTGATGAACCTACTTCTGGTTTAGAACAATGACGTTTTGATAACAAGTTGTGTTCCAGAATAAGAAGTCTAAGAAAGAAACAAAATGTGATGGTGAATTTAATTAGAAGTCTTGAATGTTTCCATTTTTCCTCAACAGAAGAACTAACAGATTTTAACTAACTAGCTTTTAAATAAACATTAAAAGGATATATGTATATAAACAAGCAAAAAATAAGAATAAAAGAATATTGAAGGGCAAGAATTAAATTGGGCAAGTGTTAAAGTGTTAAATTGGGCAAATCTATCTCTGCTATCCAACGATGTAGAATGAAAACTCCACGTACTATGATGATTGATTTTAGGTTTGGGTACAATTATAATACATTGCAAAATAACTAGAAAACTCAAAGGTATGAAAAGTAAGTGTTTATTCTCTATAACGTTAGGAAGCGGCCATGTTGGATAACACAGGAACATTGTTAAATTAAAGCAAACTGTCTGGCTTTATTTTGACCAGATTGTTATTGGCTATGTTTCATAGGTCTCACAATGGTTCAAATCAATTGCAAATTGTTGTGTAAATTTGAAATGTATTGCTATTGAACCCTATAATATATCGCCAATATTCTTTAAATTTTAAAACACAACTTTACAAAAATAAATCCATAGTTAGATAGTGCCAATATGCCGTTTTAACACCACAAAACCAACTTGCTGAAAACATTTGGTGGAGAAAACCCCACGGAATTACGTCAAATAAAAATCAAGTCCGAAGAATCAGTTTTTGAACACTTGCTAAATCCCAGCCTATTGAATAATGTCAAAACAAGCACAAGCCCCACTAACAATCATAATACTGTATGTACAAATATTCGGGAGGGAGGGGATGATGGAGGCGACTTTTCCCGGACCAGGATTTTCCTCCCCCAGGATACATTTTAGTAGTGTATTTCGGATCTTTTTATGGACGAGGAGGGGTGGCCGGTAGATCGAGATTTTTTCCCCGGCAGAATTTTCCTCCAATGGGACAGATTTTATATTTTACATGAAATGTAAAATAATTGTATATAAAATATAAAATGACTGTATATAAAATATAAAATGATTGTATATAAAATATAAAATAATTGTATATAAAATATGATAATTGTATATAAAATGTAAAATAATTTTACATATAAAACCATAAAATGTGTACAAATAATTTTTCATTTTTAAACCATCCCACCACAGGAGCTTGTATATACTTTCCCCAAATTATTTTAATACATCCACGAGTTCTGGGTACTTGGGAAACCGAGCCCCTCTGGAATATTTCCACAATAGCCGAATGTGTTATTATCCTAACATAATACCACCCACAACTCCAGAATTATTTAAACAATAGTGCCAAATATTTAACAATCCGATTTTAATGTAGCCACAATAATACACTTTGTGACATTTTATTTTTGCTAGTATAAATCAGAAAAAATGTTTAAACGCAAACATATTTCTTAAACAACTACACACAAAACACCAACCTTTCTTTGTGCTTGTTCGGAGTAGTACTTGATTTATCGAACTTAATTTTAATTTTTTAGTTATAATAAACTTTCCGCTTTATGGCTCCCTTTCCAGCCAATAGTTGGAGACATAAAGGTAACGAATATTTTCCATCCGTATAATATACCTTTTCCTATCCCTATGCACGATTTGTTTAATAGCACATTATATTATTTCCGGACCATATTCCAAATCCTCCAGCCTACTACATTCTTTAAATTTAATTTTGCCTTTAATATCTTGCATTAACATAGCATTAGACATATCTATATCTTCTTGCCTTGGAACAATGGCAGTAGTATCCCACATACTATTATGGAATCTTACGTTTTCTATTTTCGGAAAAGAATAACCATAAAATGTTGTCGTTCCATTAGTGTTAAAGCAGTAGTGTCATTGGCAGTTAGAAAATTATGTCCAAATTTACTGTGTGGTACCCGTCGAAATTTGACGAAATAAATGTATTTTTATTTAAGATTAATAATTATAAAAAACAGTTAATCATGGAAAAATATATTTTAACATTACAGTGGTCTTAAAGTATTTCTTTGAAAACAACATTAAGAGTTTCACTACTTTTAGGTATTATTTCAACTATCAAGTCTTCAAATGAGCGTACTCTGGACATGCAACATATAATTTACCATGAATAAAAACAGGCTGAGGAAGATAAATTCCGACTCAATCTAAAGTTTGTCCCTGCGTTTTATTTAACGTCATGCAAAATGTCAGTCCCACTGGAAATTGTCTTCTTTTAAATTCGATAGGAAGAGTCGCATCGGAAGGTATTAGATCTACTCTTGGCAATAAAACCTTTTCTCTCATTTTAGTACCATCAATAAGTTCTAATTCTAAACTGTTTTCATTCATTTTTTCTACAATTAAACGTGTTCCATTTAAAAGACCCCGTATGACATTTATATTTCTTAAAAGCATTACAATTGCACCCACTTTAATGTTAAACTGTGAGGAGGTAGTCCACTGAGTTCAAGACTATTCAAAAATTCCGTGGGAAACTGAAGAATTTCTCCCTCATTTTCAGTAATTATATTGTTCACACTAGTGTAGGTTTTTGATTCTCCAGGTATAAGATTTAAAAATTTGGAATTTATGTCATTGCAGAGTTATAGTTTTTTTTATAAGGATTGCAAATCTAGAAAATAGTTTTACTTCATTTATAGAAATAAATTTATACCAAAAACTTCTGTCACTATATCTTTGCGTGCAATAATACAGTGAGGAAGATTGATTAATTACAAACTAGAAGAATTTTTTGAAGTTGGATACACTCCATTGCCAACACTCAATAGAAATAGAAATAGAAATCAGCTCAATAGAATTAGCAAACATGTGTTCTTCCGTTTTTGCTCGCATATTTTGATGTAACTTAACAATTTTTAATTTTGGCCAAAAAGGAGAGAACTTAATGCAATTTGATAAAATTCTTTGCCGTGAAGCATGTGGTACCACTGGTAAGACCTGTCGGAAATCTACTCCTAGAACAATAACTTTGGCTCCAAAAGGAATGTTATTGCCCTTTACGTCTCGAAGTAGTCGATCAATACATGCTAATGAATGTATGTTGGCCATCGAAGCATCATCCCAAATTATTAATTTAGATTTTCTAATTTCGTCAGCTCCTTTGCTATTAAGTTTTAGTGACGACACAGAAGTTTCGTTTAAATTTAACGGTAGCTTGAATTTACTATGTACAGTGCGGCCGTTTGGCAAAAGCATAGCTGCAATCCCGGTCCAAGCAACTGAAATCACCTCCAAATCTAAATTGAAACACTTTTGAAACAGGCACTTAGAAACAAAGGTCCTTTCTGTCCTTTCAGAAAGGATACTACAATGTCAGTCGGATAACCTTTAAGCGTTATAGTATTGTAATAGGTGACAGTCAAACAGTGTCCTTGTTCTCCAAATGTTGTTTTCAAATATATTAGATCTTAAATGTATTATATTAAATATATTTGAACACAATTAACAAAACAATTTTTGTGTCAATTGACAGAAACTGTAACATTTGTGTAAAATGGTTGTAGACCGTTTTACCGTATAGGTAATCCTAATTACATCTTATATTTATAGTCCATTTATGTCTGGGTCCAATTAGGTGTTTGTTTAGGAGGATAAACAAATGGTACATGCTAATTTGTTAGTTATAAAATATTTTACAACACACATAACGAAAAGATGATATGTTCGGCCTTACTGTTTCCTTATTACGAACGTTTGTTTATTTGTATAATGTATTTAGATTTAAATGTGTTAATTAACCTTCCTACAATATTCGTTTAAGACGCTGCACTCCGAATGTTATTGGCTCTGTTTGCTATAATTTCTATAGAAGGTAGTTTTTCCCTGGTTCGGATGTGTTTATTATATCGTACCCTACACATTGGGTATGTCGAAAAACTCTCTTTACAGTTTTTTAAACAATTCTATGTGCCTTGTTTATGTGTTTCCGTTACTTTTTTTAAAAGAGATACAAAAATATTCTCTGTTAGCGATTTATTGGGAAATAGAATTAAACCTACTATCGAGAGATCGGTGTATGGTTTTTATTAGAAAACCTCCGAAATAATAACCTTCTTACAGATGTTGGTAATATAAACTATTGTGAGGGTGAACAAAAATTAAAACAACTTAACACCGATAACGGATGCGTTTTGCGACAGCATGATGTTAGTTAAGATAATCAATTTTATGGATTGCGATGGAGATGCTCGGAATAAGTTTAAAGTTAAGAAGGAAATATGTGGCTCGTTTAATAGCTACTTACGTGGGATATTTAAAAAGTACTCTTTAGCTCGACACGGTGTTGTGGCCAAACTACCAATCTCCTTGGAGAAGCCTTCTGGGGTCTAAAGCGAGGGTGTGTTACAAAAAATAAAGTAATATATTGACCAAATTAAACAAAAATTACAACGATCCTATAGCAATGCCCTACAAAATAGAGCTTGCAAATGTTAACATTAAAGATTTGTTGGAAGACCTTCCCAAGATCCTGCAAGATCTGGAAAAAGAGATGTACTATCTTATGGATTTTGATATAACACTAGATTTAGCTGGAATATTTAATAAAGAGGAAATGTGCCAATATCCAACAGAAACCTTTACTTTTGTTACCAGGGGGAATACAAGGATTGTTATAGCGTTATTGTAGGTAATGACTTTCATGTTAGTAAAGACTGTTTAACCTGGTTTAATGAAAATAGCGGGTACAAATAAATAATAAATTTATATGCCAGATTACAAGCCCTGGAGTAGTTAAAACTATAGGAAACAACATAATAAACTTTGTAAACTGTCCAGGTGCAAGACTAAAAGAAACATTTTCGTCTAAACTAGCTAGAGATAATGGAAGAGGCAACAATCTATAAGTATTGTAGAGGTTTTGGTAAAACGTTCGAACCTTTAAGAGATTGTTTAAGCCTAATAGAAGGCAGCAAAATGTGCTTCCAAAATGCTCCTTTCTATACTGTACCCCTGCATAAGATGTGGTCGAAAGTTGCGAATCAATTACAAAAGAGTTGTTGTCTAGTGTTTAACGATTTATTACAGTACGCATACTGGGGTGATAGTAATACAAAAAGATAACTAGAGTACAACTAAAACTGCCATAAGATAGTATACAAAGGGAAAACCTAATAAAGTATGGTTAGCAAGTATGGGTGGTTAGCTTTACCTGTTTACCAACCAACTATGTGGAGGTAACAGGAGAATTTCCAGATATTATAAGTGTAAAGCGTGTAAATGTAAAGTGTTACATTAAATCTGGACGCACATGTTTTACAAAATCTAATAAACCACACAACACACACCTCTACTATACCTAAACAAATAAATATAGAATAATTAGACTTAGTGGAAAGTCCTAACCTTGCTTTCTACATTTTAAAAAGTCAGACCAATATTACAAATAAACTGTACCCATACACTATTAAAGAAATAGAATCGCTTTCCAGTCCTTTCTTAGAGAGGTGTTCCAAAAAGAGGGAATTGGAATTAAAAGACATAGACACCAATGAGCGTAAATTGGAATATGTGGAAAATACCGTTGCAGTTAAATAGGAATACAAAGCGCAGTTGGCAAGGGAACAAGAAGTTGGGGAAAGAGAAGATAAATTAAAAGATTATGTCCTACGACGTTGGGAAGATGCCTTATGGACATGACATAGTATATGCGTTTGTAGTAAACAACAAAAGTAAGTTTACCTGTATGGATGTGTTGGCAGAGAAAGATGGACAAAGTGGTGTGTACTGTGTTAAAGGTGTCTATAAAACTGTGTTTATAGAGATAAATAAGAAAAGGGAAGGTTATATGGTATTACCATACACAGTCAATTTGGACATTATTTACCTATGGGAAGCCGTCTAGGTGTCACCCCGACAACCCGTCACCTTGGCATTTTGGCCACAGGCGACAACCTGTCACCTCGTAAAAATATACCGATGCCGTCAAGGTGTCACCCCGTCAAGTTGTCACCTCTTTTCTTGAGGTGATTGTTTGTCGTGTGCAGAGACGACAACCTGTCACCTCGCACGCTTGCGTCAAGGTGTCACCCTGACAACCCGTCACATTCTCTACTCCCAGGTGACGATCTTTCGTCGCCGTTCACGACAAACCGTCACCTCGCACGCTCGCGTCAAGGTGTCACCCCGACAACTTGCCACCCTGCTCCATCTGTTTCCGTCTTCTTATAACGCAAAAATAGGCTTTCTCCACTTGGCTTATCAGCGCTACCATGCTTAAAACAAATAATAAACTTTTAAAAATTATTTATGTTTAATCTTCTACCGTATTTAAAACTACATTAATTTAGAGGCACGGTCATGTCTCGTCGCCAAGTCCACCAGCAGACGACGAGCAAACGACGACGCGACGTGAGTAACTATTAACACAAAGGAAAATGAGGCGATTTTTCAACCCACCAAAAAATAAATTTAAAGCCCTAATTTGATCTAATTCCGTTTTAACACGTTAAAAAACACCAAAGTATACGACAGTTTGTTTTCGAATGGTATAATAATCGAGAAGAATCCTGATTCATTATTTATTACATTTTTCACTACAAGTGTACATTATTGGCTAAACACTAAACATAAAATTTATGTCTAAACATACAAAAACCTAATCTGGCAGACAAGCTTATTTTCTGAAACCACACATAAAGAATTTATTTATTATCCGTGCTAAATCTAAATATAAATTTCTAGCATGCTCACTTAAACCCTTTTTCATATATAAAAGTGGCCCTTTAAATTCGGCTGAAATTCGGTTATAATTGATATTGTTTTCACTTCAATCAATCAAAGATTAGTGAACCACACAAGACGGGACAAGTCGAATTTCTACAAAGGATGTAAGTTGGTACGCGTGAAGGTGCCATTGCCCTTTTCTAGAATTCATTGTTTAACCGCACTCTTTAAACGGAAGGAAATACCATTGACCGTAACCCAACAATGTCAGTCCTTTTGGAAAACCCTTTAGAGTCTAATTACCCAGGTGTTATTCTACATTTTTGTTCTTTAGTCGGAAGTAAAGTGTTATTCTACAATTTTGCTCTTTAGTCGGAAGGAAATACCATTGACTGAAATACCAAATACTTGATTGAAATACCAATACCGAGAAAACCCCTGAGAAAGGTCATTCACCATACGAGGAACATGTGTCAATCAATATGAAACTTCTTTCGTAAGAAATTTGGAAACGTTGAAGACCCTTTGCTAGCAACATTCCCGCGAAGATCGGGACATCTCATCCGGTCCGGTTTGAAATGCCGAGGGTGGTCGCAAATATGTTTTCAACACCTGCCACCCTTTTGGTTGGTTACATGAATACCCCTTCGCAGTATGAAACTGTAATGTTGTCTTCCGGCCTACCGCGTAGAAGTTTTAATAATGTTACTTCGTGTTATGAGCGAATAATGAACCTTTTTTAAATACGTAAATGTATAAAATACAAACAAAACTACTGTGATTTTAAACATAAAATCAATCCTATTTTCGATACGTTACGTAAAAAGTTGAATAATAACAAGCTACAAAATTATTATTACTATCTGCAAATAATTTTAAAACAAGTAGGCTAGTAATAAGCCTAATAATTAAAAACGGAACATATTAAAATGCTCAATTGATTGCAATAATTGAACCAAAGAGTCAAAACAGATACTCATAATCTATAATTTTTATTTGCAATACTACTCAGTTTAATTCGAAATCAAAGATTTTGTACATGTAATGTAATTAATGTCAGATAGAGAAAATCTAGGGCTTTTAATTGAAAATTTAAACCAAGGCTTAATTTTTGCCAGTTTAGGACTAAGACAAAATTTTTAACTTTTATCTAGATCAAAATACAACATGAGGAATAACTTATTTATTGTCTTTACAGGTCTTTCTTTTCTACAATGTATGGGATCTTAGTTGGCTAAAGTTTTTTGTATGATCAAATATATATTTGTTTATTTTTAAGGTAGTTTGAAACATGTTTTTGCAAGATAGGTTATTATACATTATAACCTTAACACGAGATTGATCTAACATAGTTTATTCTCAAGTCCAAAAAATTATATCTTAAAGAATAGCGTGTAAAGTCTTCATGATAGGTAGTCGTTTCATAGTCCTTATAAGCCATCTTAATAAACCTTCATAATAGGGTCTTAATTTTTTAACATACCAACTGATAAAACCAAATAAGTAATAACTGTAATAAAGCATATACGTTGCAGTTTGTTGCAGTTTTACCTTATAATTTATTCTTTGGGGTTTCGTCTTAAAGTCAACAACAAGAAACTGGTTTATAACCTCAGTTTGAGCGTGTGCGTATCCACGGGAAACTGCTAGTAGGCCTAATCGTATAACGGGTGGTCCAAAAATAGCGCTCAAATTTTGTTTTGTGACAGCACAGCTATTTCATTGGTTAGAGAGATGATTTTTGCGGTGAACGGTTCTTTAGATACTACCATTTTTCATATCAGTGGTTTCAACTATTCAACTTTTCTCATGAAGGCGGCTTAGAAAATAAATAATATGTAAATTCTATGCGAAGTGTGATTTGCGGGATTGGTCAAATTCTCACGATAATCAATCACATCACTTTGAATCTAGCAATACATAATGACAAACTCAACAACATTTCGTCAGTTCCCATCTAGTAACGGAAAAAATGCAATGATGTAGACACAAATGAGTACGCGTGAGTACGCTTTGAAAACTGTCTTGCCTTATGCGTATAAACCAACTGCAGCTTGCACATGAAACACATTTTCATTATGGTCACCCCCCAGTGAAACTTATTTTTAACTACTAAGGGGATTGTGTTCAAATTTTTCGATGACGTTTTGACGAAATTGCAAAATTATTTCTATAATGACTACTTCTGTGGTATTGCAAAAGTTTTTTACCTACCTTAGAATTATTATAAACATGACAAACAGCATTGAAGCGAGCTGAAAAATACGTTTAGTAGAATTCACGCATTATAAATTTTGTATGCCACCTCTAATTAGAAAGTTGAAATAGTTTAAAACCACTGATAGAACCATTCACCACAAAAATCATCAGCGGTTTTGTTGGACCATAACAAGTTTAAAGTCTAAGAAGCTGTCTCTATTGCAGTGTTAAACGAATTGATTATGTGTGCAAATATGTAATTTTAGTTCAAAAGGAGGAGCCTATCGGGTTGTCGGTTTGCTGTGGTGTCAAGTTGTCGGTTGCATCGACGTCAAACCGCCACCTCTCACGCTCAAGGTGTAACCCCGACAAGGTGTCACCTCCTCTCTTTGGAGGTGACGATTAGACGCCTCCGTACACGACAACCCGTCACCTCACACGCTTGCGTCAAGGTGTAACCCCAACAAGGTGTCACCTCCTCTCTTTGGAGGTGACGATTAGACGCCTCCGTACACGACAACCCGTCACCTCGCACGCGCAAGGTTGTCGGAGACGATGCACGTCAACTCGTCACCTCAAAACCTGTTTTAAAAGGTGACGGTTTGTCGGGGTGACAGGTTGACGGGGTGACACCTAGACGCGGTCCCTTACCTATCTGCCAACGAGCCACTAGCAAGCTTTACCTCTAATGGAACTGCAACATTTTATGGTTATTCTTTTCCGAAAATAGAAAACTTAAGATTCCATAACAGCATGTGGGATACTACTGCCATTGTTCCAAGGTAAGAAGATATAGATATGTCTAATACTATGTTAATGCAAGATATTAAAGGTAATATTAAATTTAAAGAATGTAGTAGATTGGAGGATTTGGAAGATGGTATGGAAATAATGTAATGCGCTATTAAACAAATAGTACATAAGGATAGGAAAATGTATACTATACAGTTTGAAAATATTCGTAACCTTCATGTCTCCAACTATTGGCTGGAAAGGGAGCTAGAAAGCGGAAAGTTTGATTATAACTACAAAATTAAAATTAAGCAAGCACAAAGAAAGGTTGGTGATTTGTGTGTAGTTGTTTAAGAAATGTGTTTGGGTTCAAAATAGTTTTTTTTTCTAATATATATTAAACAACTTTTTTATTAGCATATTAAGTTAGCATATAAAAGCTGTTTAGTGATGCCAGTCAGGCAAATCTAGCAGTGTCTTATAGAGATGTAAGAATCAAAATACATTCGAAGATTGCAGATATATACTTTAACAAAGAAAGTAGAGGAGAACTACCGGGGAGGGGCCACTTTCGGCACTCTTTTCCCATGTTATTCTTATGGGGAGCCGTTTTTGCACCGACGCCAGCTCCCGCCTTACACAAATTTCCTTGTTAGCCTGTACTAGTACCCTTGCCTTAAATACATTTTCCCCATCCTCTATATTTAAAAATTTCAAAAATCTAACTTTGGATTTGTCTGCAATTTGGATATCTAATGCATTAATAAATCCTACATTTCCCAAATTAACTATTACGGTCGAATTAAAAAAAATACTGCCAACTATTTACTGTCCGATTTTTGCACCCGCCCTAATTTCCTTTTTGACCTAACCCTTGCCTTAAATATATTTTCCACTATATTTTTAAAATTTGCTCTAAATTCATTTTAATACATCCTTTGCAGAAATCCACGAGTTCTGGCTACTTGGGAACCCGAGCCATTTGACATATAGAGATCGAGCTAGATTTGCCGTTAGATCGAGATTTTTTCCCCCGGCAGATTTCAGCGGGGCAGATTTTATATTTAACATTTTATATTTTACATTAAATGTAAAATAATTGTAAATAAAATATAAAATGATTGTATATAAAATGTAAAATAATTTTACATGTAATACAATAAAATGTGTAAAAATAATTTTACATTTTTAAACCATCCCACCACAGGAGCTTGTTTATACTTTCCCAAAATTATTTTAATACATCCACGAGTTCTGGCTACTTGGGAAACCAAGCCCCTCAGGATTCTTTCCACAATAGCCGAAAATTATGTTATGGTATTATGTTATTGTGCTAACATAATACCACTCACAACTCCAAAATTAATTTAAACAGTAGTGCCAAATATTTAACAATCCGATTTTAATGTAGCTACAATACTGTACTTTGCGACATTTTATTTTTCTAATATATATTTACGGGATGTAATAAAATACGTCTTACAACACTTAAGATATATTTACACTTATACTGATTCACATACAGACGGTAAACATATATAAAAGATGGTACTAGGCTATCGATTTCGACCAGTCACACCAGTCATCATCAGGCCAATGAGAGAACTGACCATATGACTTCAGCTTTATCTTTAGCTTTTCTAGTGGCAATGGTGTTACAATTCATCTTGATTTTTGCGTACTGTGGTGTCACTTTATTCTTCAGGCATTCTTTAGTAGAGGAGAACTACCGGGGAGGGGCCACTTTTGGCGCTTTTTCCCATGTTATTCTTATGGGGAGCCGTTTTTGCACCGACGCCAGCTGCCGCCCTATACAAATTTCCTTGTTAGCCTGTACTAGTACCCTTGCCTTAAATACATTTTCCTCATCCTCTATATTTAAAAATTTCAAAAATCTAACTTTGGATTTGTCTGCAATTTGGATATCTAATGCATTAATAAATCCTACATTTCCCAAATTAACTATTACGGTCGAATTAAAAAAAATACTGCCAACTATTTACTGTCCGATTTTTGCACCCGCCCTAATTTCCGTTTTGACCTATACTCTTGCCTTAAATATATTTTCCCCCTATATTTTTAAAATTTGCTCTAAATTCATTTTAATACATCCTTTGCAGAAATCCACGAGTTCTGGCTACTTGGGAACCCGAGCCATTTGACATATAATAAATCACCCTTCCTCCTAATTACCTTCTCTACCAAATACATGTCTTTATATTTAGTCTTTAACAATTCTTCTGTATAAAATCCTCCTTTGATTATATTGCCATTTTCATCTTTCAAAATATAAGTCACAGGCTTTGTTTTCTTAACTTGCCAACTATTTACTGACTGATTTTTGTAATTAAAACACACACCGCAACGATCCACACCGCTGCCCACTGACACACTGGACATGACGGCAAGGCCGACTGGGATTCCCCATGCGTGCAAGCACGTGACCAACCTTGGCCAGAATTAGCTATGAGGTAATTTCCTGGTTAAATTGAAAATCCAGCCTCTCGACGTGTATATAAGGAGCTACCGACAGCATTATCTCTATTGTTCCACATCCCAGGACAGGACCCAGGACCTTGGCAGGGACGGCAGACGCCGAGTGGCATTGGACTCTGAGGTGGCACTGGATGACGTTACCATGCATTGGTGGCATTGGACGCGTCACGGCTCCAACATCACTGGGCGTCTCGGACTCCGACTATGTTAGCCGATGATGAGGGAGTGTTAGCAATGGCAGTCAGTTGTAGCTAAAGTGTAGATGATGTCTTCAGCGGAGGACAATCACAACTGACTGTTCATCCATCATTATTTTTTATAATCGCTCCGAAAATTGTGAAATAGATTTCCTGATATTTGTAAATCATATTTCGAATATAACAGCCACATTTCCAAATTAAATTTTAAAATAGATTTCCATATTTAAATATCCATTTGTAAATCATATTTCGAATGTAACAACTGCATTTCCAAATTAAATTTTACATTTGAAAATAGATTTTCATATTTAAATTCTCATTTGTAAATCATACTTCCAATTCACCATTTACTAATTTAATTCTCCATTTCAAAACTGTAATCGTAAAACATAACTATTGAATTGGGAGATACAAAATTACTAGTGATCTAATAGTCACTCCCATCACCAAATGATCCTCTTAGGATGCTTTAAGGATATTAATTTAGGGCGCAACAATTATCTTACACTTCAAAGTTAAATGTGTTTTGAAAATTATTTGTACTTTGATCAAACTAAATATTAAAGTAAAATATGTTTTGAATTTTAGACTTTAAATATTAAATTATCTGTTTTATCTAATTGAATATGTAGATTGATAGTTTCAAAATGGCAGTTTATTTATAAGATGATATTGTGCAGTGTGAAGACATATCCAGTCCAAACGAGGGCCTCAAACAGTTCAACCACACTGCCGCAGGTTTCTGATCACACATCTACAACTTCGTGTTTTAAATTAAACTTTTTAAAGTAAAATATAATTTAAAACCAATGTTAAATGATTTTGTCTAATTTAACATTAAAAATGGTAATTTTTGAACTCTCATATTCGTAAATTAAACTTGTTAAAGTAAAATATAATTTAAAACCAATGTTAAATGATTTGTCTAATTTAACATTAAAAATGGTAATTTTTGAACTCTCTCATATTTGTAAAGTAAACTTGTTAAAGTAAAATATAATTTAAAACCATTGTTAAATGATTTGTCTAATTTAACATTAAAAATGGTAATTTTTGTTTATAAAAAACAGAGTAATGTCATCTCAAAATTTATTTACTTCGAACATGTTGTCCTGTGCAGTCTGCTCTGTGCCCTGCTCCAAAAGAAGTAATTTAATCAGACACTATCGTAACATCCACAAAGTTATTCCTAAAATTTGTAAAATATGTCATCAAATATTTGACAATAGCAATTTTAAAATGCATATGCTTAGTAACCACAATACTTGTAATGTGTGTAAGAGAGTCATCACTCGGAACAAACCCCGCCACCACCTACGATGTGACAAGCGACCCTATAATGTGTTTAAGTTTCAGGGTGAGTCCGCGGATATATTAAACACCCTTCAATCATGTCCTTTACCAATAAAATGGATTCTTATTAGGAGAGTGAAATTTATCAAACACACAGTTAGTAAGAATGGTGAATTATTAATTGATAAAGAAACTATCGCTAACTTTCGAAGTTTAACTAATTTATCAATTGAGAAAGCACAATTAAAGACAAAAAATTGAAAATTCACTTTTAAAAATCGACACATCTTTACACAAATTTCAATCAGAAGGCAGTGGATGGATATATGACCATACTAAATACTGGCAGCTGCATGTTTACAAGTTTAAACCCCTAACTCCCAAGTCATACATCCCCACACCAGAAAATATAAAATCATAACACGCTGTTTTAAATATTAAAAATAGTGATAATAAATGGTTTTTGTGGAGTATTTTAGCAAACTTAAATCCAAGGAATCATGGAGAACATGCAAATCGAGTATTTCTCTACGAACCCCACGTAGGTCAGTTAAATATGACAAATATAAAATATCCCGTAAAAATATCCGACATTGATAAATTTGAAAAACAAAATAATATAAGTGTTAATGTATATGTAATTGAAGGACAATTAATATATCCATTGAGAATAACTAAACTAAATAGTAATACACACGCAAACCTGCTGCTTTTACAACAAGGTCGCAAATCACATTACTGTTTAATTCGTGATTTTGATAAGTTAATGTTTAATTCTACAAAAGATGACCATAAGAAATATTTTTGCAAGTTCTGTGTGCAACATTTTTACACTAAAGATATATTGGAACGTCACATAACATATTGTAAAACCTTTGATGCCCAAAGAGTACAAATGTCTAAAAAAGATACATTACAATTTACGAATTACAAATATCAACTTAAAGCTCCCTTTGTGATTTATGCAGATTTCGAATGCTTTATAAACTCTGGCAAACACACTCCTTCTGGATTTGCTTATGTTGTAGTGAGAGATTCTAAAATTATTTACAAAGAGTTGTACAGCGGTAAAAATGTAATGGATGTGTTTTTCGAAAAGTTATTTAAAACTTATGACTTTATTAAAAGTCAGATGGGAGTATATGTTCCCCTTGTAATGACTCCAGAGCAAGAGACGTTATTCCAAGACTCTACACGCTGCCACATATGCCGCCAGCCGTTACTGTGTGATAAAGTGCGCGACCATTGTCACTTAACAGGCGAGTTCAGAGGGCCCGCCCATTATTCTTGTAATTTAAACTATAAAGTAACTAAGAAAATTCCAGTATTCTTCCACAATCTTAAAAACTATGATGGTCATTTAATAATGCAACACTTAGGAAAATTTAATCGCAAATTGAATTGCATAGCCAAAGATATGGAAAAGTATATTTCATTCTCTGTTGATGATTTAGTATTTTTGGATTCCTACAACTTTCTGTCCCTTCCCTTAAGCAAATTAGCTTCCAATTTAAATACATTTAGATTTATAGACAATCCACTACTACAACGTAAGGGCGAATTTCCGTACGAATACATGACAGGACCAGAAACGTTTTTAGAGCCTCTCCCACCCATAGAGGCATTTTACAGTAGTCTAACTAAAGAATGTATATCTCCTGCACAATATGAACATGCTAAAAACGTATGGAATAATTTTAATATAAAGAATTTAAAAGAATATCACGATTTATACCTTAAAACAGATGTGTTGTTATTGGCTGATGTGTTTGAGACATTTAGGGACTTATGTTTAAAGGATTATAAACTTGACCCTGTCCATATGTACTCACTGCCTGGACTAACATGGGAGGCATGTCTTAGAATGACCGGCATAAAATTACAATTATTTCGTGACATTGACATTCATTTGTTTATAGAACATGCCATTAGAGGCGGTGTAAGTATGATTTCCACGCGCTATGCTAAAGCCAATAATAAGTACATGGGCGAATATTATGACCCAAATCAAGAAAGCACCTATCTTGTATACTTAGACTGTAACTCGCTATACTCTACAGCAATGTGCGAGTCGTTGCCCATCGATGGCTTTAGATGGACAAATGAAAAAGATTATAAATACAATCAAAATGAAAACTTTGGATTTATTTTGGAAGTTGATTTAAAATACGATAAAATTTTACACGATTTGCATAATGACTACCCACTCGCACCAGAAAAAATGAATGGAAAATTAATACCAAATTTAAATGACAAAACTAAATATATTTTACATTATAAAGCACTAAAAAAATACGAAGAACTGGGTTTGGTAGTTACAAAATACCACAGAATTTTAAAATTTAGACAGTCGAAATGGCTTGCACCCTATATTAATTTTAATATTGAAAAGCGACAAAAAGCTAAACACGATTTTGAAAAAGACTTTTACAAACTGTTAAATAACAGTCTCTTTGGTCGAACAATTATGAACCAACGTAAGTTTCGTGATATACATCTTGTAGACGAGTCTAAGTTAACAAAGTACGTTACAAAGCCAAGGTTTGACTGTAGCAAAATGTTCGATAACAATTTGCATGCTGTACATTTAAATAAATTAATTGTAAAGTTTGATAAACCAATATATTTAGGAATAACCATTTTGGATATCAGTAAAGTAATAATGTATGATTTCACTATAATTATATGTCAAAATTTAAGAATAAAAAGTTCCTAATGACAGACACAGACAGTCTTATTTATTCTATAGTAACAGAGGACTTTTACAAGGAAATACAATGTGACTTGGACTGTTTTGACACCTCTGCATACAGTAAAGACCATTTCTTATACTCTGATAAAAATAAAAAAGTTACGGGCAAGTTTAAAGACGAATTAAATGGTCAAATTATGTATGAATATTGTGGTTTAAGGCCAAAATTATACTCTTTCATTCCTTTACAATGGTTATACGAAAAAGGCAAGCAAAATGAGCTAGAGGTTAAAAAGGCAAAGGGGGCTGACAATGCTGCAGTTAAACATCTCTTAAGACACCAACATTACTTAAACTGTCTTGCAACCGCGGAAGATTACTATGAGAATGTTATAAGAATTAAATCCAAAACCACCATCTTCAAACATTAACGATGAACAAATACCCCCGTCGCAGCAAACCTGCATACTCAGCGAATTTCCAATGAATATATAACATAACACATTAAAACAGTTAACAGGATTCATAAGAAATGTATTCAAGCGATATTTAAAATATTAATTATTCTCCATAAGAATAACATTGGGGATGAGTACGCAGGTTTGCTGCAACAAGGCACACAAAATAATGGGTTTTTATGCAAATATCAATAGAACTCATCTTAGTGAAGTCACATACCAAGTTTCATCCATATACATTCATAAATAAGCGATATATATAACATTTTAAGTATTTTCCATAAGAATAACATGGGGACCAAGTACCTAGGTTTGCTGCTACAGGAACCATAGGCGAAAAATTGTTTTTTTGTGCAAACAACAATAAACCACAACCAGATCAAGCCATGTACCAAATTTCGCCAGTTTATGTTCATAAATAAGCGAGATATACAATTTTTCTTTTTCTCCATAAGAATAACATTAGACAACATACTGTGTTTAGCACTTTCAATATCTCGGTAACCAATTGACGTAGAGCAATGATCAAAATACCAAATTGTTTGTTTTTTTAAGCTGAATTCAATGGTATAAATTAAAATTTGATTTAAGTTAAAATTACATGTGAAAACCCCAAAAAACACATTTATGGGATACAAAACCCCCCAAAAACCCTCCTTCGGATAGTGCGATTCATCTGGTTTTCGAACTCGTTCAAATAAATGGTACTTTACACATTTGTACCAAATTTCATTAAGATCGGACCTTTTTTACGAGAGTTATCGTGCTTACGGACACATATATATATATACATATATAAAAATTTAAACGAATAGTGTTTTTGGCATCTGGGGACCTCAAAATGAAAAGTTATCATGGTCTCGGGCTTAAGTCTTTCCATGAGACCTACGGTAATAGCTTCTTCCCTATAGGGGAAATTCGCTAAAAGGTACTCTCTTTTGATGACGACAAAAGGTTTATTCTGGATGGCATTAACACTCTTGCCCTTGGTCATTATAAAATTGGTCAAACATAAATCTATATTTCCCATTATTCTTTGGCCTTTCCTTGTCTATTACAAAAAAACCATATTTAGACCTGTCCCAGCATTGATGGCAGAGATTTCTAAATTGGTTAAATGAAAACCATTTCCCACATGATTGTTATACACGTTTTAAATTTAAATCGTCTTGTTTAAATAATATTATAAAATTAACATTGTCACGTAAATGTTTGTTTACTTTACTGTAAGATTGACACAAGTAAAAACTGTTAGTATTTTTGTGTCTGCCCATTGAGAAAAATTGTGTGATATTTGGACTATTTATTTCGTCAAATACAACTATTGAGTGTGATTCTACATCATTTGGTGTGATTTCACAGTTTGAATATGTGTGTAATTTAACTTCATCACACAGACGGAATATTTCAATTATTTTTTTATATTTTTCTTGTTCTAAAGATTTGGATATAATATATAAATTTGTAAACTTTAATCCTTGCTTTTAGCGAATTTCCCCTATAGGGAAGAAGCTATTACCATAGTCGGCATGGTAAGACCTAGGCCCGGGACCATGATAACTTTTCGTTTTGAGGTCCCCAGACCCCAAAAACACCATTCGTTTGAAACTGTATATATATATATATATATATATATATATATATATATATATATGTGTCCGTGAGCACGATAACTCTCGTAAAAATTATCCGATTTTGATGAAATTTGGTATAAACGTGTAAAGCAACATTTATGACTTTAAGTTCGAAAACCAGCCAGATCGCTCTATCCGAAGGGGTATTTTGAGGGGGTTTTGTACCCCAAAAATGGGTTTTTCGAATTTTTTACATACAATTTTGGAAATAGTCAAATTTTAGTTTTTCCATTCGATTCAGCTTAAAAAAACACACAATTTGGTATTTTTATCATTTCCCTACGTCAATTGGTTACCGAGATATTGAAAGTGCTAAACACAGTACGTTGTCTAATGTTATTCTTATGGAGGAAAAGAAAAAAATGTATATCTTGCTTATTTATGAACGTATACTGACGAAACTTGGTATACGACTTCATCTGGTTGTGGACCATTGATATTTGCTCAAAAAAACAATTTTTTTACCAATGGCTCCCGTAGCAGCAAACCTGCGTACTCAGCCCCATGTTATTCTTATGGAGAATAAGTAACGTGATATCTCCCTTCATTATGAAAATAAATTAATGAAATTTGGTATGTGGCTTTACCTACATGAGTTATATTGATATTTGTATAAAATCCCATTTTTTGTACTTCTTGCTTCAGCAAACCTGCATACTCAGCCGCCATGTTATTCTTATGGAGAATAATTAAAATGTTATAAATCGTTTATTTATAAATTTATATTGTTGAAACTTGGTATGTGGCTTTATGTGGTATTAAGATATATATATATATATATATATGAATTGGAAATTCGCTGAGTACGCAGGTTTGCTGCTACGGGGGTATTTTACAATTAAGTTATAAATTACAACGGTCTTCCCCGAACCGCTAGGCCCTATTATAAGACAGCGAATATTATTAGGAAATAGACCCAACTTCTTTGTTGTATTTTCTTTATGTGCTATTTTAAATTTTTTCTTTTGTTGAATAAATGACATTTTTATATAGTAAAAATGGCAAAGAGAAAGTGTAAAAAGGTCCAAGGTAAGGGATTATTCTTAAAGCCATATAGAGGCCGTGGCTTGTTAAATACCCTTATAATCAACCTTCCTTTCTCCCTCCACATCCCGTCATATTCATATTGTGGTCCTGGAACTAAGATACGTGAAAATTTAGCCAGAAATGTACCTCCAAAAAATAAGCTAGACTCTTATTGTAAAGAGCACGACATATTCTACATGAATAATCCTGATACAGCCGCCCGGAACAAGGCAGATATGAGATTAGCGGACCAGGCTTGGACTAGGGTTTCGGCAAAGGACGCCAATCTGGCCGAAAAAGCAGCAGCTTATGCAGTGACAAATTTGATGAAGGCCAAGGCAAAAATGGGAATGGGATTAAAATTTAATAAAAAAGATGGACAACTTTCAGCTGTTAGAGGCCGCAAGAGACGTGCCTCACTTTCGAGGAGTGTACCTAAAAAACGAGCTATGAAAACAGAGACCAAAAGTAAGAGAATGTGGAATTATTAATTTAGACAGTGTCAGGGGCACACATTGGACAGCATATCGTAAAAATAAAGATATTGTAATATATTTTGACCCATTCGGAATACAGCCTCCAAAAGAGGTAATTGAATATTTTGTACCATCTAAAATCTACTATACAACTGATCAAATACAAGATTTAAACAGTTCCATTTGTGGAATTTTATGTTTATCATTTCTGAAAAATTTTAGTTTATAAAAATGGATTCATTTACTATAACATTTACGGGTACAGAGCCAGAGTTGAAGTCGGTGTTCTTTCCTCCTATAGAATTAAATGGTGATTATGTAATTGGACTGGTAGATTTTCAAAGTTATAATTCTATATTTAATGTTAAAAAACCTCTAAATACTTTGACATATTACAAAATGCACAAAATTACAACCCCAAAAGGGGAGGTTACAATTGACGAACTAAACCGGGCATTAGATGGTAAAGTTGAAGTTATTATACAAAATAAAGTAGCATTAATTAATACAAAAGTCAAACTTATATTTTACAAAGGGCTAGTTCCAAAATTAAATAAACTTAAAGACACAAAATTAACTATAGACGAGGGTGAGGATGTGTATTATTACGATCACAAAGCTCCAAATGTAATTGAAATTGCTGAAGGTACATACGAAGTGTTTGAGCTTACGAAGGAAATTCAAAAGCAACTCCCAGATTTTGTACTTATAGCTGATAATAAAACTATGAAAGCCACATTACATTCTGGCCATGTGTTTGATTTTACAAAACCGTGTTTAGGGTCTGAATTATTGGGATTTAAAGGATTTTATACTCCAGATATTGCGTTTAAATCCGTAAATAAAATCAACATAAATAATGTAAATGTGATTAGAGTAAAATGTAATATTGCGAATGGGTCTTATTTAAATGGTGACAAATCACACACCATACACAGTTTTTACCCAGAAGCTCCTCCCGGCTACAAAATTATTGAGGTCCCCAGAAATATTATATACTTCCCTGTAAATAAGAGAAGTTTAGATGTTGTTAGCATTACATTTGCAGATCAACACAACAAGCCAATTGACTTTAATAAAGAAGAAACTACAATTACTTGTCATATAAAAAAGATATGAGAATTTACAACAACGGACTGAGTGTGCAAAATGCCAGGTTTCTGCGATCAATTGGGTTGAAGTTAAAATTTTCTATTAATAAAAATGGAAGCTTTTCTAGACGTTACAGGAAAATTCCAATACGAAGATAGTGTGGTTAAAATTACAAATCACTCCTATGTTCCACACAACACTTTAGCAATAAATCATTCCGATGAAATTCGAATATGCATAAATAACCAAGATTTACTAACACTCCCATGTAGGAGTTATCTGTATATTAAAGGAGAAATAGAGAATCATGATAAAGGATATTTTATAAATAATGCATTTGCATTCTTATTTGACGAAATTAGATACGAAGTTGCTGGTAAAGAAATAGATATTGTAAGAAATCCGGGAATTTCCAGTCTTATGAAAATATTGTGCTCTTACAATAAAACAACGAAATTGTCAAATGTAGCATTTGATTCTGATGCAAATTTAAAGGAGTTCCATAAAAGCGCCAATTTTAGTACTTGTGTCCCATTAGAGCTGTTAATGGGTGTGTTTGAGGATTTTAATAAGGTTTTAGTAAATGTTAAACAAGAATTGGTGTTGAAAAGATCCAAAAACGACTTAAATTGTATATTAACAACATCTAATGCTCCAACTGGGGTCGATCCTATTCCTAAAATTACACTTAAATCGATCCAGTGGGTGATGCCGCATGTGGTGCCATCTGATGGGGAGAAGCTTCAATTACAAAAGATGTTATTGCAAAATAAAGATTTGCAAATTGCATTTAGAAGTTTGGAGCTACACGAACTCCCATCATACCCCGAAACCAAGAGACATACATGGTCAGTTAAGACGTCTTCGAGTTTGGAGAAGCCCAGGTATATTATATTTGGTTTCCAAACTGGTAGGGACAACAGTGCACGAAAAAGAACTGATGAATTTGATCACTGTAAATTGAAAAATCTCAAAGTGTTTTTAAACTCTGAATATTATCCTTATAGTGATTTAAATCTCGACTTTGAAAATGGAGATGCCTCTAAAGCTTATGAGATGTTTGTGAGGTTTAGGGAGAGTTACTACAACACCGTCCCCGATCCTATGTTTAACAGAGCTGACTTTATAAAGAAATATCCTCTAATTGTAATAGATTGTTCTAGGCAGAATGAATCAGTAAAAGAGGGGGTTGTAGATATTAAATTAGAAATTGAAACTGCAGAAAATGTCCCTTCAAACACATCTGCATATTGCCTAATAATACACGATAAAGTGTTTGAGTATAATCCTTTGACAAATGAGATAAATAAAATGTAAATAAAATGAAAACAAATATTCAACAAGAATTGGTAGACTCTGCAAAACAAATAAGAGAAAAATATAGGGCGTTAAAACGTGGTAAATTTCTAGAGGCTGAAGAGAGGTTCCAAACATTCCAACCGTTAATAGAGCCTTCGCAAGAATTAAAAAAAATTAGCCACAAAAACAGAGAGGCCAGTTCTCCCAATGATTTTAGAAAAGACCAGGCGCGGATCCACGGGGGGGAAATGGGGGAAATTTCCCCCCCCCCCAAGGCAAAAGGTTGGAGTTGCGCGCGCACCCCCGCACCAGCGCCAGTGCTACGTCTGCCCGGCAGCGTCATCTCGACTTGTCGTCCGATTGATGTGTCGTCAGTCAGATTCATATCCCTGTAAAATTACTACAGAGAGTTTTCACAGACCAGAAATTCCTGGAAAATCGGATAATTTTCCGGGAATTTCGGTGAAAATTCGTTAATTTAGTTAAACGTCTTTTTCGGCCATTATCGTTTATGCGGCTCGGTTGTCGTTCCCCAGGGAGGTAGATACCATGGAGAGCTCGTCAAATGGACAGAAAATGGTCCGCGCATTGTCAGGCCAGACCCAAAGTGTAGGACACGGCAAATCTGAGTAATCCCGAGCGGTGAGCGCGTTGTCGTTTACACGCTCCTGTACCTCTTAATAATAATACATCTACAATGAAACTTATATATTCCTTTTCTGCATGAATGTCCGCATCTAACAGTATCAATATATCTTAGTTTAAAATTATGTGTAATTTGTAATAATTAAAATATTAGAAGGCTGTAAGAACATGACAAAAAAAGTCAGTAAGCGAGAACGTTTTTATTCCTGAGGTAAAAACAAACTTCCAGCGAGAAAGTTGTAGCTAATTAGTTGATCTTCAAAATTTATTCGAAAAAATTATAAAAAAATTATCGAGATGTAATCTGACTCATGATTAAACATTACATATTAAATATTATAAATGAATATGCAATTAAATCCAATGAAAAATAATATGAGACTTATTTGTTGTACATAGTAAAATGTTATGCAAGAATAAACATATTTGTTTTGTTATAATGTGTTCGTGAAGGAAAAATTCCTCACTAAATACTTTATTTGTCCATTTTCTAAGTTAAAATACAAGAGTCATTACCTCGTTATGTATTGGATTTTATTTAAACATAACTTTGCCTTTTATTTAAACCCTTCTCCCTTTAAAATTTGTATCACCTAAACATTTTTCCTTCTAGTTCTAGTAGTTATTTATTACATCGTTAAATTAGATTTTATTTAAATGTTACATTTTTTCAGGTTTATAATCCTTAATTTTATGGTCATATTTTATGATTTTAATCGTGGACATTGAAATAGAAGAGAATCAACATCTGTTTACAGAAACTTATTAAGTTATACCTCCCTAACAACTATTCAAATAGACCTATAATTTGATTTTGTGTGAATAAATAAGGAATAGATCGGGGAACTGAAGTACAAAGTCGTAAGTAAATAAATGTAGCTAAATATTTAATCAAAATTATGAATGAACTTATGGTTTTACGTCGAAACTCAGAACTAAGCCTCTATACTACTAAGCCAATACTATAATAACCAATCCTATGAAAATCATATTGGTGTTCAAGGTTGAGGCACATGACAAGGAACTCGAATACGAAAGATACTTAGTTTTGAATAAACTTTTCTACCAAAACTAACTATAAATGCGATAGTTGGAAACTAATTTGTTGTGTCAAAATTCAAAACTAAGCCTCTTTAAAAGCCGTACAATTGTTATTATATAGTTATTTTCACGAAAAAAGTTGACTCATGTATCGAGTAAATAAAATATGGGAGTCATTGAGTAGTTAATTAATTTCGATGAAAATTAGATTGAGTACGTGAACATCGAGTTTTGTATACTAATATTGAAACTTACACGTGTTTTTACGTCATAATTAGAGGTTAAATACATTTGAATTTAGTACCAAAAGATAAAGAATTCATTCAGTAATACGATTCCAAAAACCATTTTACTATAAAAAATCCCTTGCGCCATAAACCTCATTTAACTGAGGACGTGTCGCCATAAGACGCTGTACTGAGCGCTGCGACCGAGTCCTACACTTTAAAATGTGACCTTGAGCCCGGCCGGACCGAATTTTGGTCTATCTCGACTATGGGCGCGAGCATTGTCTATCCCGACATGGTTTCTACCTCGCTGTCGTTCCCAGTCAATAAGACAAGTTTTGGTTGTCATTTTCAGACAATAAGAAACGTTGCCGATCGTCATTTCGGGCATTAAATTCAACTAAATTCCTGTTTTTGATCCATCCGATGCGGAAAAATAGGCGTTCTTTGGCGATAGATTGGGGTCGAATCGCCGACTGTATTCGTAAAAAATACGTTCCGGTTGTCGTTCGGGCCTATAAAACGGGATCCAGTTTTATTTTTCGTTGGGGAAATGTGGTCCGATTGCCAATTTTTATGAATCACGGTTAGATAGTGATTTTTGGCATATATTGAGGCTCTGTCGTCATTTTCGGTCTATAAACAAGTTGCGGCCGTCGATTTTGGATTTTAAAATGCTAGGAAAACGGTTGTTTTCGGCAAATAGAATTGAAGTAAAATTGCCTGTTTTGTTTTAAAAAAAATATTTTTTCCGTAACACGCAGACTTTTTCGGCCGATAAAATGTGGCCCTTAAATTTTTTGAGGTCAATGTTTTTGCCCTACACATCGCAAACGGGGTTTGTCGGTCAATTGTCTTTTTCGGGCGCTAAAACAAGGCTATATTGCTATTTCCGTGGATAATATGCGGCTCGCTTACCGTAATAATAAAACGTGGTCCAGTCCATTATACTTAAAAATTTCAGTCATTTTGGTGTTTTTGACCACCAAGTTGTGGCAAAATTTATGTTTTTACCAATAAAACACGGCCAAATCTCTGATTTTGCCCAATAAAATGCGTTTCGGACTTCGCTTTTGGATATAAAACACGACCCGGCTTTATTTTTTACCAACAAAATGCGGTCAGATTGCCGTTTTTGAGCGATTAAGTACATTTCCGCCATTAAATACGGTTGGTACTCAATTTTCGGCCGATAACAAACTTTGCGGTCGTAGTTTTTGGCTAGTAATTGCTGTAAAATTGACGATGACATTATCGATTTTGGCTGATAACACACATCCGGTCAGTAAATTTATCTAATAACACAGTTTGACAGTTTTCAGGCTAAAAATATGGTCCGATTGACGTTTTAGACGGCAAAATGAGAATATATTCCTGCTATTTTAGGCCGATAAATATATAATAGGGAATATTTTAGGCTCGGGTGTCTTTTAAAATCGCCGTATCTCGGCCGATAAAATTTGTTTCGATCTTAGCCTCGGTAAAATCTTTGTTTTCGACGATAACATACGTTGATACTTCCGCTGGCGGTTGGCCTTTGAATTGCGGTTTGGGTATGACTATTGCGGTATTTTTGGCCGATAAACTACGTTCGTTGGTCGTTTTTGGTCTAAAAGTTACGGTGACCATGAAATGCGGTCAAATTGCCAGTTTTTCATCCGAAATAACAGGTACAATTTCTGATTTTGGTCCTCGAATTCTATACAGTCGTCTTTTTAGGCCGATAACACACAATTTGGTCAATAAAACGCATTCGGCTATTTTTTTCGGCCAATAACATTATTGATATGGAATTTTTAACAAATGTCTGGGGGTGGAATCCCGGAGCCCCCACCCCTGAAGGGTATTCCATAACCCCCCCCCCCCCCGAATCCCCGGCATTTCCCCCCCCAACGTGACTCCCTGGATCCGCCCCTGGAAAAGACCCCGTCTAGAATACCAAGAATAACACAGATAACACCGCCAATACTGTACCAATACTGACTGATATTTGTCTAAATAGTAATGGATTGCTTACATGCTGCACTATGTGGTGTTTGTCTTACTATTTGGCAATACACTTCCAACACATTTCCTGTCTAATATCTGGCCGGTTGTATCCAGCACAATTTACATTTATGTTTTACTTTACAAAAACACAATGGGTGAGACGTCTATTCTGCTGCTTATACAACAGATCTATGTACAGGTCTTGTAGAATGTGCGTATCTGTATTAAATACATATATTACTCTACTGCACAGGATAAGAATGTAGGGTTTAATAGTACAAAACCTAATACAAGGACTAATGCGGGATGGCACCGTAAGTTAATATGTTAATTATATTGAGACTATAAACTTATTTAGTCGAATTTGGAATTATATTAATAGTGGGTATTCCGTATGGGTCTAGGTGTCCACTTACATGTTACACTTACCGCTCGCCTATGTTTATATACAATATCCATATATTTACAACACATATATGCCTATAGTGTAATTATATCTGTCCTGTTTACATGTTTCCGCTACTTTTTTGTATAAAAGAAATGTACTCTGTTAGCCATTTATTGGGAAATTGTATTAAACCTACTAACGAAAGATTCGGTATATGGTTTTTATTAGAAAATCTACGTAATAATAACCTTCTTACAGACATAGGTAATATAAACTATTGCGAGGGCGAAACAAAATTAAATAACTTAACATCTATAACGGATGCGTTTTGTGATAACATAATGTTAGTTAAGATAACCAATGTTACAGATTGTGATGGGGACGTTCGGAATAAATTTAAAGTTAAGAAGAAAATATGTGGCTCGTTTAATAGCTACTTACGAGGAATATTTAAAAAGTTCTCTTTAGCTCGACATGGTGTTGTGGCCAAACTACCATTCTCCTTGGAGAGGTCCTCTGGGGTCCAAAGCGAGGGTGTGTTACAAATAATAAAGAAAGATATTGACCAAATTAAACAAAAGTATGATGATCCTATAGCAATTCCCTATAAAATAGAGCTTGCAAATGTTAAAATTAAGGATTTGTTGGAAGATCTTCCAAAGATACTGCAAGATCTGGAAAAAGAAATGTACTATCTTATGGATTTCGATATAACACTAGATTTGGCTGGAATATTTAATAAAGAGGAAATGTGCCAATATCTTACAGAAAACTTTAACTTTTGCTACCAAGGGGCGTACAAGAATGGATATAATGTTATTGTAGATAATGTTAGTAACGACTGTTTAACATGGTTTAATGTAAATAGCAGGGTAAAAATATATAATAAATTTATATGCCAGATTACAAGCCCTGGAGTAATTAAAAGTATAGGAAACCATATAATAAACTTTGTAAACTGTCCAGATGCGAGACTAAAAGAAACGTTCTCGTCTAAACTAGCTAGAGAGAATGGAATAACAAGGTTAGAGGCAACAATCTATAACTATTGTAGAGGTTTTGGTAAAGGGTTTGAACCTTTAAGAGATTGTTTAAGTCTAATAGAAGACAACAAACGGTACTTTCAAAATGCTCCATTCTATGCTGTACCTCTGCATAAGATGTGGGTGAAAGTTGCCAATCAATTACAAAACAGTTGTTGTTTAGTGTTTAATGATTTATTACAATACGCATATTGGGGTAATAGTAATACGAAGAAGATAACTGGAGTACAACTAAAACTGCCAAAAGATAGTACACAAAGGGAAAAGTTAATAAAGTATGCTCTATCTGCATTTAGCTTTAACTGTTTACCAACTAACTATGTAGAGGTAATAGAGGAGTTTCCTGATGCCATAAGTGTAAAGCATAAGTGTTACATCAAATCTGGGGGCACATGTTTTACAAAATCAAATACACCTTTCTCCACTATACCTAAACACATCAATTTAGAAGAATTAGGCTTAGTGGAAAGTCCTAACCTTACTCCCTACGTTTTAAGAAGCCGGACCAATAAACTGTACCCATACACTATTGAAGAAATAGAGCCACTTTCCAAGCCTTTCTTAGAGAGTTGTTCCAAAAAGAGGAAATTGGAATTAGAAGACATTGACAGTAATAAGCGTAAATTGGAATATGTGGAAAATACTGTTGCAGAGGAATACAAAGCACAGTTGGCTAAAGAACAAGAAAGAAGGGAAAGAGAGGATAAATTAAAAGATTACTTCCTGCGACGTTGGGAGGATCTAGAGCATTATGGACATTATATAGTGTATGCGTTTGTAGTAAACAACAAGTTTGTGGGAGTGTTGGCAGAAAAGGATGGACGGAGGGGTGTATACTATGTTAAAGGTGTCTGTAAAACTGTATTTATAGAGATAAATAAGAATAGGCAAGGTTATAGCGTGTTGCCATACAGTGGTGATTTGGACATTATTTATCTACCTACCAACGAGCCACTTGCAAGCTTTAACACTAACGGAACCGCAACATTTTATGGCAATTCCTTTCCAAAAATAGAAAACCTAAGTTTCCGTAACAATGAGTGGGATGATGTTGGACAAGAAGACATAGAGATGCAAGATATTAAAGGCAATGTTAAATTTAAAGAATGTAGTAGACTGGAGGATTTGGAATATGGTGCGGAATTATTAATAAGCGCTATTAAACAAGTCCAACATAGGGGTAGAAAAAGATATATTGTACAGTTTGAAAATATTCGTAACCTTTATGTCTCCAACCACTGGCTGGAAAGGGAGCTAGAATGTGGGAAGTTTGATTTTAACTACAAAATTAAAATTAAGTTGGATAAAATAAAGACTACTCCAAACAAGCACAAAGAAAGATTAGTGTTTTGTGTTTAGTTGTTTTGGGTTTTAAAAATTTATTTTTTGTTATCGCATTGGCTTAAAACATATCCAAAATTTAGGCAGTTCTGACCATAAATATTTTGTAGATATGTATTACTTATTATATTACAATGAGAGGTAGTTGAGAGGGTCACAACAATATTGGAAATGTGGCAAATATAACAGCTGGATGTATATAATAAGCTTGTGGCAAATATAATAAGCTTGCATTTATTTTTTTTAATCCAACCGTAATATTGAATTTGGAAATGGGGTATTTAGGGAAAAAATATACGGTAAATTTAGATATAAGGGGATATAACAAGTCGAAAAGTAAATAAAGGAGTTATTGGAAGTAATTTACAAAATATAGTTTTGTAAAAACACAAATACCAATGTTAGTTTTTAGGTTGTGGCAAAACAAACAACACATCAACTGTATTATAGGTGGAAATAATATTGTAATTTTAGATATAATAGTTGGGGGTTATAACATATCCAAAAATAAATCAGACAATAAATGCTTAGGACAATATCCAAAGTGTAGGCAAATCGGACAATAAACAGCAAAGTCAGTTTTGGGATTACAGCAAAATAAACAAACAAAAAAGACAAAATACTGTATTGTAGGGGGTAATGGAACGTGTGGTAGTGTGGTCTTGTTACCTATATAAGAGCTATAACATATCCGAAAATAAATCAAATCAGACAGTAAATAAAGAAGTTTGAAATTGTTAGTATATTTTTCAAAATATTTTTTTAAATTTGACCATTATAGTTAATTTGTCAAATGTGGATGGTACATATACACTAGCCTAGAATAATGACATATATAAATTTTAAACAAATCAGACCATAAATAAAGAAGGTGCCAATTGGCAGTATTTTTCCACATTTTTTAAAATTTAACCGCAATATTTGTAAAATGTGGATGGTGCATATACACTAGCCTACAACAATAACATATCCAAATTTTAAACAAATCGGACAGTAAATAAAGAAGTTGGCAATTGGTAGTATTTTTCAAAAATATTTTTTAATTTGACTGTAATAGTGAATTTGGGAAATGTAAGGCTAATTTATTAAAACACTTGCCTATAACAATAACATATCTAAATTTTAAACAAATCGGACAGTAAATAAAGAAGTTGGCAATTGGCAGTATTTTTCAAAAATATTTTTTAATTTGACCGTAATAGTGAATTTGGGAAATGTAAGTGGAATTTATTAAAACACTTGCCTAGGACAATAACATATCCAAATTTTAAATAAATCGGACAGTAAATAAAGAAGTTGGCAATTGGCAGTATTTTTCAAAAATATTTTTTAATTTGACCGTAATAGTGAATTTGGGATATGTAAGTGAAATTTATTAAAACACTTGCCTAGGACAATAACATATCCAAATTGCAGACAAATCGGACATTTAATAAAGAAGTTGGCAATTGGCACTATAGTATTTTTCAAAAATAATTTTTAATTTGACTGTAATAGTGAATTTGGGAAATGTAAGTGTAATTTATTAAAACACTTGCCTACGACAATAACATATCCAAGTTTTAAACAAATCGGACCATAAACACTAAAGATAGTTTTTTAGCCTGAATTTGAAAATTAATTTTAAAAAATATAGAGGAGGGATGGGGATTGGGAAAATACATTTAATATAGGCAAGGGTTGGACATTAGTATAGGCTAACAAGGAAACTTGTGTAAGGCGGGAGCTGGTGTCGGTCCAAAAACGGCTCCCCATAAGAATAACATGGGAAAAAAGTGCCGAAAGTGGCTTCTCTTTCTCAGTTCTTATCTACTCCCGCGAGAAAGAATTTTGTTAGAAGGTCTTTTAAGGTGTTGGGTATAAACGAAACTGTTCAAATAGATTTAATAGATATGCGGAATTATGCTAGAGAGAATTCTGGGAATAAATATATTTTAACTTTAATAGACACATTTTCTAAAAAAGCTTATGCTGCTCCACTAAAGAATAAAACTGGATTAGTAGTCACAGAAGCTATAAAAACTATTCTCCCAAAGGGAGTTAAAAATATTCAATCTGATAACGGAAAAGAATTTTTTTATGAACATTTTACCAAACTAATGACAATTCTAAATATTAATCACTACCACACTTACTCTACAACTAAGGCGGCTATTGTGGAAAGGTTCCAGACAACTTTAAAGAATTGGTTGTATAGAGAGTTTAGTGCCCAAGGGAGTTACAAGTGGTTGGATTTACTTCCAAAGTTAATAAGGATATATAATAATAAAGTACATAGATCCATAGGGATGAAGCCTAACCAAGTAAGTGCTAAGAACTCTAAAGATGTACATAAAAGGTTAGCATCTAAAGTACAAGTTAAAAAGCCAAGATATAAGGTGGGGAATAGTGTAAGGATATCGAAATATAAACATGTATTTAGTAAAGGATATACTGTACCCCTAACTGGACGGGAGAGCTTTTTACAATAGCAGAAGTTAAGAAAACAAAGCCTGTGACTTATATTTTGAAAGATGAGAATGGCAATATAATCAAAGGAGGATTTTATACAGAAGAATTGTTAAAGACTAAATATAAAGACATGTATTTGGTAGAGAAGGTAATTAGGAGGAAAGGTGATTTATTATATGTCAAATGGCTCGGGTTCCCAAGTAGCCAGAACTCGTGGATTTCTGCAAAGGATGTATTAAAATGAATTTAGAGCAAATTTTAAAAATATAGGGGGAAAATATATTTAAGGCAAGAGTATAGGTCAAAACGGAAATTAGGGCGGGTGCAAAAATCGGACAGTAAATAGTTGGCAGTATTTTTTTTAATTCGACCGTAATAGTTAATTTGGGAAATGTAGGATTTATTAATGCATTAGATATCCAAATTGCAGACAAATCCAAAGTTAGATTTTTGAAATTTTTAAATATAGAGGATGAGGAAAATGTATTTAAGGCAAGGGTACTAGTACAGGCTAACAAGGAAATTTGTATAGGGCGGGAGCTGGCGTCGGTGCAAAAACGGCTCCCCATAAGAATAACATGGGAAAAAAGCGCCAAAAGTGGCCCCTCCCCGGTAGTTCTCCTCTACTAAAGAATGCCTGAAGAATAAAGTGACACCACAGTACGCAAAAATCAAGATGAATTGTAACACCATTGCCGCTAGAAAAGCTAAAGATAAAGCTGAAGTCATATGGTCAGTTCTCTCATTGGCCTGATGATGACTGGTGTGACTGGTCGAAATCGATAGCCTAGTACCATCTTTTATATATGTTTACCGTCTGTATGTGAATCAGTATAAGTGTAAATATATCTTCAGTGTTGTAAGACGTATTTTATTACATCCCGTAAATATATATTAGAAAAATAAAATGTCGCAAAGTACAGTATTGTAGCTACATTAAAATCGGATTGTTAAATATTTGGCACTACTGTTTAAATTAATTTTGGAGTTGTGAGTGGTATTATGTTAGCACAATAACATAATACCATAACATAATTTTCGGCTATTGTGGAAAGAATCCTGAGGGGCTTGGTTTCCCAAGTAGCCAGAACTCGTGGATGTATTAAAATAATTTTGGGAAAGTATAAACAAGCTCCTGTGGTGGGATGGTTTAAAAATGTAAAATTATTTTTACACATTTTATTGTTTTACATGTAAAATTATTTTACATTTTATATACAATCATTTTATATTTTATTTACAATTATTTTACATTTAATGTAAAATATAAAATGTTAAATATAAAATCTGCCCCGCTGAAATCTGCCGGGGGAAAAAATCTCGATCTAACGGCCACCCCTCCTCGTCCATAAAAACATCCGAAATACACTACTTAAATTTATCCTGCGGGAGGAAAATCCTGGTGCAGGAAAAGTCGCCACCATCGGCCCCTCCCTCCCAAATATATACTACTACATGTTGTACATAATATGATTGATAATGGGACTTGTGCTTGTTTTGGCGTTATTTAATAGGCTGGGATCCAGCAAGTGTCCAAAAACTGATCCTTCGGAATTTGATTTTAGTTGGCGGAATCCCGTGTTGTACGTCACGGGACAACATTGCATTGGTTTACGGCTACTGATAACAAGGCAGATGAATAGTGAGCTTGCAAGCAACTGTCAACAGGTGGAACACTGATTCGGTACTATTCACTGGGATTTTCTCAACTATATGCATCATCTCTAAACGAATTATTAGCTTAGTACATGCGTGATATTATGCGAGCAGTATTGAAAGCCATTTGTCTGTTGGGGGAATTGGGTAGCTTTGAGGAACAGCAAAGAATTAAATTAGGGAGATTAACATATGTGGAGGACCAGGGAATTTAGATGAATTCCCAAAAAGAACAAAAAAACATACATATTATAATGATAGATGATTCCTTTATTACATCAATTAAGTTTAATTAATAGAATCATGGAGAATTTATTATATCATAGAAAATGTACAAAATATATCAAAATAAAACAAATATGTAGGAAACTCTCTTTACATTAATACTATTTTGGTTGTAATAGTATTCAGTATTTAAACATGTTCATGAAGTATTGATATTTAACACACAAAATTAGTTCGATTGACTTACGAAGAAGTAGCAGCAGTGATGAATGATGGGTTACTTGATATCTTCATAGATGTTGCCTATAAGTCCAAGCTCATCAGTTTATCACGCACATATTCACTTCTTCAAATTGTACATATTTCTGGTTTGTTGTAACATTTGTTCTACACATTCACTTATAGCAAAGGGTGACATTGAAGGTTGAAAGGAAGGGAGTTGTAAGTTGAAATACTTTAAATTAAACTTTGTTAAAGAATATGGATATAGGGTGAAAGAGAGTAGTGAATACATGGTAGGGGACAAGCAAAAACTAATATTGAATTCAAAAAGAGAAAATGCATGCAATTGTTAAGAAAGGGTGTTTTGGTAAGGGATCCACAAATTATAATAATGAACTCATGTTGACGTTGTTTGAAAACAAAAACAAATGAAACAATAAAATAAAAACAGATGATAAAATCAAAATAAGAAAAGTCAGATAGTACAAGTTGTGCAAAACAAAGAAATATATTATTAGATAGGATGGATTTAAAATGTGATTACTCCACTCTCTGTTTGTACGCAACATCTGTAATATCATTATTCTGGCTTTAAGTATTGTAATGTCCACACAATTGGACAAATGCTCAATTTGTCACTGCAAGCTAAATGAATCCCAGGTACAGTCATATCAGAATTATAGTAGTATTAGTCAGGCTTACCGCTATCCACGATCCCAGACTGAGTAATAGCCACCAAATAGCAAGATTTCTATAACAAATTTCAACGTTAATGCTTGGTTCGATGTTTTTCAACAATGGTACCTATGATAATCAAATCATAACATTTTTCAAAGCGGTCTATTTTTTATGATTGTAAATGTAAGGATCAGTTATCCAAGGAAAAATTGTTATGGTCAATACCGTCAAAAGGAAGTTAATTAAAACACGTGTAATCATTATATGGTATACGGGTATACAACCTGTATTACCTTTATAAAACTATGAATAAACACGTTATATTTTAGATAGTTATCACTGACTAAATAAAAAAGGAATTAGGTGATTTAAGTTTTAAATCTGAGATAGAAACTTAGAAAACAAGTAATATTACTCGATACAGGGTAATACTAATTACTAATACTAATTAATCGAATTTTGCTCTATGTTTTAATTATAAACGCTCGCAGAAATAATTTTACTTAAACTTATGTGACATAAAAGTCTCCTTCCACACACTTTTAATTTTAACCAAAGTGGTGCTAAATGACGGTGAGTTTTGCCGATGCATGGTGTTTTTACTGAGCTTCCAGTGAATGATGCAAACACATGCAGGCGACCTCGTGAACGTAAGTGTCAAATTATCTATTACACTTTGAAAATGATCTTTAAGAAATGTACTACATTTTTAATTATATTGAGGGTGAGAACTTTGAATTTTGTAATTCGTTAATCTAGAAATTACATGTTAAAGTGGATAATAATTATTTGGCGATAATTTATTTTTTTCTTAGGATAGAAAAGCTAGTTTTTAATAAGTTTTGCAAGGTTTAAACTAAGCTTGCACAAAAGTTAAAATTGGTAGAATATGGATACGTTTATGAAATATGATGCTGTTTATGTTGTTCATGTTCTACGCATGAAACAAATGCATCTGCTAACAAAATGTATATGATTGAAATCAAGCATATTCCACATTAGCTACATTAGCATTAAATGAGGTAACAATAACAAAAATAAAACTTTGGTGGCGTTTTAATTTTTCTGAAGGTAAATCAGGACATCAGGAAAAATCACTTATGTTTTTTACAAGCAGGACAAATTGTATTTAACAGTAGTACTATTATCCAGGGTGAACATTAAGTCCCGGAACCCTATAATATTAATTTTTCCATTTCAGATAAGGGAACGGAACTTCTTACATCAATAGCAAAAATCTAAATCTAATCTTTTTAAATCTTTTTGGCAACCTCAAGAAGTCAGAAGAAAGTTCTAAATATAAACATAGGTTGAGTTGACATGTAATTAAAGGTTTAAATTAGTACAAAGTAATGACAAAAATCTGGCCTCAAAAAAGAGAAACTTAAAAATAATGTGAATATTTCCGATTTTACAATTTAACCTATGCTAACATTTAAGTTTTTCTTATGACTCCCCTCGGGCCGTCTTCACAAGTTGATTTCTATCAAAATGTTTATGCCAAAAGTTGGTTTGTTTCCATATTATTAATGTGCGAGGTTCGATCGCTTCATCTTAATTGGAAAAGAAATATTTGGGGGTCAGAGTCTTAATTGTTACCCCGTACATTTAAATTATATTTGAAAGAAGTTAAGTTTTAATTGCGTGCTACAAAACTTAAAATAAGAAATAGAATACGAAAAAATACTGAACAAATATTTTCTTATAGATTTTAACAAAGTGAAAAATAGACAACAGTTTTAAATAATCCGAGATAATAAGTTAAAAATCGCGAATAAAACTATGAAGCAGTGAGTAAGGTAAAATAATTTAATTTATTTAAAGAAGTAATCCGAGTTGAACTCTGGGAGAAGCAGCCCAGACCTCGCCAATGAAACGCCTGCTGCTGCTCCGACAGTACCACCTTGAGCTTCAGCTACGCATCCGGAGGAGAAGCAGCCCAGACCTCGCCAATGAAACGCCTGCTGCTGCTCCGACAGCACCACCTTGAGCTTCAGCTACGCATCCGGAGGAGAAGCAGCCCAGACCTCGCCAGTGAAACGCCTGCTGCTGCTCCGACAGTACCACCTTGAGCTTCAGCTACGCATCCGGAAGAGAAGCAGCCCAGACCTCGCCAATGAAACGCCTGCTGCTGCTCCGACAGTACCATCTTGAGCTTCAGCTACGCATCTGGAGGAGAAGCAGCCCAGACCTCGCCAATGAAACGCCTGCTGCTGCTCCGACAGTACCACCTTGAGCTTCAGCTACGCATCCGGAGGAGAAGCAGCCCAGACCCCGCCAATGAAACGCCTGCTGCTGCTCCGACAGCACCACCTTGAGCTTCAGCTACGCATCCGGAGGAGCAGCAGCCCAGACCTCGCCAATGAAACGCCTGCTGCTGCTCCGACAGTACCACCTTGAGCTTCAGCTACGCATCCGGAGGAGAAGCAGCCCAGACCTCGCCAATGAAACGCCTGCTGTTGCTCCGACAGTACCACCTTGAGCTTCAGCTACGCATCCGGAGGAGAAGCAGCCCAGACCTCGCCAATGAAACGCCTACTGCTGCTCCGACAGTACCACCTTGAGCTTCAGCTACGCATCCGGAGGAGAAGCAGCCCAGACCTCGCCAATGAAACGCCTGCTGCTGCTCCGATAGCACCACCTTGAGCTTCAGCTACGCATCCGGAGGAGAAGCAGCCCAGACCTCGCCAATGAAACGCCTGCTGCTGCTCCGACAGCACCACATTGAGCTTCAGCTACGCATCCGGAGGAGAAGCAGCCCAGACCTCGCCAATGAAACGCCTGCTGCTGCTCCGACAGTACCACCTTGAGCTTCAGCTACGCATCCGGAGGAGAAGCAGCCCAGACCTCGCCAATGAAACGCCTACTGCTGCTCCGACAGTACCACCTTGAGCTTCAGCTACGCATCCGGAGGAGAAGCAGCCCAGACCTCGCCAATGAAACGCCTGCTGCTGCTCCGATAGCACCACCTTGAGCTTCAGCTACGCATCCGGAGGAGAAGCAGCCCAGACCTCGCCAATGAAACGCCTGCTGCTGCTCCGACAGCACCACATTGAGCTTCAGCTACGCATCCGGAGGAGAAGCAGCCCAGACCTCGCCAATGAAACGCTTGCTGCTGCTCCGACAGTACCACCTTGAGCTTCAGCTACGCATCCGGAGGAGAAGCAGCCCAGACCTCGCCAAAGAAACGCCTGCTGCTGCTCCGACAGCACCACCTTGAGCTTCAGCTACGCATCCGGAGGATAAGCAGCCCAGACCTCGCCAATGAAACGCCTGCTGCTGCTCTGACAGCACCACCTTGAGCTTCAGCTACGCATCCGGAGGAGAAGCAGCCCAGACCTCGCCAATGAAACGCCTGCTGCTGCTCCGACAGCACCACCTTGAGCTTCAGCTACGCATCCGGAGGAGAAGCAGCCCAGACCTCGCCAATTAAACGCCTGCTGCTGCTCCGACAGTACCACCTTGAGCTTCAGCTACGCATCCGGAGGAGAAGCAGCCCAGACATCGCCAATGAAATGCCTGCTGCTGCTCCGACAGCACCACCTTGAGCTTCAGCTACGCATCCGGAGGAGAAGCAGCCCAGACCTCACCAATGAAACGCCTGCTGCTGCTCCGACAGCACCACCTTGAGCTTCAGCTACGCATCCGGAGGAGAAGCAGCCCAGACCTCGCCAATGAAACGCCTGCTGCTACTCCGACAGCACCACCTTGAGCTTCAGATACGCATCCGGAGGAGAATACTCTGGTTACATTTAATCCAAAATCTATTTTTCACAGGAACTTTAGATGAAAGTAATTGTTCAAATGCAGTAGGTTTTATAGTTATAATATCAAACATTGGTTGGCTAACTGTCTAATAATTAAGAGCTTTTTCGGTGCAAAATGCCACAGGTTCGATTCCCGGAATGTCCACATTACTTGGAGATGTTTAGATCGTTGACCATCCTTTTCTGCCAAGGGTAATAATCTTGCCCCAGATTCATCTAGGATTGATTTCCTCAATTATAAATCTCATATTACGTAAAATCGAAAGCAGTAGTCAGTATTTAACTCATACACAAATCTAAACGTCGGGAAAAGTCAGTAATCAATTATATGCTGCTCTTACGCACTAAATTTATAACTGTATTTTTTATGAATATAAGATTTTACAATCGCTCAACAATGTAAAAATATAAAAAAGTATCAACCGTGGTGGAAGCCAACTGTCAGGGCCAGACGCAGCGGCCGCGGGGGAGTTGAGATTTAACACAACCACGTGCTGTCTATACAAGCCGCTTGGTTACTCTTACCAACTGTTAGGGCCAGACGCAGCGGCTCTAAGGGAGTTGAGATGTAACAACCACGTGCTGTCTATACATGCCGCTTGGTTACTCTTACCAACTGTTAGGGCCAGACGCAGCGGCTCTAAGGGAGTTGAGATGTAACAACCACGTGCTGTCTGGACATGCCGCTTGGTTACTCTTACCAACTGTCGGGCCAGACGCAGCGGCTGCTATGGGAATTGAGATGTAACAACCACGTGCTGTCTGGACATGCATCTTGGTTACTCTTACCAACTGTCGGGCCAGACGCAGCGGCTGCTATGGGAATTGAGATGTAACAACCACGTGCTGTCTGGACATGCCTCTTGGTTACTCTTACCAACTGTCGGGCCAGACGCAGCGGCTGCTATGGGAATTGAGATGTAACAACCACGTGCTGTCTGGACATGCCTCTTGGTTACTCTTACCAACTGTCGGGCCAGACGCAGCGGCTGCTATGGGAGTTGAGATGTAACAACCACGTGCTGTCTGGACATGCCTCTTGGTTACTCTTATCGATACTCGCAGCTATTCAACCGTAAACAATTTTTTGAGAACAGATTTTTTGTCTAGTGTGAACAGTATATTTATTAAGTATAGATCATTGGTTTAAAGCGTAAACATTGTATTTAAAGATAACCAAGAAATAACCGATACTTTTTAACTGTACAGAGTGTGCGCAAAGAAACACTTTAGTAATTAAAATGTCAATTAAAGTTTTATGTAAGTAGATTATTGGAGAGCTAATCATTTTATGACATATCGTTTTAGGATTTTTTTTGTTGCATGAATACAAATTTTACTATAATTATTGAAGCGGTATCTTTTTTTAACACTGTATATTTACTATTAGTATTTAATTGAATATTAGTTGATATCATATTTTGTTTTCGTTTAAATTAAAATTACAATAACTCCACAGTTTTGGAAGTCGGAAACTTCAGAAACGTTTAGACATCAATAATATTCTTAGTCCAAGGTTCAAACTCATTTTCCCTTTCATTCTTGGGTTTACTCTATATCCTAGTGGAAGTCACACCACTTAAAATAAAAGAGGGTTTCTTAAATATTTTTTTAGGTAAATGAATACGGTACCTAACTCTTGTTCTTATTTCGGTATATAAGTTCAGTTTATAAGTGTACAGACTTAAATAATTCAAACAAAAAAATACGACACGTGTTAATAATCAAAAACTCAAATCACAAACACTCTTGAAGTTTACATATTTGGGAATTAGTTTTCCTTCGTTGGATCTCTTTCATTATAACACATCAAAACAAGAATACTAAAATTGAGGTTAATGATTTAATAAAGGCCTATGGCCTATTTGTCATCCTTGAATGCTTGCCGTAAGTTACATTTCATTAAACAAATCCTCAATGTGTCATTATAAGCCAGATGGATCCCAGGTACATTGAGCCCAGATTTATGGTGTTATTGGTCTGGCTTAGCTCGATCTACAGAAATACATGAGTAACTGCTTTGAGCCTTACTCATCCTTATCATGGCTTAAGAAAAACAAGTAAATTCATTTATGTTGTATATATCATTATCATGTCGTAACTGTTATAAGGTTTTGTTCATATTTATAAACTGTGTGAATCACAGAGACTTTTGAAAATTCCTAACTCATTACTGGATTATGTATTGTAACAGTTTGTTAAGATCCTTATAACATTTTGGGACACAACTTTGTGAAATTATTAGATACAAGAAGTGCAACTAATGACGTAGAGTAAAAAAGAACACTACAAATGTACCAGAATGTGAATGTTTGCAAATATAATGCATTGGAAAATAAAAATAATATTAAATAATAGTTAGGCGATAAATTAACGATACATTTTTCTATAAGGGATATATTTTACCTCAATTACAATAGAAAAGTGTAGTCAAATTTATATTGTGTTTATTAAAATAACAGTTCCTATGTTATCACCAACGACAAATTTATTTAATTATTAAGAACGTTATGGGTTTACTTTGATATTTAAAGCTGGTTCCTTATATTTTATGACTTTAAGACTTTGATGTTTTGCATTTCTAGAACAGTTGATATATGACATTTTTCACGTGAGTTTTAGCGTTGGACACAAACTAATCTCATACACTTGCAAGTGAAAACGTATTCCGCTTCACCTCGGAGTAAACATGTGGGAAAGTTAATACAAGTTGCAGACGAATATTTGTAGAGAGCTGCATGCATGGGAGTGTAGTGGCCAGTGTCCGGGGGTGAGGCTTCCCTATCGTCGCGAGCTGTGTGAAGGGGTGGCTGTCAATTCAATATAAACATGTCAGCCGACGTATCTCTTTGGTATCTTCAACATGTTTATTTCCGACCGGAAGTTTAGAAAAGTTTGCTGTTTAAAAAGAGTAAAAACATAATTTCGAACGTAAAAAATATCATAAGCGATTCTGAAAATTGGTAGGTGAATAAATTTGCAATTAAATCATCTAAGAAATTACACATTTATGGTTAAAACACATTTTTGGAAAAAAAGGAGTAAAATATTATGTTAAAAATATACACCAAAAATAATAATGAAAAGTAATTGCTAAACAATCATTACATTAAACTATTCCAATCAAGCAGTAATATCGGACTTTATACAATGACTAATGTTCGGTCCAGCCAGCCTAGAACAGCGGGCAGGGGTCGCTGATAACACGGCGGTAGACCTATGTCACGTGACGACATCGCTTCTAGTTTATGGCTATTGATAACAAGACAGCTGTGTTATTATTACTCATGTTCGGTCCAGCCAGCCTAGAGCAGCGGGCAGGGGTGGCTGATAACACGGCGGTAGATCTATGTCACGTGACGACATCGCTTCTAGTTTATGGCTATTGATAACAAGACAGCTGTGTTATTATTACTCATGTTCGGTCCAGTCAGCCTAGTTCAGCGGACAGGGGTGGCTGATAACACGGCAGCAGATCTATGTCACGTGACATCATTATTGGTTCATAGCTAATGATAACACGGCAAATACTTAATCATTACTCATGCCTAATAGTTCATCTGCTGAGAATACTTTTGTAAGTCATTCATTTAATTGAATATTGTTGATAATAGTAGTGATTGAAAAAAAATCGGGCAATAGGCAGTGAGGGCAGCCATTTTGGAAAATGGCCGCCATCTTTGATAAATGCAATGCATATAGGCATGTGAGGTTTCATTTTCAATGCTTTTTAGGGTGATGAACACGTTGAAGACATTTAAAAAGCATTTTAACGAATTTTTGTTTGTATATAATTTAAAATATACCTAATATATTATAGTAAATATTATAAAATCAACCATCGTTCCACTGATTAACCCTTTGAGACCAATTAACGATTCGCCGGACCACTCTGTAGGATGCGAAGAAGACCAAGTCTGGTTTATAGCCACTTTATATCGCTGTGAAAAAAATAACCTGTTTTGGTCTGTTACGTATTTCTATTGTTGACAAAACAGCTGTTTCTGGTTACTATTAGTTGATATCTACTCTAAAAGTTTTGAGTGATCTCGTATAGTGGTGTTATTTTGAAGTTTGTAATTTAATTTTTCGTTAAATTTTTATAAATTAAGTTACTAATGTTACAGTTGAAGTGCTAATTGTTTTATTTATGTTTACATTGTTATCGTATCAGTAGTAGTTCATTAGACACATTTTTTAGCTTGTAAATAACATTGTTATTCATCATAACATTTTTATTTTAAGGAGATAAATTTCAAAACAATTGTTTTTGGTTTGGGCTTTTCACATATCTCGTGGAAATCAAGAGAAAAAATTGCTGACACATATGTCAGAAAATTGCAGAATTTAAACCAGTATCAACCAGGGCAACTATCGGAAACGAGTCTAGGAGGCAGTTGTTATTCGTCAAGATAACTCTAACTTTCAATAAACTCACTAGAATTGGTCAATATAGCACATTTAAGTACCATATAACTAATGCATCTTATGAAAACTACACTCACACGGATCAGCTGGAGAAGATCGTCGCTAAGCGAAAAAAATGTGATGATGAGATGGTTCCGCAGGTAAAAGCCAAGTAGGACCAACACATTTGTCAATAAATCCTATTACAGTACTATCATCAACACATTTTATACTCTTAGTGACTATCCTCTCCAGGTGAACCTAGTTTGTATAGCTTTTATAACAAGTATTAGTTACATTTTACTTAAAGGTGCAATCTTGTCGAATTTGAGTGAGTCTGCTGAAAGATTTATCTTGACGAATAGCACCTGCCTCTTAAGACTTGTTTCTGACAGTTTTCCGTTGATTCTGGCTCAATTTCCTGACATATAGTTCTTAAATCATCTGGAAGTTTTCTTCTTGTGATACATATACCTTCTGGTTCCATATTGTAACCACTCTAACTTTCTGTACTCGGGGAAAAAACAAATTTAACCCTTTCAGGGCCAAGAGAAAATTAAAAAAATGTTTGTGTCAGCATCTGTTGTTTCTCTCTTGATTGCCACGGGATATATGAAAAGGCCACGTCAAAATCAAACTTGTTGAATTTATCTCCTAAAAATAAAAAAAATATACCTAACTAACTGCTACTAATACGGTAACCGTGTAAACATAAATAAAACAACTAACACTGCAACCGTAACATTAGCAACTTTATTTTTCAAAACTAAACCAAAACTATTAATTACAAACTTCAAAATAACACGGACTATACAAAATCACTCAAGACTAGTTTAGAGCAGACTAATAGCAAGCAGAACCAGCTGTTTTTTCAACAATTTAAATAAAACTATCAGATTGTAACAGACCAAAACATGTTAGCAGCCATCAAGGAGTTCTATTAGTATTACTGGAGGTACCACTGTTGAACAAAACTGCGAGCCGTTCTTTCAAAATTTTGGTGAGGCAAAGAACTACTCGCTGAAATCAAACGAGTCGACAAAGTGAATCAAACAAGTACCTATCCATGGTTTGAAACTCAATAAACTTGTATATGTTTATTTCCTCATAATAATTAATGTTTCACGAAAAGATTAGATGCATAAATCAAAGGAAAATATGAATTTACTCCAACTTTTATTACTTTTATTCCTGTGATTTGCATGAGTAGATTCACTTACAGGTATAAAACAGCCAATCAGGATAGTTCAAAGAACGATAATTTGCCTCATCAAGTGTACCAACCTGACAAAATCACCGGCTCACGTTTTTGACCAAAATCGTTAAGCAGTGTTACCTCCAGTTATACAATAAACCTCCCTGAGAGCCATATAAAATACCATTTAAAGGCCATAGAGTAAAACCCGGTAACTAATATTTAAGACAACAACAGAGTAGCCCGGTAAATTCAGCTGATATTTTTCACAGTGATATGAAGTGGCTATAAACCAGACCATTTGGTCTTCTTCGTATACTACTGAGTGGTCCGGCGAATCTTAATTTGTCCTCAAAGGAAAGGGTTAATGAGTGGAACGATGGTTGGTTTTATAATACTTACCATAGTATAATAGGTATGGTTTCAATTATATATATTTAAACATTCGTTAAAACGCTTTTTAAATGTCTTTAACGTGTTCAGCTCCCTAAAAAGAATCGAAAATGACATCTCACATGTCTATATTAATTGCATTTATTATTTTTCAAAAAGCATCAACTCGACTTTTTTCGATCACTAAACTATTACCACTATAAACTATAAGCACTAGTACCTCACCTTATAGCACCTGATTGCACAACGTCGGTCTTCGACAACCTTAGAGATAGTGAATTATGACGGGTCCCATGCCTCTGGGTCTACGGGACGTACGAAGGAGGTAACAGGTAACAGGTAACCAATGATATCCATCGAGTGATTCTCTGGTAAATGAATAACATACAGAAGTATTCTGTGTAATTATATTATAAGATTCATAATACTGTTTATTAAACTACAAATGAAATGTTGATAGGTTTATCATTTTCCCTACCTCATAAAATGTTCAGTATGGCTAAACAAATTTAAAACAACGCAACAGGCAAAATATACTGAACAAAACCTAATCAATCACCTGTGCACGGAATAGGAAATCCTTTAGAAGCCGGCCCGAGGTCAAAGAAACAGGTCGGCATATGACACAACGACATTAATGTAGCCTACGTCACCTGAAAACACCACCAATGTCTTATTTATGGCTGTTGATAACAAGCAAATATGTTATCATAGCTAATGTTCGGTCCAGCCAGCCTAAGATCAGCGGGTGAGGTGTAGCTGATAACACAACGGCATGATGTACGTCACGTGACAACATCTCCCACGATTTATGGCTATTGATAACAAGGCCGCTGTGTTGTGAACTTGCAAGCAATATTCAGTAGGTATTATAATTAAGCTCCCTAGGGTTGTAAGCCGACATTGATTTTTCGTAATAAAACTTATATCGGAATTTTGTACTATTTTTGTACCTTTTTGTACCTCAAAAAGAAAATTTTGCACCACTTTACTTTGGAAGCTATAACCAATATAAAGTCGGACTACAGGTCTAGGCCAAAAACACAAGTTTACTAAAATTAAAAACTAATTATATCATAATTTTGTACTCTTTTTGTACCTTTTTGTCCCACCAAAAGAAATTTTTGTCCCAAAAAAATAACGGCTCAGTAATTAAAATAAAGTCGGCTCACAGGTCTATGTAAAAAAACAAGTATCTTAAAATGGAAATCAAACTATGCCATATTATTGTACTATTTTTGTACTCTTATGTACTACAAATTAACAATTTTGTACCGCTCAAACAAGATCTCTGTGATTGATATGAAAAAGTCGGCTCACAGGTCTAACTAAAAAACACAAGTCCACTGAATAAAAAAACAATTATGGATTATTTTTGTATTGTTTTTGTACCTTTTTGTACTTAAAAAAGAAAATTTTGTACCTCCTTACTTTGGAAGTTATAACCAATACAAAAGTCGGACTACAGGTCTAGGCAAAAAACACAAGTTTACTAAAATTAAAAACTAATTATATCATAATTTTGTACTCTTTTTGTACCTTTTTGTACCACCAAAAGAAATTGTTGTACCACCAAAATAACTGCTCAGTAATTAAAACAAAGTTGGCTCACAGGGTTGGGCCAACAGTAACAGGGTTGGGCTCACAGTTGGGTCTATGTAAAAAGCACAAGTATCTTAAAATTGAATAAAAAATATGTCATACTACTATACTAATTTTGTACCACAAATTAAATAATTTCCCGGCACATGAGGGCTCTGCTATTAATCTAATAATTTTGATTCACAGGTATACTCTAAACACACAAGTCCACTAAATTAAAAAATATGACTTTTATTTGTACTATGCGTTATTGCCTATGTATTCTCGCACTTAGGTATGGAATGGTGTTTTGGGGGAATTATGCGGACGGAGAACAAATTGCCAAAATTCAAAAAAGAATCATTCGAGTCTTTTTAATTTGGAATACAGACAGTCATCCAAAACCTTTTTGTCAATTTTAGAATTCTGACTTTAGCTTCTTTATACATGTATGAAGTTCTCTGTTTATACATGTCAAATCAATAAATCTTCCATGAAAAGCAAGTTGAGCACAAATACCATCTGAGACACAAGAATTTGCGGTACCCAGTCCACAGACTTGCTGTGTATGAAACGGGAATTTGTTGTGCCGCCCTAAAGCTGTATTAAGCTTCCACAAAGTCTAAAAATTCAAAATTCAGTCAATGAGTTAAAATTGTCACTAAAACGCCATCTCCTTGGAAAGGCTTACTACTCAGTTGATGAGTATTTGAACGAGTAGACAGAAAGGATTATTTTTGTGACATTTATTGACTGTGCTGTGAATGTTTCATTGACTAATAATAAGTTATTTTTTTAATTTTGTATTACTATTATTTAGTTATGAGAATATTTTATTTATAGTTTCCTTATGTACCACATGACAAATCATATGTTTACTCGAGCAAAGCTCAACATTATGTAAACCAAGCTTGATGAATAAAAGATTTGATTTGATTTGATCTTCTTATATTACAACAACACATTTTTAAACCCTTTCTTTGGAAGTTTATCTATACGAAAGTCGAACTGCAGGTCCATACTAAATAAGTTTACTAAATTAAAAATAAACTGATTATGTCTTATTTTTGTATTATGTTTGCATATAATGGCTCTGTATTACAAACCATTTATAATTTTAATATATTCGTAAAAACGAACGGAAATTTTAAATCACTAAATTTTGTCATAGGTCGTACTAAAATATTTTTATCAATTAGAACTTTGTTGAGCCATCAAATAAACGTCAATTAAATTTAGAGATACTTGTGTTTTTTTACATAGCCCTGTGAGCCGACTTTGTTTTTATTACAGAGCCATTATTTTAGTGGTACAGTCAAGTACAAAAAGAGGACAACTTTATGACATAACAAGTTTTTAATTGGAGGAAACTTGTGTTATGGGCTAAACCTGTTGTCCGACTTATATATTGATTATAACTTCCAATTTAAAGTGGTACAAAATGTTCTACACAAAAAGGTATGAAAACAGTACAAAAATAAGCCATAAGTAGTTTTTTATTTAGTGAACTTATATTTTTTACTTAGACCTGTGAGCCGACTTTTTTATATTAATCGCAGAGCTCTTATTTAAGCGGTACAAAAATTGTAATTTGTGTTACAAAAGAGTACAAAAATAGTACAATAAAATGGCATAATTTGTTTTGCATTTTAAGGTACTTGTGTTTTTTACATATACCTGTAAGCCGACTTTATTTTATTATTTATTATTTATTATTAACCGTTTTTATTACTGAGCAATTATTTTGGTTGTACAAAAAGAGTACAAAATTATGATATAATTAGTTTTAATTTTATTAAACTTGTGTTTTTGGGCTAGACCTGTAGTCCGACTTTTGTATTGTTTATAACTTCCAAAGTAAAGGGTTACAAAATTTTCTTTTTGCGGTAAAAAAAGGTACAAAAACAGTACAAAAATAAGCCTTAATTGTTTTTAGCGAATTTCTCCTATAGGGAAGAAGCTATTAGCGTTGGTCTGATGGTAAGACTTAAGCCCGAGACCATGATAACTTTTCATTTTGAGGTCCCCAGATGCCAAAAACACCATTCGTTCAAATTTTTATATATGTATATATATATATATATATATATATATATATATATATGTGTCCGTAAGCACGATAGCTCTCGTAAAACAGGTCCAATCTTAATGAAATTCGGTACAAATGTGTAAAGTACCATTTATTTGAACGAGTTCGAAAACCAGATGAATCGCACCATCCAAAGGGGGGTTTTGGGGGGTTTTGTACCCCAAACATGTGTTTTTTGGGGTTTTCACAGTAATTTTTATTTAAATCAAATTTTAATTTTTACCATTGAATTCAAATTAAAAAAACAAATAATTTGGTATTTTGATCATTGCTCTACGTCAATTGGTTACCGAGATATTGAAAGTGCTAAACACAGTACGTTGTCTAATGTTATTCTTATGGAGAAAAAGAAAAATTGTATATCTGGCTTATTTATGAACATAAACTGACATAATTTGGTATATGGCTTCATCTGGTTGTGATTTATTGTTGTTTGCACACAAAAAATTTGTCGCCTATGGTTCCTGTAGCAGCAAACCTAGGTACTCGGTCCCCATGTTATTCTTATGGAAAATACTTAAAATGTTATATATCGCTTATTTATGAATGTATATTGATGAAACTTGGTATGTGAGTTCACATACATGAGTTCTATTGATATTTGCATAAAACCCCATTATTTTGTCTGCCTTGCTGCAGCAAACCTGCGTACTCATCCCCAATGTTATTCTTATGGAGATTAATTAATATTTTAAATATCGCTTGTTTGTGAATATATTTCTTATGAATCCTGTTAAGTGTTTTAATGTGTTATGTTATATATTCATTGGAAATTCGCTGAGTATGCAGGTTTGCTGTGACGGGGGTATTTTATTCAGTGGACTTGTGTTTTTTAGTTAGACCTGTGAGCCGACTTTTTTATATCAATCACAGAGGTCTTGTTTGAGCGGTACAAAATTTTTAATTTGTAGTAAAAAAGAGTACAAAAATAGTAAAATAATATGGCATAGTTTGATTTCCATTTTAAGATCTTGTGTTTTTTACATAGACCTGTGAGCCGACTTTGTTTTAATTACTGAGCAGTGATTTTGGTGGTACAAAAAGGTACAAAAAGAATACAAAATTATGTAATAATTAGTTTTTAATTTTAGTAAACCTGTGTTTTTGGCCTAGACCTGTAGTCCGACTTTTATATTGGTTATAGCTTCCAAAGTAAAGTGGTACAAAATTTTATTTTTGAGGTACAAAAAAGTACAGAAATAGTACAAAATACCGATATAAGTTTTATTACGAAAAATCAATGTCGGCTCACAACCCTAGGGAGCTTTATGATAAAAGCAATGCCTTACTAACCATCTAGTTTTACTTAACCTTATTCACTATTTTACTAAACGAACTATTATGTTAATTGTAAAAATCAAATATCTTTCACTAGTGCATGGTCATTTTTGACTAATTTATATTTTACTTGTAAACTGAAACTTACTTATAAATTACAAGGGCTTACAGAAAGTAGGGAAGGTGACAGTTGGGATCCAGCCAATAATCAGGCTTCACGCTGTCACTGTTTCCATATTGACATAGACAAATATAACTCGAGTACTATTCCATCTAGCTGGTGTGAAATTTTACAATGCAGCACGTCTTTATTGCCTGATCTTGGTTGATGGTCCTATAAACCACTCCCTTAACTAATAGTTTACAATGACTTGCGTGAAATCCTCCCCAGTAATGATAACTGTCCTATTATTCCCTATATAATTCGTACATCGTTATTATTCAAATCATTATATTAATAGGCAAGCACAAAACTGTTCCTCCTTTTTCCTCGTTAGAATGTCAATGTTTAGTCGTGTAGATGTGCAGAAACCCCTTATAATTTACATCGGCCCTTAGGGCCTCACAGGCTTTTGCAATTTCAATGTTAATCTTATGGAATAACAGTAATTGATTGAATTGTATATTCAATAGCTGTTACTATAGAAATTTTTAGCAAACGTTTTAGGTATAATGTAAATAAAATACTACTGACTGCTGGAATGGTAACGCCCTTCTGTTATCCGTTTTAACTCCACATTAAAAAATTAAACCTGTGGGGTTAAGGAAGCGGTAGGATGAGGGGAGAGAGAGAGAGAGAGAGAGAGAGAGGGAGAGCAACACGACCCACTAGTAGTATTTTATTATAAATATAAAAAAGGTAAAAATAATCATAAAGTAACTCTTTAAAAAGTTTTTGTTTTTTTATCATCTAAAATTTACGACAATTTCAGAAAAAAACTTCATTTCTGTAGGTAGAATACATGATATTTGTTTGAAAATACCAAAACGCAAACAAATACTTATTTTGGTATTTAAATGATTTTCCATTGGGTAGAAGCTATAATCTAGATATAAAATATATCAAAAATATATTAAAAAAATATATATATATATGTGTCCATCTAGGTTTTTACGCTTGCATGTAAAGTATGTGTCCGTTCAAACAATCACTTTGAAAGTAAAATCAAGTTTTGATACCATTTTACATTGGATTATTTTCTGTAGTTTGCGAATCAATAGAGGTGTTCTTTGGAAGGGTGTTTTTTTTAGATAAGACTTTAATGGTTGTGTGATTCTTGCTATTGTATTACATATCAACCTCATTCTTTATTTATATTTTAAATTGTAGACAATGTTTTTGATTAGCATAAAAAACAGACAAATAAGAAACAAAATTAAAAAACAAACTGTCATTTTAACGACAAGGTTGATCCAATTGTTGCTAAAATGTCTTTATCATCATTCCTAGCATTCAAACCTTTGATAGCATAAAGAAAATTAGTGATTTTAATTATTAATTGAGGATTAGTGACTGAGGAAAAAATAAAAATAATGTCCATATAGTTCGAAAGTTGACGGTAGTCAAATTAACTTTACCATCACCTGTCTTCAGCTTTCTCCCTTTCTGATTTGTTTCTCTATTATTCACTATCGAGTGAATCATACATTTGTCTACAACCAACAGTGCTCAGAGGCTGTAACATTCAAACCAGCTGCAAGAGCAAGAGATACGTGGCAAAACCATAACCTGGAAAAATAAACCAAACATGAGCTTGAAAACCCCATTCGCGAAAATCGAAATTTCTATATGTACAACCGATATATAGAAGTATCATTATTTGCTCAATGACAATGATTTACAATGTATCGGAATTTTCAAAGAAATACTAATGGGGAAATATTTTAACCAAGTAAGGTAGGCCTGAATCGTATCTTCCCCTTCCTGGCGAGTACCCTTTTTGGCAACCATTCCTGAATTTGCCTAATTGAGGTGAGAAACTTATAGAAATATTCAGGTCAACTTATTTATTGGATTCCCTTGCTAACTATAACGTTAATGACGCCGGAAGTGAGAATATTATTTCATATTATATAATATGATGTTATGTTAATTCTAAATAACGTGGCCTGGATAGAAGCAGGGCCCAAAGAATAATTCAAAATATATTTATAGTAATTTTAACAGACAATTTAATCAGATAATCAGTGATATTCATTCAGTTGTTTGAAAGCTTGTATTACATACATATCTAATCAGGAATATATGACGGCAGTACTAACCTCGCGTTGCCTGGCAGAAGCAAATGTAGACAGACCACAAATTGCAAATCATCTTACCAGAGCCCTGAGATTTTTGCTTGAGCAGTACGATTTCTTCTTACTAGCTCTAGAGTTGCCCATCTAATTTAAAATACTATACCCTGAATGTTTTGGTGAACGATTCTGAACGACCAAAAGTTCACTGGGTACGTTACCCTTAAAAATATCATTATTATTGCAATTTGAGTTGGCTTTTAGGGGGGTGTTTTGGCAAGAATCTTATCAGGTGCGGAGTTGTGAATAAAAAAATATTGGTGGGTAGACAACTGCAGAGTGGTCAAGTCGGACACCTGGTGGGTTAAATGGGGTGGCGGAAAACTACCCCCAGAAAAGTATCCCCATGAAAAAACTCCTAGTCAACTAGTGGGTTAGATGGAGATTTAATATTAAACAAGTATACACTAAGCGTTGTTAATAGTTAAAGTTGGTACTGTGGGACCATGAGTTCGTTTATACAGAATGACGTGTCATGTTGACAAAGCCATGTGTATTATTAATAACTACAAAATATCCTTCAACGAGACAAGATCAGAATCAAACGTAATGCACAGTATCTACATCATATTAAATGAGGTAAAATCATTGATAACAAATCCATATTAAAACAGTTGTCAATACATTTATAAATAAATAAATAAATAAATTGGATGGAAAATCAATGTGATTTATTAAAAGCCATCGATTTTTATCTCGTTCATGAGCAGCACCAACATTAAGTTAACATTAACACGATTATTTATGTGTTATAGGGAAACTATTTCGTCTTAATACTGTGCTGTAAAATATAGAAAAAGAATTATCGATAGGACATTTTTATAGGTATACAAATCCAAATTTACAAACAATATAATTTGTCCTATCAATTTTAATTAACTCCGAACAAATTAAACTATAGTTTCATGCAACCAGGACGAATAAGATAAAAATAGTACATACCGATATGAGGCATGAGTAATAACAAAAATTTAATTTTGTTTAGAGAAGTAATCCAAGTAGACGTAGACTGGGAGAAGCAACCCGGTGCAGGGTCAATGGAACACCTGCTACCGTCTGTCAACGCGAAACATCGTGCGTCAAATGTGCATCCGGAGAAGCAACCGGGCGCGGCGTCAGTGAAACACCTGCTGCCGTCTGTCAACGCGAAACATCGTGCGTCAAATGTGCATCCGGAGAAGCAACCCGGCGCGGCGTCATTGAAACACCTGCTGCCGTCTGTCAACGCGAAACATAGTACGTCAACTGTCCATCCGGAGATGCAACCCGGCGTGGCGTGAATGAAACACCTGCTGTCGTCTGACAACGTGACACAGCGAGCGTCAACTATGCATCTAGAGAAGAAACCTGGCGCGGCGTCATTGAAACACCTGCTGCCGTCTGTCATCGCAACACATCAAGTGTCAACTATGCATCCGGAGAAGCAACACGGCGTGGCGTCAATGAAACACCTGCTGTCGTCTGTAAACGCGACACATCAAGCGTCAACTGTGCATCCGGAAAAGCAACCTGGCGCGACGTCATTGAAACACCTGCTGTCGTCTGTAAACGCGACACATCGTGCGTCAACTGTGCATCCGGAGAAGAAACCCGGCGCGGCGTCAAAGAAACACCTGCTGCCGTCTGTCAAACCGACACATCGTGCGTCAACTGTGCATCCGGAGAAGCAACCCGGCGCGGCGTCATTGAAACACCTGCTGCCGTCTGTAAACGCGACACATCGTGCGTCAACCGTGCATCCGGAGATGCAACCCGGCGCGGCGTCAATGAAACACCTGCTGTCGTCTGTAAACGCGACACATCGAGCGTCAACTGTGCATCCGGAAAAGCAACCCGGCGCAGCGTCAATGAAACACCTGCTGTCGTCTGTAAACGCGACACATCGAGCGTCAACTGTGCATCCGGAAAAGCAACCCGGCGCGGCGTCAATGAAACACCTTCTGTCGTCTGTAAACGCGACACATCGTGCGTCAACTGTGCATCCGGATAAGCAACCCGGTGCGGCGTCAATGAAACACCTGCTGCCGTCTGTAAACGCGACACATCGAGCGTCAACTCTGCATCTGGAGATGCAACCCGGCGTGGCGTCAATGAAACACCTGCTGTCGTCTGTAAACGTGACACATCGTGCATCAACTGCGTATCCGGAGATGCAACCCGGCTCGGCGTCAATGAAACATCTGCTGTCGTCTGTCAACCCGACACATCGAGCGTCAACTATGCACCCGGAGAAGCAACCCGGCGCGGCGTCATTGAAACACTTGCTGCCGTCTGTCATCGCGAAACATCAAGCGTCAACTATGCATCCGGAGAAGCAACCTGGCGCGGCGTCATTGAAACACTTGCTGCCGTCTGTCATCGCGACACCTGAAGCGTCAACTGTGCATCTGGAGAAGCAACCTGGCGTGGCACCAATTAAACATGTGCTACCGTCTGTCAACGCAACACATCTAGCGTCAACTGTGCATCCGGATAAGGAATATTTTGATGCACACACTACTTTTGGTTTAATTTAACCTATTTTTTAGCACAAAAAAGTCCAATGACAGTTAATTTTAAAATAAAAAAACTTGATTTTAGTTCTGATTATGAATGTTGGACACCTCAGTAGTTAAATCGTTAGTATCTTGGACTTTGATACACGAGATCATAGATTCGTTTTAAAGGGTTGCCCACATTTATTTGAGAGGTTTAATCTGGATTAAATAAAATATACAGGGTGAGTTTTAATTGAGTCACCCCACTTATTTTATCTACATTTCTTAAGATATCGACTCCGGACCACCTCGATCATTGTTGACCAACCCATACTTCATTTTGACTTAGTTAATAGTTTTGGCCGCCATCTTGGATCCGCCATATTAAATTATTAAAATTTAATTCTCATTGCACGACATAATCATAATTTATTAAATAATTTACGTAAATTTATTTAAAGTGTACAATACATTTCTAAATATCTGCTTAGTTTAACTTTATTAGCATCATCAACTACTATATAAATTACATTAAATTACGTTTTATAAAATAAATTTATGATGTTAAATAAATAGGTTAATAGGTTAATGTTAAATAAATATGGTGTTTAATAACAAATCATTTTTCATGCAAATATCAATAGACCATAACAGTTTGAAGCAATATACCAAGTTTTGTCAGGAGTAAGTTGATAAATAAGCAAGATAGACACTTTTTCTTTTTCTCCATAAGAAACATTAGACAACGTACAGTGTTTACAACTTTCAATATCTCTGTAAGCAATTGACGTAGAGCAATGATCAAAACACCAAATTGTTTGTTTTTTAAGCTGCATTTAATGGTGAAAACTAAAATTGGATTTACAAAAATGTTCTATGTACAAAACTCAAAAAACCCGTTTTTGGGGTACAAAACCCCCAAAATACCCCTTTGGATAAAGCGATCTGGCTGGTTTTCGATCTTAAAGTCATAAATACTGCTTTACATGTTTGTACCAAATTTCATGAAAATCGGACCATTTTTATGAGAGTTATTGCACGAACTGACACACACACACACACACACACACACACACACATAGTGATATATATACAGTTTTGAACGAATGGTGTTTTTGGTATCTGGGGACCTCAAAACAAAGTTATCATGGTCCCGGACCTAGGTCTTACCATGCCGACTACGGTAATAGCTTCTTCCCTATAGGGGAAATTTGCTAAAAGTGCCTTTGTTTGTGAAATCAATCCTCATATACCTTTGTGAAAAGGTAAAGTTTTGTGGTAAGTTTTTGTGAAAGTGAAAAGTAAAAGTAAGCGGTATAAGGTGACGCCAAGTGTGTTTGGGTTAAGTTGCAGCCACCCTTTAGAGGGACTTGACTTTGACCAACCCCCTCTTGCATACTGTGCTTGTTGAGGTTGTTGAAGATGCCAAATTTGGCATGTTAATTTTGTGATGTTAAAACGGCCTTTACTATTTTACATTCGTACAATTGTAGTGGACGTGTTTTCCCCAGAAATAATACAAAACTAATCAAAATGCTCACTACCTATTTTTAATGAAACATAACCCTATTTTAAATTAAAATACCAATTGCATAAATTTTTTAAAATAAAACATCAACTAAAACATTTATAAATAGCTGATTTAGAAATAGATAAATGATACCATAGACAAAAAACAAATACTAATAACTGTGTTATAAGGTAGCTTGAAACGGCTGTTTTTGCTTCTGCATAGATACACATACAGACAGAAACCACCTCTTCTTTATAATATTACTAGTTCATGTACCCGTTCTTCGCAAGGGTTAGAAAGGGTTAGAAACAGCTGTTCTTGCTTCTGCTCTTTAAGCTGTCAAATGGAAGAATCCACAGCTGTTCGCATTTCAGTTTCTGAATGTTTACTTTATTCTGAAATGTAAACATAGACACTTTGGACATTCATGAGGCGTAGCCCGAGGGGATTATAAGGAAGTGAATAGTCCTATGTGTTTCATTGGGTTCAAGATCTACCTTTGTGTAAAGTTTCAGCCCAGTCGGTTCAGTAGTTTTTGCGTTTACCCGGAACATCAGTCAGACAGACTGACAGACTGACAGTCAGACAAACATAAACCACCTCTTCTTTATAATATTATAGATTAACATTTAACAATGACGATCTTTAAGCTTTATTAGATAACCTTAGTAAAATGTTGTTTTTAAAACTTAAAGCAAAAATTATGGGGGGGGGGTAGGTTTTACTCCTCACGAAAAAGCTTGCGATATCCATGGAAATAACAGATAAATTGGGTTTCCATAGTAATTCGTCAGTGGTACATTAATATTTCATTAGTCAGTATACTATGTAGAATTCTAAACAAAACTCTAATACAATTGCTCAGAATCCTTCTGTGTGTCATTCATTTACCAGAGCATCACTCAATTGGATATTGTAGGTAATAGTGTAGTGATCGAAAAAAGTTGGGTGATAGTCTGTGAGGCCGCCATTTTGGAAAATGACCGCCATCTTTTATGCTTTTTGAAAAATAATACATGAAATGCATATAGGCATGTGAGGTGTCATTTGCAATGTTTTTGGGTGCTGAACACGTTAAAGACATTTAAAAAGCATTCTAACGAACTTTTACAAGTATAGAATTGAAAGCATACCTAATATATTATGTTAAATATTATAAAATCATTCATCGTTCCACTGATTAACGCTTTGAGGATCAACTGACGATCCACCAGACTACTCAGTAGTATGCGAAGAAGACCAAGTGGTCCGGTTTAGAGCCACTAAATATCACTGTGAAAAAGACCAGCTGACGATTCACGCGGGTCACTCTGTTTTTGTCTTAAATGTTAGTTACCGGGCTCAAAATCTTTAACTCTATGGCCTTTAAATAGTATTTTAGATGGCTGCTAACCGTTCTTGATCTGTTACAAGCTGATAGTTGTATTTATATTGTTGACAAAACAGCTGTTTCTGATTGTTATTAGTCTGCCACTATGCCTTCTCTAAACTAGTTTTGACTGATCTTGTATAGGTGAGTTATTTTGATGTTTGTATATTATAGTTATGATTTAGTTTTGATAAATAAAGTTACTAATGGTACAGTTGAAGTGTTAATTGTTTTATTTATGTTTAACATGGTTACCGTATTAGTAGCAGTTTATTAGGTACATTTTTGTGTTTGTAAATAACATTGTTATTCATCATACATTTTTTATCTTTGGGAGAGAAATCCAAAACGTTTGATTTTGGCGCGGCCTTTTCACATATCCCCTGGCAATCGAAAGAGCATCAAAAGATGCTGACCACAAAGATTTTATAATTTTGCCTGGTCCCTGAAAGAGTTAAATTTTCTTTTTCGAGTACAGAAAATTACACTTGTTTCCGACAGTTGATACTGGCTTAACTTTAGCAATGTTCTGACATAATATGTGTAAACTTTTTTGATTGCTACGGGATATGTGAAAAGGCCACATAAAAAAACAACACTTCAACCGTAACATTAGTAACTTTATTTATTAAAACTAAACGAAAAATATTAATTAAAAACTTCAAAATAACACGCACTATACAAGATCACTCAAAACTAGTTTAGGGCAGAGATAAACTAATATGAAGCAGAAACAATATAAATCCTTCCAGTAGTTTCTAAAATACTGGGAAAAGCATCTGAACAAATAGGTTTTTACTTAGATTCTGAAGGCTTATTTTCTGAAATACATTCAGGATTTAGGCAGGGGTTTAGTACTTGCTCAGCGCTTCTTAATGTTGTTGATGAAATGCTTTCTGCTAAGAACAAAGGCTTTTAGAGTTTCATGACTGCTTTAGACTTCTTGCAGGCTTTTGATTCAGTAAACTTTGAATTGTTACTGGCTAAGCTTAGTTTTGATCAGTTTGATGATAATTCAGTAAAATGGTTTTCATCGTATTTATTTGGAAGAATTCAACGACCAAAGGTTGGTGGGCAGTCATCTCCAGCGCTTCCTAGGTCCGTTGGGCAGTTGTTTGGGACCACTTCTTTTAGTGAATTTCCACTATAGGGAAGAAGATATTACCGTAGTCGGCATGGTAAGACCTTGGCCCGGGACCATGATAACTTTTCGTTTTGAGGTCTCCAGATGCCAAAAACACTATTCGTTCAAAACGGTATATATATATATATATATATATATATATATATATTCAAGTATATATGCAAGTATATATATATATATAAGTATATGTACAAGATGTATATGTGTCCGTGAGCACGATAACTCTCGTAAAAATAATCCGATTTTGTCGAAATTTGGTATAAACGTGTAAAGCAGCATTTATGACTTAAGTTCGAAAACCAGACATATCGACCTAGACGAAGGGGTATTTAGGGGGGTTTTGTCCCCAAAAAAGGGTTTTTTGAGTCTTTTACTAATTTTTGAAAAAGTCAAATTTTAGTTTTTTCTATTAGAATCAGCTTAAAAATACGCACAATTTGGGGTTTTGATCATTGCTCTACGTCAAATGGTTACAGAGATATTGGAAGTGCTAAACACAATACGTTGTCCAATGTTAAAATTGTATATCTTGCTTATTTATCAACTTATCCTGATGGAACTTGGTATATTGCTTCACATTTTTGTGGTCTGTTGAAATTTGCACAAAAAATATTTGCTTCCCTATAGTTTGCGTAGCATCAAACCTGCGTACTCAGCCCCCATGTTATTCTTATGGAGAATAAGTAAGTGTTATCTCACTTAATTATGAACATAAATTAATAAGAATAAGAATAAGAATAATTTATTTTCTCCAAAAATATTACATTTTTTGTACACTTTCCATTTTGCACATAAAAAATAATAGTCTAAAAATGCCCATTCTTCTAGCAAAAAAATTAAAAGTCCACAAAATGTCCTTATTCAGACTGACTTAAAAATACAACAATACAGATTAATGCGTAGATTACTAAGACTAAAAAATAAAAGGTTACACATTTTTGTTGTGCATAAAACTCAAGAGAAAATGTAGGGCCTCCAAGGCAAAGCCTGTTAGGAGGTTCCTTTCCTAAAAATTATCAAAATAAAATACGGCGATCAGACAGAATTGAAAATATAGCGATCCCTTAAGTATTTGTGCCATAAATTTTACTAATCCAAAAAAATACATACAAAACTACTTCAACAATTAACACTGACTAAACTATGGTTTGATTTTCAAACCGCACACCGCACTTTGCTACCAGTCGGCTCATGGCACCAGCCCAGGTGCCCGTCACAGCTCATAGCATGCAATGCTTAGTCCCTGAGTATCAAAGCTCGCCATAGTGTAGCCGTATCATGAACCATTTTCCTATCTACCTTTATTTTAGAATTAAAAACATAAACATTATTTCATCCAAACTAAAAAGCCACTTCTTTAACTTGTTTGTAAAAATAGCTGCGCCTTTGGATTTTTTTATTTAATCAGGCAACCTATTAAAAAATCTAGGTGCCATAAAATTGCAAGTTTTTGTGAAAAATGTATTTCTTGGTTTTGGTAACGTATATTGCTCTGCAGTTCTAAGTTTGTTTCTATACAAATTTTCATTCGGAATCCTATTTCCACTTCTACTAAAAAACATTTTCAGCACTTTAAAGACAAACAAATAAATAAAATAAATAAATAAATAAAATGACATTTGGTATGTGGCTTTACCTACTTAAGTTATATTGATATTTGTATAAAACCCCATCTTTTGTGTTCCTTGCTTCAGCAAACCTGCACACTCAGCCGCCATGTTATTTTTATGGAGAATAATTAAAATGTCATAAATCGGTTATTTATGAATGTATATTGATGAAACTGGTATGTGACTTTATGTGGTATTAAGATACATATATATGCATTGAAAATTTGCTGAGTACGCAGGTTTGCTGCTACGGGGGTATTTATTTTATATACTGCGGATTGGAAAGATCACTTAAGGGTTTTTGGCCGCTAGGCTAGTCTGGCGGTGAGGAGCAGTAGTTCTACAAGTCGCCACCGCGCGCCGCTAGGAAGACAACTCGGGCAGTGCTGAGAGTGTGTGTGATCTGGCTGGGGGGAAAGAGGAGCGCGTTCTCCTCATTTCTCCCCCTCCCCCCACGCAGCACTGTCTTTCCGGTCTTTTCGTCTAGTCGCTTCTTCGTCGGTCCGAGGCACACGGACACGGTACACAGCCCTGGCCCCGGCCCGCGGCTCGACTGGTTGAGTAGTAGGGTTGGGTTGCTCACTATTTTCCACTGATGTGCCTTTCAATGTCGCCGACAACTAATCTTAAATATATTTATATTTTGAGCGTTCACTTAATAGTTTTGATGAGTACATTTCTTGTAGCCTTGTATCATTAAAAATGTTTGACAAAGTTGTGAGCACATTTAAATACAGTGGAACTCGGATCGTTCGAATCTCAAAGGACCGCAATAATAAAATTCGAACTATCCAACAAATTGAATTTTAATTACAGAGGTTCGAATTATCCTAGCTTTATTGTATTAAAAAAATAACATTATTTATTATAATAAACATTAATTATAAATATAATACCCCCGTCGCAGCAAACCTGCGTACTCAGTGAATTTCCAATGCATAATATATGTCTTAATACCACATAAAGCCGCATACCAAGTTTCATAAAAATATTTTCACAAATAAGCTACACATAAAATTTTAATTATTCTCCATATGAATAACATTGAGGATGAGTACGTAGGTTTGCTGCAAAAGGAAGATAAAAATGTGTTTTTTTTGCAATTATCAATGTAACTCAACCAGGTGAAGCTAAATACCAAGTTTTAATAATTTATGTTCACAATTAAGGGAGATATAAAACTTTACATATTCTCCATAAAATTAACATTAGGGGTGAGTATGCAGGTTTGCTGCTAAGGGTATAATCAACAAAAAATCAATTTGGTGTGCAAATATCAATATACCAGTACTTGGTGAAGCCACATACCAAGTTTCATCAATATACGTTCATAAATAATCGAGATATCAAATTTTAAATATTTTCCATATAAGGATAACATTGGACAACGTACTGTGTTTTGCACTTTGAATATCTTGGCAACCGATGGACGTAGAATCACAATTTAAACACCAAAGTTATTTTTTTGTGGAGCTAAACTGATTGGCAAAAGCAAATGTGAAGTTTACAATAGAATTAATTGGGGAAAAGCTAAAATCCATTTTCCCATAAGATTAACATGGGAAATTTTATGAACACGTTTTTTGGATTTTCTCCGCAACCACTTAACTTAGGTTAATGATTCAAAATAATATATTATTTGTTTTTTAAGCTCTATAAAATGGTAAAAAAATTATGGGTTTTAAAAATTGTAGGGTGAAAAGTGCAAAAATCTGATTTTTGAAAAAATTTAAAACCCCATTAACCCCCTTTCCCATGGTCTGATTTTTCTGGTTTTCGAACTTAAAGTCATGAATATCACTTTACACATTTGAGCCAAATTTCATCGAAATCGGACGTTTTTTACTCAAGTTATCTCATTCACACTAATGGACACTAAAGGTCACTAAAGGACACACACACACACACACACACACACACACACACACACACACACACACACACACACACACACACACACACACACACACACACACACACACACACACACACACATATATATATATATACAGATATATATATATATATATATATATATATACATATATATAAATTTGAACAAATATTTTTTTGGCATCTGGGGACCTCAAAACAAAAAGTTATCATGGTCTCGGGCTTAAAAAAGTCTTACCATGATACCTACGGTAATAGCTTCTTCCCTATAGGGGAAATTCGCTAAAATGGTTTTTAATTTTAAGAATTACAATTTTACAAATATATTTAATCATAATACATTGATCTTATTAATTTCTACAAATACTGTATTAAATAAATGTATAGGGTGTCCCGGAACTATTCCATACAATTTTTTCCATAAATATACAATTGTGGAATATTTTACTCCAATCACCAACATACTAACCTTTGTTAGATGTATTTTTTACCACTATTGTTGGAGTTTAGTATCCGTCTGTTGTTAAAGCTAAAGAAGAATTTGTTATTCATTGTTACAAAGTAAAATTCAGGCATGATCAGGGGTGGATCTAGGGAGTCACATTGGGTGGGGGGAAATACCCAGTTTTTTTTTGGGGCGGTGTATAGAATACCCCTCAGGGGTGGGGGGTCCGGGAGTCCTTCCTCGGAAATTTGATAAACATTCCATATCAATAATAATTTGATCGGCTGTAAAGAATAGCTGAACGCGTTTTATTGACCAACGTGTGTTATCGGCCTAAAAAGACGACTGTCTTGAATTCATGGACCAAAATGATGGTCGCCGCAATTCATGGTCTTCGTAACTTTTAAACCGAAAACGACAAGTAGGCCTAAACGTAGTTAATCGGCCAAAGAAAACCGCAGTAGTTTTCACTACCGGACTTTTGCCCGAACAAGACATCGGATCGAGCAGGGAGCAGGGCACGAAGGTAGCTAAATTCACTCCGAACTTCTTCCCGGACAAGACATCGGATCGGACAGATTGAGTGCGAAACCACCGAGCGGGGTAAAAACGGTGGGGACGACTTAGTTGCCGTTGTGCAAGTCGGCAGTGTACTTGTGTGTAGATTTCACCCATTTCACCCACCTCCCCACGATTTTACCCACTTCCCTCCAAGCGTCATTCCTCTTCACTTGTGGTAGTGAAGGATGGGACAAGTTCCATAAAACTGGCCGATGTACTCGGAAATAAACATCAAAGTGTTTTTCTCAGACCAATCCATCGTGCAGACTACTTCACATAAATTAGTGAACTGAAAACTAAAATGACAACAGTCAAGACCGCAACCCTCACCGTCGTCGTATCGCTAGCGGCGGAGCTCGGGACGGCGCACGGCGGTCGGAGAAGCGTATGGAGGTACCACACACTCCCGAACCCCGAACCAGACCCCGAACAAGACATCGCACCGATCTTTCTTTGATCTTTCCTCAAAAAACCGCCTAGAGAGCGCTCGGTCCGATGTCTAGTCGGAAGTCTTGTTCGATGTCTGGTTCGGAGGCCCCACTAACTACCGGATTTTCTCCCTTCGACCCCAAATCCTGCTCGGTCCGATGTTTTGTTCGGGAAAAAGTCCGGTAGTGTGTGGCCGTCTTGAAGGCTAACACGCCAGCGGAAGTATCAAAGTATGTAATCACTCTACTACCTGGCTACACAAGCAAATCTTTATTCACAATTTAGAAGTCGAGTGTCAAAGCTGGACAATACTCTCATAACTGAATAGAATTATGTATTAAATTAAATATCAGAATTTACACTTCAGCTGAATACCTTATCTGGCTATAAATATTTGTGCCAAAGTTATGGGAGAGGGTTTAAGGCGGCCATACACTATCGGACTTTTGCCCGAGCCAGACATCGAACAAGACATCGGACCGAGCAGGGAGCAGGGAGTAGGGCACAAATTCACTTCGAACTTCATCCCGATCACGACCCCGAACAAGACATCGGATCGGACAGATTGAGCGCGAAAACACCGAGCGGGGTAAAAACGGTGGGGACCATTTTAGTTGCCGTTGTGCAGGTCGGCCATGTACTTGTGGGGTTTAGGGGATGCAGGTAGGATGGTAGGGGGTTGGGGTTATGCAGTAGGGATTAATTTGTAGTTGGATATTAATTCATTTTACTAACATTATTCATTTTATTTAGGTTAAACTAGTTTAGCAGATTTATCTGTTAACAAATCAAATATCTATCACTGTTTCTTGCAAAAGCAGTAGGCCTGGATATTATAAACTATGTAGGAGGTTTGTAACAACAATAAGGTGGTTGTAATAATTTAGTAAATCAAAAAGTAATGCAACACGTAATTTATTACAAATGGAATATAGTAAAAAGTATATATAAATTAATGCAATAAAATAGCACATAACAAATACCATAACTTTGTAACGTTTATACTGTTACAAAAAAACTTATTCACATAAAAAAGAATTATGGTTACACTCTAGTTGTGTCTCAAAGTTGCCCTATAAGTTGTTTGCTGCCAATTTGAACTGCTTGGTTTTATGAGAAATTAAAATACACAAGAGATACATGTTGTAATTTTACATTTCGAGGTTTGTATGCGCTTCCCTTCATTTCAACAATTAAGTCTTACTACCTTTAATTTATTAAAAAAACACCAACAATGTAGTAGGGTTAATGTTTATTTCAAGTAAGTCCGGTTAAAATTATATAACAACTGTCTGGATAAAATCTAAGTTTGTGATTACGTGACTTAAATATAAAAAAAATTTAAATCTGAATTAAAGAGTATCTAAATTAATAATACATATAATTCAACTATGGATATTAAATAATATAAGTTGATGAACTTTAAAATAGTAAATAGTAATAGGCTCGTGACGGCGCTCGGGACGGCGCTCGGAGCAGCGTGGAGGTGCCACACACTATCGAACCCCGAACCAGACCCCGAACAAGACATCGGACCGATCTTTCTTTGATCTTTCGTCAAAAACCGCCTCGAGAGCGCTCGATGCTCGGTTCGATGTCTTGTTCGGTGTCTGGTTAGGAGGCCCCACAAACTACCGGATTTTCTCCCTTCGAAGCCAAATCCGCTCGGTTCGATGTCTTGTTCGATGTCTGGTTCGGGCAAAAGTCCGATAGTGTGTGGCCGTCTTAAGACCTACATTTTCTGGCTTTTTATATCATACTAGTAGCCTGTAGCGGCTTCGCTCGCGATCACAACGTAAGATTATACTGATATTCCCGAATAAATATTGTGTTACCGTTCCAAAGCCAACATGGCCTGCTGATTAACTGTGTTTACTCTATCCAGCTGATTGCTTAAAACTTATAGTTATTTTCCAATAACTTATAGGAAAAAAACTCCTATAGCAATAACTTATAGCTTATAGGAAAAACTCAACTTTAAGGGGCCCCAGGGCCTCACTCACAAATTATTTCTCTTTAAAAAAGTTTCCTGCACAACTTCACGTTAAGCTCTTTACAATGACACCAAAAACATGAAAATTGTTCAGTAGTTTAGGAGGAGTGATTGTCACAAAAAACCTGCTCGCCTATTAAATAAGTATAGATAATGTAATATGCATTAATTTTACATCCCGATCTCTTTTTACCGGTTTTGGGAGCCAAAAACACAATATTTGTAATTTTTATATCCTCCAAAAAAAGGAGGTTAGGGTCTTTCTGATTGCTTTGCCAAATGAACTTGTCCAACTGATTATAGAAAGGAATGTCTTCACGAAATATGAAGTAAATCGTAAATTTACACTTTCCTATCACTTAGTTAAATACATCTTCAGAAGAAGCTGGATCTTTAGTTACATGACAGGTAGCCTATAGCTTGTTTCCCACAACAATGTTTTACTGGCAATTGATTTTCTATTTCTTGTATGCCTATATTTCTTACAAGGCATTTATTGCTACGGTTGCAGTAATACCATAATACTCTGAAAACTGAAAAACGCGGACACGTGGTGCTCGTGTTGTGCGAGTGGCGAGATTCGTAGAAGGTGTGGCTGGAGGGAGTGTTGGGGACGGCGCGACCTTGGACTACGCGCTCGTGCGAGGGGTGCGCGCGTGGTGGCGCTGTGCGTGTGAGTTTGTGTTAGTGAGGTGTAGTGCGGCTGGCCTATTCTGCCCCGGAAGGCAATTTCCAAGAATCAAAGGAGCAGGTCACAGACCAAACGAAAAATATATAAACTTCAAACAAATTCTAACATGTATATCATACTGACCCCCACAACTAAATCCATTATTTATACCACAAAATTGTATTATTATATTTTTAATAGTCTTTTTAAATGAAAAATCTATTTTTAAATTTTTTATTTTGAAATGAAATTACATTAGTAATAATAACCTGAATTTATCCCACACAACTGCAAAATTTTCATTGAAATCGGACCAACGGTTTTCTTCCTGACCTTCTCCCATCATTTGACAAAATCTCTACTTTTAAGACCCATAATTTCCTTAATAGTAATGCGAATTATTTAATATATATCTATTTTGTTTCCTAATTTTTATCCTGATGTGGAAAAAATAATATTTTACAAATTAATTTTTTGACCAAACACCCTTGGATGATTCACCATGCGGATGATTCACAGCTGTTGTTATCTTACAAGCCCATGGAAATAGCTTAAGCTGTACAACATATAAACACAGATGTAGAGAGTATAAAGAGGTGGTCGGATGATCATGGGCTTTTGCTTAATTCTGACAAATGAAGAGAACTCCAATGAATGTTCTCTCATTGGCCTGATGATGACTGGTGTGACTGGTCGAAATCGATAGCCTAGTACCATCTTTTATATATGTTTACCGTCTGTATGTGAATCAGTATCAGTGTAAATATATCTTAAGTGTTGTAAGACGTCTTTTATTACATCCCGTAAGTAATAACAACACGTAATATGCTAATAAAAAGTTGTTTAAATCTATATCTAAAACAGTTATAATTAGGTTGAAAACACTTATAGACAAAGCACAATTTTACCAGTGCCTTCTATGTTGGAAATTGTCCGATCAACGATACTTCCTGCAATTGTATTATGCTCTTCCAACTTTTGCTTGTTGTCTGATCCAGGAAAATTGTTTGGTTCTTACTAGACTGCAGAATAGAGCTTTTAAATTTGTCTACAATCTAAAAAAATCGACCACATCAGCGAATACAGGACTAGTGCTAAATTGTTGTCTGTTATGGATTGTTGTGATTTACAAACAGTTCAACTGGTACACAAAATTCTTCAGACTGGAAAGGCCGAATATCTCAGGAAGAATTGAACCTATTGCACCTAACAAGGGCGCGATAAGAAACGTGGAAAAGGGCTTTTAAGTACTTTGAAATACAAAAATGTAATGCTTTGCCCCTGCTGTAAAGAACAAAAGATATGGTACTTTCAAAAAATATGCGAAGCAAATGTTTATTTAACCTGTAGTGTTTATGTTGTATTAACCAATAATAATTGTACATTGTTGACAAGAGTTGTCTTCAAAATCAGAGTTTTATTTTGAAGAAAGCTTGATTAAAAAATACATTATTAATTTATTTTATTTTTAAACAGCTGTTTTGTCAACAATACAACAATCAGCTTGTAACAGATCAAAAAAGGTTAGCAGCCATCTAAAATGCCATTTAAAGGCTTTAGAGTTTAAGATTTTGAGCCCGGTAACTAACATTTAAGACAAAAACAGAGTGGCCCAGTAAATCGTCAGCTGGTCTTTTTCACAGTGATATTTAGTGGCTATAAACCGGACCTCTTGGTCTTCTTCGCATACTACTGAGTAGCCCGGCGAATAGTCAATTGGTCCTAAAAGGGTTAATCAGTGGAATGATAGATGATTTTATAATTTTTAACATTATATATTAGGTATGCTTTCAACTCTATACTTGTAAAATTTCGTTAAAAATATTTTTAAATGCCTTTTTTACGTGTTCAGCACCCTAAAAAACATTGAAAATGACACCTCACATATCTATATGCATTGCACTTATTATTTTTTCAAAAAGCATAAAAGATGGTGGCCATTTTACAAAATGGCCACCCTGAAAGACTATTACCCAATTTTTTTGATCACTACATTATTAAGGTGGTCCCACACTTCTCGCGAACAGGCCTGATCATTCGGCCGAATCCTGAATGTTTGGCGTATTCGCGATAAGTGTGGGAACTGTACGAACTTTTGAATACATGCGGGATCATGCGGAACAGAATGGGAGAATGTTCGGCCGAATGTTCAGGCGTGTTCGCGAAAATTGTGGGACCGCCTTTACCTACAATATCCAATTAAGTGATGCTCTGGTAAATGAATGACACACAGAAGTATTCTGAGCAAGTGGACTATCGTAACTCAAATATGATTCAAATTAACTTCCCCCGAAGTAACAGAGTACATTACAATGATAACTAAACTACTAAACTAATACAACTTAAGATTTTATTTACTGTCCCCATTTAAATTCCTGTTTAATTACTAAACACACTTCGCTAGATTCAAAGTAATCACACTGCTATACATACCAGCTTAGTTCCAAATCTAACCAACAAACTTTATTGAGTTTCGCTTCCATCTTTTTCCACTCACAGATATTGCCTATCTTTGGTCGTCCATCTTCAACCATTATTGATCGTGAGGGAGCATTTTTACAACGTAGTGTGATCAAATATCAAAGAAATTTCCATCAAATGTAGTTCTACTATCGGGAAACAAAATATTTAGAAAAAACATAAACAATGTGTTAGCTGACAGGAAAAAAACGAATAAAATAGAATACTAACTATTAAGACGACAATGAAAAAAATATAAAATTTCAACAAGATATAAAATACAGAACGTATCAACCGTGGTGGAAGCCAACTGTCAGTGCCAGACGCAGCGGCCGCTGGGGGAGTTGAGATGTAACACAACCGCGTGCTGTCTGAACATGCCGCTGGGTTACTCTTACCAACTGTCAGGGCCAGACGCAGTGGTCGCTGGGGGAGTTGAGATGTAACACAACCGCGTGCTGTCTGAACATGCCGCTTGGTTACTCTTACCAACTGTCAGGGCCAGACGCAGTGGTCGCTGGGGGAGTTGGGATGTAACACAACCGCGTGCTGTCTGAACATGCCACTTGGTTACTCTTACCAACTGTCAGGGCCAGACGCAGTGGCCGCTAAGGGAATTGATAAGTAACACAACCGCGTGTTGTCTGGATATGCCGCTTGGTTACTCTTACCAACTGTCAGGGCCAGACGCAGTGGTCGCTGGGGGAATTGATATGTAACATAACCGCGTGTTGTCTGGACATTCCGCTTGGTTACTCTTACCAACTGTCAGGGCCAGACGCAGCGGCCGCTGGGGAAGTTGATATGTAACACAACCGCGTGTTGTCTGAACATGCCGCTTGGTTACTCTTACCAACTGTCAGGGCCAGACGCAGCGGCTGCTGGGGGAGTTCAGATGTAACACAACCGCGTGATATCTGGACATGCCGCTTGGTTCACTTAACAACTGCCAGGTCCAGACGCAGCGGCCGCAAAGGGAATTGAGATGTAAAACAACCACGAGTTGTCTGTACATGCCGCTTGGTTACTCTTACCAACTGTCAGGGCCAGACGTAGTGGCGGCTCGGGGATTTGAGATGTAACACAACCACGAGTTGTCTGTACATGCCGCTTGGTTACTCTTACCAACTGTCAGGGCCAGACGTAGTGGCGGCTCGGGGATTTGAGATGTAACACAACCGCGTGTTGTCTGGACATGCCGTTTGGTTACTCTTACCAACTGTCAGGGCCAGACGTAGTGGCGGCTCGGGGATTTGAGATGTAACACAACCACGAGTTGTCTGTACATGCCGCTTGGTTACTCTTACCAACTGTCAGGGCCAGACGTAGTGGCGGCTCGGGGATTTGAGATGTAACACAACCACGAGTTGTCTGTACATGCCGCTTGGTTACTCTTACCAACTGTCAGGGCCAGACGTAGTGGCGGCTCGGGGATTTGAGATGTAACACAACCACGAGTTGTCTGTACATGCCGCTTGGTTACTCTTACCAACTGTCAGGGCCAGACGTAGTGGCGGCTCGGGGATTTGAGATGTAACACAACCACGAGTTGTCTGTACATGCCGCTTGGTTACTCTTACCAACTGTCAGGGCCAGACGTAGTGGCGGCTCGGGGATTTGAGATGTAACACAACCACGAGTTGTCTGTACATGCCGCTTGGTTACTCTTACCAACTGTCAGGGCCAGACGTAGTGGCGGCTCGGGGATTTGAGATGTAACACAACCACGAGTTGTCTGTACATGCCGCTTGGTTACTCTTACCAACTGTCAGGGCCAGACGTAGTGGCGGCTCGGGGATTTGAGATGTAACACAACCACGAGTTGTCTGTACATGCCGCTTGGTTACTCTTACCAACTGTCAGGGCCAGACGTAGTGGCGGCTCGGGGATTTGAGATGTAACACAACCACGAGTTGTCTGTACATGCCGCTTGGTTACTCTTACCAACTGTCAGGGCCAGACGTAGTGGCGGCTCGGGGATTTGAGATGTAACACAACCGCGTGTTGTCTGGACATGCCGTTTGATTTTCTTACCAACTGTCAGGTCCAGACGCAGCGGCCACTAAAGGAATTGATATATAACACAACCACATGTTCTCTGGACATGCCGCTTGGTTACTTATACCGATACTCGCAGCTATTTAACGAAAAATAATCATCATCAAGAACCATACCGGTTTCTATTGTTTTAAATCTTGTACATAAAAAATTAAAATTGATTCTTTAGTAGAAATTGAATGTCTGTAATGATACATAATTTATAAAGTTTTAACGCGGGTTAAAAATTGAAAACAATCTAAAATATTTGTTTAATTATGTACTCGCATTATTAAAAACCTTACATTATTACCGTACTTTTCGATAAAATCTAAATTGCTTTGTGTGCAGAAAACTACAGGCTGTTTCTATCGCTTTATCAGAAAGAATAGTCCAAGGTCTAAACTCATTTCCCTCGGATTGCCAAAGAAAGTTTAAGTTATAGAAAGTTTTGTGAGAATTATACTTAATATGATTCTTATTTTTAGTAAAAATAGTGAGCAAAAGAAATGTGTAGATAAAATAATAATAAACTATACATATTACGCTTTTATCTTAGTAACGGTTACACCTATTACTATTGTTATTCCTATTATTTCTTTAGTTTTACGTAACTAAGCTTTTTTTCCTTTTGTTGTACTTCGTCATCTTCATCAAAGAAATAATATTCCAATCTATTTGATAAAAAAACAACACTTTAAGAAAATCCATATTGTAATAAAACCAATTTGTCATCCTTGAATGCTTGCCGTAAGTTCCATTCCATTAAACAAATCCTCAATGTGTCATTATAAGCCAGATGGATCCCAGGTACATTGGGCCCAGATTTGTGGTGTTATTGGTCTGGCTTAGTTCAATCGACAGAAATACATGAGTAACTGCTTTGAGCCTTACTCATCCTTAACACGGGTTAAGAATATCGGGTTACTTAATTTTAGTTTCAAGTTGATATAACTGTAAAATATACATTATTTAGGAATTTATCAGTGTAAGGGGGTGTAATAATAGAACAGTTATGGGCTGCCTATCTGGCTACTTCTCAAAATCCCCATCCCGAAAATGGCAAAATACAGTCTCAAAATCCCCGAAAAGGCTGGAGGTCCCTTTACTCTCACACGTACTCTCACGAGCACAACACCTACGACGGTGCAGGTATAAGGCTTCATGATTCGGCTCAAAGTTCTGATATTTATGATTGTAACCGTAACTTAAAATAAGTTATATTTCTTTAATATTAATTTAATTTCACACAAGAGTCCACACAACACACAGTTGTAATAAAAAAAAAATAAGAGTTTTTATTTAGTATAAACCTTTTAAAAATTAAAAATAAGATGATTTTTTTGAGTGAATTTGAATTACGGCACTAATGAATTTAGTTTAAAATAAAGTATTCTTATTCTAATTTATATCTGCACGAGAAACTACCAATGTTAATTAAAGGAGATGGTCACAGTACCGGCTGGCCGCCTGCTGGATAAATAAGTCAGTTAGGAAATCGGAATAAAATATTTAATCGTGGTTCGGATTCAGGAAGCGAATTGCAGATGATAATAGTGAATCATGTAATCACACTTATTTACATATTAATCCCCCCCAAACGTAGTTTAATACGGAGAAAGAATTGTTTTCGACCAAATGTTAGAATATGAGTTATAGCTTTAAATATTTATTTTGTTGCTCCCAGAACCCAGAAAGTGATTTGAAATGAAGGATGTATGAATTTGTAGACCAATGAGAGCCGTACCAATCGGCCGATGTTGACCAAATTTGATATGTGGGCACCAATCCACGATATCTCTAGGCAAACAATTTTAATTATTTTAAACGGTAACTATCCTCCCAAATTAGGTAGACAGCTTAACAGAAAATGTTCAGCTTCCTGATTCCGTTTAATTTAGCTATAATTTCGTGTGTATACAAGAATCCTCTGATTTGGCATACGCAATCACGGCTGGTGCTGACAATGGACCTTTTCGCACTTTACAAACTTTCACCAAAGTTTATATTATTTTGGAAATACTATTAAAAAGTTTGATTTATTGAAATAAATTACAATTTAGGGTATTTAGGGTCGAGGCCCGGGGACACTCGTGAGTGCGCATGTGAGCGTTGGGGATTTTGAAAGTCGTCGAACAGGTACTAACCCGGGTAATTAGGGTAACTCTAGAATTCGGGGTTTTTGAGACTTGATTTTGAAGCTTTAAGATTTTGAGACGACACGGGCTATCTGTGTTCATAAAGGATTTTACCTCCGTTCCCTAAAAAATTAAGGTTTTGTTGTTAATATCTTTGTTTCAGTGTTCATGACAAATATTTTTGCAGGTCACTTATCATTATAGTGGCGATTTTGTTTACAGTTTAAGTTCCCTTTAAAACTGTTTGTCAAGAAAGTCTAGAAAGATTAAAAAACCTAAATGGCTAAGATAACGGTACCAGTAGTCGGTAGAAACTCCACATTATTTGTAATTACTAATAAATACCAATACAAAACAATTAATTTATATCACTTTCGATGTGAGTGTAGATATTGGACGCGCAACGAATTTAATTCAATGCAACAAAATGCATTTCCCGCATACATCTAGGAGTAAAAATATTCGGTGGAGTGAATACATGTTGAAGACATTCTTGTTAATAATATGTGTAGAGCTGCAGGAGAGTGTAGTGGTCAGTGTCCGGGGGTGAGACTCCCCTGTTGAGTCGAGCTCTGTAAACGTGTGGCTATCAATTCTGTGTAAACATGTCACGCGACGTATCTCCTTCGCATCTGCACCAATTTTGACCAACATTCCGAAAAAATATTAACAAAAGTTAAGTAAATATCTTTAATTAGTTTAAACATTCAAATTGAAAATACGTAATTAAATTTTGTATCAAGATTTGATCAAGTAGTGTAAAAATGGCGAAGAAAATCGGTGTATTACATTTGAATACAATTAAATAAAAGAAACCTGTTAAAAATTAAACTAAATTCATTCAGTAATAAAATTAAATTAAATTTTAAACCTTCCTGGATTGAAAAATATTTCAAAACATTTTTTAAAATCCATACAAAAATTTTTAAATACATGTGTTGAGTTTAATGTTAACTTTAACCATCACACAATTACAGTCCTGATCTACTGCTACTATTTTACTGTTAACATACTGAGACAATAGAGTATAGGAGTGAAATAATACTTGCTATAGCACGTGGTATTTCACAACAACAGATCTATAATAATGGAAGTAACGTGTTAAGTGATCATCTTCTTTCTACTATACCAGGCACTAAGATGATTCTTGTAAACAGAACTCTCTTTCTGAAATGATATTGACGATTATGGAATCCGAACGAGGCCTCGATCCTTAATTGCTCAAAGTGGTTTTACATTTTTAAATAATTTCGTTCGCATGAAACAGAAATGTCTCAAAGATGTTTGCCATTAAGGATGGTTATAATTAAATTACATTTTACTGTAGCTATAATTTGCCTGGGGTTGGTAATACTGGAGACAACACTGCTTAACGATTTTATTCGAAAAAGAGAACCAGTGATTTTGTCAGGTTGGTACACTGGTGAGGAAGATTTTTAGATTTTTGAACTGCCCTCATTGCTTGTTTTTTAGCGAATTTCCCCTATAGGGAAGAAGCTATTATTGTAGTCGGCATGGTAAGACCTAGGCCCAGGACCATGATAACTTTTAGTTTTGAGGTCCCCAGATGCCAAAAATACCATCCGATCAAAACTATATATATATATATATGTGTGTGTGTGTGTGTGTGTGTGTGACCCTGTGTGCGATAACTCTCGTAAAAATGGTCCGATTTTGACGAAATTTTGACGAAATGGTACAAATTACGTGGCCTGTAAAGCAACATTTATGACTTTAAGTTCAAAAACCAGCCAGATCGCTTCATCCAAAGGTGTTTTGGGGGGGGGGGGGTTTGTACCCCAAAAATGGAATTTTTTTGAGTTTTTTACGGATAAAATGTTAGTAAATCAAATTTTTCTTTTTACCATCGAATTCAGCTTAAAAAACAAACAATTTAGTGTTTCGATCATTGCTCTACGTTAATTTGTTACAGAGATATTGAAAGTGCTAAACACAGTACGTTGTCCATGTTATTCTTATGGAGAATAAAAAAAAATTGTCTATCTCGCTTATTTATCAACTTATCCTGACGAAACTTGGTATATTGCTTCATACAGTTGTTGTCTATTGATATTTGCACATAAATTATAAAACTTGGTAGCTGGCTTTAGCTAGTTGAGTTACATTGATATTTGTGTATAAAAACCTATTTTTTGTGTTCCTTGTTTCAGCAAACTTGCATACTCAGCCGCCATGTTATTCTTATTGAGAATAATTAAAATGTCATAAATCGTTTATTTATGAATGCATATTGATGAATCTTGGCATGCGGCTTTATGTGGTATTAAGATACATAAATATGCATTGGAAATTCGCTAAATACGCAGGTTTGCTGCTTCGGGTATATATTTATTCTTATAAGCGAATCTACTATGTTGGAGGAAAATTAATTAAAATTGAAACAAATTCATATTTTGTTTTGATTTATGTATCTATTCTTGCCGTGAAATATGATAAACAATGATCAAATTAACAAATACGAGTTTTTTTTAATTTTCAAATCATGAATAGCTATTTTTTTATTCACTTTACTGTCTCGTTCGATTTCAGCGAGTAGTTCGTTGCCTCATCAAAACTTGGCGGAGAACGGCTCGCAATTTTGTTCATTAGTGTTGGGTCCAGTATTACCAATACTAGGTGTTCGCTCATTCCTGGCGTATAAGGATAATCGAAACACATGATCAAACTTAAATCGAGTCTCATGAAAAATTCAAGATCATGTTTGAGTAACATCATCAGAATACATTCCGGTATCATTTAACTGCCGCCAGAATCCGGGTTTTATGTCTATATAGCTATAGTCTTAGTCACTTCCCCCGAATAACTTATCGCGGTAGCTGAGTGGGTATCGCACTGGCTCACAGAGCGGAAGGTTGCAGGTTCGGATCCTGAGGCCAATCTAACATTTTATTCTTAGAAAAATATTAATACATTTATCACTTGTTTGTATCAAAGGAAACGTTGTAAAAATCCGTACATTTATTTATTTTTAAAATAAATTGTAGATTTCAGGCATGGTTTGTTGTTAGAATTGGCATAGGTGCGTTATCGTAGTACAAACAGATTATTTTGGGCTAGGCAGTGACTTTAGCTGTGTGATTAATTTAACTTTTAAGAGAACAGCGAGTTTCCTAAATGAACTGTTACAATTTCTATAGGCCTAGTCAAAATATCCTTAAGGATTAACAATAAGTCGTCAGGTCTAGTTATTTAGATGACAAAATGAGATTTCAATATATTGTTTCAAAAGCCTGGGCTATCATGAAATTAAATGCTATAAACTTGAGTTGGTCCAAGATCGTACATGAAACTTCTAAAATGGCAAGTAGCCTATATGTATAGGCCTACATTTCATAGCCATAGGTCCAAGTTTATGATGAAAACAGCTCACTGTAATCCAAACCTGGGATATGTCAAATAATTTCAGATAACCTGTAAAAAGGCTTAGTTTGGTTAGAATTGTTTAAAGCTTTTGTTTTGGTTCGCTACAACGTTAAGGTAACGTGTTTAAAGTATTTTACAGCAGTTGTATTACCAGTCTAATATCGGCTTACTCTTACTGTAATTCAACCCTAGCTATGTAAAATCACTCAAGATAACCTTCCGAAAAAGACGTTTGGTTAGAATAGTCTATAGCTTTTATTGCGGTTAGCTACAATATTACTGGTAATGTATTTTAGGTAATGTTGAATATTTTTATTATTAATCTATTGAAAATATAACCTAGCAAATAATTGTTCTACAGAATAAATTTTAAGGTTGGTTGCTTACTGTGACTAACTTGATCAAAGCTTTCTAGACAAATTGAGGCTTTTTACTTTTTACACATGACACTCACAATATTACCAATTATCTAAGACAATGTAATAAAGCAAACTATTTATAAGTTAAGTTAATATCTTAGTATCTACAGTCATCTATTTTGAAAAGTTATTTTGAGTTTTTCGATCTGTCACACGCGTCGTCTGGCACTGTTACTCGTCGCCTCTGACGACTGACGATATTTACACAGAGTAGGCATACTAAGGGAGTATTAACTGTATGGATATTTTTTTAATAACGCACACTTAATAATTTTATAAAATGAAAAGTATGCTAACAACTTAAAAATATACTTCGATTTATCTCTCTTGTGTGTTTTTTTGTTGGTAAAAACCTTTTGTTATCTAGTGTAACAAAGTATACTATAGTAAACTAACTATTGTTACTCTGTTGTAGAAACATAGATGTCGGCTAAATTTTAACGATTCAAGTACCACTAAAATGGCCTCCAATGTTATTATTATGGAGACAAAAATAAATTTGGTTTTAAGATAATTTTATTAATACTGAACGAAATTATCTGAATAACGAACTCGACCGAGATTTTGTACTGTTAAGTTTATCTGGAAATATTGAAGTTTAACTGTGGAGGCGTTCTCGATTTATTTTGGTCACAGACACGCCAGTTGAGTTGATTTTCTTACCAGTCTAAGCAGTAAAGTTATGTATAAGGATAAACTTCACTTCGTTCGATTATCCAATAAATCCTTGAATAAAACACAGTTTTGCAGTATTAACATACGGTGAGCTGTAAATATAAACATAAACTATTGGAATTACAACACCATCTTTTTAGTTCTTATAATAGCTAAATCAGAACTTAGACTTTGAGCAACCGTTCCATTAGTTTATTATTTTCTAAACCAGGCGGTATTCCTGGACGATATAATTCACGTTTTGTCCAGCCAGAGCCAGTCCGAGCACTACGTGGCAGGGGTAGCAGATAACACAGCGCCATGATGTACGTCACGGGCCAACATCGCCCTTGGTTTATGGGTGATAACACGGCCGCTGTGTTGTGGACCGGAACATCAATATTAGTCACAAACCTTCTGGGTTCAAATGCAATGCCTAATCTAACAATGGAAAGATTTAAAACTAAAAATACTGTTTTAAAAATAGAATTGGTCGTCGTTTTGTTCAATACAAATTGTCAGGAGGTGTTTCGTGATATAGTTTGCATGGAAAACACTACGTAACAACTGCAACGCAATTAGGCGTCATATCAGCTTCATGTTGATGTTGCCGAGAAACTCTGTAAACTTGGATTACTTCTCCATTCAAAATTAGATTGTTTACTAACTCGCAGTTGATTATTTATCTGGTTTAACCATTTACTCTCGTGTTTTTCCTTTTTTGTAACGAATTAAACATTTCCTTTAAATACGTGACGAACGTATTTCGAACACATATAATTATACTTTAAAGTTATAAAATTCTCATCACCATCTAACGGATATATTTTATAAAACACTGTACATTGTCCATAGGTATATGTTTGTCTATGTAGGTGAAATATATATTTACACGCATACAAATTTACAGTTGTTAAAGCTGAAAATATATTTTGTAACGAAAGTAGGTGAATTTATTAGATTTAAAATGGCTCACATTATTAGGTATAAACGTCTAAATAAATGGGAAAGAGTGATTTTCAAGCCGTAATTTATAAACACACATTTAAACTTAAAAAAATTAACAATATGTTTATTAACAGATTTCATTAATAAAGTTCCTTAAAATGAAATATGTACGGTATTTTTACTATATATTTTATAAACTTTATTATATTTTGATCTTCATTGTAACATGCAATAGTTTAATTTAAAATTATAATACAGTAGTCATTAAAAACCATACTATCATGTATTTCACACATTTAAAATAGGTTAAAACTATCACACTCTAGAGATGAAAAATGACACGAATCTCATTGTAAGATGTTGGTGAGGATGAGGATTTGGGCATGATCACTTTAGTGAGAAGAAACCTCTAACCACCTATAGATTTTGAGCCTAAACGTTTGAATTTGTACTAAAATTAAACAGATATTTAAACACCTTAATTTAATTGTACACCAGTAATAGAAAACTGATATAAAGTCACAGATTTTTCCTAAAAATACTAAGCTGTTGCTCTTGGTTTCGACCGAACTGATGATGTATTCAAATCAGACCCAGTCGCTACTACGGCTCAATCAACTGTGCGAGTCGTACGGCGCAGCTCTGAGTGGAACAGAGCCACCGACCCAATACGCTCAGTCCTCCTATTGTACCGATAAAGCTACTTGTTTGGAACATAGTATTGCATTTAATTCTTCTACTGAAGTCATCCAACTTGAGATGTAAACGTCAAACAATCCTTTTCGTCTCTTTATGCGGATTCATATCGAAACATGTTTTACTCTTTGTATTTTAAGCATCGGTATTCTCCCATAAAATACATAAATCCCCATATTCGATATATAAAATACGTAAAAATTTAAGTGATATAGAACATGAATAACACAATGTTATTATTTAGATCTTTATGTATTGATGGTGTTTTTAGGCCTGACGTTCTCGGTTACACTGGGAGGATGCCTGCCCACGGATGTCTATACTTTCACGGAGACCTAAAAACATTGGTTTGTCCTGCGGTCTGTAGTAAAAGTAATCAAGGTTTATAAGTAATAAGTATATTTTTACTATCTAAAATCCTTGTCTCCTTACATAAACATTGTTTTTTTCAGCCAACGAAGCAAGGACTTCAGTGGAAATAAATTATTTTTTATTTTGACATTATTGTAATCTTAAAAAATACAGATATAATTATATAATATGTTTTTACTGTTACGAGTTCACATTAAAATTTTGGACCACGGATTTTATATTAGTTTATTTTAAATTAAAATTATAGCCGTTGAATCTAAATGACGACTCAATGTAAGGTACGACTGTTGAATTTTAAACGGAATTGATAACTTCAACCGTAGCTTCATCATTTGGTTGAAGCATCTTAATCAACAGAATAATCAAACTATGTTCCTAATGAAGATGAATGTCTTCAAAATTCTCGCCGCATTTGCATAAAACCTTCATTTAATGATTTGTTTAGAAACATTTATCACCAAACTATTTTTAAATTTAATATTGCGTATGAAATATGTTTAAATTAAAAATTGAACCAAATCCTTGGTTCAAACTATTTTCTGGAGTTTATACTCAACATTATCTGTAATTTTCAATATTGCGGTTTAAGTGATGGTGCTTTTATCTTGTTTATTATTTTGCTGCATTCATTTTGTTTAAAAGCGGAATAATAAAATAAAATTGGCCTTCTCCTATTAAATACGTTTAAATGCTACTGCTTATTTCCGGGGGTTAGTTAAGCCAACTTCAGTCATTCATTACTCACAAAAAGTGAGCGGTAGCGGGTTCTTGTTGTTCTAAAGGAAGCGTTTTTAGGAGAATAGGTGGGAAATTTGTATTAATTAAAACAATTTTTGATTTATCACCGAGCTACAAATGGTTAATCAGGTGAAAATATGAATTTAAATACGTGTATTAAATTGTAATTTTAAAACAGAATTTGTGTGGCAACACATCGCTGTGGAGAGTATTTTGCATTACAACTGGGTATTGCAGTGACTATTGCCTTCGCTTCATGGGTATAGAGTTGCCCTTCTCATACGTGGGCAAACCCCCTTGCAGAGCCCTATCCAAGTCACGCGTGGTCAGAAACAAAGCAAACAATATCGTATTGACGACGGTGATTAACTCTTTGTAACGCACTAAGCAATATATCCGGACAGAGCTTGATATACATACTGAGCAAGAATTTGAAAATCATATGAAAAAAATAATGTATGGTAACAACTTTTAATTTAATCAGGGAGTGCCCAATTACGCTATGCGCCTACGACATAGATATAGTATGAAGGACGTTAGTAATATTCTTAATATTAAGAATGTCCTTGATATTCTGTAGAAGATTTTGATAGTTACACCCCGTAATTAAAACAACACGTACCATGTTTATAAAAAGGTTGTTTAATATACAAAGTTCAAGGAATGTCTGACCAAAGCTACAAGTTCGTTGTAGTCTTCTCGGACCTTCAGTAAATTAATACAAAAAAAAACAATCCTCTTCAGTCGGGCTACTCTGTGGTTAAATGTTTAAAATAGCAGATCTCGTTTGCTACAACTGATATGATAATTAATTTGAAATATATCAACTAAATATTAATCTGTAATGTATATTTTAACGCTGGATGTTGAAAGAGACCTTTTTGATTCTCTAAATAATTCTCCTAATATAATCCTTATAATTTAGGAAAATTATATTAAACCAATAAACCAACGTAATATTATATCGAACCAATTACATAATTATCATCGCTAATAATAATTTTCAATAAATATATTCAAGCTTCTTCTTTACTTTGTTTATGACATTTTAATTGTTCGCTGAAACATTTAAAGTAAGTACATAACAACTATAACCATAACCATAACCATGTTTATAACTAATATTTAGTTTTAATTTTGGATCAACTGTTTTCGTGATTACGTATTTATAAATAATATACTTCAGTAAAATATTATAATTAATTTCCATGCTTCCATTACGTTTAAATTACTAAGGAATTACTTTAGTAAGGAATTCAAGAACGATTCTGTATCCAAAACGTAAAAATCATACGATTGTGGCAGCGTGTAGCTAACAAATGACTATGCTGGACCACCTAATCATTAATTAACTACGATTTTTCGAGACCTTTTTTAAAACTAATAATTGTTGAGGTATGAATGGTTTTGCTTGGTGCGTTTGTAAATATATGTATTGTACTAACTGCACTGAAGGTGCGCCGGGTTATGCTTCAAATCCAGATATAAGAAATAATAAAATCGTATTGGTAATAACAGTTATATCCTTTGGTAAACAATCACTTAAATTATTCTACAAAGATGTTTTTTTTATACACAATCTCAATGACACAAAGTTTTACTACTGTCACTTTTAGTTAAATTATTTGTTCTCTATGTTATCATCTGCATACAATGTCATCAAACGTGGTGTAACCTAACTTCACAGCCGCTATAGATTTGACTTCAAATCAAACTGTACTTTTCTAATAGGAGCTGCGATTATATTTAGAAATAGATAGGTTGAACTTCAATCTTTGAATGGAAAAAAATCACACTCTTTTGGCTATCTTAAAACAATATTCACAACACAATTTCTAATAAACGGTATCAGGAAACTGACACTTCCTTTCTCTCTTTTAGCCAAACTTCAATGACAAAAATATTTTTTATTTACTAAATATAGATTAAGAAGTACAGATAAATGTACATAAAATTGTCTAAAATAGTTGTTTTCAGAAATATCCACCCAAATCTCTTTTTGGGAGGCACTATAGAGCCCATTGCTACACACAGTGGTTTTGAGAGGGGAAATGCCCCCTTGCCCCCCCCAGGGTTAAATAGCAACATATTTCGAACATCCTCTGTTGGTCATGCTAACTTGACCTGCATATAAAGTTTTAATGAAATTGATCAGTAAATAAGAGAGAAATAGTTATTTTTGTATTCCCCATAAGAATAACATTGTTGTCCGTACTGCGTTTACCGCTAAATGAAAATTTCAATTTTCTCCGCAACTAGCAATCGTAGAATAGTAATTTAAAATAATAATTTATTTAGTTTTTTGAGCTCTTTTTAATGGTGAATAGTAATCTTTTTTAACATTTATGATTTTGTATGAAAAATCCAAAAAACTGAATTTTGGATGTTTTAAGTCCTGTAATTTCTGAACCCGAATTTTTACAGAAATGCGGCTGGTGTCATTTTGTTGGAAACCTAAAGTTCTACAACCCACTAAAGTTTAATCAAAATCGTTAGAGCCGTTTTTGGAAAATTTGGATTTTACATGGTTTTTGGTGATTTTTGGGGGATGATTACCCTTAAAAATCAAAAATTCAAAAAAATGAAAAACACCTGGAGATATTGAGGATTAGTACCTACATACCAAATTTCATAAAAATCGGTCCATAGGTTAGGGCCCTAGCTCTGTACACATCCACACAGACACACACACACACACACACACACACACACACACACACACACACACACACACACACACACACACACACACACACACACACACACACACACACACACACACAGGCAGACATCACGTAAAAACCACTTTTTTAGGTTCAGGGAGCACCAAAACGAATATTTCCACTAACAACTCAAATTCGAAAATTTTTACGAAAACAATACTTTCTCCATATCCCATGTATAGGGGGATAAAGTAAAAATGGAAATAAATACCAGACTGTAGCCCAAAAAACACTTAACTACATGTCAGTGGTTTTATCATCAAGACGTCTCATGTGGTGGCATCAACATCACTCCAAGAATGCGTTGACCGCCCCCACGTGACAGCGGCGTCACCCAAGGCCGGATATTGTGTGGGGTCAAACAAATTGGAAACGTCAACCCGGGGAACGACTCATAAGAGAAAATGAGATTCCTTTAGTTTAGGTTTCATAAACATGTTATTGTGATTTCCTAGACAATTGCTTCAGTGACAATATAACATTGTAACGAAAATGGTAATATAGTTTAACATTTTTTAGTTATTTCCTGAACAAAATAATTTTGAATACCTTTATTAAGAAAAGCCAAGAACATTACACATGCAATTTATACTTACGCATATTACGAGGAATTTTCTTTGACCCGTTATTTTACACGTTATTTTTTTGTGATTGATCTACGGTTCAGCTGTCCTTTGGATTTCAATTTGTTATTTTCGTAGTCTTGGTCCAACCAGGCTTTACAACTTAGTACCACTATACATTGTGAGGTCTATGCTATGTTAACGTATTTTTTGGAAATAACATAAAGGCAAGTTACTGGCCAACGTGAAAACACCACCATGGGGTTTTTGTGTGTTATTTTGTTGGTTTAATTATTTTCAGGTGATAATAATTGTCTTGGCTTTTATAGTTTATTTTCACAAAACACCTAGAGAAATTATATGCATGCAGTTTTAAAACGTAAGAATATGACTTCTGTCTTTGTAAACTACTTACTTAACTAGTATAGAATGCTTAGTTAAGTAAAGTTAGAAATATTGACATAATATCCAGAGATTACATTAGAAAATTTTCCCAATAGGGAAGAAGCTATTACCGTAGTTGGCTTGGTAAGACCAGGATCCCAAGCCCAGGACCATGAAAACTTTTCGTTTTGAGGTCCCCAGATGCCAAAAAAACCATTTGTTCAAAACTATACATATATATGTGTCCGTGAGCACGATAACTCTCGTAAAAATAATCCGATTTTAACGAAATTTTGTATAAACGTGTAAAGCAGCATTTATGACTTAAAGTTCGAAAACCAGACAGATCGACCTATCTGAAGGGGTATTTTGGGGGGATTTAGTACCCTAAAAACGGGTTTTTGAGTTTTTAAATATAATTTTTGAAAAAGTGAAATTTTATATTTTCTTCATTGGAATCAGCTTAAAAATACGCACAATTTGGTATATAATCATTGTTCTATGACAAATGGTTACAGAGATATTGAAAGTGCTAAACACAGTACGTTGTCCAATGTTATTCTTATGAAGAATAAGAAAAATTGTACATCTTGCTTATTTATCAACTTATCCTGATGACACTTGGTATATTGCTTCTTATCGTTGTGGTCTATTAATATTTCCACTAAAAAATTTTTTTTGGCCGATAGTTCCCGTAGTAGCAAACCTGCTTTCTCAGCCCCCATGTTATTCTTATGGGAAATAAGTAAAATCTCCGTTAATTATAAACATAAATTAATAAAACTTGGTATGTGGCTTTACCTACTTAAGTTATATTGATATTTGTATAAAACCCCATTTTTTGTGTTCCTTGCTTCAGCAAACCTGCATACTCAGCCGCCATGTTATTCTTATAGAGGATAATTAAAATGTCATAAATCGTTTATTTATGAATGTATTTTGATGATACTTGGTTTGTGGCTTTATGTGGTATTAAGATAAATTAATATGCATTGGAAATTCGCTTAGTACGCAGCTTTGCTGCTACGGGGGTATTTTATATTTATTACATTGGTTTATTCATTTTCGTCGATTGAGGAATCGTCGATATACCGTAATCACTTCAGAAAATGATACCCAGAAATAACGGATTGTTCACAACAATCACCTTAGCGTATTATAGCCTATAGTTAAAGAAGAAGATTTGTAAAGTAAAATACCTTGACAAAATCAAAATTAGGGTCATTAACGGTTTAAAAAGAAGGTTAACGTAGTATAAAGGAGCAAATCGACAAGGAATGATTAGAGGAGCTGAATATTATATATTAAACAATGTTTCAAATGTTGTATATATATATGTTAAGATATTCTCTTGGATTTACATATGTAAATTTACATCATATACGAAAACCAAAATGAACAAATCCTATTTTAGGTGAAACTCCTCATAGTATGTTTATTAGAATAATTTTCTGGATGATGTTTTATTTATTTGTACTCATTGAAAATATTTGTTTGCAAAATATTTCATAATTTGAAAATTGTTTTCAGGTTATTTGTAAAGGGTTTCAAGCGAATATCGTACATTATATATTTAAATTTAAAACTTTGGGGTAAGACAATTTTCCCTATTCTATATAACTACTTTCAACCTGTGATTATTGGAGTGCTTTCGTGAAGAGATTTTACAGAGTGAGTTTTAAATGCCCTCCCCCCACCGTAATATTTTATACATTTGTTATAATCATCTATCATCTATAAATCATCTTTATTTCTCGGGATGATGACAGTTTCTAAAATGTTTAACAATGGCATTAAAATCATGAGAACGCAAGGTGATTTTTTAAAACATTATTGCTGATTAAAAAAAACAACATAAATTGATTACAAAAATTGACTCATTTAGAATGTCATAGCACGGGACGTAAATAAATATACCCCCGTCACAGCAAACCTGCGTACTCAGCGAATTTCTAATGCATATATATGGGTATCACTCCTACCTAGAGCCACTTACCAAGTTTTCAAAAAAATACGTTCCATAAAAAGTGATATATAGCTTTTTATTTATTCTCCATAAGAATAACATTATAATTGAGTACGCAGGTTTGCTGCAACAACAAAGATAAGAAATGTGATTTTTCCAATTATCAATATACTAAACCAGGTGAAGCTACATACCAAGTTTTATTAATGTAGGTTCATAACTAAGGGAGATATCAAACTTGACTTATTATCCATATGAATAACATGAGGGCCGAATATGCAGGTTTGCTGCTACTGGGAAAAATCAACAAAAACAATTTGTTTGTGCTAATATCAATATACCACAACTAGTTGAAGCACATACCAAGATTCATCAATAAACATACATAAATAATCGAAATATAACATTTTATTTATTCTCCATAAGGATAACATTGGACAACGTACTGTGTTTAGCACTTTGAATATCACTGCAACGGTTGGACGAAAAACAACAATTAAAACGCCAAAATGATTGTTTTGTAGAGGTAAACTGATTGGTAGAAAGAAATTTGGAGTTTTTAGTGAAATTATCTGAGGAAAATCTAAAAACCGTATTCCCATAAGATTAAAATGGGAAATTTTGTTGACACATTTTTTAGACTTTTCTCCACAACCACTAAACCTAGCTTAATGATTCAAAATACCAAATTGTTTGTTTTTAAGCTCTATAAAATGGTAATAACCAAAATCTAGTGTTTTTTAAATTTTAGGGTAAAAAGTTCAAAAAACTGATTTTTGGAAAATTTTAAACTCCCATAAAACCCCCTTCCCATAGACCGATCGATCTGGTTTTCGAACTTAAGTCATAAATGTTACTCTCTATATTTGTGCCAAATTTCATCAAAATCGGGCGCTTCTTTCAAAAGTTATCGCGGTAACAGACACACAGATATATAATTTAAAAAATAGTGTTTTTGGCATCTGAGGACCTCAAAACAAACGGTCTCGGGCTTAAGTCTTACCATTCCACCTACGATAATAGCTTCTTCCCTATAGGTAAAATTAGCTAAAACGACTTACAACGCCTAAAAATATATTTACTCTTACACTGTACTCACATACAAGAAGGTAAACATATATAAAATATGGTAATATGTCATTCTCTCATTGGGTCTAATGATGATTGCTATGACTGGTCAAAACCGATTGCCTTGTATCTTTAAGTTACGTTTACCTTCTTGTATGTGGGTCCAGTGTAAGAGTAAATATATTTTTAAGTGTTGTATGACATTTGTATTTACATCTCGTAATTATATCAACACGAACCATGCTAATAAGAGCTGCTTTCCTCAAGTGCAGTTAACTTAAACTTTGGTTTAAACTTAAGTTTATAAGAAATTCTGCTTTCCCGGCGATGTGTTAAGTTTAGTTTAAACCTGGTTTATGTTAAACCTAAAGAGAACACTAACCAGTAATTTCATTCTATGATAACATAACCTTGAATCCTGTACAATAAACATTTGTAATTAGTTTAACTAGAGGGCAAACAAAGGAAAAAATTAATTTGAAAAACTTTGTTAACTTAATATTTTGTGGATTAAACTAAACTGGCAAGATCACATTTTTGGGAAACGAATTGGGCCTTAATCTCGAGTTCAAAATAACCTCATATTTAGTTTAAACTTCAGTTGAGGAAAGCGGCTCTAAGAAAGTAAAAATAGATCATATATATTTAAAAAAAATTGGAAAACTTTGGCCAATCCGTCAGACCGTTCTACTGGGCCGATTTTCATGAATATTTTGTTAACTGATAGGTAATTATGTCTAGATATGCCATCATACAAACTTACATATCTGCAATGGGCTTTGACCCAGTGGCTCTTAAAGTTCCCATGTTAATGGATGAGGTTTTTTGCATCAGATGATTACTTAAAACATGTGTTTATCAACCAAGACAATTCATTTGGTTCACCAAAGAATAATGCAGCATATGATACAAAGACTTTATTTGAGGGTGTTTATATATTTCAGAATGTACATGTAATCCAGTTATTATTGTACGTTGATAAATTGAGAAAATTAGCTTCATGAGGTAAGAAGGCTTGCTATGTGTATTTGAGAAGGAATGTTTCGAGGTTTTGCTATTAAATTTAGGGCTCTTTTAAAAATGTCTAACCGATTGACATTTAATGTTTTCTTAAAAAAAAACATGCATGATCATCCAATTCATTACGTTCCTTAATGAACCTTTCTACAAAATGGTATTTTCTTTTAAGCGCCTATAATGTGTTTCTGGATTCTCTCTGAAAACTTGATCGAATATTTTCCCATATAAACCTTTGGAGTTACTCAGTGTGGGGTTTCCGTATGTGTTTTTGTACGTGTGCGTATGTGAGTAGAAGTGTGTTTGTATTTAGCTATTGATTTAAAACCTGAAAATTTTTAGCACTCTGGAATTATTTCCTAAAGTTCTACATTGAACCCGAAAACGGGGGAAACTTTGACAGGACATCACAAAACGAGTGTCAAAGCCAAAATAAATTGTAGGGACTTTATCGGTAAAAAAATTGGGGTAGCCTTAATAAGTTTTGTTGTTATATTTTTTCAAGTTACTAGTTTTATCTATAGGTAGTTTTCACAAAATTAAATCCATTAGTGATTAGCGCTTTACTTAAAACAAGAAAATAACTCTCCATCACACTTTACCATTAGCTCACACAATGACAAAAATCATAATTTATGATAAAATATTTGCCTTTTTAGCGAATTTCTGCCCAAAGGGGATAAGCTATTACCGTAGTCGGGTACACATAGCTAAGACCTTTATCGGCCGGGGACGATGATAAGTTTGCGTTTTGAGGTCTCAAGATGCAAACACCATTCGTTCAAATTTGCATATACAGTATATTTTGTCGTGTATAGTGTAATGGGATGAGCTTACAAACGACATTATGACGAAAGTATGGATTTTCTTAAAGACACAGCGTGACTAGGAATGAATACTCAGTCAGTCAGCATTATTCTTATTCTTGAACTACGTGTATAAACGTATGAACACTATAGTGATTATTTTATTTTAAAATAACGATCATAGTATGGTAATAGATTATCTTCCAATAGCTGTTTTAAGCAGATAAACTGTTAATAAAAATCACACATGTTAAATAAAATAAAAACCCTTCTGCTGAACTCTACTGGGAAAAACATTCCGCCAACGAGTTCAAGGATAAAGAGAACATTACCTTTATTTATAGTTAAAACTGGTTAGTGTTGTCAGTGCTAAAATTGTAAATCAATTCAATAAATATTTATATAAGTTTTGAAATAATTACCACTAGTAAAAAGTATTTTTAGATTTTACCATAAAAAACGCATTATTTTAACTTGATTAGCCTTTATACATAAACTAAGAAGATTTATACATAAGGCGCAAGATTGTCTGATGCTGCAGAGCAGCACGGGTTCTCTAGTTAGTTATTAATCTGTTTCATGATTTATAATGATGCTCGAGAATTATTTATTATGATATAGATTGTTATATTTTTACTAATAACAGTCAAGAATCATTCGACGTACAGCAATAAAGTCGCAGTTAAGAACAAATTACATTCGTGAATTTTTTGGATGACACATTTATCATTGAATCAAATTGCCTTGAAATATATTAAAACATAAACTTTTCAAGTTAAATCGAGACATCTAAAATATATAACAAGACATGTAAAAAGCAGTGGAGTTTAGGAGGACGAAATATACTTTCGTAAACGTAAACGAGCAACGGAACTTTTATCCACTTATGACTAAACAAACATAATATTTACAGGGGGGAACTCCAATTGAGAAAGTTACAAAGGAGCTAAATTATGTTCTTTAACAATGCCAAGGGCTTCTTAGCTTTCAATTTCCACCTTAAAACATGTTAATTCGACTGTTAAATAACTGCAGATTATTTTGTTTCCCTTTAAAGTCTTGAGAGTTTGATTATGCTTTTACCTTCTTGAACAATTTTGCCAAATCAAATTAAATTTTAAAATATTCTTAAGTGTATAGATAAATAATATTTTTTTAAATCAATAAACATAGATAGTTACTTCATAATATGAGGTGAAATATGCATTTCCACAGGTTGTTGGTTGTACAGACAGTTCCTCTGTACTAAAATTTTGAAAATTAAAACACAACGTATAAAATATTTGATTTATGCATGAAAACTACATCATATAGTTTAAAACTTTCTGAAATAGCCTTCAAGTTTAAATGAAACTAGCAAACCATATGTTTGTATCTTTAATCCCAGCTGAACTGCTTCTTTGGTTTAGATTTGCTACCCAATGTTATTTAAATGGGCCAAAACCGTACTTTGAGGGCTTCCCAAGGGTTTCTGGTTCCACGCACTGACTTGAGACCCCCAAAAGGCACATCTAGACGTTAAGGGTTTTCAAACGACACATAAATCATCAAAATCGACCCAGTTGTTTGGCCATAATCTTCTGCACAAAAATCGCCTTATTCTTTTAATATAATGATTTTAACAATTTTAAATCATCCTACTAATATTATAAATGTGAAAGTTTATATGTTTGTTTGGATGTATGGGTATTTGGAGTTCCATCACACAAAAACTGCTGGACCTATCAAGCTAGAATTTTGTATGAACATAGCTTACATATCACATTAACATATATACCTGGTAATGTCTACATCCAACATTAGGACTCCACCCCACGGGCCCTGTAAGATCCAATGCAAATCTTATGGGAGGATACTATTTATAAAATTACCAGCTGTAGTTAAAAGGTTTGTCAGTTACTGCAAAGGAAGTCATATGGGTAAAACATAACAAAGATTTTATAGGGCTGGTCAGGTTAATATTTTAAATGTGCTTTAATTATTTGCGAGAGAAGCCGCGGGTAACAGCTAGTAAATTAATATAAGTTGGAAACGTAAAGTTTTCTGACCACATTTAAAGTTATACAAAACTGTAATTTAATTCTTAACAATCAATTAATAATAACTCTAGTAACTAAGTTCTTTTCATCTTGATACAAAACTCTTGACCAGTAGTTGTACATAATCTTAATATATAAAATCCAAATACCACTGACTGACTGACTGACTGACCTATCACGAAATCTCCATAACTATAAGGCCTACAGAGTTGAAATTTGACATATAGGTTCCTAATTGGCCCTAGGTGCTTTTTAAGAAACTGTTATTACGAAATTCCCCCTGTGTTCCGCCCAGCTGGGTCCCAAAGTTTCCATGTTTTCCTTATGTACATTCACTTTGGTTTCAGCCGATGAAAATTCAAACAGCTGATCTTGATTCGTTTTAGTTCCACGGGCTAACCACAGATCGAAGCACACACAACTATCATAGTTTAAGCGGGCGAAGCTGCAACGGGTCGGCTAGTTCTTCATGTAATTACATAACTGTTCATCAATAGTATATCTTTATCGAGTTACAATTTTATTGTTCAGTATTGGTCCTTCGTTTATTTACAGACAGTTGTTGATCAAAAGTAGTTCTTTGTAAAGTTTAATTTTTAAATATAATTTAATATGGCCTACTTTATAGATTGTACTGTACACTTATAAATCTCAAGTTCATAAGAATTGAAGAAGCCGTAGTACTTAAGTTGCTGTTAACCCTTAACATGAATCACAAGTTAATAGACTTCTCGTGTTGTATAAAACGGTGCCAATCTAGATGCATTGTTAACGGGTCAGTAAAGCAATTGTATGAATAATTATATTTACTTTAAGATATTCAATGGTGTAATTGAAATTTTAAAACCACTCTGACATCATTAGTTTTTGTATTATTTGTAAGAAGTTTTGTAGAATGTTATGTAACATTATAATTCAGGATTGGATAATGTACTTTTCTACCATAAATCTCGAAAGGTTTTGCTAAATCACAAATGTAAAATCTATTATTTTACCACGATTTTTATTTTCCCCAAAAAATAAACATCTCTCACCGCCATGTGGTGTGTGGATGTTCGAACCCGGACAGGCCAGTCACGTTCACGCCACGCGACAGAGACGCTACAAAGGACCAATCAACGGCTGCGAAGGGTCGTTAACACAATATTATTTGCTTTGTTCCAGGTTCACGTGACTGGAATCCATCGCATTTCATCACTTCTAGCAGTATAAGTTTATACCTAACGCTACATAATCAATAACCTGCTTGAAAATAGCAATCGTTTGCGTTACTTTAGTAAACAGCTTTAAACCAACGCATAGTTATATAACAACGACAAGAAACACACATTCATTAACACAAAATCCGATTATTCAATAATGATTCATGGAACAAACATTAAGTAAGCCATAGCAGTTTTTTGTGTGAAAAGCTTTGAACTCACAGACCACATTCTAGTAACTATGTTTATCTCAACTTAACCAAGAGCGGTTTATTTTCAAAGACATGCAATCTGTAAGCGGTCGAAATTTCAATTTACTAACACGGGTAATATTATTTATATCACGTGGTTGGCTATATTTTACTTGCCTTCCCGTATACTATGAAGAAGCAATTTGAGGCATTAGCAGTTAATTAGCAGTTAATTAGCCTCTTTTGAGCATGGAGGAAGAGTCGCATTTATTGTACAGTATTTGTGGCGGGAGGGGACATCATTGAGTATTATTTGTTTTTAAATAAATGATAATTTTCCTGTTATGAAAATGTAATATGTACCGTGTAAACTTCATTGAAACCCTTTTATCTTAAGACTTAATTTATTTGTTAAAAATCTGAACTAGTTCCAAACCTTTTATAAATGCATAAATATAAATACTGTCCATTTTACTAAATATTTTAGTAAATAACAGGTCTAAACCTGTACTTTTGGTTTTGGGTCACCAGCTTCGAAGACAAACCACCTTGTCAGGAAAAATTAAGAGTTTGGATTAGTTTTCTAACATAATTATCTTCCATGTTAACATAATTATCTTCTATGTTATTAAAAGAATTTCTTGATTTTTGTTCGGCGATTTTTGACCCCTAAAAATATGATTTTATATACATTTGGTATCAATCGAAAGGTCTTACTCTCTAGATGTGCCTTTTTGGGCTTTCATACACTGTCGACCACGGAGCTTTGCTCCACGATCTCTCAAAGTAGTTTTTTAGCCCATAAGATTAACATGGGGAATAATTAGATTTGAATTGCAGCTGTTAATACATTATGGACAGGTTATTAGCAATACCAGATTTTACAGGTACGGAATCTATTTATCTATATAAATTAAATAAGTTATTTTTCTACATCGCTTTGAGCAGTGAAATGTTGCATGCAACTGAGATATTTAATTTTGAGTAAACATTGGTTCATCCATCTGTCTCTTTATAAGCGAGATTTGTTCTGCGCGTCACAAAAAGACTGTACTGAATGAAATGAAATATTCTTCCTACTTTTGTGTGGAGGAGGAATTCTTTTGGCTGTTTTAAATCATAGTACGTCATTAGGGTTATGGCCCTTTGTCCGACACTGCCACAAAGTCGATCTTAAGGGTACAGGTTACTCAATATTTCACTACAGCATTCCCCATATTTGTTCTAATGAGCAATTTAGTCAGATAACTATATTTTATCACAGAACGGAGGAAACACACGCAATGCTTTACTACTCTACAAAGGTAGTAAACCATTTTAAACCATTTAAAATAACGGCACGGCAATAAATCATTGGCTATAAAGAGCACGTAAGCCCTTGCAGCTTATTTAAAGCTCAGTTTGTCTAAGTAGCCATCGTGATTATAATACCGAATATTCAATATATGTTATTAATTCCACCTTCAATAAGTCACAAACAAACTACATGAGTTATTGAGCAGATATTTGGAAGAAGATGGGTCTATCCCGCCCCCAAAATAACAGTTATGGGCTTATTCTCATTCCAACGAGGCCTGGCACCAACGACCTTCATCATTTCCATGTTTTAAATTTTATAGACTGATTGAAAATATATTTGGTAGAAAGACAGCAGGCAATGCACTATAGTCAGAAACAGGCCTATACGTTCCATCCTATATGCCCTTTGGGACTTATCTGCTCCGTCGGCCTTTAAAATTTTAATTTATTCATCACTGATGTTAGTAGTCAACTGAACCAATTGAGCATACATTTGTTAGGAAGATAGTTAGTACATGTGTTAACAAATGAGTTAATAAATGTGTTCTAATCAGGTTTCATCCATGGAAAAATGTAGTATTGTATAGAAAGATATTCTAAAAACTAACATTGGGGATATGGTTAAGATTTTTAAATAAAAACAAAATAATCATTACAGCTGTTCAAAAGCAACCATTCAATTGTAAAAATAACACTCACTTGGCACAGTATCATGTGATTCTGCACCAAACTGTATAGAATCAGTTTGGAATCAGTTTGTGATTATGTACACAATGGTAACCATTGTGTACATAACTTTATATATTCATGATTAGGTTATGTAGGCCCTATAAATTGCGAGAACCATTCAAACTGAAGATTTAATATAAAAGGAACATGTTCAAAAATAAAATAAACAAGCAGATAGACACAGCACATACGCTTGCCTTGGAGAGGATACGAGAATATAAGTACTCTAGGCATTTTTAACAAACTGACTGGTTTTCGAGCGAAGCTCGGTCCCTCAGGTGCTTTAAAAAATGCAACTTCTCAAAAATAGCATTGTACTGTGCTCGCGAGCGAAGCCGCGACGGGCTACTAGCAATATGTTGTTATTAAGAGAAAGCCATGCTCATTCTGTACCTTTATGGTGAAACAATGTAAAATAGGAAACATTTGTTCTATATGTGTGTATTTTTTCATATGTTCTATTGACACCTAAAAATATTATGTTATTAAAACAGTTCACTTTGGGCAAAGTCTTTATAACTGGGGATTTTTAACATGGTTAGAACAACTGAAATGCAAACATTCAATACCACTCATTTCATTTATTTACGGAAGTCCTTGAAATTCCAATTAAATCACATTATTCAGTATACAAATTGAAGGTAATTTCAATTATAGCAACACTATGTAGCAACTAGAACACTTTTAATAGAATAATATATTAACTTGGTTTGGATATTCGAATATTCCACAGAATAACAACATTATTTAAATAAATATAGGGATTTAGACAAGCTGATTATCAAAATACTCATCGCTTCAATGTCACAACAAACTTTCAGAATAAAAGTTCATGACATATTAATTATATAGTAGATAATTGGATATCAACCTAGTTTTGATTTAGACTTATTGCAATTTAATATATATATATATATTAGTATGACGTGTTTCAACTCGTAAACAGCTTATGATGGTTCTGTTTGTATTTGAAATCAGACAGTTAATTAAAATATGAAGCTATTATATAATCACTTTAATTAAACATATATGATTATATTTGAACACACAGAAAAGTAATGAGATCGCCACATAGGGTAATTGTAATGTACTGTTTAAAAACAGTAGTGAATTTGAAAATAATTTAGTACGTTTAAATTGTGTATTTAAATTATCAACTGTTTGACATCAATTTAAAAAATGTATTAGATTTTAGACACTGTGTTTAACCTAGTAAATAAATATAGGCCTATTTAATCTCGTAAATTCTAAATAAGCAATAGTTTTAAATTTTTAAAATACACAATTAGGTGTAAGATTATTTTAAAGATTTTGACCCTTTTTAAGATTATTTACCAAACCAAAATCAAAGTCAAACTAAAATATAATCCTACAGCATTAATTAGAGATATAATTGAAGTACTTATATTTCTGCAGATAGATATACAATGTTTTCATAACATGCAATGTAAAAGTGAAGTAGAAAGAGCAGATTTGTCATCGATAATTTGGGAGTATGTTTTTGGGAGTACCTGCAGGATGTATATTTTTGAACCCTTAATATGCAATCATTCAGTGCTATTAAAATAGTTTACAATTAGTTAATAATAGTTGTTGCCAACTATAAGCTTTAGTTGATTACATTGAGCCACATTTTGAGTAATTAAAACACCCTCACTTTAATGATCCAACTGTAAAACTACACAAAACTTTCAAAATATTTGGATCATTAATATTGGACACCAACCTATTTACACCCTTATTTTATAAATTGTGTCCCATTATTTTAGCGTGCCTTTAATTTTCAAAAATCCTTTAACAAGACGAGAAGCCGAAGTGATTGCTTTTCCCTCTCGCTCGGCACACAGAGTAACCTGAGGCTTCTGTCGCTGTCGCGGGATCGTGCGGGGCGGCGCGAGCGGCGTTACAAAGGATTAATTACCATCGTTAACACAATAATATTTGCTTTGTTTAGTGCCACGCGTGACTGAATCTAACAAACTTTACATAAACGAGCTGCCAGTTCCAATGAACGTGGAAAGTATCTTAAATTCTCATACGCTTTAAGATGTTATACTCTTTTTATTATAATGATATTAAGTTTTTATTTATTGTTTTTGGCAAGTTTTAATTTAAAAATATTTAACTTGAATTACACTATAAATCGTGGACATTTTCTAGTTGTTTAATGTAACAAGACCTCGATGCTTTGATTCAACATTTGAAATTTTTACCACATTTTGTGTTATTTTGATTCTGAGCAAGAGAAAAGGTACACAAAAAGATGCATTTTAAAACTTAGAATACAAGACAAATTTTGTCCAAATACCCATTTAAAACTTAAAGCTGTAAAAAAAAACTCTCAACAGTAAAGCGGGGAAAGGAGTAAAATCATAAAACTACGATCATCGAGTGTTTTTACATTATGTTTTACACTCGAGGTGTTTTGGTTGTAAATAAGCTGATTTTCAATCAACCAATGTCAACATTCACGACTATTACGGGACAAACAATACTAAGACAAGTGATTTACCACTGTGTCTGTACTGGAGTGAACTATACGTCAACAACGTTGTGCTTATTTATGAAGCTAAGCTCGGATGATGATAATAATAATAATTATAAGCTTTATTTCTCTACAAAAAACATATTTACAAAACCATTACAGCAACAAAATGAAAATTGGCAATAAAACTTGCTGTTTAACTAATATTATAATTTTTTCTTGATTTAAATTAAAAGAGCAATGTTTCGAGAGTATATTATATTACATTTATTATGAGACATATTTTACATACATGCGTAAAACAAACTCAGAGCTTGTGAAAATGGGACTAAGACAAGCGTATACAATGATCTTAAGACAAGGTAAAGCGTATTTAAACATATTACAAATTTCCTAACTGTATTCACAAAGTAAATAACGGTCCAATTGATTCCTACGAGACTTAGCAAATAAAGTATAATTTAATACAAACCCATTTATTGCAAGGAACCAAAAGTTATCACACAGTGTTTACCGTAAAGAATAAGTAACAGATTGATGCAAGTCTCTACTATGTAAACAGTAAGTTACTACACAAAATGTGAGTTCTCAAAAACAATGGACCACAGAGATATTTTGTGTGTGAGCTACCAATTATCCTCATTTGTTGTTGCAACCTTTAGACGCCGTGAGAATGGATGCATAGTTGACGCTAGCCTTTCAGTCCACAATTGTATATTTACATGGAGTGTAATCAGATTAACCTTTTACAAACCTTTTCAAATCAATATTACCTTTACAGAAAATGAACTGTATTATTAATATGTTTCTGTATTAAAGATATTATGATTTCGAAATAATATAAAAACTATTTGACCAACCGTCTGGCTTATATCTGCTGAATATAAATATCAATGTTCGTCTGAAAGGTCATGGAAGTAATGACCCACCCACCTCCCTACATTGACTTACTCTAAGGGGTTGGCAGAACCACCGATGGAGCTTTACATTCATCGCATAAGAATATAAAGTTATATCTTTTACGAAGATGTTTTCATTAGACTAATTATACGGAGGAGGTAAATTGCAGTAATCACCGTGATACAACGCGTACAAGGCGAGGCCGTGTTGTAGTTGCAGCGGGTTGCTACAGCAACCGTGTGCTGATGACTGCAATATATCGACACTTCCATAGCAAGCACACCTGACCATGCAGTTATAAATCACAATGTCCTGCTAAGCGTCTTAGGGCTAACTATTCTTAGCCCACAATATTCTTAGGGTTAAGACGTCCCACACTACTCTTAGGGTTAAAGCGTCCCACACTATTCTTAAGACGTCCCACACTATTCTTAGGGTTAAGGCGTCCCACACTACTCTTAGGGTTAAGGCGTCGCACAATATTCTTAGGGTTAAGACGTCCCACACTACTCTTAGGGTTAAGGCGTCCCACAATATTCTTAGGGTTAAGACGTCCCACAATACTCTTAGGGTTAAGGCGTCCCACAATATTCTTAGGGTTAAGACGTCCCACACTACTCTTAGGGTTAAAGCGTCCCACACTATTCTTAGGGATAAGACGGCCCACACTATTCTTAAGGTTAAGGCGTCCCACACTATTCTTAGGGTTAAGACGGCCCACACTATTCTTAAGGTTAAGGCGTCCCACAATATTCTTAGAATTAAGACGTCCCACACTATTCTTAGGGTTAAGGCGTCCCACAATATTCTTAGGGTTAAGACGTCCCACACTATTCTTAGGGTTAAGGCGTCCCACACTATTCGCGGATACGCCCAATTGTTCGCATTCATTACGAATGTTCGGCAAAGTGTGGGAGCTGCATGAAAACCAAAGCAGCATAGTCCATTAAAGCAGTGACGAATCATCGGCCAAAAATAGAGACGTATTAGTGAAGAGTGTGGGCCGCTTAATCAAAAACACATTTTGCCCTAAACATAAGTCGTTGAGAATCGATTTCAGGACAAATAAATCGTACGTAGGTAGTAAACTACTACTTAGTATACCAACGTAACTTAGATGTTGGTTATTAGTTTTTCATAATCCCAAGCTGAAAACAACAATGCAATTAAAAATAATTAAGATATGATATATTAAATATTACTATAAAATAGCCCCGTTTCACCCAATAATTATCTTATATTCAATTTAATTTTAACACAGTGAATTCTCTTTGCCAATTCATCTTTCTTACTGTATTTATTATATTAAGAATTACCTTAAAGTAGTAATTTTTAAACAGTAACTACATTAAGTAATACTACACATATAGTAAATATGTGTTTTTCCCAATACAAATCTAGACTTCATAAAAACACTAAATTCTGATTTATATTTTGGATGGGGGGAATACGCAAGTTTTCCTACTATTGGCGTAGAATGTTACTATCTTAAAAACTGACTAGTATTTTTTATACTCTTCGGACTTTAATTTACTACAATTATAACATTTCTAATATTTATCTGAGTTTTTGAAAAAGTGGTACAAACGAAATACAATTACTCTTTTTATTTTACTTATTTTAATTTTCCAAATTTTCCACATTTTACAAATATTTAATTACAATAAGATATCTATACAAATGTAAAACTGTAGAACTATCGATTCGTTATTTAAGCTGTAATCTCATACATGTAGAATTTAAAGTATGACTATTGAATTCTTTAGAGTCCACATAACCTGGTATAACGTTACAATAAAGGCTATATTAAAAATAATCTAATGTAAAATCACTGTTTAACACCTCTTCTGGAACTTATCATGGCTCTAACGGATTCAGTAAGTTTTCTCGGTACGCCTTTATTATCATTTGCACCTGTTGAATATTTCACCACTCAACTCCCAGGGGAGAAGGGGGCGATTTGTAAAATCTTTCACAATCCTGGATTTAGGGGCGTGCCAAACGAGCAAGTCAGATAATATCAGGTAAAAGTTGGTTATTCAGACATTTTCCCTAAGTTTTGTGATTGTGCGTTGTGATAAAGAATCAATGAATATATATTCACTCATTTTACAAAATATTTACTGTCCTTGATAACCCATACTCATAGGTACTTAAATATTTTTAATTTGTATCAAGTTTTGGGGAAACATTAAGTCATCATAAGGAATAGTAAATTATCTGTTTTATGCAAACGCTGCACAATTAGAAAGACATTTATCTTCATTAAGCACGACAGTTATGATTAAGATGCTTAATGGAACTAAAGAACGTCAGATTGAAAAGTAAAGAATAATTTGTAATCAAAAGTATTATTATTTAGTTAATTAAATATTCAATGACAGTATTACTCCAAACAAAAATGCTATTCAACCAAAACGTTTACTGTTCGTAAAAGTGCATAAATGAATAATGGTCCTGACTTAGAATTCCTACGTTTGATTTTCTGTTTTTCCTTATTTATTTCTAGACTTCATAATAAACATTGCCCCATAGTTAAAAAAAATTTGAAGACCCCTGCTCCTTGGATCAATAACTTAATTAGTCAGCTTAAGAGGCAAAGAGACACGGTCTTTCGTAGGACCAAGCGTACTAATTACCATCAACCAACTACAAAGGTCACCGAAAGTTACCCCACCCCCTTCCCTGTGGATGGTCCCTGCCACCCCCATTATTGTTTCTAACTATATGAAATTATACAACGAATGAAAGTAAATTAACATAATATATCAATAACCTTGTACTCAAGAAAAAAACAATCTTAACTTTATAAACAAGCTAAACAAAAATTAACTTTAATTCTACTGCTCCCAACCGTAAATAAAAATAAAATATTTAAGCATTACACTTTTTATACGTCATCTGTAGGCGTCTAAGAACAAGTAAGATGTCTAAATAAACAATTTATTTTAGTATTCACCCACGCGAAAAACTATTTACAAAACGTATTTGAAATCTGCAATACTAAACTATTCTTCGTGAGGATACAATTAGGAATGAGGTTGACAGCCAAGGTCAACCACTCGAAAAATGAAAATGTCGTACCACATTTTTACAAAATAAAATACTTGGCGTATGAGCTTCTGTTTGCACGCAATTTAATCATTGTTTCCTCTTATTTCATTACATATAATTTGAGGCACTTTTTGCTTCTAGCCTAGCCACTGAATAATTTACCTAGCAATGGATTACGTGGTTTTGAATAAAAATCAAACCTAGCCTGTAAACAAAACACCTGATAGCAAACAACGGTAGGTAGGCGAAATCCAGTAAACAATAATCACCGAATACATTTGCAGCAACCTTTGGTGCTAAAATTTACTTCAAAGACAATGTTGAAACAAAGACAGTGCATTTTCGGTCTGTCAACTGGCAAAACTGCAACAACTTCGCGATACTCGGGAATATCCATGTTTTTGTAAGACGCTTTTAGGTTAGTTAAATACATGTACGTATCTAAGTAATGTGTTATATATTAAAATGTAAGTTTAAAATTTCACCTGCCTAATGGTGTATATTTTATTTAATTTAAAGAAACGTTTAGGTTTGTTAGTTGAACTTTAAGGACGGGAGCGGTAAAATTTGACTCTCGGATCCGAAAAACGGGGTTTCGGGAGGCTTTTGATGCTTACATTTTCATTTGGATTTATTCAAACTTTCATCGTATGCCTGAATAATAAAATAAAACGCAACAATTCTTAGGTTGGGGGGGGGGTGGGCGACTGCCCCTACCGCCCCGCCTTGGATCCACCCCTGCTCAGAAATCACACCCAACGTCACAAATTAGAAATTCCTAAGCCATGGTTTACTACAGATATTTTTCCGAAACGCAGATCCAACAAATTGTTATGGACCAAATATAAAAATCTGGGAAAAAATCTGTTGACAAATCTGTAAAATCCCTGATATAAAATTCCTGAAAATCTTTGACTCTAGAAATAGTTTTTCTATCGGTATTCCTATTAGTGTATATTACCTATCTGATCGCCGGCTATGTGTGAAAGTTGAGATAATATATTCAGATGGAATACACGTCAGTCGTTTTCACTTTAATATTTTTGCTACCAACTTGCTAATTTACTCCTACTTCTCAGTCAACAACATGTAAACCATAGTTCAGCAAACTAATTGAATCTGGGAAAATCAAAATGGTCTCAAACCCGACGTGAAAACAACTTAACCAATGGATAAACTTTCTTATTGCACCTATATTGTTGACGGAAAAGATATTGAATATTGTTACTAAGTCAAAAATCTAGGACATTTTTAAACAAACATATGAATTGGGTTGATCAAGTAAATGCAACATGTGACAGGATGTTGCTGCCATTTGCAATATCAATCGTTTTTTAGAGTCTCCCACTAAATATGAGGTAATACTGATAAAGTATTTTGTTTTGGGGTCACTTCAGCTACTATGATATCGTGGTCAAGGACATGCACGACAGCCTTAGCATTAGTTATCTAATGGACTTCAACGTGCTCAAAACTATTGTAGCCAGTTAATTTTTTGTTGAAAACGCTAATATAATTTTATTCCCTGTTTTAACTTTCTGTCATTAATGAAATTGAAACATCTTGAATGCCAGACTCTTCTTCAACAGTACTATAAAGCACCCGTATAACTTTCCGACAGTTTATTATTTGTTTCTAATATTAGCTCTCATGTACTATCCATAAGTTGTGTCGCATATATCTCTTCTACTCCATTCCTATTCACAGGACAACACTCTTCAATAAGAATGTAATTGTTTCTACTAGTAGACTCTGGAATTCTCTTCTTCTTTTATTAAAACAAGGATAACAGTGCTACCAAGTATTTAAAAACTTACTATTGGAGGGTGGGCACGAGTGATGGTCTGTGGTGCTGGTGTGACGAGTTGACGGGTGACTTGTACATACATGGTGCTTTAATTTTTAGTTTAAAGTTTGATTGAGTACTATTTAGTTGTTTATTCCGTTTAAGTGCTCTATTTATCAATTTCCAGTAGGATTATAAGGACTAGCCAAACTAGATGGAACAGCTCTTTCTTGAAGATCGGTCGTCAACACATCAGATAAAAAAAATCTATCCCAGTCAGAATGTATGTAACACGGAGTCCCAAACATTGAGAATAGATTGTCTAGACATTTGATACTGTACTCGAAGCCACATCTTTACAAGGATACGAAGAAGGAAAACGTGAATATTTATCGACAATATTCAAAATACATCGATCTTGAGTGGAAGATGGTAATGGTCCCTTGAAATCAATGCTACTTAATTATTATAATTCAGTGGTTTTGTCAGAGGTTAAGCGGGAAAAAGGACTTTCTAGTCCTAACATCACCTCGTTAGTAAAGTAATTTTTCATATAATTTTAATTTCATACTTTCTTTAAAAAAGCAGGTAGCATATATTCAGGCTCGGACTATCTCTATTCAGAAAAAAAAGTTTAATAGATTGAAGGGGTGAAATTATATTTAGAAACTATGATTAGATCCTTTGTTATAGGTTCGTTCATCTGGTTCTCTGTACAAATTCAAGTACAAGGTGACCATTGAAGTAGTTGGAGAGATTTCATACATGATGTGGAAATTATTTATTCAAAAAACTGATAGATTTTAAACAATGTTCGTTGCACTTCGGCAAAAAGCCTCGACCCAAGAGCTCCCAAAAGGGTATAGGGGGTATATTAAGTAATTGTCAAAATGTAGCGGGTCCTGCGGCGCGGGTGAGGTAGCGAGGCGATACTGTGGCGAAAGCGCGTCAATTGACACCAATTATTGAGCTCTAACATCATTACTTGATGTTCCCCGTATACTGCGGGGAAGCAGCAGCGTTACAGTGATGTGCTACGTCAGTAACTGGTTAATATACCAACGAATTAAAAAAATGAAATAAATAATATTAACAATGTAAAAAATACCTATACTAATTATCATGTTTTAATGTGTATCAGAATATTTTTGTACGATGAGTACTCGTACGATGAATATGAATATGATTTTTAGCATGATACACCCTAGAGGCTTGACTAAACAATGACTACTATTTTATACATTATCAGGTTGTTAATTCTATAATAATGTCAAAATTATTATGTTAATTTGACCACTTACGATTATAATAATTTTCTCGCCGGCTTAATTTGTGTTATAGCTCATTGTCTAAAACTGCGCTTTTTACTTTCTCCCTCTATACATAGTATATGGAGAAAGTATTGTTTTCGTCAAAATTTTCGAATTTGAGTTGTTAGTTATATTCGTTTAATATTCATTTTGGTGCTCCCTGAACCCAAAAAAGTGGTTTTTACGTGATGTCTGTGTGTGTGTGTGTGTGTGTGTGTGTGTGTGTGTGTGTGTGTGTGTGTGTGTGTGTGTGTGTGTGTGTGTGTGTGTCTGTGTGGATGTGTACAGAGCTAGAGCCCTAACCAATGGGCCGATTTTTATGAAATTTGGTATGTAGGTACTAATCCATGATGTCTCCAGGCGTTTTTTTTAATTTTTTTAATTTTTGATTTTTAAGGGTAATTATCCCCCAAAAACCGCCAAAACACGTGAAAAATCCAAATTTCTCAAAAACGGCTCGAACGATTTTGATTAAACTTTAGTCGTTTGTAGAACTTTAGTTTTCAAACAAAATGACACCACCCGCATTCCTGTAAAAATTCGGGTTCAGAAATTACAGGACTTAAAACATAACAAAATCAGTTTTTTGGATTTTTCATAAAAATACATAAATATAAAAAAATATTACTCTTCACCATTAAAAAGAGCTCAAAAAACTAAATAATTTAGTATCTTGAATTACTATTCTACGATTGCTGGTTTCGGAGAAAATTGAAATTTTCATTTTGCAGTAAACGCAGTACGTTGTCCAATGTTATTCTTATGGGGAATACAAAAATTACTATTTCTCTCTTATTTACTAATAAATTTCATTCAAAATTGATATGCTTGTCAATTTAGCATTGACCAACAGAGGAAATTCGAAATATGATGCCCTTTAATAACCCTGGGGGGGAATAGGGGACATTTCCCCTCTATTCAGTATTCATTAAAGTTGGGCTAAAAGGGAGAAAGTATGTGTCAGTTTCCTGATACCGTTTATTATTATCTTAAGATGGTAATACAAAATCTAAAATAAGTATTACAGCTCTTTGTACAAATAAATAAAGTAAATATCGAGTGTTTCGCTCGATTGAAAATGAAACGAGCTTGGCGATATCTTAAAATGTAATATCGGGCATCATCTTCGATATTTTGTGATGTCGCCGGATATTGGTTAAGGTCAGAAAATTCTTGTACATCTCTATTTTTTAATGAAGTATTTTTTCAGCTATGATAAAACTATTTTAGTAAATAGTTTTACACACATTTATAAAATAAACAGTTCAACAATTTAAAGGTTATCATATGTTGATGCAATATCACAAACTTACATTGCAAGTAATATGAAGCCACACAATTGAAAATAAATTCCATTGTTAATTTTGATAGATGCTAGTTATAGATGATGGAAATGTCTCACAATATTAAATCTTCCAGGTCCATGAAACATATTAAATTGATTTAATTAATTTTTTAGTTGTATTATCTAAAACTACTGGCACTGTTAACAGTTTAATCAGTCTTATATTCACATATTGAAAAGAAAAACATTATTACACCCACCTATGACATCGGACGGCACTGATATCAAAAGGTCCATGGCGCTCGTCGTTGGTAATCTTTCATAACGACTCCGTTCAAATCAAAATCTTACAGATTACAACTCGTCATGTGTTTTAAAAACTACTTTAATTTTGTACTTTTCCTTGATAAGCAAAATATTTTTACCATGGTGCTATCAGTTCTGTTTTGTGTAATATGTTTTGTGGAAATCTTTGTCAGACAGTTAAGCAAATACTACGTTACCAAAAAAGGTCCGTTCTATATACAAGTTTTACAACATTTATAACATTTATAAGCTATTATATTTTCCTACCTGTAAGAAGGTAAGGGATCCCACCTATTGATCAGGAGTCTTAGGAGGAGATAATAAAGTGATTATCTTCCATTGGTCTTAAAAGGTTATACCTATCTAACATTTACATCTCTGCAACAACCTTTACATCCCGTTACTTACGTTCCATCCATTGATAAAATTACCTTAGCAGATGAGGTACTGTCGTATTGCTTAGATCGGCTGATACTTAAATGTACCATAGCGATATGCTTATGGGACAGTCTTGTTACACATTAGTCCGAATACTGCCACAACAAATGCTCGTGTTAATCGTCATATTAATAAAGTGGGAGAGTGTACTGAAGAGCTGTTCAACATGATGCTGTGAGTCTCGTACAGTTGATTGAGTCGTCGAAGCAGTTTTACCCGAGTTGAATACAAAATCAGTTCATCTGATTGGGGGTGAAACTCAAGCTTTGAAATAAATTTACCGACATGAGGCATGACATTATAAATTACGTAGTACACCTGTTGTTTCCTGTTTTAATACGAAATATTCGTCCGAGAAAGCACATGTACTCAGAGCATTTCTATTGAAATATCCCGTGAAAAATAAATTAATAATTACCGTGGACTGATGACTATTGTTTATGGCTTTAACATTTCAAAATATTTTTTAGATGGGGGCTCAGAACGTAAAACCAAGTTTTATCGCATTTACTTCTACACTAACGTTACATAACATGGGTTTTCCTTCTTGGAGAAATCGTTGGAAAAACTAACCCATGATTAGAGATATCCATTTTTTAAAAATTCTCACTACAAAAGTGAATGATAGAGTAAATAGGGCTAGAGTGAATGCGTTGACAAGCACGACCAGTAGTTGATACTGAAGTCAAACAGCAGCAACTTATAAAAAACAATCAAAAATTTAAAAATTGTGAACAATTATACTGTACATTTCCCTACAAATACTATTTTTATACTATTTTTTTAATTTTGTTTATACTATTTTCATATAGTGTATAGTTTAACTTTTTATAATTATATTTTATTTATTTGTTTTTATTTTTTATTTTGTATGTTCTGACTATTGTTTATTGCAATCCACTGTTTCTACACACGTTTACTTAATGATATAGATCTCGAATGTTGTGTCTTGTTAACATATTGGTTTGAACCCTTTAAAGACTATCAGTTCATTAGACCCTACATGAGGATTATTTGATTTTTACTTAACATGTATGATTGCATTAACTGAAGAGCAAGGACACATTTATTTTTGTAATTTTTGCTAGAAAAATAATATTTTATTATTTGTGGAATAAAATGCTTGCTAATATTGTACAATATAAAAAGGCATCTCTTAAATTGCAAACCTCAAACTTTGTTGATTTCTCCTAGCAAAAACCATGTTGCATGGAGTTGTTGAGCTATGTTCCTCAATAAAGTAACTTTTTTAGATGAATATAAGGTATACTTAAAAGTTTTAGGTCTCTTGTTTGTAGTAAAATGTTTAAAAAGCCTAATCGACAATTTTCATTTCCAGTTCTGTAACCTTACTTTTTGTCAACCTTAATACAAAGTAGTATTCCCCTTTTAGAAAACAACACGACATTAAAGAATGTCTTGCATGTAATATGAACCCCCATTGCAAGGTGGCTCAGTGTCGGTCTCAGAGGTTACCGCGGCAACCCTCACCCGCTCCGACGTGTACGAGTTTTAGCATCCTTAATTTATATTTGTAGCTCTTAAATTTTTATGTTGTAGGTTTTAGGTTGCATTCCAGATTCTCTCTCATACCTTAAAAAAACTCCTTTATTAAATAAGGTTAATTACCTACGATGTCTATAATGTAATGTAATGATTATAATATCATAGAAACGCTTTCTCATAGAAACGAATTATAATATTCATATATGTAATATTCTTTGTTACGACATTTTAATATTGGGACATGTTATTATAGGTCCAAATATATTATTCTATTTATTGGTACTCAACTCGAATTCTAAAACTGCCTACCAGTTTAATGAAAATTGGAAAAAACAAACTTGGCATTAGGTTTACGGTATAAATTATATTCTACTGTATTTTCATTGCAACATTATTATTATAGACTGTGATGTATGTCTAAAAAAAGCTTAGTTTTAAAATCAAACTTATAGAGGCTAATTGTTTAGGAATGTATAATGGTGGTTGGATTGAAATAGTTTAAAAGTAAATAACAGAAAACCGGTGCTGTTCAGTTTCGGCCTGATAATATTAATGGAATTAACATGTTTTGTACGTTTGTATAAAAATATCTCTACTTTTATAAACTTCTTATTACTGTACTTAAATTAGTATTTAAGTTGTTAAATAACCAGTTATTAAACGTATTTGGATTGGTCGTAGCTGTTAAAACATATTCATACGGGATGTAATAAAAGACGTCTTACAACACTTAAGATATATTTACACTTATACTGATTCACATACAGACGGTAAACATATATAAAAGATGGTACTAGGCTATCGATTTCGACCAGTCACACCAGTCATCATCAGGCCAATGAGAGAACTGACAGAATCAAAATGGCGTCCTTGCTTATATCCTATTGGCTACCGGAAGTTCCGTATACAGGTTCCTAAATGTGCCACCAGAGTCGAAGTTAACTTGTTCGTTAATCAATTTATCTTTATTTTTACATTTTTCTTTAAATATAAACAATTCTTCCCATGCATTCATTTCATTTCCTTTTTTACAATTTTTGAGGATGCTGAGGTTTTCTTCTATTTTCCCTATGGTGTGGCCATTTTCTAAAAGATGTTTTGCTACATTTGATCTTTCGGGTTTCCTGTTCTTCCAAGCTGATACATGGTTCTTAAATCTTTTAATACAATTAACAGTTTGACCAATATAAAAGTGATCACAATTGTTACAATTAATTTTGTAAATGCCGGGCATGTCGAATTTGTTACAATCTTCTATCTTGGGATTTAGAATTTTGTTCATGGTATTTTGCGTTCTGTAGGCTATATTAACTCCATATTTCTTGAATCGATTTGCGACCTTTTGTATCTTAGTTCCTGTGAAGCTGAATGTTGCAAAATTACTTGATATTTCTTTTCTTCCGTCTAACGTTGTTATTCTACGCAATTTTTCTTGGTTCTTTATTTTCTTATGTATTTTCGCTCCAAGTTCGTCTATTATTGTCGGGTTGAATCCGTTGGCTCGAGCAATCGCCTTTATAGTTGTTATTTCTCTTCTTCTGTTATCTTCATTTAGAGGAATCTTGAAGGCTCTATATAACATCGATCTAAATGCAGCGGTCTTATGGCTGGTGGGATGAAGAGACTTGTTGTTGATTGTAGTATCCGTCTGCGTAGGCTTTCTGTATATATCAAACTCTAGCTCATCATTTCTTCTTGATATCGTGAGATCTAGGAACTTTATCTTGCCGTTCTCTTCATACTCCCTAGTAAAGTTTAAGTTTTTGTGATGATTGTTAAATAATCTCATCATTTGTTCCGCTTCCTTTTCTTCGGTTTCCTTGAAAATAACGAGTATATCGTCCACATATCTGACATACATTATGATTTCATGTTCTTTCTTCAACTTTTCCAAAATGATCTCCTCATTATGTTGCAAAAATACTTATGATAATATTGATGAAAGGGGGCTACCCATGGCTAAACCATCAGTTTGTGTATAAAATCTATTGTTAAACCTAAAATAGTTTTGTTTCAATACGATTCTGAGCAGTTTTTACAAGCTGATTTACATAATCATTATCCAACTTATTACGTATGAGTCTAGCCTTGATTAGTTCAATCGTTTCATTTACAGGAATATTTATATATAAATTTGAAATATCAAATGAAACTAGCCTACTATTTTCATTAACATTAATCTCCATAACTTTATCAACAAGATCATAACTATTTTTTACATTGTATTTACATTCAAGCTCTAGATCATTACTAAGTCGACTTGCTATCATTCTTGATACATTGTATGTAGGAGCACATTTGAAGTTTACTAGAGGTCTAATTGGTACGTTCTTCTTATGGATTTTTGGGATTCCCCTCATTACAGGTGCTTTAGAGTTTAAAATGTTCATTTTCAATCTACAATCTTCAGTAATAACCTTGGTACATTTTTTCACAACGTCGGTGAGCTCCTTTTGATATTTCTCCGTGGGATCTTTTGGTAATTCCTTGAAGTTATTTTCTTTAATGAATTCTTCCGTTTTATTGATATAAACATCTTTTTCCATAATTACTATGGCGTTGCTTTTGTCGGCTTTAACTGCTATGGCATTATTATCTTCTATCTTATTTTTTATTATAACACATTTTCTCAAATCTTCTTTTCTGTCCTGGGTCAATTGTTTGCTGTCGGTCGGGATATCTTTTGTGATTTCCTGTCGTATGGCAATATGATCCACATTTTTAAGTTTTCTGATGTTAGCTTCTATATCCGTGGCTAAAAGATCGTTTTCTGCTTTTTTGTTGATGGCAAAATTGTGTTTTAAACCGTATTCTAATATATCATTTTCTTCTTTACAAAATTGAATATCTGTTAAATTTACAACTCTCTTCTGAAACAGATGTGGTGTGTGTGTTCCCTTTATTCTTTCAACATGGTTGTTTTTTAGTTTTAGTGTGTCTAATTTGTTATTTATCCGTGCGTATTTTCGTTCCATTACTTCTTCGACTTCATCTGAAACAATATTATACAAAAGGTTCCATGCAGCAGGGCCGTATTTATCTTCAAATGCAAGGTGTATGTTATATGTTCAATTTTGTAAAGAAGAAAATGATATATTAGAATACGGTTTAAAACACAATTTTGCCATCAACAAAAAAGCAGAAAACGATCTTTTAGCCACGGATATAGAAGCTAACATCAGAAAAATTAAAAATGTGGATCATATTGCCATACGACAGGAAATCACAAAAGATATCCCGACCGACAGCAAACAATTGACCCAGGACAGAAAAGAAGATTTGAGAAAATGTGTTATAATAAAAAATAAGATAGAAGATAATAATGCCATAGCAGTTAAAGCCGACAAAAGCAACGTCATAGTAATTATGGAAAAAGATGTTTATATCAAGAAAACGGAAGAATTCATTAAAGAAAATAACTTCAAGGAATTACCAAAAGATCCCACGGAGAAATATCAAAAGGAGCTCACCGACGTTGTGAAAAAATGTACCAAGGTTATTACTGAAGATTGTAGATTGAAAATGAACATTTTAAACTCTAAAGCACCTGTAATGAGGGGAATCCCAAAAATCCATAAGAAGAACGTACCAATTAGACCTCTAGTAAACTTCAAATGTGCTCCTACATACAATGTATCAAGAATGATAGCAAGTCGACTTAGTAATGATCTAGAGCTTGAATATAAATACAATGTAAAAAATAGTTATGATCTTGTTGATAAAGTTATGGAGATTAATGTTAATGAAAATAGTAGTCTAGTTTCATTTGATATTTCAAATTTATATACAAATATTCCTGTAAATGAAACGATTGAACTAATCAAGGCTAGACTCATACGTAATAAGTTGGATAATGATTATGTAAATCAGCTTGTAAAACTGCTCAGAATCGTATTGAAACAAAACTATTTTAGGTTTAACAATAGATTTTATACACAAACTGATGGTTTAGCCATGGGTAGCCCCCTTTCATCAATATTATCATAAGTATTTTTGCAACATAATGAGGAGATCATTTTGGAAAAGTTGAAGAAAGAACATGAAATCATAATGTATGTCAGATATGTGGACGATATACTCGTTATTTTCAAGGAAACCGAAGAAAAGGAAGCGGAACAAATGATGAGATTATTTAACAATTATCACAAAAACTTAAACTTTACTAAGGAGTATGAAGAGAACGGCAAGATAAAGTTCCTAGATCTCACGATATCAAGAAGAAATGATGAGCTAGAGTTTGATATATACAGAAAGCCTACGCAGACGGATACTACAATCAACAACAAGTCTCTTCATCCCACCAGCCATAAGACCACTGCATTTAGATCGATGTTATATAGAGCCTTCAAGATTCCTCTAAATGAAGATAACAGAAGAAGAGAAATAACAACTATAAAGGCGATTGCTCGAGCCAACGGATTCAACCCGACAATAATAGACGAACTTGGAGCGAAAATACATAAGAAAAAAAAAAACCAAGAAAAATTGCGTAGAATAACAACGTTAGACGGAAGAAAAGAAATATCAAGTAATTTTGCAACATTCAGCTTCACAGGAACTAAGATACAAAAGGTCGCAAATCGATTCAAGAAATATGGAGTTAATATAGCCTACAGAACGCAAAATACCATGAACAAAATTCTAAATCCCAAGATAGAAGATTGTAACAAATTCGACATGCCCGGCATTTACAAAATTAATTGTAACAATTGTGATCACTTTTATATTGGTCAAACTGTTAATTGTATTAAAAGATTTAAGAACCATGTATCAGCTTGGAAGAACAGGAAACCCGAAAGATCAAATGTAGCAAAACATCTTTTAGAAAATGGCCACACCATAGGGAAAATAGAAGAAAACCTCAGCATCCTCAAAAATTGTAAAAAAGGAAATGAAATGAATGCATGGGAAGAATTGTTTATATTTAAAGAAAAATGTAAAAATAGAGATAAATTGATTAACGAACAAGTTAACTTCGACTCTGGTGGCACATTTAGGAACCTGTATACGGAACTTCCGGTAGCCAATAGGATATAAGCAAGGACGCCATTTTGATTCTGTCAGTTCTTTCATTGGCCTGATGATGACTGGTGTGACTGGTCGAAATCGATAGCCTAGTACCATCTTTTATATATGTTTACCGTCTGTATGTGAATCAGTATAAGTGTAAATATATCTTAAGTGTTGTAAGACGTCTTTTATTACATCCCGTAAGTAATAACAACACGTAATATGCTAATAAAAAAGTTGTTTAACATATTCATTTCATGTTTTTTTTTATTCTGTGAGACATACCAGATAGAAAAATCTAAACTTACCAGTATGCAAGCAAATAATAATAGACACTAATTCAATTGATAACTTATTCATCCAAAGACACGAATGCGAATTTACACTAATTTAAATAAACGGTATCAGGAAACTGACACATACTTTCTCCCTTTTAGCCAAACTTTAATGAAAAAAATATTTGTTATTTACTAAATATAGAATATGAAGTATAGATAAATGTACAGAAAATTGTCTAAAATAGTTGTTTTCAGAAATATCCACCCAAATCCCTTTTTGGGAGGCACTATAGAGTCCGTTGCTACACACAGTGGTTTTGAGAGGGGAAATGCCCCCTTGCCACCCCAGGGTTAAATAGCAACACATTTCGAACATCATCTGTTGGTCAATGCTAACTTGACCTGCATATCAAATTTTAATGAAATTGATCAGTAAATAAGAGAGAAATAGTTATATATGTATTCCCCATAACAATAACATAGGACAACGTACTGTGTTTACTGCTAAATGAAAATTTCAATTTTCTCCGTAACTAGCAATCGTAGAATAGTAATTTAAAATACTAATTTATTTAGTTTTTTGAGCTCTTTTTAATGGTGAATAGTAATCTTTTTTAAAATTTATGATTTTTTATAAAAAATCCAAAAAATTGAATTTTGGATGTTTTAAGTCCTGTAATTTCTGAACCCGAATTTTTCAAGAAATGCGGGTGGTGTCATTTTGTTGCAAACCTAAAGTTCTACAAACCACGAAAGTTTAATCAAAATCGTTAGAGCCGTTTTTGAGAAAAAATCTTTCTCCCTCTCCCCCTCTCTCTCCCCCTTTCTCTCTCACCCTCCTTCACTCTCTTCCCCCTCACAACCAGGTTCACTCTTTTTAATGTGGAGTTAACGGATAGCAGAAGAGTGTTACAATTCCCAGTATTCAGTTGTATTTTTAGCGAATTTCCTCTATAGGGAAGAAGCTATTACCGTAGTTGGCATGGTAAGACTTAAGCCCGAGACCATGATAACTTTTCGTTTTGAGGTCCCCAGATGCCAAAAACACTATTCTTTCAAATTTATATATATATATATATATATATATATATATATGTGTGTGTCCGTTACCGCGATAACTTTTGAAATAAACGCCCGATTTTGATGAAATTTGGCAAAAATGAGGAGAGTAGCATTTATGACTAAGTTCGAAAACCAGATCGATCGCACTATGGGAAGGGGGTTTTTATGGGGGTTTACAATTTTACAAAAATCGGTTTTTTGAAAATTTGACCCCAAAATGTTAAAAACACTCAATTTTGATTATATCCATTTCATAGAGCTTAAAAAATAATTTAGTATTTTTAATCATTAACCTAGGTTAAGTGGTTGCCGAGAAAATCCAAAAAAACGTGTCCCATGTTAATTTTATGGGAAAAAGGTTTTTAGATTTTTCTCAGATAGTTTTACTGAAAAACTTCACATTTCTGTTTATTAATGTGTTTAGCTCAACAAAACAAACATTTTGGTGTTTTAATCGTTGTTCTACGTCCAACCGATGCAGAGATATTCAAAGTGCTAAACACAGTACGTTGTCCAATGTTATCCTTATGGGAAATAAATACAATTCTATATCTCGATTATTTATGAATGTATATTGATGAAACTTGGTATGTGGCTTCAACTAGTTGTGGTATATTGAAATTAGCACAAAAAACAAGTTTTTTGTTGATATTCCCCGTAGCAGCAAACCTGCGTACTCGGCCCCCATGTTATTCATATGGAGAATAAGTAAAGCTGTATATCTCCCTTAATTATGAACCTACATTAAGAGGACTTGGTATGTAGCTTCACCTGGTTCAGTTGTATTGATAATTGCAAAAAAAATCACTTATTTTCCTCGTTGCAGCAAACCTGCGTCCTCAACCCAATGTTATTCTTATGGAGAATAAATAAAATGCTATATATCACTTATTTATGGATGTATTTTTGTGAAACTTGGTAAATAGCTCTATGTAGTAGTGAGTCACATATATATGCATTGGAAATTCGCTGAGTACGCAGGTTTGCTGCGACGGGGGTATTTTATTTACATTGGTCCTGAAACGTCTGTTCTTGCTCTTGAGCTAGCATTTGTTATTATATTAGCTGTCATATTTACAATTGAATTGATTTCTGTCCTTCCATAAGATTAATATTGAAACTTTGAAGGCGTGTGGGGCTTAGCCCTGAGGGCCAATGTAAATTATAAGGGAGTTCTGCACATCTAAATGACCTTTCTAATGGTATGCGTGGATTTATCCTACGATGCACACACGCTGAGAAAAAAGGAGAAACATTTTGTGCTTGCCTATTATGATTTTAGCCTCAGAGTTTATCATTGCAAAAGAGGAATTGAAACTTCGTATGTTTTTGAAAAAAACTGTCGATCTTTTTTCACAATTTGGTTGGCTGAAAAAGGCCATCAAAAATTGTCTTGACAAACTCATTTTCAGTCAAGGGCTGAAGAACAATTTTGCCCTTATTACAACACGATGTGAAAGCCGTTGTATTGGCGTTGTTTGGCTTCAGAATGGAAGTGTTTCCCGGCTGAAGAGGGCCCAAGCGCCCTAAAGCAGCCACAGTGGGCCAAGGACTTTCCCGCCCACTGGAACCTCACAAAAACAACAACAAAAGTGTTTTCCGTGACAAAATCTAGATTCTAAGTTCATTTATGTCTGAGCCACAGAATTCCCTTGACACTTCTCTTAATGCACATTTAAAATCGTCTATTAAGTTATGCACAACTTCAATTCGATGATTCAATCTCCGTTGGCTTACACCTCTGCGATCATTTCTTCTTTCGACCCTGCCAGTTAAAGTTCGCCGTATAGGCATTTCAGAAGTAATTTGACCAAAAGTTCTGATAACTTGAATGTCACTAATTGAAGATGTTATTTGATTTTAGTTTCTTAAATTTACAACAAACAAACATAGTAAAATAATTAGTTTCACATGACGCGCAGACATTTCACGAGGACGAAATAAAAAATAAACTGTGAAAAATCGGACATATCACTACTGAAAACACTAAAAAAACAAACACTGTCAAATAATAATTAGTTTCTCATTACGCGGAGACTTTTCACTACCACAAAACCAAAAATAAATAGTAAAAAATCGTGCATATCACTATTGATGATTAAATTTGGTTTGTTATTGTTTATATTTTATATTTAAACGTATGAATGCTTTTTAGCAATTTTTATTACACTCCACTGAGTACACCACTTAAGTTGCGTAGTAACGGTTCAATGTAACATTCTTTTTCCCTTATCAAATACGTAGTTTGATGAAGTACTCTATCAGACACATTGAAGTTTTCAATGCACGCTGCAATCTAACATGTGATTTGAAAGTTCTATTTATATTTCGTTGTTATTCCGTAACCAACGTGGCCAATGCCACGTAACCCATAAGGCCAATGTTATTTTTTCAAATTTCAAATGAAATTTTCTCCATTTCTCAGAAACTAATGTAAATTACGATAATATTGTGCACATCTACAGGAAAATACATTTCTAACGGTGTGCTTAGATTTTTCCTACGATGCGAACGAGCTGAGAAAAACGTACGACAAAAATCATGCTTGCCTATTAATAATATAGATGTGTAACATATGACTGAGTTATAAAACTAGGTTGCGTATAATTGTCTCACACAATAGTTAGAGAATTAATTAATTAAAATATAAATTAATATTTATACGTATGACAAAAAAGGCTCTAAGAATTTAAAGTTAATTTAGTGGACCCGAACAACAAACAAATTATTAAGTTGAATGCAATAGCTAAGGATATATATGAATTAGTAATAAGACTACATCAATAATTTCAAGGCTCAGAGATAACCATTATGAACACAAAGTGTAATCAAATACTCTAGTTTACATAAGGCAGATTACAATTTGTAATTTGCATCGGGGTCGTTTCAGTTGTGTAATTTAGCATGTTAACTTTTGTAAATATTATGTAAGTTTTATTTAAGCTGACTCTTTAGGAAACATGGATTTTTCTTACAAACCAAAAATTGTAATAGACTAATTAACACATTTACGTTTATTTTGCTTAATTTAACATTCATGTATGGACTAAATTAGGCAATAAAAATATTAAAATAAGTTTTGTAATTTAATAATATTTAATTGATTTGTTAGTCCTATAACATCCATATGCATACAGTAACCTAAAAGATTTTTTGGGAAGCTACTTTACTGATGGATATTGACTTGCGGTAAAAGTGAGCTCTAAAAGGTCAGGTGGCTTTTATGTTATACTGAGTATGGAAGACACGTAAATAACATTGATGGCAAGGGAAGCTCGGGACAAGACAGGCAGAGCGTCGACCCGTGTCACCTGGCATTGATGGTTTTGGGCTTAGCCTATATGTTTAGCTAAACGTCGCCGTCGTATGCAGACCGCATTATTTTTGTAGTGCACTTATTTATTACATTTTGTTCCTACAAATAATCAGTTTGTTTTTAAACAACTAAGGTGGATGCACTAATGGTCCCCCAGTGAGTGAACGATTAAATTTAAATATAAAAAAATCTAATTCCATTACATAATTCACAACACCTTTAAAACTTATCTCACATCATATTTCTTCAAGTAGATTTTCTCGAGGTACCGTATTTGAATAAAGTTGTGTTAAAACAGGTTTGAGGAGGAGTTTTGTCTTTTCACAAACGAAAATTTGAATAAGCTAATTTACATTACTCATTAGTGAATTTGAACAGGTGTTTACATTCTGTTCTTTGATATAAAATATATTATAATCACTATATTTATAACATATTTTGCTAAAATGCTACTGGCTAAAAATAAGTGAAAGAATTATCTTAAGGCAATTTAAAGGATGACTCTATCCATCTTTTCAATAGGAAATTATTTCTTAATTTTTAAGCCACATTTTAGTCACTATGATTTCTGAATATGTAAACATAGAGATTTGAACATAGTGCTACGACTACTTAAGTTAACACTATACCAAGGAGAAAATTGTATTGTGCATATATGACAATTTTGTAAAGTTATGTTGCTGTATTTTATGTTGGTGTTAAGTTTATTTTACGTCATATATATTTTATACTGATCTACTTTGTTTAGTAAGACCAACCACGGTCTGTGAAACTTGATCAGATAACCTATTACACAATTACGATTTATTTTTACTCATTAGAAATATATGTATCAAAAGAAAAAGAATTTAGATTACGTAGCTTAAGTATTTAAAAAGCTCTTTTTTATTATTCTTAACGTCTTGTCCAACCTTATAATAAAATTTGAATTAAATACTACGTAATAGGAAATGAAAAGTCTAGATATGTTTAATAAATAAATACGGACTGTATTTCGCTATTCACTCTTAAATAACACAACATTGAATACCGTATAAGATTTTATAATTTTTAAATATATTTCTTTGAAGTGACTAGGCAAACACATGTTACTATTATTTAAAGTACCACTATGGTTAGTTTTAAATCCAGTTATGGCGTTAAAATCACACATATAACATCAACAGTATAATTTTGATCACAGTTAATTGTTTTAAAGCCCAATCAAATTGTGGTACCCGAGGTTTTAAGTTTTTTCGAATAAAGTACACTTAAAATATAAATGTGTTGTAGTTATAAACAATTTTAGTATTTTTTGTTAGAGTAATTGTTTTTTTATTCTAGTAACTGATTTAATAGTTGATTTTGTTTTTATCAAAAAACATTCCTTGGTCAAAGAAGTAAATATTTAAAAAAGTAACAAATGTAGTTTTCATCCTCAACATACAAAGTTATTCTGCGTAGACTATGAAAAATATCGTATTCAAAAGTGGTAAATAAGCAATGAACATTAAAGGTAGCTCAATAATACAAACGAATTGAAAATCCCAGTTTGGTCGGGGTTTCCATGCACAGTTTTTTACACAGCCCGTAGTGAAGCATTCATCACGCGTCGTTACATGGGTTCAAGCTGACTCAACCTCTGACATCGGCCAACAATACCGACTGAAGCAGATCGAGGAACAAAGAAAGAGCCTAGGTTAAACGTGTGTGCTAAGTTAGAATGGTTTTAATGTCAAGGTGACATACATCATTGCAAATGGTTGTTCGTTAACAATACAAAATAAAAGGTATGAAGTACAAGGTTTTCTAAAATTTTAATTTTATAAAACCAATAATCAATCACCGAAAGGACGTGAAATGTTATTAAAGACATAATGCAATACAAAAAATAAGACTAAATAACGTTTTATTGTGTTGAAAATGAGATGGTAGAACATAAAATAATTAATGCTCTAAACGGTAAGTAGGATAAATATTTCAATAAAAAAAACAGAGGCAAAATTGTATGATAAAATAAAAATATGATTAATTTTTCCTAAAATAAAGGTGAAATGAGCAACGAAATACAGACTCGCACGTGTTGTTAATGTTAAATACACGCAGAAGTTAATTATCAAAGGCCATGTTGACGCAATGAAATTAACAGCTCCAGCCTTTGTTGCAATGTTGTTTACCCTGCATAATGTTAGGGGAATATCGCTGCTCCTAGCATGAGAGAGGTATGACGCACGTGATTGTTAAAAAGGTTATTCATAAACCAACTACGAGATTGTTCCATTTACAAAACGAAACACAAATGATGATTTACAAAACTGTCGGAAAAATGGATACCCTCACATCTATGGTATTGGAGTACAAGGCAATTTTATATTTACTATTTCATTGCTAATGTAGTTTAATATTATATATTACATACCAACACAGAGACTTGGTATAATAATATGTTATATGTCAACACAAAAACTTCACAATTCCGATCTAGTATTATCAGGACTTATATTCTTATACCATCCGCACATTTCAACGGCAACTATATTTTATAAAAATAAAACTTCAGTCATATTTAAAATATAAATGTAAAATATTGCCCCAGATGTGGTCTTCAAACATACTTTTTACTGAACACAATCATATGGAAAGCGAGTACCAGGTGCGTTGTGGGACTTACTGGAGGGGGACATCTTCAATAATCTACAGCATGTGATGGGGTTCCTGAAATATTGGGAGTTCTTCGAACATCAATATATCGTTCCTGATTAATTCTTAAGTTTTATGTTTTATCGGCTCATATTACTAAACATATTCATACGGACTTAATGTAATATATATATGTATTAATATGTAATAGACATAAATTACTAAGATTATACCATTTAAAATGGACGAAAAAGTAATATAAATACAGAAGATAATAAACATGTCTTGAGTATTGCGTATTGATATGAAATAGATTATTTATGGAGTTATGGTTAAACTAACCAGGATCACAATTTTAAGGTAAAATATCTAGTTTATTACAAACAGTTATCAGTCGTATTCTAAGAGCTTCTCACTTACCTTTCTGATGGTAATCCTTCAGATTAAAAGTTATTAATACAAATGTTTGAGAACATTATTTTTAAGGATTAACTTTGTACTAATGATAAACAAATTTTCAGAAGTACTTAATTATGTAATGTTAAATGTAACTCATGAAAACATGCTTAAAGGATTTTCAGTAGTTAGTGAAGTGGTGAAGGCGACGCGGTGGCGGTGGACTTCTGAACCATGGGAGCGGCCCTGTCGTGAATCCGAATCCCAGTCCTGGCCAGTAAATGTTATCAGTACTGTCCAACTTCCAACGGGACGGGTCATCCCTTGCTTCGCTGGATACGTTCCACAACATGCCTGTAGTCTGTGTGGACGGGAAAAGTAAGGAAAAAAGAGGCCTCCAACCTGTTGTTTCCCCAAATTTACTGCAAGAAACTGTGAAAAAGATTCCTCTTTCATTTTACTTTAAATTTAAAATGTTGAACCGTTCTGGGGCTTCAAGGACATTATGCATATTGTTAGTGGTGGAATATTAAAATAACAGGTAGTATGATGAACTTAAAAATAAAATGAAACTTAACACTAAGTAGAGGAAGTGATAACCTTCCGAGAATCACTCGTCTCACTCCAGTATAGCCGAGTGACACATCTCTATCGCTCACGGTCGTTCACCAAGGTATCCTGTCTCACAGACTGCCGTCCCAACGTGACTGTGTCACGACAATACTGACTTCAGGCTTGCACATTGCATCAAAATAGATAAATATGTCTTAAAATAGGTAAATTGATTTCATTCCGGGAATGACAATCATAAATCAATGTATTTATACATTCTTACTGCACGTCAACGAATCTGTGACTACTGTGATAAATAGATATAAATATGCTTTATCAATAAATAACCCATTACACATTTGTTATTGGAATCAAACAGTAAGTTTATTTCCATGTGTTGTAGAATATCTTGAATCCCACAGCTAACACCTTTACAGTAACAAAGGTGATTTTAGCAACATAGGTGTTACTTTAACAACTAAAATTTGCAACTGAAAAACAAAATCAAGCTTGTATTATCAAAGGACGAAAGCTGTTAACTGCCATACAAATGTTCGACACTTTACGGAAGCATCTCCAACCTTCCCATTACTCGGATACGCCACTTGTCTATCTCGCACCTGGGCCCGCACTGTCTAAGTGAGCAGACATAGCTTGTATTATCAAAGGACGAAAGCTGTTAACTGCGATACAAATGTTCGACACTACGGAAGCATCTCCAACCTTCCCATTACTCGGATACGCCACTTGTCTATCTCGCACCTGGGCCCGCACTGTCTAAGTGAGCAGACATAGCTTGTATTATCAAAGGACGAAAGCTGTTAACTGCGATACAAATGTTCGACACTACGGAAGCATCTCCAACCTTCCCATTACTCGGATACGCCACTTGTCTATCTCGCACCTGGGCCCGCACTGTCTAAGTGAGCAGACATAGCTTGTAATATCAAAGGACGAAAGCTGTTAACTGCGATACAAATGTTCGACACTTTACGGAAGCATCTCCAACCTTCCCATTACTCGGATACGCCACTTGTCTATCTCGCACCTGGGCCCGCACTGTCTAAGTGAGCAGACATAGCTTGTATTATCAAAGGACGAAAGCTGTTAACTGCGATACAAATGTTCGACACTTTACGGAAGCATCTCCAACCTTCCCATTACTCGGATACGCCACTTGTCTATCTCGCACCTGGGCCCGCACTGTCTAAGTGAGCAGACATAGCTTGTATTATCAAAGGACGAAAGCTGTTAACTGCGATACAAATGTTCGACACTACGGAAGCATCTCCAACCTTCCCATTACTCGGATACGCCACTTGTCTATCTCGCACCTGGGCCCGCACTGTCTAAGTGAGCAGACATAGCTTGTATTATCAAAGGACGAAAGCTGTTAACTGCGATACAAATGTTCGACACTTTACGGAAGCATCTCCAACCTTCCCATTACTCGGATACGCCACTTGTCTATCTCGCACCTGGGCCCGCACTGTCTAAGTGAGCAGACATAGCTTGTATTATCAAAGGACGAAAGCTGTTAACTGCGATACAAATGTTCGACACTACGGAAGCATCTCCAACCTTTCCATTACTCGGATACGCCACTTGTCTATCTCGCACCTGGGCCCGCACTGTCTAAGTGAGCAGACATAGCTTGTATTATCAAAGGACGAAAGCTGTTAACTGCGATACAAATGTTCGACACTACGGAAGCATCTCCAACCTTCCCATTACTCGGATACGCCACTTGTCTATCTCGCACCTGGGCCCGCACTGTCTAAGTGAGCAGACATAGCTTGTATTATCAAAGGACGAAAGCTGTTAACTGCGATACAAATGTTCGACACTATGGAAGCATCTCCAACCTTCCCATTACTCGGATACGCCACTTGTCTATCTCGCACCTGGGCCCGCACTGTCTAAGTGAGCAGACATAGCTTGTATTATCAAAGGACGAAAGCTGTTAACTGCGATACAAATGTTCGACACTACGGAAGCATCTCCAACCTTCCCATTACTCGGATACGCCACTTGTCTATCTCGCACCTGGGCCCGCACTGTCTAAGTGAGCAGACATGTCCCGCCAGCGAGTGGAAACACATTATCGTTTTAATTCACCTTCACGTTTCACGATTTAAAAACAACAAAATTCAAATATTTTAACAATACATAAATGTTACTGTTTGTCCTATTTTAGCGAATTTCCCCTATAGGAAAGAAGCTATTACCGTAGCTGAGAGTAATACCGTATGGTAAGAGTTAAGCCAAAGACAATGTTAACTTTTATTTTTGAGGTCCCCAGATGCCAAAAACACTATTCGTCCAAATTTATATACATGTATATATCTATATATATATGTATATATATATATATATATATATATATATATATATATATATATGTGTGTGTGTGTGTGTCCGTTACCGCGATAACTTTTAACATTGTCTTTGGCAAATAATTTAGCATGTTTTTATTTGATCAGCTTTACAAAAATTAATAAATTATGTTAGGTTAAGTCTAGCTTGAAAATGGCCTTAAAAGTGCCGAAACATGTAGTTTTATTAAAAGATTTTAAAAAGGGTGCTCAGTTGAATTTTTATTTTCTAATATTATATATATATATATATATATATATATATATATATATACATATATATAAATTTGAACGAATAGTGTTTTTGTCATCTGGGGACCTCAAAGCAAAAAATTATCATGGTCTCGGACTTAAGTCTTACCATGAGACCTACGGTAATAGCTTCTTCCCTATAGGGGAAATTCACTAAAAACACATATTTTGTGTCCTTGTTGCAGCAAACCTGCATACTCAGCATTCAATGTTATTCTTAGGGAGAATAAATAAAATGCTATATATCATTTGTTTATTCGTGTATTTTTATGAAACTTAGTGAGTGGCTTTATGTGGCAGTGAGAAACATATACATGCATTGGAAATTCGCTGAGTACGCAGGTTTACTGTGACGAGGGTATTTATTCATTTTTTGAGATTCTTAACTGGTTTTCCCCCTTTTACACACGTCTACGCCAGTGGCATTTTGTATTTAACTTTGTTAGAGGACAAAGGTTTAAATCTCTCAAAGTTATGTGGGCACCCCGGGAATCGAACCCTTGATCTCTTACACCGACTCCCAACACGCTAACCATTAGGCTGGCGAGTCGGTTTTATTCTAGATAGTAGAGGTTGAATACCTGGTTGGTGATGTCAAATTACAATACTGGGGTCTGGACTTTAGTAATTAGAGGGAGTGACGTAGAAATGTATATGTGAAAAGTTTTACCCAAACCTAACCGAGCTCCTTATAAAATAGTTCAGTTAAAATGTTTGTTTTTGTTCGACTCTATGGCGCTAAAAAAGGAATTAATAAATTCTGGACTAAAAATTAATCATAATTCGAAACGAGATTTGGCTACTATTATAAATTAATTGTTTTGAGGCCTTGCGGGCCACCAACCTAGGGCTCCAAGAGTACAAGTAAAAATACTGATACGATTAAACAAATAAAAACAATATTGAAAGAAATAAAGTTGAAAAGTTCACATTGAAATTATGCACCTGGACGCGACGGCTGATGATCCGGTTCAGTGTGAAAGTCCTATAGAGGGAAAAGAACGCCAGCTAGATTAAATAGCAATGACATGCAGGAAAATCCCAATAAAATAAAATTTCCAAACATAATTAATTAAAAAAATAAATATTCCCTATATGTACAATATTTTCTTGATAAGAAATTGTAAGAACATTGGTAAAAAATTAATCATCTGTTTATTTTCATCCAGATTTCGCTTTAGTTTTATTATTATTTGCTAGGAATAAATATTGGTATTTTGTAGAAAATTTTCTGAGCTTCGATAATATCACCTTTCACTATAGTTGAGTTTAACAATTTTCATTAAAATAATATGTGAGGAGTTTGTGATATATTTTTCTAAATATCGTTGTATTTTTTGTTACAACAGGCTTTGTTGCTAGTGAAGATATAAAAGCATATGCAAAAAACGGACTCGTTAAACAAAAATATCAATCTATGTTATTGGAATCGCATGAGAAAGCTTTGACTGTTAGAGTTTGTCACTTAACCAACGCTGAGCCTGGCGTAACATAGTTGACCATAACAAAGTCATCAGCCCTGACGCGACGCTGCTACGGACAGGTGAAGCGTAGGCAGCTCTGAGCCTGGCGTAACATAGTTGACCATAACGTCATCAGACCTGACGCGACGCTGCTACGGACAGGTGAAGCGTAGGCAGCTCAGAGCCTGGCGTAACATAGTTGAACATAACGTCATCAGACCTGACGCGACGCTGCTACGGACAGGTGAAGCGTAGACAGCTCAGAGCCTGGTGTAACATAGTTGACCATAACGTCATCAGACCTGACAGACGCTGCTACGGACAGGTGAAGCGTAGGCAGCTCAGAGCCTGGCGTAACATAGTTGACCATAACGTCATCAGACCTGACGCGACGCTGCTACGGACAGGTGAAGCGTAGGCAGCTCAGAGCCTGGCGAAACATAGTTGACCATAACAAAGTCATCAGACCTGACACGACGCTGCTACGGACAGGTGAAGCGTAGGCAGCTCAGAGCCTGGCGTAACATAGTTGACCATAACAAAGTCATCAGACCTGACGCGACGCTGCTACGGACAGGTGAAGCGTAGGCAGCTCAGAGCCTGGCGTAACATAGTTGACCATAACAAAGTCATCAGACCTGACGCGACGCTGCTACGGACAGGTGAAGCGTAGGCAGCTCAGAGCCTGGCGTAACATAGTTGACCATAACAAAGTCATCAGACCTGACGCGACGCTGCTACGGACAGGTGAAGCGTAGGCAGCTCAGAGCCTGGTGTAACATAGTTGACCATAACAACGTCATCAGACCTGACGCGACGCTGCTACGGACAGGTGAAGCGTAGGCAGCTCAGAGGAATTCTCATTTGTCTTATAACATAAAGCATCCGATCTGCTAAAATATATACTGGTGAAAAAAGACTCACCGCAAAAATTCTTCCCCATACATAACCCCCCACCACTATAACTCCCATACCATATCCTCCCATCCTCCCATGCCCCTTACCATACTTGAATTATTGATGAACGAAGTGAATCACTGTATTGATAGAGAAGTTTCAGTGGCCGTGTGTGTGTGTGTGTGTGTGTGTGTGTGTGTGTGTGTGTGTGTGTGTGTGTGTGTGTGTGTGTGTGTGTGTGTGTGTGTGTGTGTGTGTGTGTGTGTGTGTGTGTATGGGTGGGTGTGTTATCGAAATACTAAATAACTATAAAACATTTCTTAATGAAATTTTGAAGGATTCATTTGGGATACCAAAGGGATGTTTTAACACAGCATTTGTATTTTATTTTGGATTATTAATAATTATTAAAACTAATTTTAATGTTTGATATTCAGTTGTTGAATTGGTTTTCGTAGTAAGCTATTGACTTTGGTTGTCTTTAAAATGTCAGCTGGGATTTATCAGTGTTTCACTTGAGGGATTTTTATCCCATATGTGGGATATTTTGACTGCTTGCGATATAAAATGGGATTGTGGGATAAAGTGGGATTTTTTTGGAAATCGGCACTACGTCTGCTAGTTTGCTTACAACTTACGACCAGAGCACCTTAGCAGTAGCACTTCTAGCGGATTTTCTCGCCGTACTGGCAGTTGCGGCCTGCGGGGTTTCCCATTTTTTAACCTCGCTGTCCGCACCTATTATGATTTTATAAACGTCACAGAACGAACACTGAATCATGTCAATGTCGCTGGCCGAGCCATGTTGGAATTAACAAGCAAACTATTTGCCATTATTTAGTACCTATGTCGTACTCTTTAGTACTACCATTAAAAATATTAGTACCTCTCACGTAAATAAATTATTTAATTTAGTTAATTCACCGTATCATTTAGCCTATGTCGCATTGCTCAAAATCCTTTGAGGCACTAAAATGTAAAAAACCTATAGGTAATTAGTAGATATAAATAAGCTCTATCTAACGGCATAAATATTTTACTAACACATTATTCAATAATCATATAATATTTAACATTAATTGTGTTGCAATGTTTAACAAATCAGTGGGAAAGTGTGGGATATGACGAGGGATACTATAAGGGAGAGTCTGGGATAAAGTGGGATTTTTTGTATCAGTGCGTGGGATATTTTTACCGTAGAGTGGAAACACTGCATATTTGTTTCTAAATCACTCAAATGTAAACATATTTCAACTATAGACTTGGTTATGTTTTGTTCCATCAATTTTTTTTATTTTGAAATTGTTTAAAATGTGAGTGTTATGTAAATTAATGGTGTTTTGTCGTGTTTAAAACAAAGCGTATATCCATTTAGATTTATTATTAGTTTATTTTTTACTGGAAAACTTTGATGTAAAAGCTAAGTGTTTGGACTAGTGATGATAAATTAATACAATAGGTTTTGGAATTTTTGAATTACTGGGACAGTATAACTCCGTAATACGGCTGACTGTGATTGATAATCAAGAGTGTTGTAGACCTACAGTAGTTTCTTTACATTGTGAACAAATTACTTAATGGCAGACTTACTAAACGATCATACGTGCAAACTATCTCTATTACATGTAATGTACCAAATAAGCCCCACTGTCACCTAATGACATGAGATTAAAGTTTTTTAATCTACCGATCATAAAATAGTCTGGTTACAGTTTATATTTGTTTGCATTTTCTGTGGTTAATATTGATTTTCATAAACAATCTCAACCGTCTACATTGTTCAACTAATTACGATATAGACAGATTGCCGTCCTGAAAAATTGTCATTAATGTAGATGTTGGATTTTGCTTTTAAACCTCTCGTGCTGCGTATTTCAGTAGCTTGACCATAAATTTAAATTAAATTTCAGTAGCTTGTGTATTTAAATTCAAACTAACATATATTAATGATGTAAACCTTTTTAAATTTAAGGTATGAAGTTTATAAGATACTGTTATATAAATCAATCTGTTATATATGAATAGATTTTTTTTACATTAAATGGGTTTAAAACAAGTATATTTCTGTATGTTTAACCCCCTGATTTTGGAGCTGGAAATTAATAGGTCTAATAATAATTGGCAACTTTTCCCTCAGGTTATATATTTAAAACTCGTCGAAAACCATTCGGTGCCAAAAATATATTAAAGTCATTGGCCGAGTCATAAAAAAGCGTGAACAGGCCTGATGGCCATAGCTAGGACCTGTGACCAAGTAAACGCAATCAGTTTAATCTAATTTGCTAGGTAAACACAGTGGTTTTAAGAGGTTAATTGCTCCACCTCACCCTCCAGGGTTAGATGGAAACGTATTCCGCATATTCTCTATTCATTGTTGCTGGATTAGGAAACCCCAGCATAGCTGCTGTAGGCACGTTTTCCAAAAGCGGGAATTTTGCGCAAGTTACTGGAAGGTTAGGATATAGCAGGAAAGGAAAGGGTAGGATGGGACAGGCAGCCAAATTGGCCTTTCAGAGTACCAACTCCCGTACTCCTGTGACAGCTGTGATCAGGCTTAAACAGGTGGACGCGCTCTGCCCTCCAACTGGCCTACTCAACGGATGGGGTATCCACGTACAACATCCAGGGACCATACATTTTTAGGTTGGGGACCAACCGCTGAGTTTCCACCCCGAGCCGCTGCAAGTGGAGGGACCAAAGGTGAAAGGGAAGTTTGTCATAATGGACAGCCAAAAGACTTCATATCTAATGACAATTTCATTTGCTGTACCCAATGTCAGCATCCAAACTGGTTTAGACCAGTTTTAAGGTTGTCCTGGGACGAATATTCTCTATTGGTCAATGCTAACACACCAAGTTTTAATAAAATTAATCAGTATAAAAGAGATATATGTTTTTTATTTCTTATAAGAATATCATCGGACAATGTACTTAGTTTACTGCTGAATGAAAATTGAAATATTCTCCACAACCATTAGCCGAATAGCCTACTAACGAAATACTAATTTAACCGTGTGTGGATTGGAGTACTAATTTTTCATCTTTTAGAGCTTTTTATGGCAATGAGTTAAAACTGTTGAAAATTGCTAAAAATATTTAAAGTTTATGGTATTAAGAAAGGTAAAAAAACTGAAGTTTGGGACCTCTTAAGCCCTGTAATTTCTGAACTCGAATTTTTCTAAAAAATCAGGTGGTACATTTTATTAGAAACCTAATATAAACCACCAAATAAAAAATCCAAAAATTTCGAAAGCGGCTCCTCAAAACTGCTCCAGACCTATATACTAGGTTGTTGGGTACCAAAATACTATGGATACCTCGTTGTTCTTACATCAGGGCTCTGCCTTTACTATCACTCCCAACGTTTAATTTTAACGTATGATTCGTTGGATTTATTTTGTTAAAGCAGCATCTCCTGAAAGATGTCCCCACGTTTGATACGCCGCCCTACTCAACAATAGACCTCCTTCGCACAGGAAAATTGAATTATACAAAAAATTGTTGTTATTTTTTTTAACCCCGACCTTAGAGCTCCTAAGGCTCACTGGCTTTAAAATTCGCCTTGTTAAATTTATGGAGGAAAGGTGATCCTTTGGTCAGCGTTCGGGAGTTCGGGTCAGCGTTCGGGTTGAGTACTACTACCTGGTCTGACAGACATTATTCTGTCCTAATGTCATTGAATTTGTTTGATGTCAAAGATTCTCGTTCTTTTCCAAGATAACCTCTTTCACTTCACTCACTCGCCTCCAGGATGAGCACGTTAGCTACGCTCACTCACCTATTTTTATATAGAGCTTGCTTCGGTATTGAAAATGAGTTGCCATTCAAATAGATTTATTATTTCTATAATAAACATATATTTATATGCTTTTCAAGTATGTTTAGATATCATCCTTTTAACAGCTGTTTGATGAAACTAAACAACTAACATACAAACCCGACTTTGTTTTATGTATTTGGATAATGCAAATCACTTAATAATATCTTGCCATGACGACGTTAATATACACTAGGCAGCAATACGGATTTTGGCAATTTGAAATTTAAGTAATTGCACAACGCCATCTGTAGAGCCTGATATAAGCGTAGGTTATATTATATAAATCAAACATGAAAGTTGGCTGGGCTGGTAAGGGCCCGCACTTGCATTTAGGGTGTAGACCAGGGCCTGTACAGACCATAAATTCAGCCCTGGCCGTCTGTATGCAGAACTTTAAACATGCTAGAATCCAGAATCTTTGTCCCTGTCTCGGGTATACTTTATGTGCCTAAGAGTAAGAATATGTTATAGTCAATCAATACAAATGCTGAATTATTTTGACTCAATCCTATCCTACACTATAATATGAGCAAGGTTTGCATGCTCGCTTGCTTGGTTGATTGCTTGCAACTCTGATCTCAAAAACCGCTCTAAAGATTTTTTTGAAAAATAACTAATGTGTCCTTCCAACTACTTGTGTTGTAAAACCTGATATATGGGATAAAAATAAGGTTTAGACACGTCCCATCCCCAGGAAAAATCAAATAAAGTAAAAAACCATTATGGAAAATTAAAAAATTCACATTGGGCTTTTGGAGATTAAAATAAAAGCAAAAGAGTCATAACAGCTGTTCAAAATCATTCAGCGAACTTTCAAAGTTATACCCATATAGTTTAAGTACTACCTGGGTTGAGCTTTGCTAGGGAAAGGTCAATCTTGTTTATGACTTGGAGTAGTTTTTCACCATGTACCCTACTAACGAGCATTTTTGAGGTCACAACAGTTGTTATTATTATGTACCTTTGATTCATTCTGGATATGACCACTCTACATGTAATCTTCATTCAAAGGTTTTATTATCTGAAGTTATGGAACCACATGGTAATATCTATCCTATACCACTGATAATAAATACTGTAGTAGGGAATATATAGTCAATGCGTACTCGTAGGTATACACTAATATTTTTTTTTGTTGTAACATATTTTTATTTACAATCTGTTCAGCAGAAAGAACAATAAGTAAATATTATAAAATTAAATCACATGAGTTAGAAACAAACCAGTGTTCGCACTAACATAGGGAAAAAATAAAAATAAAACATAGTTTTCACTGGAATCGAGTACTGAGATCAAGAATGTGGTGTCTCTGAAGGCGAAATGTAGATTGACTGTTGTCTAATAGATTGACTGCAAGGTGGTTAGGATGCACTTCTAGTTTTGTTTGAAGTTTTTTGCTGTACCTCGTAATTTCTTCTTTCACAGTTAGAATTTTGGTGTCATTATGGATTACTGTGTTTGTGATAAACCATGGAGCTTGTAGAATCATCCTTAAGGTCTTTGACTGATATCTCTGTATGATCTCAATGTTAGAATTAGATGAAGTTCCCCATAACTGTATTCCATATGTCCACACAGGTTTTAGAATAATTTTATACAAGAGTAATTTGTTTTCACATATAATTTTGAACGATTGCCAAGAAGCCAAGCCAATTTTCTAGTTTTTAGATTAAGTTGTAATCTTTTATTCCAAACATGTGTGCGCCATGTGAGGCGCCTATCTAAGTGGATTCCAAGATACTTTACTTCGTCCGCTTGAGGCAGTGCAACGTTATTTAACGTTACAGCAGGGCAAGTGGGAGTTCTCATAGTAAAAGTAACATGGAGAGATTTGTTTTCGTTTACTTTTATCTTCCAGTCGGAAAGCCACTGAGATATATCGTCTAATGCTGTTTGTAAGTTTGAGGATGCCTGTACAGGATCAAGATCTGAGGATAAAAGTGCGGTATCATCCGCAAACGTCGCAACAGTGATTCTTGGCGTTTGAGGAAGGTCATATGTAAACAAAATATATAGTACAGGTCCAAGAACGCTGCCTTGGGGTACCCCAGACTCAATTCCATGTAGATCGGTGATGTAATCTTCATATTTGATTTGAAAATACCTGTTAGAGAGTACTTAAATAACAGACCAGCATGCCAAACCTTATCAAAGGCCTGTGCCACATCTAAGAATGCAGCTGAACAGAACCTTTTATTTTCAAGATCTTCTTTAATTACATTAGATATCCTGTGAATTTGCTCTACAGTGGAGTGCCTGCGTTGAAAACCAAATTGATGAGATGGTACAATGTCATTTTCATCTATTAATAATTGAAGCCGTTGTAAAAAGAGTTTCTCAAAAACCTTGGAAATGACTGGCAGGAGACTGATAGGGCGATAAGACGAAACTTGTTGTAAAGGTTTGCCCGGTTTTGGAATTACAACAATCTGAGAGACTTTCCACTGTGATGGAAAATATTCTAATCGCAAAATTGCATTGAAAATTACAGTGAGTAATACCATACCTTTCCTTGGCAATTCTTTCAATACTGTTCCAGTGATTAAATCATATCCTGGGGCTTTTTTGGCATTTAAATCATATTTTATAACTTTATTGACATCAGTTAGAGTAAATGGCCTGATTGGCATATCTAGTTGATTTGGAGAAGCATTGAATTCAAGAATGTCCTCTTCTATGTTGGAGTTCAAATTATGTGGCTTGAACACCTCTTTAAAATATGAAGCAAAGGTTTCAGCCTTATCTTTACAGTCTTTCGCCCAAGTACCATAGTTTTTTAATATCGGAGGAATACATATTTGGGGGCGTTTCAAATACTTTGTCGCTTTCCAAAGAGAGTAATCACTTGCTTCAGTTGGCGAAAGCTTTGATGTATATTCCTGAAACCTCTCGTTTTTAATATTTTTGAGCAATCTTTTTAGTTGTTGTGCGGCCCGATTCAGATTATTTTTGTCCCTTTGCATCCTTGAATTTTGCCATATCCTGCGAAGTCGACGTTTTTCCGCAATTTTTCTATTTATCTCCACCGGATATTTCATTTGAGGAACGATTTCTCTTGTACAGATCGAAGTTGCTCGCCAAGCAGAATTTTGAATCACATTATTTAAGTGTTCAACGGCGGTGTCCAGGTCCTCCAGGGATTTAAGAGGGATTCTTAGGTTGATGTTTTGAACAATAATCTCACGAAAATGATCCCAATCAGTATCTTTATTGCATAGTAAGGGAGGAGCTGGTCTCAAAATAACAGACGAAGCCAGCGTTAAAATAACAGGCGAGTCGTCAGAAGAAAGATCGAGGGATTGTTCTACATGTAAATTATTCCTGGGTAAACACTTTGTTACAAAGAAGTCTAGAAGATCAGGAATCTTTTGTCGGTCAGAGGGCCAGTAGGTTGGTTCACCTGTTGATAGGTAATCAAGGTTTTTTTCGTGAAGATAACGTAAAAGCTGGCGACCCCTAGGATTCGTTAGACGGGATCCCCACGTAGGATGCTTGGCATTATAATCACCACCAGAAATAAATCTACAACCTAAGGTTGAAAAGAAATCGTTGAACTGCTGGTGAGTTATGTTGTGCCTGGGTGGACAGTAAACAGCACTAATAGAGAGTGGGCCTGTGGGAAAATCTACTACAACAGAGGTGCCTTGAATATAGTCAAACTGGTATTTTGGTAGTTCGTGATGTTTAATATGACTTTTAATTAAAACGGCACTACCAGCATGAGCTCTATTGTCAGGGTGATTAGTGGTATACAAGGTGAAACAAGAATTTCTGAAAAAACTCAAATCTGTAAAATGCGTTTCAGAAACGAGAACAATATCCAAATTATGTTTAGCAATAAACAGTTTTAATTCTTGGCAATGTTGTGCTAAACCGTTGGCATTCCATAAGGCTATTTTTAGGAATCGATTCATGAATTAGTTGAGCTTTTGGAGAACAGTGGTAAGTAGGTTTAGCAAAGCACCTATCTGTTGAGATTGTTGCATGAAAAGTTTCTCAAACCTATCAAAAAATGATGTTATTGTTTGTGTTAAGTTATAATTTGAGGCTACATCACGGTTTGAGTTATCTGTTGTGTGCATATCAGCAGCACTAGAAGGATTAGATACTTCATTATTACTTACTTCAGCATTACTGGTTGCTGCAGCATAGGACAACCCCGGTCGACAATAACTGGGAGAAGTAGGCCGTTCTTTCGGAATGATGGTTTTTTCCCTCAATGGAGGAAATGTGCGGCTTTGGATATCCTTAAAAACGGCACATCCCTTATAATTCGCCGGGTGATCCCCCTCACACAAGGCACACACTGCAGGACTAGAATTGTCCTTTGTACATTTGGTAGTTTCGTGATCCTTTCCACATTTGACACATCGAAAGGGATGTCTACAGTAGCTTTTCGTATGTCCATACTGCTGACATCGCTTACATTGAACAATATCCTTCTTCTTATAAGGGGCCTCAAAGGTTACCTTAGCATGCAAAAAATATTGTACAGCAAAGATATCCTTATTGTTAGAACTTGGCTCCAGATCGATGAAAATCATGGATAGTGGTTGTTTAGTTGATTTATGAAGAACATTGATAATATTCCTTACGGTGTGACCTAGTTGACTTAGAGCCTCCTTCACATCGTCCGTGTCAACGGAGTAGTGCATATGTTTCAAAACTACCCTGTAAGCACGATCCTGTTTGAGTTGATACGTATGAAAACTAATATTAACTTCATTTAGTTTTTTAACAAGTTTCCTATAAATATCAGCAGAATTAGGGAGAACTTTCACTGAGTTTTGATTTATGCATTTATAAGTAAAATCGCCAGTTGCAACAACTGATTCAAATGATCGGATCATGGCTGGAACGTTACCTACATTAGGTATAAATATAGAAGGAGGCTTCGGTTCTCTATTTTGGACGATTTGGACATCGTCCTCCATGTCTTCATTTACTGAGTTTAGGACCTCGAAACTGTTTTGGGTCTCGATAACACTCGATGGACAAGGATCTTGTTTGGACTTTTTTGTCCTCTAGTGGATAACTCTCCGAGAGTCTTACGTTTAGGAATACTTTGCCAGTTATAGGTACTGGCTGCGTCGGTCGTTGCTGAGAAGGAAGGCCGGTTGATGTCCTCAGTTCGTCCTTCCAATGCAGAACTGTCTTCAATTGCATAATTATGCTCTTTAAGATGAACAGAGGTACTAAGCTGATTAGCACCTTCTGCTGTGTTTTCGTTTATCATATTATTTACCAGTGTCTATAGGGTAAACACAAACAAACCAAGTAGGTTATGAATGCTATAAATTGTGATTAAATCTTCTACATTTGATCACCACGACACGAAAACTATTGTAAATAACAAAAGAAACTGTTTTCAACAAATTGCAATTAGACTTACACAAAATTAATAGTTTGAGTCAATTATTTTTCCGAAATATCGAAGAGAAAAAAATGTTGAGTTTTAAATAAGAACTACAGCTGATCCGTCTAATATGAGTAAGGTTTGTTTGTTTGGTTGGTTGCTTGCTTGAAACTATGATCTCAAAAACTGCTGTTTTCTGAGATTAGTGACTAAAACCATTGAATGAAGATTGCATATAGAATGGTCTACCTGAAGGGACATTGGGTTATAATAAAACCTGGAGTGACTGTAAACCTGAGTCACTTAGTTTGAGTGACCAATCCAAGATTGTTGTTCTTTCAGTTCTGTATTTATATACATTTTAACAATATCATAAAAGTACAATAATAGCGAAAGGGGGGGGTTGGGGTCGCAGCCCCCCAATTAGATCAAGGTGCCATTAACTACTTCGGTAGTTCTTTTTCCGAATGGCTGATTGTCCCATGAATGGCGTATGTCTTTGTATGGGGGAACCAAGTCCGTATTTGACTGAGGGGACACGAGTATTCTCTATATCCGCTTGGTATGACTGACCGATCCGCTTTTAGACCTAATTTTTCTCTAAGTTCATTATTTATGTTTATTTGAAACATATTGTCAATCTGCTATAACAATGGAATTATTGGGTTGGGTGGGTTGTTGTCAAGGTGTCGCGGAATATAGCGAGTAGACCATTTTGTTTGTAACGGTATTTACATGAGGGCATCCCTTTCTGCGATAATAGAAACTACTCCTTATACTTGTCATTATGAACATTTAACAACAGCTGTTAATACTATAAAAAACATAGTGCAGAGGCAAAAATAGCTGCTTCAAGGTAACATCTAGAAGAGCATCACTATATAAACTAATAGAACCAAATATGAGATGGATAATGACCAAATTAAATATGATTTTTGCTTGATTCGAGCAACTAGATTCGCTTGAATCTAAAAATATTACTAAGCCTTTTTGTTTTTTAACTATGTTTTCAAGTTACAATAACATAGGCAGTGGCATAGCCCTTCAGTAGACCAAAGTTCAAATAACTACGGTAATATAAAAAATATCCTGACTGATTCGATCATGTGGACCTCGTTGTTCTCCATAATATTCTGAATTGTTTTGTACCCCCCCCCCAAAAAAAAAAGTCAAATATATATAATATATAATATATATAATATAATATTTAAAATTATAAGAAAGAGGGTCTGAGGATGTGTAACTATCCTTGAAGTAATCAGCTTAAAGAACGTGATTTTATCCTTTTCAATGTTTAAGCGTTCAAAACATCTTACAATAAAATCGGGGGGCCTGGGGGGAACAGCCCCACAGTGAGACCAAAGTAAAAAAAACAAATCAATAGTTCGTGGCCTGACTGATTTATCTGACCTGACTGACTGACGGACTCTGGACGTCATTGTCCTCCAAATGATTTATATGTTCATATTTTAACTTTATTTTAAAAGTACTACAAAATGGTCGGATCTGGGTGATGTGGCCCATCCGATGGGTTGAGCAGTTATAATTAGGATTTAAAAACCAATTTAAACCTTATTTTTCTTCAAGTTGCGTATTTAAATAATTTTGAAAAACAAAATAAAGCTACTATAACAATGGGGGGTCTGGGGGGCGTAGCCCCCCAGTAATACAAAAATTCAAATAACTATTTCAATATTACCTGGACTGACAGACCTCATTGTCCTCTCTAAATTTTGCATATATTTTTGGGGCGTGCCCCCCCCACTTGCGACCAAGGGGGCGAGTAAATACTCTGATTCTGCTTGGTCTGACTGACTTCCTAATTTCAGACCTCACAGTTCTTCAAGATCTTTGTAAAATTGTGTGAAATACACTGTAAAGTCGAAACAATAATTGAGTTCTCATGAGGTATTGGTGACTTGAAACATTTTTTCGTAATAACAGCTGAGCTCATACACTTTCGGGATGACAGAGTGTACTCATCTAATTCTATTTAAAGAAGCTTTAGCATTGATTGTAGCGCCCAAGTGATAGCTATCGGAAGCTTTTGTGGTGCAATGTTGCTAAACTAGAGACCGCCCAATGGTCGAAAATCGACCAAAAAATTGAAAAATTATTAGGGGCTGAGTAGGCAGGTTTGCTGCTACAGGAATAGTCAGCAAAAAATCTTTTTTTGTACAAATATCAATATACCAGAACTACGTGAAGCCACTTACCAAGTTTCATCAATATACATTCATAAATAATCGAGATATCAAATTTTATTTATTCTCCATAAGGATAACATTGGACAACGTACTGTGTTTAGCACTTTGAATATCTCTGCTACGGTGGGGTGTAGAATCACAATTTAAACACCAAAATGATTGGTTTGTGGAGCTTAACTGATTGGTAAAAGCAAATGTGAAGTTTACATTGAAATGAACTGAGGAAAAGCCAAAAATATTTTTCCCTTAAGATTAACATGGGAGATTTTATGAGCAGGTTTTTTTGGATTTTCTCCGCAACCACTTAACCTAGGTTAATAATTCAAAATACCATATTATTTGTTTTTTTAAGCTCTATAACATGGTCAAAACCAAAATTAAGTTTTTTTTTAATTCTAGGGTGAAAAATGCAACAAAATGATTTTTGGAAAATTTAAAACCTCCATAAACCCCCCTTCCCGTGGTCCGATTTTTCTGGTTTTCGAACTTAAGTCATGAATGTCACTTTCCACATTTGAGCCAAATTTTACCGAAATCAGACGTATTTTACTCAAGTTATCGCATTCACGGACGCACACACACACACATATATATATATATATATATATATATATATATATATATAAAGTTCAAACGAATGGTGTTTTTGTGGTCTGGTGACCTCAAAACGAAAAGTTCTCATGGTCCCGGACCTAGGTCTTACCATGCCGACTACGGTAATAGCTTCTTCCCTATAGGGGAAATTCGCTAATATAAAATGCAGAACACCTGTTTTAGTTATAATCTGATCCAGTAAATGTTAATGCCCATAAGATTAAAATGGGAAGTTTAGTAGCCATTGGGGCTAAACTATAAAGGAATTTTAAAACGTGAATAGGCCTATATGTTACATTAGGATATTAGCAATCTTCCTACCAAGTACCAAATCAGCTCAATCGGTTTAGTTGTTAGAGCGTGATTGAGCCATAAACTAATAAACAAACAAACTCACAAACTTTCAGCTTTATAATTTTAGAATGATTAGTATGATAGCTGGTAATTCAAATTTTGTCGGTTGTCTCTCATCTCCTAAATCTACATATTTTAGTAGACACGTTAACGTATGCTTGCGGACCTTTGCAAAGCTCCTTAGTTTTACAATGTATCAATTAAAATTTTCTCTAAGTACTTTTAAATACAAGTAAACTGTTGAAATCATTAGTATTTGTACTCGTATATTCACACATTTGTAATCTTCCTCTGTCAGATTACAATATAAAAAGATTATAATTATTTAGATATGTTGCATATGGTCTATATATTTGCTGACCTATTGTAAAAGTGTTTGGCAAAACAAGGTTTAAGTTAATAAAAGCTAAATACGCAACATGTCTATTCAAATATATCTTTAAAAATTCAGTCTTCGTTCATCCTCTTACGGGAAGAATGAGCGTACACCTAGTGTATTTATAAATTGGCGATAGCTAAAAACCACCTATCAAGTTCAAGATGTTGAGGCTTAATGAGTGAAATTTTTAAATGTGTAGTTTTTCAATCAATCCTCTGGAAATGTCCGTACAGTGCCAAAATTTCATGTTGTTTCTTATGGAGGGGCTATAACCATAAACTACTATGATTGGATTCTTTATAGGAGGTATTAGGGAATTCAATGTTCATTTGCCAAAGTTTACTGGCAATAAAGATCTCGTATTCAGTTTCATTTAACGATTTAGAAACCTGCGTTATACAAGATTCATCCAATCTGATATCATTCCTTCCATCCGAACTTTAAAAGTAGGTAATTAGCGTAAACACATAAATCTGTATATCGTTGAATTAAATATTATAACTATGAGATTTAGTAGACTTTTAGACCTTTATGAAGTTTTATTTAACTTTAAATAGGGTGTAGACTATTTTATAGACGGGTTTTCTCAGTTTTGCGTTACTATTCCATTATTAACACAAAACATATAATGTATTTTAACTAATTGACTCATACTCTATTGCTTAAATTGCCTTTAACTAAATCTGACTATCCTCGCCATCATAACGTGCTACTTAAAATAAATGTTATTATTGACAAGTTCCAGCAACGACAAATTTTAACAAGCTGATTTTTTATCTTTGAGACACTTCCGTTTGTTTTGTGAAGTAAGGAAATTTCCAACCTAGATATGTTTGTTGTTGAAATACCTATGTGAAAGAAATTTATTTTAGGTCTGTAATTCTCAAATCACGAAGTACCACGAAGTATCACGAAGAATCATGAGTCTAATAAAGTGAAATATTCAAACTGTAATATTCGCTTTTTCAGTTTGATCAGTCCCAAAAGTTAAAAACAAAGTATAACTTAAAACAAAAGTAAATATAGAAAACACAGGAAATCGTTTTAATATCCCAATTAAAATTTAGATGGATCGACAAAATATATGTCTTAAAAAAATGGTTTTAAAAGTAAATTTGGCCGATCGTCTGAGCACAGCGTCCGGCCATTGGGAGTCTAAGCACGTTTTGACTTCCCATCATCGTATCATAAGCTTCTCCTTTATCCCATTTCTTCATGCTAGCGATCACCCTTTCCATAAGCCATTTTGTGTCGGTATTCGGTTTACTAAGTTTGCGTAGTAAGATAATTCGCTTTTTTAATTGAAGAATGGTCGTATTATGTCTACGTTTTCAGGTTTTCTGACGTGCATATAATAAATTACCCAAACCTCTTTAAATTTTGTCTTAAATGTTACATTGTATGAGATAATTTATTTGAAAATATATCGAGTTTGTATAAATATTCTCTTTTATAAACCACCTACCCATTTGTTTAGTTTTCCATTTATCATAAGCGATGTATGGATGGATACAAATGGATTAGGGTGGTGGTGATTAAAACAACCAAAGATCTATCTTAGATTCAAGAAGGGTACAGTGGCTGCGGTGATTAAGTAAATCCTCAAAAAATGTTTTTCCTATGTTGTTTATTATTACAGGAGAGTATCAACTGTTATAAATATGGCCTGCATAATTAAACGATTGCTGGTAATTTGTTGTCATGCTTTTGCCATGTTCTAGAGAAACTTAAGTTTTTATTTTTGAGTATATTAAACAAATCAGATCGCTACACTTTAATTATACTACATATTATTACGATGTTGTACCTTAACAGTGTGTTACTAAATATTCAGTTCGCTTGGAAACTACAGCAATTCTGTTTTTATGAAGTTACAATGGGAGATAAACTAACATAACACATCAGTGCAACATGACTTCGAGCACATAAATGAAGTTATTAACAAGTCAGTAGAATGGATTATAGACAAATGTTTCCTCAACCCTTGAGGAAACCTTAACCTTGAGGAAACATTTTACTCAACCGATTACACATATTTTACCTCTGTTTGACGGTTATTTGTTCAAATACACTAGCTGGTGGCCACTAGCTACTCCACACGGGGATATTGTAAACTATAAGTTACAATTTACAGTATGTTACACTACAGTATACAACAGCTGGCTCTAACTGAATAATACTGAATCAAACCCCGAAATATGCGTCTAGATCAAAATATTTTAGATTGATGCCAAATATAAATTCATATAATACTTGTTTTAGAGGTGAAAAATCGCCGTGAATTTAGTTAAAATATAGAATAGAGAGACATTAAGCTGGAATATATTAACATGGGGATCTGATTTCTTAGCCTATAGTTGGAGTCTTGGACTTTGGTCACGGGTTAAAAACCGGAGTGTCCGATGTTAGATCACTTATGAAAGATTTTATTTTGCTCAAAATAAAAACCCCACAAGCGTTTATAAAAACATTATTTAGTGTTTATTTATGTGTGAAATCTACTATACGGTGTGTTAATTTGTTTATGGTCACGATTGGGATCTTGTAAACCATAGTAGTCACAAGGAAGGTTAAATTAGCAAAGTAGTGCGTAATTATAAACTAAATAATACCTCCGTCACAGCAAACCTGCGTACTCAGTGAATTTACAATGCATAATGTATATCTTAATACCACATAAAGCCGCATATCAAGTTTCATACAAATATGTTCACAAATTATCGATATATACAATTTTATTGATTCTCCTTAAGAATAAAATTGGGAATGAGTATGTAGGTTTGCTGAAACAAGGAACACAAACAAATGGTTCTTATGCAAATATAAATAGAGTTCAACTAGGTGAAGCCACATACCAAGTTTCATCAATATACATTCATAAATAAGCGATATATACCATTTTACTTATTCTCCATTAGAATAACATGAGGGCTGAGTACGCAGGTTTGCTGCTACGGGAATCATTGGTACAATTTTTTGTGTGCAAATAACAATATACCACAACCAGATAAAGCTGTATACCAAGTTCCGTTAGTATACTTTTATAAATAAGCAAAATTTTTCCCCTTATTCTCCATAAGAATAATATTGGACAACGTACTGTGTTTAGCACTTCCAATATATCTGTAACCAATTGACGGACACACATATATATATATATATATATATATATATATATAAAGTTTCGAACGAATGGTGTTTTTGGGGTCTGGGGACCTCAAAACGAAAAATTATCATGGTCCCAGGCCTAGGTCTTACCATGTCGACTACGGTAATAGCTTCTTCCCTATAGGGGAAATTCTCTAAAACGGCACAAAGAAATCGAAAATATTCCACCAAACTCGTTCGCTACTCTCAAAAACCCATTTTTGACTAAAAACAAAAATTAATCATAGCTTTCTTATTTTTCAAGAAACAAAACAATATGGCTGATCAAAGTTGCGTGAAATTTTACGTAGAAGTTTAATATGTAGCTTAAAATTACATAATATACTTGGTTTCTGATATAAAATGGTCAAGTCCAAAATATTTGACGCAAGTATACTGTTTTATATTTTTATTTTAAAGACTTTTTTCCTGAATCTTAAAAAAAAAAACACAAAATACTATACTTGCGAGACTTTGGACTTGACCATTTTATATCAGAAACCGAGTAAATTATTTAGTTTTAAGCTACACATTCAAATTCTACGTAAAATTTCACGTAACTTTGATCTTTCATGTTTTTTTGTATCTTGAAAAATAAGAAAGTTATCAGCAATTTTTGATTTTAGTCAAATTTCTTTTGAATGTAGCGAACGACTTTGGTGGAATATTTCAGATTTCTTTGTCTCATTTATTTACGAGATCCCAATCGTGACCATACAAAAATGAACACACTGTGCAGAGTTGTAAATCATCGTGCATTGCAACTGTATATTTGTCAAATAATGTGTTTAGCAGTCTCATGAACTATCTTATCTTAGGACGGACATAGTTCAAAAGCTTTAAAATATTACCACCCACGTACACATTTAATATAAATGTAATTACTAAATACCTTCACTTTAAACAATTTAGTATCGTAAATATAATACATATATAACACCTGATAAAATATTATTTATCAATTGCGAATAATAGGTATTTATCATGATTGCTAATGGTGAACACATATGATGTCAGTACTTAACCGCATTATATATCCTCGTACAAAGGGGTTTCCCTCATCGTACGGTATAAATATCCCCTTCAACAATGGTCAAGGCAGTTAATTTCACTGCGTCAACATGGTCTGGTTGAATTAACATCTACAAACCTTTGATGCAATTACGTAATTAATAATGTAGTTAGGAGAGCAAACTTGTATGCTTAAATAAATCCTTTTTGTTGGTTAAAGGGATATTAAAGGCTTTTACTGATCAGAGAAGTGTAGTAAACTTAGTATGCGGTGAAAACTTAGCTTAACCTGTGTATGTTTTAGCCGAGCGCAAATCATGTTGAGTGATCCGAGCATTATTAGGTCGCGTGGAGCCGTGTAACACTGAATATAAAGCATGAATATCCAAACTCGAGAGTATTTAGGAAAGTTCCTGGGATCGAGTGTAGTATCTAAGCTAACAATCAGATGTTTATTGGTCGGTCTATTATTGCTATAATCATTAAATCAAGGCTTCTCAGGTTATCATTGGGATTACTATAACACATTAGGCTTATATTTCAGTGATGAATGAAAACAAATGTTCGCTTTCGTAAGGATACATAAATATTTGTTGAAATATCTAAATAAAATTCCATAAGGAAACATTCCATGTGGGAGAGAGCAGAAAAAGGGAACACGAACAAATTATGCAAGATAATTTTATATAATTGTTTACGCTGGTACAAATAAAGCGTAGTTAATCCTGTTGTGATTCATAACAATTTATGCTTAAAACTGTTTGATTTTGAATTAAAATTACATCATTTACACATAATATTATGTAATTTATAATAATGCAATAATAAATCAAACATGTTGTTGATATCATTGTAGACTTATATAATAATATAAACAACCACTTAGTTGTTAAGTATTTTGAAATATAATGTCGTTGATGTTGAAATCTTAGACGTTTTACTAAAACCCAGAAAATTGGAAGCAAGTCTAACGCAAAGGGCAAGAATCGAGTAGCTAAATGTCTCTAATGCAACGGATACTTAGGCCACGTTTGCCAGCACCTGGTAGTTTTAATAACCTCAGGCTGTGAACATAGAAGGAAAATACACAATGCATCTTATGACTATTAATCAGTCCAATCCATAAAAATTATAAACAAAAAAATACTTCCGATTTAATGATTTTTCTGTAAATTACCAAAACTAAATATTACCGTTTACAATTCATAATTTTAATTCGTAATATCCTTTGTATTAGTTGCCAGATTAAAAAAATCTGTAAGTGTTATTAGAATTTCAAAATACTTTAAATTATTTACAACTAAATAAATATACAACTCCTTTTATAATAAATTATAAATTACCATATAACAATCTAATCATAAATAGATGGAATGGTATATGCTGAAACAATAAAAAGTAAATAACGAAAAACTAACTAAAATCCTAATAAAATATTTTTTGACAGCAAAGTCGATAACATTTGATACTACCGTTGTATTATTGATTAGTTTTTTATTATAAGGAGTAAGATGTCCTTTCAAAAATAAAAATAAACATTGGTCATTAGGTTGGCACTGTGTAAGATCAATATAAGTTCATAAGTTGGCAACCGTACTTCCTTTATTTTATCCTCGATCAACCGGCTTGCATTGTTGCAAATTCGTTTATTAGTGAATTTCCTTTGGAAAGTGAACTATTAGCATGACCTGCACGGTGAAACTTAAGCCCGGGACCACCATAGAAGTTTCTAACGTGACCCCCTGAACACGTTTTGGGGGGTCGTTCAAAATTTTATATATATATATATATATATATATATGTATGTATATATATATATAGACATATATATATATATATATATATATATGTATGCACTCTAGCGGTCGCATTTTTTGTCCGATTTACTTCAAATTTGGTAGGGACGTTCCTTTCTATAACCTGTTGGACAAGTTCGTTGGGCAAAACAATCGGAAAACTCTAAACCCATTTTTTGGGGATTAATCTTTCAAATTTTGAGTTTTTGGGCCCAAAAAGGGTCAGAAAAGCCCCAGATGTAAAATTAATGCAAGTTAAAAGATGGGAATTAGAAAGGCGAAAGTTTTAAGCCCTCTCCCGTCATTCTAGCATAAATATTTACCGAGTTATTAAAGAAAATTTGTATCGGGTAAACACAGTACGTTGTCTTATGGGGGTTTTACACTAGAAAAGCCTGTTATTCCTTTGTTAGAGTACTTTAATTATCCCCAGCAACCTCACGCCTACTTTCAAGCCTGTCTGGACCTTCTCCTAACCTTATAATGCGTAAAATTGTATTCCCAGCTTTGCAAGTAAATGAAACCAGGAGTATCAGAACAGCCAAAAAAACAATGTTTACAGATTTCAATAAAAATTGGACAAATGGATGTTTTTACACTGATTTTGAGTTTTACAAGTTTTTATGTGGAAATTCACTTCCCTCACGTCAGCGTGCTGCGTGCGAACTCGTTTGATTTGAAGTTATTACATTAAAAGTAAAAATATGTTTATTTTTACTAGCTGAAAAGCGTTGACTATTTTATAAATGCACTAGTAATGGTTATTGGAGGTGTTTTGTAAGCAACTAATCTAAATAATAATAGTATTAATTGTGAAGTTACAGGAAATAGTTTCATTAAGTGCCAAAAGCAACAACATATTTCAGTAATGTCAAATATTTGCAGCACATCCTTCCAAATCCTCGGTTCCGTGTAAAAAAACATCCATACCATATTTCTCCCTCTACTTTAAAGATAAATATACCCCCGTAGCAGCAAACCTGCGTACTCAGCGAATTTCCGATGCATATATATGTTTCATAGCTCATAAAGCGAGCGACATACCAAGTTTCATCAACATATGTTCATAAATAAACGATTTATGACATTTTAATTATTCTCCATAAGAACAACATGGCGGCTGAGTATGCAGGGTTGCTGAAGCAAGGAACAACAAAAATGGGGTTTTATACAAATATCAATATAAATCAAGAAGGTAAAGCCACATACAATATTTTATTAATTTATGTTCATAATTAAGGGAGATAACACGTTACATATTCTCCATAAGAATAACATGGGAGCTGAGTACGCAGGTTAGCTGCTACGGGAACTATCAGCCAAAAAATATTGTTTAGTGCAAATATCAATAGACCACAACGATATGAAGCAATATACCAAGTTTCATAAGGATAAGTTGATAAATAAGCGAGATATAAAATTTGTCTAATTCTCCATAAGAATAACTTTGGACAACGTACTGTGTTTACCACTTTCAATATCTCTGTAACCATTTGACGTAGAGCAATGATCAAAACACCAAATTGTGAGTCTTTTTAAGCTGATTCCAATAGAAAAAACTAATATTTGACTTTTTCAAAAATTATATGTAAAAAACTAAAAAAAATTGGGGTACAAAACCCCCCAAAAATACCCCTTCGGGTAGGCCGATCTGTCTGGTTTTCGAACTTAAAGTCATAAATGCTGCTTTACTCGTTTATACCAAATTTCATCAAAATCGGATCATTTTTACGATTGTTATCGTGCTCACGGACACACACACACACATATATATATACAGTTTCGAACGAATGGTGTTTTTGGGGTCTGGGGACCTGAAAACGAAAAGTTATCTTGGTCCCGGGCCTAGGTCTTACCATACCGACTACGGTAATAGCTTCTTCCCTATAGGGGAAATTCGCTAAAATGATTTAAATCCAACCAATTCCTTGCTTGGATTTTTTGTTTATACATCGACTTGAAATTTAAGGGACAACGATTTAATGTTTTACTTTATAAAAACGTTGTTTTGATAATTTCGTTGTTCACACTTAGGCAAAAAAATACTACTTAGTTTGATACGATTTGTACAATCTGCTAATGGTAGGTTGCAAGTATTTGGAGATTTCCCCTATTGTTGTAATTGTATTTACTTGTATTTTGGTTTAATTTATTCTTCTTAGATAAGTATCAAAAATATAAACGTCACTAATCCACGTCGTAATCAACTTTAAACGAAAGTAAAACACTAGGATAAAAAAGTAATCGAGTTGCAGAAATAGTTGTTACAGACCTTAAGTATCTTGACATAAAAATAATCAAACATTTTGAGTGTAGTTTTCACACCATATTTGCCACCACGTCATCGTCTAGTTGACTTTTTTTCCGAAAAACCTTCTTTACAAAAATTTTTCTTGGAGAATATTTATGAAATAACTTTACATACATAAGCGAGCTTTAATTAAAGTACTATGAATAAAATTCGGCAGAATTCCTTGAGGAAGGGATAAATTAAGGATATTTTAATATTTTTTTTTATTTTTTATTGGTTGTTGATATCATTACAAAGTCCGGTCATGTACCGCCCGGCTATCATCTGTTTGTATGTCGTGCACCCTGGCAAACAAAGCTGTAATGCATTAAATGCAGCCAGTACAGAACTAAACAAAACTATCAACCATTAACAGCGAAAAATTTAACCAAATTTTATTTTTTTATTGTGAATAAATAAATATGGATTCCTGAGTAATTGGGAGCGTGCATAACTAAATACTCGAGGAATCCTCAATTTAATACTTATAATACTTATTACGTATTCTTAATACTTTATTAATATAATATTAATTTATTGAATAGTATCGTTATTTCAGTAAGTGACTCATTAAGTGTATATTGACAGTGTAATGTAACTGAAATATAACAATTTATTTAATGTTCTAAAATTGTTTCAAAATCTCAGCAATTACGTTGTTAAGTTCTATAATCTAGAGACTTGCTGATAAAAAAAATCGTTAATTTATGTTAATATAATTTATTATTTTTAAATATAAATATACATTTAATATATAGAAAGATATGTTCATTAAATCAAATTTTTAAAAAGGACACTTTTCCTTTTTGATCTAAATGGGTTACAGCGTAAGTTTGTAGGCATCTTTATATTTACCTAGTATTTTCTTGAATTTAGGTGTAAACCATTTAGTTATTACGATAATATATTGGCTGTTGATTCGACATCATATTAAAACAATAACGACGCTGTAGAGATTGTTGAGACAATTTATACATTCATACTGTGTAACATTCTCAAAAATACTTCAGCTGGTGCGAAAACAAAAAATTCAAATTACTAATACTGTTTATGAATAGCTGAAATAAATATCTATAAATGTATAATTAAATTAAACATGTTTCTACGGCTGTAGTGACATTTGACCTTTTAAATGATTTAAAAATGAAAACTGGTAACCGTAAACAAGTTAAAATAATAAGGCGATAAAGTAGCTAATCCTATACGCGCCACAAGACATCAGGCACATAACTCGCCATTACTGAGCAGTGATTTAACTAGCGGCTATTCTCATAAAAACCCTGCTTTAAATGTAGGTGAATGATTGTTCAGTTGGGTGTGCTTCCACAAATGTCACGACATACGTTATATTTGACATCTTATATTATCTTGTTTCTGATTGTTTTAACGTTATCTTGGAAAGATCGCTAGTTTTTTAATTTATTCCCGTCATACTAGGTAGGAAGACAAATACCTCTCTAACTCATCTAAAATTGATCGAGTTCACCACTAGAACACTATCATTATTACATAATTAATGCTTCCATAAAAGAGTTTATCTTTTGATATATTTACATTAAACTTATCCTTAAAATAAACAAAATAATTATTTCAAGTTTCGAAGATGGTACAATGTTAATATAAAACTCCTTACGATAATGTAAACTCCTTATTTGTTAAGATTCCTTACTCCAACTCCTTATTTGTATAAAACTCCTTACTCCAATGTTAATGTAAAAATATAAAACTCCTTAGTTTAGGATAATGATGAGCAAACAAAATATGAGAGAATACCATTAGAATTAATACCCATAACATACAAGTTTTAATGCAGAAACCATGTTGGACCATTAAAGGAACACAGATACGGCGACACGAAATTTTCTACCTATCATACATTATATAATATACTTGTTTTATTTACGAAACATATGAGATTAAATTCCTGTCCTTAAATTACACATTGACAATGTTAAAATAGTAAACGTATTTTCGGATGGTCAGTATAATATATTACATTTAAGCTGTGGGTTTTTTCTTATGATTTAATACTAATTAGGTAAAATTTAAAAACATAGTTTTAGCATTAGGGATTACTGTTACTAAGTAAAGGTTTTCTCTAGTACAGTATTTCCTTAGATGTATTGTAATGTATAAAAGCGTACAAAACTTTCTTTACAAAAATTTTTCTTGGAGAATATTTATGAAATAACTTTACATACATCAGCGAGCTTTAAATAAAGTACTATGAATAAAATTCGGCAGAATTCCTTGAGGCACATCCCGTCTCCTTCATAACCTTTTCTCTGTCGAAGTCGAAGGGATAAATTAACGATATTTGAATATTTTTTATTTTTTATTCGTTGTTGATATCATTACAAAGTCCGGTCATGCACCGCCCGGCTATCATCTGTTTATATGTCGTGCACCCTGGCAAATATTATCTGTAGTTATCTATATTTATGTCTCGCAAAAATTTTCTCGTTTATGGCATTAAATGCGAATTTATATAAGTCTTCTATTCAAAATATTACTTACATTTGTAATAGTCGAAAAAGGGAAAAACTCATAGCCTGTGCATCAACAAATGGCTCCAGCATGTGATGTCGGGGAACGGGGACATTTTCCCGGAGATGTACCCATCAAGGTTTTATATTCAGGAGCGAGTAACATATCCCATTTTATTGTGAAGTAAAAGACCGGTTTTCAAAATGGTGTTTCTAGACTATTTTCAAAATGTTTCCTGAAGTACCCATCTACTCCCGAATACAAATGTACATGAAAAAAAGTATTAAAAAAATACAATAGTATTAAAAGGGTACTTTAAAAACGTAATAAAAAATACACGTCAAAAATGTATTAACAACTTTAAAACTGCTAACTTAAATTATTGTACAACTTTTAACTATTTAAAAAAGATTATACAGTAACACAGTATAAATACATTTATTTGAGTTTTTTTCTAAAATCGTCTGTCAAATTGATACAGAAATAGTTTAAATCCTCAAGAGTATAAGCTATTTACGGCCAAAACTGTAGTTACATAGATAATACGAAATACTCTTAACAACCTGGTAAAATAATTAAACTATTTACTTCGGGTTAAATACATGGGTTATCTGTATGCTAGCAAATGCATTAGGTCGCTTTGTGCAACCTGATTGATGATGTGCACGGGTGCCAAAGCGCATTTAAACTGTTTTACAAATGGTCATATCAGAGTGGTGGTGGCCTCGGAATGTGAGCCATTTGTAACGTTTAGTGTGATCATTAATGTTAATGAAGTTTTCTAAATAATGTTTCTTGTTTGGTATACTATTCGGTACGACCAAAGTGGCCTTTAAATGTTTTATACTAATACAATTTAATTATCTTAGAGTTTATTTCTGATTATGAGATCGTTTCTTTACTTTTGTTTATCAAGTAACAGTAATGTTCATGTCTTTGCTTCTTTCATCTATTTAATAAAACCCCCGTATGTACTGCATATTACTAGATGTTGTCCATTATAACTAATCCTCTTACATTTAAACACGACAAAAATGTTTAGTATATCAATAGAGTAATTAAGAAGCAATAAAGAGCTAATTAATTAGGGTAATTTCATTATAATCACAAGAGAGATTATATTATTTAAGTTAAGTGACTTGACGATTGTTTAATATAGTTTAAAACACATTGTGATCCGCATCAAAATAAATGCTCACAGTGATCATTGCATGTAAACAGCAAACATAATTTTGTTAGCGTCCATGTTGGTAAAATATAACACAAATCTGCAGCCCGTTTACTGGTATGACACTACTACAGTTTACCCATGATCATCCTGGTGATGTTGATCATTGAGCTGTACTAGGACGTTGAGATTCTTGTGGGAACTCTTCAGTGATTGCAAAGCACTTTTTAATCGTGTTTTGTTTAGCAATTTATTTTACTTTAAATATATGTACTTTTCTCTTTAGTTTTAACACTGAAAAACCTATAATGGAGGTCAAATTATATCAAAACTTACTAACTTGTATTATACTAGGGGCTTGATCGATACTAAAGAATTCTTATATAAGTTAAGGTTATCTAACCTAAATAAAATATAAACTAAATGAAATACAGAATCAGATGCTAATATTGTTTATATTAAAAAATAAATTCAAGCCATCATATAAGGAATAGGCCTAAATGAGCAGATGCCTGTGTGTAAGCCAGAGTTGTTATGTATTTGAAGTAAATTTAGCTGAGGAAAGTCATGATATTGAAAATAATATCTGTTGTAAATAATGGGAATAGCATACTGTTGTGTGCAGTAGGCCTATGAGATTAATAGAAATGCGAAACGCTGAAGTCAATTGTAATTTACAAAAATGACAATGGATACAAATTATGAAAAATGAATAATAATATTAATAATTTTATTTGATTTTACTAAAGATAACAATGATGTTAATACTAACTAACCCTACTGTAATACAGTATACAGACTTAGCACAGCTGTTCCTAAGGTCCGATCAACTATGTGTTACAACTGCTACATTTATCTTAAAGCAATTATATACCATCCAAAATGTATTATCTCAAAAATCAATTGAAACTAGTTTCAAATGAGGGCTTCTTAGTTCAGGATCCAGTTAACATATGCAAGTAAGAACTAAATGTTTGGCTTTGTTTTAAAATATGTAGTAACATTTTTACAATATCTTTCTTATTGCTATTCAACAAATGTGAAATAATTACACGGAGTTCAAATATGAAATGTTTTATTCTATGCTAAATTGAAACAGGATGATACACAACCAATATTTGATCTTAATAATTTTTTTGAGTACATTCATACTTTTCTTTTGAACATGGATTATTCTTTACAAATCAGTACAGTTAACTTGTTTTACTACCGTGGAAAATACCTCAGCTACCATTTTAAGTATTAGCAAAAATGAAGTTAAATTCTATATACGGTTAGAATAATATTAAGTTAGCCACAATTTGTTTATATAACCCCAATTTTTTGAGCAATACCATCAGCTCACAACACAGACTGGACTGAAATATGTATACCTTTTTTAGATAAAAGTCTTAAGTAGGATATTTTATCCAAGAGACAAAGGCGTTCAAAATCAATACAATATGTGCCAGACCTGTCCCCTGGTTGTCAGTTAGTGGATAAATACATGGAAAGGGGAGGAGTTTGTTAATTAAATCTGGACACAGCTGCTGCAGTAGTCCTAGCTAGGGCTGGCCAATGAACTGTAGTACTATAGTACAAACTCGCATCTGCGTGATGTCAAGGGAGGCAATTACAGATTGGTCGGTTTATATAATCCACGGTAATAATAAAGTATCATCTTATACGATTACATTTTTTTCAAAGTATAAAAGTTAATAAAGTTCAAAGTATAAAATTGGCGGACTAATAGTGGGTTTTGTAAAAAAAAACAGCCTTTGCCTGTTTTAAGCGGGACCAACAAGAATAGGTAATATGTACTAACTGTTCTTACCGGCCCTGTGTTTTAAAGGTTATACATTTTTTTCAGAGCATATTTATTACATCAAATTTATACGTTTACCATACATAAAATTTATGTTTCTTTGTTGGACTACAATGTATCTAAGATATAAAATAAATTGGGGATTATCAATATTTTCAATACAGAACATTGTTTATACCGGTGACTCATAGATCTTGAACAAAATAAACAAAACAGTACCAAATCAAACTCCATCCCACACCTGGTGTGGGATATAAAATATAAAACTCGCCAAATAAGAATCTAAAGTTTATCTTAAATACATTTCTCTCAAGTAGACCGGTCATTTTACACAAATAAAACCGACATGAAGGGTGACATACGAGATAAAGGGTGACAGTTAAGTCACGAACCCCCTTAATAAATATCTTTTCCCAGTGCAGATATGAACTGAACTTCACACCTCGATTATACACAACTCTACTTTTTGACATGAAAATCGTGATTTTGACACTCACAGGGACTGCCCTCAAGGTGAAGTAATTCTAAAATATATCATGGTTCAAGCTTGATCCAAACAAGTTACAGATATATGTAAGTAGAATTCAATGACGCAACCCCGACTTCAAAATATTCGTAAAATATCCCCGTCACAGCATACCTGCGTACTCCACGATTTTCCAATATATATATATATAATTCTTAATACCGCATAAAGCCGCTTACCAAGTTACTTTAATATACCTTCATAAATAAGCAATATATAACATTTTAATTATTCTCCATACGTATAAAATGGTGGCTGAGTAAGCAGGTTTGCTGCAACAAGGAACACAAAATATGGGCTGTGATGAAAATATAAATATAATTCAACTAGGGAAAGCCACATACCAAGTTTTATTAATTTATGTTCATAATTAATTAAGAGAGACATAATATTTTACTTACTATCCATAAGAAAAACATGGGGGTTGAAGGAAAACAGGGGGTTGGGGGGTACGAAGGTTTGCTACAATAGGAAACATCCGTAAATATTTTTTTATACAAATAACAATAGAACACAACTAGATGAAGCCATATACCAAGTTTCGTCGGGAATACATTCATAAATAAGTGAGATATAAATTTGTTCCTATTCTCCATAAGAATAGCATTGGACAACATACTGTGTTTAGCACTTTCAATATCTCTGTAACCAAATGACGTAGAGCAATGATCAAAATACCAAATTGTGTGTTTTTTTAGCTGAATCCAATGGTGACAACTGCAATTTGACTTTTTCAAAGATTATTTGTAAAAAAATCAACAAAACCATTTTTGGGGTACAAAATCCTTCCAAAATATCCCTTCGGATAGGTCGATCTGTCTGGTTTTCGAACATAAAGTCATAAATGTTGCTTTACATGTTTGTACCAAATTTAATCAAAATCGGATCATTTTTACGAGAGTTATCGTACTCACTCACACACACACACACACACACACACACACATATATATATATATATATGTAAACACACTTATATATATATATATATATATATATATATATATATATATATATATATATATATATATATATATAAGCTTTTAAGGAATGGTGTTTATGGCATCTGGGGACCTCAAAACGAGAAGTTATCTTGGTCCCGGGCCTAGGTCTTACCATGCCGTCTACGGTAATAGCTTCTTTCCTATATGGGAAATTCGCTAAAAACTAAATTAAAAAACCTGTGGAAGGTTGAATTTGTTGTCATTTGAGCATGTTTGACTTGATAAATATTGCCAAATTATCTTAGTATGAGTTATGAGAATAAATGTCATGAAAAGGAAAGAGTATCCAGAATTGTCGAATTGTTTTTACGACCATTTGTGACTGTTCACTGCCACTGGAGGATGGCCCAACAGGAGGAAGATCAAAAGGAGGAAAATCGATAAGCTGAACATGGGACTTGACATACACAGATTTAAAGGGTTTAATAAGTGTTGAACAATGCCGAAAACCGCACTAAAACTGTTTGATTCACTCAAAAGTTGTGGTAGTTTAAATTTTTAAATAATGACTAAGTTAGCTAGAAATTATTAAACTTACCTTTATTCGTAGTAAATGCTCCAACTGTACAGTAAAACAATCTACAAAACCCGTCTGGGTACTACCACCGTTTGGTGCATTATCAAGGGGAACTCCAAACATTTACTTTAATCAAAGCTTAGTTTCGAAATGTCTATCTTATGCCTTGGTCATAATTTAAAATTCAAAAACCTTACATTTTGTGCGAATCAACTCTTTAAGTGCGGTTTGCTACATTTTTCTACATCCTTTTTATTAGATGCAATTCACAATACAATACATGTCCTTACTTTAAGGATTTCCTTCTTACTCCTTTTGAGCCGACCTCAGTCGAAGTGAAGATATTCTAAATGTGATAGATAATAGTGTTATTTATACGATTTAAATTTTTCTAGCTTTAATGTCATAAATCATGCCGAAAACTATAACTTGTCCATCTTAAACATGTCAAGTACTATACAATTTTACAACTTGACTCCGCCACCACTTTGTTTCATGTGAACCTTTATAAGTAAAATTTGCGGTGTTGAGTTTTTACTAACAACAAGCTTTGTTCAAAGCTATGGATCAAGTTTCCATAGTTTGTGTCTAAGTAATTTGGTTAAATAAAACTTAATCTATACTGTAATTTGAGCACTTTCTCTGCCTCCTTGTGGGCTCTGAGTTGATATAAATTGTTATGAACACCAAAAAGTAGGTACTGTCTATGCTATCAATTTTTGAAGTTCTAGTACTTCACCTGCAATGGGAGAAATATATAAAGGGTCCGTGACTTTATTATCTACCTCTACATATATATGATAGTAAAACCTCCACTTCGTTCCCTCATCACTTATATATTTCAAAAATCAAACATCTCACTTAAAAAAACAAATAGTCTATAAAATGTATAGGTTCAGTTTTTACTTAAAATAGTTTTTTTACAAAATAAACCAACTCGTTATGAACTATCATTTTTAAGCAAATGCGTTTTTAGAAAGCAGATGAGTTTTTGTATAACTCAATTACAATCTATACAAGCGTTTTTTTAAAAATAATTATATAAACATATGTGCGAGATGTGTGATGTGAGCATTATGTTAGAGGAATAATAATATCTACACGCATGAACCCAACACACCGTGGTGGTACAAGGACTACGTGGATATAAATTGGCCTCACAGGGCCCATAAACACGAGGCCTGTGTCCTTTAATTAGTAATGAGTATATAAACAATAATAATTGTGTTAATCGGTCGGACACTACATGCCAGAGGTAGATCAGTCAAGGCTGTACTATAAACCATCAACAAATAATAGGTCCGCGATGTATAGTCAACTCACACACTACACTTGGGCACTTACAATGCTGTTTTGTTGGGCATCGCTAGCAGATTAGGAAGCAATTACTTAACGAGGTTCAGTGTTCAGTATTGTGACAAATAAAGATCGTATTAGTAAATAATTGTAAGTTACAGTTGTATACATTGTATACTCTATTTGAACTAGTAAATATTGTTTTTTTGAAAACCCAATAACAGTTTTGAAGATTTAGCAACAGTTTATAAAACGATAAATGAGTTCATATGTGATATTTGTCTCCACAGTTTATCTACAAAATCTTGTTAAAACGTCATTATCGTTATTGTGAATTGTGACTATTAGGATATCAAAATAGTTTTTGATCAATCAATTCATTAAAATAATAATGTTTACACATTCCCAAATTATGTAATCATTTCTTGGCCCCCAATATATCTATCAACATTATCGTATATTCCTTAGGAAATTATAAAATACGTCAATAAATCCAACTGGGCTTCATGGCTTCTTGTAAATAATGGTTCTCATCAAGTCCTAACTGTCAAATGCCTTATGGCATCTTTATTTTTGTCCATTTAGTACTCACAAGTTCATTCAGTAACTAACTTGTATGTGCTTTTGATACTATTTGAGAACCACTAGGACCAAATTATGCTTCACTAGCAAACATTTTTGTGTAGTGTATCATGTATTCTAAATCACGAGCGAATTTATCATTCAAATAAAACTTGAATGGTGTACTTGTTAAGATTGTTTCCACAAAGATACTTTACGGAGTTTTTTTCTCTTTTGTAAAGCAGTATTATTTTGCTTGTCTACGCCAGTGATATTTTATATTAAACGTTGTTACAAGACAACGGCTCAAAACAGCCGTAACCTCCCTTTTAAGTAATTTGGACGCCCCAGCAATCGAACCCGTGACCTCCAAATGTTGTCATAATTGACCTCTTAAACTAATATTGAAAAATAGCGTGTCTAAGTGATGGCTACTCACAAATTGCATGTACAGCAAACTACTGCAAAACTACTTGCATAACCCCTTACACAGGACGTATAATTGATGTTGGCCAGTACTATGTTGGGCTGATCCCAAGTTGGAGAATTTTATTAGGACGCAAACGCAGGTGAAGCAAACTGGGCTACATAGTTTATCACTGTTGTTATTAATCTCACTCATTTTTACTGCCCGAGGTTCTTGTACTTCACAAAAACAAATGTTGTTATCAAGCTGCAGGGAATTACCTCCAATGTCGGTTGTTTTATCCTTAGTTCCACAGTACTAAAATATATAGTTTTCATACTAACATGTTACTCTTGTTTAACTGTCATTTTTCAGAAAATTATTTTTAGCCTAAAATGTTTTAGAACGTTTCTCTCCAAAAATATGTTCGTTTACCTTCCCGCCCAGGTGCTGGAGGCGAACTGTGTCAAAATTGTTGAAACAACAACAAATATTTTAATACGTTATTTCAGTTTAGTATATTACTGTATCGAAAACATTTCTCGAGTAAACAAAAATGCAACACCCAAGAATAAACAGTTTTGTGTGCTGCATTTTAATGAACCTGATAACCTTATTCTCGGTTAATAAACAATGGAAAAGTAATCGTTGCTGAATAAGATCGCCATGGGGACTTTGTGGGTTAATCGTAAGAAACTCTAAGAAAATTGGTCAAAGGGGTAAATGGTGATGGGAAGTGGGGGGATGATATTTCTGGCCAATAACAACATATAATTTAATATAATAGCTGAGCAATTGTCTAGAAATCAGGTTTGATATATTTGTTTACGTGGGGCTGGACCTGTTTCTATGCAGGCTCTACAACAGACCATTCTGAAGACTAGTAAGCAACTGAAAACCTAACGGATTGTAACAATTGCAAGCGTCCACGTCCCAAATATTTTTAAAGTTAGAAAATTATCGTGAAGGGGAAGCTGCGAATCATTTTTGTTTCAAAGCAATGTTAAGAATGTGAGTGAAGTAAACTCGCCCACAAGATGAGGAAATAGTTATTCGTGCAACTAGTGAGCAAAGTGAGCAATTGCCTCACTCGAGAGAAATCCTTACTCACGAGCCGTAGGCGAGTGAGGAATGGTTTCTCGAGTGAGGCGATTGCACTTTGCACTCGAGTTGCACATTATATTTTTCCTACAGTTACCATAAAACAAATAAATTGGTAAAGAAACGTGACATATTTTTCCTTTTCCATATTTATGTTTTGATTTCTCTGGAAGAAGATTTAGAGACACATCCTCGCCACATTTTTTAATTCTTCTGGAGTACAAGATTCTTCTGGTGAACTATTATTACTAAAATCGTCATTAACGTCCATTTTGCGACAGCAAAACCACCTTCAACGTTTACAAATGGCAAATCAATGAAATGGTGGCTTCTGCCGTGACCGGAAGTGTTGTGACAAATACAACAGTACAACAGCTGACCAGCTGATTTACAGCCAGTGCTGCCAACGTATTTCGCGCGCATACGACCTTGTCTGCATGTTACGCGCTCACTATTTCGTGCCTTCACGTTGCAAATCTGGAGTGAGACAAAGTAATTAGAGTGAGACAATGTTAACATTGTCTCACTGATGAGCGAATTGGCCACTTTGCTTTCTCAAATCAGTGAGAGAACATGTACATTGTTAGGTAACTGTAGGAAAAAACAATTGTTTATATTGTAAATAATAATTACAATTTAATCAAGAAAATATTATGTCCAAAAATTGCGTTTCTATTATGTCATATTCTCAAAACACATTTCATGAAGTAAATAAAGATGTTTTTTACGTTTTAAAACTGACATTCTCTTCTTATCAGACGAACACGGAAATTTCACCTTGGTTTTGAGAACATATTATTGTGATTACTGTGACATCTTGTGCAATTACTATGTACATTGAGCTACTCTAAGAAATCACCAATTGAAAAATCGGTTGAGTTGTTACATGTTTCTTATATTAAAGGAACTGTATTCTTAACGGGAATGTAAAAATTAGGGGTTTACTCATAGTTCCACTTATATTAGAACAACCCTGGAACATATCAGCACTACCTGCGGCGTAGATGGTCTTGTCATTTGAAAATGTACAGCGAACAAGTTTGTTTCCTCCTAGAATGCTATACTTATTATATTGTAAGTATAATTGAATACAAAATAAATTACACAAAAGTTCATAATACTAAGCAAATATTTGGTGTTTTTGTACCTAAACAGTTGTCTATTAAAAAATCTTAAATACCTATTCATAATTGTAATTTATTCAATTAAAAATATTTGTCTTTAATAAAACCAGAGAGAAAACCTTTGATTTAAATCACGAAGTAGATAATGTGATGTAAATGTCTTTACAAAAGAAACCACTGTACTTGTTAATGTTATGTTATGACAGTACTGTTATATTGGTTTAATGTCTGTTAAATGACAGAATAAAAGTCTAAGAAAAATATATTTCAGCACAAAGGATTCAATAATCATTGAATGGAACCTCAAATACGACTGCATGAACGGAAATGGCCTCGCAGTCAATGGAGTAAAGGCTGACGGGTTTAGTCCTACAACTGTTCCAGTATATCCTATTCAGGCCACACTGCCGCTTTAGAGGTCTGGTCAGACAACATTTGAACCATGGGCTGGGTTGACCGTTGCTGTACTGTTTGACAGCAGTGATACTCTTTGGTTCAATAGAGAGAATGTTCAAATCCTGGGCTGCTCTAACCCACGAAAAGCAATCAGAGATCATGTTAGATAAAAACACCGCAAAACGAAGGGGTGAGTGAATCCCGCACCCCTTTGAATTATCAATCTCATACAGTATACATAAATGAACCTGGTTAATACGAATTAATATTTCCATGATGTAGATTTATTTAATACTTCAAGCTTGTTAGTGCTAGAAGGAGCGAGATTATGTTTTTCGCGAATTCCATATGAAACGTCAGCATTATGAATAAAACAAAAATAAAGAAGTCCGTTAAGTTTAATGCCAAAATTGAATACTCATTACACTTATGAACCACATGAGGATGTACAATAGTTAACGCGGACTTAAATCACAACAGATGGAATGAGATTACACATGAAATTGTAGCTGGTGTTGAATGAGAAAATTATACGTCTAACCTGTTGTGACAAGACGCATCACAACACATATGCGCAGTTTATTTCAAGTGTTGTTAGTATCAGTCATCACGTACACCATAATGCATATTGTAACTGAAACAAGAAAAGCGATCGATGTGTTGATGACCACTTCCTATCATTAATGGCATTATAAACTAGTTTAGTACACTTAAATCATAAACATACAACTAAAGGAGGTTGGAGTTGAGTGTAAGGGTTAAAAAAGTGGCTATGTTCTGGACGTGGCTATAAGGATTGACTATGAAAACTATCAACAATTATAAAGGTATTTACGTATTCTTCATTCTTCAAGACTTGATTTACGTATTTACATAAACTCCAACGGTTTGAATCTGCTGTTTGAACCCCTTGGACTGTGCTTCACCAAGCGAAATTGATCTCCAAACCCATTATTGTAGCGCTCGATGTCGGTTTTGCTAAGGACCTGGTTGCAAACTCCGGGACGAAAGCGATGCTGCTCGACATCTTGATGTTAATAGTAGGTCTAGATGAGATTTTGGTCCGGTGAAGCATGATTCTCGGTTGATGTGAATGTGGCTATAAGTATTAATATTGAAAATATCATAGGTACACTTAAAACTGGTTGATTAGTTCCTTCTTGAATGTTCCAAATACAATTTTGTTTGTTTCACACCTGCACATCTCCCTCAGGTATGATGCAATCGTTGTTGGCGACAACACCGACGCTGCTCACTGTTGTCACTGTTCTTCTGCGTTTCTCGTCCATTTTCGTTGTGCTACATTCATACACCTCTCCGCTATCGGAATCACTGACTGCTTCAAACTGGTGACTCTCGGTACTCAGGAATATCGATCCATTCACAAGTTTTCCACTCACGTTACGATGTTGATAAGCGTGATGTATATTTCATAGTTTTTATTTTCGTCCAAATATAAGTCGCAACTATCTGTGTGACGACTCCTGTTGGATGTTCAAGAACACATTACCCCGATTGGCGGGATTCTGTACTGTATATTGATAACCGGCATCGGTCCAACTGACTGATGGTGAAACGTTCGAATTCTTAGTCACAAGCCCGAAGTCTCCAGGTAACTCCGGAGGATCACCGTAGAAATTTCCACTGATGTTGTCGTTTATGCAACTGCTATCGACACAGGTGGTGCTGACGTTCTGCGTACCTCTCCTTGTGGAGATTTGTGTTGGCAGTGGACTCGGTTGCGAGAAATGATGGTTTCTTCGCTCCTTCATAAGATCGGGACAGTGGTATCGTGATGGTGACGAAGTCCACTCTGCGTCGTGAATGACCTCCCGCAGTGTGGACACTCGCAGGTCGACGGTTCCGATGATGGTACAGTGGTGGAGACTGATTGTGGTAGTGATGATGGTACCGATAATGGTAGCTATGGGTGCGTTAACGTAGAACGCTGACTATAAGCACCTGGGATGCGGCGGCTTACTTCAGGTGCCTACAAGCGCGTGCAAATGCTTATGGCCTTTCACGTACAAGGACGGAAACAAGTTCGTCTAGATGACTCAATCGTCTAGAGTCTAGATGACTCAATCGTCTAGATGACTTCATCAAGTGTCAATGACATTTTTCTGGTACAAAATTTTGAATTTAAGCTGGCAAGAAAGAGAGGAGTTCTTAGGATTAATTAAGGATATTCACCTACTGAGTAGAATGAAATTGGCCGATTTCGCAAGAAACACTTATTATATAATTTTGTGAAATAAAAGATTATTAAAATTAATAGTAAACAAGGTTCTAAATATATTAAATCAACAGTTTATTGATAAATGTAATTTATAAAAGGCTCTTAATATTAAAATCAGGCGTTTTTGCCTATATAGTTTTTGTTAGTTTCCCATTAATATAACTGTTATTTCCCTTTGCGGATGAGAAGGCTTACATATAATTTATTTGGTGCAGGTTCAATTGCCAGTAAAATTTATGTTAGCAGCACAGAATATATTACCTTAAACTTCATTTTAGTATATATCTCCTTCCAGCACTTTTTAACATGCGATCTGTTACTGTGAAGTTGTATTATTCGTTCCATATGCTGGTCTTTGAAAAACGTGAGGTATCAGTTCTTCTGTTTACTCATTTTGACAATAACTCGAAAAAACACAATAAAAATCACCAAAACTGCTCTGCACCCATACAAAGTTGGAGTACACCAGCGCAATAAGCTCTGGAAATAATGTTTCAAACATTGTTGTTCACCGGTCGGCGCTTGCAGCTCGGGTGTACACGTCCAGACCAGCTTTGTCTGTGAACACACACACTTGAAACAACGCAGACTTTTACTCGCGCCTATTCGCGCTTCTCGGCCTTTAGCTGCAGGCGCTTGTAACCAGCGTTCTACGTGAACCCCCCCCCCCACCCCTCCTTAGCACAAAACCACGGATTAGTTTCACTATCTAATAGTGCAGTAACGTTTCGATTTTTAAACACGTACGCTGTAATGCAAGACATGATTCTCAAACATGAGAAGCGCAGGGAGGTTTATCCAACATGGCGGCAGGGGACATAATGGCACTGCAATCCTCAACCTGTAGGTTCAGTACTTCCTACATGCACTTCATCCCTCAGCCCACTAAATAGAGAGCAGAGTGTGTAATTTTGACCAATCGGAGAGTGGTTTATTTCAACCAATCCCAGAGTAATGTTTTAACAGGTTAAAACCTGTTTTATACTAAAGACAAAACCTACTAGGGGGGGGTGGGAGGGGGGTTAAAAAAATTCGCCAAAAAGAATTGCGAAAAAATCGCAAACAAATTGTGTAAATAATTCCAAAAAGACTCGCAAAAAAATATTGGGGTGGGGGTGGCGGGTGTGGTGGGAGGGATTATGCAAATTTTGAACCCGCCACGGCCAGGACCGGCTAAAGACCCCTACTAATCTCTAAACTCAAGTATACGATTTAGATTCGTAAACAGATAATTTGTACTAATAAAATCTTACTATGTGCTCATCATTAATTTTTTCACCAGGATCAAAAGAAAATAATTTGAACGTTAAAAATAATAAAGTATTTTATTATGTTTTATGTACGGAATTATCTTCTCTCGCCAGTGCGAAATGAAAGACACAGGGTGATTTCCAATTTGTAGTCTGTCAACATTTACCTCCTCCTTGTGATTGATGTCCCTCGAGCAGAGATCTATATAATGGCGTTCTGTTCCTGTAAAATATAAATTCTTATTCTTTTGACTGGACCAACATAACAAAATCAATAATTATCTTTTCTTAACTACAGAACGTTGTTTCTACTTTGGGGATAGTAAAAAGTGTTCACTAAACCAATTTGTTGACATTTCATAATGAAACTGTTAGTAACCTATGTGAGGACTACATTTCCAAGTTATCTTGTAATCATAATGTAAATACTTTTTGTTGGAAATAGATACATTTGTATCTGTATTCGTAAATATGCTGGTCACTATGACTTTACACACATGTTCTAGTGGTACAAAGCACTAATCACCACGGGTACAGCCCGAATTTTACCAGTGCGAATTTACACACGGCTAACAACATGTTCTAGTGGTACAAAGCACTAATCACCACGGGTACAGCCCGAATGTTACCAGTACTACTTTATACACGGGTAACAACGTAGTCTAGTGGTACAAAAACAGCAGTCACCACGGATTCAGCCCGAACAATACCAGTACGACGTTCACACGGCCAGCAATATGCTCTAGAGTTACAAAGCAGTTATCACCACGGGTGACAACATGTTCTAGTGGTACACAAAGCACTAATCACTACGGGAACTGTCCGAATGTTACCAGTACGTCTTTATACACGAGTAAAAACATATCTAGTGGAGAAAAACAATTATCACGACGAGTCATGGCATATTCTAGTGGTACAAAGCAGTAATCACCACAGGTACAGCAACGTAATGTGGTTGTGGGTTTGACATCTCAAACACGACTAACTTACATGAGGACGGTTGAAAGTTTTTGTGTGGTTTCAATAATATAGCCGCATGTGTTTATGTGTGTTGTTGTATGTGTATATTTAATAATTAACGATAATATGCATGTTCATAGTATAATATCATGGAACTATATTATCAAAATTAATTCTATTTTGATAATATAGCCTTTTATTATTTCACTTTTACAGTTTCATCCTATTGAAGCATATTCAAATATTAAAACAGTTTTATACCAATTCCAACGCATTTATGGAGTGGAGAGTGGTGACCTGTTGCTTTTCATACAGCAACATTCTCCAGTGTACATTGCTTGCATGCTGGGGATAGTGGAAATTGAATTACCGTGAACTAGTGGAGAGTTTGAGGTGTCTTGTTGCATTTCCAACAGAAACTTGCACTACTGTGTAGACCTTTGTACACTATGTAGACCTGTTTTCACCTTCCCCCATCTTGCAGTCTGGGGATAGTGAAAATTGAATTACCGTGAACTAGTGGAGAGTTTGAGGTGTCTTGTTGCGTTTCCAACAGCAACTTGCACTACTGTGTAGACCTTTGTACACTATGTAGACCTGTTTTCACCTTCCCCCATCTTGCAGTCTGGGGATAGTGAAAATTGAATTACCGTGAACTAGTGGAGAGTTTGAGGTGTCTTGTTGCATTTCCAACAGCAACTTGCACTACTGTGTAGACCTTTGTACACTATGTAGACCTGTTTTCACCTTCCCCCATCTTGCAGTCTGGGGATAGTGAAAATTGAATTACCGTGAACTAGTGGAGAGTTTGAGGTGTCTTGTTGCATTTCCAACAGCAACTTGTACTACTGTGTAGACGTTTGCACACTATGTAGACCTGTTTTCACCTTCCCCCATCTTGCAGTCTGGGGATAGTGAAAATTGAATTACTGTGAACTAGTGGAGAGTTTGAGGTGTCTTGTTGCATTTCCAACAGCAACTTGCACTACTGTGAAGACGTTTGTACACTATGTAGACCTGTTTTCACCTTCCCCCATCTTGCAGTCTGGGGATATTGGAAATTTAATTACTGTGAACTAGTGGAGAGTTTGAGGTGTCTTGTTGCATTTCCAACAGCAACTTGCACTACTGTGTAGACCTTTGTACACTATGTAGACCTGTTTTCACCTTTCCCCATCTTGCAGTCTGGGGATAGTGAAAATTGAATTACCGTGAACTAGTGGAGAGTTTGAGGTGTCTTGTTGCATTTCCAACAGCAACTTGCACTACTGTGTAGACCTTTGTACACTATGTAGACCTGTTTTCACCATCCCCCATCTTGCAGTCTGGGGATAGTGAAAATTGAATTACCGTGAACTAGTGGAGAGTTTGAGGTGTCTTGTTGCATTTCCAACAGCAACTTGTACTACTGTGTAGACGTTTGTACACTATGTAGACCTGTTTTCACCTTCCCCCATCTTGCAGTCTGGGGATAGTGAAAATTGAATTACTGTGAACTAGTGGAGAGTTTGAGGTGTCTTGTTGCGTTTCCTACAGCAACTTGCACTACTGTGTAGACCTTTGTACACTATGTAGACCTGTTATCACCTTCCCCCACCTTGCAGTCTGGGGATAGTGGAAATTTAATTACTGTGAACTAGTGGAGAGTTTGAGGTGTCTTGTTGCATTTCCAACAGCAACTTGTACTACTGTGTAGACCTTTGTACACTATGTAGACCTGTTTTCACCTTCCCCCATCTTGCAGTCTGGGGATAGTGGAAATTTAATTACTGTGAACTAGTGGAGAGTTTGAGGTGTCTTGTTGCATTTCCAACAGCAACTTGTACTACTGTGTAGACCTTTGTACACTATGAAGACCTGTTTTCACCTTCCCCCATCTTGCAGTCTGGGGATAGTGAAAATTGAATTACCGTGAACTAGTGGAGAGTTTGAGGTGTCTTGTTGCATTTCCAACAGCAACTTGTACTACTGTGTAGACCTTTGTACACTATGTAGACCTGTTTTCACCTTCCCCCATCTTGCAGTCTGGGGATAGTGAAAATTGAATTACCGTTAACTAGTGGAGAGTTTGAGGTGTCTTGTTGCATTTCCAACAGCAACTTGCACTACTGTGTAGACCTTTGTACACTATGTAGACCTGTTTTCACCTTCCCCCATCTTGCAGTCTGGGGATAGTGAAAATTGAATTACCGTGAACTAGTGGAGAGTTTGAGGTGTCTTGTTGCGTTTCCAACAGCAACTTGTACTACTGTGTAGACCTTTGTACACTATGTAGACCTGTTTTCACCTTCCCCCATCTTGCAGTCTGGGGATAGTGGAAATTTAATTACTGTGAACTAGTGGAGAGTTTGAGGTGTCTTGTTGCATTTCCAACAGCAACTTGTACTACTGTGTAGACGTTTGTACACTATGTAGACCTGTTTTCACCTTCCCCCATCTTGCAGTCTGGGGATAGTGGAAATTTAATTACTGTGAACTAGTGGAGAGTTTGAGGTGTCTTGTTGCATTTCCAACAGCAACTTGCACTACTGTGTAGACCTTTGTACACTATGTAGACCTGTTTTCACCTTCCCCCATCTTGCAGTTTGGGGATAGTGAAAATTGAATTACTGTGAACTAGTGGAGAGTTTGAGGTGTCTTGTTGCATTTCCAACAGCAACTTGTACTACTGTGTAGACCTTTGTACACTATGTAGACCTGTTTTCACCTTCCCCCATCTTGCAGTTTGGGGATAGTGAAAATTGAATTACTGTGAACTAGTGGAGAGTTTGAGGTGTCTTGTTGCATTTCCAACAGCAACTTATACTACTGTGTAGACCTTTGTACACTATGTAGACCTGTTTTCACCTTCCCCCATCTTGCAGTTTGGGGATAGTGAAAATTGAATTACTGTGAACTAGTGGAGAGTTTGAGGTGTCTTGTTGCGTTTCCAACAGCAACTTGTACTACTGTGTAGACCTTTGTACACTATGTAGACCTGTTTTCACCTTCCCCCATCTTGCAGTCTGGGGATAGTGGAAATTTAATTACTGTGAACTAGTGGAGAGTTTGAGGTGTCTTGTTGCATTTCCAACAGCAACTTGTACTACTGTGTAGACCTTTGTACACTATGCAGACCTGTTTTCACCTTCCCCCATCTTGCAGTCTGGGGATAGTGGAAATTTAATTACTGTAAACTAGTGGAGAGTTTGAGGTGTCTTGTTGCATTTCCAACAGCAACTTGCACTACTGTGTAGACCTTTGTACACTATGTAGACCTGTTTTCACCTTCCCCCATCTTGCAGTCTGGGGATAGTGAAAATTGAATTACCGTGAACTAGTGGAGAGTTTGAGGTGTCTTGTTGCATTTCCAACAGCAACTTGCACTACTGTGTAGACCTTTGTACACTATGTAGACCTGTTTTCACCTTCCCCCATCTTGCAGTCTGGGGATAGTGAAAATTGAATTACCGTGAACTAGTGGAGAGTTTGAGGTGTCTTGTTGCATTTCCAACAGCAACTTGCACTACTGTGTAGACCTTTGTACACTATGTAGACCTGTTTTCACCTTCCCCCATCTTGCAGTCTGGGGATAGTGGAAATTTAATTACTGTGAACTAGTGGAGAGTTTGAGGTGTCTTGTTGCATTTCCAACAGCAACTTGTACTACTGTGTAGACCTTTGTACACTATGTAGACCTGTTTTCACCTTCCCCCATCTTGCAGTCTGGGGATAGTGGAAATTTAATTACTGTGAACTAGTGGAGAGTTTGAGGTGTCTTGTTGCATTTCCAACAGCAACTTGTACTACTGTGTAGACCTTTGTACACTTTGTAGACCTGTTTTCACCTTCCCCCATCTTGCAGTCTGGGGATAGTGGAAATTTAATTACTGTGAACTAGTGGAGAGTTTGAGGTGTCTTGTTGCATTTCCAACAGCAACTTGCACTACTGTGTAGACCTTTGTACACTATGTAGACCTGTTTTCACCTTCCCCCATCTTGCAGTTTGGGGATAGTGAAAATTGAATTACCGTGAACTAGTGGAGAGTTTGAGGTGTCTTGTTGCATTTCCAACAGCAACTTGCACTACTGTGTAGACCTTTGTACACTATGTAGACCTGTTTTCACCTTCCCCCATCTTGCAGTCTGGGGATAGTGAAAATTGAATTACCGTGAACTAGTGGAGAGTTTGAGGTGTCTTGTTGCATTTCCAACAGCAACTTGCACTACTGTGTAGACCTTTGTACACTATGTAGACCTGTTTTCACCTTCCCCCATCTTGCAGTCTGGGGATAGTGGAAATTTAATTACTGTGAACTAGTGGAGAGTTTGAGGTGTCTTGTTGCATTTCCAACAGCAACTTGTACTACTGTGTAGACCTTTGTACACTATGCAGACCTGTTTTCACCTTCCCCCATCTTGCAGTCTGGGGATAGTGGAAATTTAATTACTGTGAACTAGTGGAGAGTTTGAGGTGTCTTGTTGCATTTCCAACAGCAACTTGCACTACTGTGTAGACCTTTGTACACTATGTAGACCTGTTTTCACCTTCCCCCATCTTGCAGTCTGGGGATAGTGAAAATTGAATTACCGTGAACTAGTGGAGAGTTTGAGGTGTCTTGTTGCATTTCCAACAGCAACTTGCACTACTGTGTAGACCTTTGTACACTATGTAGACCTGTTTTCACCTTCCCCCATCTTGCAGTCTGGGGATAGTGAAAATTGAATTACCGTGAACTAGTGGAGAGTTTGAGGTGTCTTGTTGCATTTCCAACAGCAACTTGCACTACTGTGTAGACCTTTGTACACTATGTAGACCTGTTTTCACCTTCCCCCATCTTGCAGTCTGGGGATAGTGAAAATTGAATTACCGTGAACTAGTGGAGAGTTTGAGGTGTCTTGTTGCATTTCCAACAGCAACTTGCACTACTGTGTAGACCTTTGTACACTATGTAGACCTGTTTTCACCTTCCCCCATCTTGCAGTCTGGGGATAGTGGAAATTTAATTACTGTGAACTAGTGGAGAGTTTGAGGTGTCTTGTTGCATTTCCAACAGCAACTTGTACTACTGTGTAGACCTTTGTACACTATGTAGACCTGTTTTCACCTTCCCCCATCTTGCAGTCTGGGGATAGTGGAAATTTAATTACTGTGAACTAGTGGAGAGTTTGAGGTGTCTTGTTGCATTTCCAACAGCAACTTGTACTACTGTGTAGACCTTTGTACACTATGTAGACCTGTTTTCACCTTCCCCCATCTTGCAGTCTGGGGATAGTGGAAATTTAATTACTGTGAACTAGTGGAGAGTTTGAGGTGTCTTGTTGCGTTTCCTACAGCAACTTGCACTACTGTGTAGGTCTACATAACTTGCAGTCTGGGAATGGTGGAAATTGAATTACTGTAAACTAGTGGAGAGTTTGAGGTGTCTTGTTACGTTTCCTACGGCAACTTGCACCACTATGTTGTCCTACATAAGTTGCAGATTGAGAATGGGGGAAATTGAATTTCTGTAAACTAGTGGGGAGTTTGAGGTGTCTTGTTGCGTTTCCTACAGCAACTTGCACCACTATGTTGTCCTACATAAGTTGCAGTTTAGGAATGGGGGAAATTGAATTACCTTGCCCTATTGGGGAGTTATGACGTGTCTTGTTGCGTGGCCTACAGCAACTTGCACCTGTGTGTAGGCCTACATAACTTGCAGTCTGGGGGTGGTGGAAATTGAATTATTGTGTTACATAACATAATGGAGGGTTATGAGGTGACTTGTTACATTTCCTACAGCAATCTACACGACTGCAATATGCACCACTGCACTGTGCACCTAAGTTGCAGTCTGGGGATGGTGGAATTTTAATTATAGTGCCCTGATGGGGGGTTAGAGGTGTCTTGTTGCTTTTTATACTGCAACTACAACCGTGTACAAAACTTGCATTCTGGGTATGATGTAAATTGAATCAACGTGCCCTGGTATGGAGTTATAGTTGACTTGTTTACATTTCAAGAGCAACGGGTATCACTTGATAAGTCCGTGGTAGCGTAGTCTTAGAAACAAGTATTGTAAAGGTTGTATTGAGATTGATTTAACATATGTTGTATCACAGCCACGTTGAGATTTTGTGTCACGTGCACTGAGGACACAAAGCCCTAATCACCGGTGGTGGAGGGGGCGTTAACGCAATATTATATCCTACGGAACGTGACACAACTGTTTGTGTTTGCAAATACGACAAACTCCTACTGAAAGGGAAAGTCGTGAACAGAGCCTGCACGTGTTCGAATACATTGATCAGGACCTCATTGAGACAGTGTCTCTTGATTAGATTCCATTGACCAACGGAAATCGTTAAAGGTGTAATACAAAATATAGCCTAATTGCAATATCGATTAAACCTAATATATTAAAATAATGTAACAGTGATGTGTCGTATCACTACAGTTTTAAATCTTAATAACTATTTTGACAAGTGAAACTAAAAAACCAAAATACTAATCTGGTACACAAAATAATAGTGCATTAAAACACCGGACTTTTGTAAATTAGCATGTAATACTTAAACAGTACCCAAATACATTGCAGCTAGCCTATTTGATTATTTTGTGATTTTCTGATTGAACATGATAACTACCTAAATCGATTCACTTATCTGTACTAAAAAGTAAAATTAAATTATTTACTAAATTTAAAATATCGTCAAAAATGTGTTAGAGGAGGATTTTGGAAATAAATAATTATGAATTCATGATTTCATGTTGACAACATGATAATTATTGGTCAGTCCTTAAGTTAGCACCTAACCTAACCAGCATAGGATATCTGCAAACATATGGTGACCTTTACAGGCTCAAACGCGATGAAATCATCCGAAGAAATCATGATTTTTTCAGCCACTCACTACCATTAGCTAGCTATAAAATCACTGAATGACGAATTATTAATGACGATACGGTAATTGGCCCCAAAAATTAAGCAAATAATTGTTAGAATAAGTATAGAGACGTTCTCTCAGTTTCTTTATTAAACATTTTCCATATCCTCTAAATTGGTGTAGTCTTGAAGCAGTCGTGGCCAGGTTTAAATAGCGGCAACCTAAGTTGTCGGTACGACATATCGCCACTATGTTAACGGAATGTTTGTATCCACGAGGCTTGCTCTGGATTATATTAAATATTAATTATTTTTATTCATAAGCAAAAGGACTTTCTTTTGAATAAGTATTTAAATAAATCTAAAACTCAACTCAGATGAGTAGACACTTAATATATTATTAATATTTAACAAATGTATATATTATTACAATTTTTATGTTAATACTTTGTATAACATAGAGAAATTCCTTAACTTTGGCTTTAATAAAAACATATAAGTAGATAAATTAATTAAATTCCTTGTGTTAAATAATATTATATAAGTAAATGTTAATATACATATTCATGTTTTATATACGAAAACGTGTAAAGTATACATGTTAAAATCTCTACATTATCCTCTTATAATTTAATACTAGTAGCCTGTCGCGGCTTCGCTCGCGATCACAACGTAATATTATACTGACATTCCCGTATAAATATTGTATTACCGTTCAAAAGCCAACATGGCCTGCTGATTAACTGTGTTTACTCTATCCAGCTGATTGCTTAAAACTTATAGTTATTTCCCAATGCTAAGCTTATGGGAAAAAAACTCAACTTTAAGGGGCTCCAGGGCCTCACTCACAAATTATTTCTCTATAAAAAAGGTTTCCTGCACAACTTCACGATCGGCTCTTTCCAATGACACCAAAAACATGAAAATCGGTTTAGTAGTTTAGGAGGAGTGATTGTCACAAAAAACCTGCTCGCCTATTAAATAAGTATAGATGAATAAGGTTTGCTTGTTTGGTTATTTACTTTCTTTTGAGCTTGCAACTCTGATCTCAAAAACGGCTGCAACGATTTCCGTCAAATGTTGGAAATAACTAATTTCTGGGTTAAAAATAAGTTCTGGACAGATATCCTGGAAAAATCGAATGATGTAAAACAATGAATATGAAAAGTTGAAAAAATAACATTGATCTTATGGAGCTTAAAATCAAAACAAAAGAATCAAAACAGCTAATTATAATTAATCAGTAAACAGTCAAATTAATACTCATGTAGTTTAAGTAAAACCATGTGGTTTCCTGTGAACAGTAACTAAAACCGTTGAACGAATATTACATACAGATTGGTCATGTCATATTCAAATTAATCAAAGGGATATTGAGCTATAAATAATAACTGGAGTAACCTTAAATATGCATAAAAAATGCAAATGAGCTAAGAAAATCTACTCATCAGTAGGGGGACGTGGTGAAATACTACTCCAAGTCATCTAAACTGTCTAACTGATCCCTCCTAAGTAAAGCTTGGACCCCAGGCACTACCTCTACAAAACAACTACATATAAACATCTAAAATATAACTATTACATACATCTCTCGTCCAAACAAACAAATTCAGAATATGTGCTAAGTAAAAATGTTATTATTTTTTATATAAATCAACTTGTCTGCTTGAACCGGTTCTAATTTAACGATTTCTTACTGTCTGTATTCTGTATTATTAGAAGGTCATCGGGAAAGTCACAAGTCAATAGATGCGTGGTTACCTGTGCAACGCGTGCGGAAGTTAATTATTGAACGCATTGTTGACGCAGTGAAATTAGCAGCTTCAGCTATTGTAGTGCCTGTTTACACCGCATTATGTGGGAGGAATAATAACGCTTCGTGATGATTTGATTAAATAATAGCAGGTAATTTATCTGCTCTTGTAATCTATGACCATCCTTAATTAATTTACCAAACGCAATGATTAGCCGACAACGATTTATTTTAACAACAAAACTGTTTAAATTATTAGATAATTTTACACAATCAATAACATAAAAAAATGTATTGTTTCTACTAATCATCACTAAACAGTGTGTTACGCGAGAATATTGCATGGTTTTGATAATCAAGCAACAAAACTATATACAAACTACTTTACTGATCCGCTTTCTGTCCATTTGTTCGTACGTGATTTTTACGGATATCACGCTATGCTTATTGACTTAAGACGAATCTAAATTATACAGAATTCGTTCAGTAATAGTTCCTTAGATCTTGCTCTTATAAAATCCGTACCTGTGTATTAATAGATAGACAAGGATAGCTGTATGGTTAAACCCGTTGTTTTTTTTTTATAAAAAATGAAATTGTAAAATTTATTACAAGTAGATCAATAAATTCATACGTGTAACTAGAGAACAAGTTTGTTGAATTAGGCTTCTAAGATAGATCGCTGTAATATATTAATTATGTTTTAGAGTGGGAAAAATGTCCAATGAAGCCTTTTGATTAAACCTTGTAGTCTTGATCAAGGCAAGTCTGTGTCCCTTGGGCCAGACACGAGAAATGAGTTTGACATCAACAGGGATCAGTGGCGCCGACGTGGACGGAATGTGGCGGACTGACAGCTTAATGTGATACAAACCCTCCCCTTGGCTTACCAACATGCTGCTTCATATATAGTAAGAAGATCTAGAAATACACCAAAAGAATAATATCCTCACCAAAATATTAGTTTAAAAATTTAAAAAATGTATACTTTAAACATGAGAGTGTAATGTATGCTAATATAACATTCGTCTATATTAAACGTTGTTGCATAGCCAAATCTTTGTAATTCAACTATGACATTGGGTAAACAAAATCTGCCCATTTCAGGATTTGAGTAATAAGAGAATGTTATTCAATACATTATTGCAGACATTTCCTATCAATGATTAGTATAAACAAAACAAAAGAACTATGAAACACGCTGAAAAACAAACAATGATGAAAAACAATCAAAACTGACTTGTTTTTACTAATCAGTGATGGAAAATGTCCGCAATAATGTTTTAAATAACAAAAACTCGCCATCACCAATAGGGGATTTTAAACAAAGAACATGTGTTCTTATAACTAAAAACAGTTCATATCAATATTATACTATTCTGACTATGCTGTATCTAACTATTCATATCTGTACCATCCCGGCCATGCTGTTCTTAACTACTCATTCCTATATTCTAATATCCTGGTTTTCTACAGGGTCATATCTACAGGGTATTCATATCTACAGGGTGTCCCGCAACCATTTGATCAAATTTTACCAGGTTAATCATCAGGTAAAAACAAGCGTAAAATGCAACATGATATATGTCCTATCTCTTTTCGTTTTCCGTCTGTCGGTCTGTTTGTGTTTTTTACAAAAACCGTAATGTCTTTGAAATGGATTGAGATAAAACAAAAATTCTACCATCTCGGCTATGTTGTTCCCAACTATTTATATCTATATTCTACTGTCCCAGCTATGCTGTTCCTGTGTCCTGGTTAGTAATATAAATAATGCCAACAAGGTTTATAGTGTCATTACCAATTACAGGACAGAGGTCGTGTGTTTTTATAGGCCCTGAGAGGCCAATTCTTGTCCTGGCCTTGCCCAGTCCTATGTGTTCTGGTGTGTCGTAGTAATGCAAAATACATGCTCCATTTACCTGTAGTTTTATTACAAAGGATTAGTGTAAATTTAAAACTGAATATTATGTAGTTATTTTAATTGAATTCAACCCATGTATGAATTCATATATCTATATTTTTATTAAATTTTATTTAATCGTAAAAAGTTGTTATTTTTTGGAAAGATTAAAGTACGTTTAGGGTCTGTCTTAAAGCAGTATAAACTTTGAATATAACAAGAAATGAGTTGGGTGCCGATAAATAATTAAAATGAGTTACTCAACGATTGCAGTTGGTCATTAGTAACAATTATAATAAAACTGGATCCTTATTTTAATATATCTTTTAAATTGTTGAAGAATCCCTTCATCATAACAGTTGATATAGTTTACTGAATAAATATAGATTGTTTGAATCAAAATCTACCAAAAACGAAAGCTCTTTGAAATGGAATATTACTTTATGCAAAAAACAAATTTTAAATATCACACAACCCATAGATAATTAAGTCATTAAGACTCCGATACAGCTTGTGTTCATTCTGAGGTGAAATTAAATAAATATAAGACTAAGTCCAACTTATCCTTGGCCAAAGTATTAATTTCCAAACCTAGTGACCCAAAAAGTGCTGATAAACTAAGACCAACAGTGCTTATTGTCTTGTTCTTGCATAATTTTACTGATAACAATCCAACACTTGATCAATGGATAACTTTTTGTTAGTTACTAGGACAGTAAGTGTAGATTACTTGGACTAAACAAGGAATCTTAAAAATAAGGCAATAAAAATAGGAATATATTAAAATCAAACAAATTGTATTAAGAATACACTAGGTGTACGCTCATTCCTCGCGTATAAGGATAATTGAAACACATGATCAAACTTAAATCGAGTCTCATAAAAAAATTAATATCTGATTTGAGTAACATCATCAGAATACAATCCGTTATCATTTAACTGCCACCAGAATCCGGATTTTATGTCTATATATCTATAGTTTTAGTCACTTCTCTATGAATCAATTATCGCGGTAGCTGAGAGGTAGGCCTATCGCACTGGCTCTTGGAGCGAAAGTTCGCAGGTTCGGATCCCGCCGCCGACCTAACATTTTATCCGTAGAAAAACATACATACATTTATCACTTGTTTTTATCAAAGTAAATGTTGTATAAATACGTAAATTTATTTATTTTTAAAATAAATTGAAGATTTCAGGCATGGTTTGTTGTTAGGATTGGCATGGGTGCGTTATCTTAGATCAAACAGAGCATTTTGGGCTAAGCAGTGACTTTAGCAGTGTGGTTAATTTAACTTTTAAGAGAACAGCGAGTTTCCTATATGAACTAATGTTAACAATTTCTATAGGCCAAGTCAAAATATCCTTAAGGATTAACAATAAATCGTCAGGCCCAGTTATTTAGATGGAAAAATGAGATTTCAATATATTGTTTAATAGCCTAGGCTATCATGAAATTAAATGCTGTAAACATGGGTTGGCCCAAGTCCGTACATGAAACTTCTAAAATGTCAAGTAGCCTAAGTGTATATGCCTAAATTTTATAGTCATAAGTCCAAGTTTATGATGAAAACAGCTCAATATAATCCAAACCTAGGAGTTGTCAAATCGTTTCAGATAACCTGTACAAAAGACTTAGTTTGGTTAGAATAGTTTAAAGCTTTTGTTTTGGTTTGCTACAACATTCCTGGTAATGTGTTTAAAGTATTTTACAACAGTTGTATTTTACAAAATGATATTTAAATATACTGTTTCAATAGCCTAGGCTATCATGAAATTAAATTCTATAAACATGGGTTGGTCCAAGACCGTACATGAAACTTCTAAAATGGCAAGTAGCCTAAGTGTATAGGCCTACATGTTATAGCCATAGGTCCAAGTTAATGATGAAAACAGCTCAGTATAATCCAAACCTAGGATATGTCAAATCAATTCAGATAACCTGTATAAAAGGCTTAGTTTGGTTAGAATAGTTTAAAGCTTTTATTCTGGTTCACTAAGTACAACATTCCTGGTAATGTGTTTAAAGTATTTTACAAAAGTTGTTGTATTACCAGTTTAATGTCGGCTTACTTTTACTGTAATCCAACCCTAGGCTATGTCAAATCATTCAAGATAACCTTCCGAAAAAGGCTGTTTGGTTCGAATAATCTATAGCTTTTATTGTGGTTACCTACTACATTACTGGTAATGTATTTTAGGTAATGTAGACAATTTTTATTATTAATTTAGTGAAAATATAACCTAGCAAATAATTGTCCTACAAAAATAAATTTTAAGGTTGTTCGCTTACTGTGACTAACTTCATCGACGCTTTCTAGACAAATTGAGGCTTTGTATACTTTTTACACATGGCAATCACAATATTACCAATTGTATAAGAAAATGTAATAAAACAAACTATTTTATAAGTTAAGTTAATATCTTAGTACCTAAAGTAATAAAAAAGTTATTTTGATTTTTTCGATCTGCCACACGCGTCGTCTGTCGTCTGCCACTGATAAAATCGTCGCCTTCGACGCTTCGACGAGGACGACGACTAATGATATTTACACAGAGTAGGCGTACTAAGGGAATATTAACTGTATAAATATTTTTTTAACGTACACTTAATAATTTATAAAACAATAAATATGCTCACAGCTTAAAAATATACTTCGATTTATCTCTCTTGTGTGTTTTTTGTTGATAAAAAAACTGTTGTTATCCAGTATAACAAAGTATACTCTAGTAAACTAACTATTGTTACTCTGTTGTTGAAACATAGACGTCGGCTAAATTTTAACGATTCAAGTACAACTAAAATGGCTTCCAATGTTATTCTTATGGAGAAAAAAATAAATTTGGTTTTAAGATAATTTGATTAATACTGAACGAAATTATCTGAATAACGAACTTGACCGAGATTTTGACCTGCTAAGTTTTTCTGGAAAATTTTAAGTTTAACTGTGGAGGCATTCTCGAGTTATTGGGGTCACAGACACGCCAGTTGAGTTGATTCTCTTACCAGTCCAAGCAGTAAAGTTGTGTATAAGGATACTTTCACTTCGTTCAATTATCCAATTATGCTTTCGAACTAAGAACGAATAAATACATCTTGATGTATTTATTATATATTCACCCATACTACGTTAAAACTTGTCCTATATTTGGACGGTAAAGATTTGAAAGACAGAGGAAGTTTCATCTTGAGTGATTTTTTAATGCTATAATTTGGTTTGTATATGTTAGTATGTCGTAGTATATAGTAGATGGGTTTTGTATCACAGGCAACAAATATACTTGACTGTAACTCTTCATATATTTGTCTGGTGAAAAAACACCCAAGTTTGTTACACTGAGAATTATGAGCAAATGTGCTACCAACCTCCTAGACAGTATTACTGCACCTTGATGGTGAGTTATGTGTTGTCTAGTTGCGGTTTATACAGATATTTGCATTTTTATGAACATAACATCCAGGTAAGGAACATGCAGATTGAATTACTTAACCTTGATGGTAATATATTGTAGAGACTTTGCGTTCCCCATTTAAAATTTTACTCCTTCTGCAATGAGGTTTATTTGCATTATTTGGGTGCTTAGAGTTTACTGATTAAATTAGATGGTTTCTACCAAAAACGAAAGATTTTTTAAATGGAATATTACTTTATGCAAAAAACAAATTTTAAATATCACTCAACCCATAGCTTATTAATAGCAGTTTACTAAAATAAAATCGTGTAACTACAAAAACAAGATGTTATTACTAATTTTTAATTTATTCCCCTATACATAGTATAATTATGGAGAAAGAATTGTTCTCGTCAAAATTTTCAAATTTGAGTTGGAGGAAATATTTGTTTTTGAGCTCCCTGAATCCAAACAAGTGATTTTTATGTGATGTCTGTGTGGTTGTGTATAGAGCTAGAGTCGACACCAGTTGTCCAATTACGATCAAATTTGGTATTTAGGTGCTAATTCACAACATATCCAGGTGTTTTTTTTGTTTTTTTTACTTTTGATTTTGAAGGGTAATTATACTCTAATACCGCCAAAAACATGAGAAATCCAAGTTTCTTAAAAGCGGCTCTAACAATTTTGATTAAATCTTAGTGGTTTGAAGAGCTTTAAGTTTCCAACAATATGACACCACCCGCATTGCTGTAAAAATTCTGTTTCAGAAATAAAGCACTTACAACAATCAAAAATTATTTTTGTTGATAAAAAAAAACATAAATGTTAAAAACATTACTTAACTCCATTAAAAAGTTAGAGGATGTTAGAAATATGTTGCCACTTAACCCTGAGGGACGAGGGGGAATTTCCCCTCTTAACACCACTGTGTGTAGCAACGTAGTCTGTAAAGCCCCCCAAAAAAGGGATTTGGGTGGAAATTTATAAAAACAACTTGTTTAGAAAATGTTCTGTATATTCTTTCGTACTTTAGATTCTATAGTTAGTAAATACAAAATAATTTATTCATTGAAGTTGGGCTAAAAGGAAGAAAGTATGTGTCAGTTTCCAGATATCGTTTATTGTTTATTGTCTCTAAATCACCTTTCCAACTATTAAAAATGGATAAAATTGCCTAATTGTCAAGTGATTATTGATCTGTAGTAATAAAAACACGAACATTATTATTTAAAATTACCGTTAACTTTAACGTGAAATTGAATTCCTTGTTAGGATCACCCAAGAATAATACATCAGCTCAGTTTCAAAATAATATCTTAAGCATATTCTGCAATATAATTTATATAAAAATATAGAATCACTTATAGACACACAGCCATACATCTACATGACATTTTTTTGTTTGATTTGTCCCAAGAAAAAATAGCCTGAACTTTGTATACATGGTTTTGATCACTCTGTTTAGTCATTTTAAAGTGGTGATTATGTTCATTCAAAATTTAAACGAAACGTCATCACGATAATCAAATTGAGAAGCGCCCCCCTCTAACAAAACCGGCTATTTAAATTTACTTCTCTCTCAGTCTGCCTGATACAGACACAATAATGCAATTTCATGTAGAGAGCACAAAAACACACTACATAGCTTTCCATTAATGTCCATAGTTTTCATCCCTCTGGAAGAATTCTGCACAGGAGAATAAGATTCTCTGGAAATCGCAACAAGATCACAAAACCCTTCATCAAGGTGCCGTATTACGAGTAAATTTGCATTTTCTTCTACACAGGAGCGTGAGTTTCTGTGAAAATCGGAACAAGACACACATAACAAGTCATCAAGGTGCCGTAATACGAGTACAATTTCCATTTTCTTCTACACAGGAACGTGAGTTTCTGTGAAAATCGGAACAAGACACACATAACGCATCATCAAGGTGCCGTAATACGAGTACAATTTGCATTTTCTTCTACACAGGAGCGTGAATTTCGGTAAAAATAGGAACAAGACACACATAACGTATCATCAAGGTGCCGTAATACGAGTACAATTTGCATTTTCTTCTACACAGGAGCGTGAATTTCGGTAAAAATAGGAACAAGACACACGTAACGCATCATCAAGGTGCCGTAATACGAATACAATTTGAATTTTCTTCTACACAGGAGCGTGAGTTTCTGTGAAAATCGGAACAAGACACACAACGCAACATCAAGGTGCCGTATTACTAGTAAAATTTGCATTTTCTTCTACACAGGAGCGTGAATTTCTCTGAAAATCGGAAGAAGACACACATAACGCATCATCAAGGTGCCGTAATACGAGTACAATTTGCATTTTATTTTACAAAGGAGCGTGAGTTTCTGTGAAAATCGGAAGAAGACACACATAACGCATCATCAAGGTGCCGTAATACGAGTACAACTTCCGTTTTCATCTTCACAGGAGCGTGAGTTTCTGTGAAAATCGGAACAAGACACACATAAAGCATCATCATGGTGCCGTAATACGAGTACAATTTCCATTTTCTTCTACACAGGAGCGTGAGTTTCTGTGAAAATTGGAACAAGACACACATAACGCATCATCAAGGTGCCGTAATACGAGTACAATTTCCATTTTCTTCTACACAGGAGCGTGAGTTTCTGTGAAAATTGGAACAAGACACACATAACGCATCATCAAGGTGCCGTAATACGAGTACAATTTCCATTTTCTTCTACACAGGAGCGTGAGTTTCTGTGAAAATTGGAACAAGACACACATAACGCATCATCAAGGTGCCGTAATACGAGTACAATTTGCATGTTATTTTACAAAGGAGCGTGAGTTTCTGTGAAAATCGGAAGAAGACACACATAACGCATCATCAAGGTGCCGTAATACGAGTACAACTTCCGTTTTCTTCTTCACAGGAGCGTGAGTTTCTGTGAAAATCGGAACAAGACACACATAACGCATCATCAAGGTGGCGTAATACGAGTACAATTTCCATTTTCTTCTACACAGGAGCGTGAGTTTCTGTGAAAATTGGAACAAGACACACATAACGCATCATCAAGGTGCCGTAATACGAGTACAATTTCAATTTTCTTCTACACAGGAGCGTGAGTTTCTGTGAAAATTGGAACAAGACACACATAACGCATCATCAAGGTGGCATAATACGAATACAATTTGCATTTTCTTTTACACAGGAGCGTGAGTGACTGTGAAAATTGCAACAAGACACACATAACGCATCATCAAGGTACCGTAATACGAGTACAATTTCCATTTTCTTCTACACAGGAGCGTGAGTTTCTGTGAAAATTGGAACAAGGCACACATAACGCATCATCAAGGTGCCGTAATACGAGTAAAATTTCCATTTTCTTCTACACAGGAGCGTGAGTTTCTGTGAAAATCGCAACAAGACACTCATAACGCATCATCAAGGTGCCGTAATACGAGTACAATTTCCATTTTCTTCTACACAGGAGCGTGAGTTTCTGTGAAAATCGCAACAAGACACTCATAACGCATCATCAAGGTGCCGTAATACGAGTACAATTTCCATTTTATTCTACACAGGAGCGTGAGTTTCTGTGAAAATTGGAACAAGACACACATAACGCATCATCAAGGTGCCGTAATACGAGTACAATTTCAATTTTCTTCTACACAGGAGCGTGAGTTTCTGTGAAAATTGGAACAAGACACACATAACGCATCATCAAGGTGGCATAATACGAATACAATTTGCATTTTCTTTTACACAGGAGCGTGAGTGACTGTGAAAATTGCAACAAGACACACATAACGCATCATCAAGGTACCGTAATACGAGTACAATTTCCATTTTCTTCTACACAGGAGCGTGAGTTTCTGTGAAAATTGGAACAAGGCACACATAACGCATCATCAAGGTGCCGTAATACGAGTAAAATTTCCATTTTCTTCTACACAGGAGCGTGAGTTTCTGTGAAAATCGCAACAAGACACTCATAACGCATCATCAAGGTGCCGTAATACGAGTACAATTTCCATTTTCTTCTACACAGGAGCGTGAGTTTCTGTGAAAATCGCAACAAGACACTCATAACGCATCATCAAGGTGCCGTAATACGAGTACAATTTCCATTTTCTTCTACACAGGAGCGTGAGTTTCTGTGAAAATTGGAACAAGACACACATAACGCATCATCAAGGTGCCGTAATACGAGTACAATTTCAATTTTCTTCTACACAGGAGCGTGAGTTTCTGTGAAAATTGGAACAAGACACACATAACGCATCATCAAGGTGGCATAATACGAATACAATTTGCATTTTCTTTTACACAGGAGCGTGAGTGACTGTGAAAATTGCAACAAGACACACATAACGCATCATCAAGGTACCGTAATACGAGTACAATTTCCATTTTCTTCTACACAGGAGCGTGAGTTTCTGTGAAAATTGGAACAAGGCACACATAACGCATCATCAAGGTGCCGTAATACGAGTAAAATTTCCATTTTCTTCTACACAGGAGCGTGAGTTTCTGTGAAAATCGCAACAAGACACTCATAACGCATCATCAAGGTGCCGTAATACGAGTACAATTTCCATTTTCTTCTACACAGGAGCGTGAGTTTCTGTGAAAATCGCAACAAGACACTCATAACGCATCATCAAGGTGCCGTAATACGAGTACAATTTGCATTTTATTTTACAAAGGAGCGTGAGTTTCTGTGAAAATCGGAAGAAGACACACATAACGCATCATCAAAGTGCCGTAATACGAGTACAACTTCCGTTTTCTTCTTCACAGGAGCGTGAGTTTCTGTGAAAATCGGAACAAGACACACATAACGCATCATCAAGGTGGCGTAATACGAGTACAATTTCCATTTTCTTCTACACAGGAGCGTGAGTTTCTGTGAAAATTGGAACAAGACACACATAACGCATCATCAAGGTGCCGTAATACGAGTACAATTTCAATTTTCTTCTACACAGGAGCGTGAGTTTCTGTGAAAATTGGAACAAGACACACATAACGCATCATCAAGGTGGCATAATACGAATACAATTTGCATTTTCTTTTACACAGGAGCGTGAGTGACTGTGAAAATTGCAACAAGACACACATAACGCATCATCAAGGTACCGTAATACGAGTACAATTTCCATTTTCTTCTACACAGGAGCGTGAGTTTCTGTGAAAATTGGAACAAGGCACACATAACGCATCATCAAGGTGCCGTAATACGAGTAAAATTTCCATTTTCTTCTACACAGGAGCGTGAGTTTCTGTGAAAATCGCAACAAGACACTCATAACGCATCATCAAGGTGCCGTAATACGAGTACAATTTCCATTTTCTTCTACACAGGAGCGTGAGTTTCTGTGAAAATCGCAACAAGACACTCATAACGCATCATCAAGGTGCCGTAATACGAGTACAATTTCCATTTTCTTCTACACAGGAGCGTGAGTTTCTGTGAAAATTGGAACAAGACACACATAACGCATCATCAAGGTGCCGTAATACGAGTACAATTTCAATTTTCTTCTACACAGGAGCGTGAGTTTCTGTGAAAATTGGAACAAGACACACATAACGCATCATCAAGGTGGCATAATACGAATACAATTTGCATTTTCTTTTACACAGGAGCGTGAGTGACTGTGAAAATTGCAACAAGACACACATAACGCATCATCAAGGTACCGTAATACGAGTACAATTTCCATTTTCTTCTACACAGGAGCGTGAGTTTCTGTGAAAATTGGAACAAGGCACACATAACGCATCATCAAGGTGCCGTAATACGAGTAAAATTTCCATTTTCTTCTACACAGGAGCGTGAGTTTCTGTGAAAATCGCAACAAGACACTCATAACGCATCATCAAGGTGCCGTAATACGAGTACAATTTCCATTTTCTTCTACACAGGAGCGTGAGTTTCTGTGAAAATCGCAACAAGACACTCATAACGCATCATCAAGGTGCCGTAATACGAGTACAATTTCCATTTTCTTCTACACAGGAGCGTGAGTTTCTGTGAAAATTGGAACAAGACACACATAACGCATCATCAAGGTGCCGTAATACGAGTACAATTTCAATTTTCTTCTACACAGGAGCGTGAGTTTCTGTGAAAATTGGAACAAGACACACATAACGCATCATCAAGGTGGCATAATACGAATACAATTTGCATTTTCTTTTACACAGGAGCGTGAGTGACTGTGAAAATTGCAACAAGACACACATAACGCATCATCAAGGTACCGTAATACGAGTACAATTTCCATTTTCTTCTACACAGGAGCGTGAGTTTCTGTGAAAATTGGAACAAGGCACACATAACGCATCATCAAGGTGCCGTAATACGAGTAAAATTTCCATTTTCTTCTACACAGGAGCGTGAGTTTCTGTGAAAATCGCAACAAGACACTCATAACGCATCATCAAGGTGCCGTAATACGAGTACAATTTCCATTTTCTTCTACACAGGAGCGTGAGTTTCTGTGAAAATCGCAACAAGACACTCATAACGCATCATCAAGGTGCCGTAATACGAGTACAATTTCCATTTTCTTCTACACAGGAGCGTGAATTTCTGTGAAAATTGGAACAAGATACACATAACGCATAATCAAGGTGCCGTAATACGAGTATAATTTGCATTTTCTTTTACACAGGAGCGTGAGTTTCTGTGAAAATCGGAACAAGGCACACATAACAAATCATCAAAGTGCCGTAATACGAGTACAATTTGCATTTTCTTCTACACAGGAGCGTGAGTTTCTGTGAAAATCGGAACAAGACACACATAACTCATCATCAAGGTGCCGTAATACGAGTACAATTTCCATTTTCGTCTACACAGGAGCGTGAGTTTCTGTGAAAATCGGAACAAGACACACATAACGCATCATCAAGGTGCCGTAATACGAGTACAATTTCCATTTTCTTCTACACAGGAGCGTGAATTTCTGTGAAAATCGGAACAAGACACACATAACGCATCATCAAGGTGCCGTAATACGAGTACAATTTGCATTTTCTTCTTCACAGGAGCGTGATTTCTGTGAAAATCGCAACAAGACACACATAACGCATCATCAAGGTGCCGTAATACGAGTACAATTTGCATTTTCTTTTACACAGGAGCGTGAGTTTCTGTGAAAATTGGAACAAGATACACATAACGCATAATCAAGTTGCCGTAATACGAGTACAATTTGCATTTTCTTCTACACAGGAGCGTGAGTTTCTGTGAAAATTGGAACAAGACACACATAACGCATAATCAAGGTGCCGTAATACGAGTATAATTTGCATTTTTTTTTTACACAGGAGCGTGAGTTTCTGTGAAAATCGGAACAAGGCACACATAACAAATCATCAAAGTGCCGTAATACGAGTACAATTTCCATTTTCTTCTACACAGGAGTGTGAGTTTCTGTGAAAATCGGAACAAGGCACACATAACAAATCATCAAAGTGCCGTAATACGAGTACAATTTCCATTTTCTTCTACACAGGAGTGTGAGTTTGTGTGAAAATCGCAACAAGACACACATAACGCATCATCAAGGTGCCGTAATACGAGTACAATTTCCATTTTCTTCTACACAGGAGTGTGAGTTTGTGTGAAAATCGCAACAAGACACACATAACGCATCATCAAGGTGCCGTAATACGAGTCCAATTTCCATTTTCTTCTACACAGGAGTGTGAGTTTGTGTGAAAATCGCAACAAGACACACATAACGCATCATCAAGGTGCCGTAATACGAGTACAATTTCCATTTTCTTCTACACAGGAGTGTGAGTTTGTGTGAAAATCGCAACAAGACACACATAACGCATCATCAAGGTGCCGTAATACGAGTACAATTTCCATTTTCTTCTACACAGGAGTGTGAGTTTGTGTGAAAATCGCAACAAGACACACATAACGCATCATCAAGGTGCCGTAATACGAGTACAATTTCCATTTTCTTCTACACAGGAGTGTGAGTTTGTGTGAAAATCGCAACAAGACACACATAACGCATCATCAAGGTGCCGTAATACCAGTACAATTTCCATTTTCTTCTACACAGGAGTGTGAGTTTGTGTGAAAATCGCAACAAGACACACATAACGCATCATCAAGGTGCCGTAATACGAGTACAATTTCCATTTTCTTCTACACAGGAGCGTGAGTTTGTGTGAAAATCGGAACAAGACACACATAACGCATCATCAAGGTGCCGTAATACGATTACAGTTTGCATTTTATTCTACACAGGAGCGTAAATTTCTGTGAAAATCGGAACAAGACACACATAACGCATCATCAAGGTGCCGTAATACGAGTACAATTTCCATTTTCTTCTACACAGGAGTGTGAATTTCTGTGAAAATCGGAACAAGACACACATAACGCATCATCAAGGTGCCGTAATACTAGTACAATTTGCATTTTATTTTACACAGGAGCGTGAGTGACTGTGAAAATCGCAACAAGACACACATAACGCATCATCAAGGTGTGGCAATACAATGTGCAATTTCCTCACACTGGAAGAAATCTGCAAGAAGAAATCTATCGTGAAAATTGCAACAACAAGACATGACATAACTCACCATCATTGTGCGGTAATTCAATCTTTTTTGTCCCCGAATGACGAGAAACTCGACAGGAACATTTGCACCTTTACACCTTTGTGTTAGCTACCTTGATATTTGTAATCTTACGGGATATAATAAAAGACGTATTACAACACTTAAGATATATTTACACTTATACTTATTCACATACAGACGGTAAACTATAAAAGATGGTACTAAGGCTATCGATTCGGGTCTGATAATGGCTGGTGTGACTGGTCGAAATCGATAGCATAGTACCATCTTTTTTATATGTTTACCGTCTGTATGTGAATCAGTATAAGTGTAAATATATCTTAAGTGTTGTAAGACGTCTTTTATTACATCCCGTAAGTAATAAAAACACGTAATATGCTAATAAAAAATGTTATTTTTAATCTGATAAATTATGGTTACAACCTCTTAAAACAATTTCTTACCAGCATTATAAAAAATACAATTATATATAACTTCACGTTAATATTTATAATACACATTACATTTAATATTTATATAATGACCCAATTTTAGTAATCCATTATCACTCAGTTAAAACTCTTTATGTTGTTTATTTATGCCTTAACAGGAAAATGTATCGTGTCAGTGACTCCCTATTTTAAATGTAATTCTTAATTTTGAAATTTCTAAAATCCATGCTGTATAAGAAAAGAAACAACATTTTAGTGGAAAGGAAAGAGAAAATAATATCTGTTTCATATAAGGTGAGAAAATCTGTTGTCTAAAAAGAAATATTTGGCAATATCGCAGCCAGAGAAGCCGCTTATAATGCCTGATTCTGTTATTGGCATTTCCAAGTAAATCCTTCGACACAATCCTGAATTGTACAAAAGAGGAGTAACTTGCATATTGTTAATTCATCGATATTTAGCATTTTTTTTCTTTTACACAAGATAAGCAATACATTTGCACAACACTAACTCTCTGAACAGTAATGACACCAGTAAAACGTAGCTGTAAAGCTTTAGGTATTTCATGGCTAGTTTTATCTTTACTACAACTCTCTTTAGTTTTTTTCACGTTAATATAACTAGACAATGTCGAAGTGTGTCGAAGGGCTTTAATTTATCCCTAGCGTATAATATTTGTAAAGTTACTTCAATGTACAAAGACTTTTGATAAATGTAAAAAATGTAATGTACCTTCCAAGTCACCCTGTTATTTCAGTTTAAAGAGACGAGGGAACCGTCTGCTGGCTTAGAGCAGCAGGGAAAGTCAGTTTTATTTCATGTATAAACTCCCTCCGCCCCAACAACACGCTTGTACCGCAATGCGGCACGGGCGGACTCCAAATATAACCGAGGACCCCACATGTAATATTAAGACCTTTCACAAACAGCCCAGTTATTGGCTCTGTTGTTGAGCATCTTTTCACAGGCAGCTTTACTTTTAGTAATGTCAAAGCTTTCAATTTTGTATTAGATACTATTGTATTCTAATCAATTTTCTACTCATCTACTTAATCTTCTACTAATATTTAAAACACTCATACAACAAGGTTTCGACATGCCTCCCCATAGTTAATTCTCCGCTGAGCGTGATATGAGTGGGTTATTTCTGACCAGTACGGGGTATTTGCATAAATAAAGCCGCCATAATGGCAAACAGGACCATTACCTGTAACAGGGCACAGGTGGCTGTTTATATCAAAATGGTGACCTCGGAACAGGGTTCTCTTAAAATACTATTTTATACTGTTTAGTGTAGGTCTACTTAGTAAATGTTATTTTTGTAAACATCTAATTGACGAAAATGGATGACATTTTTTTAATTCACTCTGTTAGGTACCTAATTTGAAATCATTTTCGTTACAAATTGTTGACCTAGTATCAATTTATGACATTTATTTTCAGAATTAAGAAAAATAAACGTTTTGTTAAAACTTACTTTGTAATTATAATTCACTTCATTTAAAACACACACTATTGAATTTCAAACTAATTAAAGAAAATACATATCAACATTTTAAAAGATAATTCTGTGCCGTTAAAAGTTATCGTGTTTTCCCAAGTTCATATTATTTATTTCTTATAAACCAATGATGAAGTTTTGTTCCCAATGAAAAAGGAAACCTTTGGGGAAGTTTCAGCGTGATTTATTCATAATTGTCGGTTGACAACGTTTCAGAAATTTAAATTAACTTTAAAATTGACTTTTTTTAACAAATTACAGTATAAGTGAGACCAACATGCACCTATTACTTTTGTGGAAGGTATAACTATTAGCCTCTGATCTACTGCTAATTACCTATCTTTTCATGTAATAATACTGAATGTAATGCTCTAGGATCAGTGTATTTTGTCCAAAACAAAAATGAATGTAATGCTCTAGGATCAGTGTATTTTGTCCTAAACAAAAATAAAGTAAACCGAAAAACGTAAAAACCCGAATTTTGGATGTAAATCCGAATCAAATCAAATCAAATCAAATCAAAATCATTTTATTGCCATTAGACTATATATATAGCATAGACAACAAGTCACAATTTGTTACATTGTGTATCAGCTAAAAATAAAATCAATAACCAAACAGAAATAATAACTAAAAACATTTTAAATTAAATTACAGAATTGTCATTGAAAAAATCATGGACACTGTAATATTCCTTATTTATGAGAAAAATCTTTGTCTGACGTCTAAATTTAGTAACATCTGATTCCTGTTTTAGGTATATGGGCAAAGAGTTGAACAGTTTTATAGATGAGAAGTATGTTTGTTTTTCAAAATGAGCTGTGTTATGGCGTGGAATGGAAAGGGAAAGATTGTTTCTGAAGCTATAACGTGTATTTTGATTACAAGACTGAAATAACTCCTTGTTTTTTACCAAAAATGTTATACATTCCAAGATATACAAGCAAGGGAAAGTCAGCATATTGTTATAAGAAAAAACTCCCCTGCATGATTCAGACATTTTCATTTCAAAAATCAACCGAAGCGCCTTCTTTTGACAACGAAACACTTGCTTATGCTTCACCGTTTCGAATCCCCAAATAGCCACCCCGTAGTAACAGTTTTCGGACATATTTTTCTTGTCTATATGTAAGGAATCATTTGGTGAAGTTAGCTACACTTACTCTGAAACACCCTGGATAGATGGTGTTTCGTTTGGAATATTTAATTCGTATTCGTATTAGTATTCGTATAGGTGTTCGCTGTTTTCTGAGTTCGCTCATCCCATTACGCGAATATTTAAGCCTACTATTAGGGTTTATCGCATTATAGGCCCCATTGATAAACAGGTATTTGTGCATTATTCCTGTTATGTTATAAAACCTAGCCATACAAATGTTTACCTTAGGCTTAGGCTTAGTTTTAAATTTAAGAGTGGATACTAATTTTATTTAGAAGTATGTTTAAATACTAAATCAGTTGAATAGAACAAACATGTAAAAACATACCAACACTCATTTATTTATCCTCTGAGCGTGAACCGAATGAGCTATTCCCATGTTGTGTGTGGGGTTAACATTAATAAAGTCACTGTAATGGCGTATTAGGCCGTTTCTTGTTAAAGGACAAAGGTGGCTGTTTTTCTCAATATACCTTAAATTGGGCAGGTGAATATCATAGTTTCCTGTTTGGAGTATTTTATTTATAGTTATCATTACCTAAGTCATCACTGATAGACTAAGAAATTTAGATTATGATGTAGTTTTAACTAGAAACAAATTTGAGATTTACCAAGAAATACTGTTGTTTGGGTTAGCTTTCCAATAGATATCCAGTTTTGTAGACTTTTTGGAGGAAATTGCGATACAAGTTGTTATACTTCACATCGGTGTAAAAAAGTACTTCATCAGATATTGTAAGTGACACGTATAATCGGAGTAAAGATGTATTCATGTTACTTTCAGACAACAAGAACCTTAAAATATAAATTGAGATGACTATTTGTTGCTCAGAGCACAACCCTAAAATTAATTAATTAAAATTGTTATCATGGTGAATATTTTTCATATTGATAATTTATTGTCATAAATAATAAATAATTGGTCTTCGACTTTATAAAAACTTTATCAGTTATAAAGCAGAACCTCTCTAACGATATAAGGCAATTACAAAAATATTTATTAGAGATTATGAAGTGAAGATATCGGTGCGAAAGCAACCTTTGTTAGAAGTAAAAGTTACCCAACCTTTTAAGTTGTAGTTATTATTTTTTTGTTTTAAATTTTGTTCATAGAATAACTTTTATTTTGACCAAACTTATAAAATTATTCCTTTAATCTTTATATTTTTTAATTATTTAATCGCTATTAGTATCTCCTTACATTAAGTGGTCCTTTGATGGCCGGATCATTAAGAGTAACATTTGAAGCATGTATTAATTATGTTGATCAATTGTTATTGTTGTAACAATCAGAATTTAATGAAAAATACAATTTTTAACACAGACTTTTTTATTGCTTGAAATGTGTAATATATCACGCTTTTTCTTGAATATAGAATAAAGAATAATTATTATATAACATGATTTTAATCCTGTTAATGAAGTAGACTCACCTGCCAACTAGAGTAGAAGTTCAAAACCGGCTAGACACTGTGGTAGCTACTTGAACTAAGTTTGAGCGTGGCCTCGATCGAATATGTGACGCTTTTAAAGAATCCCTTAACATCACTTAATACCATTACAGTTTTTTATTGTAAGTCTGCAATACTGAAATTGTTGGGAACTTTGACATAATAAAATACTGTAGATCAAAAATAGCACCCAAACCAATAAAACAAAAAATACACAGGCAAAGTAATTTTTGGAACTATTATCCGTGAAAACAGTTTAGTGATATTTTTACTTCACTCGTTAGTTCCAACCCTGATTTATCTGATGTGGATAAAATACCTCAAAGGCTACTTATCATGTCATCACTTTTTCTTTCCTAATGAGTACTTTCTTTCCTATTAATACTTATTCGCAGATAAATTAAGCTTTAAATTGATAAAAAAAATTTCGGTTATAAAATACTCAATAAAATATTTATTTTACTTATTTTAACCGGTTTGGAAGAAAACAATTTATTTCCTACGGATAGATGTTTATTTATAAACATCTATATATTAATAGGCTAAGAAAATTTAAAAGTAATTAATTTTAAATCCATTTATGAATTAACATTAATTCTTTTCTAAATACTTTATTGATTCAAAACAGAAATTAAAATTAATTTTTAACATCATGAGACAATCATAGTATATTACCTTAGTAATCCTTAGACAATGATAAGTGTTCAAAATATCCATATTTTTCAAAATAGCTGCCTGTAGATAATGATATTTTCCATAGTTACCACTTTTTCAAACTTAGTACATTGCAATATGCAACGGTGTTTAGCACGACACACATCCAAACTCTCTTATTGCCACATCCTTCCCAGCATGTCTGGAGTGATGGTTGCTTCAGAAGCGATGATTTTGCCTTAGGTGATTTAAGTCTAGCGTGTTTTTTCACATAAACTATAGGTTCCTCACAGGTTTTCAAACGAAGGAGTCTAACGTAGTCAGGTTTGGACTTCTTTGAGACCAAGAAGGTCCTTCCCTTCCCATCCATCGGTTGCCGAGTCGACTGAAGAGACCTCCTACACACGCAATCCTAGGTGGGGTGGAGTTTCAGCTTGCTGGGTGTAGACTGTTGATATCATCAACATCAATATCCGTCTCAATATCATCCCACCGAATAAAAACATCACAATATACATCACCATTAATGTTTTTTTCCAACTAATTTCATGTTAATTAACCAACCTGACATAACTAATGCCTTTTGTTAACAGATGTTTCTTAAAACCCCGGAGTTCTTTTATAGATACCCTGTATTATTGGTCACTTTTTCATAATTGCTTCTCGTCAAATTTAGCATAATAAAAACATTAAAAAAATTATAAATTAATATCATTTTATACAAATGCATTATTACTAAAACAAATGTACTATTATAACAAATAATAACAAATACCACATATGATTTACAGAAATGTAAAATATGTTTTTCTTGTGAAATTTCCTTGAATAGTAACGTGTTTGGACACAGTATCTAACAAAGTATCTAAGATCGTTGAAAGCACCTGGTCCATGAAAGTATATATTGTGGAACTTTAACAATTTCACTTATTTAGTCACAGCTGCGAATAAAGAGCGTTACAGTGATTTAATGAAGTGTTTACCACCCTTTAAACACCCTCGTATGTTCCCACAATTCTTTTCAGTACTTAGATTTACAGATAATGTCCCAATTCCCGTGACAGGATTGATAGAGTAGTAGGACTTTTTATTATACGGGGCAGAAACGATAGTTAGTCACGAAGAAGAATATTCTGGTATATTTTAAACAAAACGTTCTTACTAGCACTTACGATATATTTGTATCTCCTATAAAGTATTTTCTTTCATGCTCTTTATATTGGCCTGACTGAAATTAATATAATAAAGAAATTAATATAATACAGAGCAAAGAAGGAGTATACCTCTGGCTGGAACCACTTGTATGCCACTGACTTACATTACACCGTTGAAATACGGAATAGGAACAAATACAGCTAATATAAAACGAGTTCGTACGCAGCACGCTGAGGGAAGTGAATTTCCACATAACAACTTTTAAAACTCAAAATCAGTTAAACATACATACATTCCAATTTTTGCTGAACTGTTCTCTTCGATATTTCGGTTACTTCGTCTTAAAGGAGCAACTCTTGCAGTCCCAAATGATGCCTCTCGCCGCTTGTATCTGGATGAGGATGAGGATGGTTCCAGAGCCAATCCTGAAAAATCACATATTGTTAATAGTCAACCCAATTCTGTGAAATAATCTTCCTAGTACTACGGTAAAACGGACTTACAAAGCGATAGATATAAATTATTATTGAAATTTTCACACTAGGTATTCAATGATTGGCTGTAATATGTATATGATTTACTCACTGTTCTCTTGTAAACTCGTAGTTCATAAGTGGAGTAATGTAGTGTAAAAACATACATTTATTCCAATTTTTGTTGAAATCTGAAAACAGTGATTTTTTGGATGTTCTGATGTTCCTGGTTTCATTTACTTGAAAAGCTGGGAACACAATATTGCGCGTTATAATGTTAGGAGAAAGTCCAGACAGGCTTGAAAGTAGGCGTGAGGTTGCTGGGGATGATAACATTTCTCTAACAAAGGAATAACAGGCTTTTATATTGTAAAACCCCCATAAGACAACGAACTGTGTTTAGTCGAAACACATATTCTTCAATAACTCGGTAAATATGAATGCTAGAATAACGAAAGAGGGCTTAAAACTTTCGCCTCACTAATTCTCATCTTTTTACATGCATTAATTTTACATATAGGGCTTTTCTGACCATTTTAGGGCCTAAAAACTCGAAATTTAAAATATTAATCCCGAAAAAAGTGGTTTAGAGATTTCCGATTGTTTTACCCAACTAACTTGTCCAACCGATTACAGAAAGGAACGTCCATACCAAATTTGAAGTAAATCAGACAAAAATGCGACCGCTAGAGTGCAAACATATATATATATATATATATATATATACCGTATATATATATACCGTATATACATATATATACATATACACACAAATTTTAACGACCCCCCAAAACAATGACAATTCTGTAATTTAATTTAAAATGTTTTTAGTTATTATTTCTGTTTGGTTATTGATTTTATTTTTAGCTGATACACAATGTAACAAATTGTGACTTGTTGTCTATGCTATATATATAGTCTAATGGCAATAAAATGATTTTGATTTTGATTTTTTGATTTTGATTTTGAAAACGTGTTCAGGGGGTCACGTTAGGTACTTCTATGGTAGTCCCGGGCTTAAGTTTCACCGTGCAGGTCATGCTAATAGTTCAATTTCCTAAGCAAATTCACTAATAATTATTATATATCATTAGCTTATGGACTAAATAGTGTAGGCTTAATCAAGTGTTTTCCATAGCTTTTATACTTTACTAATAAATCATGTTTGTTTAAAACCGAAGAACTACAGTTTATGTTTGCATATGAAAAAAGGATAAACAACTTTTTTATTAGCATATTACGTGTTGTTATTACTTACGGGATGTAATAAAAGACGTCTTACAACACTTAAGATATATTTACACTTATACTGATTCACATACAGACGGTAAACATATATAAATGATGGTACTAGCTATCGATTTCGACCAGTCACACCAGTCATCATCAGGCCAATGAGAGAACTGACAGAATCAAAATGGCGTCCTTGCTTATATCCTATTGGCTACCGGAAGTTCTGGATACAGGTTCCTAAATGTGCCACCAGAGTCGAAGTTAACTTGTTTGTTAATCAATTTATCTCTATTTTTACATTTTTCTTTGAATATAAACAATTCTTCCCATGCATTCATTTCATCTCCTTTTTTACAATTCTTGAGGATTCTGAGGTTTTCTTCTATTTTCCCTATGGTGTGGCCATTTTCTAAAAGATGTTTCGCTACGTTTGATCTTTCCGGTTTCCTGTTCTTCCAAGCTGATACATGGTTCTTAAATCTTTTAATACAATTAACAGTTTGACCAATATAAAAGCGATCACAGTACCATCTTTTATATATGTTTACCGTCTGTATGTGAATCAGTATAAGTGTAAATATATCTTAATTGTTGTAAGACGTATTTTATTACATCCCGTGAAATAGGATATATAATTTGTAATTTCCATAATAAAAACGAGACCAATATTTTGTACTGGATTGTAATCTGAAAACTATTTTTTCGGCTTTTTTCTTTGGAAAATACCACTGTCCCACAATATATTATATGTTAATATGTCAATATGTTAAAGAATACAATTAGAAATAAGATATGCAAAATAAATTTTTTAATCGAGGTTTGATTTTAGTGATGGAATACTACTGTAATTTCATAATATGCAGTACAAATGTCCACTTTATCCACTTATCATGGCACAGGATTTGTCGTGTTAAATTACTGTATACAAAATTATTTGAAATAGTAAGCAAGGTGAAATCTGTTGTGCGCAATATGGACCATGCATTTCTGATTTTTAATTTCTCAGGATCTAATTGCTTGGATTCTTAAATGGAAAAACCTCAAAAAATTTGTTATCCATCATAGTTTTATGAAATATACAATTGAAAATTAAATCAATTCAATTCTAAAAATATAAATATTTGTTTGGATAAATGTTCTGTGGGGTAATAGTATTTGTCTTAGTTAATTATCTGATAAAAATCAAACAGTAAATAACATTTTTAAGCTGCTAAGGTGCTATGAAAGATGCATCTGAAAAATTCAGCTTTAAAACAATAAAGGTTAATTTCCTAAGAGTGTACTGTAAACTAACATGGAAAATCCTTTATCATGTGATATCTGATATCCTGTATAATGATTGTGCTTGTTCTAAGGTTAGCATAACCACGTAAACAGAGTTGGCACGGACAGGGAGGATATGAATCGGTCCTTTGAGGCCCGAAAACACAGTCCTATGTCCTGTAATTGGTAATGACACTATAAACTATAATGGAATCGTTGTTTATATGTTTAAATATACCACGTGACATGGGCAACACGGCGTGGGCAGCGAGGACATTATGGATATAAATAGGTCCCTGAGGGATTAGTCTGCCCTCTCCCCGTCGTTCTTGCCCCTGTAATGGTCAAGAGTTTCCCCCGTGGATCTGCCGTCACTTACCAGAGCTGCACCGTTTGTAGTTAGCGGTAGCAACTTATGGTTTGTTAGTAAACAGTTAATATCGTATGGCTTTAATGAAGGTAAATATTTAATACATAACCAGATCTCATCTCAGTTAAGAGGAGGTTGGAGATGGCGGCCATGTTGGATTTTTGCTCCATAAGAACCAATGTTAAACTTAATGCATAGCATCTCGTTTATTTGTGATCAGAAGATTTTTTTCATTAAATGAGTACATTTCCAAAAAGTAATAAAACAACTTGTTTTCCTGTCAATCTTAGAACAACAATATTTTACGAGCAAAAGAGAAAATATTATGAAGCTTCAAAAAAATAATACTTTAAAAATATTTGGTAAATAAAAACATCGAGCGTAAATCTACTTTGAATTTGCGTTGGTTAGCATGCGATTAGCTGGCCTATTAAAAAATCTATTACCCAATACCTGCACAATACAGTACAACGATTTTTTATTGGCAAATACTAGACGAGGCAGGAGATGTGGTTAGGGCGGCTTACGTCGCGTCGGGTCAAGGCCCATTCATCGATGACTTACAACAATGACAATGGTTGACATAGTCGCATGGGATTCAGCTGAAGCTGTACAAGTAGATACGTCTTTAAGAGGCCGTGGAGACATAGTTGCTGCTGGTCAGGTGTAAATTGTTGTGAGACTCGGAACTAACCTAATCATATGATGCGCCACCGAAGATGTTACACACTGCAGTGCTAAACAAGTAGTGCCGATCAAAACAACTCTTACCGAAACCATCCTGGTCGGACTTAGGTTTTCTTCCTAAACTACACCACGGGGATATCTTTTGAGTGAAACCAGTGCAAAACAATATTTAGGTTTTATTAATTTTTATTTAATTATAATTTCCCACCGAGAAGTGTATATTCTTTCGCGTTGGAAAGAGTTTTGAAAGATATTTTGTAACAGGCCAGCTGATCGCATGATAACCAGCGCAAATTCAAAGTAGATTTACGCTCGACATGTTTTTATTTTACCAAATATTTTTAAAGTATTATTTTTGCTTATTAAGCATTTATTAATGCTTCATAATATTGTCTATTTTGCTCGTGAAATATTGTTGTTCAAAGATTGTCAGGAAAACGTCAAAAATAAATAACAAGTTTTTATTATTTTTCGGAAAAATACTTATTTAATTAAAAACATCACTCACAGGCAAAATAGATATTTAAGAGTCCTTTAATTTGACATATGAAAATAGATTTATGATCACAAATAAACGAGATGCTATGCATTAAGTTTAACATTGGTTCTTATGGAGCAAAAATCCAACATGGCCGCCATCTCCAACCTCCTCTTAACTAAGATGAGATCTGGTTATGTATTAAATATTTACCTTCATTAAAGCCATACGATATTAACTGTTTACTAACAAACCATAAGTTGCTGCCGCTAACTACAAACGGTGCAGCTCTGGTGAGTGACGGCAGATCCACGGGGGAAACTCTTGACTATTACAGGGGCAAGAACGACGGGGAGAGGGCAGACTAATCCCTCAGGGACCTATTTATATCCATAATGTCCTCGCTGCCCACGCCGTGTTGCCCATGTCACGTGGTATATTTAAACATATAAACAACGATTCCATTATAGTTTATAGTGTCATTACCAATTACAGGACATAGGACTGTGTTTACGGGCCTCAAAGTACTGATTCATATCCGCTCTGTCCGTGCCAACTCTGTTCTCGTGGTTGTGCTAACCTTAGAACAAGCACAATCATTATACAGATATCAGATATCACATGATATCTACTGGATGTCATATATCACATGATAAAGGATTTTCCATGTTAATTTACAGTACACTCTTAGGAAATCAACCTTTATGGTTATAAAGCTGAATTTTTCAAATGCATCTTTCATAGCACCTTAGCAGCTTAAAAAGGTTATCTACTGTCTGATTTTTATCAGATAATTAACTAAGGAAAATACTATTACTTTACAGAACATCTATCCAAACAAATATTTATATTGTCAAAATTGATTTGTTAGTAACTATTTTATATTTAATTCTATATTTCACAGAATTGGATGCATAAAAATTTTTTTGAGGTTTTTCCAATCAAAAATCGAACATTAGATCCTGAGAAATTAAAAACGTATTCTGTATTAATAGAAAATCGAATTATAATATAAAGCAGTGGGTATTTTTTGTGAAAGATCAACAAGTTTTCTTTTAGGATAAATAGTTTTATGTAGAAGTAAATCATCTTTATTTTTTTAGTTAGTTATAATAGATAATTCATGATAGTAATGTTATCAAATAAAACCATCCTTGTACTGAAAATAATCTGTATTATTAAAATACAAGGGAGTGATAATGTTTTGTGAAATATCAATAAGTTTTCTTTTAGAATAAATAATTTTATGAAGAAGTAAATCATCCTACTTATTTCAAGTTGATTATAATACATAATAAATGATAGTAATGTTATCAATATTGCGTAGCTAGTTTTGCGTAATTTTCAAAGCTCAAAAAGGTGGTCAAGGAACAGCCACTCTTCAACCTGCCCTAAAAATGATAATATTTTATTCATTTGACCAATTTATATATATGTATCAGTACTGATAAAGTGTATAAAACCATACAAATATATTTAAAAAATGTCAAAGGCATTCATTTGCAAGTCAATATGATTAGATTTTCATATACTGTATTTCTCGATAACCTAAAATTCATTGATAATGCACAAACATGATACAGTTTGAAGTAATAACTATCATGTGCAGGATCAATATATCGCATGAAATATTCAAACCTAATGGTTTGTAAATGGATAGGGCAACCACTCAATACTGGTTTCCAATCATGGTTGACTCTTGTAAACTAAAAACTCCAGTAAAATGTATACTGCAATTCGTAGTTAAAGAAAATATTTTTTAGTTTTAATTAAATTACTGATTCAAATATTTACAGCAAACCAAACTAATTTGGTCGGTTAAATTTAAAATCAATTTTATCGTATATATAATTACATTATTTTTAATTGTCACAACAAATGTTGGTATAGATTGTTGTATTGTTAAAAGATATTTTATAAGATTAACGATATTACTAGAAATAATTTTACCTAGTGAACGTGGGTGAAAGTCATTTATCAAACACATTGCAGGCGCAGTGAACTTTACAAGCCTCCATTGTTATAGTGTTTGTTTACACCGTGTTGGGTGGGTGCAATATCACTTTATGCTTCATTTACTTAATTTGAAAAATGTAAACATTCATTTTCAAATGAGCCATTACATTTTATTACTTTTACGTAATTAAAATGGTGTTTTGTATATTTCAATCTCGCATTATCATACACTTAAGTATTGAAGCATTCATCTGTGGCACACAAATACCTCATTTATAAAAGTCAAAACAAATTTTATTGCAAGTTGATTTGTTTTTCCCCCCAAAATTCAAAATATTAGACTTTAGTTTTACTATTCATAAAGATATAATTTAAGTTTTTCAATACTATTAATGAACATTTTGTTATGCAAAGTTATGTATCTTAGGATGGTAAGCTAAACATTCGTATTAAGTCAGTTTATTACTTTATAAATACTGAAACATGGTAAAATCAACTCGACGATAAATTTAATGTTGATTTTACCCTATAACCTACAATTTATTACACTCACTTATAGTAATAGTTTTTGTTCCGTATCAACATCCTACTGGAATTACATAAAATTGAATGTGATCTAAGGTAAAGGTTTAAACTATAAATGTTAGGAGATAAAATCTTTTACCTCCAGAAGTAGTAGGGCCTTTTAATATATATAGATAAAATGTTACGTTACACTGTAATAAAATCGTTGTTTTGTGTTGGTATTTTAAATGGTTTGAAATGTTTATTTATATATACCTCTAATATTGTTAAATGTAAATAAAATTGTTCAACTTGTTTTTTAAATTTTTTATTAGAAACATAAAATGTTTTAGGTGGGGAAACCCCTTTTGATTAAGCCTTGTAAGTCTTGATCAAGGCAAGTCTGTGTCCCTTGGGTCAGGCACGAGAAATGAGTTTGACATCAACAGGGATCAGTGGCGCCGACGTGGACGGAATGTGGTGGGCAGACGAAACCTCCCCTTGGCTTACTCACACACACAGTAAAACTATATAGATCTCTAGAGCTTATTGCTTTAATTAAATAAAACTCCAATTAGTATACAAAATTATTAAACAAGTATATGTTGATCAGTTTTACTAAAAAAAAAAAAAAAACTAAATCCACCACGTTTTTAAACCGCATGCTACAATATTACCTTTTTTAAACATGGAACTGCTGATATATTTATCAATAACCCCCGTCGCAGCAAACCTGCGTACTCAGCGAATTTCCAATGCATTTATATGTTTCTCACTCCTACATAAAGCCACTTACCAAGTTTCAAAAAAATAAATAAGTGATTTATAACATTTTATTTATTCCCCATAAGAATAACACTAGGGATGAGTATGCAGGTTTGCTGCAACGAGGAAAATAAGAAATGAGTTTTTATGCAATTATCAATATACCTGAACCAGGTGAAGCTACATAATTAAGGTAGATATAAAACTTTACTTATTCTCCACAAGAATAACATTAGGGCTGAGTATTCAGGTTAGCTGCTACGGGGACAATCAACAACATTTTTTTGTGTGCAAATATCAATATACCACTACAACGTGAAGCCACATACCAAGTTTCATCAATACACATTCATAAATAATCGAGAAATCAAATGTTATTTATTCTCCATAAGGATAACATTGGAGAACGTTTAGCACTTTCAATATATTTGCAACGGTTGGACGTAGAATCACAATTTAAACACCAAAATTATGGTTTTGTGGAGCTGAGTTGATTGGTAAAATCAAATGTGAAGTCTACATTAAAATTAACTGAGGAAAAGCCAAAAACCTTTTTCCCATAAAATTAACATGGCAGATTTTATGAGTTGGTTTTTTGGATTTTTTCAACAACCACTTAACCTAGATTAATAATTCAAAATATTATATTATTTGTTTTTTAAGCTTTATAACATGGTCAAAATCAAAATTAAGTAGTTACAAAATTTTAGGATGAAAAATGCAAAAACAGATTTTTGGAAAATTTAAAACCCCCATAAAACCCCCCTTCCCATGGTCCGATTTTTCTGGTTTCCGAACTTAGTCATGAATGTCACTTTACACATTTGAGCCAAATTTAATCGAAATCGGAGGTTTTTTACTCAAGTTATCGCATTCACGGACACACACACACACACACACACACACACACACACACACACACACACACACACACACACACACACACACACACATATATATATATCATAAATAAATTTGAACGAATTTATTGGCATCTGGGGACCTCAAAACAAAAAAATTATCTTGGTCTCGGGCTTAAGGCTTACCATGAGACCTACGGTAATAGCTTCTTCCCTATAGGGGGAATGCGCATAAAGGATAAATATTTCTAGTATCTGTTTCTAAATTACATAAGAAATAATAACTCAATCAATGTTATAATGAGCTGAGTCGCATTGGCACACACACGGTAGAAAAATCCCGTTATAGGTCATTGCAAATAGAATTTAATTACTTCCTTAATGGGTTGGTAAAGTAAAAAGGTAAGGTAAATACATAACGAATTTATTATTGCTTTAGATGGTGTAGTCCTGTCACTTATTTATTCAAACGTCGTACGAATAAATGTCGTATTCAATGACGAATCCGTATTCATACGTATCCTGTCGTATTTAATGACCAATTTTAACCTATCCGTTTATGGTTAATAATAGATCAAAGATCTTCAAGTTTACTAAACATCTAAATTTATATTGACAATCTGATATTTATTTATTGAATGAATTTTAAAAAAATCTTTATTTCTATTTATTACTACGAAGTAATAATGTGATAAAACAAAATTGTTCGCCGTGGTTGGCTCGTAGAAGGAGTATCTGGTAGATTATAAAAGGCGGTTTTTACCTCGGAGGGATTCAATCGATAATTTTAAATGATTACCAATTGTATTTCCACGAGTCAACATGATATAGTTGTAAATTATCATTATATATGAGAAACTTTTTCGATAAAATACAAGAATAATCTACCCACAAATGGTTTGTGCCAATAAAACCCTTTATAGGGGGAATTTACAAATGCTATCAGTTACATCACGTCCGGTAAAATATAATATTGAGTTAGTGCCCCATCCATTCCCGGTGATTAGCGTGCTGGGCCCTCCGATACGTGACACGCGTGCCCGGACGTGACTGTGTTTTGGTAATTAAAATACATCCCAACCGAATTTAGGATAAATTTTGGGTTCAGACTGTCTGTAAATAAATAATGCTGAATCTCACTTTTGAGTTTGGCGGACAAGTAGCATTTCTTCAGGTATTTTCGATAGACTGAAGTTTCTTATGGCACATTATTATTCCGTAGTTAACGATTATACATTGTCCATTGGTGGTCAAGTTCCATCCATGTGTACTCAAACATTTATGGTGAAACGTGAAGAAAGGCTGCCATAATTATTTCCCTGAGCTCATGTACTGTGTCTAATTAAGTTCTGTAAACAACTTCTTTATGAAGCCCCTCAAGAAGAAATCACAACGTGTGGTATCGGGAGAACGTGGTGGCAATTGTATCTGTCGACTCTTCCACTCCAACTTTGTGTGAAATGCTCGTTTAAACATTGACGGACATCCAAAGACCAGTGTGGAGGTGCTTGGTAACAATGAATGGTGAAACGATCGACCTACCTTACACTGCTAGCAAATCATACGTACAGTAATAAGGTTTAGGCTAAAGTTTAAAATTGTACTAATCATTTGAGGCCACCTGGTATATTTTAAATTGTCCTTGTCAATAATGCCCTTATTTAAAATGTAACATATTAACACACTACTTTTTATTTTTTATTTAATCTGTTTTGTTCCAAAATAATGTATTTTAACGAAATTTATAAGGGTTGAAGATGTAAAAAAGGTCCAAAATTAAAGTTGACGATTCCAAAACAATACGTCATAGTTGATATTAGATCTCGCACGTGTTAGCTGGAAATCCTTTTTTAAATATACCATTTAACCTTATGAGAACTCTCCTGTTCAGAAAAATATATATGCCTTACTCCCCTATCAACCCTTTGACGAGTGCCAGTGTTTGGCGATCTCAGGACAACAGGGAACAAAGCGAACACACGGAAGTGCACTGGAGGTGTTCAAGGGGTAAACACTTCATTAAATCACTGTAACGCACTTTATTTGCAGCTGTGACTAAATAAGTTAAAATTGTTAAAGTTCCGAAATATATACTTTCATGTACCAGGTGCGTTTAACTGTCTTCGATACTTTTTCGAAACGTATTCACTAATTAACCAACGGTAAGTAAAGTTTATATTTGAGGCTTTCTAAATTACTTGAACTTGAACTTAAATAACTTGATCCTATATAAGCGTGACAGTAATAACCTAGCAAGAAAGCAAAAAAATATAGCTTTTACTTATTTTCACGATAGAATATTACCAAACATGGCTTAGGCTTAGGACATCTCTACTGTAGTAATAATGTTTACAATTGTTTTATCTTCAACTACTGAATTTTATTGGGGCTAATATTTGGAACAGATTGAGTAAGTCTGATTATCGGTAGCACGGTGTGTGATGTAGCTGTCAGTAACAGCTGCATCGCATAGTTGATTGGACCCTTGTCGCAGCTGCGCGAGCCCTGAATGCGGGATCAGTCTATCCGTTAATAGCAGTAACTTTATCCGGCAGCCACGTTAATTATAAGTGAATTAGATACTAAATCACAAAAATTGTATTAATCTATCATTATATGAAAACTGTATGAAACTAAAATTGTAATTTTGCCATAATGAATCTCTAAATAAATGTAGACACACGACATTAGCAAAAGATGGTAGTAGATAAGAACTAGCAAAGAGACCCCGTAATCGGCGCTTTTTTCCCATGTTATTCTTATGGGGAGCTGTTTTTGCACCGACACCAGCTCCCGCCTTACACAAGTTTCCTTGTTAGCCTATACTAACATCCAACCCTTGCCTATATTAAATATATTTTCCCAATCCCCATCCCTCCTGTATATTTTTAAAAATTAATTTTCAAATTCAGGCTAAAAAACTATCTTTAGTGTTTATGGTCCGATTTGTCTTCAATTTGGATATGTTATTGTCCTAGGCAAGTGGTTTAATAAATTCCACTTACATATCCCAAATTCACTATTACGGTCAAATTAAAAAATATTTTTGAAAAATACTGCCAATTATTGCCAACTTCTTTATTTACTGTCCGATTTCTTTAAAATTTGGATATGTGATTGTCCTAGGCAAGTGTTTTAATAAATTCCACTTACATTTCCCAAATTCACTATTACAGTCAAATTAAAAAATATTTTTGAAAAATACTGCCAATTGCCAACTTCTTTATTTACTGTCCGATTTGTTTAAAATTTGGATATGTTATTGTTGTAGGCTAATGTATATGCACCATCCACATTTTACAAATATTGCGGTTAAATTTTAAAAAATTTGGAAAAATACTGCCAATTGGCAACTTCTTTATTTATGGTCTGATTTGTTTAAAATTTATATATGTCATTATTCTAGGCTAGTGTATATGTACCATCCACATTTGACAAATTAACTATAATGGTCAAATTTAAAAAATATTTTGAAAAATATACTAACAATTTCAAACTTCTTTATTTACTGTCTGATTTATTTTCGGATATGTTATAGCTCTTATATAGGTAACAAGACCACACTACCACACGTTCCACTACCCCCTATAATACAGTATTTTGTCTTTTTTGTTTGTTTATTTTGCTGTAATCCCAAAACTGACTTTGCTGTTTATTGTCCGATTTGCCTACACTTTGGATATTGTCCTAAGCATTTATTGTCTGATTTATTTTTGGATATGTTATAGCCCCCCAACTATTATATCTAAAATTACAATATTATTTCCACCTATAATACAGTTGATGTGTTGTTTGTTTTGCCGCAACCTAAAAACTAACATTGGTATTTGTGTTTTTACAAAACTATATTTTGTAAATTACTACCAATAACTCCTTTATTTACTTTTCGACTTGTTATATCCCCTTATATCTAAATTTACCGTATATTTTTTCCCTTTTAGTGCTGTTTTGTCGTAACCAAACTTTGGATATGACTGCAATATATTACTGGCCATTGCATAAGTAAATACCCCATTTCCAAATTCACTATTACGGTTGGATTAAAAAAAATAAATACAAGCTTATTATATACATCCAGCTGATAAGTAATATATATCTACAAAATATTTATGGTCAGAACTGCCTAAATTTTGGATATGTTTTAAGCCAATGCGATAGCAAAAAATAAATTTTTAAAACCCAAAACAACTAAACACAAAACACTAATCTTTCTTTGTGCTTGTTTGGAGTAGTCTTTATTTTATCCAACTTAATTTTAATTTTGCAGTTAAAATCAAACTTCCCACATTCTAGCTCCCTTTCCAGCCAGTGGTTGGAGACATAAAGGTTACGAATATTTTCAAACTGTACAATATATCTTTTTCTACCCCTATGTTGGACTTGTTTAATAGCGCTTATTAATAATTCCGCACCATATTCCAAATCCTCCAGTCTACTACATTCTTTAAATTTAACATTGCCTTTAATATCTTGCATCTCTATGTCTTCTTGTCCAACATCATCCCACTCATTGTTACGGAAACTTAGGTTTTCTATTTTTGGAAAGGAATTGCCATAAAATGTTGCGGTTCCGTTAGTGTTAAAGCTTGCAAGTGGCTCGTTGGTAGGTAGATAAATAATGTCCAAATCACCACTGTATGGCAACACGCTATAACCTTGCCTATTCTTATTTATCTCTATAAATACAGTTTTACAGACACCTTTAACATAGTATACACCCCTCCGTCCATCCTTTTCTGCCAACACTCCCACAAACTTGTTGTTTACTACAAACGCATACACTATATAATGTCCATAATGCTCTAGATCCTCCCAACGTCGCAGGAAGTAATCTTTTAATTTATCCTCTCTTTCCCTTCTTTCTTGTTCTTTAGCCAACTGTGCTTTGTATTCCTCTGCAACAGTATTTTCCACATATTCCAATTTACGCTTATTACTGTCAATGTCTTATAATTCCAATTTCCTCTTTTTGGAACAACTCTCTAAGAAAGGCTTGGAAAGTGGCTCTATTTCTTTAATAGTGTATGGGTACAGTTTATTGGTCCGGCTTCTTAAAACGTAGGGAGTAAGGTTAGGACTTTCCACTAAGCCTAATTCTTCTAAATTGATGTGTTTAGGTATAGTGGAGAAAGGTGTATTTGATTTTGTAAAACATGTGCCCCCAGATTTGATGTAACACTTATGCTTTACACTTATGGCATCAGGAAACTCCTCTATTACCTCTACATAGTTAGTTGGTAAACAGTTAAAGCTAAATGCAGATAGAGCATACTTTATTAACTTTTCCCTTTGTGTACTATCTTTTGGCAGTTTTAGTTGTACTCCAGTTATCTTCTTCGTATTACTATTACCCCAATATGCGTATTGTAATAAATCATTAAACACTAAACAACAACTGTTTTGTAATTGATTGGCAACTTTCACCCACATCTTATGCAGAGGTACAGCATAGAATGGAGCATTTTGAAAGTACCGTTTGTTGTCTTCTATTAGACTTAAACAATCTCTTAAAGGTTCAAACCCTTTACCAAAACCTCTACAATAGTTATAGATTGTTGCCTCTAACCTTGTTATTCCATTCTCTCTAGCTAGTTTAGACGAGAACGTTTCCTTTAGTCTCGCATCTGGACAGTTTACAAAGTTTATTATATGGTTTCCTATACTTTTAATTACTCCAGGGCTTGTAATCTGGCATATAAATTTATTATATATTTTTACCCTGCTATTTACATTAAACCATGTTAAACAGTCTTTACTAACATTATCTACAATAACATTATATCCATTCTTGTACGCCCCTTGGTAGCAAAAGTTAAAGTTTTCTGTAAGATATTGGCACATTTCCTCTTTATTAAATATTCCAGCCAAATCTAGTGTTATATCGAAATCCATAAGATAGTACATTTCTTTTTCCAGATCTTGCAGTATCTTTGGAAGATCTTCCAACAAATCCTTAATTTTAACATTTGCAAGCTCTATTTTATAGGGAATTGCTATAGGATCATCATACTTTTGTTTAATTTGGTCAATATCTTTCTTTATTATTTGTAACACACCCTCGCTTTGGACCCCAGAGGACCTCTCCAAGGAGAATGGTAGTTTGGCCACAACACCATGTCGAGCTAAAGAGAACTTTTTAAATATTCCTCGTAAGTAGCTATTAAACAAGCCACATATTTCCTTCTTAACTTTAAATTTATTCCGAACGTCCCCATCACAATCTGTAACATTGGTTATCTTAGCTAACATTATGTTATCACAAAACGCATCCGTTATAGATGTTAAGTTATTTAATTTTGGTTCGCCCTCGCAATAGTTTATATTACCTATGTCTGTAAGAAGCTAATTATTACGTAGATTTTCTAATAAAAACCATATACCGAATCTTTCGTTAGTAGGTTTAATACAATTTCCCAATAAATGGCTAACAGAGTACATTTCTTTTATACAAAAAAAGTAGCGGAAACATGTAAACAGGACAGATTACACTATAGGTATATATGTGTTGTAAATATATGGATATTGTATATAAACATAGGCGAGCGGTAAGTGTAACATGTAAGTGGACACCCATATGCAAATATGGAATACCCACTATTAATATAATTCCAAATTCGACTAAATAAGTTTATAGTCTCAATATAATTAACATATTAACTAACGGTGCCATCCCGCATTAGTACCCAAATTGTCGAAATTCTATAATTCTATTCTTAGTCCTTGTATAGTATTAGGTTTTGTACTATTAAACCCTGCATTCTTATCCTGTGCAGTAGAGTAATATATGCATGTTATTTAATACAGATACGCACATTCTACAAGACCTATACATAGATCTGTTGTATAAGCAGCAGAATAGACGTCTCACCCATTGTGTTGTTGTAAAGTAAAACATAAATGTAAATTGTGCTGGATACAACCGGCCAAATATTAGACAGGAAATGTGTTGGAAGTGTATTGCCAAATAGTAAGACAAATCACATAGTGCAGCATGTACGCAATCCATTACTATTTAGACAAAGGTCAGTATTGGTACAACATCCGATATATTAGCGAAACCCAGTCCAAACATTGTGTCCTCAAAATGTTATGATTGTGTTAAATTTGTTTATATTACATATATTTCTTACACAATTTACAAACTATTTTTTGTGTCAGTTGACAGAACCTGTAAAGTTGTGTTAAATGGCTGTAAACCAGTATCTGTGCCTGTGTCGTAATGTGTTGGAGTGTGTCATTTATTGTGTCTCTGCATTTGTGTTGTTTTATAAACTTTAAATATTACTATGTCCTTATACTCTTACTATTTCTGTTACTATAATATTAATTTTTTACTGTTTGTTTTCCAAGTTTGATTGTGGGTTTCGCTAATATATCGGATGTTGTACCAATACTGACCTTTGTCTAAATAGTAATGGATTGCGTACATGATGCACTATGTGATTTGTCTTACTATTTGGCAATACACTTCCAACACATTTCCTGTCTAATATTTGGCCGGTTGTATCCAGCACAATTTACATTTATGTTTTACTTTACAACAACACAATGGGTGAGACGTCTATTCTGCTGCTTATACAACAGATCTATGTATAGGTCTTGTAGAATGTGCGTATCTGTATTAAATAACATGCATATATTACTCTACTGCACAGGATAAGAATGTAGGGTTTAATAGTACAAAACCTAATACTATACAAGGACTAAGAATAGAATTATAGAATTTCGACAATTTGGGTACTAATGCGGGATGGCACGTTAATATGTTAATTATATTGAGACTATAAACTTATTTAGTCGAATTTGGAATTATATTAATAGTGGGTATTCCATATTTGCATATGGGTGTCCACTTACATGTTACACTTACCGCTCGCCTATGTTTATATACAATATCCATATATTTACAACACATATATACCTATAGTGTAATCTGTCCTGTTTACATGTTTCCGCTACTTTTTTTGTATAAAAGAAATGTACTCTGTTAGCCATTTATTGGGAAATTGTATTAAACCTACTAACGAAAGATTCGGTATATGGTTTTTATTAGAAAATCTACGTAATAATAACCTTCTTACAGACATAGGTAATATAAACTATTGCGAGGGCGAACCAAAATTAAATAACTTAACATCTATAACGGATGCGTTTTGTGATAACATAATGTTAGTTAAGATAACCAATGTTACAGATTGTGATGGGGACGTTCGGAATAAATTTAAAGTTAAGAAGGAAATATGTGGCTTGTTTAATAGCTACTTATGAGGAATATTTAAAAAGTTCTCTTTAGCTCGACATGGTGTTGTGGCCAAACTACCATTCTCCTTGGAGAGGTCCTCTGGGGTCCAAAGCGAGGGTGTGTTACAAATAATAAAGAAAGATATTGACCAAATTAAACAAAAGTATGATGATCCTATAGCAATTCCCTATAAAATAGAGCTTGCAAATGTTAAAATTAAGGATTTGTTGGAAGATCTTCCAAAGATACTGCAAGATCTGGAAAAAGAAATGTACTATCTTATGGATTTCGATATAACACTAGATTTGGCTGTAATATTTAATAAAGAGGAAATGTGCCAATATCTTACAGAAAACTTTAACTTTTGCTACCAGGGGGCGTACAAGAATGGATATAATGTTATTGTAGATAATGTTAGTAAAGACTGTTTAACATGGTTTAATGTAAATAGCAGGGTAAAAATATATAATAAATTTATATGCCAGATTACAAGCCCTGGAGTAATTAAAAGTATAGGAAACCATATAATAAACTTTGTAAACTGTCCAGATGCGAGACTAAAAGAAACGTTCTCGTCTAAACTAGCTAGAGGGAATGGAATAACAAGGTTAGAGGCAACAATCTATAACTATTGTAGAGGTTTTGGTAAAGGGTTTGAACCTTTAAGAGATTGTTTAAGTCTAATAGAAGACAACAAACGGTACTTTCAAAATGCTCCATTCTATGCTGTACCTCTGCATAAGATGTGGGTGAAAGTTGCCAATCAATTACAAAACAGTTGTTGTTTAGTGTTTAATGATTTATTACAATACGCATATTGGGGTAATAGTAATACGAAGAAGATAACTGGAGTACAACTAAAACTGCCAAAAGATAGTACACAAAGGGAAAAGTTAATAAAGTATGCTCTATCTGCATTTAGCTTTAACTGTTTACCAACTAACTATGTAGAGGTAATAGAGGAGTTTCCTGATGCCATAAGTGTAAAGCATAAGTGTTACATCAAATCTGGGGGCACATGTTTTACAAAATCAAATACACCTTTCTCCACTATACCTAAACACATCAATTTAGAAGAATTAGGCTTAGTGGAAAGTCCTAACCTTACTCCCTACGTTTTAAGAAGCCGGACCAATAAACTGTACCCATACACTATTAAAGAAATAGAGCCACTTTCCAAGCCTTTCTAAGAGAGTTGTTCCAAAAAGAGGAAATTGGAATTATAAGACATTGACAGTAATAAGCGTAAATTGGAATATGTGGAAAATACTGTTGCAGAGGAATACAAAGCACAGTTGGCTAAAGAACAAGAAAGAAGGGAAAGAGAGGATAAATTAAAAGATTACTTCCTGCGACGTTGGGAGGATCTAGAGCATTATGGACATTATATAGTGTATGCGTTTGTAGTAAACAACAAGTTTGTGGGAGTGTTGGCAGAAAAGGATGGACGGAGGGGTGTATACTATGTTAAAGGTGTCTGTAAAACTGTATTTATAGAGATAAATAAGAATAGGCAAGGTTATAGCGTGTTGCCATACAGTGGTGATTTGGACATTATTTATCTACCTACCAACGAGCCACTTGCAAGCTTTAACACTAACGGAACCGCAACATTTTATGGCAATTCCTTTCCAAAAATAGAAAACCTAAGTTTCCGTAACAATGAGTGGGATGATGTTGGACAAGAAGACATAGAGATGCAAGATATTAAAGGCAATGTTAAATTTAAAGAATGTAGTAGACTGGAGGATTTGGAATATGGTGCGGAATTATTAATAAGCGCTATTAAACAAGTCCAACATAGGGGTAGAAAAAGATATATTGTACAGTTTGAAAATATTCGTAACCTTTATGTCTCCAACCACTGGCTGGAAAGGGAGCTAGAATGTGGGAAGTTTGATTTTAACTGCAAAATTAAAATTAAGTTGGATAAAATAAAGACTACTCCAAACAAGCACAAAGAAAGATTAGTGTTTTGTGTTTAGTTGTTTTGGGTTTTAAAAATTTATTTTTTGCTATCGCATTGGCTTAAAACATATCCAAAATTTAGGCAGTTCTGACCATAAATATTTTGTAGATATATATTACTTATCAGCTGGATGTATATAATAAGCTTGTATTTATTTTTTTTAATCCAACCGTAATAGTGAATTTGGAAATGGGGTATTTACTTATGCAATGGCCAGTAATATATTGCAGTCATATCCAAAGTTTGGTTACGACAAAACAGCACTAAAAGGGAAAAAATATACGGTAAATTTAGATATAAGGGGATATAACAAGTCGAAAAGTAAATAAAGGAGTTATTGGTAGTAATTTACAAAATATAGTTTTGTAAAAACACAAATACCAATGTTAGTTTTTAGGTTGCGGCAAAACAAACAACACATCAACTGTATTATAGGTGGAAATAATATTGTAATTTTAGATATAATAGTTGGGGGGCTATAACATATCCAAAAATAAATCAGACAATAAATGCTTAGGACAATATCCAAAGTGTAGGCAAATCGGACAATAAACAGCAAAGTCAGTTTTGGGATTACAGCAAAATAAACAAACAAAAAAGACAAAATACTGTATTATAGGGGGTAGTGGAACGTGTGGTAGTGTGGTCTTGTTACCTATATAAGAGCTATAACATATCCGAAAATAAATCAGACAGTAAATAAAGAAGTTTGAAATTGTTAGTATATTTTTCAAAATATTTTTTAAATTTGACCATTATAGTTAATTTGTCAAATGTGGATGGTACATATACACTAGCCTAGAATAATGACATATATAAATTTTAAACAAATCAGACCATAAATAAAGAAGTTGCCAATTGGCAGTATTTTTCCAAATTTTTTAAAATTTAACCGCAATATTTGTAAAATGTGGATGGTGCATATACATTAGCCTACAACAATAACATATCCAAATTTTAAACAAATCGGACAGTAAATAAAGAAGTTGGCAATTGGCAGTATTTTTCAAAAATATTTTTTAATTTGACTGTAATAGTGAATTTGGGAAATGTAAGGCTAATTTATTAAAACACTTGTCTATAAAAATAACATATCTAAATTTTAAACAAATCGGACAGTAAATAAAGAAGTTGGCAATTGGCAGTATTTTTCAAAAATATTTTTTAATTTGACCGTAATAGTGAATTTGGGAAATGTAAGTGGAATTTATTAAAACACTTGCCTAGGACAATCACATATCCAAATTTTAAAGAAATCGGACAGTAAATAAAGAAGTTGGCAATCGGCAGTATTTTTCAAAAATATTTTTTAATTTGACCGTAATAGTGAATTTGGGATATGTAAGTGGAATTTATTAAAACACTTGCCTAGGTCAATAACATATCTAAATTTTAAATAAATCGGACAGTAAATAAAGAAGTTGGCAATTGGCAGTATTTTTCAAAAATATTTTTTAATTTGACCGTAATAGTGAATTTGGGATATGTAAGTGGAATTTATTAAAACACTTGCCTAGGTCAATAACATATCTAAATTTTAAATAAATCGGGCAGTAAATAAAGAAGTTGGCAATTGGCAGTATTTTTCAAAAATATTTTTAATTTGACCGTAATAGTGAATTTGGGATATGTAAGTGGAATTTATTAAAACACTTGCCTAGGTCAATAACATATCTAAATTTTAAATAAATCGGGCAGTAAATAAAGAAGTTGGCAATTGGCAGTATTTTTCAAAAATATTTTTTAATTTGACCGTAATAGTGAATTTGGGATATGTAAGTGGAATTTATTAAACCACTTGCCTAGGACAATAACATATCCAAATTGAAGACAAATCGGACAGTTAATAAAGAAGGTGGCAATTGGCACTATAGTATTTTTCAAAAAATATTTTTTAATTTGACCGTTATAGTGAATTTGGGAAATGTAAGTGGAATTTATTAAAACATTTGCCTAGGACAATAAAATATCCAAATTGCAGACAAATCGGACCATAAACACTAAAGATAGTTTTTTAGCCTGAATTTGAAAATTAATTTTTAAAAATATAGAGGAGGGATGGGGATTGGGAAAATATATTTAATATAGGCAAGGGTTGGATGTTAGTATAGGCTAACAAGGAAACTTGTGTAAGGCGGGAGCTGGTGTCGGTGCAAAAACAGCTCCCCATAAGAATAACATGGGAAAAAAGCGCCGATTACGGGGTCTCTTTGCTAGTTCTTATCTACTGATGGTAATCAAGATAATTTAGAGTTGGTTTCTAAGGACATAAAGGTCATCTTTTAAAACAATTTTTGTCGCTACAAATCGATTAAGTGTTTTCGTGGTTTCAAACATACAACTAAATTTGGGGGTACATATTCTGACAAATGAATTGTTTTAAAACATGTCAACAAAGCATCAAACCGCATCTGTATTGTTTCTGTACTTAATTGGTTATGATACACTTAGTGCATTTTTTAAACTTAAATCTTACACACATTTATGACAGATATAATAATTTTTGAATTTTACGAAACTTCTTTGACTATGGTTAATTTCTTTATCTTGTTGCTTTAGTTTTATAAATGCTGTAATACGAAATGTTCAAACAAAAAACAAGTTGACAGACACCACAAGTTAAAAAATCATTACAAAGATGTCGTCACATAAACAATATTGAGTGTAGTTGTGGCATTCAATATTCATTCTGACATAATTCATAGTAATGATAACAGTACGTCTTACTCAGGAATACAATGTATAAATGGCATGACGATGAGACCTCGTTGGCCTTAATTAGACGGAGGCTGCGTTCTCTGGGACGGAAACAAGAAATGAGTTTGACATCGGCGGGGATCACAGATGCCGACGTGGACGGAATAAATACGAGACGTGAACTTTATCAGCAAACCTGCATGGTAAACAACCTACTCTGGCGTAATTTATAGCAATTAATGTAATGTAGCTTACAAAGTTCTATTATATCGTCCAAGTTTTAACATATCAGTCGATCTCGGTAACAATTTTCAGCTGAAAATACACCGTAGTTGCGTCGGCATTTTACAGAGATATTGAAAATTAATGATAAACCTCTTTATATATGAGGCTCATAAACGTTGAGGCATTAAAACAAAAGTTAATCAAAACTGTTGACTATGGAAAAATGAGCAGTATCTAGCAGTGTCGGTACAGTACGTTCCAAGAGTGAAAACCAGGCCGTCCATAACACTCATTGGCTAACATTGGGCTTATGGACGGCCTTGTTTTTCACTAGTACAACGTACTGTAAATTAAATTTGATTGTTTCAGTGATGAACTAGAAACGTTTATTTACCATAACCACCTATGTAACACTTACTTTTTCTTCTTGACTTAAAATATCCTACCCCTTAATTTTAAGACTATTTGATTATTAGTGTCTATTATTTTAGAGATATATTTGGTTCCAGAAGCTTAAAAATTAACTTAAGATATAACTAAAATAACTTGAGAAAATGTATCAAACTTAGTTTTTATGAATAATAAAATGATAAATTAATATTCATGTTAAGAACTACTTTTCCTAATATTACTCAAAGATAAAGATCAATATTATAAATCTACATATGGAATCACTTAATAACACTGTGCTCTATTAACTTTGGAATCTAATTACTTATGGTGAGGTTATAGTTTCCTGATAATCGAAGGATTATCGTTTTCACTCCAAATGCAACTTTATCTTGTAGTTTGTGTAAAATCTTATGATTTATTTTATTAATTTTTAGGTTGACTAAGAACTAAGAACTTTCATGTTTTAGACATTCCGAAGTGAACTCAACCGGGGTTAACACAAATAGTTACATTGCAATATCTTGCAAAAACTACTATAAAGAGATGGATATATTTTGATAAGGTAACCCAAACTTCTCACGTAATTAAATCTCACATAATTTTCAATTATAACTACGACAATCGAGTGGAGTAAAATGTACAGTTCACGTATATAGTGTAAAAATATAACTTTAAACGCGATAAACATGAACCAAGTACACTAATCAGTAAAAAATAATATATTTAAGGAAATCCTATTCAGTGGTCGAAATTTCTACATAAACAGCCACCTGCGACCTGCAACAGGTAATGGTCCTGTTTAACATTATGGCGGCTTTATTTATTCAAACACTCCGCACCCGTCAGAAATAACTCATTCAAAACACGCGCTGTGGAGAAATAACTGTGGGTTGGCGTGCATCAAAGCTTCTGTTGTATCGGTGATTTAAATATTCGAAAATATTAGAAGTGTTAACCCTGAAAAATTGGTATTTCAATGTAATTCAAAAACATAATATTACATTTAAAATATAAAGCTTCATTATTTCTAAAAGTAAAGCTGCCTCTGAAAAATAGTGCAAACAACCAAGCTGAAGTCTGAGCTGTTTGTGAAAGGCCTTAATATTACATGTGGGAATCTCGGTTATATTTGAAGTCCGCCCGTGCCGCATTGCGGTACAAGCGTGTTGTTGGGGCGGAGGGAGTTTATACACGAAATAAAACTGACTTTCCCTCCTGCTCTAAACCAGCAAACCCCTCGCCTCTGTAAACTGAAATAACAGGGACAACTGAAGTAAACTGGAAGGTACTCTGCCTCTACTCGTGTTTATGCAACAACATCTTATTACAACATTTGGGGAGAAGTTAATATTGGGGTCGTTATATACTTCGTCACTGCTGATAATGGAAAAAGAACAAACGTGTAATGAAGGTGATACGTTGTATTGTGAGTTAGCACACAAAACTACAAGTAAAATGAATAAAACAACTAACAGTTAACAGTTTGGAATAGGTTAGACACTTATACAATTTGTCATGTTAATGTTAGTATGGTAGATACAGATCCGGCTTATGTCAATATAATTTTATTGCTAAGTTTCACAGGTGAAGTCACGGTTCAGACAGCTAAGTCATGGAAACTATGAGTTAGCTCATATAATAGGGGAACATTGCTGAAGGTTGATAAAACAACATTACCCACAAATATCAGTATTGTTTCAGTGTTGTTTCAGTATTGTGGTAAAGGATTTATTTGGGGACTACTACTGTCATATGGCGGGACGCACAAATAAAAGACATGTCTTGCTGCTCTGAACACAGGATTTATTCTGACCAGGTTAGGGGATACGGTTAGGGGATGAATTAGGGGACACGCAGGCCACCCTTATCTTTGACCTTTGGTCCTCTGACGTAACATAAAGGAAACTTCTAATATTTAAAATCAACTAAACGATTATATCACATCAAAAATAAATAAAATAAAATAACGTTATCCTCTAAATCAAATTAGCCAATGACATTTCACAAGAAAAATTAAATAATTTGGTAGAAAATACTTACTACACAAAAGCATAATGTTACACATAAGTGTTGTATAAATTTCATGAAGCAGAGCAGCAGTAGGGTGCTATGGCCGGTTCTGGACCACCTTAGCAAACTGAGGAGCCGAGGAGCCCCCCCCCCCGTCACGTGACCCATTAACCTAACTTAAACCTGGCGCCTGGCGTGAGGAATCTGAGGAGCCCCCCCCCCGTCACGTGACCCATTAACCTAACTTAAACCTGGCGCCTGGCGTGAGGAACCTGAGGAGCCCCCCCCCCGTCACGTGACCCATTAACCTAACTTAAACCTGGCGCCTGGCGTGAGGAGCCCCCCCCCCGACAGGAGGAAAAAACTTTTGAAAATTAATAACTAGCCTATTTACCCACCGATTCCCACGGGACTTTTTCCAGAGTGTAGACCTATCCCAGAGGAAGCGAATGACGTAAGAACCCCATAGATCCACCATTAAACAAGGCTGCTATTAATTTTTAACCGCGTTTTCCTTATGGGATCTCAGCTGTTTACCTACCGATTTTGACGAAACCTCACCACATGTCGGACGGCAGCCTAAGTAAACCATCCTTTAAAGAAAATTGAAAATCAACCGTTAAACGGGCCCGCTTTTAATTTTTAAAAGCGTTTTCCTTATGGACAAGTGAGGAGCTCCCCCCCCCCCGACAGGAGGAAAAAACTTTCGAAAATTAATAACTAGCCTATTTACCCACCGATTCCCACGGGACTTTTTCCAGAGTGTAGACCTATCCCAGAGGAAGCGAATGACGTAAGAACCCCATAGATCCACCATTAAACAAGGCTGCTATTAATTTTTAACCGCGTTTTCCTTATGGGATCTCAGCTGTTTACCTACCGATTTTGACGAAACCTCACCACATGTCGGACGGCAGCCTAAGTAAACCATCCTTTAAAGAAAATTGAAAATCAACCGTTAAACGGGCCCACTTTTAATTTTTAAAAGCGTTTTCCTTATGGACAAGTGAGGAGCTCCCCCCCCCCCCCGATAGGAGGAAAAAACTTTCGAAAATTAATAACCAGCCTATTTACCCACCGATTCCTACGGGACTTTTTCCAGAGTGTAGGCCTATCCCCAAGGAAGCGAATGACGAAAGAACCCCATAGATCCGCTATCAAAAAAGACCGCTATTAATTTATAACCGCGTTTTCCTTATGGGATCTCGGCTGTTTACCGACCGATTTTGACGAAACTTCACCACATGTCGGGCAGCGGTCTAAGTAAACCATCGCTTAAAGAAAATTGAAAATCCGCTGTTAAACGGGTCCGCTAGTAATTTTTAATCTATTTTTAAAATAAAGTTTTATATCCTTACCCCTTTTCCATAAAAAGAAAAACTACTAATTATTTAAGTCCTAAATTTAACAGCAAAGGCACAGTGAGGATGTGAGGGATGACGTCACAGCCATGCACGACCCTCAAGCAGAGGTGTCAACAGCAGGTGAAAGCGACATTGGAAAGCGGTAATTCTTGGACTCCAGAGGTGTCAACAACCCCCGGTGCACAGTCAGTCCGAATCTTCAGTTAGCCATGGAAGGACACAACCCACTGTCCCTAGCTCAGCTATCGTCTATTGTAATAAGAAAGAATTACCTCATTCTGCATCGGAGGATTGCAAAAGCACCAGTGCCTATACAACGGTACACCGCATCCTGCCTCAAGGGAGTTTGTCGGGAAGGTGTGATAATGCTTAACAACCCCGAAACAGATCCTCAGGTGATAGATTTGTATAATAAATACAAAGGCAAGAGAGTTTACCAATGCATCCACTGTGAGTACGGTGAACATTATTGCAATAGGCTTCTAAATCTCGCAAGAAATGTTACAGTGTATCGTTTTTCAGACTCTAGCAAAGAGCAGCACGCTTGTTTCTGTTGTGGCAAGTTTGCTTTTCAGGTGAATTGGTTGAGAAACAATTTTTACCTATCTCACTTGATAGCTTTAAAGGCAATGGCCCACATGACAGCTTTTAAGGGCTCTAGACACTCCAACTACATGCTTCTTAGGTATTAAAGACTTCTTTTTACCCTTAACCTCATTCCTTTAAAATTAAAATAATAAATATTAAAACAAAATAATAAAATAAATAAAGAAAAAAGTTTATTTATTGGCAAATAGCGAGACTTTCCCCGAATGTCGCGTTACTCCAGCAGCAAAGGGGCCTACACCAGTAAGTAAAGTGCACCAGTGTGGAGCGTGGAGCACTCCGCTGTTTTCCCCGAGTGCTGCGTTATTCCAGCAGCAAAGGGGCATACGCCAGTAAGTAAAGTGCGCCAGTGTGGAGCGTGGAACACTCCGCTGTTTTCCCCGAGTGCTGCCTTATTCCAGCAGCAAAGGGCCATACGCCAGTAAGTAATATGCCCCCGTCACCTGTGGCACTTGTCGTGACGACCTTGAACACCACAGTTCATCCTCCTACTCCTCACGACCAAGCGCCAGGTACAGATTTATGATAGATAAGAAACCGCCAGTAGATTTGTTAAGTATGCTTTCTTCTCCGGTGCCCTCACCCATGACGTCACGGCGCGCCCGTGGACTTTGGTAACTAACGATTTATTTTTATGAGAGTAAAACGGCCTTGGGTGGGAAGAAGCCAGGTTCCAAGGGAAAACTACCGATGACATCACCCCTGCTTGGTCGGGTAAACTGGCGATTGAGACGAGGAAACAGACTCGACGGGTAAACAAGAGGTTCCCAGCCCTCTGTGTAGGTCCTCACCGCCACCTTCTCACCCTTGTATTTATCGGGCTCGGGTAAACTGGCGATTGAGATGAGGAAAAAGACTCGAGGGATAAACAAGAGGTTGTCAGCCCTCTGTGAAGGTCCTAATAAATATTAAAACAAAATAATAAAATAAATAAAGAAAAAAGTTTATTTATTGGCAAATAGCGAGACTTTCCCCGAATGTCGCGTTACTCCAGCAGCAAAGGGGCCTACACCAGTAAGTAAAGTGCACCAGTGTGGAGCGTGGAGCACTCCGCTGTTTTCCCCGAGTGCTGCGTTATTCCAGCAGCAAAGGGGCATACGCCAGTAAGTAAAGTGCGCCAGTGTGGAGCGTGGAACACTCCGCTGTTTTCCCCGAGTGCTGCCTTATTCCAGCAGCAAAGGGCCATACGCCAGTAAGTAATATGCCCCCGTCACCTGTGGCACTTGTCGTGACGACCTTGAACACCACAGTTCATCCTCCTACTCCTCACGACCAAGCGCCAGGTACAGATTTATGATAAATAAGAAACCGCCAGTAGATTTGTTAAGTATGCTTTCTTCTCCGGTGCCCTCACCCATGACGTCACGGCGCGCCCGTGGACTTTGGTAACTAACGATTTATTTTTATGAGAGTAAAACGGCCTTGGGTGGGAAGAAGTCAGGTTCCAAGGGAAAACTACCGATGACATCACCCCTGCTTGGTCGGGTAAACTGGCGATTGAGACGAGGAAACAGACTCGACGGGTAAACAAGAGGTTCCCAGCCCTCTGTGTAGGTCCTCACCGCCACCTTCTCACCCTTGTATTTATCGGGCTCGGGTAAACTGGCGATTGAGATGAGGAAAAAGACTCGAGGGATAAACAAGAGGTTGTCAGCCCTCTGTGAAGGTCCTCACCGCCACCTCCTCACCCTTGTATTTATCGGGCTCGGGTAAACTGGCGATTGAGACGAGGAAAAAGACTCGAGGGATAAACAAGAGGTTGTCAGCCCTCTGTGAAGGTCCTCACCGCCACCTCCTCACCCTTGTATTTATCGGGTTCGGGTAAACTGGCGATTGAGACGAGGAAAAAGACTCAAGGGATGAACAAGAGGTTGCCAGCCCTCTGTGAAGGTCCTCACCGCCACCTCCTCACCCTTGTATTTATCGGGCTCGGGTAACCACAACCACGCCCCACCTTACGAGTTCCGAGGAGCGGCGCACCGCTCGTGCAACCTACGGTACAGGGAGCAGCGGGTCATCAACTGCTATTTCCACAACCTGTCCAACTATGACGCTCACTTCATAGTGCGGGAGTTGGCCATTGACCCCGGCGATGTGGACGTGCTGGCGCACACGGAGGAGCGCTACATCGCTTTCACCAAGCCGTTCCACTTTGGCCAGCCCGGGGACAACCAACGACAGTCATCTTTCGCGGTGCGGTTCCTGGACACCTACAGGTTCTTGTCCATGAGCCTGGCCAACCTGGCGGCGGGGCTTCCTACGGATAAGATGCGTGAGACCAGGAAGCGGTTCCCCGACAACCGGCTCTTCGACCTGGTGCGCAGGAAGGGTGTGTTCCCCTACGACTTTGTCACGTCGTACGACACGTTGTACTCCACCAGACAGCTTCCTCCTCGGGCCGCGTTCAAAAACAGCATGACCCTGGAGGATATCAAGGAGGAGGAGTACGAGCACGCCCTCAACGTGTGGCGAGTCTTTGACTGCAACCACCTCAAGGACTATGCCGACAAGTACCTGCGCTGTGACATCGCCCTCCTCACCGATGTGTTCGAGCAGTTCCGCGACACCTCTTTGGCTGAGTATGGACTGGACCCTGCCCACTACTACACCCTGCCCTCTTACGCCTGGGACGTCATGCTCAAGACCTGCGGCGTGGAGCTGGACACGCTACGGGACTTTGACATGTACCTCTTCGTGGAGCAAGGCATCAGAGGAGGTATCTCCCAGGCCATCACCCGCTACGCCAAGGCCAACCACGAGCGATGCCGCCCTGAGGACCGACGCCTCGACGAGCCGACACGCCACCTCCTGTACCTGGATGCCAATAACTTGTACGGCTGGGCCATGTCCCAGTACCTGCCCACTGGAGACTTCCAGTGGCTCAGCCGTGAGGAGATTGACGCCTTGGACATCGCCTCGTTGGACGCGGAAGCCGACCGGGGCTACATACTAGAGGTGGACCTCAACTACCCCGCCCGTCTCCACGACCTGCATAGGGACCTCCCCTACTGCTGTGAGACCAAGCGGCCTCCAATAGGCAAGTCGGAGAAGTTCACCAAGTACGTGGCCAAGTCCAACTTCCTGGACCGCACGTACTACACGGAGGACGTGGCCCTGGTGCATCTGTCCAAAGTCAACATCGTGTTGGACAAGCCCGTCTACGTAGGCATGACAGTCCTGGAGCTGAGCAAGTGGTTCATGTACGAGTTCCTGCGGAAGATGAAGGAGCACCTGGAAGACTTTGACACCAGCGGCTACCCGAGGTCCCACCCCTGCTACAGCCCCGTCAACGCCAAGGTCATCGGAAAGTTTAAGGACGAGTGTAACGGCCTATCCTTATTCGAGTACCTCGGCCTGCGGTCCAAGCTGTATTTCATGGACATCGAGGACGCAGCGACAGGCGACAGTAAGGCTCTCAAGCGAGCCAAGGGGGGTGGCGAAGGGCGTTGTCAAGAACGTCCTCACCCCCGACGACTACAGAGAGTGCTTATTCAACAGGGTCCAAAAGCACACCACCAACGTCCGCTTTCGGTCCCACCTGCACCGAGTGTACACCGTGCAGGTGAACAAGCTCAGCCTCAACCCCGCTGATGACAAGCGGTTCGTCCTCCCCGACAACATCCGCACTCTACCGTGAGGACATAAAGATATCCCGCTACAGCTAACCAGGATAGGGGAACATCCGCAGCAGATGGAAGTGGATGATGTGGAAGAGGAGGAGAGACAGCACCAGCCCAAGGACGAAGACGAGGAAGAGGAATTCCCCGTCTAGTTATATATATTAATTATAAGAAAAATTTGTAAATAGTATCTGTAAGTAATTATACGACAATAGTTTTATGTACAGCATGAACCCGAGTTGTTTATTTCCTCCCTTTGCTCACTCAAAAGTCACAAGCCGTTAGGCTCAGAAAAACTCAAGTGTGAGAGAAAGGAGTTATGGGCCGTTTGACCCGAGCCGTGCAGCTTAAAAAGCCCCCGCCAACCGGGAGCGGTTGGCAGCGCGTGTCGGGGACGGCCCTGAAGGAGTTGCCCAGCGGTCTGCTGATGTCCAAGGGGTCACTCTCGAGTTAGTCAGCGGCTTGCTGATGTCCGAGGGGTCTCGCGCCCTCTTTGGCGGCCTTCACTGCCGCTTGGCGGGGGCTCAGCCAGTGACACGCGCCGCTGGTATATAAACCTGAGGTCCAGCCCCGCTGCCTCAGTTTTACTAATTTATTTTTTTATCAAAATTTAGTAAGGAGAAAGGAAAAAGGAAAAACACAAGCTTTATCATAATGAGACATGTATTGTACAGTAAAAAGGTTACATACACACACTACAAAAACCTTACAAACTAGTTTTAAGCGAATATGGAGAAGCAGTCAGCACCGGTTGTGTGATACCTTCATTACCACCAGTTGCACACTTTATCACCACCGGCTTCACTGTGTGTGTCAAACCAGTGACTCTGGGGACTCCTGAATAACGGTCCACCCAAAGGTTTTCCAATCGCGTTATGATGTCCATAATCATAATGTAGATTTCACAGTCTTTATTTTCATCCAAATATAAGTTGCAACCATGTGTATGCTGACCTCTATGATGTAACTGGATGTCCAAGAACACATTACCCTGATTGGCGGGATTTTGCACCGTATGTTGATAACCGGAATCGACCCAACTGACAGTGGGTGGTGAATCGTTCGAATATTTTTCCACAAGCTCCAAGTGTCCAGGTAGTTTCGGGGGATTGACACTTCTACTGTTGTCATTCATGCAACTGCTATCGACACATATGCTGACGTTCTTGGAACCTCCTCCTTCGGATATTTGGTTGGATGATGGTGATGCAAAGTCTTCAGATATCTCCGGAGCATTGCCACTTTCAATGTCGTTTATGCAACTGCTATCAATACATGTGTTGACTTTCTGCGGACCTCTTCCTGCTGAGGTTTGTATGAACGATCTCGGTTGTGAGGAACGATTGTTTCTTCGCTTCCTTCTAACACAGAGGTGGTGCTGACGATGATGGAGACGAAGTCCATCTCGCGACGTGAACGACTCCTCGCAGTATGGACATTTCCAGGTCGCCAGCTTCGATGGTGTGGCGACTGACCGTTTCAGTGATGGTGCTGGCGGTGGTTGTTCAGGACTTCGTGGAGAAAAGTACATGGTGCTATAGCCATCCATCGCTTCCAACTCCTTCAACAACGTCTGGACTGATTCATCCACTTCGATTGCACTAGCCATGTTTGTGTTTACTCTGCAACATCACTAGACAAACTGAAGGTGATGACGTCACCGCGGTCCACGACTACACTATTTAAGGTAGGTCAATGCGTGCAAGGGCGCAGGTTTTAGTTAGGTTTACAGACGCAGGTTTAGGTTAGGTTTACAAACGCAGGTTTAGGTTAGGTTTACAGACGCAGGTTTAGGTTAGGTTTACAGACGCAGGTTTAAGTTAGGTTTGAATATGTATAAACGTCGCGCGCGCGACGTTTATGCATCCTCAAACCTAACTTAAACCTGCGTCTGTAAACCTAACCTAAACCTGCGTCTGTAAACCTAACCTAAACCTGCGTTTGTAAACCTAACCTAAACCTGCGTCTGTAAACCTAACTAAAACCTGCGCCCTTGCACGCATTGACCTACCTTAAATAGTGTAGTCGTGGACCGCGGTGACGTCATCACCTTCAGTTTGTCTAGTGATGTTGCAGAGTAAACACAAACATGGCTAGTGCAATCGAAGTGGATGAATCAGTCCAGACGTTGTTGAAGGAGTTGGAAGCGATGGATGGCTATAGCACCATGTACTTTTCTCCACGAAGTCCTGAACAACCACCGCCAGCACCATCACTGAAACGGTCAGTCGCCACACCATCGAAGCTGGCGACCTGGAAATGTCCATACTGCGAGGAGTCGTTCACGTCGCGAGATGGACTTCGTCTCCATCATCGTCAGCACCACCTCTGTGTTAGAAGGAAGCGAAGAAACAATCGTTCCTCACAACCGAGATCGTTCATACAAACCTCAGCAGGAAGAGGTCCGCAGAAAGTCAACACATGTATTGATAGCAGTTGCATAAACGACATTGAAAGTGGCAATGCTCCGGAGATATCTGAAGACTTTGCATCACCATCATCCAACCAAATATCCGAAGGAGGAGGTTCCAAGAACGTCAGCATATGTGTCGATAGCAGTTGCATGAATGACAACAGTAGAAGTGTCAATCCCCCGAAACTACCTGGACACTTGGAGCTTGTGGAAAAAGATTCGAACGATTCACCACCCACTGTCAGTTGGGTCGATTCCGGTTATCAACATATGGTCCAAAATCCCGCCAATCAGGGTAATGTGTTCTTGGACATCCAGTTACATCATAGAGGTCAGCATACACATGGTTGCAACTTATATTTGGATGAAAATAAAGACTGTGAAATCTACATTATGATTATGGACATCATAACGCGATTGGAAAACCTTTGGGTGGACCGTTATTCAGGAGTCCCCAGAGTCACTGGTTTGACACACACAGTGAAGCCGGTGGTGATAAAGTGTGCAACTGGTGGTAATGAAGGTATCACACAACCGGTGCTGACTGCTTCTCCATATTCGCTTAAAACTAGTTTGTAAGGTTTTTGTAGTGTGTGTATGTAACCTTTTTACTGTACAATACATGTCTCATTATGATAAAGCTTGTGTTTTTCCTTTTTCCTTTCTCCTTACTAAATTTTGATAAAAAAATAAATTAGTAAAACTGAGGCAGCGGGGCTGGACCTCAGGTTTATATACCAGCGGCGCGTGTCACTGGCTGAGCCCCCGCCAAGCGGCAGTGAAGGCCGCCAAAGAGGGCGCGAGACCCCTCGGACATCAGCAAGCCGCTGACTAACTCGAGGGTGACCCCTCGGACATCAGCAGACCGCTGGGCAACTCCTTCAGGGCCGTCCCCGACACGCGCTGCCAACCGCTCCCGGTTGGCGGGGGCTTTTTAAGCTGCACGGCTCGGGTCAAACGGCCCATAACTCCTTTCTCTCACACTTGAGTTTTTCTGAGCCTAACGGCTTGTGACTTTTGAGTGAGCAAAGGGAGGAAATAAACAACTCGGGTTCATGCTGTACATAAAACTATTGTCGTATAATTACTTACAGATACTATTTACAAATTTTTCTTATAATTAATATATATAACTAGACGGGGAATTCCTCTTCCTCGTCTTCGTCCTTGGGCTGGTGCTGTCTCTCCTCCTCTTCCACATCATCCACTTCCATCTGCTGCGGATGTTCCCCTATCCTGGTTAGCTGTAGCGGGATATCTTTATGTCCTCACGGTAGAGTGCGGATGTTGTCGGGGAGGACGAACCGCTTGTCATCAGCGGGGTTGAGGCTGAGCTTGTTCACCTGCACGGTGTACACTCGGTGCAGGTGGGACCGAAAGCGGACGTTGGTGGTGTGCTTTTGGACCCTGTTGAATAAGCACTCTCTGTAGTCGTCGGGGGTGAGGACGTTCTTGACAACGCCCTTCGCCACCCCCCTTGGCTCGCTTGAGAGCCTTACTGTCGCCTGTCGCTGCGTCCTCGATGTCCATGAAATACAGCTTGGACCGCAGGCCGAGGTACTCGAATAAGGATAGGCCGTTACACTCGTCCTTAAACTTTCCGATGACCTTGGCGTTGACGGGGCTGTAGCAGGGGTGGGACCTCGGGTAGCCGCTGGTGTCAAAGTCTTCCAGGTGCTCCTTCATCTTCCGCAGGAACTCGTACATGAACCACTTGCTCAGCTCCAGGACTGTCATGCCTACGTAGACGGGCTTGTCCAACACGATGTTGACTTTGGACAGATGCACCAGGGCCACGTCCTCCGTGTAGTACGTGCGGTCCAGGAAGTTGGACTTGGCCACGTACTTGGTGAACTTCTCCGACTTGCCTATTGGAGGCCGCTTGGTCTCACAGCAGTAGGGGAGGTCCCTATGCAGGTCGTGGAGACGGGCGGGGTAGTTGAGGTCCACCTCTAGTATGTAGCCCCGGTCGGCTTCCGCGTCCAACGAGGCGATGTCCAAGGCGTCAATCTCCTCACGGCTGAGCCACTGGAAGTCTCCAGTGGGCAGGTACTGGGACATGGCCCAGCCGTACAAGTTATTGGCATCCAGGTACAGGAGGTGGCGTGTCGGCTCGTCGAGGCGTCGGTCCTCAGGGCGGCATCGCTCGTGGTTGGCCTTGGCGTAGCGGGTGATGGCCTGGGAGATACCTCCTCTGATGCCTTGCTCCACGAAGAGGTACATGTCAAAGTCCCGTAGCGTGTCCAGCTCCACGCCGCAGGTCTTGAGCATGACGTCCCAGGCGTAAGAGGGCAGGGTGTAGTAGTGGGCAGGGTCCAGTCCATACTCAGCCAAAGAGGTGTCGCGGAACTGCTCGAACACATCGGTGAGGAGGGCGATGTCACAGCGCAGGTACTTGTCGGCATAGTCCTTGAGGTGGTTGCAGTCAAAGACTCGCCACACGTTGAGGGCGTGCTCGTACTCCTCCTCCTTGATATCCTCCAGGGTCATGCTGTTTTTGAACGCGGCCCGAGGAGGAAGCTGTCTGGTGGAGTACAACGTGTCGTACGACGTGACAAAGTCGTAGGGGAACACACCCTTCCTGCGCACCAGGTCGAAGAGCCGGTTGTCGGGGAACCGCTTCCTGGTCTCACGCATCTTATCCGTGGGAAGCCCCGCCGCCAGGTTGGCCAGGCTCATGGACAAGAACCTGTAGGTGTCCAGGAACCGCACCGCGAAAGATGACTGTCGTTGGTTGTCCCCGGGCTGGCCAAAGTGGAACCGCTTGGTGAAAGCGATGTAGCGCTCCTCCGTGTGCGCCAGCACGTCCACATCGCCGGGGTCAATGGCCAACTCCCGCACTATGAAGTGAGCGTCATAGTTGGACAGGTTGTGGAAATAGCAGTTGATGACCCGCTGCTCCCTGTACCGTAGGTTGCACGAGCGGTGCGCCGCTCCTCGGAACTCGTAAGGTGGGGCGTGGTTGTGGTTACCCGAGCCCGATAAATACAAGGGTGAGGAGGTGGCGGTGAGGACCTTCACAGAGGGCTGGCAACCTCTTGTTTATCCCTTGAGTCTTTTTCCTCGTCTCAATCGCCAGTTTACCCGAACCCGATAAATACAAGGGTGAGGAGGTGGCGGTGAGGACCTTCACAGAGGGCTGACAACCTCTTGTTTATCCCTCGAGTCTTTTTCCTCGTCTCAATCGCCAGTTTACCCGAGCCCGATAAATACAAGGGTGAGGAGGTGGCGGTGAGGACCTTCACAGAGGGCTGACAACCTCTTGTTTATCCCTCGAGTCTTTTTCCTCATCTCAATCGCCAGTTTACCCGAGCCCGATAAATACAAGGGTGAGAAGGTGGCGGTGAGGACCTACACAGAGGGCTGGGAACCTCTTGTTTACCCGTCGAGTCTGTTTCCTCGTCTCAATCGCCAGTTTACCCGACCAAGCAGGGGTGATGTCATCGGTAGTTTTCCCTTGGAACCTGGCTTCTTCCCACCCAAGGCCGTTTTACTCTCATAAAAATAAATCGTTAGTTACCAAAGTCCACGGGCGCGCCGTGACGTCATGGGTGAGGGCACCGGAGAAGAAAGCATACTTAACAAATCTACTGGCGGTTTCTTATTTATCATAAATCTGTACCTGGCGCTTGGTCGTGAGGAGTAGGAGGATGAACTGTGGTGTTCAAGGTCGTCACGACAAGTGCCACAGGTGACGGGGGCATATTACTTACTGGCGTATGGCCCTTTGCTGCTGGAATAAGGCAGCACTCGGGGAAAACAGCGGAGTGTTCCACGCTCCACACTGGCGCACTTTACTTACTGGCGTATGCCCCTTTGCTGCTGGAATAACGCAGCACTCGGGGAAAACAGCGGAGTGCTCCACGCTCCACACTGGTGCACTTTACTTACTGGTGTAGGCCCCTTTGCTGCTGGAGTAACGCGACATTCGGGGAAAGTCTCGCTATTTGCCAATAAATAAACTTTTTTCTTTATTTATTTTATTATTTTGTTTTAACATTTATTAGGACCTTCACAGAGGGCTGACAACCTCTTGTTTATCCCTCGAGTCTTTTTCCTCATCTCAATCGCCAGTTTACCCGAGCCCGATAAATACAAGGGTGAGAAGGTGGCGGTGAGGACCTACACAGAGGGCTGGGAACCTCTTGTTTACCCGTCGAGTCTGTTTCCTCGTCTCAATCGCCAGTTTACCCGACCAAGCAGGGGTGATGTCATCGGTAGTTTTCCCTTGGAACCTGGCTTCTTCCCACCCAAGGCCGTTTTACTCTCATAAAAATAAATCGTTAGTTACCAAAGTCCACGGGCGCGCCGTGACGTCATGGGTGAGGGCACCGGAGAAGAAAGCATACTTAACAAATCTACTGGCGGTTTCTTATCTATCATAAATCTGTACCTGGCGCTTGGTCGTGAGGAGTAGGAGGATGAACTGTGGTGTTCAAGGTCGTCACGACAAGTGCCACAGGTGACGGGGGCATATTACTTACTGGCGTATGGCCCTTTGCTGCTGGAATAAGGCAGCACTCGGGGAAAACAGCGGAGTGTTCCACGCTCCACACTGGCGCACTTTACTTACTGGCGTATGCCCCTTTGCTGCTGGAATAACGCAGCACTCGGGGAAAACAGCGGAGTGCTCCACGCTCCACACTGGTGCACTTTACTTACTGGTGTAGGCCCCTTTGCTGCTGGAGTAACGCGACATTCGGGGAAAGTCTCGCTATTTGCCAATAAATAAACTTTTTTCTTTATTTATTTTATTATTTTGTTTTAATATTTATTATTTTAATTTTAAAGGAATGAGGTTAAGGGTAAAAAGAAGTCTTTAATACCTAAGAAGCATGTAGTTGGAGTGTCTAGAGCCCTTAAAAGCTGTCATGTGGGCCATTGCCTTTAAAGCTATCAAGTGAGATAGGTAAAAATTGTTTCTCAACCAATTCACCTGAAAAGCAAACTTGCCACAACAGAAACAAGCGTGCTGCTCTTTGCTAGAGTCTGAAAAACGATACACTGTAACATTTCTTGCGAGATTTAGAAGCCTATTGCAATAATGTTCACCGTACTCACAGTGGATGCATTGGTAAACTCTCTTGCCTTTGTATTTATTATACAAATCTATCACCTGAGGATCTGTTTCGGGGTTGTTAAGCATTATCACACCTTCCCGACAAACTCCCTTGAGGCAGGATGCGGTGTACCGTTGTATAGGCACTGGTGCTTTTGCAATCCTCCGATGCAGAATGAGGTAATTCTTTCTTATTACAATAGACGATAGCTGAGCTAGGGACAGTGGGTTGTGTCCTTCCATGGCTAACTGAAGATTCGGACTGACTGTGCACCGGGGGTTGTTGACACCTCTGGAGTCCAAGAATTACCGCTTTCCAATGTCGCTTTCACCTGCTGTTGACACCTCTGCTTGAGGGTCGTGCATGGCTGTGACGTCATCCCTCACATCCTCACTGTGCCTTTGCTGTTAAATTTAGGACTTAAATAATTAGTAGTTTTTCTTTTTATGGAAAAGGGGTAAGGATATAAAACTTTATTTTAAAAATAGATTAAAAATTACTAGCGGACCCGTTTAACAGCGGATTTTCAATTTTCTTTAAGCGATGGTTTACTTAGACCGCTGCCCGACATGTGGTGAAGTTTCGTCAAAATCGGTCGGTAAACAGCCGAGATCCCATAAGGAAAACGCGGTTATAAATTAATAGCGGTCTTTTTTGATAGCGGATCTATGGGGTTCTTTCGTCATTCGCTTCCTTGGGGATAGGCCTACACTCTGGAAAAAGTCCCGTAGGAATCGGTGGGTAAATAGGCTAGTTATTAATTTTCGAAAGTTTTTTCCTCCTATTGGGGGGGGGGAGCTCCTCACTTGTCCATAAGGAAAACGCTTTTAAAAATTAAAAGCGGGCCCGTTTAACGGTTGATTTTCAATTTTCTTTAAAGGATGGTTTACTTAGGCTGCCGTCCGACATGTGGTGAGGTTTCGTCAAAATCGGTAGGTAAACAGCTGAGATCCCATAAGGAAAACGCGGTTAAAAATTAATAGCAGCCTTGTTTAATGGTGGATCTATGGGGTTCTTACGTCATTCGCTTCCTCTGGGATAGGTCTACACTCTGGAAAAAGTCCCGTGGGAATCGGTGGGTAAATAGGCTAGTTATTAATTTTCAAAAGTTTTTTCCTCCTGTCGGGGGGGGGGGGCTCCTCAGGCTCCTCACGCCAGGCGCCAGGTTTAAGTTAGGTTAATGGGTCACGTGACGGAAGGGGGGGGGGAGCTCCTCACTTGTCCATAAGGAAAACGCGTTTAAAAATTAATAGCGGGCCCGTTTAACGGTTGATTTTCAATTTTCTTTAAAGGATGGTTTACTTAGGCTGCCGTCCGACATGTGGTGAGGTTTCGTCAAAATCGGTAGGTAAACAGCTGAGATCCCATAAGGAAAACGCGGTTAAAAATTAATAGCAGCCTTGTTTAATGGTGGCTCTATGGGGTTCTTACGTCATTCGCTTCCTCTGGGATAGGTCTACACTCTGGAAAAAGTCCCGTGGGAATCGGTGGGTAAAAAGGCTAGTTATTAATTTTCAAAAGTTTTTTCCTCCTGTCGGGGGGGGGGAGCTCCTCACTTGTCCATAAGGAAAACGCTTTTAAAAATTAAAAGCGGGCCCGTTTAACGGTTGATTTTCAATTTTCTTTAAAGGATGGTTTACTTAGGCTGCCGTCCGACATGTGGTGAGGTTTCGTCAAAATCGGTAGGTAAACAGCTGAGATCCCATAAGGAAAACGCGGTTAAAAATTAATAGCAGCCTTGTTTAATGGTGGATCTATGGGGTTCTTACGTCATTCGCTTCCTCTGGGATAGGTCTACACTCTGGAAAAAGTCCCGTGGGAATCGGTGGGTAAATAGGCTAGTTATTAATTTTCAAAAGTTTTTTCCTCCTGTCGGGGGGGGGGGGGGGAGCTCCTCACTTGTCCATAAGGAAAACGCTTTTAAAAATTAAAAGCGGGCCCGTTTAACGGTTGATTTTCAATTTTCTTTAAAGGATGGTTTACTTAGGCTGCCGTCCGACATGTGGTGAGGTTTCGTCAAAATCGGTAGGTAAACAGCTGAGATCCCATAAGGAAAACGCGGTTAAAAATTAATAGCAGCCTTGTTTAATGGTGGATCTATGGGGTTCTTACGTCATTCGCTTCCTCTGGGATAGGTCTACACTCTGGAAAAAGTCCCGTGGGATTCGGTGGGTAAATAGGCTAGTTATTAATTTTCGAAAGTTTTTTCCTCCTGTGGGGGGGGGGCTCCTCAGGCTCCTCACGCCAGGCGCCAGGTTTAAGTTAGGTTAATGGGTCACGTGACGGGGGGAGGGGGGGGAGCTCCTCACTTGTCCATAAGGAAAACGCTTTTAAAAATTAAAAGCGGGCCCGTTTAACGGTTGATTTTCAATTTCCTTTAAAGGATGGTTTACTTAGGCTGCCGTCCGACATGTGGTGAGGTTTCGTCAAAATCGGTAGGTAAACAGCTGAGATCCCATAAGGAAAACGCGGTTAAAAATTAATAGCAGCCTTGTTTAATGGTGGATCTATGGGGTTCTTACGTCATTCGCTTCCTCTGGGATAGGTCTACACTCTGGAAAAAGTCCCGTGGGAATCGGTGGGTAAATAGGCTAGTTATTAATTTTCGAAAGTTTTTTCCTCCTGTTGGGGGGGGGGGAGCTCCTCACTTGTCCATAAGGAAAACGCTTTTAAAAATTAAAAGCGGGCCCGTTTAACGGTTGATTTTCAATTTTCTTTAAAGGATGGTTTACTTAGGCTGCCGTCCGACATGTGGTGAGGTTTCGTCAAAATCGGTAGGTAAACAGCTGAGATCCCATAAGGAAAACGCGGTTAAAAATTAATAGCAGCCTTGTTTAATGGTGGATCTATGGGGTTCTTACGTCATTCGCTTCCTCTGGGATAGGTCTACACTCTGGAAAAAGTCCCGTGGGAATCGGTGGGTAAATAGGCTAGTTATTAATTTTCAAAAGTTTTTTCCTCCTGTCGGGGGGGGGGGCTCCTCACGCCAGGCGCCAGGTTTAAGTTAGGTTAATGGGTCACGTGACGGGGGGGGGGCTCCTCAGGTTCCTCACGCCAGGCGCCAGGTTTAAGTTAGGTTAATGGGTCACGTGACGGGGGGGGGGCTCCTCAGGTTCCTCACGCCACGCGCCAGGTTTAAGTTAGGTTAATGGGTCACGTGACGGGGGGGGGGGGGCTCCTCGGCTCCTCAGTTTGCTAAGGTGGTCCAGAACCGGCCATAGCACCCTACTAGCAGCTTAATATTACTAATTGCACACAGTAGTAGAATTAAAACAAATTCATTAGGCCCTATAATATAACTAATATATTAGACCCTTAAAACAATCATACATCATCAATAATCCACTTCTTACAGGTCAATTCTCTGTGGAGGCTTCAACTATCCTACTACTTCTAGTCCTATAGGCTATATTGCTATCATGGTTGGATTTCAAATAGCGGTCGTGATCAGGAGAATTTGATTGCGGGGCACGGTTAGGAGATTTTGATTGAGGGGCACGGTTAGGAGAATTTTATTGAGGAGTCGAAGAACTCACAGGAGATTGCGGATACAATTTAGTAGGAGAGGCCTTGTTACTGGCAGGTTTAGGTTCATAGTCATTTATATAGGTAGGCCTATGTGGATCATTGGTTAGGCTATGAAAGGGACGGATGTGAAATCTGTTTTTAACCTGATATGTTACTTTTAACTACATAAGACCTTGGTTCATTTCTCTTTTGGATTACCATAAATCCATTTACCTTTGTGCTTCATAAGGATTCTTTCATTACAGCTAAGTGGTCTCATGGGCCTAGATTTTCTGTCATAATAAGCTTTTTGTTTGTTTTGTCTCACAACTAAGTTATTTCTAACGTCCTTAAAGTTTAACTTAGGCCTAAGCAGTTTTTAATTACAAGGCAAGACACCATTAATTTTTCTGCTAAACAGGATCTCCGCAGGAGATGGAATTGAACTACTAATGGGTGTATTTCTATATTCCAACAATGCCATGTATAAATCGGATTTTTCCATCAAGGATTTTTTTACAAGATTTTTAACATTTTGAATCACCCGCTCGACCATCCCGTTGGCTTGGGAATAGTGAGGGCTTGTCATTACATGTTTGAATTCCCATTGAACACTAAATTCTTTAAAGGCTAGACCAGTAAAACATGTGTCATGTGCAGTAACAACATGTTTAGGGATACCATGTCTACTAAAAATAGATTTAGCTGACTTACAACATGAGGACTGGACATACTCTGCAAAGTTACAAGTTCGACATATTTTGAGAAATAATCAACTAATAATAAAAATTGTTTACCATCATAGAAAAATATATCTATTCCTACCTTCTGCCACGGAAGCTGTGGAACAGGGTGAGGCAGCACTGGCTCCTTAAAGTTACTCCTTGCATTGATAGCACAAGTTTCACACTTGCTAACCATATCTTCAATCCGAGAGTTTATGTTAGGCCAATACATTACATTTTTTGCTCTTAACTGTGCTTTAATGACACCTAGGTGAGGGTAATGAAGTCGTTTTAACATTTCAGTTCTTATGCTACTAGGAATTCTAATCGCAGTGCCTTTAAAAATCAAACCATTACCATAGGTTAATTCATCCTTTACACACCAGTACTGTCTTATGTTTAAAGGTAACCCTTTCCTATGATTAGACCAATCCTTACCAACAATAAATTTCAAAAGCGATTGCATTTCATCATCAGTGCTTACAAGACATTTTAGCTTAGTTAAATTGACAGGACTAACGTTAAGGTTATGCTGAACTACATTTACATGTGCCTCTATCTGTTCATGTTCTAACTCCAGATCAGCTGTATCATTTGCATCATAAGCATGGGACAGAGTATCCGCGATAAAGAGCTCTTTTCCTTTCTTATACATTAAGTTTAAGCTATACTGCTGTAACTTAATTCTCATCCTCTGTAGGCGAGGTGATAGCAACTCTAGGTTTTTTTGAAAAATTCCAAGCAGCGGTTTGTGGTCGGTCTCCATAGTTATAGAGGGACATGTCAAAATGTATTGGTGATAGCGCTCACACGCAAAAACAATAGCTAAAAGCTCACGCTCTATCTGTGCATAACGTCTCTGAACCTCGCTTAATGCTTTACTAGCATATGCTACAGGAAGACCACCCTGGAGGAGGGCTGTGCCTAGTCCACTCTGCGAACTATCAACCCTCAATACAATAGGCTTGTTGACATTAAAATACTGCAAAATAGGCCTGTTGGTTAACATCTGTTTCAATCTTTCGAAAGCACCTTGCTGCTCATGTTGCCATGAAAATATTGCGTCTTTTCTTAAAATTGCTCTAAGTGGAGCTGTTTGTTCAGAGAATTAGGCAAATGTTTACTTACATAGGTCACTAGACCCAAAAATCTTTGAAGCGACTTCTTATCACTAGGAGGATCCATAAAGGTTATGGCCCGCACTTTACTGTCATCCAGATCGATACCTTTCTCAGCAAATTTAAAACCGAGATAAGAAATCTCTTTGATTCCTATTTTGCACTTCTCTTTATTGAGCTTGATATTTTCTGCTCTTAACCTATCAAGAACACGTCTCAAACGCAAATCATGTTCAGCTTTATCACGACCCCAGACAATTAAATCATCTACATAAATCTCTACACCCTCAAATCCATCAAAAATGTGTTTCATTTTTTGATGAAAAACTTCCGATGCGGAACATAGCCCATATGGAAGTCTGAGAAACTTAAATCTACCAAAGGGTGTGTTAAAAGTTGTGAGGTCCGAAGACTCACTGTCCAATTTAATGTGCCAAAAACCGTTTTTACTGTCTAAAGTACTAAAATACTTGGCACCCGCCATCTTGCTTGCAATTTCCTCATAGTTATAGCATCATAGCATCTTATAATGTGGTCGCATAATAACAGCATTTAATTCTTTAGGATCTAAACACAAGCGTAGGTCACCATTTTGTTTGTATACAATGACCAGTGACTGAACCCACTCTGTGGGTTTTTCTACCCTTTCAATTATTTTACCAAAGACTCCAGCTTACTCTTAAGTTTAGGTATTATTGTAATAGGAACCTTTCTAGCAGCATGAATAACAGGTACAGCATTATTTCTTAAAATTATTTTATGAAACCCATGAATGAAACCTATTCCAGACATTAAATCAGGATAATTATTCAAAATATCACTACTATCGCAATGAACCTTAACAGATTCATCTTTGAGCTTGCTAGGCTCTGGCCTATTCTCAACTAACTCTGACATAGACCCTAAGCCTACCCCAGTGTTTTTTAGAGTTCACTCTCTTTATCAAGTCCAGTTCAACTGAATCTGATAGACCTAAAATGCATGGGGCTTTAGCTTTCACCACATAAAATACTAAATGGTGATTTCTGTTTTTATTAACTACATTTAGGGTACATTTACCTGTTACATTTAACCTCTGGCCAGTGTAAGAGGTTAGGTTCACGTCAGTGCTAGCCATTTTGACATCTGTACACCAAGAATGGAATACATGTTGATTTATGATATTAATCTCGGCTCCAGTATCTATTTTAAAGATTACAGGATGACTTTCCACCATTAATTCAACATTCCACTGTTTACGGTTTTTAGTTGACACACAGTGAATCGTATTAATAGAGCCTACAAATAAATCATCTATAGCATTTACATTATCATCTATACTACTTACATTTTTCGTTTTACACTGATTTGCAAAGTGATTCGTGATACCGCATTTACCACGTTTACCAAAAGCAGGGCATTTCCCATTCAAGTTGTGATTATAACCACATTTAAAACACTTTTTAATAGAATTACCAACACCACCGAACTTTCTCAATGAACCAAAATTGTTTGAAGTTGACGACCGGCCATTTTTATTGTTAAAGTTCCTGAAGCTCGCCGTTGAAGTTGATGGTGGGGGACGATCAGCTGATTGAAAATTGGTTGAAAACGTACCTCTGCGCCTGCGCTGGTTGCTCTTGCTCTGACGCCGGATTGCATCTGACGTCATCGTAACGTTGTTGCCTTGCCGATCCTGCTTGCAGGAAATGTCGATTTTGTGTATGTCGGAACCTGCATCTGCGGAACAAATTTTCTGCAACTGTTTATTTGTGGTTTCAGCCGCTCTGCAAACTTCTAAGGCTTGATCTAAGGTTAAGTCCTTGGTTCTTAATAAACGATCTTTAAGTGTCCTGTCCTTTATCCCTAAGATTAAACGATCTTTAATAAGACTATCCGTCAAAGTACCGAAGTCACACGTACTACTTAGGTCTCTTAAATCAGTAACGTAACTATCAGTATTTTCATCTATCTTTTGTTCTCTTAAAAAGAAAATATGTCTCTCATAAGTCACATTTCTGGTAGGGATAAAATAGCTAGCAAACTTAGAAATAACTACACTAATGTCGTTTTTGTCTTCAGTTTCTGAATATGAAAAATTGTTGAAAATCTTGAGCGCACGATCTCCTATAACTGAAAGTAGAAGGGCAATTTGATATTCACTGCTCTCTTTGTTACTTTTAATAGCAGTCATATAAATTTCAAATTTTTGTTTAGAAAATGACCAGTTTTCAGCCATATTACCTGCCCAACTCAGCTCGGAGGGTACCTAAATTGACGGCGCCGCATTTTGTACCACAATGGCGGCGGTCGTTGTCGTTGAGCTTGCTTTCCCTTCACTTTTGGTAGATTTTTTTCTCATCTTCGTCTTCCTTTCCCATCGCTGTAAATTTCAAAATAGTTCACAATATAATACTTATTAAGATCACGCACTTTACTGAATGTACTTTAGTATTAAACACTTTCACTGAATTTAACCATTTTCGAACTGCGCCATGTCATATGGCGGGTCGCACAAATAAAAGACGTGTCTTGCTGCTCTGAACACAGGATTTATTCTGACCAGGTTACATGAATTAGGGGACACGCAGGCCATCCTTATCTTTGACCTTTGGTCCTCTGACGTAACAAAAAGGAAACTTCTAACATTTAAAATCAACTAAACGATTATATCACAACTACCAAATACTATTCTTCAGACAAACGATTTCCTGATCTAATATAACACAGATATTGATTTCTGTTTTTACTTTCTCATGACTGTTTTTTGTTGTTCTTAGATTGTTTTGAGTTTTGAAACTAATAATTCGTTTTAAACAAGCCTGCAAAATCTTAAAACAGGCGTATGTCAACGCTCAGTTAGTGAAAAGGAAAGATTATTCGTTTTTTAAACTTCTCTGACAAAATACTTGATAATTTACCATAAAATGCTTACAACATGCATATGTGTGCATGTGCATTTAGTTGAATTACGTGTGTCTTCTTGTTTTTGTGTTTTTTCCGAGTTTTAAAAATCTTTTTACACCCACACCGACATAAATTATCTCAGAGAAGATGCTTGCAAAGGAGATCTAGATTTAAATAGATATAACTGAGTGTGACTAGAATTAATTCCAACTCCTACATTGGAATCATTGGAATCGATACTTTTCTTTACTTATTAGAATGTTTGACACACATTTGGCCAGGCCTTCACTAATATCACTTATTATTAAAGACTTGTGTACAGAGTGTCCAGCTTTGGGGCTGTCCGAAGCTTTACGGGGATATTTGTCAGATAAAACAAGCAAATAATACAATACAATATGTGACGATAAAGAATAAAGTAATTTAACTTTGTATGTATATATATATACGGGATGTAATAAAATACGTCTTACATCACTTAACAATATATTTACACTTATACTGATTCACATACAGTCACACCGGTCATCATCAGGCCAATGAGAGAACTTTCAGAATCAAAATGGCGTCCCTGCTTATATCTTATTGGTTACCGGAAGTTCCGGATACATGTTCCTAAATGTGCCACCAGAGTCGAATTTAACTTGTTCATTTATCAATTTATCTCTATATGCTTACCGTCTGAATGTGACTCAGTATAAGTGTAAATATATTCTTAAGTGTTGTAAGTAGGGGTCGCAGCGCTTTAGCAAGCCAATCAGAAGCCAGCATTTTGGTCACGTGACTTGTGACGTCATTAGGCTCCGCCCCCAAGATGGCGGCGCCCATGTTTCCCGCCAAATTTTCCCGCCAAATTTTCCCGCCAGATTTTCCCGCCAAATTCCCTAACCTCACTTTTCTCCCTCCAGTGTTGCCAACCTATGGCTATTATATATTCTATAGGGATACGCTACCAACCTAGCGGATCTAAATAAGGTAAGTAAAAAGTCAGTTTGTTATACAATAAGTTTAATATAAAAAAAGAATATGATTATACATGATATAAAAAGTTTAACATAATAAAAGGTTACACGTATTAAAAAACAAAGAGTAATAAGTAAAAAGTTATTAATATAAAAAGAATATACATATAAAAAAGTTATTAATATAAAAAGAATATATATAAAAAGTTATTAATATAAAAAACTAGCCGTCAAAGAAAATCCGCTTGCGGCCGACGACTGTTGAGCGGCAGAACGGGCACACGTGGAGGCGAACTGCACACGCGGGACAGAGGGTGTGTTGACACGGTGACAGCACCACCGTAGGGAGCGTATCTAGGCAGACCCTGCACATCAGGGCCCTAGGAGGTTCTGTAGCAGGCGGTGGACGTCCCCGGAAGATTTCCTGGTCCATATGGCTCCCCGTCTGAGTGAGGATGCGCTCCAGCGTAGTCTGGATCTCGGTCCAGACGACTGGGGCGACTTCCAACATCTCCTGACGGGTTGCGTTCACCAGGACGGTCTCGGACAGGTGGAGAACCTCCCGGAGCTCTGACCTAGCGGTGGTAAGGTGGCATACAGCCCGCCAAGACGCACGGTCAACACCCTCCTGTCGTGCCTCGATCTGAAATCATTAACAAGTCTTAAAATCATAAAATATACCTATATAAACCCTGAAATCATAAACACAGTTTAATTTATGAATCACATTAAGTTATTATTATTATATGCTCACCATCCCAAAAGCGTCATGCCTCAGCTCATGCAGCCTTTCCTCACGACGGCAGTGGGGACAGGGCTGCTGTGGTGGTGGTGGCAGTGGATTCTCGGGCTGAGGTGGCAGCGGTGGTGGGCTAGGTGGAGGCAGGTTCTCGGGCTGTGGTGCAGGCGGGTTCTCGGGCTGTGGTGCAGGCGGGTTCTCGGGCTGTGGTGGCAGCGGTGGTGGGCTAGGTGGAGGCAGGTTCTCAGCCCCCTGTGCCTGCGACGGGTCATCATACACACGCTGGAACACAATACACTGGTTAATTGCATATACTCATTAAAAAACAATAGCCCTAAGGGTTGTATTCAACTTACCACAGGTTCAACTCTCCTGGAAGGCCCCGCGGAGGTGTTTGCACTCGTAATTGGATGACGTGACATCCTCAGCCCTAGTAAATCGTCTTCAAGCTAAAATAAAGAAAACCGACTGTTACTGTCTGAAAACAAAAAATTACTATTTAATTTTGAAACATGATTTATATAAATTTAAAAAAAACAGAATAATAATATAATTACCCCTAGACGCGTACGAAGTCCCGTGGCTTGTCGGTGGACGTAATATACGCCAGCACAAACCCGACGAGCCCCGAGGGTACACCTTTCTAGCGGCTGGTCTTCCCTCTGCAAAAGATTTGTGAGTAAGTATCTGTACCCTGGTGAGAAAGTGAAAGTTCGTTAGCAAATTGACCTACGTACCCTCAACTGAATTAAAGTCCAGCGATCCCTGGCCCAGTAGGTAGATTCAGTGAGGACGTACACATGGGACTGCCTCGAAGGCCACGCAAGCGCCTCCATCTCCCTCAAACGGGTTTCAACACTCGCCTGTAAACGTTTAAATCAGTAAGTAAGAATAAAACAGTCTAGTAATGTACGTTAGTTATTATTAAATTGTACTACGTTACTTACAAAGCTAACTCGGCGAAATCCTCTAGGAGCTGATGGGGCAGGATTCTCTTCATAAATGAGGATGTCCTCCTCTTCATTCATGAAATGTATGTCATCCTCCATGACATACGCTGGCTGAAAAACAAACAATTATTAGATTCTTCAAAGTATTACCGGCTTTTAAAACGTTTATTCGATCGATATCTTACCACAAGAGCTTGGAGCTGTCTGAGCTGCACAGCATCGCGGAGGGATTCGGAATGCTCTCTCACATACCGGGTTCCATTGCGCGTTCTACAGCAAGTGGGTAGTGAACGTAGGTCCATTTCATAGCCCCACGGAACGCGTTCAATACCCCTCTGAAAATTAAAACCGATAAGTACAAGCCACGCCATTACCTCAATTCTTAATCTAATGTTATATATAATCCTAAAAACTACTAACCATCCAAGAAGAACGTATCCATAAAATACCGTCGACTACACAGGTCTCCTCATAGATATATGCTCCAGTCTCCACGGTAGGGCTTGAAAATAGTCTCCAATCCGATAAGCGATCGTAAGCATCATCCTTTAAAAAAACAAAAAGAATATAAATATATTTCAGCAGAATATATAAGCTAGTGATCAATTTTACACTTTTGTTATTTTACTTACCCAATGTATCGGGTGAAACCCTTCAAGAGGCGCCAGGGTCATGTCAGTATCTCCATCGGGCATGGAGTATGAGAGGATGTCCCTGTGCCGATTTATGAAGAACACATCACCTGTGTCGCTCCGGCTATACTCGTCAAATAAACAATCAGTTCCCCACTAAAACAAAAATATTATTATAAGGACGGTAGTAAGTCGACTAAATTAATTATTTACATTATTAAAAATTATTAAATTTTCACAATTATTAAAAATACTTACACTAGCCATTATCTCAGTTATTCGCATATTTGTCGCTCGGGTCCGGCGCCGATATCCGTTAAGAGGCTGATCTAAGTCAGTCGAATCACTCTGAAAATATAAAAATTACATTACTATAAGAAAACGTAATAATATTAATTTTAAAATGTTGGAATTAATTACTCTATACACTTACATCAGAGTCTTCATCGGCAAAAATGTCAGGGCTCGAAGGTCTGGGACCCTGTAAATAAATTAACAAAACGTTACATTTAAGAAACTATTTAATTAGCAGCAGCGACTAAATTAACAACACTGAATTAATTACATACCCCGGGTTGAAGTGGTGGGTTCTCGCCGTCACTGTCCCCAAAGGACAAGCGAAGAATCGTCACAATAATCAGTAGACGGAACATTACTACAGAATGCATGGAATACTGTAATCGAGAGACAGCAAACGCTCATATTTATACTCTATCCCCACCCTCAACCTTAGTCACCAGGGACCTTATCACAGTAGCTTTCCCTATCTCCTTGAGTTGAATCATCAGGCAGTACGCGATGGCCTCGTCTCTCGTACAGATTTGTCTGGAGGCCGTCTGCGCTAATAACCCGCGCTTGGATCAAATTTTAAACCTACCGTTACCGCAACCTACGCGTCTTCAACTCGTTAATGAGCATAAAAGGTGTTGTAAAACCCTCGAGAGTTTTTGGTTCGAGTTTGAAGACGACTTGGTCTTGTGTGTCTTCTGCACTCTTGTAAGTACACTTAAATTAAGTACACTTAAATTAAGTACACTGTTAAAAAGGGTTGTTGCATTTTAATTTATGTTTTTATAACAAATGTTTTAGGAAGCCCTCATCCTGAGTGGAGGCAATCTACCTCCATACAGGTCGAAGGAGGCAAGAGAGACCTGCGGCTACACGGATTTTATACCGCAGGAGAGGATGCGGCTCTGCGATGTATGCGACTTTGAAATTAGCAGAGCCGTTAGCAGATGTTCCTGCGTAATATAGTAAGTACAATATTTTACAACACACAGTGTAACCATTAGACAAATAGACTGTAATTTTCGTGAGCTCAATCACATTGAGCGATACTTGGATTTAACGAGCGTCTGGGCCGGCTCGTAATCGATGGTAATTTTCGGCCGCTCAATCATCTTGAGCGGTACTTTGTTTTAACGAGCTTCTGGACCCTGTTATTAGCGGCTATGATTTAGCCTCTCAATCATCATAAGCTATTATGATTTTTACTCACGTTTTAGTTTTCTATTTTATTATCCATTTGAAACGCTTGAAGTTCTAATCAGGGGAAACTCTTATCAGTACCGCGCAGGCGTGAAACCGCTGCGACACATGCATTCACTCATTCGCGTCTCACCATGGAGCACCTCCATTACAGCCACTGCGAGGCCTGCGGCAAGCTGACGTCGTGTAATATGTTGTGGTTTACCCCTTCTGGGGTAGGCTACGACATATGTTGTAAGTGTGAGGAGCTGTCCCCGGAGGAGTGGGGAAACCATCCACCTATCGAGTCCTGTGAGCACGACGCTGTTCAGTAAGTAATTGTATTAATTATTGTTCTTATTTTTGAACAGGGTAGCAAGCGTTAGACAGTGGTGGAAACTTGTTTTCAAAAACGGGTCTAGCATTGCTTACTACACTAGTCATCCGCGCTATCACAGGAAGTGATAGCGATTAGGGCGCGAGTCACACACGCCACTTCAGTTACAGTCATGGAGCCGGTGTGTACGGAATTCGAAGTGTTGAGTACATTCTTGTGTCCCTTGTACGGGGAATATTGTGTGCCGGGACACCATGTGGAGCTCTCTCCACACCTGCAAGTGAGCTACCACTATTGTTTGGTACCTTATCTCCGCGGCAGTATAAAGTACACTTGGACGCTGCGGTACACTTGCGGCGTATGCGGTGTTACACTGACTTACAGCTGGACGGAGGGCTTTCGATAAGGTATGTTATTATTTTTATTCGGTTTTTAGAGTCCAAGTTAAGTATTTGTATGACCCATATTTCCACACCACCCAGGGGGTAGGGTCTCGGCGCGTTTTTTATTAAAGTGAGTATCCCCAGTAGGCCTATTCTCACTGTTTTTAACCACTGCCCCAACCAACGCAGTGATTCGTGGCAGCCACTCCATTACAAAAATGCTGCCTCCGATAAATATTTTTTGTTCTCTGTTTCTAGGCTATTTACTAAGACTGTGTCCGTTCAGTTTAGCCTAGAAAATAGACAGAGAATTTTACTTTTATATTTTTTTTATTTGGTTTTTATTTTTATTTATTTTTTTTGTTGCGCCTTTTAATTCGCATTTCCCTGACAGTCGGAGGATTACAACAAACGGTTTCACGGTTTTTTAGGCCAACCTCCCCACACCCCTGGACTTACAAAGGGTTTAGCCTTGCCTGCTGGGTGAGCGACTGCCGGGCCTTATTTTTATTAGGCCCCACTCGAAAATATTTTTCGAGCGTAGTACTGTGCGGACCTCAAGGCGCAAGTTTCGTTTTTATTTTTATGTATAATGCAGGCTACTGTAAAATCATCATCATCTATATACAAACCTTCATTTATTTCTTTAACATTAGAATGAAACGTCCGAAGGAATTGAGCCTTCTCCAGGCCTTTTGTGTGTATGGCCTCGAAGGGTTTACACAGTGAGCGTAAATGCTCTTCGCTGTAATGTACCTCACCTTCATCCCACTTTATATGGTGAAAGTGACGAGTGAGCCAGCGGGCTGTTCTTTTCATCTTGCTATTCAAAAAATTAAAACAGTAAGGAGGTCGGAATACCAGCTGAGTTCTGTAAGACTTTCCGACTATAGCAAACTCCTTTACAATAAATTTATTATTATTGTCTTTGAACCCGTGGAACTCAACTACAGCTTCCATAGTGAGACTTCGCTAAAAATACGGTCAGCTACTTGAGGTGGTAATTGTTCTGTACAAGCTTCAGCGCCCGATAAAACCTGATCAATAAAAACTTTAATAATATCCTCCAAATAAAACAATTCTAATAGAGAGCGACCGATCAAAGGAATGTTAATTACAAGCTGATTCCACTCGTGTCGATTGAGAGCCAAGGAGTGTTCTCCGTCAGAGACACAAGCGTACTGCTGACCAAAAATACTGTTAACTTTAATATCAGCTCCCGTATCGGTCTTTACAAAGCATTGATACTTGCCTTCAAAAGCTAAAGTAATTTCATTGAACCTGTCAACCAGCTGACAGTAAGAATCGTAAGACCAAAACACAACACCTTTCCTCCCCTTAATTAATACTCCGAGGCTGTTGTCCCTGTTTTTAAAAATACCCGATACTACGCACTTGGTGAGTTCAGGGTCCAAGAAGTGGACTGACTTTAGAAATACTCCGGTCATTAAATTTATAGGCTCTTTCCCCTTAGGGATGGGTATAGCTCCCGTACTCACCTCCGTCTCGGCCGATGGCATCTCTGCTACTAATCGGTACGCCCCGTTAATAAACGTCCACACCCAACCTCATCTACCCCCTCCCCTCCCCCCTCCTTCTCCTCAGAATCTGAAGAGGATTCTGAGGATTCACTGTTGTCAAAATCTGTACGCCATTTAACTATAATGCTATCAATCCCGCGCATTAATTTAAACTCCTTTTCAACACTAGCAAACTTGTAACTGTCTACGTAATCTGTTTTCATCAAAACCTTCTTGTAGTAATATTCAATTTTAATCCAACCGTAGTAACCCATGTTTACTCACTGACTGTTCACCTCAGACTAACAAAATCTCTTAACCCACAACATCTATACCCTCCTCATCATCATCACTGCTAAAGTCTCCATCGTCTCTGAGTTTAACAACTACGGTGGTGGTACCCTCAGGAATATCAGATATTTACTTCTCGCAGTATATCTTGTAACAATCCATTTTTGCTGTACCTATTAAAACATTCTCGGCGTTATAAAACTGAATAATAACCCACTCGCCCATGTTTACTCGCTGAGTGCTAGCAAGAGACTAACCCTCTGAATATTATATGTATCTTTAACCCCTTCCCCACCCCGCCCCAAGAGGGGTGATTCACCCCCCCTTGTACATACATTCCAAGTGTTGGACCCTGAGGGTCCACTGTTTAGAAATTACATTGGATATTTTGTCATCGGTACATTTAATTCTTCTCAAAAACCTGGCCCTATCCCTTGCTAACTGTTCCCAATCTGATTTTCTATCTTCAGCGGGCAAACTGTATATTTTTGTAACTACCGGGCTGGAGAAACTAACTCGATATTTTCCTGACATCTCCCGTGATCGGTGTGTATGTGTAGTGACAGTCGTGAATTATGAGACAGTACGCCCAAGTATTAGCCGGGATTGCTGTTTTAGTTTGAATCTCAAGCCTTACATCTACGGGACCGGTCTTAATAGTATCGTCCTGCTTTGAACAGTCAATTACATACAGAGGACACTTTGTTTTAAAATCATCAAAGTTTAATATCGGTGAGCCGATTCTACCGTAATAAGAGTTTTGAAAGTTCGCATACATATCATAAAACAGGCAAGTGTTCCCGCGAAGGTTGTCATACGGGTAGAAATTTGAGTTTAAATACAGTTTAACATCAAGCAAATCACTGGCGTCGAACCGTGACATGTCCTTTGTTAAGTCATTCTTTCTGCCTGTCTGAAAGGCTAGAACAATATACCGAGGTTTTTCTGTTTGGTTAGATGTTTTAAGTGTCCAAGATAACGTGTCTGTACTCGGCAGGTTCGGGTATTCAATCATTTCCCACTGACGGAAGGGAACATGTATTGCGGGGTCTTTCTCAATAAACTTGTACAATTTTAACTTCTGAGCGTCGTTCACTGTTATGTGAGGTATTCGCCAGTAGATTTTGTCAATTGTTAATGTTAAAGTCCCGGCCTTCATCAATTTTACAGCGTTTGTATCTGTAGCCGAACGTAAGAGTATCAGTTCCTGTTTAACATTTACCAGCACTCGTCTGTAGTCTTCAGCGAAACCTAGCAAGAGTTTTAGAGGGATTGAATATACAAAATCTGTCACTTTTTCAGTACTACCAGGACCGTTCCAACAGGCATTCTTTAAAGTATTTTTCTCCTCCTCGCGAATAGATAGAATATGTTTTAAAGTAGTAGTTATACCGACATTTTTTGTCCTGTCAATTTCCTTGCCACAAATCTCGTAGCGGATTTCTTCAAACAAGAAAGATATAGCATTATTAATAAAGGAAACATCCTGAGGAGTCCCGTCGGCCTTTGTAGCGTTGGTCTTGCCGTGTATCACAATAAAACTTTCAAAAGGCGCGGTTATTATGTCCTGCTGTAATATCGGTATTCTTATTTCATCGTTATTATTGTAAGTTGTACAGCGTTTGTGAACTCGTTGTACTCCAACACACCACTGTCAGTTGTAATATAAATCATGCCATTTATATATCTAAATGCACCGCGACTGTGAGCAGGAACCCCGTACAGTGTAGACGAAACCATTCCCATAAAAGTGCCAGTAAAGTCGCACTCGTTAATTTCAATCAGATACCAGCCATTAATAACCATGTAACTCTTCCCCGTGTTAGTGGCAAAGGCCGAATTAACTTTATATACCTGTCTACCGGCTATGGTGTCAGTACTACTCTTTGTTACCAAAGACAGTGAAGGGTATCTAAATAAGTATACATCATTGCCAACAAAAAGGGCAATTTCCCTGTTAGGTCTCTGGTAGATGGCAGATATTTCAGTAAAGTTTCGCGTTAAAAAGTTAAGCCAGTGAGAGATTCTCCTTGGCCTTGTTAAATCCTCAGGAGTCCTGTCTGCAGGGTCCAAACTTATAATCCATACGTAGTCTCTAAAGAAAGCAAATATCCTCTTGTTTACAATAACGTACTTATCAATTTGACCTTTTAACTCGCATATATCGCGTTTTTCAGTTATCTCGGGTGGTGTCTCAGGTGTTGTACTGCTTGGTGTGGTAGCGGTTGTTGTTGTAGTTGTTGTCATGGTAGTGGGTGGTGTATAGTTTGGAATGGTTGCAAATGTCTTAGTGGGCCTGCCGTATAGAAACTCCATAGCGCGTTGGTCATCTTTGCTTAGCTCGTATTCTTTCATGTCCACAATCCCCATTGGACTCCTATGGAAAGGGAACATTACTGATTTATCGTCGCCTGAATGGTCCAGGCCTAGGGCGTGACCAATTTCATGTACTAATGTTTGAAAAAATGAAATGTTTCCATATCGTGGTAAATTCATAGTGAAATCCCAGTTTTCTTCCGAATCAAAGTGTATGTCCGTTTGGTTATACCCCATATGGGGTAAATAGGCGTGAGCTAGGAGGTAGCCGGGGCCATCAAAGTCATATGGACAAGTCTCCCGTCTAGAATAAAATATATGCTGTCTATTAGTTGAGAAGGATATAATTATAGTGGGGTTATTTATATCTTTTTTAAAAGTTAAGTTTGCATGTTTGGCCCATACATCGAAAGCTTTTTGAATTAAGTTGGGGTACTGTGGTGTTCCGTATTGGTACCAAGTTATTACTGATTTATTCCACTTTCTATTGGGTAGAGCTGAGAAGGGTAATATATTGTCTTTATAGCCACACCGAGGAGTGCTCATAAGCGCTAAGGTATCATTGTCAAAAAACCCCGTTGGCTCAAGACGAAAATTCTCTTGAAATTGTTTTACTGCAGAAGTAATGTCCTCTGTAAAAGCGTTTTTTTCCAGATAGCCGTAATATGTAAGATACTCTATTGACTTGTTGCACGAGGCAAGAGGTAGCATAAACAGTAAGAGAACCAACATCCTCGACGGTTCGGAGTAGACTAATCGGTATTTCCCGGTTTAAGTGACATTATATATTCAGCTTCTGTCCTGAGGAGACCGGGGAAAGGAAAAGTATCATCAAATATCCCCGTTGGCTCAAGACGAAAATTCTCTTTAATTTTTTTCAACCACTCAGTCCCTCTTCAGTCATAAAGAGGTCATAAGTATCAGGCGGAAGAGGTTTGACGTCTTCTTTAGGCTCTTCACCACCTTCTAACCCGTCAGCAAACAAATCTTCCCAGTTTAAGTAATCGTTTTCACCCGGTGTGGGTAGAATGGCAGACCTCCCAGTGTGTTTTCTGTTAATATAATTAAAGACCATGGTACCAAATTTCCTCAACTGTTTCTCGTGAAAATCTTTATTACTAGTTATTAGACCTTCGCATTTTGACAGTCTGGTCTTGAGACCGGTTAAGTCAAACTGTTGATTAGCGAGATTAGTGGTTATAGGCAATATCTCTTTTTCCACGTACGACTTTGTAACTGCATCGCTGGGGTCTGTTGGTAGAGCTAAATTAGTTATTCGTTTATTATTAGCGTCATAATTATCGTTGGAGATAGTCATACTCAGTTTTTTTAGTGTGCCCAGGTTAACTGCGTCCAAGGAATCTACAGGGTCAGCTACACTCCATAATCTTCTGTTTTGCATATTGAACCTCTGAAAGTCAGAAGGTATAGATTTATGGTCAACATAATTCTTTGTAGCAGCGTCGAGTGGCTGTACCGGTGTAGCCAATTTACATAACCGTTTATTTTGCATATCATAGTCACCTTGGGGCGTTAAATTGAAACCCTCTCCCTTGGGGCCCTTGACGGCCTCACCTCGGGATTTCCGGCTACTACGTCCGAACTTGTCAATGGTCATTTTAATAATGCTTTAAATCTACTGTTGCCAGCTCCTTTTATGTAGCCGGCCTCCCTTAGTTCCTCCACGATACTTAGTATTTCATTGCCATGGACTCTGTTTCCAGTCTCTGTTGACATGGCTATGTGTCGTAATCTATCCACCAATTCATTGGCGTCATCCCAGTGTATAATGTCACGAGATCGTGCATTCTTCCACGCTAAACCTTTGCCCGCTTTAACCGGGAACAAATCTTTTATAATTCTTCTGTACTTTAGATTGTTGTCCCTTCTAATTTGATTGTGGAATTTGTAGCCTCTCTTGTGAGCGTTGGTGGCGATAATAATACTCTTATAGGTATTAAGATCGTCTTTATTGTATATATCTTCGTCAGGGGTTCTCTTAAATATGAGCTCATACAAACCTTCGGTAGGTCTATATCTTGTGTTGTTTATTAGAATAGTTCCATCGTTGTCAAAGTCTAACACCTTATCTCCCATCATTAAAGTACTGCCTTCGTATCTAGGGCCGTAGTCATGATCAATAACTCGGACCTTACCGCTAGCATCTTTTAAAAGTAGTGTCATATATCTCACCGTAATGGGGTTACTAAACTGACTTTCCATATATTGGGACGCTGTTTCCAGTCCCGAAGGGGTCGATACAATTTGCTTTAACCCGCTGGTTTCAGGTGTAGATACACTCTGTGGAATAAATTCAGCTATTTCTCCTTCATCATCTGTAGTATCGTATTCCATTGGCTCTTCTTTAAAGGTTTCGGGTTCAGTTTTTATGTCGGCTGTGTTTGTTGTCGTTTTTCTAAGTTCTTGAATAATTGGTTTATACTGCTTCTCAAGCAAAATATCACTTTCCTCGGATCCTTCCTTAAACATTTTATATTTCCGTTTAATAGCATTACGCAGCTCTATGAGCCGGTTTGTCAGTTGCTGTTTACTGCTCTGCTTCATAGTCATAAATGATAGATTTCAACCAGCGCATCTAGATTTAAGGCATTTCGACTTGCCTGAAAAACAAGGCACGCCTCTTATGCCTCCGTATGAACTCGATAATATCCAACAGTGAAACACCAGCGCTAAAGTCCATACCTCTGTAGTACCTCTGTTCTCTAGCATCGAACCGGGGAATCACATAACGACCGGTAAAACTCCTGAATACAAAAGTACGTTTCCACCCGTCTCTCCATTGAGGTATTTCTGCTACGGTGTATTTATCACTTTCAATTGTGTTTTGCATGAATCGTCTGAGTAACGCCATAGGCCTTAGCTCGTTGAGGTGTGGCAGTAAATAAGAATTTAAAAGCCAGAATTCGCTCGGGTTCGCGCCTGTGAACGCTCTCCACTGGTCAAATAGCACTCTGTTTGTTACACTGTACACGCCATTGTTTAGACTTATACCGAATCTCTCGCACTGTACTGGTAGTGTGGGCAGGGCCAGTTTGAGAAACTCTGTAGTATACAACCCCTGGCATAGGTTATTAACACCGTTAAACGGTTTATTCCTGTCGCATCTAGGGACACTAGGAGGTACGTTCGTGTATCCGATATTATAACTAATATCGATGTGACATTTTAAGCTTGAAGCTTTTTTATAGACTGTCATTGGTGATCTTATAGGAATACTGCGTTCTGTCAGAAGTATACACCGTGAAGCAAATGGGATCTTACATCCGTATTGCAGCATTTCATTACAGGTTTGTGTAAAATTAACACTTCCGTGCAAGTTCCGTAAAGGCAAAACTTGCCCAAAGAACTCGGGGAACGGCCTGAATCTAGATATCATATTTTGTGGGTCTCGCACGGTACAGTTGTACATATCTTCGTGATATATTACAAGTTCCAAAGGAACGTTTTTTTCTTCGCATTTGTTCATAAAACTAAGCCATGTATCTCGGTTATAGGTTCTCTCACTCGCAGATATAATTAATAAAACTACAGGAGGTATCACAGCGGATCTTTTTAGTTTTTTATATCTCCAGCATCTTTTGTTAAGCTGGTACCCATGAGGGGGTTTCTTACTGCAGTAGTTTCCACAGAATTTCTTCTTGTCCTTGTAATAAAAAGAGCACAAGTTTGACTTGACATTATGGAGTTTAGCGTTAAAGCCTCTTAAATCGTTGTACGTGTAGATGCGTACCATTACACTTCTGTTATAAAACTGTCCATACCTACTCTGTACCTTCCCTTATAAGGGTCTAGAGTCTTGTCAATCACAAGGAATCCAAAGTTATCTCGCCACGCCCGAGCGCACAACTCTTTAAATTTGTCAAAGGACATGTCGGTAGTGACATGATCGTTGTACACATGTCTTAGGTTCCTTTCGTCTTGTTTGAATAAAATAACAAAGTTACAGTTGTCCCTCACCAGCTGTTTGGGTATAGCGCTGTATGTCTGCCCTAAATAAAATGTATCTATATTTTTATGTCTATCCATAGTGAAATAACTGCGTATATGGTCATGTTTTTCACAGGAAATATCGTCAAAGATCATTATGGAGTTTGGTTTAGCTTCGTTTGGATGTACAACTAGACTATTGTCATCATACGCGAAATAACCAACCTCCTTGGGCATTACCTTCTTTAGAAATTCGTACTTGGGCTGATAGAGGGACTTTGAAAAAACGTAGACATTTTCAAATCTTAAGCCGTTTGGGTCAAACAATAAATTGAATAAAACATTGGTCTTCCCAGAGGAACTTGGCCCGCATATTATACAGCGTATTGAATCAGGTAATAAAATACCGTGTTTATTCTTTTTAACCATGCCCGACCCGATATATTGGTCAAAGTTTTGAACGGGAAGCTCGACTTCCTGCTTCTCAACCCGCATCCTGACTGATTACTCACTACTGATTACAGATGATATATACTTCCCGGACGTGGTCTTGATAAGCACATACCGAGCGGATGAAGCGGTCAATCGTTATCACACCAAGTCCTTGGAGTCAATCCAACTGTCATGGCTGCTATCATATCCCTTCCAGCGTACAAATAGTCTGTCTCCTTTCCTTTTTAAAATTTTTTCAACTAAATAAATGTCACCGGTTTTTGACTTGCTAATTTCTTCTGCATAAAACCCGCCTTTTAATATTTCCCCTCTGTTGTCTTGTAATATGTATGTTACAGGTCTTGTTGGTTTAATCGCGTATACTGTAAACGTCTCATTTGTCCAATTAGGCAAATAGCCTTTTTTAAACACTCTTTTAGCTTTACTGATTCTAACACTGTCACCTAATTTTAATTTTTGTTTAAGGATTTTATGTTTGGGTTTTTTAACTTTATTTATTTTATTTAGAATGTCTTTGACATGTTTCTGTCTTACATCCTTGGGTTTCATACCTATAGTTCTGTGCTTTGTGTTGTTGTAAGATTTTATGATTTCTGGCAATAGACTTACCCACTCATAACTACCTCTGGCAGTAAATAACTTGTACATTTTTGTCTTAATCGTTCTGTTCAGTCTTTCTACTATACTAGCCTTAAGTTCGGAAAATGTATGGTAATGGTTGATTTTGTATTTCTTCATTAACGCGTTTACATGTTTATTGAAAAAGTCGGTACCCTGGTCTGTGTGAAAGTTTTTCATTTTATATTTAGCTAAGATAGGAGCGAGTGCCTTTGCCACTTCTGGCCCTGACTTGTCTTTTAGAGGTACGGCAAAAGCTAGTTTTGACAAACAGTTAATCATGGTAAGAATATATTTGTAGCCTTTGTTAGTTTTCGCATAAGGCTTCATTTCAACGAGATCAGCCTGATAAAGGTCCCTTAAACCCTTAAGGGTGACTTTACGCCTGGAATAGTTTCTCCTGGCAGGTTTGTGCAGCTCCTCAGCTATACCTGTCTTACCGTCCATTTTACTAATGATAACTTTATTCTGAGGACACTAGTTTTATACTAACATCGGTGATTCTCATTATATAGATAAATACAAGGCTCGTAACAAATATAGCAAAGACAAATAATTTGTCCGCTAAAGAGCTTATCAGGCACCACGCCATATTCGTTATCAAAACCTCAGCGTCCTGTTTGATAATGCTCACAGTAGCAACGCTCGGTCAGTACTGATCACAATGTCCTGCTTACTGGTGTGCTTCGGGTATGTAGTGTCCTGTCAGAAGAAGAAGGAGCCACCCCCTGCTCCGACACCTAGGGTTGTCTTTCGTAGAGTGGTAGAGGACATCTACTCCGAGATAGAGCCACGAGCTTTAGAGCCACCACCGCTACCGCCTAGAAACCCGGTGTACGCCGTGATGAACCCCCTATACTCGGAATAAGTAAGTATCTGTTTGCTTGAGTGGGGTTTGAGACCACCCGTGCATGTGCACCCAGGTTAAACATTATTCCGTGCGTGAGCCAATCCAGATTACCTGGTTGTAGCCCAGAACGAACTAATGTCCTCTCCCTTTTTAGCAAACAAAGGATAGAGTATTTTTTTAAAATATAAACCATGGCTCCTCCACCGCCATGGCCCGTGGAGGCCTTCCAAAAGAAAACTAGCTGCCTCCCCCGTTTTTCTTTTTAATTTTACAAGTCCCCACCGTACGGACTGTTCCAAGGAGTAGTCTAGACTACTCAATTTACAAAGTCCTTCATTCACCCGAGGTCTGTAAGACCCCTCATTCATACATAGACCGTTCGAAGGAGTAGCCTGGGTGTTAGCCAAGCGCCTCAATCTACTAGACCCCCTTTCAGGTTTACGGGGCTTTTCGTCACCCGCGCCAGGGACCTTCATTCACACACACACACACATACATACAGTGGGAACTTATGCATTGTCCAAGACATGTTCAACTATATTTACAAAATTGTGAGAAGTTAGGATGTTGTTGTATGCAGAGTCAAAGTGCATACCATAACTCCTCATTACTTCTTTAGCTTTGTTAAGTACATTAATCCCATTAGGAACAGGAGACTTGATGAAACAAGGTACGAAACCTTCATTTTTGGCTTTAGTAAGAGCTTCGTTAAATTTTCTTTTTTGAATGCGAATACATTTGTACTCGCAGACTCCGTACAGCTCCAGAAGTGTTTCTTTAATAAGGACACATAAAACATGTTTTAGTCCATCGTCGTCTGACATCACAGCAACCTTCGGTGCCTGTTCAGTCAGCAACTCATTCAGTGACTGGTTTTCTTTACACATTATATCGTTTGTAGTTTTAAATTCTGAGTTAATTTGAGTGAGCTGTTGGTTACTTTCCAGTGATTTTGTAAGTGATTGTAACAACTGATCATTCTCTTGTTGGATTTTATACATTCCATACTTTCTAATGGAAGGCAGGACTTCTTCAAAAACCCAGTACTTGAAATATTTAGCAATTGGTAGTTTGGAGGAAATATCAATTCATACAAGCCTGGCTCGCATATGAAAATAACCTTAGAATCATTGTAGGATAGGTCTACCCCACTTTGGGGTAGACCTACTTCCGGTTGAGTTTTCTTATATTTTTCACTTACATGCGTTGAAAGAGCTTTATGTAACTTAGAGTATCCCAGTATTTTTGCGACATCCTTTCCTTTGAACCAAGGATTATTTTCTCTGTCAAATAGTACAGCAATGGCCTGGTTATTAAATATATAAGAAGTTAAGTGAGACATTTTATATCAAGTATTGTGCAATAGAACAGATCAGAGCAACGTAAGGACACGTCTTACCTCGGCAGGAGCAGCGGCAAAAGTGACCGAGGTAGAGCGATCCGCGGAAGGGGAAAGTATGACTCATTACGGGTTAGGGGGAGCGTTTCGCCCCCCTTGCACTTTCGGTGTTGTTTTACTCAAGTCTTTGAATTTTGTAGCCGTAAGGCAGGGTGTCGTACTCTCCCTCAAACTTCCTCTTTGGTCCAGTAATTTTGAAAACTTTAGTTTCGCTTACAGTTACAATGTCGCGGTCTTTAGTCCTTCTGATTCTATTCTCTTCAATTTCTAGTATTTCGGCTGTTTCACTAAGGACCATCTTTTTCAGAGCTTCAAAGTTTAACGTTTCGGAAGTCTTCATATTGAGGGTGAGGCCCTTGATTTTACAAACGGTTTTCAAACATTGTTCTTTGGTTGACCAGACAAGGTACGCGTAAGTTTTTGGCCCCCCAGAAACGAATTCAACGATGAAAGAGCCGGGCCCGTAATCACCTACCAATTCATCTGTCATTTCCCCGAGGTAATCTCCCGTAGGGACCCTATACAAACCTCCCCTGTAGAAATAGATACAGCTGTCCGTGTCGTAGTAGAGGACCTGACCGCCCAAGGCCTCCAGATGTTCATAGAGTTTCAACCTAGCCTGGGCTGTAGTGTAGGCAGCGATCACAACATTTACGTTTCGCAGGGGCTCCCCTACTTCCTCCAGGTACTCCCAGCTAACTACTACAACCTCCTCATTAACAGTCTGGATTCTATTGACTTGTACGTCGGGACTTGTCAGCATTTCAAAGAGTGTTTTGGGATCTCTGACAATCATTGCCTTGGTTTGGTTCTCCCTCTGCCCGAACTTTCCCCAAAATGAATTTAACATTAATTTAGCCAATTGTCTTAAGCCCCCATTCTTAACAATTTTGTCTTTCTCTAATCTGATTCCCTCATGAGTGAAGTAGTCCGCGATGTACTTGTCTTTGTCCTGTTCAGTCTCACACCAGCTAGGATAGCCTGAGGCTTCCTGCTTCATTTTCAAGAATTTATTGATAAAGTCAGTGAAAAGCCCCCCTTTCTCGTATGTTGCCATTTTATATTCCCACAGTTCGTAGATGTCGAGGACAACGTAGCCTTTCTCTACAGCCTTCCTCACCTCGTCCATAGTCCAAGTCCCTAACAACGCCCTTTCCTCACTCTCATGAAAACATTCCCCTTGGTTTTGAGTTTCCCCGCAAGTCCTACACAGGGCAAACATGAGTTTCTTGTTCATTTTGGCTGGGAGTACCGGGTGGTAGAGATCCCGAGGCGGCAGGACTTTACATTTCATCAAACCATTTACACCGAGCCCTCTCTCTCTGCACTCCCTGTCACCCACGTAAATCGTAGGATGACCAAGGGGATACTTACCGTACTTACACATATACGGATAGAGAGAGCACACGTCCACATACTGGATTGTTTCTTCCCCTTCACATTTGTGGTAAGTCTTGGAGTTGCCTGTTCTGCCCCCAAAGAAAGCGTTTCTAGGATCAAGTGGGAGTGTGTTTAGTATGGGGAGAGAGTCCAAGTGTGCGAGCTTCTGGTCTTTCTTTACTTTTCGAAACTCACATTCCCACATTTCGACTACTTCGTAGTCATTAAACTTAGATATTTTGGACTTGGTTCTCTCGTATCTCAAGTGAAGCGAGTCCGAGGGATCCTCCTTCAGAGGAGCCTCTCGATTGTACGGGAAGCATTTGGGGCAACCGTGCCAGTAGCACCCGTGGAACTCGTAGATGTTTTCCCCGTCAAACCCATCTACTTTTAGCCCGTTAATCTTTACTTCCTTACTCCGCCCCGCATGCTCGATCCTCACTTCACGCTTCTCTTCTTCCCAGCTGAGCCACTGAATGGCGATAGCTGATTGGTTATCCACTAAACGGTAGCCGTTCTTTGGGATGAGGCCGATCGTGTTTGGTTTTAAAAAGTTGCGGCGGAAGGCCAAGTTGCAGGCGCTAGCGATCGTTACAGCCTCTAGGAAAGGATCGACATTACACTCTTTGAGGAATATCGATCTGAACTTAAGACAGGCCTGAGCTAGGATCTCTACATCAGAGATGCAGTACTCTAAGATTTCCTTTTTAAAGTCAAAGACATAGTTTTCAGCCACTCTCGCATCGTACCATTCTTCAAAGGCCTTGTGGGACTTTTCAAACATTGATCCCGGGCAGTAGTACTGCTTGTCGGGCATAGGGCCTACATAATCTTGGTTTGCCAGAGTGTTAAACAAGTGGGGAAAGTAGCCCTTCTTTCTCTCGGGAGGCAGATCGAAGGCGTTAGGGAGCGCAGCGAGGGCCATGGGGAAATAGTTGAGTGAGTCCACAAACCTCACGTTGTCCATTTCCATGAGAATAATTTTGGTTCCCCTCATGACTAGATCTGGTGTAAATTTAGTTTGTTCCAACACATACTTTAACAAAAACTGAAAATCAAAGCCTTGGCCGTTGTGGGCGATCACACAGACATTTTTGAACTGTTTCCTGACTTCCATGACATATTCCATGAAATCTTTAACCGGGTCAGAGTTGAAGACTCTCGTACGGTTTCTACATGTCATACAAAATCTAGACTCTATACAATTAAAGCAAAACTGTTGAGAAACGCACAAGTTGACTTTATGTAATTTTTGCTCGGGGTCAGAGGGGAGAGACTCGTCTTGGCGAGTCTCCAGGTCAAAGAAAATGAATAGATAGTCCTTGCGTTTAGGCTTACCCTCGTCTCGCTGCATGAAACATTTATGATTAGGATCTTGGAAGGAGCCGCAAGGTTTGCAATAGACTTCACCGCACTTGTGGGGTGTGGATCTGTCTCTAATCCAAATTAATTTACCGCAGTCAAGGCACTTTTTAACAGCTTTACATCTATCGACTTGGTGAGCAGTGAAACACCGCTGATTTCTCAAAGTCATGTTACATTTTGGACAAACTATTCCCCCATGCTCCTCTTTACAGGGAGGCGAGATGGTCTGACACTGAGAACAGATGTTTGAACATCTGTGCGCGCCCTTGTGATCGTAGGGGACATGGCACGCTTCGCAGAAATAATTGCAAACAAACGCAGCAGTTAAGTTAGTTATAACGTTGTAATGCCCGTTGTGAAAAAGCAAGTTAATTTTTAATTTTGAATTTTCAGCACGTCCCTCAAAATAAACGTCCCGGCCTTTATTGTCATAGTTGAAAACGGTAATTTTGAACTCTTTCAACAAGTCTTGAAACTTTTCAAGTTTGGGGATTCCAGCGCCATCCTCGGACATCTCCACCCTAGCCCGCCGAATTAGTTCCTGAGCCCTAACGGTTTGTCTTTTTTTATCATCTTGCCGAATTGACTTGTACTGAGGATCTTTTGTAGCATGAGCGATAGCCACCACCAAAGCCCTGGGAAGACAAAGGTTGTCTTTATTTTTAATAACTACGATTCCTTTCCTCGCCTTACACTCCGCTTCAAACGTATTATACAAGCCGGGTCTTACCCTCCCGGAACCTACAGGGAGATTAACTCGGGTACATTCTACTTTAAAAGTGTCCGTGGACTTGATGGATTCAGAATTTGACTGTACTATTCCCCCAAAAATTTGCCAAAGGATGTCTTCCTCAATTTCACCAGCGGGCCGAAAAGCAACAAACCCCGGATCTCTTCCTTTTAGGTTAAGACTCTGCAAAGTAAAGCCGAGCTGATCGTTTTCATGGGCTTGGCCTTTCATCTCATTCACAATTTTGGCGAAACCTTGTCTGAGCCAATCTATCTCACTAGTATCGGGAGGAGGGTTAGAAAATTTGAAAATAGTTTTAGTTCCGTACAATCGAAATTTCTTTACATACGCCTGCTCGTCACTCAGGACTTCGACAGGCTCAACAACACCAGCCATTACTACTTAAGTCAAAATAAAATTTAAATACAAAATTAAAACAATAAAGTGAGGTTATGTAAAACCTCGACTTGAGTAAATACAACACTAGGGCTAGAAAATTAAAATAATAAAGTGAGGTTATGTTATACACGCAAAAGTAGGGTTATGTTTACCCTCAAAAGTGAGGTTATGTAAAACCTCGACTTGAGTAAATACAACACTAGGGCTAGAAAATTAAAATAATAAAGTGAGGTTATGTTATACACGCAAAATAGGGTTATGTTATGCAATAAATTTGAGGTTAGGTCTCAAATATAATACGCGTTAAATACTAACGGTAAATTATAGCTAGCACTTACTGCGATTGCACAATACTATCACTACACCACAATATCAAAAAACTGAGCAGCGCAGAGACCTCTGACCACCACAAAAGCCTGGAACAGAGTGAACGAGGTAAGCCGCCAACGGTACAGGTGTATGGATGGACCAATCAGCGATCAGAACGCCTAAGAAGACCAATGGGGTGCGAGCTTATTCCGACCAATCACAGAGCTGTATTTTAACAGGTTACAACTGGATTTTCAAACGACTAACGGTGTTTTGTTTGTTTCAGGGAGGAGGACACAGAGGCTGCCGAGGTGGACCGCTAGATAATATATATATAATCATGTATTTATATTAGTTTTTTATTATTAACTTTTTTCATATTACTCTTTGTTTTTTTATTATTCACTTCTTTATATATTACTCATTGTTTTTTATATGTATATTCTTTTATTATTATGTTAACTGTTTATATATTATATTTTATTATACATATATACATATATCTATTTTATTGTACATATATACATATATCTATTTTATTATACATATATACATATATCTAATAAACTTATTTTATAACAAACTGACTTTTTACTTACCTTATTTAGCTCCGCTAGGTTGGTAGCGTATCCCTATAGAGTATAATAGCATAGAGCATATATATATATATATATATATAATACTGCATATAATAACCATAGGTTGGCAACACTGGAGGGAGAAAAGTGAGGTTAGGGAATTTGGCGGGAAAATCTGGCGGGAAAATTTGGCGGGAAACATGGGCGCCGCCATCTTGGGGGCGGAGCCTAATGACGTCACAAGTCACGTGACCAAAATGCTGGCTTCTGATTGGCTTGCTAAAGCGCTGCGACCCCTACTGTTGTAAGACGTCTTTTATTACATTCCGTATATACAGGGTGTCACAAAAATGCGTAGCGCGCTATGCAGAACCATATTCTAAATACAAAAACAAGTTGAAAATGTAGAGTAAAATTTGTTCGATTTCGGCTTAGTTTAGGCGTAATCCGCCATTTTGTATTTTTTTTAAATAATTAATAATTCAAAAACCCTTCGAGATATTTTCTTGAAACTTGGTATAAACATTAGGTTTCTGGTTTTTAAAATTTTCCAAAAATAATTTTTATTAAACTTATCAAATTTCAAAATGGCGGCCAATTAAATATTTCAAAGTCAAATTCCATGAAAACTAGCAACTGAAACAAAATTTTACAAGACATACAATTTAAAGCACTTTGTAATCCAAATCCAATGACATATTTTTACTGTAAAAATCGGTTAATAAACAAAATAGTTATGGCCATTTGTTATATATAATAAATTTCAAAATGGCGGCCATATAAAACCTTCAAAATCAAATTCCTTAGTGCATTTGACCATGTCCTTTAAATTTTATGTCTTGTAAAATTTTGTTTTAATTGTTAGTTTTCCAGGAATTTGACTTTGAAATTTGTATATGGCCGCCATTTTGTAATTTATCATAACAAAATTACCATAACTTTTTTATTTATTAACTGATTTTTACAGTAAAAATGTCATTAGATTTGGATTACAAAGTGCTTTAAATTGTATGTCTTGTAAAATTTTGTTTTAGTTGTTATTTTTCATGGAATTTGACTTTGAAATATTTAAATGGCCGCCATTTTGAAATTTGATAAGTTAAATAAAAATTGTTTTTGGAAAATATTAAAAACCAGAAACTTAAAGTTTATACCAAGTTTAAAAAAAATATCTCGAAGGGTTTTTGAATTATTAATTATTTTCAAAAAAATACAAAATGGCGGATTACGACTAAACTAATCCGAAATCGCAAAAATGTTACTGTAGATTTTCGACTTGTTTTTGTGTGTAGAATCCAGTTCTGCATAGCGCGCTACGCATTTTTGTGACACCCTGTATATTTATACAAAGTTAAATTAGTTTATATTTTATCGTCACATATTGTATTGTATTATTTGCTTGTTTTATTTGACAAATATCCCCGTAAAGCTTCGGGCAGCCCCAAACCTGGGCACTGTACACAAGTCTATAAAAATAAGTGATATTAGTGAAGGCCTGGCCAAATATGTGTCAAACATTCTAATAAGTAAAAAAAGTATTGATTCAAATGATTCCAATGTAGGAGTTGGAATTAATTCTGATAAATATGTAAAAAAACAATTTTCATTAGATAACTTTCAGAAAATTTAAAGACAAATCCAACGATGTATAATATTTAATTTACAGATTACATAAAGGAAGATGGAAGATTCTCTGCTCATTATTAAGGCTAATTTATTTATGAAGATAGCATTATACCTTTTTAGCTTTAAATTTAAGATTCCTTTGATCCTTTGAATTCATTATTCAATTTTAAAATATGATACACAGTTGGATTTGTCTTAAACCCATCTAAACATTAGGTTACATTACCTATCTTAACTTTTGAGTTACGTAAGATTAAAAAAGTGGAACCACCTCCATTTTGAAGTTAATTAGTTGCAGAACTACTAGTATAACATTTTAAGTATTTAAAAAGTAATGATAAACCTTAGGATTTATGCAACATGTGTTGGCGTGCATTAAATATAAAATCATCAATAACAGACATAGTAATCTTTTTCTTAAGCCTTAACTCCGGTTTTGATTTTGCCAGGTTTTCTTTAATTCCTTACCTCAGCAATCACATTTTAGTTTATAAACATAATTGTTGATGCCTATAGTTTAATGAAAAGAAAGTTATTCAGTTAGTTTATACAAATTGTTAAATAACTGGATTATATATCCTTATTCTTAATTTAAAACAAAAGATAATCACTTTTATCCAGTTGTGAAATTGTATTATTGATACAAAAAAGAATTAAACAAATCTTAAATTATAATATAAAACACAAATAAAAATCAAAGTTAATGTACAAATTTTAATAAATCATCTTCATAAACCCTTTTTCAAATATCGTGTCTTATAACTCCTCAAAACGACGTACTTGTTTTTCTTCCAAAAGACCACTCGGTTTTCCCTTTAGCAAACGAATGAGGTGTCACTATCAGTTGAGGATACATCACTCCGACACCTGGACCCTCATATGCGACTTCAGTAATGCGATTGCGACTGGTGGCGGAGGGCTCAGGTTGATCGTAGACGGTACAATACTCACCAGATACACTCCAGTACTACGCTCACTGATACTCTCCAGTAGTACTGCTTGAACAATCAATAATGTTCACGAGATTTAACAAAAATAGATGTAAAATGTTATCTGATTCTTAGTAATGGGAGCTAAATCAGGCTTACCCAAAATGTGATATATTGGCCCTTTAGTTTATTTATTCGTGATAATCAATCAATGAATTAAATCTAAACTAGGAGTGTTTGCTGATAATTTAATAATCAATTTGTGACTGATCAAGCAATTATAAAGGACGATCTTTAACAATTACAATTTTGGAATATTAATGACTGTATACAATTAAATATATATAAGTGGAACATTCTAAACTATCACCATAAGAGGTCACTAGCAATTGTGATAGCTAACATAAACATATAAGAGAGACATGTTTAAGAAGATGAGAAAAAAACCGAGATCTAAAAATAATCCTCTGCTGCTCACTAAACCCTGAACGGAAGATAAATTAAATGAAAACGAACTTTAATAGACTGATTATTTAATAATAATCATGAAAACATCTGGAATAACATATACAAAATAATAACTGGATAAATGAAATTTAAAAAGATTTTAAAAACGACAATTGTTCAATACTTTTGTATGAACTATGCAAACCGTTTGAGTTAGACAACAGCTGATGTATTACAGGGTTACTTATTCTCCATCCAATTTATTGTTAATAGATATTGTTATATAATCTGTCATACTAATGAAAACATGCATAACGATTTTTTTTAAAGTGTGAGTCAAGGAATTGGTTTATGTTATATGGCAGTACCATATTGGTATTTCGAAGAGAGTTTCTTAATTTAGTCTAGTTATAATATTATACTACAGACTAAAAGAAAATGTCCTTTATACAATTTCCTTTACACAATTTTTAATATCTTGTAAAATCTCCATAACATTAGTTTACAACGAAACCACATGGAAGTACTATGGAAGTACACTCTTTCACTCAAACATAACTTTGATACATAGATCTCAACAAGTCTGGATTGTTTTTATCTTCGCTTTTAAAATGTTATGAATAAACCAAAAGAGACTATGTTTTAATAACGATAACAAAATCAGTAAATATGCTTTTAAGAACTGTACTGTAAAAACTATTTATCGGATTCACCGGTAGTGAATACGCATTTTATACTACGTCAGCTCCAAAGGCATAAATAATTGTATTCTTTTCCACAGAAAAAAGACGCATACATTTCAACTCACACAGTTCAATATTCGCAAAAGAAGGGAGTGTATTTCCAAAAGGGTGAGTTAATTCACAATTTGAATGGAATATACGTTAAACAAAAATGTAAACTACCAGAAAAAACACTGTATGAAGAGATTGTTTATACATATTTAATTTTTTACCCTCTTATTTCAACAAAATCCAAATTTCGATTTAGAAAATGTATTCAATTTATGAATTTATGAATTTGTATTAATGTTATTCAATATTCTATATTCAACTATAGGTATATTCAATTGAACACATTTGGCAAATATTCCTACAAAACGGAATTTTCAAGTATTACGGCTCCATAGGTTGTGCAGTAATGTTTGTGTGCATAACGGTTAGATAAATAAAGTAGTATTAAAACGAATATTTTTACTAAGAATGTTATAACGGTTTTGATAACCCAAATTAATCAAAAACAGATTATGTATCTAGCACATTCCAAAAGGAACAATGAGTGAGTTCTAATCAGAGGTAGTGGAGTTTGTTAATTAAATCCAGAAACGGGCTTTTAGTTGGCACCGAAGTGTGACTGTCTTGGTCTGACAATATAACTGAAAATGTTCTTATTACTTTAAACACTAACACTATGCTATCCGCTAGAATTGGTCAAATGCAGGGAGTAGTTCTGTGTTAATCACAGTGTATTGGCGTGATATAATATAATCAAGCGTAAGACGTGCCAATGAATTCGTATTTTATGCTGGGCAATAGAACCCAAATATAACCTTTTTATAAACATTTCGGACCGGTTTCAACTATCTGAATTTTGAATTTCAATGGAAGGCAAGGCCACACTAAAATAACAACGCATATTAAATCTATATAATCACTATGTAACTTTTTTAATATATCATAACCTACTGAAATGCGTACAAATGTATTAACATCTGTATTTAAAGTCGGTGTGATTTAATAAACATTTCACTACTCGCTTCGTTGGTATAAAAACGAATGTGTATAACCTTTTATAAAAGATGCTGTAAGTTTATATGATTTGATTATGCAGATAGTATAATTAGTTTCAAATGGATTACAAAATACTAATCCTTTCAGTTGGTGCAAATAAATAGCAGAAGTACATACTTATAGGAAGCCTTTGATATTCTTACCTTATATTTAGTTATAGCATGTATTTATTGGTTTACCGATACAAATCTCAAAATGCTTTCAATCACTTTCATCCTCATCTTTTTCACAACTACCTCAGTGACAACTACTGTTATAATCTGCGATTTCATCTCACTATGTTCTTATAATACTTTTTATAGAGAAAGGTAAAAACGAAGAAGCGATAAATGTTTTCAAACCTAATACAAGGCCTCTGGGCCACATTAAAGCCAAACAAGTTCTGAAACTTGGCTCCGTCGAGGGTTGACAACAAGAAACCAAACTTTGTTCAAACGTTGTATTGCTATTGTTTAAGCGACGATCTTGTAAGGGCAAATCTTTCAGTTCACCAATAGACATTTATAAAAACGTGTATGTAAGGTGCCGTTTAAGTAATTAAATTATTAAAATTAATGTTTGAAGGCCATGTAATAGAAAGTATATAACATAATAAAAATAACACAACACACTTTACAAGTGACTATTTGCTATCATATCATAAACATATTTCTCGTTCTTAATCAAACTACTTTCTCACCTCACCTGGGACGGATAATGCTTTATTTTTTGGTGGAGCCGACCCCAAACAATTGCATACAATATGGGAAACAAACTTCAGGTTTTTGAAAGTAAATACTTTGTGCGTTTTACAAGGCCTTCACATTAAAATGATGTTAGGCTCGAATATTGAAACAAAAACTGATATCATTATATGTACTGTTAACAATATAACCTGAATCATAACTCTATATATATCTAATACATAAAAAAAGTCGGGTTAGTATGTTTGTTTGTTAGTTTGTTAGTTTCATCAAACAGCTGTTATAAGGATTATATCGAAACATACTTGAAAGGCATAAACATATGTTCATTGTGGAAATAATAAACCTACTTGAATGGCAACTCAAACTCTTTTTTCACTTCCGAAGTTAGCTCTATATAAAAAACGTGAGCGAGCGTAGCGACCAAGATCATCTTGAAAATGAACGAGCATTTGACATAATAATTCAATGACATTAGGAAAGGACAACGTCTGTTAGGCCAGCTAGCATAACCTAAATCATATTCCCCGTCACAAAAGAATTGTGATTTCAGTACCAGAATCAGGCGTTATCAATAGCTTCTGTGGGGTGAACCTTGGCTGTGATTTTGCTCAGTATTTCTCTTCTTCAGTGAAACGTATTCTCACATAATACGGATATTGCGTCTTTTTTCCCGTGAGTGTTGGCTGTTACGAGTATTTCGGAAAAAATACTGTAAATATTTTAAAAACAATAGTTTAGTTTAAAATAATATTTACGTTCCATGAGGCTAACCTTTAATAAATTGGTAAACATATATCGTTATACGGGTAAGTTTTAAATGCCCCCTTAATTTAATAGGAAGTACTAGTCCACAGTGTCCGGGACGAGCCGATGCTTGTGATTAGTTGGCTCTAGTCCACGATGTCTGGCATCGTAACCCAACTAAAGTTGTACCTTCGCCTATCTAAATGAAGAAACGTGAATATCTCACTATGTGGATAACCATTACCCTACATTAAAGACGTTAGATGTTGTTTGTTTACTAATGAATATGAAAAATGACAAACATAGAGGCCAGATCCATTATGTTAGAGGAAAATACCCATCTGTTAAAGGGGCAGCGAACGACTGGGAAAGGGAAGACTAATCCCTCAGAGGCCTATTTATATCTATAATGTCCTCGCTGCCCACGCCGTGTTGTCCATGTCACGTGGTATATTTATACAAACAACGCCACCGTTATAGTTTATAGTGTCATTACCAATTACGGTGACACAGGCTGTTCGTTTACGGGTCTCGAGAGGCCGATTCATACACTGTGTCTCGTGGTTGAAATTTAAAACGTTATCTACATGATTCAACCTGAATAAAAGCTCTAGTGGGGAACACAATAAATAGTTAAATTGTGTGTGCATTTATTGTTATTTTCTATATCCTATGTAGTTAATTTTCATAACACTTGATTCCAAATAAATGCAAAATAATAGTGCAGGTGTTTTCAAAAGCATACCTAGTTGAATTTGGAAACCAATCAATTCGAGTCAATTAAGTAGCTCGTAAGTATTTGTATGAGTATAAATAATATTTAAAAATCCCAGCGATTCCTAACTTGTCACTACTTTTCCATGTTTCCACTACTCACTATTTTTCAATGTTCCTGCTCTATAACTTCTTTCATAGTCGGGGCACGGTGCTTGGCATCTGGGAAAGGCGAGAACCGGCTGGGAAATTTCTCATAAGTAAAAGCAGACAATAACGAGAATAACCAAAATGATTTTTTATAATTAAATAAATCGATTTTTTTTCTGTTAACAAAAGCGTTCTGTAACATTAAAAGTACGAAGAAAAATAAATGCGAAAAGTAATTCCCGAGTATAAGCTAACCAGGTGTCAGGCATTGTGCCCCGAACTGTACCTAGAATTTTGAGGACTATAAATCATTATAAGAACTTACAAAGATGATTAAGGGGTGTTGGGGAGCAGTTTATAAAGAATCCATAACGAAACTGTGTCTAAAAGTGAATTGTAAAAGTTCCGAAGCATACACTTCCATAGAACAGGTGCTTTTAGAGATCTTAGATACTTTGTTCGAAATAATATGTACAAACAAGTCACCATCAAATGAAATATCATAAACATATTTTAAAATTTAAATTTCCTAAAAACTTAATTGTTTAGTATTAAGGAAACGATAAAAGCTTTAATTTATTTGAATGATTAAATATTTCCGAATTCGTATAGAAATATGTGAAAGGTAACAACAATTTTTATTAAATATGTGTAGCAGTGGGACAGAAGTACGAATAATGTTCAAGAGAACATGCTTAGGGATTGATATTTGGAAGGTTATTGCTGACAAATTTTATGATGTGATACTCTTATGTTAAATATTTACAGGCGAAATAAGGCATTCGGTTGGTAATTACAGATTGCAATACATTAGATTCTATCCATTCTCTTGGCCTTCTTAACTTTTAAAGGTGTTTTATCAGCTAAAGATTAAAGTATCATTTCGTTTTTACGTTTTACGGGTAATGTTGGATGTGTACTAAACAACTCTCTCCTTTCCTCTGCTTGTTGTCTTTTAATTCTCACACTATCCTCTCGCCATTGCTCATGCAATTTTTTAATTTCTTTAGCCGCTTTGGGTGTCATTTCGTCAAGCCACATTTTATCTGTCATTTTCTGTTTTTTTAACTAACGTATTGACAATATCCCTATCGTCACTATTTTCCTCTTTACCATATCTATTTAGATTTAAAATGTTATAGCTTTAAATATTTATAAAGATAAAAAAAAATAATAAAAAACAAAATTGTTTGTTATACGATGATTTTTACAAATTTCACGTTTTTATATCGATTATTGTAAAACGTTACATACAAGATAATTATTCAAAATCATCGTCTTTTAATATGTCTTTCAACTTAACATGTATTTACCGCGGTGTAGCTTTTTGGTCGTATTTATAGTTAAAAACCCATAAGGTTCGCTCAAACACCTTTTGCACATTTTTCAAATTCGTCAAACGTCATATATGAACCCACAAAATCATCATAAATTCGCTTCATATAGTGTTTATTCTGTTTAAAGAGGCATAATAAATTCACGTTGTTGCGGATGACTTGCATGTCTACTTTACCATAGCTTTGACTCAGGTAGACGCACGATAGTTTCTTATGTCTGCCTCTGATGAAGTAGTTTGTTATAACATCCTGTTTTTTCATCAGCCAGACATCAAAAACCACGAGAGAGTTTCTCTTTCACTCTTCAAACGGTGTTAAATCCTCACAGTTGTTGAAAAAGTACGCAATCGATTGATTCAACTTTTTCTCAGCATCCGTGTTCTTTTTTCGCAATTTCACATACGCCGGCTGTTCAATCGATTTACTAAATACATAGAGATTTTTAAATAATATACTGTTTTTATTGTAAATTACATTCAACAATGAATTCGTCTTGCCGCTTCCCGAAGACCCCACCATCAGACAGCATAAAGGGCGAGTTAACAGATTATTCTCAATCGTTTCCTGATAATAGGGAATAATATCCATTACTATATAGAGTAATGAGCTTTCATAGGTTAAGCTTTTAATGTAAAAAAAATTCGATTAATTAAAAATAAAAGCATAAAAAACTTATAAGATTTTATTCACTCTCTTCCATTACTTCTTTCACTAAACTTAAAAAGTCATATGATGTTTCTACGTTATTATAATACGCGACATATTTTATACCACGATATTTCATAACTTCTTTTACACGATTCAAAATATTTATGCTATTCGGAACATCACTGCGAATGGATCAAATCGTATACCCTTCACCCGCTGTCTTAGCTAAAGCTTGATTAAAAGTTCTTTCTTCGGTTCTTTTACATTTATATACATTATCTTTCTTGAGTACGCAAAATACATGTATGAGGTGAAAACTGTACGGCATTACAGCTACTCTTAATTTCATATTATTATTTTCAATTTCCAAGTGCTTGATCGATTCCATGAGTGCTATGTTTTCACACTTGAGTTTGTATTCACCGTGATTTCTAAGTGATGGTAGTACATCTTCAAATACCCAACGTTTAAAAGCACAAGGAACAGGTAGCCTTGAGTAAAATATTAATTCGTATAAACCAGGCTTGGATATAGACTATTTTGCTTTCTTGATACGAAATAGGTATCAGAAGTTGGGACCCATTTTGGGGCACCACTAAATCTGACTTATACTTCTTATAACGCTCTGCAACATGCATTTGCAAAGCCTTTTCAAGATTGGAATATCCTAATATATCTACAACATATTTACCTCTGAACCATGGGTTATTTTCCACTATCATATTATACTGAGACTTCTTGATTTTGAAAAATGAATTTTGTTCCAACTTTATTCATAATATCTTTGTAGTCAGTGCTATCATAATCATCCATGACAATTATACACTCATTATCAACAACGTCCACATTGCAATATTGTCTATATAGAAATATTAGTATCTTCAGAGCGAGGTTTTATTAAAGCGAGAAGTTGCTAAAACAAAAACAAATAAAACCATATAACATAATTGCTTTATTTATTTACCACAACAGCTCTCGTTCCATTACCTTTTTCGCAAAATTAATAAAATCGAAATAATTATAAACTGTTATAATCAAGTTTTGCGGTTGCATTTATGGTCAACACCATCTCGGTTTATTATTTTTAAGATCTTTTCCGTCACACTCTCGTTGTCTATGGTGTATTCAACTTAATAACAATTATAAAAATCCGCTTCAATCGCTTTTTGCTTAACCGCATCAAAATATCATTTTTGTGTATCAGTACATTAATATACTTTTTTAAGATGGTCTTCCTGATTTTCTTCACTATCCTTACTTTCGAGTACACAGAACACCTGTTGGAGTTCGTTATTACTTATCAATCTCCTGAACAGTTTATTTTCAATACTTAATTTATTTCTGATGGTTGGAAAAACGTAATGAAAGATCCATTTTAAAAATTCTACCGTAACACTAATTTTTGACACCTAGATTAATTATAAAAACGGAATGTGGATGTGACTTCAAAAATAGTTTTTTTTATTTCATCATACTTTTTTTGTTCGAATTTTTAATGTGATCAGATATTATTTTCGTAGGGTTTTTACATCCAAATATTTTCGCAAGATCATTTCCTCTAAACCAAGAATTTGTACCTTTGTCAAAGATAATTAAGATTTCTTGATTATTGAAAACAAATCTTTCACTGTTAACTTCACTACTAGCCATCGTGAGACTACATAACATTCTATGTGTTTAGTTCTGTATTTTTTATCAGACATCTAAACACATATTACTTTTAGAAATATATTAAGACAGTATACCTTATGGTACAATAAAACAGTATACCTTATGTTGCATTAAAAAGAGTACACCTTATTTAAGGTGAACCGAAACAGTATACTTCATGTAAGGTGAACCGAAACAGTTTATCTTTTGTAAGGTAAACCAAAACAGTATACTATATGAAAATAAACAAGAATATTCGGATTGTAGTTTTTCAAAAATTAGTCTTGTGCAATTCCTTTTCATAAAACCCGCCAATTATATCTTTACCATTTTCTTTCGCAATTTTATAAGTAACAGGTCTAGTGTTTAATACCTTTGTAATTTTAAAAGTCCAGTTCAGTTTTTACTTATTTGCAAACACATCTTTTTTAGTCGTAATGCGAACTCTGTCTCCAATGTCAAACTTTGCCGTAGTACGAGCAATATTATTTTCGCACTCATTATACATTTCCAATAAATACGCCTCGTTATCTTTGTTGACCTCAGCGGGTCTCAATTTTATATTATGGTGGTAATCGTGTCTGTTGTACTCGTCTGTGAGTTATTGCAATATATCGTACCACTTGTGTGAGTTACTAACTTGGAATTTCACCTTCAATTTCTCATGTAACCTTCTATGGTATCTTTCAATTATTGCGGATTTTTCTTTGCTCTCAGTGTAGTATAGTTTTATGTTGTCTTTCTTTAGCAAGTCGTTAAATGGTTTATTTTTAAACTCTGTACTCTTATCAGTGTGTAATAACTTGGGGGTAGTATGACCGTCCTTATTTGCTCTTTTAATTATTTTGTCAAAGGCTGTTATCACATCACCACCCTCCTTTTTCTTCATTGGTTCGGACCAGACGAATTGGCTAAATGTGTCTTTGACATTTAGAATATATTTGTACCACATGTTTTCTCTAGCGTACTGTTTCATTATGAGTAGATCAGCGGCCCATAAATCGTCAATACCCTTAGTGACTATCCTACGTTTTATAAACATTTAACGACCGGTTTGTGCAGTTCCTTTGCTTCTAAAACTGCAAGCAGTTCATTGATAAATGAGTTCTTCACACTATCGCAGACTGCACAATTCGAAGAGTCTAACCATAATTTATTTTTAGTTTTTAGAGTCTTATGTTTTCGAACGCTGTATTTTATTTACATGTTCTACAGTATAAATCCATTTATTATATAACAAAACTGTTGTTATCCTTCAAAAGAAAAATATAAAATCATAAACGTTTATATAAAGTATAAGTTTAATCATAAAATGAAATTTTGGGAATTTTAATATAGTACGGTAATAATGGGTCAAGATAGCCGAAAAATAAATTGTACAAAGAAGCAGCTGAATAAGTTGAGAATCGCTCATAGAAAACTGAAACCTGCTATTTTAACATTAAACAGAGATCAGTTAAAAAACGATAATGTTGAAGTCTTGCTCGACAGTGATCAGAACAAATAGATTGAAAAAGCAATCACAAATAACAAAGAACTGAGGTTGATTTTGGATCACTCTCAGTTGAAGGAAATGTTTGATGGGGGTTTATTAAAAGAGGTTATAGAAATGGCTGAAAATAATATTCCATACCTCAAGAAGATCGCATCGCCATTGATTAAGGGTAAAGTCGCGCCCATATTGAAAAATCAATTCGTGCCGTGGCTTAAGAAATTAATTGATGAAGAACTGGATACCATCATAGAACAAGACGTGAGCGGTGCCGGACTTAGAAGACGAATAAGTAGTGAATTAAACAGATCTTCAAACGATGTTAGAATTGTACAAAAAAATTAGTGCCACTGACAATGATAGACCTGGAGTTGTGGGCTGATAAACTCAAGTTGAATAACTTCCGTGGTTTTGTCATGAGGTAGGCCTTCCCCGATAAATCGTATAAAAACGATTGCGGAATTATAAAGCTAGGCAATATACAATCTAGCGGTACACACTTGACATGCTATATGAAAAAAAACGGTAAACGTGTTGTTTATTTTGTTTCATATGGAGATGCACCGCCGCCTTTGGAACTGGAAAAGTATTTGAGAATGGATAAAGGTATATTGTATAATTATACAAGATATCAACAGTACGTTGATCTTCCTATATGCGGACATTTGTGTTTAGAAGTTTTACGACGTTTTTCGAACAGACAAGAATATAATAAAATTGAGTGTGCACTACGGAAAAATAAATACACATGGTTTTATTAGTTTAGTTGAATTTTTTCGCCAAAGTCAAATTAATTAATTGAGCTTCAAATTTTACTTTGTATATATAGTGATAGTATTTTTCAGATTATCCGGTCAAAGCCACCTTTTAAAATTAAAATTGTATAACACTTGGAGGAATACACGTGAGGTAGGCGTTATTATCTTGCGCTAACAGGATTGTATTGCGATAATTATTTTTACAACCTATACGAACAAGCTGCAATATCGTTCTTTAAACCTGGGAAGGATCCGACTTGTATACTTCCTCCAGGGTTCTGGGATTTGAAACATATTAAAAAAACAGTTAAGAAGTGGTTATTGGAAGATGAAAGTTTGTGGCTGGTTGGTGTGAAGGTTTTTTTATTGGTTGGTATGCGGCTTTATGTGGTATTAAGACATATATTATGCAATGGAAATTCGCTGAGTACGCAAGATTGCTGCGACGGGGGTATACTTGTTTTTGCTGTATATGATTTACATGTTCGAGAGTATGAATCCATTTGTTATATAATGAAACTGACGTGTTCTTTCAAAGAAGCGATTTAAGATTTAAAGTCATTAAACACGACGCTAAACAGACCCGGTAAATTGCCGAGCCATGATTTTTTCACAGTTTAGATACATTTTAATAAAATTCTTATTAACTGTTTGGGAATCTGAATTATAAATACAATGGTGGTTTTCGGAGTCAAATAAATATATAACGGCGGGCGACATGTGATTTTATTTTTTATTCAATTTGAAACATGTTGTTTTATATATAGGCAAAGAAAAATGTACAAAAATGATTATGTACGATGATGATAGCATATTAAACGAATTCAATGGTAATTCGTTTACAAGATTAAGTTATTTAGAACATGGTAAAAAGTATTTGATCCAAGAAATTGAACGAATCTTTACCCCATTCGGACCGCGTATTCTTGTAAAATGTGATAATATCAAGTTTCAATTGCCGGAGAGTTGGAATGAACGAATGTCATCAAATAATATAAAGGCTCTTTTACAATCTGACAAGCCCCTGTATGTAATATATAACGGAAAAATAAATTTGTCAAATGATAAGATGAAACATGACATCAAGTTTACAAGAGATTAATTTTTATTAAACTGAATTGAAAACAACTGTATTCCTAATTTATTTTTAAACATTGATCTATATGATTATGATTATACTATATTATTTTTGTTGTAAAATTTAATAACGTATAGAATAGGAGTCAATTATGGAAGACACTTACGAATATTACTTTTTGACATAAAATGCATTACCGCCTGTTGAAGGTTCGTCGGAAGCCGCTGGTTTGGATTTGAGAATTTCATATGATTACATCGTACCGAAACGCGCTTAAAAATTGATATTAACAGACTTAACTAAGTTTGTAAGCGGATGTTACGGTAGGATCGCGCCGCGGTAGGATCGGTGTTGACGCGGGTGTTATTGACAGAGACTACACTGGGAATGTGGGTGTATTGTTGACGAATAACTCTCAGAGTATCATACTGATTTTAACGTTTGTAAAGGAGACAGAATCGCGCAGATGATTTTTGAAGTCTACAAGAAACTTCCATGTATCAGAGGAAATATTGTAAGGCAAACAGAGCGAAATGCGAATGGTTTTGGGAGCACCGGTATCAATTAAGTAGCGGCATCAATGAATAACGCGCCAACAATGAACAACAATGAAGCTTGAACAACAATAAGAACAACCCAGCGAAATTTAACTCTGCCCAGTCGAATGATACGGCGCGGCGCGTGGGGCAAGATAGCAGCATCCGCCGCGCTGTTATCACATCTAATTCGACTAATATTTATTGAAGTTGTCTTTAAAAAAATAACTATTAATTTGGAAATGCGCCTTATTTTTTGTCGTAAACCGAACGGTACTACGACTTTGGAGGGTGTATACGGATTACGGACTGGAGAAATGATGTCATCTGACAATGGTGACCTCGAAATGACGACAGTTCTGGAACATGAGCTCGTGCACCCTCATGCACCTTATATTCCTCAACTGTCCTTTTACTACTACTTACAAATATTGTCTTTATATTTACCAATGGATTTTAAAATTAATTTAGTTAAAACACTTATATCTCCCTTCTTTTATTATTATGATACTTTAACTTTCTCAAATAAAACACAACGTTCCCAAAATCAGATTAATTTGTATTCGAGAATGGTGATGACATATTATTGAATACTATTAAACGCTATTAGAATGTAGAAATTATCAATAATTGTGATGATGGTCTATACAATTTTGGAAAATATCAACCTAACCTGAAATTAATACAGACATCAACCAGTACAATATTAGTTTATTCGAACGAGGCCTTTAAATTACAAAGTAAGGTTATCGAGCAACTAAATAAATTTAAGGTTATTCATTTAAGTAAATAAAACATCAGGTTGTATACAAAGTCAAAATTAAGGACAGCTGATTATGTTGTAAAAGTAAATTTTGGAATCAATAAGTTTGCATTTTGATCAACCTGATGTTTTTATTTACCTAAATGTGTAACCTTAAATTTATTTAGTCGTTCGAGAACCTAAAGATAATTACTTTGTAACTGAAAGACCTCGTTCTAAAAAAATATTTATTGATGTAAGTATTAATTTAAAATTAAGAATCAATAAGTAGAGCTGTACAAGATGAATCAACCTAGCTGTTTGACTAACAGATTTATTTTTACTGGACATTTTAGCATAGGGAATACTCGGCATGGTACGATTTTGCCTTTATAATAAATCATTTAAAGTTACTGCATAATAATTTATTTACCAAATGATTTTCGTAAGACAGACAGTCATTATGGGGCATCGTTGAACAGATTTTTCGCGGGTGACTGATGGGGATTTAGACAATGTTATAAGATTCATAATACATTACATTCTTCATTGGATTTTCTTGGAATCAAATGGAAGCTTATCTGTTATAATTAATTATGCTACTTAAAAAAATTAATCCTAAATAATAATCTTTTATATTTTAATAAAGTTTTCCGTATTTTCATGTATAACAAGTAGTTTTAAGATACGTTATACAATTTTAGCCAAATTTTTTTATTCATATACTGAGGTTAAATGGTAGCAGGGCCTCGGAAGTCCTAACTTTGCCTCAAAAAATTAAAAACAGGCTGTCGTTGTTTGTTACCGTTATATAGGGTTCAGTGTTTGGAAGTGTTTTGGTTTTTGGAACTGATTGAGTCAGTCTGATTATCGGTAGCACGGTGTGTGATGTAGCTGTCAGTAACAGCTGCATCGCATAGTTGATTGGACCCTTGTCGCAGCTGCGCGAGCCCTGAATGCGGGATCAGTCTATCCGTTAATAGCAGCAACAGTATCCGGCAGCCATGTTGGTTATGGCAAGTTCTGTTACCGAGTCCCAAACAATGATGTTAAATTTTGAGTATATGAAAACTTTATCTATCTAACATTACCGTCTTACTACAGAATTTCCCATAGAAAGTAGACGCACAAGCAAAATATGGAAGTAGTGAAATCATTGAGAATCGGTTGATGGTTGCTGAAGACGTAAAGACCATTAGTTAAATTCATAAACCTTTTTTAGTATCTCAGATACGGTCATTACACGTCAAATTAGCCATCGTATGTTTTTTCAACCATACGCCAAATAAACTAATTTATTTTCCATATTTCAACTGAAAAAATCTTAATTGTACCTAATATGTACTTTTTAATTAACTGTTATGCTATCCCTCTAACATTTGACAACCAACAAAACTTATTTAATTTGTTTAATGTAGTGTAAATCTACAATGTACATATATATGTTAAACTCTATGACTTTCTTAAGTCTGCTTTTATTAAATTTGTTATTTTTGTATTTTAATATGGTTATCTGAGTCTACAAGCTTATACAAATAAATTAAAATTTACCATTATTGTGTACACCCTTGTTGACTAAATGCATGTTAACTGATAAAGTTCACGTCTCGTATTTATTCCATCCACGTCGGCGTCTGTGATCCCCGCCGATGTCAAACCCATTTCTTGTTTCCGTCCCAGAGAACGCAGCCTCCGTCTAATTAAGACCAACGAGACCAACGAGACCAACAAGGTCTCATCGTCATGCCATTTATACAATGTGATAATATTTTTATTATTATTGTGTATTTGATAACATTATTGCAACAAATACCTAACAGGGGTTTTTATTTCCTGATGGTTATTAGATAAATAAAAATGGTTGCAAACTAACTACTTATCTAATGCATGTTAAAAATATGTCATCAACTTCAGTTGAGGTCTACCATTGGTCCCAAACAAAAATAATTGATAAAATGTGACAATGACAAATAGTATAAATCCGAAGTGCCAGTCAATAAAATTTGATTATCTTAACAAAAAATAGTGTTAGCTATGACTTAATAAATTTAAACTTAATTTTTAATTAATTGTTCTTCAATATTTAAAATATTCTACCGCCTAATTATATGATTATTTGAATTATTAGGGCACTAAGTGCTTCTGGAGAGATTTATTCAAGGCCACTTTTCCACTTCCTAATAAATATAAATTAGCTGTCAAATGTTCGGTCCTACACCTATTGAGGTACTCTTCATTATATTCATAATCGTTCTCAAGTCAATAACCATTTTGTTTGTTATTTATGACGAATAATAACTAAGAATATAAGATAACACCCCAGTCGCAGCAAACCTGCATACTCAGCGAATTTCCAGTGGAGATATAAATGTCTTAAAACTACATCAAGCCACTTACCAAGTTTCATAAAAATATATTCACAAATAAGCGATATATACAATTTTAATTATTCTCCATAAGAATAACATGGGGGCTGAGTACGCAGGTTCGCTGCATCAACGAACACAAAAATGGGTTTTTGTGCTAATATCAATATAACTGAACTAGGTGAAATCATATACCAGTTTTTATCAATTTATGTTCATAATTAAGGGAGACATAGCATTTAATTACCATCCATAAGAATAACATGGGGCTGATACGCAGGTTTGCTGCTACGGGAGCCTTTGGCAAACAATTATTTTTTGAGAAAATATCAATAGACCACAACCATATGTCAAGTTTCGTCAGTATACGTTCATAAATAAACGAGATATAAAATTTGTCTTTTCCTCCATAAGAATAACATTAGACAACGTACTGTGTTTAGCACTTTCAATATCTCGGTAAACAATTGACGTTGAGAAATTATCAAGATACCAAATTGTGTGTTTTTTTTAAGCTGAAACCAATGGTAAAAACTAAAATTTGACTACTTCAAAAATTATATGTAAACAATTCAAAAAACCCATTTTTGGGGTACAAAACCCCCCTAAAATACCCCTTTGGATGGAGCTATCTGACTGGTTTTCGAATTTAAAGTCATAAATATTGCTTTACACATTTATACCAAATTTCATACATATCGGATAATTTTTACGAGAGTTATCGTGTTCACAGACACACACACACATACACACACACACACACACACACACACACACACACACACATATATATATATAATGCATACAGTTTCGAACGAATGGTGTTTTTGGGTCTGGGAACCTCAGAACGAAAAGTTATCATGGTCCTGGGCCTAGGTCTTACCATGCCGACTATGGTAATAGCTTCTTCCCTATAGGGGAAATTCGCTAAAAACAACATAATTGTTCGATCTTCTTTAATATTTTAACTTGGACGTTTGTCAAAGCAGATCTGTTAATGACAATAACAAATTTAATTCGTTTTAGAAACGATTAAGTGAGGATCCCATCATGTAAGGTAAGGTTCTTGCTTCTGGCTTATTTTTGAATATATTTTTTTATGAAACTTGGTATGTGGCTTTATGTGGTACTGAGACTTAATTTGTCTAATTCCTACATTTTAGTGAAGTTCCCCTATAGGGAAAAAGCTATTACTGTAGTCTGCATGTAAGACCTAGGCCCGAGACCATGACAACTTTTAGTTTTGAGGTCCCCCATGTTATTATTAAGGCGAATAATTAAAATGTTATATATCGCTTATTTATGAATGAATATTGATGAAACTTGGTATGTGGCTTCAACTAGTTGAATTCTATGTTCGTTTTGCATAAAAGCAATTTGTTTGTGTTCCTTGTTTCAGCAAACCTACGTAATCATCCCCAATGTTATTATTATGGAGAATAATTACAATTGCATATAATAAGGCTTATTTGTGAATATATTTTTTATGAAACTTGGTATGTGGCTTTATGTGGAATTATGCATTGTAAATTCGCTGAGTACGTAGGTTTGCTTGGAACTTGCTGTTTTCAACGAAGGACCGTTAACATTAGTTATTTTTAAGCAATTTGCCGTTATTAAATGAAACAGGAATCGTTCACCTTTATTGAAACATCTCCTTCAAATACTAAAATAAGTAAAAATTTGTTGAAAATATGATGGAAAGGTTTGATATGTAAAAAGGTTTGAAAATCATAACGATCTTCCTGGGAGATTAAATACAGCTTCTCAGTGGGAAATACCGATATCAATTGAATATTCATACGGTAAACAAAATAAATTTGACATACAGTAAAAGTGATATGTTGAAAGAAATTCTATAAATCGGACGCCATTTTGTAAAAGAAATAACTGCTGATCCTGTAACAGGCTATTTTCATCATATAGACAAAAGCAACTTATTTTAATATACATGTAATTTTACCATACATACGGTTACAGATTGTCCATATCTCTATACACCATTATGGCGTCTTTATTTACGGAAATAGCCCACACCCACTCTTCATGAGGATTTATTTATTCCAATGGCACAACCATTTAAATTTACAAAAAAAGTATACAACATGGAAATGTAACATAACTTTAAAATTATTTATTATAACTTCGAAAAAACTGCAAAACCACCCAGCCGATGTCTGGGCTGTTTGTGAAAGGTCTTAATATTACATGTGGGGATCTCGGTTATATTTGAAGTCCGCCCGTGCCGCATTGCGGTACAAGCGTGTTGTTGGGGTGGAGGGAGTTTATACACGAAATAAAACTGACTTTCCCTCCTGCTCTAAACCAGCAGACGGTTCCCTCGTCTCTTTAAACCAAAATAAGGGTACCCTGTACTGAACTGGAAGGTGCACTAGCTTCTGCATTCAGCAAAAGCGTTTGAACCGTTAAGTGATCTTACGAATACTAAATCCGTGGAAAGTCGATATTGAGGGGGGCAACACACTTCGACATGGTAAAAATAAAAACAGTACGGTATTGAGAGTTATAGTTACGTTAAACCTAATAATGAAATATAGTTTTACAGTTAAGTGTTATAGGAGTTATTACTGTTTAAACAGTTATATGTCTTACAAATTTTGTTTTTGTTTTTTAAAGAATAAATTAATTACCAAACTACTCGTACACAAAAAGCCTTATTCAAAATAATTGTAAAATATAGGATTGCATCCAATACTTGGAAATGCCCAAAACAGAATCAGGTGTTAAAAGCGGCTTCTCTGCCTGCGATATTGCCAAATATTTCTCCTCAGTCAAACGATTTTCTCACCTCATATGACACAGATATTGCTTTCTGTTTCACTTTCGAATGTCTGTTGGTACGCCCATTGCATTGGAATTATAGGAATCGACCCTTTCTTTTCTGTTTCAGAATATGTGATATGGAATATTGGGAAGTACTGTTTCCGGTAGAGAGAGGCTTATTTTACCAAGTAGAGATTACTCCATGGAATGGTGACCATCATTAGCATTACAAACTTGTCTATTTACAATTTAGCAGGTAAGGCAACGAGTCTGTGCTCATTTTTAAATGGCCTGATGCTGTTTGAAGAGGTGGTACTGTTACTGTACATATCTCTGAACTAGTAAGCTGGATTAGTACAAAATCGGAACGAAGTGGAGAGTATCCTCATGTCCACTTCAGTGTTTGTAGAGGTATGAAACGCAACTTGAATTGGGTGCCTCAGTCACTCAGCAGTATCACTCAGCTTTATAGCAATCAGCACAGGAATCAAAGCAATCATTAGTGTTGTTGATCGCTGGATCCCTCTACTGAGCAATGCAACTCTACAAATATACATGTTACGGACATTCTACCTCTTTCTAAACATGAGTATTTGACCAGTGCTTGACAGATCTGGCTGATTATTACATTTAGCGGAATCTTACTAAAGGTGGAGTTTGTTAGAAGTGAAATTCATCAGCGGTGGGGTTCGGAACACAGAGATTCTAAACATTTAAATTCAATTTTCCTTGCCGAAGACTTTTTCTGCTACCGATTGCTGAAAAACCCTGATTCATTTTGGCTGTGGTTGTTGTGGAAAGTAACATTCCTCGATAACAAAAACAAACCACCTGCTTTGTTTTGCCTCAAAGCCGGTTAGGAAAGAGAAAAATAGGAGCAACAACACCAGAAATAGTTTTTTTGAAAAACAATCCTAACCATAGAGAAACTGAAAACCAAACACAACACAATTCTACATGACTTGTACAAGAGTACTAGCCTGTTCAACATCCTAAAGGCAGGGAATAAAGTGGCTAGCAGGTTGTGCAATAGTTTATTAATTTTGTTATTATTGTTGGCTATTGTAAATATGTTAAGACTGTATATTAAATAATATTAGTTTGTTGCGTTTATTTTGTGTATAAATATGCACTTATATTTAAACATATCGCCGTTGTTTCCTAGATTCAATAACCTTTGAAAATAAACTAAAAAAACTATTTTTGTCACTAACCCTGATAAAAATAGGTTTATGGTGGTAGCAATTAGCCCTATTCAGTGGCGGAGAGCGACTTACTCTGCCCTGGGATCGGACAAAGTTAATCCGCGGCACGACGCGTTACATTTCCGCTGTCCACGAAAGTAGCTCTATGAAATACATGATGAGGAGTTACCAGCGTACCCCGCTCTCTTCATTCCTTCCTTTACGATCTAATGATTCCTCTGCATCTTGGCAAACCCAGCTTAATGTTTCACCAAAACCAATTCTTGATTTGTATTTTGTTTAAATTATCCTTATACGCGAGGAATGAGTATTACCATTGGGTTTATATCTACTAGAGGGGATACCTTACGGGACCTAGAGTGAGTAAAAGCAGTGCTGCGATCTAGCGTCATATTAAGATAACTACGTGATCTGCAGCGTCGTTAGGCCGAGTTAACTCGTCCACCGTACCCGACGCGTGTAAACAAAATATCACTTTGATGACCATCACAAAATCAATGGTATTACCAAACATACAGGTAATACCCAGCATAATTTGTGGACAAGTAAATTCTTTAAAACATTAAAATATAAAAGTAGTTAGAGATACATAAGACTAATTATAACTTTATTTATAAGGTAATACAAAATTCCTGATTTGATTCGCCATGTACATGTGTTGACATAAGTAAGTTCTAAATCAAACTAAAAGGTGTCAATAACAGAATCTCAGGCATTATAAGCAGTTTCACAAGAGTGAACCTTGGATATGATTTTGCCAGATTTTCTTTCCAACCATATTTTAACTTTATAACTTGTAGGTTTCTTCTGTTACATTTTAGTGCTTATAAATACTTCTAGAACTAGGCTAGGTGTTGAGGCTTATAGTTTTGTAAAAAGATATTTATATATAAATATTAAATACTTTATTTATAAAGATTAACGTTAAATATTTTATATAACGCATACTATACAGACTACTAAAACTGTGTTTGTAAGAAGTTTTACCATTATAATGAATTAAAGACAGTTTAAGTAAATTGTAGATTGTGAATTCTTTGTCAGAAATTATAAAAGTGGTTTTCTGCGGCGTGTTTTTTTTACATCCCGATTGAACTTTTATTAATCTGTGTTATGTCCAGAAAAATCTATTTAGTAAAAAAGTAGCTGACTTAAAACATGTTTACAATTCTTTTTTTGTGGCAAAACTTAACTATCCTTCACGACACTCTTAAACGAGTATGTTTGTATGTATGCACCGTGGATCTCGGAATCCTGCGGGAGGATGTTGCTAAACTTTACTATCCTTCACGACACTCTTAAACGAGTATGTTTGCACCGTGGATCTCGGAATCCTGCGGGAGGATGTTGCTTAAACTTTTAAAAGAGGGGGTTTTTGTGCCTCATAAATAGACTGGCGTAGTCCTTAAAACTAGGAAAACTAAAATTGTTTTGGAAAACTCATTTGATAAAAAATAATTGTATAAGCTTCATTGGCTTATAGCGTTTCAAATCCTAACATTATAATCATAACAATAAACAACTAGCGAGCTGTTAAATTTCATGTGGTATCAAGTTGTGACTTTTGTCCGAACAAAGTTCGGCCCCCATTTAATTTTATTAATAAAACTATGAGTGTAAAACAAATAATAAGTTTTAAAGATATGAATAAAGAAATGGTTTTTTTATACACCAATGTTTTATAGATGTGTCATTACTTATCTAAATAACGCACTTGAGTTTCTTTGAAATGACCTATGGGTTCTCCCTGTTTCGAACAAATGAGGTGTCAATGTTAGTTGAAGGGAATGCATCACCCCAGGACTGGACCCTTTGTGTAGGGCCTTTAATAGTGTAATTGTGACAGGTGGGGGATGGGTCAGATAGATCACAGTCGGGTACCATTACTGACCAATAAAACGTGGCCTGACTGCCGATGTCCAAACCCTCACCCGAGTTAGTTGTCACCCGAGTCACATCAATCTAAAATATAATAAATGTTTAGTTTAGTATTAATGGTATGTCATCACCAACAATTGAAGCTTAATTGGGTGTACCTGAAGTTGACATATTTGTCCATTGCTATCCTTTGAGTATTTTCTGACGACGGACAAATCATAAAAACATTAAATTCGTAACTGATCAATTAATTATGTGAATCATAAATGACAAATGCTACATAAATATCTAAAACTTTAAACGTTTTGAGTATAATCAACAAAATAATTCGATATAAATAATTTATCACTCCTAATTATTACCACAAAATGTGATCAAGAAATATGGTCAAGAAGTAGATTAGGTGCTCCATATAGAACCATTAGTTGACTTGTTTGATTGTTCTACGTTGAAATCTATAGATTTATTCTAAATTGTTAAATTCACAGTAAAAAATATGTTTTATCATTTGCTTTCAAAATTTCAAAGTATTCATAAACTATTTGTTTGATATAAATAGGTGGCGGCCAAACATGGTTCAACCTTCAAGCTAAAAAGCAAACTTCATTCTGAAAACATTAAATAACGGACAAGTACAGTATGCAGGACATAACTTAATTTAAAAAGGGTAACAGAATTGTACTTACTCAAATTCGAGCAGCTGGATTTGCTAGTTTATATAATAATGAAGAGTTTTACCGCCATACTACAACATTAAACATTATTGGTTGGGTAAAACTATAAGTAAAGAATACAAAACATCAAACATCAGTTACAACAATGAAGGACGAGTATAGGAAGGTAGGCGGATGATCGGATGATGACCGCATCCTACCCTGATCAAACTCGCAGCATCCTGGCTTGGCTCCAAGTTAAAACTCTGACAATGTGTGCGAATGGTGTCGTGTATGAAAGGAAATAGACCGATTATACTATCGCTTGTAAACCAAACTCTAATCTATTTGCTTTGTTGACTTAGTTAACATGCGCGATCTTATTATAAGTCTATTCATAACTTGCGTTGCTGTTTGTTTTTTCAATCTTCGTCAAAAATTCACTTTTTCTTTTTAGCATTGACTATAAATACTGAAGCAGACTCTCATTGCCATTGTAAAATCTGTCCCTAGTTTTGTGTTTGCCAGGATTGAAAGAGGTCGTAGTTTACACTAATCACCAACAGAGTATACTGCTGTCAACTATTACTTATCTTTTAAAAGAACAGATAATAGGGGATAATAGAACAGTTGGTGTGTCAGGAAGCAAACATAAGTTAATTTATGGGGTAGAGATATTTTAAAAATTAACGTAAATAACTAAAATAAAAAGTTGACAGCAGCACAATCCGTCGGAGACCAAATCAAACTACTTCAATTTTAAATTCTAGCATACACTAAAAGTGGGACAGCTGGACCATATGGATGGGGTGTCTCCTTATTAGTAAAGCAAATTAAATGTGGAATTGCTTTGCTCAGTAACCCCTCTGGAGGTTTAAAGAAGAAGGCTTTAACCCAACTTCTTAACTAAATGATACAATGATGGATTCACTAAAACAGTTCGATTTCCTTAAAGGGAGGAAGTGTATTTCAACAAAAGTGTGATTTGCCTTTAGAATGGCACTGTCCCATGTCAGAAAACTATTAATCCTATTAACAATTATTTGACATAAAAATATTATTATTGTATATTGTCTGATTTATTATCCTCCTTAGTTTTGTAATATTTTGCACGTTATTTAAACCAGAAATTTCGAAACAATTCTGAACACTACTTTGCGTAATGACTTAATTTAGCCAAAAAGGATTCAAACCATTATTTTCACTAAATTGGATTCAACATTTATATTTATTGAAGTTTTCTGTTTTTAGAGTTCAAACAGCATAAATATTCCTTGATGTTTTGAATAGGTGGCAAAAATGCACAAATTACTTATGGTTTCAAATATGTAACATAAGCTTCAATAACACAACTGAATCAGAGATACTAAGAAGTATTGAGCGAGTCCTGCTCGGCAGCAGTGGAGTTTGTTAATTAAATCCAGAACTGAGCGGGCAATTAGTTGGCACCGAAGTGTGACTCTTTGTCTTTGTGGCTAAACAATAGTGGACTGGAAACTGTTAATATTGACAATATGTTAGCCGATAATAGTGGTCAGCCGAAGGAGTAATTTCATGGTAATCATAGTGTACAGGCGCGTTTTATGTTATAGTCCAGTTTAGAAGTCGTCAGTGATTAGTAAACTACGCTAGGCATTAAAACCTAAATAATTCATCCATTATTTACGATGGAATGTACTGGCACGTTTTATGTTATAGTCCAGTTTAGAAGTCGTCAGTGATTAGTAAACTACGCTAGGTATTAAAACCTAAATAATTCATCCATTATTTACGATGGAATGTACTGGCGCGTTTTATGTTATAGTCCAGTTTAGAAGTCATCAGTGATTAGTAAACTACGCTAGGCATTAAAACCTAAATAATTCATCCATTATTTACGATGGAATGTACTGGCACGTTTTATGTTATAGTCCAGTTTAGAAGTCGTCAGTGATTAGTAAACTACGCTAGGCATTAAAACCTAAATAATTCATCCATTATTTACGATGGAATGTACTGGCGCGTTTTATGTTATAGTCCAGTTAAGAAGTCGTCAGTGATTAGTAAACTACGCTAGGCATTAAAACCTAAATAATTCATCCATTATTTACGATGGAATGTACCGGCGCGTTTTATGTTATAGTCCAGTTTAGAAGTCGTCAGTGATTAGTAAATTACGCTAGGCATTAAAACCTAAATAATTCATCCATTATTTACGATGGAATTTTCCTCAATGTTAAATGACAATGAAGAGTAAAACTTACTTATGAAGAGTAACTTAATCACTTACTTCCAAATATGATTTGTATTACACATAATACATGCAGTTGAAATGAAATCACGGACTTTTACAGACCTGCTACATTATCACTGAGGAAAATGTGTTGAACAAATATCAAACGTGTTTACGGTTGATTTTGTTCAATTTTGTAAAATTAAATTTTAATGTATTAAAACGTGATAATCCTTGTACTTGGTGCAAAGAAATAACAGAGTAACGATTTCGTAAGAAACTAATATTCTTTCCTTATATTAATATCAAGATTTATGTGTTAATACTCTGAAGAAACTTGTAAAATACCTCCAATCACCTTTATACTCATCTGCTACACAATACATCTTTCCTCGACCAAAATTGTAAGGCTATTTCTCTGTACCATGATTTTACACTATTATTTATAGAAGAAGGTAAAAAGGAAGAAGCGATAAATGTTTTCAAACCTAATACAAGGCCTTTGGGCCACATTAAAGCCAAACAAGTTCTGAAACTTGGCTCTGTGGAGGGTTGACAACAATAAACCAAACTTTGTTCGAACGTTGTGTTGATATTGTTTAAATCAACGATCTTGTAATTGTAAATTCCCTAGTTTATCAAAATTAGCCATATCAAGTTTCAGTGTGATAGAATTTGAGTAATAATATATAACTAAGAACAAGTTTTAGCGAATTTCCCCTATAGGGGAGAAACTATTACCATAGGTCTCATGGTAAGACTTAAGCCCGAGACCATGATAACTTTTTGTTTTGAGGTCCCCAGATGCCAAAAACACTGTTAGTTCAAATTTATATATATATATATATATGTAAATATATATATTCTTGTGAAGAATAACAAAAATGCTATATATCACTTAGCATGAATGTATTTTTGTGAAACTTGGTAAGTGGATTTACATAGTAGTGAGACATATATGTTCGTTGGAAATTCGCTAAGTACGCAGGTTTGCTGTGACGGGGGTATTTTAATTATTTTCTTTTTACTTATTACAAATGTTTTATGTGAATAAAATATTGACATTGAGTTGTAGGCCTATGGACTAAGAACGAACCTAAAAGGTGTATTGGTGATGAGTGTAGTTTAAACAACTTCTAATATTACTTTTTGGTATTCATAATTTTTATTTGAAAAGCATTATTTATATTCAAATTTTGTTTATTTTTAACTATACAGTTGTCGATAGTGATTGTTGTGTGTGTTACACTAGGGAATGATACATTCTTCGCACAACTATTTTAACCATCTTCAATAATAAATATTTGTTTAAGTAATAGCCTGATACAATAAATCGCCGTAAGATTATAATTATTGTAACTTGAAGGCAAATAGGGTGAAGCCTTGAAGGATTTTCAAGCGAGAATGGGGGCTTTGGATTCATTGGGTGTATGTAAAATGTGTGCTATTTTTATTGTGTATCTTCCTTCCGAGGTCCATCGTAATAAGCTTGAAGTTTTGTAAATTGCTCATCATTAAACAGACATACAAATATTTATTATATAACAAATGACATAACTTGTCCGATTTAATGTAAACCACATTTAGAAATAATTATTGAAGTTCTTGAAATGCTTTCTTTGCATACAGTTAAGTAATACTGTCAAGTTGAAGCTCTCCGTGTTTGAAGAGAACATTGAAAAGTTAAAATGACATTTTCCAATGCTTGGAAATATGAAAATCTCACAAAGATAGGAGTCAATAATTAAAGCATTAAGTCATCATAACGAAGCATTTCAATATTTTTGACATAAAGTAAGCAAGTAAAGAAAGGCTTTTGGGTGAAACCGACTAATTTCTCAAATAGTAAGTCCAAAAATTAGGTATATTGAAATATTGGAAGTATAAGGATGTGAACTTATTTGATTTTTTCGTAAACATCTAACATATATACAGCCGCATGTGTAACTCACTGACTGACTGACTGACTGACTGACTGACTGACTGACTGACTGACTGAGGTATACGAATTCTAGACCACTTCTAGATGAGCTAGAAACCTGAAATTTTGCATGCAGGTAGCTTATAGCTTGTAACCCCCAGGAAATTCGCCAAAACTAACAATATTTTATTTTAACCCCCCTAAAAAAACTATTTAAAACCCCCCAAAAAGGCTTATTTTAAAATTCCAGTTTTTGAGCTCTAGCGCGCGAACGGATGGTCCTATCAAAAAACGGACACCACCACGTGCTACGGATTTTGCAAGATCTACAACTTTGGTCCTATGACCTTTTGTCGTATCTCGTCTCCTTCACCCTTAGATAGCTCTAGATTTTTTCAAATTTTGAGAATTTGTGGCGGTTTTTTATTTCCTATCACGTTACTATACTTGATGAAGGCCTAATATTGGGCACGCAGTATGTCAACATCACACTTAGTAAATAACAGCAGAAATCTGACCAGTTTTTATTAGTTAAACCTGTCGAAAAAATTAAAAAACTCTTAAATTTTATAGATTTTACCGTTTTCAAAGTATAAGTAGTAAGGAAATGCCGGTTCCGGAACAATTGTTATTAATTAGAATGCACGTATCACCATTTATACTTTAAATAGGATCGTGATATATGGCTTGCGTGTGCGTTGCACCTTTTCTTCCCTAATCCTACTATTTTTAGTTTGAACTATCTGAAAAAGAAAATTTGGGAATACAAAATCGAAATGTAGTATTTTTTATTTGAGCTCTAGCGGCCAAACGGGTTGTCCTATCGAAAAACGAAGACCACTATGTGCCACGGATTTTAGACGAACTACAACTTTAGTTCTATGACATTTTGCCGTATCTCACCCCCTTCACCCTTAGGTAGCGCTAGATTCTTTAAATTTAAGCTTTTTTCTAAGATTTTTTGTGGTTTTTAATGGTTTTTTCGCTCTAATATAGAACTTAGAGGCCTAATATTTATCACACCGTATTCCTACATTACAATTAGTACCAAGCAACACTCACACGCCCAGATTAAATATCTTATACACCCAAAAAAATCAAAGTCTTTGAGCTTTTGTAGATTTATTCGTGTATTTCGGGTATATTTTCTATATTGCGCTTTGTCGAGGGTAAAATCTCTTATAAATCATGTCATTTTTGCTGCAGAAGGATTTTATAAACCCAAAGTCATAGTATTTCAGGTTGTTAACGGTGGTCGTATTCCTTATAAGGTTCAAAAGACGCCTTATAAAGGCTACATTATGCATAAATTAAGGGTATTAATTTTTTTTCGAGCACTGAACAACATTGAAACACAGCACTGAGTCATGCATTGAAACTTAAAATTAAACATACTACGTCTCCATGCCAAGTCGTACTCACCAATAGGCTTATGACCGGATTTTATAGGTTAAAACCTTAAAATAATAAAAGCCTTGGAATAGTTGTAGAATTTAGGTCTTAAATAGAATTTGGACCAATTTACATTAAACTGTGGCCAAACAGCGCCTTGGGGGCGAAGCCCCCCACAGGGGTCTGGGGGCGGAGCCCCCAGCGAGCGAAGCTACTTATATAAAGCTAGACGGGTTCACTCACTCACTCATTCGCTCACTGACATAAACTATGAGGCACTTCCCGTAATCGAACCCCCCTCGAACCCATACTTGAATTAATGCTTTTGACGAGAAACTCCCAGAAAAATTACCAAAGGTTAACATTTTTGAGTTTTTGGAGCATTTTTGGGGTGGGGAAAATTCCACTTTTTCAATTTTTCCACTTTGAGCACGTTTTGTACGGAAACGGTAAGAGATGGCAAAAAATGTTAAATACAAAAGTTGTAGAAAATTTAATTTCCAAATAACGATTTTTCGTCAGATTTAAGATCCGATCATCCGTTTAGCCACTATTCATCGGAGAAGAAGTAATTTTGAGTATTTTGACCCATTTAAATGTGTCTAGTTTTGGAAAGCCGTTTAATGAAAGCACACTATCTTTGGCTAATACCACATGTTTGTATCAGCTGATTTAAAAAAAAACACCGCCCGTGTATGCGATACTAATTTGCTCACATGAGGTGTATATTAATCAGCTGTTACAAAACAAGGTGAGCACATTATCGCCTACACGGGAGGTACAATATCGCGAATATCGTTTGTTTCGATATTGGAAAATGTAATCAACCGATTGTTTGTTCTATCGAATGATAAATTTGATGGGCCCGCGGTAGCCCAATGTATACGTTTTCAGGTGATTCAAGATCATGTGGTCACAGGTTTGAATCCTACTTTTGCTGCTTACTTTTTGAGGTCTGCAATTTATTTCTGCTTAATTTGAATTTATTTTGTTTTTACAAATTCATTTATTTGTGATTTGCACAACGAACAGCCACCATACATCGCTCTGCGGGGTTAGGTTAGGTTAGGAAACAATAATTCTTTCGTGAACTGAAGTCTAATTTGTTGTTTGTTTTTTTATACGTAAATCCATTTGTAGAACTCCAATTTAACATTGTAACCACAACTTTGTATTTATATCTGATTGATTTTGATTGAGTGAGCACTTTATTTTTTGCTTTTATTCACCTCGAAACAACCATCGTAGTCGAGAGTTCATTCAATAAAACTAACAAGCAGCCGGTTGGTCAAATATCGAAATGCGTTAAAATTACAAAAAAATGGACTTATTTACATGAGATATGACTACATTTTTGATATTTTATGTTTTATTTGAAGCATTAGTGAACCCTGGGAATCGTAAGGGTATCAATCAGGTGATTGGTGCAAATGAACTTAATAACAGCTGGTTAATGTTTTAATCAGCTGTTTGGAATTATACTTGAAACAGCTGATCGACGTGGCTCACTAGCAGCGATGTCACATGATAACAGTTGATATTGACAAGAATGCAATATCTTAAAAATGAATTTTCTCCGTTATTTATGAACTGATTTCTGTAAATTTGGTGTCATTAGATTTGCAATTAAATTCTCTAAATAAAACGTCATTAATGTAACTTTTTTAATATGAGTGGTCTTTAAGATATTTACGTTTGAAATGTTTAGGCATCCGCCATTTTGAAATTAATGATTGTAAAAAAATAATTTTTTTCTGTAATTAGGTCTTTAAGGAATAAAGCTAAATACCAAAATCCATTTAATTATAACTAGCCGTTCTCAAATTAAAAGTTCCTATGTGAAAAAACAAAATGGCGGCTATACGAGTAACTTTTGAGTTTTCGAAATTTTTAATATAATATTTTGGCTTGTCTATGGTCCAGGAATAATACCTGAAAAGGTTGGTAGAGAGTTCAGAGACACCCTGTATATCAAATAAATCCGTGTAAAGAGAAGGGAGTATTATTTCTGACAAAACTTGTTTTCCGAAACAGAGCTTTTTATAATGTATCAATAAACAAATTAAAAAAAACTTAAATACGATGAAGAAGAACAATAATGGGAATCACCGAGGGGAAAGTGATTTAGAGGATAGGGGAAGAGTCTGTTAATTAAATTTGGACACAGCTGCGACTGTCGACAAGTCGTCGTCGCGTGTCCTAGTATACTGTAACATTTAGTTCATCTAGTTCAATAACAATCCCTGTTGAAGTATTCGACTGTCTGGAATTAAATTACACAATTACGTAATTTATATGGAAATCAGAATTCTTTCATTTCTGAATGATTTCAGTGGTTTTTAAATTCTGAACACCACTCAGTTTCATGATCACTGATTTAATATTATAGCATATTTATTCATATCATTCAAACTCTACCAGCCCAGAAGAGAATACAAAAGTAGCGTGAAATAAAATAGTGTATAAATTATCGGCACCAGGAAGGCCATTATACTATTTTCGAACGAAGCTGGAGTTCAAAATACAGTCTTAAGAAGTAGTACCTGTTATAGAATTAAAATGTAACAACTCTATTAAATTTCTGCAGTCTTGGGTTTAACAAAAGTCTAATTTAGTTTCTAATAAAACATACTAAATCGTAGCTTTATTTTCAAATTCCCACATAAGAATATAAACAAAATCACAATGACAAAATTTCAGATTCAGAATGAGGTGCTATGATCGAGTTCTCTAGCGTAAACTCTGGCAATGATATTGTCCAATATTTCTCTTCTTCAGTCAAACGGTACTCTTGCTTCATTTGATACGGATATTGAGTTTTGTTCCACATGAATATTTTCCAGTATTTCTGAAACATTTTAGTTTTGTCTTGTGTAAACAATGTTGTACTCCTTGTTGCCTAACTGGTATTAACTTTACGATAAAGAAGTAATTACTTACGAATATATATTAAAATTCCACTGCCCGTAGCAGCCATGGCTTGATTGTTCTGTGCTGAAGTCAGCAAGGATCCGTTACGGGATTAGTTACATAGGCAAGACACTGGTGAAAAAGTACCTTAGCAGTCAGCTGGAATCGAACCTTCGCTTGACCACGTCTGACTTGCAGACCAGTGATTTACCTCTGATCAGCCATGTAACAATTAATTCAAAGTAAAATGTTAAATATTGTACTAAACAATAGATGTAACTCGTTAAAACCAAATTTAGTATTCACTTGCATCGCCAGGGGAATGTATATTTCAATAGAAAGCCGGATAGTGTTTAATTTGAAAAGATAACTAATACATTTTTTAAATTAATTGTCAATTGTTTAATTAAAGTGGTAAATAAGGTTATATAGTACATGCACTTCTTATGTTTCGCTAGCGCCGTGTAATGCATTGGTGCCAGTGAAGCACCAGGGAACGACGAACGGCTCCGCCAGGCGGCGTTGCTGTTGGCTAACGTCTCATTAATTTACATTAAAAACTAGGATCGCCCTTAATACCGTGCACCTAGAGCTACACTAAACCCAAATTCTACTCTTTACCGTGTTGCTCTTCAAGGTTTGTTGCTCTCAACGCGACGCTAGATCCCCCCCCCCCTAAGACTACCATTGACTTTACAGACCTTTCTTTCAGTACTGAGAACCATACTACTAATTTATATGTAACTAATCGTCCGTATTAATATTTAATCGGAAAAATGTCTATTGCGTGATAGGAAATCAGGCTGTTTGATAAACTAGAGGTACATATCGTAGTTTCTTTTGTTGGAGTTAAAATAATTTACATTTGAAGAATTACAAAACTATTCATTTGTTGTATCAAAATATTTATACGGTAAGCTAATTTAACCCTATTATGATATTAATGCTAACATTCACTACATTAAAACTAACAGAGAATTACGAGTTTTAAATAATATCTTTATGGGGCCATAATACAAGTATAGTGTATGTCAAATTTGATGTTTCTAGATGTTCCGCCAAGTCAAACATCAAAACAGCGTTTGTAATTAATCTTACAATAATATATAGAGAAAATAGATATTCAAGAAAAATAATTGTTGTTTTTAGACAGTACAAACGGCATCCCATTATTTTATGTAGAAAGAGCAATAATACAAAAACAAAAGACAAAATACGTAAACACGGTAAAAAATGCAATTTAGAGTTTTGCCAAGCATTTTTTAAATAACAGGGTTACACATACAAATTAAGCACTCCATCTTCTCTGAAATGACCACCCGATTCTTCTTGTTGCCAACAAATGAGGTGTCAATATCAGCTGAGGGGAACGCATCACTCGAACACCTGGACCCTCTGTATTACACGCGCAGGAGATAAATTGCGAACGCCAGCTTCAATTGTTTAAATCTTCCATGTGTTTTTCGACTGTCTGCAATATTTGTAACTGTTATAAAATTTCCTGTAACATATTCAGCTGTCTGGATATTCCAAACGTTAAGCCCATAATTCCGGACACTGTTAAACAAACTTAAAATACAGAAAAGGTGTTTTTGCCGTTTAAATAGCTAAAAGCTTCATTTTTGATTATGCCCTATCTCCCCTTTTAATTCCAATGACCCTTACATACACTGGCATGATTTAGCACCCATATCTGTCAGAATTAACAGGTTCATGACTAATAAAACAACCCAAAAGCCCTGATATGGTACAATTCAAGTCTGGCGTTTTTTTAAGGAAATTGTAACATGATATAATCTAGTCAGACATCGAGTTTAATACCTACAGAAATGAAAATAGCCCGACCACGTTGAAATGTCTATGTCTATAGATGGGTTTATTGTATTAACTACAAATTACTATTTTCTTAAGTTTATATAAACCATATAAGTAGTAAATTATTTCAACTAACGTAATAAGTTTAATTTGTTCACTTGATTATTCGATTAGATGTATAGAGGTTGATGTAAAAATAAGTATAATTATTTATTGTTATATCAAAGCTAAGTTTTGATATCAAGGTAAACCAAACTTTCTTTAGAAGACAGTACTGTAATATATTTCCAAACACTACGAATGTTCAATACGTTTACCTAGGTAGACATTAACAGCTGTAATCGAGTAACCAAACTAACAAGTGGGATCTCATTGATACTATCTTTTATTCGTAACTTTAGCTCCAAGATTTTTGATTACAATATAGGTATAAAACTAGATTTTTATATTACCCCCTTCTACATCAAAAAGAAAACAAAACCACACGTAGGCATAGCTTAAGGGCTATGAGGAGGCCATTACACAAGTGTGATGTTATTGACGGCTTCAATCTGTGGGAAAAATAACAATATACTTCTGAAACAGTAAACGAATTCGCACGCAGCACACTGACGTGAGGGAAGTGAATTTCCACATACAAACCTTTTAAAACTCAAAACCAGTGTAAAAACATACATTTATTGCATTTTTATTGAAATCTGAAAACATTGATTTTTTGGCTGTTCTGATGCTCCTGGTTTCATTTACCTGCAATGCTAGGAATACAATTTTGCGCATTATAAGGTTAGGAAAAGGTCCAGTCAGGCTTGAAAGTAGGCGCGAGGTTGCTGGGGATTATAAAAATTCACCAACAAATGAATAACATGCTTTTCTAATTTAAAAACCCCATAAGACAACGTACTGTGTTTAGCCGATATACATTTTCTTTAATAACTCGGTAAATATTTATGCTAGAATGACGAGAGAGGGCTTACAACTTTCGCTTCACTAATTCCCATCCTAATTCAAGCATTAATTTTACGTTCGGGGCTTTTCTGACCCTTTTTGGGCCCAAAAACTCGAAATTTGAAAAAATAATCCCCAAAAAAGGCGGTTAGAGTTTTCCGATTGTCTTGCCCAATGAACTTGTCCAACTGATTATAGAAAGGAACATCCCTACCAAATTTGAAGTAAATCAGATAAAAAATGCAACCGCTAGAGTGCATACATATATATATATATATATATATATATATATATATATATATATATATAAATTTGAACTACCCCCAAAACGTGTTCAGGGGGTCACGTTAGGAACTTCTATGGTGGTCCCGGGCTTAAGTTTTACCGTGCAGGTCATGCTAATAGTTCACTTTTCCATTCACTAAAAATGTCCCCAGCCTAACTGTTGACAAGAGTTAGCTAATGGGAATGAAACTTCAGATAATTTTCTACCTGTACATATTAACTTGACCAATGTAAATTATGTCGATAAATTTGTATTGATGTGCATTTCTTATGCAAATTTGGTTACATACCTTTTTTGTCGACAGTTAAAATTTGAACATGTAACAAACTATTTACATGTTTCGGTCCAACGGAACCACCTTCAGAATGAAGTAATCGCCGTTGTCATGAAGTAAAAATAAATTAACAAACACTTACGCACACACGAATACTCGACACTTAACATTTAACATAAATATAGGCCTATCACACAAATCGGTCGAACACATCGTCGCGGTCACGGTCGAGGTCAGGGATAAGCGTTCCTTATTTTTAAATGTTAAGTATCTTGTAATTGTGTGTACGTATGTGTTTGTTGTTTTATTTTAACTTTATGATATCGGCGGTTCTGAAGATGGTTCCGTTGAACCGAAACATGTATATAGTTTTTTACCTGTTCAAATTTGAAGTATAGACGAAAGAGATGTGTAGGAAAATTTTCACGTGGAAACAGTTCAAGGTCTAAAACGGATACAAATTATGAGTGTATTTCATTCGGTATTTAGAACCGGAGCCCCACTGGTTGAACAGCCCTACATGCGACCATACTTACGAGACCGGAGCCCTTACTGGTTGTATCAGCCTCAAATGCGGCATTACTTACAAGACCGGAGCCCCCACTGGTTGTATCAGCCCCACATGCGGCCATACTTACGAGACTGTAGCCCCCACTGGTTGTTTCAATCCCACATGCGGCTATAATTACGAGAGTGGAGCCCCCACTGTTTTTTCAGCCCCACATGCGGCCGTACTTACGAGTATGGAGACCCCACTGGTTGTTTAAGCCCCACATGCGGCCATACTTACGAGACTGGAGCCCCCACTGGTAGTATCAGCCCCGCATGCAGCCATATTTACGAGACTGGAAACCCCACTGGTTGTATCAGCCCCGCATTCAGCCATACTTACGAGACTGGAGACCCCACTGGTTGTATCAGCCCCACATGCGGCCATACTTACGAGACTGAAGCCCCAACTGGTTGTATAAGCTCCATATGCGGCCATACTTACGAGACATGTAACCCCACTGGTTGTATCAGCCCCGCATGCAGCCATATTTACGAGACTGGAAACCCCACTGGTTGTATCAGCCCCGCATTCAGCCATACTTACGAGACTGGAGCACCCACTGGTTGTATCAGTCCCGCATGCAGCCATACTTACGAGACTGGAAACTCCACTGGTTGTATCAGCCCCACATGCGGCCATACTTACGAGACTGGAGACCCCACTAGTTGTATAAGCCCCGCATGCAGCCATATTTACGAGACGGGAAACCCCACTGGTTGTATAAGCCCCGCATGCAGCCATATTTACGAGACGGGAAACCCCACTGGTTGTATCAGCCCCACATGCGGCCATACTTACGAGACTGGAGACCCCACTAGTTGTATAAGCCCCGCATGCAGCCATATTTACGAGACGGGAAACCCCACTGGTTGTATCAGCCCCACATGCGGCCATACTTACGAGACTGGAGACCCCACTAGTTGTATAAGCCCCGCATGCAGCCATATTTACGAGACTGGAAACCCCACTGGTTGTATCAGCCCCACATGCGGCCATACTTACGAGACTGGAGACCCCACTAGTTGTATAAGCCCCGCATGCAGCCATACTTACGAGACTGGAAACCCCACTGGTTGTATCAGCCCCACATGCGGCCATACTTACGAGACTGGAGACCCCACTAGTTGTATAAGCCCCGCATGCAGCCATATTTACGAGACGGGAAACCCCACTGGTTGTATCAGCCCCACATGCGGCCATACTTACGAGACTGGAGACCCCACTAGTTGTATAAGCCCCGCATGCAGCCATATTTACGAGACGGGAAACCCCACTGGTTGTATCAGCCCCGCATTCAGCCATACTTACGAGACTGGAGATCCTACTGGTTGTATCATCCCCACATGCAGTCATTCTTACGAGATTGGATCTCCAACTGGTTGTAAAAGCCCCATATGCGGCCATACTTACGAGAAAGGTGACCCCACTGGTTGTATCAGCCCCACATGCAGTCATACTTACGATACAGGTGACCCCACTGGTTGTATCAGCCCCACATGCTGTCATACTTACGAGAAACGTGACCCCACTGGTGTATCAGCCCCACATGCAGTCATACTTACGAGAAACGTGACCCCACTGGTTGTATCAGCCCCACATGCAGTCATACTTACGAGACAGGTGACCCCTCTGGTTGTATCAGCCCCACATGCAGTCATACTTACGAGACAGGTGACCCCACTGGTTGTATCAGCCCCACATGCAGTCACACTTACGAGGCAGGTGACCCCAATGGTTGTATCAGCCCCACATGCAGTCATACTTACGAGACTGGAGCCCCCACTGGAAGTATCAGCCCCACGTGCGGCCAGCCATATATAGGAGACTGGAGTCCCCACTTGCTGTAACTGCGTCACATGCGTCCATACTTATGAGACTGGAGCCCCCACTGGAAGTATCAGCCCCACGTGCGGCCAGCCATATATAGGAGACTGGAGTCCCCACTTGCTGTAACTGCGTCACATGCGTCCATACTTATGAGACTGGAGCCCCCACTGGAAGTATCAGCCCCACGTGCGGCCAGCCATATATAGGAGACTGGAGTCCCCACTTGCTGTAACTGCGTCACATGCGTCCATACTTATGAGACTGGAGCCCCCACTGGAAGTATCAGCCCCACGTGCGGCCAGCCATATATAGGAGACTGGAGTCCCCACTTGCTGTAACTGCGTCACATGCGTCCATACTTATGAGACTGGAGCCCCCACTGGAAGTATCAGCCCCACGTGCGGCCAGCCATATATAGGAGACTGGAGTCCCCACTTGCTGTAACTGCGTCACATGCGGCCATACTTACGAGACTGGAGCCCCCACTGGAAGTATCAGCCCCACGTGCGGCCAGCCATATATAGGAGACTGGAGTCCCCACTTGCTGTAACTGCGTCACTTGCGTCCATACTTATGAGACTGGAGCCCCCACTGGAAGTATCAGCCCCACGTGCGGCCAGCCATATATAGGAGACTGGAGTCCCCACTTGCTGTAACTGCGTCACATGCGTCCATACTTATGAGACTGGAGCCCCCACTGGAAGTATCAGCCCCACGTGCGGCCAGCCATATATAGGAGACTGGAGTCCCCACTTGCTGTAACTGCGTCACATGCGTCCATACTTATGAGACTGAATAGCCATCAGAGCCATATGGTGCGGGATTTCTGCTCTGCCGTCTTTGTACCTGGCTTACAATGTTCATGGCTGGGATTTATGTGTACGCTATTCTTTTTTTACCTTGATCTAAAGCGCTGTTATAAACAATACGAATATTAAATTTGTAATTAAATCAACAGGAATGAAGCATGCCAATGTTTATATTTAAATTGATCCCTTTTACGAGTTTTCTTGTATTAAAGATGGTTGATAAAAATATTAAGGTTATCTCGGTACTCTGCAGAATAGTGTTACTCCCCAAGACAAAAAGTAGGTTGGAGCAAACCAATTAATGATCATTTTTAACTTTAGAGTCATTTATTTAATAGTCAATCTTTCTTTTCTGAACAAAACATACTATAGTAAATTAGACTGAACAATACGTAAGCAGAACAAAGATTCCTTGATGAATAATTGATTCGTTGTAGTTTTGATTATTTGGACTTAACTAAACAAATCCACATATACCATTAGGGTATAAACGTAAAATGGTTATTTATCTGTACAAATATGTTAATTTTAATGCTTGATTAATCAAAATAACATACAAAAGCTATTATATATCGTAATATCTACAAATTAATCGCATTATAGATACTGAAATGAGTTATTTGAAACTATGGAGGGGTTTGTCGGTTTTCAATACCACGTGGATGCGTTGATTATCTCGGCGGTTGTCCACTCCAAAACATTTGGTTGTACCTTTCAAAGTGAAACTTAACGTCCTCGTCACTGCTTGGATATAAATAATCTCTAATTAATTTACGTTAAATAACATTTCTCTTCGTAGATTCAACCAATATAAAAATTTATTTATTATACTTATATTATATTATATTTATATTATATTTATTTATTATTGGTCTTCTAAAGTTACCAATATAATATGGTCACGTGAAATATTAAATTATCTATGTACAAAATCAGCAAAACTGCAATATCTATATAACTGAAAAGTTAAAGTGAGAATAATACGTTTTATTACAACAAATACAATTACATTAGATTAGACGAACAAATGTAAATAAGCTGTTGTAATTGTTATGTTTAATTTTGAGACCATCTGACCATTGCCCACTTCTAGGAATATATTTTAACACCTAAGTATTTGAAAAACGTAAGGAAAAAGGAAAAACGTAGTATATTGACCATAAATATTTTTTAATATGAAAAAATATTTGGATTTCACAAAAAATAAATTTGCTTAGAACATTGTTTATATTAAATTTGAAAATTGTTATGAGACATAGAATATTTATTCTCTTAGTCAATTGGTCATAAAATTAACAATGATTAAATGTTATAAAGGGAACTCAGTTGAGGAGCAGTCGGACAGAGTCTGCTAATTAAATCCAGAGTCGAGCGTGTAATTAGTAAATTTGTTGGCACCAAAGTGTGACTCCCTTTGTGCCCAAAGAATGGCGGAACCGTAACTTTACTGTAATGCTGTCACTAAACCGCTTAGCTATATGTGATTGGTATTACAATATAATCATATAACAATACAACGACATTTAGTTAATAATTAAACATGTTAATTTAAAATTATAATACTCACCAATAATTTGTAAAATTTGTATATTTAGTGAGGCCTTTTGCCAGCAATGAGGCCTTATCATCAGACTAACTCACAAACTGAAAATAGGTTATATTTACAATGATAATTTCAATATAAAACATGTGATTTGGAGAAATTCAAAGTGTTAAAAAGTTAAAAGTCAACTTACACACACACACACACACACACACACACACACACACATATATATATTTAAATATATATATATATATATATAAGTATATATGAAATTAAATTGTATAATGTAGTAACATTTTTAAAATATATTCTGGACAAACTTCTTATAATTTTGTTTACTCTGAATTTAATAACGGAGAATTTGGAATTGGTCCATGGTCATTATTTACTAAATTGTTCATTTTATTTATATATAAAGATTCCTATGCATCTAGTAGTTTGGGTTTTGTAACATATTTCAAAAAGACTAGAACTGTTTTTTTGAAATTGTATGTCCCATATCAAAGCAATGTTTTGCGATAGCTGATTTCTCATGTCGCTCGTGTATAATATGGGAAGTATGTTCTTTCTATCTAGCTTTGAAATTTCTTCTAGTTTGTCCGACGTATTTGAGATTGCAGTTTTCACAATTAATTTCACAGATTCCAGATTTCGATTCTTCTTGTAACTTGCTTTTGGGATTTTCTACAATATGTTTTAGTTGATTGTTTGTTTTAAAGGAAACTGTTCGGTTTGCATTCTTTCTGAAAGTTTTATTAATTATTTTATGGTTTATAGTGTATGTAATACTTACCCATTTCTTATTATTTTCTCTTAAAGGTAATAGTGTTTTTCTTGATCTTTTTGTCTTATTTTCCATTGCTTTATTCAAAATATTCTCTACAATCATTGTTTCATATCCGTTTTTTAATGTTATTTCTTTTAAATATTTTAGTTCTTAATTCAAGTTTTCTTGGGAAAGAGGTGTATTCAGGAGACGATAGATCACTGAATTAAAAATGGATCGTTTTTATTCTGGAGGGCGATGAGATTCGTTCATTATAAATCTATTCGTATGGCAAGGTTTTCTAAATATGTCAAATCCTAGTTTTCTTGAATTTTCATTCCTTGATACAAGGGTGTCCAGATAAGGAAATTTGTTGTTTGCTTCTATTTCATACGTAAATTTGATTGAAGGGTAAAATGTATTTAACCCTGTAACAAATGTTTTTAGATCTTCTTTTTTTATTAAAAACTACGAACTAACAATCATACGAATCCAATCCACACTCGGGGAAAGTATGTCATTGTTTCCTTGGCTTTTGTTTCAAAATTACTCATACAAATACTACCAAAAAAACACGATACAGGATTTCCCATAGCTGTTCCTTCAGTTTGTGAGTTAGTCTGATGATGAAAGGCCTCACTAAATATAAACATTTTACAAAATTTTGGTGAGTGTTATAATTTTAAATTAATTTTAACCCAATTTTACGGCTCTTTCTTGAAAATTAAACATGTGTTTTAATTGTTGTCTCCGTGAATGATTCATATCTATAGAAGTCACGCTAAGAACGTTGACTTCAATTGTTTATTTATCTAAATCGACTGTTAAGCCGTACTAGGAGCTTGAGAGAAAACTATCACTCTGACCACATACTAGAATTAAAGGTTTGTTTGTGAACATATGAGGAAAAATATTAGTTACAGCCTTGCTCTTATATTTTATTTTACTTTATTTTGTACCCACGGGTAGTTTGTATCCTGACGATAGTTCGAATGTTCATAACCACTAAATTTTCTTCGCTAATTTCCAAGACGGCACCGGCGGCTTGAAAAGAGCTTTAATTTTGTAGACTTTTAGTACGGAGGCATCCAAAAATATGTTTACGAATTTTCAAGCATAAATAAAAATATTTGTTTAAACGAGCAGTGTTTCTTTTTATTTCCGGTGCTATGGTGTCAATGGACCAATCTGTATCGTGTCGTTAAATCAGCCAGTTCGGGTATTTGGTTCGTATTGTAGGACTGTATGTTAAGATACAAGTATTAATATTAATAGGAGTGTAAAAAAATACTTTACGATAATAAATCATAAAAATTATACAAGTTTGCTACATTAATTTAATAAGAGCCATATAAATGATTTAAAGAGAATGATACGCTATATAATCAAGTCACATCTTATTAATTGCAAAGTTTGGCTTGGGAAAGTTTGTTTACCAAACGAGAAAACTTTAGATTTGAAATGAAAACAGTTTCTAAATATCTGGGGACATTCGTCTTTGTAATTTTAACAAAAGAAATTAGAAACGCTAGGATTCACTTGGCAACGAAATGTGTGACATTATCTAATATTTAATTAAAAAAAGTTATTTTCCCATAATTTTTGTGGTTACTACTAATGCGGCCTGATGCACAGTAACCATATATTTACACAGAACAATTGGTATATCAAGAAGTCTACTCTAAGTGTGCTCTGATACACTAGGATACCTCTCACTTACTCCACTCACCACTTGTCCAGTAAATTTCCTTTGAGGCTTAACTAACATTTTCACTGCCCATTAGAACAAATTTTTAGAACGAGGCAGAAAATGAAAATAAACCCTGAAGTATCTGTCCACAATGCATTTTATCGCGGGGGTTTATTTATTTTATGTTGTCTCGGTTTGGACATTGATTAATATTTGAGTTTACAGTAGGTACTAACTTTAGACGGCAGTTATAAGCTTTTTAAATTACAAGTGGCTACTTATTCTTGTTTATAATTGTGAAAATATCAAGATTTCGTTGGAAGATTTAATTCTGTAGGTTTCTATTCATATTTGGCATCAGCATAGAGATGTTTGACTCTATGTGGCCCTTTTTTGGATTTGGAAAATAACAACCCTTAGGAATCTTTTCCATAGGCTTTCAACGTTCCAACGCTAATTATGTAGATATAGTTTACGAAGACATCTGATTCCTTAAATACGAGTTTATTTGTTTTATTCGTTCAAAAAATAATTTAATAGTCACATAATGCTGTTATTACTTTGTCCTTGTAATCTTGTCTAGTTTGCATTGGAAACAAAAGGGTCCTTTGAGGAAGCGTCTGTTTGGAGAGTGGCCAGTGGTTTGAAGGAGTTATATTGCATTCAACTCCGACAGGGAGTATTCCTGACAGGGAGTACAATCGAAGGCAATCCGATTTACGGAGCAAGGAGTTACTAAATTGTAGATACATTAGGAATTTAATACTTGGTATTATTTTGTTCAAACGTTTTGAACTTTTGCGGTTTGTTACGGGATTTATCAGGATTACTGTACAAGTGTTGCTAAATAAGGCAAACAGACGAATAAGATTGGGAAATGCCAATAACAGAGTCAGGCGTTCTAAGCGGGTTCTGTAGCGTGAACTTTGGCAGTGATATTGCCCAATATTTCTCTTCTTCAGTCAAACGATATTCTCACTTCATCTAATACGGATATTGGCTTCTATTCCGCTTCAGATTTCACCATCAATATAGTATACCACGACGGGTTGTATTAGATTGCTAATAATCAATTAAAATAAAACCTTTGTTCTCTTTTATGTTTGATGATAAAACGAACCCGTCGTTTTGTTTCAAAACAGTTAACCTCCAGTCTAAAGTTAAAATCACAAATAGTTAAACAAACATAAATACGCGAAGAATTTGGTAAGTTAGAAGTTGCTAAATATTTAATCCCGTTTAACAGTAAATTAATATACGTTCCATATTTTAAAATGTATTAAAGAAGTACCTGTAATTCTTATTATTAAATGTTAGTACTCGTTTTACCAGGCGAGGACGGTTTTATAGATCAGCCTTTATGATCTCTTTACCACCTTACCTGGTGGTACCTCACCTGGTCGAGTACGGACCTTAGGTGAACTATTTCGGATTTTGCCATAGTGAGAAGGGAAATAGCACAACCTCGGAATCGCCGCTTCGGGATTTACCAGAACCCGGAACCTCTTGACTGTAATGCACAAGTGACACGTCTGTGCTACTTCATTTGGTAAGTGACTTTTAATTGTAATTTTTACATTTGTTTGTAAACATAAAGTGTCTAGCTTGTAGATAAAGAATCTGCAGTTATTAGTTAAATCATATATTTATGAAGAGGAATATTGTAATAGATATAAAGAGATTACGTTACATACTGATTTTAACATGTTAAGAATAGTCGAACACTTTTATATACAATTCAATTCGCACACTCAATCTTGGCTAAAATGACCACTCTTTATACCAGTCCCAGACAAATGATCTGTCACTATCACTTGGGGGAACATCGCCTGACCTGACACCTGGAGTCGGCCAGTGAAGGATGTCACAGTTTACGACAGTAAAAACAATCACTGCGTTGTTTTACCTTTAAAACGGTGCCGGTTTTTGTTCAGGTTTATGGCTACTACGATATATTAATCAAAACGATATATTGTCGTAATTATTTTGGTTTGCATTTATTTTGAAATTAAAAAATTTTTGAATATGTACACGACGTATTAACCTTCACGCCGGGTATAGTACCGGGTGTCCACAAAGTAATTCACCCATTTTAAAGCCAAATATTTTATTTATGGTTATACTTACATTATATACAAATACATTTCCAGAAAGAGAATTTTCTCAAGTTTTTTTCATACTATAACAGTTCGATGTGGGCTCCGTTTCTTGCTCGGCATAGTTCGAATCGAAAATCGACTTCTTGCCACACCTTTGACAACATTACTGAAGTCACAGAACCAACAGCCTGGACAACTCTCTGCAGTAAGTGTACGACATCCCGGGCTTTCTCGGAGTATACCACGTTCTTAACATATTCCCAAAAGAAAAAATCTAATGGCGTCATGTCCGGACTTCGTGGTGGCCAAGAAATTGTTCCTTCTCTTCAAATCCATATGTCTTCAAACCTGTTGGTCAGAGCTTGGTGCACTCGCTCCTTGTTATGAGGAGGAGTTCCATCTTGCTGAAAAAATAAGAGGTCCTCAACTTCTTCAATTTCATCCAACTGTGTAAAGACATACAGTTCTAACATATAAATAATATCGCCATTTATTGCATTCTAAGCAAAAATGAATGGTCCAATAATATAGTTATGCATCAAGCCGCACCAAACATCGATCTTCGGAGAATTTCTCTGATGCTCGACGAATTCATGTGGAGGCTGTGAACCCCAAATTCTACAGTTGTGACGGTTGACTGTACCACTAACGTGGAATGTTGCCTCATCAGTAAAAACTATTTTTTTTTTGTTTCAAAAAATATTCATCATCAGAAATTCTTTCCGTTATAGAAACTGAAAAGTTAAGTCTATTGATTTTATCATTTCGCCTAATTTCATGCAATAGTTGAATCTTATAAGGAGTTAGACGAAGTCTTTTACGAATCACTTTGTGTAAGGTTGATTTGGTTACTCCTAACTGCAAACTCCACCGCCTTACTGACCTCTTTGGACTGCGTGAACACGAAATGCGTATTTTTCAATGGTGTCTTCGGAAGCTCGCGGCCTTCCAGTTTTATTTCGATCTAAAACACTCCCCGTTTCTTTAAATCCCTTCAGCCACCAACGAATAGTAGTTTTATTCGGTGCATTGCCACCAAACACACGGCGAATATTACGTTGAACTGTAATAATTGAACCACTTTCAACTAGCCAAACTATGCATCGTGCTTTCTGTTGCGGCGTCGCCATTGCTACCGCAAAAACACGTGTAAAATCGTTAACAATGGGTAACAACAAACAGGGCCATCAACCGTTGCACAATAAACGTACATTACTCTAAAACAAAAGTTGGAGTGTTATTCTTCACAACAAATTTATTATCAGAGTTCTCCGTCCAAAATTGTGGTTGCAGGGACTTCAAGAAATGGGCGCATTACTTTGTGGACACCCGGTATATTCTATTACAGCAGATTAAAAAATTTAAACATTTATTTATTTTTTTATAATCAGTACATAGAAATGCAAGATTCCCGAGTAAAAGCGGGTATTACCATTCTTCAATAAAAAAAATTAAATAAAAAACATTCAAGTAACTTCGATCAATTCAGAAATTAAAGCAAAAACAATATACCTTAATACACATAAACATATTTACGGTTACATAAGTGTATGTGCTTCATACTGGCAAAACCCGCCAAGTAGACCTAATTCTACCTATGCTAAAGACATCGTTTACACGAAAAAAAGCCAGGAGCACAAAAATCAAAGACGAATACATTTAAAATTGTAATGCAAAAAATAAGGATAACGGTAAAATATAGAATAATAAAATGTTTATCCTTAGTTTCTTTGTAGTTACACATGACTCGTTAAAGGCATGTGAACTGTGTATAGATTAAAAAAGAGGAACTAGCATATTTAAATAAAACAAAACTAAATGTTTTGTTGTTTTCTAATAGACAAAATGCAATAGGAATTAAATGTTTGGTTTCTAACAGAGGTAGTAAAATTAAATGTCGTGTAATAAACCCTTATTGTTTATTTTACATAAAAAATTATCTTAAATAAATAGGTACTAAACTTTCTGAGTTGGTTATTTTTCCCATAAATTTATATAATTGAAAAGTGGTGGTTGACAGGTCACAAATAGGTTTATTCATACTGAGCAGGATTTTTTTACAAATTCTTCTTCAACAAACAAACAACACACACACATTAACGCATTAACTGTGTCCAGTTGTTAATCAACTGAAGGAACTGTGTTCCATGTTTACGTTAATTTGAGCTTACAAAAGTGCCAGCGTGCCCCATAAAACACCAATTGACATACAATTGACACCAATTAACTTAATCAGACTTCAGTAAAGATATCTCAATATGTACATGTGGATAGCGAACATTTTTTAACTAAAGTAAATGTGTAACCTTCGTACAGTTGTAAACTATAATGACTAAATTTATTCAATAAAATATATACAGTATTTTGTTTTATTAATTGTTAGTGGTAGACTGTTTCCAAAAATAATTTTATATAATACAAATAAAATAACGTTTTCGCCGGCGACATTTAATTGTAGTTTAAATTTGAATTCGTAAATGACCATGGGATTTTCGGATTTATTAGGCAAAACATTAAGATTTGTTTACTTCACCATTTGTATAAATCTGTACAGAAATAATTATGGACGGAAATAATAAGTAACGGAAAATACGGATCGTACTAAGTAAGAATTGTTATTGCCTATTAATTTATTATTTTATTATTCACAAAAAATTTAACATGTCGTCAAAGTCTATCTGAATGATATGAGTTGGTTGTAGAAAAGCTCATAACCAGAACAGCAGACTGAAGATGATTATTGAAAGATGAAACGTGAGCGGATTTTAAATGGCTGAACACTCAAAAACATATGTCGATAAATAAATGGGACAGCTTTTGCGGAATATTGTGTAGAAGCTTACAATAATATTTTTCTAATGATAAACAAATATACTAATGGGCCACTATCTTGTTCACAAAAATTATTACGATAGATTTTGTCAGATATTCGGACTTTAAGCCAGCCATATGTATAAATTGTAATTCAAGAGTCACACCTTTCTGTGTCGGTTGAATTAAAACCAATAAATCAAATCAAATTAGACAACTATAAAAATAAACGAAATCAAATAGACAATTATGGTTCCATGTTCACGTATGTATATAATTTTAACATGTTTCGCATTAATCACAACTAATCAATCTCCCAAAAAGTATGCAATTTTTATGAGTAAAATTAAAACTACGAACTATAATTATTTGTGTTTTTTATTAACACAGTGGTAATAAGCACAATGCAGAGAGTAGGGATCCATCGAGCCTGTTTAAGGGCAAGAAGCGTTGCCATTAGGGCGAGGAACCACAACGACAGAGGACGGAAGTTAGCAATTTACAAGGCTGTGAAGAGGTTTCGCCGCAGAGCCATAACAGAAGCAAGACTGACAGCTGGAGGAAACTCAGGAAGGAAGTGGACTCTGATCCATGAGAGTTGGATTACACAATTTAACCCAAAAACTCGGCATCCGATCACCATCTTCCATCCTGAAGGCCCCACCATGGAAAATAAATCACCGCCTTGATTCCAGAATATCTGCTGCGGTCTCAAGTTTGAAAGAATAGAGGACATCACACTCTTCAGTAAAGGCATTTCTTAAATAAGATGATAATTCTATTTCTTAAATATGGCACGACTCTTGGCTCTTTAGAATCCGAAAAGGCTTTGGAAATGTCTTACTAACCAATCCTCAATTGAATTGCTAACTACAGAAAAGCAACACGTCCACGAATAACAATTTTTGTTTACAGGAACAACAACAAACTGGTTGCACACTTTGTTTTCAAACATAGGGTATTCAATTTTTCTAGTTATTCTACTTTTGGGTCTAAAATATATAAATATATATTTTTTACGTCTTTATTTATAATTATGGGAATTGTGTTTTTGATATGGACATGATCTCTTTTTGTGGTAAATGATGTTTACAAATGAAAAAGCTTTATTTCTGCAACACAATCGTCAGAATTATATATGAATGGATTACTTGGCAAAAAATAAAGAATGTTTTAAAATGACTTATTTTGCACTTTAAATGGTCTTTGTTCAAAGGTCTGATCAAGGGGAAGTTGGATTTGCCCCCTTTGCTTTGTCTCTGATTTTTGGTAAGGAGGTGAGTCTTAGCAGTTTAATTTTTTTGGCTGGTCATAACAATAGATTAAATAAACATATAGAGGTCTAGTTTGCGGCACTCATTTTCTTTTTTTATCCTCTTCAAAATGATATGCAACTTGTTAGGGGTTGCTATTTAAATACCCCCGTCGCAGCAAACCTGCGTACTCCGCGAATTTCCAATGCATGCATATGTTTCTCACTACCACATAAAGCCACTTACCAAGTTTCATAAATATACATAAATAAATAAGTGATCTATAGCATTTTATTTATTCTCCATAAGAATTAAATTAGGGCTGAGTACGCAGGTTTGCTGCAAAAAAGAGGAGAAATATGTTTTTGTGGAATTATCAATATAACTGAACCAGGTGAAGTTACATACTAAGTTTTATTAATTTATGTTCATAATTAAGGGAGATATAAAACTTTACTTATTCTCCATAAGAATAACATTAGGACTGAGTATGCAGGTTTGCTGCTACGGGGATAGTCAACAAAAAATAAGTTTGTTGTGCAAATATCAATATACCAATACTACGTGAAGCCACATACCAAGTTTCATCAATTTATGTAAATTGATGAAACTTGGTATGTGGCTTCACGTAGTATTGGTATATTGATATTTGCACAAAAAACTTATTTTTTGTTGACTATCCCCGTAGCAGCAAACCTGCATACTCAGTCCTAATGTTATTCTTATGAATGTTCATAAATAATCAAAATATCAAATTTTATTTATTCCCCATAAGGATAACATTGGACAACGTACTGTGTTTAGCAGTTTGAATATCTCTGTAACGGTTGGACGTAGAATCACAAATTAAACACCAAAATGATTGTTTTGTGGAGTTAAGCAGATTGGTAAAAGAAAATGTGAAGTTTACATTCAAATTAACTGAGGAAAAGACAAAAACCTTTTTCCCATAAGATTAACATGGGAGATTTTATGAGCAGGTTTTTTGGATTTTCTCCGCAACCACTTAACCTAGGTTAATAATTCAAAATACTATATTATTTGTTTTTTAAGCTCCTTAACATGGTCTAAACCAAAATTAAGTATTTAAAAAAATGTTATCGTGAAAAATGCAAAAAAACTATTTTTGGAAAATTTATACCCCCATACACCCCTTCCCATGGTCCGATTTTTATAGTTTTAAAACTTAAATTCATAAACGTCACTTTACACATTTGAGCCAAATTTCATCTAAATCGGACGTTTTTTACTCAAGTTATCGTGTTAACGGACACATACATATATAAATTTGAACGAATAGTGTTTTTGGCATATGGGGATCTCAAAACAAAAAGTTATCATGGTCTCGGGCTTAAGTCTTACCATGAGACATACGGTAATAGCTTCTTCCCTATAGGGGAAATTCGCTAAAAATAAAATAAAAACTACCCCCAGCAATCCATATTTAGGGTTGAAACCCTTAACCACTTAAAAAATACTTTGACTTATGCTAGTGACATTTACAAAGGTTGTTTGAAAATTTACAGTCCTTCAAAAATTAAGAGGGAGGCCTTTATGGGACACCCGGTATATCAAAACAGATTGGTGCTGGTTTTCCAAGAGTAAAAATCAGCTTTACTTGGTAGTTAAAATGTGTAATCAGAGATCCACTGCTGTTAGTTTAATTTTTTGCGAATGTGGATATATCCAGTTTAATTAAAATAAAATACATGTCAATATTAGATTATACAAGTTTGTTTCACAAACAATGCACACACATAAATATATAATAATTAAATTAATCTAATCTTATTAAAACCATAATATACTTGATTAATTCATTTACTTTCCGAAGTAGTACGGTAAGGTACAAATTATAAAATGCACTCTAAAGCCTAGCCTTTGTTCCTGAAATTTAAAATGTTGTAACGGTAACCATGCGTTCGGCCAATTTGGCGTTGGGGCGACGATGATGAATGAAAACCTTTTTAGCCAATGACAACGTTCGGTTTCGTTAACAGATTAGCTTCTATGGATATAATGATGCTTCTATGGCTTATATGAATAATAACCATGGATATAATACCTGGTACATTATATGACATAAAATGAATTATAAAACAACAAATTTAAACTAGGCACTTTACTACACTAACTGTGATTGAAAAGTGATCAGGTAAAATAATGTTATAACATGATATAATTACTCATATCCATCGATGTATGCATTAGGTTATATTTGTTATGACAATCATCTGTTTCCTATTCTTTTAAATTGTTTATTATCTTAATGTTTGTTCTACGTTTAACGCACTTTCGTTTTAAAATAATAAAATAAACCTTCCCGTGCCGAACTAATTAGAGATTTTTTTTCTCCAGTACTTATGTTGGTACTCATAGAACGGAGTGTACAAATTATCAATGAAAATATAGTAAAGCCTCGACTGACAGGTGCTTTGGCGAGCTAACAGCTGATTGGCTCTGATCGTTGCGGCGAGCTCGCGTTTGATTGGCTCCGCAAAACGGGACCCGGCGAGAGACTACCGTTGCCCCAACACCGAATGTTGTAACCTTATAAAATTGTCTCACGGTAAATATTCTTACTCACAATAAACAATTTGTTGCAATTTAGGTCTACGCACTAACAACTTTTTTTAAACTATACAATGTTGTATAACCACAACAGCACCATTTGTGACAAAATATTAGATAATATTTTTGAAGAGGAACTAGAACCAGCAATAATAAGGTTAGACGATGAGTGCTGGTAAATAAAAGAATGTCAATTAATAGTTTGGCCGAGCCCGATCGTATTTTCGGATCGTGTGTAGGCTTATGTTTGTTTCTGGTGTATATCCTATAATATAAACTGGTGCAGTTTTAAGTTTCAGGGCATTCGATTGAGGGTCATCGGGGCGGAGCCGCAAAAGATCATTGCATTGTGAGCATTAACTATGCCTGCATTTAGTGTATTACCTTGCTACAAAATATTTTCTAAATAGGTTCTAATAGTTGGATTGTGACGGTAAACCTAAGGAAGTGGAATGTCAGTGGGCTAGGTTCCAAAAAGATTTTCGCCACCTGAGTAGGTAGATGTATGTCTCTGTTGTATTACCTATCTTCCTATAAAATGTCCCGCTCAATCGGGCCAGTAGTTGATGTGTGATGGAAACACTAAAGACCAGTGGGGCAGAGCCCCAACGGGCTTTTCGATCAAGAGCATTCATATTTCTAGTTTAAGTTTATTTAGCTATTTACCTTCCAAATTTAAGCTCCATCGGTTTAATGTTAGATATTTTGAGATTATTAGCATGAGATGTTTAAAGATGGATTGGGAGAGGGAGGGTGGAGTCCTAAGTATTCGCCTTATAGGAGTTGGCTTACGTTTAATCCTGGAGTAATGCCCATCAACAAATTCCTTGCAGCTTGCGTAGCCGGTTAATAAAACACTAACGTCAATAATATTAACATGGGGCAAAGCCGGTGGAGTAGCTCACTATTTTGAGAGTCCTTCAATATTTTAAAAACCTGTTTTAACTATAAAAAAAAAACAAATAACTAAGCAGATGGGTAGTGAAACTTTTATTCCTACAAAAATTTAAACGTACAGAATCACAGTTAGAATTTATAAATCACAGGTGGTGTCTAAAAGCGGCTGAAAACAACATCAATTTCACTTTAAAATACTTTAATGTATTATTCAATGCGGTTAACATTTAAATTGCAATTGCCTGTGGAGTGAAGCCCTTGAGTGAGATGAATATGATTATAGGCTTATGTATGTAAGTTATGTCCATGCAAAATGTAAGCACGATCAGTTTAGTAGTTCCTGCGTGATGGAGCCATAAAGATAACAACATATATACAGACTTTTACTATTAGTAGGAATTTTTGGTGGGTTGAGTAGTCCGGACCTATGCGGTTTAACTTTAGGATAATATTGAGTGATAATAGAAGTAAAAATAACCATGGTTATTATGTTTTGTGTGGATTACAACATACAGGGTGAGTTTTAAATGCCCCCCCCAATTTTTCCTACATTTCTTAAGATATCGACTCTGGACCACGTCTGATCATTGTTGACCAACTTATACTTAATTTTGATTTAGTTAATATTTTGGTCCGCCATCTTGGATCCGCCATATTGGATTAACTATTTATTTTTAAATGTAAAGGTGGGATTGTGACCCATTAAATATAAGTACTTTCTAACGGTGAACACAATGCCGCAATTTGTTTTTGAAAATAATCATTCCTTCTTAAGATATTAGCGTATTAAAAAAAATAATTTTGGATATAGTTTTAAAGGTCCCAACCTTAAAACATACCCATATTCTCATCATTAAATCAAATAATGGCCATGAACAGAAGTTTTAAAGGTCCCAACCTTAAAACATACCCATATTCTCATCATTAAATCAAATAATGACCATGAACAGTAGTAACCAATCATTGTCAAGTAGCATTTGCTTTATTTTGACAGAGTTAAAGGTTAAAGTTTTCGGCCGCCATTTTGGATCCACCATTTTGGAATAAGACAATTTGTTCAAATGTAAAGGTAGGGTTTTGACCCATCATTTCCAACTGTGCTTCCACGCTGAAATCAATGCCGCAATCTGTTTTCATGATGTTATCACTTTTTGAAATGTTAAACAAAAATCTTTCAATATCATGAAAACGAAAGATGATATTTGAAAAAAAGATTGTGGCATTGATTTCAGCGTGTAATACAGTTGGAAATGATGGGTCACAACCCTACCTTTACATTTGAAAAACATATCTTATTCCGAAATGGCGGATTAATTTGGTCAAAATGAAGAAAATACCACTCAACAATGATTGGTGGTAGTTCTAAGTAATTATTTGATGTAATGATGAGAATATGGACATGTTTTAAGGTTAGGACCTTTAAAACCCCTTCCAAAATTCATTTTTAACTCGCCAATATCTTGAGAACTAATAATTATTTTCAAAAATGGATAGCAACATTGTGTTCAACGTAAAAAGTGACTATATTATGGGTCATAACACCACCTTTACTTTTTTAAATAAATAGTTGAATCCAATATGGTGGATCCAACATGGCGGCCAAAAATATTAACTAAGTCAAATTTAAGTATACAATGATCGGGCGTGGTCAGGAGTCGATATCTGAAGAAATGTACACAAAAATTGGGGGGTCTCATTTAAAACTCACCCTGTATACTCAATCAACTGGTATGTCCCACTTCGTGTCAACGTTTATAAAGTAAATATAAATGTTGAATATTTGTGTTAAACACATATTTAAACTATTTTATAAGTTATTCAATGTTATTGTGTTAAATCAATTTATGTGCCTTATACTAATAGAAAAATGTTAAATAAACCATAAAATTAAAGTATTATTATTTAACATTTAAATTTGTTTACTACTGGGCTAAAAGATCGATATTAATTCAAAATACGTCGTAACATATAAGTGTTTGTCTAGCAATCAGGCGTAGCCTCTTTTGCATTGGTTAATAGTTAGATTAATCAAATAAGGATAAGAAAATCCTGTAAGATATTTTTTAGTTTAAGTCTGTAGTTCAAGAAAATATATAAAAAATACCCTCATCTTAATATATAAAAATGACATTGAAGTATTTGAAATAAAACAAACTCAATGAAATTAGGACAGGATAACGTCTGTCGGGCCAGCTAGTACATTAATAATACCACTCAACAATGATTAACATCAATGAACAACAACCAACAACATAATAATGGTTAGATATTGTTATTATTTTAACGTGGGGAAGTAATTGTTATAACTGTAATTGTAGTATTGTTGTTGTTGTAATTGTTGTGAAGTAAATATCATGTTTTTATAAATGCACGCTTTTAGGGAATTTATCAAGAAAAAAGGAAGCCTTCCAAAAAGAATGATCATAAAAGGGCAATTTCCAGTTGTCAAATAAATATTACGGACAAGTTACCCTAAAACAACGTGTGTCGGATGGAGAAACGGATCATAGGGGCAGTCTGAAGACGATTATTGGATAACGCGACGTGACTGGAATGTCAATGGCCGGACAGCAGCCATGCAACTCCTGTGGCAGCTCCCTTCTGCTCCACTTGAATACGACATTGTTATGGTGAATAATATATTTTGTTCTGCTTATTAGCTCGTAATGATAAGTAATGATAATGCAATACAGGTTATTTTTACGCGTGAAGTAGTTAGTTTTGACACAAACCCACTATGCAATATTGCTAGGCTCACCACGAGGTATTAGAGTCCACTGCTAACACAATTTCGATAATTTTGGAACATGTTAGTTTTGCTTTTAACCCCCTCAATTGTTCAATACGTTAAACTTGACATAACATTTTTCATTCGGGTGAATATATGTCATATTTACTTACTTTATATTTAATTGTGGCGTTGATATATATTACATATATACAGTAAGAAACAGCTAAAATAAATCAAACTTTTATTCAATTCACTTACTTTAGAATAAACACGCCACATAGGAAAATTACGAATTTAAACCGTTTTGTAACAGTGTTTTCGCTTTTTTGGGACTAAAAAACTTTCCTAGGATTTAACAAAGCTTTGATGCTACTCTAAAATATATACTTAATTAAAGGTTTAAATGTAAGCTTAATATCGTAAAAAGGTCAATTTTGCTTATCGAATTAAAAAGTTTACAATATTCATCATTAAGGTGCTTATTTTAAAGAGTCCCATGGCTTTTCTCCAGAATAATGGAAAACATTAAAATAATTATAAATAAATTAAAAACTTTAGTATACGGAAGTTCGTTTGTACAACAAGAGAACTTCTAAGTGAAACGGCTCTAAATATCAAGAAACATTAATCTTATTTAAAACAGTTTGCCAACTGGAAAAGATTACACTGCAATTGTGCTTTTAAAACCTTTGCAACGTATTTTGAATAAATTTTTGTTGACTCAGCTTAACATGGAGGTTATAACACACTGTTTCTGCATATTTTTCGGCAATGTCAAATAGTTGTGAAAAAGAAGATGGCATTATTCTATTTCCTCCATCTATAGCTCACATTTTCAATGTTGGGACAACGGAATCTATAAATGACACCCTATTACAGTCCAGCTATGAGAGAGCTCAGTTTATTTTTATTTGTATAAATAATAGCAAAGAAACAGAAAAGGCCGATTCTGGATTACACTGGTCCCTTTTATTTATTGACCGACGTAGCTGTACAGCAGCCACGGGAGCTTATCACTTTGATTCCGCATCAGGTTTAAATAAATCTTCAGCTCTCAACACTGCAAGATATCTCAATTTGACAGAAAAAAGTTTACTGGAAATCAAATGCCCTCAGCAGTTTAATGATTTTGAATTGGGTTGAATGTCATCGTCAATGCTAAGCTCATACTTAACTATTATTGTATTCCTAAGTGCTCTAATAAGTATTCTGTTCTTGCCGATGTAATCAGTGAGAATAATGATTCGTACGTATAAAATGTGTCGGGTGTCTGGCGGGCTGCTAAAATGAATCCAAAAAAGGTTAAAAGTCCAGCTAAGGTGTGTGAACAACAGTCCATGAACTCACGTACGGATCGGAAAGTAGAACATTTATAGTATAGGGATGATGTAGTTTTAAGTTTAGCCACTGTGGGTGACCAACAAAATGGTAAATTGTGTTATGAGCTTTGATAATCCTTGTAATGAGCGACCTCTAACTGAATGCTTAGTGATTGGGGACTCCTTGCTCCGATACTCGGGCAAACAGAGTTCAGAATCTGGTGCTGTAATTGACATGAATCCTGGTGCTAAGATTAGCTACATCAAACAGAAATTGTTATGAAAATAAGCAACTTAAGGTTATTTATATCAATGTAGGGACAAATTATGTACCCTTTGGATATAACGGAGGAGCGGGTTACAATGGTGGACATGGCAAAAGATCTATTCTTGATTAAATGGAAGACCTATTGTACAGTAGTAGAACTAAATTTACAAATGGTAAAGTGTTTCTCAATAGCATTCCAATAAGAAGGGATATTAAACGTAAATCTCTTTGCCAACTAAATGAACAGATAGAACTGATGTGTTTTAACTTTGGGGTGCAGTTTGTTGATGTTAATGATTGCTTAAGATGGTACCACCTATAGCGTCCCAATTGCCATTGAAGCACTATATATTTAATATACTATTTATCATATTTAAAAAAGAAATAATGTATATAATATAAAAGAAGTTTTGTGAATAATTGCTGACAGTTGCAAATAAGAATTGCTGGTGCTACTTGGTTTTGCAAGTCTTGGCAAACTCGGGATTTTATTGTTCGGGGATGTCGGAAAGAGTTGGAGACAATGATTTAAATTGTTGCTTGGCCTGAAAGAACTGGAGCCGGGTCACGTGACGGCCGGCTTCTCGGGTTCGAGAACTTTGTGAGCAAAGCTTATATATTCACGGTCGCTGGGGGGCTGCGGCATTTTACGTATATCTCTGGTGTCGTGAGTTTGTCGTGAGTCTACCCAACGAAATGTGAATTTCTTCAGATTGGAAGGTAGAAAAGTTGTTTTAAAATTTAGAGTCTTAATTGAAATCATTGCTCCATTTCTCATTTTGTTGTTTTTCAAAAAGGGGAACAGTCTGTAAAACAATTTTTTTTTCAGGGTTCAAAGAGTTTATTTTTTGATACTTGGGTTGAAGATAAACTAAAAACCAGACTGTTAAAGTACAGAAAGAATAATTATAATTAAAGTTCAGTAATATCAAAAATCGAACAATTAACTTTTATTTTGAAACATTGAAGTGATAAGCAAAACCAAGTTTAATTTTATTTTGAATTTTGTATTATTTTATTTGAGAAGAAAGACTTTTAATTTGTTTGTTTAAATAAACGCAATAAGATTTTATTTAGTTCATTTTTATTTAAAAAAACACTTCTTAACCTCAAGAAATATTATAGCCTGCTAGTCAGCGATATACACCTTGGTAGAGATGGGAGACATTTTAATAGAGAGGGTAATTATCTGTTGGGATACCTTATGCATCAGGTGCTCCTGGATACTGTGGAGTTTGAGAAAATTAGTCAGATCCATGAGCCATATTCCCTTCTTAATATTCCGGGAAACGAATTGAGCACTTGCCTTCAGCCCCCAACATAGGTCACGCAAAGGATGATATAGCAGTTCAATTTACCACAGCTGATAAAAATAATCCAATGTGTTCTACCCAAGAAAAGTTTGTAACAGTTTTGTATCAGAATATACGTGGGTTGTTGGCTAATCATGAACCTTTCCAGATATTACTCGGTGAAGAAAGACCAGATATTGTTTGTGTTAGTGAACATATATCTCTCAGGAAGAAAATTTGCAGTTGGATGGCTATGAAACTGCAAGCACTTTCTGCAGGTCACGGATGCAAAAGGGTGGAGTAGCAATATTCATAAAACCAGATATTTCTTTTACGAGAGTTGACGTCCATGAGTATTGCGTTGAAGGTCTTGATGAGATGGCCGCCATTACAGTCAATCTGGGCAACTCAATATATCTTATTGTAGGTGTGTATAGACCTCCGACAAAAAATAAAGATGTGTTCTCAGAAAAAATCAATGGTTGCATTTCATGAAATTGAATTGTGAGACTATTATCGTTGGCAATTTTAATGTCAATATTTCCTTTGTTTCAATTAGTTCCGATACTTTGCTGCATGACATGTCTTCTTTTGGTTTGTGCCAGACCATCCTTTCTTACACAAGAGAGTTTAAAGGATCTAGGACTTTAATTGACCATATTTACACAGATGTCCCTGAACATTCTTTCCGGAGCTCTGCACTGATTTTCTACCTAACTGACCATCATGCTCAGGTAGTTTTTTTGTGTAACGTAATGTCTTCCAGATTGCCCCCAAAGTTGTTTCGTCATAAAACAATATTCCCGGAAGATAATATAAGGTTGTTCAGATTTTATCTGAGCAAGGACACTTGGTCCAATGTTTATTCTTCAAACGATGTAACAGTAAAGTTTGACTTGTTTTTCAGTATCCTGTCCTATTATTTCGATGTTTGTTTTCCTTTAGTCAAACGAAAGTCGGGTTTAGGCCAGGGTCATAGCTTCAAACGTAAAGTCAAACTGAATGACGAAACCTTAGAGGTCAGAGAAGTGGTAAGTTATTTATATGATGCTTCCAAAAACTTACCCTCGTCAGATTCATTCAGAAAGAGGGTAAGAGGAAAGAGGGTAGACTCCATCTCAAAAAGCAACATCGGAATCTAATCCTGCAACTTAAATCCGAAGACTTGCCAAGACAACTTGAAAGCTCTTCAAATCGTAGCAAAACTCTTTGGAAAGTTATCAATCAGAACAGAAGTTCAGTAGTGGTTGGAGACTTAAGGACACCAACTGTTAATAATGAATTTGGTGATTTGGTGAGAGAGGCAAATGATGTTGGTAATGTGTTTAACAATTATTTTGTCAATGTTGGACCCGATTTTGGTAAATTAGGTGCCTTGTCTTCAACCACCATGACCAGCACCATCTCTTCCCCTTTGGGATCTTTGTTTTTATCAGCTACTACTTCACAAGAAGTTATCGATGTAATCAGTTTTTTGAAGAATAAGTCATCAGCCGGCACAGATGGCATTTCATAGATTTTACTAAAAAGGGTAGCAGTAGAACTTGCCCAACCCATCAGCAATCTAATAAATGATTCTTTTTCAACGGGAATTTTCCCAGATTCCTTAAAACTGACTATTATCAATCCAATACACAAGAAAGGAAGCTCAGTTGACTGTTCAAATTTCAGACATATTTCAATCATTTCAACCTTTTCAAAGGTCTGTGAAAAGGTATTTTTGAATAGACTTTGGCCTTTTCTTGATAACAAAAAAATTATTTACTCTCGGAAATTTGAATTCATTAGAGGTAGAAGCACAGTTGAGGCCATGTTTTCAGTTCTTCAAAGTATTGTCGACGAAGTCGACTTGGGTGATTATTCATCTGGTCTATTTTTTTATCTTAGCAAAGCCTTCGACCTAGTCGATCACGGGCTGTTGCTGCGGTAAAGCGCATGGTTGGTTCCGGTCGTACCTCGTGGGTCTTTCTCAGTGGGTCAAAGTGACTTGTATTGATGATTCAAGAACCATATCTAACAGGTTTTCAAAATGTTTGGCCGTAAAAAAAGGTGTACCACAGGGCTCAATTCTCGGTCCTATACTTTTTCTTATCTTTATAAACGATCTTCATCACAGTGTATGTGGAACAAACGTCTGTCTTTACGCAGATGATACTTCCCTTAAATTATCCAGCTCTTCGAGAAATATGTTAGAATTTCAAACCTTTTGAAAGGCAAATTATCTTCTAGACTGGCTTGGCCATAATAGGCTTAAGGCAACCGTTTCCAAAACCACCCTCATTGAGTTTTCCATTAGAGACCGCCAAAGTGACAGTTTGTTCAATGTTCAACTTGATAACGAAGCAGTTTATTCAGTTTCTAGCGTGAAGTTTATTGGTCTGTTTATGACTCAAACCTCACATTTGACCTTCACATAGCTCAAGTATGCAAGAAACTCAGTCAACGGGTTTTTGTACTCCGGAAACTGGCTTGTTTTGCAACTACTGACTTTCTTATTGCTGCTTAATAAGGGATCATATACCCTTACATGTCCTATGGTGTCCCCATTTGGGGATCGGAAAGTACAAGAATAAAGCTTATGTTTAGGCTACAGAAAAAGGCCCTAAGAGCAATCTTCCGGGTGCCACAACATTATTAATGTGGTGATATCTTTATTTCAAATAAAATTATTACATTCTCTTCAATTTACATTCTTGAAACCTTATCTTTTCTCCATAGAAATTTCTCCGTTTTTCAAACATTTCTTCCAACGCACAGCTATAGTACCAGGAGCAAATCAAATTGCATTATGAATGTTCCGATACACAACACTTCTTCTTTTCAGAAGCACCTAAAATATTCTGCCGTACAACTATTCAATAGACTGCCTGAACCCCTAAGGCTTGAAGTAACTTTAATGCATTTAGAAAAAGATTTTAATGTTTTCTCATTGACAAGGCCTACTATAGGGCAAAAGATTTCTTAGCTTAGAATGATTTATTGCTGGAAATATACCACCACATTTTATGTAGTGTATTTTATGAACATTGTATTAACTTTTGTTTTGACTCGGCATATGCAATGTAATTTTGTCAACATGCTCAATAAAGAATTTAATTTGATTTGATTTGATCAGAAACATTATTAATTATGGAACATTTAATAAACTGTTGTTGTTCGTATTTTTCCTAAAATATAAAGCATTATATATTGTTAACATATAGAATCAAATCATGTAACATATTTTTCCTACAACCGCGCCTAAAGAGCTTATTTACACTCTAACACACACGACGTAAAACCGCTGTTTACTGGTTAGCGAGCAAAAAGGACCAAGCTAACCGACTCATTGGTTAACCTCAGTCTCGTAAGTTTAGCGAAACTGGGTGACAGTTATATTGTATATGTTGTGTGGTATCCAAAACTGCTGATGTATTACAAATTGGGTATATGATTGGAGTGTAAAGTGTCATTATCGCTTTCAGTATATTGCAGCTTTCTCTCAAGAGATAAAACCCTACTGTAAGATGTTAATACTTAAATAACCATTTTCAACACAAAATAATATTTTGAATAAGGCTACTCGTAACATATAATTTAAAATTATATGAAAAACCCCTTTCAAGTCAAACCTATATAACAGTGAATTTAAAATACAATTCAGCAAAGAACAGATTGAAGGTTCGTCCAGGATTACATGTCTAACAATCACTTATGTATAGTGGCCAGAAATACTAAGAAACAGGATAGGATAGCACGAGGCAGAAGAGGCTCTGTACATCTCACAGGCGGGAGACTAAGAGTCTGTTGGCGAGGCGTGGTAGACCGTAGTGTGGTCTTGGGTAGACCACCGCCGCCGCCATCGGAGACTTCCCTGTAAACTGTATCTATCTGTAGCTGTAGCATAGTCAGCGTCTGTAACATCACCTCGCTTTGATTTGAAGACGCTTTAGAACCTGTTCTGTACTTACCAAACGTATATATTTAATGTGATCCCCATTTAATGTTTTTAATGTTGTCAACGTGTCGTTATCCTTGATCCAGATGTTCTTTTATCGAGTAGTATGATGTAAATTCTTTATACATTTTGGTTATGGGTAACAGAATAAATATATATATTTTAAGAGGTTGACGGTCTATTTTTTCCCATTCATTGTCAGTCCAAATGGGCTGTGGGAATACAAGCAAAGCAAGTGGTGAGGTATTACAGTAAAGACAGTACTGATAAAATGAACTAGTCAAGACTGGTGTTTGAACCCTCGTCAGGACCGCTGCTATGGTTTCGAAATCCGTTGCCTTAACCTCTACGTCTTGCTTATTGTAATACGACTTTACCTAAAATTAATAACGTTTATTATTTTATTTTAATGCTAATTTAAATTAAATTTGATTGTTTAAATATTAAAATTAATATGTTACTGAAGTAATCGCGAAACGTTATCAAAGGTCTGTCCTTTTTCGGCCAGTTCCTGAATAGTTTTTTCTGATACATTTAAACTGTAATTTTTTATTGAAACTTTGTCCCATTTGTTTTAAAAGATTTATTGCAACATTTTAAATAATATTTTACTATAAGATTATTCACGCAAACTACAAATTAATGTTATTATTGTTCGATTTCTTCAGATTTATGTCAGAATGTTACACTACAATGGTTTTAGTCTGAAAATACACATTCACATTCACATAGATGTTCTAGTGAGATACAAGGCGAGATGAAAATAAGTACTAAAAAGTACTTACCTTTTTATAATTGTATGTGAAATAATTACAGCTATTATATTAAATAGTTGTTAAAATATATATTTTCGTATAGTCTAAATTTTTACAACGTGGACAAATATGTTATTTATATATTAGAGTTGAAGTTTTACGGAAATGTTTAAGAAGTTAGGCTACTAAAACAAGTATAACTTTGTATTATGAATATATAAGGTGTAAATGAGTAATTTAACTGACCGTGCCAATTACTTGTTGGTATATTTTATGCGTATGTTGTCGTTCACCTCTGTTTTAAGGGAATTGTTTTATTTTTATATATTATATTTTAGGGTAAATTAATGAACATGTTATAAAAAACAAAAGTGTCTCTTAACTGGTATTTACAATGTTTTTAAAGAACGATAAATCATGTTATAACACGGATGTATATTGTTACGGCTAAGTTAATTCCTAAACTTTATTTAAAAAACAAACACTATATTTGAGATAATTGTAATTATAATAATATATTATTATAGTGAAAATAATGTTATTAGATAATGAGTTTGTACAATATAAATACTTAATATGCCTTATGTTATTGCTTGTTATTTGTTTATGCTAATACCGTTATTAATAAGCTTTCGTATAAATCAAATAACTGTAATTTACGCAATTCTACAAACGTATATTACTAAACCGGCACGATAAAAGCTAAGATATGGAACAAACAGCAAATTTATATTAGCAAATGCAATAAAACATTTCGCAATGCGAGTCTTATCTCAAAGCGAGCCGCCAGTCACATCTGGTGCTCTATTAAACAAATCCTGTACAATTTATTGTGCACTGAAGATTTATGTGGCAAATGCAGTTCACATTTTACGCGTGTGTTTCTGTTTTTGTTGTAACAGTCGATCATGGAAGAGTCGTACGTGCCCCGGTACGCGTTCTCGGGGGAGCCGACGGCCGCAGCCCACGTGGAGGCTGGTAGGCGGGGCTCCTCCGTCAGCAGCTCTCAGGCCGAGAGGACACGCCTGGCCAGCGACATGTGCCGGGTCTTCGGCATCTTTCTATTGTTTATGACCATTCTCGTCATTTCGTCGTTTGTGTTTTACTACATAACAAATAATAAAACCTGTGGAACAAATTGTTCAAATAACTCTACGACAGAGGCATCAACAAGCGTGAAAACTATGACAACTAAATATTCATCTACTTCAACTTCTAGTTCACTCTCAACTCGTTCCACTGATCGCCCTGATACTGGGACGACAAGTTTGGCATCTACCAAAATTCCGACGACTACAACTTCATCTACCTCAACTTCTATTATCTATTATCTATTATCTATTATCTATTATCTATTATCACCGAGTTCCACTGATCATACAATAAGCACAAGGACACCATTTATTACGGGATCTACCAAAATCCCGACAACTACAACTTCACCTACTTCAACTACCAGTTCACTCACAACGGGTTCTACTACAACCAATTCTACACCTGGATCCTCGACGACGTCTAGCGTCATACCAGCCGGACCTAACACAACAACAGAATCCAGTATTACAAGTACGCTTACAGTAACGTCTTCGTCATTTTATAAAACCTCTACAGCTTCAGCGTTCCCCTGTGATGATTGTGAAGCTCTCAAGCCACTAATGTAAGTTATACTTTTAAACATAGGTGTACCTTGAGGTCAGTTTTTTATTTTACCTTCATAATACATTTAAGAAGGAAGATATGTTATGTAAACCCTTTAAAATTTAAAGTAAAGTAGAATTTGTATGTGTAATTCAATATAAAAATGACTGACTAACAAAACAAATTTTCAGATAAAAACCACTTTTTTGGCTAGAACCAAAAGAAAGATTATAATTGATGTCTTGTAATAAAACCACCAACATTATTTATCGTTTATTGTTTGTTGCTTGTTTGTTTTGTTTATTGTTTGTTGTGTCTGTTGTTTATTGTTTATTGTGTTGTGTTTATTGTGTACTTCCTTTGCAGGTAAAATCAAGCAAAACATGAAATATAAACGTACTGAAATATCTCGCTTTGTTTTACTCCTGTTTGGAAGTGTGTGTTTTTTGATACAATTTAAAAAAGAAAGAACTTAAATATTTACTTCAAATGTCAAACTATAAAACTGATACTAATGAAAGTGGTCATAATGCGTTTTAGTGTATTTAGTTTTAAATATCTTTAAAATCTGTATGTATTTTAAACTCATTATTCCAATTGAAAGTTGTATATGACACATATACTTAAGATATAGTCCCAAAAAATATAGTACGATGTTTAAAAAACATCTACTAACAAGTTCTAAATAAGTTATTAATCTCTTTCATGGTGCTAGGCTAACTATAACAACTTTATTTTTTAAAGATGTTTTTAACAATTTAATAAATAAAAGATGCTTTAAGACAAGAGTGTTATTCTAAATAAGAAATGTTATTTAACTTTCAAGGAGATAGAAAGAAAATAAAAGCTGTAAAAAGTATAAATAAATCTACAGGAAAGTGTTCAGTGTTTATGCTAAACCCTTATTTAATCTGCGTTTCATTTCTATGGACGATCGAAAACTATTAGTCATGGCCGGGGACGCTGTTCTTGAGGTGAGAGGCTGTACCGGTACCAAGTTCTGAGAATCTATGTCCCATAGTTGGGACTATCATGTCGAGAGAATCTGCACCAAGGATTCCGCTAGTATTTTTGGTTACTGAGAATACTTTCCAAATACTACCCTCAAATTATCCTCAAATTATGACATAGTGTTATGGGATGGGTGTTCAGACAAGGAATTCCTGAGGCTGTTTTGTCTAAAATAAGTCCATCCGTACAGAGATACTTTCAGGGAGCTGGTCATGTTGATTCTGACCTCATTGTACATCCTATAATCAGCCTTCCTTTGCAAGATCAAATGTAACCTAACGCAAGGCAGAGATGAGTACAACTGTAATATCAGAGGTAGCACGCTTCACAGATCTGCACAGAACTGACTGCGGATGGATTATTGCTTGTCATTTTCGGTGCTAAGCAGTAGAAAGCATCCCTGAAAGCATAAGAAACTAAGTGACAATGTTCAAAGGTCTTTTAACGCGCTCCACGGCACGGCACGCATTTTACTCCGGGGGTGAGTTTTTTGACCACTCAAGGCCTTCAGAAAACAGTTTTATTCAATCTTATTCTATTTTGTTTGTTACTATTTTTATTGATTTAAAACTAGATATAGAGACAATCTTTGCAATGCAACAACTGTAGTAATGACATTAGATGGTATGTCATTCATTTACATATACGAAAATACACACAATTTCAATACTGTTTTTGTAATATGGTGACATTAAATCGTACAACTGTCATAGTCACGTCCCCTAAACCTGGTCAAGCTAATTTTTAGTAAAACTATCTCAATGGAAAATTTCTCAAACAAAAATTATTAAAAACTCTTTGAGCACTTACATATTTAATCACAAATAAACTTAATGATCATGATCAACATAACTGGATTTTGACAGTTGTACGTTTAACTGATTAAAAAGGACTCGTGGAACTCAAAGAGAAGCACTGAGCTACTGTAGTTTTTAAATAGGTTTAGGAAAAGGTAACATTTCTAATGAAGGGATTACATCTTAAGAAAATAAGACAATAAGTAAATCCTGTAATATAAGATTCGAATCTGGATCATTAGAAAGGCAATATGAGAAAAATGAGAGGATCCGGCAACGGCTCTGTCAGCGAGATTTAAATCTATCTCAAATCGGCGAGGTTTCCTAATCCTGATTGAAAACTGATTCAACTAAAGCTTCAACAGTAATTGCCTTTGATCTCTTACTTTTTGCAAAGCCAGATATCTTTCCTTATTGCTTAAAAACTGATAATTAAATGCTCTTCTCAAGATATACGATCCTCATTTAAGCACATACAAAGTGACAGTGGAATAGTAGTATATTGTAGCATGTTCAATGACTTAGAAATATTTCCTTTTAAGTCAAATCCTCGTGATCCTCGTGAAACGCTTGGTAATATATGAGACCTTTATACTGGTAACCTTTTATTCCATGAATTAAAAATGAGTTACCTAATCAGAAATTATGTTATTACGAAGGCCTATCAGTATAATTGCAAAACGATGTAGCTCTTGAAGTGCGTGATAAGTAAACAAAATAGCGTAGTCAGCTATTCAGTACATGAATTGATGAAGTGAAAACACTCATTGTATTAGTGATAGTGAACATTTTTCCAAAAATCTTTTATGTTTAAGAAACCGTCTACCGACCGTTCAAACAGTAATGTAATCGGTTTGTTCGTATCTCGTTTGGAGGCCACTCCCCCCCAGAGTGGCTGCGACTGTCGTATCCACACCCCCTCACTGCCCCAGGCACCTCAGGTGGCAACACCGCCGCCGTCCACGGTCCCGCCACCTAGGAGGTGCCTGTCTAGACCACGCCTGAGGACCTGTCTGACCTGCATCTCCATCCTAGTGGTCGCCTGCCTCATTGTGTCACTCGCCGCGGTCACGGAACACTACCGTGGAGACTCGGAGTGCCTCGTAGGTAATACTTCAGAAAAAATGGTGTGATGACTCATTTTGAGCCCTGAACATTTCTAAACAGTTAATTTTCAACAAACAGTGGTTTGAGATTGTAAATAAACATGTTATGCTGGGTATTGTGTGTTAATTAATCAACAACACTACTTTTGTGGTTAAATATAATTACCCAGAGCGAGCAATATACCAACTGTAAATAAAGACATTTTAAAGAAGTCTTCAACTATGATTCCAAAAACATCATATTTTTCACTTTTATCAATTTATAACTACATCAATATTTGTGTAAACAAATTATTCAGTGATTGTAGACACTTGTTTGTTTGTAAAAACCTATTCAAATTGCAGCAAAATATTTGTCAGCTCAACGAACTTTAAAGAAAACTATTCAGTCACTTTTATTAAGAATTTGTTATGAAAAAAAATAAATGGAACACATTTAGGAGTATATTTAAGTGTGTTTCTAAAGTGTTCTACGAAACTTTAAGATACAATTCTTTGGACCAAATTAGTTAGAATGTTCCTGCTATTAATGCACGTAATTCTGAGAGTTTAGCTCTTTAAAAATAATTGAAATGTAGTTAAAATCAAACTACCTACTAAAATTAATGTTAATTTGATTTTAATAAAGCATTTAAGTATAATTTAAACGATTTTGCTATTTTTAGTGTGATTTAAGTAAACTAGCTGGCCGCATAAACTAAAACAATGGATTATTAACTAACACATTATTATGTTTCCTCTATATCCAAATGTTTACAAACAATCCTCACTCCATTACTTATATTCTAAGGTTTGAATTTTTCACAACTGGTACTTTACTCCATATGATTTGTAGTTCTTTGAAATCAAACTTGAATTATTTTTGTCGGCTGCTAGATTTTTTCAAAATTGAAATCAAATTCGTAAAATATTGAAAACTTGAAATGAAAATATTGGCTTCGACATTCCCTTGCACTCAAAGCTGCATTTTCTTCAAAAGGTAATCATAAAAATCCGACCTGTGGTTCACTCAGAATCTTTGGATAAATGAACACCAGTTTCTTTTAATATAATATAGCATTATGCTGGTAAATGGTTGTTATAAGATTTTAAACAGCTTGTTACAAGCATTTACATCAACCCGTACAATGATAGTCAGAATGTTGTTTTACAATTCGGAATACAATTTTACATCATAATTGTACCTAAATTAGATTCCTGATAAAAAGTTAAAATTGTACTAGCTTGGATAAAACTAATAACAACACGCCACATTAATGTAATACAAAACGTTTTTTCCACCCTCAGAAGAAATGACAAAAATGTCAGGAATAAAAGTCAAGATTTTCAGACTGAACCTGTATGACAGTCGGTACGACCGTTCAACCAATTGATTATACCATGTCATGTGTATTCTTAACAGTGTACGTAAGTACAGTGTAAGTGTAAATAAACATTTCTATCAGACGTACTTTTATCCTGTCGCCTACATTTTTACAACGCCTTACATAGCGGATGGTACAACGTTTATGTTTAAGAGGCTTTACGTTCAATCACATTGTTACTAAAGTTTCTTTATTTGAAGAGATAACTATATAGTAAAATACATAATACTGTGTTCAATTTCAAATTGAAGTTTTATTGAATAGAGAATTTATATAGCTATGAAAACAAACCGCTTATTCTAAAGAATCTTAAAAAAGGCTGACTACATCATCAATTTTGCAGCTCCAATTTTTTATTTAGGGATTAAAATAGTTAATTTCACTAATTAACTTGTTAGCTCTGACTGATGAGTTTTTAATTTTACTAGCAATCCAGAAAGCAGGAATCCCTTCTACCTTTGTATGTCAGTATTGCATTTTTGGCTTTTTAACTATCCTTTTTCTGATAGTTTTTATTCCAGGAAGTATAACTTTGTATTATGAATACATAAGGTGTAAATGAGTAATTTAACTGACCGTGCCCATTACTTGTTAGTATATTTTATGCGTATGTTGTCGTTCACCTCTGTTTTAAGGGCATTGTTTTATTTTTAAATATTATATTTTAGGGTAAATTAATGAACATGACATAAAAAACAAAAGTGTCTTTTAACTGGTATTTACAATTTTTTTAAAGAACGCTAAATCATGTTATAACACGGATGTACAACACGGATTATTACGGCTAAGTTAATTCCTAAACTTTATTTAAAAAAAAATACTATATTTGAGATAATTGTAATCATAATAATATATTATTATAGTGAAAATAATGTTGTTAGATAATGAGTTTGTACAATATAAATACTTAATATGCCTTATGTTATTGCTTGTTATTTATTTATGCTAATAGCGTTATAAATAAGCTTTCGTATAAATCAAATAACTGTAATTTACGCAATTCTTAATTAATACAAACGTATATTACTAAACCGGCACGATAAAAGCTAAGATATGGAACAAACAGCAAATTTATATTAGCAAATGCAATAAAACATTTCGCAATGCGAGTCTTATCTCAAAGCGAGCCGCCAGTCACATCTGGTGCTCTATTAAACAAATCCTGTACAATTTATTGTGCACTGAAGATTTATGTGGCAAATGCAGTTCACATTTTACGCGTGTGTTTCTGTTTTTGTTGTAACAGTCGATCATGGAAGAGTCGTACGTGCCCCGGTACGCGTTCTCGGGGGAGCCGACGGCCGCAGCCCACGTGGAGGCTGGTAGGCGGGGCTCCTCCGTCAGCAGCTCTCAGGCCGAGAGGACTCGCCTGGCCAGCGACATGTGCCGGGTCTTCGGCATCTTTCTATTGTTTATGACCATTCTCGTCATTTCGTCGTTTGTGTTTTACTACATAACAAATAATAAAACCTGTGGAACAAATTGTTCAAATAACTCTACGACAGAGGCATCAACAAGCGTGAAAACTATGACAACTAAATATTCATCTACTTCAACTTCTAGTTCACTCTCAACTCGTTCCACTGATCGCCCTGATACTGGGACGACAAGTTTGGCATCTACCAAAATTCCAACGACTACAACTTCATCTACCTCAACTTCTAGTTTATTATCAACGAGTTCCACTGATCATACAATAAGCACAAGGACACCATTTATTACGGGATCTACCAAAATCCCGACAACTACAACTTCACCTACTTCAACTACCAGTTCACTCACAACGGGTTCTACTACAACCCATTCTACACCTGGATCCTCGACGACACCTAGCGTCATACCAGCCGGACCTAACACAACAACAGAATCCAGTATTACAAGTACGCTTACAGTAACGTCTTCGTCATTTTATAAAACCTCTACAGCTTCAGCGTCCCCCTGTGATGATTGTGAAGCTCTCAAGCCACTAATGTAAGTTATACTTTTAAATATAGGTGTACCTTGAGGTCAGTTTTTTATTTTACCTTCATAATACATTTAAGAAGGAAGATGTGTTAAATAAACCTTTTAAAATTTATAGTAAAGTAGAATTTGTATGTGTAATTCGATATAAAAATGACTGACTAACAATACAAATTTTCAGATAAAAACCACATTTTTGGCTAGAACCAAAAGAAAGATTATAATTGATGTCTTGTAATAAAACCACCAACATTATTTATCGTTTATTGTTTGTTGCTTGTTTGTTTTGTTTATTGTTTGTTGTGTCTGTTGTTTATTGTTTATTGTGTTGTGTTTATTGTGTACTTCCTTTGCAGGTAAAATCAAGCAAAACATGAAATATAAACGTACTGAAATATCTCGCTTTGTTTTACTCCTGTTTGGAAGTGTGTGTTTTTTGATACAATTTAAAAAAGAAAGAACTTAAATATTTACTTCAAATGTCAAACTATAAAACTGATACTAATAAAAGTGGTCATAATGCGTTTTAGTGTATTTAGTTTTAAATATCTTTAAAATCTGTATGTATTTTAAACTCATTATTCCTATTGAAAGTTGTATATGACACATATACTTAAGATATAGTCCCAAAAAATATAGTTAGATGTTTAAAAAACATCTACTAACAAGTTCTAAATAAGTTATTAATCTCTTTCATGGTGCTAGGCTAACTATAACAACTTTATTTTTTAAAGATGTTTTTAAAATTTAATAAATGAAAGATGCTTTAAGACAAGAGTATTATTCTAAACAAAAAATGCTATTTCACTTTCAAGGATATAGAAAGAAAATCAAAGCTGTAAAAAGTATAAATAAATCTACAGGAAAGTGTTCAGTGTTTATGCTAAACCCTTGTTTAATCTGCGTTTCATTTCTATGGACGATCGAAAACTATTAGTAATGGCTGGGGACGCTGTTCTTGAGGTGAGAGGCTGTACCGGTACCAAGTTCTGAGAATCTATGTCCCATAGTTGGGACTATCATGTCGAGAGAATCTGCACCAAGGATTCCGCTAGTATTTTTGGTTACTGAGAATACTTTCCAAATACTACCCTCAAATTATCCTCAAATTATGACATAGTGTTATGGGATGGGTGTTCAGACAAGGAATTCATGATGCTGTTTTGTCTAAAATAAGTCCATCCGTACAGAGATACTTTCAGGGAGCTGGACATGTTGATTCTGACCTCATTGTACATCCTATAATCAGCCTTCCTTTGCAAGTTAAAATGTAACCTAACGCAAGGCAGTGATGAGTATAACTATAATATCAGAGGTAGCACGCTTCACAGATCTGCACAGAACTGACTGCGGGTGGATTATTGCTTGTCATTTCGGTGCTAAACAGTAGAAAGCATCCCTGAAAGCATAAGAAACTAAGTGACAATGTTCAAAGGTCTTTTAACGCGCTCCACGGCACGGCACGCATTTTACTCCGGGGGTGAGTTTTTTGACCACTCAAGGCCTTCAGAAAACAGTTTTATTCAAACTTATTATATTTTGTTTGTTACTATTTCTATTGATTTAAAACTAGATATAGAGACGATCTTTGCAATGCAACAACTGTAGTGATGACATTAGATGATATATTATTCATTTACATATACGAAAATACACACAAAGAGAATTTCAATACTGTTGTTTTGTAATATGGTGACAGTAGTAGGGAAAGGGGACTTTTGGGCCAAGTGATTTATGGCTTCCGGTCACGTGACCGGAAGCGCTGCGTCATGAAAGACGTCATCTGAGGCTGAGCCAGTGACGTAGGCGGTTTTGTGACGAAATGAGTAAAAGTTCAAAGTTCAAGGTCACGGTGAAGTTTTTTTAAAAAAATCTACCTCGCACTCGTAAAACGATTGTGATTCGATAGTTAATCGATAATAAATATCGAATGGAAATTATCGAATGAAACAATCGAATGATACGAGTGCGAGGTAGAACAATTACAAATATTACTTTATTTTATTAACAATAATTCATATTACAAATATTACTTTATTTCATTTACAATAATTCATGTTTACAATAGTTCCCCGTTGTTGGTTGTCATCGATGTTGTTGATCCGGACGAGTTGCGGCCATCACTTTGCTTTCTGAAGAAAGACGGTAGATACTTCGTTCCCTGCGCAGAGTCCATGTTGTTTTTTGATGCGTAAAGTTCCAAAGATAAATCGTAACCGGACGCAATAAGAAGTCTTAACTCTTCACTAAACACCTCGAGGTCTTGGTAAGTCGCAAGATGAATAGAGTCATAATGAATACACCTAATTTTAATGGACATTTTAATATAATGTTTTACGTTTGTGAAGAGCACTCGATGTTCACCAGTAGAGAGCCGGAGGTGTACTGACTATTCGCTAGCTAGCGTTCTGGTATGAAACGAAATGGTGGGGGTAAAAGTGTGGTGGGGCGGAGAAGATGGCGGACAGCAGATGGCAGGCGGCAGGTGGTGCGAGGCAGATGGTTGCTACTACATTCGCCGCCACAGTAATGCAATCCTTCGGCGTAATTCTTGTATTTTATCTTGTCGGTTCATTTGATACGTTTTACATCTACATATGCAATAGCTAAAACACTTGCACTTACGACAAGCTTTCCCGTCAACTTGATCGCCTGGTATTTTAAAACATTGTAACTCGCAACAATATGTCTTCAAATTGTTATCGAAAAATAAATTGTTCATAGGTGGCACCGACATGTTAGCTGCAGCGTGTGTTAGACAAGACTGAGACTAACTTCACTGCTCCCTCTCTTTTATACCTCTTCATAAGTTAACCCTGAATGAAAGTTCAAGGTCATCCATTTGAATTAAAAAAAAAGCAACACAGCAGTATATAAAATAATATACTGCTGTGTTGCTGTTTTTATTTTTTTTATTTTTTTTTATATTTTTTTTTTATATTTTCTTTATTAAACAAACATCTTACAATACAATAAGCTTAAGTCTAACATTGATGACTAGAAATACAAACAGAAAAATACAAACAAAGACATTATGTACAAGGATGCGTGATGTGCAGAGTGAGTTCCGTCGAGTTGTTGCCGCTTACACCGTGTGATACCAAATACAACGTCCCCGGTTGAATATCTCGCAAATCTTCATTTTGTAGCAGTTGAACAAATCGTTTTGGAAGAAATACTTGAAACTTCGGCTCATCTCCTGGAGTGAAAGGTCCTTCGCTCAATGAAACTAGAATTGCTTCTCCATGTGTGGTTTCCACTTTCTTGATGTTATGAATAATGTAGTGTTTTTGTTCTTTTAGTTCTGAACACTTTTTAGTTAGCAGAAGGTCGGATTTTGAATGAGTGTTGAATTGATCAACCAGTGTTTGTAGAAACTGTTGTGATGCCATCTTCGTCAGTGGTGTCTTCTGTGATGTTGCCTCTTCGGAGTCTCGAATAATACTCGTGCTGGAGCGGTGCTGTCTCCTCGTATTTATAGGCCCCGCTACCCCCACCACATTTCTGTTCTCCGCTACCCCCACCACATTCCTGCGTTTGTTTCAAGTAAGCAGCCAAACGATACGCGTTGTACAATGCACAGTTTGTTTGGCCGTGTTTAAGATCTTTTGCAGCGACACAAATATTACCGAGATTAATGTTAAAGTCCTTACTGATAGTTATATCGAAAACATCACCGTGCGTGTACTTTTGTATCCAGTTCTTTTTTTCTAATCCTCTTGTGTATATATGTGAATATTGTTTGCAAAAGTTAAACATAATACTGTGCAGATTACTGTAGCTTATAAATCCTTCATACCAATGTATGTGATGAAAGTAGTTTGTTATCCATTTGTTTGTACTTTTTGCTTTGGTGTTAAGTTTGTTAAAAGAAAAAGGAGCATCAAACGTGAATGGGTAGGCTACAAATGTAAGCAAGTCTAAAATTACTAATTCCTTGATAATAAACCTATCATCATTATTTCGAAATGCTTGAAATTCTATTACACAAGGCTTTACACTCACTTCTTCATCCCCTCCGCTCATCATGGCACCTAGCGATCAACTAAACTGTTTTCCACACCACGGTAGGTTAAATACCAGGCCGTACAGTTGCAGGCGCGTTGGTGTATATTTAACGTGGGCACCGTCCCCAATAGGCCTACCCCACGTGTGTTCTTCTTTACTAAGTCAAACTTTAGTCTTTTTTAACTTCTTCTTCTTTTGTTTCGTTTTCTTCTTCTTCTTGTTTCTCCGTTTCTTCTTCCTGTGTTGTTTCTTCTGTAGCTTCTGTAGCGATTTCTACAAGTGGTTCAAAATCCTTTAACTTTCTCCACATGCAAACTTCATGAGGTATTCTATTAAAAATAGATGTATCCACAGGTCCGTACACGATGGTGCTATCAGGTTGTTTTTCCAAAGTATCGACCAAATATTCTTTAATAATAGCGCTTGCAAATACCAACTGTCTCATGTACCTTGTAATAGGTTCTGTTGCGTAGTTTAAAACGTAGAATTCTTCACGTGACAGTAGAATCTTATTTTCATGTTGAGTCAAGTCTCTAATTCGCACTTGTAGTTGTCCACGATGTTTAACAATATCGATTTCATTGTCACAATCCAAAAGTCGAATATGTGTTTTCCTTCCACACAAACTGTTAGTTAAATAACATTCTATTAAATGTACATGTTTCAAAAATGACTCCCAAGCATTTTGCGAAAATAAAACCTTTTTTGTTCCATGGTGTAGTATTACTGTAGGGGAATAATCCAATGACTTCATCAATCCAACTGATACACTTTTACTGATGCATGCTGAGATGGGGTAAAAGATTCGCAAAAAAACTTCAATTAAAATGTGAGGAGGAATATTTTCTTCAACTTTCTTCTTCCTCTTTGGTACTACCTTTGATGGGTCTGCATTACTTTCCTCCTCTCTATCTCTTTTACCAAACTTTAAAAATGCAGTTATTTCCTTGATGATTTCTTCTTCGCTAGTATTATCACGTTCCAATAACGGTGCTACCTCTGCATCACCTTGTACAACAGATGGAGAACTCATTTTGTAGAAGATGTTGCCCATGCGACGATAGACGATCAACTGAAGACCTGCATTGTTGCTCCGCTATTTATAGGTTAGCGACAGTGGCGGTGCCGGTGGTGGTACAACGTTTTACAATACCGTCTTTACGATACCAGTCAACGGTGTGTATGTAACAATTTTATCGTGCAAAATTAAACAATACGCAGATGTATTTGCAGGTACGTTTTCTTGAAATTCCATTTCTATTTTTATATCAACACTAGACGATTTTACAGATTCGTTTTGTTTGGAGCAATCAATTACAACAATCGGAGCTTTCGATTCAAACTGTACGGGAGATAGTAGATGTGTGTTTGTTTTGCCGTAATATGAATTTTGGAACCTAGCGTACATATCGTATAAAACACTGTACCTTTTTTTATCAAAAGAGATATTAAAGTTGTCGTAGGGAAAGAATTGTGAATTCAGGAACACTTTACAGTTTGTTAATTTACAATGGTCAAATTCACCAGCATTTTCAGTTAATATACTTTTTTTCTTTGTTTGTAATCCAAAGATTACATATCTCGCTTTTTCCAAATGAGTAGAAGTTTTTACAGTCCATGTATGCCGTTGTGTTGAAGGTAAAACGGGGTATTCATGAAACTCCCAGCTTCTGAATGGCATTACAATGTCTCGATCTGATTTTAACTTTCTTAATAATGTAATCCTGTGTTCATCATTTAGTCGCACATGTGGTACTCTCCAAACAATCTTGTCTAATGTTAGTTTCCAGTCTAAATTGGCTTCAGTTGTTCCAGCAGATGCTTTAATAATATCATTATCGTTTGATGACCTTAATAAAACTAGTTCTTGTTTTACATTTATTACTATTCTTCTGTAATCTTCAGCAAATCCTAAAAGTAATCTTAAAGGTACGTAAAAATCAAAGTTTCCCGAAGCGTCAGGAGTAATTATACTTTTGTCTGGTGCAACCCATCCTGCAACAGCTAACAGATTCTTCTCATTTGGTGTTAAAGACGCTAATCCTTTTAATGTACTGGAAATTCCAACCTTTTTTGTTGAATCGACTGTAACTCCTGAAATTTCATATCTAATCTCGTCAAACAAAAATGCCATAGGATTATTTATGAACGGAACAGTGGTTCCAACAGTACCGTCAGCTTTTGTTACTTTTCCTTCAATATATAAATAACTTTCGCATGGAAGAGTATAAATGTCTTGTTGTTGTATAGGAATCCTAATTTCATCGTTATTGTTTAATTTGGACGAAGCGTAAGGGTTGTGCGTGTGATATTCCTTTTCCCATAAGGTCTCGTCGAATGTTGGCCCCTGCGCTATATCCAGTATATCCATTGTTAATGACCTTTAATCCAATTTCTTCTATAAAACGAATGTTGTCACTTGTTAATCCTTCTACAGCTGATGAGCTACTGACCTCTTTGCTGGTTGGCTCTCTCTTTTTAAATGATAACCCCATTATCTAAGCGGATGATTTTATATGTATTCTTACAGTAATAGCTTCTCCTCGAAAGTCAATAAGGTTTCCGTCTTGATCCACTATGTTCAGCACGATGTCTGAAATGAAACTGGTGTTTAACGGTAGGTACACAAGGTTTTGAGGCTTTTCTACTATCTTGAAACCCGGTGCGACTGATGGGTAGAATGTGTGTAATATATGCCGATTTTCTCCATCTCTGTAGGATCCTTGTATAATGTTACATGTAATGTCTATGCTGTTTACTTTGATGATCGTCACAGTTCTATTCCCAGAATGAGTTGTATTAGGTTCTAATACCTTTGTTTCCTTAGAAAACCCCAATAAACTACCAATTGAACGTTCTTGGCCAAAATCAATATAATACTTAGAAGTAATTTCGGCTTTCATTGTATTGTTATTGCCTTTTATCGTTATATTTTCTTTTCCCATATGTTTTTGTATAACTTCATTTATATTATCAATTTCATAAGCTCCTGTTGGTAAACTGAATTCTTCCAAAGCTGAATATTTTCCTTTATTATCTTTTGTCTTGTAATAATGTATTTTGTTATTAATTCCTTCACTAACGTTTGGAATAGAGTTATATGTTGTTAAATCCAATAATGCGGCTTCCCATAGTCTTCCTTTTTGCAAACGTAGCGCTGGAAACAGAATACTGCGCAAAGTACATGAGTTACCGGTTAATGACACTGTATACGAAGACATCTTAAAGTTGACTAACACTTTTAGCTAAAAAGTCTAAACATAAATGACCGCAAATGGATGTATCATCAGGTTGTTTTCTTGTATAATTGTAAAAAACATTTTCTGCCGCACGAAAGTATTGTTGAAGTTCTTTCGGTGGTGGAAGGTTTCCAAAACTGTCGAAATAATAAATCGTTTCACCAAGTTTCTTGTAACACACCCAATGAGTGCCTAATCCTTCACTATTATCCAAATTTACTATACCAGTCTCATTTTTCCACATTTTAACCGGTAATTCATCTTTCATAAATACTCCTCTAAAAAATGGGATTTTCAAACAAGAAGCATATGTAATCAGTTCTTCATTGGTTAATTCTTTGTTTTTAATTATTAATTGCTCTTTCTTATTTAATACACACGATACGGTCTTAGGTATAGTCCTCCTCCCTTTTTTATCATTGACCATATTGTTGGTTTCTTTTTACCTTTACCACTAGTAGATCGACGTTTTCTTCTGATATTACCTCCTTGTTTCTTAGCGGGTCTTTTCCCACGCCTTCTTCTCTTTCCTCCTCCAAACGTAGTTTTTGCTTTCATTGCTGCTGTTACTGCTAAAGACGCTGCTTTTTCACCAATACTCGCGTCACTAGATTTTACTCTTTGCCAAGCTTTCTCAGAAAGTGCTCTATCTGCTATTGATCTATTTTTTGTATCACCAAATTTGGAATACGCTATATCGTGCTGTTTACAGGCCTGATCAAGCTTATTTATTCCAGGATCTCCTCTAGCAAGCCGTTTCTCTAATTTGGTTCCAGGACCACAATATTGATATCCTCCAGGTAAATGTAATTCCACAGGTAATAAATCAATCGCCTTGTTAACTATAGCTCCAACCGGTTTACTTAATAGAGAAAATGCTGTTGATGCTATTCCCCTTCCTCTCTGTAATCTCTTTCGATTATGACTGATGCGTTTAGCCCTCGGCATGACTATTTATAGCCAAACTTACAATCAGTAGGTGCACTCTATAAATGTTTTACAATGAATGTAATATTAGTCTTGGCTTCTTGTATTATATATACTGTTTAAAATCAATTTATTATATAGAAATGGATTAATTAATTAAATGTAGACATAATAAATAAAAGTAGTAAAAATAGAAATAAGGTGTAATTGAAGATGTTTCAAATGTTTCTCCGCTGGTGATGGTATCGTTGTTTTCGGTAAAATGAATAAAATCTAAATAGTTGTCATGTTCCCTTAAAAACTTGCCACTTAATCGTTGGTAATTAAATAACACATTCCAGTCTAGTTTATCTTTAAAATTGTCAATGTAATTTTCAGAGAGATTTTGATATTTACTTATTACTTCCCAACAGTTATTAAAATTTGATGTCATCTCTACAAGGAAGTCTTCTGAAAACTGTTGTCTTTGTAAAATATGAATCCAGTTAACTCTGTGAAAATAAATTCTTAACATAGTCATTGTGAAGAGGTAGTGTATGGAAAGTTGTTCCCAATCCATATATCTATCAAACCGTTGAACAAAACCATCTGTCAGCACTCCTTGGGGAAATCTCGGCTCTTGAGATATTAAACTCCACGCAGTAATATTGGATTCCATCATCCTCTCTGTATTATCTCTCGAATATGACTGATGCTTTATCCCTTATCATGGGTATTTAAATTCTTTTTTCTCTTATATAATCTTCATCGTTTTCTGTTGGTTCATTAATCACATTCACTTTATCCCCCTTTCCTAATGTCTTGACTTTAGAAGGCTCAGACGGTTTATCTAATTGATTAGGTTTTTCTGGATTGTGTATCTTTTTCCAGTCTAAATAATTGTGGCTGTCAACATCTGAAGCTACAGCTCTTCCTGAAGCCCGATGGATATAATTAAATAAAGCTGCACCAAACCTTTCCATATGTTTTTCATATTCTGTAGTCCATTTCTTGTGTACTATATCAAATATTTTCTTATTTACAGCGTCTCCATCCTGCTCACAATCACCTACATTTGACAATTTTAATTTTTTTACATCATAGCTTGTATCAGTTTCATTCTTTTTGTAAATCGTTAACAATTTTAAAGTCGCTAAATTTACTGCTTCACCATCATAAATGGGATGTTTTATATTGCTTAACCTTTTACCGGAAAATCCCCAATGGTCTTCGTGTACAATCGGGGTTCTTTTATCCATATATTGTACCGTAACCGCATCAGAAGACAAAAGCGGATCACCAACATTTTGAATTACTTTTCCTTCAAAATTATAATTACCATCAGGTGTTAACGGAAACCCAGCTCTTTTTTCACTATATCCAGATTTTACTCCAAACTCGGAATACCGTCCAAACTTGTCCACACTCATGATGTAACTGAATCGCTATCGTTTAGGTTCTTACTATATATATACGTCTACTGAACAATTATTTCTCGTTTTCGCAGTTCATCAACCAAAGCTACCCATTCGTTTTCTAAACCAGTGTGCCCGGCTTCCATAGCTTCATGTAATAACCTCATTCGATCAACTAACTTATTTATATCGTTGTAATATATTATATTGGTTTTATACAAATTTTTTAATAATCCCCTTCCAGATGTAGTAGGATCAATTGTTTTTCTTTTTTTATGCAAAACATTTAATTCAGCAGAAGATAAAGCTCTTCTTTTAATTGGAGCTTTATTTGATTTCGAGGGGAAAAGACTAGATATAATGTTTGTGTATTTTATTGACCTGTTTCTATGAATAGGTAGGTCTTTGGAATATTTTTTTCTATGTGCATTTGTATACTCTAGTATATTTTTAAACAATTGTAAATCCTTTTTAGTATATTTACCAGGATTATTTTTAAAGATGAGTTCAAACAAACCTGTTGTACCTTTATATTTCTTATCACCAATAACTATATCATCATTTTCGTTTATATCTAACTTTCTATCTCCAATCATTAATCCTTTATCCTCTATTCTAGCTCCATATGTATGATAATTTCGATTAGCATGTGTGCCATGTAACATTTTTAATGTATATTTTCTTCCAAGTGTTCCTTTAAACATAATATCTGTGCCTAATTTGCTTAAGTTGGATGGGTTGATATCCTCTTCTTCTGCTCTTGTATCTTCCGCACTTGTATCTTCTGTACTTGTATCTCCTGCAATGTTCTTTTCCCTTAAATCTCCTATATCTCCGCTTTCTTCATACTCGTCGCTTTCTTCAGATGTTTGTAACTGGTCAGAACTTTCATCATTCTGAAATTCTTCTTCATATTTGGAAATTGGTAGCATTTTGTCTCCTTCGAAGCGAATTGAAGGTTTTTCCATATTTTGTGCTAATCGCTTTAAAGGTTCAGTAACAGGTTTGAATGTTGTTTCTAAAAATTGCTCTCTTTCATTTATACCTGATTTTAAAGCTCGGTTTTTTTGTCTAATAGAATCACTAAGTGATTTTATTTCCTTTAATAGCTTTTCCTGGTTAACCATCTTCACACCTTGACGACTTGTACAGTAATACCGCTAATCAGTGTATTAAAACGAATTTATCAAAACCTATTCTATAACGACCATCTTTTATAGCTTGATCTTTCATAATAACCAAAAATCCATACTTTTCCGCCCATGCTTTTCCGCAAAGCTCTTTAAACTTTTCAAATGGCATATCCGCATTCACATGATCGTTATATATATGTTTTAGGTTAGTATCATCTTGTTTGAATACAATTAGAATATTTGCATTATCTCTGATAAGTTGTTTTGGGATTTTGCTATAAGTTTGTCCTATATATATGCTGTCGATGTTATTATGTCTTCCCATGGCAAAGTAGTTTCTAATAGTATCCTGATTTTCACAAGATACATCGTCAAATATAAATACAGAATACGGTTTCGCTTCGTTTGGTTGCATAATGCTATCACTAGCGTTAAATTTGTAAAAATTAACATCAGACACATCAGATAGGATTTTATCCAGCAATTGATACTTTGGTTGATGTAGAGACTTTGAAAAAATATATAGGTTACTAAACCTTAATCCCTGCGGATTAGTGATCAAATTAAAGACAACATTGGTCTTTCCACAGTTTGAGGGGCCACTTACTATACATCGAACAGTGTTTGGAAGTAAACTACCGTGTTTACCATTGTTGATTTTAACGTTATCCACAGTTAAATCATCTATGTTATTAATATTGAATCGATCTTTATGGTGAATAATCTCCATCCTGCTCAAAGGTTAACGATGAAATGAGTTGCTTGTATTAAACCAAGTCCTTTATAGGTATCCATGAATCCTCAGTTTTGTTAAACCCTAACCACCGCACTTTAACTGCGTCCTTTTTTCTTTGTAACACTTTTTCAACAAGATATACATCACCTACTGTTGACTTTAACATTTCATGTCCATAAAATGCACCTTGCAACAAATCTCCTTTGTTATCTTTTAGGATATACGTTTCAGGTACAGTCGGTTGCACTTTATACACTGTAAAAACTTCATTCGTCCAATTGGGAAGGTATTTTTTGGTAAACACTCCCTTATATTTACTAATCCGTACTTTATCACTTACATTAAATTTTCTTGGCTGCATTTTTTCTACTTTAGGCTTTGTATTTTTCTTTATGCGTTTTAATACATCTTTTGCATTTCTTCTATTTACTTTGTTAGGTTTCATACCAATAGTTCTATGAAACCTGTTGTTATAATCATTTATTAATTGTGGTAAAACATCATACCATACGTAAGAACCTCTTTTTGAAAATTGTTTATACAGTGCTCCTTTTAAGGTTCTATTAAATCTTTCTACAATAGCAGCTTTTTTCTCTGAATTTGTAGAATAATGATTTATTTTATATTTATTCATTAACTGTGCAAAGTTTGTATTAAAGTATTCTGTTCCATCATCAGTTTGTAAATGTTTAATTTTGTTTTTATCTCTTTTTATGGCTATTTCCATGGCTTCTGTTACGCTTTTACCAGTCTTGTCCTTTAGAGGCAAAGCGTCTGCAACTTTTGTAAAACAATTAATAATTGTGAGTATATATTTAAATCCTTTGTTTATTCTGCTATGCGGTCGCATTTCAATTAGATCCGCTTGATATAGATCATTTATCCCTTTTATAACAGTATTTCTTCTTGGAAACTTTATTCTTGCAGGTTTGTGTAGTTCATTAATAATCTTCTCCTTCAGGTCTGACATGATGGTTTCACGAAGGCAGCTGATATGGTATTAAATATTCTTTGGTATAAATCTGCTTATATATACATATAGTTCAAGGTCATTCAAAACTTGTGTAAAAAAAGGGGAAACACAGCTTAACATTGCTGTGTTTCCCCTTTTTTTACGGAAAGGAAAAGGATCAAGGATCTAGGACGATGAAAAGGTTACTCGTCAATAGGGTTGAGGGAGTAGTGGCCGAATGGCAATGTGTTGATTTTGTCTGGAAGGGTTTGTCTTTTGTCGTCATTACAGGATAGCGCCTTTTTAACTTCAGTCACGCTGTACAGCTGATGGTTAAAACTTCTGATGGTGTTGAATTTAGCTGTAATGATGTTATCCTCAAATAAGCATTGCTTGTAGTGTTCAAAATGCACTTTCTTCTTTAAATATAAACTCTTTACACCTTTAGCTTTCTTAATATAGCTATTCTTCTTTTCTTCTTCTTCTTCTTCTTTTTCATTATAGAGTTTCAAAGAATATAGTTTAGACATCAGTGCAACAATCTCTTCAAGTAGAACACCATTAGCCTCATCCTTGAATTTGCCTAGTACTTTTTTGTGTCTGCCATTATCGTAGTTTGGATGATCTTTTGGATAATCGGAGAAATCAAAGTCGTTCTTGTAAATAAATGTACGTAAATCTTTATACATGTCCAATGTTACTATGCGATATATGAAAGCGTCAGTGTCCATATATGTAATAGATATATTTTCTCTTCCGTAGAACGCCACCATTTTGTTGTAGTGAAAATCGTACATGTGTGTTTTTGAGATGTCCAAGATTGACATGCCTATATACAAAGGACGATCCATCTTCACACTCGTCTTCTTCATGGACACTGCTACAAGTTTGTCATTAATAATTATCGATGTTCCAAAATTTGGCTGCTGTACTAGTTTCTGTAATTTTTTTGCGTCGGTAACAAGTTTAACATTTTTATGTCTTCTTTTGTTTTCCAATGTTTTTCCAAATATCGCATTATTCATTAATTTAAAGAAATCTTTTTGAAAGTCTGATGTAGCTGCTGCTCTTCTGATGGTATTTGAATCAATGTAGGGTTTCAACCAGCATGATTGAGAAAATTCCAAAACTCTATTAATTTTTGTTAAACGTAGTCCTAATTCGATAGCTTGTTGAACCACCCAAAAGTGAGCCACGTAGCGTTGTTTATTATTTAATGTCATCATTAATTTGGGGTGTTTTCCAATTGGTGAAATTTCTGTTTTAGCAAGAAGTGGTAGGTCATAATGAAGATCATGTAAATTTTCTGGGTATTCAAAATCGCAATCCAAAATATATCCAGTGTCACCATGTTTCGGAATTTGTAAAATATCGCCAATAGAGTCGGGATTAATCCATTTAAAGTTATCAAAAGGAAGTGGGTTTGACATTGCCCAACCGTACAGGTTATTTGCATCGAAATATCCTAAATAGGTTGACGGTTTGGTTTCATCATAATCGGGTAGGTATTTGTTGTTGGCTTTGACATGTCTGGTAACACTTTGGGTCAATCCGCCTCTTACTCCAGCTTCAACCATTAAAACCATGTCAATGTCTGTTAAAAGTTGGAGTTTGCATTTTGTTTCTTTTAACATGGCTTGCCAAGCTAATCCTGGTGAAGTATACGAATGTAGAGGGTCCAAACCGTATGCAGCAAAACAAGTGTTTCGGAATTCTTCCATTACATCACAAAGAAGAGTTACATCTAGTTTGACATAAAAGTCCGAGTAATCTCCTAAGGTCTTCATATCTAACTCGTTCCATACTCGACGTGCGTGTTGATAGTCCTCAAGTGATATTTCCGAATCATTAAGTTTGTTTTTGAAGTTTTCTGGTGGAGGTAGTGATGTTTCATCAAATCTATGCAGTCCATCGATGTAATCATAGGGGAAGACTCCTTTTCGAAGAACCAAATCCATTTTACTATTGGGTACAATTTTGCTTGTTTCTATCAAATCTGTTCTTCTTAGATTTTCAGATAATTTCATGAGGCTTGAAGGCATAAATCTAAATGAATCAACAAACCTTAATTTAATTTTACCCACCTTTTTTGAAAAGCTTATAAATTTTTCCATTGTAGTAGCCAAAACGTCTATTGCTCCATTATCTCTTCCTAGTTCGGGGATTATGAAGTGCGAATCATATCCACTCAGATTGTGCAGAACTACGGGGATGAAATATGGTATTTTGTAGTTCAAGTTGCAAGCGTTACAGGCTGCACCTCTATACGCTCCCGTAAGATGATCGTGGTCACGAACTTTAACGTTATCCAGTGTAAAGGTGTTATTACACAAATAACACGTTGTTGTTGAATAATAATGTTGAAGCTCTTCTTCTTCCATAGGTGTCATGGGTACCTTTGTTCCATACAGTTCTTCTACCTTTGCAGCTATTTCATACAGATCATCGACAAAGTATTTGGCTGCTTCTTCACCGCGATAAATCTTTGGAGAAGATGATAGTCCATATTTTTGAAGATGGTCTTCAGTCAACGTGGATTTAATTAGTATGCAATAACTGTTTGGTGAATGAAGTTGGTATTTGCTTCTTCTTGTAACGTCCTCTTCTTGTTGTTCAAGTGGATGTAAAGAAGACTCAAAATCAGCGTAAACAGCAACAGGTACACGGTATTGTTGTATTATTTTATCAAATTTTATCTGCGATCTGCTGGAATGTGGCAATTTAATTCTAACCTCATAGTTTCCATTACATAACCTTTGATGTTCTACTAACCATTCTGAACCTCCCCTTTTTAATGGTTTGCCTACATGACAAAAACATCTTTTACAAATGGTTTTCTCTCCGTGTTTTTTTGATATTTGTTTAGATACAAGAGCTGCAAAGTTTTTTATGTAGACATAGTGGGATATGTCCCCTTTAGTGATCAATAGCAAATCCGTATGATCTCTGCGCTCAATAGGTGTTATGCGCAAGGGGTACGCATTGTTTGACGAATCTAAGCCGAAAATGTTGACAGAAGCTGAAGGATTTCGCTTTTCAAATTTTGATATATCAGTAATTGCAACAGGGTAAGTCATTCCCTGAAAATTATACTTATGTTGAACTTCTTCATATGCTTGACTTGGTCTTTCAGGATGGTTTTTTACATATTTAGCCAACATAACGTATTTAAAACATTCATTATTTTCATTTTGCACATTAATACAGGATAAGGTATTTCTAATCTTTGTTGGTAAAGGGATATAGCTACTGCCACGAATTCCATAACCGTGTTTGTGCACTCTTAAGTCTAGCCCTGTGATGCTTAACAAACTCCATCCAGATCCTCTTCCTTCGTGTTCTTGTATTTTTGTCATTAGCTCTTCAAAACATTCAGATACGATTGAATCAATATCTGAGGAAGACATAATAGTTCGGTTTTTTGTTAAGAAACCTCTCGGTGAAGTTTCATTCTGAATGTTTGTAAATAAACCATCTAGTAATAGGCCAAATTTGATAAAATTTAATCTTTTTAATTCATTTTGCAGAGTTTTACTTACCAATCCTTTTGCGTTATTTAAAAATTCTTCAAGTTGTAATTTTGCATTGTCAATTTTAAAGTGGGTTACTACATTACCCGGAAGTGCTCGGGCATGTAGTTCTACATTTACTGCTGTTGATGCTGAAGGACGGTGAAGTGTAGACAGAGCATGCGTAGAACTCGATGCAGCTGATGATGTTGAAGGACGATGAAGTGTAGACAGAGCAGGCGTAGAAGTCGATGCAGCTGATGATGTTGAAGGACGGTGAAGTGTAGACAGAGCAGAGGTAGAAGTCGATGTTGATGGTGCATATTGAATTACAGTTGGTCTGGAATGTTGGTGTTGAGCTAACATTTGATCTATTTCTTTAAATTCTTCTTCTTCATATTTTTCATCTTGGTTGTTGTTATGTTTCAGTTCATTATGAATCATTAAAAGAAATTCATCCTTAAATGAAGACTTGCAAATATCGCAGCGATGCATAATGTAGGTGCGATCTCCACAAAGGTCAAGGCAATAATGAACAACACTGCAAATGCCCCTCTATTTATACCCTAGCAAAAGTGGTGGGGGTACGTATTACGTTAAGTTTACTATTTTTTTGCATTTTATATTTACTATTGTAGCTGAAGGCTACAAAGTTCTGTATTTAGGTCAAGGTCATTGAACATATTTGCCAAAACGGGGAATAGAGCAGTAAATGATTTCATATCAAACCATAGACTGATCTATTCCCCGCTCTGTATTTAACTAAGACAATTTTCTCCAACAGGAACATTTGATAGATTTTAAACTCGGATGTGAAGTCGGATTGTACACATTGCATCTCGATCAACTAAAAATTTCATAAAACAATAGGGATCTTCAGTTGTAGATTCATCTTTAACATATTCGATGGTCAACATTGCAGAACGAAGATCTTGTGGAATTACGTCGACTTTTATGAGTCGCCTTTCGAGTTCAAACCGTTTTGTTATTGATGTAAGTTTTATCACATCATCGATATCGATGAGGGGAAAGCTGTAGCAAACGGAGTTTCCTGGTGGGTTCATCATGCCGATATGATAAATATACACTGTTGCATCGGCATTAAATAGACGTTCCCCCACCATTAAATTTATAAGTTACCCCCACTTTTTCTAAACAAAAAAAAGCAAAAAAAAAAAAATTGAAAGCTGTTAAATATTTTCTGTCTTGTAACTGGGTCAAGGTTATACAACGATATTACCAAAACGGGGAATAGAGCAGTAAGTAGTTCTCACTTTGACTACAAACTGATCTATTCCCCGCTCTGTATTTAAAGTTTGTCAGTTGACAAGAAAAAGACAACACTTAATCAGACTCATTTGATGAATCGGAATCAGTTGTATCAGAAGCATCGGAAAGAAATAGTCGTCGACGAATATGATATACCCCTCGTGCACTATCTAAAAATAACCCATCCAAACTACTACTACTAGTGGTTGGAGTTTCATCATGTATTTCTTCAGAACAGAGAAGATGCTGATAGATTCTATAGGTTTCAGATTCCCCGTCACTTAACGGTTCAATTTGTTCCATATATCCTGCTTCAAGATCATCACTGTTTATATCACTTAATAATTCAAAATCTTCCATTGCATCCATATCACTTAATAATTCAAAATCTTCCAATTCGTCTTCATTTTCATCCTCACTTTCAATCACAATATGTTTTATAATTCCTACGATTGATTTTGCAGAAGGAAATATATTATCCTTTGGTGACATAGCTGCTATATATTCTAGTGCTAACACAAGTAGCAGAATGAGATAAGCACTGATGAGAAATCTCTTTTTATATTCCCCGATTTAAGTGGTGGGGGTAACTAGTGATAAGAAATGGGTATTATTGTATCAAATATATGTAACAATGTTTATGAAACAAGGATGTTTAAGTCCTGTAAGTAGGTCAAGGTCGTTTTAACTTATTACCAGAACGGGGAATAGAGCAGTAAGCGATTCTCACTTTGACCGCAAACTGATCTATTCCCCGTTCTGTTTTCCCCCCGTTCAGTATTTCCAAAACATCTTTAGTCAATTACGAATGCTAGAAGGTCTTCAGGAAGATCTTGTTGAAGTGATGCACCTTCTAACAACGTTTCTAACGCATTAATGTATTTTATCGCCTGTATCAAAATGGCATGCCTTGAACTTTTTTTATCCATAAACGGTAATTTTGATTGTAATAACTTATATGTTTGATTTATTTTTTTAATCCTTCCTCTTTCTCTAGCATTCCTTCTTCTTGCCTCATCATTCTTTTCCTTGTTATTTGTTGTAGGCTGCATCGATGTTGTAGGCTGCGTCGATGTTGTAGGCTGCATCAACTCTGCTGGGCTATTCATAGCTGAATAACTATACTCTAAAGCTGTACGCCTTATATATGTTTACCCCCACTATTAAAGTCAAAGGATTTAGATGGTGGGGGGGGGGTGTAAGTGATAGGGAAAGGATATGTTATTTAACAATTACTATCCGCAAATTTTTTCCAAGTCTCGTCAGTGGGTCACGGTCACTTAAACATATTGCCAAAACGGGGAATAGAGCAGTAAGCGGTTTCACTTTGACCGCAAGAAATAAATACATTTTCCAATATCTTACCAAACAAAGATTTTCTATGTCCCGAAGTGGGTCAAGGTCATCTGAACATGTTGCCAAAACGGGGAATAGAGCAGTAAGTGATTCTCACTTGGACCACAAACTGCTCTATTCCCCGCTCTGTATTAGGGAAGTGAATTTTGAAGAAAGGTCACAGTTATAGGCAATAAACCTGATAACAGAACCTTTTATTAATTTATCCAAACAAAAGGAAGTTACAGATAGTTTGCAGGGAGTATTTGCAAAAGTTTCTCGAGGGTAAGATGGGTAATGTCAACCGGTTTGCATGGCCGTATTGACAAAGGTCGGTTTTCGTGCCATACCTTTTTGTAAGGGGTTAGGAAAAGGATGAGAAACATACTGATCAGTTAAAGTTAATTTTACAAAGACCAACCAAGGTCGGTTTTACAAAGGTCAACAGCATCCTGAAACCCAGTCGGACGTTGGTCAGTAACGGGCGTCAGGCAACTGTGAACCAAAGTTTTGACCAAGGTTAGTTATAGCGTGTAAGAAAAGGACATACCAACCAAGGTCGGTTTTACAAAGGTCAACAACATCCTGAAACCCAGTCGGACGTTGGTCAGTAACGGGCGCCAGGCAACTGCGAACCAAAGTTTTGACCAAGATCAGTTTTAAAGCGTGAAAGAAAAGTACATATTTCATTAGTAAATAAAACACTTCAAAGACCAACACCACAAATAATTACAAACACCAACACTAACTACATTTTCTAGCAGCAAACTACAAGCTATAATCTAACAAACTAACATGCATAACATACTAATATGCTAAGGTAGAATCTTTAGTATACAGGGGTACCACCTATATACTAAAGATGCTATTACAGACAGCTAAGGCGAACAGCTAGCTAGGCTGTCAGCCTGAGACTGTGAGACCTCTGCGGTCAGCCCCCGCTTTTATAGCCGACGATCCGTGGTGGGAGGTAAAGGGAGGTGGGGGGGGGAAGGGGGGGGGGTTACACTATTGTCGCGACGATATAAAGTGCACATTGATATATTCCAAGTTCGTTAACTGGGTCAAGGTCAAGTAAACTGTTTTGTAAAATAGCAAAGGATTTACCTTTGCTATTTTACTTTTTAAGAAACGCAAGATAGCTCTAAGATCAAACAAGGGTTATAGTTATCCGTTTTACACAACATTCATTGTACAATGATTTGATAAAATGGAAAATTTCCATGTTGGAAGGTGATTGCCATATCATCAAAACACAATACACATCATTTCTGTGTAACGGCCTAAGCTCCATCTCTACTTTTAAGTTAATCCCTCGATACTCAAAAGCAAGGATAGTGAGAAATGCTTCTGACAAAGCAAGCTCAGAAGGAACAAGCCAAGTGTTTACACCTACAGCTTCCATAGCGATATGATGATTTTTACCACGCTGTTGCAGTATATAAAACATTTCCCCCTCCAGTATAATATTTCTCCTTTTTTTCCTTTTAAGTTTTATCTTTGACTTAGTGTAAAATATCTAAGTCCGTTATCTAGGTCAAGGTCGTTGTAACATTGTAAAAAAAGGTGTGGACAACCTATTTACACTCTGCAGCATATGCTACAAATTGTAAATAGGTTGTCCACACTTTTTTTTTAATTTGGAAAAAACTTTATTTAATTTGGAAAGAATTTTTTTTTTTTTTTTTTACAATTTTCTCCACACAGTGGTTCCTGAATCGCCTCGGATTAGATAGTGCTTTTTCGTAGGGTTTTTGGGATGACGCATGCCTTTAGGTAATCTTAAAATGTAAAGACGGTCTCCACATTTTAACATGACCTTCAGGAATCCCATTATTTTTACAAAGACGTATTGTTTGTTTTTAGCTAGCCTATTAATCCGAGTCTTAGCTGGTTTCACTGTCGGATGTGGTGAAGAAGGAGAAGCGGTATTTTTTAAATGAAGATTGCACAGTTCTTCATTTAAAGTACACTGTTTTGCACAGCGTTCGCCTTTCTTTGCACCTTTTTTGAACACATAATTACATAGTTGTGCAGGACGTATGCACCTCCTATGCAATGACTTTAATTGATTGAATTTCTCTGAAGGAGATTGAATATTTGTGCAAATTACTGAAGGTCTGGTTGAACTAGTGGAAGGTGGAATTTCAATTGGGGGTCTTGTAAATATTTTAGAGCTTGAGGTGGAGCTTGATCTTGAGGTGGGTGATAAGGAGGAGCTCGAAGAAGACCTTGATCTCGAGGTAGATGATGAGGAGGAGGAGCTCGACGAAGGCCTTGATCTCGAGGTGGATGACGAGGAGGAGCTCGACGAAGACCTTGATCTTGAGGATGATGGTGAAGGAGAAGTTGAACGTGAGCGAGATGTTGAACGATCCATGATGGGTGGTGAAGTTGTCTTTTCAGGGATGATCAGGGCCATTAAAAGAGCCTGACGAAGAATTGAACCAGCAGCCGAAGTCGAGGGTGATGCAGAAGTCGAGGGTGATGCAGAAGTCGAGGGTGATGCAGAAGTCGGCAGTGATATCGGGTGTGACTCCATAGTTCTGAGTGTGAGCAAGCACAAGCAGCAGAATTATCTTACCAGTGATGGGAAGCCTCTTTTATACCCAATATAAGTGGAAGGGGGGGGGATGGAGATAGGCTATGGTTTAAAATATTAATCTTTCTATATGTGACCAGACAAAAGTTTATAAGTCCTGTCAGTGGGTCAAGGTCATCTGAACTTGTTGCCAAAGCGGGGAATAGAGCACAAATTGGTGCTCTATTCCCCGCTCTGTATTAGGGGACAGGGAATTACAAGCAATGATTTTAATAACGAAAAATAAAGAAAAACCCAAAAAAGAAAAAATCACAACAGTTTCTCAGGCTAAGAAAGGTAATGTCAACCGGTTTACATGGCCGTATTGACAAGTCCGGTTTTCAGGGCCGAACCTATTTGTCAGGGGTTAGGAAAGGAGGAGAAACATGTTACTTTGAAACAAAAATAAAGACTTTACCCGCAAATATTTAAACAAATTGAACAGTTAAAGTTAAAGTTTATTTTTCAAAGATCAACCAAGGTCGGTTGTACAAAGGTCAACAGCAAATTGGAACCCAGTCGGACGTGGGTCAGTAACGGGCGCCAATCTACTGCGAACCCAAGTTTTGACCAAGGTAGAATTACAAGGACCGATTTTATATTTACAAGTTATTTTTCAAGGATCAAACCAAGGTCGGTTGTACAAAGGTCAACAGCACACTGGAACCCAGTCGGACGTGGGTCAGTAACGGGCGCCAATCTACTGCGAACCCAAGTTTCGACCAAGGTAGGATTACAAGGACCGATTTTATATTTACAAGTTAAACCCCACGGATAAAAATAGGGACACTTTACCCAGTTTGGATCAATATCCATAAGAAAAGGGAGCTGTAGGGAAGGTACATATTAGTAAATAAAACACTTCAAACACCAACACCAACACAAACATTAATTACAAACACTAACTACATTTACTAGCAAACTACAAGCGTTAATCTAACAATCTACCATGCATAACAAACTAACAAACACATGCAAGGGCGCGGATCTGTTAATTGCGCGTCGGGCCCAACGCACACTTAACAGACCTACGCTGCAGCAGAATGCAACCCAGTCGGACGTTGGTCAGTAAAGGGCGGCAAGCTACTGCGAAGAGACCGCGGACTGCTCCCGCTTATAAAGGCAAAGTGACGTCACCGAAGCGGAAGGGGGGATGTTACGTCACGGGGGGGATGTTACGTCACAGGGGGGGGGGGTGACCTTGAACATGACCCAAAAAAAGGGGGGGGGTGACCTTGAACATGACCCAAAGGGGGGGGGAGACCTTGAGGGGGGAGACCTTGAGGAAGGGGGGGACCGGTTCTAGAACCTGTCTCAGCTTTCTAACCATATATGGATAGGGCAAGGTTTTACCTTGCGACTCGATTTACTCCTTCCGCCACCTCATTCCAGCTTCAACCATTGACTGGTACACTTCACAGCTCTCGCTCTCTCTCTTCTTACAAAATGACTTCGCCGATAACCAACGAGAAACTGAAAAGGATTAAGGAATCCTTGAAGAAGACAGCTCCGAAGACAAGCGGATTTAAACAACCTTCTTCCCTCAGAATGAGGCTAAAGAGGGATTTTAAAAACCACCCTCTTTACTACAAACAAGGTTCTTCTGGTTCGACTTCTTCATCAACAACGGAACGACACTCTGCCACACGGGATCATCTGGACGTGTTGCAGAAGATGAAGACCTTGACGGAAGACGAATTGGTATCTCCCATTGCAGTTACCAAAACAAAATTCAAACATTTGAGAAGAAACTTCCCGTACAGAGCGGTGCTGAAGAACGGAAGCACCTACTACTTAACTGCCGGTGAAGTTCTCTTTGAGGTGGAATTGCCACGATCAATTCCGGCACCACCAGAAGTGTCATACAAACAGACCTTGTCCTTGGTAAAAGAAGAGAGTAGAGTGAAGTGGACTGTAAAGTAAAATCCCTTACCATCCCACCCTCCCTCCACAAACGGTCCTTTTCAGGACCACCCTAAGCATTTCAAGTTAGGGACTTGGCCTGTACATAGGCAGGAGACTATTAGTCTTATGTTTGTGTGCAGCCCACTTTGTGAAAATTTCTAAGTCCCAAGGTCCTTGACCTTGACCTTGACCTTGAACATGACCCAAAAAGGGGGGGGGGGTACACAGTTTGTGCAAAGTATGTCATGTGGGTACTCAAATTACGCGGATTGATCAGACGAACAAGTTGGCGCAAACAGAATTCAGATCCGACAAAGGGTATAGCAGCAACAGCGAAAAACAACTATTTTCAAGGGCAAGCCTAAATAACTTCTTTATTTACGGTTTAAAATATATTAAGTGGGTACTCAAATTACGCGGATTGATCAGACGAACAAGTTGGTGCAAACAGAATTCAGATCCAACAAAGGGTATAGCAGCAACAGCGAAAAAACAACTATTTTCAAGGACAAACCTAAATAACTTCTTTGTTTTTGGTTCAAGGTCTAACATGTGGGTACTTCAATTACGCAGCTTGACAAGGCGAACAAGTAGGTGCAATTTAAATTTAAATCTAACCAACAGTATAGCATCCGTGGCGTAAAAACGATGGTTTGAAGGACAAGGTAACGTTGTGGTGGGGGTAGATGCATATTATACACGATAACGCTACATCATTATTCTTCCAGCTCTTGTCGTATGAACATCTACCTAGACGGTCTGAAAAATGTCGCAGTTTTACAGGAACATGAGGAAGGTGACCTTCAGTAGTCCCCTTGACACTACTTTCTACTTCCCTGACGATGAAGACAGAAGGTCTACACTTTTAGTGGACAATGAGCGGTTTCGTCGAAGAATAATTGAGGTTGAAACACTTTTAACCAGTTGTTTGCTACGCAAAAAGAACCATATGAATACATGCACCGGTTTAGATCATAGTAGCTGTTATACTTATACAGCGTTGAAGCGCAAACATTATTGAGGTTTTTAGTTACGGAGGTAAGGTCTTGACAGTCTAAGAGCTAAACCCTAACTAACACATGTAAACTAGTTATTGTGCGATGTAAAACTTGGTGGGGAGACTGGTGTAGTGGGGGACTGGTGTAGTGGGGGACTACCATCTGCCGCACACTTGCCACCTGCCGCCTGCCACCTGCCGCCGCCCATCTGCTGTCCACCATCTGCTTCGTTCTACTACACTTTTACCCCCACCATTTTGTTTGATACCAAAAACGCTAGCTAGCGAATAGTCAGTACACCTCCGGCTCTCGACCGGTGAACATCGAGCTCTCCGAGACGCTCTTCACAAAATAACAATATCATTTCACTCAAGGTCTGATAGATGTTTCTATTTCATTGACGTCACGTATTCTTTCCTCCTGACAGCAATGAAATGCAAACACCTAACAGAACAGATAGGTGTCAAAAACACAACATGGACTCTGCGCAGGGAACGAAGTATCTACCGTCTTTCTTCAGAAAGCAAAGTGATGGCCGCAACTCGTCCGGATCAACAACATCGATGACAACCAACAACGGGGAACTATTGTAAACATGAATTATTGTAAACATAACTTATTGTAAATAAAATAAAGTAATATTTGTAATTGTACTACCTCGCACTCGTATCATTCGATTGCTTTATTCGATTGTTTCATTCGATATTTATTATCGATTAACTATCGAATCACAATCGTTTTACGAGTGCGAGGTAGATTTTTTAAAAAAAACTTCACCGTGACCTTGAACTTTGAACTTTTACTCATTTCGTCACAAAACCGCCTACGTCACTGGCTCAGCCTCAGATGACGTCTTTCATGACTCAGCGCTTCCGGTCACGTGACCGGAAGCCATAAATCACTTGGCCCAAAAGTCCCCTTTCCCTACTACTGGTGACATTAAATCGTACAACTGTCATGGTCACGTCCCCTAAACCTGGTCAAGCTAATTTTTAGTAAAACTATCTCAATGGAAAATTTCTCAAACAAAAATGATTAAAAACTCTTTGAGCACTTACATATTTAATCACAAATCAACTTAATGATCATGATCAACATAACTGGATTTTGACTGTTGTACGTTTAACTGATTAAAAAGGACTCGTGGAACTCAAAGAGAAGCACTGAGCTACTGTAGTTTTTAAATAGGTTTAGGAAAAGGTAACATTTCTAATGAAGGGATTACATCTTAAGAAAATAAGACAATAAGTAAATCCTGTAATATAAGATTCGAATCTGGATCATTAGAAAGGCAATATGAGAAAAATGAGAGGATCCGGCAACGGCTCTGTCAGCGAGATTTAAATCTATCTCAAATCGGCGAGGTTTCCTAATCCTGATTGAAAACTGATTCAACTAAAGCTTCAACAGTAATTGCCTTTGATCTCTTACTTTTTGCAAAGCCAGATATCTTTCCTTATTGCTTAAAAACTGATAATTAAATGCTCTTCTCAAGATATACGATCCTCATTTAAGCACATACAAAGTGACAGTGGAATAGTAGTATATTGTAGCATGTTCAATGACTTAGAAATATTTCCTTTTAAGTCAAATAAATAGTAATCCTCGTGAAACGCTTGGTAATATATGAGACCTTTATACTGGTAACCTTTTATTCCATGAATTAAAAATGAGTTACCTAATCAGAAATTATGTTATTACGAAGGCCTATCAGTATAATTGCAAAACGATGTAGCTCTTGAAGTGCGTGATAAGTAAACAAAATAACGTAGTCAGCTATTCAGTACATGAATTGATGAAGTGAAAACACTCATTGTATTAGTGATAGTGAACATTTTTCCAAAAATCTTTTATGTTTAAGAAACCGTCTACCGACCGTTCAAACAGTAATGTAATCGGTTTGTTCGTATCTCGTTTGGAGGCCACTCCCCCCCAGAGCGGCTGCGACTGTCGTATCCACACCCCCTCACTGCCCCAGGCACCTCAGGTGGCAACACCGCCGCCGTCCACGGTCCCGCCACCTAGGAGGTGCCTGTCTAGACCACGCCTGAGGACCTGTCTGACCTGCATCTCCATCCTAGTGGTCGCCTGCCTCATTGTGTCACTCGCCGCGGTCACGGAACACTACCGTGGAGACTCGGAGTGCCTCGTAGGTTACACTTCAGAAAAAATGGTGTGATGACTCATTTTGAGCCCTGAACATTTCTAAATAGTTAATTTTCAACAAACAGTGGTTTGAGATTGTAAATAAACATGTTATGCTGGGTATTGTGTGTTAATTAATCAACAACACTACTTTTTATATTTTGTGGTTAAATATAATTACCCAGAGCGAGCAATATACTAACTGTAAATAAAGACATTTTAAAGAAGTCTTCAACTATGATTCCAAAAACATCATATTTTTCACTTTTATCAATTTATAACTACATCAATATTTGTTTAAACAAATTATTCAGTGATTGTAGACACTTGTTTGTTTGCAAAAACCTATTCAAATTGCAGCAAAATATTTGTCAGCTCAACGAACTTTAAAGAAAACAATTCAGTCACTTTTATTAAGAATTTGTTATGAAAAAAAATAAATGGAACACATTTAGGAGTATATTTAAGTGTGTTTCTAAAGTGTTCTACGAAACTTTAAGATACAATTCTTTGGACCAAATTAGTTAGAATGTTCCTGCTATTAATGCACGTAATTCTGAGAGTTTAGCTCTTTAAAAATAATTGAAATGTAGTTAAAATCAAACTACCTACTAAAATTAATGTTAATTTGATTTTAATAAAGCATTTAAGTATAATTTAAACGATTTTGCTATTTTTAGTGTGATTTAAGTAAACTAGCTGGCCGCATAAACTAAAACAATGGATTATTAACTAACACATTATTATGTTTCCTCTATATCCAAATGTTTACAAACAATCCTCACTCCATTACTTATATTCTAAGGTTTGAATTTTTCACAACTGGTACTTTACTCCATATGATTTGTAGTTCTTTGAAATCAAACTTGAATTATTTTTGTCGGCTGCTAGATTTTTTCAAAATTGAAATCAAATTCGTAAAATATTGAAAACTTGAAATGAAAATATTGGCTTCGACATTCCCTTGCACTCAAAGCTGCATTTTCTTCAAAAGGTAATCATAAAAATCCGACCTGTGGTTCACTCAGAATCTTTGGATAAATGAACACCAGTTTCTTTTAATATAATATAGCATTATGCTGGTAAATGGTTGTTATAAGATTTTAAACAGCTTGTTACAAGCATTTACATCAAACCGTACAATGATAGTCAGAATGTTGTTTTACAATTCGGAATACAATTTTACATCATAATTGTACCTAAATTAGATTACTGATAAAAAGTTAAAATTGTACTAGCTTGGATAAAACTAATAACAACACGCCACATTAATGTAATACAAAACGTTTTTTCCACCCTCAGAAGAAATGACAAAAATGTCAGGAATAAAAGTCAAGATTTTCAGACTGAGCCTGTATGACAGTCGGTACGACCGTTCAACCAATTGATTATACCATGTCATGTGTATTCTTAACAGTGTACGTAAGTACAGTGTAAGTGTAAATAAACATTTCTATCAGACGTACTTTTATCCTGTCGCCTACATTTTTACAACACCTTACATAGCGGATGGTACAACGTTTATGTTTAAGAGGCTTTACGTTCAATCACATTGTTACTAAAGTTTCTTTATTTGAAGAGATAACTATATAGTAAAATACATAATACTGTGTTCAATTTCAAATTGAAATTTTATTGAATAGAGAATTTATATAGCTATGAAAACAAACCGCTTCTTCCAAAGAATCTTAAAAAAGGCTGACAGCATCTTCAATTTTGCAACCCCAATTTTTTATTTAGGGATTAAAATAGTTAATTTCACTAATTAACTTGTTAGCCTCTGACTGATGAGTATTTAATTTTACTAGCAATCTAGAAAGCAGGAATCCTCTTGGTAAACCTTCTCCCGTAGTATGTCAGTATTGCATTTTTGACATAGGTTTACCATAGTTAACCTTTATATGTAATAATATTTCTAACTTTTGCTTTTTAACTATCCTTTATCTGATAATTTGTATTCCAGTGTACGTATGTAACTACAAATATTTTATATCCCAACCATAAAACAAATCAAATACTACTCCCTCTGTGATTCCGGACGGTTATAGTTTGTTTTATTTTCCAATAACTATCAGAATCAAACTTCGATTTTTGACTAACCGAACGGGCCGTTTGGTCGCTGGAGTCATCCCTATCAACTCTTGGCAGGTGAGAAGAAGTGATTTATTAGTGATGCTGCCAGATCCGAAGAGCCCTCCCGAACCTACCAGCAATGACAACATATCCGGGAGCAGGAGACCCGGGCACGATGGACTGCGAGACTCCTCAAGCAAATTCAACCGTGGGTGGAATGACGACTCACCGAAATGAATTATTACCTGACAAAGTTCCTCACAGGTAACTGCTATTTTAGCTCTTACCTACATCTTATGGGCAAAGCCATTTTAGTGAAGACTTTTCATACAATACATTTTCTGATTTACGGATATACATTATAAATTATAAATCTTGTATGTACTCTAACAACAATTTATAAAATTCATTGTTAAGGTATCAATGGTGATACATTTTTGATGTTCACCTTTTACTAAGGCACATTCACAGTTTTGGACATTACCTACAGATATACGAACGCATCTATAAAATATTGAGAACAGCTTGCATAACATCATAATACACAAGGGGGAACTTTTACAAGCCTCAAGAAAAGTACTACTTCTTTATATAACTTGTTTTAAATACAACGTTTAATTTAAATCATAAAGACGGTAATTAAGTTCACTACGTGTTTTATGGAAATTACAAAACCTTTCATCATATTTCGTTCAAAATTAAACTTCATCACTAACGAGAGAGAGCATGTTGAAGGAAAGCAAACATTTCTGTTGCAGAGCTTTACATGAACAATTCAACATCACCGTTGTTTATTGTCTGCGGTGTTTTTTTCTCAACCAATGAAACGAGAATATTTAAACAACTGCCCATAGACAATTATCCAACGTTACACCTTTCTAATAAATCATAAACTACGTAGATACTTCAAAATTATAACTTGTTTTTAACAAGTTATAAACCATAATGTATTTAAAATTCCTTAAATAGTACTACTTTTACTCTCTTAAAATTTACAAAAGAGTTTAATGTTGCGGTTTAGTCTTAAATTTAAAGGGGAAACAATATACGTGTAATGAATGGGCATGATGTAGAACGATTTCCGTTATTTATTTCGGGTAGTAATTATCTTTATTTGTTTTGTGAACAATATTGTCTTATTTTAATTTAAAATAGTTTCATTCTTTAAAGAATAAAACCGCGTTTCAGTTGTGTTGAACTTGATCATAAAAATCGGCAAAGAAGTTTCGGTTGGAACTTATAACCCTGTAAGTGACAGGTCAACCATATTTCCTCAGATATCGCCACTTTTATACCTCGCACGTTCAACACGTCTCACGGAATCTTTTATACTTTCAGTTTAAGCGTTTATTTTGCCTTAAGGTGTTTATTTTCTGATAGTCAAGGTTTGGAAAATTGAAATTAAATAAATTGTCTAATTTTAAAACGCACATTTTTTCTCTCTAAAAATAAATTGTAAAACTAACAAAACTGACCCCTTCTTCATTTTAAAGGTTTGGTAAAGATCAGAACTGTAAAATGTTTACAACTACAAACTTTAAACGCGATGAAGGAAGGTAATGTTGGGAATAAAATCAGTCACGGGGAAACACCCCTGGTCTCAGGGTTCCTCCATACAACTTATTTATAGCAGAGTGAGTCCAACCCCTTTTGGTTCCAGTGCCAAGATAAAGCCCTTATTGTAAGAGAGAATTGAATTCAATATGTAATTTAAAATAAGGTTTTATTTAAAATTGGAAGAAATAGCATTTCATGAGTATAAAAAATGCACTATTCAGTGTTTTAAATCACAAAACCACCAACTGTTGTTACGTTGAAAATTACACTCCATGTAGGCAAGCGTTACATTTATTTCCTACATCTTTCTTATATATCAGTAAGTATATATACTATTCATTTAATTTGGGAAAATTTGGTGATTTGAGCCACGATTTGTTTTTGCCAACTGTTAGTGCCATAGATTATGCCTCAGTTGTGAAAATAATCCATAATTATATTATACTAGCTGATGTACCCGTTCTTTGCCCCGGGGGATTTCTTTACCCGTTCTATAGTCAATGCAATTTGCATTTTACTTAGGTAGATTGAAACAGCTGTTCTTGCTTCTGCTCTTTAAGCTGTTAAATGAAAGTATCCACAGCTGTTCACATTATAGCTTCGGAATGTTTACTTTCTTCTGGAATGCAAACATTGAAACTTAGGATGTTCACGGGGCGTAGCCCGAGGGGGTTTTAAGGAAGTGAATAGTCCTATGTGTTGCATGGGTTCAAGATCTACCTTTGTGTAAAGTTTCAGCCCAGTCAGTTCAGTAGTTTTTGCGTTTACCTGGAACATCAGACAGACAGACAGACAGTCAGACAGAAACCACCTCTTCTATGTAATATTATAGATAATTCTAGTAGACAATAAAAAATATAGTTTTGCATTTAATTTGTTATTAATTATTTAAATTTTACATAGTGATTCAATTATATTATACATATCCATATTTATTGTGTAGTGTATTTCAATTCACTAACAGGTTATTTAAATTAATTTTAAAGTCTTTCAATTTAATATTTTACAGATCAGCCATAAATAAGTTTAATGTTGGGATAAATAATGATCCAGTATAGTTTAACTAAACAAAAGTACGAACACCATGGTGAGAGCGATGTAAACGAGTTAATGCACCAAAATATGCTATGGAAAGATTACAGATAAAAGAGTTTTAAAGTTAATTTAGGAGAGTTCATTAATTAGCCCACCGCAGGTGCTACGGTCCCAGGTGACGGTTTGTATTGACATGCTTTTATTAATGACCCTTGAACAAATTATATATTTTGAAATATGCTAGTGATATATTTTAATATTCTTTGATAGTTTTCGAAATACTAGGATATACTACTAAGTGTATGTTCAATCAAACAGTCCGCCACGCATATCATTTTAATTTGTGTCAAAAGTATATATTTTAAACGCTAATTTATCAACCCATGTAATGAAATGACCCCCGCTATGTCTAATTTAAAGTGTTTTCTTGATAAAACCCCAGCATAATGCATATACAAATGTTCGTTATGATTCCTACATGAGTCAACAATCCATAACGTATACAAACTTCCCTCAGGCTTCTACCATTGGTCTCAAAGATTACAATGTTTATCAATGGCATTCGATGATTTTATTTGCTCAGATTTTATAAAACACGCGTGTGAAATCGCATTGGTTCATATATTTCTCCAAGGATTGCAGCACAAAGGTTTTTCATCCTCCATAAATAGTTTCTGTCAAGTGAGATTGATAGCCTTAGTTGTGTTAAATGATATATTTAAAAGTTTTATTTCCAGTTTTTTAAATTTTGTATTAGAACGCCAGTCATTCTGTTTATAAAACTTAACCGCTTTCAAAGGAAATTGGTCCAAGCACAAACTCTACTTTGAGGTGATTATTGTAACACTTACCAAAAATCCAGGATACATGAAAAGAACAATACTCCAAGTAACAGATTCATAAGTGTATACATTAAGTTGTAGGTATGTTTCTGCATTTTCATTGGAATTAATGTATTAATAAAAGGTTCAGATAAATTGAATGAATTATTTACAATTGAGTGTTTCATCATCATTGTACAAGGCTAAACGTGGACCATATTAACTTTACATATTACAGTAGGGTGTATTGGACATTCCTGGACCAGGAGGAGCCAGGAGGAGCCCCCCCCCCTAATTAGTATGCAAATTTTTTTTTAATTACCCTAATTAATATGCAAATTTTTAATTACCCTAATTAATATGCAAATTTTTAATTACCCTAATTAATATGCAAATTTTTTTTTTTCATTTCAGGAGCCCCCCCCCCCCCGAGGTACATCAATCAGGAGGAGCCCCCCCCCCCCGAGGTACATCAATCAGGAGGAGCCCCCCCCCCCCCGACGACCCCCCCCCCCGAGGTACATCAATCAGGAGGAGCCCCCCCCCCCCCCGACGACCCCCCCCCCCGAGGTCTCGTCTGTGACACTTTAAGGGGGGGGGATATCGGTTACCATAGGTCGGATCTGAATTCTGATTGCAGATTCTTGTTCGTCTAGTCAAGCCGAGTCATTTGAGTACCCACATCGTACACTTTGGATGATGTTTACAAAAAAGGGCCCGCACCGCACTTTTGACCTTTTTTTTTTCTTTGCATTTTCGGAATCCCCTCTTCAAGCCGAGTATTTTGAGTACCCACATCGACCACTTTGGGCTAACCTGATGATGACCTTGAACTTGAACTTGACCCTCTTTTTTTTTAATGCATTTTCGGAATCCCCTCTTCAAGCCGAGTATTTTGAGTACCCACATGACGTACTTTTGATCATTAATACAAGAGTTGAGCAGGGTAACGCTACAACCAACAGAGCTAGCCCATCAACGCCTGCGGACAATAAAACTACCAGTGAATGCGAATTTTGATGAGAATATAATTGCAATTCTTTGGGTTAGAGCACTTGAAGGGGGGTGTATCGATATATCCCCCTTCAAGTACTCTACACCAAGGCAGCTGTTCACACAACCGACCGACGCGGTCGGTCCTGTCTGGGATGCAGCTGCTGTAACTGGGTCCCCAGCAGGAGGAGCGCGCGACCCCAGCAGGAGCTGCGCCCGACCCCAGCAGGAGCTGCGCCCGACCCCAGCAGGAGGAGCAGGAGCTGCACCCTAACCCAGCAGGAGCTGCGTCCGACCGCAGCAGGAGGAGTAGGAGCTGCACCCAACCCAAGCAGGAGGAGCAGGAGCTGCGCCCGACCCCAGCAGGAGGAGCAGGAGCTGTGCCCGACCCCAGCAGGAGGAGCGCGCGACCCCAGCAGGAGGAGCAGGAGCTGCGCCCGACCCCAGCAGGAGGAGCAGGAGCTGCACCCTACCCCAGCAGGAGCTGCGTCCGACCCCAGCAGGAGGAGCAGGAGCTGCGCCCGACCCCAGCAGGAGGAGCAGGAGCTGCACCCTACCCCAGCAGGAGCTGCGTCCGACCCCAGCAGGAGGAGCAGGAGCTGCGCCCAACCCCAGCAGGAGGAGCAGGAGCTGCGCCCGACCCCAGCAGGAGGAGCAGGAGCTGCGCCCGACCCCAGCAGGAGGAGCAGGAGCTGCACCCGACCCCAGCAGGAGCTGCGCCCTACCCCAGCAGGAGGAGCAGGAGCTGCACCCGACCCCAGCAGGAGGAGCAGGAGCTGCGCCCTACCCCAGCGGGTAATGCAGCAGCGGGCAATGGATCCACACGCCGTTGATTCCCCGTTGTTTGGAGTACAGAACGTCGTCAAGATCTTGGGTAGTTGAAAACATTTTTGGTTCATGAACGTACTTGAACCTTTTGACAATACGCCATAGCCTCTTCTTATGGAAATGCTTCAAGGTGCAATCATCGTCGTCTTTTCGGTTGTAGAATTCACCACCTTCAAAGTAATCATCTTCATCGTCAAACGGTCTCTTCTTATTATTGCTATTCATTGTCGTTTCCGCTGCAACACATACATCCTCCAACTCGACGACTGTGATGTCACAATCCCACCTGGGAATGCGGATGCTCTAATTGACTGATGGCGCCAGACCCTTGCAGGAACCCATAATTATAGACCACCCGCGTCGAATTCCGAGCAATAGAACAATAGAACAAAACATCAGCAAAGGCACTCTAATCTAAGGCAGGTGTTCACACAAAAAAAAAACCAACGCGTTGAGACCTGTCTGGGAATGCGGATGCTGTAATTGGATACCCGACAGGAGGGCGACCGACCCTTGCAGGAACCCATAATTATAGACCACCCGCGTCGAATTCCGAGCAATAAATCACCAGTTGTCAAACACCCACGGGCTCATTCTTGTTCTAGTCTCCAACAATTCCTGACGCATGGGGGAGCGAAAATCTCCCCCCTAACCCATTATGTGTTAGGGGGAGCGAAAATCTCCCCCTAGTAATTAAATCAACAGAACACCAGTTGTCAAACACCTACGGTCTCATTCTTGTTCGGGAGTTTGAAGTGTGTAGTTGTGTAATAGTGTTGCTGTGTGACGTTCTGTCAGAGTGATCACCCGACGTTTTGACCTAACCTATAAAATGAACCACTTAACCGCCTATGTGTTTAATGATCAGCCTTTGTCTGTACTGTTTGACAGCAGCGATAATCCATGGTTCAAAGCTAAGGATGTAGCTACAATATTGGGCTACGCTAACCCTAAAGAAGCAATCAGAGTACATGTTAGAGAAAAATATCGCAAAACAATTCCTGAAGTATGGGGGAGCGAAAATCTCCCCCTAACCTATAACGAGAAACATTCAATCTTTCTTAACGAGCCGGGATTATATTCGTTACTTATGAAATCTAAAATGCCCATTGCCGAGAAGTTTCAAGATTGGATCTTTGAAGAAGTTTTGCCATCCATTAGAAAAAATGGACAGCACAGACTTATAAACGAGAACCAACGGCTGCTACAATCACTTACAAAGTCGCTAACAAATAACCGAAAGCTAGATCAAACAAATTCCGAGTTTAAAACTACAAATGATATATTGTGTATGAAAAACCAATCCATGAATCAAACGCTGATCGAACAGACACCTAAAGTGGCAGTGTTGCCTGAAGATGTAAATCTGAAGCATATATTTTGTGTGATGATTAGGGAAACCCTTCTAAAGCAGTACGGAGTTTGTGAATACAAGTGCATTCGAACACAGAAGAGGAATTTCAAACAAGCCTTGAAAAAAGCAAAGGAAGAAGGATTTACAATGTGCTATTGTAGAGAAAATGTCCCCAACGGCATAAACATAGTGAATAAGGCTAAGGAAGTGATGAAGAGTTACGGCATGCACATTGACTGCAGATACAACAACATCCTAACCTCGCACAATTTCATTAATATAGTTGAACATATCTTTGACAATGCATAGGTCTGCGCTTGTGGACTCGTTCCAGAACCTTCGACGCTAGTCAGGTAGTAACAGTCGATACGTGCTCCAAAGATGACCAGTGCGGATGACGCAAGAAAAGTAATCACCATATCAATGGCCAAAATACGTTATAAACGTAACAACATCCGAGAAAGGCTCGCAATCAAGTTAGTGTTGGATAGAGCGAGAGATGTGTTTGAGAGAAAATATCATATGAAACAGCATACTTATGAAGAAAACAAAAATATTGAATATCATGTGAAAGAATATAACTATGAAGAAAACAAAACAGACTGTTAAATTTAACGAGGAGCTAAATACACAGTACACTTATGAGCCCTGTGAGGATGTACAACAATTAACGTGGACTCAAATCGCAATAGATGAAATGAGATTCCGCAGACCGTTGGAACTAATGTTGGGTGAAAAAATCAAACATCTAACCTATTGCAACAAGATGTGTCACAGCGAGTGCATACAGTTTACTTCAAGGGTGAGCAGACGCACCACCAGTCCGTAGTACGGTTGAAGTCACACGGTAAGGACGTGAACATGGACGCTTACGCTTCTGCGGACGACTATATCAAATCGTTTATTCAGGAGATTGAGGTTATGAACAATAATGCTAGTGATCAGACATTGACATCACCTCAGGCGTCATCTGTAAAACCGATCACTGCCTGCAAGAGACGAAGGAGGCCAACTCCCATCGAAGTGGAAACGAAGAAACCAGGATGGGTACCAAAACCAACAGATGATTGTCCCATAGCGTCATGGATGGAGGATGGGAATACTTTTGCTGTTCAAAACCCGGGAAACAAAGGACAAATGTTATTGAAAATGGAAATGTACGATGGTACAGATATGGTGTTCATGTGCGGTTTATTTTTGGACAAAGATGGTGAAATGCACCAAAGTGTTAAACAAGTAGTTGATAAAGTGGAAAACATGTGGATCGATAAATCAACAGGAGTACCGAAAATTACAGGCTTAACTCAAACTGTTACACAACGCAGTGCAGTTTCGCAACCAACGTCGAAGAAGCGAGCTGTGAGGAAGAAACAACGAGTGTCGCCAGCAGTCAATTAGAGCATCCGCATTCCCAGACAGGAGGGCGACGCGTCGGGTTTGTGTGTGTGTGTGTGTGTGTGTGTGTGAACACCTGCGCCCGGCCAACTACTACTAGAGATGTCGAGCAGAAGCACTTTCATGTCAGAGTTTCCGAGCGTGAACGGCACTGCAGCAACCGTGGACCTGAGAGCTATCCTCAACAACTGCAAGTCTGACTCCCGCTCCTGGTGTAGACCAGGATAGCCGATCTCCGAGAGGAATGCGGCTATCTCATCACTGCGATGGAGCGAGCCACCACACCCTTTGGCGAGACGATCATCGTGATCCTGGAGGGGCAGGTCGGGGACAACTTCTTTCTACGAGTCTACCTGCCTAGGCGCTTCAACGAGGTCCTGAGCAACACCGACATCGAGCGCTACAACAGCGGGTTTGGAGAACGCCATCGCTTGGTGAAGCGCAGCCCGAGGGGTGCCAATAGCAGATTCACACCTTTGGAGTTTATGTAAAGCAAAACTTGAAGATTATGTAAACACATTTGTAAATTAGTGTTCGTAGTCAATACTTATAGCCACGTTCAGAACATAACCACTGTGTTATTTATTTCACTTAACCCCAAAAATGTCCTTTAGTAGTAAGTTTAAGAGCGTGAGTATGGTAACTGTGAGGTGTTTAGCTCATCAGCGTCATCATCAGAATCATCGATATTTGTACATAGATGTAACCAACCGCGTAATGCTATACAATTGGTTAGAGCGCATCGTGTGTGAGCTGTCTTGTGATGGTGACATCGCACTGCGTTTGTTGATAGTAGACTGTTGATTGACGATAGTGATCCGCAACCAATATTGCTGATATCAATGACATTAGTAGCACAGTGATCCGTGATGAAATTGCATCGTACAAACTCTATTTTCTCAGTACCTTTGACATAGACAATCGGTCGTTTGACGATACATGCACGTAACTTTTCCTCTAGCTCATGATACCAGATATCACCTTGAGCCCATTCCAATCCGTGACAGTGTTTTGTGAGCCAATAGCGTTCACGTAGTTTCTCTTGTGATAGGAAATCTCGACTGAATGGTGATTTGGCGATATGATGCATTAGCAGTGTTCCACTGGCCAATTCCAAGTCACACACTTCCTTCAGAATATAATCGCTATTGCTGTCCTTGAAACATTGAAAATCCAAAATAATGGGAGATGCTACATTTTTACGAGGTACTCTGCGTAAACAATCCATCTTGTATGAGTGTTAGTTGCCGACTGATTATGATTTAACCGACAAAGTCCACATTTAGATCGCGATGTTGATTAATTTAGATGACGTTGGTAAATCCGCATATACCAAACAGTTGCCAATCTCTGTGAGTGCAGGCATGCATTATACCACATCGATATCGATAGTAGCAACAGTAGTACTAGTAGTAGTAGTGGTCATCGACACATCGATCACTCTTCTTTATTCTTCCGCAATGTGCATTATCTTGTACGTGACAACTGGTACTAACAGCGATCTTCATCGCCTATGTATTTAATAACCAGATAGGAGCTGCTCTGTATGACAGTAGTAACAACCCTAGGTTCATAGTTACAGAGGTTGCTCAAATCTTGAGCTGCGTTAATCATAAAAAAAAGCACTTCTAGCACAAGTTAGTGAACAATACAAGTCAACAAACTTAGAAACGAGAAACTTCAGTCTTTGCAATCCTGTACAAAGCCACTAACAAATAACAGAAACTAGATCAAATTACCTCGGAGTTTAAACTAGAAAATTATATGTATATATATATATTGTGTAAGGAGATCCAGACCATGATTCAAATTTTGTCTGAACAGACCTCTAAAGAAGCAGTGTTGCCTGAATAACTTGACTTCGAGCCTTTATCGTATGTTAGTTCGTTAACAAAATAACTTGTACATTAACACGACGATCACTTTTCTTGCTTAAGTCACGATGTGCATTATGGCGTACGGGACGATTGGTAATAACAGCGTTTAAAGTAAACTGTGCACATTCGTTGTGATACGTCTTGTCACAGCAGGTTAGATTTCACATTCTCACATTCAACATCAATTACAATTGTAGACGTAATCTCATTTCATCTGTTGTGATTTAAGTCCACGTTAACCGTTGTACATCCTCACGCGGCTCGTAAGTGTAATGAGTATTTAGTATGACAATAAACTTCTCGAATGTTAGTACGTTAAATCGTAGCTTGTTCATTGACGCATCGATCCCTATTCTTGTTTCAGTCTCAATATGCATTATGGCGTACGTGCCAGATGGTACTAACAACGCTTGAAATAAACTGCACACATGTGTTGCGATACATCCAAACACAACAAGTTAGATGCATCATTCTAACATTCAGCATCAATTGAAATGTTATGCGTGGTATCATTTCATCTGGTGTAATTTGAGGGAATAACTCGACTACGAACCTTTATCGTATGTTAGTTCATTAACAACGTAACTTGTACATTGACGCATCGATCACTTTTCATGCTTAAGTCACAATGTGCATTATGTTGTATGTGACGACTGGTAATAGCAATGCTTGAAGTAAACTGAGCACATGTGTTGCGATACGTCTTGTCACAGCAGGTTTTATTGCTCATTTCCCCATTCAACATCAATTTCAATTGTATGCGTAATCTCATTTCATCGGTTGTAATTCAAGTCCGCGTTAACTGTTGTACATCCTCACGCGGTTCGTAAGTGTAACGAGTATTTAGTTTTACATTAAACTTCTCGTATGTCAATCCCAAGTATTCGGTGTTTCAAGAAGTTTGCCTTTCCCTCAAGAATTGTCACTAGCATTATAACATACGCGTTTAATAACCAGATCGCACTTGTAATATTTTGGTATATCGATAAAAATTCCAAGTAATCGAGGTTTGAAGAAGTTCGCACATTGATAAAAAAAAATCCAAGTAAACGATGTTTGAAGACGTTTGAGTTTTCACCATCACACAAGTTCCAATCTTGAGTAATGTCAACCCAAGAAAATGAAAGCTAACAGCATCACGTAGTTGTGTTAAGTTGCGATAGGTATAGTTAGGTTTATTAAGACTGTGTCCAGTTAGAAAGGGGAAACATGGAGAGACTTATCTCATCGTTAGGTTACGATATCCAGTGTAAAGTTAGGTCCCTGCATAGAAATAGGAAACGTAGGCAGTTGTATCTCATCCTTAGGTTATGTTATGCTCTGTTAAGTTAAGTTTGTGCTTATAGATAGGAAATATTGTCAGGAGTATCTCGTCGTTAGGTTAAGTCATGCTCTGTTAAGTTAGGTTTGTTGTTGATTATAAAAAAAAATCTGTGCCTCAATGTCGGCGCGCGCATTATGATTATACCCATTTAAATTGCGCGCGCCGACATTGAGGCACAGATTTTTTTTTATAATCAACAACAAACCTAACTTAACAGAGCATGACTTAACCTAACGACGAGATACTCCTGACAATATTTCCTATCTATAAGCACAAACTTAACTTAACAGAGCATAACATAACCTAAGGATGAGATACAACTGCCTACGTTTCCTATTTCTATGCAGGGACCTAACTTTACACTGGATATCGTAACCTAACGATGAGATAAGTCTCTCCATGTTTCCCCTTTCTAACTGGACACAGTCTTAATAAACCTAACTATACCTATCGCAACTTAACACAACTACGTGATGCTGTTAGCTTTCATTTTCTTGGGTTGACATTACTCAAGATTGGAACTTGTGTGATGGTGAAAACTCAAACGTCTTCAAACATCGTTTACTTGGATTTTTTTTTATCAATGTGCGAACTTCTTCAAACCTCGATTACTTGGAATTTTTATCGATATACCAAAATATTACAAGTGCGATCTGGTTATTAAACGCGTATGTTATAATGCTAGTGACAATTCTTGAGGGAAAGGCAAACTTCTTGAAACACCGAATACTTGGGATTGACATACGAGAAGTTTAATGTAAAACTAAATACTCGTTACACTTACGAACCGCGTGAGGATGTACAACAGTTAACGCGGACTTGAATTACAACCGATGAAATGAGATTACGCATACAATTGAAATTGATGTTGAATGGGGAAATGAGCAATAAAACCTGCTGTGACAAGACGTATCGCAACACATGTGCTCAGTTTACTTCAAGCATTGCTATTACCAGTCGTCACATACAACATAATGCACATTGTGACTTAAGCATGAAAAGTGATCGATGCGTCAATGTACAAGTTACGTTGTTAATGAACTAACATACGATAAAGGTTCGTAGTCGAGTTATTCCCTCAAATTACACCAGATGAAATGATACCACGCATAACATTTCAATTGATGCTGAATGTTAGAATGATGCATCTAACTTGTTGTGTTTGGATGTATCGCAACACATGTGTGCAGTTTATTTCAAGCGTTGTTAGTACCATCTGGCACGTACGCCATAATGCATATTGAGACTGAAACAAGAATAGGGATCGATGCGTCAATGAACAAGCTACGATTTAACGTACTAACATTCGAGAAGTTTATTGTCATACTAAATACTCATTACACTTACGAGCCGCGTGAGGATGTACAACGGTTAACGTGGACTTAAATCACAACAGATGAAATGAGATTACGTCTACAATTGTAATTGATGTTGAATGTGAGAATGTGAAATCTAACCTGCTGTGACAAGACGTATCACAACGAATGTGCACAGTTTACTTTAAACGCTGTTATTACCAATCGTCCCGTACGCCATAATGCACATCGTGACTTAAGCAAGAAAAGTGATCGTCGTGTTAATGTACAAGTTATTTTGTTAACGAACTAACATACGATAAAGGCTCGAAGTCAAGTTATTCAGGCAACACTGCTTCTTTAGAGGTCTGTTCAGACAAAATTTGAATCATGGTCTGGATCTCCTTACACAATATATATATATACATATAATTTTCTAGTTTAAACTCCGAGGTAATTTGATCTAGTTTCTGTTATTTGTTAGTGGCTTTGTACAGGATTGCAAAGACTGAAGTTTCTCGTTTCTAAGTTTGTTGACTTGTATTGTTCACTAACTTGTGCTAGAAGTGCTTTTTTTTTATGATTAACGCAGCTCAAGATTTGAGCAACCTCTGTAACTATGAACCTAGGGTTGTTACTACTGTCATACAGAGCAGCTCCTATCTGGTTATTAAATACATAGGCGATGAAGATCGCTGTTAGTACCAGTTGTCACGTACAAGATAATGCACATTGCGGAAGAATAAAGAAGAGTGATCGATGTGTCGATGACCACTACTACTACTAGTACTACTGTTGCTACTATCGATATCGATGTGGTATAATGCATGCCTGCACTCACAGAGATTGGCAACTGTTTGGTATATGCGGATTTACCAACGTCATCTAAATTAATCAACATCGCGATCTAAATGTGGACTTTGTCGGTTAAATCATAATCAGTCGGCAACTAACACTCATACAAGATGGATTGTTTACGCAGAGTACCTCGTAAAAATGTAGCATCTCCCATTATTTTGGATTTTCAATGTTTCAAGGACAGCAATAGCGATTATATTCTGAAGGAAGTGTGTGACTTGGAATTGGCCAGTGGAACACTGCTAATGCATCATATCGCCAAATCACCATTCAGTCGAGATTTCCTATCACAAGAGAAACTACGTGAACGCTATTGGCTCACAAAACACTGTCACGGATTGGAATGGGCTCAAGGTGATATCTGGTATCATGAGCTAGAGGAAAAGTTACGTGCATGTATCGTCAAACGACCGATTGTCTATGTCAAAGGTACTGAGAAAATAGAGTTTGTACGATGCAATTTCATCACGGATCACTGTGCTACTAATGTCATTGATATCAGCAATATTGGTTGCGGATCACTATCGTCAATCAACAGTCTACTATCAACAAACGCAGTGCGATGTCACCATCACAAGACAGCTCACACACGATGCGCTCTAACCAATTGTATAGCATTACGCGGTTGGTTACATCTATGTACAAATATCGATGATTCTGATGATGACGCTGATGAGCTAAACACCTCACAGTTACCATACTCACGCTCTTAAACTTACTACTAAAGGACATTTTTGGGGTTAAGTGAAATAAATAACACAGTGGTTATGTTCTGAACGTGGCTATAAGTATTGACTACGAACACTAATTTACAAATGTGTTTACATAATCTTCAAGTTTTGCTTTACATAAACTCCAAAGGTGTGAATCTGCTATTGGCACCCCTCGGGCTGCGCTTCACCAAGCGATGGCGTTCTCCAAACCCGCTGTTGTAGCGCTCGATGTCGGTGTTGCTCAGGACCTCGTTGAAGCGCCTAGGCAGGTAGACTCGTAGAAAGAAGTTGTCCCCGACCTGCCCCTCCAGGATCACGATGATCGTCTCGCCAAAGGGTGTGGTGGCTCGCTCCATCGCAGTGATGAGATAGCCGCATTCCTCTCGGAGATCGGCTATCCTGGTCTACACCAGGAGCGGGAGTCAGACTTGCAGTTGTTGAGGATAGCTCTCAGGTCCACGGTTGCTGCAGTGCCGTTCACGCTCGGAAACTCTGACATGAAAGTGCTTCTGCTCGACATCTCTAGTAGTAGTTGGCCGGGCGCAGGTGTTCACACACACACACACACACACACACACACAAACCCGACGCGTCGCCCTCCTGTCTGGGAATGCGGATGCTCTAATTGACTGCTGGCGACACTCGTTGTTTCTTCCTCACAGCTCGCTTCTTCGACGTTGGTTGCGAAACTGCACTGCGTTGTGTAACAGTTTGAGTTAAGCCTGTAATTTTCGGTACTCCTGTTGATTTATCGATCCACATGTTTTCCACTTTATCAACTACTTGTTTAACACTTTGGTGCATTTCACCATCTTTGTCCAAAAATAAACCGCACATGAACACCATATCTGTACCATCGTACATTTCCATTTTCAATAACATTTGTCCTTTGTTTCCCGGGTTTTGAACAGCAAAAGTATTCCCATCCTCCATCCATGACGCTATGGGACAATCATCTGTTGGTTTTGGTACCCATCCTGGTTTCTTCGTTTCCACTTCGATGGGAGTTGGCCTCCTTCGTCTCTTGCAGGCAGTGATCGGTTTTACAGATGACGCCTGAGGTGATGTCAATGTCTGATCACTAGCATTATTGTTCATAACCTCAATCTCCTGAATAAACGATTTGATATAGTCGTCCGCAGAAGCGTAAGCGTCCATGTTCACGTCCTTACCGTGTGACTTCAACCGTACTACGGACTGGTGGTGCGTCTGCTCACCCTTGAAGTAAACTGTATGCACTCGCTGTGACACATCTTGTTGCAATAGGTTAGATGTTTGATTTTTTCACCCAACATTAGTTCCAACGGTCTGCGGAATCTCATTTCATCTATTGCGATTTGAGTCCACGTTAATTGTTGTACATCCTCACAGGGCTCATAAGTGTACTGTGTATTTAGCTCCTCGTTAAATTTAACAGTCTGTTTTGTTTTCTTCATAGTTATATTCTTTCACATGATATTCAATATTTTTGTTTTCTTCATAAGTATGCTGTTTCATATGATATTTTCTCTCAAACACATCTCTCGCTCTATCCAACACTAACTTGATTGCGAGCCTTTCTCGGATGTTGTTACGTTTATAACGTATTTTGGCCATTGATATGGTGATTACTTTTCTTGCGTCATCCGCACTGGTCATCTTTGGAGCACGTATCGACTGTTACTACCTGACTAGCGTCGAAGGTTCTGGAACGAGTCCACAAGCGCAGACCTATGCATTGTCAAAGATATGTTCAACTATATTAATGAAATTGTGCGAGGTTAGGATGTTGTTGTATCTGCAGTCAATGTGCATGCCGTAACTCTTCATCACTTCCTTAGCCTTATTCACTATGTTTATGCCGTTGGGGACATTTTCTCTACAATAGCACATTGTAAATCCTTCTTCCTTTGCTTTTTTCAAGGCTTGTTTGAAATTCCTCTTCTGTGTTCGAATGCACTTGTATTCACAAACTCCGTACTGCTTTAGAAGGGTTTCCCTAATCATCACACAAAATATATGCTTCAGATTTACATCTTCAGGCAACACTGCCACTTTAGGTGTCTGTTCGATCAGCGTTTGATTCATGGATTGGTTTTTCATACACAATATATCATTTGTAGTTTTAAACTCGGAATTTGTTTGATCTAGCTTTCGGTTATTTGTTAGCGACTTTGTAAGTGATTGTAGCAGCCGTTGGTTCTCGTTTATAAGTCTGTGCTGTCCATTTTTTCTAATGGATGGCAAAACTTCTTCAAAGATCCAATCTTGAAACTTCTCGGCAATGGGCATTTTAGATTTCATAAGTAACGAATATAATCCCGGCTCGTTAAGAAAGATTGAATGTTTCTCGTTATAGGTTAGGGGGAGATTTTCGCTCCCCCATACTTCAGGAATTGTTTTGCGATATTTTTCTCTAACATGTACTCTGATTGCTTCTTTAGGGTTAGCGTAGCCCAATATTGTAGCTACATCCTTAGCTTTGAACCATGGATTATCGCTGCTGTCAAACAGTACAGACAAAGGCTGATCATTAAACACATAGGCGGTTAAGTGGTTCATTTTATAGGTTAGGTCAAAACGTCGGGTGATCACTCTGACAGAACGTCACACAGCAACACTATTACACAACTACACACTTCAAACTCCCGAACAAGAATGAGACCGTAGGTGTTTGACAACTGGTGTTCTGTTGATTAATTACTAGGGGGAGATTTTCGCTCCCCCTAACACATAATGGGTTAGGGGGGAGATTTTCGCTCCCCCATGCGTCAGGAATTGTTGGAGACTAGAACAAGAATGAGCCCGTGGGTGTTTGACAACTGGTGATTTATTGCTCGGAATTCGACGCGGGTGGTCTATAATTATGGGTTCCTGCAAGGGTCGGTCGCCCTCCTGTCGGGTATCCAATTACAGCATCCGCATTCCCAGACAGGTCTCAACGCGTTGGTTTTTTTTTTGTGTGAACACCTGCCTTAGATTAGAGTGCCTTTGCTGATGTTTTGTTCTATTGTTCTATTGCTCGGAATTCGACGCGGGTGGTCTATAATTATGGGTTCCTGCAAGGGTCTGGCGCCATCAGTCAATTAGAGCATCCGCATTCCCAGGTGGGATTGTGACATCACAGTCGTCGAGTTGGAGGATGTATGTGTTGCAGCGGAAACGACAATGAATAGCAATAATAAGAAGAGACCGTTTGACGATGAAGATGATTACTTTGAAGGTGGTGAATTCTACAACCGAAAAGACGACGATGATTGCACCTTGAAGCATTTCCATAAGAAGAGGCTATGGCGTATTGTCAAAAGGTTCAAGTACGTTCATGAACCAAAAATGTTTTCAACTACCCAAGATCTTGACGACGTTCTGTACTCCAAACAACGGGGAATCAACGGCGTGTGGATCCATTGCCCGCTGCTGCATTACCCGCTGGGGTAGGGCGCAGCTCCTGCTCCTCCTGCTGGGGTCGGGTGCAGCTCCTGCTCCTCCTGCTGGGGTAGGGCGCAGCTCCTGCTGGGGTCGGGTGCAGCTCCTGCTCCTCCTGCTGGGGTCGGGCGCAGCTCCTGCTCCTCCTGCTGGGGTCGGGCGCAGCTCCTGCTCCTCCTGCTGGGGTTGGGCGCAGCTCCTGCTCCTCCTGCTGGGGTCGGACGCAGCTCCTGCTGGGGTAGGGTGCAGCTCCTGCTCCTCCTGCTGGGGTCGGGCGCAGCTCCTGCTCCTCCTGCTGGGGTCGGACGCAGCTCCTGCTGGGGTAGGGTGCAGCTCCTGCTCCTCCTGCTGGGGTCGGGCGCAGCTCCTGCTCCTCCTGCTGGGGTCGCGCGCTCCTCCTGCTGGGGTCGGGCACAGCTCCTGCTCCTCCTGCTGGGGTCGGGCGCAGCTCCTGCTCCTCCTGCTTGGGTTGGGTGCAGCTCCTACTCCTCCTGCTGGGGTCGGACGCAGCTCCTGCTGGGTTAGGGTGCAGCTCCTGCTCCTCCTGCTGGGGTCGGGCGCAGCTCCTGCTGGGGTCGGGCGCAGCTCCTGCTGGGGTCGCGCGCTCCTCCTGCTGGGGACCCAGTTACAGCAGCTGCATCCCAGACAGGACCGACCGCGTCGGTCGGTTGTGTGAACAGCTGCCTTGGTGTAGAGTACTTGAAGGGGGATATATCGATACACCCCCCTTCAAGTGCTCTAACCCAAAGAATTGCAATTATATTCTCATCAAAATTCGCATTCACTGGTAGTTTTATTGTCCGCAGGCGTTGATGGGCTAGCTCTGTTGGTTGTAGCGTTACCCTGCTCAACTCTTGTATTAATGATCAAAAGTACGTCATGTGGGTACTCAAAATACTCGGCTTGAAGAGGGGATTCCGAAAATGCATTAAAAAAAAGGTCAAAAGTGCGGTGCGGGCCCTTTTTTGTAAACATCATCCAAAGTGTACGATGTGGGTACTCAAATGACTCGGCTTGACTAGACGAACAAGAATCTGCAATCAGAATTCAGATCCGACCTATGGTAACCGATATCCCCCCCCCCCTTAAAGTGTCACAGACGAGACCTCGGGGGGGGGGGGGTAAAGTGTCACAGACGAGACCTCGGGGGGGGGGGGTCGTCGGGGGGGGGGGGGGCTCCTCCTGATTGATGTACCTCGGGGGGGGGGGTCGTCGGGGGGGGGGGGGGGCTCCTCCTGATTGATGTACCTCGGGGGGGGGGGGCTCCTCCTGATTGATGTACCTCGGGGGGGGGGGGGGGGGCTCCTGAAATGAAAAAAAAAAATTTGCATATTAATTAGGGTAATTAAAAATTTGCATATTAATTAGGGTAATTAAAAATTTGCATATTAATTAGGGTAATTAAAAAAAAATTTGCATACTAATTAGGGGGGGGGGGCTCCTCCTGGCTCCTCCTGGTCCAGGAATGTCCAATACACCCTACTTATTACAACTAATTCATCACGAAGTAGTTTGCTTAGTCATGGTTTAATGTACTGTAGTAGAATAGCAAAACATTCAAGACAATGCGTGGATTACTGCTTTAGGCTTCCTTAATTTACTTAATTCAACTTCCACACATCTGGTTTATATTAGTGTCATAGAGTAATATTTTTTAATTTGACATTATTGACCCCCCTCTAGCTAACAAGTCACGTTAAATTTATATATTTAATATATTTTATTTACACGAATGTTACGGAAAGTACAATAGAAAAGCTAATGACACAGTTTAAAATGTAATAAGAAAAACGTAAATGTAAAAGGTAGTGATTACATTATGCCAAAAATAATTTTAATTAAAAAATTCAATCTAATTCATTTATTTAATTTGCTTAACCTATAACAACAAACAAACCTATAACAATAGGTTAAGAAGGTTGTACATCATTTGCACAGAATTTCCAACCGCAGAAAAAAGTATAAATGCGGTAAATATACATGATTTGAGCAGGGTCCAGATGCGGTGGTCTAGTAGGTGTAAACCTCTTGCTCACAAAATCGCAATACGTTTAACACCGCAAACACCTAACTATTCTTTGACGTAAGATCACTATCTCATAATGACAAAGTCCTACTTACCAGTAACGAAGTAAATGCAATACCCCAATTAAAATATGTTCATAATCAAGGGAGACATAAAACTTTACTTGTTCTCCATAAGAATAACATCAGGGCTGAGTATTCAGGTTTGCTGCTACGGGAACAATCAACAAAGAATGATTTTGTTGGGCAAATACATTGGTAGTATCAGTATTAGGTGAAGTCAAATGCCGAGTTTTATCAATATAAATTCATAAATAATAGAGATATAAATTTTTAATTATTCTCTATAAGGATAACATTGGACAACGTACTTTGTTTAGCACTTTGAATATCTCTGCAACGGTTGGACAAAAAATCACAATTTAAACACCAAAATAATTGTTTTTTGGAGCTGAGTTGATTGGTAAAAGTAAATGTGAAGTTTACATTAAAATTAGCTGAGATAAAGCTAAAAACATTTTTCACAAAAGATTAACATGGGACCTTTTATGAACCCTTTATGAACCTTTTATGTTTTTTGGATTTTCTCCGCAACCACTTAACCTAGGTTAATGATTCGAAATTCTATATTATTAGTTTTTTAAAGTTCTATAAAATTGTCAAAACCAAAATTGAGAATTTTAATAACATTATAGTGAAAAATGCAAAAAAAACAGATTTTTGAAAAAATTAAAAACCCCATAATCCTACCCATTTTTACCATGGCCCGATATTCTGGTTTTCGAACTTAAAGTCATGAATACCACTTTACACATTTGAGCCAAATATCATCGAAATGAGACGTTTTTACTCAAGTTATCACATTCTTGGACACACACACACATATTTATATACATATTTACATATATAGTTATAAATTTAAGTGAATAGTGTTTTTTGCATCTGGGTTCCTCAATAGAAAAAGGTATGGTCTCGGGCTTAAGTCTAACCATGACATCTAAGGTAAAAGCCTCTTCCCTATAGGGGAAATTCAATAAAAACAAATAAGTAAGCTAAATTAAATATCGTTTAAAATAGGTTCAATCATGTTTAATATTTCTACATAATCTAACTTAAGGACGTATTTTGTTACCATTTGATTTATGAACAGCGTGAAATCGTGTGTAGGAAACATATTGAACTACCATTATTCAATACAAATCTAAAATTTAAAGTTTTCACCATCGGAAAAACTTACCGATTGGACTTAACCATATTAATGTCAGTTCAGTTATATTGTTCTATTGTTTTATCTTACATTACGGTACATCGAGACAATGCCGTATATAGGAGGGGCAATGTTATGAAACTACATGACTTGAAGGAGAAAGAAGCAAAAACAAATCACGATATTCAAAGTGACTGTACCCCCTTTAACACAATTATTAAGTTGTATTTACAAATTTTTATATTTTCCTGTGTTTTAGCAAATTTTCCCTATAGGGAAGAAGCTATTACCGTAGTCGGCATGGTAAGACCTAGGCCCGGGACCATGATAACTTTTCGTTTTGAGGTCCCCAGACCTCAAAAACACCATTCGTTCGAAACTGTATATATATGTGTGTGTGCGTGTGTGTGTGTGTGTGTGTGTGTGTGTGTGTGTGTGTGTGTCCGTGAGCACGATAACTCTCGTAACAAGTATCCGATTTTGATGAAATTTTGTATAAACGTGTAATGCAACAATAATGACTTTACGTTCGAAACCCAGCTAGATCGCTCTATCCGAAGGGCTATTTTGAGGGGGTTTTGTACCCCAAAAGTGGGTTTTTCGAATTTGTTACCTACAATTTTGGAAAAAGTCAAATTTTAGTTTTTCCCATTGGATTCAGCTTAAAAAAACACATAATGTCGTATTTTTATCATTTCTCTACGTCAATTGGTTACCGAGATATTGAAAGTGCTAAACACAGTATGTTGTCTAATGTTATTCTTATGGAGGAAAATAAAAATTTTATATCTCCCTTATTTATGAACGTATACTGACGAAACTTGGTATACGGCTTCATCTGATTGTGGACCATTGATATTAAAAAAAAAAAAATTGTACCAAAGGCTCCGGTGGCAGCAAACCTGCGTACTTAGCCCCATGTTATTCTTATGGAGAATAAGTAACGTGTTATCTCTCATCATTATGAAAATAAATTAATGAAATTTGGTATGTGGCTTTACCTACTTCAGTTATATTGATAGTAGGGAAGAATGGAGTGTTCTGGCTCAGGAGGGACAGGAGGGACACCCCCCCCCCCGAGCCACCCCCCCCCCCCCGAGCCCCCCCCCCCCGAGGTCTCGTCTGTGACACTTTGCGAATTTTTTTTTTGCGAACTTTTTTGCGAACTTTTTTGCAAACTTTTTTTTGCGAATTTTTTTTTTTTGCGAATTTTTTTTTTTGCGAATTTTTTTTTTTGCGAATTTTTTTTTTGCGAAATTTTTTTTTTTGCGAATTTTTTTTTTGCGGAATTTTTTTTTTTGCGAATTTTTTTTTGCGAATTTTTTTTTTGCGAATTTTTGTTGTTGCGAATACTAACCTAACCTAACCTAACCTAACCTAACGTAACGTAACCTAACCTAACCTAACCTAAGGTAACCTAACCTAACCTAACCTAACCTAACCTAACCTCGGATCAGATTTCTGATTGCAGATTCTTGTTCGTCTAGTCGAGCCGAGTCATTTGAGTACCCACATCGTACACTTTGGATGATGTTTACAAAAAAGGGGCCCGCACCACACTTTTGACCTTTTTTTTTTTTTTTGCATTTTTGGAATCTCCTCGTCAAGCCGAGTATTCTCAGTACCCACATGACATACTTTGGATAATTAATACAAGAGTTTAACAGGGTAACGCTACAACCAACAGAGCTAGCCCATCAGCGCTTGCGGTCAATTGAACTAACAGTGAATGCAAATTTTAAGGAGAATATAATTGCAATGCTTTGAACATATACTGCAAAGGGGGGTGTATCGATACACCCCCCTTCAAGTACTCTGCACCGAGGCAGCTGTTCGCACAACCGACTGACGCGTCCAGTCTACTGTCTGGGAATGCGGATGCTGTAATTTGATACCTTGACGGGAAGACGGCTGACCCTTCTAGGAACCCATAATTATAGTCCGCCCGTATCGAATTCCGAGCAATAAATCACCAGTTGTCAAACACCCACGGTATCATTCTTGTTTTTGGCTTCAACAATTCCTGACGTATGGGGGAGCGAAAATCTCCCCCTAGTAATTAAATCAACAGAACACCAGTTGTCACGGTCTCATTCTTGTTCTAGTCTTCATCAATTCCTGACGTATGGGGGAGCGAAAATCTCCCCCTAGTAATTAAATCAACAGAGCTAGCCCATCAGCGCCTGCGGACAATTGAACTAGCAGTGAATGCAAATGCGGATGTTGTAATTTGATACCTCGACTGGAGGGTGCAGGTGTTCACACAAAAAACCGACAAGTCGAGACCTGTCTGGGGTGCAGCTGCGCCCGACCTCAGGAGGGCCAGGAGGAGCAGAGGAGCAGGAGGGGCAGGAGGGGCAGGAGGAGCAGGAGGAGCAGGAGGGACAGGAGGAGCAGGAGGAGCAGGAGGGGCAGGAGGAGCAGGAGGAGCAGGAGGGGCAGGAGGAGCAGGAGGAGCAGGAGGGGCATGAGGAGCAGGAGGAGCAGGAGGGGCAGGAGGAGCAGGAGGAGCAGGAGGGGCAGGAGGAGCAGGAGGAGCAGGAGGAGCAGGAGGGGCAGGAGGGGCAGGAGGAGCAGGAGGGGCAGGAGGAGCAGGAGGAGCAGGAGGGGCAGGAGGAGCAGGAGGGCCAGGAGGGACTGGAGGAGCCCCCCCCCCCCAGACGCCTGCACCAACACTTGGAAGAAAATCCTCCTACATTAGAAGGATTTCCTTCTGTTCCCTAACATGAAAAGCTTTTGTGGCCTTGAAAAAGGCCGATTGTGATGGTGGGATCAGGTGGAGGTTAAGGTGTTGGAAAACGTTTATTTTTTACTGTTAAAAAACTTTGTTACTTCATCAGGGTGCAGTTCATCGGTCCGCCGATTCCACCACATTTCAACAAGCATCATGTACTTCTGCTCATGTTCAATGGCGTAGAAGTGCTCCTCTTCAATGGGGTAGAAATTCATCTTGTAGTCCATGTCACGCTGCCAATATTCCCACTCCAAGCCGTCCAGCGGGCAATGGTTCCACATGCTGTTGATTCCCCGTCGTCTGGAGTACAGAGCGTCGTCAAGATCTTGAGTAGTTGAATACATTTTTGGTTCATGAACGTACTTGAACTTTTTGTCAATGCGCCATAGCCTCTTCTTATGGAAATGCTTCAAGGTGCATTCATCGTCGTCTTTTCGGTTGTAGAATTCATCACCTTCGAAGTAATCATCTTCATCGTCAAACGGTCTCTTCTTATTATTGCTATTCATTGTCGTTTCCGCTGCAACACATACATCCTCCAACTCAACGTCTGTGATGTCACAATCCCACTCGATGTTGGCCATGATCTCTTCGTAGCTGTTGTCGCTTCGAAACTCAAGACTAAACTAAACTTTACTGCTAGGGGCGGGCTGTGCGTCGTGGGGTGATGGGCGCAGGTGTACAGACAAAAAACCGTCGCGTCACCCTACTGTCTGGGAATGCGGATGCTGTAATTTGATACCTCTACGGGAGGGCGCGGGTGTTCACACAAAAAACCGACGAGTCGAGACCTGTCTGGGAATGCGGATGCTGTAATTTGATACCCCGACAGGAGGGCGACCGACCCTTGCAGGAACCCATAATTATAGACCACCCGCGTCGAATTCCGAGCAATAGTACACCAGCTGTCAAACACCCACGGTCTCATTCTTGTTCTAGTCTTCAACAATTCCTGACGTATGGGGGAGCGAAAATCTCCCCCCCTAAGCCATTATGTGTTAGGGGGAGCGAAAATCTCCCCCTAGTGATTAAATCAACAGAACACCAGTTGTCAAACACCCACGGTCTCATTCGTGTTCGGGAGTTTGAAGTGTGTGGCTGTGTAATAGTGTTGCTGTGTGACATTCTGTCAGAGCGATCGCCCGACGTTTTGACCTAACCTACAAAATGAACCACTTAACCGCCTATGTGTTTAATGATCGGCCTTTGTCTGTACTGTTTGACAGCAGCGATAATCCATGGTTCAAAGCTAAGGATGTAGCTACAATATTGGGATACGCTAACCCTAAAGAAGCAATCAGAGCACATGTTAGAGAAAAATATCGCAAAACAATTCCTGAAGTATGGGGGAGCGAAAATCTCCCCCTAACCTATAACGAGAAACATTCAATCTTTCTTAACGAGCCGGGATTATATTCGTTACTTATGAAATCTAAAATGCCCATCGCCGAGAAGTTTCAAGATTGGATCTTTGAAGAAGTTTTGCCATCCATTAGAAAAAATGGTCAGTACAGACTTATAAACGAGAACCAACGGCTGCTACAATCACTTACAAAGTCGCTAACAAATAACCGAAAGCTAGATCAAACAAATTCCGAGTTTAAAACTACAAATGATATATTGTGTATGGAAAACCAATCCATGAATCAAACGCTGATCGAACAGACACCTAAAGTGGCAGTGTTGCCTGAAGATGTAAATCTGAAGCATATATTTTGTGTGATGATTAGGGAAACCCTTCTAGAGCAGTACGGAGTTTGTGAATACAAGTGCATTCGAACACAGAAGAGGAATTTCAAACAAGCCTTGAAAAAAGCAAAGGAAGAAGGATTTACAATGTGCTACTGTAGAGAAAATGTCCCCAACGGCATAAACATAGTGAATAAGGCTAAAGAAGTGATGAAGAGTTACGGCATGCACATTGACTGCAGATACAACAACATCCTAACCTCGCACAATTTCATTAATGTAGTTGAACATATCTTTGACAATGCATAGGTCTGCGCTTGTGGACTCGTTCCAGAACCTTCGACGCTAGTCAGGTAGCAACAGTCGATACGTGCTCCAAAGATGACCAGTGTGGATGACGCAAGAAAAGTAATCACCATATCAATGAACAAAATACGTTATAAACGTAACAACATCCGAGAAAGGCTCGCAATCAAGTTAGTGTTGGATAGAGCGAGAGATGTGTTTGAGAGAAAATATCATATGAAACAGCATACTTATGAAAAAAAAAAAAAAAAAAAAAAATATTGAATATCATGTGAAAGAATATAACTATGAAGAAAACAAAACAGACTGTTAAATTTAACGAGGAGCTAAATACACAGTACACTTACGAGCCCTGTGAGGATGTACAACAATTAACGTGGACTCAAATCGCAATAGATGAAATGAGATTCCGCAGACCGTTGGAACTGATGTTGGGTGAAAAAATCAAACATCTAACCTATTGCAACAAGATGTGTCACAGCGAGTGCATACAGTTTACTTCAAGGGTGAGCAGACGCACCAACAGTCCGTAGTACGGTAGAAGTCACACGGTAAGGACGTCAACATGGACGCTTACGTTTCTGCGGACGACTATATCAAATCGTTTATTCAGGAGATTGAGGTTATGAACAATAATGCTAGTGATCAGACATTGGCATCACCTTAGACGTCATCTGTAAAACCGATCACTGCCTGCAAGAGACGAAGGAGGCCAACTCCCATCGAAGTGGAAACCAAGAAACCAGGATGGGTGCCAAAACCAACAGATGATTCTCCCATAGTGTCATGGATGGACGATGGGAATACTTTTGCTGTTCAAAACCCGGGAAACAAAGGACAAATTTTATTGAAAATGGAAATGTACGATGGTACAGATATGGTGTTCATGTGCAGTTTATTTTTGGACAAAGATGGTGAAATGCTCCAAAGTGTTAGACAAGTAGTTGATAAAGTGGAAAACATGTGGATCGATAAATCAACAGGAGTACCGAAAATTACAGGCTTAACTCAAACTGTTACACAACGCAGTGCAGTTTCGCAACCAACGTCGAAGAAGCGAGCTGTGAGGAAGAAACAACGAGTGTCGCCAGCAGTCAATTAAAGCATCAGCATTCCCAGACAGGAGGGCGACGCGTCGGTTTTTTGTGTGTGAACACCTGCGCCCGGCCAACTACTAGAGATGTCGAGCAGCAGCACTTTCAAGCTAGAGTTTCCGAGCGTGAACGGCACTGCAGCAACCGAGGACCTGAGAGCTACCCTCAACAACTGCAAGTCCGACTCTCCGCTCTACACCAGGATAGACGATCTCAGAGAGGAATGCGGCTATCTCATCACTGCGATGGAGCGAGCCACAACACCCTTTGGCGAGACGATCATCGTGATCCTGGAGGGACAGGTCGGGGACGACTTCTTTCTGCGAGTCTACCCGCCTAGGCGCTTCAACGAGGTCCTGAGCAACACCGACATCGAGCGCTACAACAGCGGGTTTGGAGAACGCCTTCGCTTGGTGAAGCGCAGCCCGAGGGGTTCCAATAGCAGATTCACACCTTTGGAGTTTATGTAAAGCAAGACTTGAAGATTATGTAAATACCTTTGTAAATTAGTTTTCGTAGTCAATACTTATAGTCACGTTCAGAACATAACCACTGTGTTATTTATTTCACTTAACCCCAAAAATGTCCTTTGGTAGTAAGTTTAAGAGCGTGAGTATGGTAACTGTGAGGTGTTTAGCTCATCAGCGTCATCATCAGAATCATCGATATTTGTACATAGATGTAACCCACCGCGTAATGCGATACAATTGATTGGAGCGCATCGTGTGTGAGCTGTCTTGTGATGGCGACATCGCACTGCGTTTGTAACAAAATAACGTGTACATTAACACGACGATCACTTTTCTTGCTTAAGTCACGAGGGGCATTATGGCGTACGGGACGATTGGTAATAACAGCGTTTAAAGTAAACTGTGCACATTCGTTGTGATACGTCTTGTCACAGCACGTTAGATTTCACATTCTCACATTCTACATCAATTACAATTGTAGACGTAATCTCATTTCATCTGTTGTGATTTAAGTCCACGTTAACCGTTGTACATCCTTACGCGGCTCATAAGTGTAATGAGTATTTAGTATGACAATAAACTTCTCGAATGTTAGTACGTTAAATCGTAGCTTGTTCATTGACGCATCGATCCCTATTCTTGTTTCAGTCTCAATATGCATTATGGCGTACGTGCCAGATGGTACTAACAACGCTTGAAATAAACTGCACACATGTGTTGCGATACATCCAAACACAACAAGTTAGATGCATCATTCAATCATTCAGCATCAATTGAAATGTTATGCGTGGCATCATTTCATCTGGTGTAATTTGAGGGAATAACTCGACTACGAACCTTTATCGTATGTTAGTTCGTTAACAAAGTAAATTGTACATTAACACGACGATCGCTTTTCTTGCTTAAGTCACGATGTGCATTATGGCGTACGGGACGATTGGTAATAACAGCGTTTAAAGTAAACTGTGCACATTCGTTGTGATACGTCTTGTCACAGCACGTTAGATTTCACATTCTCACATTCAACATCAATTACAATTGTAGACGTAATCTCATTTCATCTGTTGTGATTTAAGTCCACGTTAACCGTTGTACATCCTCACGCGGCTCGTAAGTGTAATGAGTATTTAGTATGACAATAAACTTCTCGAATGTTAGTACGTTAAATCGTAGCTTGTTCATTGACGCATCGATCCCTATTCTTGTTTCAGTCTCAATAGACATTATGGCGTACGTGCCAGATGGTACTAACAACGCTTGAAATAAACTGCCCACGTGTGTTGCGATACATCCAAACACAGCAAGTTAGATGCATCATTCTAACATTCAGCATCAATTGAAATGTTATGCGTGGTATCATTTCATCTGGTGTAATTTGAGGGAATAACTCGACTACGAACCTTTATCGTATGTTAGTTCGTTAACAACGTAACTTGTACATTGACGCATCGATCACTTTTCATGCTTAAGTCACAATGTGCATTATGTTGTATGTGACGACTGGTAATAGCAATGCTTGAAGTAAACTGAGCACATGTGTTGCTATACGTCTTGTCACAGCAGGTTATATTGCTCATTTCCCCTTTCAACATCAGTTACAATTGTATGCGTAATCTCATTTCATCGGTTTTAATTCAAGTCCGCGTTAACTGTTGTACATCCTCACGAGGTTCGTAAGTGTAACGAGTATTTAGTTTTACATTAAACTTCTCGTATGTCAATCCCAAGTAATCGGTGTTTGAAGAAGTTTGCCTTTCCCTCAAGAATTGTCACTAGCATTATAACATACGCGTTTAATAACCAGATCGCACTTGTAATATTTTTGTATACCAATAACAATTACAAGTAATCGAGGTTTGAAGAAGTTCGCACATTGATAAAAAAAAAAATCCAAGTAAACGATGTTTGAAGACGTTTGAGTTTTCGCCATCACACAAGTTCCAATCTTGAGTAATGTCAACCCAAGAAAATGAAAGCTAACAGCATCACGTAGTTGTGTTAAGTTACGATAGGTATAGTTAGGTTTATTAAGACTGTTTCCAGTTAGAAAGGGGAAACATGGAGAGACTTATCTCATCGTTAGGTTACGATATCCAGTGTAAAGTTAGGTCCCTGCATAGAAATAGGAAACGTAGACAGTTGTATCTCATCCTTAGGTTATGTTATGCTCTGTTAAGTTAGGTTTGTGCTTATAGATATGAAATATTGTCAGTAGTATCTCGTCGTTAGGTTAAGTCATGCTCTGTTAAGTTAGGTTTGTTGTTGAATATACAAAAAAAAAAAAAAAATCTGTACCTTAATGTCGGCGTGCGCATTATGATCATACCATTTTTAAATTGCGCACGCCGGCATTAAGGTACAGATTTTTTTTTTTTTTTTGTATATTCAACAACAAACCTAACTTAACAGAGCATGACTTAACCTAACGACGAGATACTACTGACAATATTTCATATCTATAAGCACAAACCTAACTTAACAGAGCATAACATAACCTAAGGATGAGATACAACTGTCTACGTTTCCTATTTCTATGCAGGGACCTAACTTTACACTGGATATCGTAACCTAACGATGAGATAAGTCTCTCCATGTTTCCCCTTTCTAACTGGAAACAGTCTTAATAAACCTAACTATACCTATCGTAACTTAACACAACTACGTGATGCTGTTAGCTTTCATTTTCTTGGGTTGACATTACTCAAGATTGGAACTTGTGTGATGGCGAAAACTCAAACGTCTTCAAACATCGTTTACTTGGATTTTTTTTTTTTATCAATGTGCGAACTTCTTCAAACCTCGATTACTTGTAATTGTTATTGGTATACAAAAATATTACAAGTGCGATCTGGTTATTAAACGCGTATGTTATAATGCTAGTGACAATTCTTGAGGGAAAGGCAAACTTCTTCAAACACCGATTACTTGGGATTGACATACGAGAAGTTTAATGTAAAACTAAATACTCGTTACACTTACGAACCTCGTGAGGATGTACAACAGTTAACGCGGACTTGAATTAAAACCGATGAAATGAGATTACGCATACAATTGTAACTGATGTTGAAAGGGGAAATGAGCAATATAACCTGCTGTGACAAGACGTATAGCAACACATGTGCTCAGTTTACTTCAAGCATTGCTATTACCAGTCGTCACATACAACATAATGCACATTGTGACTTAAGCATGAAAAGTGATCGATGCGTCAATGTACAAGTTACGTTGTTAACGAACTAACATACGATAAAGGTTCGTAGTCGAGTTATTCCCTCAAATTACACCAGATGAAATTATACCACGCATAACATTTCAATTGATGCTGAATGTTAGAATGATGCATCTAACTTGCTGTGTTTGGATGTATCGCAACACACGTGGGCAGTTTATTTCAAGCGTTGTTAGTACCATCTGGCACGTACGCCATAATGTCTATTGAGACTGAAACAAGAATAGGGATCGATGCGTCAATGAACAAGCTACGATTTAACGTACTAACATTCGAGAAGTTTATTGTCATACTAAATACTCATTACACTTACGAGCCGCGTGAGGATGTACAACGGTTAACGTGGACTTAAATCACAACAGATGAAATGAGATTACGTCTACAATTGTAATTGATGTTGAATGTGAGAATGTGAAATCTAACGTGCTGTGACAAGACGTATCACAACGAATGTGCACAGTTTACTTTAAACGCTGTTATTACCAATCGTCCCGTACGCCATAATGCACATCGTGACTTAAGCAAGAAAAGCGATCGTCGTGTTAATGTACAATTTACTTTGTTAACGAACTAACATACGATAAAGGTTCGTAGTCGAGTTATTCCCTCAAATTACACCAGATGAAATGATGCCACGCATAACATTTCAATTGATGCTGAATGATTGAATGATGCATCTAACTTGTTGTGTTTGGATGTATCGCAACACATGTGTGCAGTTTATTTCAAGCGTTGTTAGTACCATCTGACACGTACGCCATAATGCATATTGAGACTGAAACAAGAATAGGGATCGATGCGTCAATGAACAAGCTACGATTTAACGTACTAACATTCGAGAAGTTTATTGTCATACTAAATACTCATTACACTTATGAGCCGCGTAAGGATGTACAACGGTTAACGTGGACTTAAATCACAACAGATGAAATGAGATTACGTCTACAATTGTAATTGATGTAGAATGTGAGAATGTGAAATCTAACGTGCTGTGACAAGACGTATCACAACGAATGTGCACAGTTTACTTTAAACGCTGTTATTACCAATCGTCCCGTACGCCATAATGCCCCTCGTGACTTAAGCAAGAAAAGTGATCGTCGTGTTAATGTACACGTTATTTTGTTACAAACGCAGTGCGATGTCGCCATCACAAGACAGCTCACACACGATGCGCTCCAATCAATTGTATCGCATTACGCGGTGGGTTACATCTATGTACAAATATCGATGATTCTGATGATGACGCTGATGAGCTAAACACCTCACAGTTACCATACTCACGCTCTTAAACTTACTACCAAAGGACATTTTTGGGGTTAAGTGAAATAAATAACACAGTGGTTATGTTCTGAACGTGACTATAAGTATTGACTACGAAAACTAATTTACAAAGGTATTTACATAATCTTCAAGTCTTGCTTTACATAAACTCCAAAGGTGTGAATCTGCTATTGGAACCCCTCGGGCTGCGCTTCACCAAGCGAAGGCGTTCTCCAAACCCGCTGTTGTAGCGCTCGATGTCGGTGTTGCTCAGGACCTCGTTGAAGCGCCTAGGCGGGTAGACTCGCAGAAAGAAGTCGTCCCCGACCTGTCCCTCCAGGATCACGATGATCGTCTCGCCAAAGGGTGTTGTGGCTCGCTCCATCGCAGTGATGAGATAGCCGCATTCCTCTCTGAGATCGTCTATCCTGGTGTAGAGCGGAGAGTCGGACTTGCAGTTGTTGAGGGTAGCTCTCAGGTCCTCGGTTGCTGCAGTGCCGTTCACGCTCGGAAACTCTAGCTTGAAAGTGCTGCTGCTCGACATCTCTAGTAGTTGGCCGGGCGCAGGTGTTCACACACAAAAAACCGACGCGTCGCCCTCCTGTCTGGGAATGCTGATGCTTTAATTGACTGCTGGCGACACTCGTTGTTTCTTCCTCACAGCTCGCTTCTTCGACGTTGGTTGCGAAACTGCACTGCGTTGTGTAACAGTTTGAGTTAAGCCTGTAATTTTCGGTACTCCTGTTGATTTATCGATCCACATGTTTTCCACTTTATCAACTACTTGTCTAACACTTTGGAGCATTTCACCATCTTTGTCCAAAAATAAACTGCACATGAACACCATATCTGTACCATCGTACATTTCCATTTTCAATAAAATTTGTCCTTTGTTTCCCGGGTTTTGAACAGCAAAAGTATTCCCATCGTCCATCCATGACACTATGGGAGAATCATCTGTTGGTTTTGGCAACCATCCTGGTTTCTTGGTTTCCACTTCGATGGGAGTTGGCCTCCTTCGTCTCTTGCAGGCAGTGATCGGTTTTACAGATGACGTCTAAGGTGATGCCAATGTCTGATCACTAGCATTATTGTTCATAACCTCAATCTCCTGAATAAACGATTTGATATAGTCGTCCGCAGAAACGTAAGCGTCCATGTTGACGTCCTTACCGTGTGACTTCTACCGTACTACGGACTGTTGGTGCGTCTGCTCACCCTTGAAGTAAACTGTATGCACTCGCTGTGACACATCTTGTTGCAATAGGTTAGATGTTTGATTTTTTCACCCAACATCAGTTCCAACGGTCTGCGGAATCTCATTTCATCTATTGCGATTTGAGTCCACGTTAATTGTTGTACATCCTCACAGGGCTCGTAAGTGTACTGTGTATTTAGCTCCTCGTTAAATTTAACAGTCTGTTTTGTTTTCTTCATAGTTATATTCTTTCACATGATATTCAATATTTTTTTTTTTTTTTTTTTTTCATAAGTATGCTGTTTCATATGATATTTTCTCTCAAACACATCTCTCGCTCTATCCAACACTAACTTGATTGCGAGCCTTTCTCGGATGTTGTTACGTTTATAACGTATTTTGTTCATTGATATGGTGATTACTTTTCTTGCGTCATCCACACTGGTCATCTTTGGAGCACGTATCGACTGTTGCTACCTGACTAGCGTCGAAGGTTCTGGAACGAGTCCACAAGCGCAGACCTATGCATTGTCAAAGATATGTTCAACTACATTAATGAAATTGTGCGAGGTTAGGATGTTGTTGTATCTGCAGTCAATGTGCATGCCGTAACTCTTCATCACTTCTTTAGCCTTATTCACTATGTTTATGCCGTTGGGGACATTTTCTCTACAGTAGCACATTGTAAATCCTTCTTCCTTTGCTTTTTTCAAGGCTTGTTTGAAATTCCTCTTCTGTGTTCGAATGCACTTGTATTCACAAACTCCGTACTGCTCTAGAAGGGTTTCCCTAATCATCACACAAAATATATGCTTCAGATTTACATCTTCAGGCAACACTGCCACTTTAGGTGTCTGTTCGATCAGCGTTTGATTCATGGATTGGTTTTCCATACACAATATATCATTTGTAGTTTTAAACTCGGAATTTGTTTGATCTAGCTTTCGGTTATTTGTTAGCGACTTTGTAAGTGATTGTAGCAGCCGTTGGTTCTCGTTTATAAGTCTGTACTGACCATTTTTTCTAATGGATGGCAAAACTTCTTCAAAGATCCAATCTTGAAACTTCTCGGCGATGGGCATTTTAGATTTCATAAGTAACGAATATAATCCCGGCTCGTTAAGAAAGATTGAATGTTTCTCGTTATAGGTTAGGGGGAGATTTTCGCTCCCCCATACTTCAGGAATTGTTTTGCGATATTTTTCTCTAACATGTGCTCTGATTGCTTCTTTAGGGTTAGCGTATCCCAATATTGTAGCTACATCCTTAGCTTTGAACCATGGATTATCGCTGCTGTCAAACAGTACAGACAAAGGCCGATCATTAAACACATAGGCGGTTAAGTGGTTCATTTTGTAGGTTAGGTCAAAACGTCGGGCGATCGCTCTGACAGAATATCACACAGCAACACTATTACACAGCCACACACTTCAAACTCCCGAACACGAATGAGACCGTGGGTGTTTGACAACTGGTGTTCTGTTGATTTAATCACTAGGGGGAGATTTTCGCTCCCCCTAACACATAATGGCTTAGGGGGGAGATTTTCGCTCCCCCATACGTCAGGAATTGTTGAAGACTAGAACAAGAATGAGACCGTGGGTGTTTGACAGCTGGTGTACTATTGCTCGGAATTCGACGCGGGTGGTCTATAATTATGGGTTCCTGCAAGGGTCGGTCGCCCTCCTGTCGGGGTATCAAATTACAGCATCCGCATTCCCAGACAGGTCTCGACTCGTCGGTTTTTTGTGTGAACACCCGCGCCCTCCCGTAGAGGTATCAAATTACAGCATCCGCATTCCCAGACAGTAGGGTGACGCGACGGTTTTTTGTCTGTACACCTGCGCCCATCACCCCACGACGCACAGCCCGCCCCTAGCAGTAAAGTTTAGTTTAGTCTTGAGTTTCGAAGCGTCAACAGCTACGAAGAGATCATGGCCAACATCGAGTGGGATTGTGACATCACAGACGTTGAGTTGGAGGATGTATGTGTTGCAGCGGAAACGACAATGAATAGCAATAATAAGAAGAGACCGTTTGACGATGAAGATGATTACTTCGAAGGTGATGAATTCTACAACCGAAAAGACGACGATGAATGCACCTTGAAGCATTTCCATAAGAAGAGGCTATGGCGCATTGACAAAAAGTTCAAGTACGTTCATGAACCAAAAATGTATTCAACTACTCAAGATCTTGACGACGCTCTGTACTCCAGACGACGGGGAATCAACAGCATGTGGAACCATTGCCCGCTGGACGGCTTGGAGTGGGAATATTGGCAGCGTGACATGGACTACAAGATGAATTTCTACCCCATTGAAGAGGAGCACTTCTACGCCATTGAACATGAGCAGAAGTACATGATGCTTGTTGAAATGTGGTGGAATCGGCGGACCGATGAACTGCACCCTGATGAAGTAACAAAGTTTTTTAACAGTAAAAAATAAACGTTTTCCAACACCTTAACCTCCACCTGATCCCACCATCACAATCGGCCTTTTTCAAGGCCACAAAAGCTTTTCATGTTAGGGAACAGAAGGAAATCCTTCTAATGTAGGAGGATTTTCTTCCAAGTGTTGGTGCAGGCGTCTGGGGGGGGGGGGCTCCTCCAGTCCCTCCTGGCCCTCCTGCTCCTCCTGCCCCTCCTGCTCCTCCTGCTCCTCCTGCCCCTCCTGCTCCTCCTGCCCCTCCTGCCCCTCCTGCTCCTCCTGCTCCTCCTGCTCCTCCTGCCCCTCCTGCTCCTCCTGCTCCTCCTGCCCCTCCTGCTCCTCCTGCTCCTCATGCCCCTCCTGCTCCTCCTGCTCCTCCTGCCCCTCCTGCTCCTCCTGCTCCTCCTGCCCCTCCTGCTCCTCCTGCTCCTCCTGTCCCTCCTGCTCCTCCTGCTCCTCCTGCCCCTCCTGCCCCTCCTGCTCCTCTGCTCCTCCTGGCCCTCCTGAGGTCGGGCGCAGCTGCACCCCAGACAGGTCTCGACTTGTCGGTTTTTTGTGTGAACACCTGCACCCTCCAGTCGAGGTATCAAATTACAACATCCGCATTTGCATTCACTGCTAGTTCAATTGTCCGCAGGCGCTGATGGGCTAGCTCTGTTGATTTAATTACTAGGGGGAGATTTTCGCTCCCCCATACGTCAGGAATTGATGAAGACTAGAACAAGAATGAGACCGTGACAACTGGTGTTCTGTTGATTTAATTACTAGGGGGAGATTTTCGCTCCCCCTAACACATAATGGGTTAGGGGGAGATTTTCGCTCCCCCATACGTCAGGAATTGTTGAAGCCAAAAACAAGAATGATACCGTGGGTGTTTGACAACTGGTGATTTATTGCTCGGAATTCGATACGGGCGGACTATAATTATGGGTTCCTAGAAGGGTCAGCCGTCTTCCCGTCAAGGTATCAAATTACAGCATCCGCATTCCCAGACAGTAGACTGGACGCGTCAGTCGGTTGTGCGAACAGCTGCCTCGGTGCAGAGTACTTGAAGGGGGGTGTATCGATACACCCCCCTTTGCAGTATATGTTCAAAGCATTGCAATTATATTCTCCTTAAAATTTGCATTCACTGTTAGTTCAATTGACCGCAAGCGCTGATGGGCTAGCTCTGTTGGTTGTAGCGTTACCCTGTTAAACTCTTGTATTAATTATCCAAAGTATGTCATGTGGGTACTGAGAATACTCGGCTTGACGAGGAGATTCCAAAAATGCAAAAAAAAAAAAAAAGGTCAAAAGTGTGGTGCGGGCCCCTTTTTTGTAAACATCATCCAAAGTGTACGATGTGGGTACTCAAATGACTCGGCTCGACTAGACGAACAAGAATCTGCAATCAGAAATCTGATCCGAGGTTAGGTTAGGTTAGGTTAGGTTAGGTTAGGTTACGTTAGGTTAGGTTAGGTTAGGTTACCTTAGGTTAGGTTAGGTTAGGTTACGTTACGTTAGGTTAGGTTAGGTTAGGTTAGGTTAGTATTCGCAACAACAAAAATTCGCAAAAAAAAAAAATTCGCAAAAAAAAAATTCGCAAAAAAAAAAATTCCGCAAAAAAAAAATTCGCAAAAAAAAAAATTTCGCAAAAAAAAATTCGCAAAAAAAAAAATTCGCAAAAAAAAAAATTCGCAAAAAAAAAAAATTCGCAAAAAAAAGTTTGCAAAAAAGTTCGCAAAAAAGTTCGCAAAAAAAAAATTCGCAAAGTGTCACAGACGAGACCTCGGGGGGGGGGGCTCGGGGGGGGGGGTGGCTCGGGGGGGGGGGTGTCCCTCCTGTCCCTCCTGAGCCAGAACACTCCATTCTTCCCTACTATTGATATTTGTCTAAAACCCCATTTTTTGTGTTCCTTGCTTCAGCAAACCTGCATACTCAGCCGCCATGTTATTCTTATGGAGAATAATTAAAATGCCATAAATCGTTTATTTATGAATGTATATTGATGACACTTGATATGTGGCTTTATGTGGTATTAGGATACATATATATGCATTGGAAATTCGCTGAGTACGCAGGTTTGCTGCCACGGGGGTATTTTTATTTGTTGTTGGTTGATGAACAATTGGTTTGTATTCCTAACTTCATGGAATAAAAACATTGAAGCATTAATATTAGTGTTTTATATTTTGTATGATTCTCTAGTAGTTGCTGTACAATGTTTACCCCAGAAATGAATGTGTTGTACAAATATATAGGACTTACGACTGTCACCCACCACCATTGCAATATGTAATTGTGCCGATGTTCAAAGGAAATGTCAACCATATTTTTAGATTAATTTAATGATCGCGGGTCAAATTACTTTAGTATTCTTTCTTTAACTTCATCGACTCATGTCCAAATTCTTGCTTCTTACAGTATTACATTTTTTCTACTTTTTTACAAAAATAACAAGACCCGCAATTGATTTCCAATAGTCCCTTACCACCATTAAGAATAAGAATAAGAATTTTTTGTATATCAACACAAATAAAGGTTATATAAAATGTCAAAACATCGAGTTTTATAAAAAAAATCAGAAACAATAATGTAGCAAGTATTAAATCTGTACACACAATTTACAAAAAATCGTTATCTCTATATTACAATATTCTTACTAGGCAAATTTAAAAACTCATCTATTGAATAAAATGGATTTTCCAATAACCAATTATATAATCACATTTTGAAAACACTAAAAGGTAAGGAAAGAACAGTTTGTAAAAGTTTATTGTACAGCTTCACACTTACAACAACATGACTAGACTGAGTTTGTGTAAGCCTACAATATGGTACTTCAACTTTTGTTCGATTCCTAGTAGAGTAGGTGTGAATTTGTTCTCCTAAATTATAACAGCTAAAATTCTTAATAGTCTACAAAATGAGGTCATATATGTATAAATTATAAACTGTTAAAATCTATACTAAGGGTCTGCAATGTGCATGCCGTGAAGAATTTGTAAGATGTCTAACAACTTTTTCTGAATTAAATAGATATTTTTTACTTTTAAGGAATTTCCATAACAAATTGCAGGAATAGATTTGCAGGCAGATCCACTTACCATACCTTACCACTGCATATTTTTATTTATATAATTATTGCAAACTCCTTTTTGCTTTTCGATCCTATTACTTACCTGGTGGATAGAACGACTTAAGCCTATGCACAGGTTGGTATATTAACCTTTTCCACGTGCATGTTTCATACATGTGTTTTTTTCTCCCTAATTACAACTATGTGATGCATTGACCAGTCTTGAATTTTGTTAAAACATGCTCTGTAATGCCTTGAATAAATTAGCTGGAAATGAAGTTTAATTTCATTTCAGTTATACTGTAAGGATGAATACATACACATAGTGATTCTCAAATTTGTGGTATAATGGAGTATTACAAGCCATCCCTAGTTTAAATTTTTTTTTATTATAAACATAACGCATTGTATAATAAAAAAACTGACTTCTTATGAGACATAGTACAACACAGTACAATATATGGATATAGTAGAACGTGAAAATGCATAAACCAATTAAAACAAATTCATCATCCAGTGTTGATTATCTGCATGATCTGAAAAAAAAATTCTTAGAATTAGAACTATCCTTTGTGACAGGCCTGAGTTTTTAAGTTCTATCAAGTTATAACTAAACTTTTTGTGAATATCGCTAAAAAGACTGTAGTTATACGAGTTGAGGAACAAAGAAAATCATTCTGAAAGTTTAAAAGAAGGGCTATGAGCCGGAAAGGAACTCTGTCCAAACAATATGAGGGTGGAAATAACAAAGTCTTGACATTGCCCGATTCGTGGACAGACTTACAGATTGAGGATGCTTTAATGCTGAACAGTATTTATAATTTTTAAACCCTTGTATCTTCTTTATTTTGTTCTGAATTTGGTTTTAATTCATACACTTGTGCTTTACGCGAGTGTTTTTACTTTTAAAAATTAAAGTGAAGACTCTCATTTTAAATATAGTTTTGTACGTTTAGAATAGTTCTGTTGTTGCTAACACTTACTACTGATTCACTACCAATAGTAATAAAAAACATTTGTTCAAACTAGTAAAAACCTAAAATTAAATTTAAATTAAGTATTTTTTATCTCGCAATTTTAAAGCAACTAAAGTGTTTGACTGACAACTATTTAATTAAAGTTAACTAGAACAACATTAACTCTGAGATTATTAACCAAAATGAGTTAAAATTGAAACTAATCTGTTGTTGATGGCTTAGGATAATATTACGGGAGTCTATAAGCAAAATACATAAACAACGTATTTTTTAATTTATTAAATTTATTGCAACATTTCAAAGTTCAAAGAGTATTAATATTAAAAGAGTTACAACATTGTAACTTTATATGTTTTCATTATTAGTTTTTCAATAAAATGATTTAAGAGATACTCTTTTATAAACATTTAAATATTAATAATCTTGGTAGCCCTGAATTGTGATAATAATTAACAAATTCAAATAGTAATATACAACGTGAGACGAACATGTTTTTATTGTGAACCATTGTCCAACATTTGTTTTGCAATATGTCTTCAAAGATTTTACGCATATTTTATAAAATTGTAAAAAGGGGGATTTGAATATGTTGTAATGGAGCTAGAATTTATTTAAATTTAACAATATATTTTAATTAGCTAAATAATATTTTATACGTGTCAATAAAACTAAATCAATTTGCTCGGCAAAAATAATGTATACTTGAAGGTCTTCCAAACAAATCAAATTAAAAAATATTAAAAATAACTAATTAATGCTGATTTTACATTTTTACTTTCTCCCCTTATACACAGTATATGGAGAAATTATTGTTTTCGTCAAAATTGTCGACTTTGAGTTGTTCGTGGAAATATTAGTTTTGGTGCTCCCTGAACCAAAAAAGTGGTTTTTACGTGATGTCTGTGTGTCTGTCTGTCTGCCTGTCTGTCTGTCTGTCTGTATGGATGTGTACAGACATAGCTAGAGCCCTAACCAATGGTCTGATTTTTATGAAATTTGGTATGTAGGTACTAATCCACAATATCTCCAGGCATTTTTCATTTTTTGAATTTTTTATTTTTAAGGGTAATTATCCCCAAAAACCGCCAAAAACATGAAAAATCAAGATTTCTCAAAAACGGCTCTAACGATTTTGATTAAACCTTAGTCGTTTGTAGAACTTTAGATTTCGAACAAAATGATACCACCCGCATTTCTGGTAAAATTCGGGTTCAGAAATTACAAGACTTAAAACATCAAAAATTCAGTTTTTTGGATTTTTTATAAAAAACATAATTATAAAAATATTACTATTGACCATTAAAAACAGCTCAAAAAACTAAATAACTTAGTATTTTGAATTACTATTCTACGATTACTGGTTGCAATGAAAATTTAGATTTTCATTTTGCGGTAAACGCAGTACGTTTCCAATGTTATTCTTATGGTGAATACAAAATTACTATTTCTTTCTTATTTATTGATCAATTTCGTTCAAACTTGATATGCTTGTCAAGTTAGCATTGACCAACAGAGGAAATTTGAAATACGTTACCCCTTAATAACCGTGAGGGGGGGAATAGGGGGCATTTCCCCTCTTAAAATCACGTGTGTAGCGATGGATTCTGTAATGCCTCTTAAACAGGGATTTGGGTGGATATTTCTGAAAACAACTTGTTTACAAGATTTTCTGAACATTCGCCGTATTTTTATTTTATATTTAGTAAATAAAAAGTAATTTATTCATTAAAGTTGGACTAAAAGGGAGAAAGTGTGTGTCAGTTTCCTGATACCGTTTATTTAATTGGTATTATTACAAAAGATGGCATAACAAAATTATTTTGCTGCGTTATCATTGGTCAAGCAGTAAATTTATATAAGAAACAGGTTTGAAGTATAAATATAATTTATTTGATTACATATTTTTCTCATTATAATACAACAGCAAATAAATTACGTGCCTGTAGAGTGGATTTGGTTCTATACGCATCGTAAGATATAGACTTTTTTACTTTCAACTGAGTGAACGACCACTAGAATTTCCCGTGCCTGCTTGCAGATCAAGAGAAACTTGAATAATTGAATGAAAGTCCTGATAAATCTTGTAATAGCAACGCACTTAAGAAGCAAGACGTTCAACCTGAATCCAAGAAAAAGTCATAATATTTTCTCCGCCTTAAAATATTAGTTAAAATCTCTATCCTTGCAATCGTGACCATATTCACCAAAGACACTTCACATTCTGGTTCACTTAACAGCGATAACCTAAAATCGTGCCGGTAGGAAGGTTCTATCAGCGCGCTTTAGCTGTAACTCCACTGTGAAAAAAGTTGAAAGGCGGATGTTCCTGTGGCTCCGACGAATTTCTGCGAGGAGTTCTACTGGCGAACAGCTTTCCCGCGGTGGCGAAGTGGAGAACGACCACAACCATCATGACGGCCATGGAAAGGAACAGCAGTGACGTGGTTACGACGAACAGCAGGCACTGAGGCGTGACCAAGGGCCCCTGGTCGTGCTCTAGGGTGGGCTCCGGCTCCGACACGGCCACGCGGGCGTAGTCCCCCGGCATGGACGTGCGCCGTACCTCGGCCAGGTGGCGCTGCAGCTCCGCCGCGCATCTGAACCTGCGGATGTTCTCGGGGCTGCTGACCCGGGTCGCCGGGGCGCTGCGGTAGGACCGCTTCAGAGGGTCACACCTTCCGGCCATGGTCGCGGTTATTCATAACAACGGGAGACTCAAGTAATCCCGAATATCTTAACGAATATAATATCCGTGATAGTAGTGGAGTAGTTTAAACGGCATACAAGAGTAAGCTAGGAGTTATCTGACATATGGCTCATTATCAGTGGACATTACTTATGAATCATGTTTTGTAGATAACCGTAGAGTTTAATGGCTGTAATGTGTGTTTAACGAGGTTCAGGTGCTTATAACCTATATCAAACTGTCTAGATTTAAAAAAATAAATCCGTCTAATTATCAATATGCACTTTCTAAAGCGATACAAATATTATTATGTTCAACGTTTTAGTGCAATTTTGAAAGGGTTTTATCCGCAGTTTCGGCTTTAAAGTGCAATTCTCATGTAAATATTTGTGAAACTTGTTTCCGTTGCTTCTCAAATAATTTAAACAAACGGCAATAACTAACATGAGTTGAGCTTTATGAAGAAATCGAGTTTTTTGTTTCGTGATTACGGAAAACGGCTTAAAACATAAAGGGTTATATTTAATAAACAGCATATATTTATATTGTGTACCCAGGGGGCCAAGCTTTGCTCGGAGAATTTATATTAATTTGTATTATCAATTACTTTGAGTAATTTTTCACCATTTACTTTTACCTTACTTAAATCATTTGCCTCTTTTTAGCATGTTAAGGTCACTCCAGTTGTTATTATAGCTCAATGTCCCTGATTAATTTGTTTTATGTCTAATGTAAACTTTTTCTTCATTTGATGGTTTTAGTCATTGCTCTCAGCATTAAACTGCTTGATTACTTTGACAGTGCACTGATTTATTATAAACAACTGTATGATTCTGTTGTCTTGATTTTAAACCCCATAAGCCAAATTTTTAAACGTTTAAAATTTGATGTTATACATAATTATATATTTCCTGGGTATGAGATCCGTCTAGAACTTATTTTTAACCCAGAAATTAGTTACAACTTTTGAAGGACATCGTGGGAGCCATTTTTGAGATCAGAGCAATCAAGCATGAAGCAAACAAACAATGCATACAAGCAAGCAAGCAAACCTTATTCGTATAAGAGTATAGGATTCTGGATAATTAGAGCTTGACTAAATTTAATACGTAATTACATTTGTATGAACTTACTATAGTATATTTCGTCACAAGTCCGGAAAGTGGCCGTTACCGGTGCACGATCGACTTGCATTCGATCAAACACAGGTATAGCACTTTCGGACGAGTTATGAACAGTACTTTTCATTTTCACCTTTTATTTTCAATATTGATGCAGGAATATTAATATTTGAATCAGCCATTATTGAGTACGTTTGCACTTTTACAACTAACAACATCAGAGGTTTGTTATTGTTTCATTTGTTTACGTTGCTAGAAATAGTCAGCTGTTTAAAGATCATACAATGGAATACTGTAAGTAGAATAGCAACGCGCGTGGTGAGAAATTTTGGAACCTTCTTTCCCGGCCTAGGCCTTTTTTGCAGTTTTACCCGGACTATTTACCCGGCCTATCGGGAATCGATTGGTTTCAATCACAGGTGATGGTACTGAAAACAATAGTTTATTGCGAGGGTATGATGACAAATTATTTCTCTGTCGGAATATCAGTTTACAATAACTCCACACACTTCTCAATATGGCGGACCGAAGCGAACTTTATAGGTGATTTTGTCTTTTACAAGATAAGGTAAAAAAGAAGCCAGATACAGAGACCGTCCTGCAGGCATTTTAATTTTCCACGTGCATAAGCACACCTTTACAGAGGAGGCGCTTTGTTGCTGTAACCCATAACTTGTAAGAGATAGTGACTTTATTTATATTAAGATTCTTTATACTCTTGTCACATCGGTAAATAAAACATTATGTTCAAAATAATAGTTTTTAGACACCATAACTAGTTTTATTTAGCACAAAAAAGTTCATATGTCCAAATAATAGTAAGAATTTTACTAGTTGCAAAGAGCCCTACAATTTAAATACAGATTTTACAAAATTAAATCCTAAAACTCATTCAAATAGCGACGGTACGTTTTATTTTGTCGGATGGAAAACACATCTAATCTTAAATTATTCAAGAAGGATTCAAAAGGTAAAAATAGTTCAAATACTTTGGGTAAAATAATAAAACCTCTTATAAATTTCTCACTGTTGTAAATGAAATTTAAGCTTGATTCTATTCCTGGAAAACTAAATAAAACGAAGAATAAAGTTTCCTTGATTAAAAGGAAGATTAGACTCGGAAAGACTTTAATTCTAGCCAGTGTTTGCGTGCTCCACTGAACGTATTATGTGTCAATTAGCGACGACAGAAAGTAATTACTTTGGGGTTTCTTGCGTGATTGTCCTCTGATTTCAGATGGTTTTGTCAAAGAAAGTACATTTTTAGATCTCGATCCAAAAGCTCAATAGGTTTCCCATTATGATACCTTAATCTACCTTTGTACACTGGACCACGCTCTATCTATCGTCTTTATTATGGAATCCGAAAACATTTTGTGACCAACATCGATGTTAACAATTATTTCATAGTTAAAACTATTTTAAAGTATAAGGACAGATGTAACCACACAACACAAACACAGTTATTGGAGTATGGCAAGCGAAATATGAGACAAGGGGGAATTGCTCATGAAAGCAGAAAATTAAAAACGTTCAGTGGCAGAGTTTACTGCCTTACGGAGGCGATATTGAAATTCTTTTCACTTTATGCTCGACGAAGAGATTTATGAGACTTGTCATGGATTTTAATGTTGTGTAATTTTAAGGAATAGATAACATTTTTTCATAATATTTTGTAACGTTTTCGCTTTGAAATTGCAAATTACATACTGTTAAAATAAAATACATATTTGATCTTTCCATCTGTTTTAGTAAAATATTTTTTTCAAAACTGATTGACTGCAAATACAAATTTAGGCAAGTCTTTCATCTTTTTAATCGATCACTTTAATACATATATAAACAAGATTTTACGTTGCTGTTGAATATAATGCATAAACAGCAATGAACATGAGTACCCTAAATAATATTATCTTAGGTCTTCTCACAGTAGTAGCTAAAGCACCAAGATATATATGATGTATTTGTAGAGCCAGCTACAATAAATGTGCACTTGTTTATAAATATATTTCGATCGCTTAATCTAGCTGTGACTTAATCATTTTTGGCTCGATCACAAACAACTTACGTCGTACTCAGCCTAATTTTATTCAGGGGAACACAAATAAAATGTTGTACTTCCCTTTTTATTCATACATTTATAATATAAATTAGTTAGTAACTTTATGTAATAATGGTATATTGATTTTTTTCAATACCAGGTTACTTAACAATATGTTATATAATAACATGTTACTTGCAAGCCATATTTGTGAAACTATGTAAACATATTGAACAGTGGTAACATGAAGTACCATATTTCAGCGAGATAATTCATTGGCTACGCAGGATTGCTCCAACTGGGATATTGCATATTATACAACAAGATTAAATAAATAACCTATTATTCAAATATATACTAATATAAAATAACGAAACACTTTATGATATTCTAATTAAATATCACAATCCGATCACTGACGTTATTGCGTAAACTGATTTACATTTTGAATACACTATTATAAAGAAAATTTTAAAAAATTGAAAATGTCGCAATCTGAGCTAAGTATTTACATTCCAAGAGTTTTTCTTTTGTTTCAAGCAGAACTTACTGAATCTCTCCACTTCAACCAGGGGTTTCATATTCAGTTTTGACTGTTAAGAGGTAGATGGTAACGAGCATGATGCACACCGCACACGAGCAGGTGACGCAGATTATCAGGGAGAGCCACGCCCTTGACGTCCCTCGTCGTCCAGTGACCTCACCAGCTGGCTGCGGTGGTCTGGGTAGTGGTGGTAGAGTGGGAAGCGATGTTCCTCTGTGGATATTGCAGTTGCAGCTGACCCCGCCGACGCTGCCCCTGCCGCTGTCATGATTCAAGTGAGAATCACAAACTGTGAGTGTCGAAGAAATCTGGCCATTCTCATGGACGGAGATGCAAGAATCACATTTGTCATCAACGAAAAATATTCTACCTGCCGGTCCGAACGAAATTGTGTCTTTCATTAATACAATCACGGTTATCTATCGTCGTGTTGAGCCGTGCAATAACAGTAAAGTGCTATTTGCTATGTGACTGATGTTGATAACGCTATCGCATGTCTCTTGAATTGTTCGTAGAAAAGGTTGGGGAGATAATCACAGATGTTGTTATCTGAGATTGTCATCTTTCATAGCTTTATTTGGGAATTCCATATGTATTACCATCACTGGAACCGATAATTACCAGTAACCGGGTGTTGCAGTGTTTACAACAGATTAGATTGTTCCTAAGCTCTACGTCAGGTTTATGTGAGTGTGGAGGGCGGCAGTGGGTTGAACTAAAAGAAGTTACTAACAGCAACACTATTTTTACCACCTAATGTAATCAGCTTCCCTTTCACCTTGGTACCGCTTTGTTTTTCGAGGTCTGGCTTCTGAAATTTGAGACCCTCGGTGAGGCTGGATACAAAATTAAGTGAAAGCCCTTGAAGGGACTTTTTCTTCTATGTTCGGTGGCACTTGGTGGGTTGCTTAGAAGAAAGGACTCAAATCCAATCAACTATCGAATTAAGGCCCTGAGGGCAAAGAAACCTGGAGGAAGGATCCTCCAATAGGTTCAAGAACCCATTTGAGTTGGAAGCCCCCTGGAGGGAAAACCTTGCGTGTTAGCTCAGAAGGTAGGGAACTAATCGACCATGTTATTCTGATCTATAAGTAGCATACAATGGTGATGGCTTTTGCCGTACATTTGAGTTTGTTAATGAAAAACCATGTGTATTGAGGCTGTTTTTACTTTCTCCCCCTATACATAGTATATGGAGAAAGTATTGTTTTCGTCAACATTTTCGAATTTGAGTTGTTAGTGGAAATATTCGTTTTGGTGCTCCCTGAACCCAAAAAGTGGTTTTTACGTGATGTCTGTCTGTGTGTGTGTGTGTGTGTGTGTGTGTGTGTGTGTGTGTGTGTGTGTGTGTGTGTGTGTGTGTGTGTGTGTGTGTGTGTGTGTGTGTGTGTGTGTGTGTGTGTGTGTGTGTGTGTGTGTGCGCGCGCGCGCGCGCGTGTGTGTGTGTCTGTGTGTCTGTGTGTCTGTGTGGATGTGTATAGACCTGTTCACTAACCCCTCTAGCTCTTCTAAGCTCTTCTATACGCTCTAAAAATGATCCTACACTTTGGCCTGGTTCGTTGTCAAATTTCAATCCCCACTTGTATACTGGAATGGATTTTCCCCTAGAATACTGTGCTGGTGACTGTGATCTTGAAGGTTCTTCATGGTGTAGTGGTGGTCTAATCTGCAAGGTTGGCGGCATAGGGAAAATATGGTTAGTTGAGGTCAGATTTCCTGCTGCTGGTGGTCGCTGATCAGATTCCTTATGTTCCTCGATCATTTTTTCAATATCTGAACCTTCTTCTTCTGATGACTTAGAATCTTCTTCGGGTTTGTCCCCAATGAAAGTTTCCAAGAGGGTTTTAGTCCTTTGTAATAATTCGCATTTCCTTTGTTCTGGTTCCTCGTCAAGAGATGCGGCAACTGGAATCCTTTCAATACGGTAATATAGGTGCCAACCTCTAGCTACCAATCTGTTATATTCATCCTTCTTGCCTCCTTCGTAGTCCGCCATGAGGGACTCCAAAACTATATATTTGTCCTTGCATTCTTTAAGTTCTGCTTTAGTATCTAATTCATTCAAAATTTTTTTGTCTGTTGGAGTATTGGCCGCTAAACACTGAGACAACCTTTTTCGCAATTCGTTAGCGTTCCCCTCCGTAGATAAGCCCCTTATCTTCAATTCGTAGGCAACCTCACTTTTCCTTAAGTGATAAACGTTATGAGACATCGTAGATACCAGATTATACAGAGATACAGATAAGTACATGTACAACCCAATGCTTACTGGTAAATAACAAAATAATTATTTTGTTTTAATTTTGCTAAATTCTAGAGAGCAAATATTCCTAATAAAATGTTGAAGTCAAATGTCCATTACATTTCTCCACAAGCCCCACATTGGGTGCCATTTGCCACGCTCCAGGGGAGTGGTCTATGTTAGCTAGCTCAGGGTTGGGTCGAGGTCAGAACTCAAGCTATGAAGAGGGCGCCACCTCATTTGCTAAGTCGTAGACAGGATCGGAAAATGAGGAAATTATCCTGACAGCGAAGAGTTGTAGTAGCTCGGCTGGTTCCGTCGCTGGTATCGATGGCTAGCAGCAAAACCCCAGAATTATTCCCATCACTAACCTTAACTTCCAATGTAATGAATAAACATGCCTTACCACATTTGCATAATATTTACCAATTCCTAACTACTCTCACTCAAGTTTGCCCTCTTTGAATTTACAAGACACACTTAATACTAACCAAATTTCAAGGCATTATGTATACTTTATATAAAAGGAGAATCCTTTATTAAAAATTCAAGTGTACTCTCAAATGGAAAATATATTTGAAATTAAATCCAACGATTTGGTTCCAGTAAAGTTTGCAACAAAAGTCAACTATTTAAAAGAAAAAAAAGCTACAAAAATGGGCTATTGGGTCTATTATAAAATAATAAATCCAAATAATTTAAGAGAGAATTTAATTTATCAGTCAGGTTCTTTGGGTTATCAGACAAGATAATACAGAATACAAACACTATAATCAGAAATTATTATCTCTTGATATGGTATTCAGGCCCAGTATCTATTATTGACCTTCCTTTGTCTGGGGACAAAACTCATAATAACTCACTTTCCAATATTTATTTATACCAGAACACAGAATAATCCTTATACAGCAGATATATATATGTTAACTAAACAAATTTTCAAAATCTTAGACTATTCCAAAATATACTCCACAATGTAATAATAAATGATCATTCGGTGGCCACCGGCTGAAACAAAAAAACAACACATACACATCCCTGGCCAATATTCAGTATTCAATATTCAATAAACAACGGATCTTAATTACTACAACTATTATGCCTATATTGAAATATGAAGAGTGTTGTGACACCAGTCACACTGCAGTCTTTCCTTGTCCGTGATGACAACACACACTAGAGTCCACAGGGCCGTTCACAGAGTCCAAACGCTCCAGATATGACACTCCGTTGGAACATCAGTTCTGATCAGCTGATCAATCCACATATGAAATAGTACAATACTATTACAATAGACTTATCGGTTTGTAGTCTTGAAAAGGCCGGACGCAGACATCCGGTCGCCCGTGAATCGAGAAGCGAAAAGGCAGGGACGCGGGGACGCGGTCCACGCAGCGAGCACAGGGTCCACGGCGCAGAGACGGTGCGAATATCGCTAGGCGGCTCGGGGAACTCGCCAGCCGTAATGACAAGTCGGCGTAGTACCAGCACCCTTTAACAATAAACCCTGATACCTAGTATAATTGTAACTCAATATTATTACTTATCGGTATATTTTTTTGAATCTCAGAGTAATTTCCAATTTACATTCGGCAATTTACAACTTACAATTTACAATAATACATATACACACCAGGTTTATAATTCTTTAGGTTAGGAAACAATTAATTATAAATCTCCAAAGTTCGATTTAGAAAGATAAAACAATATTAACATGTTACTATACGCCCCGGTTTAAATTAAATGACAAGCTCATTAGCTCATGAGGTTAAGCTATATATGTCATTTGTAAGCAAATAAAAATAGCTTTTATGTTTCATTTAAAAAATTACGTATGTTCCCAAACATGACATTAAAACTAGTAATCACAAGTACATCACATGTTATGATATTTTGAATTATTAGTTATTTCTTTGATTATCTAGTTAGAAAATAATAAAGCAGAATTATACCTTTAATCACAGACATAATTAACTATGAAAAGTAGGCTAGTGGGGAGAGATTAAATATTTACAATTTAAATAAGAAACTTGTATCATTATTGATGTCAGGATTATTTTGGGCAAAAACTACCTTAACCTAATAAAATACAAACACCTTAAATAGTACAGAGCATAGAAATATCCATGTTATAGCTCATTAAATCCTTGATTAATTTATACATACCGCAAAGGTATAAAAAGACAATAAAAGAAAAGCGAAATCGAGAAATGGTACTAATCTGAAAATAGCCGAGTAATTCACAACGGTGATAACAATTTACGTGGTATGAGTGGATTCCTAACAGTCAATAAAGTCTGGATCTAATAGCTTAACACAACGGATGTGCACTTCTGCTGGCAACATATTAAAATATATATTTTTGGTACAAAAGGTTACTACTTTCAATTATTACCTCCTAGCAAAATTAGCAGGCTCTTGATTGGACAATATCGTAAAGAGAAGTAAGTGCAATTATTTTGTAAACAACTGTGGGCTTCCAAAATCAATATAAACTACAAAGTACAATTAGAACAAACAACATGTTAATTAATGGTATGACAACACTAAACTATAAATGCTAAAATAATGGAACTATTCGAGACATTAGCAAAACAGGTCTATGCCAAGTTTGCAAGCACTGTAATTAAATTGGTGTACAACCTATTTTCCGGTATGAAAATAAGGTACAGACATTATTTGGTATATCATCCTTATAGGGTTTTAAATTGGGAATAATTAACTTAATTTACATTATAAGTACAATTACTTTGCGGGCACAGCCAGGCCACGAGGCATGTTTATCCAGTGATTAGAAGTTAGTTTATATTAATTAATTTAAAAAGGCAATTTTTGAAAACACGTCAAAGTTAACTGGAGTTAAACAATTAACCAATATTAAACAATTCTCACCTCAAAAGTCTGTAACAATCCCCAAAATGTCCAGGACGATGAGAAGACGATGAGGGCACATCCACTTTACTTGCAGGTCGCTCGCAAACTCTCACAGGAATACTTGGTTTCATGACTTATTGGGCAACACACGCCGCCGCAATCAGGTTGGCCATTCCTAAGATTCGCCGGCATTTGGAATTACCTCCAAGGGGTAGCGCCGGTAAAAACAGCGGTGCAACATCTTAACATCCACGTATCACATAAAGTGGTAAGGGCAATTACGGGCGCGCTTCCGAAATTGAATATCCATAATATATTGAGGGGATCAGTCTCAATTATGTCCCTGAGGCCACTCAATGTTCTTTGGGACGTTACAAGATCCGCATGAGCTTTCCAAGGGATACTAATCCTTAATATAATTTTACAACTTGTTTAAGGTTACCAAGTATTAATTTCATCAACGAAACTACTGTAAGGAGATGGCAAGATGACCATTTAGTTAGGGTTGGGGTGAAGGTTGCCCTCTCTACGGTTCATACACTGTTCATTGGCAATACCAACCAAAAGGCTACCAATGAAAAGGCTATCATTAAACAATGGTGTAATAACATCTTGCATTAAATACCCCCGTAGCAGCAAACCTAGGTACTCAGCAATTTTCCAATGCATATGCATGTATTTTAATGTCACATAAAGCCACATACCAAGTTTCATCTAAATACATTCATAAATAAACTATTTATCACACTTTTAATTTTTCTCCATAAGATTAACATGGCAGCTGACTATGCAGGTTTGCTGAAACAAGGAACACAAAAAATGGGTTTTTATACAAATATCAATACAACTCAACTAGGTAAAGCCATATACCAAGTTTTATTAATATGTTCATAATTAAGGGAGATAACATTTTTCTTAATCTCCATAAGAATAACATTGAACAAGGTACTGTGTTTAGCACTTTCAATATCTCCGTAACCAATTGACGTAGATAAATTATAAAAACACCAAATTGCTCGGCTTTTCAAGCCAAATCCAGTGGTCAAAGGTAAAATTTTATTTACTGAAATATTATGTGTAAAAAACTAAAATAAATAATTTTTGGGGTACAAGCCCCCCCCCCCCAAATACCCCTTCGGATAGATCGATCTGTCTGATTTTCGAACTTACAGTCATAAATGCTGCTTTACACGTGTCAAAATCGGATTATTTTTTCTAGAGTTATCGTGCTCACAGATACACACACACACACACATATATACCATATAGATGCCATGGTGTGTTTGGCATCTGGGGACCTCAAAACGAAAAGTTATCATGGTCCCGGGCCTAGGTGTTACCATGCTGACTACGGTAATAGCTTCTTCCCTATAGGGGAAATTCGCTAAAACAAATCCTTTAACTTTGTCAAATGGTATGTGTACGGAAGGATTGTGGTGCGGCTTTCCCCTAACCCCCATGTTTACTAAATAGTCATCAGCACCATACAGTAGTTACAAATTATTATTAAATTAGATACAAATTGCACACTTTATCCTTCTATTCATCCATACTGTTGTAGAAGGAAGGCTGAAGTTTTCATGCTCCTTGTTTATATATGGGCCATCATAAGAAATTAAATATACCTTAGGCTCCACCCCACGGATCTTTAATTTTTTTATATTATTCTGAAGGCATGTTCATGCCAGATTTGCCAGCAAATTATTACAACATTCTTTAAAATTACAATAATTTGTTCACATTATTTTGTTTGATTCGATTATAGTTTTTTTCAACATTTGTTGGCAAACCCGTTGTAAATGCACCGTTATGCACTTTTACTTTTGTAGTCGAATTTATATTTATTCATAATAATTCAAAAGATTAACCAAAAAATGCAGCTTACACAACTGTCAAATTTCAAAGTGAAGCCGGATACTGCAGATCGTGTTTTGTTTATAAACAGAAATTATTTAGTTCATTCAATGTTTTGCATTAAGATTACACTCCAGGGAAGGCGTGCACTAAAAGTAATACAGCACCTTGCATATCTTCTGCATTGAAATCACACACGCAAAAATAATAACAAATAATAATATTCAATAAAGAACTAAATGAGAATTTAGAATTTATTTAATCGATTAAATTACATTGATCTTTTGTATAAAATTCCTTGTCAGTGAAACTACGTCTGCATTTTGGTTTAAACAATGCATGAAATGTTTAAAGATTTGTTAATTAAAAGGGAGGTTTGACTTTATAAGACTTTAATTTGAGCCTTCTCGTGCTTCACTAAAGCCATTACGTGTCAATTAGGGACGACAAAAAGTAATTATTACTTAAGTTTATTGCAACCAACATTCTTCCTACGTCTTCACTAAGCAATTGTCTTTATATACAAAAGTGGTATTAAAATCCCACTTTTTATGTATGGATTAAATAACTATTTAACAATGTCTGCATAATAATCCTGCAAATTAGATATATGTATTTAAAAAATATATAAATACATAGATTTTAAGGTAAATACTTTATATGACTGTGTATACAACCTAACATTTAAATAGTAGGTTATTGTCGTTTAATTAACAATTAATTTCACAGGATATATTTCATAACTGTAACTTAAAAATTACAAATACGTTTTTAAATGTGCCAAGATGCGATATTTTATTTTTATCTTTCGGAAACGAATTTTATAACTGTCCCGCATTATTTTAAATGCTCATGCTTGATGAAAAAGTCGACCTTGATTAATGTATAGTCAAATAACAAAATTATCATTGCATTTATCACAGTAACATACTTATTATTAACGAAATAAAAATGTATTATCAAGTTTCTTGTTTTGTCTAGTTAGTGAAAAGTATTCCATTTGTTCCAGCTTTTCTTTATGACAAGCGTGATAAACAATGTGTAAGAGGAGCTAGTTCATATTTGTTACATTTTATATTTGGTGTGCCCGACCAAACATCTTCATAATAAAAAATACCCCCGTCGCAGCAAACCTGCGTACTCAGCGAATTTCCAATACATATACATGGGTATCACTACTACATAGAGCCACTTACCAAGTTTCACAAAAATACATTCATTAATAAGTGATATATAGCATTTGATTTATTCTCCATAAGAATAACATTAGAATTGAGTACGCAAGTTTGCTGCAACAAGGAAGATAAGAAATGTGTATTTTGCAATTATCAATATAACTCAACCAGGTGAAGCTACACACCAAATTTTATTAATTTAGGTTCATAACTAAGGGAGATATAAAGCTTTACTTATTCTCCATATGAATAACATGGGGGCCGAGTATGCAGGTTTGCTGCTACCGGGAAAATCAACAAAAACTATCTTTTTGTGCTAATATCAATATACCAAAAATAATTGAAGCCACATACCAAGTTTCATCAATATACATACATAAATAATCGAAATATAACATTTTATTTATTCTCCATAAGGATTCTTCAAAATGGTTCTTTTGTAGAGCTAAACTGATTGGTAGAAATAAATGTGGAGTTTTTAGTGAAATTATATGAGGAAAATCTAAAAACCGTTTCCCATAAGATTAACATGTGAAATTTTATAGACACATTTTTTGACTTTTCTCCACAACCACTAAACCTAGCTTAATGATTCAAAATACTACATTGTTTGTTTTTTAAGCTCTATAAAATGGCTACTACCAAAATCTAGTTTTTTTTAAATTTTGGGGTAAAAAGTTCAAAAAACTGATTTTTGGAAAATGTTAAACCCCTTCCCATAGACCGATCGATCTGGTTTTCGAACTTACAGTCATAAATGTTACTCTCCACTTTTTTGCCAAATTTAATCAAAATCGGGCCCTTCTTTCAAAAGTTATCGCGGTAATGGACACATATAACACACATATATATATGCTATGTATATATATACATGTATATATATATAGATATATAGATATATATATATAAATTCGAACGAAATTTTTTTTGGAATCTGGGGCCTCAAAACAAAAAGTTTTCATGGTATCTGGCTTAAGTCTTACCATGGCTACCGTATCTGGCTACGGTAATAGCTTCTTCCCTAAAGGGAAAATTCGCTAATACCCCCGTAGCAGCAAATATTCATACTCAGCAAATTTACAATGTATATATTTGTATCTTAATACCACATAAAGCAACATACCAAGTTTCATCAATATACATTCATGAATAAACGATTTATGACATTTTAATTATTCTTCTTAAGAATAACGTGACTGAGTATGCAGGTTTGCTGAAGCAAGGAACACAAAAAATGGGTTTGTTTACAAATATCAATATGAATCAAATAGGTAAAGCCACATATTAAGTTGTATTAATTTATGTTCATAATTAAGGGAGATAACACGTTACTTATTCTTCATAAGAATAACATGGGGGCTGAGTACGCAGGTTTGCTGCTACGGGAACTATTGGCCAAAAAATGTTTGTTTGTGCAAATATCAATAGACCACTACGTTATGAAGCAATATACCAAGTTTCAACAGGATAAGTTTATAAATAAGCGAGATATACAATTTGTCTTGTTCTCCATAAGAATAAGATTGGACAACGTACTGTGTTTAGCACTTTCAATATCTCCAATTTACGTATAGCAATGATCAAAACACCAAAGTGTGAGTCTTTTTAAGGCGATTCAAATGGAAAAAAACTAAAATTTGCCTATTTAAAAAATTATACGCAAAACACTCAAAAAACCCATTTTTTTTATACAAAACCCCCCCAAAATACCCCTTCGGATAGGTCGATCTTTCTGATTTTCGAACTTTTAGTCGTAAATGCTGCTTTACACGTCCAAATTTCCAAAACCAAATTTCGTCAAAATCAGATTATTTTTACGGGAGTTATCGTGCTCACGGACACACACACACACACACACACACACACACACACACACACACACACACACACACACATATTTACATATATATATGTATATATATATATGTATATATATATATACAGATAGATATACAGTTTTGAACGAATGGTGTTTTTGGAATCTGGGGACCTCAAAACGAAAAGTTATCATGATCCCGGGCCTAGGTCTTACCATGCCGACTAAGGTAATAGCTTCTTCCCTATAGGGGAAATTCGCTAATAAACCTGATCACCCAGTCAATAATTCTTTTTATTGATGATAATGCTAATGAAAGTGGCCACTGAATACATTGAAGTGTCGGGCTCGAATACTATGAACGTTACTTGTGGAAATAATGACTTTCTTGACTGCTAAATGGGAAAAAATGGTGTAATGTAGGAAAAAACTCTAAAGTTGCAAGAATTTACAAGACCTTTTAAATGATAAGCGATGTAACATTTAAAGATGTATAGTTTTAAGCGTAGGCAAATGTAAATAAAAAAAATTGTTTTGAAACGGTTTTAAATTATTATTTTGTTGTGTATTAAAATAAAGTTCAGTTCATTGCAAGCAAGACATTTTATTCAGTAAAAGATATATTATGAATCGCTTAAAAAAGTTCGGGTTATTCAAAAAATATTACTGATAGACATTTTGAAACGACTAAAAAATAAGATTCTTATCCACAAATATGTTTTAGTTGTTTAGTTAGATATTTAGAGCTTTAAAATTATTTACAAGTTATGTTTACGACTGCGTTTAAACGTAAAATCAAGCCTATAGCAAAAAATGCTATATAACCAAAAAAGCTTTACAAATTTAACCTTTTATCAAGTAGAGCCCTGACTAATAACCTTTATCGATGAAAAATATATTTACCGTCTCTAAAAAGATTAACGTTACTTATAAACTAGGCTTAGTGGTCAAAAGATAAAGGAATTAAAGAACTGATTAAACTGAGATATCAATCACCATTTAAAAAGCGAAACCTTGGATATTTAATTGAAATCTGTATCTGAAGAAAATGACAAACGAGTTAATAAAAAGACGCGTTTGACTGGAACTTAAATTGCAATTTGGCCAAGCGTAAAACCCTTTAATTGGTAATAAAACTTCGGCATCAGTTTGCAAAAACGATTGGCCTCAATTTCAGTTAAACTTTACATGAATACCTTTAGAGCATCAATAAGGTGATTATTGAAATTATTAAGACAACCTGGATTCATTAAAATTGGACTCAGAGACTTATTGTTTTAAAGGGACTATAAAATGAATAACTCGTGTTTTAAACATTCTGAAACTAATCAAAGTGTCCTCTGATGTGTAATAAGCGTTTATAAAATATGTATTTAATAAGGTTTAATCATTATATAATCGCGGTGATATTTCCAACTTTAGACTAAACTAGCAGTCATGAAGCATAAAACCCGCCCAGCTCCACATTACAAGTTACTGCGGAGCATTATGGGAGTCTTTATCGTCCTGTAACTTCTACTACATACTGCAGACTGAGAAATACGGGCCTTATAAAAACAATTTAGTTTATTGTTCCTTCCTCTGTTCTTCTGAGCCTATCTGTAACATAAATAACAGGATAAGTAATAATATCAACAGATTTTATAATTCGTAAATAATTTTAACAAGCGTTATTATTCATAAATATTTTATACTGTAATGAACGCTAATGCAATTTCATACTGTAATCCTTACGTATATTTACTTTTAGTGTGATGATTATATATATAATCCAATAATTATATATAATTAAATGATAAAATAATTATATATAATCCAATACATATATATCTATATATATATATATATATATATATATATATATATATATATATGTATTGGATTAGCTTATTCAAGCATAAATATATTTCCATCTTGGCAAGTATACTAAATACAAAGATTCATATGAAATTTCAATTCTATGCTATCTTAATGAACATCTCCCTACGGGATGTTAATTATAACTTTCTGCTTGTAACATAGCTCTGCAGTGTGTTGCTAATTTAATCGCCTACTGCAGACAGCAGACAGCGGTGATGGTAAGTTATGAGCAGTCTTGTGGCCGGGTTACACATGCCGAGATTAGACAGTGTAGGAGAGCTCCGTCCGCTGCGCGTGCTGCTGGTTATACCTCTCCTGAGACAATGTTGCATGCACTTTAATAACGTTTTTCCTGTTTATTTTTTATTATTAACAATTTAATAACACAACTTTGCAGACATAGAAAGACTTATTTAAAATACGAGTAGGTTTTATACAGTTAAGTCCTTGAAGTAATACAATTAATAATTAAGTGACGAATCCCTACTGCAAATAATTACTTATGGAACTTATAGTAAGCAATAGTTTAACGCATTTAGTGTTTCAATCTTTCTTTTTCGTTTTTTAACGATATAAACAAATTGAGATAAAGCTTCAAGTTATTCATAAATCTACTGAGTTATAGTTCTAAAAGACTATTTTTTTGGAAATTAATCACGTTATTACAGTTTAAACACCGAACCCCTCTGATTAAGCTCAAATGTTGCATAAACAATATACATGTTATTAAGTTAATAAATAAACCTATCACATTATATGCTCACAATGAAATTACATAAAGGATCAGAATTAGATTTATGAAGCATCGTGATAAAATAATAATAAAACGACTAAAATATGAACGAAAATATAAAAATACATCTGCATTAGTGGATAAATAAGTTATAAGGTCATTATGATGTTATTGGACATTTTGTTGAATTTTGAAATTCTTTCCTTTTAATTTCGAAAATATATTTACCCACTGACTTTCACTCGAATTCAAATCATCTTAGTAATAAGTCATTGATATAATTCATGTCTTATTCTAGTTGATGCATAAATTTAAAATATCAAATTGAGGGTTTTATTCTATTTTTTTTAAGAAGTTGGCAGCCTCTTTTTGCCTTGCTTTGCCCGTCCACATAGACTATATATCTGTGCGTGGAACATATCCAAAAAAGCAAGGAGTGAGCCGTTACAGTACGAGTTGAACAGTACTGATACAATTTACATACCAGGGCTGGGATTCAAACCCACGACAAGGCCGCTGCCATGGTTCCGGAGTCCGACGCCTTGACCACTAGCAGCGACTCACTAGCATTTTGACTTTCTCCCCCTATACATGGTATATGGAGAAAGTATTGTTTTCGTCAAAATTTTCGAATTTGAGTTGTTAGTGGAAATATTCGTTTTGATGCTCCCTGAACCCAGAAAAGGGGTTTTTACGTGATGTCTGTGTGTGTGTGTGTGTGTGTGTGTGTGTGTGTGTGTGTGTGTGTGTGTGTGTGTGTGTATGTGTACAGAGCTAGAGCCCTAACCAATGGGCCGATTTTTATGAAATTTGGTATGTAGGTACTAATCCACAATGTCTCCAGGAGTTTTTTCATTTTTTGAATTTTTTATTTTTAAGGGTATTTATCCCCCAAAAACCGCCAAAAATCATGACAGATCAAAATTTCTCAAAAACGGCTCTAACGATTTTGATTAAACTTTGGTCGTTTGTAGAAATTTAGTTTTCCAACAAAATGACACCACCCGCATGTCTGTAAAAATTCGGGTTCAGAAATTACAGGACTTAAAACTTCAAAAATTCAGTGTTTTGGATTTTTCATAAAAAACATAAACATAAAAACATATTACTATTCACCATTAAAAAGAGCTCAAAAAACTAAATAATTTAAAATTTCGAATTACTATTCTACGATTGCTGGCTGCGGAGAAAATTGGAATTTTCATTTTTCTGTAAACGCAGTACGTTGTCCAATGTTATTCTTATGGGGAATACAAAAATTACTATTTCTCTCTTATTTACTGATAAATTTCATTCAAATTTGATATGCTTGTCAAGTTAGCATTGACCAACAGAGGAAATTCGAAATATGTTGCCCCTTAATAACCCTGGGGGGAATAGGGGGCATTTCCCTTCTTAAAACCACGAGTGTAGCAATGGATTCTGTAGTTCCTCCAAAGCAGGCATTTGGGTGGATGTTTTTTAGAACATCTTGTTAACAAGATTTTCCGTACATTCAATCGTGCTTTGTATTCTAGATTTAGTAAATAAAAAGTAATTTATTCATTAAATTTGGGCTAAAAGGGAGAAAGTACGTGTCAGTTTCCTGATACCATTTATTTATTTAACTTTTTATCAAGCTAAAGTTGTTTTGATAAATTATTTTATTCTCTTTATGAATTGGAACCATCAATTAGTCTTGCAAGTTAATGGGCGTTTATTAAAAATATATGAACATCTACTTAAAATTATTTTTATTTGAAACAAAAATACTTAAGTGGTAAAAGTTTAAAGCATAATAAACAGAGTTCTACGTGCATTATGTTATTATGTAAAGACAATTTATTTTTTTATCAAGTATTTTCTTCGAATTTTTGAAATGCGGCGTTTTTAACGGTTAAAGTATTAATGCACGTAAAACCACGTTCAAAACCTCTTTAAAAACCACGTTGATTTGTTGTCAGCTGATGCTCTCCATCCTCTCTCTCTTTGAATTGCGAGGCAAACAAGCCAAACAGGAAGACATGTTCATAAAGAACACCACTGTGGAAAGTAAACGCGCACCGAAAAGCAATACTACTCAAGTGAATTTACACCTATTTATCACATAATTAGACCAGGCAAATTGGAGTAAGGATATAGGTTGAGCAATGGAACAAATTCCGAACAAGCTGATTTGTGGTATACACGTTAGTATGACCCTTGTAAACAAAACTACAAAAGTCCCAAAAGGTCCTGCCTGGCCTGACAACGGCTGCCATCTTAAAAATTGCATTTCTGGTCCATGTTTTTCTTCACATTTACTTAATTTACGGCAAAACCATGCAAGATTCAAAAAAGGTGCACAGGACCTTGTTTGTAGGGGATACAATTTCAAGTAAGAGAAGTATCAATATAATAACAGTGTAATAGAAACAACCAGTGTTATTTAGTTTTCCCGAATTTCTACTTTTTGCAGTTTTGTTAATTTTTAAATGTTAACTTTGGTTTTGCCAAGTCCCTTACTCTAATTTCTGCGATTTCAAGAGCTATTTTGATTAATGTAATAATTTACTATTCGTAGTGCAAGTTTAGATACTTTAAAGTTTTAAAATAAGAGTTCTAGACTTGAAAAAGACAGTCTCTGTAGAATGGGAAATCATTGGCTTTTAGCCTCACCCAATCAAGTCAACCTCAGCCTGCACGTTGTATTGCGCAAGCCTTCATTTAGGCGGCAGGAACAACTCTTCCTAATGATGTTTTGGCGTATTTTTTTATAATGTGAACTTTATAATTATGTAAAGAATACAAATTATATACATAGTCAGACAGATCAACCATCGAGCACGTATTACAGGAGAACGGTTTAGTCTAAAATCACTCGGTAAAATTCCTTTCCCCGAAATCGCAAATTGGGAATAATTTAAAAATGTTATTATCATAATTTATGTTCAGGCTATCCTAAAACTAAAGGTCATGGGTAAAATTTTAAAATGTTCTTATTTGAACCCAAGGAAAAATCATATATAATTGTAAAGTCCTCGCAAAAAAAACATTTCGTCGAAATGTGAATCCTATTCTAAATACGAGCATTACTTCATTTGCATTAGTTTTGTCTGCAAAATTTATCTCAGAATCCAACTGAACGGTTTGGTTAAAACTTTGCAATTAGATGCTTTGGGACCAAAAATATGATTGGTAAAATCCTTAACCCCAGAAAAATTCATATTTTGTTGAAAATCTCATTTGAAAATTGTAAATTTTAACTTTGGGTTTTTCGGAGTTTCAAATAAAAACAAAAGAATCATAACAGACGTGAATACATTAACCAGTAAACTGACCAAGCAGCACTTACTTAAGGTAAAGTATCAACACATGATTTCTTGAAAACAGTAACTAGAACCCTTGAATAAATATCTCATATAGATATTCGTTCACCCACGAAACTAATCAAATATCAACGAGCATGGCTCAGTCTCCCCGATACTTTAGTTTAATCCGATTAAAAATAATGGCCGTTTATGTTGAAAACATTTACATTTACGGAATACCTTATATTTTCTAAACCGATAGTTGAATATATTCCCAGATTAATATTCCTTACTGCTAATAAATTCAGCTTTAATATATTATACTTGAACGATTTTATTACAAAAAAAAGGATTTTTTAAATTCTCATATACTTTAAATTTTAAAAAGTCAAATTGTAGTAACATACCTTTGTAAACTACTTGCTTGGTAAATTTACAATCCATCAACAAATTTAAAACATTTATAGGCCACATATGTATGTTAATCTCCAAGAAAAAGGAAGCCGACATGGTGTCCCCATTTTCCCTCCTATGCCTCACCGTTCTCATGGTATCACAACTAACCATGAGCTATAAAATGAAATAATCAATCCAACTGTTTTCCATTCAGAAAATAATCCAAGTTTCCTGAACACCGTATATTTGTTAATTTTAATCCGGAGTGAATTTATAACACAAAAAAGAAAATATGTATTTGTTTCTAAATACAACTTTTATGTCAAACATATGTGCTGTATATTACTGCTGGAATCATTGTTCTCTGAAGTTTATTTAAAAAAATATCATCCAGTGGAGGCTTCATTTTTTTGCCCTAGACGAGAGCTCGAGATGTATTCAACTCGTTAATTGTAAAGGTTGTGTAAATCCTATAAACTTTCATATTTACACCAACCTTGTACTGTATCTCTTATAATTTTTTTTTCCTATCGGTAAAAATGTCACTTTTCCATATGAAATGCATGCTACTTGTGCATAAAACCTCTTTGTATATTTGACCTCAATGAAATGTACTTTATTTGGGAAAATTAGGTTTTTTGCTCACTGCAACAACGAAGAAAGATACCTAGTTGGTTAAATAAAGACGTTTTTAGGATTTACAAAACCTTTCTGATGTTATGCTTTTTGACATATACTACTATTTGAGTTTTGAAATTTAGCCTTTTGAAAATTAAATAACATTGAGCTGTATATTGAATTTATTATCATTATTGTTATCATTATAAATGATATTATTGTTTCTATTACTAGATTATCATTAGTAGCATGATTATTGCTATTTCTATAAATGACTAGCTGGCCCGACAGACGTTGTCCTGTCCTAATGTCATTGAATTTGTTTCATGTCAAATACTCGATCATTTTCAAGATGAGCTCATTCGCTTCGCTAACTCGCCTCCTGCAAGAGCTCGTTTGCTACGCTCACTCGCCTATTTTTAAATAGGGCTAACTTAAGCATCAAAAAAAAGGTTGAGTTACCATTCAAGTAGATTTGTTATTTCCCCAGTGAGCATATGTTTATGCCTTTCAAATATATTTAGGTATAATCCTTGTTAACAGCTGTTTGGTGTAACTAACTGAACTTTGATCAAATCAATGGGAAATTTGAAGGCCAGTAGGACAAAGCCCTTAGGTCGGATTACAAATTTTCTTTTATAAAAACCTTGTCCTGAAATTATTCAATTTGGTGCACTCATTCTCAAGTTATGGCGTGACCATGGGAAATAGGGATTCATTTATATATATATTAAGACTATTATTGTTATCACCACTATGGTTGTTGCTGCTGTTCTTATCATTATTAGAATATTAGCTATGAGTAGCCTGTTATTTTCATTTTAATTAATCACATTACACTGATTCTTTTGCAATGGTTAAGTATAAGTATGTTTTATATTACGATTACATATCCCCTTTTAGGAACATATCCTTAAAGACCTTATTGATCTTTGTTCTAAAAAACAGTTTTTTGGTTACATTTTTAATATAGCTGGATTATTCAAACCGGAGTGAAACCTAAAGGTGGAATTCCTAACTTGAAACAACAGAATTAAGAACATCTTTATCTATATACCTTCATATGGTAAATCGTATACGTCTTGGGCCCAGTTGATCAGGAAATTCCATTTTAGCGAATTTCCCCTATAGGGAAGAAGCTATTACCGTAGCCGGCATGGTAAGACCTAGGACCGGGACCATGATAACTTTCCGTTTTGAGGTCCCCAGATGCCAAAAACACCATTCGTTCAAAACTGTATATATATATATATATATATATATATATATATACATATATATAAGCAGGATTAATAAAATACGTCTTACAACACTATAAAGTATATTTACACTTTTACTGTACTTACATACAACACGGCCTTGTATGTATGTATGTATGTATGTACTACCATATTTTGTGTACATTTTACCGTCTTGTATGTAAGTACAGTACAAGTGTAAATATACTTTATAGTGTTGTAACACTTATTTTATTTATCCTACTTAGTTGTAACAACACATATCATGCTAATAAAGAAATTATATATATGTGTGTGTGTGTGTGTGTGTGTGTGTGTGTGTGTGTGTGTGTGTGTGTGTGTGTGTATGTGTGTGTGTTCGTGAGCACGATCTCTCGTAAAAATTACGAAATTTGGTATAAACGTGTAAAGCAGCATTTATGACTTTAAGTTCGAAGACCAGACGGATGGACCTAACCGAAGGGGTATTTTGAGGGGGTTTTGTTCCCCCAAAAATGTTTTTTTTTGAGTTTTTTACACATAATTAAAAAAATTAGTTTTTTTTATTGAAATCAGCTTAAAAAGACGCACAATTTGGCGTTTTGATCATTCCTCTACGTCAAATGGTTACAGAGATATTGAAAGTGCTAAACACAGTACATTGTCCAATGTTATTCTTATGGAGAATAAGACAAATTGTATTTCCCGCTTATTTACCAACTTATCCTGATGAAACTTGGTATAATGCTTCATATCGTTAGGTCTATTGATATCTGAACTAAAAAACTATTTTTGGCCGATAGTTCCCGTAGCAGCAAACCTGCGTACTCAGCTCCCATGATATTCTTATGGAGAATAAGTAACGTCTTATCTCCCTTAATTATGAACCTAAATTAATAAAATTTGGTATGTGGCTTTACCTACTTTAGTTAAATTGATATTTGTATGGAACGTCATTTTTTGTGTTCCTTGCTTCAGCAAACCTGCATACTCAGCCGCAATGTTATTCTCATTGAAAATAATTAAATGTCATAAATCGTTTATTTATGAATGTATATTGATGAAACTTGGTATGTGGCTTTATGTGGTACTAAGATACATATATATGCATTGGAAATTCGCTGAGTACGCAGGTTTGCTGCTACTGCAATATATTGTTATAATAATTAAAATTTGACATATTAAAAGTTAAAACCATGAGGTATGAAGTGTTCGAGTAAGAAATTAAAACAAAATCAAATATACGTTTAGTTATTCAGAAAATGAAGGATATTCTGCAAATTTAAATAGTGTCAGCAAACATGCCATTAGTTTTAAACAGATAAGTAAATACAAATCAACAACATGTTTCTTTTTCTTGACGAGGACTTTAAAATTACGTATGATTTGTCCATGGATTCAAATAAGAACATTTTGAAATTTGACCACATTACCTTTAGGTTTAGAACAGCCTGAACATTGATTATGATAAGAATATTTTAAATTTATCTCCAATGTGCGATTTCGGGGAGAGGAATTTACCGAGTGATTTTAGACTAAACCGTTCTCCTGTTATACTTGCTCGATGTTTGATCTTACTGACTATGTATATAATTTGTATTCTATACATAGTTACATAGTTCACATTTAAAAAAAAAATACGCCAAAGCATCATTAGGAAGAGCTGTTCCTGCCGCCTAAATGAAGGCTTGCGCAATGCAACGTGCAGGCTGAGGTTGACTCGTTTGGGTAAAAGTCAATGATTTCCCATTCTACAGAGACTGTCTTTTACAAGTCTAGAACTCTTATTTTAAAACCTAAAAGTATCTAAACTTGCACTACGAATAGTAAATTATTACATTAATCAAAATAGCTCTTGAGGTCGCAGAAATTAATTAGAGACTTGGCAAAACCAAAGATAACATTCAAAAATTAACAAAACTCAAAGAGTAGAAATTCGGTAAAAATTAAATAACGCTGGTTAGTTATATTATACTGTTAATGTACTTATACTTATTTTATTTGAAATTGTATCCTCTACTAAAAAGGTACTGTGCATCTTTTTTTATATTACATGGTTTTGCCTAAATTAAGTAATTGTGAAGAAAAACATGGACCGGAAATGCTATTTCCAAGATGGCGGCCGTTGCCAGGCCAGGACCTTTTGGGACTTTTGTAGTTTTGTTTACAAGGGTCATACTAACGTGTATACCATAAATCAGCTTGTTCGGAATTGTTTCCATTGCTAAAGCTATTTTGCCTGGTCAATATATTATAGCTTTAATATATATTATAGGTGTGTAGGTTACTATAATCCATATATATCTTCAGATTTTTGCAACAACCGTAATTTAAAATACTTAAAAATCCTTATATTAAGTATAATACATGCATCAATAAGAGCGTGCGCGCAAAAGTTAAGCGTGGATGTGCTCAAATTTAACCAGGCAACTTGTCAATATGTTTTCATATCAAGTTTGAGCACCTCCACACCTTCTGGTAGTTTGAAAACATTTGAATATTATGAAATACTGAAGGAAATACAAAAACATTTTAATATAAAATATTCGTCTTGTAAACTATTTAAAATAAATATACATATCTGTATATGTGAAAACGATAGAAAAATAAACAGTTTATATTTTGGCTAATAGCTTTATATAAAAAATAACTCAAATACTTTAAATTACTTATTCCGAACGTTTTAAAAGATAATTCTTAGCGGATAGTGTTGTCTGCGGAGATATAAACTATTTATCGCATAAGTATCTAGTTGCTAATCCTGGTCGTACAGCGAGTAGCTAAACATTGTAGCACGGTACAGCGAGTAGCCGAACACTGTAGCACGGTACAGCGAGTCATGGTGTAAGTAGTAAGGTGTGCTATTCACGCAGACGATTTAGGAGCGTTGTGCGCATGACGTCATCTTGGGGGCAGAATGTGGGGCGCATTCAAATTACAGTTAGACGCAGCGTCAGTCAACCCACGATTTAAGTAACTTAGGCATGACAAATATTTCTGGAATTTCTTACAGTTGTTAAGCATTAACAAAGGCAGGTCATGATGAAAAAACATCTCCGTTGTATTAATTTTTGAGTGAGATATAATATAATGAAAACTGTGTTATTTGTTTCCAAACATGAAAAAGTCAGTCGGCTACCAAATCACGTATTTTTTGGTCAGAGATTTTCGACCTGCAAGAAAGTTTTAGAGGAGGGATTAAATTTTACAACAACGAAACCCAGATGTTGCTAGAGCAATTCCTTTTTGAACAGGAAGGTGTAATGTATTGAGTAATTTCAGACCGCACGCGCTCAGCCCCAGTCCCCGCGAGGCAGCGAGGCAGTGGATCGCATTAGTTGTGTCGCACACGGTGGCTATACCTTAGTATATTTCAACAGCAACAAAATAGTTTGTTCATATCTTTACAGCAAACTTCAAACTAAAAAACATGTAGGTCGAATGTATTAATTGAAATTTAGCTTTTCTTGAGAGAAAATACCACAATAATGGTAAATTTCCTGCGTCTTCGTGAATCATTATTACGTATATAGATTTACTATTTGAAATACGCTTGAAATTTGAAAACAATTTATTTTTTTGCATAAAATGTATTTGAAAAATGTGTTTTAGTATAATAAACCCCGAAACATGTAAAAATGTTAAACTTTGTTAACTCTTAATCGTCTTAGACAGCAGGAATATGTAATTTAATAACTATTGTTGGACCGGCCCGGACAGTGCCGGAAAAGCATCCGGTGTTGTTACATTACTTAAATAAAAGATTTTATAGAGTATTAAAAATGAACCAAAAGGATAAAGGAACGAAAATTATGTTATCCTATCTCATGTGTGTGGCGAGACACGGAATCGCGATATATTGATGAAAAGTTATTTAGTTAGTGATGGCATACCAGAGGAAGTTATAAGGAGATTCATATCCGTCCGAACGCTTATCAAAATCAAACAAATAAACAAAAAACTAAGACAATCAAATGCTGTCACTGGCGAAAAACGCAAACTCGTAAAAAAACTTAAAAAGGTGACCTAAGGAGTTAAAAAAGAAAACTTTAAAATCAGTAAATTAAGAGTTGTTATGGTATTCTGAAATATTAAGGCTATGTTAGATTTGAAAGGATATATGTTTATAATTTTAGTTAATTGTTCTATTTTATAAGCCTGCTTTATATTTTTAAGTAGTATTTTCTTTTTATAACATTAAATTATATGTTTAACGTTTTAGCTAGTGTCTTATTTGTTAACCTGAACTAAATAATATGTTTGAAATAGTTTAATCGCAGGTAATATATTTGTTTATTTACGATTGAACATCTTTTCTCTTTCGATGCTAGAAAAGTTTGATAAATAAATTTAGTAAATCAATATTTTGTATTACTAATTTATAAATTGTCGTGTTTAGATAGCACGTACAACTACAAAATTATATCAATGGTTTTATTACAGTCACATCATTAAGACATTTCAAACTCAAAAGATAATGTCTCAAAAGACAAACGCACAAATCACCATTTACAATATGGTTTTCAACCGAACTATATAAAGTGAACGTCGTATTTTTATTTTTAAATTAAATATGTGAAATGCATAACAAATATAATATAACTGTATATACGCAAAAAGATGCGAGTAAATCAATTATATGCAGTGTGTTGCATGGCGCATGCCATGGCGGGCGTCGCGGTTGTTAACGCGGTCCTGCTTTACTAAATACATTACACCTTCCTATTCGGAAAGGAAATGCTCTAGAAAAATCTGGTTTTCGTTGTTGTAAAATTTGCTCCTTCTTCTAAAACTTTCTCACAGATCGGAAACCTCTGACCAAACAATACGCGATTTGGTAGAGGACTAACTTTTTAATGTTCGGAAACTAATAATACAATTTTCATTTAATTATATCTCATTGAAAAAATAATAAATCGGAATTATTTTCCCATCATGACCTGCCTTTTTAATGTATAACAATTGTACAAAATTCCAGAAATATTCATCATGCCTAAGTTACTTAAATCACTAGTTATTTGACGTTGCGTCAATCTGATGAATGTACTGTATTCGCCCCGTATTCTGCCCCCAAGATGACGTAACGCCCGGCCGCTTGCTGTGCGACATGCGCAACAGCACACCTTATTACTTACACCATGCAGCGAGTAGCCAAACACTGTAGCACGGTATAGAGAACAGCCAAATACAAGATCACGATACAGTGTGGAGCCAAATACGTAGCATGGTACAGGGAGGAGCCGAACACGATAGCACGGTACAGTGTGGAGCCAAACACGTTAGCACGGTACAGAGAGGAGCCGAACACGGAAGCACAGTACAGTGAGAAGCCAAACACGGTAGCACGGTATAGTGGGGATCCGAACACGGTATAGTGAGAAGCCAAACATAGTAGCACGGCACAGTGTGGAGCCAAATACGGTGGCACGGTACAGGGAGGAGCCAAACACGGTAGCACGCTACACTACAGGGAGGAGCCAAACACGGTAGTACGGTACAGTGAGCAGCCAAACACGGTAACACGGAACAGGGAGTATCCGAACACGGTAGCACGGTACAGGGAGGAACCAAACTCGGTAACACGGTACAGTGATAAGTTAAACACGGTAGCACGGTCAGGGACGAGCACGAGGACAGTGAGTGCGGCCACCGACCTCTCGCACATTAACAGTTAGTTACGAGCGTTACAGCGTCTTTATTATCCTGTAAACTTGCTCAAGATACGGTCGAGCTGGAGCTAGAGCTCATGAAAACAATTTATTTTACTGTTTGCTTTGTCTCTGGCCGTTTCCTTTCTTAGGTCCTTAAACCAAACTACAATTATTTTGGCGAACCAATTTTACAATAACACATTCGCTCAAATATTTTATTAGGTGAATTATTTAAGAAAGTATATATGCTTTATATATATGTATACGACAGTCGGTTATTAAGGTATATATCAATTAGAATGGTTATTAATTATAAACAAAACCTTAAATTAATTAATCGTCAAATTTGTATATTTTATGTTCCGGCAGTTCTTTTGGAATGATTTTTTTAATTTCTTAACGTCTTGGTACACATCCATGGATATTAACTATTTGATTCTTACTTTATTTTATTATGTAGTTTTTTACTGTATCTAGATTCACGAAAACAATCTGTTACACAGTTAAAACCTGAAACCCTTATACAATTTCAAAAGTCACATATTTTTGAGCCAATATACTAATTTTGAAATTATATTTTCAATAAATCTTGCTTCAGTATTCCCTACTTAATACGGATGGAACAAATTTTATAACAATATAATATTTATTTTAAACCACAATATTCAATGTTCAATGACTAAATTACTTACGCAATCCGTAAAACAGCTCAAAATAAATATCGACCAGTTTGACGAAATACGAAAGTAATTTAGTCTTACAGTTATTCGTATAGGTCAGAGACTAAAACCATAGATACAAATTAGTACAATTTATATAATACATGCGTTTGATTTTGTCTTAAACAAATGTACTTAACTGCTAGTTAATATTATTGTATGGTTGCAGCAAGAAAGTCAGATAATTTTATACACATATTATGTGACTTATACATATTATTGAAATAAAATGAAAATCCTTTATTGTCGTTTTGGCAATTACATGCATTGACAAAGTCATAATACAGAAAATATAGTTCCCTTAGTATATATGAGTTTAAAAAGATCAATACAGTTAATATTTGTCATTATACAGTATTATATACAAATATATAAAACATATTTAAACATCATATAAAAGTATTAATTGTATAACAAAAGTAAAAAAAATATATATATAAAACAACAACTTATATAATTTGTATATTTACAAAGGGTTTGCATTACGTTTTAGTTAAAATGTCACAAGTATTTCAAAACGCTAACAGTTCTAGCCCTCTTTCCTCGTTCAGTTGCTAATTTAATCACCAAGCTGCAGACAGCAGTGATGGTAAGTTATGTGCAGTCTTGTGGTTTAGGTACATGGGCGGAAATAACACTGTGGTGGGGCGGGAGGAGGGCGAGAGATGGCTGCCGCCTGCCACGCATAGAACTGAGGGAGGCTTAGCCCGGGGAAAAGGATAAGGTTCAATATTTTATATAAGTAAATTTTGCGTCGCGTAAAACCTTAAGATAAATAAATAAAGCGTTGAATATCATGTTAACTAACAAACGGTATCAGAAAAGTGGCATATTATGTTTAAAGAAACACCATAAGGGACTCACTAGCGTTGTGTTTATCGATGTGCTCCATTAATAGCGACCAATTTGTTAAAAAAAACCTGTGACAAAGCCATTATATCTTTTTTAGTGATAAACTGCAGTTTAAAGAGTGACTAGCAAATCAAACTGCTCGAATTTGAGCAGTTTGAATTGTGATTCCATTCCGGAAGTTATACTTAAAATACTTAAACAGCTGATATTTCTTCTATACTGTGTTTTGTTAACTTCAACAGCAGTTAAATGCTCAATTTCAAATATATTGTAAATGTTTATTGTTTTGTATATATTGTAAATGTTCTGCCATGAGATTAATATTGCAACTTTTGAAGGGCTGTGGGGCGTAGCCCTAAGAACAAACGGGAATTATGTGGAAATTCGGCAATTCTACGCATTATCCCCTTTAATTTTACACATAAATCTTGTAAATCGGTTCAGTAGTTACTGAGAACTTGGTATTTCAACTGTGTATTAATATATAGGATTTTTGTTAGTTATAAATATTTTGACTAGCATTATTCAAACATTACAAATTAGCCTCCCAGATAAAAACTCGTTTAAAGATCGTATTTACTGTTTTTCATATACAACATAAATCTTAGTTAAGTTTTGTTTCTACACAATTTTGTTTATATTTTAACATATACAGTATATGTGTGGAAGGCAATGATCTTACTACAATGATCTTACACCATTGATCTTAGGTCTGGCGTTTTTTAGTTTAATTTTTTTGTTAAAGTTAATATTACAATGTAAATGTTAATTTTAATGTTGAAACTAAAAATACATCACCAGTTAATTTTTTCAGGTTTGCTTTAGCAAATACAGATAAGTTACAGAGAGAGTTGCAATACATAGTGCGTTTAAAGGCTATTTCAAAATCGTAAAGGGAGAGTCATTTCTGTTTATGATCAGCTCGGGGGTGGCCTTGTCTCTAGGGCGACTTCATACACTATTGATGGGGTCTTCTACTGCCGTTGCCGACCCCGGGGAAAGGCAATGACTGAGGGAACGGACGGTGTTGTATGGAGACATATGGGCTGCCAGACTTAGTAAGTGTTAATGAAACCGTACGAAGCCGTGTGTGGTGTCCACCCTCTCAGCAGAAGCACCAAGTACTGATTATAAATACGTAATAATATAACTTTTTCACTTCACAAAATCTGAGTTTTTAAATAGGAAATGTCAATAATATTTCTACATGTACAAGCAAAAATATATTTGTAACTAATTCTGCTTCCCAGCCTGTTAGCTTGAATTAAAATGTAAAGTAACAATATCACATTGACATTACATGTACATTTCGTGTTAAACACAGGGCGATTTCAGATAGATTTATAATTTTTCTATACATGTCCCATAACTCCCTGGACAAATGTATAAATACAGAAAAATCACACGGTAGCACGATAGTGAGGAGCCAAACACGGTAACACGGTACAGGGAGTTTTGTTTTTTGTATTCCTTGGGTCAATACAAACACATTTTTACCATATGAACATGAGTCTTCCGCACCTAGTTTTCCGTTTGTCTCTCTGTATGTATTTTTCACTTTAAAGTTCATATTTTAAAAATTGCGGAACCGAATTCAACCAAATTTAGATCAATTTTGTATGGGGATAGGGGCTACCAACATAAAAGTTATGGTGTAGTTATCTCGTACAATTTCAAAATGGCGGCTATTTAAAATTTTATATCGTAAATGGCTCGAAAAATAGCCATTTTACTAAATATTTACAAGAACAACTTCTCTTAGAGAATTATATGGCAAATATAACGATTAATAAATTAAGGAATTGTTGTAAATAATTTCACTATAACGTTTGTGTGGATAGACCCTATCACCATAAACAGTTTATGTAAGTTTGGTTAAATTAGGTTCGGTAGTTTTTAAAATATGAACTTTAAAGTAAAAAACACATACAGACAGACAAACGTAAAACTAGGCTCGGAAGACCCATGTTCGTATGGTAAAATGTGTTTGTATGGACCCAAGTAATAAAAGCTATATACCATTGCCCAGAGAGTTACGGTACATCTTTTATATCAAAGTAAAAAGTGTAACTGAAGTAAAAGGTTCTGTGAGAGGAGAATGCCAAATTTACTGTTATATTCAAACAAACATTGTGTATGTTTTGAAACACCAAAAATATTGATATATGGGACTAATGAGCCCCACATTTACTAATTTATGTTCTGTAAATCTTGTTTAATGGTTTTATAAGCCAATTTAAACCAGTTCGTTCATCTTTTAACAGTGTATTCAATTTTAAACTTGTTTGAAAGTAGTTTATGATACCATATGACGATTTCCTAGTATTCAACCAAGTGTTATTTTTCGTTCTTCATGAGAGTGCCGAGAAAATTATCATCTTACAGATTGCGCTTTTACGTTTTTCATTTGAAGTTGATGGCTTTATTTTTGTTGAGGAACAAATGTAAAAATAATAATAACTATTATTATTACTGCACAACTAACGTTAGTCATTATTGCTGATAATATAATTAAAAATCACTCCACACTACAACTCTAAACTCTCACCATAATCTCTACTATTAAAGCATCGTTTTATATAAAATACCCCCGTCGCAGCAAACCTGCATACTCAGCGAATTTACAATGAATATATAACATAACACATTAAAACACTTACCAGGATTCATAAGAAATATATTCACAAACAAGCGATATTTAAAATATTAATTAATCTCCATAAGAATAATATTGGGGATGAGTACGCAGGTTTGCTGCAACAAGGCACACAAAATAATGGGTTTTTATGCAAATATCAATAGAATTCATCTTAGTGAAGTCACATGCCAAGTTTCATCCATATACATTCATAAATAAGCGATATATAACATTTTAAGTATTTTCCATAAGAATAACATGGGGACCAAGTACCTAGGTTTGCTGCTACAGGAACCATAGGCGAAAACTTGTTTTTTGTGCAAACAACAATAAACCACAACCAGATGAAGCCATATACCAAATTTCGTCAGTTAATGTTCATAAATAAGCGAGATATACAATTTTTCTTTTTCTCCATAAGAATAACATTAGACAACGTACTGTGTTTAGCAATTTCAATATCTCGGTAACCAACTGACGTAGAACAATGATCAAAATACCAAATTGTTTGATTTTTTAAGCTAAATTCAATGGTAAAATTAAAATTTGATTTAAATAAAAATTACATGTGAAAACCCCAAAAAACACATTTTTGGGGTACAAAACCCCCAAAAACCCCCCTTCGGATGGTGTGATTCATCTGGTTTTCGAACTTGTTCAAATAAATTGTACTTCACACATTTGTACCAAATTTCACTAAGATCGGACCTTTTTTACGAGAGTTATCGTGCTTACGGACACACACATATATATATATATATATATATATATATATATATATATATATATATATACATATATAAAATTTGAACGAATGGTGTTTTTGGCATCTGGCGACCTCAAAATGAAAAGTTATCATGGTCTCGGGCTTAAGTCTCACCATGAGACCTACGGTAATAGCTTCTTCCCTATAGGGGAAATTCGCTAAAAATGTTATCCATGAAATAGTACTTTGTCCTTTTACTTGTACCCAACACTAAACCTGTCAGTCGTAACTTGTGTTTTACCGCATCCTAATTAAGGCGGTTTAACATGTAATGCGAGCAGCGAGGTAAATGACAGTGTATACTTAATGAATTAGATTTTAAGTATACTCAAAAAGATCAAATATGATTAACTTTTTCATCGGTAAAACACGCTTGTATGTTTTGCTGTTAAGGCAGTGTTCTGTTCTTCCAAGGGCAGTGCTTCATTAATTTTTAACAAAGCTCCAAGCACCTCTTGGGAATACAGTAAAAGGGAGGACATTTCAAAGTTTATCGCCAACGCGGGAAATGACCTGAAGGTTGACTTCGTTTATTTTTTATTGGATAGCTCTAGTGCAAGAGTAAGATTAAAAATAACAATAATATAAATAAAAGTAATTTTATCACATAATATTTCAATTTCATGTTATAAAATTGATATAATAGTAATAAAATGTAAACCAAAATGATAAAGGAAAAGGCAACAACTTTAAATAAATTTTGTTCTTTTAGTAAATATTAAATGTGACATCCTGTTTTAACACTCACAAACTCTTAAGTGAGGAAGAGCTGGTGCTAAGAATATCAAGGACTGAATAACATACCTTTAGGGAATTGACAGGGTCTGCAGTCTATGAAGATGCATTTCTCGTGTACATGTATCAGGCAGCGAGATATTTCACATTCACAGTTTGTTTCAAGGTAGACGAAAACATATTGTTATGAATCTTGCAACAGTTACTTATTAAATTGTATATAACATTACTGTTCTGACATGAGCTACATTAGGACTAATTATTTATTACCAAACAAATATTATAACTTGAAATTATGCATACCTTAAATGCATTAGGATGAATTATATACGTGACGTTTAGAGTTAGCTTCCATTATGAGGTGAAGTTTTTTCTTCAATTTAAATTTGTTAGGTAAATTAATATACCGAGACATTTCTCAAATAGCATGTTTGTACTTAGTTAAACTAATACAATTTACTGCTAGGTAAAACTAGATGAAACCAACGAGGACGAAGTCCGTGCACCGATGTCACATAGTCGAAGTGACACGTGGTTCGTCAGGCTGCACTTTCTGCTAGGTATTTCTCAGAAGCGCTTTCGGCGTATCGGCATCCTCAAGTAGCAGCTGTTCGGTGTAAAGATACCGAAAGTTCTTCTGCGAAAACCTATAATCAAGTACAGCCCCACGGACCACGTATCACTTCAAACATATTACGACTAGATCAGTAGCAAGCCTAATCGGCGTATGTCACGTAATACGCAGGGCGCGTGTTATCTGTGTGTCTCTATTGCAGTATTACAACACACATAATTAATAATGCAGACGTTTTCCTTGGCCAAATCACATAAACTATAGTAAGAATAAAGATATTCATGTTTTAACTTATATGACTAATGAAATATACGGAATTTACCTGAAACGACCTCAGAACAGTAAGTTCCAATCGACGTCATTTCACAATCAAGAGATTTTTATTAATAATTTTACATGGATTGATCAGGTAAACTGTCCCTGGATATGGAACATGATTCGCTGAGTCACACGAATTACACGAAACATGGACGGGGCCTGATTAAGTATATCCGCATACACGTTATCGTATATTGTATTATTGCATTGATAATAACATCGCACAGCTAATTATTGCACAATGCTAGAATACGATTCCCACCAGATATCTACATCATGGAGACTATTCTCGAGTGATTGGGCTCCGATTGGGGCGTCTGCAATGTATCCGAGTATAGTTGTATCGCTTAGTTTTACTGCTACGTAATACAACACAAGTTGAGAGAGAGCAGATCACGTATTTACCGTGCGTTGATCACGTACACCGAGCCCGGATAAATGGGATGCATTCTCCCACGTATGTTACATAACAGCGCGACGTGTGTACAAGGGTATTCATGGTATAGAGAACATTTAATTCTGTGTTGCTGCATACTCTGCGTTCGGTGACATTGTGCTGCAAAAAATTAATCATCTCATTACATGGCTCTAGTCCCTCGGTAAAAACACTTCAAAACCTTTAGCAATAATAAACTAGGAGGGAAACGATTATTACCTAAAATGGCAATAATTTGTTTATTTTAAAACTATTTCCAATGCTCTTTCTTAAAAATTACGAGATAAAAGGACGACTAGTAGTTTAAGCAAAGTTCGGAAGAACATGCAGTGTTATGCTACAATATTATTTTAGCTAAATTAATTCATGGTATTAATTTTGTTCTCATTTTTTTAAGTTTTATAACAATATTCAACTACATTTGTATGAGTGCACGAGGTACACTTCACTTGTTTTTCTTTAGGTCAATAATTTTCCTCTAAAGCAAAGTTCAAAGTACCATATTATGACGTTTAGTTTTTAACAAATATTGAATCTGTTATATTTTAAGATAACGAGATCGAATGAGGTGATTTTGATTAAACTAAATATAATTAACGATGGCAGTCAATAGATATAATTGTCAAGCTAAGGGCTGCAGTTAGTTGTGTAAAGAAAAGAAATACGGGAGTGTCCAAAACACTTTTCCACTTTTCTCCAGCATAAATGCTAAATTGTTATTAGCATTAGTACACATGAACGTACTAAAATAATGAATTGAATATACTTGAATTCAACCCACACTTTGTTCCATTGCCAAAAGGTTTTATGATTATTGTAAATGTGGGACTAAAACCTCCGTTGTTTGTAAATAATAACCCTTAATCAATTTCTTTCTCCCCTCCGTGAATGTCTCCCCTTTGGAACATTTCTTCTGATTAGTTTCTTCATGAAAACTTGTTATAGTCAAAGTTAGCTCCCTCTGGCAAAACAATTTTGTCTTACTTTTCCTTTCACTCATACTTTCTCAAAGGAAACTTTACATATTTTATAATAGAAAAATTCTACTTATTATCGATTTAGTTCCAAATTTAAAACTCAGATGACTCAATACCAATAGTTTTCTTTTAATTTATTTAAAGTGTTAAGACGAACGATGCAACAGGCCAACCAAAATGTTTAACATTTGCCTTAAACTCAACATGAAATTACTTTTCCGCATTCAATATTGAAGGTAATACTTACTTTGAGTTCTAATAAAATGTTCTGTAAGGCTGAGCCTCTGTTATGGTTAATCCACCTAACCTTTTTAATTGAGCAACCCTTATCATAAATCCATATTCATTAAATTTCTTAAATTTATCTTCTTAGGCAGAAAAATACAAATAAAGGATTTGCAAGTAAAGTAAGGCATCACACTTACTTTACTTGCAAGTAAAGTGCAAGTCACATAGATGACTTGTTCAATGTTGAAATAACCTCTGACGAAGTATAACTAGATCGCGCTCTCAGTGGACGATAACCGTTCTGGTTCCTGAGGCCGTAGTGTGGCTGAAAGGCCTTTTCACACCGCAATCTGCGGCGTCCATGGACGTCCGTGGACGTGCCAATTCACACTGCATGTGGACAAATTTTTAGTGGGTGTATCATTTTTCCCGCCTATTTCCTCCTACACCTATCAACTCATCGTCATTTTTGACTTCTCCTGTTGACTTAAATACTGTTGGCATCAAGTGGTGGGACGTTAGTTTCACCCCTGAAAGCAATAATACCCGTAATTTCGAATAGCATATATATATATATATATATATATATATATATATATATATATATATATATATATATATAGGTATAATTGCGGGCCGATTTTTGATATTTGTATTGAAACTTACCTACTCGTGCTGATATTTGTTTAGATGTTGATATATCAACAAAACAGCCCTAGGTATCATCTTAACAGTTGCATACTCCCTTGGAAATCTACATAAACTACAGTGTTAGGGTTGATACATAACCAACAACTAATATGGCGGCTTTATTGATTAAATACGGTACATCATATTAGAGATGGGAAATACCGTTACTTTGCAATAATATTCAGGAACGTTCCTTAGCTTTGTGGTAATACACTCGTTACACCCGTGATAACTTTATTTAAATATTTCTCGCCGTAATAGTAAGCCAGACAGACTAGTACTATTATTCCGTGATGATCGCTGTTAATAGGAAGACACCAAGACACTCATCTCAACTTCTCAGCTGGATAGTTATTTCACTCGCTCGTTCAAACAGTTCAGAAGACGTTAAACAAATAATAGGGTATTTTCAGTAACCTATTACCAAGGTAATAGGTGACACTTCAGTAATAGTGTTATTTATCCTATTATGTTAAATAACGCCCACCTCTACATCATATTTTGCAATTAAAACACAGTAAGAGTATAGAAGGGCCGATTTTTAATTATTCATATTCATATATATGAATTTGTTTTTGTACTACTGTCAATTCTCCCAGAACATATCTCAAAAAATCTGTGTGCCTTTTACGAAGTGACTGCGTACACGTCCAATATAAGGGCAAATTCACTTCGCTACCGCTTAGGTTATGTTGGGTTAGGTTACGTTACGTTATGTTTCGTTAGGTTGGGATAGGTTAGATTACGTTAGGTTAGGTTAGGAGGTTTTCTGGCTCTCAATTTGTTTTAAAAATCACAGGAAAAGTAACGTACGGTGCATAATTTGGAACGGACGTGAACAGTAGCGGCTCACGTCGGACGTGTACGTAGCCACTGCCTTACTTTTACCTGCCTCCCTGCCTGTGCCGTAGTGATTAACTTCGGAGAAAACTCGGTAAAAACCGATTTGAGAATGATAATTAATTACTGTAATTGTGAATGTGAAGATGTCGAGATGGATGCCGTTGCCGATTGAATGTGTTGTAATAAACTGTTCAATATTACGGTAAGTAGCAAATAACACTTATTAAACGTTCTAACTAATAACAATAGCCTTAGAGATGTCTTTAGGCTTATCGTTAGGAGGCTTGGATCTTTTAACTAACTTACCTGTTAATTTTTAGCCAAACAAAAGTTTGAAGCCTTGCTAGTTCAACATGATACCTATTGATGTGTTAAGGTCTACAAACGTCAAACTAGACGTATATTGTTGAATATCTCATTTAACACAAGAGCAAGTAAGCTTGCCATTTAATAAGTCAAGTAGATAGCAATGTCCAAGTCTTAACCTTAGCGGCAGAAGTAAATATAACCTCTGAGAGCACATATTCATTTCAGTTTTCATTCGTTGTAAAAGCATTTCTGGATTTTAAAGTTCCTTCTGAACTTCCGAAGGTTTAATTAATGTTTCCTTTCTTATTCAGAGCCCTTGGGCCATAAAACAAAGTCTCAAATGTTTCAAGATTTGGCTATCAAGGCATCTTTGCCGGCAAACAACTTTGGTTTATGACCCCGCAGCTAATTTCTTGTGTTATATTACTGTTGTATACATTTCAAATTACATTTCCCTACCACTAGGAGACCTACCGCTTCTTAGGAGACCGCTAAACATTTAATTAAGTTTTCTGCAATACTCTGAAAGTTATCATTCATTCAGTGTTCTCAATTATGTTTTGTACGGTTTTGTAGGCTAAGTTCAAGTAATAGGGTGGGTTTCAAGCTGGGGTTTTGGTAAATTATGTTTCCTGTCAATGTCCCTCAACTATGGGTAAACTGCCTTACCCCACTTTTAACTTTGATTTTCTTGGCGTAGAACATGTTTTAGGATAGTTTACTTTCTTGCATAGGGGATTCTTGGGCTGAGTCCCAAAGGAGATGATTTAAATGAACTGTGGCTTATTATTTAGTTGCAGGGGCCTAAGCTCCTGTTTTTCAGAAAGTTTGGACCAATTCTGTCAATAAACTGAGCCCACAGATCATTTTTCACAAAACTTTGGCCAATTTTGGTTTCCGGTTTAGGTGTAGTTGGCCTGCATTTTGGTGAATAATTTTCCTTACGCATATTAAAATTTAAATGTTCTGGTATCTACATTTAGCTCAGATGTGCCCCCTTGTTTTAAAATGCTTCTTATTAATTTTGGATAAAAAATGTTGTAGTAAATGTTGTGAATAACTGAAAGATTCATCCAGCAATACATCTTAATTATTTTATAATTTGTTGTTTAGATGTTTTCCTACCAGGCTGTTTATTTTATCTAGTCTACTTAATTAGTTCACAACCATTTTCATTAAGCTTCAGTCTTAAAAATATAAATATAAATTTTTTCCTGTTATAAATATTTTTTATTATTTTCAGTATTTTAAATTTATGTTAAGCACTGGGCAAATTAACTCTGGATGGGTGTATCAGCAAATTAAAGTGAACTTTGGCATAATTAACCCTTTGCGGTCGAATGGCGAGTATAGGTCGCCGCGCGCCATTTTCCCGAACGCTCGAATGGCGACCTATACTCGCCGTGACGTTTAGCCCGTATGAAGTGCGCTAAAACTAAATATAATGTAATGATTTTATGTCTATTTGCTTCTTATATATTCCTTATTACTTGTAACGTTTATTTTATCTACTCCATGGATTATTTTGTTCTGAAATAAATGTTATTACTCCATGAACTATACTGTCTTGTGTCATCTGCAAGGTCTGATTGTTTAGGTTATGTTTACTCTTTTGTTTAGTTATAATTATGACTAATAAAATTAGTGATGACGATATTTTTGAATGTTTTTTGTGTGTGTCATTTTACTTACAAATAAATATAAATGGGTTTTTACTCTCGTAATCTGTCACATATAGTACATATGTACTAAAAATATATGGAAGAAAAAATAAAACAGGTATACATTTTTATTTTTATTTCATCAATATACAGTATGTAATCAAAGTGCCTTAAAAATAAACCCTCATAAATGCATTTTAAAATTAATTTGGGTAATTAAATGTAACAATAGTAAAATCTATACAAAATAACCAAAATTAATTTCGTCTCAGGGGGTCTGGGTGATTTAATTTAATCGACCTCAAAGGGTTAAAGCTTTTCCAAAACAACACATGAACTTAGAGCTTTTGAGCTACTGAGAATAAATCAATGTACATAGAAATTAGGAATTGGTGTTACATTACAGGGTCCATGAATGTGACGCCTTCTTCGTCTTCCGCCTACCCATGCAATCCAGGCCGGCCCTCTACACCGTGCCGCGGCGGACTACAACTCCTGTTGATGATGAACTGTGATTAGCGTAAGTGTTGTGATTCAGCTGCCCGATATTTGTTGTCCATAGACGGTTTAGAGTTTATTTTTGTTATTTATTTTTAAGTTTAAAGATGGACTAAACGATTACTTTCCAGTACCGATTATACCCGATACTAGTACAGACTAGTACCGAGTAGCGACTACTTTGTATTGCTTTCAGCCAGAAATAGGCTATGGGTTCACAGTGTTGCCCTGTGTTTAAAGCAAAGGATTATGCACCTTCTGTGCTTTGGGTTCATGATTGATCACCTTTTCAGTGTTTCAACTCAGTTGGACTCCGAGCGTTTTCTCTGTTTTCAATGGCCTACGGCCGGTTTGGTCAGACCAAATATTTTGTCATTGTTTTGTAGTAACGATTGCTGTGTTTAGTTTAAGACCACTCCCGAGGTCCTAGTATAGAAATTACCCAAGATATGAGACTTTGAAAACTGCTGTTTGAGGAGTCTATACAAAATGAATTTTGTCCACTGTTTTTGTAATATTAGGCCTAAGGCCTCCAAATAACTTTATTTTGTGTTCTTGGATTGGCCTACACCTTGGCGAGGTCAATCATTCATTTTGGTTCAGTGTAAATGTGTTTTTGTGACTTGTTAAGTTAGGCCATTATGACTCAATTGATTATGTTGAATAAGTGGGCTTCTGGGACTTTCCCAGTGCCAAGTTTGGTCACTTTTAGTTGTAATTAATGCTCATACATGTTCCCTGCAAGTTTCATTTAATTTACTTTATAGATAAGAAAATAATGAGGCATTTTAAGTTTTGCTATTTCTGTAATTTAAGTTACCCCAGGGAACTTAAAGTCCAATTGGCCTCAGGCCAATTTTTAAGTGCTGGGTTGGGATTGGATAGCTGGGGGCACCTTTCCCCCAGCTGTTAAGACCTTTCCCAGCAAATTAGGTCAAGAAATGTTTGAGTTTTTTACAAAAATGCATGTGAATGCACCGCCAAGCTAAAATGTTAAAAATCCTTTAAATACGCTTTTTTGTGTGTTTAAATATGTTTTCTGTAATTGTCTCATTGTTTTATTTTAAGTCTGGCCACTCTGGACCAGATAAGTCTGGATTTTTGTCTTATTTTTAATTTTTAATGAAATTGTCACCTGACCTGCGCGATTGCGAGAAGTTAAAACAATCTAAATGTTCCTTCTCGAGAGGTTCCGCTTATCGATTGTTTCGATTGCTTAGCGAGAGGTTTGTATAATCGAGATGTTTACTCTCGATTGTTGCATTCGTTAAGCAAAATCGTCTGCTGCCGGCGCGCGGCGAGAGGATAAACCCGTTATAGATGTGGATCGCATTTTTATCAGGCACTAAAATCATTTTTTGCAAATAAGCCACCCGTAATTAGTTGTTTTTAGATATACCTTTATTATTTCACCCCACGTCAATATAAACGTCTATTCACTAAATATTTTCAGGCCTCACAAATGTACATAAAAATACAAATGAAATGGATTAACAGGGTGTCCGGCGACCGGGAAAACCGGTAGCAGTAGCAATACATTGTTGGATCCTAGCCGGCGTGGCGCGGTCTATTCACTAAATATTTTCAGGCCTCACAAATGTACATAAAAATACAAATGAAATGGATTAACAGGGTGTCCGGCGACCGGGAAAACCGGTAGCAGTAGCAATACATTGTTGGATCCTAGCCGGCGTGGCGCGGCGCAGCGTGACGTGTAAACACGTCTGTCCCTTGCTGTTTCCCCCTCCCGTTTTCACAACTGTTGTTGTTGTTGTTTCGTGAGGTTCCAGTGAGCGGGAAAGTCCCTGGCCCACTATGGCTGCTTTAGGGCGCTTGGGCCCTCTTCAGCCGCTAATGCTAACTTCCTAATCTTACGTCGATTTTTGTTTCAAGGATGTCATAAATGAAAAAGACATAAATATAAAAAAATATTACTATTCACCATTAAAAAGAGCTCAAAAAACTAAATAATTTAGTATTTTGAATTACTATTCTACGATTGCTGGTTTCGGAGAAAATTGAAATTTTCATTTAGCGGTAAACGCAGTACGTTGTCCAATGTTATTCTTATGGGGAATACAAAAATTACTATTTCTCTCTTATTTACTGATCAATTTCATTCAAACTTGATATGCTTGTCAATTTAGCATTGACAACAGAGGTAATTCGATATATTTTGCCCCTTAATAACCCTGGGGGGGGCAATAGGGGGCATTTCCCCTCTTAAAACCACGAGTGTAGCAATGGATTCTGTAGTGCCTCCAAGCAGGGATTTGGGTGGATGTTTTTTAAAACAACTTGTTTACAAGATTTTCTGTACATTCGACCGTGCTTTGTATTCTATATTTAGTAAATAAAAAGTAATTTATTCATTAAAGTTGGGCTAAAAGGGAGAAAGTATGTGTCAGTTTCCTGATACCGTTTATTAATTTTGTTCTCATATTTGTTTTTATGTATCATATTATTAAACTCTATATAGGAGAAAATTACCAAAAAAGTTCTTAATGTTGTAAAATATAGGCTCTTTATACTGGCTTTATTGGGAGTTCAATTTCAATGGGCAATGTTTTCCTTATATCCTATATCGTGTGTAAACAAATTAATTTAATTATTATTAAGTTTAAATTAATTAATGATTCGATCAAATATTTGTTTTTATTTTATTTTAATCGTGTGTTATAATTTTGGCAACGTCTTATATTTTATTTCTACATAATAATTCTAAAAACATCTTTCATTTACAATTTTATAAGTAATAACAAATGTTGAAATGAGAGTACAGTAGAAATCCAATTATCCGAACCCCAATTAACCGAATATCCAATTATCCGAATCGATTTTGAGTGAAATAATAGAAATATTAAAATCAAGAAAGCAACAGCGGAAGCGCGTGTAGCGATAATGCGCCGTGAGTGCTAAAATAAAAGCCTGCGCTGTTACCTTCCGGACGATATTTTCGCAGGGAACAATGAGTCATACCCCCTTCCCGCCCTGCTCATCGTCAGTCGCTACTGTTCTTTCACCGAGATTATCGTTCGAAATGAGTACAAAACGTAAACGTGTTGTCCTTTCGCTAAGTGATAAACTCACTTTGCTCGAGATGTTCAAGTGAAATAACCAACATTGAACAGTGAAATACGTACAGTATGTAGGCCTATTGAAAAGAGCAACTGTATATACTGTATTCAATTTAACTCCTGTAATTTAATTTTTATGACGTATATTCTTGATACAGTTCGCTCACTTTCTGTTCACTACATTTATAATAACGTTGTCGATAAAATTCTGATTTTTTATGTATGGTGATGTTTTTTGCTTAATTCCCGAGGTATACCTGATTATCCGAATTTCTGCATATCCGAATTGGCCCGATCCCCAATTAATTCGGATAATTGGAGTTCTACTGTATATAGTATAAAAAGTGGGAAAGTAGCAGAATTATACTGCTGCCTAAAACGTTCACAAATTCTGTGAGCATTAAAAGTATAATTATGCTTGCCTATATTTAATAATGATTAACATTTGTTTCTACTCTCCATTATTAATTTACGTATTAGATTTTATTTATTTTATTTTTTAATTTTCACGTATCTATGCATGATACGTGAAAATGCACGTGCATGATGCAGTGATTTTCATCGTAATCAATGCATTGTTTTATTTAATAACTCCCAAATGTAGCAATTTGTTAAAACATCTCGGTACAGATGTCGATTGCTCAAATATAACAGAATATAGAATGCAAAAATCTCTTTAAAAATAATTATATTGATCGGCGACATATTTAGTTAACAAAACATCACGCTAACAATTTCGATTGCCCAGTACGAGAATAGCTGCCTCGTCTAAACGAAACATTCCGCTAAAAAACATCTCGGTAAGTTCCTCTCGTTGCCGCGTCTAAACGAAATATTTCGCTAACTACATCTCGGTAAGAACATCTCGGCACGGAGCTCTCGTTGTCACGTCTAAACGAAACGTCTCTACTATTTAGCTCTAAAGATTCATCAACAGAGTAAAATGGGGTTGAAAGTAGCCATTCAAATAGTATTTTCTTAAATGAATTAAATGGAATGTCAAGAGCAGATTGTGGTAATTTGTTATACAGTTTAATTCCTATAATGACATGGCTAGACTGAGTTTTGGACATTCTTCGATAAGGTACATCCATTTTTGACTGATTTTGTTTGTAGTAGGAGTGAGTATTATTTCTTGAATTAAAACTACTCAGATTTTTAAAGATTTATAAAATTAAATCAAAAATGTATAAGTTGTAGACAGACAGAATCTTCAGATCTTTAAATAGAGATTTCCAGTGAGCTTTCTATGATGAGTTTGTGAGTATTCTAACAACTTTTTTCTGAATCAAAAGGATATTGTGCGTTTTAGATGAATTTCCACAAAAAATAAGCCCGTATCTGATAATTGATTGAAAAAATGCGTAGTATGAAGTGATGACATATTTTAATGGAACCACATTTAATAATCTCTTCAACAAAAAAGAAACCCGGGAGATTCTTCTTGTTACGAGATAAACGTGAGGGCCCCAGTTTAGAGTCAAATCAAGAGTTATCCCCAAGTACTTCACAATTACTGTTTTTTGATGAATACCAGGAGGCAGTTTTTTAACCCTTTGCGATCGGAATGCATATTTTCCGCTATTCCTCAGCGGTCGCGCGGCCAGCTCTACTGGCCGCCGCCATTAGCGCGCGGAAGTCGGATTTTTTTCCACAGCAGTTGTCCTTTGCGATCGGACGGCCAGCGGTGCTGGCCAACATGAAATCCAACGAACGCTCGGGCGTCCAGCAGGACTGGCCGACAACAATGATTTCGTTTGTAATATTCCAACTATGGTATAATGCCTGTAGAGTGCTGCAACCTAGTGAGGAATTGTTAAACTAAACGATCAGCAGGCTTGCAACATTATATCGTCAGAATTGTGGTGTAAACAACTAAAATAAACACCTGTTTTTCTGGCCCAAGTGCTGTCATAATCATCATTGTTTTGGTTCAGTTTTATTTGATTTTAACTGTGTTTTGGTGATTTTCTCGAGAGAGTTGTGTTTATTTGTATTTTTAATTAAGTTTCAAGTTTTAATGTACATGATTATAAGAACACTTGTACGTTTACGTATAGGCCTACACTTATATTATAATTAGGCCTAAAATAAAATTGTTTTATCCCGTATAAACATTTATTAGTAAGAATGGGGTTATGTTTTTTTCCCCCCCGTATATTTAACTAAGTAATAATGAACAATCGTTAAAGATAAGACGAATTGAGAGATGTTTTATTAAAATTTAAATCCCCTATGCTAACATTGAAGGTTTTCAGTGAAAATAATTCCGAGCTGCGGGGAGCGAGCCGCCATGATAAATGCCGAGGTGACGCGTAGTGGGACGTGGCCAGTACAGCTGGCCGCCCGACCGTCGGAACCAAGTTAGTACGGAAAGAATTCCGACTGGCTGCCGACTGCGTTGTGGCCACTCGTGCTGGCCTTCCGATCGCAAAGGGTTAAAAGTAAAAATGACTGGTTGTGTTTTTGTATCGTTTAAAAATAAATTATTTGCATGGAACCAATTGGCTGCTTCTTCCAGAGTGGATTCAGCTACCTTTTTGAGCTCAAAAACATCTGAATTCCAAGAAAACTGTCATCTGCGTACATATATGTAAAGGCATTTAGGTTTGCAGGTAAATCGTTAATAGAAATAAGAAAAAGTAAGGGACCAAGAATCGACCCCTGAGGGATGCCACACGTAATCTCTGTACAGTAGAAATCCAATTATCCGAACCCCAATTATCCGAATATCCAATTATCCAAATCGATTTTGAGTGAAATAATAGAAATATAAAATCAAGAAAATAACAGCGGGAGCGCGTGTAGCGATAATGCGCCGTGAGCGCTAAAATAAAAGCCTGCGCTGTTACCTTCCGGACGATATTTTCGCAGGGAACAATGAGTCTTACCCCCTTCCCGCCCTGCTCATCATCAGTCGCTACTGTTCTTTCACCAAGATTATCGTTCAAAATGAGTACAAAACGTAAACGTGTTGTCCGTTCGCTAAGTGATAAACTCACTTTGCTCGAGATGTTCAAGTGAAATAACCAACATTGAACAGTGAAATACGTACAGTATGTAGGCCTATTGAAAAGAGCAACTGTATATACTGTATTCAATTTAACTCGTGTAATTTAATTTTTATGACGTATATTCTTGATACAGTTTGCTCACTTTCTGTTCACTACATTTATAATAACTTTGTCGATAAAATTCTGATTTTTTATGTATGGTGATGTTTTTTGCTTAATTCCCGAGGTATACCTGATTATCCGAATTTCTGCATATCCGAATTGGCCCGATCCCCAATTAATTTGGATAATTGGAGTTCTACTGTAGTTCTGGACCAATCACCATTAACATAAACAGACTGACTTCGGTTTTGAAGATAGCTCACAAACAAATTCAGCTCACCCCCGCCAATCCCGTAAAACTTTAATTTTTCAAGAAGAATTCTATGAGATACACATTCAGATGCCTTGCTTAGGTCACAAAATGTGGCCCAAGCAAAGGAGTTATTTTCAAAACTGGATAAAATTTGATTTACTATTGTATCAACTGCATCTATTGTAGATTTGCCTTTGCGGAACCCAAATTGGAAGTTACTAAACAATTTATTTTTTTCAAAATACTCATATACTTGGTGGAAGATGATGTATTCAAAAATCTTTGCAAGATCAGGGATTAACGAGATTGGGCGATAACTACTAGGATCCGAGCTATCCCCACTCTTATAAACAGGAATGACTTTACTCAGTTTTAGTTCATCAGGAAAGTAGCCCTGCTGCAAACACATTGAAAAACAAAAAGTTAGAGGTTCTAAATAAGTAAAAATAGTTGTCTTTGCAAAGCTATTTGACATGTCATATATATCAAAACTTTTGGAATTTTTCATGTTTTTATAATTGAAACACTTCCTCTGAAGAAATATTTCTCCACACAAAATTCATACATGTTTTGTTTTGATTTTGAATTAACTGAGCTGAATTATTTGAAGGTTTTGGTATACTGGAAAAAGTTTGTTTGATGGAATCCATGAAATAGTTATTTAAACATTGCAGTGAAATAGGACAGGAATTATTTTTTGATTCAATCTGACTTGAGTTTTTAATAAGATTCCATGCTGCCACACATTTATTGGAGGATTGTTCAATTTTTAGTGCATTGTGATTAAGTTTAGCATTTTTTAATTCTTTTTACTTTCTCCCCTTATACATAGTACATGGAGAAAGTATTGTTTTCGTAAAAATTTTCGAATTTGAGTTGTTAGTGGAAATATTCGTTTTGGTGCTCCCTGAACCCAAAAAAGTGGTTTTTACGAGATGTCTGTCTGTGTGTGTGTGTGTGTGTGTGTGTGTGTGTGTGTGTGTGTGTGTGTGTGTGTCCGTGTGTCCGTGTGTGTGTGTGTGTGTGTGTCCGTGTGTCCGTGTGTGTGTGTGTGTGTGTGTGTGTGTGTGTGTGTGTGTGTCTGTGTGGATGTGTACAGAGCTAGAGCCCTAACCAAAGGGCCGATTTTGATGAAATTTGGTATGTAGGTACTAATCCACGATATCTCCAGGCGTTTTTTTCATTTTTTTGAATTTTTGATTTTTAAGGGTAATTATCCCCAAAAACCACCAAAAAACATGAAAAATCAAAATTTCTCAAAAACGGCTCTAACGATTTTGATTAAACTTTAGTCGTTTGTAGAACTTATGTTTTCAAACAAAATGACACCAACCGCATTCCTGTAAAAATTCAGGTTCAGAAATTACAGGACTTAAAACATCAAAAATTCAGTTTTTTGGATTTTTCATAAAAAGAAATAAATATAAATAAATATTACTATTCACCATTAAAAAGAGCTCAAAAAACATAATAATTTAGTATTTTGAATTACTATTCTACGATTGCTGGTTTCGGAGAAAATTGAAATTTTCATTTTGCGGTAAACGCAGTACGTTGTCCAATGTTATTCTTATGGGGAATACAAAAATTATTATTTCTCCCTTATTTACTGATAAATTTAATTCAAACTTGATATGCTTGTCAAGTTAGCATTGACCAACAGAGGAAATTCGAAATATGGTGCCCCTTAATAACCCTGGGGGGGAATAGGGGGCATTTCCCCTCTTAAAACCACGAGTGTAGCAATGGATTCTGTCGTGCCTCCAAAGCAGGGATTTGGGTGAATGTTTTTAAAACAACTTGTTAACAAGATTTTCTGTACATTCGACCGTGCTTTGTATTCTATATTTAGTAAATAAAAAGTAATTTATTCATTAAAGTTGGGCTAAAAGGGAGAAAGTATGTGTCAGTTTCCTGATACCGTTTATTTATATTTTGATCGTTAAACAGGTAGTAATTTTTTGGCTGCATCAGACATACATTACTAATAGCTAATACATTCTGCACTTGGCCGGTTTTGGCCAAAAATATTTTTCATTTGGAGTTTCCTCAAACAGATTTATTTGTGAAGGTGGATATGTTTTTTGACTGGTACAATTGTATTTTCATGTATTGATTAACTGCTGTGAACATTAATTTCAATTTTGGAAAGGTGGCAGGGACAGATTGTTTAGTGTGGACTATGACTAGCGGGTTTCTGGGTTGTGTTAATCCAGGGTCCCGGAGGAGAAGGATTATCTTACAATACTGGTTTTGGGCGATTCATTTGCCGTCCGATTCAACAATTTTTTCTACTGCAACCCAGGATTATCCGGGAGTTTAAGTAATTAAATATTTCTGACTTGCAGCAGCACATCCCACTATGCAAGCCATACGATACGGCAGTACGTATTTAATCGATACGATATTTAAAGAGAATCGGGATATTCATAGTTCAACTACTATGCAATGCATCGCTCGGATATATCATATGATCGTGCGGCTCCAATCAGTGACGTTACATTGTCTGTTTTTGATTCTACCAACCATCCAATTGAGCCGTCTTTTGCTTGGTTTGTTTAGAAATATTATATAAAAAAATTAAAAACCCTATTACGCGATGCATCACCAGGCATTGTCTGTTAAATGCAAGTCTGCTACGAGCAAAATTATTGGAATAGTATATTTCGTTACTAGTCTGGAAAAGCGCTCTTTGCCAGTGCGAGATCGTGTCAACGTGCGAGACGAAGTCGAGCACGGAATTTAGATCAAGCACTGGCAAAGAGCTTTTTGGACGAGTATTGAACGATACTTTTCGTCATACTACAAAAAAGTCATTTAATTACAAACCAAGAAATAATTTTACTCTAGAATCAAGGTTTATTTTATGAAACAAAAACCATAAGCCTAGGCTACTTAGCTTTAAAAAGATTTCTTCGAAGCTATTTTTTATCAAAATTCAAATTGATATTTATGGTGCAATTTTCATTGTTACATTATTTTATAAATGACAAAAACACAATGCCATAATGTGCTTCACACGTGTAACATCAATAAGAGGTTAACTGTGGCCAATGATTTGACAACAATGAAAGTCAGCTGTTGCGTCGCGTTTGTAACTTCTAAAACTGATCGGAAAAGAACTGTACGGCAAAACTAGGCTTTCACCATAAGATTAACATGTAGCTAATTTTAGTGATCGGAAAAGAAGTGATTGGAAAAGACAACAAAGGAACATATGTTATTTTAAATGAAAACAGCAAGTTTCCAGCCGCATTTTAGTATCGAAAGTCATGTGTTCCCGCATAGTATGACGAAAAATTATTTCCAATGCAGGGTCCTTGACGAAAATACCTAACATAGATGAAAGTACTTAAGTACTAAATAAATATTAATTATTTGGTTGTAAGGGACTCCAAGTTGACTAACTGTGTTTCCAAATATGTTATTAAAAAAAATGTTTGTTTTAATACAACAAATTATGCCTACAGACCTTGAATCTCAGTCTATAAATTAATTTAGAAGTAAGTGCGTATTTTAGACATTGGTTGATTATACTGTACTAGCTGATTAATATTATTGTTATTATTATAGATATTAGTTGAATATGTTCAAGCTAATCAGGCTATTGTTGTAATTTTTGCTATTAAATTACTTTTCTTTTGGATTGCCAAAATTTGGAGTTTTCCAATAAGATGATTTATTTAAATAATTTTCGTACTTATTAGTTTTTTACAAGGGGCTTTATAATATGATTCCAATGGTTGCGGTAGGCGCATGAAAAATCGCTTTAGGCTTGCAGAAAGTTTTGGGATTTTACATATTCCGTTACAGAAAGAATGAAAACATTCTGTCTTGGGGCCTGGGGGTCCGCAGACCACCTTTCGGGAAGCACTGCTATTTTAGGCTGGTAATATGTGTCTCGGGGGTGTCCCTTAAAATCGTTTAAAATCGCCGTATCTCGGCCGATCAAATTTGTTTCGATCTTAGTTTAGGTAAAATCTTTGTTTTCAACGATAACATACTTTGAGACTTCCGCTGGCATGTTGGCCTTTAAATTGCGTTTTGGATATAAACTGTTGCGGTTTTTTTGGCCGATAAACTATGTTCACTTGTCGTTTACGGTTTAAAAGTTACAGCGAACATGAAATGTGGTAAAATTGCCATTTTTAATCCGAAAAACAGGTCAAATAGCTGATTTTGGTCCATGAATTCAATACAGTCGTCTTTTTAGGCCGATAACTCACACTTTGGTCTATAAAACGCGTTCGGCTATTTTGTCAGCTGATAAAATTATTGATATGAAGTTTTTAACAAATTTCCGGGGGTGGACTCCCAGACCCCCTACCCCGGGGGGGGGGGATTCCATAACCCCCCTAACCCCTGGCATTCCCCCCCCCCACCAGTGTGACTCCCTGGATCCGCCCCTCGTTCTGACAAGTCAGTGGGAACTACGTATAGGGAATATTGAACTCTCGTGCTAAAAGTTTCCTTTAGCTCGACCACACCCCAATGGCAAATGTACTTGCATGAAAATAAAATAGGTAACCAATTCAGTTATTCTTAATGAAATTATGTATAAGTTACTTAGTTATCTGGAATACGACTTCTGAGCATTTAAGAGGTTTCGGAAGCTTTTGGTCACGCCCAGAATGCAATGATGCATGAAAATATTTAACTATATATAGATTAATTTAAATATAGGCTAATTCCCATTTCATCCATGCGTGTAGCACGGTTTACCGAATGTACAGTGTGATAGTTATTAACTTGTAAAGAAATAATTGAATTTGAATACTTGCTTACAGATTTGTTAATATGAAGAATTGTTTGCGATGGTGCCTCGTACTAGAGACACATATACCTGTCGCCTAAAGCAAGTGTATTAATTTTGCTTGTTATGTTGCATTAAATCTATTTAACATAAGTTTTAACATCTGTTTTGGTTTTTGATTTTAGTGGCAGTGCAGAAGAAGTTTCCTGGATGAACTGGAAGGCGCTTTGAAAATAATAAAGTTAGCAATTTATGACATAAAATTTAATCAATTAAAACAACAGTAGAATGCAGTGTTTTTTTTATATTACTTTTCTATTCATATAAGGTATTCAATAAAATTTGTAATTTTATCAATAATTTGAGTTTTATTTAAGCTACTTCCTTTGCTAGTAAGTAAAGTAATACAATTTCATTAACTTGCTATACAAAATCACGTGAAAATGTTATAAAGTAGGCCTGATCACTTTAGTATTAATTTTTTATCAGGCAAATGAATTTAAACTTTATTACCTCTAAGAGACTGAATATTTCAATAGCAATTTATATTTCTAAAACAAGTGGGATGATCAGCGTTGGAGGGGAAGTTAACAATACTATCTGTCATAATAATATCCCTGCGGAAAACATTTGGCTACTCGGTATATTAAATATATTTTACTGGGTGAACGTATGGTAATAAGTTTTTATGGTAGTCTTTATAAACACGAGGATGGTATTCTAACCAAAATTGACAATATATCATTTATGTTTTTGAGTATTGTATTTTAAATTATGTCTTAACAAATAGGTACTAAATTATTACATTAGGTTTCTTGGTTTTTTTCAAATGGAATGGTCAACACAAGCCATTGAACTGTGTCACTATTGTAAGCAGTATATTTGGAACATTTGTTCTTGTAGACTTAGCTATTTTTTACTCTTAAAAAAGTTTATTTTCTTTTGCTGATTTAAAATTTATTTGCTGTTATTTAAATATTTGTTTGCCTATAAAACTAATGTTTAAACATATGGGTGCAGCAAACTCGTTAGGTTGAAGGTAAATTAAAATAATTTGTGTTAGGCCTAATCAATAAAGGCTGTCCCACACTTCTCGCAAATATGCTTGATCATTTGGCCTAACTACAAATGTTCGGTAGTCGCAAGAAGTGTGGGAGCTGCACGAAATATTTTGTATCAGTACACTATCGCCGAATGATTCTCTCGATGTTTGGAACGAGTCTTGCACCAAATCAACCAAATGTGTACAACAAACTAATCAAGTACACGCTCGCCCAATACCAATGCAATACCATGCTCGCCCATTCACTTCCGCTCGTCTCCTTTGATTTGTGCCAAAACCCGACAAAAACAGCACAGGTGAACACGAATTATGGTGAGGCGAACTATCCCGAACATTTGAGATGATTTAAGTTTTATTTAAGAAACAACAAATTAATGAGTGCTAAACTCTGTTAATTTTTTTTTGACCAAACTATATTTGAAATTAACCTTCGCACTGTAAAAAATAATCGTGTTAATTCGACCCAAATTTAATACCAAGATGTCCCAGTAAGACCTCACACACTCTTGTGTCGAAATAACACTCAGCTGCTTGTGTTGAAGTTCACCCACTTACCTGAGTTGGAAACCATCACAATTCCTTGTGTCACTCGGTAACACATATTTCTTCCGTGTTAAATGTTTAACACATTTTTTTGTGTGAAAAAAATTACTCTATGATTAAGCAACACAGAAATACTGTGTTAAAATACTTACCCAAATTTGTATTAATATAACCATTTTATTGTAAATAACACGCAGCATAATAAGTCAACACATAACATTTGTGTTATATTTGTTACACAAATTTGAGTGAAATATTAACCAAAATACCTGTCAGGTAAGTTTGTATTTTTTCTGTGTAAAGAAAAACAGTGAACAGCTTATTTCTTGTGCAAAATTAAATGTCTGTAATGGTATACATCACTTGAGAAAGGTTAAATCACCGGGAAATATTGCACAGACAAATTCAACTCGACATCACCTGTCCACCAACAATTTTATACACCAAGTTTCAGTAAAAATTTATATATCACATTAAGATGGGTCCAAATTTAAAACTTTATACTAATAAAGGTAACCCACCGTAAAGTTGCTTTTGAAACACTTATACTCTACATAGTTTAAAATTACACCAGATATTCGTCTTCACATTACAGGTTTGATCTTGAGTGACCAAAACAGTAAAAAAATATTTTTAAACTGTTAAACATAATCTTTAAACTAGACAAATTTTGAGGGGTTATTCAAATTTTATAGTTTGTTCATATATTTAATATATAATATTGCAAAAAATATTTCATCTGTAAATAAATTAAGCATTCCTATTAAGTTACGTTAAAAACGGTTAATTGAAAAAATTAACCTGGATTAAAAGTTATCACTTTTCACAACCGTACCAAAAGATACAATGAAATTTTCAAGATTCTAAATCACTGGATCTTCCAACTTTATATGTAAATAGGTATATTCAAAAATACTAAACATTTAAAGATAAAACACTTTATTGCACACATTGTTTAATGCAATGATTTTATCGTGAAGGCTTCAACGGCCCTTTAAATCTAACTCTAACAGGTACGGGGAGACACTTCTTCTGTTGCACAGGTCAAAAGATTTGGCTGGGGATCACTTGAACTCTGTCTTTTGTTGGTCCACGGCTGAAAGATATGGCTGAAGATCACTTGAACTGCTTACTAGCTCTTCCAGAATGGCCATTCTGAAAAATATTTTTCAATACTATATATCTGGTCAGCAATGATATACCAATAGTTATTGGGTACTTCATCAAGAGAAGCCCATAAAACTTTTGAGGGCAGTACATATACAAAGCAAGGACAACTAAAGGCATCCAGTGGCTGTGTCTCTTTTGGTTCAAGAGCCAGTGGCGTAACTGCTGGGCCCGCGAGCCGAGGTAAGCGCTCTGGCAGGCCCGCATTTTGGGATGAAATAGTTCAACTTAATTTTGATAAATGTTAATAACTTTAGCCATTCTGAATTAGTTATGCTGCTTTTCACTGTATAAGTCGTCTAAAAAAAAAAAAAAACAGCAATGTTCATTTTGCCGCCCACACTTTAAACTTTTTTTTAGGTTACCGGTATACTTTTTCAAATATTCCAAAAAACATAATTGTTTTGGTGTAGTTCTTTTAGTCAAAGTATTACAAGGTATGACGTTTTAAGTTAAAATACTTACACTTAAAAATAAAAAAAAAGTTGCCCAACACGCTGGTCATCTCGAATTGATTCTTTGAAACTGTGCGATTATGCTACATGGGGGCTAAAAATAAGTTTGCGGGGGGGGGCCCAAAAAATCAGTTACGCCACTGTCAAGAGCCAATGAAACTTTATTGCACACCATTAAAATAGCTAACAATTTAGCATTTTGAATAATTGCTATATGTCAATCGGTAACTGACATATTGAAAGTTCTAAATACAGTATGTGAATCTTATGGAGAACTAGCTGATGTACCCGTTCTTCGCACAGGTGTTTTCTTTACCCAATATATAGTCAATGCAATCTGCAATTAAGTTAGCATGAAACAGCTGTTCTTGCTTCTGCTCTTTAAAGCTGTCAAATGGAAGTATCCACAGCTGTTCGCATTACAGTTTCTGAATGTTTACTTTCTTCTGAAATGTAAACATTGAAACTTAGGACGTTCACGGGGCTTAGCCCCGAGGGGATTTTAAGGAAGTGAATAGGCCTATATTTTGCATGGGTTCAAGATCTACCTTTATGTAAAATTTCAGCCCAGTCAGTTCAGTAGTTTTTGTGTTCACCCAGAACATCAGACAGACAGACAAAAACCATCTCTTCTTTATAATATTATAACAAACTAGCAAATCCAGCTGCTCACAAATTCAAGCAAATACGGTTGTGACTTTAAATTGTGTTGCCATTCCAAAAGTTAGCCTGAAGCAGCTTATCTTTCTTCTGTACTGTGTTTTGTTACCTTCAACAGCTATCAAATTCTCAATTTCAATGATTACTGTTCTTCCATAAGATCAGTGTCTCCAGTTGTACGATTATTATCGTTTTGTACGATAATTCAGCCCGTTGTACCATGTACGATAGGTCACGTACGATACGGTAAATTGTATAATAATTTGGGATCAGCCTAAACTATACATGATTATGACCTACTAATTAATTGAATGATTACTAATGATGAACTAATTACTGACTACTTCATGAATTAAATTCTAAAAATACATAAATAGGCTCTCAGAACATATTTTAAAAGTACTAAATACAATCTTTTGTTGGATTCTTTGCCATTTATTTTTATAAATACCCTACATAGGCTTTGTAAAATATCGTGAGTTTTGTTAAGCATTTGTTTATTTATTCGAACCTTTATTTCGTTTGGAAATTTACAGCTGTTCTACTTTAAAAAATTGAATGTTTGTCTATTTTAACGTTTGAGTGTAAGTTTTAGGTGTCTTTGCAAACGTGCAATAATTTTACCTACAATACAATAATATTTAACTACTTGTATGGTATTTGTCCCTGGCCGAATTGGAGACACTGCATAAGATTAACATTGCAACTTTGAAGGCCTTTGGGGCCTGAGGGCCGATGTAGATTTTAATGATTTTCTGCAGACCTACGCATTGAGACATTTCCGCATAGATACTTCAATCATAACAATCGGTACAGTGGATCCTGATATCTCAGCGTGACACAAAATCTGCTTGTGTATTAAATATTAGGTTTGCTGCAGCAAGGGTATTTTTGTTTGGCTACTTAGCTTGCCGGCAAACTAAATATCCCCTGACACTGTAATAGGCCTGGAAAAAGGGTTTATAATTTAAATCTTAAGATAGGAGGGAGGCACCTCACTGTCGGTAGCGTATGTTAGATGGGGTTAGATGGGGACTGTAACTTTTTTTTTTTTTATTCGGATTGTTATATTGGATTTTACCTTGTAGAACTGCCACTCCCACTCTCACTCTGTCCAGTTTTCTTTCTACTTGCTGTTGGAGGTAAGTAGGTGAACCGTTGAAATCATTGAATTTCTCGTCTGGTTCCATTCTATAAATAAAAGTTACAAATTACCTTTTCTGAACTAAAATACCTAAACGTTTAAACGGGTGCAGTTCCGGATCTGGGCTACCATACTATCGAATGAAAATATCAAAAGTTTTAACAGTTGATATATCGATTACTCTTATTCTTCAAATTTTCTGTCGATGTAGCTCTCTACAAAACGACATCCAATCAGCGATAGTTTTCCTGCTGGTTTTAGATGTTGATGTGCTTGTTTTTCTTATTAAAAAATCATAATTTACAACATGTATACAAAAAATTAAACTAAAGTTAGAATGTTAATCAATCCAAACTTGGCATTTTCGAAAAAAGTGTTTTCTAAAGCGTTCTTTCTTACATCGTGTTCGTCATTGACCTTTTTTTTGCATCAAAATTTGACCGAATTTTCACCACGTATTAGTGTTTCATGCGATATTTGAATGTCACAAAATGAATGTTCTCCTGTAAGTTAATTTGAAAGTTTCCACCACCCTACGTATGTAAAAGAATTCTCCCACCTTTATGCTGTGTGTATTCCGTAATGGGTAATGTTAACAGTTTGACTAACATCAATATTTTCTCTATCTTATGTTAAGCAAATATTCGTTTGCTAGCGATATCGCAATATGGCGATAAGTCTTGCCATCAACAATTTTACTCACTGTCATTGTGTATTGCGAGTTGCAAGTTGCGTATCAGCAAGTATACTTTCTGGCATGGTTGGTTGGTCAGGTTGACAAGGGGCTTAATAGGTTAAGGAGCTACGGAGGCAGGGTTTAAGCTGCGGTCGCATTTGTCGCAAAATGCGATATGCACCACGAAAATGCGACAATACTTGGGCAGGCTGTCGCTTTTTTGCTACAAAGAAAAGTATAATAAATATTTAAATGTTATTGCAGAAAATCTGGTTTTAACAATACAAATTGTATTAAAAGTCCGTGATCATGATCCACAAACAAAAATATTAGAAGAGTAGTTGGGATGTTGGAGAGGCTTAACGTTGCGTTGGTTGCACTACGTCATTTTACCGATCGCCTCTGAGTGAGTGGTAGAGGAGACGAGCCTACATTACGTGAACAGTTGCTGTCGATTTCAACTGCGTACCGTGTAAACGGAACGGGCAAGTTACTAAAATGACAGTTGTAATTACAGTAGCTAACCCTCTAGCAGACGTCATGCGCTCTCCGCTGTGACTCGGTTTGGCGCGCACTCTGTAGTAGCTGAGCGAATTGGCGAATGCGAGAATGTTGAGGGCTAGTTCGCCTCCGAAGGGATGACTGCGCTCGCGTCGCTATCGTACCGATTCTTGTCGGTTGTTGTGACCGAGTCAAAGGAGACGAGCGGCAGGTCTTCCATACTTAGTGCCGCTCGTGGTCAACTCGCTGCAGAATGTGGACGGTTACACGAGCACGAGTCGCTCGAAATCGCAACGATCGGGCGAAAGTGTAGAGGTACCCTAGCGAAAACAGACAACTCGAAATCGGTAACGCGCAAATGCGATCGCGATATGCTTTGAGGTTATGTTTCAGAGTGTAATGTTTGGGGTGTGTGAGTTTTCGTTGTTCTGGTACCATATTAGGCCTATTCTATTAGAATGTTTAGTATATTTCCATTTCAGACTTTAATGGTTAAAATGGATAAGTTACCAAGAAAAGTAGACTCTGCTGAATTATATATATATTACGGTATTTAAATTTTAAACGTTAAAAAAATACAAGCAAAAAACAACTTAAGACCAAAAAATAGTATAATGTCACGCGAGTAAAAATGCGAAAAGGAAAATATTTTTGCTACAAGTCTCTAAGAGCTTGTAGCATTTTTGCTCAAAGAATTTTTTTCCCAGCTGAATCCCTGTACGGAGGTACGGTAGGCCTACTCAGAACAGTACAGTCGGCACGACTCTTATTCGATAAATTGAGGTTAGGTGAGATGTAAACTACTCTCAAAGCGAGGTGTTAATATGACAGAAGTTTAGTTATGTTATGTTATTGTTGATAATAAAAAGTTGGCATCACTCACGTCTTCATATATGTGGAGGCGGACCGGAAACTACTTTATTTAAGCCCTGAATTGTTTACTTGAGCTAACAATAAAATTAAGTAGGTATTTGATTACAGGGTTCTTATGGAGTATACATGACCCCAACTATATTGAGTTAAATTTGCATTTTTCTTAAAGATATTTACCTCTAGAATCCAGAAATAACATTTATTTTGCACGGGAACCATTATTAATTATAGAAAATATTACTTAAAATTATTATTTTCGATGCAAGCAGACAATACTTACAAACCACAGATTAGAACACAACTTTCAATGTTTCTAGTTTCTACAGACTATCAGGAAAACGTCCATAGAGTATATAATATATATAAATGAAATGTCGTAGATAATATGTATCTAATAAAAAGTTATGTTTTGTGCTTTATTTACCCCTTACCCATTATAAGTGACTAAGTGTTGAGAGGTGAGTGAGCAAAGTGAACAAGCTCATTCTGAAAGTAAATGAGCGTAGCGAACTAAGTCACCATGGAGGCAAGTGAGCGCGATGGATAGTAAAAAACACTACATCTTCGTAGGGTACGTGACAGCAAACGAGGTCACCATGGAGGCAAGTGAGCGCGGAGCGCGTAAGCTCATCCTGTAGGAAGTGAGCTGGCGAAGAAGCTTGATCCGAAAATGAATGGTTAATAAAAAACGCTACATCTTCGTACGGTATGTGACATTAAAGCGTACACTTAGGACTGGCATGGTTTGTTGGTGGGCTTGCCACGGGTGCTTATTAGGTTAACTAGCTTGGGTTAGGTTAAGTGCCACCGTACCTGGATGGCAAAACGAACAAAAACAAACCACACCTAACCTAACAATCCTAACCTAACCCAACGCTAGTTAACCTAATAAGTACCCGTGGCAAGCCCACCAACCAACAATCCGAATATAAGTATACTTTGGTACCTATTATACTCCTAATTAGGTTAGGTTAGGTAATACAGGTGCAGTCGAGCAATATTCAAGGGTTCGAGTTGGCAAACCTGCTCCAAGTAGAAAAATCAGCTCCGAAGCAGAAAAAATAACAAAATGGACGTTAACACCGTTTATTTAATTTCGTACTGTTAATTTTCATCTTAAAAGTTGTTATTTACTGACGTATAGTTATTTTAAGAACATATTATGATTATCTCTAGTGGATGATGATTGATCAAACGGTATTTATGTGTTTTCTTTATTAACAAGTTCTTAGATTGGAAATCTCTTGCAGACAGTTCCATGTTGCAATTTGAACGTTCCTCCCCTCAAACCACTAGTCAGCAGAAGAAATTGGAACCGTCCAAGTTTTTTTTACTATTTTTAACCATTAAAACGGTCTTTCCGCAGAAAAAGAATACTTTTATCGTGTTTTTCAGGTCAAAATCTATAAGAAAAGTGTAAATTTACCTCGATTTTGTTGGGGTCATGTATACTCCATAATTACCTACAGGTTCTTATCCTCTAATCAATAGATTGCCAAGCATACATAGCGTAATCCATCTTACGTTTAATAAAGGTTATCTGAATTTCAAAGTAGGTACGCCTAGCTCACAAACTTAACTTGTCTATAGTAAACTCACTAAAGCTGGAGCAGTCAAAATACTAGAGGAGTTATAACATGTTTGTATAAAATTAGCAAATTAAGTTCTCAGACCCCTTCAAAGTTTTAATGTAAGGAGTACAAAAGTGAGATTTAACCTCGAGTCGTACAGGCTTTGGAGAGTAGGCTAGGCCTGTAATCGGTAATTATGGAGTATACATGACCCCAACAAAATCGAGCCAAGTTAAGTTTGTGAGCTAGGCATACCTACTTTGAAATTCAGATAACCTTACTTGAACGTAAGATGGATTACACTATGTATGCATGGCAATCTATTGAGTAGAGGATAAGTAGGCAAAATTGACAAGGCCTAAGTTATTTTGTCAAACAAAATTGTTTTTCCTAGGATGTCCTTCTAACATCAATCACCCTAATAACTCAAGCACGCCGCTTCCTTCACGGAGTTGTAGGGGTTACTTACAGCCTACAATAACACTGATCACTACCTTTACAGCTAAATCTTCACTTACCTTATCACCCATCTTGACGACATGTAGTAACAGTAGTATTTGGCTACTGCATTGCAGTTCCACATTCGCAATTTAAAACTCAAAGAACGTAAACTGACAAACTAACAAAAATAATGCTGCCGGGTGTCGTCTGTCGCTGTCAAGGAGTTCTATTGGTATTACTGGAGGTAACACTGATGAACAAAACTACGAGCCGTTCTTTCCAAATTTTGGTGAGGCAAAGAACTACTCGCTGAAATCGAACTAGTTGGCAAAGTAACTCAAACAAATACCTACTAATGATTTTAACATTAATAAACTTGTATTCGTTTGTTTGCTCATGATTTATCATATTTCACGGCAAGATTAGATGCATAAATAGAGTGAAAAAATGAATTTGCTCCAACTTGTATTACTTTTACTCCAGTGATTTTCACGAGTAGAATCACTTATAGGAGTAAACAACGAATCATGATAGTTCAAAGAATGATAAATTTGCCTCACCAGTGTACCAACAGTAGGATTTATTCATAATTATTCTCAGTAATAAGTTGATAATTTCATTCATCTGCAACTGCAACTACATTAAAAAATGTACTTCTACTTCTACTTTTTAGGTGGAAATATTTGTTCATGGATCCTTTTTGAAAGAGTTTTTCTGCCAATTTAAATACATATCATAGTGTTAAAAACCTAATCTTGAGTTGCTTTATTAGTTTATTACATACCCGAAGCCCTACCCAAACTTAGACTAAATGTAATAGTACTAATAGTGTAATACAGATTTTTATCTTTCACCGTTGATCATTTGTGCTATTTAAATAATTGTTTTGTATTTTTAATAAACAAAATTGTATTCATTTACTATAACAACCGTCAACATATACAAAATTACACTTAATCGCATATTTTTCCTGGCTTTTTGTGAATTACGGCCAATCCCGGGTGCAACGCACATTAATTACCCACAATTCCACACAAAATTACCGTGTTTAAAATATATTTTAGAAGACCAACACGCTTTCGTGTCACAAATGCCAAATTGACACAGCATAGTTTTACCACGAATGCGAATTGGTTACTCAAGCCTCTAGTAAACCAATTTCAGTGTCTATTTTCACACAATCAGTTTAACCAACATCTTTGTGTCTTGCATTTTTTTACAGTGCAATATGTTTTGCAAATAACAATGTTCAAAGCAAACAATGAAATTAGTTGTCCATACACAAATTAGATTGTTTAGTTTATTATATTTTTGGTAGTTTCAACAATTATTCATTTTTCTCTGTGAACCGTACGTGTCACCTTGACACTGCTCACTGCTCTCTAAATGTTTTAAGCCAAGTACGCAGTTAATATTTGGGTAGTATCAACCCAATGCTGGTTTAAAACTGTATAACTGTGATATACACTGCTGTATCAAGCAAATTTAAGTTTTATAAAGATGGCGGTTTGACAGTTTCCCCAGTATCTACTTGAAGAGAGACATTTAGAAGTATCATCTAAATATGGGATTTCTTAAATGTATTATACGATTAAACATGGCGGATCTCTGGGGTTTTCTATATCAGCTTGATGTGGTAACCTGTAAGAGTATCAGCTTTTCTTTAAAATCTGTTATAAGTGAAAAAATACTAGTGTATACAACTATATATCAATCTGAAATTTTATAAAACACATTAATAAATCATTTTCAGTGACTTAGTCTTTGAACTGAACGAATATATACAGTAACAAGTTGGACCACAAGGGATGGACTACTCATAAAACCAACTGTAAGAGTGATTTTATGTATATATATATATATATATATATATATATATATATTTAAAGAACCTCGGCAGGTAGCATTCCATACAAAACCCCGGCAGGTAGCATTCTATCAAACCCACCTTTTATAATGACATATGATTTACGAACAACAAATTATATTAGATATATAGACTTACTTTAATATGCCGGATTCATATATCCTAATATAATCTCTATATAAACGACTTTTGGCAGAAGGCACTCCTCCTGTATATGTTTACAAAATGCCAAACTATATCATTCCATATTACAAACAAGCGGCAAGTCACAATCTGACCAAGGGAGGGGGAAACCGTGCTCCCATTGGTGGAGGCGCGTGAGGGGAAGGGACTGCCGATTGCCGCCTTTCCGTAAAGTCTAAGAAGATATACAGTTAACGCAACCTTCCGGACATTTCCACTCCCTATATAATTGTTGCCAACAGAATGGGTTATGACTGAAGAATGTATTATCTTTTTGAAACATTAATAATAATATATACGAATAAAGAGTAATACAAAATGAGGTTGTGGTAGGCATTTGCTTATTACCGAATACGTTATTGAGTAATTTTAACTGTTAATGAGTGTCAAATGTTGTAATACCACCAAATATTTAATTTTCTTGGGAAAACTTCATTTTACATTAATCTAAAGAATTAATTTAAAGTTTGTTAAACATTTCATAATGAGCCGTACACATGTTTTATCCAATTATTTTACTAATTTAATACCTCTGTTAATTGTGTCTTGATCACCCAGTAATTATCCGACACTGTATTGTTATTATAATGCGGCCGAACAAATAATTTAGATGGGCAAAAATTGCAATATATACATAGCCAAATTAGTAGGGATGAGCTTATCGAAATACGATTTCTAATGAAAGCACCACCGCCCCAACATAGATAGTCATAATAGCGTATTTGACTCTTTTAGGTCCGTATTTAAGAGTTTACAGACAAAGTTAATTGTTATAAGCGTAATATCTGGCTAACACATTAACACTATTTATTGTACAGCGGAGTTCATACACTCCTCACTCGGTGCTGTCAGTGTGGTGGCATATAACAGAGGGTCCTTCCACGCAACAATGGTTTTGCAATGATAGTGACACTTCAAAAATTCTAACAGCTCCATCGGTCGCTGTGGACCAACACTAGGATAAAGGGAAAGATGAGTCAACTAGTTAATTGGAAAAAGGATCTACCACCACGGTAGCGATAACCCCCAACAGAACACGCGTTTCCTCTCCTGTGAAGTCAGAGAAGAATAATCAAAGACAATTCATCGCCCATTCAAGCAAGACGTCCTTCGCAACGATTTTTCCTAATCAAGTTCTTGTTCTTAAGCCTACATAAAGGTGCGTGAGGATGAACCAACCGATTGTGCTTGCCCCATTTTGCATATTTAGACACTATATAATGACCTCCATCTTAGTTTATGGAATTTACACGTTTACGTATATAGAATGTATAGTTTAAATAAAACTGGTTGTACATTACGGACTAGCACCGTTACCAATGATAACTGCTTATAACGATCACGAAGCTGTTTTTATAACGATAGGTCTCGAAAATGTATTATCTTTTTCAAGACTAACTCTAAAATAAAGGGGTTTAGCACAAAACATTATAATATTGAATTTACACCTAATTTAAAGTTTAAGGAAATGGGGGGGAGTTTCTCCGAGCAGTGAGAGACCGAAACTGTAATCTTAAAATCGTTCAACGGACAGTTATATCACTTAACTATAATAAATATAAATATTTTAATTAGTCGATTATTCAGAGGTTTTAAATTAACTGTCAAATCTTAAATACTTACTTTAAAATATCTTCATAAACAGTTTATTTTCATTTTATCATAGTGATTTTGTCTTTAAAAATATGACCGGACTATAATATACTTCCTTGTTCTAAATTTACCGGCTATAACATATTTTTCGAAGTTGTTACTTTTTTGACCTGCTACTCTGTGACGTATTATTCATACATATACGGTTTGACAGGTAAAATGTTTGGATAATCATCTCTTAGTAATTAATAATATATTTATAAACTCTAGAAACAAGTTTTAGTGATTTAAAGTTTTTGTTTTAAGCTAAAATATATTGTATATTCTATATTAAGGTACGCATTGTTGGTACTTCAATGGTTAAAATTGTAAGATAGTCGAAAATCATTCTGCAGCGGAAAAATTACGGCCGGTTGGTATTTTAGCAGTTTAAGAATTAAAGTAATCTGTAATTTACTAATTCAGATAGATTTATTTTAGTGAAATTCTAGGAAGATTATAAGTAGAGTATTGTTTACGTTGTTATTTAAGGAATTGTTGCGGAAATTTTCCACTACTTATTAAGTACTGTATATATTAATAACTATAATAAGTGATGGAAAATGTCTTCAATAATTATTTAAATAACATTAGCCCGCCATTACCAACACTGAATTTTGAACAAATAATTGTTTTCGTTTTTACAATCCCAACTGATAACCAGGAACCCTATAACTCGTTGGAAAATCTGTATTTAGAAAACAGTGTTTCTAATTTAAAATAAAACTGTAAGGTTAATCAGTGGCCATCCCAGTTTTTTCTGTAATCTTCTTCTGCTTTAAACTGAATGTTCCCTCTGATTGACGTTTTTACACCCATTTTATTTGGTAGCAACTCGTCATCTATCTTCGGCCTATTTCATGGCTTCACGGTGGATACTATAAAAAAGACTCATAGACAACGGGTTTCCCAAATTTGCCTGCAATATTTGTATAAATAACTATGTTACCTGTTATGTCGATAGCAGGATAATAGAACTATGATTATTATCACGGATAATAAACTGTAAGAGCCATAAACTTGAAAAGATGGCTCAGCGGATCGAATGTTAACAAATGTACTGATATGGTTATTTTTATATATATGTAATAATATTCTTGTTTGCAGAGATAACGGGGAACACATGGACGTTTTGACATAAGCAAGTAAAGTAAAAGCAAACGTGTCGTTTTTATTTTCGATCCAATTACATAATGTCTTTATGGTCCTTACGGTTTATTTTCCAGGATCCCTGATTCAAATGTTGTGTTCGTCTACTTTAGAAGTAAGTCAGTATCGAGACATCGTAGAACTGTGATTCAAATTTTGTATTATTCGTCTCCTTTGGACAAAAATTATGGGCCATATTTTAGTTTGGTAGGCCTAACGGAACAATTTATAGCAAATCGTAATAGGACAGTAGGGCGTAGTGTTTCTTAGAACAGAAGGGGGGTGACGATGGTGGTGGGTGGCCGCTCCCAACAAAGGCACAGTCTCATCAAAGGATTGGGACCTGGCCAACCTACCTGCGGAACTGTGCCTCGGGAGCACTGTTCTAGTGCGGCACCGTTGTGGCGATCAGGGGAGGCTTCCGACGGGAATGTTCATTTTGACCACCGCGCGCCAACTCTTCAGCCCTATCACTGTCCTTTATCAGCGGCAATACTTTTTACGTTGTAATTACAAATCATAAGAATTATTCAGTTTTTCAGCTACTCAATATATAAGAAAGAACTGTACAACTTTCCATCGGTTAATAGGTTGTTGTAATGATTTATTACAACATGTATACAATTTCCTTATATTTATCTTATTAAATTTATAATATTTACATTAAAACTAGCCGACCCGTCTCAGCTGCACCCGCGTAAACTATGATAGTTGTTTGTGCTTCAATCTGTGGTTATCCCGTGGAACTAATACGAATCAAGATCAGCTATTTAAATTGTCATCAGTTTAAACCAAGTGAATGTCCATAAGAAATACATGAGAACTTTGGGACCCATCAGTGGGGCGGGACACAGGGGAATTTCGTAACACCGTTTCTTAACAAGCACCTAGGACCAAAGAGGAACCTATGTATCAATTTTAAAATCTGGAGGCCTTATGGTTATGGAGATTTCGTGATAGATCAGTTAGTGGTATTTGGATTTTATATATTAAGAAGCCAAAATAAAACAAATACCAAATAAAAAAATGATTAAAGCCTGATACGAAATATGAATAGAGTTTTTAAATGTAATAATGACTTATTTAAAGAATAATTAATAAGTTAACAGTCCCGCGTCATAATCAAAAAACTCATCTTTATTGGTATTTTGTCTCATCTATTCCGTATTTAAATCAAAATATAAATTACCTTCGCAATTTCAACTGATATCAACGTTTCCACCTTTTGTAGTGTTCCTTTTTCTAAGAAAAAATATTTCTGAAAATTGTCTTTCATCCATAAACAATCAGCTTTTGATTTAAAAAACCACGTAGATCCAAGGCTGGGTAGCGTAGTGGTTAGCATGCTCGTTTCATAATCTGAAGTTCGCCACATCGGTCCTGAACAAAATCCTAGTAAAATATTGTGAAGGATCGAAACTGGATCCAGCTTCCATTGGGCATTGGGCTAAATAATGATCCGGGCTAAATAATCAATCGGTCTTATAGTCAGTAACAAGACTGCACAAGGCATCTTACCCATTCTACACTCATCATTCATTCATATTCGCCTTAAAATACACCCTAGTTGTGGCGGCGTCTTATGTAAAGCATTGTAGGCCAGGTCTGCTTATTCCCATAAGATTCATGATTGCACTTCTAGATGTCATCCAAAGTTGATCAGCTGGTGCATATTATCAACAACCTACTACTATTGTGTACGCTATCGTCAGATCGCCACCTCACACGGCCGCGACAAGTATGTCTGATTTGAAACCAGTATATAATGTGAGAGCTATGTACAGTTATTTATCAGTCAACCCCAGCGTAGCGGCACTTATTAGACAAAGACTCCCTCTCTAAAATTCATAGAAGCTAGGTCACTATCCTGCCCCACCCGAGCATAATCATCTGTTTCGCTAATATTACTGTTGGATCAGTCTCTCCACATATATTTTACAAAATCTTTTTAAGAATTCCTGCTAAACCTCTAAACGAAACCTTTGTTTACTATGACAAATATACACTGTATAATTTGCAAGTTCAGCCCACAAAACGTAAGCTGGAACTTGGACCTGGTGAGCCGAGGCGACAGACTATAGGCGAGGGGAGGGTGAATGTGTAGGTATAAAATTCTTTTGGAGTAGGTATAAAATACTTTCGGAATACTAGCCCAGGCAATGAAGGAAAAATGTCGGAAGAAATTAGTAACAGGCTGAAACCTATACCAGTCGATAGTACCCTCCTAGAGGTACAAAACCCCAAGTGTCCCCTAAATTCCCCCTGGTGCTTATCTCGTAGCCCCTCTTTAAACCCCCCTAGCCCCCCTTCCTGCAAGAATTTACAAAAACGCTCATATCTCCATTAATAATTATTATAGCTTAATATTTATTTTTTTGTTTGATTGCCTATATAATGATCTACAAAAATGGTTGAGTCATTAAAGTAGCTCAGGCCAACAGTTTAATAGATATTCGCATTATAATAATAAATATTTGACAATATTAAAATACTTTTTAACATTATTCTTCTCTAAAATGCAAACACGCAATCTTTCCAGAAAATACTTGAAACAAAAGTTGTAGTCAGTTATATTTCGCATAAAATGATATATACACTTTTATAGATTCAACAATGAAAACGTAACTTAAGAGGCTCAAACACAGCGTGTGCACTTTGGGCCGCGACGCCACAGCGGCGGCGGAATTTCGGCAATTTATTCACCACTCATGTTTTAAATAACATAGTCTTTTTACAATATCAATACAGGGTACTTGATTATTGTCTGTGATATTCAGCCTTAAGATATTATTTAACAATTTATTATGTCGAACATGGGTTATGGTTGATAGCTGATTTTTACATAAAAACATTTTATCAGTAACAACCATTGTATATTGTATAGTGTATGAATAATATAGTTCAGTGTAGTTGTGAGGTAAATAAACGATTACATTTTAGAAAGAAAAATTCCAAAGGTTCATCTAACAAGTTTTAAATAAAAGTGATTGCAACACTGAAATGCAATACGCGCACCTTGATGCTCGATATGCAGCAGCTACCGTACCAGCGCAGCGCCGGCGCTGGTTGCATCGTTAGGACAAAAATATTTCACTTCTGGTTACCGGTACCATATTTTGCACGTTGTATCTTCATCCGAATAGCTTTGATAGAAACACACTCTCAGAGCTCCCTATCACCCTGTGATGACGTAATCAAGATGGCGGACTAGAAACATTACAGTGTATGCTTTAAATTTTAACAACTCCTATACCTGTTGCTTGATTTCCACTTTTAAGGAATTATTTTAAAGAAAACCAATCTAACTACAATAAATTATATTTCTTGAAATTTGTATGTGTATACTTTTGAATACGACCCATTTTTCACGTATACATTCTTTTTGGATTCGAGGCTGTTTGCACTGTAACTTATGAACTAACCCTTCGATTTCGAATAAAATTGATATCAACATTTAAGACAGTATTTAATATCACGATTTCAAAAACCAGAAATATTAACCAGAAAGGGGGGTTTTATGTCAAATTTGCTTTTATGTCAATCCGTTGCCGAGCTATCGAACAATCTAAACACAGAACATTGTTTAATGTTCATATGGAGAATAAATAACATGTAATACCTAGCTTATTTATGAACATATTTTGAGGAACTTGGGATTTAGCTTAATGTACTTGTGGTCCAATAATTACTGCAAAAACCTACATCTTACACTTTCTGTTGCAGCAAATCTATGTACACATCTCTTACGTTATTATTATGGGGTATGAAGTAATTTTATGTATATATATATATATATATATATATATATATATATCTTATTTATCAATATATTTTAATGACCCTTGTCAAGATGATTCTTGTAGTAGTGATGTAAATATATAAGTATTTAAAATTTGGTGAGTACGCAGGTTTGGTGCAATCGGTTTTTAAATAAAATCTATATATAAACCAGCATGAAATGGAATTTTAATCTTCTTCATAAGGATAACATTAGGGATGTGTACTGCAGTCATGCTTTAAAAAAACAAATTTTGCTCGATTTTGAACAATGGGTACTCTTCTTAACCCTTATTGTGAACAATCTAAACTCTATTCCCCGTAAGATTAACATGGGGAATTTTTTGAACTTTTTTTAATTTTCTCTGAAACCATTTAACCTAGGTAATATAATACTAAATTATTTAGTTTGTTATGCTCTACAAAAGTGTCTAATAACTACCTAAATAACTCAACAATCAAATCAAGATCCAAACTCAAATATAAATCAGCACCTGAATCTCTCAAGGGTCGGTTCTTGGGCCACTATTTTTCTTAGCATACATCAACGCCTGCCCTACGCTCCTTCCAAAATATTTACGCTCCATTCCATAACCCCCCTCCCCTATTGCCAGTAAATTAACGATGTCCTGCTTTGGGCTTCTGCAGATCTGGTGACCTTAGTTTTAGTTCTAAGCTCGTCGCACTGCGGTCCGCTTTCCCTGGCCGATGGGCTGATGTGTTTTTACCCGCACAGTCCAGACACTTCCATTTAAAACATGTGCTCAAGTCGTGCAGAGATGACGCTAAGTTTTACCAGGACTGGGGAAATCGCATAATGTAGACCCGTCCTAACAGACGACCCATGTGTGCCATCCAGTCCATATAACAGGTAGCCGTCGCGGCCCAAGCATATTATTCCGCTTTTCTAACACGCCCCACAAAGGGTTGTCTCTGATTCACCGCTACTGCTTCTCGGAAGGTTTGCTCGGCAGTACGTTGAGGCGTTTTAAGAAGGACTGACTGACAATCCCGCTATTTCAAAGGAACTCTTTAGTGTTTGATTTAAAAAAAATCATAAGTACGTAACTTCGTTAAATTTCGATATAAGTGGTAACTTTCTATTTTAAAGACCCTCTGTCCAGTTATTCTGGCTTGCTTTGTCTGATAGTACATCAGATCACGCATTATTGATTTGTTATTGAACAAAATTATATTAGTACATATTATATATTCTATGAACAAAAGATTCTCTTTACATTATATTCCAGAGTTTATAGGACTTTTTTATTAAATACTCTCCCTGAATATTACTACTTCACACATCCCTACATCCTACTACACTAGCAATTAATCTTAAAATTAATACACAAGTAGGCAAGTCTAAGAAACTACTGAACTGCTGAAACTATTGAAGTCGGTTTCCATGCATGAAATGTTGATTTCAAAGAGGTCAAGTGTATATTTGGCGTAATTAGAGTAGGAGAATTGTTAGTTGGTAGAAACATAAAAAAGTCCCTTTTTATGAACATAAGCTAAAAATTAAATCTTAACAATATATTAACCAAATGTGTTTATATTTCGTGATTTATTAAATCTAGACATATTCCATAATATGTAAACAAACATGAATCTGGTGAATGTAATCATCTTTTTATTAACTGAAGGTGCATTTGCTTGTACGAGGCTCTTTTTAATGTAATTTGAAACGAGTGTAATTTGTAAGAAAACAGTAAATTGGTCAATATCTTTATTGTGCATTGTTTACTTTGTTTTATTCATTATTACATTAATATGTATTTTAGGTTGAAGTGCTTAAAATATGTAAACAGGATAAATATTATCTTTAAAGAAATTATTTAAAATATGTCACTGACAGGTACAGATTCAGGTACTTTTACCCAAAGCTAACCCGTGTGTCCAACTAGTTTATCAAAAAAGAGTGGAATTTCTCAAAATATGTGTTGACCTGAAAGGTAGACATTGTTTCTTTGCCATTCCCGGTATGTGACTGGTCGTGTAAAAATGTATGAGCCTGTTAGTAGTTATAGTAGCTTAAGCCGCGTTTACTCCGGAGTTAGCAACACATGTTGCTAACATTTGTTAATAACATTTTAGAAAACATCTTTGAATTTGTTGGTAACATGTTATCAACAAAATTTCCGTGTTAGCAACACAAATAATTTTGTTATCCACCGAGTGTCGGTAAGGGGTCACTACCAGCTGCGCCGCGTGGTCATAGGAATTCGGAAGGTACCCCACAATCCAGAAAAAGGACTATGCCAACTGCGCTGGGAAACGCTTGAGCCCCTTTAAACCGATGATTGTGCCGGGAATCCTTGATTGGTCAGTGATATCTCCAGCAAATAACTCACAAAGTTAAACAACCAGAAATAAAACAGTTGTATCGTGACTTAGTTTAAACACTTACTTAAATAAAATCGTAACGAAGATCGTAATCTTACGCTTGCTATTTGCTATTTGAGTCTTCATCACCGGAAGTTGCCGGACGCCATCTTGGTGTTTTGTTCCATAAGGCCAATGTTAACTTTGTGCCTCCATTACTCGTCACCTGATCGTCACAAGCAATTAATTTTGGTGTCAAATTAAAGGTTTCCTCGTCCTCTAGGGAAATACAACAGTCGAATTTGGATTTTGTTACAAATTAATGAGAACATGTACAGTGTTTCAATTCAAAATTACACTATTTATTATGCGACTATAGTACCCAAATTAAAAAATTCGATATTGTATTTCCCTAGAGGACGAGGAAACTTTTAATTTGACAACAAAATGAATAGTATGTGACGATCAGGTGAGGAGTAATGGAGGCACAAAGTTAACATTGGCCTTATGGAGCAAAACTCTAATATAGCGTCTAGCAACTTCCGGTGATGAAGACTCTTAAATAACATCGTAACGAAGATCGTAATCTTACGCTTGCTATTTGCTATTTTTGATCACATGAAAAACTATCAACGTTTTTCATGTGATTAAAAATATACTCTCCCTTTAAAAGTCTTAGTCATAAAACGGTAGTTTAAATCCGTGAAGACATGACGACATCTAGTGATATATATCAATCGTAAAAAATGCATTTTCACCGGATTTTGAATTATATATAAAAATTACTATGGATGAGGCAACACAGATATAATTGTCTCAGTGCCTTAATCCTAATGTATATTAAGTTTTACATTTAAACATCATTTAGAAATATTAGGCCTACACAAAATTTAAAAAACTATATTGGAGTATACTGCTATTAATTAACAGTTTTACCTTGATATATTCGAAATGGTTAGTTAAAAATTGTCTAAACTATTCCATACTGACCAGGTAGACCTTACGAACGTATTACAATACCAATAAATACTTTTTTTAGTTATAAAATATTTATTATAGTTGTGAAGTGTTAATTGACTTTATTTATCCAAAATTCGGGACTTGTTGCATTTGGACAAAATTGCTTTAATAAAAACCATTCTAGCTAAATGATAATATTCATACATATAATCCAGAATAAATTACATCAGTATAATTTGTCATATTATTCAGCATCGCACAGCGACCACGCGGCGCAGTTTGTATAGTGTCCACGGAGGGACCCTTTTGACCACGCGGCGCAGCTGGTGAGGGTACTTAGGAATTTTCCGACCGCACGGCGCAGTTGGTATATCCCCTCGGTAAAATCTGGTAACATTCTTTGATCTTTTCAAATGTTTATAACATTTGTTAGCAGAAAATGTTACCGAACGTATTGGATATTAGCAACTTTTACCCATTCTTTTACGCTGAGGCTGTGGATCTGTATTCCAGTGTTTTGTTTTTGGTTTTCTGTTTTAGAGAATTTCCCCTATATGGAAGAAGCTATTACCGTGCCGACTGGCATGGTAATACCTAGGCCCGGGGCCATAATAACTTTTCGTTTTGAGGTGCCCAGATGTCAAAAATACTAATCTTTCAAATTGTTCAAATCACAGCAGCATAAGTTACAAACAAAGAAAGTGTTGATTTTCGAAATCTTAAACAAGTAAATTAAACTTGTGTACAAGTCTCCGGTCGCTAAAAAACCCCAAGTCCCTGAAAGTTTTTCCTAAACAAGAATTGATTTTCTATAATTAGTGTCTTGTTTAAGGAACTTGTCTCCTAACACTCGAATCAAATATCCAAAATCACTGCTTAAAATTCGAAAATTGTTTTTAAATCTACCGTCACAATGCAGCTTTTCACACCAAGGATCGACGGAATTCACATTTTTATAGGCCTCATAGCATATCACTGCTACTATACATACCTCCTGTTCCGCTAAAATAACAAAAACAGCTGCAGCGAGAACCACATCTTCCTACATTCGAAATTTTCCAAGCAATGTGACCTAGGCGAGGGTGGGAAAAATGTAAGTGTAAAAATGTTGGTAAAATTTAAAAGTCTCAAAACGAAAGCTTATTAAAATGTTTGTTAGTAACTTTTGTTATTAACTTCTGATGCTAACGAAAAACATTTGTTGGTAACTCCGGTGTAAACGCTTTTTTATAGTGGTTTCGGGGTTTTAAACTGTGTTATTTCATGGGTCGATTCACGTGGAACGTAGAAGTCGTCAATGACTATCTGTTAATGTTGTAAATGAATCAAAATGCACATCTCGGGCATCATATAATATTTTTATAATAATTATACAGGTGTGATTGAACTTTCTGGAAAGTATTTGGGAAATTGATTCTTGGGCCAAACCAAAACAAATTGTCACATAAACTTGGGTTTTATCTTTATTAGTTTCCCATCTGTTTGTCTCTACGCGTTTTTAATCAAAACATCATATACGTAAGGTACTGACTTGAAACTTGTAACGTGAATTATAATAGTTTAGAGAATATTCTGTATTGAATTTGACGTTTTTTTACTTTTAACCGTTTCAAAATGGCAGTTATTTCAAATTTGTAAAGTTAAAAATGTTGATTCAAACATTAAGGTCTATATAAGGGAAACGGAGCGATATAGTTCCCATGTTTATGAGAAGTTTCTTGTTTGTTTTTTTACCCAGGAAAAAATGTTCCAAAATTTGTCCAGAGAGGTCAATAACACCCTGAATTAACAACTGCAGTTAGTCTATTTAAAAATACATTTATTTGCTCTACAACTGTATTAAGTTAATAAAATCACATAATAAGACCACTGTATAAGGAAAACACTATATGTACTATGCAGGTATGAAGAAAAATATAAAAGTGATGCCGTGGAATAAACACATTTCGAAAATAAAATAAAACACGTATATTTCCGGTTGATATTACTAAATTGGGCGATACAACCGAAAAACAAATTCTGTTCTGTATTAATCAATTCTGATTGGGTGTTGTTATGACTATTTTAATTACCAAACTTATTTATATGAGTATACCATGACATGATATGAGTTTCGTTAGTGTAACATAATATTTATTTCTTAGAGTGCTTTCAAATGAGTTTTGAATGTGTTCAATTAGTTTCATTATTCTGTTTCTACTGATAGTTTATTACTTGCATAAAACGTCAAGTTTAAGTATAATATAAAAATACTATAACACGACTCTTGACTGTATACGCGAAACTAATTTTGATTTAGGAAATTGAGGTAGAGACCTGAGTTCCATCCATTTGTACATGTTTCCGGGACTGTTGGTCCCGGTTACGTGGGGTGAGCGCCGCGAAGTGCAAGTGCCACATAGTGTGAGCGCCGAGCGAACTTCCTGACTATATTGTCAATATTGTGACAGTGTTTACAGTAGTTAACTAACCATCCGGATGAATCAAGTGCACATTAACTTTCTTCAAAATGGTTTTATTTTTCCTCCTTTTCGAATCAAAAATCCCCCACAAACTACTTATATGTATATACTTGGCGTCTAGACTCTTGGATACATGCGAGCAGCCCGGGCTATTTTCCCCGCAGATGTCCAATTGCACCGGTGGTCAGGGATCAGCCCCAAACTGATGTGTCCGGCATCCCTTTTGGGGGTGTTCCAATTGCACCAGTGCAGCGGTCAATTCAAATTATTCAAAGATTGTTTTTATTAAACTAACTATATGGCTAGATTATAATATGGAGGTTTTTATAAATAACTATTATACAAAAAAATAGCCAAGTTTAAAACTAGTGATGGGGTTATTTTAGGAAAGCTCAGTACAGGCACCCCAAGTTGGCCGTGCCACATTCCAACACCTTTGTTCTGACATGAGGGATGAGCCGTTTGGTAACTAAAACCCTCTGTTTCTGCTTATCCACTTGAGTATATAGGTTGTCATATTTTCCAGCAGAATGAGTGAGATTTTGTCTGGAACGCAAGTGATGTTAAGTGAGAAGAGGCGGAAATTATTAATTTTTAATAATCATAAATTTTACAAAAGTGATTTAACCAAACAAGGACGTTAATGGAGGTGCGTTAAGAGTGCTAAATTATATTTTGAAACAAGGAATGATGTGATGCCCGTTGGATATCATAACCATGATGTATGTGAAACATTGACAAGACAGTTTGTTTTCATGTAGCAAGGAAGCATCGGCAAATGTTTATAAAATATTCCATTAAGAAATTATTAAACACTTATAAACCTAGTGACCAATAAATGAGGAAGCATGACATTATGTTTGAGATAAATGTAGTGGGGGTGGGTAAGAGAAACAGTGGGAAAAGGGGGGTAGGGTTTGAGTGGGGAGGGTAGATTTTGATAACCGGTGCAATAAGACAATTTTTGGACGGAGGAATGTTTTGACCCTTGCAAATTCCTTCGTCCGCCGGCGCCGATGCAATTGGATATCAGCCGTCCCCTTGAGCCCCGGAGCTCACTTCCTAACAAAGGTGTTTCAGTGATAAGTCACCTCCTGGCACATGGCGTTAACACTGCACGGTTTAACTTTGTTATGGGGCACAATCTGAGATTTTTTCAGCATTTTTAAAAGGTTCAGGAGAAAATTAATACCAAACACGACACGATTAGTTTTGTTTGAGACTAGTAATACACTATATATATTATAATACGCTCTACGTTACTTTGGCTAACACCCACTAGGAACTGATATCCCTTGGAAACAGAACTAATGTTAGGATGTGGATCACTTACATCCCAGAAGAAAATATTAACCACTGTGAGCCATTCAATAGTAATAGATGTATAAATATAAGTATGTTAAAATGTAAATAGCTACGATGTGCACACTATCGTGTGTATACCTTAACTTATTCGTTTTAATAATGTATCAATAAGTCTTTTTTTAAATAATTTGTCAGAGTTTTCACCGTTATGATAAATAGGCAAACACATTTTATCAAGGAACTGTAAGCCATTACGCTAGCAGCAACCATATGTTGTCAGATGCACACACTCAGTGTTTGAGAGGTGTTCCTGTGAGAGATAGAATACATAATACAACAATTTTTCAAGTTAAAAACTATCAGTAATTGCAAACAAATTAAATACATGCTTAGCATCATTGCTATTTTTATTTACTTTCCTAACAAAGTTAAGTAGAAATTAAGTATTGAATAAAAATATGGCTATACAAATTGATTTTACAAAATTTCTAGTGTCGTGTTTGTTATTCATTTTCTTATTTCCTCCTGAACTTTTTAATTATTCTGGAAACAATCTAATATGCTATGTCCCATAAAAAAGTTCAACAGTGCAATATTAACGCCAGTAGGAGACTGATCACTGAAACACCTGGGTCAGGAAGCAAGCGACGCGACGTTGGACGGCCCGGGTTGCTCACAGGTAGCCAAGGATCCAAACGCCAGTGAGTGTATACAAATAATAAACCTTCATTTCTCTTTCGGGTTTCTGCTGGGTGGTAATGGGGGGGGGGGGGCAGGGAGAATGACCGCCTTTTCAATTGTTGACCGCAAGACGCGAGGCCCCACATTCCAAATACCGTTGGGAGTATTGCCCCCCCCCAAGTTACGCAAACGAAAATATTACTGGCTATCTTAGTTTTGTACTATCGTACTTTCTTTTAAACTTCTAAAGACAAATTGCAGCTATGAAATAAGTCGATATTTTACCTTAAAAATTTAGACGCGTTGGTGTGGTATACCCGCACCGTATAAGTGGTATTGTAGGCGTAGTTTAACAAACAGTATTTTTTATTTTGAATGTAGGCACAAAATAGTAAAATTTGACGAATTACACTATCACCATTCTTCATACTGTAGGGGCTGGTTTTTAAACTCCTTACTCCTACATCATTGAGCAATCACAAAAATTGAGCATACGAGTTATAGTCTCAGCACTCACACTACTCGGCGCAAAGAATACTAGACCGAGGATCCTAGCGCCAGCACTAATGACTACAGAGGTATACAGTCTCGCCAGAATATTTAACAATCTATCTTGATCGGTTTACCCTGAGACCTTCAGTCCTACAATTTATCCAAACACCTAACACTTCATAATATAAAAAACCTTACAGAAAAATAAAATGGTTATTATTTGTTTGCATAACAAATAAATTATTTGTGTATAAATTGTTTGCATAACAACTAAAGGGATTAAAGCAAATATTATGTCAGGCGACAAGTTCTTTGATGCGTTTTAATCATACCTAACCTTCATACATATCACAAATTAGCACACAACCAATATATATTTTGAACGAGTTTCAGATTATTAAACTAATTTTACTTCTTGCATTACGAAAATTTATAATTGAGGAAAATCATACATTATTTAATCACTTTATTTGGGATGTATATATCAAAACCTAAAATTATATAATACACCACCCACAATCCCAGAAGATTGCTGCTTAAAACAGTTTTGCTCACAGTTTACTTTCATTGCCAATGAATTTGAACGATTATAACGAGGAAGTTAAAACCATTAAATAAGTAAGTGTCGAAAATGGTTACAATAACAGTCTTATTAATAAATTAACTGGCAAACATGTGAGTAAAACACCTCTTTAAACAAACAACTAGAAAACATACGTTTTGGCAGAATGTGATTCATACCTTAGTCATAAATTTAAGAGCGTAATGGCTAAACAAATATTACAGTTTAATTTTAAACGGGCAAGATACTCGGGTGTTTATTAAATGAGTAGCCTCAAATAGCAACGTCAATTAATCATAAAACTGGTGTATATAAAATCAACTGTAGCGACTGCTCAAACTACTACACAGGCCAGGTTTCATACTATTTCAAAAAACGATTTATAGACCATTTACCTAAAAAAACGACATCCGCCCAATCCTCTACTTATGTAGAACATCTGGTTTCACATAACCATGATTATTAAAATATTGACAGTAATATCATATATGGACACCCTACATTTTTCAAAAGATCAGTTTCAGAGAATTACAAGAGAAGAGTTTCAGACATTAGAAGAATTTGAAATTTACAAAGCAGTTAAATGTGACCATCAAAATCTTTTAAATGACAAACTATCTTTCTAATCGAATTTTATTTACGACACGGCTATCAAGATATTGGAGGGGGAGAGTGAAAGGAATGCGAACCGCATGTGATAAGTTGGTGTCCTCCTATTTGCGGTCAGTCCTATTTGCGGTCAAGTGTAATTTTATAAGGGATGATCAAGGTTCTGGAGGTGGAAGGGTTTCCAGTTTGCGGTCATATCTTGATAGATAGTTAATTACTTCTTCTTCCCGTTCTTAGAATACCTAGCCACTAAAGATATAACAGAATTATTTTACCATAATCACAAATCAAGTCTAGTTATATATAGAGCAGCAAGGATTCTAAATGTTGTATAAATTCTGAGACTAATATCTTCAAGTTCGTAGTTGTCAACAAAGCCACTTTTAGCGAATTTCCCCTTTTGGGAAGAAGCTATTACCGTAGTCGGCATGGTAAGACCTAGGCCCGGGACCATGATAACTTTTCGTTTTGAGGTCCCCAGACCTGTATATATATGTGTGTGTGTGTCCGTGAGCACGATAACTCTAGTAAAAATTATCCGATTTTGATGAAACTTGGTACAAACCTGTAAAGCAACATTTATGACTAAGTTTGAAATCCAGCCAGATCGCTCCATCCGAAGGGGTATTTTTGGGGTATTTTGTACCCCGAAAATGTTTTTTTTTATGTTTTACATGTAATTTTGAAATAGTCAAATTTTAGTTTTTACTATTAGATTCAGCTTAAAAAAACACACAATTTGGTATTTTGATCATTCCTCTACGTCAATTGGTTACCGATATATTGAAAGTGCTAAACACAGTACGTTGTCTAGTGTTATTCTTATGGAGGAAAAGGAAAATTTTATATCTCGCTTATTTATGAACGTATACTGACGAAACTTGGTATATGGCTTCATCTCGTTGTAGTCTATTGATATTTGCTCTAAAAAACAATTTTTTTGCCAAAGGCTCCCGTAGCAGCAAACCTGCGTACTCAGCTCCCATTTTATTCTTATGGAGAATAATTAAATGCTCTGTCTCCCTTAATTATGAACATAAATGAATAAAAACTGGTATACAACTCATCTATTCGAGTTATATAGATATTAGTATAAAAACCCGTCTTTTTGTGTTCCTTGTTGCAGCAAACCTGCGTCCTCAGCCCCTATGTTATTCTTATGGAAAATAATTAAAATGTTATATATGGCTTATTTGTGAATGTATTTTATGAAACTTGGTAAGTGGCTTTTTGTAGTATTAAGACATTATATCTCCATTGGAAATTCGCTGAGTATGCAGGTTTGCTGCGACGGGGGTATTATATTCATCGTAACACTTATTACAACACTAAATTAAATATACATAAATTTATATTAACCCACTATATCTTCAAATGTCAGCGATCTCTATAACTACAACTGGATCGCGCGCTGTAATGCTCAGAACTAGGCTCGTATCGGTCCGGCCTCTCTCAGCGCTCCCCCCACCACCTAACGGGTGAGCCGCGCCACTGCGGCCATACACTTTATACGGGGCTACCGTGTTTTCATTGATATTAACTGGATTAACTTTGTTGATACTAACTCGATTTAATTGCGGGTTTCACCATTGTACCCTTCATGAAATTGCGGAAGTTTTGGTATAGTTTTACGTTATTAAAACATATCTGCTGTATGTATCTAGAAAGAGATGTTTACAAATATCAGCCCTAATTATCTACATATTAGTTGGTTTCTGAAGACGTAGGCCTATTATGAGAATTGTTCTACCATTTGTTTGGCAAACAGGAATTTAAGTATCAAGGTATAACAACGTAATATTATAAGACATATTAATTTTTATTTTAAAATTAATCCGTAAATCTAATATATAAAAATTATCGTGTCACAGTGTTTGTGACCAAACTCCCCCGAAACAGCTTGACCGATTGTTATGAAATTTTGTATGTATATTTGGTAGGTCTGAGAATCGGTCGTAATCTATTTGTTATACCACTAAGTGATACCCAGGGCTCCACCCAGACAAATGTTTTATCTTAATTTTGTTATAAATTTTGATCGTTTAACAACAGTTGTAATATCAGTTGCTATTGGTAACAGAAGCACGATTATTAAAGTTCACTCAGATTCAATTCAACAGTCAACCTTAAAGTACACACAACCCCTGAATGCAATGCAACAACTTTAAACGCTAGAAACCAGAATGCACGACCGTAGACGACCTTATTTGGTTTTTGCAAGTTAGTTGAGATTATAATATGTAGGCCTATTTATTTCCAATGCTCACCCTATTAGTAATTTGGCTAACAATTTTAAGCGTTTAGTTATTTTACATTTATTTATTTGATTTCCCAATGGCAAGCAGCCAATTTACAAAGTGCACAATACATGCAAGATGACAAAGAACACATGCTTATGATACATGCTAATAAATACAAAAAGACCGCAACATTTAACTACTCATAGTGGCTATAAACTCATTTCGATTAAGATTCTCTGTTCAAACAATAAATAAAAAACTCCTCCACAAAGCAACTTTTAATGTTGCGTATACATCAGTTTATTTGTGAACGTGTAAAGTTTTAGGTCTGGGTAAAGTATGAGCACGCTCTTAAAAGGTTACTGCTTTGTACAGTACCTACGTTATTTCAGTTATTTATGCTGTTTTACTATAAGAAGGCAAGAGGATTTTGTAGGTGTCAACATGAGGTATTTATTTTTGTCCTACAAATGGTAGAACATTCTAAATGTTTAATCACATGAGGTAAAATTAATCAAAAGGATTGTATATTTGTTCTTTAAAATAAATCTACACCACCAATCAAAATTGAGAACACTAAATCAAAACCCAAGTTCGGCTGGCCTTCGGCATAAGCTACACTAGTTAGTATTGTTTAAGAATATATAGAACCATTAAGTGAATACTAATACTACGAAAATATTTTTTTTTTGAGTAAATAGTTTGATTAGTGTATTTTATGTTTATTTTTATGACCTATTCCAAGCCTTTTAGCACTCATTTAGTTTATTACTTCAACCAAACAAATATATTTAATCACCATGTTCACGCTTGCCATATGTATTTCCTTGGTGAAATAATTAATATACATTTTGAAACTGAATAACCTGATTGTTATTACTTCATACTCAAACCACAATAAGTGCGTAAACTAAATTAAATCAATAAAAATATGCGAAGATAGCAGCTTTCAAAATGCAAATAAATGGCTGTCGAATATAGTTTATAACCAAATTATTTTGATATAAAATCTATATCATAAACTCCGCAATTTCATACAGATTGCAACTGTGTAAAATAATTGAAAATCAAGCAACTATGAGCGAACATATAGCGGTTTTTGTGAGCGCGAACACGGTAACACCGTAAGAGGTAATGTATAGGGGAGCGACAGTGCACCCGTTAAGTGGTGGGGGGAAAGCCGAGCGGCCGGACCGAAAACCCAGCACAGAGCGCGCGATCCAGTTGTAGTTATAGAGATCGCTGTCAAATGTGCACACGACAAGCAGGTGTTCTGACCTTGTTGACAACTACGGTTGAATGTCGAATGAGAGTGGAATCTTGGTTACGTTTTGGGGAAAACTAGTTTTGCATAAGGGGTTGTTTTGCCAGTAAACAAAGGGGGGTGGCATGGTGTCGAGTCACCCACGCCTATTCAGGTGTACATACCTGCTGTATGCGTCATCCCCCCATCCCCCTGGCCCGCTTGTTCTGCGGGACATGGTTTCTAGTCACTTACCCCTACATGTGTGCATACCTGTTGTATGCGTCATCTCTCTGGCTCCCTTGTTGTGAGGCTCACTATATGGTGTTCAAATATGTGACCGCAAACTGGAGAAATATAATTTGATTAGCCCACGACATTTTTGGGGTGACCGCAAACTGGACGATTTTTCCCTTGACCGAAAATAGGACTGACCGCAAGTGGGATACAACCGATAAGTTGAGTGACGCTTCAGACCACGGACCACGTTGACCAGCAGTCTAGACTCAACATCGAAATCCGTTCCAAGAATAAACTTTAGTGTTTTTGCAAATATTAAATGTATCCGTCATGTCCGTGTCTACCTGTGTGTTTAAATGTACTTTAATGTGATGATGACCTTCAAATAAAGTGAAAGACATTCTTTCCAGCCTAAAGTTGACTTTACTTTGAAGCGAAATAAATTTGATAGCTCGAAAGCAGCCATTTAATCCATTCTAATAATATTAACGTTGCAATAAACATATGAATTTGAATCCTTAAAGCACATAGATTACTTTATAGAAAGACTACTAGTTATATCACACAATCCACAGGCATTTACTTTACCGTTTATAAAACATAATCAGCTTATAGGTAATCTGTAATAAAGTTAGAATATTATATCTCCACGGCATATAACACTCCGTCGTGGCATTGGAGTGGTGGGGATACCCTCCCCTACTTCCTCATTACTTATGTTTTACTCCGCAAGAAAGCGCCACACTCAAAGAGCAATGCCGTTTACTTCCGAGCGTCACTTTTCACTCCATGGTACTACAGCTCCCCGGCAAATCACATTCCGGACTGTCACGTTCCTATATCGGAGTGCTACGTGCCAGAGGCAGAGTGCTACGTGCCAGCGGAGTGAAGAGTTCCGCGCTATATACACGACCAGAATGATATGTGCCGAGGTTCCATACGTATATATATATATATATATATATATATATATATATATATATATATATATATATATACAGGGTGTCCCTCAACTCTAATATAATATCATTAGGTTTTATACTTGAATAAAAGACAAATAAAATTATAATATTTACAATTTTCAAAACGTTACCCTTTAGCTGTCATTTTTACCCCTCATGAACATATTTATTTTAAGAATGAGTTGTTAAACTTAATTTAAATTTGATATAGAGCATAATAGCATATACACCTAATTACACTAAGGAAATTCATTTTTTATTATGTCTACTTTGAAAGGCTAAATTACCTGAGATTATGATTACATTAAATGACATGTTTCATAAATTATAAACTATGTATATAATAAATTGGTAGTATGTCTAGGATGCGCGTCCACTCGGATGTTCCAAGCTGATCGCTCCTCGGGCGATCTCCGTGGACGCGTCCAAGACGTCCCTGGACGTCCGCGGTATGAATGGCTCCATTAAAACACTTGCTAAGCAATTTTTTTTCCATTCCCGTCCGTGGACGTCCACGGATGCCGGAGTGAAATGACCTTAAAGACCCAAGCCGGCCGCCGCGCCGCCGCCACGTTGTGTAACATTACTACAATTATGTCTCGTAAGACCTACTCTTGACACTCTTATATATAACTACATAAATGGAAACACAAAATTACTATACATAATCTAATGGTATAAAGTTAAATTCTGAAATTAAATAAGAACTTTGTTTTTTCTTTAAATTAAATTAGGCTTCACGAGTAGTGTCAATACTTTAATTATGACTCGCTGTGACTTAAATCAATTAAAACCTATTCTAATGAAAACATAAAGTGATAATGAATTGAATAGTGAAAGGATGCTTCCTGAATAAAATTAAAAGCATGATTTATCTTAACAATATTTTGGAATCTGTGCTTCGCAAAAGAGACTGCAACGTTTCTTCTAATGCGGTGAGTTGTGGCTAGCTATTTTTATGAGATTAATTCATTAAAAGACATACAAATAGACAGAAAAATTCTGCAATTTCTATAGGTCTTTATTTTTAAATTTGTTACAGTAAAAAATCATCGCTTTGTAAAAAGATAATCTTGGGTAGTTACGATTTTACAAACCAAAACAAAATTCTAGTAGTAATTTATTTGTATAATTGAACTTGAACTTTTTGTGGATATAGGTTTTCATTATGTTTAACCTCTTGATCACTTGCTAATTAAGAAAACATCTTAATTAGAATAAAATACACTATTGAGCGTTTGAATAAAATACAGATTTGACCCTTGCTGCTTATGTTATTATATATGCAATTGTTATACCAACTACAAATTAGGTACATTAATTAATGAAGGTAAATAATAGAAACTAGAAAAACAAATTATTAGCGAATTTCCCCTATAGGGAAGAAGCTGTTCCCGTAGGCATGGTAAGACTTAAGCCCGAGACCATGATAATTTTTTGTTTCGAGGTCCCCAGATGCCAAAAACACTATTCGTTCAAATTGATATATATGTATATAGATATATGTGTACGGACACACACACACACACACAAATATATTATATATGTGTATATATATAATATATATATATATATTGTATGTATATATATATGTGTGTGTGTGTGTGTGTGTGTGTGTGTGTGTGTGTCCGTTACCACGATAACTTATGAAAGAAATGCCCCATTATTTGGGACAAATGTGGAGAGTAACATTTATGACTTTAAGTTTAAAATCAAGATCGATTTGACTATGGGATTTACGACTTACATACTTACGAATGGGGTTTTACGAGGGTTTAAAACTGTCCAAAATTCAATTTATAAAACTTTTTACCCTAACATTTTTTCAAACACTCAATTTTGGTTATACTGTAGTCATTTTATAGAGCTTAAAAAAATATATAATTAAGTAATTTGAATCGTTAAGCTAGGTTTAATGGTTGTGGAGAAAAGTAAAAAAACACGTCCATAAAATTTCCCATTTTAATCTTATGGTAATAAGGTTTTAGCGAATTTACCCTATAGGGAAGAAGCTATTACCTAGGTGGCATGATAAGACTTAAGCCCGAGACCATGATAACTTTTTGTTTTGAAGTCCCCAGATGCCAAAAACACTAATCGTTCAAATTGATATATATATATTTGTGTGTCCGTTACCGCGATAACTTTTGAAAGAAACGCCCCATTTTGATGAAATTTGGCACAAATGTGGAGAGAAACATTTATGACTTAAAATTTTCCAAATATCAGTTGTTTGAACTTTTTACCCTAAAATTTTAAAAACACTAGATTTTGGTTATAGCCACTTTATAGAGCATAACAAACAATCAATTTAGTATTAATCACTAAGCTAGGTTGGGTGGAGAAAAGTCAAAAAACGCGTCCATATAATTTCCCATGTAAATCTTTTGGGAATACGGTTTTTAGATTTTCCTCAGATAATTTTACTAAAAACTTCACATTTCTTTCTACCAATAAGTTTAGCTCTACAAAACAATGATTTTGGTGCTTTAATTGTTGTTCTTTGTCCAACTGTTGCAGAGATTTTCAAATTGCTAAACATAGTACGTTGTCCAATGTTATCCTTATGGAGAATAAATAAAATTTGATATCTCGATGATTTACGAATGTAAATTGATGAAACTTGTTATGTGTCTTGTTATAGTTGTGTTATATTGATATTTGCATAAAAAAAGGTTTTTCGTTGATTTTCCCGGTAGCAGCAAACCTGCATACTCGACCCCATGTTACTCATATGGAGAATAAGTCAAGTTTAATATCTCCCTTAGTTATGAATCTAAATTAATCAAACTTGGTGTGTAGCTTTACGTGGTTGAGTTATATTGATAATTGCAAAATACACATTTCTTATCTACCTTTTTGTAGCAAATTTGCGTACTCAGCCCTAATGCTATTCTTATGGAGAATAAATTAAATGTTATATATCACTTATTAATGAATGTATTTTTGTGAAACTTGGTAAGTGGCTCCAGGTAGTAGTGAGACCCATATATATGCATTGGAATTTCGCTGAGTACGCATGTTTGCTGCGAGAGGGGTATTTTATTTTTCATTACATACATGCCTCAACATATTAATTTATAAAGCTGTTGACGAACTCCTAGATAAATAGTTGCTTGGATCGTTGTTACTTTGGCTGTCATGGAAGCGGATATTCAAAGGAAGAAAACTGATTATTCTAATTAATTTATTCTATAATTATCCTCTTCGCGTTCCTCTACTGTTGGGTGGTTTGATAAACATTATAAAAAAATTACCATAGTTAGGTTGTCAAGTTTTTCCGCTTCTCTAAATCAGTTTTTTCGCGCTTCCACGAAATCCGCTCTCAAAATAATTTAAACAAACGACGGATTGTCTAAAAAAGTTCAGTTAAAACTTTCCCTATAACCTTCCCTCTCACCAAAATAATAAAATAATTCTTCTTTTACTTCCTTTTTCACCTCATTCTCGTCCGGACTAAATACATTCCGTATTTCATTATTTGTTAAAATGAATTACATTACCATAAAAAAGTAACGCATGTTGTTTGATTCACTATTTCAAGCTGTAAAATACAAAGTGAAGTTTTCATAAATATCTCCTTTTGTTGCAGGTTAAATGCTAGTTTAAGTGAAGCGCTGTCTTGTCTATTATCGGGGTCTCGTGGAAAGAGAACCTTTTGCCACCCAACGGGCTTTATAAAGGCACGGTTTTCGGCTCTCCAAGGCGCGATCCAGTTATACTTCATTCGATTTCTTAACGAAAAACTATATAAATACTATAAAACTATATAGCATATAAATAATAGCTCTGATGGAAATATTATCCATAGTGAACAGTATATAGCTTAATTTGAAAATAAAAAGAGTTTAATAGTTTAATGAGGAAATTTAATGATTGACAAAACAAATTGCGTGCGTTTATGGCAGTTAAAAGAAATGCACAGTTATTTGTACAATAAATCTAGATAAACTGGACCTCTTAACACCATCGATTACCTGTTGTAAAGAGCGTGGGCTGCAGGAATGCCAAGTGGAGGACAGCTGCACTGCATGGTGTATCCATTAGGCATTTAGATATTACGCAAGTCACGATCAACGTACAGATTTAAATTAATAATTTCATCCACAATGAATGAATATTACTTTATTACTGAATTGTCGGAAGAGGTAGAGTGGTTGTACGGCTTAATAGAATTGAACAGAAAACAGGTTCATATGACGAGAGGAGTTAGTTTACAAATTACGAAGGCGCTTGTAAAAACATAATAAGAGAGCTAAGTGTTGGGTAATATATCTTAATTTTACCCGGCATATATTTATATAACTAGGAAAACTTTGCCTAAACAGAAGAACAGTATTATTTAACAGGAAATTATGAACAAATGTAAGTAACGTTGAGAATCTAAGACAATACACACGTGGTTCAGTTGGCTAGATCTATAACAAAGCATGTTTGAGGAAATGATTCAAATTAATTGACTTATTTTTATCCCCCAACTTATTGCATTTCTATTTATGATTTTCGTAGTGGAATAAGATAAAGTAGAGTGTATAGAAAATATGTTTACATAGACGTAAGTACATGGCATAGATTTGCCTTAAAAACCCGCATACTAGGGTATTTTAAGTTTCATATGGAGGGTATTCATGTTATTTGTTGAAAAATAACAACCAAATAGTTTGATTTTTTTATGGAAGATAAGCCTAGCAAAATTATTAGTTCACGATCACTACTTGGAAACCTAAGTTGAATGAGCTTAAACAGCCCCTTTATTCGTAAATTGGTTTATCAATAGTGATGTAAGTAGGGGGCATTGGATGGTTCAAAACCAGCAAAGGCGCAGTGAGGATCCTGAGGATCCTCCCCCCCCGGTGACGTCAGCCCCCCCCGATGACGTCACCTGGCGTGAGGATCCACCTAATCAGCAAAGGCGCGGTGAGGATCTACCTCCCCCCCTGGATGACGTCACCTGGCGTGAGGATCCACCTAATCAGCAAAGGCGCGGTGAGGATCCACCCCCCCGATGACGTCACCTGGTGTGAGGATCCACCTAATCAGCAAAGACGCGGTGAGGATCCACCTCCGTCACGTGACCTGGTGGAAACCTAACATAGGCTTCTTCCACCAGTTTTATTATATATTTGCTTGTTTTTTTTATTCTTTTTATTTTCTTTCTTTGTAGTTTATTAATTTAATATTATAAATATAATATGTAATAAAAATATGAATATAACAGCTTATTGAAGCTGAACGCCCCGGTAGCTTACCACAGCCGAAAAACCATTCGCCAAAAAGCAGTTCACCCTTCGCTTTACAAAGTCCAGCTCCACTGGCACATTGGTGGTAAACCACCGAGGGAAATAGTGAAGTCTTCCGTCCTCCTCGACACAGCCGAGGCTGAGGATTATCAATCCATTTTGCATTTCATCTTCTATTTTCTGAAACGCAACAGCCACAGTGTAGGGGCAGCACATGACATATGTGATGCTCGACATGGTGCTCTGTTGGTTGTCGACAAGAGAATGAGGGTTTGGCTAATACACAAGTGGAACGTTCCAGAAGCTTTTACCACTCAGTGGAAAGCCCTCTTCAAATCAGTCAACGACGTAAACAAGCTATTATTGTATTGACCGCTTTCTCACCCTTGTGGAATAACCCCATACGCCAGTGGAAACCATTACTGTGGTAACTTGTTATACAAGGTACCAAATACGATCAGAACAGTGTTTCGTTGTGTAGACAGTGAAGAACACTACAAGAGTTTAAAAAAAAATAAAGCTTTATACCCTTACCCCTTTCTCCATAAAAAAAGAAAAGACAAACCACTAATTATTCAAGTCTTAACTGTAACAGCAAAGGCACAGTGAGGATGCGAATGATGAAGCCCCCCCCCCCGTGACGTCAACACCCGGAATCAGCATGCAGGTGAGGACCCCCCCCCCGGTGGAAACCTAACATAGGTTTGGTTACCTAACCTACAAACAGTCAACAAAAGAGTTTACTGGAGCTTGAAAAAGGCCGATTATGATGGTGGAATCAGGTGGAGGCTAAGGTGTTGGGAAATATTTATTTTGTAATGTTGAAAAACTTTGTTATTTCATCCGGGTGGAGTTCATCCGTTCGCCGATTCCACCACATTTCAACAAGCATCATGTACTTCTGCTCATGTTCAATGGCGTAGATGTGCTCCTCTTCAATAGGGTAGAAGTTCATCTTATAGTCCATGTCCCGCTGCCAATATTCCCATTCCAAGTCGTCCAGCGGACAATGGTTCCACATGCTGTTGATTCCCCGTTGTTTGGAGTACAGAGCGTCGTCAAGATCTTGGACGGTTGAATACACCTTTGGTTCATGAACGTGCTTGAACTTTTTGTCATTGCGCCATAGCCTCTTTTTATGGAAATGCTTCAAGGTGCAATCATCGTCGTCCTTTTGGTTGTAGAATTCATCACCTTCAAAGTAATCATCTTCATCGTCAAATGGCCTCTTCTTATCATTGCTATTCATTGACGTTTCCGCCGCAACACATACATCTTCCAACTCGACGTCTGTGATGGCACAATCCCACTCGATGTTGTCCATGATCTCTTCGTAGCTGTTGTCGCTTCGGAACTCAAGGTGTATCACAGAGACGGCAATACTTCGCCCGCACAGTAAGAGCTCCAAAGACAAACTGACTAAACCCTTGAGGACGCGCTCATAAATAGCACTCCGGACGGGAGGAGGCCTCGGCCGTGGAACTTTCCACCACATCGCCCTCCGGAGGAGCTTCGCAAAAAACCACTAATTATTCAAGTCTTAACTGTAACAGTAAAGGCACAGTGAGGATGTGAATGATGACGTCAGCCCCCCCGTGACGTCAACACCCGGAATCAGCATGCAGGTGAGGAGGCCCCCCCCGGACGTCATCAGCATGCAGGTGAGGAGCTTCACGTTTCTGGAAGCTTCTAGAAGGTCCGCTGGAGTGCGCGACCCGGCTATAAAACCGAGGCAGAGCCGCGCGCGCGACCTCAGTGTTGTTCGAGACGTCACCATGAATGGAAACGGAGTAAGTGCAGCTGAAGTGGACCAAACGATCCGCTCCTTCCTAGAGGAGCTGAACGCAATGAACGATGAGAACGCCAACGCACCGCCGGTACAGCAGGGATGTGCGTCAAAGAAGAGAAAGATCGATGGGTGGACTGTAAAGAGGAAGGAAGTGCCTATCGATTCCCCGACACTGTGCTGGTCCGCTGGCGGATATCAGTACACTGTGAAGAACCCTACCAACAGCGGTAACGTACTGTTGAAGATGAAAGTGTTCAAAGGAGGTCGCCCCACGTTCATTTGCTGCTTGTACTTGGACGAGGAGCGAAACGATGAAATCTGCATATGTCTAGAGGACCTGCTATCCAGATTGCAAAACCTATGACTGGCAAATAGCGAGACGGGAGAGTTAAGATACGACGGGATCACTAGGACCGCTACTCCTCTACCCACCTGGCGAAAGACCAATTGCGTCATCTCAGGGAAAACCAAGAGGAGCGCTACCCAGTACACCAGAGAGAGCGTGGAAACTTCCACTAAGCAGTTGATAACCGAGACGCTTCTAGAACAATCCACTTGTTTACGCAGTAAAGCTTTCCATTACATCACCCTTCCTGGAATTGAGCGTGGAAACTTCCACTACCGAGACGCTTCTAAAACAATCCACTTGTTTACGCAGTAAAACTTTCCATTACATCACCCTTCCTGGAATTGAGCGAGTAACTATGTCATCATGTTGATACGCGCGAGTCGGCACGTAGACACCACCAATAAAAGGTGACTCGGCAGCGAGAGCCAGTCATTCCGCATCCAGCCACGCCATCATGCACCACACGGACCAGAAGATGGACCTCAGGACAGATCTCAACAACTGCAAGGCCGCGGGTTACACCCGCATCGTAGACCTGCAGGACAACGTGGTCTATCCGATTCGCTCGTTCGAGCGGGTGGATACACCATACGGCGAGGCGGTGTTTACCACCTTGGAGGGTCTCACCGGCGATGACCCGGTTCGCATCTACATGCCTCGGCGATACCTCACGGTCCTGGATGACAACACCATCACTCAATACAACGTTGGCGTGAGGCCGAGGATGAGCCTCGTGAAGAGGAGCGGCCCTCCAAGCAGTAAAACCCCTCTCCTGGAATTTGTATAAAATAAACGATATTCCCTATACCCTTATTTCCCTTTGATATTATAAAAAAAAAAAAAAAAAAAAGCGAGAAAAAGAATTTAGTTACAAGAGCCGAGGTGGCGGTGCACGGCGGTCAGTAGACGCCATGGACTTGAGGTGGAAACACCCGTTCACCGCCATCGTGGCCGGGCCCTCGGGCAGTGGCAAATCGCACTTCGTGGCTCACTTCATAGAGCACGCCGACCACATGTGCGATACGCGGTTCGCCCGTATCACTTGGCACTATGGCAGCGGTGGTGGCGGTGGCAAGAGCCGTGCGGACTCTGTCGTGTGCTACGTGGCCGGTCTGCCAGACCTGGACGACTACGACGGTAGCGAGCCCGCCCTGGTCATCGTCGACGACATGATGCGTGAGGCCGGCCCGGGCGTGGTGGACCTGTTCACCAAGGGCTCGCACCACCGCAACATGAGCGTGTTCTTCATCACACAAAACCTGTTTCACCAGGGCAGGGGCCAGCGCGACATATTGCTGAATGCCCACTACATCGTGTGTTTCAAGAATCCCAGGGACCGCGCTCAGATCAAACACTTGGCCCGTCAAGTATACCCGGAAAACCCCAAGTTCGTGGAGGAGGCTTACGCGGACGCCACGCGCGATCCGCACGCCTACCTGCTCATAGACTTGAAACAGTCCACGCCCGAAGAGATGCGCATACGTTCGGCCATTTTCCCAGACGACCCGGTAAACTACGTGTACCTGCCCAAGAAGAAGTGATAAATAGGCCGAGCGCGCGCCAGCGTCAGTCATCATGTCACACCGCGTGAAGAAAGACGCAGCGCTGCTGAGGGCCCTAGTACACGCTACGCCCAAAGAACGCAAGGCCCTGTTAAAGCGTGTGACAAGAGTCGTATCAAGTCGTTGTGCGAGTGCGCGTATAACGTGCTACGCGGAAACGTACCGCTTTCCCCCTGTCTCAAACGCAAATTGAGTAAACACAAACAGGCGCTCAGACGGCTGGTGAAACGCGGCGAGGGTTGGACCAAGAAGCGACATTACCTCGTCCAACGGGGCGGAGGGATCCTCCTACCCCTGCTGTTGAACGCCGTTCTGCCCGTTCTAGCGCAGAAGCTAATCGGACATGGAGTACGCTAGGAAAATGGTGGTTGTACCGCAGGAGCTCATCGAGAGATTGCGAGAAGGACCGGGGCCAGGACCAAGAGGAGGAGCAGGTAGTGCCAATAAGCCAGCCAGCCTGGACGCTGAGATGCATCGCATATTGAGCGACAAGCGGCTGGACGATACGGAGAAATGGAAACAATATCAGCAGGTGTTACAGCGATTCCTGCACTTTTCCGCGGCTAAACGTCAATCCATAGGTCTGTCAATCATCGAGGGCGAGGAGAGGGAGGAGGAAGCGGCGGGAGGTCTGAGTCAGATGAAACGCGAGTCTAGCACCTCGGCGGAGGACATTGTGTAATCGTTCTCAAAAATCTTCAGGCCGGTGGCGTGCAACTTGTTGCGATTCATGACCCGACAAGACAGCCCCATCGCCTGGGACGCCAATGGGGCGGTGTACGTGGACAAGGTGAAGATCCCCAGATCCAATATAGTGGACATCGCGCACAGCATAGTGAGAGCGCGAAGGGCGGACCGATTGCCTACCGGCTGGCATCAAGTGATGACCGCCTTGAAGGACATGAACGTGCCCAAGGAATACGTGAACAATCCCACTGCGTTGCGATACCTAGGCGTGGGGCTGGACTCGGCATCGAGCCCCTGGAGAGACACGACGGCCTCGTCGACACCCCTGTCACCGAGGTTGACGCCGATGCTAGACCACCTGAGACCGCGACCTCCGGCAGCCAGGAGAAGGATAATAACCGAGGAACCCGACCAGGAATCGTCATTGGACAACTGGGAGCCGTTCTCACCGTAATGGAGAAGTTGTACTATGACCCGAGCCAGCCCGGTTCCCTCAGCGGAGTGGCTGCTCTGACCAGAGCCGCGCGCCTGCCGAAACGCCGGGTAGCCGACTGGCTGCGCACCCAGGACGCGTACACGCTGCACAAGCCCGTGCGCAAGAAGTTTCCCCGCAACCGCTACGTCGTGTTCGGGCCTCGGGAGTTGTGGCAGGCGGACCTGAACGACATGCCCGGCCTGAGCCGGTACAACGACGGAGTCAACTACCTGCTGACTGTGATCGACGTGTTCAGCAAGCGGCTGTTCGCGGTACCGCTAAGGAGGAAAAGCGGGCCCGAAGTAGCCGCTGCGTTCGAGAGAATATTCTCTGAGGCGACGCCCCGCTGCCTGCAGACCGACAAGGGGACGGAGTTCACCGGGGCCGCTACCAAGCGAGTGTTCAAGAGTCACGACGTCACGTACGCAGAACCCCGATTTGAAGGCGGCGGTGGTGGAGCGAGTCAACCGCACGCTCAAGACCCGCATGTGGTGCTACCTGACCTACAAGAACACGTATCGCTACGTGGACGTGTTGGACAGGCTTGTGGACGCCCACAACCACAGCCCGCACAAGAGCCTGGGTGGCGGCCTGCGACCCGCGGACGTGGACAGCGGCGATGGTCAAACGGTGTACGAGGCGTGGCGTCACATGTACGGAAAGGCGATCCGGCGGCGCAAGCCCAGGTTCGAGCCGGGTGACACGGTGCGCATAGCCAAGGAGAAGGGTACGTTCGCCAAAGGTTACGAGACCAATTGGAGCAAGGAGCTGTTCGTGGTGGACCACGTTTACGGGTCGCTTCCCCTGCCCCTGTACGTGTTGCGCGACCTTAACGGCACGCCGCTGGAAGGGCGCTTCTACGAGCACGAGATGCAAAAAGTGACGGTTGCCCCGGACCACCTGTACCAAATAGATAAAATACTGGACACTAAAGGACGAGGCCGCAGTAAGCGCTACTTGGTCAAGTGGGTCGGGTACGGAGAGGACTTCAACTCGTGGGTACCCGCATCCGAAGTGCAACAGCTGCTATGACGACAAAGCGTAGACAGCTGTACCTGACGTTGCCCAGCAACAGCTCCATGCACTATTATCCGAACAACACCGTGGCTAACTACATCACCCATCTTCCGTCAGTCGTGCGATTGGGTGGCGATGGTGAATGGGAAGTCGCTTTAGTCGAGGTCCATTACCCGTGCTCGTTTGTCACAGTGGGTGAGGACGCGCGCGTGTATCTCTACACTAAGGATGACACAGGCAAGCCTGCACTGACCGCTGTAAAGGTGGAAGCCGGAAACTATAAAGACATCGGTGAACTGATTAGATCCATCAACGCCATTCCAAAACTGGACCTGCACCAATGCCAGTTTGAGTACGACGAGGAGACCGGGAGGTTGGAATTGATCTCGAAGGACCAGACTGTGGTGCAACTGGAATTAAGCCCCACTCTAGCGTTACAGTTGGGATACGACGTGCACAACGTGAACGTGATCAAACATAGAAAAGCTATAAGACCACCCGACTTACTGGCCGGGATCCCTTCGCACATGTACGTGTACTGCGACCTGGTGAAACCCCAGCTAGTAGGCGACACGGTAGCGCCCTTGTTGAAGATTGTGAACATCGACGCTAAAAGCTACACCTACGGCGCGAGTACGTACCACCGTGCACTTCACCGACCCTCACTACGTGCCGCTGATGAAGAGCTCCTTCGATAGCGTGGAAATCGATTTAAGGGACAGCGTCAGGCGCCACCTGCCATTCCACTTCGGGACTACGTGCATGAAGCTTCACCTGCGCAGAGAGCAGCAATGAACCCGAACGACCCCTACCTGGCGTACTACCGCCAACAGCAGTCTGGGCACGGAGTGTCCACTGTATTCAGAGGAGCCGCGTTCCAACGCGGCCACGGCATCGGCAGTTTCCTAGGCGGGCTGATGCGTACAGTGGTCCCGTTAATCAAATCCGGCGCATCGGCGCTGGGCAAGGAGGCGCTGAGGTCCGGTGTGGGCTTCTTGGGCGACGTGGCGGCGGGCACAGCCGACCCCCGTGTCACGGCCAACGCCCGGCTCAGACAGTTTACCGGGTCGCTGAAACGCAGGGCCGATGATAAACTGGACCGCTTGCTGAGCGGTTTCGGCATCTATAAGAAGAGGCGTGTACAGCGGGTCACTCCTCAGTCTCTGGCTAAACTCCTCGGAGCGAGGAAGAAGAGCGCCGAGCCCAAGAGGAAAAGGAAGCCCGCAAGACGCGTTGCTAAGAAGAGGAGAAGCAAGACCGTTGTGCGACGTAAGAAGAGCAGGAGTACCGCGAAGGACATTTTTGGATAATGTCGTTCATACATCAGAAGTCGTGCGAGTGCGTCAAGACCGAGTTGGACCTGTTCTCTCTGCCCCCGACGCAGACCAGTATCGAGAGCAGCAAATGGGTCTGCTACAAGCCGGTCTCGTCGCTGACGGATGATTCGCCTATAGAGTTCGTAGTGCCCGGTCACGGAGACGAATACACCGATCTGTTGCAGACGTTACTGTACGTGAAGGCGACCATCAAAACGGCCGCTGGGGCCGCGGTGACGGGGGAGGATACAATCAAACAGGTCGGCCCGGTGAACAACTGGCTCCACTCGTTGTTCAGTCAAGTGGACCTGTACCTCAACAACAAACTGGTGTCGCCGCAAAACAACACGTACGCCTATCGCGCCTACCTGGAGAACCTGTTGACCTACGGCAAGGACGCCAAGAGCACACATCTCACCGCGGAGCTGTTCATGGAGGACACCACCACTAGGATGGACGATTGTGAGGAGGGAAACGTGGGGCTCGTAACGCGGCGGGCGTGGATCGCGGGCAGCCGCTTGGTGGACATGGTGGGACATCTGCACGTCGATCTGTGCAACCAGGACAAGTTCATGCTGAACGGTGTCGAGATGCGGTTCCGTCTGATCAGATCGCGCGACTCATTCGCCATCATGTCCAAGACCATCACCGACTACAAGGTGGCTATCAGCAATGTCAGCCTGTTCATGCGCCGCTGCAAGATCAATCCCAGCGTGCTGTTGGCGCACAGCAGGACGCTGGAGACCGGCACAGCCAATCACCCGCATGGAAGTGAAAACCGTCACGTTGCCGAGCGGTATCCGCGGTAAGACTATGGACAGCGTGTTCCTCGGCCAACTGCCGAAACGGGTCATAGTCGGGCTGGTCAACAACCAGGCGTTCAACGGAGAATACAAGAAGAACCCGTTCAATTTTCAACATTACAAGACGAATTTCTTCGCGCTGTACGTGGACGGTGAGCAAGTGCCCGTCAAACCGCTGCAACTGGATTACTCCGTAGGCCAAGAGTTGTGCGTGCTCGAATATCACACGCTGTTCACTGGCACCGGCATCAATTACTTGAACTGCGGTAATGACGTAGACCGCTCCCAATTCATATACGGTTGTACGGCGATGGCGTTCGACTTGACGCCTGACCTGTCGGCCGGTCAAGCGAGCCACTGGAACCTGGTGCGCAACGGTAATCTGCGCATAGAGATCGGATTTGCCGAAGCCTTGACGGAGGCGGTCAACTGCGTAATGTATGCTGAGTTGGACAATGTAGTGGAAGTGGATCGCAACCGCAACGTGACTGTGGATTTTGGCGGGTAAAGGAGTTGCTGCGCTCAAGGCCACCGTGAGGACCGTTAGGTGGACTTTGGCGGGTACACGAGTTGCCGCGCGCTCAAGGCCACCGTGCGGACCGTTAGGTGATGGTGCGCATGCGCGCGAGTCCAAGGTCGCTCGACAGCAGCGCGCTCAGATCAGCGGCGCGCGCTCAGATCAGTTTGGACAACCGTACGAGATGGACGTGCCGCCACCGATCTACAACGAGCCACTGCCAGCGCGCTGTCATCACGGAAGCGTGGTGATGGACATGCAGTGTTTCAAGGACAGCGACAACGACTTTCTACTGAAAGAGGTCTGCGTGGTGGACGTGACTACCGGCACGCTGCTCCTACATCACATCGCCCACCCGCCCTTCAGCAAGGACCTCCTGACCTCCAAGAAACAGCGCGAGAGCGTCTGGCTTACGCGCCACTGCCACGGCCTGGAGTGGGACCAGGGAGACATCGCGTACATCGCCCTGCTGGACAAGCTGCGCTCCTGCCTCATCCACCGCTAATTGGTCTACGTGAAGGGATCGCAGAAGAGGGACTTCGTATGGCGCCACCTCATGACCGAACCCGCCGCCACCGCCGCTCAGGACATGGAGGATCTGGGCTGCGGGTCGCTCAACGGTCCGCCCGCCTACCAGACTCTGCGCTGTCGCCACCATAAGAGCTCTCACAACCGTTGCGCCCTTCATAACTGCATCGTCTTGCGGGACTGGCTCTTGTCTAACGACAGGTCGGACCCGTCCGTCTCAAGCTGCCTGTGCTGCATCCGCCCACGATGAATACCGTTCAGATCAGAGAATGCCTGGCGAGGATCCCCGGACTGAGGAACGTCGCGGTCTACGCCTCTGACCAACTACCGGACACGCCAGTCAAGCCTCTCACCGCCATCGTGTCTAACACGGTAGCACACACCGAGGGAGGCGAACACTGGGTGGCGTTTTACTGCTCGGAAGAGGACAGACTCGAGTATCTGGACAGCTACGGGAGGCCGCCATTCCAGGCCGACTTTCAAAGGTTCCTGAGGCGCAATCCTCATCACCGCCACTACATCTACAACAGGTATCGGCTCCAGGGCTACGATACCTCTGTTTGCGGATACTACTGCCTCACTTACCTGTACTGCCGGGCTGTTCTCCACATGTCACTCAGCGACTACGTCCAGCTCTTCGACCCTACCGCCCCCGCCACCAACGACGCTCCGGTCCGCAGGCTCTTCCACTCCATATTCGCTTATATTGTGAGGTTTTAATAGTATGTGTATGTAACCTTTTCTTACTGTACAATACATGTCTCGTTATGTTAAAGCTTGTATTTTCATTTTTCTCCTTTATCCTTACTAAATTAAAAAAAAAATTATCAAAACTGAGGCAGCGGGGCTGGACCTCAGGTTTATATACCAGCGGTGCGTGCCACTGGCTGAGCCCCCACCAAGCGGCAGTGAAGGCCACCAAAGAGGGCGCGAGACCCCTCGGACATCAGCAAGCTGCTGACTAACTCGAGGGTGACCCCTCGGACATCAGCAGACCACTGGGCAACTCCTTCAGGGCCGTCCCCGACACGCGCCGCCAACCGCTCCCGGTTGACGGGGGCTTTTTAAGCTGCACGGCTCGGGCCAAACGGCCCTTAACGCCTTTCACACACTCTTTAGTTTGTTTTTTTGAGCCTACCGGCTTGTGACTTTTGATTGTGCGAAGGGGAGGAAAATAAACAACTCGGGTTCATGCTGTACATAAAGCTATTATCGTATATTTTCTTACAAATACTATTTACAATTTTTTTTTCTTAAAATTAATATATAACTAAACCGGGAATTCCTTTTCGTCCTGTTCATCGTCCTGGCGCTGTCCCTCCTCCTCCTCGCCGTCCACCTCCATCCGCTGCGGCTGATCTCCTCTCCTCCTGGCTGGCGGTAGCGGCTGGACGTCCTTGTGTCCCCACGGCAGAGTGCGGATGCCGTCGGGCAGGACGCACCGCTTGTCGTCGGCCGGACTGAGGCTCAGCTTGTCCACTTCCACGGTGTAGACCCGGTGCAAGCGAGACTGGAACCGGACGTTGGTGGTGTGCTTCTGGACCCCGTTAAACAAGCACTCTCTGTAGTCGTCGGGGGTGAGGACGTTCTTGACAACGCCCTTCGCCACCCCCTTGGCTCGCTTGAGAGCCTTGCTGCCGCCTGTCGCCGCGTCCTCGATGTCCATGAAGTACAGCTTGGACTGCAGGCCGAGGTACTCGAATAAGGACAGGCCGTTGCACTCATCCTTAAAATTTCCGATGACCTTGGCGTTGACGGGGCTGTAGCAGGGGTGGGACCTCGGGTAGCTGGTGTCAAAGTCGTCCAGGTGTTCCTTCATCTCGGCGTAGACGTCCTGGGTCACGATGTCAAAGACGAAGCTGTCCGTGTCCATGTAGTCCACGGTGAGGCGGTCACCGTAGCGCTCCTTCATCTTGCTCAGGAAATCGTACATGAGCCACTTGCTCAGCTCCAGGACTGTCATGCCTACGTAGACGGGCTTGTCCAACACGATGTTGACCTTGGACAGATGCACCAGGGCCACGCCCTCCGTGTAGTACGTCCGGTCCAGGAAGTTGGATCTGGCGACGTACTTGGAAAACTTCTCCGGGGTGCACACCAGCTTCACGTTGAGGCGCTTCCGTACATTCTCGATGGTCTTGCCGAAGACCGCGTTGTTCATGAGTTTGAAGAAGTCCTGTTCAAACTTCGTTTTGGCCTTCTTCCGCAGCTCCGTGTTCATCAGGATGTACGGTTCCAACCACCGCGACTGGCGAAACGAGATCGCCCAATGCACCGCGACCAGCTCCAATCCGGTTTGCAGCGCCTGCTGCAAGACCCTGTAATGACAGACGTAGTGCGTCTTGTCGTCCAGGGTCGTCAACAGTTTGGGGAACTTCCCTGTCGGCGGACGCTTCGTCTCGCAGCAGTAGGGAAGGTCCTTGTGCAGGTCGTGTAGGCGCGCGGGGTAGTGGAGGTCCACCTCCAGGATGTAGCCTCGTTCGGCCTCCGCGTCCAGCGCCGCGACGTCCAACGCCCGGATCTCCTCACGGCTGAGCCACTGGAAGTCTCCGGTCGGCAGGCATTGGGACATGGCCCAGCCGTAGAGGTTGTTGGCGTCCAGGTACAGGAGGAAGCGCGTGGGCTCGTCCGGGCGGTAGTCCGGACACCCGGCGTGGTTGGCCTTGGCATAGCGGGTGATAGCCTGTGAGATCCCTCCCCGAATCCCCTGCTCCACGAACAGGTACATGTCGAAGTCCTGCAGCGTGTCCAGCTCCACGTCGCAGGTCTTGAGCATGACGTCCCAGGCGTAGGACGGCAGGGTGTAGTAGTGGGCGGGGTCCAGCCCGTACTCGGCCAGCGAGGTGTCGCGGAACTGCTCAAAGACATCGGTGAGCAGGGTGATGTCGCAGCGCAGGTACTTGTCCGCGTAGTCCTTGAGGTGTCGACACTCAAAGGCTCGCCACACGTTGAGGGCGTGCTCGTACTCCTCGTCCTTGACGTCCTCCAGGGTTATGGAGTTCCTGAACGCCTCCTTGGGCGGCAGCTCCCTGGTCCTGTACAGCGTGTCGTAGGACGTCACGAAGTCGTAGGGGAACACGCCCTTCCTGCGCACCAGGTCGAACAGCCGGTCGTCGGGGAAACGCTTCCTCGTCTCGCGCATTCTGTCCGCGAGGAGTCCCGCCACCAGGTTGGCCAGGCTCATGGACAGGAACCTGTACGTGTCCAGGAAGCGCACCGCGAAGCTGCTGCTCCGTCGCGGGTTGTCTCCGGGTCGGCCGAAGTGGAACCGCTTGGTAAAAGCGATGTACCGCTCCTCCGTGTGCGCCAACACGTCCACGTCACCGGGGTCGATGGCCAGCTCCCGCACTACGAAGCGGGCGTCGTAGTTGGACAGGTTGTGGAAGTAGCAGTTGATGTGTCGCTGCTCCCGGTACCTGAGGTTGCACGAGCGGTGAGCGGCTCCTCGGAACTCGTAGGGCGGAGCGTGGTTGTGGTCCCGCACCTTGACGTCCAGTTCCGTGAACTCCTTCCCGCAGAGGTAGCAGACGGTGGCCGCGATGTACTGGCGCGTCTCCTGATCGTTCAGGACGAGCTGCAGTAGGACCGCGTTGGTCAGGAAGTCCCACAGCGCCAGCACGTCCACCTTCAACCTTTCCATGAACACCTTGGACGCGTCGGCCCCGAAGTAGACGCGGGGCCCGAACTCCTCCAGGCCGAGCGAGTCCACTATCTGGTAGGCGAAGGCGTACGGGACGTGCATTTGCAGGGGCCTCGTGCCGGGCGGCGCTTCCGCCGGGTCGGCGGCGACGGGCTGCAGAGCACACTCAAAGTCGGCGTAGACGCAAAAGCGCTCGCGCCGAGTGTACTCGGGGTGGGCGAAGGGGATCCGCTGCTTCTGAGACATGTCCAAGCGGAGGGGAGCCTTGGCGGTGCAGTATCGCATGTGCTCCTCCAGGCGCTCGGCACCGGACAGTTCCAGCTTGTTGGGCCGGTTGTCGAAGTAGGTGAAGCATCGCTTACACACGTGGATAGTGTTGGCTCGGGACGTCAGCTGGGGTCGCACCAGCCTGCTGACGTTCGCGATGTAGGCGTAGTGACTGTCCCCGCCGGTGGTCACGAACAGCAGGTCCCGGTGATCCTCCACTCCCGCTTACAGATCTTCAGCGGGAACACGCGGTCCTGGACTTTGGCGATCCGTCGGGGCGTCTCCCCACCATGGCACGCTCGATCCCGTACACGTTCACGCTGATGGGGTTCCTCCTCTCGAAGGCATTGATGTCCTTCAGCGCCACGGGGAAGCGTAGGCCGACCCAGTCGTAGCGTGCCATGACGGCCGGTGTGTACGATGCAGGCCTCTCCGGGTGTTGCGCGACGAACTTGGCCAGGATAGCGTACGCGAAGCACATGTCATCGACGTTTTGCACGTTGATGACAGCGCGCGTCTCGCAGATGGTCCTGGGAAGCTGGACGAACCGGGCTCCGCGATCTCCCAACGGGGTGTAGAGATTGACGGGGATCTCCAGGTCGCGTATCCGGAGATAGCTCCACCCGCTGCCCACTAGCAGGCACTGCTCCTTCTCTTCCGTCAGCTTCTTGAAGGAAACCGACAGGAAATCCTCCAAGTTGGACGCGGCGGTAAGGGGCACGTTCTTCGTCTTGAAGGCCCAAAGACAGGTGGCTCCGTGGACGTTGGCGAATTCACACTCCAGGAACATGTTGACCTTGATCTTCGGGTGTCGGATCCTGACGTCGGTCAACAGGTTCAGGACGCTGTCCAACAGCAGCACCAGCGCGTCCTCCATGGGTCGGGACAGGCCGAAGGTCAGGAGGCGTCCGCGGAACCCCCGTTGGACGGTGCGGAACGTGGGCAGTCCGCCGCCACCGCCCACCATCCCGTCGGGTGCCGTGCTGGGTCCGGGCTCGTGGCTGGGTCCGGGCTGGGGCTCGGGCGACAGGACGGGCAGGTGCGGCATCTCGTCCACAACGAGGTTCCTCACGACGGAGCAGTTGTAGGCCTCGTGCTGATCCCGGTTGTAGCGCCGGGTGAAGCCTCGGTAGCAGTAGGCGCATGCGTACCTCATGCCGCGGTGAGCGCTCGCCATGTGCCGCTGGAGGTACGCGGTCCTGCGGAAAAGGGCGCCGCAATCGGGACAGCGGACCTCGTTGGCGTGCACCAGCTGCACGTGGCGTCGGAGCAGGTCCTCGCGGGCGAATCGCCGCCCGCACGCGTCGCACTCGGGCCGTGGGTCTCTGGCGGCTGGCGTTGCGGAGGAGGAGGAGGTCGAAGCCGACGGGCTCGCACCGTGGACCGCTTCCATATGGTGGCGAAGATCCTGGGGGCCCACCAGGGCGATGGGGCACAACGGGCACGGACAGCCTGCGAACAGGAAAACAAGTCCTATTAGTTACCCGATAAACACGAGGGTGAGGAGGTGGCGGTGAGGACCTACACAGAGGGCTGGCAACCTCTTGTTTAACCATCGATTCTGTTCCCTCGTCTCAATCGCCAGTTTATCCAAGCCCGATAAATACATGGGAGGCCGTGAGGTGCAATACAGAGGGCTGGCAACCTCTTGTTCACCCCTCGAGTCTGTTTTTCTCGTCTTAATCACCAGTTTACCCAGTCAGGACCGTTTTCTCTCTCATAAAAACAAGTCATTAGTTACCAAAGTCCACGGGCGCGCCGTGACGTCATGGGTGAGGATACCGGAGAAGAAAGCATACTTAATAAATCTACTGGTGGTTTCTTATTTAATCTAAAACTGTACCTTTCGCCTGGTCGTGAGGAGTAGGAGGATGAACTGTGGCGAGGTGGCGTTGCAAGTTGTCACTTCGCCCGAAGTGTCTACCGCAGACATGGCAGTCGTAATGGCGGTCGCTGTGGGCGGATGCAGCGTGACGAGCCAGGTTTCTAGCGGACACGTAGACGCGCCCGCAGACCTCACACATGCGGGGACCAGCCATCTACAAAATACATCGGGTATCTGTATTCCCCGTCCGCCACAAAGGCACAGTTGCCACAGCAGAAACACTTTGGTAGCGGTACCCCTGGGAACGAGGCGAGTCTAGCCCTTTTAATAATGTTAGATAGGAATAAATGACATGAGTCGCTCCTATGACATTCCCAACACTGGTACACGTCTTTGTCTTTATTACGCTCACACATAGCAATTTCACCCTCGTCTGTAATTCCACTAGGCACTCGGAACTTCGATTTAAAAGCAAAACCAAATTTTATTTCACTCAAAAAGTTTTTAAAAAGGTGTGGAAGCGAGTCTATTTTGCTCTTTGAATTTGGTTCATTAAGTTTAATCGTTAGAAAACACAACTGTTCCAAGGTCATTACGGTTTCACTCATCTCCATCTGAAAAGAAACAACGACAAGGCTGTGTACTGATATATTTAAAGGATTAAATATTAATGTTTGCTAATAAGATTTTAGAGCATTGGTAAACTTGCTGATGAAAAAGTAAATTACATGTTACTTACATTTTAAGATATCCAAAGAGAAAGTCGCAACAGTCGCACAAGTAATCACCGCGATAGTAACGAAAATAAAAAATAAAAAATAACGAATAATTGAAATAGAAACGCTAATTGATAAATATGTTGTTACTTACGTTAACTTTTACGGGAATCCAAAAGCAATGAACAGCAAGTTGTGTAGGTGTATCGCAGAGTCAGCAATACTTCGTCCACACAGTAAGAGCTCCAAAGACAAACTGGCGAAACCCCTGAGGACGCGCTCATAAATAGCACTCCGGTCGGGAGGAGAAATCGGTCGTGGAACTTTCCACTGGAACCGCTAATGGGTAAACCGACTGAGGTGGTCACGTAGGCATGATGATGACGTCATGGCGGTTTCCTCCGAGTTGCCCTCCGAGTTGTTCACACCTTCAGTCCTTCCCGTCAGTCTCCTTCTAACGGTACTGGCAAGCGGTGCACCATGTTTCATTTATTCACAATGGTTTCGGAGCCGGTAGGGTCCTATCCAGCGACAATGCCTTTCTATATACATTCCACGATATCAGAGGTGGATTCGATAGACGCGGAGGTATTTCTGCAAACGGTGTACTACTAAACGAGATGCTTCCTCGGAAAATTACATGTTGAATTTTGGCTAGAAAGACCGTTGGCCCCACACAAGTGTCGGCAACTCAGGGCTGACCTGGGAGACTTTAATGTGATACCGACACACGTCTCATGCCGCAACGCCATAGTTTGGCTCCTTCGGGAGGCTAATCCCCCGATATGTGCGAGGGTTATAGTAAACGGAGGGTAGGTTAGGGTATCGCTTTTTTCTGAATAAAATAAATGGTATTGTTCTAAACAAACCCAAAAAGAAAAGACAAGCAAAACAAATATATATAATAAAACTGGTGGAAGAAGCCTATGTTAGGTTTCCGCCAGGTCGGGGGGGGGGGCTTCGCATCCTCACTGTGCCTTTGCTGTTACACTTGACTTGACTTGAATAATTAGTGGTTTTCCATCGCGAAAGCCAACACTAGACAGAGCTCGCAAACAACTGTTGAGTGACCACGTAACGCTGGCATATGGGGTTATTCCACAAGGGTGAGAAAGCGGTCAATACAGTAATAGCTTGTTTACGTCGTTGACTGATTTGAAGAGGGCTTTCCACTGAGCAGTGAAAGCTTCTGGAACGTTCCACTTGTTTACAACGCAGTAATAGCTTGTGTATTAGCCAAACCCTCATTCTCTTGTCGACAACCAACGGAGCATCATGCCGCAACTGAACGTGGGGCGACCTCCTTTGAACACGTTCATCTTCAACAGTACGTTACCGCTGTTGGTAGGGTTCTTCACAGTGTACTGATATCCGCCAGCGGACCAGCACAGTGTCGGGGAATCGATAGGCACTTCCTTCCTCTTTACAGTCCACCCATCGAGCTTTCTCTTCTTTGACGCACATCCCTGCTGTACCGGCGGTGCGTTGGCGTTCTCATCGTTCATTGCGTTCAGCTCCTCTAGGAAGGAGCGGATCGTTTGGTCCACTTCAGCTGCACTGACTCCGTTTCCGTTCATGGTGACGTCTCGAACAACACTGAGGTCGCGCGCGCGGCTCTGCCTCGGTTTTATAGCGGGGCCGCGCGCTCCAGCGGACCTTCTAGAAGCTTCCAGAAACGTGAAGCTCCTCACCTGCATGCTGATGACGTCCGGGGAGGGCCTTCTCACCTGCATGCTGATTCCGGGTGTTGACGTCACGGGGGGGGCTGACGTCATCATTCACATCCTCACTGTGCATTTACTGTTACAGTTAAGACTTTAATAATTAGTGGTATTTTACGAAGCTCCTCCGGAGGGCGATGTGGTGGAAAGTTCCACGGCCGAGGCCTCCTCCCGACCGGAGTGCTATTTATGAGCGCGTCCTCAAGGGTTTAGTCAGTTTGTCTTTGGAGCTCTTACTGTGCGGGCGAAGTATTGCCGTCTCTGTGATACACCTTGAGTTCCGAAGCGACAACAGCTACGAAGAGATCATGGACAACATCGAGTGGGATTGTACCATCACAGACGTCGAGTTGGAAGATGTATGTGTTGCGGCGGAAACGTCAATGAATAGCAATGATAAGAAGAGGCCATTTGACGATGAAGATGATTACTTTGAAGGTGATGAATTCTACAATCAAAAGGACGACGATGATTGCACCTTGAAGCATTTCCATAAAAAGAGGCTATGGCGCAATGACAAAAAGTTCAAGCACGTTCATGAACCAAAGGTGTATTCAACCGTCCAAGATCTTGACGACGCTCTGTACTCCAAACAATGGGGAATCAACAGCATGTGGAACCATTGTCCGCTGGACGACTTGGAATGGGAATATTGGCAGCGGGACATGGACTATAAGATGAACTTCTACCCTATTGAAGAGGAGCACATCTACGCCATTGAACATGAGCAGAAGTACATGATGCTTGTTGAAATGTGGTGGAATCGGCGAACGGATGAACTCCACCCGGATGAAATAACAAAGTTTTTCAACATTACAAAATAAATATTTCCCAACACCTTAGCCTCCACCTGATTCCACCATCATAATCGGCCTTTTTCAAGCTCCAGTAAACTCTTTTATTGACTGTTTGTAGGTTAGGTAACCAAACCTATGTTAGGTTTCCGCCGGGGGGGGGGGGGGGGGGTCCTCACCTGCATGCTGATTCCGGGTGTTGACGTCACGGGGGGGGGGGCTTCATCATTCGCATCCTCACTGTGCCTTTGCTGTTACAGTTAAGACTTGAATAATTAGTGGTTTGTCTTTTCTTTTTTTATGGAGAAAGGGGTAAGGGTATAAAGCTTTATTTTTTTTTAACTCTTGTAGTGTTCTTCACTGTCTACACAACGAAACACTGTTCTGATCGTATTTGGTACCTTGTATAACAAGTTACCACAGTAATGGTTTCCACTGGCGTATGGGGTTATTCCACAAGGGTGAGAAAGCGGTCAATACAATAATAGCTTGTTTACGTCGTTGACTGATTTGAAGAGGGCTTTCCACTGAGCGGTAAAAGCTTCTGGAACGTTCCACTTGTGTATTAGCCAAACCCTCATTCTCTTGTCGACAACCAACAGAGCACCATGTCGAGCATCACATATGTGATGTGCTGCCCCTACACTGTGGCTGTTGCGTTTCAGAAAATAGAAGATGAAATGCAAAATGGATTGATAATCCTCCGCCTCGGCTGTGTCGAGGAGGACGGAAGACTTCACTATTTCCCTCGGTGGCTTACCACCAATGTGCCAGTGGAGCTGGACTTTGTAAAGCGGAGGTTGAACGGCTTTTTGGTGAATGGTTTTTCGGCTGTGGTAAGCTACCGGGGGGTTCAGCTTCAATAAGCTGTTATATTCATATTTTTATTACATATTATATTTATAATATTAAATTAATAAACTAAAAAGAAAGAAAATAAAAAGAATAAAAAAAAACAAACAAATATTTAATAAAACTGGTGGAAGAAGCCTATGTTAGGTTTCCACCAGGTCACGTAACGGGGGTGGATCCTCACCGCGTCTTTGCTGATTAGGTGGATCCTCACGCCAGGTGACGTCATCGGGGGGGCTGACGTCATCGGGGGGGGGGGGCTGACGTCAACGGGGGGGGGGAGGTTCCTCAGGATCCTCACTGCGCCTTTGCTGGTTTTGAACCTTCCAATGCCCCCTACTGATGTAACTGGACCAATATTTTGCTGTAAATAGCATGATCATTTAGTATAGTTATTGTAACCAAGTATAAGGAGTTTTTTATAAATATTTAAACTATTTAACGCTCAATAGAAAATATATTGAATAGAGACTGTACAGTTTCATAATGTTAACTTGTTTAATAGAGTAAATACGAAATACTTTCAATGCAACTGATACAGTGTAAATGACACTGTTTGAGGTAGTGAAGAAGAAAGCAAAAAGATGACTGTTCGGTCAGAGTGCAAGAAGAGGAAGTAAATCAATTATTTCGAGGGCAGCGGACCAGAACGAAGTTTATAAGTTACAAAAGCAAATAACATTGTATTTCTCACGTCCTTGTATGCTGCACTGGTACGTTAGAAAAGTTTCAAGTTTGGTTGAATTGAACGTGCACCAATGAACATTTGAAGTGACTTGATCTTAAACATTTTGTATCATTAAACCTGATCGTAGTTATTTTTTTCTTCTAAGTGAGAGTATAATAAATGGAGAAACTATCTTGATGTTAATATCAACCGTATCCTTTGCTTTCGAATTAAAGTAGCAGATTCTACGCTACGATTAATGTGCTGAGTGATAGTTATCTTTATAAGAGCAATTGTTCATTAATTTTCTAAGAATTAGAAATGACGTAGCACGGACAATTTTATATTTTGAAACAAACAGTATAAAGTTATCTTTTGGGATGAAAATTTGTAGTTACTGCGTTTTTACGGGATATAATTAATTAGTGCCCTGTGAAACGGTACTTTAGCCAGAGGACATGGTGACGTCCTGTGTGTGTTCCTGCCATTAATATTTAATACTCTTTCTCACCGAGTCACCACCGCTTCCTGCTGACGTGACACGACGTCCCGGTGCACTGACACTAGTGTGTTAATTAGAAATGTGTGGTGTTTCTTCAGCATAATGTATTAAAGGATTTACTCAATAAAAATAACAAAATAGGAGGAAAAGTACGAAAGATTATTGGACGAAATCAATTGAAATATTATAGTTTATTGTTCAATATTTCCATTACTTATAAGTTACGAATAATTTTAATAGAACTAAAAGTGTAGTTTATTTTATTATTTTTTAACTATTCAAGTTAAGTCATCCGGAATCAAATATAAGCAATAGTCCATTTGTTTTATCAATAAGTTTACATTACATAAATAGAGAATAGAAAATGATGGACCTTTTTTTCTTTAAGTTGAGCTATAAAATACTTAGAATAAATTGCAGTTTGTTTTAATTGAATAATTGTAGGACCGATGCAACCTCATGAATACGCGTCAAAGTATTCATGAAATTGAGTGATGTGAAGTGCTCGTGTGTATTTTAGTCATAAAAGTAATTACATAAATCAAATCAACTGATGCCGCATAGTTTAAAAATTCGCATGTAACTTTCAAGATTGATATGTATAATTTTGTCTAATGTATTACATGTTTTAATTCCTACAAAAAGAGTGGCGCTTTATTGATCTTCATTTATGAATACTATTTTTAAAAATCTGATTATTCTACGAAATTAATTTTCGTAAAGGGTCTTTTTCTGATCTACAAATAATTTTTATTTTTAAAATGTATCCAATGGTCAATGAATAGAGGCATATTAACAAAAATCCAAAATTGACAATATAATCAGCTTATTGTTATGTTCATATACAGTGCAAGAGAAAAAAATTGATTCAGCGTCAAATCAATTTAACAAACTCAAACTATCTAAATTAGTTTCTGTAAAATGTCTTGAAGGTGTGGCTGATATTTGATGGAACCTCCCCCCACCCCTAACCAGGGTTGTTTAGGTTAGAGGGGTGTTCTTTCCTTGCCTAAGGAGTGCTTCATTAATTTGTAATCGCACGCAATTGGGAGTTTCTTGAAAAACACCATTGGAAACTTTATCGCCAACGCGAGACGACCCTTAGGGAGACTTGATTTAATGTTGCAGAGGTGTCCATGTTACCTTCATTGGTGAGTAGAATTTATGCACCCATTCAGAGACCAAATAAGTGTTTATAGATTATGTTAAATTTGTTACAGGTTAATGTAATTCATTTATTATTTTTGTAGTATTTATTTATCTTTTAACGATCTTTGATTGAAAAAAATCCAATTAAATCAGTGGGCACAATCAGTTGAACTGGTTTTGACCACTTGATTGGGGAGCAGAGAGTTTGAAATGCAGCCGCAGTTGTAGCTACTACAGCCAAGCAATATCCTTCCTGACAACAACTCGAATGATAACAACTTATCTGTTAGAAATCCACCTCCTTAACAACTTCATTTCCCAAACGCTGCGTACTACAAGTGCGCTGTTTGCTGTGATAATGCAAAATAATGAACAATTTTCTAGTTTTGGTATGGGAAGGTCATACAAATTGTTCACAGAATGCCAGAAAAGTCAATGGCACATTGGAAAGGAAGAACAGGTCAGAGATTTTGTTAGCATTATGGCATTGTTGTAAGTCATTACATTATAGTAATATTTTGTTGGAATTGTGGCATGCATCTTCTGATTGGTGACATGCGCTGTGATGCTTGCATCTAGCACTAGCAAAAACGCTGAAGTGTGTACTTAGCTTATAACTTAGCAACTTTAATAAATCGCGATTTCAATTTTTGGTTATTCAAATCAAGAAAACGACCTATACACTTTCATTGCTGACAGTAAACAATTAAGTCGATACATATTTTAAATATAGGTTACACATTTTAGACTGTTAGTCAGAATAAACTCCTTGTAACACAGTCTTACAAAGTTGAACTACAATTCAATTTGAATCTCTGGAATGCATGTGGTAGAGTATGTTAATCCAGGTTACATTCAAGCTTTGCGATTTGTTAAGTATAATAAAGAATGCATGTGTCGAAAGATAAAGTTCCGAATTTGTTGAATGTTTCTCATTTTTCAAACCTACTCTTCATTACTCTGACTTGCTCTTAATTTCTATGAATTTCACCTTAATACACCCAATAATTATATTTTTGTTTTTGCTTTTCAAATGTTGAAACATCTTTAATTGCAACAGAGTAACTCAGCCCCTGAAAGTTATATTTATGTTGAACTTCTTCATATTCATTACTTAGTCTGTACACATTGTCAGGCCCGATGAGAGGGGGAAATCCTTCAGCTTCTGTTAACATATTTTGGTTGGATTCGACAAATAATGCGTATAACTTGCACATAATACCAAATGAGTGCAGAAATCTTACATTCTCAAATGTTGATACATGTTTAATTACAACAGGGTAACTCAACCCCTGAAAGTTATATTTATGTTGAACTTCTTTATATTCATTATTTGGTCTGTACATATTATCTTTTACTTATTTTACCAGCATAGCATATTTAAAACATTCAGTATCTTGATTTTGTACGTTCATACAGGATTTGGTATTATTATTTTTTTCGGTAGAGGGATATAGCTACTTCCTCTCATGCCATACCCATGTTTATGTACTTTAAGTCTGGACCTGTTATATTTAGTAAACTCCATCCAGAACCTCTTCCAAACGCAGAAATCACACTGATTTGTTATTGATCTCTAAAGGAAATTTATGGCATTTTGTATGTATTAACAATTTATATATATATATATGTGTGTGTGTGTGTGTGTGTGTGTGTGTATGTTAACACAATAACTTTTTGAAAACCATCCGATTTCGATAACATTTAATAACATTATGAACAATAACCGGTCCAATAAAAATATTAAAACATTTTATGTATACAATATTACGAGTTCGCACGCAGCATGCTAACGTGAGGGAAGTTAATTCCCACATAACAACTTTTAAAACTCAAAATCAGTATAAAATCATACATTTATTCCAATTTTTATTGAAATCTGAAAACATTGATTTTTTGGCTGTTCTGATGCTCCTGGTTTCATTTACCTGCAAAGCTGGGAATACAATTTTGCGAATTATAATGTTAGGAGAAGGTCCAGACAAGCTTGAAAGTAGGCGTGAGTTGCTGGGGATGATAAAAATACTGTAACAAAGGAATAACAGGCTTTTCTAGGGTAAAACTCCCATAAGACAACGGACTGTGTCTAGTCGAAACACATTTTCTTTACTAACTCGGTAAATATTTATGCTAGAATGCCTAGATAGGGCTTACAACCGTTGAAATCATTAGTATTTGTACTCGTACATTCAGAACATTTGTGATCTTTTTCGGTCAGATTATAATATAAACAAATTATAATTATTTATATATATTGCATATTGTCTTGATGTGTGTTGACCTATTGCAAAAGTGTTTGGCTGGTGTAAATTAACAAAGCTAAATACGTAACATGTCTATTCAAATATATCTTTAAAAATTCAGTCTTCGTTCATCCTCTTATGGGAAGAATGAGCGTACACTTAGTAATAGATATGTAATAATTTGACTTATAACAGTGACAAAAGTGATATGCACAATTCTTAAAAAAATTGATTTACAATAGTTCTTTTTTAAACCCATGCGTGCATAGAACGAGTCGTAAGCTACTGTCTCTCAACTGCTCTCCTTAAAATGCCGTTTTGGGGCCATTAAACGCGAAATCACTGATTTTGGAATTAATGGTTGCATGACCAGTTTAGAGGTTTTTTTAAATTTTATTGTCATGTCTACTGCTCAAAGAATAAAACAACATATTTTTTTAATTTTTAACTTATGCGGTTTGGGTTTTATGCTTTCTTAAAAATGCCGTGGAGAGTAATTTTGAGCATTTTCAAGGGTTTGCACTAAAAATCATAGCTTCTATGGGTTTTTAGATTTGTTAGTTCTGTTTATTAGTTTTGAAGGTTATTAAAATTTATTTCGAACCAACTTGAGTTTTAAAATTTTAAGGCCATCTTCAAAACAAAATAAACAGAATTAAAAAATCTTAAAAACCATAGAAGACTTGGATATGGTCAAAACTACTTTGAAAGTAAGTATAAATCCCAAACCGGAGGAGTTCAAGAAATTGTTTTATTCTTCTGGAAAGTTGATAGTTACATGGCAAGAAAATAAAATAATTCTAAAATGGTCCTGCAACCATTGATTCCAAAATAGGTGATTTCACGTGGAATGACCCTTTGGAGATAGTTTATAAACATTTTTAACATATTTTGAAAGAATAATATCATCATCATTATTGATATTAATTGGCATGTTTGCAAAGTAGTACAGGTTTAAGTAATTCTACTACGAAAAAAGCTCAAACGTTTTTATTAAACCATCATGAAAACTAACTTGATTTATCATCTTCGGTAATGATGTAATTGATTTTCAAAGGTTATCCTATCAGAATTTGATTAAATGGGATCATAAGTGGAACCCTTCTAAACCCGCTATTGTCAGAAACACTGGACCTTCTATTACTAATTAATTAACCGTTTCACCAGTATGTGGAACTGCCAGTTGAAAGCTTTTTGTGCTAAAATGTGTCAGCTGCACCTCTCTCATATGCTTCAATGGATGATAAATGCATTAGTTCTAGGAACTTCATTTGATTCTACTTTATTTAATCATGCCTCTTTACTTGTCCTCCCTGCTTTATTTTGTCATATCCTTTTACTACTCATTTACAATGCAAAAAATTCCAACTTTTGTTGAACCATTGTTATAATTACTTTTAAATGTTTTACGTCTTTTAGCGAATTTGTTCTCCTATAGGGAAGAAGCTATTACCGTAGGTCTCATGGTAAGACTTAATAATGACTTAATGAGACTTAATGGTCTCATGCCAGAGAACATGGTGACTTTTTGTTTTGAGGTCCCCAGATGCCAAAAACACTATTCGTTCAAATTTATATATATATATATATATATATATGCGTGTGTCCGTTAACACGATACCTTGAGTAAAAAACGTCCGATTTGATGAAATTTGGCTCAAATGTGTAAAGTGACATTCATTACTTTAAGTTCGAAAACCAGTAAAATCGGACCATGGGAAAGGGGGTTTATGGGGGTTTAAAATTTTCCAAAAATAATTTTGTTGTACTTTTCACCCTAACATTTTTAAAACACTCAATTTTGGTTTTGAGCATTTTATAGAGTTAAAAAAAACAAATAACGTAGTATTTTAAATTATTAACCTAGGTTAAGTGGTTGCGGAGAAAATCCAAAAAACCTGCTCATAAAATCTCCCATGTTAATCATATGGGAAAAGGTTTTTGGCTTTTCCTCAGTTCATTTTTATATAAACTTCACATTTGCTTTTACCATTCAATTCAGCACTAAAAACCAATCATTTTGGATTTTTAAATTGTGATTCTACGTCCAACCGTTGCAGAGATATTCAAAGTGCTAAACTCAGTACGTTTTCCTATGTTATCCTTATGGAGGATAAATAAAATTTGATATATCGATTATTTACTAATGTATATTGATGAAACTTGGTATGTGGCTTCACGTAGTATTGGTATATTTATATTTGCACAACAAATTGATTTTTGTTGATTATATTGGTAGCAGCAAACCTGCATACTCAGCCTATATGGAGAATAAATAAAATTCTTTAGATCACTTATTTATTTATGTATTTTTATGAAACCTGGTAAGTGGCTTTATGTGGTAGTGAGAAACATATGCATGCATTGGAAATTCGCTGAGTACGCAAGTTTGCTGCGACGGGGGTATTTTATTTGGACATATAACGGCAGAGGCAATTTTGTTAAGCGCGCATAGACACTTTTAATGAAAAGCGATCCAAACCCTACAACTTGTGTTCTTTAACGGCAAGGCAACTATTATTTAAATACAAATCATATGTTCCAAATGACTTCATATAACGTCATAAATATTATATAATATATATCTTGAGATTTTTTAACTGACCACCTTTAAATCAATCATTAAATTTCAAAAAGTGAAACGTAAGTAAAATTTGATTTTGAGACATTTTTATGCTTGGGAAAATTTAAATTATCCCAATGGTTTTCGAAACAAATTATGTATATTCCCCCAAGCATTTCTAGTACTAAACAGTTTAAAATACGCATTTATCTTCTTACCCGCTAAATAAAATAATACATATCAATAAAATAAAAGTGGCTTAACATTTGTCAACAATTTTTAAACAACATAAAATAGGGTGTTTTACTTGAAATTTGCAAGTTCACTATAATCACTAAATACCCCCGTAGCAGCAAACCTGCATACTCAGCGAATTTCCAATGCATATATAAGTATCTTAATACCACATAAAGCCAAATACCAAGTTTCATCAATATACATTCATAAATAAACGATTTATGACATATTAATTATTCTCCATAAGAATAACATGGCGGCTGAGTACACAGGTTTGCTGAAGCAAGGATCACAAAAAATGGGTTTTATACGAATATCAATATAACTCAAGTAGGTAAACCAACATGCCAAATTTTATTAATTTATGTTCATAATTAAGGGAGATAACACGTTACTTATTCCCCATAAGAATAACATGGGGGCTGAGTACGCAGGTTTGCTGCTACGGGAACTATTGGCAAAAAATGTATTTTAGTGCAAATATCAATAGACCACAACGATATGAAGCAATATACCAAGTTTCATCAGGATAAGTTGATAAATAATCGAGATATACAATTTTTCTTATTCTCCATAAGAATAACATTGGACAACGTACTGTGTTTAGCACTTTCAATATCTCTGTAACCATTTGACGTAGAGCAATGATCAACACCAAATTGTGCGTCTTTTTAAGCTAATTCCAATGGAAGAAACTAAAATTTGACTTTTTCAAAAATTATATGTATAAAACTCAAAAAACCCATTTTTGGGGTACAAAACCCCCCCAAAATACCCCTTCGGATAGGTCGATCTGTCTGGTTTTCGAACTTAAAGTCATAAATGCTGCTTTACACACTTATACCAAATTTCGTCAAAATCGGATTCTTTTTACGAGAGTTATCGTGCTCACGGACACACACACACACACACACACACACACACACACACACACACACACACACACACACACACACACACACACATATATATATATATATATATATATATATATATATATCTACAGTTTCAAACGAATGGTGTTTTTGGGGTCTGGGGACCTCAAAACGAAAATTTATCATGGTCCCGGGCCTAGGTCTTACCATGCCGACTACGGTAATAGCTTCTTCCCCATAGGGGAAATTCGCTAATATACAGAGTTAGTGGAAACTCAATGCTAAAATATTAGATAATTTCGCCCGAGTGTTAAAATTCGGAATTGATACTTTTAAAGGGAAGTAAAATGTAGTTAGGCTCTTCCATTAAATGTTTCCCCTAAGTCTTATGGTGTCTGTGATACCGATGGTGACCCATTTAAAGTTAACAGCTTGTGTTATGTTATACTACACGATTGCTCCTGGTTCACTGTCTGTCGTTTTGATGGTGAAGTTGTGGAAGGAAATGATGACTGCTTTGTTACTAAAATGAATTGTCTTGTTGCCTTATTTTAGGGTAATAATACAAGTTTACTTGGGCTTTAATAAAATAAAAGTCTAAATTCAAAACATGTATTTATTGGTATAAACATTACATAGCAGTGGAAATTGTTTTTATTGGCTGTAGCAGCAAGATCCGATGGATTCCACGTGTCTCTTCGGACTGCACCAGATACTGCATTATTGTAGATGCTCTTCAGTCTTGTCTGTTATGCAAACTGCCGGCCCTAGTGCATCTTACCTTAGAACTAACTTAGTTTGATAGTTCCTACACAGTACGTAATTTAACTGCCATACTAGTAAATATAAAAAACTTATTTATCCAACTCAATACTTGAGATATAAGAACAATAACAAATCATTTTGACTGGAATAATTTATATATTTTACGTATATATTTTGTTTTAAATCAATAAATATTGTTTGTATCACAACATTATTTAGTTAAAAACAATCAATGTATCGAAACTTATTAAACTACATTCGTTCCCTTTGCGCCTCCCTAAGTAAACACCGGACAAATTTGTGGCGAGAGTTTTTATTTGTGAGTAAAAGGGATAGCAACAACATCCTGAGTTGTTCTCTTGCCTTCAATATTTAACACTTCCTATCCAGGGGTCGCTGTCATTTCCTGTGGACGCCACCTCGCACTGGAATATTAACGGTGGTCTCCAGCTGTAGTTAGACTGCAATATTTAACACTTCCTATCCAGGGGTCGCTGTCATTTCCTGTGGACGCCACCTCGCACTGGAATATTAACGGTGGTCTCCAGCTGTAGTTAGACTGCAATATTTAACACTTCCTATCCAGGGGTCGCTGTCATTTCCTGTGGACGCCACCTCGCACTGGAATATTAACGGTGGTCTCCAGCTGTAGTTAGACTGCAATATTTAACACTTCCTATCCAGGGGTCGCTGTCATTTCCTGTGGACGCCACCTCGCACTGGAATATTAACGGTGGTCTCCAGCTGTAGTTAGACTGCAATATTTAACACTTCCTATCCAGGGGTCGCTGTCATTTCCTGTGGACGCCACCTCGCACTGGAATATTAACGGTGGTCTCCAGCTGTAGTTAGACTGCAATATTTAACACTTCCTATCCAGGGGTCGCTGTCATTTCCTGTGGACGCCACCTCGCACTGGAATATTAACGGTGGTCTCCAGCTGTAGTTAGACTGCAATATTTAACACTTCCTATCCAGGGGTCGCTGTCATTTCCTGTGGACGCCACCTCGCACTGGAATATTAACGGTGGTCTCCAGCTGTAGTTAGACTGCAATATTTAACACTTCCTATCCAGGGGTCGCTGTCATTTCCTGTGGACGCCACCTCGCACTGGAATATTAACGGTGGTCTCCAGCTGTAGTTAGACTGCAATATTTAACACTTCCTATCCAGGGGTCGCTGTCATTTCCTGTGGACGCCACCTCGCACTGGAATATTAACGGTGGTCTCCAGCTGTAGTTAGACTGCAATATTTAACACTTCCTATCCAGGGGTCGCTGTCATTTCCTGTGGACGCCACCTCGCACTGGAATATTAACGGTGGTCTCCAGCTGTAGTTAGACTGCAATATTTAACACTTCCTATCCAGGGGTCGCTGTCATTTCCTGTGGACGCCACCTCGCACTGGAATATTAACGGTGGTCTCCAGCTGTAGTTAGACTGCAATATTTAACACTTCCTATCCAGGGGTCGCTGTCATTTCCTGTGGACGCCACCTCGCACTGGAATATTAACGGTGGTCTCCAGCTGTAGTTAGACTGCAATATTTAACACTTCCTATCCAGGGGTCGCTGTCATTTCCTGTGGACGCCACCTCGCACTGGAATATTAACGGTGGTCTCCAGCTGTAGTTAGACTGCAATATTTAACACTTCCTATCCAGGGGTCGCTGTCATTTCCTGTGGACGCCACCTCGCACTGGAATATTAACGGTGGTCTCCAGCTGTAGTTAGACTGCAATATTTAACACTTCCTATCCAGGGGTCGCTGTCATTTCCTGTGGACGCCACCTCGCACTGGAATATTAACGGTGGTCTCCAGCTGTAGTTAGACTGCAATATTTAACACTTCCTATCCAGGGGTCGCTGTCATTTCCTGTGGACGCCACCTCGCACTGGAATATTAACGGTGGTCTCCAGCTGTAGTTAGACTGCAATATTCATTATACTATTAAACTATTTTGACTTTTATTAGAATAGTCAGTAACGACTTCTTTAATGAGTATTTTTTAAGTTACATGTTGCTTCCTGTTTTAAGAGGGGTTTATTTAGTTAAATTGTTCATAATATAATTATAATAGCTGTTGATCCCTTACAGTAAAATAATAGCTTAAAAATATCGAGCGAAAGTTTACCTCTATCCAAACAGAATTCAAATGATAATTATACCTCCATTGTGAGCTTGTTTCTCAGCTCAGCTGCCCAAGTTTACCTTGTTTAAACTGTAGTATAAGATGAAAAATATTTAAATATGTTAGCAAACATTTTTAATATTCAGGGTAGTGGTTGATTCTGTATAGTAGAGCGTTGTTTGAGGGTCGTGCAAAAACAATTTGTAAGGGTTTATGTATACAATTTCTGATAACATATATGCGGATACTTGCTACATACATAAACGTATACAATAACAAACTAATTCAGATTTCGAAAAGAAAAATTACATAAACCTACAAACCTAGTGTTAGGAATATACCACAATAACGTTTGCACACCTTTGACTAGATTTTTTTATTCTATGATTTGTAAATCATAATAGTTATTTTTTGAGTAACTAGTGCACAAAGTAGCACTTGGTGCCCGAACTACAAATTAAATTGTTCCTACAGTTAGTATAAAGCATATCAGGAATAGGTAATAATAATGGTTCTGGTAATACGTAATAAGTGGTGCTGGTACGACCGCGTAGCCACATGATTTAATGAATTTGACAGCAACCTACGGATTTATAATATTCTAAGCATAAGTATTACACATGAAGAAACATATACGTTTAACACATTATTGAAAAATAGTTCATGGTAAGGAATAGTATTCGGATTAATCTAACTTAACTATTTGCAGTATAAATTTAAATGCAATGTGTGCTTTCGACACCAGCTATTCTTATTAATCTAATTAATAGATTAACGGCCATCGCATTTCACAGAGAAAGAACACCTTCGGCACTAGTAATGCCAAATTATGGTTTTATTATCGCCGTTTTCGAAAAACCTCATTTTAATATTTTGTACAAACTGTTGCCAATTGTTGCTGTGGAGGACTGCATATTGATGTTGCAAGTCAAAGACGCCGACGACAAAGCGAATGAGGACTGGAGAGCTATCAGCTGTGATGACTTGCTGTGAAACAAAGCGTTTACAACAATGGCTCACCTGCACAAAGGCTGCACTCGTGTACAACAACACCGCTCTTTTTATTATTCAAAGGCTCTTGTTATTATTACTTAAATTAAGATTTTCTCTTAAAGTATTTTGTGAGTCAGAGCGTAATTAAAGGTCATAGATGTATTAACATTTTCCGTGAATATATTTTCAAAATATATGATAGCTATAAATATGATAACACCAATATTTAGTTCAGTTTTTAATATAAAATCCCTTCAAATAATTTTATTTTAGTAGGTGTGTTTTATTTGTATATACATGTTTTAAAATTACTTTAAAATGTTATTATAATATTTAATCAAGTAGCCCCAATTACAAGTTACTATTTTTATGCAAGATTTAGAATGTATTTTGAGTCAATATGTCGAAGAAATTGTACTTAAACCAACAAGCAATCTGTTTTACATGTACAAACGACTTCGTCTACGTAAAATTAGACATGAAGCACCAACAAGCTTTAATGCCCAAATATATGTGACTGGATGTTACCCGCAGGTTTCGCCCCGCAAACCTCATTTATAAAATTGTTTATACAAACTATGACAGTCGTGTGTGTTGCATTCTGGGGCAAGCCCGTGAAACTACGACAAATCAAGATCAGCTGTTTGTATTTTCATCAGCTCAAACAAAAATGAAAGTCTATAAGGAATAAATAGGAAATTTGAACCCCCGTGGAGCAAAGCCCTATAGGATTTTCGCAACTTTAATATGCCTATGTGTTACTTAGGACTATCAAGTACCTCTCTTCCAAATTTCAGCTCAATCAGTCCAGTAGTTAGAGCGTGATTGAGCCACAAATATATAAACAAACATACAAAGAAACTTACAAACTTTCACATTTATAATATTAGTAGGATTAATGTCACAGCAACTGTGAAGTATTTGCCCTATTGCGCCCCCACCACCTGTTTATTTTGTCCCCTTTCGACATGCCATTTTCAAGCCGGATATAACTTTCGTTCTCAAATGCGCTTTGTTTGAAGGTCTAATATGCACTTTTCCTAAGTTCAAAGTAGTGGAAGTTATGGAAAGCTAGTAGACTCTATTTTTAAAATATCATTAATATCCCACCTGAGTTGTAAATTGTGAATCGTAGTATTTACTTGTTGTATTCAAATTCAGATGCCGAATGAACTTTTAATGCAATTAACTTAGTTTCGATTAAAAAAATAAATATATGATACATCATGATAGACGTTAACTAATTACATTAAAATATTTACAAACAATCTGTTACCTATATAATTAAGCTATCTTTAATAGTAATAACAAGAGCCAAACAACTTAAAATATTATAAAGTGTTACGTATTAATTACTTAAGATGTTTAAAAACAACAACCAAGAAACAATTTCACATCAACGAACATTTAAATTTTGAAATTTAAAGGAAATCATTTCACTGTTATTAACTATTTCCCAGCAATTAATTTCACCCTTTAATTGTATAAAACTGTATTTCTCCCTCCAGCAAACACAACCCTCATTTTAATTACTAATACAGGCTGCAGTTTCCTCCCCCACAGCCACATGGTAATCTCAGGCCATGTTGCAGAACCGCAAAACTGCACACAACTTAACCCTGCCGTTGCCTGCAGTTGGGTGATTTAATTAGACAGACTGTAGGAGATACTTGACAAGAATGATAATACTACTATTAATCCTAAAAATATCATTGCTTACTCTAATCATAATTGCTTACTGTTATAAACATAGCCGGGATAATGTTAATCTGTACATCGAAACTAATTTTGGTTATTGAACTACCCTTGTTTTCTATTGTTATTTTAACAATTGTTGAGATTATGTGGATAGTGCTAGTGAATGGGGCATTACTTATACTATCCAAGTAAGCATGAAGAGGAACACATACTTTTTTCATTATAATTATTGAAGAACTGCAGTTGAAGGAAACTAACTGGACTTATTAGCCGAGCGAAATATGATGTTATCTTCTAGTGAGTGAGGGAGGGTGAACCGTGCCAAGACAAATTAAAACATTAATATTAATGCTGTTGTTGTTTTTTGGGGGGAGGGAGGTTAACATTATTTAGAATGCCAATATGACTGTGGAAGAATAGAGATTATGGGAAGGAGATATAGTTTGCCGATTTATAGGATAAAATTATCATTAAAAACAGCATCTATACAAATTTTGTGTGCTGAATAAATGCCATCTTGAACACATATAAACTAATTCGTGTGGATTTTTATCCTCTGTGGAAACATACCTTAAAATATGTCCAAGAAAAAGATAGAAAATACACAATAATTTAAGGGTTTTCAGTTGTTGGTGATCGGGGGGGCAGGTGTGTAATATTTTACAATGCCTGTATGACTAATCTACTATATATTTGTCAAATCCACTGACTCACTCACTCACTCACTCACTCACTCAGGTATCATCGCACAGCCTAAACAACTTGACCCAGAACCTTGAAATTTTGCATGGACGTTCCTTTTAGGGTGTTGGCACCCACTAAGAACGGGTTTTACAAAATTCAAAATTTTAGGGTGGTTTTCGGGGGGTTGAAGTTTTAGGAAAAATAGGACTATACTTCCTGTACACTATCGCCTCTAGCGCCTAAACAAGTGAACCTACCTTCAATCTGATTGGAAAACGTTAGTGTGGAAACAAATTTTAAACATTTTTTGTTCAATAAATTTTTTGTCTATCTCTTATGGTTTCCGAGTTATTTAGCAAAACGTGCTAACGTGAGCGTGCGGCGGCGGCCGGAATTGAAAACAGTGTCGATAATGTAGTCCATATAAGTTTAATCGCTGTCCACATTGCAGTGTGCAGACTTTTAGCTATTAAAATTAAATTAATTGCTACAATTGATATTATTTGCTGACAAAAAATCTCTGTGTTTGGTCATAATTTGATTCATAACTAAAAATATACTTTAAATTCGTTTTGGAAAGTAAAATTTGTAATATTTATATTTAGTTCTCACCAGCGAGTAAATTACAACAATCATACATTTTTGCCCAAGGATTGACGCACATTATTACTGGCTCTTTCCCTCATCTAGCGTTTGTCTAAGCCAGTTTTGCTCATCGTTCTAACCGTTAACCTTGAAGTTATTAGATTATTTTGAAGCTTTGAGTCGGTGATGGCGGACCATGAGCTCCTCGAAATAAACGGCGCTTTAATCCCTCATAGGGTTAATATTATTCCTGGTGATGGCGCCTGCCTTTTTTCTGCCTTATCTTATGCGTCGACAGGGTCTATCGCTCAGTCCCGTAATATACGATCTGAAATCGTCAATCATGCCTCTGCTAACTGGGATAGGTTACACATATACTCAATGGCACGTGAATGTCAGCCTTACCAGAGCCGAGTTAATGAGGCAAGGGTGCCTGAAAAAAAAACTTCCTATGGGAAACGAGCATCGTTACCAGCACACCGGTTTCTTGGGAATTTCGTTTCCTCAAATAAATATAATGATAATGAAAAATTGAAGTGCTATGTAAGTACCACAAATCGTCCGTTGCGAAGCACGGGTACACAGCTAGTACTGAATATAAGCCATAGGAAGGAGATGTTGTATGCGGAATGATAGGCCTTCACATGCAATCCCTAAACAATCCCTAAAATAGCATGAATGTCAACATATTCTTAAAATAGCTGATTGTTTACCAACCTAAAACAAAATATGAGTATTGACGACAAGCCATCAGTAACTAACATAATATTAAACATCAAGTGGATTTACCCACCATGTCAGCCCGACATATATACGCACTAGGAAACGCGAAACAAATTTTCAAAGATTATTATTATTTGTAGAGGTTAAAATAATTTAACGTTGTCGTTTAACTACCGTGATATACAAATTGTGTTATAGATATGTTGTGTGCCTAATATTAGTCCTTATAAGTCCTATTTTATAGTAAAGAAGAAATTAAATGACGAAATCTTAAAAAAATAGCCTAAACTTTGAAGAAAGCAAGTTACGGCAAAGATTCATAGGACCAAAGTTATAGATTGTATCAAATCCGTTGCACTTGGTGGTGTTTGGTTTACGATAAGATCATCTGTTCGGGTGCTAGAGCTCAAAAATATAAATACACTATTTTAAAAGGGTCAACATTTCTACTATTCAAACTTTGAAATTGTGTCTTTTGAACAACTTTTCTGTCGGTTAAAATGTCCAAGCTTGGTGTTCGCCTACTCACACAATTATTGCTCAACTAACAGTTTATAACTCGTACATTCCGGAGTTACACACCCGGCTGTATTGCTTATTAAATTAGATATTGCTAAAATTAATTGTTCATTTGAAGTTAAAACGATGTATTTATTATGAGAAGCTTTAGGAGTTAGACGCGACTATGGGTCAACTCAATTCACAATTTATGGGAACCTCTACTGCTACTAGCGGCCATTGGGGATTATCAATGCCTGTGGAAACGGGCTGATGTTTAAAGAAAAGATAGCCATGCCCTAGTTGATTAGGTATATAGTATACCTTAACTAAAGTTGGTATAACTAATTTCAGACAACGTAGGTTAATTTTAAGAGTCGAATAGCACAGCAAAAATGTATGTTACAAGCTGTCGAAATAACATTAACATTAGATTCAGGCGAATAACCCCTTAAAATGGTTAGTTGAAAAATAATATAAAACTCTGCACGCTCACTCATTAAAAAAAGAAAATGGTTAATAGATCGTTTGTAAAATAAAATGATAAATACACACTATTTTATAATTCGCTGTCAATTTAACCTGTATCGTGGCAATATATTTATGAATAAAATGTATTACGTGATTGACCATGGAAAACAAAATCTGTTACTAAATTCCTACATGGTGAGAAGAACGCAAATACAGATGAATCAGGATTTTTTGGTTAGTGTATGTTACCACACACCAACATATTCAGCGCAAAATAATCCTTAATTATTTGTTATCCTTCATAATTTGTGTATTTGTTTACGAAATGGAATATACAGTGATTACTAACTTTAGGTTGCAGTAAAACGAAATTAAAATTCTAAAACAAGATCTAAAACGTGAATTCATTTTGTGCGGTAAGACGTATACTAAAACAAATGCAACATATTACTTTTATTTTCCCTCGTAGAGTATTCTAGATTATTTTTACACTGTCCTGATAAGTTTAATCCTTCTACTCTTTAAAATCATTTGCATACAGACAAAGCTATGATAATTTAACTACGACCCGACAACGTTCAAGACCTTCAAGAAATTTACGCGACCCTGGAGTATGCGCTGATGCAGTTCTCATGTTTTGAAGAGAGAGACGTTGGGTTATTTCTAAAGAAATTTATGGGAGAACTTCTAAAGAAACAAAATTGAAATATATTATGTAACTGTTTGTAGATTTTTAAACTAACTGTATAGGGAAAACGTTTATTTAAATATTCAAAACTCATTTAAGTATACATTCTGAAACTGCGTTTTTTCTAGAATCTGAATGTTTTATAAAATACTAGGTATAGGTGTTAATATGTTAGTTTCTGTTGTTCAGAACGTTTATTGATTACACTTTTAACCTTTAAAACCAAATCAGTTTGCTTAGCTATTTAATAACAAGAAAGCCAATACCCGTTATAACTGCTTATTAACTGCCCCGGTCGCAAGTAGAGTGACTTATGTAAATGCTCCATGGTTCGCCGGGCAATCCTTTGTAGGACTTGTGGTCATCTTCTTCCTAGATCAACCTGACGTAGTCAATAAAAGAGCTTTGTCTTAACAACATTAAATTACAGTGCTGGTGGTCATAGCTTTTAGAACGTAATTAATTCACTTTAATATTCCTCAAACATATTGTCCATATCTATTATAGATTTGATATTAGATTTTTCATTTGTTAAGGCTATTGGTAATTTCTAAACTTTATTTTCTATTTCCTAATGAATAAGGTCACAGAACTTATTAGTTGAATAGTTTATAACTATAGCTGTAATAAAAAAAAATCAATTATTTTAAATGGTTAGATCAGTTTAAGGTTAGTTTTGTAATACACTTTAATATCTGAGTGTTAAAAATAATCCGAGGCAGTATAATGAAGATATGTGGAAGCTATATGTTCAATATTATGGTGCTGTAAGATTCCCCTGATTTAACAATACTACAAATCGCAGCCCAGGATTTAAAATACTACCTGAACAACTTTTCTACATTGTTAAGGTATTATTTTAATTTAAATTTTTATTTTATTTTAAAAATTCAACACGCTAACACAAACATTTGTTGTTAAATTTATTTTTATTGGACGAAACGAAGCGAGTCCTCATACGTCACTTGCAAAGTAGAAGTAGTGTAATGCTAACTACATTTTGACGGTTTAATGGATTGTCAGGACATTTTTAGTGTAACTTTAAGATGATTAAAAGATTCTAATAAACTATAAAGCACGAATTAAACTTACATTTTAATAATTTAACAGTTATTTAATTGAACATTTATACAGTTGCTGTTTTGGTTTTAGTGGTACTGCAGGTTCCTGAATCCTGACGACTGATCTGTCATAATAAATCACATCACATGAGTTCATGAGTTGGTTTTAGTTTTTAGACGTTTAATTTTTGAGGTTACATTACAAATAGTTATTTGAGAGTTTTAAATAACTACCTACCTAAGTTACACTATAACACGTTTCTATTCGAAATTTGGCGTCGAGTTGAATAATAATCATTTTATTAATTTTATAGTAATGATCAAATTTAAACTTCTGTCAACATGACTATAGGTGTGGTATTGGCTAGAATTCCAGAATTAACTTGCAGATAGTTTGAGTTTGAGCGAATAACGCTTCCAGTTTCGGTACATACTGTTGTGCAAGATATATGGTTGTAAATAGCAAGGTATATGGATGGTTATAAACCAAGATGCAACTATTCAAAGCTAACTTGTGGTGGCGTCAATATTATTGATAAGTTAGGCTGTCTACAAAAATTCTGTTGCAATTGAAGGCTAAGCAGCCTAAATAGTATCCTTTGAGAATAATTTTACTGTTTTATAAGTTAATTTAGATTGGTCTATGATATCGTGTAATTTTACGATAAGCGGGTTATGTCAGTCAGTCAAGGTAACCAACACAGATGTATAACTAGGCCTCCTACCTACTTTTAGCCTTGCCAATAGTCTATTGTATTCATAATAGTATTCTGAAAGGGGGGGGGGTTATTTTGTAATAAGCCATAATGTTTTATTTATATCAACCTGTGTTGCTAACTACCACATTAGGCCTATTGTAAATTCCATGGGTATTATTTCATAAGCGGTTTGATTAGGGTTCGGTTTCGGTACTATTGATATTACAATCGAACACAGTTTATTTATTATAAGTTTTCGATATTTCATGTGAAAGTTTATTCCAATTGAATATTGTTTTTAAGCATTAAACAAATTTGAAATACAAATACAGGGGAAAACAAGGCCTAGGTTAAGATACGTTTTGTTAATCCTATAGGGATAACCTAACTCCTTTAATGCGCTGTACAAGTACTAACTCCACACAAAACTATAGAATTTCACCTTTGGAGGTCATTGTTCAGCGTTGGTTGCGATGCAATAATATGATTGCAATACGGCGGTGCTATTAATCTTGAATTGGGATTTAATTTCCTCTTGTTTTCAAGCAACTTGAAAGACCCCAAATTCAAAGCAGCTATCATAGCCTGGCTAAGTTTCCATTCTAAGAAAAAAACATCGCCGCAGGTAGCGGAACGTCACGCCAAAGGCTTGATCCAGAGCTTGACTTACATTTTGTTAAGAGATTACTTTTTAAAAATTTGTAAAAGTTGTATGCTTTTACTAAACCAACAGCTAACCTATTTTATGACATCACATCCTGTTCTTTAATTTCTCCCATATGCTCCATCCGGTAATCCGTAATAGGAAATATTAACAGTATTTACCATTATTACACAACAATACGATAGTCCTGTTAATAATTATTACTATTGTATTTTTGTAATCTTCAAACTGCTCTATACATTTTACACATTATTGTGTAGGCCAGCACTGATGAGATTTCATCAGGGATGCAGTAGCATTACAAAACAATGCGATTGTGTTACGGCTTTTGTAGTTGTTGACTATGCTTATACAGGTGATTAAATCTGCGCGGTTGTCATATGTTATTGTGTGACATGTTTATTGATGCAACAAAAATTGCAGCAGCCGTGTGTACAAGTAACATTATTATAGGCAGTCAGGTTTCATGTGAGCGGTGGGTCTAGGATGTCATTTGAACAAAAATACGTTGCCGCAGGCGGTGATTCGTTTTATGGCTTTTATGGTACATTGTGTAGGGAAAAACACTGACATTTACCTGCTTCTCCCTTCACAATTCCCTTTCTCCCCACCCATTACCCCAGAATTCCATCGGGATTCCTAGATAGATTGGATAGTTACCGTGCATGTTTAAGTTGTGAAAAATGGTGGAAAAATGCTTACACATAGGAAAAGTTGATTAAACATTGAAAGGAATCCATTAATTTATTTTACTAAACACAATATTCTAGAGGCTACCGTAAACGGAACAAACACCTCGTTCTTTTATTCTGTAAAAGGAAGAAATTATTCTGCGCACTGCGGCTGTACGGTAGGTTAGGTTTGATTATAATTGATAGGCCCTATACCAAAATTTTACTTTAGTGGAAATTGACATGTTATTTAAATGTAAAAATTAAATTATTAAATTATTAAACCCCATAGGCCCCTAAACAAATTCAAGATTGGAGAAATGAGACATTTCATTGAAACAAACTATTTTATTGATAATTGCATTTTCCTGAAAACAAATAAAACAACTTATAAATAAATAATTAGGAGATTATTTATATAGTTTGTATTACAAAAATAGATAATGTCTTCTTATGCCACCTCCACACTCTGACCAAGTCTAGGAAAGCAAAGACGAACTTGAGTCTGTGGATGGGTAGTTCACCTCCGCTTATGTTGTTCCAGCTGATAATTTATGTTGTAAAATTATAAGATGAAATGTTCATCCATCACATATGGCCAGAGTGTGAAGAGCATTACTACTGCATTTGTTACTACAGTAGTAACAGCGTATGCAAGTAATATTTTGCCAAAGATACCTTCTAAAAAAATACTTGTCAAACATTTATCCAAAAGCGAATTTCGAAAATCCTGACAGTTAAAAAATGCCAAATACAGACAGTTTTCCTTTTACTTTCTCCCTCTATTTATAGTTGGATTCAGTGAACAAAGTGAAAGAAAATCCTTGTACATGACTTTACTGCTTAGACTGATAAGAGAATCAACTCGAACTGGCGTGTCTGTCACCAAAATAACTCAAAAACGCCTCTACAGATCCACTTCAAACTTTAGAGATAGATTCTATTGTACGAAATCTCGGTCGAGTTCGTTATTGGGAATATTTGATCAAGTAATAATAAAATTATCTTTAAAACAAATCTATTTTTTTACCCCATAAGATTAACATTGGGAGCCATTTTAGTGGTACTTGAATCGTTGATATTTAGCCAACGTCTATGTTTCAGCTATAGAGTAACGTAAGTATTGCCATAGATTCACTACAGAACTGTAGTTATTCATGTTCATGTTGACTAGGAAAAAACTTATTTTCGTAACTTGAAACACAAAAACTAAGGTTTAAATATTATTAGCTTTTAAAAGTTGTATGTATATTTTATTTTATACTAATTTAAAGATGCATTCTTATTTTTACATACTATTATAATTAATAACTTTATTGGTACTCTATGTCAAAACCTTGCCTGACGGTCGGTGAACTACGGCAATTTGGTCCAGACTCCAGACAGACGATAGACGACAAAATGACAACTGAAAGGTCAACAAGAAAAGTACTAAAGTGATAAACCTCCTCCTTACGTGATTAAAGTGATTCAACGCAAATATATGTAATGATTTACATTTTAATTTCCACTTATTGAAAGTAGAAAGTCTTAATTTGTTCTAAAAAAGCATGAACTCGCTAATAAAACGTGAGTTACCCAATCAAATTAGGCCTAGATGTTGTAACTCGTTTGTTTTTCAGATTGCTAACAATTTAATATACATTTGTTTTTCTTCAAAAATGAAAATGCATTACCATAACTACCCTTTATAAACGTTTACTCTAACTCAATAAGGCGCCCATTGACTTTAATTTTCCAGGCATAATTTATGATATCCAGACACCACTGTTTAGATAAAATGTTGCATTAAATTTCTTAAATTTTATCTAAAATAAGCATTTTCCAAAATTGTTCTGTAAGGTAAAACTTAGGCTCTGGATTATTGTGCCTGGTGGCGCAAGTTCATCCTAGGCCTACTTTTTGGTTAAAAATGATCACTTTCATTGAACTAACCTCATATAAATTTACCTCTAGAGTTTTGAAATCACATTATTTTGCCAGAAACAAGGGTAAGTTATACCCGAGCCGAGTAAGATCGAAACCATATTGGATTCCCCTGGGTGAAGTTAAACAAAAGTCATAGCTTGTTTTGGATTTAAAATTTGTATCACTTCAACTTACTTTCATAAGTGGAACAAAATAAAGAACCAAATGAAATTGTTCGATAGGCTACGGTATATTAATTAGGTTGATATTTTTAACACTGATTAATATTTAATAGCTTGTATGTTTGTAATTACCGTACCTACGTCATGTTTGTTTAGTTTAGTTTGTTATTCAATTAAACTTAAAATAAAAATGAAATAATCAAATATAACATGATAATGTTGTTCCTGACAATGCATGTTTAAAGTAATATTGGAGCCAACATTTGTTATCTGGACAAATTTCAAGACACCTAAACTGAAACATAACATATCGTATCGTAAAACCGACTTAACCCGGGCACCTACTTGTTTAAAAACATAAATATTTCTAAACTGACCTGCAAAGTTGAGCATTCATTCGTTATAGGTAGGCCTAAATTTGTTTAGAGCAGAACATGCTCTAAACGAGGCATGCTCTAATCGTTTATAACTGACGACTTTTTGCCAAAATAAAATTTGATGTCTAACTAAGACATGTAATTTTTTTACGGTTGTCCGATTGTTTTCGTGAATAACTCATATTTTTATTCAAAATTGAAGCGTGCATAATGCCATTCTATTTAAAGAGAATCTCCATAAGACAACTTACTGTGTTTACTCAATCTTAATTTTCTTTAATAACTCACTATTGGTGCTAGAATGATGAGGGAGGGCTTAAATTTTCCGCCTTTTTTAAATCCTAAAACTTATTACTCATTAATTTCACATTAGGGGCTTTTCTGACCCTTTTTGGGCACAAAACTCAAAATTTAAAATCCCAAAAAAGAGGATTAAAATTTTCCGATTGTTTTGTCCAACGAACTTGTCCGACTGATTGCATAAAGCAATATCCCTACCAAATTTTAAGTAAATCGGACAAGGAATGCGACCGCTTGATTGCAAACATGTGTATATATATATATATATATATATATATATATATATATATATATATCATTTTGGACGACCCCCAAAACGTGTTCAGGGGGTCACGTTAGGAACTTCTATGGTGATCCCGGGCTTAAGTGTCACCCTGTAAGTTTACTTTTCCAAAGAAAATTCTCTAAAAATGTGCTTGGTATATTTCAGTATATGAATGAAACAAATCGGGTCCATTTTTACAGGTTTTCAGTTTGTGAAATAGGTGATGATATCCTCCAAAATGAGTCCTCTCCAAATAAATATCGGGACTCGGCTTCCTCATCACTTCTTGTGCGAGCACACACTTTAAGTAAGGATTTTCATACAACATGACTTCACGGGAGAGCGACATTTGGCTGACTGGCCAACTTTCCGCCTCAACCGCTAGATCGCTCGCGTGCACGTAGGACACAACAGTCACTTGGTCAGATTGCTCGTCGTTCGCGTCGCGCGTGTCGCTCGCACTGCGTCGCCCAAGTAGGAAACCGCCTAATAATCCAATATTTTGAGAATATATATTTATAAAAAAAATCAGATATCAAGTTTGTTGGGTCCCTACAACCAAACCAGAGCCGGAGTTCAGAGAAAGTTAGTAAGGTTTTTAAAAGGACAGGCATATAGACCCTAATTATTGAAATATAGGGCCTAATTTTATAAAGTCAGAGATGATTTATATATACATATTTGTATATATGCTCTTAATATATAAAAATGAATCCCTGTTTCCCTTTGTCATTCCATAACTTGAGAATGAGTGCAAAATATTGAATAATTCCCTCTTTGTTGTGTTCGTTAATGTCAGGACAAGGGTCTTATAAAAGAAAATTTTTAATCCGACCTTAGGGCTCTATCCCACAGACCTTCAAAGTTTAGTTAGTTATAACAAACAGCTTTTAACAGTGTCTATATCTAAACATACTTGAAATGCATAAACATATGTTCATTATGGAAGTACAAAAACTACTTGAATGACAACTCTCATTATGGAAATAAAAACTACTTCAATGGCAACTTAAACTCTTTTTTCGATAGGCGAGTGAGCGTAGCGAACGAGCTCATCTTGAAAATGAGCGAGTATTTGACATGAAACCAATTCAATGACATTAGGACAGGACAACGTCTGTCGGGCCAGATAGTAACAAACGAATTATCTTACCACCATAAATTATTATACATTTGTTTTGTTTTACATCAGTTATTATTACAACCATAAATAATTTTAGTTCAACTTAGTTTTACTGATGACTTTTGATCTTACAAAAAGTCTCAGACCCTGTAAAAGTCTTAAATCTTAAAAAATATCCACCCAAATGCCTTTTTTGGAAGCATACAGAATCCTTTGCAACACAACGATATTTTAAGAGGGGAAATTCCCCCTCACCACCCCAGGTTAAGCGGCAACCTACTTCGAACACTAACTTTATCTACATACATAGTTTTAATGAAATTGATCAGTAAACAATAGAGAAATGGTAACGTTTGTACTATCCATAATAATAACATTGGACAACGTACTGCGTTTACTCTAAGTAAAAATTTAAATTTTCTCCGCAACCAGTAATCGTAGAATAATAATTCAAAATGCTAAATTATTTAGTTCGTTTGACTTCAGGGTCTTTAATGGTGATAAGTCAATTTCATTTAATATTCATGGTTTTTATGAAAAGTCAAAAGACTTAATTTTGGGACCATTAAGTCCTGTAATTTCTGAACCCAAATTTTCCCAGAAGTGTGGGTAGTATCATTTTGTTTGATACCTAGAGCTCTAAAAATCACTATTTTTGATTTTTCATGTTTTTAGCGGTTTTTGTGGGAATAATTACCCTTAAAAATAAAAATAAAAATCTAGAGATATTGTGGAATCTAATAACATAGTTTGACCTGATGATTATTTGGGACTAATTTTTACCTAGATCCTAAATTTCATCAAAATCGGACCACGGGTGCGGGATCCAGCTCTGTACACATCCAGACACACACACACCCCCAAACACAGATTTCACTTCGAAAACCAATATTTTTACAATCAGGCACCATTAAAACGAATATTTTCACTGATAAATTAAATTCAAAAATGTTGACAAAAACAATACTTTCTCCATTACTATTAAGTACAGGGGGGAGAAAGTAAAAATAAGGCTATTTTGTGAGCAGGCTACTGGCTAAACTATTAGGTCTTGAATGATTGTTTATGTGTTATGTGGAAAACCTCGGTGTCTGCATATGCCTTTTTGGGGTTTTGGTAAACGTCTACTTTCAGGGCTTTGTCCCCTGGGCTTTTAAAGTTCCAATGTTAATCTTATTGAAGGATAGAAATTAATTCAATTGAACAATTGACAGCTGTTGATAGTAATAAAACACAGTACAGAAGCAAGATCAGCTGTTTTAAGCTAACCTCTGGAACGGCATCAAAATGTAAACTACAATAACTGAATTTGAGCTGGTTAATCCCAAAACAAAAATTACTGATCAAATTCCAGCAACTGGATTTGGTCGTTATATTTAACATTTGACTAAATCTTCCATGTGCAGTTTGTAAATTGATACGGGCTATTAGCGAATTTCCCCTATAGGGAAGAAGCTATTACCGTAGGTCTCATGGTAAGACTTAAGCCCGAGACCATGATAACTTTTCGTTTTGAGGTCCCCAGATGCCAAAAACACCATTCGTTCAAATTTGTATATATATATGTATATATATATATATATATATATATATATATATATATATATGTGTGTGTGTCCGTAAGCACGATAAGCACGATAACTCTCGTAAAAATGGTCCGATCTTAATGAAATGTAGTACAAATATGTAAAGTACCATTTATTTGAACGAATTCAAAAACCAGACAAATTGCACCTTTCGAAGCGGGGTTTTGGGAAGGTTTTGTGCCTCAAAAATGTTTTTTTTTGAGTTTTAACATGTAATTGTTATTTAAATCAAATTTTAATTCATACCATTGAATTCAGCTTAAAAAAACTTGGTATTTAGATCATTGCTCTATGTCAATTGGTTACTGAGATAATGAGAGTGCTAAACACAGACGTTGTCCAATATTATTCTTATGGAGAAAAAGAACATTTTATGTCTCGGGTTTTATGAACATAAACTGACGAAACTTGATATATCGCTTCATCTGATTGTGGTTTGTTTTTGTTTGAACAAAAAAACTATTTTTCGCCTAAGGTTCCCGTAGCAGCAAACCTAGGTACTTGGTCCCCATGTTATTCTTATGGAGAATAATACAAATGTTATGTATCGCTTATTTATGAATGAATATAGATGAAACTTGGTATGTGACTTCACTTACATGAGTTCTGTTGATATTTGCATACAAACCCATTATTTTGTGTTCCTTGTTGCAGCAAACCTACGTACTCATCTAATGTTATTCTTATGGATAATAATGAATATTTTAAATATCACTTATTTATTAATATATTTCTTATGAATTCTGGTAAGAGGTTTAATGTGTTATTAACACATATATATATATTCATTGGAAATTCGCTGAGTATGCAGGTTTGCTGCAACGGGGGTATTTTTAGTTATTTGAATGTGCTCTTATAAGATGGTGGCAGGCTTCATAATTATAGCTCATCCAGTTAATGGATCCAATGAAGTATGGATGTTATGGCCTACTGACAAAACCACCATTGAGAAATAATATAAAAGGATTGTATGTACTGTTTTCCACTAGATAGGCCTACTCATATTGAATTAGTACTGTTCAGTAAACCTTAGTAAAATTATGGTTCTGGAAGAATAAAATTATTATTTTAAAATTAAATTGTTAATGCTGTGATTGTTAATACATTCCATCTCCGTCACATGTTCTTTTAAAACAATTCAGAAACTTGATTTACGTTTTGGTTCGTTCCTTCTTTGAAAGACGCATATCTGTTTTTCTTTTTTGAAATATTTGATTTATGTAATATTTATAAATATATATGCTAGGGTCTTTCATAGTTTCATAAAATGTTAGTTTAAAGTTGTTTAGTCGACACTCCTGATTTGGAATGTATTACAGTACAATAAAACAATATTTGTAACTTTAAAATGTGCCACTTTAAATAAAATAAAATGCAGGCTAATGAGCACGTTTGTGAACTTGAATCCGGTCGGCAACAAGGGTCCACACCACCAGGCCTGCCTAGGGACCCGTGAAAGCTGAGTAAGGCCTCTGCAAAGTGCAACTTGTACTAAAGACATGGTATCAAATACCATTAAACCTCATCACATTTAAAGCTTTACTATACTATAATACATACTATGCTTTACTATGTATATATATATATATAAGTATATATATATATTTATATGGGTGTCCCACGTAAGGTGTCTCAAATTGATTACGGAAAAACGGCTTAACGTACAAGGATGAAATAAAATTATTTCCGCTAAATCGACCCCAAGGAATAACGTAAAAATATTTTTTAACTTTTTTACGATACAGGGTGTGCCAAAAACTGAGGGTCACTAGTTCGAATCTCGGAATTTCCAAATGTAAACATATGTCATTTTATACATCATTTTAAAGATATGTAATAGACAAACATTTTGGTGAAAACAGAAATTAATTATCTTTTTCCGTTTCAAAATGGCGGCAGTTTTTTTGGGAAAAATCAATATGTTTTTAATACTCTGTATTTACTATACCAATGCACATAACCCTTCTCCAGTTGAATTTTCTTACTCGTTATGAAATTAGCTTTACTGTGATATGCTACAAATAACGTTTTTTTTTTGAAATAATAAAAATTCCAAAAAAATTGATTTTTGAAAATTTGCAAATAGCAACATATGTCAAGTGGCACATCATTTTATAGGTTTTTAAATTCTTAACAACTTTCTAATTTACACTTACTTCGTATCTCTTTTAGATTTTGTGTAAATAACAAAAAACCTACATTTCCTATATCAAATGCATGTTATTTGGGTTTAACACTAAATGAAATGGGGCCATGATCAGCTGAATAGTGCAATCAGCTGTTTTTCAACATTGTTGCAATACAGCATTTCGTTTTGTTAATTTTATTGCAAAACAACAACACTAATGCAAAATGCACTAATGTTTATTGTAACTAACAAAACACTTAAATTTCCAATATCAAAAGTATGTCGGTTTACTTGTGCAGTACTCCCCATTTTACTCATAATGTATGTTATTTTTAAAGAGTAATGTTTAAATTGAATTGGATCCACTTGAAAGGGCTCAGATTTACACAATCAGATAACACAAAAAATAAATAGAAAAACTATAAATTTAAAACATGAGAAATTATTATTTATTTATTTTTACAGAACTATTTTACAAACTAGTTTAATAATATTACTGACTTGATTGACTGTTTAAAAAAGGTGCTCAAAGTGTCTGCCACCTAATTCCGTACACTTTTCAATCCTTTTAGGGAAGTCCTCAAGGGCATGGATCACTTCTTCTCTACTTATTTTCTCACAAGCCCCTCTAATTCTGTCTTTCATGTTCTCTTTCGATGTAGGAGCAGTTTGATACACAATGTCCTTTATTCTCCCCCATAGATAATAGTCCATGCAAGTAAGATCTGGAGATCTCACTGGCCACGGAACTGGGCCCCCTCTTCCAATCCATTGTCCTCCAAACATAGCTGTTAGAGTAAACCTTACATCACAGTGGTAATGTGCTGGGCAACCATCCTGCATAAACCACATTTGTCGCTGTCTTTCTATTGGAATGTCATTTAATAAATGTAAAAATTCATTGTTTAAGAAATTGTTGTATAATTCTCCGGTTAAATTTCCTTAAAAAAAGTAAGGACCAATTATTCGCTCCCTAAATATGCCACACCATGTGTTAAGAAATTTAACGCTCTACAAAAATGTAATTTATGCTTTTTCGATAGGAACTAAGGGAAACAAGTTAATGAGGAAAAAGCGGAAAATTGTCGAAAATTTTGAAGTTTCTTCCCCCCCCTCTTTTTTGCACAGGGTCCTCGAGGTCCAAAACTTGGGAAAATGTTGATTAATCATCCCTGAACAACATCCTCAAGTTTCGTTAACTTCCGACCTTTTTCCACCTAACCCCACTTTTCCCAACCTATCGACTGGACTATATGGTTTCCGAGTTATTTAGCAAAACGTGCTAACGTGAGCGTGCGGCGGCGGTTCGGAATTGAAAACAGTGTCGATAATGTAGTCCATATAAGTTTAATCGCTGTCCACATTGCAGTGTGCAGACTTTTAGCTATTAAAATTAAATTAATTGCTACAATTGATATTATTTGCTGACAACAAATCTCTGTGTTTGGTCATAATTTGATTCATAACTAAAAATATACTTTAAATTCGTTTTGGAAAGTAAAATTTGTAATATTTATATTTAGTTCTCACCAGCGAGTAAATTACAACAATCATACATTTTTGCCCAAGGATTGACATACATTATAGCTGGTTCTTTCCCTCATCTAGCGTTTGTCAAAGCCAGTTTTGCTCATCGTCCTAACCGTTAACCTTGAAGTTATTAGATTATTTTGAAGCTTTGAATCGGTGATGGCGGACCATGAGCTCCTCGAAATAAACGGCGCTTTAATCCCTCATAGGGTTAATATTATACCTGGTGATGGCGCCTGCCTTTTTTCTGCCTTATCTTATGCGTCGACAGGGTCTATCGCTGAGTCCCGTAATATACGATCTGAAATCGTCAATCATGCCTCTGCTAACTGGGATAGGTTACACATATACTCAATGGCACGTGAATGTCAGCCTTACCAGAGCCGAGTTAATGAGGCAAGGGTGCCTGAAAAAAAACTTCCTATGGGAAACGAGCATCGTTACCAGCACACCGGTTTCTTGGGAATTTCGTTTCCTCAAATAAATATAATGATAATGAAAAATTGAAGTGCTATGTAAGTACCACAAATCGTCCGTTGCGAAGCACGGGTACACAGCTAGTACTGAATATAAGCCATAGGAAGGAGATGTTGTATGCGGAATGATAGGCCTTCACATGCAATCCCTAAACAATCCCTAAAATAGCATGAATGTCAACATATTCTTAAAATAGCTGATTGTTTACCAACCTAAAACAAAATATGAGTATTGACGACAAGCCATCAGTAACTAACATAATATTAAACATCAAGTGGATTTACCCACCATGTCAGCCCGACATATATACGCACTAGGAAACGCGAAACAAATTTTCAAAGATTATTATTATTTGTAGAGGTTAAAATAATTTAACGTTGTCGTTTAACTACCGTGATATACAAATTGTGTTATAGATATGTTGTGTGCCTAATATTAGTCCTTATAAGTCCTATTTTATAGTGAGAAGAAATTAAATGACGAAATCTTAAAAAAATAGCCTAAACTTTGAAGAAAGCAAGTTACGGCAAAGATTCATAGGACCAAAGTTATAGATTGTATCAAATCCGTTGTACTTGGTGGTGTTTGGTTTACGATAAGATCATCTGTTCGGGTGCTAGAGCTCAAAAATATAAATACACTATTTTAAAAGGGTCAACATTTCTACTATTCAAACTTTGAAATTGTGTCTTTTGAAAAACTTTTCTGTCGGTTAAAATGTCCAAGCTTGGTGTTCGCCTACTCACACAATTATTGCTCAACTAACAGTTTATAACTCGTACATTCCGGAGTTACACACCCGGCTGTATTGCATATTAAATTAGATATTGCTAAAATTAATTGTTCATTTGAAGTTAAAACGATGTATTTATTATGAGAAGCTTTAGGAGTTAGACGCGACTATGGGTCAACTCAATTCACAATTTATGGGAACCTCTACTGCTACTAGCGGCCATTGGGGATTATCAATGCCTGTGGAAACGGGCTGATGTTTAAAGAAAAGATAGCCATGCCCTAGTTGATTAGGTATATAGTATACCTTAACTAAAGTTGGTATAACTAATTTAAGACAACGTAGGTTAATTTTAAGAGTCGAATAGCACAGCAAAAATGTATGTTACAAGCTGTCGAAATAACATTAACATTAGATTCAGGCGAATAACCCATTAAAATGGTTAGTTGAAAAATAATATAAAACTCTGCACGCTCACTCATTAAAAAAATAAAATGGTTAATAGATCGTTTGTAAAATAAAATGATAAATACACACTATTTTATAATTCGCTGTCAATTTAACCTGTATCGTGGCAATATATTTATGAATAAAATGTATTACGTGATTGACCATGGAAAAAAAAAATCTGTTACTAAATTCCTACATGGTGAGAAGAACGCAAATACAGATGAATCAGGATTTTTTGGTTAGTGTATGTACACACCAACATATTCAGCGCAAAATAATCCTTAATTATTTGTTATCCTTCATAATTTGTGTATTTGTTTACGAAATGGAATATCCAATGATTACTAACTTTAGGTTGCAGTAAAACGAAATTAAAATTCTAAAACAAGATCTAAAACGTGAATTCATTTTGTGCGGTAAGACGTATACTAACACAAATGCAACATATTACTTTTATTTTCCCTCGTAGAGTATTCTAGATTATTTTTACACTGTCCTGATAAGTTTAATCCTTCTACTCTTTAAAATCATTTGCATACAGACAAAGCTATGATAATTTAACTACGACCCGACAACGTTCAAGACCTTCAAGAAATTTACGCGACCCTGGAGTTCTCATTTGCGCTGATGCAGTTCTCATGTTTTGAAGAGAGAGACGTTGGGTTATTTCTAAAGAAATTTATGGGAGAACTTCTAAAGAAACAAAATTGAAATATATTATGTAACTGTTTGTAGATTTTTAAACTAACTGTATATGGAAAACGTTTATTTAAATATACAAAACTCATTTAAGTATACATTCTGAAACTGCGTTTTTTCTAGAATCTGAATGTTTTATAAAATACTAGGTATAGGTGTTAATATGTTAGTTTCTGTTGTTCAGAACGTTTATTGATTACACTTTTAACCTTTAAAACCAAATCAGTTTGCTTAGCTATTTAATAACAAGAAAGCCAATACCCGTTATAACTGCTTATTAACTGCCCCGGTCGCAAGTAGAGTGACTTATGTAAATGCTCCATGGTTCGCCGGGCAATCCTTTGTAGGACACTGTATCTTCTTCCTAGATCAACCTGACGTAGTCAATAAAAGAGCTTTGTCTTAACGACATTAAATTACAGTGCTGGTGGTCATAGCTTTTAGAACGTAATTAATTCACTTTAATATTCCTCAAACATATTTTCCATATCTATTATAGATTTGACATTAGATTTTTCATTTGTTAAGGCTATTGGTAATTTCTAAACTTTATTTTCTATTTCCTAATGAATAAGGTCACAGAACTTATTAGTTGAATAGTTTATAACTATAGCTGTAATAAAAAAAATCAATTATTTTAAATGGTTAGATCAGTTTAAGGTTAGTTTTGTAATACACTTTAATATCTGAGTGTTAAAAATAATCCGAGGCAGTATAATGAAGATATGTGGAAGCTATATGTTCAATATTATGGTGCTGTAAGATTCCCCTGATTTAACAATACTACAAATCGCAGCCCAGGATTTAAAATACTACCTGAACAACTTTTCTACATTGTTAAGGTATTATTTTAATTTAAATTTTTATTTTATTTTAAAAATTCAACACGCTAACACAAACATTTGTTGTTAAATTTATTTTTATTGGACGAAACGAAGCGAGTCCTCATACGTCACTTGCAAAGTAAATGCAAAGTAGAAGTAGTGTAATGCTAACTACATTTTGACGGTTTAATGGATTGTCAGGACATTTTTAGTGTAACTTTAAGATGATTAAAAGATTCTAATAAACTATAAAGCACGAATTAAACTTACATTTTAATAATTTAACAGTTATTTAATTGAACATTTATACAGTTGCTGTTTTGGTTTTAGTGGTACTGCAGGTTCCTGAATCCTGACGACTGATCTGTCATAATAAATCACATCACATGAGTTCATGAGTTGGTTTTAGTTTTTAGACGTTTAATTTTTGAGGTTACATTACAAATAGTTATTTGAGAGTTTTAAATAACTACCTACCTAAGTTACACTATAACACGTTTCTATTCGAAATTTGGCGTCGAGTTGAATAATAATCATTTTATTAATTTTATAGTAATGATCAAATTTAAACTTCTGTCAACATGACTATAGGTGTGGTATTGGCTAGAATTCCAGAATTAACTTGCAGATAGTTTGAGTTTGAGCGAATAACGCTTCCAGTTTCGGTACATACTGTTGTGCAAGATATATGGTTGTAAATAGCAAGGTATATGGATGGTTATAAACCAAGATGCAACTATTCAAAGCTAACTTGTGGTGGCGTCAATATTATTGATAAGTTAGGCTGTCTACAAAAATTCTGTTGCAATTGAAGGCTAAGCAGCCTAAATAGTATCCTTTGAGAATAATTTTACTGTTTTATAAGTTAATTTAGATTGGTCTATGATATCGTGTAATTTTACGATAAGCGGGTTATGTCAGTCAGTCAAGGTAACCAACACAGATGTATAACTAGGCCTCCTACCTACTTTTAGCCTTGCCAATAGTCTATTGTATTCATAATAGTATTCTGAAAGGGGGGGGGTTATTTTGTAATAAGCCATAATGTTTTATTTATATCAACCTGTGTTGCTAACTACCACATTATGCCTATTGTAAATTCCATGGGTATTATTTCATAAGCGGTTTGATTAGGGTTCGGTTTCGGTACTATTGATATTACAATCGAACACAGTTTATTTATTATAAGTTTTCGATATTTCATGTGAAAGTTTATTCCAATTGAATATTGTTTTTAAGCATTAAACAAATTTGAAATACAAATACAGGGGAAAACAAGGCCTAGGTTAAGATACGTTTTGTTAATCCTATAGGGATAACCTAACTCCTTTAATGCGCTGTACAAGTACTAACTCCACACAAAACTATAGAATTTCACCTTTGGAGGTCATTGTTCAGCGTTGGTTGCGATGCAATAATATGATTGCAATACGGCGGTGCTATTAATCTTGAATTGGGATTTAATTTCCTCTTGTTTTCAAGCAACTTGAAAGACCCCAAATTCAAAGCAGCTATCATAGCCTGGCTAAGTTTCCATTCTAAGAAAAAAACATCGCCGCAGGTAGCGGAACGTCACGCCAAAGGCTTGATCCAGAGCTTGACTTACATTTTGTTAAGAGATTACTTTTTAAAAATTTGTAAAAGTTGTATGCTTTTACTAAACCAACAGCTAACCTATTTTATGACATCACATCCTGTTCTTTAATTTCTCCCATATGCTCCATCCGGTAATCCGTAATAGGAAATATTAACAGTATTTACCATTATTACACAACAATACGATAGTCCTGTTAATAATTATTACTATTGTATTTTTGTAATCTTCAAACTGCTCTATACATTTTACACATTATTGTGTAGGCCAGCACTGATGAGATTTCATCAGGGATGCAGTAGCATTACAAAACAATGCGATTGTGTTACGGCTTTTGTAGTTGTTGACTATGCTTATACAGGTGATTAAATCTGCGCGGTTGTCATATGTTATTGTGTGACATGTTTATTGATGCAACAAAAATTGCAGCAGCCGTGTGTACAAGTAACATTATTATAGGCAGTCAGGTTTCATGTGAGCGGTGGGTCTAGGATGTCATTTGAACAAAAATACGTTGCCGCAGGCGGTGATTCGTTTTATGGCTTTTATGGTACATTGTGTAGGGAAAAACACTGACATTTACCTGCTTCTCCCTTCACAATTCCCTTTCTCCCCACCCATTACCCCAGAATTCCATCGGGATTCCTAGATAGATTGGATAGTTACCGTGCATGTTTAAGTTGTGAAAAATGGTGGAAAAATGCTTACACATAGGAAAAGTTGATTAAACATTGAAAGGAATCCATTAATTTATTTTACTAAACACAATATTCTAGAGGCTACCGTAAACGGAACAAACACCTCGTTCTTTTATTCTGTAAAAGGAAGAAATTATTCTGCGCACTGCGGCTGTACGGTAGGTTAGGTTTGATTATAATTGATAGGCCCTATACCAAAATTTTACTTTAGTGGAAATTGACATGTTATTTAAATGTAAAAATTAAATTATTAAATTATTAAACCCCATAGGCCCCTAAACAAATTCAAGATTGGAGAAATGAGACATTTCATTGAAACAAACTATTTTATTGATAATTGCATTTTCCTGAAAACAAATAAAACAACTTATAAATAAATAATTAGGAGATTATTTATATAGTTTGTATTACAAAAATAGATAATGTCTTCTTATGCCACCTCCACACTCTGACCAAGTCTAGGAAAGCAAAGACGAACTTGAGTCTGTGGATGGGTAGTTCACCTCCGCTTATGTTGTTCCAGCTGATAATTTATGTTGTAAAATTATAAGATGAAATGTTCATCCATCACATATGGCCAGAGTGTGAAGAGCATTACTACTGCATTTGTTACTACAGTAGTAACAGCGTATGCAAGTAATATTTTGCCAAAGATACCTTCTAAAAAAATACTTGTCAAACATTTATCCAAAAGCGAATTTCGAAAATCCTGACAGTTAAAAAATGCCAAATACAGACAGTTTTCCTTTTACTTTCTCCCTCTATTTATAGTTGGATTCAGTGAACAAAGTGAAAGAAAATCCTTGTACATGACTTTACTGCTTAGACTGATAAGAGAATCAACTCGAACTGGCGTGTCTGTCACCAAAATAACTCAAAAACGCCTCTACAGATCCACTTCAAACTTTAGAGATAGATTCTATTGTACGAAATCTCGGTCGAGTTCGTTATTGGGAATATTTGATCAAGTAATAATAAAATTATCTTTAAAACAAATCTATTTTTTTACCCCATAAGATTAACATTGGGAGCCATTTTAGTGGTACTTGAATCGTTGATATTTAGCCAACGTCTATGTTTCAGCTATAGAGTAACGTAAGTATTGCCATAGATTCACTACAGAACTGTAGTTATTCATGTTCATGTTGACTAGGAAAAAACTTATTTTCGTAACTTGAAACACAAAAACTAAGGTTTAAATATTATTAGCTTTTAAAAGTTGTATGTATATTTTATTTTATACTAATTTAAAGATGCATTCTTATTTTTACATACTATTATAATTAATAACTTTATTGGTACTCTATGTCAAAACCTTGCCTGACGGTCGGTGAACTACGGCAATTTGGTCCAGACTCCAGACAGACGATAGACGACAAAATGACAACTGAAAGGTCAACAAGAAAAGTACTAAAGTGATAAACCTCCTCCTTACGTGATTAAAGTGATTCAACGCAAATATATGTAATGATTTACATTTTAATTTCCACTTATTGAAAGTAGAAAGTCTTAATTTGTTCTAAAAAAGCATGAACTCGCTAATAAAACGTGAGTTACCCAATCAAATTAGGCCTAGATGTTGTAACTCGTTTGTTTTTCAGATTGCTAACAATTTAATATACATTTGTTTTTCTTCAAAAATGAAAATGCATTACCATAACTACCCTTTATAAACGTTTACTCTAACTCAATAAGGCGCCCATTGACTTTAATTTTCCAGGCATAATTTATGATATCCAGACACCACTGTTTAGATAAAATGTTGCATTAAATTTCTTAAATTTTATCTAAAATAAGCATTTTCCAAAATTGTTCTGTAAGGTAAAACTTGGGCTCTGGATTATTGTGCCTGGTGGCGCAAGTTCATCCTAGGCCTACTTTTTGGTTAAAAATGATCACTTTCATTGAACTAACCTCATATAAATTTACCTCTAGAGTTTTGAAATCACATTATTTTGCCAGAAACAAGGGTAAGTTATACCCGAGCCGAGTAAGATCGAAACCATATTGGATTCCCCTGGGTGAAGTTAAACAAAAGTCATAGCTTGTTTTGGATTTAAAATTTGTATCACTTCAACTTACTTTCATAAGTGGAACAAAATAAAGAACCAAATGAAATTGTTCGATAGGCTACGGTATATTAATTAGGTTGATATTTTTAACACTGATTAATATTTAATAGCTTGTATGTTTGTAATTACCGTACCTACGTCATGTTTGTTTAGTTTAGTTTGTTATTCAATTAAACTTAAAATAAAAATGAAATAATCAAATATAACATGATAATGTTGTTCCTGACAATGCATGTTTAAAGTAATATTGGAGCCAACATTTGTTATCTGGACAAATTTCAAGACACCTAAACTGAAACATAACATATCGTATCGTAAAACCGACTTAACCCGGGCACCTACTTGTTTAAAAACATAAATATTTCTAAACTGACCTGCAAAGTTGAGCATTCATTCGTTATAGGTAGGCCTAAATTTGTTTAGAGCAGAACATGCTCTAAACGAGGCATGCTCTAATCGTTTATAACTGACGACTTTTTGCCAAAATAAAATTTGATGTCTAACTAAGACATGTAATTTTTTTACGGTTGTCCGATTGTTTTCGTGAATAACTCATATTTTTATTCAAAATTGAAGCGTGCATAATGCCATTCTATTTAAAGAGAATCTCCATAAGACAACTTACTGTGTTTACTCAATCTTAATTTTCTTTAATAACTCACTATTGGTGCTAGAATGATGAGGGAGGGCTTAAATTTTCCGCCTTTTTTAAATCCTAAAACTTATTACGCATTAATTTCACATTAGGGGCTTTTCTGACCCTTTTTGGGCACAAAACTCAAAATTTAAAATCCCAAAAAAGAGGATTAAAATTTTCCGATTGTTTTGTCCAACGAACTTGTCCGACTGATTGCATAAAGCAATATCCCTACCAAATTTTAAGTAAATCGGACAAGGAATGCGACCGCTTGATTGCAAACATGTGTATATATATATATATATATATATATATATATATATATATATATATATATATATATCATTTTGGACGACCCCCAAAACGTGTTCAGGGGGTCACGTTAGGAACTTCTATGGTGATCCCGGGCTTAAGTGTCACCCTGTAAGTTTACTTTTCCAAAGAAAATTCTCTAAAAATGTGCTTGGTATATTTCAGTATATGAATGAAACAAATCGGGTCCATTTTTACAGGTTTTCAGTTTGTGAAATAGGTGATGATATCCTCCAAAATGAGTCCTCTCCAAATAAATATCGGGACTCGGCTTCCTCATCACTTCTTGTGCGAGCACACACTTTAAGTAAGGATTTTCATACAACATGACTTCACGGGAGAGCGACATTTGGCTGACTGGCCAACTTTCCGCCTCAACCGCTAGATCGCTCGCGTGCACGTAGGACACAACAGTCACTTGGTCAGATTGCTCGTCGTTCGCGTCGCGCGTGTCGCTCGCACTGCGTCGCCCAAGTAGGAAACCGCCTAATAATCCAATATTTTGAGAATATATATTTATAAAAAAAATCAGATATCAAGTTTGTTGGGTCCCTACAACCAAACCAGAGCCGGAGTTCAGAGAAAGTTAGTAAGGTTTTTAAAAGGACAGGCATATAGACCCTAATTATTGAAATATAGGGCCTAATTTTATAAAGTCAGAGATGATTTATATATACATATTTGTATATATGCTCTTAATATATAAAAATGAATCCCTGTTTCCCTTTGTCATTCCATAACTTGAGAATGAGTGCAAAATATTGAATAATTCCCTCTTTGTTGTGTTCGTTAATGTCAGGACAAGGGTCTTATAAAAGAAAATTTTTAATCCGACCTTAGGGCTCTATCCCACAGACCTTCAAAGTTTAGTTAGTTATAACAAACAGCTTTTAACAGTGTCTATATCTAAACATACTTGAAATGCATAAACATATGTTCATTATGGAAGTACAAAAACTACTTGAATGACAACTCTCATTATGGAAATAAAAACTACTTCAATGGCAACTTAAACTCTTTTTTCGATAGGCGAGTGAGCGTAGCGAACGAGCTCATCTTGAAAATGAGCGAGTATTTGACATGAAACCAATTCAATGACATTAGGACAGGACAACGTCTGTCGGGCCAGATAGTAACAAACGAATTATCTTACCACCATAAATTATTATACATTTGTTTTGTTTTACATCAGTTATTATTACAACCATAAATAATTTTAGTTCAACTTAGTTTTACTGATGACTTTTGATCTTACAAAAAGTCTCAGACCCTGTAAAAGTCTTAAATCTTAAAAAATATCCACCCAAATGCCTTTTTTGGAAGCATACAGAATCCTTTGCAACACAACGATATTTTAAGAGGGGAAATTCCCCCTCACCACCCCAGGTTAAGCGGCAACCTACTTCGAACACTAACTTTATCTACATACATAGTTTTAATGAAATTGATCAGTAAACAATAGAGAAATGGTAACGTTTGTACTATCCATAATAATAACATTGGACAACGTACTGCGTTTACTCTAAGTAAAAATTTAAATTTTCTCCGCAACCAGTAATCGTAGAATAATAATTCAAAATGCTAAATTATTTAGTTCGTTTGACTTCAGGGTCTTTAATGGTGATAAGTCAATTTCATTTAATATTCATGGTTTTTATGAAAAGTCAAAAGACTTAATTTTGGGACCATTAAGTCCTGTAATTTCTGAACCCAAATTTTCCCAGAAGTGTGGGTAGTATCATTTTGTTTGATACCTAGAGCTCTAAAAATCACTATTTTTGATTTTTCATGTTTTTAGCGGTTTTTGTGGGAATAATTACCCTTAAAAATAAAAATAAAAATCTAGAGATATTGTGGAATCTAATAACATAGTTTGACCTGATGATTATTTGGGACTAATTTTTACCTAGATCCTAAATTTCATCAAAATCGGACCACGGGTGCGGGATCCAGCTCTGTACACATCCAGACACACACACACCCCCAAACACAGATTTCACTTCGAAAACCAATATTTTTACAATCAGGCACCATTAAAACGAATATTTTCACTGATAAATTAAATTCAAAAATGTTGACAAAAACAATACTTTCTCCATTACTATTAAGTACAGGGGGGAGAAAGTAAAAATAAGGCTATTTTGTGAGCAGGCTACTGGCAAAACTATTAGGTCTTGAATGATTGTTTATGTGTTATGTGGAAAACCTCGGTGTCTGCATATGCCTTTTTGGGGTTTTGGTAAACGTCTACTTTCAGGGCTTTGTCCCCTGGGCTTTTAAAGTTCCAATGTTAATCTTATTGAAGGATAGAAATTAATTCAATTGAACAATTGACAGCTGTTGATAGTAATAAAACACAGTACAGAAGCAAGATCAGCTGTTTTAAGCTAACCTCTGGAACGGCATCAAAATGTAAACTACAATAACTGAATTTGAGCTGGTTAATCCCAAAACAAAAATTACTGATCAAATTCCAGCAACTGGATTTGGTCGTTATATTTAACATTTGACTAAATCTTCCATGTGCAGTTTGTAAATTGATACGGGCTATTAGCGAATTTCCCCTATAGGGAAGAAGCTATTACCGTAGGTCTCATGGTAAGACTTAAGCCCGAGACCATGATAACTTTTCGTTTTGAGGTCCCCAGATGCCAAAAACACCATTCGTTCAAATTTGTATATATATATGTATATATATATATATATATATATATATATATATATATATATATATATATATATGTGTGTGTGTGTCCGTAAGCACGATAAGCACGATAACTCTCGTAAAAATGGTCCGATCTTAATGAAATGTAGTACAAATATGTAAAGTACCATTTATTTGAACGAATTCAAAAACCAGACAAATTGCACCTTTCGAAGCGGGGTTTTGGGAAGGTTTTGTGCCTCAAAAATGTTTTTTTTTTTGAGTTTTAACATGTAATTGTTATTTAAATCAAATTTTAATTCATACCATTGAATTCAGCTTAAAAAAATTTGGTATTTAGATCATTGCTCTATGTCAATTGGTTACTGAGATAATGAGAGTGCTAAACACAGACGTTGTCCAATATTATTCTTATGGAGAAAAAGAACATTTTATGTCTCGGGTTTTATGAACATAAACTGACGAAACTTGATATATCGCTTCATCTGATTGTGGTTTGTTTTTGTTTGAACAAAAAAACTATTTTTCGCCTAAGGTTCCCGTAGCAGCAAACCTAGGTACTTGGTCCCCATGTTATTCTTATGGAGAATAATACAAATGTTATGTATCGCTTATTTATGAATGAATATAGATGAAACTTGGTATGTGACTTCACTTACATGAGTTCTGTTGATATTTGCATACAAACCCATTATTTTGTGTTCCTTGTTGCAGCAAACCTACGTACTCATCTAATGTTATTCTTATGGATAATAATGAATATTTTAAATATCACTTATTTATTAATATATTTCTTATGAATTCTGGTAAGAGGTTTAATGTGTTATTAACACATATATATATATTCATTGGAAATTCGCTGAGTATGCAGGTTTGCTGCAACGGGGGTATTTTTAGTTATTTGAATGTGCTCTTATAAGATGGTGGCAGGCTTCATAATTATAGCTCATCCAGTTAATGGATCCAATGAAGTATGGATGTTATGGCCTACTGACAAAACCACCATTGAGAAATAATATAAAAAGATTGTATGTACTGTTTTCCACTAGATAGGCCTACTCATATTGAATTAGTACTGTTCAGTAAACCTTAGTAAAATTATGGTTCTGGAAGAATAAAATTATTATTTTAAAATTAAATTGTTAATGCTGTGATTGTTAATACATTCCATCTCCGTCACATGTTCTTTTAAAACAATTCAGAAACTTGATTTACGTTTTGGTTCGTTCCTTCTTTGAAAGACGCATATCTGTTTTTCTTTTTTGAAATATTTGATTTATGTAATATTTATAAATATATATGCTAGGGTCTTTCATAGTTTCATAAAATGTTAGTTTAAAGTTGTTTAGTCGACACTCCTGATTTGGAATGTATTACAGTACAATAAAACAATATTTGTAACTTTAAAATGTGCCACTTTAAATAAAATAAAATGCAGGCTAATGAGCACGTTTGTGAACTTGAATCCGGTCGGCAACAAGGGTCCACACCACCAGGCCTGCCTAGGGACCCGTGAAAGCTGAGTAAGGCCCCTGCAAAGTGCAACTTGTACTAAAGACATGGTATCAAATACCATTAAACCTCATCACATTTAAAGCTTTACTATACTATAATACATACTATGCTTTACTATGTATATATATATATATAAGTATATATATATATATATTTATATGGGTGTCCCACGTAAGGTGTCTCAAATTGATTACGGAAAAACGGCTTAACGTACAAGGATGAAATAAAATTATTTCCGCTAAATCGACCCCAAGGAATAACGTAAAAATATTTTTTAACTTTTTTACGATACAGGGTGTGCCAAAAACTGAGGGTCACTAGTTCGAATCTCGGAATTTCCAAATGTAAACATATGTCATTTTATACATCATTTTAAAGATATGTAATAGACAAACATTTTGGTGAAAACAGAAATTAATTATCTTTTTCCGTTTCAAAATGGCGGCAGTTTTTTTGGGAAAAATCAATATGTTTTTAATACTCTGTATTTACTATACCAATGCACATAACCCTTCTCCAGTTGAATTTTCTTACTCGTTATGAAATTAGCTTTACTGTGATATGCTACAAATAACGTTTTTTTTTTGAAATAATAAAAATTCCAAAAAAATTGATTTTTGAAAATTTGCAAATAGCAACATATGTCAAGTGGCACATCATTTTATAGGTTTTTAAATTCTTAACAACTTTCTAATTTACACTTACTTCGTATCTCTTTTAGATTTTGTGTAAATAACAAAAAACCTACATTTCCTATATCAAATGCATGTTATTTGGGTTTAACACTAAATGAAATGGGGCCATGATCAGCTGAATAGTGCAATCAGCTGTTTTTCAACATTGTTGCAATACAGCATTTCGTTTTGTTAATTTTATTGCAAAACAACAACACTAATGCAAAATGCACTAATGTTTATTGTAACTAACAAAACACTTAAATTTCCAATATCAAAAGTATGTCGGTTTACTTGTGCAGTACTCCCCATTTTACTCATAATGTATGTTATTTTTAAAGAGTAATGTTTAAATTGAATTGGATCCACTTGAAAGGGCTCAGATTTACACAATCAGATAACACAAAAAATAAATAGAAAAACTATAAATTTAAAACATGAGAAATTATTATTTATTTATTTTTACAGAACTATTTTACAAACTAGTTTAATAATATTACTGACTTGATTGACTGTTTAAAAAAGGTGCTCAAAGTGTCTGCCACCTAATTCCATACACTTTTCAATCCTTTTAGGGAAGTCCTCAAGGGCATGGATCACTTCTTCTCTACTTATTTTCTCACAAGCCCCTCTAATTCTGTCTTTCATGTTCTCTTTCGATGTAGGAGCAGTTTGATACACAATGTCCTTTATTCTCCCCCATAGATAATAGTCCATGCAAGTAAGATCTGGAGATCTCACTGGCCACGGAACTGGGCCCCCTCTTCCAATCCATTGTCCTCCAAACATAGCTGTTAGAGTAAACCTTACATCACAGTGGTAATGTGCTGGGCAACCATCCTGCATAAACCACATTTGTCGCTGTCTTTCTATTGGAATGTCATTTAATAAATGTAAAAATTCATTGTTTAAGAAATTGTTGTATAATTCTCCGGTTAAATTTCCTTAAAAAAAGTAAGGACCAATTATTCGCTCCCTAAATATGCCACACCATGTGTTAAGAGTCCATTGCCTCTGATGGTTCACCTCTCTCATCCAATGAGGATTTGTAGGGCTCCAATAGTGCATATTATGCCGATTCACTTCTCCATTACTTTTAAATGTGGCCTCATCACACCACAATACATTCAAATGATACTCTGGATTATTTTCAATCATATCTTTGCCCCATAATGAAAAGTTCATGCGGTGCAAATGGTCATTCGCTTCAATTTCTTGATGAAGTGAAATGTGATATGGATGGAAACTATTATCTTTAAGAATTCTGCCTATGGTAGACTTGCTTACTCCAGAGTCTTTTTCAAGGCGACGAATAGATCAAGGCCAATTGACCTCAGGATCAATTGTTACTCCAGCTATAATGTCTGCTGACCTCTCCTGTTTTACCACAGATTCCCGTATTTTATTTTTAGAGGGCTGTACTTGTCCTGTTGTTCTTACTCTATTTGCTAGGTGCTCAAAACTCTTATAACCTTGGTAGTTTCTGTTAGGGTATCGTTCTGCATAAAGCCTTTCAGCAGCCCTGAAATTAGTAAGACACTCACCCAAAACCATTAATATGCTGAATGCTTCTTCATTCGTGTATGGCATTTTATAACAGAAATTAGTATCCGCACTAATAAGAATAAAATACTTAAAAAACTATAAAAAACAACTAAATAAAAATATCAACGAAACTTATAAAATTAAACACTAAATAAACAACACGAAACAAAACAAGATTATTATTTAACAATTCTTATCCAAATATTTAAAATTTTAGTTTAGACCACAAATGAAATGTTTGTATGTTGAATTGGTATTGCCATGCAATAAAATTAACAAAATTAAATGCTGTATTGCAACAATGTTGAAAAAACAGCTGATTGCACTACTCAGCTGAACATGGCCCCATTTCATTTAGTGTTAAACCCAAATAACATGCATTTGATATAGGAAAATTAGGTATTTTGTTATTTACACAAAAGCTAAAAGAGATACGAAGTAAGTGTAGATTAGAAAGTTGTTAAGAATTAAAAAACCTATAAAATGATGTGCCACTTGACATATGTTGCTATTTAGAAATTTTGAACAATGGGCATTTGCAAATTTTCAAAAATCAATTTTTTGGAATTTTTATTATTTCAAAAAACCGTTACTTGTAGCATATCACAGTAAAGCTAATTTCATAACGAGTAAGAAAATTCAACTGGAGAAGGGCTATGTGCATTGGTATAGGAAACACAGAGTATTAAAAACATATTGATTTTTCCCAAAAAACACTGCCGCCATTTTGAAACGGAAAAAGATAATTAATTTCTGTTTACACCAAAATGTGTGTCTATTAAATACCTTTAAAATGATGTATAACATGACATATGTTTACATTTGGAAATTCCGAGATTCGAACTAGTGACCCTCAGTTTTTGGCATACCCTGTATCGGAAAAAAGTTAAAAAATATTTTTACGTTATTCCTTGGGGTCGATTTAGCGGGAAATAATTTTATTTCCTCCTTGTACGTTAAGCCGTCTTTCCGTAATCAATTTGAGACACCTTATGTGGGACACCCGTATGTATATTTAAAAAATTAATTTTGTCAATATTTTAGCATCATGCAAGACAATATTTAAAGTGCCAATAAGTGTCTTAACAATGTAACTTTAAAAAAGTTGGTAATCTAACTCTTCGCTTCATCCTCTTACGTGAAATTAGAGCGTACTCCTAGTATTTACCAATAATCAAGGATGTAAATATGAATATCTCTATTATAGACTTATTTAAAATCACTGTGCAATTGCAAGTTGTTTATTACTATGATAAGTTTTGTCATATAATTTGTTGAAATATATGCCGCTGTAAAACTTAAGAATATCAATCTTTAAGTTTATATTTTTGACCTATAACAGTTTTGTTTCAATACCAATAATAGAACATTTGCTCATCTGTTTTCTAAGACGGTACATACCTGTGAATTGTTTAATAAACGTGGTAAAATACCTGGGGGTTTCTTATAAATAATATACTTGTTCGGGTAAAATTTCGATTATTTAAACACACTTTGTGAAAGGAAGTGGTCATGATAAATAAACCAAGACCCGCCGAAGAGTAACGGACCTTCAGGGAATTGACGGGACTCCGCAGTCTGGACTGATGCATTTCTCATGTTCGTGTGACAGAAAGCACGTGATTTCCTCTTCAAAATTTATGGCAAACCGTCTTGAGAATATACTGATATATGGATATTTAGTTCTTACTAAGAGAGCGCAAAAGTTATTTAATGTACTTTATACATATACGTTAGTATTTTCAAGAGTATAGGTATACTCTTGTATAGGTATATTATTTCACATTAATTTCCACTAAAACAACTAGAACTAGAACTAAACTATACCTACAAAATAAAAAAAAACATGGGTTAACCAAATGTAGTATTTAAATAGGTAAAAAATTAAATGTAACAGTAACAGGACAATTTAAATATACTTGTTAAGGTCTATGTTGACCGGACTGTATTTGAACAACAAAGTTCTAAATTAAATTAGTTTTGCTTGACCAAATGAAGTCTCGACTTAATAATACACTTTTAAGAAAACGTTATCAACAAAAATACCCCCATGTTCTTGATATTTGCCACAATCTTATTTTCATCTAGTGCACAGCAGACTGCAGCTCCTCTGCTTTTTCTCTTCAGAGTGTAATCTCAGCTCGTGTAGCTGAACCGCAAGTCCGCACATAAGTTGTCATCTTCGCGTAATGGAGTTGTGTTCTGTCTCAGACTGCGAGGAAAGTAAACGTATATCCTCCTGACATTTAACGTACATATATGTTTTCAAATATACGTTTAGAATACATTCATACATATTTTGATTTCGTAGTAAGGTACTTTATATGTTGATTTATTTCTCCGATTCATCAATAATTTATACTAAAACTTAAATTGCAATTTTTAAATATATTGTTTGATGTTACATAAGTTCAAATAATATGTAACATAAATTTACTACAGTAGTTTAAATGAACGAGTAACTCCTCCCCCACTACAATAGTGAGCATGTGCATAGTTTGGACATCTCGCTAGCCTAATTGATAGCGTCTTGGATTTAGGTTCAAGGGGTCACGGGTCCGATTTCCGGAATCTCCACATAAGTTGATGGGTATGGACCGATTTGCCTTGAAAGCGTTCAAGTGCTGTTAACAAACTGTATCTGGAATTGAAATATAGATAAAATACACGATAACTCTTACAAAACATTACAAGTATTTTGCTACTCGGTTCCAACAAGTACCGAGGAATCAAACCGTTTTAAATTATGTTTTTTTCTAGTAGGAATAATAATTATTTACACAATTTATTTTTAATCGAGGGTAAAACAAACGTCAATGATTCCATTTATAGGAATATCCCGATTTATTATGACGTATTAATGCCAGTGAAAAATATATTTTATCCAAGGATTTAAAGTAAAATGTTTAATTTGGTAGATTATTTTATAGTGATGTTTTATAGTTAAAATCCTCAAGAGTTTTCCTGTGCGGAGACGACTTTATAGCTAACTAATAAACGAAGAAATGTGGGGGAAATTACCCCCACTGAAATCTTTTTTTACCTATGCTAATAGAACAAGTGATTTAATTTGTTTTATATCTAGAATCCAGCACATCTGATCACTCCATTACGTTTCCAACGAGGATGATGGAGTCCGTGCGCCGATGTCACATGATCGAGGTGATATGTGGTCCGTCGGCCTGCACTTGTTTTGAGTGCAATCGCAGAAGCACTTTCGGCGTCTCACCATTCTCAACTGCTACTGATTATTGATGACCCCTATAGTCTTTTTATTTGATTCGCCGGGTTCTAGAAGAACGTAAGGGTTATCAATGGAACTAGGCTTTCCAGGAATTTCGGGCTTCGGAGGCGGGGTGGAATCCTACTGTCGGCGCGCGGAACGGGAAGTTACTAGTTTATTCGGTCGACTGTTTCTAGTTTGTTATAATTTGCTTTTTTAATATTTCAAAAGTTTTACGTTCGGAGCTTTCTGTCTGTCGGTTAATTATGTTATATTTCATTTTCCCTTAAAAAATAAGCAGGTTTTCAAAAATGTATAGTTTTTGCTCTTGCCTAAATTTTCTACTATTTATAATGTATCTTCGATGCTTCCGTATCTATGATCTTCCTCTAAAATATGCAATGCCAAATGTGATTTTGGTTCTTTATGTTTTAGTGAATATATATGCTCTTTAAACCTTTGTTTAAAACTTCTTCCTGTTTATCCTACATAAAGTTTGTTACAAGAACATTTTAATTTGTATACTCAGCTTCGTGACTATTTATAATTACTTTCTAATTCCATGTGCAGTTTCCTTTTAAGACTGTTGTTTGTACGGAAGGCGACGTTTAATCCCTGTTTTCTAAATACTTTAGCAATTTGATAAACTTCCGGGCCTGTATAGGTTAACGTTACCCATTTATCCTCCTTTTCTTTTAAAGATGTAGGTTTTTGTTTTTTAAATACATTTTCAATCTCTTTTTTTATGAATTTAATTTTGCTAATCGGTATATAGTATTTACTACTTCAGTATACTCTTTTTGATCTAATGGGATACTTTTGGTGCGATGTATCATGCTTCTGAATGCCGCTAGTTTGTGTTGGTTAGGATGATTCGAGTTCCTGTTAATAAACACGTCACTAGTTGTGGGTTTTCTATAAATCTTAAATTTTATACGGGCCTCTCTTTTATTAATTTTAGGTCCAGAAAATTTATGCTGTTATCCTTTTCGATTCTATTGTGAATTTTAAGTTGTTATATTGTTCATTCAGGCATGTTATCCAGGCACTGTATTGGATCATTATCTTCAAATATTTATAAACAATCATCTACTTATATAAACCATGCTTTGACGTTAAAATTATCTTTTAGTAGAGGGATTAGCCTATTTTCGATGTGTTTTAGGAAAACTTCGCTTAGAACGGAGGAGAGGGACGATCCCATTGCGAGCCCATCATTCTGTTTGTATAATTCTGTTTGTGTTATTACTGGAAATAATTTTGATCGAGTACAGTTGTAACTATGTATTTTTCTTGCGTTGCTTCTTCTTGTCCCTTTTTGTCTTTTAAGTTTTAATATACAATTTGGATTGTGTCTTTTAACTGAATATTAGTGTAAAGGTTGAAAATGTCAAATGAAGCTAAATAAGTATTATTTATTACGGTTAAATTAAATCTCGTATTGCTTTTGATAATTCAATGCTGTTTTTAACGTTATATGTGTTTGCTAATTGAAGGTTGTCTGTGAGACATTTTACCATGTGCTTAGCCATCTTGTATCCCGGAGCATTTCTGTAATTGACTACGGGCCTCATGGGTACGTTAACTTTATGTATTTTAAGTAATGTTCTCAGTTTTGGAGCTTTAGGATTAATATCCAGTAGGTTGTTCCTCATATCCGGGAAAATCAAAGTTGCGTATTTTTTCATTTTCTTAATTTTATTTTGATAATCTGTTGTTGGGTATCTTATTAGAACTGTACAGATGCTATTATTTATTAATTCAAGTATTTTGTTAATATAGTCCTCTTTTTCCATTATTACTACTGTGTTCCCTTTGTCTGCTTTGGTGACTACTAATCTGTTGGTTTTTAGTTTGTTGTTAGCGAATTTCCCCTATAGGGAAGAAGCTATTACCGTAGGTCTCATCGTAAGACTTAAGCCCGAGACTATGATAACTTTTCATTTTGAGGTCCCCAGATGCCAAAAACACCATTCGTTCAAATTTATATATATGTGTGTGTGTGTGTGTGTGTGTGTGTGTGTGTGTGTGTGTGTGTGTGTGTGTGTGTGTGTGTGTGTGTCCGTAAGCTCAATAACTTTCGTAAAAAAGGTTCGATCTAAGTGAAATTTGGTACATATTTGTAAAGTACCATTTATTTGAACGAGTTCGAAAACCAGACCAATCGCACCATCCGAAGAGGGGTTTTGGGGGTTTTGTACCCCAAAATGGGTTTTTTGGGGTTACCACATGTAATTTTTATTTTAATCAAATTTTAATTTTTACCATTGAATTCAGCATAAAAAACAAACAATTTGGTATTTTGATCATTGCTCTACGTCAATTGGTTACTGAGATATTGAAAGTGCTAAACACAGTACGTTGTCTAATGTTATTCTTATGGAGAAAAATAAAAATTGCATATCTCGCTTATTTATGAACATAAACTGACGAAATTTGGTGTATGGCTTCATCTAATTGTGGTTTATTGTTGTTTACACAACAAAAATTGTCGCCTATGGTTCCCGTTGCAGCAAACCTAGGTACTTGGTCTCCATGTTATTATTCTTATGTAAAATAATTAAAATGCTATATATCGCTTATTTATCAATGTATATGGATGAAACTTGGTATGTGACTTCACTAAGATGAGTCTATTGATATTTGCATAAAAACCAATTATTTTGTGTTCCTTGTTGCAGCAAACCTGCGTACTCATCCCCAATGATATACTTATGGAGAATAATTAATATTTTAAATACCGCTTGTTTGTGAATATATTTCTTATGAAACCTGTTAAGTGTTTTAATGTGTTACGTTATATAATTCATTGTTAATTCATTGAGTATGCAGGTTTGCTGTGACGGGGGTTTTATTATTTTTTTCAAGGTTTTATGTGGATTCATTTCTTATTGCTTCGTCGTTTACTGCGGGTACTTACTGTAACGGTAATTCAGTTTCTACGATTAAGTTCTCAATTGATTATCGTATTTATGAGTAAAATTCTGCTTGAAACTTTTATTCAGGATATCTAATTCTTTGTCTTCCAATTTCGTTTTCGAAAGGTTTACTACTCTGGGGCAAAAATCTGATTTATTAGTGGTTTTTGTTCTGATGTGTTGTCCTCGACCATTACGTTTCATTGACATTTCTTGGTTGGCTTTATCAAAAAACTGTGTAAGATTGAGAGGGTGGTAACTGTAGCAAACAAAGAGGCGGTAATCTTTCCCGACAACCCTTTGTGTTCTAGCTGGTCATCAAGTCATCTCCTTATAATTTTATAATTAGTTAACAAGCAAATTATTGAGTTTTTATTTTTAGTTTAAAAAAATAAAAAAATCAGACAGAGATGAAATTTGAAAACATATTGTACCAATTTTATTTTTCCGCGCCATAGTCGGAAGCACTGCGCCTGCTGCGCTTAGATAATTAACAATTTCAACTGAACGTGGTAATGCCTGTTGGAGCTTTTTGTCGTTTCATATGTCAGTTGCACGGTTCTGATCTGCCTAAAACGTTTATGAATATGTCTGTTATCGACATATCCTATAATAGCAGACAATTAAGCAAATTAAATTCATTTTTCATTATGTATGTAATCACAGTTTATTTTGAGGGTGGGGGTGACAAAGTCTAACCGATCTACGTCACTTAAAACGTAGTTTTTCTGTTGATTTGTTTCTCTATGTTATTTAGGCTTCATCTCTTCAGTCTAAATTGTAATCACCTTGTCATTATTTTATTGGATTAATTATTACTTAAACATGTTTGTCATAAAAAACACGAAAACACTCAACCAAGGTTAAACATATCAAGTGTGAACAACAATGTTGAAAAACTTTGTGGTTTTGGTTACTAATTTGTAAATGCCTTTACACAACGCTGCCTTCTTGACAAATTCTAAACTACGCTTTTGTTACGTACTATCTTCTGATTTTTGTGTTTCGTGTTAGAATTCTATCAAGCAAGCTATAAGTTCAGTTTCACCGCTCTACCATAACACAAAGTAAAGGAGGGTCATAATTTAACGGCTGTAGTTTAGCTGGCCACGTAAAGCAGGTCAAAGCAAGGAGCCTTGAGTGGTTGATGTGCCGGTGGCCTCTTGATAAGTATACATTAGCAACCTTTAACGTTCAGTTTAAGTTCTTCCTGAAACATTTGTTATATTTATGACCTCTGAATTATTTATAGTACCTCTCTTCGATGCTCTAAACCTTTTAGCGATTTATGACTTTAGTAGCTTTCTCTTCCATTGAAGAAGGTGTATACAGAATAACTGACCATTACTGTAAACTAACTGTTAGTTCAGCTACTGTTAACGACGGATGTGTTCCCCTACGTTCAAATAATTGAAGTGTGATGTAGCATTATTGTGTTTCTAGGCAAACGATGTTATGTCAATACGTTCTTCTTAAAAGTGAGACGAAAGGTGCAATGCATTTCTCTCAGTGATAACTGGATATACATTTTACAATTTTTTAAACATAGCTTTTGCGGCCATACACGAGAATGGGCTTGCTAGTTAGTTAATTTGAGGACAATTGTAAAAGAGTTTTGTTTTTCATTTATCGTATAAGCTATAGATACGCGCTAAACCCAACCACGTCCTTTGTCGTTCCCTTGTCATCAATATTTAACATCTGTCCATCTAGGGGTCACTGTCATTTCCTACGGACGTCAACTCGTAATAGAATATTTAAGACAGTCTCCAGAGGTTGAGAGACTGTGATGTTGTGTCATTTTTAAACTGCTGTAAATTAACTAAGACTTACGAAGCAAATGCATTTGAGGATGATTTGTGTAATAACTCTAATTTACTACTAACCAGCGGGCTACTCTTTAATAAAGTTACATACTAAAGTACGGTTTTTCAATTTTAGACAAGATATAAAAATAAACATAATGAAGCTTTAAAAACAATGGTTAAATGACGGTGGTAAGCTGTGATGCAAATTTGGAGTAATTAGAATTTAAAAATAAATAGAGATACTTTAACATGAGATTCGTTATCGATGTAACAACGTGAGTCTGCTAACAGTTTTAAGCTACTGGTAAACTATTAATTGAAGTGAAGGTATGAATGTATAATCACTAAGATGCTCATGACTCATTGTTTTCTGTTATTACAAAAGGTTTACAATATTATTAACTATGGTTAACAATAAATATCAATATCATTTATCATAATAATATAATGATGAATATTTGCTTATTTGATGTTTATTGCTACATAACGCACAAACTATTGGATTGGTTGAGCTAAAATTAGGTGGACAAATTGCAAATACACTAGAATCATATACCAATTCATATTCATTCTACTGAAAAGTTCTATTACTTTAACCTTCTTTAGTTTTAAGGCCCATACATTTTTAAAATCTTTTACCACACAAATCTTTAACTCTTTGAGGAAGATTGATAAAATCCAAAGATTTAAAAACATTGTAGATTACAATCTTGTTATATAACTATTATACAAAATAATTCTGTAAGTAGGCCTAATACTTTGTACTACACATGAAAAATAAACTTATGAAATATATTAGGAATGACAGGTATGGTTAGATTTCTCGAATCAATCAGAAAGAATTCTAATATTGAAATTCCAAAGGAAAAACACGTGTTGGAGCCTGTCATGTAACACGTTATTTTGTAACAGTTTCCGGAGAGAAATGTGTTAATATTCCTGCAAGTTTATGTTCTGGCTTCAATATGGCGTATAGAGCTCGATTAAATTTCGTGAACTCTCGTTTTAAATTTATATTTTTTTGTAAAACTTAGGTCTAAGCTTCAAGAAAATTTTAAATCATGTGTTAACTCTAATTTGGTAAAAGTCGCTCTTAAACATGAATACAACTAACACGAACTACACCAACACACATTTTATCTCTGAAGCGTACATTACGAATCATAGGAATCGTACCATTCTCAGTTGTTTTTTATCCCAATATTTATCTAATGACAATTAAAAAGCCAAACACAAATTTTACCACTGACACATATTTATATTACACTAATACATTATAAAGACTCTTTTACTTCTCATGTGCTTTCTTATCCTACGTTTTATCCAAAGGTAGACCATGTCATTTATATTACTATGAAGGCATAGTGAGTTTAAGCTGAGCTAAAATCGCAGCGCTGCGAAAGATCAGCCAACACGCGGCCTGATATTGACAGCCGAAACTTGTGAGGGGAGGGTCGGCTGATTTGCCACCGGGGTGAAGTCCTACTGCTGGGAATATGAAAACTCTGACCAGTCAGTCATCAGCGTCGACAGAGTTCGCTTTACTCATGTCAAATTTGTATGTTTAAATATCTCATGCATATTTACGTTTTAATTATAATACTTTAATAAAATATTATAAACGCAGTTATAAAATATTATAACTTTAAATATTTTAATTATAATTAATATCAAGCAATCATTATGTTTAATTAATTAATGTATTTACAACATACCTTTAGGAAATTGTAGTTATTAATCACATTTCGCATGAAATAAAACTTTGTCTTTACATTTGTTATCAATCCTAAAATTGTTAGGTCAGGGCAATCAACAAGACAGATGCTAATCTTGTTTAGCAGTATCACGTCCTTGACGGATCTTCGACAACTTAGGGAAAACAGTAAAGGTACTCTGCAATATCATCCACACATATATCTACAAGCTCATGTATAAATTATCCCTAATAAAGACTTTCAGATCATGTGCAAAAATCAGATACCTAACATTACAATATTGGCCTACGTTTTCCATTTAGAGATTGAAAAGCAATGGTTATAATATTGATCCTCTATACTGAACAACTTAGAGTCAAAAACACCGAGGTAATTTGTTCTGTATTTATTATACATGTACAACGGTTAAATTTGTTCAGTAAAAAAATAAAAGCTCTCAAAACTTGTGCAGACATGTCGAAACTCATCTACTTTTCAAAATTATTTCCTTCTTATAGGAAACAGGGGTTTAAATTTAATTCTCAATTAGGTTGATTCAATTTAATACAAATAAGTCCACATAAATGTGTTTAGTTAAATTAAACTAAATAATTTGCACGGATAAAAATCAAATATAAAAAAGGTAAAAATGGCCATAAGAAACATTTTTACAACGAAAACTTACATTTTCCTAAACCCTTCGATGAAAAATATATTAATATTTCGTTTCCGAAAAAATAAATGGCCGGAAATTATCTATGCACAATTTTGTACCTTTAAATATATTTAAACTAGCCGACCCCAACAGCTCAGTTCGTTCACTGATTTCAGTTTTGTGCTCACACAGCTGATAAACTTCAAATATTTCACGGTTTAATTTGATCTCCTTCCTGTATTTAAGATATTACTTTAGGAGGACTTTACAAAACAATTGCATTATTTTCAATGTATGTCTGGGTTCGATAATTGAAAATACATTTAAAATGGGAACATCACATGCAAAAATTATGTTCAAAGTTGAAGTCAGTTTTGTCCTGAGACCAGTCAATAACCGTGATACGTGTTTGATGTACTGTGGTTATGTCTTTAGCTTGATGAGCTATGGTCTCATGTTCTGGTGAACCGCTTCTGATTATTCCAAAAATCAGAAACAAATTATTAGGATACTGGCGGGCATTAAAATACCCCCGTAGCAGCAAAACCTGTGTACTTAGCGAATTTCCAATGCATTTATATGTATCTTAATACCAAATAATGTCACATACCAAGTTTCATCAATATACTCCATTTTAATTATTCTCCATAAGAATAACATGGGGGATGAGTAAGCAGGTTTGCTGCAACAAGGAACACAAAAAATGGGTTTTCATGCAAATATCAATATAACTCAACTATGTGAAGCCACACACCAAGTTTCATAATTATACATTCATAAATAAGTGATATATGCCATTTTGCTTATTCTCCATAAGATTAAAATGGGGATGAGTACGCAGGTTTGCTGCAACAAGGAACTCAACAAATGGATTTTTATGCAAATATCAATGTAACTCAACAAAGTGAAGCCACATATCAGTTTTTTAATCAATGTTTATAACTAAGGTAGACATTACATTTTACTTATTCTCTATAGGAATAACATGGGGAGTACGCAGGTTTGCTGCTACGGGAATCATCGGTAAAGTTTTTGTTGTGCAAATATCAATAGACCACAACCAGATGAAGCTGTATACCAAGTTTCGTTAGTATACGTTCATAAATAAGCGAGATATAAAATTGTTATTCTCCATAAGAATAACATTGGACAACGTACTGTGTTTAGCACTAATATCTCTGGAACCAATTGACGAAGAGAAATTATCAAAACACCAAATTGTGCGTGTTTTTAAAGCTAAATTCAATAGTGAAAACTAAAGTATTACTTTTTTTTAATTACATGTAAAACTTCAAAAAAACCATTTTTGGGTTCAAAACCCCCAAAATACCACTTCGGATGGGTCGATCTGTCTGGTTTTTGAACCTAAAGAAAGGACCTGGTGTATCCCGTGCACCGTCTGTCATCGCTGAAGCACGGGCCGCGATACGCAGCGCTTCGCCTGTACAACGCTCTGCCACGACACCTCAAGGATGCACCTACCACCGCGGAGTTCAACCATCCACCAAGAACAAAAGAAAATCTGGAAGAGCGAATTCGGCAAGAAATTAACAACATTCCGTTTAAGATGCTTCAGACATGGGCGGATTCCTTCTCAGGCTCCAACGATGTTTCAAAACCAAGGACGCCACCTTACACCATATTCAAAAATGATCGTTTTTAAGTTAAATCATTAGTTTACATTCATATACTCCAGATTCATGTTATAAAACTATCTTTTTTGTTAACATATATTTTTGGTGATCTTTTTTAATTTTGCCGTTTAATGTAGCAGAGCAATATGAATACAATAATGTATAAACTAATTTCAAAAGTACCTAGAAGTGAAACAAATAAATATATTATTTAAGTTAACAAGACAATATTTTCTATGATACATACAAATATATTAATTAATAATCAAGCAATCATTATGTTTAATTAATTAATGTATTTACAACATACCTTAAGGCAACTGTAGTTCTTAATCACATTTCGCATGAAATAAAACTTTGCCTTTACATTAAATGTAAAGGCAAAGTTTTATATCAATGTAATAAGGCACATTTTGTTATCAATCCTAAATTGTTAGGTCAGGGCAACCAACAAGACAAATGCTAATCTTTTTTAGCAGTATCACGTCCTTGACGGATCTTCGACAACTTAGGGGAAACAGTAAAGGAACTCTGCAATATCATCCACACATATATCTACAAGCCCGTGTATAAATTATCCCTAACAAAGACTTTCAGATCATGTGCAAAAATCAGATACCTAACATTACAATAGTGGCCAACGTTTTCCATTTAGAGATTGAAAAGCAAGGGTCCACGAGGAGATTCTTGCTGTACTCTTGATGTTACCACAATCATTTGACTGTCCTTTAAAGATTTTATAATTCTTAACACCTGCCACTTGAAACGAACACAAATATTTGTTGATAACAATTTGTGTACGATAACATCATCTTATCAAGAATAACACATGCTCACAGTTTTATCTTTTTACTGTCAGTAATTCTGGAAGAAAATAACTAATTAATAATTACAAAGAGACCCAGTAATTAAGAATTAATAGAAAACCCAATGATTTCATACGTACATTTATAAGAAAATATTTCTGTATTTTTTCATGAATCACAAATTGTTTAAATATGTTTCTTAGCACCCTCGTTTTATATAGAGTTTGCTATGTTAAAGCTATTATAAGAGATTTTGTGTTTAATGTGGTTATTTAAAATACTCTGGTCGTATGTGATTGTAATAACAAGATTGATGACATTGTCCTTATTGTATGTTGTAATTACAACTATATGATTTAAAATTACTAGTAAGTATTGCACATCCTAAATTAATTAAGCCAGGATACTGCGTGCGAATGTATTGAACAAACTTCTAATACAGATGACCATTGATTCGACCTCCCCTACTTCATCATTGTCGCTGTATTACTTTTCAATCTATGTGATTTGATTGAAAAAGTCAGACATGATTCACCCTCGTCGGCGTCGCCACAATATGGACTTGAACCGGAGGGGAGAAAAATAGGGGGATTTGCAGAATAAAGATTTAGAGGGCAGATAGCTTCCCCAGATAATTCGCTTCACAAGAAAAAATACCAGAGATTATCTAAAAAAAAAATAAAAACAATTTGATCAACGGTTAACTTTTTAAATATTAAGATCACAAATAGTTGTAGGAAAATATGTGTAGATTTATTTTACTTTCTCCCTCTATACATAGTATATGGAGAAAGTATTGTTTTCGTCCAAATTTTTGAATTTGAGTTGTTAGTGGAAATATTCGTCTTGGTGCTCCCTGAACCCAAAAAAGTGGTTTTTACGTGATGTTTGTGTGAGTGTGTGTGTGTGTGTGTGTGTGTGTGTGTGTGTGTGTGTGTGTGTGTGTGTGTGTTTGTGTGTGTGTGTGTGTGTGTGTGTGTGTGTGTGTGTGTGTGTGTGTGTCTGTGTGGATGTGTACAGAGCTAGAGCCCTAACAAATGGACCGATTTTTATGAAATTTGGTATGTAGGTACTAATCCTCGATATCTCCAGGTGTTTTTCATTTTTTTGAATTTTTTATTTTTAAGGGTAATTATCCCCCAAAAATCGCCATAAAACATGAAAAATCCAAATTTCTCAAAAATGGCTCGAACGATTTTGATTAAACTTAAGTGGTTTGTAGAGCGTTAGGTTTCCAACAAAATGACACCACCCGCTTTTCTGTAAAAATTCGGGTTCAGAAATTACAAGACTTAAAATATAAAATTTCAGTTTTTTTTTTAATTTTCATAAAAAAAAACATACATGTTAAAAAGGACTACTGCTCACCATTGAAAAGAGCTCAAAAACTAAATAAAGTCGTATTTTGAATTACTATTCAACAATTGCTAGTTGCACAGAAAATTGAAATTTTCATTTAGCGGTAAACGCAGTACGTTGTCCAATGTTATTCTTATGGGGAATACAAAAATTGCTATTTCTCTCTTATTTACTGATCAATTTCATTAAAGATTTATATGCAGGTCGTTAGCATTGACCAACAGAGGATGTTCGAAATATGTTGGCATTTAACCCTGGGGGGGACAAGGGGGCATTTCCCTTCTCATAACCACTGTGTGTAGCAATGGATTCTATAGTGCCTCCCAAAAAGGAATTTGGGTAGATATTTCTGAAAACAACAATTTCAGACAATTTTCTGTATATTCATCTGCACTTCATATTGTATATTTAGTAAATAAAAAATAATTTGTTTATTTAAGTTTGGCTAAAAGGGAGGAAATATGTGTCAGTTTCCTGATACCGTTTATTTATAATACATTTGGTTTGTGATTAGGTTTACTTTGAAATAATGTGAAACTACACCATAATTTTACGGTATTCTCTACATACTTTGAGGTGTAAGATTCCCTTTTAGTCGTGTTTTTGGATGAGTCAAAAATATAACGAGTCGAAAAAATAACGGCGAATCAATAAATGTATATATTTTTTTAAATTTAGTATTAAACGTAATTTCGTATGTTAAAAGTGACTATAACATTTGGTTACAATATAGCTGATAGTAAGAAGTGTCAACATCAATGTGTAATAGTAGTTTTCAAAATGTATATCCGTTATTTTTACACAACAAATTTTAGATATGTTTAAGTGTAAAGCAAATTTCAATTAATACAGTTGTTTCAGGAATGAAATGCATAAAACAAAATACAAATTCTCATCAAGCAATAGTTAAACCTCATTATTATAAAACAATGTTTAGCTGGTTAAACTGTACATAAATACGGTGGATTTTGCTTAAAAGTATTAATCGTCAGTTTGAAAGTTATATTGTTCTTTAAAGTGTTTGTAAACCATAGAACTAAAAATATCTTCTAAAACTAGATCGTAAATAAAATGTAATAGATCGAATAGCGAACGTCTTAAGAATACGGTTCGGTCAACAGTGCTTACATTATTACATGAAGTACATTGCTTTAAATTTATATCCTTGAATATTTTGTATTTGAGTTTTTAACCATTTTATAATTTCTGAGACAGAGGTTGTTTTGAGGCCGGGTTGGTTGTATTGTTCTACAGTCAAAACATTTAAATGAAATATTACGCGAGATTCACATCTGAGATGTTTAAGACTTTCTCGGTGAAGAAATACGAAAACCAGATGGGTAAACGTATTGTTAGCTGGGTTCTGCTACAATAACACAAACTCTCTTTCAGGGATTGATAATTTGCTTTAATAAGTACGCCAGTGTATTATTCCCTCGGGGGTGTTTTTTTAATGTGTTATACTCCAACTTGTACACTATAACTCAGTAAGGATGGATTTCAACTTACATTGTGAACGTAGCCCAATGATATAGTTTTCTTTATATCATTATTTCATGATTGGGTACTTTAAAGTTATCAGCAAGATTGGTATGGTATTACATTTTTATTAATTATTATTGTAGTTAAATTGGTTTATATACCTGCATTAAGTAACCAATTTGTTGCTTCACCCGTTGTCCGTTCAATGTCTGTATGGGTTTTCGTTTGTGATGAACGTCATGACGACCCTCAAATGAAGAGATTGTTTTATCCTTGTACCAACGGCCTGATGATGACTCCACGGAGTTGAAACCGGTTGCATGAAGCATGAAACTGGATTGCTTAATGCAGGTATATAAACCACTTTAAGTATTATAGAGTAATCCGGAGGCTAAAATCCATCAATAAAATATTATTTCAGCTATGTCGTTAGTGTTGTGTATACGAAAATATATTAAAACTACTGTAGTAGCCTGTCGCGGCTTCGCTCGTGATCACAACGTAATATTATACTGACATTCCCGTATAAATATTGTGTTACCGTTCGAAAACCAACATGGCCTGCTGATTAACTGTGTTTACTCTATCCAGCTGATTGCTTAACAATTATAGTTATTTCCCAATGTTAAGCTTATGGGAAAAAAATCAACTTTAAGGGGCCCCAGGGCCTCACTCACAAATTATTTCTCTATAAAAAAGTTTCCTGCACAACTTCAAGTTAGGCTCTTTCCAATGACACCAAAAACATGAAAATCGGTTCAGTAGTTTAGGAGTGATTGTCACAAAAAACCTGCTCGTCTATTAAATAAGTATAGATTATGTTTTTCCAGTAAGGTTGTTGACCTGAGTTAAGTGCTGCTTTGTGGGACATTTAAAACTCTATTCTCGGAATTGAATTAAAACCAATCTAGCTTCTTCAGGATTTGATTACATATATTTGATATTTGTGTATCTTTTCGTTAGTGAACAAGTCAGCCTGGTATGAAATTGTCTGCTAAAGCATCATTGTTTATATTATTTATTACTAATATAATGATTTTGTACTGACATTTGAACATAGAACCCCTTTTAAAATACTGTTTAGTTTTAAAAACTAAACATGTTTTGACATTTTGACATAGTCATGGTGAAAAACAAAACTCAACCTCAGTATAAAAATTGTAAGGCTGAGTCTTGTTTACGACTATGGCCTAAAAGTCAATCAGTGTCAGTCTTTTAAAAATTAAAATAATTTAATCCAGCAACGTTACCATATTCACTTTGTTAGTACAAATAAATATACATGTATGTTATTGTAGGATTGAAATTAATAAATTCTAAACCTCCACAATAATAGACCCTAACGACGCCAAGCTTCTATACATTAAATGCTAGTTGACCTGGGGCAATTGGGTATTTTCTGTATATATGTTGGTCTGCATTCAATAATACACAAATAAAATTATGAAAGGGAAGAATTTATTCAGTTTTATTTTCAAAACTATAAGTTGCTTATGAATATATTTTATCCAAACTCACTATCACTGTCGACAGTGGCAGGGCCGAAGTGCAGTAGTGTGTAGCGGACGAGGGCGGGTCGTTTATTAGCGCTCCTCGGTCGGCGAGTTTACACCCTTAGCTAATTAATTTATGGCCAGTATTTCACTAAGGTGCACCATATTAGCACTTTCTCATAACTAGCGTTATATGAGAACTATAATTTATAAAAAACCTGTTAGCGAATTTCCGCTGTAGGGTAGAAGCTATTACCGTAGTCGGCATGGTATGATCTAGGCCCGGGACCATGATAACTTTTCGTTTTGAGGTCCCCAGATGCCAAAAACACCATCCGTTCAAAACGGTATATATATATATAAGAAAACAGGGTACTCAGTTTACTATTATGCTATTATTCATAATAGTCCGTGGGTGCGATAACTCTCGTAAAAATGGTCCGATTTTGATTAAATCTGGTACAAACATGTATTTATGTCTTTAAGTTCGAAAACCAATTATCTCTGAGTACGTAGGTTTGCTGCTACGGGGGTATTTTTAACACTAAAAGACATGAGTGAAAAGTCGTTAATGATTCTTAAGTTATTGAAATTATGTTTTATAGTAGACATTGCTTGTTACGTTTTATATTTTGAATAAAAAAACGAGTTTAACTTAAATTATACATTTTATTTTAAATAGGTGATAAATTTCATTAAATAAAACAGTTTATTAACTGGTTATGAATTTATTTTAACATTTGACAGTAGTAAATGTTAAAATAAATCACTGGTACACAAGAATTGTATTCAGTACTTAGCTCCTCTCACACTGACAAATGTACAAATAGCCCCATGTCTTAGTCAGCCCAACTACACTGTGGTTCTAATTTTCGAAGTGTGATTTATAGTTGAAGTGACGCACCCGCATCAACTGTCCGCTGACTTTTCTGTTGTATTAACACTTGTGGTTTTGAGCTTTTTAAATACGATAACAAACGTCTTTTTTAAGCATATCAGTTATACTGTTCGATCGAAATTCTTGCAAAACGTGCACCAACCTTTTTTCGAGACATAAGGTAGATTACGTAGGTTACAATAATACTGAGGGTAGGGCACTGGGCGTTGCTTAAGGGATTTGTTGTCGTATTATATCTTGGAGACAAGTTGTTGAAATAGTCAAACTTGGCTTATTTAAAGTAAATACCCCCGTAGCAGCAAACCTGCATACTCAGCGAATTTCCAATGCATATAAATTTATCTTAATACCACATACAGCCACATACCAAGTTTCATCACTATACATTCATAAATAAATGATTTATGACATTTTAATTATTCTCCATAAGAATAACATGGCGGCTGAGTATGCAGGTTTGCTGAAATAAGGAACACTAAAATTGGGTTTTTATACAAATATCAATATAACTCAACTAGGTAAAGCCACATACCAAGTTCTATTAATTTATGTTCTTAATTAAAGGAGATAACACGTTACTTATTCTCCATAAGAATAACATGGGGCTGAGTATGCAGGTTTGCTGCTACGGGGACTATAGGCCAAAAAATGGGTTTTTGTGCAAATATCAATAGACCACAATGAAATGAAGCAATATACCAAGTTTCGTTAGGATAAGTTGATAAATAAGCGAGATATACAATTTTTCTTATCCTCCATAAGAATAGCATTGGACAACGTACTGTGTTTAGCACTTTCAATATCTCAGTAACCAATTGACGTAGAGCAATGATTAAAACACCAAATTTTGCTTCTTTTAAAGATGATTCCAATGGAAAAAAATAAAACTTTACTTTTTCAAAAATGATATGTAAAAAACTTAAAAACCCCATTTTTGGGGTACAAAAGCCCCCCAAAATACCCCTTCGGATAGGCCGATCTGTCTGGTTTTCGAACTTTAAGTCATAAATGCTACTTTACACGTTTGTACCAAATTTCATCAAAATCGGACCTTTTTTACGAGAGTTATCGCACCCACGGACATATATATATATATATATATTATATTATTTAGTTCACTGCATAGGGCTACTGTTATAATTATTATTTTTAAAAGAAAATTACCAGAGTACCCTTCAAAATTCATTTTTAATTCACTGACACGTGTTTCGAGGTTTACCTCATGATCACAGTGCAGCTAATAACCTTAAACTTAAAATTAAATAATCTGTAAATATTGAAAAGAAAGGTGACAAAATGAATGCAAAAGAAGAGCTTCACATTTACATGAATTATTCAGAAGACAAAACTAATATACTAAATATAATGCAGGCGCAACAAAAAAATCCAATCTTTGAAACAATCAAAAAAATCAAAAGTAATTAATCATATATAGATAGATAATTTAGCATATGTTAACAAAATTATCATACTGTTTTGTTTATTTACAGATTATTTAATTTTAAGTTTAAGGTTATTAGCTGCACTGTGATCATGAGGTAAACCTCGAAACACGTGTCAGTGAATTAAAAATGAATTTTGAAGGGTACTCTGGTAATTTTCTTTTAAAAATAATATATATATATATATATATATATAGAGAGAGAGAGAGAGAGAGAGAGAGAGAGAGAGAGAGATACAGTTTCGAACGAATGGTGTTTTTGGGGTCTGGGGACCTCAAAACGAAAAGTTATCATGGTCCCGGGCCTAGGTCTTACCATGCCGACTACGGTAATAGCTTCTTCCCTATAGGGGAAATTCGCTAAAAGACCCCTGGAATCTTGCCTACACAAAAATGTCAGGCGCTCCCAGGTGATAACTTATGCTGGCGCTTTATGTGGCATTCGTTGTTACCATTAGGTAAGTTCCTGCAGACACCATGACACCGTAAAAAAAATTACTTGCATTTCGTTTTGAGAAACAAGAACCATTAACTATAAACATGTAACGCCGACGAGGAGTCTTCTTTACTCTCGCCGACAGTATATAAGACCAATAATCCAAGGCATCTCCAGCCATTCAAAACACATTTTAATTTATTATTTTGAATGTTAATTATCCCACCCAAATAAGGTAGAAAGTCAATGTCAATTTTCTGATTACGTTTATTTTAACTATCATTTATCGGTTACAACAGACTTTACAACTGCTGGCCTGAAACTTTTAGGCCATTAATATACCATTTTCAAAAGGACACGAAATCCCGGCTGGTGCTAACAAATGACCTTTTCATACTTTACAAACTTTCGTTAAAGTTGATCTTATTTTGTATAAAACGTTTGATTTATTGAATTACATTAAAATTTAAGGTATTTAAGGCGCTCTGTATACCTGTACTTGGTCGCGGTCCGGGGACACTCGTAAGTGCGCGTGCGGGCGTCGGGGATTTTGAGTTGAGACTCGTTGACCAGGTAGTAACCCGATAATTAGGGTGACTCTGGAATTTTTGGGGTTTTGAGACTTGGCGATTTTGAGCCGACAAGATCAATAGACATCTGCTCAAAACCCGCTTCGTACCTCCTTATTGACCCGCGCTTTACAGTACAAACAAATTTAACGTATGATTTAACGACAACGATTTGTGGTGTGTACAGCTATGTGTTTAAAATGTAATTTAACGAAGTAGTAGATGTGCTTTAGGCCAGCCTATGTTTAGTGAACTTTAGAGCTACAACCAATTGAGAAATTTCTGTTGAGATTTGGTTGATTAAAATAAAACATCGATTAGAATGAAACCAATGACTGTTGTACAGCTATGTTGTTTTGTTAACTTTTACAATTCAAATTTGTAGTAAATTCATTTATACCTTAAAATGTAGAATATAAAGCAAGATACCATGTAAAGAAAATATTCTAGTAAACTATCTTTTCAAGAAATTACCACAAAAATCTCATTATTGGACAATAAAAGAGTTATTTGCTCCACACAGGGTGGTTTCAAGAGGGAAATTCCCCGACTTTTCTCCCAGGGTTACGTGGTTACATATTCCGGCGAAGCCGAGTTCGGTAAAACGATTAAGCACCAAAAACACACTTTTGCTCCATGTGATTAACAACATTTTTGATCATACTGCCCATATAAGCCTTTGATAGTTAAAAATTGCGCGATTTGTATCGTTTTGGTAGTTCAGATAGGTTAACTTTACAATATTTACATTTCTTTTATTTACAAACAAATATCGACTTGCATTTTGTCCACGTGTTTGTTACCTTTGAAATACACAAACGTAAAAAGGAACAATAACAAACTTTGAGGTTAACGCACTGAAAAACTCCACAGCTGATTTTTCAGTGCCCTATTTTAAGGTTTCAGAAAAATGCGATTTTACGGACTAATTACAGACCCAAAAACAGCCGCTTTTCGTGCAGTATGATAAAATAAATACCCCCGTCGCAGCAAACCTGCGTACTCAGCGAATTTCCAATGAATGTATATGTTTCTCACTACCACATAAAGGCACTTACCAAGTTTTATAAAAATAAATTAATAAATAAGTGATCAATAGCATTTTATTTATTCTCCATAAGAATAACATAGGACTGAGTATGCAGGTTTGCTGCAACAAGGAACACAAAATATGTGTTTTTATGCAATTATCAATTTAACTCAACCAGGTGAAGCTACATACTAACTTTTATTAATTTATGTTAATAATTAAGGGAGATATAAAACTTTACTTATTCTCCATAAGAATAACATTAGGGCTGAGTATGCAGGTTAGCTGCTACGGGGACAACCAACAAAACATTTGTTTTTTGTTCAAATATCAATATAACAGTACAACATGAAGCCACATACCAAGTTTCATCAATATACATTCATAAATAATCGAGATATCAAATTTTATTTATTCTCCATAAGGATAACATTGGACAACGTACTGTGTTTAGTACTTTGAATATCTCTGCAACGGTTGGACGTAGAATCACAATTTAAACACCAAAATGATTGTTTTGTGGAGCTGAAGTGATTGGTAAAAGCAAATGTGAAGTTTAAAGTAAAATTAACTGAGGAAAAGCCAAAAACCTTTTTCCCATAAGATTAACATGGGAGATTTTATGAGCATGTTTTTTTGGATTTTTTCCGCAACCACTTAACCTAGGTTAATAATTCAAAATACCATATTATTTGTTTTTTTAAGCTCTATAACATGGTTGAAACCAAAATTAAGTGTTTCAAAAATTCTAGGCTGAAAAATGCAAAAAACTGATTTTTGGAAAATTTAAAACCCCCATAAACCCCCCTTCCCATAGTCCGATTTTTCTGGTTTTCGAACTTAAAGTCATAAATGTCACTTTACACATTTTAGCCAAATTTCATCAAAATTGGCCGTTTTTTACTCAAGTTATCGCATTCACGGACACACATATATATATATATATATACATATATATAAATTTGAACGAATAGTGTTTTAGTCATCTTGGGACCTTAAAAAAAAATTTGTCACGGTCTCGGGCTTAAGTCTTACCATGAGACCTACGGTAATAGCTTCTTCCCTATAGGGGAAATTCGCTAAAATGCTACCAAACATCAATCTTTTTAGGAAAATCAATGTGCATTACCGAACAATAATAATATGTTGAGACGTAACATGTTATCGTGAGTTAGGAATGTTTTAAAGTTAGGTTTTGGGTTCAGTAGATGAGCATAAATATTGTGTCTGGTATTTATAAACTACTTGGTATATATTCCTTACCAAATAATAAATGAAGTCGACTCTGAAATCGTCTATATAGCACAACGATTTTAGTAGCTGTCGTAAATATATACAAATATTTATTTTACTAGAAAATATATGTAATTTTTTCTGGTGAAATACAAAATACCACAGCTATTATAACGGATCACATATTGCGTTTCGGGTATTTATTAATCCACAAAGACTTCTTAATAATGGCTGACATGTAATTGAGATTGCATTGACAACAAGGTTTGCTAAAGTATTTTTTATTCGGCGAAAATGTACTATAGTAAAAACATGTTAAAAATCATGTTTTTAGAGGGTCACCTCATCTAAAAACAATTTAAGTCTATCTCGTTGGATTTTAGGAGTTGTAAAACATTTATTCACCTTCTAAACGAAAAGTGTCCGGCCTAAATATTTCTTTTTCTATTAAATGATTAAGAAGCATTTTTGGAAGTTGTCTATGTTTTACCGTTTTTGATCTTATCATAGGTACATTAAAAATAAAATTATATAAAACTAATCGGGGTTTTATAACACACTTCTACTTTTCACATGGTTGGTATAGTCATTCAAACCACTAACGACAACTTAGCACACGCAATCTAAACAGTGTGTGAATGTGATTGCACATTATCACATCTCTTGTGTACGTTGGTTTACTGTACACAACAGATGTTATCATAACTGGTTCAGTCAAACGACATATTGGCGTAAACCCAATTATACTACATATACAACACCATTCGTGTAATTATGCCTGCGACTTTCCACAGTGGCCAGTTATTAAATACTTAGAGCGCATTTTATCACAAAGTCAATGTAATAACTATGTTATGATTATTTCTTTAGTTATTTTTGTACAAATGTTTACTATAATCACCATAAACTTTCAAAAATAGTTAGAAAATAAATAATAAAAAACCGGTAGCAGCAAGCCTGCGTACTCAGCGAATTTCCCATGCATATATACAGGGTGCCACAAAAATTCGTAGCGTGCTATGCAGAACTGGATTCTACATACAAAATCAAGTCGAAAATGTAATGTAACATTTTTTCGATTTTGGCTTAGTTTAGCTGTAATCCGCCATTTTGTATTATTTTGAAAATAATTAATAATTCAAAAACCCTTGGAGATATTTTTACGAAACTTGGTATAAACTTTAAGTTTTATTTTATTAAAATTTTTCAAAAACATTTTTCGTCAAACATATCAAATTTTAAAATGGCGGTCATTTACAGATTTCAAAGTAAAATGTCATGAAACGTAGCAGCTAAAGCAAAATTTTACATAATATCAAATTTAAGGCTCTTTTTAATCCAAATCCAATGACACTTTGATTGTAAAAATCGATTAATAAATAAACAAGTTATGACAATTTTTAGTAATAAATTTCACATTTAAAATTTATTATTAAATTTACAAGTTACTAGTCACATTCCATGAAAACTACCAACTAAAACAACATTTTAGAAGACATCAAATTTAAATCAGATGAAATTATATGGTCAAGTACACTGGGGAATTTGACTTTGAAATTTTTTTATGGCCGCCATTTTGAAATTTGTTATACAAAATTATCAAAACTTTTGTATTTATTAATCAATTTTTTCAAACAAAGTGTTATTGGATTTGGCTTATAAGGAGCATTAAATTTGATGTTTAGTTACATTTTTTTAGCAGCTAGTTTTCAAAGAATTTTACTTTGAAATTTTTAAATTGAGGCCATTTTGAAATTTATTCTATACTCTAATATGAGTAAGGTTTGCTTGCTTGCGACACTGATCTCAAAAACGGCTCCAACGATTTCCTTCAAATGTTATAAATAACTAATAAAAATAAGTTCTAGACAGGCCTCATTCCCAGGAAAAATCAAATAATGTAAAAAAAAACTAAAATGAAAAGTTAAAAAATTAACATTGGGCTTATGGAGTTTAAAATCAAAACAACAGATTTGTAACAGCTGTTCATAATCAACCAGGGAACTGTTAAAGTTATACTCATGATGTTTATGATTATTAATATGTGGTTTCCTGAGAGCAGAGATTAAAATATTTGAGTGAAGATTACATATATAGAGTGGTAAAATAAATCAATGGGACATTGAGTTATAAATTACAACTGAGTCATCCTAAAAATGTAGAAAAGAGGCAAATGAGTTATACAAATCTGATTATCAGTAGGGGGAAGAGGTGAAATATTACTCCAAGTTATCTAAACAAACTGACTGGCCTTCGAGCAAAGCTCGGCCCCCAGGTACTTATTAAAAATTGTCATAACTTATTTATTTATCAATCGATTTTTGCAATCCAAGGGTTAATAGAATTGGATTAAAAAGAGCCTTAAATTCAATGTCATATAACATTTTTTTTTATGGAATTTGACATTGAAATCTTTAAATGACCGCCATTTTGAAATTTGATAAGATTGAAAAAACATGCTTTTGGAAACTTTTAACAACATCAAACTTAAAGTTTACACCAAATTTCGTACAAATATCTCCAAGGGATTTTGAATTATTAATTATTTTGAAAATAATACAAAATGGCGGATTACGGCTAAACTAATCCAAAATCGAAAAAATGATAATTCACATTTTCGACTTTTTGTATGTAGAATCCGGTTCTGCATAGCACGCTACGCATTTATGTGACACTGTGTATGTGTCTTAATACCACTTAAAGACACATGCCCAGTTTCATCAATATGTATTCATAAATAAATTATTTATGACATTTTAATTATTTACCATAAGAATGAGATGGAGTCTGAGGATTCAGGTTTGCTTAAACAATGTTTACAAAAAATGGATTTTATGCAATCCACGATTTTTCAGTTTCGAAATTAAATATAAAAAAATATTTACAAATAATGTAGACGTTATTATAAAAAAAACACTCCAATATTCATATAAACAAATATTAAATAAGAAAGTGGCCAGCATAATTGATAGTAGATGCTAGTTGAGCTTTATTATCTCGAGAAACGAACCACTCGCTCGATGTAATCAGGTGGAGTGCGGCTCAGTCACCGCGCGGAACTGCCCACTGACCTTCACTTACTTGATTTGTTTGTTGAATTAGTTACTCATTCCAATACTCCTTGTTAAAGAATCCCGAATACAATTGATGTCGTAAGTCAGCTATCAATAAGATATTTAATATTCAAACTTATTTATGCGGTTTAGTTGTCTATGATTTGAGATTCGTTTGCTTAGTGTTTTTTTTTTTTAATTTGTTTCATGATATTAAGATTATGGGAAGATTGTTGATTCTTTCAATATTATTAATTATAACTACTAAGACGTAAAAAAGAGCAGTTAAACATCAAAGGGTGCCTTCAGAAGCGCGAAATGATGATGCTTCAAGCGGATGACTAGAAGAGTGGAGGGTGAAAGTCAGTTAAGGGTGAAAGTTGTACGGAAGTATCCGATACTGGGACACAATTAACCGGGACACCTGTAAAACTCCCGGGCTGTTGCATATGCATGTTGCATTCTGAATCTGAGGGTTGAATTGCCATACATTTGTCAACAAGTGAGATTTTAATTGCAACTGTAATTAAGACTGTTACACCTTTATAATCGTTTACTGCCGACACATAGAATTAACTGTTTGAGTCCGGCGTAATAGTAACCACGGTATTTTCATTATTAAAACACTCTTCAGTAACTAGCATCATAAGTGTTCATTGTAATCGAATTACCAAGTCTACTGACGTTTTTAAAGCCGGTATAGTGATTCGTAACTCACACATTTTTAAAGCCGGTATAGTGATTCGTAACTCACACGTTTTTAAAGCCGGTATAGTGATTCGTAACTCACACATTTTTTACTATAGTGAAATGTCTAATCTTACCTTATGTTTTGTCGTTTCTATTAATAGTGGTTTGTTCTACTTATGGTGTGTATAACCACTCAATAATTTTTTTTAAGCTAAGGCAAAAAAAGGAGCAGTATAACGTCAATGAGTCCTTGCAGAGGGAAAAATGGGGAAGGGTGCGCATAACTGCTGCGGGCCCTAGGGGCGTGAAAGATATCATTAATTCATGGTGAAGTTTTCACGAGAATGCCCGATACTCCGACGCAACCAGCCACCTGTAAAACAACCGGGCTGTTAAATTTAACATGCTGCGTCCGTGAGTTAAACCTGCTTACATTTATCAACAAGTGAGGTATTTTTGTAACAGTAACAACAACCATTTATAGTAGTATGGTAGTACTCTGTAAGTGTCTATCGTAACTGGACACGAATTATTTAGCATCCTAAATGTGTAGTGGAAATCGAATTGGAATTTTTTTGGAACTACTGAGATTGTTAACGCTAGTACAGGAAATACATGCATTAACTATTACGATTCTTGCAATTTAATTATTATAATCCAGATGTTGCTTTTTAATTTTCTCAAGTCCCGTCCTTTTTACTTCCTTCCTCTATACATGGTATATGGAATCAACATTTTCGAATTTGAGTTATCGGTAGATACATTCGTTTTGGTGCTCCCTGAACCCATACAAGTGGTTTGTTTATAAGGTAATAGACTATATTATGAAAGTGTGAACAGACCTAGCAACCACATGATGGGCCACTTCGATGAGTCTGAAAGAGCACTTCTTACACAACCATCTTGATTTTTCCCCGAAAACTTGGATGATATGAGCGAAGAGCAAGGGGAACGGTCCCCCCCGGACATAAAGGTGATAGTAACACGTTACCTTGGATGGTGGAATGTCAGCATGATGGGTGGTTTACTGCTGGCCACTTCACCGGGAAGAACAAAATGCATCACTTCGGAGAAAAGCTACATAAAAAGCTTTCAAGAGAAAATAATACCCCCGTTGCAGCAAACCTGTACACTTTTCAAATGGTACTTCGATACGTCACTTAGCAGCTTTCATCAAACCATATTCGTAACCAAGCGAGACATGACATTTTATTTATTGCCCATAAGAAAACATTAGGACTGAGTATGCAGATTTTCTGCATCAAGGACAAAACAACGTAGCTTCAAATGGTAAAACAATAAATCACAAAAATCGGGTTTTCATTCAAATACCAATGGAACACCACCAGATAAAGAAACATACCATGTTCTATCAATATATGTTTATAAACAAGCAAGATATCACACGTTTTATATTCACCATAAGAATAACATTTTAGCTGCTAAGTACGCAGGTTTACTGCCACGGAGACCACAAAAAATAGGGTTTGTATGCAAATATCAGTAAACCCCAACCATATGAGCCACATATCAAATTTTCACTAATATATGTTCATTAATAAGCGAGATATAAAATTGTACTTATTCTCCATAAGATTAACATTGGACAACGTACTTCGTTGAGCACTTGGTTCTCGGTAACCAATTGAGGTAGAGCGGTGATTAAAATATCAAATTGTTCAATCAATCAATAAAACTTTATCCACATTTGCAAAAAAAAATTGAAAATAATGGTGTCAACATGTAAAAAGTACATACAAATCAAAGTAACTTAAAAACTAGGCTTATCCTTAAGAAAAACTCATCAAAATTATTTAATGGCGTAGTTACAAGATGTTCTTTCAGTAATCGCTATAACCTACTGTTTACATTTTCATTCTTAATATGATCTGGCAAGTTGTTGAGAAATTTAACCCCAGCATAAGTAGGTTTTTTTCTTTAAAAAATCTTTTTTGTGTGATTTAATTACACAATCTTTGTTTCTTCTTGTGTTATAGCAGTGGACTTGGCTTTGTTTGTATAATTTATCAACATTATGAAGACATGAAGACATGAAGAATGGTTTTATAAATGCACATTCGGTACACTGTCAAAGTTCCAAGGTCAGAAAAGTGATTTCTACATGACTCTATAATACTGATATTTAATATAATGCTAATTGCCGATTTCTGAATACCTAAAATTGTATCTAAATTCAATCTGGTGGTTGATTCATAAACTTTTAAACCATATGATAGGTAAGAGTGAATGAGACCAAAGTATACTTTTTTTAAACATCTAAAGGATACAAGTTCCACTAAACGTTCTCTGCAAATATGCCAGAGCTAATGTTTTTACAAACTAAGCCTACATGCCCTGTCCAGTCTAAATTTCTCAATTTATTTTTAAACCAAAAAAATCGAAGTTTCAACCAAATTTTATTTTTAAAAATAGCTTGTTTCTCGCTTTGTTTTTCAAACCCAAATTCAGTGGTGCAAACTTAAGTTTGGTTTAAAAAAATAATTTAATGTAAAAAGTAAAAAAACAACACTTTTTGGTACAAAACCCCCCTTAAAATCGTGCGACCTATTTGGTTTTCGAACTCATGAAAATAGAAGCTGCCTTACACGATTATACCAAATTTCATCAAAATTGGACTTTTGTACAAAATGTATCGTGCCTACAGACTCATATATATATATATATATATATATATATATATATATATATATATATTCTACTAATATTATAAATGTGAAAGTTTTTAAGTTTAGATATTTGTGGCTCAGTCACGCGTTAACCACTGGGCTGATTGAGCTGAAATTTGGCAGAGTGGCACTTGTTAGGCCTGAGTACATATAGGCATATTAAAGTTGCTTTACCCAATGTAGGTTCAAAGTTTCCATGTATTCCTTCATCATCATCATCATAATCATCATCATCATCATCACTGTTGCGGATGAGGAAACCCCAGCGTAGCTGCTAGTCACAACTTCCACAATCGGGAATATTGTGCAGGTTACCGGAAAGATAGGATATAGCAGGAAAGAAAAGGGTGGGATGGGACGGCAGCCAAATCAACCCTTCAGAGGGCCAACTCCCGTGCCCCTGTGACAGCTCGGATGAGGCTCTCAAACAGGGGACCCGCATTCTGCCCTCCAACCGATCAACTCAACTGACAGGGTATCCATGTACAACAGCCAGGGACCATCCATTCTCACGTTGGCAGGTGGGGACCAAACCCGGAGATTCTGTCCCTAGCCGCTGCAAATGGAGGGACCAAAGGTGAAAGGGAAGTTTGCCAGAATGGACATCCAAAAGACTTACCATATGTAATGATAACTTCATTTATTGTACCCAATGTCAGCCTCAAAACTGGGTACAGTAAATGAAGTTGTCATTACAGATGATAAGTCTTTTTGCTTTCCATTATAACAAATTTCTCATTCACCTTTGGTCCTCAATTCCTTATAGACATTAATTTTTGTTTGAGCTGATGAAAATACAAACTGTGATATTGATTCGTAGTAGTTCCACGGGCTAACCACAGAATGCAGCACACACAACTGCCATCGTTTGTATAAAACACTAACTGGCCCGACAGACGTTGTCCTGTCCTAGTGTCATCGAATCTTTGTTTTATATCAAATACTCGTTCAATTTCAAGATGAACTCGTTCGATACACTCACTCGCCTATCGAAAAAAAGATTTCCAGTTGCCATTCAAGTAGTTTTTTTTATTTACATAGTGAGAGTTGCCATTCAAGCAGTTTTTTTTTATTTCCATAATGAACATATGTTTATGCCTTTCAGGTACGTTTACAACTGTTTGGTATTACTAGGAGTATGCTCAAATATTCGTGTAATGGGATGACTGAACTCAGAAATGGTATATAAAAGTTACTGCTGTTACGTAAGTTCTAACCAAAATTTGATCACAAAGTATTAAATAATAGTCCTGGGGACTCTGTAGGAAAATATCTACTTTTCTTTTGGTTAATTTTAAGATATAGGATAAATCGTTCTTAAATTTATTAAATTATATTATATTAATATAACACAGTAAGTTGCCTATGTAGTGAGGTACATTGTAAATTTGCTGAGTATGCAGGTTTGATATGACGGGGTATTTAAATATCATAAACTGACAAAAGAACACAGCTGACAGAATTAAATATGAAATAAATGGCAGCTGCAATCTAACGGATAAACTATTAACTTACTCACATTATAGGAGAACGTTGTTTTTATTTATTAAAACTGGTATCTATACTTATTTAATCTATACTTATTTAATAGGCGAGCAGGTTTTTTGTGACAATCACTCCTCCTAAACTACTGAACCGATTTTAATGTTTTTGGTGTCATTGGAAAGAGCCTAATGTGAAGTTGTGCAGGAAATTTTTTTTATAGAGAAATAATTTGTGAGTGAGGCCCTGAGGCCCTTTAAAGTTGAGTTTTTCCATAAGCTTAACATTGGGAAATAACTTTAAGTTTTAAGCAATCAGCTGGATCAGCTGTTTTAAACACAGTTAATCAGCAGGCCATGTTGGCTTTGGAACGGTAACACAATATTTATAAATGATGATCGCGAGCGAAGCCGCGACAGGTTTACTAGTTAGTTATTTCAATCTAAAAATTTCAAAAACCTTTAATAAATTGAATAAACTCATTGTTAAGCGGACAGTACTTTGTTTATTTAATCATAAGAAATATATATAGGACCTTTTTTTAGTAGTTTCCTGTAATTACGAAACAATATTGCATTAGTATCTCTTACTTTACATGCAGTAAGTCTTATCCAATGCTTTACCTTACGGAAAATTTTTCAACTTTTAATTGTTAATTAATTTAAGACGGGTTAACGAATGTGTTCCATTTTTAACTGCAAGCGTGAGATGTACTGGAAAACAATTGTGTAAAATCTGAAAACGATCCGTGCAGCCGTTTTCACGTTATTACATTACGAACACACACACTACCACGCACTGACGGACAACGAATCATTTTCTCTGCTAATACATAGATTCCTTCACTTCGATCCATCATCCATTATTTCCACTTTTATCTCAACGGGGAGCTGTGTCCCTACCCTCCCCACTTTTCCATTATCTTATAATGATATTATTGTTAAAACGTATAGAAATACAGAACTTGGAGTACTACAATCTTGAATTGGCCAGTCTTACCAAACAGATGTAGAATGGTTTCTCACCCCTATAGTCTTACGATGGGGGGGGCTGTACACCCTAAAAACAGAGACGCCAATTTGACGAAAATGAGGTAAGAATAAGTCAACCAGTGAGATCAATAACTGCCGAAGTAATTATTTCCACTTGTATCTCAATGGGGGGCTGTGCCCCCAACCTCACCCTCATTTTCTATTATTTTATATTGATATTATTATTAAAACGTATAGAAATACATACAGAACTTGGAGTAAAACAATCTTGAATTGGCCAGTCTTACCAAGCAGATTTAGAATAGTTTCTCACCCCCTTAGTCTTACGAAGGGGGGGCCAGTACACCATACAAACAAACAGAGACGCTATTTGGACGACAATGAAGTAACAATAAGTCAACCAGTCAGATCAATAACTTTTGAAGTAATTATTTCTACTTTTATCTCAATGGCGCCCCCAACCCTCCCCCTCATTTGCCATTATTTTATCTTGGTATTATTGTTAAATAATATTAATAAATTTAATAATTTAAAATTTAATAAATTAAATAAATTTAAATTTAATAAATTGTTAAATCGCCCCTTAGTCTTGCGATGGGGGGCTGTACACCCTACAAACAGAGACGCCATTTGGACAACAATAAGGTAAGAATAAGTCAACCAGTCAGATCAATAAATTCTGAAGTAATTATTTCCACTTTTATCCCAGTGGGGGTTGCGCCCCCCAACCCCCCCTTTTGCAATTATTTATCTTGATATTATTGTTAAAACGTATATAAATACAGAACTTGGAGCATAACAATCTTGAATTGGTCAGTCTTACCAAGCAGAATTAGAAAAGTTTCTCACCTCCTTGGTCTTACGATGGGGGGCTGTACACCCTACAAACAGAGACGCCATTTGAACGACATTATGTCGTAAGAATAAGAATAAGTCAACAGTCAGATCAATAACTACCAAAGTAATTATTTCCACTTTTATCTCAATGTGAGGCTGTGCCCCCCAACCCCCCCTCATTTGCTATTATATTTTCTTTATAGCATTGTTAAAACCTATAGAAATACTGAATTTGGACAGTAACAATCTTGTATTGGGTAGTCTTACCAAGCAGATTTAGAGCATTTTTTCGCCCCTTTAGTCACACAAGGGGGGAGCTGTACCTCCCAGAAAGAGATACACCATTTGGAGGACAATAAGGTCCACAATCAGTCAGGCAGACTAAGAACTACTGATTTAGTTATTTGCATCTTTTTCCTACCAGAAGGCTGCGCCCCCTAACCTCCTCGCTATTATTGTACCTTGGTATTATTGTTAAAGTGTGTATAAATACAGAACAGTCTATTGGGATAAATTCATAAACATGAATTAATCTTACTAGAAGCGCGCGCACATGCACACACAGTAAATAGTTACTCGCCTTACAGTTCCACACTGGGGCTACATTCCCCAGGCCCGGATTTTTGTCCAGTAATACCTTTAAAGTGTTGTTAAAATACAAAAATAGTCATAATTAGTAGGAAAACGAGATTCAGAATCAGTCAACTAATAAAACCAAAAAGATTTAAAGAACTTATTTGTACTTTGGTCTATACTGTTCAGGGCTCCCATTGGTACTGCACCATAAATTAGTTGCTCAAATCTATACTTATTTAATAGGCGAGCAGGTTTTTTGTGACAATCACTCCTAAACTACTGAACCGATTTTCATGTTTTTGGTGTCATTGGAAAGAGCCTAACGTGAAGTTGTGCAGGAAACTTTTTTTATGGAGTAATAACTTGTGAGTGAGGTCCTGGGGCCCCTTAAAGTTGAGTTTTTTCCATAAGCTTAACATTAGGAAATAACTATAAGTTTTAAGCAATCAGCTGGATAGAGTTAACACAGTTAATCAGCAGGCCGTGTTGGCTTTGGAACGGTAAGACAATATTTATACGGGAATGTCAGTATAATATTACGTTGTGATCGCGAGCGAAGCCGAGACAGGCTACTAGTATTTATAAATACAGAACCTAATGAAAAATAAGGATTAAAATCAGCCATCGGGTTTCGCCGAAACATACCCCTCCCCCCAAAGAAAATATAAAAATATGGTATTAAGTGGACACACATAGTAAGGATATTTTTTCGCCCTTTAGTGTCAGTGGGGATGCTACCTTCCAGGCCCGGCATTTTTGTGGTGACTCCTAAATTTGTATAAAATACAAATAATGAATTCAAGATGTGTAAAAAATAAGTCCGCAATCAGTTAGAGCAAGATATTTCAAATTAATTATTTGATCTGTATGGTATTCCTGGAGGACTATACGCCTCCATTGTTATTGTAGCTTGGTATTGTAATTACTCTATATATGAATAGAACAATATGTTTTAAAATTGGTCAATGAGTTTTGATCGCCCAAACATTAAAAACGCTACGTTCACGTTCTTCAAGTGGAGTATGTAAGGATAGTTAATCTTGGATACAGTTCAAAGAAAATACAGAATATTATGGAGAACAGTGGGGTCCAAAATCGGTCAGTCAGAACAGATGGGTTTTGGAGTACAGTAGTTATTTGAACTTTAGTCCACTAAAGGGGTTATGGTTATACCACTTACTATGCCCCCATTGTTTTATTAACTTGAAGAAATAGAAAATGGGCTACTGTTAAAAAGAATTAGGCTTATCAACATGTTTAGATTTATTCTTTCCCCCATTACTTATATAATTTCTTTATCTTTAACGTTTGACCTACGTCTTAGGAATGATTATCTATGAAAAATTTTAAATTGAAGAATAATGAGGGTCGAATTAAATCAATCGGTAAGACTTAGTAGTTTTATAGTACTGTTAGGTTTATAGTATTATAAACCAGTACTGGTACCTGGGAGACAGAGCTTTGGTCAGGGAAGGTCAGTAAGTTTGTTTAGCTGACTTGAAGTAATTTGTTACCACGTCCCCCTACTGAAGTAATTTGTTACTACGTCCCCCACGGCCCCTAACCTTGCTCAAATACTCTGCCCCATCTGATATTTTACTCTTTTCATGCTGAGGAAAATTAAACGATATAAATATGAACACATGTCAGTTCGTAAACAATGTAGATACGTAATCTCATGTGTTTAATGTAAACAGAGCAGACGTGTTTAAATCCCCATTCCTTTCTTATGGGGGAGCAGATTTACTTAGCTAATTTTCCTATTTCCAGCATGTTTAATGTCGCTCCAGATTTTATAATGGATCATTGTCCCCTCAGGTATTGTATTCATGATGTAAATACCAGAAATAGGTGTGCTCCAACGCCAACCAAATTCGGTAACATTCTGCGCATCCCAAGAAGTTGACATTATTTGTTTTGATTTTGAACATATGTTTTTAGATTAACCATAAAGCTTTCCGTTCTGATGTAGACATTAATAAATAAACAAACATGAAGACAAAAAGAAGAAAATGACAGATTTGTTTGCTTTTTTGTGTTTTTTTGGACGACTAACAGCTGGTTTCCCCCAAAGATGACGTCATTAAACCTGCGTAACAGCACACGTATATCACGTGTTTACATGTATTGATTGACTGTAACATATTCTTATTATTAAGCACATGGTGTGGACACAAGACAAAGTGTTATGATTCTGGATTTTTGAAAGTTTGAAGTTCGCATACAGATGGCCAGGGCTAGATTTAGATCTGTAGGCCCCTAGGCTACCCCCTACTTGCGAATGCGGGCCCTTACTAGCCAGGCCGATTCAGGTTGGCGACCTTTTTTTACATGACTATATAGCCTATGCTTGTATCAGATCCTACAGATGGCGCTGTGTAATCATTAGAAGTGTAAATTTCCAAAAACCTGATTGCTGCCTAGAGTGTTTTATCGCCGTGTTAGGGATATATTATCAAACGATTTTAATTATAGTACGTAAACCGAACTTCTTTCGTCACTCCAAGGAACATCTTTCCTCCATAAAGATAATATGGTTTTAAAGCCAGTAGGGTGGAGCCCTAAGGTTGTGGTTAAAAAGGTATCCACATGTTTTATAATTGAAAATTGACTAAAATCACGAAAAAAACGTAAAGAATAACATACAAACTTTACCGATGGGGAGGAGGTATACGGTTGAGGGGGCGGCACGCGGGGTCTATCCAACGTGAGGACAACTTTCAAGAGATGTGACTTTAACACAACAAATCCATCTTACGTTAAGGCAAACATTTGTTTATTTATTAAAAATATAAAATAAAATACTAATGTTGCAACTAAACACCTTTTGGATGTTAAAAACAACTCATGATAATGTATCTACAAAATGCTTGATATTATTTTGAGTTTCTAACACACACGTACGGCCAATTAACATCTTAAAATATATTTTAATAATGGCTTTAAGAGGCCATAGCCCCTAACCTTGCTCAAATACTCTGCCCCATCTGATATTTTACTCTTTTCAAGCTGAGGAAAATTAAACGATATAAATATGAACACATGTCAGTTCGTAAACAATGTAGATACGTAATCTCATGTGTTTAATGTAAACAGAGCAGACGTGTTTAAATCCCCTTTCCTTTCTTATGGGGGATGTTTTATGTTATTGCTCGTTTGCTGTTAATTTCTTAGAAATACTGTTATTTTTTCCGCGTCTCTGGGAGCAAGTACTTTAATTTGAGCCGTCTCCCATCATTCTGCGTTTTGCCAAACTCTCACAATTTTGACTTAAACATGTCGTTTACAGAATCGTATATATTTGAAAATAATCGGGTTATTTATTTCACGCAGATTTCGAGACAACCACTTGACGGATTTCGATGGTTATTTCTTTAATATGAAGGTAGAAAGTCGTAACGGAGCCAGAATTTCGATTTAGGCCTCAGGGCTCTGCCCCAAGTTCCCATGTTATTCATATAAAAGAGAGTTTAATTTGGTTTATGTCACGTTTTTCTTAGTTAAATTCATTAAAATATACACCTGTCAAAGGATTATATCTAACTACAAACTGTCGATGTTTTGTTTAAAATTGTTCTACTCTCTTTCTTATTTAGTGTTTTTAATCGAAAAATCTTTTGGGGTGCAGTTCGTTGGATATAAGGATAGTTTAAATTCACTAAGTACGCAGGTTTGCTGTAACGGGCATGTAAATAACATAAACTGGCAAACGAGTATAGCTGGAAAATTTAAATAGTAAATCAATTGATAATGCACTCTAGTGAAGCAAATACTAACCTTCTCAGATCAAAGAAGAACGTTATCTTTATTTGTAAAACTTGAATTATTATTTTTAAATATAAATTTCAAAACATTTGTAAAACTGATTGAATTCTTGTTAAACGGGCACTATTTTATTTATTTAACCATGAACCATATAAAAACAAAAATGTATAGTTTCTTGACAATAGTAAACAATATTTTAATAGCGTCTATTACATTACTAAAAGGAATCTTTCCCAATGTTTGACCTTATGCAAATTTCACGGTTTTTAAATGTTCATTATTAAAAGACTGTTAAATGAATGTGTTCCATTTTTAGCCGTACAATGTAATTGAAAACATTTGTTTAAAATTTGAAAAAATCCGTTCAACCGTTTTCACGTTATTGTATTACGAACACGACGACACACTCGTGGACAACGAATCATTGTCTATGCTAATACATAGATTCCTCCACTTCATTCCCTCATCAATTAATACGCTACAAGCAAATTTTTTAAACAATAAGGCATTTTGTTTAAAATTCACCCCCACATATTATACACTAAAAAGGCCTATGTTGTGCAGATAGTTGTGCGGATGTGCAAATTGGCTTTATTTTGTCGATTTAGGCCATATAACTCGAAAACGCGCAAAAAACTAGAAGCGTGGACAATTTCCAATTTCCTTTTAAAAAATCACATATGTTTCCATTTTTTTCCAACATAATAATTGTAGTTGTTAATACGATCAACTGGGTATTTAATATCATCAACTGTTAAAATAACACAGCTGGCAGAAGTAAATACGAAATAAATGGCTGCTGCAATCTAGCGGATAAACTATTAACTCACATTATTCACATTGTAGGAGAAGGTTACCTTTATTTGTAAAAACTTTTATTTGATTTTAAAATAACAATTTTAAAATCCTTCGATGAATTGGATGAAATCGTGTTAAATGGAAAGTGCTTTATTTATTTAATCATAAAGCATATGAATAAAACCTTTTTTAGTAGTTTCTTGTAATTACGAAACGATATTGTATTAGTATTTCGTACTTTGAAACCAGTTATTTTTGTCCAAAGCTTTACCTTATGGAAATTTTACAACTTTTAAATGTTAATTAATATAAAAAATATTTAATGAATGTAATCAATTTTTGAACTGAAAGCGTGAAATATACTGGAAAACAGTTGTGTAAAATCTGAAAACGATACGTGCAGCCGTTTTCACTTTATTGCGTTTCGAACACACACAACCACTGACGGACAACAAATCATTGTCTTTGCTAATACATAGATTCCTTCACTTCGTTCCGTCATCAATATCTAAACTTTTATAAAATCAATAGGGTTTTCTTTTATAAGAACCTTGTCCTGACATTAACGAACACAACAAAAAATAATTATTCAATTTGGTGCACTCATTCTCAAGTGATGGCGTGACCAAAGGAAATAGGTATTCATTTTTATATAAGATTCGTGGGGCGAAGCCTGGGAATAACATCTAGTATATACATATATATATATATATATATATATATATATATATATAATTATATATATTAGCATGAACGAATGGGGTTTTTGGCATCTGGGGATCTCAAAAAAACAAAAGTTATCATGGTTTAGGGGCGACTACGGTAATAGCTTCTTCCCTAGAAGGAAAATTCACTAAAAAATAAATACAAACAATTCAACACCTAACAACAAGCCTGTGTATTGAAGTGTTCATACTTAGTTAAATAACATCTTTAATTAATATAAAGTACATTTTCAGTTGAATAATCGGCATTTATATATATATATATATACACCTGATATACCCACTTATGCATATTTTAAATTATATTCGAAGTCACATTGTATGAATGCTATGAGTAATAGGACAAAAATAGAAACTGATACCAGATACGGTTTTAGCACCCAAAAAACATAAAGTTCAGCTGCATTTAATGAACCAGTTTGTATAACTGTTTTGTTGGTATTATTCTACGACTAATGGTTGCAGAGGGAATTGTAAAGCTTAATTAGCGGTATAGGCAGTACGTTGTCCAGTTATATTGTTATGGGGAATACACAAATACTATTTCACCATAATTTACAAATAAATTTGGTTAAACCTTGTATTGTAAATCAAAAAACCATTGACCAATAGAGGATACTCTGAGTATGTTGCAACCTAACTCTGGGTGGTGAGGAGGGGACATTTCTTCTCTTAGAACGGCTGTGTGAAGTAAAAAATTCTGTAGCACCGTGAAAAAAGTGATTGGTTGGAATTTCTGAAAAAATTGTATTCAAGATTTTCTAATCATGTACAGTACTTAATATTCTGTATTTAGTAACTATAAAGTAATTTATTAATTAAAATTTGGCTAAAAGGGAGAAAGTATGTATCAGTTTCCTGATACCGTTTATTTGACTTTGACTTTAATTAAATGAATAGTTGGATTGAGTGAACGAAGTGAAGGAAAACATAACTTTACTGCTTAGACTGGTAAGAGAATCAACTCGAACTAGCGTGTCTGTGACCAAAATAACTCAAAAATGCCTCTACAGATCCACTTCAATAGAGGTAGATTCTATAGTACGAAATCTCGGTCGAGTTCGTTATTGGGAATATTTGGTTAACCCATAAGATTAACATTGGGAGCCATTTTAGTGGTACTTGAATCGTTGATATTTAGCCAACGTCTATGTTTCAACTATAGTGTAACGTAAGACACAGTGCCATAGATTCACTACAGAACTGTTGTTATTCATGTTCATGTTGACTAGGAAAAAACTTATTTTCATAACTTGAAACACAAAAACTAATTTTTAAATGTTATTATCTTTTAAAAGTTGTATGTATATTTTATTTTCTGCTAATTAAAATATGCATTCTTATTTTTACATACTATTTTAATTAATAAATTTATTTGTACCGTACTCTATGTAAAAAAATGCAGGCCGAGCGCTGGAGTATGGGACTTTGGCCACTCCAGACTCCAGACAGACGACAAAATAACTGAAAGGAAAGATGTCAACAAGAAAAGTATTAAAGTGATAAACCTCCTTCTTACGTGATTAAAGTGATTAAACGCTAATATATGTAATTATTTACATTTTAATTTCCACTCATTAACAGTAAAAAGTGTGAATTGTTCCAAAAAATTATTACCTCGATAATAAACCTTACGCTAAGTTACCAAATAAAATTAGATGTTTTGGTTATTTGTTTATTTATTGACGGCTTTCACCAATGCAACTTTACAATATGACAATAATGAACATTTTCAAGAACAGAAAAAGAACAAACTATAGCTATACATCGTGCTTTTAACTATGATGATATGTTATTAAAACTTAATGTGGCACATTGGTTTTCACCATATTCTGGGTCTAGCCTATTTCATTTTTATCAGATTGAAAACTTAAGTTTAATATAAGTTTCTTTTCCTACAAAAATGAAAATTGCATTACCAGAACTGCCCTACATAAGTGTTTATTCAAACTCAATAAGGCAAACTCAATAAGTTAGGTCCTTTTTGTAGGTTAATATTTGTAAGGTATGCCTATCGACTTTAATTTTCTAGGCATAATTTATGATGTCCATACACCACTGTTTTAATCAAATTGTTGTCTAAATTTCTTCATTTTTATCTAAAATAAACATTTTCCAAAATTGTTCCGTAAGGTAAAACTTAAGTCTCTGGATAATTGTTCCATTTGGCACAAGTTCATCCTAGGCCTACTTTTCGATTGAAAATTATCAATTTCATTGAACTAACCTCATATAAATTTACTTCTAGAGTTTGGAAATCACATTTGTTTTTGCCAGATACGAGGGTAAAGAGATACAAATTTTAAATCCAAAATAGGGTATGACTTTTGTTTAACTTACATTTAATATTCCCAGGCAAATCCAATATGGTTTTGATCTTACTCGGCTCGGGTATACTTTCATAAGTGGAACAAAATAAAGAACCAAATTAAATTGTTCGATAGGCTATGGTATATTAATTAGGTTGATATTTTTAACACTGATTAATATTTAATAGCTTTTATGTTTGTAATTACCGCACCTACGTCATGTTTGTTTTGTTTGGGTTTGTTATTCAATTAAACTTAAAATAAAAATGAAATAAATAAACATAACATGATGATGTTGTTCCTGAAAATGCATGTTTAAAAGTAATATTGGAACGAACGTTTGTTATCTGGACAAATTTCAAGACACCTAAGTTTAAACTGAAACATAACATACCGTATCGTAAAACCGGCTAGACCCGGACAGGGGATCTTGACCCGGACACGTACATATTTGTAAACCTAAATATTTCTAAACTAACCTGCAAAGTTGAGCAGTTGTTCGTTATATGTAGGCCTACATTTGTTTTAAACGAGGCATGCTCTAATCGTTTATAACTGACGAATTTTCGAAAAAATAAAATGTTATGTCTAACTAAGACATATAATTCTTTTCACCTTTGTCCGATTGTTTTCGTGAATAAGGTATATTTTTATTCAAAATTTAAGCGTGCATAATGGCATGCTATTTAAAGAGATAAACAACTTATATGTAAAAAAGGTTTTACATCTACGACAGGCTTATTCCAGTTTTGACCTGGACACTTTAATTATACTCCATGGATGTGACTCTTGTCAACCGTTACTACTCGTCCCTGCCGTAAACACAGTATTCCTGCCATAACTAATAACAACATTGTGGTTTTTAGCTCTGATACGGTATTGTTTTAAGAGCAGCTGCGAAAAAGTATTCTTTGCCTAAATCGACCATAAGAGATCATGTCTGTGGAAAATATAATGGGCCCCACATTTCAAACTGTATTTTAAACGTCTTTTCGCCTTATGGTTCTTTGTTTAGTTTCATTTTAGTTGCAAAGAATAAAATCTCCAATCCCTAACAAATCTTTATTTTTTTACCTTTTAAGCCTTTGATTGGTACAAAGGCATCTGCAGACATCAAAACACCGTCCAACTACGGACAGAAGAGGTTAGTTTATATGTTATAACGTTAGTTAGGTGGGTGTCCGGTTCAAGACCGTTTGTGGAGGTTAACTCTGACACTTATATTTATTTTTTATTTATTTAATAATAACATCCAATATAATAATATATAAGTCAGGCTAAAGGTAAATTGATATAGTGAATAGTACACACGCTTTACAATGGTCTGGTTTGTATTGGTGACATCGTTAATGGGAAGGCACTATAACCTCAAAAGAGTAAAAAAGTGTCCGGGTCAAGCCTGTTTTACGGTAGGCCTAACTGAAACCTAAATAACCAAAACCTTAATAGGCCTAACCGAAACCATAACTGAATAACCTAAATAATCGTTATACCTTATCGAACAATTCAATTCGGTTTTTTATATCGTTCTACTTATGAAAGTCTAACCTGGTTTTGGTTATTTAGATTTCAGTTATATTCGGTCTCAAAAGATATTGTCTTATAATTTATCGATATAACAAATGTTGATTCCACTAATATTTAAACATGTATTGCCGGGAACAACCATTGTAAGGGATTTAAGGAAATCACACTCAGCACTGCAAAATAAAATCCAGTCTTTTAGTCCCCCAACAATGTGTTAAGGTCCGGGAGCCGTTAGACCAAAACCTTTTCTCAATAAGAATAACATGGCGGCTTTTGATGCAATTGAGGCAGAGTCCTGAGGTCTGGAGGAAAAGCAAAAAATTACCTATCTACAATTTGTTGGTCCTCTACAACATTATGGTCCGGAGCAGTTTTGAGTAGGCGTTTTCAAAATCCCCTGGGACATACACGCACATACACAACCATTATAAGTATAGATTTTTCTCAATACAAAATACATTCAGCTCCCGAAACAGCCCGATTAACATTTTTTACAAAATTCTTCATGTAAATTTACTAGCAAAAACTACTGTTCCAATTGTAACTGTTTTAGTATTAAATTAAAGGTTTTTTCCTGCAGTTATGTCATAATTACATTTCTTTTCTTTTTATGTGTTTTTTAACGCACAATGTTTGCGTTTATTACTCCCGAAACAAATATTGTTCAACTTTCAATAAATCACTTATATTAATATCAAAAACTATTAAATATTTTTTTTATTAAATTGAAGGTTTTTACATCCACTTATGTCATCATTATTTTTGTTTAGTTTAGATGTGTTGTTTCTAATAAGAAATTAATTTTAATTTTAAGATCTCATAAGAGCCCATGTTCAATTATCAACAACATTCATTTTGTAAATCCACTAACAAAACCTAAAAGGACCGATTTAAATAGTTTTGATCTGAAATTGAAGCTCCTGTGCTACAGAGATTTGTACTTTTATTTTCAGAAAACATGTTTTTCTCAGTGAAAAATTACTATTAATATTTAAAAAGTAAAAGAGATGATCCTGTTTAACATTTTGATCGAATTTAGTTGAACTATTTACCAGAAATTGCAATTATATATGTGTTAATGGACTGTGCAGGACTTGTCCTTCCAGGCCGATTATGAAATTTGTTTACTAAGTTTTCTCTAACTTTTTGCGTATGTGTAAACTAATACAATACATTTTGAAAATTGAAGGAAACATCGTTCCTATCTGGTGTGAGAAATTTTGTTTCCCCCAACCTACTTGGTAAAGTCAAATTTTACTCCTTGCAATGAAGGAGTATAGTGCTACTTTGTCTCCCGCAGAACAGAATCAGCTGAAATTTCGCTGCAATCATTAATGCTGCAGCTATAAGGGAATCGGATAAGCTGATTAATATTTCGCTCCAGCTGCAATTAACGTTCCGAGTTTAGTTATTACGCATTACGTAACCAAAATGGACAGCGATTGTGAATGTGAATACTTATCAATACTTGTGGCTTTTGGGGTGTGGGAAAAATGTTGTGTGTGAATTGGTCACCCTCGTCTACGGCGTCGGGCGCCAACAATTTCCCTCAGGGAACAAAGTTGCACTTTACTCCCTTAATATACAAATAACTATTGTTTCAAGCATAAGTCCCCTATTATTTTTACAGCAAACAAATTTTGCATAAATTAAACTTGAGACAGTCAATAATATAAAACATAAGTGGGATCATAACACGCCGTTACTTAAAAATAATGTGATCATAATGTTTTTGGAAATTTAAATGCTACACAGCGTCTATTAAAACTGAACCTTAAACGTAATCATAAATATAAATAACGAGCTGGCCCAATAGACGTCGTCCTGTCCTAATGTCATTGAATTTGTTTTATTTCATATACTCGTTCATTTTCAAGATGAGCTCGTTCGCTTCGCTCACTCGCCTCCCGGATTAGCTCAATCGCTATGCTCACTTGAATATCGAAAAAAGAGTTTGAGGTGCCATTCAAGTACTTTTTTTATTTAAAAAATGGGAGTTTCCATTCAAGTATTTTTTTTATTTTCATAATCAACATATGTTTATGCCTTTCAAGTATGTTTACAGCTGCTTGGTGTAACTAACTGAACTTAGATCAAATCAATGGGAACTTTGAAGGCCTGTGGGGCAGAGCCCTTAGGTCGGATTAAAAATTGTCTTTTATAAGAACATTGTCCTGACATAAACGAACACATCAAAAAATAATTATTCAATTTGGTCCACTAATTCTCAAGTGATGACGTGACCAAGGGAAATAAGGATCATTTATATATATTAAGATGTACACAAAATGTTGGACCTTGAATCAATGACTGTTGGGTTATAAGAAGTGGGTCAAAGAGTTTTAATTACTAGATTATATTTAACATTAGATACTACTTTTCTTTTCTTTTTAAAATAAGGAAATTTATTATTCTTAAACACAAATTGACTGATTTAAGCCTCATTGTCTTTTAAGTTCTGCATTTATAGGCTATGTATTTGAACAACAGTATCAAGCTACAATAACAATCGGAGGCCTAATGGCCCAGTAAGGCTAATGTGTTACATTAAAACCTCTGGATTAGAGTTTAAAATATTTAGGCATTCAAAACCAATTGACTGATTTTAAAACGTATTGTTCATCAAGTTCTGTATTTATACGTATATATATTTACAGCAATACTAAGCGAGATAAAATAACAATCCTGATGGGTCCTCTAGTGGGACCAAAGTTAAATAACTACTTTTAAACCACGTGCTCTCACTGATTGGGGGCCTTTATTGTCGCCAACATATTATATTTTGTCAAAATCTTCAGGTAATATTATTATGAGGGCCTAGATAATACAGCCCTCAGTGAGACCGAGGGGTGAGTATAACTACTTCATATGCACTTTGTCTGACTGACTGATTGACAGATTTCAGGCCTCATTGTTTGTCATGTTCTGGATTTGTATGTCATTGTCAAGCTGCAGTTATAATGGGGGGCCCATGAGGTATATTGTCAATTGAAACATTTTTGTTTGTATTGTTAACTGTGAGCTCAATCTTCATACGCGATATAAGAGCGTAATCCTAGTTTAAATTCATATAGGCATTGTATAATTTTATAGTATGCTTCAAATTTGTAAGTAAAATCTTATATTTGTTACAATTATTTTCTCATTCCATATTAAATTTCCGAGATGGATATAATTTTCATTCATATTAAATAATAAATCTATATGCAAATGCCGAAAGTGCATGCCACACACGAGGGTTGACAGTGAAAGGTTTGCTATTTTTGCAGGAACATGATTTTATTTACGTTTTATAAAAATATAAATGGTTAACAAATTCAAGAATTAACTTAACAAATATCATTGAAACTAATTGGTTATTCAACAACTACGGGATGATAATTGTCAATCATAGAATTCTGAAAACCAATACTGAATGAAATATAAATACATTTTAATTGGCTATACGTACGTTTGATCATTTATTTAGATAGAAAATAATCAACTCAGCAATACCTGATAGACACCTTTAGTTTAATGAACAGCAAGCGTGATCATGGTTGCTAAGAAAATGTAAAAAGTATAGTTATAAAATCTAATATATTTACCGTTTTATTCCGACACGCATTCTTATAAATTGTAAAAGTTACATTAAACCCTTTTTTTAATAATTTAAAGCAATTGGAATATTATAGCTTATAGCTATAATCGGCCCAGTATCTTATGGCTTAGTTTTTTTTCTCAATAAAATGATTCCGATTAAAAAAGGGAAGATGTAGTTTCGATGATTCGTAACCATACATATTAAATTAAATGCAAGTTTCAAATTATAATTTAATAGCTGTAGTATTGGATAATACCTGGGCATATTGTAGTCAGTTACCTTGGAGAGCTGATGTGCAGTGTTGTTTCTCCTGAGTAGTTCTGCACTAGCAGCTAAAAAAGGCACGAGCCACTGGATATGGAGACACTTCCTATGTGAGCGCTGCCAGTGTAAAACTCTGAAATCACACCGAGCGCTACCTGTGGAACATTTTTAAATCACATTGCCGTCTACTGCTTGATGAATTAATTGTAACTTTTACTTGGTTCGATACGCTATGGTAGTCTAATGGATTAGTCACTGGTTAGTCACTGGATTCACGATCATGCGGTCCCAGGTTCTATTCCACCTTTTCGTGTTTATTATTTTTTTTAGGGGGGGGGGGGGTCGCTTAAAGTTATATATTTGTATATTTGTGTCTGCACTCTGGCGGTCGCATTTTTTATCCGATTTACTTCAAAGTTGGTAGGGACTTTTCTTTCTATGATCAGTTGGACAAAATAGTTGGGGAAAAAATCGGAAAACTCCAACCCCCTTCTTTGAGGATTAATTTTTCAAATTTTGAGTTTTTTGGCCCAAAAAGGGACACAAAAGCCCCAGATGTAAAACTCTCGTCATTTTAGCATAAATATTTACCGAGTTATTAAAGAAAATGTATATCGACTAAACACAGCACGTTGTCTTATGGGGGTTTTACATTAGAAAAACCTGTTATTCATTTGTTGGTGTAATTTATCATCCCCAGCAACCTCACGCCTACTTTCAATCCTGACTGGACCTTCTGCTAAACTTCTAATTCGCAAAATGTTAACCCCAGTATTGCAGCTAAATGGAACTATAAACATCAGAACAGCCAAAAAAATCAATGTTTCATATTTCACTAAAAATTGGAATAAATGTATGTCTTTACACTGATTTTGAATATTATAAGTTGTTTGTGTGGAAATTTACTTCCCTCACGTCAGCGTACTGCGTGCGAACTCGTTTAAGTTGTAAGGGTGTGTGTAGTGAATAATCTTTCTTAATAATAATAACCTAATCTTATCTAACCTAATAACCTAATAATCTTTCTTAGTAATAACCTAATGCAATAATCTTTCTTTAACTATTACAAAATGCGTGTGAATAAATTCCAATCGCGAAATGCTGGGCAGTGAACAAGAAGGAGTTTAAAAGTCGTTATTCTGACCTGACCATAGTATACCGAGTGTTGAGCTTAACTTGTTCAAAACCATTTAAACATCACCCAGAGGTTAATATTGCTATACTATATCTAGTTTCAAGTTATGAAATGAACAGTGTTAAAGATAGATGAATCTATTATTCTTAAATAATCATCGAACAGCATAACAGCTTAACAAATAACTTTGCTTGGATTAGACGAGTAGCCCCCTGCTGTTAATCAGCATAACAAAATATAAATCAAACCAATGAATCATCACTTCAATACTTTTGATGTTTGCTTTGAAATGTTACGTATTGTTACAGAAATATGCGATTTGTATCCACAACTTTGTAATGCTACCTTTATCAGCAGCCAGTCATCGCAGATGGTGTTGCATTGTACGGCTCATTTTCATGAAAATGTTAACCCTAGATTAATGAACCTGTCCTCCGGGGAGCCACCTGTACCAATAATGCATTGCTCAACTTCTCATTTAAGCACTCTTTAGGGTATCATAACAGACTTGGTTTATTGTTTATAAAAGTGTATTTTATTGTTTAATATATTAAACAACTTTATATAAAAGTTATCTGTTTAACTATAAATTAGAAACTAGTAGTGATAGATAAATTATATTTACAACAAAAATTGTAAATCACTTGGACTTTATAAGGTGCAGGTGTAAAATTAAATGTGTAAATGTGATGTGTGTGTAAGGGTTAGTTTCGCATGTTTACATTTGTTCGGTATTCTTACATTAAAAAGGTTATAGCATTTTTTAACGCCATAACCTTTTTATGTTGTTTCCGGATAACACCAGCTAGTTGGATTATTTTTACGATTCTCCATTGTCGATTCACCCATTAGTTTGATGCGGACGTGACTCCATGACGTGTTAACCCCACAGTCTAGGAAATTTTCTAAAAGAGTAGTGTAACTAAATATTTAATTCTTCCTTTTCCACTACAAATCATTATACCGTGGTATAATTGTTTGTGTTACATTACATTTTAGATTCCAAATTAAAAATTCTAAACCAAAATATTGTTTTTAAATTATTCATTTAATACTAGCATTCATTCTTGTATTTAGGGCCTTATGATATTAGGTGCAGGTTTTACCATCAAACCTGGTGGTTTACGGCCGAACCTAACCTGACAAAAAAACGAAGAAACTCAACTCTTCATATCCAGTTCGGTACTTAAACCTCAGCCTGAATGTGATATGCGAACTTTACGACTGTCCAACCGTTTAACAATTTAATTAATCACTTTATTTCTACTCGTATCTCTTACAAATGGTATGATAAATATGTTATAATGTTGCTGATTCGCCCCACCCATGGGGGCGGGGGAGGCATTGCCCAGGGGAGGATCGAGTGTTCACCCTAGGGCTGTGAGGCAGAATGATTCGTCGGTAATGTCATGTCTTAAACACGCCCTTCAGCTTAAATGAACGTCAACTGCAGGGATGTCGGATTTGTTGATCTATTAAAAATGTTCAAACAGATCTTTTTATCCTGTACTAAAGAAACTAATTTGAAAACTTTAGTATTTGTTTAAATTTAAAAGTTGCTGTATATAATTAGCCTTAAATGTTTAAATGAGTGCTCACCAAGTGATTAAGCAATTTAAAAAGTATATATATATTTTATTTTGTAATTCTCTCCTTGCAATTCAGAGATTTTTCGTCTAATTTTTTTGCAACCGTCTTTTTTGTATACCACACTACACGATTGAATATGCGTAAATATACAACGGAGTTGCAATATGCATTTTAAAATCAACGAATTGTAAAAACATAATGCACGCAGATTTGTAACGTATTTATACGTTTGAATTTTAACACAACTCGCCTTTCGCCTTTTAGTTATTTTTGTTTATTTTTACAAAAAGCGACTCCTGTAGAAGCAGTTGAAGCGCAGCAGAGTGTGATGCGAGCCGTTTATTAGCGACCCACCGTCGTCGGCGGGTTTATAACCCCAAGTAATTAATTTACAGACCTTATATCACTACATTACACATTATTAGTGCTACCTCATATGAGCATCATAAATTTAGAACAAAGTCGCCACTTTGAGTCTAGGCGTTAATGCATGTGATTAAGATTGGGTTGTGGACGGATTTAATTCAAACGTGTTTTTACCATGGCAATTGCCGTTAGAAATATGGCATATTTTTATTAATTTTGGTGTCTGCAAATTGTTATGTTACAAATGAGTTCAATGCCAAGGCAAAAGTTTCTTAGGTTATAGATTTGGCATAATATAACCTACTGCTATTTACGCCTAATTATTAATTCTTATAGTTGGAAATTTTTTGTTTTAGCTATTCGAGAAGCTTAAATAGATAAAAATTCACAAACATGTACTTAAAAGCATATTACAAATGTACATAAATTAAGTTTCAAACAATATTTTTAAGCGGCTAAATATGTAGTTGTAAGTTTAGAGGAAATTGTATTACATAATTAGCTGATGAAAGCTCCGTCCCCTACGCAGGCTCAGCCACCCTGTGGGAAATTCTACAAACATTAATCTTCATTCAATGTTGATGTGACCTAGTTGAGCGGGACCCTCTCCGCCTTGGTTGTTTGCTGATCAACTTGTTCTGGATTACTGCTATTTTGTTAATCACTGGTTGATAAGGTCTGTAAACATTTCCACGACAAGCTGCGACAAGTTATGACTCCTGTATAAAGTCAAACAATGACTTGGGTCACTTCTTAAACGGTGTGAAGGTAAATCTAAAATATCTGCCGTTTTGAATTTCTTACTACTCTTTTATTTTTGGGTAAAACTAACTTAAGTATAAAGTATAAGATTACAATATTAGTATTACAAAATATTGTCATATTTTAATTCCTTTGATAATTATAAAATAAAATATAAAAATTAAAAATTAAAATTGATTTATTTAAAATATATTTACCTTGCTTAGGATTCGGCAAAAAACATCCACTCATTGAAGTATTAATTACTTCTATGTAAACCTTTATTTGCGCTCAATTAAAGCGAAACTTGATCGTGAAAATGTAGGTTAAATCCCAACGATAAGGTCTGTTTGAGCACCCCTTTTACAGATTACCCAATACAAATGTTTGATGCACGCACGATCACAAAGTTTTATATTAATGTTTACCTTTGCTGATGCCATTCTCTGTGTACATCGTATGGAGAAATTATTATTTTTGTAAAGTGTAAATATTCTTTATGATGCTCCCTGATCCCAAAAAGGGTTTTGCTATGACGTCTGTCTGTTTGGAAGTTTACAGAGGCCACACCAATAGCCCGAGTTTAATGGAGTTTTGTATGCAGGTATGATGTCACGGTATCTCCAAGGTTTTTTTATTTTCTCCCCCCATCCCTAAGAAAACCTGCTGACAAAATAGGGAAATGCACATTTCTTAAAAACGGCTCTAATGGTTTATATTAACATTTTGTTGTTTTCTGTGCTTTAAGTCTCTAAAGAAAATAATTGCCCATCATTCTGTTTTTGGATATTACACAAAACCATCAACACGTGATGAAATTTATTTATTACGACTAAAAAGAGCTCAGCAACTGAATAAATTAGTATCTTGAATTATTTTACAACTAATATTTGCTAATAAAATAAAACTTTTAACTAGTGTTAGACACAGTACGTATCCAATGTTATTTTTATTAAGATTCAATAAATATTCATCTCTTATAATTGATAAATTAAATAAAAAAATTATACATACATTAAACGAATATTGACCATCAGAGGACGTTTGAATTATGATGCAACCTAATCCTATGGGGGAGAAGGTGGTCCCCCCCTGGTGGAAGGAAACAAATAGGTGTGCTATTGCGCAGGTTTGTGACGTCATTCGGGATGCAAGTCGGCACATCAGATGAGCGCCGACTGTCAGCTGATTGTAGAAAAAAAATTGTATGTCAGTAAATTGGAGCTTGTATCCCGTGTGACGTAGATGCGCGGAATTTACCTATTTTAGGCATGGGAGCAGCATACCTCTTTGTTTCCTTCCACCATGGTTCCCCCCCTAAAAGGCATTGTGAACGACTCTGTAAAGTCTCCAATAAAAGGATATGGACGAACATGTCTGAGCAACGTGCTTTATATATATATTATATATATTTGGCAACGTACTTTATATTAAATATAAACAAGTTCGCACGCAGCACGCTGACGTGAGGGAACTGAATTTCCTCATAAAAAACTATGAAAACTCAAAATCAGTTAAAAACATACAATTATTCCAATTTTTATTCAAATCTGAAAATATTGATTTTTTGGCTGTTCTGATACTCCTGGTTATATTTACCTGCAATGCTTGGAATACAATTTTGCGCACTATAAGGTTAGGAGAAGGTGCAGTCAGGCTTTAAAGTAGGCGTGAGGTTGTTGGGAATGATAAAAGTACACCAACAAATGATTAACTGGCTTTTCTAATGTAAAACCCCCATAAGACAACATACTGTGTTTGGTCAATACACATTTCCTTTAATAACTCGGTAAATATATATATATATATATACCCCCGTCGCAGCAAACCTGCGTACTCAGCGAATTTCCAATGAATGTATATGTTTCTCACTACCACATAAAGGCACTTACCAAGTTTTATAAAAATAAATTAATAAATAAATTATCTATAGCATTTTATTTATTCTTCATAAGAATAACATAGGACTGAGTATGCAGGTTTGCTGCAACAAGGAGCACAAAATATGTGTTTTTATGCAATTATCAATTTAACTCAACCAGGTGAAGCTACATACTAAGTTTTATTAATTTATGTTAATAATTAAGGGAGATATAAAACTTTACTTATTCTCCATAAGAATAACATTAGGGCTGAGTATGCAGGTTAGCTGCTATGGGGACAACCAACAAAATATTTGTTTTTTGTTCAAATATCAATATACCAGTACAACATGAAGCCACATACCAAGTTGCATCAATATACATTCATAAATAATCGAGATATCAAATTTTATTTATTCTCCATAAGGATAACATTGGACAACGTACTGTGTTTAGTACTTTGAATATCTCTGCAACGGTTGGACGTAGAATCACAATTTAAACACCAAAATGATTGTTTTGTGGAGCTGAAGTTATTGGTAAAAGCAAATGTGAAGTTTAAAGTAAAATTAACTGATGAAAAGCCAAAAACCTTTTTCCCATAAGATTAACATGGGAGATTTTATGAGCATGTTTTTTTGGATTTTTTCCGCAACCACTTAACCTAGGTTAATAATTCAAAATACCATATTATTTGTTTTTTTAAGCTCTATAACATGGTCAAAACCAAAATTAAGTGTTTCAAAAATTTTCGGGTGAAAAATGCAAAAAACTGATTTTTGGAAAATTTAAAACCCCCATAAACCCCCCTTCCCATAGTCCGATTTTTCTGGTTTTCGAACTTAAAGTCATAAATGTCACTTTACACATTTGAGCCAAATTTCATCAAAATCGGACGTTTTTTACTCAAGTTATCGCATTCACGGACACACACACATATATATATATATATATATATATATATATATATATATATATATATACATATATATAAATTTGAACGAATAGTGTTTTAGTCATCTTGGGACCTTAAAACAAAATTTTTCATGGTCTCGGGCTTAAGTCTTACCATGAGACCTACGGTAATAGCTTCTTCCCTATAGGGGAAATTCGCTAATATACATATATATACATACAATTTTGATCGAACCCTCAAAACGTGTTCAGGGGGTCACGTTAGGAACTTCTATGGTGGTCCCGGGCTTAAGTTTCACCGTGCCCGTTTTCACCGTTTCACTTCTTTATTTATGGTCTGATTTGTTTAAAATTTATATATGTCATTATTCTAGGCTAGTGTATATGTACCATCCACATTTGACAAATTAACTATAATGGATGGTACATATACACTAGCCTAGAATAATGACATATATAAATTTTAAACAAATCAGACCATAAATAAAGAAGTTGCCAATTGGCAGTATTTTTCCAAATTGTTTAAAATTTAACCGCAATATTTGTAAAATGTGGATGGTGCATATACACTAGCCTACAACAATAACATATCCAAATTTTAAACAAATCGGACAGTAAATAAAGAAGTTGGCAATTGGCAGTATTTTTCAAAAATATTTTTTAATTTGACTGTAATAGTGAATTTGGGAAATGTAAGGCTAATCTATTAAAACACTTGCCTATAACAATAACATATCTAAATTTTAAACAAATCGGACAGTAAATAAAGAAGTTGGCAATTGGCAGTATTTTTCAAAAATATTTTTTAATTTGACCGTAATAGTGAATTTGGGAAATGTAAGTGGAATTTATTAAAACACTTGCCTAGGACAATCACATATCTAAATTTTAAACAAATCGGACAGTAAATAAAGAAGTTGGCAATTGGCAGTATTTTTCAAAAATATTTTTTAATTTGACCGTAATAGTGAATTTGGGATATGTAAGTGGAATTTATTAAAACACTTGCCTAGGTCAATAGCATATCCAAATTTTATAAATAAATCGGACAGTAAATAAAGAAGTTGGCAATTGGCAGTATTTTTCAAAAATATTTTTTAATTTGACCGTAATAGTGAATTTGGGATATGTAAGTGGAATTTATTAAACCACTTGCCTAGGACAATAACATATCCAAATTGAAGACAAATCGGACAGTTAATAAAGAAGGTGGCAATTGGCACTATAGTATTTTTCAAAAAATATTTTTTAATTTGACCGTTATAGTGAATTTGGGAAATGTAAGTGGAATTTATTAAAACACTTGCCTAGGACAATAACATATCCAAATTGCAGACAAATCGGACCATAAACACTAAAGATAGTTTTTTAGCCTGAATTTGAAAATTAATTTTAAAAAATATAGAGGAGGGATGGGGATTGGGAAAATATATTTAATATAGGCAAGGGTTGGACATTAGTATAGGCTAACAAAGAAACTTGTGTAAGGCGGGATCGGGCGTCGGCGCAAAAACTGATCCCCATAAGAATAACATGGGAAAAAGCGCCGATTACGGGGTCTCTTTCTGGGTTCTCCTCTACTGAGGGTTAAAAGGGAGAAGGTTTGGGTCAGTTTCCAAATACAGTTTTAAATTAAGTAAAAAATAAATAAATATGGTATTGTAAATGAACTCATTTTCTATAAAAGTGTAATTTGAAATGTATCTATTCATGTGTTGACTAGAGAGTAATTAGGATGAATTAAACTGTTTATATAAAAAATGTAAACTAATTGCAAACATGTGATAAATACTAGTGGACCGGGAGCTAAGAGGTAAAAAATTACATCATAGGGTCCACAGGAAAAACCTGTGCCATTTCGAAGCGGCATCATCGGGGATGAGGAAAATGTGTTTGTGAACCGTCAATCTGGGGGCTCTCTCCCAGGTGGACAAAATCAAAAATTCGAAAAAAGTCAAATTTTACGTCATAAGGTCCACGGATTTGACATATGCCATTTCGTTGTGTACGTTTTGGGGATTACAAAAACACCTAGGTTGACAAGATTCTTTGGGGATTTACCCCATGTAGACAAACTTTAAAAATAAACAAAATCCAAAATTTTACGTCATAAGGTCCACAAATAAAATAGGTGGCATTTCATTCCTCAGATATTCAGGGACCCAAAACCACTTAGGTGGACAAGATTTTCGGGGGCTTTACCCAACGTGGACAAGATTGAAAATTTCATGTTTGGAATTTTGGATTTCTTTTTATGTGCCTAAAACCCATCCTATCAAACCAATTTCAATGATTTTTTTGGGGGGTTATAGCGTGAAAAAACTATTTATTAGAAAAAAAATTGTTGTTAAAAAGTACATTTTTATTTTTGTTTATTTTGCCCTCCAAAAAAACTAGAAAAAGGGGGAAAATAGGTTGTAACCGTCTATAAATGATTAAATATACTGTCTAAAGCTAAGGATAACAAATTATCAAAAACCAATTTTCCAAAAACCAATTTTTCAAAATGGCGCCCAATTTATCTTATCGCTTATTTTTTTTAAATACCTCGTCGCAGCAAACCCGCATACTCAGCCAATTTCTAATGCATGTATATGTTTATCCCTAACACATAAAGCCACCTACCAAGTTTTATAAAAATACAATTATAAATAAGTGATATATTCATTTTATTATTTATTCTCCATAAGAATAAATTAGGGCTGAGTACGCAGGTTTGCTGCAACAAGAAAGATATCAAACGTGTTCTTATGCAATTATCAATATAACTCAACCAGGTGAAGATACATACCAAGTTGTATTAATTTATGTTCATAATTAAGGGGAATATAAAACTTTACTTATTCTCCATAAGAATAACATTAGGGCTGATTATCCAGGTTTGCTGCAACGGGGACAATCAACAAAAGATTTTTTTCAGTGTAATTATCAATATACTAGTACTAGATGAAGCCACGTACCAAGTTTCATGAATATACCTTCATAAATAATAGAGATATCAACTTTTTTTAATTCTCCGTAAGGATAACATTAGACAACCTACTGTGTTTAGCACTTTGAATATCTCTGCAACGGTTGGACGTAGAATCACAATTTAAACACCAAAATGATTGATTTGTGGGGATGAACTTATTGGTAAAAATAAATTAGAAGTTTTCAGTAAAATTAACTGAGGAAAAGCTAAAAACCTTTTTCCCATCATGAGGAATTTTATGATCACATTTTTTGGGATTTCCTCCGCAACCCCTTAACCTAGGTAAATGATTCAAAATACTATATTATTTGTTTTTTTAAGCTCTATAAAATGGTCGGAACCAAAATGTACTGTTTTATAAATTTGTTGTTAAAAAATTCAAAAATCTGATTTTTGGAACATTTTGAAAACCTATAAAACTCCATTCCCATGGTCCGATATTTCTGGATTTCGAACTTAAAGTCATATGTAAAGGAACAAATGTGTAAAGCAACATTTATGACTTTAAGTTCGAAATCCAGAAATATCGGACCATGGGAATGGAGTTTTATGGGGTTTCAAAATGTTCCAAAAATCAGATTTTTGAATTTTTTAGCCACAAATTTATAAAACAGTACATTTTGGTTTTGACCATTTTATAGAGCTTAAAAAACAAATAATATAGTATTTTGAATCATTTGCTGAGAAAATCCCAAAAATGTGATAGTAAAATTCCCCATGTTAGTCTTGTGAGACAATTTTTTTTAGCTTTTCCTCAGTTAATTTTACTGAAAACTTTTAATTTCTTTTTACCAATAAGTTATTAGAGAATTTCCCCTATAGGAAAGAAGCTATTACCGTAGTCGGCATGGTGAGACCTAGGCCCGGGACCATGATAACTTTTCGTTTTGAGGTCCCAAGGCACCAAAAACACCATTCGTTCGAAACTGTATATATATATATATATATATATATATATATATATATATTTATATATGCTAGGAATACAATCTTGCACATTATAAGGTAAGGAGAAGGTCAAGTCAGGATTGAAAGTAGGCTTGAGGATACTGGGGATGATAAAAATGCATTAACATTTTCTTTAACAACTCGGTAAATATCTGTGCTAGAATGATGAAAGAGGGCTTACACCTTTCGCCTCACAATTGTCCATCTTTTTACATGCATAATTTTACATCCGAGGCTTTTATGACCATTTTTGGGCCCAAGAACTCAAAAACTTGAAATAAAACATAAAAAGAGAGTTATCTGATTCCTTTGCCCAACGAACTTGGGGTCCCGGGCTTCTAAGTTCACCGCGCGGGTCATGCTAATAGTTCACTTTTCCATAGGAAATTCACTAATAATCGCGGTTACCACGGGCCAACAGGGGAAGAGTCGAAGTGCAGTAGTGTGTAGCGGACGAGGGCGGGTCGTTTATTAGCCACAAATTTATAAAACAGTACATTTTGGTTTTGACCATTTTATAGAGCTTAAAAAACAAATAATATAGTATTTTGAATCATTTGCTGAGAAAATCCCAAAAATGTGATAGTAAAATTCCCCATGTTAGTCTTGTGAGACAATTTTTTTTAGCTTTTCCTCAGTTAATTTTACTGAAAACTTTTAATTTCTTTTTACCAATAAGTTATTAGAGAATTTCCCCTATAGGAAAGAAGCTATTACCGTAGTCGGCATGGTGAGACCTAGGCCCGGGACCATGATAACTTTTCGTTTTGAGGTCCCAAGGCACCAAAAACACCATTCGTTCGAAACTGTATATATATATATATATATATATATATATATATATATATATATATATATATATTTATATATGCTAGGAATACAATCTTGCACATTATAAGGTAAGGAGAAGGTCAAGTCAGGATTGAAAGTAGGCTTGAGGATACTGGGGATGATAAAAATGCATTAACATTTTCTTTAACAACTCGGTAAATATCTGTGCTAGAATGATGAAAGAGGGCTTACACCTTTCGCCTCACAATTGTCCATCTTTTTACATGCATAATTTTACATCCGAGGCTTTTATGACCATTTTTGGGCCCAAGAACTCAAAAACTTGAAATAAAACATAAAAAGAGAGTTATCTGATTCCTTTGCCCAACGAACTTGGGGTCCCGGGCTTCTAAGTTCACCGCGCGGGTCATGCTAATAGTTCACTTTTCCATAGGAAATTCACTAATAATCGCGGTTACCACGGGCCAACAGGGGAAGAGTCGAAGTGCAGTAGTGTGTAGCGGACGAGGGCGGGTCGTTTATTAGCGCTCCTCGGTCGGCGAGTTTACACCCTTAGCTAATTAATTTATGGTCAGTATTTCACTAAGGTGCACCATATTAGCACTTTCTCATAACTAGTAATATTTTAAACTGAAACCCACATGTAGAACATTTGTTTAAATTAACGAACACTGATATTTTTTCTAACTTAAGGTCATGTGTAGAATGTAAATAATGTTGAATTCCAATAACGCGACATTGATAGCGTCAAATAGCTGTTTGGCGACATAATATCTTCAATAATTATTATTAGTATCCTGTTATCCTTATTGCTAAGTGCCTCATCAATAACAGACTGTTTAAGTTTTGGTTATAACGTACTCAAATTACCTTAGGCAAATTTATAGGAAATGTTGGACTGTTACGTTTGAAATAAAAACTTACAAAATTATATTATATAGATATTTATGGCGAATTTTCTTACCATATATTTATATTAACTTAAATTTAGGAGACGCAATACTCACTTTTATAGTTATAAATGTTATGACAATATTGAACACATGAGAAAGTGTAAATAAGGCAGAGGATATATAGGTCTAATTGAGTTTATGTAATATTTAAAAAGAAAGACAATTAATACGTCTTGGTGAAGTTTTTGAGCTTTATTGAATGACTTGGCCAGGTCTGCTGATCCAAATCCTGATAAGCCCTGATGATTAAGGTGTACAACTTGATCAGGCCTGCTTAAAAATTTGCACTGTGGGCAATACAGAATTCCGAGCGGTTACGAGATGGAACTATCGAACAAGAATAGAAGCGTTAACTCAGATTCTATCCACGATTTTTTGGCACTTAAACTAGCCTGTTCACATTAAAAAAATATATTTGTATATGTAGATTTTCATTGGTTTAGCCGGTAATATGATAAGAATCAGACTATTTTTTTATCCGCAAATATTATAAATTGTAATACCAATTGAAATTAAAGACAACATAGTGATTTATAACATAAACGGTCTACTTTCTCAATTGACGTTTGGGAAAAACTAAATGCTTATACAAACAGTGAATATATAATTGCCGCCTTCTTGAGAAGCTTCGTAATACTTAATTACTTTGTTCGACGTCTGCCCGAGAAAGCGGTTGTTTCCGCACTCGATAAACGTCACAAAACAGGTGATTCTCGTATTCATTTTACTTTGCGCACTCATTAGTGAATTTCGTATGGAAAGTGAACTATTAGCATGACTCGCACGGTGAAACTTAAACCCGGGACCACCATAGAAGTTCCTAACGTGACCCCTTGAACACGTTTTGGGGGGTCGTTCAAAATTGTATATATATATAAATATATATGTGTATGTGTATATATGTATATATGTATATATTTATGTATGTATATATGTATATATATACATATATATGTGTGTGTTTGCACTCTAGCGGTCGCATTTTTTTCCGAATTACTTCAAATTTGGTAAGGACATTTCTTTTTGTAATCAGCTGGACAAGTTCGTTGGGAAAACAATCGAAAAACAATAACCCCCTTTTTGGAGATTTTAAATTTTGAAATTTGAGTTTTTGGGCCCAAAAAGGGTCAGATAAGCCTTAAATGTAAGATTATTGGATTATTTGTTATAGAACGTAAAAATACGAAAATTTTAAGCTCTCCCTCATTATTCTAGCACTAATATTTACCAAGTTATTAAAGAAAATTAAAGTTGAGTAAACACAGTACGTTGTCTTATGGGGATTTTACATTGGAACAGGCTGTTTTTCATATCTTGATGTAGTTTTATCACTCCTAATACCCCATACCGATTTTTGATCCTGATGGTACATCCTCCTAAGCTTAAAATGCACAACTTTGCCATCCCAATACTGCATTTAAATAGAACCAGGTGCATCAGAACAGCCATATTTCCTGTAAAATATATTCAAATATATATGTATTCAAATATATATATATATATATATATATTCAATATATTTTAGTAAAATGTAATAAATAACTATTAGATGTTTATTATTGTATTTGACGAGCAAAACATTATTAGTGTGGTGTTACTTTAGTTAACTATGATACTTCCCAAACAGCACAGCATTATCCCATGAATATTCTCAGAATGTTTATGTAGAATATTGGGTATAAACAAGGAATATTCTGGAAAGTTCTAAAATGATTATTAAGACAAACTTAGAATATTCTATGTCCCACCTCGTAAATATTCTGAGAAAATTCAAAAGAACGTTCTCAGTATATTCGTGGGACATTCCAGAACATTCATAGAATATTCCGTTTCATTCTACATAGACTGTTCCCAGAATATCTAAATGGATATTCTGAGAATATTCCTGGAACCATCTAGAATATTTGAGGAATATTCAGCCAAATAGTACAGAGAACGTTCATAGAATTATCTAAATGGATATTCTGAGAATATTCTTGGGACAATCCAAAATGTTTGTAGAATATTCAGTTTAATATTGCAGAGAATGTTCACAGAATGTTCTGAAGGGATATTCTGAGAATAGTCTGTGAACATTTAGGTATAATCTGAGAATGTTCGTTCAGTATTACATTATAGGCACAAACCTGGAATAAACATAGAACAAATATGGTTGAGTAATGTTCTATGGCTGGTTTAACACAATTTAGGGGAGTATAAAGGTGAGAATTTCTCTTAAATTAAATTGTAGTACAGAATTAATAAACAGCTGTCGAATAAAATAGGCCTATAGTGTTTACCATTTTAATAACCAACTTATTTAAAAAATCCCATATACTGTAGACAAAGTACTCATACTATCATGAACTATGAATCTAACATTTATAATAAATCAATTATTTTATGTAACACTTCATTATGTGCCAAGATAAACTTTTGAAATAAAAACCTTGGCCAAACATTTTTGTTGGTTATGTTCTAAACTTCATACTTAACACATAACCGATGATTTATTCTTAAATTACCTGTGCAAAATTAACAAGCTGACTTTTAAAAATTAATTGAATCTGGTCAAAAACATATAAACTGTATTTCTTATATATGTTAATTCATTAAAACTTGTATGTAAAATATTTATACATTAAGAATTCTGGATAAAAAATAAATCAAATTAAAAGTTGAAACTAGTTTTATTGAAAAATATAAATTGTAACAATTATGAAATCTACAATATCAGTCTTAATCCTCTTTCAAAATTATCTTCCACTAATTAGGTTTCTTCCTCGCCACTGATATGTTCAGCATGGATTGTTCTGCAACAAAAATGTGTGGTATAGTAAATAAATCTAAAATATAAATACAATCACAGTTTTTAACAAAGGTTTTGTCCGCACATCTCAACCAAGCATCGTAACTATCTGTAATTCAATGCTTACATCAATGACCCATGATAGTGAAAACCTATAACCAAAGAATAACAATGTTCGTACTTTAATTTTTAACTCTAAGCCTGTACATACTACGTATTAACATCTTTGAAAAAACTAGTCATAGAAAATACAGCGGTATATGGACTTTGAACCTCTTACTCCTTGCCGCATCGTCAATTATCGTTTGCGACGTCCATTTTTGGCTTTGTTTTATCGAAAAGCTACTATTTCAGAGTATAAACAAATGTTAAGTTGAAACACATTCACCCAGATACTAAAAATGGTGATAGCTGTTGGATCCTTAACTTTTTATAAATAATATCCATTAATGGGGGAAGGGGGGGTATATCCAATAGTATATCCCTTTATGGGGCATTGTATATCCATCCAGTAATGGAATAATATCATAATCATCCACTGTTTTAGCCCCTGAGCTGTAACTATTTTGTATTATTTCAGAGTTTTGAAAATTGGTAGGATTGTTAGCTACCCCCTTCAGCACGTCATACTTAAAGTCTCCGAGCGAGGATGGGAGCGGGCGGTGGGGAAGCCTCTTAAGTGGAAATTTCATGGTGAAATTTGGAAATTCCATTTTTGTTCACGTTTCCTTATTTATTAGTTTTAGCCAATTGCCCTGGATATTTAATTGGAGTTAATTAAATTTCCTATTTTGTCACCGGATTAACGGTTAAAAACTTATAGGCTTTACAAGCTGTAGAAATTACCAGCGATAAGGCTTTTTGGATTTTTCTCCTTATTCTCGGTAAATATACCTTCAACCTGGGCACAACCACAACAAAAGCATATGGAAGAGTTTTTGAATGATACATTTCTCCATAACATACCCAAAATCAGAAGAAACAAGACAATAGGAACACATAAAATTCTATTAAAAATGGTGGTGGCTGAAATATGGTGCTTATGTATCAAATATAGTAGCTCTTTATAGTATAGTCTTTAGCAACCATTGGATAAGCTACCAAGGAATATTTTTTATCGTGTAGTCTTCCACGGTCCGAAGATACACTCATGAAGTTAATTTTCGGGTTAGTCCATGTCGATGTCGAAGAAGTTGGTGGCCGATATTTTGGATATAATTACAATATCACTGGCAACGTGAATTAGTAGCGAAAATTTACTAAACACTCACTCACTGACTGACTGGCACACTCGTCCGACTATATAGGTGCCGCAGCCGTAGGTTGTAAACAGACCTGACCTCGGTCCTCGACTACCGACTATTTTACATGCCTTTAAGAAACAAAAATTAATTTAAAACTCAAATTGATACTAGAAATGATAGGCATAGAAAACAACAAAAATATTAAAAACACTGTTTTACCATATTTAAGAGGTACAAATGATAGAGTTGGCACAGTACTAAAATACTCCCGTCGCAGCAAACCTGCGTACTCAGCGAATTTCCAATGCATATTATATGTCTTAATACCACATAAAGCCGGAAACCAAGTTTCATAAAAATATATTCACAAATAAGCGATATAGCCTATACAATTTTAATTATTCTCTATAAGAATGACATGGTGCTGAGGTTGCAGGTTTGCTGAAACAAGGTACGCACAAAATGGGTTTTTATACAAATTTGTTTATAACTCAACTAGGTGAAGCCATATACCAAATTTTATTAATTTATGTTCATAATTAAGGGAGATAACATTTGACTTTTCTCCATAAGAATAACATAGGGGCTGAGTACGGGGGTATCTGAACTAGTTCAAATAAATGGTACTTTACACATTTGTACCAAATGGGAGAAGGCAGAAGGGCGGTATCTCCATTCGGTGTTTTAATCAAGAATTTTCGCGGGATTGTTGGGTCTGGTATTAGATTTATTTTTATGCATTTAGGTAATGTATTTAAAATTGGTAATTAAGTTTGATTTAATCCGTATCCACAACCTAAATTCATCTTATTTGGATATTTTATGAATTTCTAGTTTTATTTTCTCACATTTTTTTATATATATCAGACTTGTCCCTATAGGGTTATCATGATAAAAAATACAGGAAAATAAAAAATGTTGAGCAACATGGTCTGGGTGATTTGAAATGGATTGACCCTGCTGGCTCTGTAAATAAAGGTAGGCAACCCAATGTACCCAATAGGTACCCAATGTAAATACATAAAATTACCATTAATGTCATGGTGAAAAGATGTTTAAATTAGGCCTTACGCTTATTTAATGTTTTGTTATTGGAGTTACTTCATTAGTATGAAGGCAGGATGCAGCACATACAAAGATTCCAAAATTATAGAGAATTCGCATAACTTGGTTTATTATTTTATATGGTTAATGACTTTCGTGCCTTCCCTGACCAAAAAAGAAAAATTTTCCCCAACTTCGTAACCAAAATAGGCTAGTAAATTTTCTCAACTCTCAACTCAGAATGGACACTTCATTTACACCATATTATCAATTACATCAATTATTTTTGGATTGACCTCCACATTTCCTATAACTGTACAACATTCTCATGTTTATTTATTTTTATTATAATGTATAGGCTACAGTTGGCTGTAGTCCAAAATATTTATTGTCTTGCGTTTATCAGGCCCTACCTTTTATTTAAGGTTCACTTAGTCTTCATTGCACTATAAAAAAGTGTTTTAACCCGTTCAATGTGTTAACCTTGTTTAATCAAGATAAGTGCATTTGTTTTCTTGCCAAGCAACCGCCGGAAAACTCGCATCGCACCGAACGCGTTAACAAATATCTAATAAACTTTTATTTTAGCAAAGTGGGCCTATCGCTTTGCATTTATTATTAAATTAAAAACTTTCCCTGACTAGTATAAAATATCCAACATTTTTCCTGTCTTTTTCAAATTCCCTGACTTTTTAGAAAGTGTGAACCATGTAGGCCTATTAGGATGGTGAAGAGCAAAGAAATTTTAGCCTAAACTCCATGTACAGAATTTTAAAACCAAAGTAATAATTTAATATCGAGGTAGCTGGGGCATACCACCCCAGAACAAAAATATTGTAATCCCGTGCATATATACTAATTTACGGTACCTATTTAGAAAAGTCTGTGTGCAATATGACCAAGTTTAATTAAGATCAATACCAGTTATTAGGTTATTAACATTATCATCATTTCACAGTGGTAAGACTATTACCTACTAAAAAAACATATAAGATACTTTTATAATCCTGACTAGGGGGGCACTGTCATGACTTAAATTTAATCCCCTTATCAAAATACGGTACCTTTCAAATTGATCAATGCTGGGCAGTCATAATCCAATGGTACGCTCCTCGGTCTGTCAGGCTTGCTTGTTGTGACGAGTGAAAGTGTTCCGATATAAGTTTCACCTGAAATAGATTAACAAGAGGTAATTAAGCTTAACCCTACATTTATCCGGATATAGATGATGTATCTAATGTTTAGGTTTCTGTTGGTAGATTCAAATATGTCTAAGCCTACATTATACATAGTTATTAGGTACACATACACACACACACACACACACACACACATATATATATATATATATATATATACATATTGTCATTACCGTACTATGTGTAACTTAAGAATTCCTCAAAAAAAAGAAGCTTCTCTTTAAAAAATAGTTTGAAGTTTTAAAAGTTATTTCACGAAATAGTTGTGTTTTAGGTATATAAATATGAAGTAAGTTAGGTTCCGTATTATAACACTCTATTTATGTTTTAAACTTATGTATTATTGGTATTTGAATAAACGGTATGGATTCATAAGTGGTTTGATAATTTTCAACCCATATTTTTTGGTAACTTACTATGAATATTTTAACCGAATGCGACTTTCCTATCGAAACAATGTTTGAAAATGGTAATTTCTACATTAATTAGCCTTTATCAGTAATGTATTTTCAGCAGTTAAAAGCTGTTAGGCCTGCAGTTTTAACAAAAGTATATGCAACAGCTCACTGCACTGTTAAAATAAGGTTATGTTAGTCATGTAACATAACATTTTTAACCTAACCACCTCAGCGCCCTGTACAACAAGTGGTAGCTCACACAAATCAATAATATTTGATTATTTGCTGTACTCTTACCTTTCACTCCTAGGAAAAAAAATCGATACATAAGAAGTAGGTAGGGCTATAGAAACAAATAGCGACTTAAAACTCATTCTAATGTAGTTTTAATACAGTAGGCCTATAAAAAATGTGTTGAAAATAATTTAACCGCTTAATTAATACCAATTAATAACCCTATCATAAGTAACCCTTCGATATATTAATTCATAACTCTTGTAACCACACAAAAATTATATGTAACTGGTAACCTATTTTAACTAGGTACCGTACCGGTAGGTAGTCCTAGTTGTAAGTTAGTAACTTAACTGTTATGGTTGTGAAAGAAGCCTGAAGAATTGCACTTCAAAGCATGGACTGATTATGGATTAACCACAATTAATTTATACCTGCATGTTCTTTGAGTTTTAAAGTAACTTATACAAATTTTTACAAATATTTCTGACTTGTAGTAAATAGGCCATTTGAATAGGTTATTTGATTTTTAATTATGAATATGGGCATGTTAAGCTTCAAATAACTTGATTCAATTAAGTTTATGACTGCCGTGTGAAATTAGGAAATTGGAACAAGTTGGAAAGCTTTAAAATAGTTGTAAAGTTAACTAACCATAACCTAGCCATGGTTTAAGCCAAAGAAAAGTGAACTGGCAGGGTCCAGTTGAATATTGGCAATAACAAAAGTATTAAAATTAATTATAACTATTATAAAACTGCTTATTTACCTTTATCCATCGTTATGAAAACTTCCAAAACAGATTTCTTGAGTACTTTTATAACAGTCGAAAGGAGATAAACAACAAATCTAGAAAATAAATGCAAATGGCAGCGAGTTAGTTGACAGTTGAACAATAGTTTCATAAACGTCCGCTGTCACGTGATCTATATGGGGAGCGCGACGAGCGCTGTTTTAACTGAAAGTGCCGTCTGCCTATTCGGAGAATATTCGTTTCAGAATATTCTGAGAATATTCTCAGCACATTTGAAATTTATTAGTTATGAACATTCCATAAAGTGTAAAAAAAGGATATTCTGAGAATATTCTCTGGGATATTTGAAAAGAATGTTCTAAATGTTTGTTCTGGGAATGTGTGTAGAATATTCTCATAATTCCGGCACATTGAGAACTTTCTGAGAATGCCCCTAGAATATTATGTGCTGTCTGGGTTTTAAATGGAGCTATTTTGTTCATAACTTAGAAGCAAACATTTGGGGTAAAATCATAGATTAAGAGTACCACAAGGAGTATGTTTAATCCATGGTAAAATGGATTCGTAGAATTATAATATAATTTTAACAAACAGATCATAGTTTAAAGAAATACAATATTAATTAAAATCCGCAATGTAACTATTTATTCAAACTAGTCCTCATACATCTTCGTACTCTTTTTAGCAAATTTCCCCTATAGAAAAGAAGCTATTACCGGTACCGTAGGTCTCATGGTAAGACTTAAGCACGAGACCATAATAATTTTTGTTTTGTGGTCTCCAAATGGAAAAAACACCATTCGTCCAAATTTGTATATATGTATAAAAATACACACACATATATATAAATAAATATGTGTGTGTGTGTGTGTGTGTGTGTGTGTCCGTAAGCACGATAACTCTTTAAAAAAAAGTCCGATCGTAATGAAATTTGGTACAAATGTGAAAAGTACAATTTATTTGAACGAGCTCGAAAACCAGACGAATCGCATTAGCCAAAGGGGGTTTGGGGGGTTTGTACCCCAAAAATAGTTTTTTGGGGGTTTTCATATGTAATTTTTATTTAAATAAACTTTTAACTTATACCATTGGATTCAGCTTAAAAAACAAACAATTTCGTATTTTGGTCCTTGCTCTACATCAATTGGTTACTGAGATATTGCAAGTGCTAAACACAGTACGTTGACTAATGCTATTCATATGGAGAGAAATAAAATTTTTATATCTCGCTTATTTATGAATATAAACTGGCAAACTTAGTATATGAGTAGTATAAACGACCTTTAGTTACCACGTGACCTAATTAGCATAATGCTAGAAGCAGAAAGTGCAGATCTGAGATGCATGGGGACCGTCTTATGTAACTGCGTGGGAGTCCTGGCGAGAAGCCAGTCGTGCGAACCCGGACCTGGTGGAATGTAGTCCACTAAATGTCAATTGCTACAATGTTTGGCTTGGATCGCTCCCAACTCCTTGTTGTCTGTGGTCAGTGTCTAAGCACTGCATTTCACGTCTCGTTTTTTCCTCTTGGGACTGAAACGTAGTTATATGACAAACAAAAATGAAAACAAAACTTTAACTGGGCGACGCCTACTGTGGTACTTAAGCTCAGAGAAATGCATCCAGAGGTAGTTCTGCATCCACACCACTGCAATGGAGGCGAGATACTACCTGACAATCTACCTCACCCACCCCAGGACGAGGGAGGAAATCGAGGGGCTTAGGGATTCCCTAAGCCTCGTGCTGGATCTCCCACGATTACCTCCCGCCGCATTCGGTCCAGCTCAAATTACTGGTAAGGATAGTTTTTAATAATTGACTTTAAACAAACCAGTTAACACTTATTTCATTTGCAAAAGGAAAATAAAAACAATAACTAATTTACTAGAAACAATGTATATTTACCTGCAGCTCTTAAACATTTGACAAATAATTTTCCATCAAGTACAGAGTATAAGGTTTTTACAAATTGATGATACAAAGTGAATTAAAGCATTTCTAAAATTATTTGAAACAGAACATAACAAACGACGTGTTCTGAGACCGTAAGATATTGCATTAGCTGTAAGACCCGTAAGCTCCTAACAATGTATATGCAGCTCTTACACATTTGACAAATAATTCTCCATCAAGTACAGAGTATAAGGTTTTTAAAAATCTATGATACAAAGTGAATTAAAGCATTTCTAAAATTATTTGAAACAGAATATAACAAACTACGTGTTCTGAGACCGTAAGATATTGCATTAGCTGTAAGACCCGTAAGCTCTTAACAATGTATATGCAGCTCTTAAACATTTGACAAATAATTTTCCATCAAGTACAGAGTATAAGGTTTTTAAAAATCTATGATACAAAGTGAATTAAAGCATTTCTAAAATTATTTGAAACAGAATATAACAAACTACGTGTTCTGAGACCGTAAGATATTGCATTAGCTGTAAGACCCGTAAGCTCTTAACAATGTATATGCAGCTCTTAAACATCTGACAAATAATTTTCCATCAAGTACAGAGTATAAGGTTTTACAAATTGATGATACAAAGTGAATTAAAGCATTTCTAAAATTATTTGAAACAGAACATAACAAACGACGTGTTCTGAGGCCGTAAGATATTGCATTAGCTGTAAGGCCCGTAAACATTCGACAAGTATTTTTTTTCCATTATTATACGAATAATAAGCTAACTATTGACAAAGTTGTTAATGTTGATAAAATGAATTTAGTGTTATAATAAGCAACAGTAATCAAAAATACTACAGAAACTCAGTGTAGGGATCAAGAATCCCTCTTGAAAACAAGCACATCTGGTGATCTACCTGTCGTCCCTGTACATTTTAAATAAAACCCGCCTTGTCTGATTTCGATCAAGTCGTCTTCTGTCAATTGAATTTCAAACCTCGATGGTAGATACACAACTGCTTGTGATGAATCTGGCATTTCTATCTCAGCGGCAATTGATTTGCCAAATTTAGTATCAACCCGCCTGATCGTAATTATAGGGTAGCCGTTTACCAAAATCAAGTCCTTCACTGGAACTCTAGGTAGCGTAATTGATTTTTGAAGTCCTTCCAACTTAGTAGCGAGAGACATCTTCTTATGACTCTTTCTGTAACACATAGTGAACAAAAATAACATTTTGTATTTAAAACGGGTAAAAATCCAAAAGAAGGTAGTGTATGTTTATAACTTTAAAGAAACATAACACAGTTATTAATTTGCATGATACATTTTCGACTTCCGAAATACTCAAATATTTACACATCAGTTATTGTACTCATTCTCGAGAATAACTGGACGTGATAACAATAAGAGCTAACTGTAGAGCTGCTGACTTTACCGAACATCCACAGCCTGGTGTAATTTCATTCTGTTCGATAAAAGAACAACCACATCTTGAACAATTGTATTTTTTGTTAATGCAATTTGAAGTCTTCTGAGATGACTCGAATCGAACCACTCGTTCATAGTTGTCAATATCAGCTACACTATTATTAAAACATCTACGACATATCTGAACGTCTTCTCGTTTGTAATAACAGATCAAGGAGCTCATACAATTTATACAATGTTCGTTGACAAGTTGTTCATATATTTCACAAGGGAGTTTATTTATAACTGCAACTAGTTCATTAAACTGTTGAAACTCCTCCAGAATAGTTTTTCTAGTTAATTCGTATAAGGACATCATGAGTGCACGCTCTAAAACAAAAATAGGTTTATGTTATTTAAAAACGTATAAGAATACAAGGAGTTGTAACGTAGTAGGATACGTGTTTTAAAAATAACTCTAAAGTTAATGTTCTTTAGCAATGACATTAAAACTACATGATATAGTAGAGCATGTCAGCAGCTTTATTGTTTCACACAATTTTGTATTAAAGAATTCGGTACTACCGACGAATCAGGTTATTAGTGACTTAGCAGAAATACCGTATGAAGTGAAACAAGTGTAAGAGCTAAAAGTATTAATCGTCCTCAAAATATGAATAAATTATCAATACTTCAACAAGTTTAAAGCTGGGAAAATTCTAGAAATATGTTTTTGTTCTACAGGCATTCCCCAGACTATATGTCTGGTGGAGGAAAGCAGATTTCCTCCACAGAGCACCGCCACCCTCACCACGACTCGCCCTACCATCACCACGACTCGCCGCCCATCAACCACTGCTGCCCCCACGACTCGCCGCCCATCAACCGCCGCTGCTCCCCTGACTCGCCGCCCATCAACCACTGCTGCCCCCACGACTCGCTGCCCATCAACCGCCGCTGCTCCCCTGACTCGCCGCCCATCAACCACTGCTGCCCCCACGACTCGCTGCCCATCAACCGCCGCTGCTCCCCTGACTCGCCGCCCATCAACCGCTGCTGCCCGCCTGACCACGACTCACCCTACCACTTCTGCCACCGTCCTCACCACGACTCGTCCTCAAACCTCCGCCCTCACCTCTCATCATCGCCGTCACCCATTACTCAAAACTATCGCCTCCGTCAGCCCTTCCACCTCTTCCACCCCTTGCCATAACCCAATCACTTACCCAGCAATTTTACACACATTACTAACAAAACCATCACCCATTTCAACACCTCCTCCTCCCATTGACAAACTAGCATTTTTAGTAAATCAAATTTTTAAATAAAATGGTGTACTCATTGTGTACTTTATGCTATAGCTATTATAAGTAGTAAATTTTTTACTTAACCACGAAAGAGCACAAAGTAAAACGTATAGAAGTGCAAAGTACAGCAAAAATACAATGTTTCATAACCTCATCAGATAATCACAATCTGCATAGTTAAAACCACAAACACTGCAATGGAAGTACTACTTGACACCACACATACCAACACCCCATGCCAAAACTGTAACCGCAACCACTGGTGAAAAATATATGAATTTGCATGATACATTTTCCCGAAATACTCAAAAACAGCAACCAAACACAAAATCACAACAGTAACAGAAAATACACAGGGGGGGAAACATTAGCGCAAGACAGCCGATATGTAAACAACTCTAAAATTCCAACAACACTGATGAACCACCACACAATTATCTGTAAGGAATATATTACAAATAATATATACAGACAAAAACCCCTGGTGGTCAAAATATTCACCCGCAAAGAGCACCTGGAAACATCTAAGCAACCTGAAAACACAAAGCATCCTGAAAACATGGTGAGCAAAACGAAAATTATCACTTACAATCAGAAGAGCGGTGCAGATGATGTGCGGAGACGCGCTCGACTGAACTCAACTGCTGAAACATACGTGTATTTATATCAAACCCGCCCGTACTCCTCTATGTTGTTGTCTCCCTCACACTATAGCTCTATCTTTTTCTATTGCACAGCTTCAAATGACCACACCCAACTGATATCTTCGTTGCACCCCCTCTCGCTCTTACCAATAGCGTTAAATGACCACGCCCAAGAGATCGTCTGTCTCTGTTAGGGGGACTATTTCCTTCTCTATCTCTCTGCTGCTAGCAAACGTAAAACGACCACGCCCAAGAGGTTTTCTGTTTCTTTCTAGCATGTTTTGCTCTCCCTCTTGCTCACAGGGTAGCATTAGTGTAGCCAACGCCCCTATCTCTATCCTGCTCGCATACCCAACCCCAACAGAGAAGGGGTCCACGACTTTATAAGCAGATGTGAGCGGGGTTTGAGTCACAGTTCACCAGCTCATCTGCAATAGTTCGCGTGTGATGTTTATGTGCGCAGTTTGTCGTGAAGCATATTTTCTTACTACTAGTGTTCGCGATAAACATCAGACAATATGTCTTTCACTTAGTAACTTTTATACACCACAGTTAAATTTTCAATCACCGCAACAAAGTAGACCAGTGTTCCCAGATTTGCCTCGTGTGGACAGTTCAGGTAACACTCAAAAACAATATGTTGGAGGTAGTGTCTGCCAGCCACCTGCGTCCGGTGGCGGCAGTAGTACTAGCAGTATCAAAACGAACAGTTCAGTGTTAAAAAGAAAGTGTGAACCTTCTAATATTTCCGCTAAACTAAGAAGACTTCAAAAAAAACCCAGTAGGGATTCACCCACATCTTTGCCATCGACATCTACCCCAGTATCGTCTGCTATCAATGACTCTTCAGAGCCTACAAAGGCTATTCATAATGATAGGGACTATTATATCAAAAACAAAAATGGTGACTTTATTGACTTAACTTGGGAATTAAAAAAGGCTCTTAATAATGCTCGGGACTATTGTATCAAAAACAAAAAAGGTGACTTTATTGACTTGGTTCCTTTTGTTGAATCTGCACTAGTAGTTGTAAAAGACATTCTTAATAGTGAAATGGAAATAACTCGCTCGCTTAAATTCAACATGGTACTTGAAGCCTATTACGAACTTCCTGAAGAAGGACTGACTGCTACTAGAAACTTCAAAACTCAATCCAGGATGGTGTTTGCTGGGACCGATGATTTGGACAGTCAACTGCATAGTGATGGGGCGAAGCTTTTGCAAGAAGAAGACGAACAGGAGGCTGAAAAAAGTGGATGGATCTTCAACAACGTTAAATGTCTAACATTACGTGTAAGTAAGTTTGTTTACAAGGAACCAAGTGGTTCAAGCTATGTACCTTTACCAGCTAAATTAGTTAAACGTAATGCTTGTGTTAACGTAATGAATGAAGATAATCGATGCTTTGTTTATAGTATGCTAACAAAGCATATCCCGAATGTAAAACCAAATGTTACACTCACTGAAAAATCGTTTGATGTTTTACTAAACAAGTATAACTTTGACGGTCTCAAGTTCCCTGTCAATATAAATCAAATCAAACAGTTCGAAAAACGAAATATCAATGTTTCAGTTAACGTTTTTGAGTATACTAGCGAAAATAAAATTGCTCCTCTTCGGGTTGTTGATGAGCTGAGCGACCATACAGATCTTCTGCTTTTACATGGAAAGGATAACCAATCTCACTTCGTCTACATTCAAGACTTTGTTAAACTAATTCAGAAGCAAATTAGGAAAGGTAGCAATAAGATAGTAGTCTGTAAACGATGCTCTCAAAGTAAAGAGGTGAGGAATTGCAAGCCTAACGCTGAAGTATGGCTGAAGGAACATTTAACTTTGTGCGGAAAACATAAACCTACAGAAATTAAACTCCCCTCTCCTGATAAGAACACGTTGCAGTTTCAACAGTTTGAAACTCAAATAAAAGTGCCGTTTACAATAGTTGCTGACTTTGAGTCGACGCTAACACCTGTCTGTACAGGAGATATAGATTACGATGGGAAGACCTATCAGAGACACAATGCGAACAGTTTTTGTACCATTATTTCATCCACATATGATTCGGAAACACTTGAGGAGTTAAACATTTCGACAGAACCGTTTCTTTATCGGGGTCCAAACGCGGGGGCTAAGTTTTTGCTCCACATAAAAGAAGTAGCCGAACGTATCGAGAAAATATATTCCATTAACAAACCTATGTCCATGAATGAAGAAGAAGGCAAGCGGCATGATGAATCAGTGGAATGTGAACTTTGTAAAAGAACGTTTAGTGAGCTAAACACTGATACCCTCAAATGTGCAGATCACGATCACATCACTTCAAAATTTCGGCATTCTCTGTGTAGTCGATGCAATCTTAGATGTAAAACACCAAATTTTATTCCTGTATGGTTGCACAACTTGTCAAACTATGATCAGGCTTTTATAGTTTCTAACCTGGACGTCTTAAAAGGATGTGACATAAGAATGATTCCTTCAAACAAAGAAAAGATGATAGCTATATCCATTCAAATAGGAAATATTTGGGTGCGATTCCTAGATTCTTACAGAATGATGTCAGCTAGTTTGGATGAATTAACAAGAAATTTGCCGCCGACTGATTTGATCGAAAGCTCGAAACTAGTACCCTCAGAACATTTTGATTTAATTATAAGAAAAGGGGTGTACTGTTATGACTTTGTAACGTCCGAAGACAAGTTTCTAGAGGAAGGCCTTCCGCCTAAAGAAGCTTTCAAAAACAAACTAAATGACAGTGATATCAGCGACGAAGATTATAATCATGCATCTCGTGTGTGGGAAAGTTTACACTTTAAAACTTTCGGAGATTTTCATGATTTTTACTTGAAACTAGACGTATGTTTACTAACTGATGTTCTCAATTCATTTCGAGCAATAAGCTACGAAAACTATAACCTGGACATATGTCATTTTTGGACAGCCCCTTCACTGTCTTGGCAAGCGATGTTAAAAATTACAGGAATCACCCTAGAATTAATAACCGATTATGATCAGTTTCTCATGATCGAGTCATCAATCCGAGGAGGAATTGTACAGAGTTCTTTAAGATATGCAAAGGCCAACAACGAGCTTCTTGAACGTAAGTCAGACTACAAACCCGATGAGCCAACCAGTTATCTTCTTTACCTGGACGCCTGCATGCTTTACGCTCATTCGTTGAGTCAAGTTCTGCCTACAGGGAACTTCAAGTGGGAAGAAAATCCTGAAAAAGTCGAGTGGTCAAACCTATCTCCGGATTCTCCCTTCGGATTTATTCTTGAATGCGATGTAGACGTTCCACAAGGCGTTCACGATAAATTAAATGATTTGCCTCCTTTGCCTGAGAAGGCAGTGCCACCTAATGGAAAAGTAAAAAAATTATTGGCAACGCTGAATAAAAAGGAACGTTACATTGCCCATTATACTAGTTTTCAGCAAGCCGAAAGACTTGGACTTCGAGTCACCAAAGTACATAGAGTACTCAGGTTTTCACAGTCACAGTGGATGAAGAAATTCATTGAATACAACTCCAACCTCAGAAGGAAAGCTACTAATGATTTTTCAAGGAACTTTTTCAAGCTTATGAACAATGCGTCTTTTGGAAAAAGTTGTCAGAATGATCGACATCATAGGGACGTTCGTGTAGTAACAACCAAAGAATCATTTGAAAAGTACGCAAGACAAGCAAGATTTGTTGATAGAACTATTGTCAAAGAGGGAGATGAAGATGGAATTGTACTGGTTCACCTCCAGAAGAGATGCGTAACATTGGACAAGCCTATCTACATTGGAGCTGTTACACTGGACCTATCCAAGGTACATATGTATGATTTCTTCTACAATGTGCTACATGCATGCTTCAGACCTCCGGGGATTCGTATATACCTATGTTACCTAGACACTGATGGACTGGTCATCCTGGTGGAAACAGATGAGAACGTCTATACACTCCTCAAGAAAATTGCCGATGACTACTTGGATTTGTCCAACTATCCGAAAGATCACCCCATGAGAGACGATAGAAATAAACAGGTCGCTGGTAAATTTAAAGATGAAACTAAAGGAAGAGTTCTGTTTGAACATATAGGCTTGAGATCCAAACTGTATGCACAACGTTTTAGCTCCAGTCCAACGGAAAAAAATGAAGTCAAAAAGGCTAAGGGTATAAAGAAGTCTTATGTTGAGAAGAAAATCACGTTTGAGCACTACAAAGATGCTCTGTTTAATAAAACTGAGTACACGGCAAAGTTTAATCTCATTAGGTGCAAGCAGTTTAAGCTAACCTCAGCTACTATGGTAAAACGGTCGTTGACATTCGATGATGACAAACGTTTCATACTTGAAGACAACATACGAACCCTGGCGCATGGTCACTACAGAATTCAAGAACTGCTTCGTGAGCATCGGAGAAACAGCTCATCACAATCCGAGGCGGAAGTTTAAAGTCCCGTTATATTTAAGGTGTTTTGCGGTAGTGCATATGGCTACTTTATATGAAAAATCTGTAATTGCATTTGGCAAGCATATAGATACAGAAATTGATTTAGAATCAATAGACAGCATTAATATACTGTCACTACTCCCACTGACCGTCCAAAGAGATGTTAGAAAAACTTTAAAGACTGTTTGGTTTAAAGAGACTCCTCCCCCAGAAAATCCATATAGTTATGAATACAGATTTCTTGACATGCTTGGACAGAAAGGAATTTATAATGTTAATTAATCATCCATCAGAGCTAATCCCTGAATTTCTGCCTTGTGATATTCAAACATATCATATAACCTTTGACTATTATGAATTTAGTTTAGGCAAGCTTTAGAAATACTTTTGTACTGTGTCAATCTTGTTTTGAAATAACTTGTAGTCCTTCAGAAAGTCACAACTATTTTGAATTTGACTATCAATTGTTTTGGACACAAAGAAACTGGAAATTTTATAAAATCAATAGGCATTTTGAATTCAGTGTTAACCATTTTGTAGATAACATTGTTAAACAAGAAAATAGTTGGTGTGATAGGTGTGTTTTCCAACCTCTATTTCAATACTTAGATTATAGTCAATGTAAGCAAACAACACATGAGCATGATTTTGACAACAGTAGCGATAGCGATGTTTCAGTTGTTACTTCCCACAATGTAATCGAACTTTATGACCCTTTCCGTTTTTAATAATTGCAAATCCTTGTATTTAACTATCATATGTAGATTGTAGATGAGCTGGTGAACTGTCATTTTGTATATATATAATAATTTAACATGCCCTTTAGTGTTCTTTACACAGTTATCATAATTGACTTATGTTGAAACAAAATATGTAGTAATGTCTTTCTGATAAATCCATGTTGTTCACCGTTACTTTATTTGAACTTATTCAAATGCGTAACTATGCATAAAATGTTTTTCCTGAAATTTTGTACTTTGCTCTATTTCGTATTGAAATATGATGTACTGTTTATATTTACGAATCCATCTGTACTATTGTAAATCATTGGTTTATACTTTCAATGTAAACTCTTGTTGTTAGCTTTTATTAATAAATACTTGTATTAACTATACGTGTTATTATTTCTCCCGCAAATATATGTGAGGAAGAGAAATAAAGTTACACACAAATACTGCTACGTGCATTATATTTTAAAAAATCTCAAATTATACACTTGCAATTACCATCTTGATACATACTTCAAATTTTCCAACACAGAGTTAGTTATATTTGACACACAAAAACGACGAACTTCAGAGTCTATCCACGGTAACATTGAGCTCCGTAGTGAGGTCTGTTCGTACCAGTGGTCTTGCGTCTCCACGGGCAGTCTTCTTTCATTCAACTCTTGAAGTAATCGAGGCAAGTCAGTGGTGATGTGACGAACAAGCTGTTTGTCCAGAGTCATGGCGACCATATCGGTTGTGGTTTTTGTTGAAAGCAATGCCACAGCCTTGTAGTGTTTAGAAAAGTATCTACTGTAGCGTGAAATCAAAAACTGTACAGCTGGACTAATTTCAATTAAAATATTAAAATAGCTTTCGAGGGACGGAAACGAACGTTTCAAAGAACTCCAGCCCGCATTTTGTAGTAACACTCTGGGCGTCTGACGTACAATGTCCGACTCATTAGTTGGTTTTGACAATATTACAGAGTTTATGTTGTAATTAACAGGCTTTTGTTTCATGTGATAGTTGCACAGTGCAACAATTCCATTAGGTCTTGCTTCAACAAGAATCGTGTGCAGATAGAACGGTTTGAATAACACTCTTTCAGATAAAAACCGGTTAATTGCATTTGAAACAGAGGCACTTTGTAGACTGAGTAAGTCATCAAAGGTAAATTCAACAGTGGATAGATTATTTACCAAATAAATGGACGGTTTGAAGTCCTTCAACAAGTCAAGTCCAACAACAGCATCGCCTTGAGTTGCCACTTTGTATATTTGGCGAAGTATCAGACGGGGTTCCCAGCTGTTGCACAATTGTGGTGGATCGCTCGTTTTAGTAGACTGCTGCTGTGCTGGTGGCGGTGGTGGCGGTGGTGGCGGTGGAGCTGGATGCATCGATGGATGTTCAGGTCGGTATACATCACCCTCCTCCTCCTCCTCTTCCTTTTGCTGTGCTGAAGTGTAGAATGTCGGCGCTTCCTGCAGTGTTTCTCCGGTCAACGTGGCTAGGAGCTGGTCTATGTCCATGGTGTTGACGTCCGGATAGACGGGCGGCTGTGGGGCGGGTGATGGAGGCCTAGTCCGTCGGCGCTTCACGCGGCTGAGATCCTTACGTGGTGTCGGCACTGATCGTTTTACTGCTGCGTCCATGACTGACTGGTGTGCCGCCCGGTTCGTTTTTATACGGTCTAAACTTGAGTTTTGTATTCTTTGGCGTGCCGCCCGGTCTGAACTTGTTTTTCTTTTAAAGGCGTGCCGACCGGTCTGAACTTGTTTTGTATTCTTTCCAAGGCCACCCGGTTTATACCGTCTGCGAAAACTTTTTGAGTAGTAGGAGGATTTGGTGACTTCTGCGCAAGGCGGAGGGTGTGCGCGGTGGCGAAATTAACAATGAACGATTTGAAGTTCTTTCGACGACAGCATCGGCTTGACACTTTGTAGAAATTGTAGACAAAGATTTTGCATTGGTTTTGTCCTCTGCGTGTCAGCTTTTAGACTATTTCAGTTTTGGCTAATTTCCGATGGCGTGTATTCTACCTGTGGGGTCCCAAATCAGTTCTCTACCTTTGTAATCAAACACTTTTCCAAGATTTTCAGCCCACCTTAGTGAAGAGGTAGGAATGTATTCCCTGTCTGAGCCGTAAGTTTTTATTATGAAATCTTTATATTTATTTGTTCCTCCTGTCAAAACTGGTTCGTCTGCACTAGTTTCCACTAGATTAAAGGATCGCGTTCCGCATTTGAAATTGCCAACTGACTCGTCGTATTGACAAATCTGGGAGAGTACACTCGCATCATTCGACGATTTACCGGCACCCACGTTGGACAGTTGTAATGTTTTGGCATCCCAGAACTGGTTTGTGACATCTAATTTTAGGCAAGCACTGTTCAATTGAGTCAACTGCGAGTTCAAAAGCTCTAGTTTTTCGCTTAAACCTTCCATTTCAGTTCTGGAAACATAGAATTCGTCTAGATAGTCCTTGCTTACGCGATCGGAATCCCCAGAGGTTCTTAACTTCTTAGTTCCATCCTCATCGAGTGTGTAATCGTCCTGCCCGCGTTTCTCAAGAAACAGGGAATGTCCAAATTTGTCTATAATATGACGTCTTATCATGGTGTTGAGCGTTCGATATCACAAAGTGGAGTAATGAGTATACTCGCGTAATACTGTACTTATATCCAACTGTTGTAACGCGATGGGAATCCCAACCACTTAACATATGACTTATTTCCTTTCCGTTTTAGAATTTTCTCTACGAGGTAAGTGTCGGGGTAGTTGGTACGTTGTAGTTCAGGTCCGTAGAAAACACCTTTAATCGTATTCCCTTCTTCGTCTTGTAGGTGGTAAACTGGGGGTGCCGTTTTACGCACACGGTTAATTGTAAAAAGCTCGGTAGTCCACGATGGAGTGTATCCTTTAGCGAATAATGTTTTATACTTGGATACTCTCACTTTATCGTTAACTTTAAACTTGGGTTTTCGCTTTGCAGCCGTTTTAGTTAACTTTCTGACTAAAGCATACTCATGCTGTTTTTTCACATCTTTTGGTCTCATTCCTATAGATCTGTGGACCCTTGAATTGTACCTATCCATTAATTTCGGCAATAAATCGATCCATTTGTAATTTCCCTGGACACTAAACTCTTTGTAAAGCCAATTTTTAATAGTTCTATTCAAACGTTCTACAACGGATGCTTTTAAATGCGTAAACGAACTGTAGTGGTTTATGTTGTATTGGTTCATTAACGCTTTACATTCCTTGTTGTAAAAATCCGTGCCCAGATCACTCTGAATATTTCTTGGTATACGTTTGCTTTTTTCAAAAACTCCACGCATCGCCAACGCCACGGTCTTGCCTTTTTTGTCCGGCAGAGGTACAGCCCACGCGTACTTTGATAATACGTCAATTATCATGAGAATGTATTTTTTACCTCCGTTGATTTTGGCAAAAGGTTTCATTTCGACTAAATCCATCTGATGTAGGTCGTCAACAGCACGTACGAAAACCCGACGTCTAGCGAAATTCTTTCTGGCGGGTCTATGAAGCTCGTTCACGATGCCTCTCTTGGGGTCGACAGCATGTTTCTTCATCTCCAAGCCGATACTGATTTACTTTAAGCAATTATTTTATTATATCGGAGAAGTTGTATTATGTGGTCTATTTCTTTGTTGTGAGCCGTGTGGCCAGCCTCTTTTGATAAAATTAGAGTTTTTAACCGTTTTACAAGCAAATTGGCGTTAGATTCGTAATATTTGGAATTTCCAACAGATATTCCACTCCCCGCGTGTTCTTCACTCTCGGCGGTGGGCTTTGGTCGAAACATCACAGATATAACGTTTACATACTTTTTACCCCTATTGCTGTTTATGGGTTTTTCAGCCGAATACATCTGGCGATGGGCGTTTGTCTCCTCTAGGATCTCTTTGTACACTTTCAAGTCTTTGTCGGTAATAAGTACCCTTTCTGGGACTTGCATGAATAGTAGCTCCAACAGTCCGGGTGTAACATTAAATCTACGATCTTTTAAAATCACTTTAGTCCTACTGAACGTTATTTTCGAATCGCCAATCGTAGTGTTCCCTCTGCCATCGGGCTTGACTCCGTAGGTAAAATCAAACTTGTCTTTTAACCTGGGATTGGAGAGTTTGTTCAAATACTTTTCCACCAAGCTGGTTTCTGTAGTTTGCGTTGATACGTCCAGCGACTTGTTCAGGTCCACGTCCAACGCGGTGGGGGTGCTGCTATCTGTCAAGGAACCCTTTTCCTCCTTTTTAATCTCCTGTTTTATCGGTTCGACAGATTGCCTTAAGCTTTTCTCCACTGTATACTGTAACGGCTTTACAATAGGTTTCGCCTGTGCTTCTAAAAGTCGTTCTACGATATTTGCACTATGCTTCAGGTCTTGGTATTTTTTGCGCACTGCGTTAGTCAGTCTTATTAGTTCATGCTTTAGGGAGTATTCTTGTTTTAGACTATTGTCACGTTTCGGTTTCTTACTCCTTTTTCTTCCTTTTTTGGCGTCCATCGTGAGAGCGAGTCTAAGAATAATGATCGTTACACGATCCAGTGGTATTTATATATCACTGATAAAAGTGTCTAGACCGAACCGGTAACGTCCCTTGTTTATCTCTGAATCCTTGTTTATTGTTACAAAGCCATATTTTTGCTTGTTCCAACATGATTGGCATAATGATTTAAATTTTTCAAACGTCATATCTGTGTTTACGTGATCATTGTACACATGTTTGAGGTTCTGCTCGTCTTGCTTGAATAGTATTATAAGATTCGCGTTGTCTCTCAGAAGGTGTTTCGGAAGACGTGTGTACGTTTGAACTAGGTAGAAACTATCCACACCTTTATGTCGCCCCATGCTGAAATATGCTCGCATGTGGTCCTGTTTATCACAAGCCACGTCGTCGAATATCATTATTGAATTCTTTCTCGCGTTTTCAGGATCAGGCACGTCTTCGCTATTGGAGAAGGTAAAGTAACCCATGTCAGGAAGACTTTGCATTATTTGCTCCAGCATTTTATATTTCGGCTGTATGAGCGATTTGCTGAATACATAAATATTAGCGTACTTTAAACCTTGCGGGTCCGTCAAAAGGCTGAACATTAAATTTGTTTTACCGCAGTTGGACGGACCGCAGATAATACAGCGAACAGTTTCAGGCAAAAGAGTACCGTGTACAGCTTTGTTCTTTTCACCGTCTGTCAAAGCTTTGATCAGGTTCTCCAATGAGTCGTCGACTGTAAATGTCTCTCGTTGCTTTTGGAATTTCATCCTTACACTGTGAGCGTCAGAAGTGAACTAGTCGAGTCATATATAAGCAGTGCAAGATATATTGTGAACTCAGTATGAAGCGGATCTCCAAAGGATGCGGTCTACTTAATCACGCAATAGACTCTTTGCCGTTCGAACTTCATTTACCGGGCTATCAGTTTTGCGGTCCAGGTTCGCGTTTAAAAGAAAGATTGGCGCGAAAGGAACAAGGTATTAACTTGTTGGACCAAGCGTGTAGACAACACGACATTGACTATAGTCAACACAAGGACTTGACTTCGCGTCACGCTGCAGACAGAGTTTTAGCTGACAAAGCTTGGGCCAGATACAAGTCAAAAGGAGTTCCCCTTGGTGAGAAACTTGCCTCTTGGTTTGTCGCGAGTGCAATGAACGCTAAAACAAAATTGGGGGCTGGGATCAAGACTTCAGGAAAAAGAAGGAGAAAAAGTGTAAAGAAACTTGGCTCTAAGACCGGAAAGGGACAGAAGAGAAACGTTGGTCGCAAGCAGTTTGCTTTTTCCGATATTATAAAACAGGCAAGAACGGCCGTACGCGGATCTGGCGTGAAATTTGTTGGTGGTGGAAGTAGTAAGCTACTTAAAAAAGCCGCATCTTCTGCATTGAAAGCTATTCGGATGATGAGAAGAGGAAAAAGGGGAGCTTTCAATCATATTAAAAGAAAAGAACGTATTCTCTCTTTACCAAAGTCAGGAGGTGTTCTTCCTTTACTGCCGATTTTTGCTGGATTGAGTGCTTTGGGGAGTTTGGCAGGTGGAGCGGCAGGAGTCGCCAAAGCTATAACGGAAGCAAAGGACGCTAGAAAGCGGTTAGGTGAAATGCAACGTCACAACGAAACCATGGAAGCCATAGCTCTACGCCAGGGGAAAGGATTGTTCTTTAGACCGTATAAAAAGGGACTGGGGATCTACATGGCCCCTTATCAAAAGCCGATAAAAAACTTGTGAACCTCTTGCCCAATAGAGCGCTATACGATGTAGACCTGAGCCTATGGGCAAGAAAGCTTAAAATTCCATATTTTAGGGGTGTGTTTATGCGGGATACTCTTCCGCGGAAGCCTTGGAAAAACGAATCTACAATTGTGAACCTGGACGGTAGCAGCGGTGATGGCACTCATTGGGTTTGCTTTAAAAAGACTGGAGATCTTGTTAGATATTTCGATAGTTACGGAGACTTCGTGCCACCGTTGGAAATTCAAGAATACTTGAAGAATAACTATATTTCTTACAATAGAACTGCTTATCAAGATGTAAACTCGTACTCTCAAATATGTGGACATTTGTGTTTGTATTTCTTGTCGAGTACTTAGACCACAATATATATTTTTGCTTTAAATTGATGTGTTTTATTAGCCTCTTGTTCAGTCATGTCTCTGACGTTCACGCTTACAGGTAAGAGCTCCATGCTCTCGGTGGATTATTTTCCACCAATCGAGCTCGACGGGGAATATGAAATTGGACTTCTTAGTTTTGAGACGTACAACTCAATACCAAACGTTGATGAGACTAACAACAAGTTCCATTTTGGCGATGAAGAAGAATTGCTTATTCCGACAGGTACATACGAAGTGAAGGATATTCGCGACTTTATTCAAGAGAAGTTTCAAATGATCTCAAAGAAGGATAAAGTGTACTATCTCCAGCTTGACACCAACAATAATACTCTACAGACAAAGTTGAAGAGTACCGTAAAAGTAGATTTCTCTAAACCAAAGTCTATTGGCAAACTTTTGGGTTTTGGTGATGTCATTATTCAACCTAAAGCCACTTATCACTCGCAACACGTGGTAGACATTTTTAAAATAAATACGATTAGGATTGAGTGTAATATTGCGTCTGGGTCGTATGTCAATGGTAAACAAGCTCATACGATCTATCAGTTTTTCCCTGCTGTACCGCCTGGATATAAACTGGTGGAAATACCAAACCCTGTCATTTACCTACCGATCACCACACGCGTCGTCAGTAACATCACGTTAAAAATCGTGGATCAAGACGACAATTTGGTTAATTTCAGAGGTGAACGAATTACAGTGTGTTTGCATTTGAGGAAAGCACACTAACAAGATGGGATACATGTACTTTTTACCTAAGGGAAGAACAATTAAGCGAGGGCTGAGTAAAGCCAGTGGCTATTTATTGAGTGGGAACCGGAAAAAGGCAATCAGTGTTCATCCATCTCCCGTACGGTTAACACAGGCTAACAAGACGTTTTTACGCTCTCTAGGACTTCGTGTACTTCAATAGTGGACAATGGATATTTTGGATATTTTAAGTAACGTTCCGTTTGATGACGCAATATCACACATGGAATTTCACACACATTTTCCTTATGCCTCTAATACACTTGATAATAACGATGAGATAAGAATTCCTATTCAACAACAGGACTTGTGTGTAGTGCCTTCGATGAGCTATTTGTACGTTGAAGGGAGGCTTTTGAAGTCAGACGATAACGTCGCTAAAAATACAAAACTAACTACAAATGCTTTCGCATATCTCTTTGACGAGATGAGATATGAAATAAATGGTGTTGAAATTGATCGTGTCAGAAACCCGGGTGTTACGACTACGCTCAAAGGATATGCATCTTTCAGTGAGACTACACTGAAGGGGGCGGGAAATTCAGGCTGGCCATCGACTGTTGATAAACTCTTGTCATCATTAGAGGACCATGTGGTGGACAGTAAGGGTAATTTCAGTTTTTGCGTACCTCTCAGTAAGCTCTTTGGGTTCGCTGAAGATTATAGGAAAGTGATTGTTAACTCGCGCCATGAGTTGGTTCTCCTTCGCTCTGCCAGTGACAAAAATGCTATTTTGTGGACATCATCTGGCGCTGGTGACACTACTCCGGAGGATGTAAAAATTAAAATTGGAAAACTGTGCTGGAGAGTACCTTACGTTACTCTGGGTGATAAACAAAGGATCGCACTACTAAAGCATTTGGAACGTGGCACGAGCATTCCAGTTGAGTACAGAAGCTGGGAACTTTATGAATACCCTTCCTTACCATCTACAGATAAACAGTCGTGGTCAGTAAAAACGGCTTCGCAACTGGAAAAACCTAGACACGTAATTGTTGCTTTCCAAGAGAACAGGAAGAATAATGCTGAAAGGTCGGCAGCAATATTTGATCACTGCAAAATTTCTAACTTGAAGCTCCATCTCAACTCTGCAAACTATCCGTATGACGATTTGAAACTGGATATTGAGAATAACCATTTTGCGATTTTATATGATATGTACACGCGCTTCCAGGAATCTTACTACAACGTTCCGTCCCAACCGCTTTTAGACGTAGAACGTTTTAAAAAAATTGCTCCGTTAATTGTGATTGATTGTTCGAAACAGAATGAGTCTCTTAGGTCAGCACCGGTTGATATTCGATTGGAATTTGAAGCCAAGGCGGCGTTTCCCGCTAATACCACAGCGTACTGCCTAATCATTCATGACAAATCTTTTACCTACGACCCGTCGACTAACCTGGTGCAGAAAATCATGTAACAGTTTGTGGTGGGGGTGGGGACTAAAGGTATATATATACAGGCTGTTGGAGTAATCTCTCAGTCCTGGTGTTTGGTGTTTGGAGTCATGATTGGGAAAGCGGTGGTCGACTTTAGTGCCTTCATTGGCGAGAACAAGAAAATTATTATCAAGGAACTTTCTGTTATTGATTTGGATTCAAAATGCATACAACACTGGATATTCAAACCACCGAAGGAGACAGGCAGCGAGAGTGCAACAGGAATTCAACACGATTGCGGAGGATGGCATGGTGGGGAATTTGCTGGACATAATAGGTGGTTGAGCAAACACTATCATGGAATTGGATTCGGGGCCGGAAGTGCAGACTACGATTCCCTTACCTCCGCGCTAGGAGATATTTGTTGTAACGTGCAGCTTCTCTACGCTGCGTCAAGTGAAAAAGCTAAGGTACTGGAGAAGTTACTTGACAATCGGCGTGTCGTGTTCAGTCTAGAATCACTTGGATGCCCTGCTCTTTCGAGTGACGTCTTGATTCTTCCACCTGTTGATGACCTGTCAACAGACAAAAATCAATGTTTGTTCCATCATTTGTACGCTTCTGGATTTTACTGTACACAAACCAATGTTCACAAACTGGCAGAGTGGTGTGTCAAAAATCCTGGAAAAGTAGATATGAATGATCCTGCAGTTAGGGAAAAGACTTTTGTTGACTGGAAATTGAAGTCACCCTCGGCTCGTCAAGTTGCTGAAGAGGGCTTCGTTAGAATGATTAGCATGAAGGACACTACGAAATGCGTTTATTGGGGAGTTAATCTATTTAAGTGGGAAGAAGGCGATGATCCGTTGGAAGACCACAGCTACAACTCGCCGTTTTGCTCTCTCGTCCACTACAAACTACAACAAAAAAACAAGTGCAACCCTGAAGAGAAAAGTGAACGTCGTGGAGACATTTCTGCAGGAGAGGATGTCACTGGCCGATACGTCTTGTCTTTAGACGTTACAAAAGAAGAGCTCTCTAACATGTGCAAGGCATAATGTTCACGAACCTCATATACACTGTTTTACAAAACTGACGTCAGACGATTGTCCATCGTCATAGCGAGATGTCGCAATTTTACAGAAATATGAAAACACTTACCTTCGCTAACCCTGTTGCCACCACCTTCTACTTTCATGACGACGATGATAGAAGATCAACGTACGTCAGCGACAGAGAACATTTCAAACTCAGGATTCAAAAAGCAGAACTACTTTTGTCTTCTTCTCTTCTTGCAAAGAAACATCACATGTCCGTTTGTACTATTTTAGATCATGCTATGTGTTACTTAAAGTATGAGAAAATAAATAAATAATTTATCAACTAATCTTTCTTATTATTGTCACTTCCCACGGCACTTGGCCAAGTTCACGCAGTCGCGCGGCTGGCCAGGACTCCCGCACAGTTACATAAGACTCAGATCTCCCATGCATCTCAGATCTGCTAAAATGCACTTTCTGCTTCTAGCATTATGCTAATTAGGTCACGTGGTAACTAAAGGTCGTTTATACTACTTATATGGCTTCATCTGGTTGTGGTATGTTGTTGTTTGCACAAAAAACAAAATTTTCACGTATGGTTCCCATAGCAGCAAACCTAGATACTCGGTCCCCATGTTATTCTTATGGAGAATAATTAAAATGTTATATATCGCTTATTTATAAATGTATATGAATAAAACTTGGTATGTGACTTTACTTAGATGAGTTCTATTGATATTTGCATAAATACCAATTATTTTGTCTTCCTTGTTGCAGTAAACCTGCGTACTCATCACCAATGTTATTATTATGGAGAATAATTAAAATTGTATTTATCGCTTATTTGTGAATATATTTTTATGAAATGTATGCGGCTTATGTATGCGGCTTTATGTAGTATTAAGACATTGGAAATTCGCCGAGTACGCAGGTTTGCTGCTACGGGGGTATTATAAATTCCCAGAACTGCCCTAGTAAGTGGCCAACCAGCGCTGAGAGTAATATTAACCGGCCAGATTGCACATTATGCACGTCTCCTGTGTACATTGGTCTATTGTACACAACCGATGTTATCGCAACCGGTTCAATCAGACGACACAATGGCAGCAACTTGCTTATTCTGTACACATAAACAGTTTACTCACACATTCGTTCCATCGAGCTCGGTATCACAGAGAAACTAACTTCCCCCCTCAACTTGTCAACGCGTAACTTACATAATACAGAAAGATTATAACCTATTGACAGAGATTCTATCAAAGTTTGGATTGTTTGTTATGTAATCTTCAGCTTGGACTAAACTTGATATATTTGTAAAGAACTAGAGACCAACCAATGGTCGAAATTCGACTAAATATTAGTTGTACATATATTTAAATATTCAAGCGACGAATATACCGTGTGTGTGCCAATGCGACTCTTTAAACTAAAAGAAACAAATATTTTAATTAAAATACGCCATTAATCCATTTAAAAACAATTTTGTCGATTCCAATTTATAGGTTGAAAAATGAAAAGTTAATGACGGCACCAGTATGCCGTTTTAAGCCAAAAGGTTAGATGAAAAGCATAACGAAAAGCAGAACGCATGTTTTCATAAGGATAACATGTAAACTTTAAAAGCCAAAAGGACATAGCCCTACACACCCAAACACAAAATTATTTACATTCTGCATATTTCCTAATAGTAATAAATTAGTGTTCCAAGTTTCATAATTCAGCGATGCCGCATATCCGAGCAATTAGTACGACAAAATCTCCTTTTATACACAGTATTTTAATATACATAGATAAAATTAACTGAGTATCCTTTGAACCTTTTTAAATTCAAGAAAAAATAATGAATATAACAAAACAATGTTCCTGTTTCGTGGTACTGTAGATTATCAATGTATTTTTTCAACTTTCAACGGAAACCCATTGCATTGCTCCACCCAGCTAGCTTGAACCGAAACCTTTACGTCAAAAAACCAATATTATTTTTTTTTAAATTGTGAGCCAGGCATTTAAACATTTACAGTGAACCATGGTATTAAAAGGGATCAACCTTAACAAAGTTAATTGGAAACGAGTGGTTTATTTAAGCTTAAATTGTAAAATGTATATCTTGGGTTACGCTTTTATAATGCTTCAGACAAAAATAATTGGAATGTTTTAGACACACCTCATGAATTATTTAAATGTCTATTGTCCTACTAAATTAATGAAATAATCCATTACATCACATTGATGTATGTACATTATGTATATATATGTACGACGATATTATAACTGAGCATTATTTATTTTAACTACTTTTTCTTGGACGAATTATTAAACATAACATTTTCAGTTGCTTAACAAATTGCCCGTAACATTGCCAGGTTAATACGTAACCATATGTTTCCACGTGTGAGTTATTTTTACTATATAGAGAAATTAATTTTATTTATTTTATTAAATGATTTGGATAAATTATTATTTTTTAATGACAGTAAAATTATCGTACTACAGTAAATTAACGTACTAGATTTATTCCTATATATTTTTCCAGCTAAATTAGGAACCTCGAGTAAAATGTAACAGTAGTAAGATTAACAATTACAACTGTCACACAACAAGATATTGCAAGTTGATATATTGCCAATTATAGGTTGAAAACAATTCATCATTACAATATTAAGCTGATTAACAGCGTGACGCTTACAGAGCGGAAATTATCTTCATTCTTACTGTCCTATCCATGGTTGAAATACCATAAAGTTAATTACAACTATATTTGTACGTACAATATCTAATGTGTTAATATAGGAATTAAGTGTATCGAATTACACTGTCTTGTTTTAATGCCACCTGTTGTCGAATATTATGATCGAGAATAATGAAGTAAATCAGAAATTAATATATTAGATACGACTTCTGGTAAACAAAGTATTTGATTATAAAAGTGTTACTGCCACAAAATGCAATACTGGCATGGAGCCAGTACCACTAGGTACTGTGGTTGTGTGTCTCTATCACAAAATCTATTTGGGAGTATATTTTTGCTAACCATACATTAATAACACAACACCGCTAACTTTGTTACTATCCAAAAAAATACAGAAATACAATTAGTATATATCCCATTGCAGTAAATCTCCCACAATGCATTCCCGATGGAGTATCTCAAATGAGGGTTGATGATATTTGATACTGAAATATAAAATTTGTGAAAAATCTCTTCTGAAACATGATTTCTATAATTTAATAACCTTTTATTAAAAATGTATTTTATAACAACCATATGATAACACTAATTATTAATTAAATTAAATTCACAAATAGGCAAGTTGTGATGTCTATATAAGATTTCTTATAAATTTCTTCCTCTCGATAAGAATAATGATGGGCTGAGTGAAATGGTTAGCTGTAACAGCGGTGTGTCATGTGTGTTTCAGTGTAGCAAGTTTAATCGAAATTTATTTACTGGCAAATGGGATGTAAAATATAATTTAATCTCCATAAAAACAGCACTAGGCTTAGTACGCATATTAGCTACAATGAGGTGACAAAATGGAGTCTTTATGCGAATAGCCAGTCAAAAACTAGATGAAAACACATGACAATATTCATAAAAACGCATTCACAAGCAAACAAAATATAAAATTGCTTTTACTCTTCAAAAGAATGGCATTAGAGAAATTTATTTATCTCTTCAAATATTTACCTAATCAATTAATTTAGATACATAATTCATGACAACAATTATTGTTTTACGAGCTGGTTGAAAACATTATCTGAACCAAAATTTTTTTTCAGATCCTATTGGGTAACAAACTGAAAATCCCCATAAAAACCTCTTCTTGTGATCCAACATTGCTGGTTCACGGACTAACAAAGGAGATACATCTACAAATCGAACGAATTTTACAGAAATCAAACGATCAGTTCGAGAATTAAGAGTTAACGAAAGAGAGAGATAAAGACAATTTTGAATCAAGGGATTTCTTTTCTCGTATGCGATATTCAAATCGCGAATAGGATAGTTGGAATGAAGATAATATCCGTTATGGCTGTGTATGTATGTGCTGTGTCGCTAATCAGACGGCTAATTAGTCAAACGTTGCAATGATGAATAGGCGACAAACCTATAATTGGCAATGTATCAACATCAACATTCTATGAAATTCTGTCTATTTGTTCTTTGAGCTTTATAATAATTTATTTTTGTAAACTAACTTGTTTATGTTTATCTTTTTAATTTAGGTTTCAAACCAAGAAACAATGTTACATGACAAATTTGTTTTAAAAAGCTTTGCTAATGTAGTTAGTTGCAGTAAAGAAATGGTGCCTAACTGAATTCAGCAATTTAAACAAACTTTTATGTGCTTTGGCAACACTTATACTGTATCAGCAATTGAAGTTATTGGAAATAATAGAATTATAAATATTTCAAAAGAGCTTGTAGTTCTGAATAATCTCTAGTTTAGATTCAAAACGAAAAAACCTTTTTTAAATCATACTTTGTTATTTCAGATTTGTGGTGACGTCAGTCAATAGACGATTTTTATTTGACACATATTATTTGGTTAGAATCAAGTAAACAAATTTGGTGTCTTGTCACAAAAAGTCCTTTGCAAAAACAAAACGAGGAAAAAACAATATATCCTTAGACTATAATAACAAAAACGAGTTCGCACGCAGCACGCTGACGTAAGGGAAGTGAATTTCCACAAAACAACTTTTAAAACTCAAAATCTGTCTAAGAACATATATGTTTTCTAATTTTTATTGAAATCTGAAAACAATGGTGGTCCCGGGCTTAAGTATCACCGTGCTAATAGTTCACTTTCCAAAGGAAATTCACTAATAACACAGTACACAAAACCCTAAATATCTCGAAACAGTTACTTACGCTACGCCCAAAACTCTTGCACAGAGTAAAGGGAAATTTGAATTGTGTTACACACAATCCATTTGAAGTTTGATCAGTAAACTTCATTTAATAGTTTAAATGCAACAAAAGAATTTCATTGTCAAACAGGAACTTCAATCATAAAGAGTTTAATGCTGCAATAGATGTACATTTAGAAATATTTAAATCACTTATAAATTGTTTACTATAATTAAACTTTAGAAATGCTATAACTAATATAATTAACTTAACCGACACAACGGGACGAATGGGTTTCCGTCGAGTTGAGACTTCTCCATTCCCTCATTGAGACGTCCGAGGTCGTGGAGGCCTTAGACAAGGTTTTCGTTGGGCCGAGTGACACCCAAAAGGTTTTTGTAAGTCCGCCAAACAAGCGGATTTTGAAGGCAGTGGCTTTTAGTGAATTTCCCCTATAGGGAAGAAGCTATTACCGTATGTCTCATGGTAAGACTTAAGGCCGAGACCATGATAACTTTTTGTTTTGAGGTCCCCAGATGCCAAAAACACTATTCGTTCAAATTGATATATTTGTATACAGAAAATGTACAATATTATATGGACACAATATTATATTGAATTAAATTATTTTAATATTAAATTTAAATATTATATTGAATTGAATTACAATATTATATTAATATTTTTTATATACAATATTATATGAGTCGTTAAATTGATAACTTTAAAAAAACATCCGATTTCGATGAAATTTGGCACAAAGTGTAAAGCAGCATTCATGACTATAAGTTCGAAAACCAGAAAAATCGGACCATCGGAAGGGGGTTATGGGGGTTTCAAATTTTCAAAAAAAACAGTTCTTTAATTTTTTACCCTAAAACTTTTTAAACACTAAATTTTGGTTTTGACCATTTCATAGAGCTTAAAAATATAATATGGCATTTTTAATTACTAACCTAGTGGTTGCGGAGAAAATATAGAAAACGTGTTCATAAAACCTCCCATGTTAATCTTATAAGAAAAAGGTTTTTTAGCTTTTCCACATTTAATTTTACTGTAAACTTCACATTTGCTTTTACCAATCGGATCAGCTCTACAAAACAATAATTTTGGGTTTTAAATTGTGATTCTACGTCTAAATTGTGTTTCGTTGCAGAGATATTCAAAGTGCTAACCACAGTACGTTGTCCGATGTTATCGTTATGGAGGATAAATACAATTTTATATCTCGATTATTTATGAATTGATGAAACTTGGTATGTGGTTTCAACTAATACTGGTTTAAAGATTTTTTGTTGTTTGTCCCCATAGCAGCAAACCTGCATACTCAGCCCTAATGTTATTCTTATGGGCAATAAGTAAAGTTGTTTATGAAAATAAACGATTAAACCTTGGTACGTAGTTGAGTTGTACAAACCTGGTTGAGTTGTATTGATAATTGCATAAAAACACATTTCTTATATTTCGTGTTGCAGCAAACCTGCATACTCAGCCATAATGTTATTCTTTTGGAGAATAAATACATTGCTATATCACTTATTTAAAAAATGTATTTTTATAAAACTTGGTAAATGGCTTTATGTGGTAGTGATAAACATATACATGCATTGGAAATTCGCTTAGTTTGCAGGTTTGCTTTGATGGGGGTATTTTATTTTGTCCTTGACCTTTCTGAGGCAGAGGCCACCATGGTTCTCAGACTCAGTCATCTTTGGTTTTCTCAGCTGCGCGGTGCGATTGAGGACCGTAGTTCTTCGGTCAATTCTGTTTTCACCGAAATGTTTCTTTTAACAAGACCTTTAAAATTATATATACAATTTGTCACATGTTCACATAAGACAATCTTGACATTTGAACGCGTTACCTTTAGTTTTTGACCATCCTGCACATGGTTGTTGATGAATATATTTGTAATAAATTGCCCATATGCATTTTAGTTAGGACGAATTTTGTTTATGATCAAACCGATCTCCTGTTATACATGCTGGACGGATGGTCTGAATCACTCTGTACATAACTGTGGGGAGCAATAAGTCAATTCACGGCAATAGTGCATATTTTTGACAATGCGGGAATAATACTTAGTACTAACGACATATATGATAACGTTTTACATAAATTATAAATGTGGTGGTCAAATATTAAGATTTTTATAAATGTTCAATCACTAAAAAATAACAGGCTCAGGTGATTCAATCATATTCTCATTCAATGTTAATATTATGTCATGCCAAATTTTACAAAAGAATATTCCCTATATTAAGTTTCCGTAATATTAATTGTGAACCCATTTTCACTTTTTTGATGTGATTGATTTAAATCATGAAAATGACTGAACCTAAATATAACCCTGTAGAGTAAATTCAGTTCTTTGTACATTTTATTGTTTATATATATTGTTCATAAACTGTTTCCCAATTTATATTTTATTCCTAATGTTACTATTTCTGATAATTTTCTCTGGTCATTCCTTACGCTTTCTTTTAAGAACACCCTATCTATATTTACACGAAATGTGTATATAGTAAAGGTCGGAAAAACATTTAGCCTAAAACAGTCAGTTAATATTTTTATAGTCCGTCTAAAATCACGTGGCTGTCACCATTATTAATGATCCAAAAAGAACTAAATTACTGAACAAAAGGAAACAATTTAATATAAGTTATTGGCTGAAATCAACAAAGAGCATTTAATCAATTGAAACAAGTTTAGCTGTTTGAGTGCCATTACCGAACAAACTCTGTTGGTTAATCTACATGTCATATTCTACATCATCATAGAGAATGATTAGTAGTCATATTTACCTAAAGTATATAAATTATCATGATTAAAAAAATAATTCTACAGATTAATGCTGGCAAACCAACAAACACCACACATAAGTGTCGCGTATACAATTGCATTACTGATTGGCCTGATAAATTGCCAATTATTGGACTAAACCGAACCCACCACAACTCTCCACCGGCGAATCCCTTTATTATGAGCTGCAACGCGTAAAACTAATTGATCCCTTCTAAAATTAATAATATTTTGTCCACAAAATAGCTACACGACTTTTCAGACTCCGGCAACATCCATTTCAACTGGAATTAATCTTATTTATTCATAAGCGTTTCTCAAGTTAATTTTGAGCTTAATTTAATTATTTTTATGACACAATTATTTCACAAGTGGATATTGATCCATTTCACCTTTCGTCGTGTTACAGATCGATCTTTCCTGCTATTTGCTCCTTGTATCCTCGAATTCATGCTGTAATAATTTCTTCAGGTGAAATGTCAATAGCCATGGAGCAGAATCAAATTGATAAAAACGGTACATTTAAACAATGACTGACAAACACTGGATATCTAGGATACAGATTTAAATCAAACTTATCCGTACACCAAGTTACTGAACAAAAAGGGAAATACTCTTTGTACACTTGACATACATTGAAATATTTATTTATTAAATATACAAATTATTTCCTGAATACGTGTTGTTACAATTAAACAGGATAACATGAACTAGGATACGTCTCACAGTTTATATTAGTATGTCTGTGAGATATAGGTTATTTTATCCTGTTTTATATATAAATTTATTAATGTGTATATTTGTATCCCTTGTTTCAGTCTCCCAATACTCTAGTTGAAGCCGTCGCTAACATGTGGTGTTATCATAGCAAGCTGCATTGTTGCCAGCATTAACAGTACCGCAACTTGTTTGACTTTATCCATATGTAATCTAGTGTGTTCTCTCAAAAAGTTCTAGCATTGGTTAGATTTTGCATTAAAACAGTTGGATAAGGTTTTCAAAATGTGGCCTTGATACATTTAATAATAATACTCTTATAATATTTTCAAAATGTTATTTATAGGTCAATATTCACTTGGCTGTTAGTGAGATGTACAATCAATCTCAACAAATAAAATAGAACAAGAATATATGTTTAATCAAATACAAACTTAACAAATGATTAATTCATAAATTGATGCTAAACCATAGTTTGACATGCATTATTTGACAGCTATATTTGCCACAAGCTCTTCTCAACTAATTTAATACAGCATTAATACAATTTAAGGGATACCAGAAAGTGATATCATTAATTAGTAAAATATTCATGTTAACAAATTACAATAAATACCCCAATAACAAGTTAATTTAAATTATATAATTATTAAATCCAGCAATCAATTATTTTAAGTCTGCATGTTTTACATACATTTAAATTATTATATAAATTAATCAACACATTACCGTTTATCTTAATTTACCATGTGAATAGTCATGTGAACTTCAATATGTTCCTTCATGTTTTGCGTAGTTTTGCATTTAATCATTTAAATAAGTAAGTAATACAGTTTGCGTTTACTAAATACATAATTATCTGTAAAATTCAATGAACAGTGAGAGTTGTAGGACACATTTAGAATATGTATATGCATATTTTGGTTAATACCTTTTTGAAATATTTCAGGAAAATATGTTTTTCAGCGCCATTGTGGCAGAGACGCAAGGTAGGCATGACTGCGTTAAAGGCCACTGCTAAACCCATATTGCTCTGAGAATAAATTTATGATCTTAATTTTAAAAACATTTACCAGTTTGAAATACACACGCACCACAAAAGGTTTTTTAGAACCTCAAGTTGAAAAAATACTAAGTATATTTTTCTCATCTGTTTCTATATAGTAACCAACTTAAAACCTAACTCTTAAAACCTCTTCAGTTTTAGGTTAGTTTGGTATACACTATTAGTAATGTCTTCCAGCTGCATCAATCTTACTATATTGATTACATGAATTTGTATACGTACGTCGTATACAAGTAAAAGGTAATTTTAGTGCTTTAACGAAATGTTAAATTCAGGAATGAAGAATTAGGGTAACAACAATATTGTAGCTACTGCATTCAAAATGTGTGAAATATATTGACAAATAAATTAACATTTTGTTTAAATGTGTCATTAATTTAATTGTTTTAGTTTGTTACGAGTGGCTTTAAGGGGTGATAGCCTCTATCCTCGCTCCAAGTAGGAATACATGTCAGTTCGTAAACAAAGTACACACTTAATCACATGTTTTAATGTAAACAAAGAAGACGTTTTTAAATCCCCATGCTTTTCTTAAGGGGGATATTATACGTTATTTCTTATTTTCTAGTAACTTCGTTGAAATACTGCTATTTTCCCGAGTCCCGTGGACCAAGACCTTTAATTTAAGCCGTCTCCCATCTTCTTGCGGTTCGTCAAACTCCCACAATTTTGACTTAAATATTTCGCTTACGGAATTTATATAAAGATATAAAGATTTATATAAAGATTTGTGTCCTGTTCCTAACAACAAATAAATTTTCAGTATTTTGTCATTTGTAGAGAATTTTCTCTATAGGGAAGAAGCTATTACCGTAGTCGGCATGTGAGGTCTCCAGACCCCAAAAACACCATTCGTTCAAAACTGTATATATATATATACATTTTATATATATGTGTGTGTGTGTCCATGAGCACGATAACTCTAGTAAAAATTGTCCAATTTTGATGAAATTTTGTACACACGTGTAAAGCAACATTTATGACTTTAATTTCGAAAACCAGACGGATAGATCTATCCGAAGGGGTATTTGGGGGGAGGGTTTGCACCCCAAAAATGTTTTTTTTTTTTTAATTTTACTATAATCTTTGAAAATGACAAATTTTATTTTTCACAATTCGATTCAGCTTAAAAAAACAATTTGGTGTTTTTATCATTGCTCTACGTCAATTTGTTACGGAGATATTAAAAGTGCTAAACACAAGTAAGCTGTCCATGTTATTCTTATGGACAATAAGAATAATTTTATATCTCGCTTATTTATGAACGTATACCGGCCATACTGGGTATCTGGTTGTAGTCTATTGTCATTAGCACAAAAAAATTGTTACCGATGGTTCCCGTAGCAGAAAACCTGCATACTAAGCCCCCATGTTATTCTTATGGAGAAAAAGTAAAATATTATGTTTCCTTTAATTATGAACAAAATTAAATAAAACTTGGTATGTGGCTTCGTCTAGTTGGGTTCATATTTGTATAAAAACAAATTTTTTGTTTTCCTTAATTCAGCAAACCTGCGTACTCAGCTCTCATGCTATTCTTATGGAGAATAATTAATTAAAATGGCTTATATGGCTTATTTATGCATGAATATTTATAAAACTTGGTATATGGCTTGATCCTATTGAGTTTGATTTGTATTTACATAAAAACCCATATTTTGTGTTCCTTTTTTAGCAAACCTGCATACTCAGCTCCCATGTTATTCTTATACAGATTAATTTAAACTTATATATTGCTTATTTATGCATGTATATCAAAAAACCCTAGTAAGCGGCTTTATAAGGTGGTAAGACATATATATGCAATTGAAATTCACTGAGTACGCAGGTTTGCTGTGAAGGGGGTACTTTACGTTTACAGAGTTATTTTACAAACTTGCAACTTCGGGAATTACATAGCTTATTATTTTAAAGGGTTTGTCGCTGTATTCTATTGCAATTGACTGAACGACATTTGTAGTGACTTGATCAGATAATTCGGTATATCATCTAATCCGTAAACTAATTGCACATATGGAAAAGGTACAGAAAATATCATTAGGTTTTTCCAGTTTAGGAAATATTATATGTTGAGATTGCAATCAGGTTTTGTGCAAACAAGCTTAAATTAATTGAAAACTAACGAATGTCAAACCATATATGTTTTTAACTTAAAGTAGTGATAATCCCTATATTATTCCAAAAATAGTTATTTTTGACGCGATCTGTTTAACGTATATTCTACGTTGAACCTATTTTGTTATTGAAATTACAGCAAAGGTGGTCTGTTAATAATTAAGTTTGTTAGGAGTTTAACTAATCTTTTTCGCAGTATTATAAGTAATAATAAGTAACGCTCTCTAGAGCTACTTAATTTAAAATACAGTGCAATTAGTTTTATAACCTTCAATTAGTTTTATATAACTGTGGTCAATATCTGAGTAATTTTGTTAAGTAAATAGTCACAGCGACTCTGCAAAATAAATTTCCCATACTAACACACCTGCGGGGTAGTTAATATTATTACAAAAAGCTCTCAGGCAAGGAAATGGAGGCTTTTATCACTAATGGACTTTAAAATCGCCAGTCTATTGATTCCCTCAATAATATATTAGACTTTATGTTGTTTTTACATTATCAGGCTACCAATGTTCAAACGGTGTAATTGTTGAATGTTTATAATTATAGTTGGTAATATACGGTTTCCATTCTCAAAACCCTGGTTATTATATACGTCTGTCTATTTAAGTGACGTTGTAGATGAGAGTTCTTTAAAACATTTGTTTTTAAACTATTGTAAAATTATAATTAATAATCACATCATCGTTTCGCTCGATATCATATAGTATTAGTACGATTACAATATTTATTATAACAGTTAAGATAGGTTTCCTTTAAATTCTTACTCCCCTCTTTATATATATATATGTACTGTTTTAATAGTTTGGAACCTAATAATATCTTTTAGCAGGAAAATCCTCATTCAAAATACTGACTAATTACTGTTAAACATATTTTAACGTTTATATTGTCAATGCATTAAACACCAACATTACTAAATATTTAAGAATTTATATGATGCGTTATGTTCATAAATATATACGTCATATTCTTTACTAAATATGGGGATTAACAATATCACATTCTAAGTCCTTATCCTGTTAACGCTCAATTGTACCTAAAATTGAACATTACTGTGGTTAAACAATAGACATCTTTATTTATTGATTTTACATAGATATGACCTCACCAAGTATCATAGGACATGTCGACAAGAGACACGTGTAACAACAACAACATTCATGTTATGTACTAGCATATTACAACATTACAAGCATTACATAAAAAGTAAATTACAATATCAAATCATATTTTGTACATCTACCTACATTGAACCTCTAGATACCGATATCAGTATGTTGTGTGCTTATGGAGTTGAATTAATTAAAATCGATCGTCAATAGTAAAGAAATTTTAGGTGCTATTGTCATCGGTCTTTATGCTATTAAATAATGAACATGGCTAATGAATTAGTCGGTTTTAGGCAATAACAGAGCTATACAAGACACATTTATTTCTAAACTCATAGTACATTTATTTCGTTGTCCTTTATAGGGATAAATATTGATTTAGAAAAAGTTTATTGTTTTAGAGTTTTCAGTTGTAATTTTTATCTACAATAAAATTTAATTCGGTTTGTTTTGATTTATAGTTCTAATAAAACTTATCAGCGGAAATATACACATTAATACATCTGCATTTCCTTGTTTATTTAGTCAAATGATGGCTCATCACAAATTTGCCACGCTCATTCATTAGCACAATACCCGAGTAATGAAGTATTAATTGGTACAATTGGCATGCACAGCTGTTTCTTTGGATCAAACAGTGATGTTTGGTTGGTTGGGCTTGATTGAAATATCATGGTAGGCCTTCTTTTATGTGTATAAGGTTTTAAAGTGGGTCTTTGTTATTTATATATATTTTTGGGACTTTTATTTCTTTTTGGAAAATAATGTGTAATAATTTACTTTTAAAATTTAAACTGGGAAGCTAAATACTTTAAAATTGTAATCTTTTGGAATTTGTATGTTATATACTTCAATATTTAATGTAATACGTGATTGCCCAATATACATTTCGGATGGAAGCGCACGTCATTCCATGTTTTTATTTAAACAGTAACTTCCCAAAAGTGTATACTGAATGTTTACATTGAATTGTTAATGTCAAGAATTCCAGAAACTACTTGCGATATAGAATTCAAAATATTATTTTGTTTAAGGGAAATACTAAATTTCTTAATTGCTAGAGAAACGTTTACTTATGCAAAAATTACATACTTATACTTACAAATTATCAATTACTTATTTAACACGCTAGGGGTTTTTTTGTGACTGAAACTCCTCATACAGTTTTCAACCGATTTTGATATTTTTGGTGACGTTGGATAGGTGTTGGTCTGAAGTTTGTTTTGCCCAAATGTTATGAAGATCAGACTAAAGGAAAGGCCCTAGCCGCCCCTAAAGTTCACAATTTGTCCATAAGATTAAGATTGAGAAATAATTGTTTTGAATTGTATGATCAAACAGCTGAATGTAGTAAACACAGCTTATCAGCAAGAACAAGTAGTATTATTATTGTTGTTGTTGTTGTTGTTAAAATTAATAGTTGGTAACATGTGCGACTTTGTTCACGTAACCATTCTTTTTAATACCGTTAATTTTCCCGCTGGTAAGAATATTTTTACCTACCATGGAAACTAAAATTAAATCATCACCCCATGAGGTCAACTCTGACTATTTTTAAGCATGCACATGTTGAATGCCAGAAGCCCGGAGCCCCAAAAGACTTTCAATATTGGTCTGTAGGTTATGTTCACATGTACTTAGCTTCCTACCAAATTTTAGCTCCATTATTCCCGAACTATACATCCGAGACCATGATAACTTTTTGTTTTGAGGCCCCCAGATGCCAAAAACACTATTCGTTCAAATTTATATATATGTTTGTCCGTTAACACGATAACTTGAGTAAAAAAGTCCGATTTTGATAAAATTTGGCTCAAATGTGTAAAATGACATTCATGACTAAGTTCGAAAACCAGAAAAATCGGACCATGGGAAGGAGGGTTTATGGGGGTTTTAAATTTTCGAAAAATAATTTTTTTGCATTTTTCACCATAAAATTAAAAAAAAACTTAATTTTGGTTTTTACCATGTTATAGAGCTTAAAAAACAAATAATATAGTATTTTGAATTATTAACCTAGTTTAAGTGGTTGCGGATAAAATCCAAAAAAACCTACTCATAAAATCTCCCATGTTAATCTTATAGGAAAAAGACTTTTTGCTTTTCCTCAGTTTATTTTAATGTAAACTTCACATTTGCTTATACCGATCTCTTCAGTTCCACAAAACAATCATTTTGGTGTTTAAATTGTGATTCTACGCCCAACCGTTGCAGAGATGTTCAAAGTGCTAAACACAGTACTTTGTCCAATGTTATCCTTAAGGATAATAAATAAAATTTGATATCTCGATTATTTATGAATGTATGTTGATCAAACTTGGTAACTACGTGGCTTCACGTAGTTCTGGTATATTGAAATTCGCAAAAAAAATTGATTTTTTGTTGATTATTCCCGTAGCAGCAAACCTGCGTACTCAGCCCCCATGTTATTCTTATGGAGAATAAGTAAAATGTAATGACTCCCTTAATTATGAACATAAATTAATACTACTTGGTATGTAGCTTCACTTGGTTGAGTTATATTGATAATTAAATAAAAACCCATTTTTTGTTCCTTGTTGCAGCAAACCTGCTTACTCAGCTCCCATGTTATTCTTATGGAGAATAACTAGAATGTTATATAGCGCTTACTAATGATTGAATATTGATGAAACTTGGGATGTGGCTTCACCTAGCTACTGTAAATTCTATTTATATTTGCATAAAAACCAATTCTTTGTGTTCCTTGTTTCAGCAAACCTACGTACTCATTACCCATATGTTATTCTTATGGAGAAGAATTAAAATCGCTTATATGTGAATATATTTTTTATGAAACTTGGTATGCGGCTTTATGTGGTATTAAGACATATATTATACGTTGGAAATTCTCTGAGTATGCAGGTTTGCTGCGATGGGGGTATTTAGTGTTGTGTGATAGTTAACATGGGAATAAGAAAGCCCAGCGCGGTGGAGGCCTAAATAATATTTTTAATAAGGAGTAGGCCTATGTCTGCTTTGAGTATATTAGCTACCTTCCACCCGAAATTCAGATCCATAAGTCCAGTAGTAGGTGCAAGGTGATAATCTTGATTTTAAAAGCCAGTGGAGCGGAGCCCTATATGAGTTTTAGAACAGGAGTAGAACAAAATTTGATTGTAAAGGATGGTCTATTTTCCAAACTTTAATTTTATTGGTTCAGTAGTTGAGTTTGTGATAGCTAACATGGGAATAATAAAGTTCTGCGGTGCGGAGCCCTATACAATATTTTGATCAGTCGTAGGCCTATTGTGATCTGAGTTAATTAGGCACCTTCCTACCGAACTTCAGCCCCATCAGTCCAGTGGTACTAGATGGTAAACATAACTTTAAATGCCAGATTGGATCTTTGGATTAAGGAAACGTCTACTTTAATTCTGATGTATTATTTATTTTCCTACCAAATTTCAGCTCCATCGTTTCAGTCTTGGTGTATAATTATTAACGTGGGTATATTAAATACCAGTAGGGCGAAGTACTGAAGTATAATATTACCAGAGGTAGCCCAGTATCTGCCTTGAACTATCAGCTATCTTTCTACTGAATATTAGCCTCAGCAGTCAAGTAGTAGGTACAAGATGGTTGTGATAAGTATTTTGAAGGACAAGAGAGCAGAACCCTAAAACATTTGCGGAACGGGGGAATACAAACTATATTGGACTACATAAGCCTAAGGAACGGGTGATGGGGACTCCATCGATCACGAAAACATTTATTTTTAAAGGGTAGAATATAGAAAACAAAAACGTGTTCGCACGCAGCACGCTGACGTGAGGGAAGTGAATTTCCACAAAAAGTTTAAAACTCAAAATATGTGTAAAAACATACATGTATTTCAATTTTTATTAAAAACTGAAAACATTGATTTTTTGGCTGTTCTGATGCTCCTGGTTTCATTTACCTGCAAAGCTGGGAATACAATTTTGCGCATTATAATTTTAGGAGAAGGTCCAGGCAGGCTTGAAAGTCGGCGTGAGTTGCTGGGGATGATAAAAGTACTCTAAGAAAGGAATAATAGGCTTTTCTAGTGTAAAACCCCCATAAGACAACGTACTGTGTTATGTCGAAACATATTTTCTTTAATAACTCGGTAAATATTTATGCTAGAATGACGAGAGAGAGCTTAAAACTTTCGCCTCACTAATTCCCATCTTTTTACATGCACTAATTTTACATCTGGGGCTTTTCTGACCCTTTTTCGACCCAAAAACTCGAAATTTGAAAGATTAATCCCCAAAAAAGGGTTTAGAGTTTTCCGATTGTTTTGCCCACGAACTTGTCCAACTGATTATAGAAAGGAACGTCCCTACCAAATTTGAAGTTAATCGGACAAAAAATGCGACCACTAGAGTGCCTGCACACACACACACACACACACACACACACACACACACACACACACACACACACACACACACACAAACATATATATATATATATATACAATTTTGAACGACCCCCCAAAACGTGTTCAGGGGGTCACATTAGGAACTTCTATGGTGGTTCCGGGCTTAAGTTTCACCGTGCAGGTCATACTAATAGTTCACTTTCCAAAGGAAATTCACTAATAAATGATTCGTTATTCACAGGTTTTAGCGAATTTCCCCTATAGGGAAGAATTAGCGAATTTCCCCTATAGGGAAGAAGCTATTACCGTAGGTGGCATGGTAAGACTTAAGCCCGAGACCATGACAACTTTTTGTTTTGAGGTCCCCAGATGCCAAAAACACTATTCGTTCAAATTTATATATATATATATATATATGTGTGTGTGTGTGTGTGTGTGTGTGTGTGTGTGTCTGTTACCGCGATAACTTTTGAAAGAAGCGCCCGATTCTTATGAAATTTGGCACAAATGTGGAGAGTAACATTTATGACTTTAAGCTCAAAAACCAGATCGATCGGTCTATGGAAAGGGGGTTTTATGGGGGTTTAAATTTTTTCAAAAATCAGTTTTTGAACTTTTTACCCTAAAATTTTGAAAACAATAGATTTTGGTTATAGCCATTTTGTAGAGCTTAAAAAAGAAACAATGTAGTTTTGAATCATTAAGCTAGGTTTAGTGGTTGTGGAGAAAAGTCAAAATATGTGTCCATAAAATTTCCCATGTTAATCTTATGGGAATACGGTTTTTAAATTTTCCTCAGATAATTTCACTAAAAATTCCACATTTCTTTCTACCAATCAGTTTAGCTCTACAAAACAACCATTTTGGCGTTTTAATTGTTGTTTTACGTCCAACCGTTGCAGTGATATTCAAAGTGCTAAACACAGTACGTTGTCCAATGTTATCCTTATGGAGGATAAATAAAATGTTATATTTCGATTATTTATGTAGTTTATTGATGAAACTTGGTATGTGGCTTCAACTAGCTGTGGTATATTGATAATAGTACAAAAAAGTTCTTTGTTGATTTTTCCCGGTAGCAGCAAACCTGCATAAGCGTCCCCCATGTTATTCATATGGAGAATAAGTAAAGTTTTATATCTCCCTTAGTTATGAACCTAAATTAAAAAAACTTGGTATGTAGCTTCACCTGGTTGAGTTATATTGATAGTAGCAAAAAAACACCCTAACTTATCTTCCTTGTTGCAGCAAACCTGCGTACTCATTTATAATGTTATTCTTATGGAGAATAAATTTAATACTATATATAACTTATTAATGAATGTATTTTTGTGAAACTTGGTAAGTGGCTCTATGTAGTAGTAATACCCATATATTTGCAATGGAAATTCGCTGAGTACGCAGGTTTGCTGCGACGGGGGTATTTGATTGTATGTCAGAATTAGGCGAATAAGTATAGATTATAAGAAAACCACCAAAGCCAGCTTTAAGTAGATCTTTATCAGAATGTGTCAGTCAGATGTAACAAGTTGAGAATCAGAATTAACGTCTTGGAAGACAATAAATCATCCCATCCTTATTTTTTGAGTCTCCATAAAATGTGAACCAAAATTAGCATGTCATGAATTTTGTGCAAATTTGTATTAAACCTTCCCTTATTAACAACGGTATTTTACCCAAAATGTGCTAAAATTGTTCAAAACCCTGAACTCAGTGAGATGGCACAATGTAGACGTAAGAGTACTTACAGCAAAGCAAAATAACAAATTTAAGTAAACAAATTTAAAAATGAGCTCTGGCAAAGAATGAGTAATCATATACTGCATTTGAAAATATTCGGCTTATTTATACATAATCGGAACTACAAGAACCTGAGTTGCCTTGCCACACGCCCATCTATAACAGTCTGCTAAAAGGAGTGAATTAGCGACACAGACGATAATATCAATACAATTCACGCTCATCAAAGCGAAATATTGCTCGATTTCGAGCAAAGGGTTTACCAGTTCCTCTAAAACCAGTAAATAAATCAAAAATCCAAAGTTACACGGCTCCTAAAATTTATTATAAAATTTGGTGGGTTATAAAGGTTTTTAATAAAATGATACCACTCGCAATTTTGGAAAATTTGGCTTCAAACGTTATGGGGTTAAGAGGTTCCGGAGTTAATTTTTTCGTTATTTCATAAAACGTATCACCATTAACATAAAAAAAACTGCATAACTTAGCATTTTGAATTATTATTAAATGATTAATAGTTGCGTAGAAAATGTAATATCCCTTTCAAACACAGTAAACGCAGTACGTTGTAGAACGTTAATCTTGTGGGAATAAAGAAACAAAATAATTTCTCTTATTTACTGACCAATACCATAATACACAGTACGTAGGTACATTTTAGCCAAAAGAGAATATTGGAATATTACACTTTATATTCTATTTTTTGTAACTGTAAGGAAATATATTGATTAAAATAGGGCTAAGGGAAGAAAGTATGCAGCCTTTTTCTTATACTGTATATTTATAATAAAATATTTTTTCATTAAATTTTGTGAAAAGAAAAATAAACGAGTTCGCACGCAACACGATGACTTGAGAGAAGTGAATTTCCATATAAAAAAACTATAAAACTCGATACCCCCGTCGCAGCAAACCTGCGTACTCAGCAAATTTCCTATGAATGAATATATTTCTTACTACCACATGAAGCCACTTACCAAGTTTCATAAAAATACTTAAATAAATAATTGATATATAGCATTTTATTTATTCTCTATAGGAATAACATTAGGGCTGAGAACGCAGGTTTGCTGCAACGAGGAAGATAAAAATGCGGGTTTTTTGCAATTATCAATATAACTCAACTAGGTGAAGCTATATACCAAGTTTTAATGATTTATGTTCATAATTAAGGGAGATATAACGCTTTCCGTATTCTCCATAAGAATAACATTAGGGATGAGAATGCAGGTTTGCTGCTAAGAGCAAAATCAACAAAAAATCAATTTTTTGTGGAAACATCATTATACCAGTACTAGGTGAAGCCACCTACCAAGTTTCATCAATATACGTTCATAAATAATCGAGATATCAAATTTTAAATATTCTCCATAAGGATAACATTGGACAACATACTGTGTTTAGCACTTTGAATATTACGGCAACGGTTGGACGTAGAATCACAATTTAAACACCAAAATGATTGTTTTGTAGAGCTAAACTGATTGGTAAAAGCAAATGTGAAGTTTACATAGAAATGAACTGAGGAAAAGCCAAAAACCTTTTTCCCTTAAGATTAACATGGGAGATTTTATGAGCAGGTTTTTTTGGATTTTCTCCGCAACCACTTAACCTAGGTTAATAATTCAAAATACCATATTATTTGTTTTTTTAAGGTCATGGTCAAAACCAAAATTAAGTTTTTAAAAAAATTTAGGGTGAAAAATGCAAAAAACTGATTTTCGGACAATTTAAAACCCCCATAAACCCCCCTTCCCGTGGTCCGATATTTCTGGTTTTCGAACTTAAAGTCATAAATGTCACTTTACACATTTGAGCCAAATTTCATCGAAATCGGATGTTTTTTCCTCAAGTTATCGCGGTAACGGACACAATATATATATATATATATATATATATATATATATATATATATATATATATAAATTTGAACGAATAGTGTTTTTGGCATCTGGGGACCTCAAAACAAAAAGTTATCATGGTCTCGGGCTTAAGTCTTGCCATGAGACCTACGGTAATAGCTTCTTCCCTATAGGGGAAATTCGCTAGAATCAGTTAAAAATATACATTTATTCCAATTTTTATTCAAATCTGAAAATATCGATTTTTTGGCTGCTCTGATGCTCCTGGTTCTATTTACATGCAATGCTGGGAATACAATTTTGCGCATTATAAGGTTAGGAGAAGGTCCAGTCAGGCATTAAAGTAGGCGTGAGGTTGTTGGGGATGGTGAAAGTACACCAACAAGTAAATAACTGGCTTTTATAATGTAAAACCCCGTAAGACAACGTACTGTGTTTAGTCGATACACATTTTCTTTAATAACTCGGTAAATATTTATGCTAGAATGACGAGAGAGGGCTTAAAACTTTCGCCTCACTGATTCCCATCTTTTTATATGAATAAATGTTATATCCGGGGCTTTCTGACCCTTTTGGTCCCAAAAACTAGAGATTTTAAAGATTAATCCCCAAAAAAGGGGTTTAGAGTTTTCCGATTGTTTTGCCCAACGAACTTGTCCAACTAATTACAGAAAGGAACGTCCCTACCAAATTTGAAGTAAATCGGAGAAATATTGCGACCACTAGAGTGCAAACACACACACACACACACACACACACACACACACACACACACACACACATATATATATATATATATATATATATATATATATATATATATATATATATATATATATATATAATATTTCAAGGAGCACCAAAACGAATATTTCCACTAACAACTCAAACTCGAAAATTTTGACGAAAACAATACTTTCTCCATATATAGGGGGAGAAAGTTAAAAGTACTACACTAGTTTTGTAAAATGTCAGTTAAAACTATTTTATTGTTAGTTTACATATCCTCAATCATCACTGAATTATGAGTTTCGTTTATGAATCGCTTTTACAGTTGTAAGCTGTATTTTAATAGCCTTTACAGCGCAGAGCATTGGCTATAAACAGTGCGGCGTGTTAAACTTGTTTAATCTCGTCCGAACACGTCCACAATTGCGGTGTGCTTTAAACAGCTACACGCCACGCACTACGGCCCTGGTGTTTATGATGTAGTAGGCTTGAAACTAAACTTAAGTGAAGTGTTTGAAAATGGGTGTGACTTTGTTCTACTAACGTTAAAAGTAATAACCATTTGGTAATTATTTTGATCAATTACGACGTCGGATAGACTAATAAAAAATTAAGTTACTAAATATTAAGTCTTATAGCTCTCATACAGACTAATTAAAAGTCTTAAAGCATATACAGTATAGAGTGTTCAAAGCCAATGTTTATAAATATTATAAGCTTGATAAAAAACAAACTGTAAAACTCCAAAATAATATTTTTACACGTAAAACTGAAACATTTGAAATGTATTTGTTCTAAAAAAAATCGTTTATTGATTGTTTGTTTTCTTTCTGAATGGAGGGAGTTTACCAAAGCTGTATGTCGAGGGTAAAGATGTAACTATTCTGTTATTGGTTTGGAGTGAAGCAGGTTTGGGCATCAATTACTTTTTGAACACATTTGACAAATGTTTTCTATGTTCATTATATTCATGTACTACATATAAGGGTGAATGATGTTTTTAGCTCTTCGGATCTTAGGTAGTCGGTGGCCTGTGGTAGTAAATGCGATGGAATTCGGCACCAAGGGAGCGGCCCTGCCGTGGGTTTGAATCGTAGTATAAACTGCATCATTGTTTTCCCAGTACAAGGCCCATTTGGTCGATCAAAGTAAAGAAAAAGGAGGTTGTTAGGCCAAATTCTCAGGTCTTATGGACCATTGTAAGGGGGCACTCAACCCTAATATCGATAAAAATGAAAAATCAACAATTTTTGTTTCACCTAGTCTTGTTCCTTGTGCTTTTTTGAACAATTTAATATATAATAAGTATAGGTAACATGTTTATAATTAGTTTATTTTATCTAGAAACGAAACGGTACACATATTTCAGGATAGCATCCAGCGCTTAGAGTTGTTCGTCAGCAATATATTAAATTGATTCTTATAGATTTTAAACAGAACCATCTTATTATATGTGATGATAAAAATATCAACATTAAATAAAAATATATATATACAGTATATATATATATAATTAAAATAAATAAAATTAAAAAATTAAAAAAATATATAAAAAATATATAAAATATTTTATAATATAAAATACATAGTAACATAATGCAAAATATTTAATAATATTAAATATAGAAATAATATAGGCCTATAATTAATAACAAAATAAAATAATTGGTAAAACTGAAAGAAAAAGAAGGTATAACATATGGTGCTGGCGAGTTTGATGGAAGTAATAAGGCAGGGCAACAAACATGTATAAGATGTATAATGTGTCTTTTTCTAGGCCGTTTTCCGAAAGTTTGAGTTTCACACGTTTTCATTTACTGTGGCGGATATAACTCAAGTTGTATTTGATATAGCCTCATAATTTTTGTTTTATTTTGAAGAGGACATGTCATTGTAAAACCTGTAGTATGGATATACATAATTTCCTTTAACAAAGATTTAACAAAATGATTATAAGAAGATTTTACTAAAATTTGTAATAAAAAGTAAATAAAATATGTTTTATAGAATATTATATATAATTTACTATCCATACTACAGATTGTAGAATGGAATGCCCTTTTCAAAAAGGAAAAAGTAATGAGGCTATCTCAAGTACAACTTGAGTTATGTCTGCCACAGTGAATCCTAATTTAATCCGTAAAAAATAGCCCCCCGGGGAGGAGGGGGGTGGTGGACCAAAACTAATGGAAAAGTCACCTATAACCAACACATATATATAAACAAAATAATTAGGTTTGCTTTAAAAATAAACAAAACTTTTATGGTGGAGTGCTCCCCTCAAATTTAATGATATCGTATTTTTTACATTGAGTGACCGTACTCCATAGATTAAACACATAAATAATCTTGGTCGGATAAAAAATAATTTTACTGTAACCCAAGTGCTGGAGCATTTAATTTCTAATCTGTTTTATCGATAACGATAGAGACACTACTTTGCAGCGGTGTAGGTACCCACCTAGTCATAACAGCTCTCACAGTGTCAACATTGGTTTGACACTCGACAGTCACTATAGTTGGTTACTGCAATGACACGGAATCGTCATCAGTTTGGTACACGCAGTAGATTTAGCGTAACAACTGAACGCTATCTACAACACACTGAGGGAGCGGTGCATTTTGCAACTGGATAGTGAATAGGTCATTTTTCTGCTTTGGGCCAGCACTATAACAGATTTATTCACCAGAATTCAATATATAAAACAACTCTCGTTTAAACTGAAAAGTTATTAATGTATCTAAGAATGAGTCTATTCAATATTTTTAACTATACAAATAAATATATATATATATATTAAATACCATGTGTGTGAGTATGTAGCAAACAAAAGAATCTCGAATGGAGAGACTAGGAGGTGTAGTGATATAAAGAGGAATACTTCTTATGGTTTTAATTTACAATAATTATTTGTTATAAAGGGTAAAGGAGTTTTGTTATTATTTATTTTTAATATTATTATTAAATAGGGGTAAATACTATTGTTTCTTTTTAACATACGGATTGTAGTTATGCATTTACTATTAAGATTTTTTAAATACAAAATGACGATTCATGTTTTCTGTCATAATATAAATACAATTGAATCAGTCGCTTGTATCTTGTATCTCGTCCGATCTCTATAAAATTTGCCTTAACTTTAATTTATTTACCTGTTAATTTTGCTCTCATCTGCTACACTACCAGCGATAAAGACGATATTTACTTTAATTTGTTATGACAGAACGAAGTTACACTATGTTCAACTTGATATTATGACATTAGCTGAGTAAGCAGTATTTACCATATTTTGATCACGTAATAGCTACATAGCGTGCGACATGTTCTCGTAAACTATGTTATTCAACATTAATGTGTTGCACTTTTGTGTAGAGAGAAGAAACTACTTGACCCACAATAGATGCTGTTTGGGGTTCTATGTACTCATTTTCTTTTATATATTGTGTTTTAGCGAATTTCCCCTATAGGGAAGAAGCTATTACCGTAGTCGGCATGGTAAGACCTAGGCCCGGGACCATGATAACTTTTCGTTTTGAGGTCCCCAGACCCCAAAAACACCATACATTTAATATTATTTATGTGTGTGTGTGTGTGTGTGTGTGTGTGTGTGTGTGTGTGTGTCCGTGAGCATGATAACTCTCGTAAAAATGATCCGATTTTAATGAAACTTGGTATAAACGTGTAAAGCAACATTTATGACTTTAAGTTCGAAAACCAGCCTGATCACTCTATCCGAAGGGGAATTTTGGGGGAGTTTTGTACCCCAAAAGTGGGTTTTTTGAATTTTTTACATATAATTTTTCAAAAAGTCAAACTAGTTTTAACCATTCGGTTCAGCTTAAAGAAACACAAAATTTGGTATTTCGATCATTCCTTTACGTCAATTGGTTACCGAGATATTGAAAGTGCTAAACACAGTACGTTGTCTAATGTTATTCTTAAGGAGGAAAAGAAATTTTTTTTATCTCGCTTATTTATGAACGAATACTGACGAAACTTGGTATACGGCTTCATCTCGTTGAGGTCTATTGATATTTTCTCCAAAAAAACTTTTTACATAATTCTCCCGTAGCAGCAAACCTGCGTACTCAGTCCCCATGTTATTCTTATGGAGAATAATTAAATGCTCTGTCTCCCTTAATTATGAACATAAATGAATAAAAACTGGTATACGACTTCACCTAGTTGAGTTATATTGATATTAGCATAAAAACCCATTTTTTGTGTTCCTTGTTGCAGCAAACCTGCGTACTCAGCCCCAATGTTATTCTTATGGAGAATAATTAAAATGTTATACATCGCTTATTTGTGAATATATTTTTATGAAACTTTGTAAGTGGCTTTATGTAATATTAAGACATTTATATGTCCATCGGAAATTCGCTGAGTATGCAGGTTTGCTGCGACGGGGGTATTTTCTCTATATTTGTGTAATTTATGTTACAAGATTACATGCAGATGTTTAACACTTTTTAGACAAATTATTCACAGTAAGGTATTCCCAACTATGTTTACCCTGACAATAACTATACTATAACACAGACCTTAGTCGGAGTTGTCGATCTATCTACCCTCTGGTAGATGACGTACAAAAAGGAAACACGATTATAGAATTAGAAATAAAATACATTTTTGATACACTGACTACATGCCTCACTGTGTACTACGTGCTAGGCAGGATATATTTTCTTTAGTTTCATCTATGCGATTATACACATCATTCGTAGGATTTTCTGGGCAGTTTTTGCTGATACAAGAGAAAATACAAGAAGATGAATTAAAATTGGTGTTTTGGAGAGTGGGTTTGGAATGCTAAGAAAAACACAGTAAATGTTAAATAAGATGGATTGTGAAGGAGATGGATGAACTACAACACAGATTCTACTCAGTGTTAACGTCATTCTATGCGTCACCCGTGATGGCGGATTACCCTTGATGATGGGTTACCCGTAAAGGCGGATGACTCGTGTTTGACGTGCTGGCTGGACCTTTGCAGACACGGGTTGGACTAGTTCCGTAACAGGACCTACAGATTCCTAGGGGTTGAACAATAAGGTAGCAACAATATTGAAAGAATGTCGAGGGAACTTAATAAAGTAGATATTTATCCAGTTTATTTTTTTTTAATCGTATTTAATCAAACAATGATTTTATATTACATTTTGTTTTTACCTTGAAACAGTAATTTGCAACAGAGGAAAAATGTCCTTGATAATTGGTATCTGTTTTATTTATTTACTTTCCAGAACAAACTTTTTATATATGAAAATTAAATTATCGAGCGAAACTCGGTTAACATGGTAGAACGAGATGTCTAAAACGCTTAAAAATCCTGGGAAAAAACCCAGTAATCTGATAAGGAAATTAAATAAAGAAATAATATCTCACGATTATGAGGATATGTGATGGCTACCCAAAAACTTTAGCATTATAAAAATATTTTAGCATTATTATTTTAATGTGAGGAAGTTTTAAACAAGTTAAATCAATTTATAATCAATATTTTCCGAAAAACCATCGCGAAAAAATCTAGATTACAAGGTCCTGTCAGTTTGTTTTATATGTCATAAAACTGTTTAAGGCAGCCGAAGACTATCATACCACAAGAAAGGGACGAATAAGGTTCAATTGTAAGGTGTGATGCCTTTTATAAATTAGGAAACCAGTAATGCGATATATTGTTTGAAGCTTCATAAGGCCAAAACTGAATGTCATAAAAATCGAAGTATGTAAAATGAAAAATCCTTGGTGAATGACTCATCACTTACTCTTCCCGATATGCTGGGAGTGGTGAAATTTGGTAAATTCAGGTCTAAATTTAAAAAGTCAAGATTTATATTCAGATTTTACCATAGGGTTCAACGAATTTCCTATGTTATTTTTATGGTCATTACTTTTTTTGAACAAATGATAACTAATCCTTACATTTTCCAAGCGAAGCCGGGTACTAAAACGTCTATTATATTAATTAATGAACAAGTTGTAACACTTTAAAAAAATGTTAAAATGGTAACTGTAATGTATTGACATAAATACACCAAAAATTAAAAAATATACATATACTGATTAAACTAACGTTCTGATTCCATCAAAAACATAATAGCTTTGTTTTAATTTAGAGTTGATGGTATTTAAACTGTGAACATTTTATGCTGAATACGGTATAGTGTTTGTTTTAAACGTTGGACTATTACTAAGTTATCTATTGCCAAAAAATAATAAATCACTGATAATATCCCTGCTTGAATGTGTAGTTTTCCTAGGATGAGATGGAATATAGTCAATCGAGAGGGGTTGTGGGTTTGCAGGGTAATTGTGGGGGAGTGAGTAGGGGGTGGGGGTATCTTGGGATAGAGTAATCAACTTGGAAACATAATAAAACTGGGGAAATTACAGAAGAAAATAGTAATTTCCAAGGTATAAAGAGGAAATAGTATTATGCATATAAAAGGATAATCAGTGGGGCAAAGGGTGATTCTGTAGGGAAAAAAGATTATGCCTAAAAAACACATTGATTTTTTAAATTAGTAATTTGAAAACAAATAAAAGTTTCCCGGAAATCAAAAGATTTCTAGTTTTCGGTTTTTATACAAATGCTGTTGCAGAATCTAATACATAAGATGATTATATCAACAGTCTAGATCCTACAAACACTAAGTGATTAATTTTCCAAATAACTTTTAAGAAAGCCTCATTATCAAGTTTATCATTAATTAGTACTTATGCAGTACATTTACTTTTTTCAGCAATGATTTATTTATTTGTACGGAGATTTGACGTTTACCGTGTCAGTGCTCAGTGGCGTGGCTGTTAAATTACGTTATTGACCATTAACAGAATATGCCACATTAACCAACTCCAACCAGCGCAGCGACGCGTCGTCGCGACGGTGACGTAGCGCGTCCTTATGGATACGCTTGCTGGAATGCATATGTTCCCATGAGAGTATAGAATACTATTCGTAAAGAGTAATCACCATAAAAGTGTCCATATTCAGTACTATGTTTTTAAGCTATGGCAACCCTGCCGAACCTTTCCTAAAATAAGTTATTAATTTTTGAGTGGTCGGTTGTTGGGTTCAGAATTCTATTCAGTTAGGTTACGTAGCGTTGGGTTAGGTTGGTATTTTAAGATTAAGATTCGTCTTCTTGCTTGGCCGGAAACCCAAACTTGGACCATTAAAAGAACAAATAAAGCCAGAAAAACTATCCTCAGTCGAACAGTATTTTTAGCTTAAAATATTTCAATAAACAACCGCCTAAAAATTTAAAATAAACTCCTGCAATAGTGTCCACTACTATTACACAGTTATAGATAAATTTTAAAATAAAAGTTGTTGTTATGAAAGGTTGAATAAGTAATCTGGGAGAAGTCTGTCTTTAATCTAAATGTATTCATTTACAATTCTTGCGAAGGCATTTGAAATTAGAAGGAAATATTTTTACGTTTTAATTTTTTTTGTTTAACTTGTTACACGTTTTAAAATAAAACTACTTCTACTTTGTTTCATTTCTATCTTAATTGTATGTTTAACTATTAAAAGTACAGCTTTTGAAATGTTTAATATTTTTGTTTTACATACTTGAATATCAAACACTAAGCAGAGTAAATAATTTGTTCAAATGGAATAAGGTAAATAAAAAGGACGTTTCCAGCAGTTTTTATGGTCTCAGTAAATAACACAGCTGCTGTCGGCGTGAGAATATTGCACGTTCTCGTAAAATATTCACCCTTTCATTAATTACCCCCAGTAACGCAGCCCCTGAGACCCCCAACTGCTGTTATAGCTCTAGTTGTACACTTTTCTGTTAATAAAACATGGAGATTATGTTGAAGGATCTATTAGCATTGTAATTAGTGCCTATTTATCCTTTGAGTATCTTAAGAAAAAAAAATACTTTAAAACTCATTTGAGGAGGTCTTGATGGTCATTGAATGTGCAGGCGCGTGAGTTTGAATTCGTTTCACCGTAGTTCCTCACCTTGAACACTTACTTGGTAAGTAAAATAAAACTAGAATTAATATTTATTTGTATTACCACCGTTAAGAGGAAACCAAATTATATAGAGTTACTTAACAGCTTCTTTCAGAAGACCAATGTTAAGACCATTAATCCGTTAAGACCAATGTCCTCTCTTAACTGATTATCCAAAATCGTTGATTCATGGCAGATTTTAAGGAAAAATTGCAATACCTAGCGATTAGAGTAAACATACTATTACTATAACATGTATATATCCCATGTGCAACATAAATATTAAATATTTTTAAACATTTCTGAACAACTATTTGTTGCCTTATTTGTGATCGTGCGTGTAGAAATATAAAATATTTCAGGCTGGATTCCCCTCTTAAATGCTTGTGTATGTGAGGAAAATATTCCTGTTAATAAAAACACTGTATTTACTACTCTACCATATACGTATTTTATATATTTATAAATTATTTATATACGTAATTTTCAACTGACAAAACTAATTGAGAAATGCTTAGTGATAGTGGTCAAGCTATTACTTCAGCCGGAAATGAAGCTGAATATTCATATTAGTACTACAAAAATATGTATGTATACTTTGCTTTAAATTTAATTATTTATGTAAAGGGACTTCCCACCCCAAAAGTAAATTAAAGAAAATATAAGTTTTGAAGGACATTTCAGATATATTATTTAATTCTTATTTTGATAAATAGTTTAACTTTCGATAATTTGGCCATGCTTTGGCTTTAATACTTCGATTATATAGAGGATAGTTGTATTAATTTAAACTGAAATAAATTACTTTTAAAACAAGTCTAACGAGTTGTTACGATAAAAGAAGGAACTAGGCAACCCTACTTAGCCAATGTCCGCACAAAGAAGAAGCAAACAGAATATTCAAAACACCATATTAACTCAGAAAAATGTGTTGAAAATTACAAAAAAGGTTTTAGCTATTTCCTCTTTCATGGACACTTTGCTATAAAGCACATGAACTAGTATCCTGATACAATATTGAGTCACAACGTGTGTTCATGTTTCGCACTTTATACAGTTATTCACTTTAAATGATCTGATAAAAACACAGTAAAACACAAAAGCTACAAACGCCTGACGTATTGTAATAAGTTTATATTTTCATTTCACCCTGAAAGTATAATAATTCAACCTTACATAATTAATCAACATTTATAAAAAAATAAGGCATATTAAGTTGGCATTTAGTTGTTAAATAAGAAAATAGTTTTGCTGGTGGCTTAAAACCCATTTCATCATTCGTGATACTTTACTTCTCAAGTCAATTTGGTAATTACTAATTATTTCCCTTATCGTGTTTATTTTATAAGGGGCGACAATAGTTATTATTGGTTGAAGAATTCACAACATTCCAATACTGAATTTGTAATAATATTGAAAATAAAATTAACCTTAACAGGAAATGCAGTTGTAGTGTTAAATACTTTGGTATTGGCTTGATTTTCTAACTAAAAGTCGAAATATCGTTTGAGGATTTAAATAGTAAATGTCGAAAATTTGTGTGGGTCCTAGAAGAGAATTTAGGTCCAGGTGCATGCCCTAATACAAAGGGCGAGCCAGATCAATGCGTCAGGTGTCCAACTGTTGCCCCGTGGCAATCAATCTGTTCTTCGACCCTTCCTAACAGACACAAACCAATCACCGAAAGGGCGGAACTATATCTCTACAAATATAGTCTAAGAGTTCAATTTTAACTATTATTACTGGAGAAACTAAACCGTTGACATAAAATCAGCAAACCAGATTGGCGTGTTAAAACAAAGCAGTGTAAATTCTTATGTTTCAAAATATAGAAAAATAATATTTTGATAAAACAAAGATTAGTTTGGTATAGCTAAAGGAAAAATGTCCAATTCTCTCTCAGGCTGAAGAGAGAGGCCAGGAGGAGCTTATAAGAATATTAAAGTCACAGGTGTCAAGAAGCAGAGAGTATTAGCATACATTTAAATGCATTATTATTTAAATTTTAAAATACAATTTTTAAATAATTTACTTTTTACTTTTCAACTATATGTTAACTTATACTTAAACGTAATAACAGTTTCAATCAAATGTATTCAAAGCATTGTGTGAAATTCAGTTTTAGATATCACTAATAAAGCTTTGTGAGTTGAGTAACAATGGAAACGCTAAATAGAACTTATTGAAGTGAAGGGTTTCATGTGTTGTATTCACTAGAAGATTGATTTGGTAAAATAAACAACAATAAATTTATAGTTGGTCCATTTGTGGCTGAGCAATTTAGTTTTAAACTAATTTCACCCCAATATATATAACACCTGATACCTAATATCACCTAATGTCACCTAATATGTTATCCCACTAACGTCTACATTTACGTACTAAGAAGAAGGGACCATTTATTAGAAAAACTGTTTGGAAATTAAAAGTCTTAGTAAAAGTGATTTCAAGCCATTTGATATAAAACTGTTTAGTAATCAAACCAGTGAGCATCAGTTTTAAATTTAATGTTAAATCCATATTAAAGGTGACTAGACATAAAACAAACTTTTTGTGTAAATATGTTGTTGCTTTAATTTATGTAACAATGATCAATGGTGGGTGGTTCATGGTATTTATACGATATATAAATACGACATGAGGATATCGGCCTGTTTAAAGGTAGGTCCATTTAAAACTAACTTTAAATTTAATTTCTACTAAGTATTAACATCTTGAAAATGAATAAAGTTTTCTAAACGGGTTACGGCATTGTGTTCAGCGTAAAAAAATAATACTTGACCGGTATATATTTATTGATAAAAATACTTTCCACTTTCGAAAACGCTCATAGTGAAATACAAAACTATTGAGGCAGCAACAAGGCAAAATGTATTTTGAATCTTTGAACTGTCACTGTAACAGTAAAAGTACCTAATTAAAGACTACAGATAGATAGACAAATTGACATTTTAACAGCAATCACAATGATAAACCAAGGTAAACGTCACCAGTCTTACGCATTTTCCGCGGTTGTTTAAAAATGGGAGGAAATTAAATGAAAAGATTCTTTATTCCCAAAAATACAATTTACAAACCAAAATAATTAATTAAATGATACATATCAATACGCCATGAGGATTAACATAAATTGGTAATATAATATTGGTCCAACTGCATACTGCACTATAATTTAAAAAATAAAAACCAAGGGAAAAGGTCTGCATGGGCGGAAGCTTGTGCGCAGGCCTGAGTTGCTATACGTCCGCAAATGGCTAATAATTTTTGCTATAAACTGAAAAGGGAAGAAATGCTACTGGAAAAAGTTTTAACATAAACAAATAATTTGACAATTGTTCAAACAATAAATAAAGATTGATTTAGTATCACAACTCAATGATTGACGAGTGTAATGAAAATTATGATGATGTAAAAGCGTTGAGCGGACAGTCAAAGATGGGGAGGGGGGAGTTCAGAGCAAAGGTCGTATCCGCCTGCAGTTGGTTCTGATCAACAACTCGGCCTCCTCAATACCTGTCATTAATAAAAATTCTACAATCCTTTTCTTAAAAACCTGTATAGGCTGGCAGTTAAAAATACTTAGTTCACTGAAAATACGACTAATATTACTGTACAAAACACGTGCAATATAAAATGAATTTGTCATTTCAATCGACTTAATTAACTGTAAAGGAATAATACCGATGTTTTGGGAGTATCGTTTATTGTATATATATGTGTTGAAAAATTAGATTTACCCGTTTCTTATGATTAAGAAACATCTATTATAAAAATAACTTGCAATTACAATATTAATAAAGTAAATAGAAACTATATAGACCTCCATCTTTTACGAACAACTCTACTTACATTCCTTGCATTATATTTCCAAGTCAATATTAAGTTTACAATCTTATGGTACTAATAGAAAATTAGTGAAGGTAAAACAAATTTAAGTTTAAGAAATATTTACAACGTTTTAACTTGGATATAGTTAATGATAATCTATACCATAAATGCAGTTAAGTCTACGTATTGTTGCAGAAACTTAAAACAATAGACTATGTTGTGAACTATTCTATTAATGTTTTTACCTCTAAGACCTTCCAAGCTATAAGAGTATGAGGTATATATTTTTTAACGAATATACTGGTCCAATAGGTGTCTGAATTAAATAAAGTGCACACAGGGTGACATTAGTGGTGCCGTTATGGTCAGTGGCACGAACTAGGGGATAACATTGCAACTTTGGTGAACCGCCCGGAGTCACCCTTGCACATAACTCAAGTAAAGTGTCCCCAAAAACTACGTGGTAAGAAATATTCCAGTTTCCCTGTATAAAATAGCAATCTAAATTTAAAGCACCAGTACATTATTTTTGTTTTTTAAAATTAATTTGTGATTATTGCTTTTGTAAACTCACCGCTGTGTTGTCATCCAAAACTGGTATATATTTGGTCTCTTATTAATAAGTACGTTAACTTACCTACGCGACGAACCAGGATATTGTATGACAATGTAAATATTGCGAATCAATGTGAATCAGTAAGCCATGTATGCCCCATACTGAAGCTTACACTCGAGCCGGTGTCTCAGTGACGTGCAAGCCTTGTGATCAGTAACGATTACCTCTGGGATAGGCAGATGAAGCTTGGGCTTCACATTGTCGCCATGTCTCGAGTAGACCTGAGTGTTTAGATAATATAGACGCAGCGAATAGCTAATCCATCCAATCTCGTGGCTGACAATATTGACCTTCCACCTTGACCCACTCATGATTTAGACTTTTACAGATACCTCTCAAGTGAGGCTATACACCAAAGTCTATGGGTTTATGACAATATTGACCTTCCGCCTTGACCCACTCATGATTTAGACTTTTACAGATACCTCTAAAGTGAGGCTATACCCCAAAGTCTATGGGTTTATGACAATACTGACCTTCCGTCTTGACCCACTCATGATTTAGACTTTTACAGATACCTCTCAAGTGAGGCTATACCCCACAGTCTATGGGTTTATGACAATATTGACCTTCCGTCTTGACCCACTCATGATTTAGACTTTTACAGATACCTCTCAAGTGAGGCTATACCCCAAAGTCTATGGGTTTATGACAATATTGACCTTCCGCCTTGACCCACTCATGATTTAGACTTTTACAGATACCTCTCAAGTGAGGCTATACCCCACATTCTATGGGTTTATGACAATATTGACCTTCCGCCTTGACCCACTCATGATTTAGACTTTTAGAGATACCTCTCAAGTGAGGCTATACCCCACATTCTATGGGTTTATGACAATATTGACCTTCCGCCTTGACCCACTCATGATTTAGACTTTTATAGATACCTCTCAAGTGAGGCTATACCCCAAAGTCTATGGGTTTATGACAATATTGACCTTCCGCCTTGACCCACTCATGATTTAGACTTTTACAGATACCTCTCAAGTGAGGCTATACCCCACAGTCTATGGGTTTATGACAATATTGACCTTCCGCCTTGACCCACTCATGATTTAGACTTTTACAGATACCTCTCAAGTGAGGCTATACCCCAAAGTCTATGGGTTTATGACAATATTGACCTTCCGCCTTGACCCACTCATGATTTAGACTTTTACAGATACCTCTCAAGTGAGGCTATACCCCACAGTCTATGGGTTTATGACAATATTGACCTTCCGCCTTGACCCACTCATGATTTAGACTTTTACAGATACCTCTCAAGTGAGGCTATACCCCAAAGTCTATGGGTTTATGACAATATTGACCTTCCGTCTTGACCCACTCATGATTTAGACTTTTACAGATACCTCTCAAGTGAGGCTATACCCCAAAGTCTATGGGTTTATGACAATATTGACTTTCCGTCTTGACCCACTCATGATTTAGACTTTTACAGATACCTCTCAAGTGAGGCTATACCCCACAGTCTATGGGTTTATGACAATATTGACCTTCCGCCTTGACCCACTCATGATTTAGACTTTTACAGATACCTCTCAAGTGAGGCTATACCCCAAAGTCTATGGGTTTATGACAATATTGACCTTCCGCCTTGACCCACTCATGATTTAGACTTTTACAGATACCTCTCAAGTGAGGCTATACCCCAAAGTCTATGGGTTTATGACAATATTGACCTTCCGCCTTGACCCACTCATGATTTAGACTTTTACAGATACCTCTCAAGTGAGGCTATACCCCAAAGTCTATGGGTTTATGACAATATTGACCTTCCTTCTTGACCCACTTATGATTTAGACTTTTACAGATACCTCTCAAGTGAGGCTATACCCCACAGTCTATTGGTTTATGACAATATTGACCTTCCGTCTTGACCCACTCATGATTTAGACTTTTACAGATACCTCTCAAGTGAGGCTATACCCCACAGTCTATGGGTTTATGACAATATTGACCTTCCCCCTTGACCCACTCATGATTTAGACTTTTACAGATACCTCTCAAGTGAGGCTATACCCCACAGTCTATGGGTTTATGACAATATTGACCTTCCGCCTTGACCCACTCATGATTTAGACTTTTACAGATACCTCTCAAGTGAGGCTATACCCCAAAGTCTATGGGTTTATGACAATATTGACCTTCCGTCTTGACCCACTCATGATTTAGACTTTTACAGATACCTCTCAAGTGAGGCTATACCCCACAGTCTATGGGTTTATGACAATATTGACCTTCCGTCTTGACCCGCTCATGATTTAGACTTTTACAGATACCTCTCAAGTGAGGCTATACCCCACAGTCTATGGGTTTATGACAATATTGACCTTCCGTCTTGACCCACTCATGATTTAGACTTTTACAGATACCTCTCAAGTGAGGCTATACCCCACAGTCTATGGGTTTATGACAATATTGACCTTCCGCCTTGACCCACTCATGATTTAGAATTTTACAGATCCTCTCAAGTGAGGCTATACCCCACAGTCTATGGGTTTATGACAATATTGACCTTCCGCCTTGACCCACTCATGATTTAGAATTTTACAGATCCTCTCAAGTGAGGCTATACCCCACAGTCTATGGGTTTATGACAATATTGACCTTCCGTCTTGACCCACTCATGATTTAGACTTTTACAGATACCTCTCAAGTGAGGCTATACCCCACAGTCTATGGGTTTATGACAATATTGACCTTCCGTCTTGACCCACTCATGATTTAGACTTTTACAGATACCTCTCAAGTGAGGCTATATCCCAAAGTCTATGGGTTTATGACAATATTGACCTTCCGCCTTGACCCACTCATGATTTAGACTTTTACAGATACCTCTCAAGTGAGGCTATACCCCACAGTCTATGGGTTTATGACAATATTGACCTTCCGCCTTGACCCACTCATGATTTAGACTTTTACAGATACCTCTCAAGTGAGGCTATACCCCACAGTCTATGGGTTTATGACAATATTGACCTTCCGCCTTGACCCACTCATGATTTAGAATTTTACAGATCCTCTCAAGTGAGGCTATACCCCACAGTCTATGGGTTTATGACAATATTGACCTTCCGCCTTGACCCACTCATGATTTAGACTTTTACAGATACCTCTCAAGTGAGGCTATACCCCACAGTCTATGGGTTTATGACAATATTGACCTTCCGTCTTGACCCACTCATGATTTAGACTTTTACAGATACCTCTCAAGTGAGGCTATACCCCAAAGTCTATGGGTTTATGACAATATTGACCTTCCGTCTTGACCCACTCATGATTTAGAATTTTACAGATACCTCTCAAGTGAGGCTATATCCCAAAGTCTATGGGTTTATGACAATATTGACCTTCCGCCTTGACCCACTCATGATTTAGACTTTTACAGATACCTCTCAAGTGAGGCTATACCCCACAGTCTATGGGTTTATGACAATATTGACCTTCCGCCTTGACCCACTCATGATTTAGACTTTTACAGATACCTCTCAAGTGAGGCTATACCCCACAGTCTATGGGTTTATGACAATATTGACCTTCCGCCTTGACCCACTCATGATTTAGAATTTTACAGATCCTCTCAAGTGAGGCTATACCCCACAGTCTATGGGTTTATGACAATATTGACCTTCCGCCTTGACCCACTCATGATTTAGACTTTTACAGATACCTCTCAAGTGAGGCTATACCCCACAGTCTATGGGTTTATGACAATATTGACCTTCCGTCTTGACCCACTCATGATTTAGACTTTTACAGATACCTCTCAAGTGAGGCTATACCCCAAAGTCTATGGGTTTATGACAATATTGACCTTCCGTCTTGACCCACTCATGATTTAGACTTTTACAGATACCTCTCAAGTGAGGCTATATCCCAAAGTCTATGGGTTTATGACAATATTGACCTTCCGCCTTGACCCACTCATGATTTAGACTTTTACAGATACCTCTCAAGTGAGGCTATACCCCACAGTCTATGGGTTTATGACAATATTGACCTTCCGTCTTGACCCACTCATGATTTAGACTTTTACAGATACCTCTCAAGTGAGGCTATACCCCAAAGTCTATGGGTTTATGACAATATTGACCTTCCGTCTTGACCCACTCATGATTTAGACTTTTACAGATACCTCTCAAGTGAGGCTATATCCCAAAGTCTATGGGCTTATGACAATATTGACCTTCCGTCTTGACCCACTCATGATTTAGACTTTTACAGATACCTCTCAAGTGAGGCTATACCCCACAGTCTATGGGTTTATGACAATATTGACCTTCCGCCTTGACCCACTCATGATTTAGACTTTTACAGATACCTCTCAAGTGAGGCTATACCCCACAGTCTATGGGTTTATGACAATATTGACCTTCCGTCTTGACCCAATTATGATTTAGACTTTTACAGATACCTCTCAAGTGAGGCTATACCCCACAGTCTATGGGTTTATGACATCTCACTAAATTAATTTACCTTAAAATACACAAAACGTCATGCCGATTTATCATATTTAATCACTATATTTCACTTCAAGTTCTTAAAATTAAATTTAACTCGTTAAAGAATTTCACTTAGAGTTGCTATATCTTACTGTCCAAGTTTAAAGTTGAAACTTACTTTGGATATAATTTAAATAAAGTGGACGGAGTTGGTCAAATTAATACTTCTGCAAGCTACGTGATGGTAACGATCGTATCGTATTTAATATTTAATTTGATACATCATGAAACATAACGAGAGTAGTTGTTAGTTCAACTAATTAAGTTGAAATTGATGTGTGTATTACCATCACAAAAACAAAGACAAAACCATTAGCAGCACGCTAGTAATGCAGACTGATATTGGAATATAGTTTTTATGGCTACTCGATCTATATCGGACAGTTATTTATAATGCAGCTAATGAAATTAATGGGCAGAGATAACAATATCTTTAGCATTAGATGTCAGATTAAATGGAGTAATTTCCTTAGTTTCTAACTGGCTGAGGTAAGTAAATGGCTTTATCGCGTGAGTGACACGAGTAACGTTAGTACGGGGGACACGAGCGACCTCTAGCGCCGGCGCCGCGCTCCTACACAACTTACTCAACAGTCTACGATTAGCCCTTATTAAATAATCAATACTTTTGATTTTACTTTGATTTTACTTTTATAGCATAATATGCAATTTTAATTAGCAACTGTACCTTATTATTATTACTATTATTTGGTTTAACTGGTACTAATGTTATGATACATTTGGTATTGTTATTATCAAGATTACATAAAGTAACATCTTTGAAAGTTCAATTCTGCTTCCTGTTTAAGAAAATTGTATAACACACCATCGGAAAATTATGAAATGTAAAGTAAGGTCAAATTTAGAGATAAGCAGACTGCTACATCACTGCATGTACCACCATCAGCAGAATAGCAATGTTAGTGAAATATGGTTACATAGTTTGTAAACATAATAATTCCTATTTTGTTTTTTAACATATTTCCAGTAAATCTGTAATTGTTTCTTTAACTGATCTTGAGTTTTTTAAATATCTTCACGTCAACATATTTTAAAAATCGTTTAAAAAATTGGTTTTTCTTAAAAAAATTGTATTATTCAGATAAAGTTGTATCTATACTCTAACCTCCAACCTTCTAACCGTTTTAAGTTGGGAAGCTATGTATATTATTTTAGCTATCAAATGTGACAAATTCAACAATTTGACGTATAATTCATAAATAAACATCATCTTCAAGTATTACTGGAATAAAAGATACTATTTTCGGCTCCAAGCAAACACATTAAACGTAAGTCTTAACTACAAATCGTTGAATCGTTAGTTCAATTTGAATAATTAACTTGTTGATAAGTTTTGTTACTTGGCTTACTTAAAATTAAAGTTGCTCTCATATTCTTTTATTTGAATTATGACACAGTATTAATTGCTGAATACTTAATTGTAATATTTTACTTAACCTATGTGTTTTAAACGGTAATGTGTGTCCGATAACCTTTAATATTTACGCACCAGCAGTGAAAATAATACGCGCCAACATTTCATATATTTCTTGCCAATTCCAAATAGTTAAAAGATTTTAGTGATGTTTATATATTTTCATGCAATACTTTCCCATAGCAACAAAAGCGTACGAGATAAAAATACAACACAAAAGTACGACTACAAATTTGAAAAAAACTCTGAAATAAAGATGAATAAATATGACTGCTGCAAGCGCTATCTCAGGGGTGGCGAGGGTTAATTAAATTAGGGGTGAAAGTTTCACGAGAATGCGCGATGTTTAACGGCATTTGCCTCCAGCTGTTATGAATAACCGGCAGTAAAGTTACTCGTGAGGGGTGTATGATATGAACTGCGAGGTTGCAGTGTTTGCTCTTTAAATGAATACAACTTTCGTTCAGGTTTGTCGGTGAAATTTTAAGTATAATCGTGTGGTTACAATATTTTGTAAGTATCGTAACGGAGGTAAAAAATAACAGGTTGTATTTCCCAGCCAAATAAAGAAATATTCAATTTACATTTTAAATAATACGAAAAAATAGTACCTTTCATTGTTAACTTACAGGGAAGCCTTAACGAGTTATGAGGAAAGTAATTATACAAAACCGGTTTCGTGTCAATTGCAAAACATGTTCAAATGCACGAACATGTATGCCAGTCAAACGTTGTCATAAGTTAAAAATTATAAACCTAACACATTAACACACGACAATAATTACGAAACACATATTGCGAATGCACTTTCACTGGTTTAGATTGTTGTTGAAATCGTATTAAGTTAGACTTTTAACATCGCTGAATCTTAATTAAAATACATTTGAACCTTAATAAATATTAGTGTTCAGTAATAATCGCTGAACGTGTGACGGATGGTTTACGTATCGATTATATTATTTTTCTAAGAAAAATAAAATAGTTTACCTTTTCCATTTACAATAACAGAATATAAATTGAAGGAAGAAATATAGCAGAAAATTAGCCTCCAGTTGCATTCGGTAGGTTTTAAGTAGTTCATAAATAGCAATTTTAATTCCTTATTTTAAAATTTATTAGGTTTTATTCATGTTTAAGCTAAATTTAAAAAAAATAACGAGTGTCCATTTTTTATGAGATAGTAAAAACTGGATCTAAAAATTGTTAATGGAATGAATAAAATGGTATGTTAATCACTAAAACTATTAATAATAAGTCAATAACTCATATTACATTTTTAGAATGGTTAACTACATGGTAGGCCTACCGAAAGAGAAATAAAGAACTAGATTACTTCATGTACGCTGCAGAGTAAACATTAAATTTCCTAAGGATTGTGAAACCTTTTTTTTATGTTTGAAAAATAACTACACAAAGCGCACAGTCTACTGAAATCGTTGTTTGTGTTTATTTAGTCATCATTCAGCTGGACTCGTTGAACTCGCCATTTACATAAATATAATCAGTAAACAGTCAATTTTACTGGTATAAGAAAATAGCCTATAAAATATGTTGTCGAAAGTTAAGAGAATCGTTACGTAAACCTTCCGTCACCGTTACATCAGGTATTAAATCAGCAACCCAGAAAAACAAAAATGTATTTAACAGAACACCTTAAAAAAAAACAAATACAGTATTAATTATAGTTTGGCAGCTGAGTATGCGACCTTCTTACTTAACTTATGCCCAATAAACCGTGAAATAAGACTATTCAGAATAGGCATGATTGGAGCAGCAAACACCAAGCTGTAGCAAGGCCTGTACGTATCTGTCTTACCTTACGCCATCTGTTGCATATGTATTGCACAAGTACTGTAAAAAGGTCGCTTAATAAGAGGCCCCACGAAAATAATTGTTTGGCTCAAAACGTTTCTGGTGTTCACAAGGTATCAAGGAAGTTAAGACAAATAACCTCCAAGAATCAAAATACCCTTTAACGCCATCAGCTGCGAGGTATCAGTTACAGTGGAAAGGTACAAAACAACCACTAGATATATTTGTTCTCCTTCAATATTTAAGTTTATGAAGTAATTTATGTTCTTTTTTATAACTTTTGTAAACAATGTATACATCTTCAACTGCATGTAAATATATACTTTTTACAGAGTGTAATACAAATTAGGAGAATTGTTAATTAAACGTTATGATACGGGTGTTAAGATTATTAGAAACAATGAGGTACAAATAAAACAATTATGCAACTGAAACATTTTATTATTGTAATTAAAATATACTATTTACATTCAAGAAGTAAAATCAGTTTTGATTTTAACAATGGTAACGAATGTAAGAATGCAAAATAACGCAGCGGCTCGAAAATTTCGATCGATTTAGAGCCTAAACAACCACATTATGATACTTTAATGTCTCAGGTTTTAATTTTCAGTGACAACTTAATATAAACAACCGGAATTAGTTGAAAAAGTAAGTCTTATTTTATACAAGAATCTAAGAAATTTAACTGCCACGGTTTTTATATTAAAATTGTTTTGTCATACTAGTATAGTTTGACTTATGGTAATATAACATTGAGTACTAACAAAGTAAGTTGACAAAATAATAATTTAAACATAAAAATCACAAATTATACGGATCGTTTAAAAATATCTAAATTTATTTTTATAGTTCCAGTCAATATGACTCTTCATATTCCATATTTCAACCCAACAAAGTTTTTGGGGAATTTACACAAAAATATATACTAGAGCATCTCTATGGAATTTACCAGAAATGATTTGACATACAATTGGCTTGTTAAACAGAGATTTTAAACAGAGTATTTAAAGACTCTACACAGTTCTACAGAAGCAATCGCTTGAGATATTTGACTTTGAAAAATATTAAATGCTTAAAGATATTTCAAAGGAAATTTTACAATATTATTTAATAATAACTAAACAATGTGACATTTTCAGCAAACATTATTGTACTAAATTACTGAAAATAATTACGGTAAAATTTATTCCGAGAAATTTATCAGATTTTAATTACATATTTATCATTCGTTGATTATTAAAAAAAGATTATTTTTGTTTACTAATGATTTGTTATTAATCCACCTTTAAGTTTGTTATGTCTATTTATATAAATACGTAGTTAATACAAATAATGTGTAGTGAGATGTTTTTTGTTAATTGTTTGTGCCGTTTTGTAAATGAACAAGGATAAATATATGTAATTGATCAGCTACTTCAAGATTATATTTATGATTGACCCACGTGATGAATATGACAATTTAAGCTGGATCCTGCACACATTTATATATTTTTTAATACATGTAGGAGGCCTAAAATGTTAATAAGTAGAATGTACGTATATTGACTGGATCTATATCAACTTTGAACTTATCAATTACATTGTTCATCTTCCGTTAACCCTTGTGTAATTCTTCGTTTTCTTATAGTTACATCAAACTTAATTGTGATCATCTTTATCAGAAAAGAAAGGTGTCATCATTTATTTTTATTTTGTTTATATAGGCCACCTCTCATACCACTTCCTTTTAGATAGAAATTCCACAAACATAATTGTCTTTATACTTGGCACAACTATAAGCTTTTAGAACAAGTTAAATGAGTTTTTATTATTACAGTGAACAAGCATTGTTTACTTTTGTACACCACACTGATATATAATTAACAGGCCATGTAGACTTAAATAATAACCATTAACATTAAGAACACATGTTTCTAAACGATTAAGAAAACACATGTTTTACAAGAAATCATGAAGCCTCATTACAGAAATATAAAAGTCACTAGCAATACCCTGTATTTATTAAAGGAATAAAACAATGTTAATAGGAATACTCACATTTAAACATACTAATGTAGTATTAAAATAGGTCTTAGTATATAAATATTATATTTTAAAATACAGTACAAGCTATGTACACAGCATTTTACATATTTACAAGAAATACACTGTTAACTATAGTGGAAGAATATATTTAATCTAAGTTTATCGAATTCATGACCAAAAACCTATAATGCTCGATCTTTACTAAAATGTAAAAATCTACCTCTACTCTAAAATGATAAACTAATTATATGTGAGACTGTTATTTTGACACTTAATATAGAATAAAACATGTTTCAATATTTTCAGTTCATCGAAAGTCCATATTACAAATTTTAAAGTTTTCGACAAATGTCTATAACGTGTTATTTTGATATATACACCATATCGCTCAATCCTGTACAGTCGTAGAGAAGATTAAAAGAAGACCTAAGTGTGGAAGGCTCCAAGATTTCTCCCCAAGGTGGAGTCGGGGAGATCCAGAGTCTGTAAAATATGAAAATGAACTGAATATTGGAAAACAGAAGACATAAAACATTCATGTAAGACTGCAAGCTCACCACAATATGTAACATATGTAACGGAAAAGTCACATATATCTTACATCCTTCAAAAGGTATTTATATAGCCAATGTACTCAGCATATACAGTTTTAAACTACATCAAAGAAGAGCTGGATCAATAAGTATGCCAAGAGACAATTCAGGGATCTGTACTCGGCTACGTTGGATTTGTTTATCCACAAGAACTGTGTGACTCATCAGCTCATCGATGAGCTGAGAATCAAAATATCCTTTAACGGCATCAGCTGCGAGGTATCAATTACACTGGAAAGGTACAAAACAACCACTAGATATATTTTTTCAAATAAATTAATAATTCACTCAAGATAATTTGCCTTACAATATTTTGGATCAATAATCATTTCCCTAGCATATAGATGAAACTTAGAGATATTTTGTGAAAACATTTTTATCTGTTAGGTAGGATAACGTAGAAAAATTATAATATAATAAATGTTATTAATTTCATATATTTTTGATATGGGACTTCAAATATTTTACTAAAACAAATTGTGCACATCCAATCTTTGCCTTTAAGAGATCTTTCCAATATATTGATATCCCAGTCCAGTTCTGGTACCTGTGGAACTGGTCCCCGCTGGTCGTGGGGCTTTCTAGTAGAGGCTGCTAATACTAGAAGACTCTCGGCCTCAGCAGCAGGCTCAGCCACAGTGCCAGTGACGTCAACACGAGGGTCGTCCCCTGCGTCGCCGCCGCTCTGTTGCTCACTGCGAATCAAGTCATGAAATATTAATATTATGGTTGTTTTTTGTTAATTTAAGTAGTTATCTTAAAAGCTGTATTAAACGTGTTATTAAAATAAAACCCCGTCATTCAAAAATTTATTCAACGTTATAAGAGGTTTCCCACAGTAAATAGGTTAGGGTAACTTTTTTAAAACCTTACCAACCGATGTCTCGCTATCCGCAGGGGAATCTCGTAGGATATAGCAAAATGTTTTGAAATATTTACATTATAATGAGACTAGCTGTAATCAAATACCCCCGTAGCAGCAAACCTGCATACTCAGCGAATTTATAATGGAGATATAAATGTCCTAATCCTTCATAAAGCCACTTACCAAGTTTCATAAAAATATATTCACAAATAAGCGATATGTACAATTTTAATTATTCTCCATAAGAATAACATTGTTGCTGAGTATGCAGGTTTGCTGCATCAAGGAACACAAAAAATGGGTTTTTATGCTAATATCAATATAACTCAACTAGGTGAAGTCATATACCAGTTTTTATTCATTTATGTTTATAATTAAGGGATACATAGCATTTAGTATCACATGGTTAAAAGAATAACATGGGGCTGAGTACGCAGGTTTGCTGCTACGGGAGCCTTTAGCAAAAAACTATTATTTTGAACAAATATCATTAGAACACAACCAAATGAAGACATATACCAAGTTTCGACAGTATACGTTCATAAATAGGCGAGATATAAAATTTTTCTTTTCCTCCATAAGAATAACATTAGACAACGTACTGTGTTTAGCACTTTCAATATCTCGGGAACCAATTGACGTAGAGGAATGATCAAAATACCAAATTGTGTGTTTTTTAAGCTGAATACAATGGTAAAAACTAAAATTTGACAAATTCAAAAATTATATGTAAAAAGTTCAAAAAACCCATTTTTGGGGTACAAAACCCCCCCAAATACCCCTTCGGATAGAGCGATCTGGCTGGTTTTCGAACTTAAAGTCATAAATGATGCTTTACACGTTTATACCAAATTTCATCAAAATCGAATCATTTTTACGAGAGTTATCGTGCTCACGGACACATATATATATATATATATATATATATATATATATATACAGTATCGAACGAATGGTGTTTTTGGGGTCTGGAGACCTTAAAACTAAAAGTTATCATGGTCCCGGGCCTAGGTCTTACCATGCCGACTACAGTAATAGCTTCTTCCCTATAGGGGAAATTCGCTAAAATGACGAGCTTAAACAACATAAATAAGACACTCGTAAGTATTGTTTACGTATTGTTCACTAGTTATAAAATTGATTTAATAGCTTAACAATTTATATTTAAAAAGCTAATTTTGAATTGCATTTAACAAAATGGGAATCCGCCGTGCAAAATTTAAAGGTACCACTGGAATAAAGCCCCAACATAATGCATTTTAAAATATTCATTAGAATGAGTCTAAATTCAAAGAGAGCCTTTTTACGAAAGACATTTTACGCCTGTATGCAATAGTCCAAAACGGTTTAGTTTAAACTTTGTTGTTGGTTTAGTTTTTGATGATAAATCAAACCCATTTTGGTGTCACTTCAAGCCAAATTTTGTTTCTTAAAAACTGCAGTTAAATGTTATTAAGTGTTCAAAGGTTTGTTCATCGGGTTCAAAATTGTTATACAAATTAAACTAACTACGTTCACTGTTTTTATAAATAAAAGATAGACAATACAGTCTACATATTTACCAACATTTAATTGTATTTCACCTGCTAACATACAAACTAAAGACAGACCAACAAAAATACATAATTTATCAATCTATTTATCTATATTATTAATACGCAACATGAAAACTTTGTAAACAATATGGCTTTTTGTTTTATGATTAACCCCTACATATTATGCACTAAAACGCGCGTCGAGGTGTGCAGATGTGCAAATTGGCATTAGATCTTCTATTTAGGCCTCAGGGCTCTGCCCCATGGGACTTCCAAGTCCCCATGTTATTCATATGGATGAGAGTTTTATTTGGTTTAAGTCACATGTGTTTTTTTCTTAATTTAATAAAATAAAATAAATATCTTTTATAAGGATTACATTGTCATTGTAACATTGAAACTACAGACTGTCATTGTTTTGTTTACTATTTAACTATTTACTATTTTCGCTTCTAAAAACGGGATGCTTCTGCGCACAGGAAATTCTAGTTAGCTATAGATTGTATGGAAAATTATTTCAAATTGTATTCAATGCTAATAGGATAGGTCAATCTTATCACAGTCAAACTTAGTTTTCTTATCCATTGCATTAAATTTATTACAAGAGTTTCATCCAGTTTCACCCAATTTTATCCAATTCAACACATGAAATCGAAATCGAACTAAATTTTTTAGATAAATAAAACTTAATTGGAATTTTAAACTTTGATTAAAAAACATAAGTAAGAATGAAACTGCCAAAAGCGTTATTATTAGTAATTGAAATATGTAACTGAAATATAGTTTACTGGATTATATAAATCGTCTTAACCTTCACAAACCTTATATGGTTAATTTTACCTTCGCATTTTTACCTCTTATTTTTAACTGTATTTGTGTTTTAGTCATTTTTGTATATACTCATACACAAATCGCTATACTACTTTAGGGAGTATAATGGCTATCATCGATGTTTACAAAAAGCTTTTGATTCAGTTGTACACAAAACATTAAAAAACTACTACCCCCATCTCCTTTAGAATGCCGCCTTACTGTCATATTTTTTGAGACCCAGGATTTATTCAAGGAAAACCATTATCAGATGGTTCCATTAACAGTGATAAAACCCAATTTTGCCGCATGAGTAAAAGTAAACAAACACTGAAATATAAATAGTAAATGTAGAATACATAAATCTGAATTGAACTTCGCTGACACTTTCATACAGTATTATAGGTAACTCTATTCCCATTCAACATGGAATTTGTGTTCCTTACTGCCTGTAAATTTCAATCCAGAAACCTAAATTTAGTTGGTAATTGTTGTCTGCTTTGTTTTCAAAAATAACCTTAACTTTACTTAGCTGTTGTATTGAATTTGGATGCAAATTAAGGAAGACATGGCTCGGTAAACAAAATGATTGCAAATAAAATATGGCAAAAATATTTGTGTTTTTTGTAAATTACAAAATGATTAAATTTAGAATATCGTATTTTTTCATCATGTGTGTGTGTGTGTGTGTGTGTGTGTGTGTGTGTGTGTGTGTGTGTGTGTGTGTGTGTGTGTGTGTGTGTGTCCGTTACCGCGATAACTTTTGAAAGAAACACCCGATTTTGATGAAATTTGGCACAATTATGGAGAGTAGAATTTATGACTTTAAGTTCGAAAACCAGATCGATCGCACTATGGGAAGGGGGTTTTATGGGGGTTTACAATTTTCCAAAAATCGGTTTTTTGCAAATTTTACCCCTAAATGTTAACAACATTCAATTTTGGTTATAGCCATTTTATAGAACTTAAAAAACAAATAATTTAGTATTCTGAATCATTAACCTAGGTTAAGTGGTTGCGGAGAAAATCCAAAAAAACATGCCCCATGTTAATCTTATGGGAAAAAGGTTTTTAGATTTTTCTCAGATAGTTTTACTAAAAACTTCACATTTCTGTTTATTAATGTGTATAGCTTAACAAAACAAACATTTTGGTGTTTTAATCGTTGATCTACGTCCAACCGTTGCAGAGATATTCAAAGTGCTAAACACAGTACGTTGTCCAATGTTATCCTTATGGAGAATAAAAAAATTCTATATCTCGATTATTTATGAATGTATATTGATGAAACTTGGTATGTGGCTTCAACTAGTGGTATATTGATATTAGCACAAAAACAAGTTTTTTGTTGATAGTCCCCGTAGCAGCAAACCTGCATACTCGGCCCCCATGTTATTCATTTGGAGAATAAGTAAAGTTGTATATCTCCCTTACTTATGAACCTACATTAAGAGAACTTGGCATGTAGCTTCACCTGGTTCAGTTGTATTGATAATTGCAAAAAAACACATTACTTATCTTCCTCGTTGCAGCAAACCTGCGTCCTCAACCCTAATGTTATTCTTATGGGGAATAAATAAAATGCTATATATCACTTATTTATGTATGTATTTTTGTGAAACTTGGTAAATAGCTCTATTTAGTAGTGAGTCACATATATATGCATTGGAAATTCGCTGAGTACGCAGGTTTGCTGCGACGGGGGTATTTGCCTATTGCAAACTTACAACTGAGTAAATTTATGATATCGTATTTTTTTCATAATCCTTGGGCTATGACACCAACCTCGTCGCTCTACATGCAGTAGTTTACTCGGAATAGGTGGTTACACGTCGCCACTACACGCTATTATTATATAAGATAACTAAATAAATAAGTTAATCCTGTAAAATTAGTTTTGGAACTTGCAAAGCTCAATGGATCCCCGAGAATGGATGATTTTTAAAACCCGAAAAGGCACGTATAGAGACTAAGAGCTTTAGATTGGTGCTATATATGTTTACAAATTAATAATTTTAGAGACCTAAACTCACTGAACAAATCAAGAAACGTTTTCGATAATACGGATGTTCTGTTTGTTTGCTATTAATGACTGGACAGTTATTTTTTTCAATTTTTTAAATAATATTAGTAATGTTCTTTATATCTCTCATTATCCTTACCACTATCATTTATGTTTAAATAAATGTTATAAATAAAGGTTTAAAATAAACTTACGACAAATTGCACGTCTATTTGTCTTATTACAATCTTTCACTTTTAAATAGTGGAATGTAGTTTACTGTACTGCATTTACAATTTACAGTAAGAAATAATGCCTAAGAATATATCAGTATTTTGTAGTTGTTTAGGCTGAAAAAGTATTCCAGTTTTGTTTACGCTAAACACTTACAGTGTATCAAACGTTTTCAAATATTCATACATTTAAAATAAGAACTAATAGTCCGTAGTAGGCAGCTTTAAATGATACTCATAAATCATTCACTACCTTTGACCATATTTTAAATTCCATACATAACAAATTAATTTTGAATAAAAGTTGTTCAGTGTTTTAGTAATTTCAAATAGCTGTAACAATTATCATACAAAAATCTTATAATTTGTTACCGATCAAATGGTGACCTTATACATTCGGAAACAGTTATATATCTATTTAACAAATACGGTTTTAATTTATAATTATTCGTCTTTAACGACTTTTTAAAATTTACTAAACTATTTTGTGTATAATTTAGTTAGTCGATATGTATCATGTTTCGAAAATCAATGTGTCATAATGGCCGGATTTGTTGTCTTTTGTTGATAATTGTCACAGAAACATTCGAGTCTTTTATTCTGACATTTTAACTGTCCACTTGCCCGTTTTCTTAGTAAAAAAATCTGTCATAAAAGTCTTAGCTATAAACTGGGGCTTACAATTGCTTTAGCTAATTGGCATCTCATGTGTATATTTGATCTCATCAGCTTTGAAATAATTTCGATTTACTGACTACATAACATAACTGAAGCATTTATTTAAAAATATAAACTTACCACTAGAAAGACTTTCCACGCTGCCTGTAACAAAATTAAAAAGTGTTACAACAATTTCCGTAATTAATTTTAAATTCATTAAACAAGCATCAAGTGCAGATTTGTATTATAATCACTGCTACATAATGGGGAGGGATATTTTAGTTTACAAATTATGATTACAAATACAGGTAGAATTTCCATTAAAAAAATAACAATAATGAGGATTCACTCAAATTAGCTAAAGCGCTGTGGAATAAACATAGCACGAGGTGTCCCTTAGGGAGCAATACACAACATTAATCTTCATTCAAGGTAAATGTGACTCAGTCGAGCTTGCTTTTCGCTAACTTTATCCTTTCCTTCGGAGTGAATCTAAGCAATTCTGCGAATAAAAGCTACCATTAGTGCATTATATGGGGTTAGTAAGGTACAAGATTGTTTTGAATTTGTTGATAACATATCTCAATAATAAGTAATAACAGATAATAAGCAAGTAATAAGCAATAATAAGTAAGCAAGAAGAAAAAGTATACGTGTTATGAAAACAGAAATTGTTTTAAATCTACCGTCTAAGATTTTATATTTAGAAGTATTACAAAAATAACTCAATATATCACCTAGACATATATATACAATTCTGTCAACTTACAAAAACCTTATTTTGTACAACAAACCCTGTCTAGCCTGTCATTAACCCCGCTGTGTATGCTTTATGACACCAAGAGGAAGAGGAGATTTTCTTCAGTGATTACTGTAGAGAATTTTAACATGTATATCACAATAAGCATGTATATTGTTGATTTAAGCTTTCTTGAGTAGAAGTAAATCATAGAGATCTCTTGTATGAGATCTGGAGTAAGGGATATGCCGGTTGCTTTAGACAACCATAGGGTTAATCTTGGAATGGTAGGTAATCTCTTCCCTCGATTTTAAGAGGTGGGAACTAAGGATATACAGGTTGCTTTAGAGAGCCATAAGGTTAGCATGGTAAGGTTTGGGTAGTAATTAAAGCTCTTCTACCGCTTGTAAGAGGTGTGGGGTAAGGGATATACAGGTTGCTTTAGAAAACCATGGGTTTAGTCTTGTAGTGTTACCTGGATAGTAGGTAAAGCTCTTCCTCCGGTTTTAGGAGATATGGGGTAAGGATTATGCATATTTCTTAAGAAAGCCATAATTTTATAATCTAGTAATGTTACCTGGATAGTAGGTGAAGCTCTTCCTCCGTTTGTAGGAGGTGTGGGGTATGTAGAGTTCGCAGTAGAACACCGTTGGTGTGTCCAAGTACTCGTCCTGTAGCGTGGTCGTAGCTTCGATGTCGTAGTGGTACTCTTGTGGAATAGTCTCGACTTTGGCCGTTAGTTCAACACTACAACTTGTAATAATTAATTGACAGTCATTTAAACAAATATAATATAATGTTTGGGTTTTGGTTAAGTTTCATAATTATTTGCAAAAATTAGCACTCAGATCTCGTAACATGGACATAATTCATAGTTTCAGTGCAATTTTGTATGCCTTTTTATCTGAATTAAAATGTCATATTAATTACTTTATCTCCTCATCAACCAACAATTCAAATACCCACTCCTCATTATTTAGAGTTTTTTTACGTTTTCCTAATAACTTTAATTATTAACAAACAATCGAATAAATAATGAACAAAGGAGATTATCAAATCAGATTACATTTAATAACAAAACATACTGAAAATGTTATTTTACTGGAATATTTATCATATTAACAAACCTTAACAGATTTTTTATGAGTGTTTTTTTTAATTATATACTTTAAAAATCTTCATATTTACATTTACTAGAATTTATTAACTCTGTTACACTTGGCAAAAAGCGGTTTGACATTTTTTCATTTACATTTTATAATTTTAGTTAATAAGTAATAACGTAATGTCTTAGCATCTTCAGGGGTTTTATGTACACACAATCTTGTTGTACGTTTTTTAAATAGAAACAAGAAATAAAATAACGGACATAATAGTTTAATGTGAATAACTGTTTACAGTCTAACTGTACACATAATGAGCCGTGCTGATATCATCAGGGCAATGTATCGGTATTCTCGCTCGTGTAAAGGTGTGTTAAGAGACAGGAGGTTACGTCTCGGCCACAGCAGCCGCCTCATTGCCAGCTGTGGTTCAATCTCAATTAGGCAAATGAAGGTTCCACTCTGACAAACCATTGAAACCGATCCCTGCCTTACGATTCCTCTCTAATTAAACTATGGGCTTTTATGTAAGTTAATGTTTTGAAATATCAAATTTCCAAATACATTAAGTTTATAAAGATATACCTTTTGTATATTGTTATAGTGTAGACTGGAGTATTCCAGAACCCCTTGTTGTACAAATTAATATATTTTAAAGGTGAACTTATTTCTTATACATAAAATATAGTTACGTTTGCGTACAGAAAACAAACAAATTGAAAACTTAAAATAAATAAACCTGATGACCCCGATTATAGCGGGGAAAATTCCTCATACTAAACCATGTTAAAAAATTATCGGACCAAATCAAATAATCGGTCTTTTGGGCATACCCATAATTTTTTTTTTTTATATTTTTTATTCCGATACATGTAGGAATTTAACAATCTTATAAACATGCCATGTTTTATTGAGATAACAACTCAAATCTTGTAGGCGGATTTCCGTTGGATTACAGGAACTTAAACGAGATCGTACGCAGCACGCTGACGTGAGGGAAGTGAACTTCCGCATTAAAACCTTGAAAAGATCAAATAAAGGGTTTAAACTAACACTGGTTACATTTTTGTTGTTATATTTAAAAACGTAATTTTTTGGCTATTTTGATGCTCTTGGTTATATTTAAATTCACTAATGTTGCCAGTGTTGTATATTATAAAGTTAGAAGGGGGTATACTCGGGATAACAAGTTGGTATAGGGGTATTGATATAACGATATTACGATATGAAAAACAGCCTTTTCCAGTATAAAATCCTCATAAGACAACGAACTGTATTTTGACAATTAACATTTTTTTAATAACTTGGTAAGTACTTGTGCTAGAATGATGGGGGAGGGCTTAAAATGTTTGAAATAAGTGTACATTTGCAACTTTTCTGACCCTTTTTGGGCCCAAAAACTTAAAATTTGAAAATTTAAAATCCCCAAAAAAGGGGGGTAGAGGTTTCCGATTGTGTTGCCCAACGAACTTGTCCAACTGATTATAAAAAGGAATATCTCTACCAGATTTGAAGTAAATCGGACAAAAATTGCGACCGCTATAGTGCGAACACATATATATAATATATATCTTTATATATATATATATTTTTTTTAAATATATATGTATTAGTATAAAAGTATATATATATATAAGTTTTTAGAGACCCCTCAAAACGTGTTCAGGGGGTCACGTTAGGAATTGTTATGGTGGTCTCGGGCTTAAGTCTCACCGTGCGGGTCATGCTAATAGTTCACTTTTCTATAGGAAAATCACTAAAAATAGCGTGTTAAATACAGATTGCAGTAAATGTTATCATTTTTAGCTCCGTGCACATGTAGGACATTTCCTAAGGCTTCAGGCCTGTAAAATCTATCGATATTACTGCAATTATTCAACATGTTATAAACCTTAAAATACAGTCTTGCTTCCTACTACTAACACCAGGTAAAACAACGTTTAATCTCGATTAAAATGAGAAAAGGACCAACACTTGTTTCAAAGAAGAACTGCTATACCAGGCTGATTTTCTTAGACCTAGAAATCTTTTGTGTTAAAATACTAAATATTTAGTAAATTACCTGTTTGTAAATATCAAAGTCAATAAACTAAATACAGCACTGCTGTTTGGCTCTGTTTTTACATTTCTTTTTGATTTGTTTATTCTTCTCTTTTGCATACTCTTTTTAAATTTAATTTTCTTCTGAGCACCTCAATATCCCCCCTCTATTTATTGTAGCAGTTTGAAAGTTATACTTCCAACAATATTTCCCCCAGTGCAGGCAGTTTTAAAATAAGAACAAAATAATCTTATCTTTAGTTTTCAGATATGCTTAGGAATACAATTTATACGTAAATTATGTATAATAATTGCAAGGTGGACTTATGTATAATAAGTCAGTGTGGAGCCCGCATGGTGACAGAAGAAAATCTTGAAAGGGGAATTATGCTACAAAGCTGATATTATATTGGAGTCTCATCAAAAAGTGCAGCCGGTCAAAGTTTGTATAATTAAATCAATTTCCCTTTGATGAGATCGGATTTCAGAAAACGTGTCTAGCTGTTGAAGACCTTAACACTATGTATAAATGTATTTTCTTTTTCTTTTTTTAACTCACTGTAAGAAAAACCTAAAAACGGAAGTTTCAAAATATTGGTTATACGCCGTATTCTTTTTAATTACTATGCATATACGTGCAACTCAGTTCAAGAGGATGTTTATGTCACATTCATGATTTTAAAGTTTAACTCAACGGTAACTTTCACTTGCGCCGGCGTAAATTTTTGACCCTGTTGTCCTTTGAGGTCGGGTTTATGCCATTGTGTTCTTCTTTTAAATACTTATTTACCTTCATATCAAATTATGTGGTTACTTTGAAAATATATTTTATGTTCAGCATTTATCAGAACATTTGATTTATTATATCGCAAAATAGAAAATTTTTAAATGTATTGTGTTAAAGCAGCGAATATTGCTACTGAGCAAAACTTTGATATTACAAGGCTAAGGGGAAAAAGTAACTGTACACAAAGAGCATCAAATTTACAAATCGGTTACATTTAACTTGGCATTTTAAATCTGTTTTAAATCGTGGTATTAAAAAAAGAAAGATCATCAGCCTGTTTTCTTGTTATCAAGATCTCCAGAAACTTTACAACATTGTTCATGGGGAGTAAGAAATTGTTTGTAATATATGGTATGACGATTTTAAAGGTCTGTCAACCACCAACGCCATCAAGGTTTTGGTTATTTACTGAGAAAAATCACAACAGTTGCCATCAGCAAAAGATAGACACATTAAATTTGATACCAAATTAGCCTTAAATAATCATAATAAAAGTGCCAAGTTTCAAGTCAGCACTTCACGTTCTTCCTAATATATGATGTATTGGTTAAAAAGCACATATATGGTAAACGGATCGGGATATGACTTTTGTTTACATGCCTTTTTTCGTCTGTTTTGAGCCCAGGAACAAGTTCCTAGTTAGAGTTCGGAAAAACCCCTGAATCTGTCATATAATAGAGAAGGAAAGGTATACCTTCATATATCACAAATATCTTTAGTATGGTTGGTAATTTTACTGATGAATTTCATCACTCTTACCAGACAATTAAGGTTATTAAAAATATGGCAATCTAGTTTGACTTCATATATTTCAAGAGCTTAGTTGAAATATAAACACGATCTTAGTCATATCTAAAATAGCTAAATGAAATCATAATTTTTAAATCAAAGACTGAAGTTTTAAGACGGGTGTTTCGATTAGGAGTTTTTGATTACGATTTAATGAATTCAACTTTTATATTTAAATACAAAGCTACCAGAGTTGTTAAATAGGCGTTTGTTGTTGTTAGACTATTTCTACATCATATTGTGTATAATTGTTGAAATAATTAAAATATTGCCTTTGTTAACGGTGGCCAGCACTTCTAAATACGACTTAGTGATTCCAGGAGTGCTTTTGAGAGTGTAATTAGACGTCCCCATATTATTCTGGGTTACAGTCAACCACGTAGATCGGCGAGTGGTTCAAGTCGTACTCACATCTCGTGCGTGATGACGTCCTCGCGGTATAGCGTCATCTTGGGCTCGGGGAACACGCCGTTGGCCCTGCACGTGATGTTGACCCGCTCCAGTGCAGTGCGGGACTGAGCCAGGTACAGGTGCTTCTCTGGCGCTGTAACCATCACATGACATGATAAACAGTTTGACCATTAGGTCAAAATCCATGGTTCATAACGGGTTTTGACCTATCGTTGAAGTAAACCACATTCTTTTTTTTACCAACGTATCTTTTCATCAACGTGTTGCGCAAATAAATTTTATTCTCCTAAATTTTGTTATTAAAAAAATACTACGGACATTTTCAGTAGTGTGGGTTTGCGGGTTTTGCGCCGGAAGTGACGTCATCCGGTCACGTGACCGGATGCGCTGAGTCATGAAAGACGTCATCTGGGGCTGAGCCAGTGACGTAGGCGGTTTTGTGACGAAATGAGTTAAAGTTCAAAGTTCAAGGTCACGGGGAGGTAATTTTAAAAAAGTACTACCTCGCACGCGTAAAATCCGATTGTGATTCGATAGTTTTAATTCGATAAAATATCGAATGAAAATTATCGAATGAAGCAATCGAATGATACGAGTGCGAGGTAGTACTAATACAAATATTACTTTATTTTATTTACAATAATTCATATTACAAATATTACTTTATTTACAATAATTCATGTTTACAATAGTTCCCCGTTGTTGGTTGTCATCGATGTTGTTGATCCGGACGAGTTGCGGCCATCACTTCGCTTTCTGAAGAAAGACGGTAGATACTTCGATCCCTGCGCAGAGTCCATGTTGTGTTTTTGACACCTATCTGTTCTGTTAGTTGTTTGCATTTCATTGCTGTCAGGAGGAAATAATACGTGACGGCAATGAAATAGAAACATCTATCAGACCTTGAGTGAAATGATATTGTTATTTTGTGAAGAGCGTCTCGGAGAGCTCGATGTTCACCGGTCGAGAGCCGGAGGTGTACTGACTATTCGCTAGCTAGCGTTCTGGTATCAAACAAAATGGTGGGGGTAAAAGTGTAGTAGAACGAAGCAGATGGTTGGTGGGAGGTGGCAGGCGGCAGGTGGCAAGTGTGCGGCATATGGTAGTCCCCCCACTACACCAGTCCCCCCACTACACCAGTCTCCCCACCAAGTTTTACATCGCACAATAACTAGTTTACATGTGTTAGTTAGGGTTTAGCTCTTAGACTGTCAAGACCTTAGCTCCGTAACTAAAAACTTCAATAATGTTTGCGCTTCAACGCTGTATAAGTATAACAGCTACTATGATCTAAACCGGTGCATGTATTCATATGGTTCTTTTTGCGAAGCAAACAACTAGCTAAAAGTGTTTCAACCTCGATTATTCTTCGACGAAACCGCTCATTGTCCACTAAAAGTGTAGACCTTCTGTCTTCATTGTCAGGGAAGTAGAAAGTAGTGTCAAGGGGACTACTGAAGGTCACCTTCCTCATGTTCCTGTAAAACTGCGACATTTTTCAGATCCTCTAGGTAGATGTTTATCCGTCAAGAGCTGGAAGAATAATGATGGAGCGTTATCGTGTATGATAGGCACCTAACCCTCTCCACAACGTTACCTTGTCCTTCAAACCATCGTTTTACGCTACAGATGCTATACTGTTGGTAAGATTTAAATTTAGATTGCACCTTCTTGTTTGTCTTGGCAAGCCGCGTAATTGAAGTCCCCACATGTTATACTTTGAACTAAAAACAAAGAAGTTATTTAGGTTTGTCCTTGAAAATAGGTGTTTTTTCGCTGTTGCTGCTATACCCGTTGTCAGATCTGAATTCTGTTTGCACTAACTTGTTCGTCTGATCAATCCGCGTAATTTGAGTACCCACTTAATATACTTTAAACCGTAAATAAAGAAGTTATTTAGGTTTGTCCTTGAAAATAGTTGTTTTTTCGCTGTTGTTGCTATACCCTTGGTCGGATCTGAATTCTGTTTGCACCAACTTGTTCGTCTGATCAATCCGTTTAATTTGAGTACCCACATGACATACTTTGCACAAACTTTGTACCCCCCCTCCCTTTTTGGGTCATGTTCAAGGACCTTGGGACTTAGAAATTTTCACAAAGTGGGCTGCACACAAACATAAGACTAACAGTCTCCTGCCTATGTACAGGCCAAGTCCCTAACTTGAAATGCTTAGGGTGGTCCTAAAAAGGACCGTTTGCGTGCTGAGGGATGGTTTGGTTAGGAATGGTTGGTCTAGGGATCGCTGCTTAATTTAAACTTTATTTTTTAAAACCCACTTTACCCTCCCATCTTGTCTCATGAAGTACAACTCCTGGGTGTGGTTTATCAGAGGGGGTGGTGGTGGACAAGTCTGCGGCAGACGCACCTCGACGTAGTGGTCGGTGTGTTGGAAGAGGAACACGTGGTCCCCGTTCCTAGCCACAAACTTGTACTCCGTCATCCGCTTCAGATTCCGGAACTCGGCCTTGGAGGTGTCGATCGGCGTCACCAAATCATTGATCCCCATCACTCTTGTCCGCTCCATCACCTCATCTACAGTTAGTGGTGGAGTTGAAGGTCGAGCTGTGGACGTAGAAGGCTGAGGCTGAGTTGAGGGTCGCTGGTGAAAATATAATGGGTGACACCGAAAATCACGTCTAAGAGCAGACTTAAAAGCTGAAGGTTTCTTAAATCCGCTTCTTCTTTCCGTCGACTTCTTCAAGGACTCCTTCAAACGTTGAAGTTTTTCGGGAGTCAGAGGAGAAGACATGGTGTTGTTGGATGGAAGGGAAAATGAATAGAGCACGTGTATACTGGCTGAGAACCAAAGCTGGAATGAGGTGCCAGACAAAGTAAAGCAGGTCGCAAAGGATAACCTTGCCCTATCAATATATAGATAGCAAATCTGGGTACTAATTAGAACCGGTTTACATCCGGCCCCCCCCCCCCGGCCAAGTTCAAGCCCCCCCCCCCCGGCCAAGTTCAAGCCTCCCCCCCCGGCCAAGTTCAAGCCCCCCCCGGCCAAGCCCCCCCCCGGCCAAGCCCCCCCCCCCGGCCAAGCCCCCCCCCCTTTGGGTCAAGTTCAAGGTCAAGGTCGAGGGATAAACTTTTTAGCAGAAAGGGACAAATTCCCGACAAAATCCCGCAACGAAGTAGGGTTATCCCTTATCCCGTTTTCCCCTAAATATCCCTATTTCCCATTTTTCGCCTATATAAGCCGAGATTTCGAGCGTCTCCGCGCAGTAGCCTGCCGCCCTTTAGGATGAACGTCCCACTGGGTTGCAGTGCCTGCTGCAGCGTAGGTCTCTTGAGTGTGTGTGGGCCCAACGCGCAATTGAGAGACCATGCGCATTTGCATGCGTAGTTAAATATATTTAAGGGGATCTTGGTCAGGGGATTATTGTACTTCGGTTCGTAGTATTCTGAAGCCTACACAGTGATGAACGTCCTTGCGGTTTCAGAGTGCACGACTGTTGTAAACTGACCATATTTTGATGCTTTATAATAACATTGTAGATGGAATGTGTTTCCTTAACATTTAATGTTTTGTAGTTTGCTTAACACTTAATGCTTTTATCTTCAACGTGTCCTTGACCTAGATTAGGACTTAGAAAATATTCAAGAAACATTCAATGTACACAACCACGTTTTAGCACAAAATTTATGGAAGGGGAAATTTAATATATACTGCAACAGCGTGGTAAAAATCATCATATCGCTATGGAAGCTGTAGGTGTAAACACTTGGCTTGTTCCTTCCGAGCTTGCTATTTCAGAAGCCTTTCTGTCCATCCTTACTTATGAGTTTCGAGGCATTAAATTAAAAGTAAAAATAGAGCTGAGACCGTTGCATAGAAATGATATGCATTGTATTTTGGTGGAATGGGAATCGCCCTCCGGCATTAATCTTTTCCATTTTATCAAAAGATCGTGCAAGGAGTTTTGCGTAAAACGGATAACAGTCTCCCTTGTTTAAACGTAGTACAGATTTCTTCCAAAGTAAAATAGCAAAGGTAACCCCTTTGCTATTTTACAAAATATTTTAACGTGTCCTTGACCCAGTTACCGGACTTGGAGCAATTCAAAGTGTGCTATACAGCGTTAGAACAAACTACTGTCGAAGCCCCCCCCCCCCCCGATATATTCCTATAAAAGCGGGAGCAGCCCGCAGAGGGTTCGCAGTCGCAGGCCGACAGCCTAGCTAGCTGTTTGCCCGCGCTGTCCGCAATAGTATCTCTAGTATAGAGTTGGTACCACTATATATTAGAGATGCTACCTTAGCTTAAGGCATGTCTGTGTATTATTAAGCATGTTAGAATAACGCTTGTAGTTTGCTGCTAGTAAATGTAGTTAGTTTAACTGTAGTTAGTTTGGTGTTGGTTTTAAAGTGTTTTTGAAGTGTTTTTTATTTACTAATGAAATATGTACTTTTCTTTCACGCTCCCATTCAAAAAGGTATGGCACGAAAACCGACCTTATGTCTTTAAATATCTCAGGGGGGATTATGTTTCTCAAATAAACACCTTTCCTAACCCCTTACAAAAAGGTATGGCACGAAAACCGACCTTAAGTCATTACGGCGCGCAAACCGGATGACTTTACCTATCTTAACCCTTACTCACGAGAAACAGATTCAGTCAGTTTGCTTATTTTTGGTTAAATTCAAGGGGACCTTGGTCAGGTAATTATTGTACTTCGGTTCGTAAAACTCTGACGCCTACACAGTGATGAACGTCCTTGCGGTTTCAGAGTGCGCGACTGTTGTTAACTGACCATTTTGCTTATCTTGGAGGATACATCATCGGGGAAATAAACTTAAGGGGACCTTGGTCAGGTATTATTGTACTTCGGTTCGTAGTACTCTGACGCCTACACAGTGATGAACGTCCTTGCGGTTTCAGAGTGCGCGACTGTTGTTAACTGACTATATCGTTTGTGTGTTGGGTGAATAATTTTTCGGGGGAGAGGTTAGTGTTCCGTTATCAGGTTTATTTGCCTATAATTGCGAGCTTTAAGCTAGTCCTCTTCTCCTAATACAGAGCGGGGAATAGAGCAGTTTGTGGTCCAAGTGAGAATCACTTACTGCTCTATTCCCCGTTTTGGCAACATGTTCAGATGACCTTGACCCACTTCGGGACTTAGAAAATTTTCGTTTAGTAAAACATTACAACAATATTCCTTCCCTAACCTCTAAAGCCCCCCCCCTCTACAACTGGGTATAAAAGGAGGGTTTTCACCAGTGGTAAAATCATTCTGCTGCTTACACATCACGAGTGCAGTTCAGTTCCCGAGATGTCTGACCGTAGGAAGCAACTTTTGCCGAGGAAGGTTGAGCACTCTTCACCTGCTCCGTCATCTGCTCCGCCAGCTCCTTCCATCCTTCGGCAGGCGTTAATATTATCATGCATTGTTCCTGAGGAGCCTGCACCACGACCGCAACCACTTCAAGAAAACCTCGTTGCTCCCCCGTCCGCTTCTTCATCTTCTTCATCTTCTTCATCGTCTTCGTCGTCTTCATCTTCTTCGGCTACTTCTCGCTCACCTTCTCCATCACCGAGGAAGGATGAGCAAACAACTGCACCATCTTTGGCTTCACCAGCTCCTTCGCTTCTTCAGCAGGCGCTGGCAAGCATTCTTCCACCTTCTACACCAGGCTCTTCAACACCATCTGCAAGTCTACATTCTTCTTCTCCTACCAAACCTTCTACACCTTCTGTAAGTGTCCTTTCCCGTCCTTCAGTGATCTGTATTAACAACGAATCTCCTTCAGAGAAATTTCAACAATTAAAAACCTTGAGAAGGCAGTCTATACTTCCTGCACCAAGATGCAGCTACAGTTTTAAAAAAGGTGCAAGGAAAGGGGAACGTTGTGCTAAGTCTTGTGTTTTAAATGAAGAAGTATGCAGATCACATTTAAAACAAAATCACAAGGGCACCGTTTCTCTTTCTACACCCCATCCAACAGTGAGACCAACCAAAATTCGAATTAATAGGCTTTGTAGAAATAAACGATACTTTTTTGTTAAATCAAAGGGCTTTGCAAAGGTGGTGGTTCAATGTGAAGGTAAATTGTACTATGTAGAGTTGCCTAGAGGCATGGACCTCCACGTCAAAGAACTTACCAAACAGAACTATTTAATTCGAAATGATACAGGTTTCAGTGTGTGGAAAACATTTAAAATAAAAAAAGATTAAAAAGTGTATTCCAAATTAAAAATAGTCTTTTCCAAATTAAAAAAAAAGTGTGGACAACCTATTTACAATTTGTAGCATATGCTGCAGAGTGTAAATAGGTTGTCCACACCTTTTTTTTACAATGCTACAACGACCTTGACCTAAATAACGGACTTAGATATATTGCACTAAGTCAAAGATAAAACTTAAATGGAAAAAGGAGAAATATTATATTAAAGACATTATTCAACAGTAAAGAGGGGAGGGGGTAAGCGGGTATTTAAGCGAGAGATTCGGAATATAATTATTAGTTGTATCGTCATGAGCGTCAACAGCAACACATGGGGAAAGGAAATTAGCGAAGAGGAGTTGTACGCGATTGTTGAGGCTGCTGAAATGACTGAGGTTTATAAAATTAATAAGGTTGCAGAAAATGGTGCTCAGTCTCAACCGCAACAAACTACATCACCGATGCAGTCTACAACGCAACAACCAAGACCCTATCATGTTATCCTGGAGGAGTACAATGAGGCGATGAGGTACGCCTTTACTAAGTGGTGTGGTCAACCGCGTTCTCCTGAACAATGGGAGGAGCATGATGCAGACTTTCGCCTGGTTGCAGACTTAGAACTTGAGCTTCAAAGAACAAAGGCTGCTCAATAGTGAGAAGAGTTATTGTTTACTTTAAAATACAGAGCGGGGAATAGATCAGTTTGCGGTCCAAGTGAGAACCACTTACTGCTCTATTCCCCGTTCTGGCAACTGGTGTAAATGACCTTGGGACTTAGAAAATATTCGTTTGATAAAAAATAATGAAAGATCTTCTTATTTCTCACAACAATATCTTTTCCTAACCCCCACCACTACCTAAACTAAGTATAAAGGAGGTTCTCCATCGCTGGTAAAAATTAGTACTCTGCTGAAAATGAATGCATCCACTACTTCTATCTCTGCAGCAACTATAATAGTTAGCAGACGGGTCGAAAACATTGATCAGGTGCTTGCTGTAAGGAGATTACTGCTACGGTATCTTGATATAGAGGTTAGTTGTCAATTGTACATGTGGAGACCAACAGGTGAAGTTTATAGTAGTGAAAATGAAGCATTTGAAACAAACTACAGTAGAAAGTTATATAAAATCTTTGGTAATATGGTAAGGTTAGTCGATAAAGGATGGAACATTAATATAACATTTTATATTGTTCCAAACCTGTAATTAAAGCAAAAAAAAAACAAAAAAAAAACGATGGGTATATAAGCCCGATGTTACAGAGACAATTATCACTTTGGTTCTGAATTGCGTCAAGAGAGCACCTACCATGGTATACCTCCACTATATTGACTCTACTGCTAAAGCGGATACTTTTATCCAGCGTGTTTACCAACTGTTAACGGAGTACCAACATGTTCAGGTCAAAGGATTGGGTATTCGTGGAACAGAAGAAGTAAAAATAGATGTAAAACCAATCCCTTTGAAGAAAAAAATTGTCCAATTATTACAAGAAGGCTACACACTGTGCCTTTATTACACAACCTCATAAACTAAATAAAACGCCAAAGGGGGGGGGGAATACAGAACGGGGAATAGATCAGTTTGAGGTTTGAATAAGAATCTCTTACTGCTCTATTCCCCGTTCTGGTAATAGGATAAGGTGACCTTGACCCACTTACAGGACTTAATCATTTGTGTTACAATAATACCTCTTCCCTATCACTTTTCCCTACCACTTGCACTTTCAACACTTACCCCCACCACCACCGAAATCATGTATAAAAGGTGGTTTCGTATTAGTGGTAAATCAGTCTGCTACTTGGAATCATGTCGCCCAGAGATAACATTTTCCCTTCTAAGAAGACTATACTAGAATTGATTAAAAATATTCCATTAAATTTAAACGAAGATGAAGACGATGATGATTCAGAGATGGAAGGTGAACTATTTAGTGATCTTGAACTACTGAGTGAGTTTGCTAGCAGTGAACCATATCTTGGAGAGATGGAGCTGTTGGAGCTGTTGACTGACGACGACGATGTCGATAATAATGAACCGGAATTTCATCATCAGTTGCTTTGCTTGGAGGAAATGGACCTTGTTGATAGTGAAACCCCTCCAAGCAGTATTAATATCGATGATGTAGTTCTAGATCCAGTCACAGGGAACTTTTGTGTTCGTCGTCGCTTATTTAGTGATATGAGCTCATCATCATCATTATCATCGGAAGAATCTGAATAAGTTTTTGTTGTCTTCAAATAGTTTACTTTAAATACAAAGCGGGGAATAGATCAGTTTGTGGTTATAGTGAGAATCACTTACTGCTCTATTCCCCGTTTTGGTAATATCGTTGTATGACCTTGACCCATTTACATGATTAAAAAAGTGGGGTAACTTATACATTTAATGGTGGGGGAACGTCTATTTAAAGACGATGCAACAGTGTATATTTATCATATAGACATGATGAACCCACCAGGAAACTCCGTTTGCTACAGCTTTCCCCTCATCGATATCGATGATGTGATAAAACTTACATCAATAACAAAACGGTTCGAACTCGAAAGGCGACTCATAAAAGTCGACGTAATTCCACAAGATCTTCGTTCGGCAATGTTGACTATTGAATATGTTAAAGATGAACTGAAGATCCCTATTGTTTTATGAAATTTTTAGTTGATCAAGATGCAATGTGTACAATCCAACTTCACATCCGAGTTTAAAATTTATCAAATGTTTCTGTTGGAGAAAATTGTCTTAGTTAAATACAGAGCGGGGAATAGATCAGTTTATGGTTTAATATAAAATCATTTACTGCTCTATTCCCCGTTTTGGTAAATTTGTTCAATGACCTTGACCTAAATACAGAAATTTGTAGCCTCCAGCTACAATAGTAAATATAAAATGCAAAAAAAAAAAAAAAAAAAAAAAAAAAAAATAGTAAACTTAACGTAATACGTACCCCCATTACTTTTGCTAGGGTATAAATAGAGGGGTATTTGCAGTGTTGTTCATTATTGCCTTGACCCTTGTGGAGATCGCACCTACATTATGCATCGCTGCGATATTTGCAAGTCTTCATTTAAGGATGAATTTATTTTAATGATACATAAAGAACTGAAACATAACAAAAACCAAAATGAAGAATATGAAGAAGAAGAATTGAAAGAAATAGATCAAATGTTAGCTCAACACCAAAATTCCAGACCTAGTGTTATTCAATATGCACCATCAACATCGACTTCTACCTCTGCTATGTCTACACTTCACCGTCCTTCAACATCATCATCATCATCTGCATCGACTTCTACGCCTGTTCTGTCTACACTTCATCATCCTTCAACATCATCAGCTGCATCGACTTCTACGCATGCTCTGTCTACACTTCACCGTCCTTCAGCATCAACAGCAGTAAATGTAGAACTACATGCCCGAGCACTTCCGGGTAATGTAGTAACCCACTTCAAAATTGACGATGCAAAATTACAACTCGAAGAGTTTTTAAATAACGCAAAAGGATTGGTAAGCAACACTTTGCAAAATGAATTAAAAAGATTAAATTTTATTAAATTTGGACTATTAATGGATGCTTTATTTACAAACATTCAAAATGAAACTTCACCGAGAGGGTTTTTAACAAAAAACCGAACTATTATGTTTTCGTCAGATATTGATTCAATCGTATCTGAATGTTTTGAAGAGCTAATGACTAAAATACAAGAACATGAAGGAAGAGGCTCTGGATGGAATTTGTTAAGCATCACAGGGCTAGACTTAAGAGTACACAAACACGGCTATGGAATTCGAGGAAGTAGCTACATTCCTCTACCAACAAAGATTAGAAATACCTTATCCTGCGTCAACGTACAAAATCAAGATACTGAGTGTTTTAAATATGCTATGTTGGCCAAATATGTAACAATTCATCCGGAAAGACCAAGTCACTATTATGAAGAAGTACAACATAGATATAATTTCCAAGGGATGACTTACCCTGTTGCTATAACAGACGTTTCAAAATTTGAAAAACAAAATCCTTCAGCTTCTGTCAACCTCTTCGGATTGGATTCGACAAACAATTTGTACCCCTTGCGTATAACACCAAATGAGCGCAGAGATCATACCGATTTGTTATTAATTACTAAAGGTGATATTTCACACTTTGTGTATATCAAAAAATTTGAAAGTCTTGTTTCTAATCAATTATCTAAGCATAAAAGAAAGATGACAATTTGCAAAAGATGTTTTTGTCACGTGAACAAAGAACTAAGAAGGGGAGGGTCTGATTGGTTAGTAGAACACCAGCGGTTATGTAATGGAAACTATGAAGTAAGAATTAAATTGCCGCATCCTAGCAGAGCGCAGATAAAATTTGACAAAGTAATACAACAATACCGTGTACCTGTTGTTGTTTACGCTGATTTCGAGTCTTCTTTACATCCGCTTGAACAACAAGAAGAGGACGTTACAAGAAGAAGCAAATACCAACTTCATTCACCAAACAGTTATTGCATACTAATTAAATCCACGTTGACTGAAGACCATCTTCAAAAATATGGACTATCATCTTCTCCAAAGATTTATCGCGGTGAAGAAGCAGCCAAATACTTTGTCGATGATTTGTATGACATAGCTGCAAAGGTAGAAGAACTGTATGGAACAAAGGTACCCATGTCACCTATGGAAGAAGAAGAACTTCAACATTATGATTCAACAACAACGTGTTATTTGTGTAATAACACCTTTACACTGGATAACGTTAAAGTTCGTGACCACGATCATCTTACGGGAGCGTACAGAGGTGCAGCCTGTAACGCTTGCAACTTGAACTACAAACTACCATATTTTATCCCCGTAGTTCTGCACAATCTGAGTGGTTATGATTCGCACTTCATAATCCCCGAACTAGGAAGAGATAATGGAGCAATAGACGTTTTGGCTACTACAATGGAAAAATTTATAAGCTTTTCAAAAAAGGTGGGTAAAATTAAATTAAGGTTTGTTGATTCATTTAGATTTATGCCTTCAAGCCTCATGAAATTATCTGAAAATCTAAGAAGAACAGATTTGATAGAAACAAGCAAAATTGTACCCAATAGTAAAATGGATTTGGTTCTTCGAAAAGGAGTCTTCCCCTATGATTACATCGATGGACTGCATAGATTTGATGAAACATCACTACCTTCACCAGAACACTTCAAAAACAAACTTAATGATTCGGAAATATCACTTGAGGACTATCAACACGCACGTCGAGTATGGAACGAGTTAGATATGAAGACCTTAGGAGATTACTCGGACTTTTATGTCAAACTAGATGTAACTCTTCTTTGTGATGTAATGGAAGAACTCCGAAACACTTGTTTTGCTGCATACGGTTTGGACCCTCTACATTCGTATACTTCACCAGGATTAGCTTGGCAAGCCATGTTAAAAGAAACAAAATGCAAACTCCAACGTTTAACAGACATTGACATGGTTTTAATGGTTGAAGCTGGAGTAAGAGGCGGATTGACCCAAAGTGTTACCAGACATGTCAAAGCCAACAACAAATACCTACCCGATTACGATGAAACCAAACCGTCAACCTATTTAGGATATTTCGATGCAAATAACCTGTACGGATGGGCAATGTCAAACCCACTTCCTTTTGATAACTTTAAATGGATTAATCCTGACTCTATTGGCGATATTTTACAAATTCCGAAACATGGTGACACTGGATATATTTTGGATTGCGATTTTGAATACCCAGAAAATTTACATGATCTTCATTATGACCTTCCACTTCTTGCTAAAACAGAAATTTCACCAGATGGAAAACACCCCAAATTAATGATGACATTAAATAATAAACAACGCTACGTGGCTCACTTTTGGGTGGTTCAACAAGCTATCGAATTAGGACTACGTCTAACAAAAATTAATAGAGTTTTGGAATTTTCTCAATCATGCTGGTTGAAACCCTACATTGATTCAAATACCATCAGAAGAGCAGCAGCTACATCAGACTTTCAAAAAGATGTCTTTAAATTAATGAATAATGCGATATTTGGAAAAACATTGGAAAACAAAAGAAGACACAAAAATGTTAAACTTGTTACCGACGCAAAAAAATTACAGAAACTAGTACAGCAGCCAAATTTTGGAACATCTATAATTATTAATGAAAAACTTGTAGCAGTGTCCATGAAGAAGACGAGTGTGAAGATGGATCGTCCTTTGTATATAGGCATGTCAATCTTGGACATCTCAAAAACACACATGTACGATTTTCACTACAACAAAATGGTGGCGTTCTACGGAAGAGAAAATATATCTATTACATATATGGACACTGACGCTTTTATATATCGCATAGTAACATTGGACATGTATAAAGATTTACGTACATTTATTTACAAGAACGACTTTGATTTCTCCGATTATCCAAAAGATCATCCAAACTACGACAATGACAGACACAAAAAAGTACTAGGCAAATTCAAGGATGAGGCTAATGGTGTTCTGCTTGAAGAGATTGTTGCACTGATGTCTAAACTATATTCTTTGAAACTCTATAATGAAAAAGAAGAAGAAGAAAAGAAGAATAGCTATATTAAGAAAGCTAAAGGTGTAAAGAGTTTATATTTAAAGAAGAAAGTGCATTTTGAACACTACAAGCAATGCTTATTTGAGGATAACATCATTACAGCTAAATTCAACACCATCAGAAGTTTTAACCATCAGCTGTACAGCGTGACTGAAGTTAAAAAGGCGCTATCCTGTAATGACGACAAAAGACAAACCCTTCCAGACAACATCCACACTTTACCATTCGGTCACTATTCCCTCAACCCTATTGACTAATAACCCTTTCATCGTCCTAGATCCTCTATCCTTTTCCTTTCCGTAAAAAAAGGGGAAACACAGCAATGTTAAGCTGTGTTTCCCCTTTTTTTACACAAGTTTTGAATGACCTTGAACTATATGTATATATATATAAGCAGATTTATACAAAAGAATATTTAATACCATATCAGCTGCCTTCGTGAAACCATCATGTCAGACCTGAAGGAGAAGATTATTAATGAACTACACAAACCTGCAAGAATAAAGTTTCCAAGAAGAAATACTGTTATAAAAGGGATAAATGATCTATATCAAGCGGATTTAATTGAAATGCGACCGCATAGCAGAATAAACAAAGGATTTAAATATATACTCACAATTATTAATTGTTTTACAAAAGTTGCAGACGCTTTGCCTCTAAAGGACAAGACTGGTAAAAGCGTAACAGAAGCCATGGAAATAGCCATAAAAAGAGATAAAAACAAAATTAAACATTTACAAACTGATGATGGAACAGAATACTTTAATACAAACTTTGCACAGTTAATGAATAAATATAAAATAAATCATTATTCTACAAATTCAGAGAAAAAAGCTGCTATTGTAGAAAGATTTAATAGAACCTTAAAAGGAGCACTGTATAAACAATTTTCAAAAAGAGGTTCTTACGTATGGTATGATGTTTTACCACAATTAATAAATGATTATAACAACAGGTTTCATAGAACTATTGGTATGAAACCTAACAAAGTAAATAGAAGAAATGCAAAAGATGTATTAAAACGCATAAAGAAAAATACAAAGCCTAAAGTAGAAAAAATGCAGCCAAGAAAATTTAATGTAAGTGATAAAGTACGGATTAGTAAATATAAGGGAGTGTTTACCAAAAAATACCTTCCCAATTGGACGAATGAAGTTTTTACAGTGTATAAAGTGCAACCGACTGTACCTGAAACGTATATCCTAAAAGATAACAAAGGAGATTTGTTGCAAGGTGCATTTTATGGACATGAAATGTTAAAGTCAACAGTAGGTGATGTATATCTTGTTGAAAAAGTGTTACAAAGAAAAAAGGACGCAGTTAAAGTGCGGTGGTTAGGGTTTAACAAAACTGAGGATTCATGGATACCTATAAAGGACTTGGTTTAATACAAGCAACTCATTTCATCGTTAACCTTTGAGCAGGATGGAGATTATTCACCATAAAGATCGATTCAATATTAATAACATAGATGATTTAACTGTGGATAACGTTAAAATCAACAATGGTAAACACGGTAGTTTACTTCCAAACACTGTTCGATGTATAGTAAGTGGCCCCTCAAACTGTGGAAAGACCAATGTTGTCTTTAATTTGATCACTAATCCGCAGGGATTAAGGTTTAGTAACCTATATATTTTTTCAAAGTCTCTACATCAACCAAAGTATCAATTGCTGGATAAAATCCTATCTGATGTGTCTGATGTTAATTTTTACAAATTTAACGCTAGTGATAGCATTATGCAACCAAACGAAGCGAAACCGTATTCTGTATTTATATTTGACGATGTATCTTGTGAAAATCAGGATACTATTAGAAACTACTTTGCCATGGGAAGACATAATAACATCGACAGCATATATATAGGACAAACTTATAGCAAAATCCCAAAACAACTTATCAGAGATAATGCAAATATTCTAATTGTATTCAAACAAGATGATACTAACCTAAAACATATATATAACGATCATGTGAATGCGGATATGCCATTTGAAAAGTTTAAAGAGCTTTGCGGAAAAGCATGGGCGGAAAAGTATGGATTTTTGGTTATTATGAAAGATCAAGCTATAAAAGATGGTCGTTATAGAATAGGTTTTGATAAATTCGTTTTAATACACTGATTAGCGGTATTACTGTACAAGTCGTCAAGGTGTGAAGATGGTTAACCAGGAAAAGCTATTAAAGGAAATAAAATCACTTAGTGATTCTATTAGACAAAAAAACCGAGCTTTAAAATCAGGTATAAATGAAAGAGAGCAATTTTTAGAAACAACATTCAAACCTGTTACTGAACCTTTAAAGCGATTAGCACAAAATATGGAAAGACCTTCATTTCGCTTCGAAGGAGACAAAATGCTACCAATTTCCAAATATGAAGAAGAATTTCAGAATGATGAAAGTTCTGACCAGTTACAAACATCTGAAGAAAGCGACGAGTATGAAGAAAGCGGAGATATAGGAGATTTAAGGGAATAGAACATTGCAGGAGATACAAGTACAGAAGATACAAGTGCGGAAGATACAAGAGCAGAAGAAGAGGATATCAACCCATCCAACTTAAGCAAATTAGGCACAGATATTATGTTTAAAGGAACACTTGGAAGAAAATATACATTAAAAATGTTACATGGCACACATGCTAATCGAAATTATCATACATATGGAGCTAGAATAGAGGATAAAGGATTAATGATTGGAGATAGAAAGTTAGATATAAACGAAAATGATGATATAGTTATTGGTGATAAGAAATATAAAGGTACAACAGGTTTGTTTGAACTCATCTTTAAAAATAATCCTGGTAAATTTACTAAAAAGGATTTACAATTGTTTAAAAATATACTAGAGTATACAAATGCACATAGAAAAAAATATTCCAAAGAACTACCTATTCATAGAAACAGGTCAATAAAATACACAAACATTATATCTAGTCTTTTCCCCTCGAAATCAAATAAAGCTCCAATTAAAAGAAGAGCTTTATCTTCTGCTGAATTAAATGTTTTGCATAAAAAAAGAAAAACAACTGATCCTACTACATCTGGAAGGGGATTATTAAAAAATTTGTATAAAACCAATATAATATATTACAACGATATAAATAAGTTAGTTGATCGAATGAGGTTATTACATGAAGCTATGGAAGCCGGGCACACTGGTTTAGAAAACGAATGGGTAGCTTTGGTTGATGAACTGCGAAAACGAGAAATAATTGTTCAGTAGACGTATATATATATATATATATATATATATATATATTATATATATATATAGTAAGAACCTAAACGATAGCGATTCAGTTACATCATGAGTGTGGACAAGTTTGGACGGTATTCCGAGTTTGGAGTAAAATCTGGATATAGTGAAAAAAGAGCTGGGTTTCCGTTAACACCTGATGGTAATTATAATTTTGAAGGAAAAGTAATTCAAAATGTTGGTGATCCGCTTTTGTCTTCTGATGCGGTTACGGTACAATACATGGATAAAAGAACCCCGATTGTACACGAAGACCATTGGGGATTTTCCGGTAAAAGGTTAAGCAATATAAAACATCCCATTTATGATGGTGAAGCAGTAAATTTAGCGACTTTAAAATTGTTAACGATTTACAAAAAGAATGAAACTGATACAAGCTATGATGTAAAAAAATTAAAATTGTCAAATGTAGGTGATTGTGAGCAGGATGGAGACGCTGTAAATACGAAAATATTTGATATAGTACACAATAAATGGACTACAGAATATGAAAAACATATGGAAAGGTTTGGTGCAGCTTTATTTAATTATATCCATCGGGCTTCAGGAAGAGCTGTAGCTTCAGATGTTGACAGCCACAATTATTTAGACTGGAAAAAGATACACAATCCAGAAAAACCTAATCAATTAGATAAACCGTCTGAGCCTTCTAAAGTCAAGACATTAGGAAAGGGGGATAAAGTGAATGTGATTAATGAACCAACAGAAAACGATGAAGATTATATAAGAGAAAAAAGAATTTAAATACCCATGATAAGGGATAAAGCATCTACATTTAATAAATTAATCCATTTCTATATAATAAATGGATTTTAAACAGTATATATAATACAAGAAGCCAAGACTAATATTACATTCATTGTAAAACATTTATAGAGTGCACCTACTGATTGTAAGTTTGGCTATAAATAGTCATGCCGAGGGCTAAACGCATCAGTCATAATCGAGAGAGATTACAGAGAGGAAGGGGAATAGCATCAACAGCATTTTCTCTATTAAGTAAACCGGTTGGAGCTATAGTTAACAAGGCGATTGATTTATTACCTGTGGAATTACATTTACCTGGAGGATATCAATATTGTGGTCCTGGAACCAAATTAGAGAAACGGCTTGCTAGAGGAGATCCTGGAATAAATAAGCTTGATCAGGCTTGTAAACAGCACGATATAGCGTATTCCAAATTTGGTGATACAAAAAATAGATCAATAGCAGATAGAGCACTTTCTGAGAAAGCTTGGCAAAGAGTAAAATCTAGTGACGCGAGTATTGGTGAAAAAGCAGCGTCTTTAGCAGTAACAGCAGCAATGAAAGCAAAAACTACGTTTGGAGGAGGAGGAAAGAGAAGAAGGCGTGGGAAAAGACCCGCTAAGAAACAAGGAGGTAATATCAGAAGAAAACGTCGATCTACTAGTGGTAAAGGTAAAAAGAAACCAACAATATGGTCAATGATAAAAAAGGGAGGAGGACTATACCTAAGACCGTATCGTGTGTATTAAATAAGAAAGAGCAATTAATAATTAAAAACAAAGAATTAACCAATAAAGAACTGATTACATATGCTTCTTGTTTGAAAATCCCATTTTTTAGAGGAGTATTTATGAAAGATGAATTACCGGTTAAAATGTGGAAAAATGAGACTGGTATAGTAAATTTGGATAATAGTGAAGGATTAGGCACTCATTGGGTGTGTTACAAGAAACTTGGTGAAACGATTTATTATTTCGACAGTTTTGGAAACCTTCCACCACCGAAAGAACTTCAACAATACTTTCGTGCGGCAGAAAATGTTTTTTACAATTATACAAGAAAACAACCTGATGATACATCCATTTGCGGTCATTTATGTTTAGACTTTTTAGCTAAAAGTGTTAGTCAACTTTAAGATGTCTTCGTATACAGCGTCATTAACCGGTAACTCATGTACTTTGCGCAGTATTCTGTTTCCAGCGCTACGTTTGCAAAAAGGAAGACTATGGGAAGCCGCATTATTGGATTTAACAACATATAACTCTATTCCAAACGTTAGTGAAGGAATTAATAACAAAATACATTATTACAAGACAAAAGATAATAAAGGAAAATATTCAGCTTTGGAAGAATTCAGTTTACCAACAGGAGCTTATGAAATTGATAATATAAATGAAGTTATACAAAAACATATGGGAAAAGAAAATATAACGATAAAAGGCAATAACAATACAATGAAAGCCGAAATTACTTCTAAGTATTATATTGATTTTGGCCAAGAACGTTCAATTGGTAGTTTATTAGGGTTTTCTAAGGAAACAAAGGTATTAGAACCTAATACAACTCATTCTGGGAATAGAACTGTGACGATCATCAAAGTAAACAGCATAGACATTACATGTAACATTATACAAGGATCCTACAGAGATGGAGAAAATCGGCATATATTACACACATTCTACCCATCAGTCGCACCGGGTTTCAAGATAGTAGAAAAGCCTCAAAACCTTGTGTACCTACCGTTAAACACCAGTTTCATTTCAGACATCGTGCTGAACATAGTGGATCAAGACGGAAACCTTATTGACTTTCGAGGAGAAGCTATTACTGTAAGAATACATATAAAATCATCCGCTTAGATAATGGGGTTATCATTTAAAAAGAGAGAGCCAACCAGCAAAGAGGTCAGTAGCTCATCAGCTGTAGAAGGATTAACAAGTGACAACATTCGTTTTCTAGAAGAAATTGGATTAAAGGTCATTAACAATGGATATACTGGATATAGCGCAGGGCCCAACATTCGACGAGACCTTATGGGAAAAGGAATATCACACGCACAACCCTTACGCTTCGTCCAAATTAAACAATAACGATGAAATTAGGATTCCTATACAACAACAAGACATTTATACTCTTCCATGCGAAAGTTATTTATATATTGAAGGAAAAGTAACAAAAGCTGACGGTACTGTTGGAACCACTGTTCCGTTCATAAATAATCCTATGGCATTTTTGTTTGACGAGATTAGATATGAAATTTCAGGAGTTACAGTCGATTCAACAAAAAAGGTTGGAATTTCCAGTACATTAAAAGGATTAGCGTCTTTAACACCAAATGAGAAGAATCTGTTAGCTGTTGCAGGATGGGTTGCACCAGACAAAAGTATAATTACTCCTGACGCTTCGGGAAACTTTGATTTTTACGTACCTTTAAGATTACTTTTAGGATTTGCTGAAGATTACAGAAGAATAATAATAAATGTAAAACAAGAACTAGTTTTATTAAGGTCATCAAACGATAATGATATTATTAAAGCATCTGCTGGAACAACTGAAGCCAATTTAGACTGGAAACTAACATTAGACAAGATTGTTTGGAGAGTACCACATGTGCGACTAAATGATGAACACAGGATTACATTATTAAGAAAGTTAAAATCAGATCGAGACATTGTAATGCCATTCAGAAGCTGGGAGTTTCATGAATACCCCGTTTTACCTTCAACACAACGGCATACATGGACTGTAAAAACTTCTACTCATTTGGAAAAAGCGAGATATGTAATCTTTGGATTACAAACAAAGAAAAAAAGTATATTAACTGAAAATGCTGGTGAATTTGACCATTGTAAATTAACAAACTGTAAAGTGTTCCTGAATTCACAATTCTTTCCCTACGACAACTTTAATATCTCTTTTGATAAAAAAAGGTACAGTGTTTTATACGATATGTACGCTAGGTTCCAAAATTCATATTACGGCAAAACAAACACACCTCTACTATCTCCCGTACAGTTTGAATCGAAAGCTCCGATTGTTGTAATTGATTGCTCCAAACAAAACGAATCTGTAAAATCGTCTAGTGTTGATATAAAAATAGAAATGGAATTTCAAGAAAACGTACCTGCAAATACATCTGCGTATTGTTTAATTTTGCACGATAAAATTGTTACATACACACCGTTGACTGGTATCGTAAAGACGGTATTGTAAAACGTTGTACCACCACCGGCACCGCCACTGTCGCTAACCTATAAATAGCGGAGCAACAATGCAGGTCTTCAGTTGATCGTCTATCATCGCATGGGCAACATCTTCTACAAAATGAGTTCTCCATCTGTTGTACAAGGTGATGCAGAGGTAGCACCGTTATTGGAACGTGATAATACTAGTGAAGAAAAAATCATCAAGGAAATAACTGCATTTTTAAAGTTTGGTAAAAGAGATAGAGAGGAGGAAAGTAATGCAGACCCATCAAAGGTAGTACCAAAGAGGAAGAAGAAAGTTGAAGAAAATATTCCTCCTCACATTTTAACTGAAGTTTTTTTGCGAATCTTTTACCCCATCTCAGCATGCATCAGTAAAAGTGTATCAGTTGGATTGATGAAGTCATTGGATTATTCCCCTACAGTAATACTACACCATGGAACAAAAAAGGTTTTATTTTCGCAAAATGCTTGGGAGTCATTTTTGAAACATGTACATTTAATAGAATGTTATTTAACTAACAGTTTGTGTGGAAGGAAAACACATATTCGACTTTTGGATTGTGACAATGAAATCGATATTGTTAAACATCGTGGACAACTACAAGTGCGAATTAGAGACTTGACTCAACATGAAAATAAGATTCTACTGTCACATGAAGAATTCTACGTTTTAAACTACGCAACAGAACCTATTACAAGGTACATGAGACAGTTGGTATTTGCAAGCGCTATTATTAAAGAATATTTGGTCGATACTTTGGAAAAACAACCTGATAGCACCATCGTGTACGGACCTGTGGATACATCTATTTTTAATAGAATACCTCATGAAGTTTGCATGTGGAGAAAGTTAAAGGATTTTGAACCACTTGTAGAAATCGCTACAGAAGCTACAGAAGAAACAACACAGGAAGAAGAAACGGAGAAACAAGAAGAAGAAGAAAACGAAACACAAGAAGAAGAAAACGAAACACAAGAAGAAGAAGTTAAAAAAGACTAAAGTTTGACTTAGTAAAGAAGAACACACGTGGGGTAGGCCTATTGGGGACGGTGCCCACGTTAAATATACACCAACGCGCCTGCAACTGTACGGCCTGGTATTTAACCTACCGTGGTGTGGAAAACAGTTTAGTTGATCGCTAGGTGCCATGATGAGCGGAGGGGATGAAGAAGTGAGTGTAAAGCCTTGTGTAATAGAATTTCAAGCATTTCGAAATAATGATGATAGGTTTATTATCAAGGAATTAGTAATTTTAGACTTGCTTACATTTGTAGCCTACCCATTCACGTTTGATGCTCCTTTTTCTTTTAACAAACTTAACACCAAAGCAAAAAGTACAAACAAATGGATAACAAACTACTTTCATCACATACATTGGTATGAAGGATTTATAAGCTACAGTAATCTGCACAGTATTATGTTTAACTTTTGCAAACAATATTCACATATATACACAAGAGGATTAGAAAAAAAGAACTGGATACAAAAGTACACGCACGGTGATGTTTTCGATATAACTATCAGTAAGGACTTTAACATTAATCTCGGTAATATTTGTGTCGCTGCAAAAGATCTTAAACACGGCCAAACAAACTGTGCATTGTACAACGCGTATCGTTTGGCTGCTTACTTGAAACAAACGCAGGAATGTGGTGGGGGTAGCGGAGAACAGAAATGTGGTGGGGGTAGCGGGGCCTATAAATACGAGGAGACAGCACCGCTCCAGCACGAGTATTATTCGAGACTCCGAAGAGGCAACATCACAGAAGACACCACAACCACCACTGACGAAGATGGCATCACAACAGTTTCTACAAACACTGGTTGATCAATTCAACACTCATTCAATATCCGACCTTCTGCTAACTAAAAAGTGTTCAGAACTAAAAGAACAAAAACACTACATTATTCATAACATCAAGAAAGTGGAAACCACACATGGAGAAGCAATTCTAGTTTCATTGAGCGAAGGACCTTTCACTCCAGGAGATGAGCCGAAGTTTCAAGTATTTCTTCCAAAACGATTTGTTCAACTGCTACAAAATGAAGATTTGCGAGATATTCAACCGGGGACGTTGTATTTGGTATCACACGGTGTAAGCGGCAACAACTCGACGGAACTCACTCTGCACATCACGCATCCTTGTACATAATGTCTCTGTTTGTATTTTATTGTTTGTATTTCTAGTTATCAATGTTAAACTTAAGTTTATTGTATTGTAAGATGTTTGTTTAATAAAGAAAATATAAAAAAAATAAAATAAAATAAAAAAAAAAAATAAAAACAGCAACACAGCAGTATATTATTTTATATACTGCTGTGTTGCTTTTTTTTAAATTCAAATGGATGACCTTGAACTTTCATTCAGGGTTAACTTATGAAGAGGTATAAAAGAGAGGGAGCAGTGAAGTTAGTCTCAGTCTTGTCTAACACACGCTGCAGCTAACATGTCGGTGTCACCTATGAAAAATTTATTTTTCGATAACAATTTGAAGACATATTGTTGCGAGTTACAATGTTTTAAAATACCAGGCGATCAAGTTGACGGGAAAGCTTGTCGTAAGTGCAAGTGTTTCAGCTATTGCATATGTAGATGTAAAACGTATCAAATGAACCGACAAGATAAACTACAAGAATTACGCCGAAGGATTGCATTACTGTGGCGGCGAATGTAGTAGCAACCAGCTGCCACCTGCCGCCTGCCATCTGCTGTCCGCCATCTTCTCCGCCCCACCATTTTGTTTGATACCAGAACGCTAGCTAGCGAATAGTCAGTACACCTCCGGCTCTCGACTGGTGAACATCGAGTGCTCTTCACAAACGTAAAACATTGTATTAAAATGACCATTAAAATTAGGTGTATTCATTGTGACTCTATTCATCTGGCGACTTTCCAAGACCTCGAGGTTTTTAATGAAGAGTTAAGACTTCTCATTGCGTCCGGTTACGATTTATCTTTGGAACTTTACGCATCAAAAAACAACATGGACTCTGCGCAGGAATCGAAGTATATACCGTCTTTCTTCAGAAAGCGAAGTGATGGCCGCAACTCGTCCGGATCAACAACATCGATGACAACCAACAACGGGGAACTATTGTAAACATGAATTATTGTAAACATAACTTATTGTAAATAAAAATAAAGTAATATTTGTATTAGTACTACCTCGCACTCGTATCATTCGATTGCTTCATTCGATAATTTTCATTCGATATTTTATCGAATTAAAACTATCGAATCACAATCGGATTTTACGCGTGCGAGGTAGTACTTTTTTAAAATTACCTCCCCGTGACCTTGAACTTTGAACTTTAACTCATTTCGTCACAAAACCGCCTACGTCACTGGCTCAGCCCCAGATGACGTCTTTCATGACTCAGCGCATCCGGTCACGTGACCGGATGACGTCACTTCCGGCGCAAAACCCGCAAACCCACACTACTATTTTCCATCACTGTAAAAACAAACATCACGACGTTTCGGTATCTGAAATCTGATCTGATCTTCAGGTAAGAAAACACCTAGAACATAAAAAATACACAAAATATTAATGGTACAATCCAGGCAAAGCTGGGAAAAACATAAAAAAGCTAAAACAGACTGTAAAAGCAGTCAGTAAACATAATCTTACTCTAGTTATCGCGCCGTGCAGTCCCAGGTGTGTTCCATTTCTGTGCCTGGTTGTTGTGTGTTTTTTGTTTCCTTTTTTATCTGCTTTTAATGTTTTATGATTTAGCTTTTTATGTGTTCTCCTGTTTTGCCTGGATGGTGCCATTAAAATTTGGTGTATTTTTTTAAGTTCTAGGTATTTTCTTACCTGAAGACGGGATCAGTTTTCAGATCCCAAAACGTCGAGATGTTTGCATTTTGTAGTTTGCTTTTACTAATCAGTGATGGGAAATGCCCCCAGTAATTTGTTAAATACATAAACCTACTACCATCACCAACGATGAATTTAAACAAATTCATATATTATATACATACAAGTATATATTTAGTAATACGTGACAGCTCCTCCCCCCACAGACTACACTCACCGATGACAACCATCTTGCCGACCATGAAGTCCTCGTCGATGAAGGTGGACACGGAGCACTTATACTCGCCACTGAGCTCGGTGGTGGGTGTGAGGATGTAGAGCGCGCGGTGCATGGTGGCCTCGTGACTGGAGGCCCGGTAATCGAGCCGCAGCCGCCCCTTGAGGATGCCCAGGTCCTGGGGCCGCTGCCCGGGGATCCACTGGTACACGGGCGCCGGGCCGTTGTTGAAGAACCACTTGACCACCAGTCCCGAGGTGGTGGCCAGGTCCGATGGCGTCAGAGTGTACTCGCAGTCCAGGACGGCCGCATCGCTGGTCCCATTGCGCACCTCCTCTGGCACGAACAGCTGCGTTATCTGGACTCCACGGACACCTGCCAACACAAACACATGTTTAGAGTGTACTCGCAGTCCAGGATGGCCACCTCGCTGGTCCCATTGCGCACCTCCTCTGGCACGAACAGCTGCGTTATCTGGACTCCACGGACACCTGCCAACACAAACACATGTTTAGAGTGTACTCGCAGTCCAGGATGGCCGCCTCGCTGGTCCCATTGCGCACCTCCTCTGGCACGAACAGCTGCGTTATCTGGACTCCATGGACACCTGCCAACAAATACACATGTTTAGAGTGTACTCGCAGTCCAGGGTGGCCGCCTCGCTGGTCCCATTGCGCACCTCCTCTGGCACGAACAGCTGCGTTATCTGGACTCCATGGACACCTGCCAACACAAACACACGTTTAGAGTGTACGCGCAGTCCCATTTACTCAATCCAACCTCTCGCACTTTAGAAAGGTGATAAAATAACGTTGTAATTTAAGGTCAAGGACCCATAAATGCATTCTTTATCCATTCCCATAACTGCTACTTTCTTTATATAGTCAAGAAAGTTCTCCACAGAAATCTGCACAGACATAAAAAAAAACCATTAACACCTGGTAATTAATAGTTTCATATTCTGCATTATTTACTGGGCCAAACTCTTGGTTAAAGGAATAAATACATCTAATCATCTGATCAAATTAAAGTTTTTCATAACATTCACATGGCAACTTAGAAGGCCAATGGGCGTATGTTTAAGGAAAATCTTGGTTCAAACGCCTGATAAAATACCAGGTATATCTAAAGAACAGAGGCATTCGGGCAAATAGAACGACTAACCGTTAAACTGTTGAGGATTTACTTTCAAGGAGGAATAGGAAACCATAGTACTCATCAATATGCCAAGAATTGTTTGTAAGGTTATCTTTTTAATTTTTTCAAGTGCGGTTGTGGATATAAGTAATTGTATTTTATTTGTTTTGAATCTCTTTGTTAAATTGCACGAAACCATGTTTTTATCGTATTTACTATTTCGGATTTTTCTTTGAATAATGTCTCAATATAAAAAAGAATAATATCTGATTTGTTCGATCAGACAACGTAATCTAACGTAATCCAACGTAATCTATTTAGGTTTAGTGGTTTACTCTGTGATTAGTTTATATTTAACTTATATTGGTCAAATTTAATATGTGCTGGTTCATGTATTATTCCTTTTATGTCACTAAAACAAACTGCATAAAGCTATTGAAACATGATGGTTTTACAAACACACTCTTCTAAATTAACTCTGACCTTTACACTAGTGCACCGACGCTGAGGGTGTGAACGTTTCATTAAAGGAATGTAAACATTCGTCAAGGAATGCTATCATAATAGACTATATTTTTTTATTTTAAAACTACATTGCAAAGTCTCTTTTACCATTATGTTAATAACGGTTCAACCATATTTTATTTTAATATTTTTTTCATTTTGTTTGTGTTCTTCCATAACATTATGTTCCTGTGTTCATTATTAGAGCACCAGGACGGATTATTGTATACGGTATACCCACTACTGGGAACTTTAACATTTTATACCTTTAGTAATACTAACATATTGTAACTTCTTATAACAAACGCAATGGTGTATAATATTACAGACCGATTGATATCAGTAATGTAAATCAAATAAATGCGCGAGGCTATGGATCGAGATAAAATGGTTTCAGCCAATACCAACAATTTATTCAATATTCCTCCTCCTTATATGCATGTATTAATTACGTTTCATACTTGTATTGTTTTCCAAAATGTATTCATTAATGTGCTAATCTATAAACTTTACTGGTTGTCCAATTATCCAAGACTAGAGAAGATTTATTTCATGTAAATTGATTTTTTACTTCCCACAGTTACAACAGTGAACTCCCTCGATTTGATAGAGAATGCAGATATACATTCTATCTTATGGTTAATTGATGTTTAACTAAATTATATATATTTTAGTAATTTGACAACATAATATTTGAAATATTATTTTATAATACTGTCACGTAACTAAAATACCTTTTTACTATCTAATTTTAATGATTATCGGATGTATTAGATTATTCATATTTTATTCAACCCTCCATTTTTGAACTTAAGAAAATAACAAGTTTTAGTACCCTTCAAAAGAGAAAAATAATTAATTTGAATTAAATTACATTAAACATGAAAAAAAAGATGGGGTGCATAATTACTTTCGGAAATGAATGTACATTGTTATTTACTATGGATTCTGCTGGACGAAGATTCTGTAATGAACTTATAGAAGCTTTCAGCAAGTAGGCGTTTGGGGTTATCGTTAATGCTCTGTTGATACACCTGAACACATGTTTCGTTGCTAATTCAATAACCAGACTTGGTTCAAATACATAGTTAAACTAAAATTTGGTTTAAACTATTTTGTTTTAATAACAATTGTATATATATCTCAACGTACATCAAAATTAAAGTGATATTGAGTTTGTCAAAAAGAGACTAAAACTGTTAACTGGAAAACGCGATTTATATAGTCGGTCAGTGATGATTATAGTTTACAGTGTAATTTTAGGATAGCTGAATTAATATAGATATCAACAATATCTGACAGTAGTCGAGAGTGCCACGTATATAAACCTCAAGATCGTGTAAGCAATGAATTATAATTGTTATATGTACAACTTGTTAGTTCTTATTTACAGTGAAAGGTGCGATGGGAATAAAGTATGAGTAATCATATGATCAGATTTTGGGATTAATACATTCAATAAAATATTACTGACTTCCTTGTTTTACAAAAGAACCCAATAAATATACATAATGCAGTCTGTGATGATTACTGTTGTATTTAGGCTGGCCACACACAGATGAGGTAAAACGCTGGGTTTTAAGAGTCTTCATCACCGGAAGTTGCCGGACGCCGTCTTGGTGTTTTGTTCCATAAGCCCAATGTTAACTTTGTGCCTCCGCTACTCCTCACCTGATCGTCACAAACAATTAATTTTGGTGTCAAACTAAAGCTTTCGTCGTCCTCTAGGGAAATACAATGGTCGAATAAATTTGTTATAAATTAATGAGAACATGAACAGTGTTTCAGTTCAAAATTGAACTATTTATTATGAAACTATGATACCCTAATTAAGGAATTCGACATTGTATTTCCCCAGAGAACGACGAAACTTTTAATTTGACACCAAAATGAATTGTATGTGACGATCAGGTGAGGAGTAATGGAGGCACAAAGTTAACATTGGCCTTATGGAACAAAACTCCAAGATGGCGCCATGCAACTTCCGGTGATGAAGACTCTTAAGAGCTGCGCGAAATTCTTTCTCCATCTACGTAAGGGAGCAGCTATGTCAACGTATCTTACGACGCCGCGTGCCATTGGAACATTTGTTGACGCCTACTATCTAAGTGGGAGTGCGGATACAAAGATGAAAATATACGTTAAACGATGACACTTCAGATTCATGTATGAGCAGGAGATGCTCCCGATCGACTGACGCGACGTGAGGCGATGTTGAGCAGCTGAATGGGGTTTGCGTACCGCGCAGACACGCTTCTGCCTGGCTCGATTGCAATGTGCAGGCGACTGATGGATCGCATGTAGAGAGCGGAAAAAAGGCGTAACCGTATGAACCATTTTCCTCTGTTGGAAACGCCTGCGCCGGTGCCGCCGCGACGTACCTAACACACAAAGAGGGAGCAAACGACCAATTTGCCTCGAGCAAAACTGTTCCTCAACGCTCCGTCCAGACCGGTTGCTGACTCAGGGTACTCCAGGCATAGTAACAAGAAATTATGAACCTATTATAAACTAATATAATACCTACAATAAATAGTTGGGGTTCACATAATCCAAATCCATAAAAAGGACAATCTAAAGAAATAGAACGTTAATATCAAATTGTACACGACCAAAAAACTTGTATTCTGATTGTTGTATAGGGTGAACGTGAACATTTATGTAAAACCAATAAATGTATTATTCAAATTAAATACGGATGTTTATAAATTATCGAGTAGCTTCAGCGTCGAATGTTTCTTCGCAAATACACTGCAATGGAAGTGACTGCATCGCTTAGGGCGTTGCAAGTGAATGGCATAGGAGAGGTCTTTGTAAACTCCCTCAGTTATCCCGCCCTTAGAAGCCAATCAACGCGTTCCCCGAAGGGATGAGGATAGATTCATGTTTAAACCCATTCCATTATTGTGTTGACCAGCCTGGCAGCCTGTTAGGGGACTGGTTGTCCATTAATGCGGGCGTGATGGTTTACATGAGTGAGTTTGCAATGTACCAGGGCGGACATTACTAGAACGTAATTGACTACCTCTCATTTATTGATTTACCATAACATAAATCAATAAATAATATTCAATCACTAAGTCTATTAGTTCTTTTGCATCCTTTCCTCACTAAAATCTGTAAATTCGTATATTTATGTAGAATATATTCATATATTTCGAGTTTTTTGTAATTAAAATTTTTTAGATATTATAACAAGTGCAGATCTAATAAATTACAGTAGCATTACAAACACCATGCAGGCCTATTCATAACATTCCGTGAAGTAATAATTCCTTTTAAATTACAATGTCTGTTTAATCAAATGGTTCTCAAGATATATTGTTTCATTAAAAAATAATACATAAAACGGAGTAAGATAGGCCTTATATTTTTATTTTAAAATTTAACTTTTTTTAACGAAGTTACGATTTAAAATGTTGTCAAGAGAGTTTAATTGCACTCTGTCCCCCTAAATTTTCATGGATGTATCTAAAAAAAGACCGGCAATATTCGGGAGCTGATTCTTTTTGTTAAAATCAAATTAAGTTTACTATTGTTCGAATTACTTACCTTGAATTCTACAGTGTTTGGTTTGGTTCCTGTCGGTCTGAAAATTGTTGTTTGAATAAATACATCTTTGTTTAGTAACCATTTGTGATATTGACTGAAACTCAGCTCATATTTCGTACGTATTTACATTTCAAGTTATTTCGGTTTTAAATTTGCCGTTCCTAGCTGTTGCCGTTTCAAAATGTCGGCCAATCAAGTTTGTCAAAGCTTAATATTTTAAAATTTCAGTTAAGAAAATCTCACCAGATATGAAAATTGCAACATGTTATACCATAAAATATCCTAAAATGATTTTAGAGATCGCCTATTCCATAGCTGAATAAGTTCAATTTTCCAAACTAAATCATGCCCATACTTTGTAATTTATACATGATTTATTTTATTGCAATCCTTAAATTTGCAATCAAATGATCCTTTTTTGTATAAGAAGTAATTTGTTTAATAAACGTATATATTGCACGTGAAGAACCGGAGATAAACAAATACCCAGAAGCAATCAAACAGTACAAAAATATTTTTTACATTGGATCTGTTATTTTACCTGTAGAGAATTGCTTTATCATTCATTAAATTTTTCCGAGATTTTAATATTCCTTACACTAACCATGCGATATCAGGTTGATTATATGTTTGTAGTGGTATTGGTGATTTTGTCACACTAAACATAAAAAGTGGTATTTTCCGATGTTGGCTGTTGGTTCGGTAAACAGGAGAGCCGCTGTCCCATGGGATGTCGTGCAGTCGTGGTAAATATTTACCCCTTAATTAATTACTCCCAACAGCACCATCCTAACGGAGCGCTTACATCGCCCAACTAAAATTGCCGAATGCGTATAATCTGTATAATCTTGACTTTTACGACTGCAAAAAACACCTTAATTTACACATATTACACATTGTTTTGGTAACAAAATTGGGTAAAATAACCCGTAAATAATAAATTAAATATACAAACTCTGTAGCTACATATAAAATAATTTACTTCAACAGAGTCAAAGAATCTCGTCCATTAAAGTTGTCCTTGACCTTGATACTCTTTTTACACTGATACTGCCAAATGGTCATGCCCAGGGGACCGAATTCCTTGAAACCATACAAGTCAGCAAAGTCGTTTAATGGGTTCTCAGATTATACGTGTTTTCACTGCAGTATTGATAATATGTAAATATTCAATTAAATTTTATATTTAAAAATCACATGTATACCGACACATAAATTAAGGCACTTTAGACATATTTCGCGAAAGAATATTTGCCTTGAATCCAACAATTCCTCACAGAGACCAGGGAGTTCAAATACGACCATTTAGTGACTTATAACAACAAGGGGAAAAACACTGTTTCATTAATTATGTTAGTTATCAGAAAAAATATAGAAAGTACAGTAATAGTATTTGATGAATTATGTAAGTAGGTCATTTTAACAACTTTGTTTACTACTGATTTTGTACAAAACGAACACAAGCTGATTTGAGTTATGAATCCACGAACAAAACCGTTTTACTGAACTAGAAAGTACGAAAGTAAAGTATTTCACAGAAATGTAAATGTAAGATTAAACCCAGAAATACATTTCTTAAACGCCATTTGTTTTCTCTCCGACACGAACCTAAATAAATAACAGATTGTAGCAATCATAGATAGCTTTAAAACAGAACAAATATCTTCTTTTTTTATATATAGTTAATTTTACAGAGTAATACATATATAGGTCTACTGCTATAATTATGATTTAAAATATCGGATACGCAAAGGCTAATTATTTACCATAAGATCCTCAGGAGCTTTAGTAAAGAACCAACGGACGTAATATAATAACAAATATTATTACTAAGCCTGTTTTCTAATTATATTTATAACTGGGAGAGACTCACCACAGACTTTTCCGCTAGATTTGAGACTATATCAAAATGTTTAAAATTGTTTACTTTGTGTCACTTTCAACAAACTGTTTTAAGTGCTGGTAAGCTTATAGTTGTACTATTTTTCATATTTACTATCGTTAGTTTACCAAAGTAGAGTCATTGATATTAAATAGTTAAAACATTGTTAAACTTAAATTTCCAACATCAAATTTCTCCTATTACTACTAATAACTACTTACTTTTTAACCTATGAATTTCAAAATAAAAACTGGAGGTAAAAAGGCTTAGCTTCGAAGGCTCTAGAACCCTGATACAAGAGTTTTATTATTACAATGTCAATGCTATTTCCTGCGGAACTTATTGATAGCTGCATTCATAAAATAAGTTTGGGTATTACTTTCTATGCTAAGTATTCAGCAAAAAATATATTCAACCAAAATATACTCGAAAAATATATCTAAAATATAATGTTAGGGGAGAATCCAGTGTTCGTAAGCCAGAAACCTCGAAAGAGACCCCCTCAGTCATCCCACTCTTAGCAGCCAATAAACACCTGGAAGTTGAATGTCCTTCTTGAATTAGAATTCTTCGATTGTCGTGTTGACCAGATTGGTATAATCATGCTATTGTCTACATTATTGTAAAATTGCAAGATTGTAGTTCCCAACGCTATTCTTATCCAGCATATTGTTTATCTCACCTACAATTTTGAGTGTTTAGTGCAGTAGTGTTGTCACTTTAACCGCTTCTGTCAGGTGACGTGTAGGCTGCTTAAGTAAATGTTTACTCACCACTTACGACATCCAAATGTATTCCTAATAGTGTGCCTGTCTTTGTTACGTTCATTTTGTATACGTCAAATAGAACTGTTTTATTGATTTTTTAAACCAATTTCACTTGTTTGTAATATTAAGCTGTTAGAGTAGATATAGCTGCATCGACCATTTCGTTTTTAAAAGCTCATGGTTCATTCGAGTGTTAATCTTGTGATAATTGATTTATTTATAGTAATTATCATTGCAACATCTATATAATGTACATTTTTCAAAGCATCTAGCTTCATGACTGCAAGATAATTGATGATTTATGCTTTATACTTTGGGCTTTAAAGAAACTAGCTATCGGGAGACTAGCTAGTTAAATAACAAAATTAGTAAAATAAAGTATAATTTGAATTAATTTTGAGGGAGTAGTAGGTAATTGGTACAGTTTACAAATCATTAAAAGCTCTTAGTAAGATAAGGTTGGAAACTCCTGGTAAATAATTAAGGTTTAGGCTTTTATCTTAAATGGAGTTGAAGATCGCATCTACATCTCACCTTGCCCGACTAATATTGTTTTGCCGAGATAAGACTACTCATTAGTTAAAATGTATATAATTTACTAGATCTGTTATGGCCACTGAATACTGAAACACATTTTTGTTGTATTATTGAAACTCTCAGATTAAGTAATGGTAAGCTTGGAGTCAGAGTTTTCCTCGGGGTTGTTAAATACATTCTACATGTGTTCGTTTTACTCCCTCCCATTCCTTACTGTGGGCCTATATCCATTACAATTTCTCTTAAAGTGAGCAAATTTAGGTAAGCCCATTCCTGCCTTTTGTCGAGGTGGGACAATGTTTGCTGATTTGAGGTGGAGGGGTGTGTTATAAAATGAGGCGAATTTTTACATCAAATTTACTCTTTTGTTTGTGAAAAAAATGTGGTCCCATTTCACCCCTTTTTGGTGAAAACTCTTTCATTCACGTGGCAAGCTAATTTATTGGCTCAAGTCCTTTCGCCCATGAATGTAACATCTCTTCACATCCATGGCAGGAGGATTGAATAACTATAGTTGTACATTTATCAATTAATGATGATAATCACTTAGACAATTCAATGGTTATATGTAACTCTTTATTCAAATTATTACTGAAATGTAGCTCCCCTGAATGTTAAAATGTTGAATTATAAACTTAGCTTTAAAATCCAAAACAATTTTTCAATAGTTAAATTCCATTGTACTTCCATTCAGTCGGAAAAATAATGAAATACGACTTTTGATTAAACGCTGTTCGGGTAGACACAAAATGGTAGTACAATAATTAACTGCCTGAACCTAAATTCCAGTATTTATACAAGTAACTGACGGTTTCTGGTAGCAGTCGGTGCGGCTTCTGGTAGCAGTCGGTGCGGTTTCTAGTAGCAGTCGGTGCGGTTTCTGGTAGCAGTCGGTGCGATTTCTGGTTTCAACCAGGGAAAACGTCACTGGTAGACCTTATAAACTTTAGTAATGATGATCGTCATGGTTACTTTGACAAAATGTGGGACTTCTTTTGGACCCTATGGGAATATCTTAAAATCTTTTCTTTCCGTTACCTACTTTATGGAAAGATACATATTTCCAAATTTCGTAGTTCTAGGTATCGAGCTTGTCGTTAACGTCGTTCGGTTATTTTTGTCTTTATAGATTTATAAAAAATAAACGGAATCAGAAAACTGACACCTTCTTTTTCCCTTTTAGCTCTTTTTTAACATTATATTTAATAAATTAGCCTATAAAATACTGTAGCATGTATATAAAGTCTTTTAAATTACCTTTTAAAGTATTAAACCTTTTCGGAAAATGTAACCTAAATATCTTTATTGTAGGCACTATAGAGTAATTTCCACATACACAGTGGTTACAGTGGCACATCGGTTATGAAAGGGTAAATCCCTCCTCCACCCACCCGCAGGTTTAGTAGCAACATGTTCCAAATATAGCTCTGTTGGTCAATATAGCTATTCTTATACCCTTTAATTACCTACATACCAAGTTTTAATGAAACTGATCATTAAATATGAGAGACGTGATCTATTATTCCCCCCCCCATAAGAATAATATTAGACAATTTACTACGTTTACCGGTAAATGAAACCTTAATTTTCCCCGCAACTAATAGTCTTAGAATAATAAGTCATGATACTAGTTTGTTTAGTCCTTTGTGTTTATTTTAATAGGTACATTTGTTTTAAGTTTTATAATTTTATAAAAAAATAATTTTTTAAACAACATTTTGTGACCTTTTATGCCTTAACATTATTGAACCCGAATATTTCTAGTAATGCGGGTGGAGTCTTTTTGTTATAAACCTATGTTAATGTTTAAACCACTAAATTAGAACTGCTAGAGCCGCTTTTGATATTTTTGTATAATGTTTTATAGTGGTTTCATTTATAGTTTCATTTCAAAATGAAAAGTTTAAAAACTCCTGGAGATATTGTGGATGTGTACCTACATACTACATCTCATCATTGGTTGGTGTGATCTCTAGGTCTGTAATCCATACTGATGGACAGACGTTATCTAAAAAATACTTATTTCTTGGGTTCTGGGAGCAATTAATTTTGAATGTAACAAATTATGTAAATAATTAGCAAGTAAAATTTCCCTGCAATTGTAGGCTGTACAACTCACCGAGGTAACGAAGATTTACTACTATAAAACACATTTTGGGTATAAAAATTACTTATTGTAAATATATTGTGTCTTATACCCTTCAAGCATGTGTGGAATGTCAATATGAGCAGAAGACGGTGGATATAGCGAAGACATGCCCGCCAGCCGTCCGGTATATGTAGTATGTTATTTATTTCTCCTCATAAATACAGTACAGAGATGATATTGCTCACATATAACGCAAATATGTAAAATATATTGTCTTCCGAACTTTTAAAATGTAATGAAAAAATACATTTCACAAATATTACAGTAAACTAACATTAAAAAATACATCGGACGCAACAAAAATCTATTTTCATGTGGGTTAGCTTAGTGCAATTAAAAAAATTTTAACCAATCAAAATTTGAAATAATAATGTCCTTTTTTGGATTTGATTTGGCTAACTATTTGGTAACCTTTAGTAAAGAAATTAATGATTTGGAAAATTACAATACTAACTTAAAATATTGTACTCATATAAAAAAGCTCTATGGGCATTTGGAGTAATTTTGTTTTCATAATAAAGTTGGACCAGAGCACACCTTAATTTTGGTTGTTATCTTACGGCATTTTATGTTGTACATTAAAGCTTGCTGACAACTGCTGATCATAAAAGTAAAACATGGACATTCTAGTAGGTTCTAAACATAGAAACCTGAGTGAATATTGGTAATACAAATATGACTCATTTGAAAAAAGTCTCTTAACGGTAAAAAATCTAAGAAAGGTTTAAACTAGTAATTAATTTGTTAATAAAATGTTTGATGTCATGCGTCATTGTGGATGTCATATGTCAAACCGTAAGTCACTCAGCACCTACCTGCTGCACTACAACTATGCTATTTGGGGTAGAAATTAGTCTGTATTTTTATCAAACCCTTACAATCACACAATTCAAGTATTATTATTAATTGAGTTATTTTTTTATGTAATCCAACATCATTACTCATCCCCAGCAACCTCACCAACTTTCAAGCCTGACTGGATCTTCTACTAACCTTATAATGCGCAAAATTGTATTCCCATAATTGCAGGTAAATGAAACCAGGAGCATCAGAACAGCAAAAATATCAATGTTTTCAGATTTCAATAAAAATTTTTATAAATGTATGTTTTTACACTGATTTTGAATTTAAAAGTTTATTATGTGGAAATTCACTTCCCTAACGACAGCGTGCTGCGTGCGAACTCGTTTTAACTTGTTGCAGTATTTTTTGAAAGCCAATAATCTTCTGCCTTCCATAAATGATGATCTACTTTTTACCTTAAATGGAATGTAGTACACAAATAAAAATGTAAGTGTTTACCAAATATATAATGTAATAGAAACAACAGTATAAAAAACAAAGTAATTTTACAAATAATATAGTTATAACGTTATGATTAAGGTATTGTTCAATATGATTAGGCCATTCTTTAAGTGTTTCCATACTGAACTAAATCAAATTAAGGCTGAATTAAATCAAGATGGTAAAGTGGCCTTGCTATGACAGTGGCAAATAATCAGAGAATTATTTTTAAAAATTATATAATAAGAAATGTTATACTAAAACATAGTACTTCACAGTGCGGAAGTTCAAATGTTTCCAAGAGAACCTATTGATGATTTTTACTATATAAAACACAGTTAGTATAAACATTTTCATTTACTTCAGTTTTAATAAGGCTGGAGAAAAGAACTCGAAAAATCTGTCGCTCGGAATATTGTGTAGTCTTGTGAAAGATTTCTCTCTAAATTAATTATTCACGGCGCCTACAGCAATTCATAAACGCACGTGTACAACGGCTCACTTTAATTTTCACTTGTGTACTTTCCATACACAATAATAACATCCTTTATTAATACACACACCGAGAAGCCTCCATAAAAAACTGTAATTTTTTTAGGCAAAGCCAGTATTAATCATTGCCAATTTTTCAAAGATTATTTTTCTGCACTATTTCCACAGCTGGAAAATAATCTTTGTTCAAGTATGTATTAGTGTATCCGAGATATAAGTTAAATATATGATTAAGCCATTATATCTTTACAAAGAGTCCATGATGATTACACCTTAACACTAAAATAAACAGAGAGCATGTTAAATTTAATCTTTAAATATTTAAGTTCAATAAACTAAAAATAAATTAAATAAAATAAACTATAAATAACTATATGCATCATAAATGTAATGGATATATAATGAAGATTCCAAACGACCAACAAGGTTTTTAACATATCACGGTTAAAGCAAGGTTTGAAAGAGTTCCTTAATAAAATATTTAAGGGTGGTGTAGAAAGAGTTGCCTTTGTAACTCACAAGATCCGTGTCACTTGGTGGTTCAAAGGGAATAACTAATACTTGAGAGAGTGCTGTTTGGATCCATTTAAATACTTGGCAGGGGTGTAAATGTTTAATTAAACTTGTAAGCAACGTTGTTTTGGATAATTTTCAACATTTTCAGACATTTCTTTTCTCGATTGAGACTTTTGAAAGTTACAACATACAAGGTTTTCTACAGAGAATGGTTCAAGTTACCAGTTAAATTGGTTAGCTCATCGTATTAGTGAAGGTTTTTAACAGACTACAAGAAAAAATAACTTCCCAACGTCTTTATATTTTTTTAATTTATGGATTTATTATTTCGTTCAAGTCGATTATTATTCATGTTATAATGTCAGTTGGTATGATATCGCATTGCTTATAAATTTATTAACTAAATATTTGTCATTTAGAACCACAGTGTAAGAACATAGTACGGTGTTTATAGAGTTTGATAAAAATAGGAATATTGACAAAAGATGTTTAACCAAATTAAAGATTTGTCATAGATAGCACTCATGATTTGTTTCCAATTGATTTCAACAAATTCAGTTATGCATTTGGAGGTTTGAAGGTAGACAAAATTATTACTTGATTTACAAACCACAATATTATTAGTGCAAATTTTACTCAATGCAAGTAGTACATTAACTCATTATTCTACAATATGTATTGTCAATATAGCAGATTGGAGTTACTTTTCCTACGTTTTCTATATGTGGCAATTTCTGCATACACGGATATAAATAAAATAGCAATACGTTTGTTTTACAATGTGGATTACGGCTCCACATCCTTCTGCTATCTCCGTAAAACCCCCCCAGTTACACTACACAAATATGAATAGTCCAATATCATGACTGGGTAATTCTATCGAACACCGGACCTCACGCGAATTTAAATTTTTTTTTTCAAAATGACCGAAAAACGACCTGATTCTGATATTCTGAATGATAGTCGCTTTTGTCGGAAAAGTCGGGTAAACCAGGAAAACCAGGAAAAACGGGAATTTTTTTCTTTCTGGAATATAGCGATGTAGGGAACTCAAATTGTGCGGAATTTTACTCTAAACACGAATATGAAACCCGTTTCACAATGTATTATTTAATAAGTGAACTATCATCAAAAACGTGTTATGTCCACACAATTTAGGGGAACGGTGGGATTCCGGGGTAATTGGGTGGGGAGTTTTCTTCAGACTAGGTTAAATATAATGAAAGGGACAATTCCTCTTTTTTGGGAAATTTCCCCTTTTTGGGAAAATTTCCCTTTTTTAGGGAAGTTTTTCTTTAATACGGGGAAACTTACCCAAAAAGGGAATTTTGGGAAATTGTTCCCTTCAACAGTAACCGCGCAATACAGCGCTCTGCGGAGTTAGGTTAGGTTAGGTTATAATAGATATACACAAAGGGTTTCCGAGGTAAATGGGTGGGGAATTTTCTTCAGAGTAGGTTAAATATAAAGAAAGGGAAAATTCCTCTTTTTCGGAAAATTTCCCCTTTTTGAGAATATTTTCCCTTTTTGGGAAAATTTCCCCTTTTTGGTTATATTTCCCTTCAACAGTAATCGCGCAATACAGCGCTCTGAGGATTTAGGATAGGTTAGGTTATGATAAATATACACAAATTTCCTGATACATCAAATTTGTGTACTTCATCCTAACCTAACTCCGCAGAGTATGGCGCGATTACCGTTGAAGGGTAAACATGTCAAAAAAGGTGAAATTTACCAAAAAGGGGAAACTTCCCGAAAAAAGAAAATTCCCCGCACAGCGCTCCGCGGGGTTAGGTAAAGTTAGATTAAGTTAGGTTAGGTTATTAAATAAGTAGTAATCCTACTTACTTTAGTGTTTTGGAGGATACAACTCGGCAGCAGAAGTGAAAAAACAGTGGGCCCTGTACAACGGCGCGTACCCTGAAAATGTTTGTTGGAGCGCCCGTACTTTGGGACCGCCGCACGAATGTCCCGCCACTTCCTTTCAGTAGTATTTGTGTGGGCTCCCGACACAGGATCCACAAAGTTTTTACTGTGGTTAACTGTCAGATATTTAAATCTGCTCTTTAGCGTATAATACGCCCGCCAACAATCTGTTATAACAATGGTACCTGGTCTCACAGTTTTCAAAATGATTTTTATTAGTGTTTTCTTTGTACGGTCTGGGACCGGTACAAAAAAACTTTCACCAGTACCCCTAACCACTCCACCAAGGACCCACTGGCCTTTCACAACTCTCCCCCGGTTGTATTTCCTCTTTCCAAATTTGGCTTCATCAATTTCTATGATACAACCTGGTCCTCCCAAGGGCTCTGTATTACTTTTATTATGATGTTCCAAAACCTCACGGTAAAAGGAAACCAATCTACTACAGTGTTTGGTCCTAATTTCAAGGATTCCTCAAGAAATGTATGTCGAGGTGGATTGTGGTGAAGAAGATATATAATAAGCCTCCAATACTTCACTAGGTCCAATTTACTATTATTTAAGAACGAAGATGTTTTTGCACTTCCTCTCCAATTGCACTGTTCCTTCTTTTTCTTGTTTATTGACACATACTTCCTACACCTAAACTGTAAACTGTTCAGATCCAAATCTATTTCCTCACCACATTTACCGCAATTTGGCTTTAATTACCTTATGTCCTACTAAAAAACTTACTACCTTTTCTTTACTGTACTCTGCCGCATACCAAAAATTCACTTAAAAAATAACACACCTAAATTAGATGCCATCACGCAACCGCAAATACAAACACAAACACATATTTAGCTTTTATTAACGCATCCGCTAAGTTACCCGTATCCTGCCACAATATAAACATAGTCCGGATACGTAATATTTAGCGGACACGGTAGTGCCGGATACGTAATATTTAGCGGACACGGTAGTGCCAACCCACGACCGCCCTTCATTAAATTTCCCGCATCATGGCACTATATAAGTATCGCAGTGAAATTTACGATAAATAAACACAAAAATATATGCATTTAAAATATTTTGTATTTATTTATTATAACATAACCCAGCACTGTATGATATGGAAACCCTAACTATAGTTATGAAGAGTATTCTCTCATCGATAGAATAGCCCCCTTCATGTTATTTACAGTATCCATACTTATGGACTCCAACTTTTTTTCATTCATTCAAGAGCATCAAGAGTGTACATCATCATAATATAACCCCATAAAATTCCTTAACCATTTACCTCGGAAACCCTTCGTGTATATTTATCATAACCTAACCTAACCTAACTCCGCAGAGCGCTGTATTGCGCGATTACTGTTGAAGGGAAATATTACCAAAAAGGAAAAATTTTCCCAAAAAGGGAAAATATTCCCAAAAAGGGAAATTCCCCGAAAAAGAGGAATTTTCCCTTTTATTATATTTAACCTAGTCCGAAGAAAATTCCCCACCCATTTACTGTACCTCAGAAACCCTTTGTGTATATTTATCATAACCTAACCTAACTCCGCAGAGCGCTGTATTGCGCGATTACTGTTGAAGGGAGAAATTCCCTAAAAGGGGAAATTTTCTTCCAAAAAGGGAAATTCCCTTAAAAGGAGAAAATTTTCCAAAAAGGGGAAATTTCCCGAAAAAGAAGATTTTTCCCTTTTATTATATTTAACCTAGTCCGAAGAAAATTCCCCACCTATTTACCTCGGAAACCCTTTGTGTATATTTATAATAACCTAACCTAACCTAACTCCGCAGAGCGCTGTATTGCGCGATTACTGTTGAAAGTAAAAATTCCCAAAAAAAACTTTTTGGGAAAATTTCCCCCTAATAAAAGACAATTCCCTAAAAAAGGAAAATTTTCCCAAAAATGGTTAATTTCCCGAAAAGGAGGAATTTTCCCTTTCATTATATTTAATCTAGTCTGAAGAACATTCCCCACCCATTTACCCCGGAATCCCTACGTTCCCCTAAATTGTGTGGACATAACACGTTTTTGACGATAGTTCACTTATTAAATAGTACATTGTGAAACGGGTTTCATATTCGTGTTCAGAGTAAAATCCCGCACAATTTGAGTACCCACATGGCTATATTCCAGAAAGAAACAAAATTCCCGTTTTACCCGGTTTTTCCGGTTTACCCGACTTTTCCGACAAAAACGACTATCACTTTCAGAATCAGGGCGTTATTTAAGTCATTTTGAAAAAAAAAAAATTAAATTCGCGTGAGGTCCGGTTTTCGATAGAATTACCCATGACGGAAAAGTAAGACAGAAAACTTGCATACATTAGAACACTTTAAGCCTATAAAATCTCGATCAGAATAAACTATACATACATGTATTACACCCCAAGCTACAAAACGTGCTAGAAAAAAATAGCCACGTCATCCCCTCCCTCTTCCCTCCCGAAATGTATAATACTACTCATTGATAAATAGAGAATCTATTAAAATTGGTCGTTGTGAAATGCGTAATAATGTAGTCTATTACTAATCTAATCTATAATATTATAAAGAAGAGGTGGTTTCGGTCTGTCTGTCTCATTCCGGGAAAACGCAAAAACTACTTAACCGACTGGGCTGAAACTTTACACAAAGGTTTCAGAAGAAAGTAAACATTCAGAAACTGTAATGCGAACAGCTGAGGACACTTCCATTTGACAGCTTAAAGAGCAGAAGCGAGAACAGCTGTTTCAAGCTTACTAAAATTAAAACTGCAATGACTACAGAACAGGTAAATAAACCCCTGTGCGGAGAACGGGTACATCAGCTAGTTTTGTATATATTAAAAGATAAAATGTAAAATACAATTTTATTTTATTTAACTAGACACACTGTATACAGGCTGGGATCTGGCGTCGGCACCTAAATTGTTCCTTATGTTATTACTAGTGGAAAACTATAGGTTAGTTTTTCTGCAAACCCTTACATTGCCACTAAAACTAATATCTAAATACGATTTAATAACCTATTAACCATTCTATTTCTAAGCTATTTCCATGTCTATACTATTAATCATGTATTAAAATAAAACTAATGAATAACAATGATTGAATGAATGAATGATAATGAAAACATATCAATTCTGTTGGATAAGTCTGGGTAGTTTTTGAACGAATAAAAAACAAATAATAAATTCAATGATTATCCTTGGGGAAAATGCTTGTAAGCTACTAGTTTGTATCCAAAAACTAATAAAATTACATTTAATGACTATTCGTGTAGTAATGAAACTTGTTCCTATTACTTGTTAAGCTATTAGAGTTATTACTTGAGAGGAAATCCTAAATAATAATTGATGCTAAGGGGAGACGTAGTCGGAGCATACTTCACCACCAAATTAGAATTTATTCGCGGAGGAGGCTTCGTGATGGAGCGGCTGTCGTCGAGATGCAAATGCGGGTCTTAACATCCCATGTTTTAACACTACTCTTCCAGGTATTGCACGGCGCTTCTACAAGAAAAAACAGTCATCATGGTGTACCAAATGTGAATTAAAATTGTAACATTGGTTAGAAAGATTTTATTCTTTTGATTAAATATTATTCATCATGGAAGATGATTGATTATCAAAATATGCCACTGTCACAACATACCAAAACACTCATTGCGACTCTCGGAAGCACTGTTGAACTTACATAATAACTGGAGACTGAAAAACATTGGAAGTGTCATTACAATATTTATTTTTACAGTTTTCTATTTTCGCATTACCATATAATGCCCATTTCCCAGTTAGCTACTTGTATCCAGGCATCACATTCGTCTGGACAAAATTTTTATTTAAAGTATGTATAAATTTACCTTATCTAAAAGTTAGAGCACACGACTTTGATACAGGATGTTTAGAGTTTAAGGTTTATGACTCTTTAGTTATATAAACATGCCTTGATCCGAAGTTTTGGAGCTGTCTTAAGCCGTGGATTTATAAATAAAACATGACTAAATAAGTAGTCATATATAAGTTTGAGGTTTATGAGTTGATTTTATTAAAAATTATGCTTATCTAAAGCCGCTTGAAATTGTTTTACATAACATCAAAATATTACTTCTCAGTACATAGAACTTATAACAAGATCGCTATCTAAAAACTTTCAGAACTTAAGGAAAAGTTGCATAAATGTCGCTATCAAAGTTAAGAGTCGGTACAGTTCATCATAAAGTTTTTAGTATCAGTGTTTATGAATTAGCAGGTTGCTTTATAGCTATTAGATAGTACATGTTCATTTTGTTAACGAAAAACTATTTTTGAACCCATTATCTTTACACCAATCAGAAAAAACAAACTGTTTAACAATTTATCCGACAATTTATCAGTACGTACGGGTCGGGAATGTTGTGCAGTATTGTGAAATATTTACCTCTAAATTAATTACTCCCACCGTAGCACCAGCTCACCCACCCACATACACACGTGCGCTGCTGCCTCCGTTATATTTACACATCTTTATTTCAACCTTCCCTCATATCCGTCGTACAATAATGGTGGAAAATGTTCTTCAATTATTCGAAAAATGAATGTTAATTTAATATCCGAAACAAGTGGTCTTTGTTATCTATTCATCCAAAACGACCCCGTCCTTTCGCTCTTCAGGAGTGTTAGTTAAATATTTGTGTTGAAGACGTAAAAAATACGAAATCTGAAATATTAAGACTTTCATATAAATGTTTAAACACTGGTTAGAGTCTAAATAAATTATGAACATTCGCAAAACTGGTAAAAAGGGAAAATTCTATACTATTTACAACTCTGCAATTCACAAGTATTGATTTTGTATTAGTTTTGTTAGATTAAACAGGTGTAAAAGTGTTGTAGTAAAAGTTAAATACAACATATATAATGTTTGCTAAACAATGGCATTTTATTTTCCAATATACGTATAAAAGAAACTGGCATCATGTTGTAAAATGTTTTCCCACTTATAACCAAACATTACAGATTTGATAAACTCCTAACTCCTAAAATTAAACTGATTAGCTGTGTATTACAATTTTTTAGACAAATGTACTAACACATGTACTGCTATGAGACATTGAAGAAATATTTACTATCGATTCTTTGTCGTTAACAGAACACTGTGAGTACCCAGATTTAGTATTTCGTGTAAATTAAAACATAACAACAGGTAGATAAACATAAAACAAAGCCATGAGAGAGAACTTTGCTTTAAGGGACTTAGGGTCTTTTCTACAACATTTATATAGTATTTAAATGATACTACGGCTACCTTGAGAAGTGTAATCTTATTTCCTAGCAAATAACAGCTCTAAATCCAATTCAATTAACATATGTGAAATTGGTGGAACGAGGTTAGTGGTTTTTTGCATAAAGAACACTGTGTACAAAGTAGCCGTTGCCACTAGTTAATGTGAATCTAAGTAGGTTTTGGTTCGATTGGGTACTAATTGTATTGAGACAACGTTATTAAGTATATATTTTTAATTGTGAACATAATTAATAACACATAAATATAATCCACCACTGATGTTAATTTTAACTCAGGCCGATAATTAAGTAAACAGGTAAAAACAAAAACACAATACCATTAGGTTAGTTAAATTGCTGCAGCGAGGGCAGTGATTGTTCGTATATGGAACACAGTGTGCAAAGAGTAGCTTTTTCCACTAGTTTTTATGGGCTCAGTAAACAATGAGGTTGTTGTCGGGTGGGAATATTGCGCAGTCTTGTGAAATATTCACTCTTAAATTAATTACTCCCGGCAGAGCCCCACCGAGACCGCGCGGCGCGAGCTACCGTTATTTTGATTCATCTCTAGTTTCCTCAGTTCATAGATCTGACATGTTTTGTTTGCATCAGGATTTAAATTGACTGGAGCATAAAACTAATTATTAAATTATTATGGCTTTTCTTTCAAATCGGTGTTGTAAGCTAATTTTGTTTATCGGTCGTTTATAAAATTGAGTTAGGAACTGATTCAGATTGAAAAAGATATACATATATATATATATATATATATATATATATATATATATATATATATATACATATATGCTTGTGTAAAATATAAGTTATACAAAATAATGTTTTAAGTAAAAGTATTACGTAATACTTCTCTTTTAAATGCCAATTCGCCTTTTTTACATATGAATGTTGTAATACTCCCGAAAAAGCAGGTCAGAATGTAGTGTTGTGAAAATACTTTAGTGCACATGTTTAGTATTAGCTTTACAATTTTTACAGAATAATAAATGTATCTTCATAATCTATCTTATCTTAAAAATAAATTATGTAAATTGTTTGGCTAGTTCTAATCTCATAAATGTAAACTAAAACTAGTGTGGAAAATTAATAAAACAAATTTGCTTTATAAAGCTAAAACTTTTTTGTCTTTGTAGGTCGAATTTGTTCACATTTGTTACATCAAGTAACATGTGATATACTAATAACATAATTGTAATAATTTACACACCACTAGAGATCTGAACAGATTATTATCATGTTCTAATCTAACTAATAATCCATATTAGGTAATGTCGCAATTAATAGTTTAATAGTGTTAAGTTAATCTGATTGCGTCTGTACAATCGTCAGGTCCGTTGGCTATTGCTGTAATGGATAATTCACTAACCACTACTTCAATTAATGTCAACGGACCTCCTATCCCAGTTATTAGTGAATGGAAAGTGAACTATTAGCATGACCCGCACGGTGAAACTTAAGCCCGGGACCACCATAGAAGTTCCTAACGTGACCCCCTGAACACGTTTTGGGGTTTCGTTCAACATGTTATATATATATATATATATATATGTGCAGGCAATCTAGCGGTCGCATTTTTTGTCCGATTTACTTCAAATTTGGTAGGGACGTTCCTTTCTATAATCAGTTGGACAAGTTCCTTGGGCAAAACAATCGGAAACCTCTAAACCCCTTTTTTAGGAATTAATCTTTCAAATTTCGGGTTTTTGGGCCCAAAAAGGATCAGAAAATCCCCTGATGTGAAAATAACGAATTTAAAAAGATGGGAATTAGTGTGGCGAAACTTTTAAGCCCTCTCTCGTCATTCTAGCATATATATTTACCGAATTATTAAAGGAAATGTGTATTGGCCAAACACAGTACGTTGTCTTATGGGGGTTTTACATTAGAAAAGCCTGTTAATAATTTTTTGGTGTACTTTTATCATCCCCAACAACCTCACGCCTACTTTAAAGCCTGACTGGACCTTCTCCTAACCTTATAATGCGCAAAATTGTATTCCCAGCATTGCAGGTAAATAGAACCAGGAGTATCAGAACAGCCAAAAAATCAATATTTTCAGATTTGAATAAAAATTGGAATATTTGTATATTTTAAACTGATTTTGAGTTTTTATAGTTTTGTATGTTGCAATTAATTTCCCTCACGTCAGCGTGCTGCGTGCGAACTCGTTTGTAATACACTCTGATGCAAAACGGACCACAATTAAAAATTATGTAAAGCTCTCAGCCTGTGAGGCGAGGCATCTCAACCCTAATGGACTATTATCTCTAATCGAAACTTGGGAGATATTATATTGTGGTTGGCAACATCATTTATCTTAGTTAGATTAATACACTATACAACTTTTGTTAATGTTCCTTTAAAATAATTGAAGTGAAATAAATAACTTACTAGATAAGTGGAATAGGTTTGGAATGGAATTCAATCTAATAGTTAAATAAGGAAACCTTTTCAAACTAATGTTGTTTAACAATTGAGAGTATTAGCTATTGACCAACGTATTCAGCTCGTTCAGCCCAGAAGTAGGTGCGAGATGGTAAGTATAATTTAAATGCCAGTGGATGGAACTCCAAAGAAGTTTCGTGATGGAGGAACTTATATGTTTGATTCTGTTGTATTATTAATTTTACTATCAACTCTATCGACCCAGTAGTTGGTGCGGGATTTTTAACTTCGTTTCATTAAAGATCAGTGGGGTGTAACCCTAAATTGTATTTGTATCGTGTTTTATCTATTGTTGTTGCTGTTCAATGTGTGTATACCTATGTCTGCCTTGAGCTGTCAACTATCATTCTCCCGAATTTCAACTCCATCTACTACTTGACTGTGCGAGATGGTTAAAATACGTATTTTGGCGATCGGAGGGGCGAAGTTTTAAAATGTTTTGGGGGGTGGGCTTATATTTCGCTCAGGTATATTACCGATGTTAAACTTATCTCTCGAATTTCACCGCAAAATATACAGTAAATGGACTAATTTCCATAAGATTACCACAAGAGTCCTGAAGGGCAGAGCCCTGTATTGCACATCTGTAGATGTGCAGCACGAGGGGAACCACCATAAAAATAACACCTTCATAGGCGTTTGTTGGTTTTAGGATATAGTGATCACTAAGTAAGTCAGTGATTGAGTGTTTTGTGGCGAAAGTATGTAGATTGACTGGCTGCGTAGTGTAGAATATGTCGCTGTAACACTGTATGATAATTAGGGCCTCAAATTATACAAATTCACCAAAAAATTTACTAGGGGACTGGTAGTGACTCCCTTCCACATAAGTTTACTTCATGAAGGAGTTCGCGCCACAAACCTGTACTAGCTGTTACCTGGCAGACGTTGTCATGCCTTTGACTATTACCAACTAAAACCAATATCACCAAGATCACCTGTTCAAGTAAACATCTCATTAGCTTTTATGTAAACAACAATATATTTCCATAAGGTTTATATGGAAACCCTTTTAGGCCTCTTGGGAGGAACCCAATTGAGTTAGGACGAAATGGATTAGTTAAAAACCTTATTCGTGAAATTTTACATATATATACCAAGTTTCAAGGCAAACGGTCCAACAGTGTCCGAGTCCATAAACATCAAATATATATACAAAAAAACAAACCAACATCCTTTTTTATAAATATAGATTTACCATCCTCATAGTCTTGTGACTGATCTATGTGCGTTTAATAACGGAACCAAGTTGGACGTAACAGAGACGTAACGACGCGACGTAATGTTTCTGTGGTAAGATTTTCATTTTGTCTGTTTTGACGTGAGTTTTCAGGTGAAAAATAGCGTAATGTAGCATAGCGTACAAAGCATATGTAAATGTTTTTAAATGTTAAATTAATATAAGTACGTCATATAAGTAATATAAATATATACGTTTTACAACACAACAACGTTAAATCATTCGTTAATTACATCGTTCTAAAAGATTCATCTCTATCTCCTTGTGCCTGAGGATGATTAGTGTGTATGCTTTATCGATAAATAAATGTTAAGCAGGTTTTCTTCGTATTTATTGTATTTTGTTAGATCAATACTATTCAATTTTAAGCAACAAAACATACTAATAAACAGACTGTTGTATTTTACATAGTTTCATTTTTGGTAGAGAGTGGCTATGTAAAAAATGTTGTTTCGTTGGGGTTTTAAGATATTTTAAATTTATGATTTAGTGTGGGTTGGTAAAGCCAAAAGTTCTATTAGATGGATTGTTTAATTGTTCAGCTAAACTATATTGATTCAAGAACGTAGTAATTAAACCAAAGTGATATTTGATATTTGCTTCCTTAAGCCAAACCTTATTTCCTATTTACCCCATTGAAACTAAATGCCAATGTGGAAAATACATCAATCCTAAACCTCAATCTGGAGGAGAACCATAGTAAAATATTTAAGAGAAGGGTTGTATGTTACAAGATCCCTCTTTCTTGAGACATCAAAGGGCATACGTAATACTTGAGAGAGTGCTGTTCAGATCAATTCAAGCCCCTGGGCGACGGTTTTTGTTTTTAAGGTAATACTTAAGTAAACAAACTTACCGTTTGTCTACCGATTCAATAGACAAAAACAATTGATTTCCTCAACATGAAAAGAACGATTTTACTCATGCAGATAACTGCTTGTTAAATTACGTTTTTGTTCATGTCGAACAATTATGTTCTTATAAAGACAGTTTTTATGCACTATATAAGCAAAGATCATAGATTATCTGCTATATCATTTATAGAGATTTTCAGGATTTACCATAAATCATAAATCCTTAAATCCTTCATCATAAATCCTTAAATCCTTCATCATAAATTTATCCACTATTTTTTAAGGAAAAATGTCTCAGCTCCTTTTTTGTTGTAAGAAATATTAAACAAAATACCTTTATAAGAATATTACAAATTTTGGTATAATTTTGTCGTAAATAATTTAATTACTTTAATGAATATATATTTTATCTTTTTTATTAATTTTAACACGATTCAATTAACTGGTTGAATATTAAAGCATAAAAGAGAAGGAAGCTCGTTGCTTTTTTCTTCTTGTTCACGAATCTTAAGGCTTCAGAGACGCTTTATTCGAATGAAATATTCTGATATATTTTAATTATAAGGTCAGCGACTCCTTTAAATTCACTAGCATTATTTAATTATAAGAGAAAAATAAACCAAACCTGATTTTAAACCAGGTGTGCTTGATATTTTTATTTTCTATTTTAAAAATTATTTTATTGTATATTTACTTTTTCTGATTTAGAAAAATATAGACGAGTTTAAGAGAATTATATTTTTTATCTCATTGGTTATTTTAATAATATTACCACAAAATTAATAAAGTAAAACAGAATATTTACACCAACGTGTACGTGAAAATTCAATCTGAAAAATATGATTACTTCCACTCAATCAAGTAATTTAAGTTGTGAGATTCTTCTCGATTTTGGGGGAAATTAGAATATAAACATAACGACTTTTGTTGATCCCAAAAATATGCATGTTTTTTCGTATATTAGGGCCTACATCTGTTTAGAGAATCGTCCCGTTATTCGACATTTAATGCCTCATTGCATTTAAAACGTAAGAGGTATTTTAGCTCCACTTATTTGTTTCTAATAAAGTGGATGGAAACTAAAGTTGAACAATAACTTTGGATATAGGTTTGTCCAGCTCCTTAGTCTCCCAGCTGTCTAACAGTATTTTATACCAAACAAGTTATCGTACTTATTATATTGCAAACGAGTCACAACCAATTTACTATTGGGGGACCTCCAAAATAATCCTCTCCTTTATTTAAGTGGGATTAATTTGAATTATTACATGCTTGATACTTTAATATGGTTTGCTAGATATGTTCCACGCACAGACGAAAAGTCTATGTGGGCGGGAAAAATAAGGCACAAATAGGCCTTCCAACTTTTATAAAAATACAATGAAAAAACTCCAGCAAGTTTTTACAGAGTTTGATTAATTATCTCAGTAAAATTATCTTTTGTTACATTCTGCATTTTTATATTTTTACAGGGGGGATTGGAACCCCATTATACCATTGCAAATTAAAATTTACATTTGTTTATAACAATGTCAATCTAAATATTTGAAAACAAGTGCTGTACGCAGATTCTGTAAAATAACTCTTATTTTGTATTGAACTTATATTATATTATATGGAACTTAAGAACTTGATGTACCATTTCGTCAATCTCGCACTTTTATTTTACGTTATGAAAATAAAATCACTGTAGAAACCAGTGTTCCTTTAAACGTCATAGTTGTTAAGTTGCTGACGTTTTCTTAAGGTATACACCAATTCGCTCTAGGTTAAGGGCGATGCCAAGTGGTAATAGAGGATCCATGTACAAGTACTAGTCCTGTCTCAGACCTAGCCCTGAGCAGTCAATTAACGCAGGACCTGAGATATGTGCGAGAACCGTTGTGGCAAACTAGTGCAGAAACATTCTACTGTCATCATCACTGTAATACATTTTTGCCAAGTCCCCTAATATTAATATTAAGGGTAATACTCAGTATCAATGGATGATTTTACAGACGGGAAGTATTTTTATACATAACGCATACAGTAATACTTAATTGAAAATAACTCCTCAGCTAAAAATAATCTAGCATACTCACTTGTTTTTACTAAAGGCAAATTCTGTCAAGAGCATACATCTGTATAATATTTCATGCTGTCCCGTAGCCCTATGTGTTGTTAACTAAATATTTAAAATAGGACTCCCTTTGCTTTCTTACATCAGTGCAACAAAAGATAATAAAAAATCCACAAAATAAAACTCCTATGGGTTGTTTTTAAACGAGTCATAAATATAAACTTATTCTTTACCATCTCGAACTATCTTCAAAAATGTAGATGTTTCTAACTTAATTTAAATTGTTTTTAAGAATGAAGAAAGACATACAGGAAAGTTACATAATTACATGAATTACTAGGACGAATAATTATTTACCGTTTTTGAGCATAGTGGCTCTTCTCACAACCGCGTAATACTTTCATATCTCAACGCCAAGCTCTTATCCATTTTAATCACTTCATTATAACACCGACGGCGCGGTGGTGAGGAGCACACCGAGCACGAAGGGTGGCGGGTGGCGCATTGTGCTGCCGTCTTTTGTGCCGCTTTTGACACCTGCCTCCATGGAAACTCATTCTTTGACGGTGTCAATTATAATAAATCAATCCATCGGTACGAATCTGTTGTAAATCGTAGCTTTGCGGAATTAATACCTTAATAGTAGATGTGAAATGGCAAAGAGACCCCACAATCGGCGCTTTTTCCCCATGTTATTCTTATGGGGATCAGTTTTTGGACCGACACCCGATCCCGCCCTACACAAGTTTCCTTGTTGGCCTATATTAATACCCAACCCTTGCCTATATTAAATATATTGTCCCCATCCCTCCTCTATATTTTTTAAAATTAATTTTCAAATTCAGGCTAAAAAACTATCTTTAGTGTTTATGGTCCGATTTGTTTAAAACTTGGATATGTTATTGTCGTAGGCAAGTGTTTTAATAAATTACACTTACATTTCCCAAATTCACTATTACGGTCAAATTAAAAATTATTTTTGAAAAATACTACCAATTGCCAACTTCTTTATTTACTGTCCGATTTGTCTGCAATTTGGATATGATATTGTCCTAGGCAAGTGTTTTAATAAATTACACTTACATTTCCCAAATTCACTATTACAGTCAAATTAAAAATTATTTTTGAAAAATACTGCCAATTGCCAACTTCTTTATTAAATGTCCGATTTGTCTGCAATTTGGATATGATATTGTCCTAGGCAAGTGTTTTAATAAATTACACTTACATTTCCCAAATTCACTATTACAGTCAAATTAAAAATTATTTTTGAAAAATACTGCCAATTGCCAACTTCTTTATTAAATGTCCGATTTGTCTGCAATTTGGATATGTTATTGACCTAGGCAAGTGTTTTAATAAATTTCACTTACATATCCCAAATTCACTATTACGGTCAAATTAAAAAATATTTTTGAAAAATACTGCCAATTGCCAACTTCTTTATTTACTGTCTGATTTATTTAAAATTTGGATATGTTATTGTCCTAGGCAAGTCTTTTAATAAATTCCACTTACATATCCCAAAATTCACTATTACGGTCAAATTAAAAAATATTTTTGAAAAATACTGCCAATTGCCAACTTCTTTATTTACTGTCCGATTTGTTTAAAATTTGGATATGTTATTGTTGTAGGCTAGTGTATATGCACCATCCACATTTTACAATTATTGCGGTTAAATTTTTAAAAAATTTGGAAAAATACTGCCAATTGGCAACTTCTTTATTTATGGTCTGATTTGTTTAAAATTTATAAATGTCATTATTCTAGGCTAGTGTATATGTACACACCATCCACAATTGACAAATTAACTATAATGGTCAAATTAAAAAAAATATTTTGAAAAATATACTAACAATTTCAAACTTCTTTATTTACTGTCTGATTTATTTTCGGATATGTTATAGCTCTTATATAGGTAACAAGACCACACTACCACACGTTCCACTACCTCCTATAATACAGTATTTTGTCTTTTTTGTTTGTTTATTTTGCTGTAATCCCAAAACTGACTTTGCTGTTTATTGTCCGATTTGCCTACACTTTGAATATTGTCCTAAGCATTTATTGTCTGATTTATTTTTGGATGTGTTATAGCCCCCCAACTATTATATCTAAAATTACAATATTATTTCCACCCATAATACAGTTGATGTATTGTTTGTTTTGCCGCAACCTAAAAACTAACATTGGTATTTGTGTTTTTACAAAACTATATTTTGCGGTTGGATTAAAAAAATAAATGCAAGCTTATTATATACATCCAGCTGTTATATTTGCCACAATTCCAATATTGTTGTGACCCTCTCAACTACCTCTCATTGTAATATAATAAGTAATCCACAAAATATTTATGGAACTGCCTAAATTTTGGATATGTTTTAAGCCAATGCGATAGCAAAAAATAAATTTTTAAACCCCAAAACAACTAAACACAAAACACTAATCTTTCTTTGTGCTTGTTTGGAGTAGTCTTTATTTTATCCAACTTAATTTTAATTTTGCAGTTAAAATCAAACTTCCCACATTCTAGCTCCCTTTCCAGCCAGTGGTTGGAGACATAAAGGTTACGAATATTTTCAAACTGTACAATATATCTTTTTCTACCCCTATGTTGGACTTGTTTAATAGCGCTTATTAATAATTCCCCACCACATTCCAAATCCTCCAGTCTACTACATTCTTTAAATTTAACATTGCCTTTAATATCTTGCATCTCTATGTCTTCTTGTCCAACATCCCACTCATTGTTACGGAAACTTAGGTTTTCTATTTTTGGAAAGGAATTGCCATAAAATGTTGCGGTTCCGTTAGTGTTAAAGCTTGCAAGTGGCTCGTTGGTAGGTAGATAAATAATGTCCAAATCACCACTGTATGGCAACATGCTATAACCTTGCCTATTCTTATTTATCTCTATAAATACAGTTTTACAGACACCTTTAACATCGTATACACCCCTCCCTCCATCCTTTTCTGCCAACACACCCACAAACTTGTTGTTTACTACAAACGCATACACTATATAATGTCCATAATGCTCTAGATCCTCCCAACGTCGCAGGAAGTAATCTTTTAATTTATCCTCTCTTTCCCTTCTTTCTTGTTCTTTAGCCAACTGTGCTTTGTATTCCTCTGCAACAGTATTTTCCACATATTCCAATTTACGCTTATTACTGTCAATGTCTTCTAATTCCAATTTCCTCTTTTTGGAACAACTCTCTAAGAAAGGCTTGGAAAGTGGCTCTATTTCTTTAATAGTGTATGGGTACAGTTTATTGGTCCGGCTTCTTAAAACGTAGGGAGTAAGGTTAAGACTTTCCACTAAGCCTAATTCTTCTAAATTGATGTTTTTAGGTATAGTGGAGCAAGGTGTATTTGATTTTGTAAAACACGTGCCCCCAGATTTGATGTAACACTTATGCTTTACACCTATGGCATCCTCCTCTATTACCTCTACATAGTTAGTTGGTAAACAGTTAAAGCTAAATGCAGATAGAGCATACTTTATTAACTTTTCCCTTTGTGTACTATCTTTTGGCAGTTTTAGTTGTACTCCAGTTATCTTCTTCGTATTACTATTACCCCAATATGCGTATTGTAATAAATCGTTAAACACTAAACAACAACTGTTTTGTAATTGATTGGCAACTTTCACCCACATCTTATGCAGAGGTACAGCATAGAATGGAGCATTTTGAAAGTACCGTTTGTTGTCTTCTATTAGACTTAAACAATCTCTTAAAGGTTCAAACCCTTTACCAAAACCTCTACAATAGTTATAGATTGTTGCCTCTAACCTTGTTATTCCATTCTCTCTAGCTAGTTTAGACGAGAACGTTTCTTTTAGTCTCGCATCTGGACAGTTTACAAAGTTTATTATATGGTTTCCTATACTTTTAATTACTCCAGGGCTTGTAATCTGGCATATAAATTTATTATATATTTTTACCCTGCTATTTACATTAAACCATGTTAAACAGTCTTTACTAACATTATCTACAATAACATTATATCCATTCTTGTGCGCCCCTTGGTAGCAAAAGTTAAAGTTTTCTGTAAGATATTGGCACATTTCCTCTTTATTAAATATTCCAGCCAAATCTAGTGTTATATCGAAATCCATAAGATAGTACATTTCTTTTTCCAGATCTTGCAGTATCTTTGGAAGATCTTCCAACAAATCCTTAATTTTAACATTTGCAAGCTCTATTTTATAGGGAATTGCTATAGGATCATCATACTTTTGTTTAATTTGGTCAATATCTTTCTTTATTATTTGTAACACACCCTCGCTTTGGGAGAATGGTAGTTTGGCCACAACACCATGTCGAGCTAAAGAGAACTTTTTAAATATTCCTCATAAGTAGCTATTAAACGAGCCACATATTTCCTTCTTAACTTTAAATTTATTCCGAACGTCCCCATCACAATCCGTAACATTGGTTATCTTAACTAACATTATGTTATCACAAAACACATCCGTTATAGATGTTAAGTTATTTAATTTTGGTTCGCCCTCCCAATAGTTTATATTACCTATGTCTGTAAGAAGGTTATTATTACGTAGATTTTCTAATAAAAACCATATACCGAATCTTTCGTTAGTAGGTTTAATACAACTTCCCAATAAATGGCTAACAGAGTACATTTCTTTTATACAAAAAAGTAGCGGAAACATGTAAACAGGACAGATTACACTATAGGCATATAGAGGTTGTAAATATATGGATATTGTATATAAACACAGGCGAGCGGTAAGTGTAACATGTAAGTGGACACCCATATGCAAATATGGAATACCCACTATTAATATAATTCCAAATTCGACTAAATAAGTTTATAGTCTCAATATAATTAACATATTAACATTAGTACCCAAATTGTCGAAATTCTATAATTCTATTCTTAGTCCTTGTATTAGGTTTTGTACTATTAAACCCTACATCCTGTGCAGTAGAGTAATATATGTATTTAATACAGATACGCACATTCTACAAGACCTGTACATCTGTTGTATAAGCAGCAGAATAGACGTCTCATTGTGTTGTTGTAAAGTAAAACATAAATGTAAATTGTGCTGGATACAACCGGCCAGATATTAGACAGGAAATGTGTTGGAAGTGTATTGCCAAAGACAAATCACATAGTGCAGCATGTAATCAATCCATTACTATTTAGACAAATGTATTTAGGTCAGTATTGGTACAACATCCGATATATTAGCCAAACCCACAATCAAACTTGGAAAACAAACAGTAAAAAATTAATATTATAGTAACAGAAATAGTAAGAGTATAAGGACATAGTAATATTTAAAGTTTATAAAACAACACAAATGCAGAGACACAACACACTCCAACACATTACGACACAGGCACAGATACTGGTTTACAGCCATTTTACACAACTTTACAGGTTCTGTCAACTGACACAAAAAATAGTTTATAAATTGTGTAAGAAATATATGTAATATAAACAAATTTAACACAATCATAACATTGTGTGGACACAATGTTATGATTGTGTTAAATTTGTTTATATTACATATATTTCTTACACAATTTATAAACTATTTTTTGTGTCAGTTGACAGAACCTGTAAAGTTGTGTAAAATGGCTGTAAACCAGTATCTGTGCCTGTGTCGTAATGTGTTGGAGTGTGTTGTGTCTCTGCATTTGTGTTGTTTTATAAACTTTAAATATTACTATGTCCTTATACTCTTACTATTTCTGTTACTATAATATTAATTTTTTACTGTTTGTTTTCCAAGTTTGATTGTGGGTTTGGCTAATATATCGGATGTTGTACCAATACTGACCTAAATACATTTGTCTAAATAGTAATGGATTGATTACATGCTGCACTATGTGATTTGTCTTTGGCAATACACTTCCAACACATTTCCTGTCTAATATCTGGCCGGTTGTATCCAGCACAATTTACATTTATGTTTTACTTTACAACAACACAATGAGACGTCTATTCTGCTGCTTATACAACAGATGTACAGGTCTTGTAGAATGTGCGTATCTGTATTAAATACATATATTACTCTACTGCACAGGATGTAGGGTTTAATAGTACAAAACCTAATACAAGGACTAAGAATAGAATTATAGAATTTCGACAATTTGGGTACTAATGTTAATATGTTAATTATATTGAGACTATAAACTTATTTAGTCGAATTTGGAATTATATTAATAGTGGGTATTCCATATTTGCATATGGGTGTCCACTTACATGTTACACTTACCGCTCGCCTGTGTTTATATACAATATCCATATATTTACAACCTCTATATGCCTATAGTGTAATCTGTCCTGTTTACATGTTTCCGCTACTTTTTTTGTATAAAAGAAATGTACTCTGTTAGCCATTTATTGGGAAGTTGTATTAAACCTACTAACGAAAGATTCGGTATATGGTTTTTATTAGAAAATCTACGTAATAATAACCTTCTTACAGACATAGGTAATATAAACTATTGGGAGGGCGAACCAAAATTAAATAACTTAACATCTATAACGGATGTGTTTTGTGATAACATAATGTTAGTTAAGATAACCAATGTTACGGATTGTGATGGGGACGTTCGGAATAAATTTAAAGTTAAGAAGGAAATATGTGGCTCGTTTAATAGCTACTTATGAGGAATATTTAAAAAGTTCTCTTTAGCTCGACATGGTGTTGTGGCCAAACTACCATTCTCCCAAAGCGAGGGTGTGTTACAAATAATAAAGAAAGATATTGACCAAATTAAACAAAAGTATGATGATCCTATAGCAATTCCCTATAAAATAGAGCTTGCAAATGTTAAAATTAAGGATTTGTTGGAAGATCTTCCAAAGATACTGCAAGATCTGGAAAAAGAAATGTACTATCTTATGGATTTCGATATAACACTAGATTTGGCTGGAATATTTAATAAAGAGGAAATGTGCCAATATCTTACAGAAAACTTTAACTTTTGCTACCAAGGGGCGCACAAGAATGGATATAATGTTATTGTAGATAATGTTAGTAAAGACTGTTTAACATGGTTTAATGTAAATAGCAGGGTAAAAATATATAATAAATTTATATGCCAGATTACAAGCCCTGGAGTAATTAAAAGTATAGGAAACCATATAATAAACTTTGTAAACTGTCCAGATGCGAGACTAAAAGAAACGTTCTCGTCTAAACTAGCTAGAGAGAATGGAATAACAAGGTTAGAGGCAACAATCTATAACTATTGTAGAGGTTTTGGTAAAGGGTTTGAACCTTTAAGAGATTGTTTAAGTCTAATAGAAGACAACAAACGGTACTTTCAAAATGCTCCATTCTATGCTGTACCTCTGCATAAGATGTGGGTGAAAGTTGCCAATCAATTACAAAACAGTTGTTGTTTAGTGTTTAACGATTTATTACAATACGCATATTGGGGTAATAGTAATACGAAGAAGATAACTGGAGTACAACTAAAACTGCCAAAAGATAGTACACAAAGGGAAAAGTTAATAAAGTATGCTCTATCTGCATTTAGCTTTAACTGTTTACCAACTAACTATGTAGAGGTAATAGAGGAGGATGCCATAGGTGTAAAGCATAAGTGTTACATCAAATCTGGGGGCACGTGTTTTACAAAATCAAATACACCTTGCTCCACTATACCTAAAAACATCAATTTAGAAGAATTAGGCTTAGTGGAAAGTCTTAACCTTACTCCCTACGTTTTAAGAAGCCGGACCAATAAACTGTACCCATACACTATTAAAGAAATAGAGCCACTTTCCAAGCCTTTCTTAGAGAGTTGTTCCAAAAAGAGGAAATTGGAATTAGAAGACATTGACAGTAATAAGCGTAAATTGGAATATGTGGAAAATACTGTTGCAGAGGAATACAAAGCACAGTTGGCTAAAGAACAAGAAAGAAGGGAAAGAGAGGATAAATTAAAAGATTACTTCCTGCGACGTTGGGAGGATCTAGAGCATTATGGACATTATATAGTGTATGCGTTTGTAGTAAACAACAAGTTTGTGGGTGTGTTGGCAGAAAAGGATGGAGGGAGGGGTGTATACGATGTTAAAGGTGTCTGTAAAACTGTATTTATAGAGATAAATAAGAATAGGCAAGGTTATAGCATGTTGCCATACAGTGGTGATTTGGACATTATTTATCTACCTACCAACGAGCCACTTGCAAGCTTTAACACTAACGGAACCGCAACATTTTATGGCAATTCCTTTCCAAAAATAGAAAACCTAAGTTTCCGTAACAATGAGTGGGATGTTGGACAAGAAGACATAGAGATGCAAGATATTAAAGGCAATGTTAAATTTAAAGAATGTAGTAGACTGGAGGATTTGGAATGTGGTGGGGAATTATTAATAAGCGCTATTAAACAAGTCCAACATAGGGGTAGAAAAAGATATATTGTACAGTTTGAAAATATTCGTAACCTTTATGTCTCCAACCACTGGCTGGAAAGGGAGCTAGAATGTGGGAAGTTTGATTTTAACTGCAAAATTAAAATTAAGTTGGATAAAATAAAGACTACTCCAAACAAGCACAAAGAAAGATTAGTGTTTTGTGTTTAGTTGTTTTGGGGTTTAAAAATTTATTTTTTGCTATCGCATTGGCTTAAAACATATCCAAAATTTAGGCAGTTCCATAAATATTTTGTGGATTACTTATTATATTACAATGAGAGGTAGTTGAGAGGGTCACAACAATATTGGAATTGTGGCAAATATAACAGCTGGATGTATATAATAAGCTTGCATTTATTTTTTTAATCCAACCGCAAAATATAGTTTTGTAAAAACACAAATACCAATGTTAGTTTTTAGGTTGCGGCAAAACAAACAATACATCAACTGTATTATGGGTGGAAATAATATTGTAATTTTAGATATAATAGTTGGGGGGCTATAACACATCCAAAAATAAATCAGACAATAAATGCTTAGGACAATATTCAAAGTGTAGGCAAATCGGACAATAAACAGCAAAGTCAGTTTTGGGATTACAGCAAAATAAACAAACAAAAAAGACAAAATACTGTATTATAGGAGGTAGTGGAACGTGTGGTAGTGTGGTCTTGTTACCTATATAAGAGCTATAACATATCCGAAAATAAATCAGACAGTAAATAAAGAAGTTTGAAATTGTTAGTATATTTTTCAAAATATTTTTTTTAATTTGACCATTATAGTTAATTTGTCAATTGTGGATGGTGTGTACATATACACTAGCCTAGAATAATGACATATATAAATTTTAAACAAATCAGACCATAAATAAAGAAGTTGCCAATTGGCAGTATTTTTCCAAATTTTTTAAAAATTTAACCGCAATAATTGTAAAATGTGGATGGTGCATATACACTAGCCTACAACAATAACATATCCAAATTTTAAACAAATCGGACAGTAAATAAAGAAGTTGGCAATTGGCAGTATTTTTCAAAAATATTTTTTAATTTGACCGTAATAGTGAATTTTGGGATATGTAAGTGGAATTTATTAAAAGACTTGCCTAGGACAATAACATATCCAAATTTTAAATAAATCAGACAGTAAATAAAGAAGTTGGCAATTGGCAGTATTTTTCAAAAATATTTTTTAATTTGACCGTAATAGTGAATTTGGGATATGTAAGTGAAATTTATTAAAACACTTGCCTAGGTCAATAACATATCCAAATTGCAGACAAATCGGACATTTAATAAAGAAGTTGGCAATTGGCAGTATTTTTCAAAAATAATTTTTAATTTGACTGTAATAGTGAATTTGGGAAATGTAAGTGTAATTTATTAAAACACTTGCCTAGGACAATATCATATCCAAATTGCAGACAAATCGGACAGTAAATAAAGAAGTTGGCAATTGGTAGTATTTTTCAAAAATAATTTTTAATTTGACCGTAATAGTGAATTTGGGAAATGTAAGTGTAATTTATTAAAACACTTGCCTACGACAATAACATATCCAAGTTTTAAACAAATCGGACCATAAACACTAAAGATAGTTTTTTAGCCTGAATTTGAAAATTAATTTTAAAAAATATAGAGGAGGGATGGGGACAATATATTTAATATAGGCAAGGGTTGGGTATTAATATAGGCCAACAAGGAAACTTGTGTAGGGCGGGATCGGGTGTCGGTCCAAAAACTGATCCCCATAAGAATAACATGGGGAAAAAGCGCCGATTGTGGGGTCTCTTTGCCATTTCACATCTACTTCATAAGATCTACTTTCATAAGATTTACATTTTACCTAGTTATCTCTGACAACAAAGCAAATTTCATTTGTTTTCCAAACTTAAATTATTATTTTTCTAGTGGAACGTAAAACGCATCATTTGAAAATTATTATTTCAACATTTCAATGGATCAGCAATACAACCAAAACAAGTCACGTTTTTTGAGACTAATGACTAGAACATAATATTCAACAAGTGATCCAATATGGAGGATCGTTGAGGATATAAAGATACTCGAGGAACGCTATTTCTGGGGATATGGATAACCAATAACTCGAGGACAGATCTTTACGTGACGTAAGAGCAAACGACTCCATTGCGCGTTGTGCGCAGATTCTTAATAAAGTTATGGAAAGCTCTCAACAGGTGAGAGTTTGGTGTTGGCTTTTATCCCTAATGGACTTGGAAATTACACTTGCGTTTTTTGTTAGCGCCAGTAGCAGTTACCTAATTTGAAACATGAGTAAGATGCATTGAACATTATATTTTTACTGGACTTTTATAAACGCATAAGTGACTTTGATATCAGTATAAGAATGGATAAATGGTAATTAGTTGATATTAAATTAATTACAACATGTATTTTTATAAATTGGTAATTTTTCAGGAAAATTTAAAAATCTACACAATATTCTTGACTTAAGAGCAAATCATATATGCTTGCTTTAGCAATAAAGTAAAGCACATAATATAGTGTTGTCCGTTAAGAGATGTCTATATTTTCATTTAATAGTTCCTACTACAATCCCAAACTGATTGGTTATGTAAGAATCACAACACATAAGACTTCACAGTCAAAAATATACTCTTAGTAAATAATGGTTTGTAATGTATTTTTATTGAAGCCCTATTCTTTATCCTTAACGTTTTTTTCTGAAGAAATTACACTTTATAAATGTGGCAGCTATTTGCTTAAAGTTTTAGGCCTTAGTTCATCATAGACTGAAAAATATAAAGTGGGATGTTCTAACATACGATTCTGGACCAACGCCCACTTAACAAAAATAAAACCCTAGACAATTTACTGCAAACTAATTCAACATGCGTAGCCCAAGACTATCTAAAGGTGTTATTTGAGCGATCCGTTACTCGGATTGTCTGAATTGAAAGAGCCTTAAAATATGAAATTCGGAACGTTAAAGTTTTTAATAACATATTTTCCTTATAAGCAAACAGTTTCGACGGATCAGGAAAAATTGTAATTTTGTAAGCCTTTTTACGAGGAATTTTCAAGAGAATTATTTGTTAACACTAACTTTTAATACATCTGATTGGGAAGAAATAAGGAGTGGCTCGATTTCAATAAATTGTTTTCCTCTTAGTAACATGCTCGTTAATTTTCAGCTTACAGCAAATGTATTAAGTTCTAACCCATAAATTCCAAGACACAATATGTGCTATATTTGTTTGATGTAATGATTTTTAAGAATGCTTAATCCTTGAAATTCTATATCTATTCACTTCCATTGTTTGTATACAAAATACTCAACTCTAAACATTAACAACCATTCAAACTTAATTACTCTCATAATTATGTAAATTTTTCTCCATCGTAAGTGGAATTTTGCAATATATGTGAATACGAAAATACCGTTGTTGTCCCAGTCAATATTACACATTGTTAGTAAACAGTGATTTCCCATAGTAAAAGCTTTTGCTATTCACTTTACCCATGATTGCAAAAAAGTAAGCAATCGTATATAATTTATTATTACGTTATTTTTATTTCTTGTATCATATACCATAATACATGCAACCAAACCCAATGAGTTGATATATGGCTTGTTACCATAAAACTGTATGAACATACAACATATAAAATGAGTTATAATCATAAATAAAACGATTGAATTGGAAATATTACTCCCTATTTATAACGCGTGCCTGGGCGTATGTGTCGGACGGTTGTGGGGTGGGCGCAGTGGAGGGGACGTGCGGGCAACGTGATTAGCCTGATTACCCCAGGGTCCACAGTCGGACATGAGACATTGACCCGCCTCTGGTGCGATATCAAACAAGTCGCATAACTGGTGATAACCTCTGGTAAAGTTCACAGATAACCCTTCATTTTTTATTTAATAAATTTAGGTTAGTTCCATATTTTAAAATTTATGTTGATAATACTATCTATGCCTTGAGATATAAAGCCAAACCTATTTTAAACTTTATTATTATTTCTACTACACATTATTGCTAAAATTAAAACGAAATTACATAATTTTGTAATTTAAAAATCAGTCAACAGTTCTAATTCTAACATATTCCTACATATGTTTCTGAACACTCGTTCCATCTTCAGGAACGTTACAAAAATGGCATTCTTTTGTTTAAGAAACATACTTGTTAAAAATAAAACATAAAAATCACAGCACATACAAAGGTCAACATTTAGACATGTAAGACCCATGAACACTCGAAAATATATAAATCACACAAAAATTAAAAAGCTATTTGTAATTTTGTTTGTTTTATTTGCGTTAGCTTGTGGTGTAGTTTTGTTTAGTTACTTGTTTTGCCGGCCGGCAATAGACACCGGCTTAAAACTGACAAAAACAAGTAATTCATGTTATAATGTGCATCTGTTTATGATTTTAATATTTTAATTTTAACATATATTTTTTTAACTTAAGAATGGCATTTTTATTTCGAACGTGGTGATGGGATGAGTGTTTTGAAACATATGTAGGATATCATCTATTTGGAATTATAAGTGTTGACTGAAGGTATGCAATCTTATATTCAATTAGTATTAACAGTCCTGGAGGCATTAAACAATTAATGAATATTTGTTATAGATAAATTGTATATGGAATCAAGTTATTCATTTTTAATTGTTGCCCTGGTCGGTGTAGGCATTACGAAAAACAACGACAGTACAATTGGATAGACAGTAACTACTAACTACCACAAGACACAGCACACACAGCTGTTGCTACTACTAACAGTAACTATTAGTAACTATTTCAGTAACTATCAGTAACTATGTTATTAACTACTTTAGTCGATTTTAGCAGTCGGAGGTAGTTGTTTAAATTTATTTTTTCTGTTTAACTACGGTTGTTTCAGAAATAAAACTTATTCCCAATTAATTAGATTTGTTGGTTAAAACAAAAATATTCTATAAAACTCTTCAAATATCATCATGATATATTTTAAGCCTACTAATCGTAATACCCATTCATTGGAGAAATAAATACCCCCGACGCAGCAAACCTGCGTACTCAGCGAATTTCCAATGAATAAAGATGTGTCTCAGCACTACCTAGAGCCACTTACCAAGTTTCACAAAACTACACTCATTAATAAGTGATATAGAGCATTTTATTTATTCTCCATAAGAATAATTTTATAACTGAGTACGCAGGTTTGCTGTAACAAGAAACTTGTTTTTTGTGCTAATATCAATACCACAACTAGTTGAAGCCACATACCAAGTTTCATCAATATACATTCATAAATAATCAAGATATAACATTTTATTTATACTCCATAAGAATATCATTGGACAACGTACTGTGATTAGCACTTTGAATATCTCTGCAACGGTTGGACGTAAAAAAACAATTAAAACACCAAAATGTTTGTTTTGTTGAGCTAATCATATTGATAAAAATAAATGTGAAGTTTTTAGTAAAATTATCTGAGAAAAATCTAAAAACCTTTTTCCCATAAGCTTAACATAGGACACGTTTTATGGATTTTCTCCGCAACCACTTAACCTAGGTGAATGATTCAAATACTAAATTATTTTTTTTAAGCTCTATAAAATAGCTAAAACCAAAATTGTGTGTTTTTAACATTTTGGGGTAAAATTTGGGAAAAAAACTGATTTTTGGAAAATTGTAAACTCCCATAAACCTATAGTTCGATCGATCTGGTTTTCGAACTTAAAGTCATAAATGCTACTCTCCACATTTTTGCCAAATTTCATCAAAATCGGGTATTTCTTTCAAAAGTTATCGTGGTAACGGACACACACACACACACACACACACACACACACACACACACACACACACACACACACACACACACACACACACACACACACACACACACATATATATATATATATATATATATACATTTGAACGATTAGTGTTTTTGGCATCTGGGGACCTTTAAATGAAAAGTTGTCGTGGTCTCGGGCTTAAGTCTTACCATGCCACCTACGGTAGTAGCTTCTTCCCTATAGGGAAATTCGCTGAAAGCAAATAATACTAATAAACTTGTATAATTAAAATAATTGGTTAACAGAGGGTGATTTGTATGCTGAAACAGAAAACTTCTTATTATCAATTCAGGATCAGGTAGTTACAACAAAAAATGTTTGAAACTCATAATCAAGGTCAACATATAGGATGATACATGCCAAAAATGCCATAAGTAACCCAAAACTATTCAAAATATAACAGGGTCATGTGAAAATGTAGTGCAAACAGAATACAAAGACGCAATCTAGTTGCTAAGATTATACATCAGAATTTAACAAGAATAACAACCTCTTATAAAACATTGAACCCTATTATAATTACACACCTGATTCTGTGCCGGAAAATGCCACATGCAAACTTTATTGGGACGGCTCAGTATTAACAGATACATAATCGGCCAGATATAATAGTTGTAGATAAAGTAAGAAAGGAGAAAAAATCATTGAAATTGGCAACCCAAATTGCAACAACTTAGGAACACTTCTGAAGGATAAAGAAGAAAAATATTTAAGATTAGCCGAAGAATTCAAAGTATAATGCCATCAGTAATTTCTTCAAATGGTGTTCCAAAACAGTGTATTCTGAACATCTAGAAGATTGGACAATAAGTTAAGCTAAGATCAATTAAAAAAACCGTAATCTTCCCAACAACACTAGTGCGATCGTTTTTGAACACACCTATCTGAATAAAAGATTGTAACTTTGTTCCATGAACTTTACAAATATCTTGTTTTCACTAACCGATCTTTGTAATGTGTATTATCCATGTATTTTTGGTGAATTAAATGCTTAGTAATAATAATAATAATAATATTAATATTGCGGAATCGCTTACATTTCTTGGAGAAATCTTTTATGAAAATTTAAAATTGCAACAGCATATAAAATACTTAACTAACAAACTAAATAGTTTTTGTTATACAGTAATTTGTAAAACAGTATATTATTCTTATGTTGAGTCTGTTCTTAGATACAGTATTTTACCGTATCAAATAAAAAATCTGAAAAATATACCCTTAAAGTCCATTAGACGAACAATTGTAAAAAAAAAACAACAGAAGAACATGCTCTTCATAAATTGTACACTCACATTTTTACACATCTTTATGAAACGATGAAAGACTTATCAGCTTAGGCACGCGTGTGATAATACCAGACAAAATTTAAAATTTATTTTTCCCCACGATGAAAAAGATTTAACTTATAAGGGGATACAATTTTTTTAATAAACTTCTAATACCATAAAACTGAGAAGGAATGTGCTTTTGATAAGAATAAAACATAAAGTCTTATATTCAGTTCATGATTATTTTTAAGTGACTGGGAGAGTTTGTTTTCAAAATGTATTGGTTGTATTGGATTCAGTTATCCTAGATGTTTTCAATAAAACAAATTGTAATTGACGTGTTTTAGTCTGGAATTAACAGAATATTGTAAACATTTTTGAGACAATAAAGATGACTATGACTATTTCCATTGTGTTCACGCTACAAGTAGTAAAGTGACCATTTGCAACGGGAACCCGCTAGGAAATGCGTGCAAAGACGCTATTAACACGAGATGTATCAGGCCGGTTAGGCCAGTAGTACAGTAATGAATGGCGCTGTTGGGCGCAAGAATATTATCGGTACGGATTCACTTGGTGTTTGGCCCGGTGCGGTGGTGCCCATCGTATTAACCGCCTGCGTAACAGCGTTCGTAACTGTGAGTTATGTTTAAGTGGTGATTGTCCATAGCTGACAAGGAGTTTTTTGTTTGTATTTTTGCGAGGTGTTTTTTAATTTTAACTTAGTTACTAGATTAAGATAATAATAATAAATGATTATATTTAAATCTATAAGGTTCATAAGGATAAACACAGAAAGTGTTTTCAAAGGACGTTATTATACTTGCAATACATACATACGAGATATCAAGAAAGCTTGTGATTCGTACGAACTTGTTCTTTCGAGGGTGATAATCGTCGTACAGGACTCAAGACTTGTATAAATCATATTCTAAATATACAGCAATTCAAAATACACACCTGCATCGCAGAATTACTGCAATGGAATATGCAAAAATTTATGAACTGGAAAAATGTCTGATTTGAGCGTTATATAAATAAAATTACTATACAGTTGTGATTTTTTGTGGCTGACATGAATTTAAAAGTATTTTAGAGTCTCTTGGACAAATACGTTTAATTTAAGCCATTTCCCATCATTTTGTGATTTTCCGAATGCCCACAATTTCTCTTTTCACGTTCCTCTTACAGTATTTTTAAACATAGATTAATTCGTGTTTGTTGCGGGCTAGCGAGATATGCTATTACTCTTATAATAAAACCACTACCTTATTGGCGAATAATTCAACTAGTTTATGAAATGACATAAGTTTATGATGTGGAAAAAAGGTTATTCGACTACTAACGTTTACAAAATTATGAAAAGCTTTTAAGAGGGGTAGGTTAAGGTAAACGCTTTTATGTCTAATGGACTTGAAAATCGCCTCTATATCTCACCCTGTGCTAGTATTATTGCTAGCGATTTAGAGATGGTAAAGTTTAATGTCCCATCTTGCTGTTTGGAAAGCTATATAATTGTTTTAATTAAAAAATATGAGTAAATTACTCATTGTATCAAGTTGAATTCATCATAGGCTTTCACAGTTAAACGTTTAAACTGTTCTCTCAAAAACGAGATTTCCTTTTTGCAATACCTTTTGTTTTTCATTATAAAAATAAATTGTACATAATAAAACTTTACTGAGAGTTTTGTACCAATAAACATTTACTCTAGCGTTGCTTTGAAATTAAATACTCTTTTAGTATGGGAATGTAATCTAAGATTAGATTACTAAAGAACTGATTTGCTGATTACTAAGCCGTGGTCAAAGTTACTCGTTTAAATTATAGCTTGTCCGCTATGAGTAAAAATTAAGGAGAACAATCCCTCATTCGTTAAAGTTAAGTTACTTGTATTACAATTTAATTCTATTACTATAGAGTAAGTATAAATCCTATTTATAGTTTAAACATTTCAGTTGAAACTGAGCTAACGATTTATTAAATTGTTTTCTCCTTTTATAATGGGCATTGTTATAGAGGTAATGCCAATCTTTTCAGTCTTAGATACTAGGTTCAAACAAGTGAGAAAGAATAATCAAATAAAACTCCATAAAATTGTAAAAATGTGTCTTATGTTGCTTAGAAACTACTAACTTGGCTGAAGTTTGTGCGGTATAGTATTGTAATTTACTATACGTACTAAAGCGTCTGATATCAGCCCATAGTGAGCCAGGAGTCTCTAACCACCCGCTGGAACCTCACGACCACGCCTCGTACTTCTTTCGTGTCAGCTTGTTTTTAGGAAATCGTCTGCACCTCATATTGATATGAATGTTCGTTATGTTAATATAATGAATGTATTATTATGAATGTTGTGTTAATATTTTTTTCGTTATGTTAGAATTCTATGTTGAATACAAGAAAACCAATAACGTTGAAATACTGTAGGTGTTTTCACCCTGAATTATACCGTAAATATATAATTATTCACAAAAATGTTCGTTGAAAATTAAATATTTTATCTAACGGGTTAAATGGATTCAAACAGCACTCTCTCAAGTATTAGTTATTCCCTTTGAAGTATCGAGTGACACGGATCTTCCGACGCGACGTACGAAGGCAACTCTTTCTACCCCACTCGTGAATATTTTATTAAGGTGCTCGTTCAAACCTTGCTTCAGGGGTGATGTTTACATGACTAAGTCCGTTATACATAGTTTTAACTTATTTTGTTTTTAAAGTGTAACCATGTACCATTCTGGCAGAGTATTGTTTTCTTCTAGTTCAATTTCTTATTAGTCTACAAATATATTGAGTGATTTATTTGTAAAACCTTTTACTAACCAAAATCTAGGAATGACTTGAGATGTTTTAAGAGTCTGTGTATTTCATTATAACGCTACGATCTGTTGGTACGGTTCTCTAAAGAATAATGGTTTACAATGTACAGGTAGAATGCATTAGCATATTACCGTGGCACTCTATTATGTTATCTACCAAATTCATTATTATTTAGGGCGATAAAATTAAAAGATTGAATTCCTTTATATACTACATACCAAGTTCTGCCTAATAAAAAATGTCGTTACTAACGGTTGCCAAAGCAAAATGATCGATTATGTTTATAAACATTTATATGTATATATAATCAATGTTTTATCTAGCTAAATAAAACAACAAACCTTTAACAATGACTTTACAATTAAAAACTCGAATCAAAATTGTGTTCTGGGATCCACTGGTTCAAGTAGAATATTCACAGATGGCTCAACTAAGTTTTCTAATATATATTAAATTAACTTAGTCACCATTATTAATTTTGTCTTTTGGATATTTGAGTTATTTTATTTTTAAATTATCCATAATACGAGCAAATTTTAACGTAATTTCCGAGAGAAGTATGATTAAATTGGGGCAATATGAGTAAATTGTAGTGCAATGTCATCTTAATACCTAACAGTAACACTAAGTAAGCGACTCCAGATGGTTTAACTTTAAAATTAACCTTATATTAAAAAAATATTTTGCACATGATTTCAAATTTGTTCTCACTGTAAATTACTTCAATCTGAATTGTCGTCAATATTAGGCTAGTGAAATTTGAAAGTGAATGCCAAGTTTTCTTCAATCTGCTAGTAACCCATAAAATAATTTTAATATGTTATGTTGTTTGTAAACTAAAATTTCAAGCAATAATGTCAAATTACAATCTCTTAGAATCATATTTAGCATGCTTAAGCACATACATTACACAATATTACAATCATACTACAGTAGTATTTTTGGAAGTTTTTCCCTGTAACAGGGATTATTGTATTACCTACTGCTATAAAAATAAAATAAAAATTTACTGCATTCTGCTTGTTAATCGTTAAAGTTATTCTGCATAAAATGTTAAACAAAATGGTGGAAAAAATTATGTTTTTCTTTCTATATGCATATTTTATGACGATCTGATAGATTTAAAATTAAACTAAACTTTAATACGATCTGAAAAAATAAAACTATATTCAAACTAAATTACCTAAATTCACGTTTTTCTCAAAATAAATATAACCAATTAAATTTTTTTATTTTCAAATATAAATTTCACTGCTTACACTCCAAAGAGTATCAGGAATAAATCCAATTGGTTTCACCTGTTACCTACAGCTTTAAAAAAATACTTCATCTCGACTGTATGTATTCGAAGTATTTTTGTAAAATTGAATAATTACCCGGTTACAATTTTTATATATGGAAACGGTCAAATTTTTCACTGAAACCAGAACGAACACAATAATACTACTTTCTGAAACTTTATACATTAAATACATATTTTACTATGGAAAATAAAATAATAGGTGCAAAATAAATTACTTAATTGCTGGTTGATACCAAGATTTTCATAGGTTGCTATCATTATAGGTTCTTTAAAATGCAATATTAGTTGAGGAAGGTCGAATAGAGGTGCGACTTTGAAGTCCATTAGAGATAAAAGCCTGCATCCTAATTCTCCTCACCTAAAAGCTCTTGATAGTTTTGTAAATTATTACAGTTTTTCAGCATGATATATTCCCTGTGAAATCTGCACATTTATATTTAATAATTACACATTTTATATATTTGAAATTTTTACACTACAACATTTTACGGCGTTACCTGAAAATATCCGGTGCATATCTAATCAGTAAATTTATTTCATAGGCCTTTGTAGTTTTAACTTTAATCTGAAAGGATAAGAAGATTTGGTTTTATTAGATAATTAGGCCGACATATGTTCAATCTGAAATGGTTTATTAGGACACTCCATATGCAGCACATACAAATTTAATCAACAACTATGAGATTATGTTCGAGAATGTAGAAGAATAAAGCTAATTCACTGTTCACACCATGCAAATGAACATTTACAGTAGTCACTAGTATATTACACTCTTACCATACTTAGTATTATGTAAATTATTAGTTTTTATTATAAAAGCCTCAAGGTTTGAAGAAAGGAATAATAATGGTGAATCATCTATAAAAATGTAATCTCAACATGTGTTTGTCTTGCAATAGCAATAATTTAAATACATTTGTTTCTTCAAACAGTCAATCTTGGCATATATAACTATTATTGTTTAATCGCCGTTATTTGAAATTTGTTATTTCAAATACAATCTACCCGATTGAATTTTAAATGGCTAATAAATGAGTAAAATATTTGGGATTAATTTGTTTACATAACCTAATATTATATTGGAGAAAGGTACAAATTTATCGATGGGATTACGAGTTTTGATAACTCCTTTCCTTATTCTATGGAGAGTATTAAGGAACTACAATGGTTTCGATCCCATCAATGGATAACCAGTCCCCGGACAGACTGCCCGGCAGGTCAACACAATAATGGAATGGGTTTAAACATGAATCTCTCCTCATCCCCCAGGGCAAGTGTTGATTGACTGCTAAGGGCAGACCACTGAGAAAGTTTCCAGCAGATATCACTCTAAAACTGAAGAAAAATACAACATTTTTGCGTCTTATTGAAAAGTCAAACTATTTGTACTTCTCTCATTCACTTTATGTATTAATATTTTGTAAGGCATTGGGAGTCTGAAACATATGTAAACCCCATCTGGTAGGAATTGGTGATTGTGAGTAACCCTGTTGGCCCAATTTTCTTCACTAACTTTTAGGAGAGTGAATAATTATATTAATCATTATTATTAATAATCCATAACTGTTAGGCGATATCACACGGGAACATTGAAACCGAACTGTAGTTGTCAACAATATGAGCAACCGAGTCGTCAGTGACTTGACCTATGTAGTTAGGTGGTCACGGCGCAACTTAGTCGCGACGCGTTGAAAACCACTCGCGTTGCAGTTGCTAGTAACGGGGCACGCCGGTCGCGTACCGACTTCAGTTTCCTTGTTTTGTGCATCAACTTATTCACTGTTGTCGTATGTTGTTGAGGGTATTTTTACTATTGTTTTATGTTGTTCCGTGTAGATCACTCTGAGATGGATTTACATAATATTATCGTTAAGTCTCTTGCCATAGATAGAATAAGAGTTACGTTAGTTTCAGTAAAAATAGATAAGGAACTCTGAAGCAAAAAGCAAACGTTAAATTGTACGAATTTTATGGGTTGGTACTTAAACACCACCGTTATTAACATTTAACCTACAAATAATTAAAACCGTAATTACGAGTGATGGCATTAGTTTGTATTTAAAATTTAAATTGTAGGATGATGTACTTAGGGATCAATTTAAATATTTGTAGGGAGCCAATTTTAAAATTGTGATGTCATTTTAAAAAACCAGAATGATAAAGATTGTTTCAGGAAAGATCTATACTTAACATTTATTTTGTAAGATACAAAATTACAAAATAAACACATTAGATAAAAAAGATTTACCATGCCAGAATGTTCTGGGAAGGATAGAGAATTTAGTATACAAAGAAAGCCAAAAAATATTAGGAATAATCGTAGGAATTCCAAGGACTACATAAATATCCTATAAAAAATAACGGCTTCTTTACCAGTACTGTTATATCTATACTATTTCAGATTGAGTAAGATTAGGCCTTTTTAAAACACAATACACAAGATTTTATGCCAAAAAATGTGAAATTCTTTTCTTCTCCGTCTTAACTCAACTCAATTTCAGTCGCGTACGTGTGCGGATCGTTAGCAACGCAACTACAACTGTAATCGTATCCTAAACCAGTTGCTCAATTTTAGTTGGAATACAGTCTTCCGTACTAGGTTTTTAAAATTTGTCAATAAAAAGAAATACATGAACTACGATGGAGCAATTGATGTAATGCAACTGGGGTTTAAAAAAATCAGTGCATTTTCATGCCTCTAGATACCTAAATGCGCATATTTCATTTTTAATGTTTAAACCAGATGATTTTTTCGCTTTTGGGTTTTGAATTTTACGATGACGTTTCCAGTTTTTATGACTTTAAAAGCAGTAACATTTTTACTAAGACTTTACGTAGCGTGTTTACGTGCAACAAAAGTGGCTGACATCATAGCCCATGAAAGGTTTATGAAGATGAAATGCATAACTTTTTCACCATTAAATTTGTATTCAACACTACACAGTTTTTAATCCTCTATATCAAACTTTAAAAGTTAAATTCCTGTAATTCAATTTATGAGGGATAAAACTCAGTTGTATGCAGATAAGTCATACGTCCTAATCCGAAAACTGTTACTATTAAACTGTTTGATATTAGAATTACTGCACTTAATTTATTTCACTCTAATTTGACTGAACGTTGATATCTTATAATACTTAATTAAAAATGAAAGTCACAAAAAGTTTTATATTTGATTGAATAATTTTGTTATATATAATTTCTTCGCAAAGTACCCGAACTTTCCCCTTTTAGTATTACTTATGTTTTTCAGAGTAAGATATTGCGCTTGTCTCGTTAATAACTACGGTTCCTTGCAATTTCTTCGGAAATGTTCAAGAGCACCGAATCATCCACGTGCAAAACTATGGTATTTTTGAGCAAGACAGTTAAAAATAAATATAAAGACAATAAAATGAAGACTGACAAAGAATACCATTTTTTGTCATTCTGCGTCAAAAACAGCGGTTTTCAACACATGCGTTGAGATTATAAAGTTGTTCTTTTTACTCCTAGGATAAAAATTATCATTTTTGTCATGCTTTTCGTTCTAGGACTAAAAACATCATTAGATGACATTTTTCTGTCGAGGTTTTCATCCGTTATTATGAATAGAACGAATTATTCGACTTGTCAACAATGAAAACTTGTGTAACAGCTGTTTTTAGAGTAGCAATAAGATCAATATGGAAGCAAACGTTTAAAGGTAAAAAGTAAACAATATTTAGTTTTTGAGAAATTGTTATATTAATATGGTTTTAAGTATGACAAAAAATATAGTTCATCACTAGGACCAAATGTGGCTTTTCGATCCTTAACTAATTTTCGTTAAACTTGAGCTCGGATCGAATAGCATCACTTTTGGTCTTAGTGATTTTTTATCTTGCGGAAGCTAGTTTTTACTGACAGGGACCATACCATACTCCCACGGATATGCCCGCGGTGTAACGTATTGCAAGTTAATCTAGCACACGGTAGCTATTTACACCTTTTAGCCATTTAGCTATTTTGGCACCTTTTTAGCCTTACTCAGCATCAAACGCATTCATAGTTTGATGTCACTTTAATTTAGAAAAAAATTGTATACAACAATACGTGCATTTTATTTTTGTTTCGTTGCCAGAAATGTGTTAAATTGTTTGCGAGGATTTTGTGAAAGCACCTTTTTGATCATTGCTTGCACAAATTATGTCGTTTTTATAAAAAAGTAAATTAATTTATACCATACAAAACACATTACTGAATATGATTTATTTTAAATTGTGTATTTTTTAAATAATTAACCCTGGAGCAATTATTTATATTTTATAACTAAAGAAGAAAAGCTGATAGTGAATTACGTATTTGGTTTGTATAATTTTGTCAAATGATTAAATAATTTATGTAAAAAATTAAGAGCAATGATGTTACACTACTTGTTTACATCCGTCGCGACAGCGCGGCGGCACGGTGCGGTGCATCATAACAGAGGCTCAAGTCTTAGGTCTCAGTTATTTCGAGATGAAGACTTTCGAACGCATTTTAGTGAAAAACAATTACGTACAATTTCATATTATATTTAATGAGTGATTGTGCATAATTATGGATGCAATAATAGTGTACAAAGTAAGAAAACTCTGAAGAATGTTGATTGTGTTAATTTCTTATCAAGAAGAACACACTTCGGATATCAGCTTGCATATTAGGCGGTTAGTTAAAATTAGAACTTGTACTAAGATTAACAGAATAAAGTAAACCCTAAGGGATTTATTGCAATTTATTTTCCTTGGATTTTTCTTTCTGTCTTTTATATTCAAAAGTCACATACATTTTGTGTTATTTTGGTATTAATCGTAGTTTAAAATTATATGAATATATAAATTTTTGTTACAATCATATCATCAAAATTATTAAAATTCAAAAAATAATTTCACAAAAACAGAATGAATTATACAAAATATATTTTTTCAGCCAATAAAAAACTATAGTACACATTTTATTTATTTTGTTTTTTTAGGGAAAGGAGGGAAAAATGCATTTACGCAGACAGGTGGCCAACCTGTATTGTGGGACTCCTTTAAACAAATTGACTACCCACTAAAAACCCCCTCTACTCTTTAGGACTCTAACCTGGGATTTTTTGACACATGACTTCAGGCTAGGCCTAAATTTGGCTTAAGCCCGCAGGGCTTGCTCAGTTTCCAGCCGTCTGTTCGTTCTATCTAGTCCGATTCCAATCCGGTCTCTTATCAGTCTTTTTTCTGCGGAGGATGCCATGGATCAAACGCGACAAACGTCCCAGTTGTCCTCACACTCCATAATCTTTTCACAGACCGTATCCACAGAAAATGCACCCAGAGAACGCGTGACCTCCAAGCGGGGCCTTTCCCAACGCGGACAGCAGAAGAAAGTGTGTTCCGCGTCGACGGGAACGCCCGGGCAGTAGATGCAATTCGGTAAACCAGCTTTGCCCATCAGGTGCAGGTACGACCTGATATAGCCGTGACCTTTGAGGAACTGTGTTAGGTAGTAATCCACCTCGCTCTGCCGACGTTCCACCCACAGTTGGACTTGCTTGACGAGTCTCGCAGTCCATCGTCCTCGGGTCTCCTGATCCCAGGTGTGTTGCCATTTCTGGTGGGTGCGGGAGGGCTCTTCGGATCTGGTAGCGACCTTACCGATTTCTCCTTGTCTCTGAAAAATCGCCTTCCTCTCCCCTGCCAAGAGCTTGACAGGGATGACTCCAACGACCACCAGGACAGCCAGTTCGGACACTGGAAGGTAGGCTGAACACACTCGGAGCAAAGCTTGACGCTGTACTCGAGCGAGCCATATTCAATAAATTTCTTTATTAAGAGCATCTGCCCTCACCTCATCCCCATACATGAGCATAGACTGAACCACAGACATCAATAAACGTCTTCTGCTAGACCTGGGACCCCAGCATCGGCCATCAGCTTGCTAAGATGTGCGACTCCCTTAACAGCCTTGTTCGCCGTCCGGGAGATCTTGTCCCTCCAGCTTAACCGAGGTATTTGGCGACACGCGTGGTCCGGACGACCTCCTATTTAATTCCACTCGCAGCGGGACGACGATGCCAATTCTTTTCTTTGTTAGGATCACGATCTTTGTCTTGCTCAAGGCGAGCGAGAGACAGTTATCAGACATCCAAGCGCCGGGCCGAGTATTGAACCCTGTACAGCACTGAAGTGACATTGATCGTCCGCGATCTATCTTTCGTGTCGTAAATCAAGAGCCTGGAGCGGAGAAAGTCTTCTATGATGGGACGGGGAAGGTGTTTTGCAGCACATCGAACATATCGACCTCGACGAGTTGAATGCATTTTTGACATCAAGCGTAACAAGAAGCATTACTCGACGGGAGAAATGGTTGTAGCTCGCAGCTCTTACCACAGATTTTTGAACCTCCGTAATTGCGTCAATTGTTTATCGCCTCTTTCTAAATCCGTACTGTCTGGGACACAGATCCCCGATAGCTTCTACGGAAGAATTCAGTTGGGAGCGAATAAACTTTTCAAAAGATTTCCCTGCCGCTTCCATCATGCCTGAAGGAAGACGGCAGGTCAGGGTAACCTTTCCCCTTGCCGATGAGTACAAGTCTAGCCGTTTTCCAACACACCCTCGGACAGGCTGGCATTCAGCAACAACCGGGGGTTTACAGAAAAAACTTTCTTCAGGGCCTCGATGGGGATCCCATCAGGTCCAGGAGCCTTGTTGCTCTTTATGGAGAGAACAGAAGTTTTCAACTCCTGAATGTTAAAGTGGGGAAAGTCTTCTACCCGTCCAAAACTAAATTGTGGGTGCAGAGAATGTTCTGAGCGCCCTCCATGATGGAAGGTGGAGAGCGGGCGCCGAGTTTCTGAGTTACTACTCTGTAACCCAGGCCCCATGGATCAGAATTGACATTCTACCGATGTTTCCGATGTTTCCGATGTTTCCTCCAACTGTCAGCCTTGCTCCGATGGATGACCCTGCGGAGGGACATTCTTGTGCCTTTATAGGCCACCGACTTACGAACTGTCTGCGAGAATTCTTGCTCTTGTGGTGGCTCGTCTGGCTCTTAAACATGCTCTGTGGAGTTCCGCGATCTCTTCAGTCCACCAGTGTACGGGTTGCTTACCGCGCCGGGGTTTCCTGCGCGGAATGGACTGGTCACCAGCCGAGACAATCAACCATTGTAGATGTTACTAATGCCTCGGCGCCAGCCTCGCCAGGTTGAGCAGGATCCTCCTGTGCTCCCCGTAAGATGACCTGGGTGAACTTGGCCAAGTCCAGCTTGTTACACATTTTATTAATATGTGTGTGTTTTTAATGAATGTTGTTTAGTGTCTAGTTGAAGTGGCATATTATAAAATGATTAAAAATATATAATTTCTTTGTCCACGTAAAAATGTAATCACATCATTCAAAACTTAAGTAATACAATTTGTTGTATAATACGCATCACAACTGTGCGCCATCATAAATTATTCGATAATTTATACATTTCTGTTCAGTAAAATAAACCTGTGTTTTATTATCTTAAATTTTGCTCTTTCTCCAAAACTTTCACTGGTAGGAAATCTCTTACCATTTTTTTACGTGATTCGGTAGCCTCTGAACCTTTTCATTTTCGGCTGAATAAATCTGACTTTCATATAACTATCTCAAACTGAATAATGGATATAAATTATTTTTTTTGATCATAGTTCATAGCCTTTCTACATTATAGTTTATAACTAAGAAAAATTTCATGAATTTAAATAAATTTACTAAAATTGTGAGTTATTTGCATATGTGTCAAACTCTTGCATCATGCGTCATTATGTCCCAAGATGATGTCACGCCCAGCCACAGGGCCCTGCTTGACGCGCAGTAAAAACAAAGTGAAAATAAGTAATTAAACATGAAACTACAAAATAAAAAGTAATAAAATACAGGGTGAGTTACAGGGTGAGCAACATTAATTTTTCCAGTGTGATCTACTTACTATAAGGAAAATAAATGTTCCTATAGACCCATGTCTGATTCTCAACCGTTTGGCTGTAATTGGAAATTTTGTATTTTTCTTACTTGACATGGCCTCATTAATTGAGCCATACAATTTTAACCCGTTATTCTACCTAATTCTACTTAACACCAATAGAAAGAAGCATTACATTTTCAATAAATCTGAAGTTTTACGAAAAGATATGTGTTTTAAAACACCAGGTTGTAACGAAAATAAAGCAATTGTCGGACATTTTCAAAATTTACTAAAATAACTTTGTTAACCAGCTGAACGTTGAAATGTATTTAAATCCGTTAATAACAATGAAGGAATATATGGTAAACAAGGTTTTTATTAATTATTTAGGTAGTTATACTGTCTTTTTACTAAAAAAACTTTATTAATAGCACGTTATTTTTAATATTATTAAATAAGGAAGTTTTTCGATTAACTTGACATCACACAGCCTTACTATTAGGTGATAAAATGGGGCCTTGAAATTGCAATACAATGATAATTTAAACGTTTGTGTCGCTTTATTGTCGTTACAACATGGTGTTTTCAACCCACATCCTTTTGTAAAACATCAGATTTGTTGAAGATTTAATGCTCTTTTTATTGGTATTAAGTATAATTAGGTAGAATAACTCGTTAACATTTTATGGCTCAATTAATGAGGTCAAGTCAAGTAAGTTAGGAAAAATACAAACCCCGATTACAGCCAAACTGTTGAGAATCGGACATGGGTCTGTAGGAACATTTTTGTTCCTTTTAGTGAGTAGAACACACTGGAAAAATTAATGTTGCGAGTAGAAAATCACCCTGTATAAGTAGATTTGATGGAGAGAATGCAGAAAAATATTTATATTTATGGTACATAGAAAATATTCAAACCCTTAATGAGTTTGGGACAGGAATATTCGTTCAAGACTTATTTTCCAGGAATTTCTCATATAATACAATTACTATAATATTATTACTCAGGACAATTCAAACTTTTAATTTTGCGTATATGATGTTTTGAAGACAGAAGTTACGAACTTTCTTGGATTTAACGAGACAGAGCTATAACAAAATACTGTCAATGATCCGTGTTTGGTAAAGCAATTTAAAAACCCTAATGAAACGAGCGCAACGGACGTCAACGACAATTTTCACGACTGCAATGCTAGCCTGTTCACCATAGTCTTTGCCCTTGGTGCCGCTGTAGAATCTTGGATGTTTAAGATCGTCATTTGATAACTTTTATTTTGTTTCAATATATTTGTAATGATTCTCAGAATATAAATAAAATTCCAACTGGCAATTTTTACCTTTTGTAGAACCTTTAATTTATTTATTTATTATTAAGTTACATAAGAGGTGACAAAAGAAAAAATATATACTCAATTGCGTTTACTTTTTACCTATACAAATTTGATTGATAGCTCAATAAGGACTGAAATAACGAGTTGAAATAGGAAATTTACTGTCGATACAATACGCTATGAATCCTGTCATAGCACAGCCTATCACATCTTAATTGAAACTGCCTTCAATCTGCATTGTTAATATCCCTAGTCACGTATTAACCTTATCATGTTTTGATTTTTTTTTTTAACGGCATTGAAGAAATAACTTAAACAGATAGGCTTTAGAAATATAAACTAATTGTAAAAAAAATAAAGTCAGAGAATCTATAATTACTTGGAAACGATATTTTGTAATGGCGTAAATTGAAAGTAAATGTCGTAGTACAATCCTACATCCTACATAAGAGATAAAACAAACATTATTCCTGGAATTTCTATCCTTCATTGAATATTCTGTAACGATAAATAGCCATTAGTTGTGGAACTGTTTTGATGAGTCTAATAACTCACAAAGGTTATATCGGAATGAAAGATGTGACCGCAGAAAAGCGAGCTTTAGCCTAATGGATGTACATTAATTTGAAGCCCTCCGTCCACAAACTTTACATTTCTAGGGCGTTTAATTAATTCAGTAAATGACGCCATGCGCACAAGGATTCAGACCAGCTTTGTAATCACTCACTTAGCTGATCGTTAGTAACTGCTGGATAATCTGGCTTTAATGGTCTCATTTTATCTTTGACTAGAATACAAAATGTCAAATTAGTCTGTTATAAAATTAAAAACCAGTGTATTTTTGTCTGTCCGCTTTCCTTGGGTAACTCAGTAAATAAGGCTACTTTTTTTCTAATTCGTGTTTTATTGTAACTTTCACTAATTCTTTTGCTGCACCGTAGTCCCAAGAGTGAAAAACCAGGAAAGTAAAATAGGTATCCCGGAACTAGGTATTATTTAAATATGTTGTATACAAATATACCTCAGTTCATTTTCCGCCATTTAATTACAGTATTCAGTGTTTAAAAAAGATCAAGTTTACTCATTACTAACGTTCTATAGACTTTAGATTTTCTACAAATTTATTCCAGTTCTATTTAAGTTTATAACATTATTGATTTAAATTCAGAGAGTACAATGATGTTTACAATATGTTATGAAATTATCTCATCTCATGTAGTTCGAATATTTTATAATGAACTTAAAACTGAACTTTTGAATTTTTAGTTCTAAAGAACGTAATAATATGTGAACATTCTCAAGTAATAAATGCAATGCAATAATATCAACAAGGGAGATAAAATGGAATACACATTTAAAATCATAGACCTCCTATAAAGTCTGATTTTATACATACTGCTGTATTTGTACTATGCAAATTCTTAGTAGTTCTTAATCTTTTTTTAAAAAGAGAGGTTCAAAGCATCTTTTTGCCTTTTAGCGAATTTCTCCTATAGGGAAGAAGCTATTACCGTAGGTGGCATGGTAAGACTTAAGCCCGAGACCATGATAACTTTTTGTTTTGAGGTCCCCAGATGCTAAAAACACTATTCGTTCAAATTTATATATATGTATATATATATATATATATATATATATATATATATATATATATATATATATATATCTACTATATATATATATATATATATATACATATATGTGTGTCCGTTACCGCGTTAACTTTTGTAAGAAACGCCCGATTTTGATGAAATTTGGCACAAATATGTAGAGTAACATTTATAACTTTAAGAAAACCAGATTGATCGGACTATGGAAAGAGGGTTTTATAGGGGTTTTAAATTTTCCAAAAATCCGTTTTTTGAATTTTCCCCCTAAAATTTTAAAAACACTCAATTTTGGTTACAGCCATTTTATAGAGCTTAAAAACAAATAATTTAGTATTTTGAATCATTAACCTAGGTTTAGTGGTTGTAGAGAAAAGTAAAAAAAGCGCGTCCATAAAATTGTCCATGTTAATCTTATGGGGAAAAGGTTTTTGGATTTTCCTCAGATAATTTACTGAAAACTTGACATTTGCTGATACCAATCAGTTCAGCTCTACAAAACAATCATTTTGGTGTTTTAAGTGTTGCTCTACGTCTCACCGTTGCAGAGATATTCAAAGTGCTAAACACTTATCCACGTTGTCCAAATGTTATCCTTATGGAGAATAAATCAAATTTTATATCTCAATTATTTATGAATGTATATTGATTAACCTTGGTATTGGCTTCACGTAGTACTGGTATATTGATATTTGCACACTAAATGGATTTTTTGTTGATTATCCCCGTTGCAGCAAACCTGCATACTTGGCCCCCATATTATGCATATGGAGAATAAGTCAAGTTTTATATCTCCCTTAGTTATGAACATAAATTAATAAAACTTGGTATGTAGCTTCACCTGGTTGAGTTATATTGATAATTGCAAAAATACATATTTTTATCTTCCTCGTTGCAGCAAACCTGCTTACTCAGCTCTATTGTTATTCTTATGGAGAATAAATAAAATGATATATATCGCTTATTTATAAATGGATTTTCGTGAAAGTTAGTAAGTAGCTCTATGTAGTAGTGAGACACATATATATGCATTGGAAATTCGCTGAGTACGCAGGTTTGCTGCGACGGGGGATCTTTGACCTTCCACATAGCCTACAGAATTGTGCGTGGCTCGTGTCCGGCAAAGCAAGGGGCGAGTCGTCATAGTACGAGTTGTACAATATGCATAACATTTAAGTGCCAGAATTGGGATTCAAACCCACGACATGGCCGCTGCTATATAACCAATGACCCACCAAATTAACAATAACTGAGGACGCAATTTTATCTTATTGCACTTGTATATGGAAACAATTTATGAGAAATTATTATTTTGCAACCCTTGTCGATATAAACACATGAAGAATATCATGCAAAAACAAGTAAGATATTTCTTTAGTGCATAATTAATATACTTAAAGAAACTTTGTAAAACCTCTTTATTATTGCATCCACAATTAAAATATTAAACCTTAAGTCGAGCGCCTCTAAAGAAAGTTTAAAACTTTTCTTAACGAAAAAATAAAGAACAAATGTTTTCACATCGGTAAATGATAATCTATAAAAAAAGTTGTCTTTCTTGTTTTTAATAACTCTTGTGTTTTTTAAGAACATGCAAAATTAGTAATTTGACATAGCATGATATCAAATGATTAATACACTACTCATAGAATCCAACCCGTTTACTTAGCGGAGCGGGTCCTCGACAACAAGAGCCCGTGATCGACCGGTTAACACGGAACCCATTCATCATGTTGACTGACGTCCCAGCCCTGCCCTTATCTGATCAACGGAATGCACGCTTTCTTGTACCCGACACTTTTATATTTTATATTTACAATTTGTTTTGCACTTTCAGCAGCAGTAAAACCTAATTACATTTGCGTTTCCAATGGCTAAGCTCATGACTCATAAATGTATTATTTAAACACGTTTTAAAGTCACGGTTGGTTCTATAATCGATTATATTCTAAGCGATTAAAACATTATACTGTATGTAATGTATTAATTAATAAAGGTAAAATGTAAATATATGACTTAAAGTCAATCATTAGCAATCCACTGAATAGATTTATGATATTCTGAACGTGTTTCGCAGCAACTAGGCTGCATCATCAGCAGAAGAAGTTAAGCTACATAAGTAGGTTGATCCGCGAGGATCCTGTCACTAAGTTAAAAATGTTCAAATCGTCTTTTGGTCACACACATATATCACACAAACGAAATTGATGCTAATAATTTAGGTAAATCACATATTTACATTTACAAGCAATTCCTTGGTTGGTTTATCATCTCATATATTTAAACAAACACCCTTTTAGTTACATGCGTGAGGCCGAGGCTCTTCTGTCGCACGGCGACAGAGAAGATGAGCTTCGTGCTACAGAGCTCACACACTAACCAAGTTGAGCTACGTGTCACAAAGCTAGCACAACCACTGAGATGAGCTAGAGTCACAGAGCTAGCACTGATATATATCATATTAATCCTTCAATTAATAATAGATGTTTCAGAAATAAGACCATTTATTTGAACAAAATTCAAACTAAAACTAATACAAACATATGTTTGGATTTGGTATTTATAAACAGTAATCATGAAATTATAAAACACATGAGACAATATATTAAAGTATCTTACTCCTCCCCTTCCAAAGAGAGGGCATATAGTAACAATATTGTGAGGTTTCATAGGTTAAGTTTTTCTACTGGTTTATTTGTTCTAGTATAACGTCTTTAAAATACAGAGTTATGCTCAGGAAGCACTTCAGCGTATTATTTAATTCTGGTTCCTCCCTACATCTGGTTGTATCACACCCTCTTCAACACAATCTTCCTTGAGCAGAGACTCACACAATTACCGTCCTGAGCCTTGTATCTAGTCCAAATGACGCCTTGTTCTACCTAGGTTAGTTTGTTTCTTAATGTAGTTTCTTCGTAGTTAGCTTCTTCGGCCTTCTTGCCTGACGATTTTTCCGAAGCTCCACTTTTTATTATTTTTGTTTGTTCTTTATGCAATGGGTTTATTTTCAAGATAGTTCCTCCGTTTTTCAGTTTCCATTTCTGAATCAGACCTTTGGTTCATTTTATCTGAAAGATTGAGACACAATAATCGAGTCTTGAGCGAACTTGGCGGCCAATAAATAAATGGGCGAGAGACTGCCCAGTCGTGATATGAGGTGCTCTTCGGTAAACCATCGAGTACCTTTGTAATTAGTGAATTTCCTATGGAAAGTGAACTATTAGCATGACCCGCACGGTGAAACTTAAGCCCGGGACCACCATAGAAGTTCCTAACGTGACCCCCTGAACACGTTTTGGGGGTCGTTCAAAATTTTATATATATATATGTGTGTATGCACTCTAGCGGTCGCATATTTTGCCCGATTTACTTCAAATTTGGTAGGGACGTTCCTTTCTATAATATGTTAGACAAGTTCGTTGGGCAAAACAATCGGAAAACTTTAAACCCATTTTTTGGGGATTAATCTTTCAAATTTTGGGTTTTGGGCCCAAAAAGGGTCAGAAAAGCCCCAGATGTAAAGTTAATGCATGTAAAAAGATGGGAATTAGAGAGGCGAAAGTTTTAAGCCCTCTCCCGTCATTCTAGCATAAATATTTACCGAGTTATTAAAGAAAATGTGTATCGGCTAAACACAGTACGTTGTCTTATGGGGGTTTTACACTAGAAAAGCCTGTTATTCCTTTGGGAAAGTACTTGTATTATTCCCAGCAACCTCACGCTTACTTTGAAGCCTGTATGGACCTTCTCCTAACCTTATAATGCGCAAAATTGTATTCCCAGCTTTGCAAGCAAATGAAACCAGGAGTATCAGAACAGCCAAAAAATCAATGTTTTCAGATTTCAATAAAAATTGGACAAATGTATGTTTTTACACTGATTTTGAGTTTTAAAAGTTTTATGTGGAAATTCACTTCCCTCACGTCAGCGTGCTGCGTGCAAACTCGTTTTAATTCAACAGAGGCTTCATCAAAGAGCATTGTTCTTATGGACTCTTTTAAATCTTGGACGTAGCGTTCCACCTGACCATTAGTTGCAGGATGATAAGGTCTTCTGTGTCTGGTTCCGTTTGACTTAAAAAAAACTATTGAAACTCAAAAGAAACAAACTGCCCTCCGTTGTCTGATGCCAGAATGTCAGGAATTCCAAATGAACCAAAGAATTGCCGTAAAACCGATTGTATGATGAGTAATTATAGTTTTAAGTGTTGTAATTTCGAGCCATTTGCTGAATGCGACAATTAAGACAAATTAATATCCATAAAATGGTTCTGCAAAGTCAACATGGATTCTTTGCATTGGTCTCAAAGGATACTCCCAATGGTGGACTGGTGCTTTAGGTGGTTGATGATTCCAAACAATTTAAAGCCATGTTCTCAATATCCGTGTCAATTTTTGGCCACCAAACATAGGAACGGGCCAATGCTTTCATGCGTACTAATCCTAAATGAGCCTCATGAAATTATTTTAAGATTCATAGACAAAGTCTCTGAGGAATTACTACACGACTTCCTTTTAATAAACAACCAAGCTGCACTGACCAGTCTTATTCACTGGAGGACATTTTGTATCTGTTTGGTTCTCCCCTGATTAAAGATTAATAAATATTCATGAATCAGGATCTAGCTGGATTTGTTTAGCAATTTATTCTGCTGTGACTGATAAGGTAATCAGCTGAGTCGAGAACAGTTGCTTCCTCAAAATTTGTCGGTAGTCTGGAAAGTGCATCAGCATTGCTGTTGTCTTTTGTAGACGTATATGTTTATAGAATACCCCCGTAGCAGCAAACCTGCGTACTCAGCGAATTTCCAGTACATATATATGTATCTTAATACCACATAAAGCCACATACCAAGTTTCATCAATATACATTCATAAATAAACGATTTATGACATTTTAATTATTCTCCATAAGAATAACATGGCGGCTGAGTATGCAGGTTTGCTGAAGGAAGGAACAAAAAATGGGGTTTTATATAAATATCAATATAACTCATTTAGGCAAAGCCATATACCAAATGTCATTAATTTATTTTCATAATTAAGGGAGATAACACGTTACTTGTCCTCCATAAGAATAACATGGGGCTGAGTACGCAGGTTTGCTGCTACGGGAGCCATTGGCAAACAATTGTTTTTTTGAGCAAATATCAATGGTCCACAACCAGATGAAGCCGTATATCAAGTTTCGTCAGTATACGTTCATAAATAAGCGAGATATACAATTTTTCTTTTTCTCCATAAGAATAACATTAGACAACGTACTGTGTTTAGCACTTCCAACATCTCAGTAACCAATTGACGTAGAGAAATGATCAAAATACCAAATTGTGTGTTTTTTAAGCCAAATCCAATGGTAACAACCAAAATTTGACTTTATCCTAAATTATATGTAAAAAATTCAAAAAACCCATTTTTGGGGTACAAAACCCCTCCAAAATACCCCTTCGGATGGAGCGATCTGGCTGGTTTTCGAACTTAAAGTCATAAATGCTGCTTTACACGTTAATACCAAATTTCATCAAAATCGGATAATTTGTACGAGAGTTATCGTGCTCACGGACACACACACACACACACACACACACACATATATATATATATATATGTGTGTGTGTGTGTGTGTGTGTCCGTGAGCACGATAACTCTCGTAAAAATTATCCGATTATATATATATATTATATTTTATATATATATATATATATATATATGTGTGTGTGTGTGTGTGTGTGTGTGTGTGTGTCCGTCAAGTTATATCGGAACAAAAAAATGGGGTTTTATATAAATATCAATATAACTCATTTAGGCAAAGCCACATACCAAATTTCATTAATTTATTTTCATAATTAAGGGAGATAACACTTTACTTGTCCTCCATAAGAATAACATTGGGCTGAGTACGCAGGTTTGCTGCTACGGGAGCCTTTGGAAAAAATTGTTTTTTTGAGCAAATATCAATGGTTCACAACCAGATGAAGCCGTATATCAAGTTTCGTCAGTATACGTTCATAAATAAGCGAGATATACAATTTTTCTTTTTTTCCATAAGAATAACATTAGACAACGTACTGTGTTTAGCACTTTCAATATCTCGGTAACCAATTGATGTAGAGAAATGATCAAAATACCAAATTGTGTGTTTTTTAAGCCAAATCCAATGGTATATATATATATATATATATATATATATATATATATGTGTGTGTGTGTGTGTGTGTGTGTGTGTGTGTGTGTGTGTGTGTGTGTGTGTGTGTGTGTGTGTGTGTGTGTGTGTGTCCGTGAGCACGATAACTCTCGTAAAAATTATCCGATTTTGATGAAATTTGGTATTAACGTGTAAAGCAACATTTATGACTTTAAGTTCGAAAACCAGCCAGATCGCTCCATCCGAAGGGGTATTTTGAAGGGGTTTTGTACCCCAAAAATGGGTTTTTTGAATTTTTTACATATAATTTTGGAAAAAGTCAAATTTTGGTTGTTACCATTGGATTTGGCTTAAAAACACACAATTTGGTATTTTGATTATTTCTCTACGTCAATTGGTTACCGAGATATTGAAAGTGCTAAACACAGTACGTTGTCTAATGTTATTCTTATGGAGAAAAAGAAAAATTGTATATCTCGCTTATTTATGAACGTATACTGACGAAACTTGATATACGGCTTCATCTGGTTGTGGACCATTGATATTTGCTCAAAAAAACAATTTTTTGCCAAAGGCTCCCGCAGCAGCAAACCTGCGTACTCAGCCCCATGTTATTCTTATGGAGGACAAGTAACGTGTTATCTCCCTTAATTATGAAACTAAATTAATGACATTTGGTATGTGGCTTTGCCTAAATGAGTTATATTGATATTTATATAAAACCCCATTTTGTTGTTCCTTCCTTCAGCAAACCTGCATACTCAGCCGCCATGTTATTCTTATGGAGAATAATTAAAATGTCATAAATCGTTTATTTATGAATGAATATTGATGAAACTTGGTATGTGGCTTTATGTGGTATTAAGATACATATATATGCATTGGAAATTCGCTGAGTACGCAGGTTTGCTGCTACGGGGGTATTCTATAAACATATACGTCTACAAAAGACAACAGCAATGCTGATGCACTTTCCAGACTACCGACAAATTTTGAGGAAGCAACTGTTCTCGACTCAGCTGATTACCTTATCAGTCACAGCAGAATAAATTGCTAAACAAATCCAGCTAGATCCTGATTCAAGAATATTTATTAATCTTTAATCAGGGGAGAACCAAACAGATACAAAATGTCCTCCAGTGAATAAGACTGGTCAGTGCAGCTTGGTTGTTTATTAAAAGGAAGTCGTGTAGTAATTCCTCAGAGACTTTGTCTATGAATCTTAAAATAATTTCATGAGGCTCATTTAGGATTAGTACGCATGAAAGCATTGGCCCGTTCCTATGTTTGGTGGCCAAAAATTGACACGGATATTGAGAACATGGCTTTAAATTGTTTGGAATCATCAACCACCTAAAGCACCAGTCCACCATTGGGAGTATCCTTTGAGACCAATACAAAGAATCCATGTTGACTTTGCAGGACCATTTTATGGATATTAATTTGTCTTAATTGTCGCATTCAGCAAATGGCTCGAAATTACAACACTTAAAACTATAATTACTCATCATACAATTGGTTTTACGGCAATTCTTTGGTTCATTTGGAATTCCTGACATTCTGGCATCAGACAACGGAGGGCAGTTTGTTTCTTATGAGTTTCAATAGTTTTTTTAAGTCAAACGGAACCAGACACAGAAGACCTTATCATCCTGCAACTAATGGTCAGGTGGAACGCTACGTCCAAGATTTAAAAGAGTCCATAAGAACAATGCTCTTTGAGGAAGCCTCTGTTGAATTAAAACGAGTTTGCACGCAGCACGCTGACGTGAGGGAAGTGAATTTCCACATAAAAACTTTTAAAACTCAAAATCAGTGTAAAAACATACATTTGTCCAATTTTTATTGAAATCTGAAAACATTGATTTTTTGGCTGTTCTGATACTCCTGGTTTCATTTGCTTGCAAAGCTGGGAATACAATTTTGCGCATTATAAGGTTAGGAGAAGGTCCATACAGGCTTGAAAGTAAGCGTGAGGTTGCTGGGAATAATACAAGTACTTTCCCAAAGGAATAACAGGCTTTTCTAGTGTAAAACCCCCATAAGACAACGTACTGTGTTTAGCCGATACACATTTTCTTTAATAACTCGGTAAATATTTATGCTAGAATGACGAAGGAGGGCTTAAAACTTTCGCCTCTCTAATTCCCATCTTTTTACATGCATTAACTTTACATCTGGAGCTTTTCTGACCCTTTTTGGGGCCCAAAAACCCAAAATTTGAAAGATTAATCCCCAAAAAATGGGTTTAGAGTTTTCCGATTGTTTTGCCCAACGAACTTGTCTAACATATTATAGAAAGGAACGTCCCTAACAAATTTGAAGTAAATCGGGCAAAAAATGCGACCGCTAGAGTGCATACACACATATATATATATATATAAAATTTTGAACGACCCCCAAAACGTGTTCAGGGGGTCACGTTAGGAACTTTTATGGTGGTCCCGGGCTTAAGTTTCACCGTGCGGGTCATGCTAATAGTTCACTTTCCATAGGAAATTCACTAATTACAAAGGTACTCGATGGTTTACCGAAGAGCACCTCATATCACGACTGGGCAGTCTCTCGCCCATTTATTTATTGGCCGCCAAGTTCGCTCAAGACTCGATTATTGTGTCTCAATCTTTCAGATAAAATGAACCAAAGGTCTGATTCAGAAATGGAAACTGAAAAACGGAGGAACTATCTTGAAAATAAACCCATTGCATGAAGAACAAACAAAAATAATAAAAAGTGGAGCTTCGGAAAAATCGTCAGGCAAGAAGGCCGAAGAAGCTAACTACGAAGAAACTACATTAAGAAACAAACTAACCTAGGTAGAACAAGGCGTCATTTGGACTAGATACAAGGCTCAGGACGGTAATTGTGTGAGTCTCTGCTCAAGGAAGATTGTGTTGAAGAGGGTGTGATACAACCAGATGTAGGGAGGAACCAGAATTAAATAATACGCTGAAGTGCTTCCTGAGCATAACTCTGTATTTTAAAGACGTTATACTAGAACAAATAAACCAGTAGAAAAACTTAACCTATGAAACCTCACTATATTGTTACTATATGCCCTCTCTTTGGAAGGGGAGGAGTAAGATACTTTAATATATTGTCTCATGTGTTTTATAATTTCATGATTACTGTTTATAAATACCAAATCCAAACATATGTTTGTATTAGTTTTAGTTTGAATTTTGTTCAAATAAATGGTCTTATTTCTGAAACATCTATTATTAATTGAAGGATTAATATGATATATATATATATCAGTGCTAGCTCTGTGACTCTAGCTCATCTCAGTGGTTGTGCTAGCTTTGTGACACATAGCTCAACTTGGTTAGTGTGTGAGCTCTGTAGCACGAAGCTCATCTTCTCTGTCGCCGTGCGACAGAAGAGCCTCGGCCTCACGCATGTAACTAAAAGGGTGTTTGTTTAAATATATGAGATGATAAACCTTCCAAGGAATTGCTTATAAATGTAAATATGTGATTTACCTAAATTATTAGCATCAATTTCGTTTGTGTGATATATGTGTGTGACCAAAAGACGATTTGAACATTTTTAACTTAGTGACAGGATCCTAAAAACACCATTCGTTCGAAACTGTGTATATATATATACATACATATATATATATATATATACTAACACTTTAAAACATATAGATATAAATGATGAAAAAGAAGTTTTTTGCGAATTTTCGTTTATAATACAAACGTTTTCAAGCAATAAAGGAGAAAGAATGGAATTGAACAGTAAATAAGTAAAAATAAAGAAATATTTTACATCTGACTTTTAAAAACTAAAACATGTGATTTTAGGTACAGGTAAAAAAATAAAATTTAAATTAAAGTCAGCTGAGTTGAATTATTTTAGACTTAAGAAAATATTACCTGAGATTTAACCCAGAAGGAACCTTGGTCTTTAACTGATGTGCCAATTCAGAATTTCTTAATATCAGTTGGTTACATTTTGGATTTTGATGTGTTTTAATTTTGTGAAGTGCTTTTAGTTCATAGCACCCTTCAAAATTTTGGTTGTGGTGAGTTGCATGATTATAAATTTGTTTTCGTTTGTCTTTATAGACCAAGGTTCCTTCTGGGTTAAATCTCAGGTAATATTTTCTTAAGTCTAAAATAATTCAACTCTGCTGACTTTAATTTAAATTTTATTTTTTTACCTGTACCTAAAATCACATGTTTTAGTTTTTAAAAGTCAGATGTAAAATATTTGTTTATTTTTATTTATTTACTGTTCAATTCCATTCTTTCTCCTTTATTGCTTGAAAACGTTTGTACTATAAACGAAAATTCGCAAAAAACTTCTTTTTCATCATTTATATCTATCTGTTTTAAAGTGTTAGTATATATATATATATATATATATATATATATATATATATATATATGTATAAAGTTTCGAACGAATGGTGTTTTTAGGGTCTGGGGACCTCAAAACGAAAAGTTATCATGGTCCCGGGCCTAGGTCTTACCATGCCGACTACGGTAATAGCTTCTTTCCTATAGGGGAAATTCGCTAAAAGGCCTGTAGAAATATTGCATAACGTTGTAGTCTTGTAGTGGACATGACTGGTATTCCATTTTTTGGTCTAAAAATCGATACCAGTGGTTTGTGGTCAGTCATTAAAGTTTCGTGCATTTAAGTACGCATAAAAGTGTTTCACTCCAAAATATATAGCCAATGCTTCTTTCTGTATTACACTATACGGTTTTTGTGTTTATGACAACGCCTTGGATGCAAACGCAACTGGCCTTTCACTTCCATCCGAAAAACATGTAAAAGTATTGCTGATATTTCATACTGACTAGCATTGCTGACATTGCAGACTTGCTAGCATTGCTTCAATCTATGATATCATGTGTTTTATAATTTCTTAACTACTGTTTAAAAATACCAAAAACAAATCGTATGTTTTTCTTAGTTTGAATTTTGTTCACTTTAGGATTAGAATTTTTAACATGATTGAAATTGGCTCCTTGAACTTGACTTATGTCAGACCAGTTAATTTTAATCAATGTGAGTCATTCTCGACCAAATATCGTATCACGCTTTGCCCCAACATTGTAGAATGGAAGGTATTTCGTTGGTTATTGTAAGTTACCTGAACTGTGGTTTTACCCCAAGGTACAAACTCATTTTTGTTGAAATCCCTCAAAACAATGTCAGGTTGCATTAAAGGTCTGTGTTTTGGAAAATATTTGTAAAAGTTACTGTGTAACATTAAAGCTACTTTTTCTCCTGTATCTAAATTACATTAATTTTCCATTTATTTTTACATTTAACATAATTTTCCTAAATTAACCACTGGAATATTCATCGAAAAATATCAACGATATTTGCTTCATTGTAGAAAATATTTGATTTCTTTTCATCTTGCATATGATAGTACCTAGCTCATCAAAATAACCAAATTGTTTTACGTTACGAGGAGAAAAATTTGCATTTCTAACCCGAGTTTTCTATTGTATTTTGATGGATGCGCTGAGATTACTAAAGCAAACATTTGACTAGTGTCCTGATTATCGCAGTAATTAAAAACGGTATATTTGGGTTTAAATCAAACATACGTTCATGTAACTCCCCAGAACGATAACATAGTCTGAAACTTGAACAAGCCCTTTAATTGGTTATTTGAGGAAGAGTTGCATGTGTATGGAAAAACAATCTTAAAAGAAAACACACTTAAACAAAATATCTAAAAGGTTATTAAACTAAAACCTAAGCTTACTGTCCAAAAACATTTTGCAAGTATGATTTTTTGAGCTCTTGAATTTCGAATAGTTAATGTCATTCGTTTAATGTGATAGAGTACAATGTACATACGGAATATTAAAGTTGGCAGCAGAGTACTCTGTGAGTAAATCGGCTATTAACATACCTGCAACAAATAAACAATAGTTGTAACAGTCATATAACAACTAAACCATTTTAGTAGTACCATAGAAAAATAAAGCAGGTATAGAAGTGTCACGTAATGCTAAAATTTGCTAACACAAAATTGTTAATTCAACCGGCCAGATCATACGACAAAACCGGCCAAGCGACGTTGCCTGTCTGTGCACTCCAGCCGGCTGGCCGGCCGGCCCAGCCGGTAGGGAAAAATTCCCTCGCCCTGCTTGGCGCTTGTCGTATTGAGTGCAGTGTTTACGCGCTCTTCGCATTATCTACTTCTCTGGTTAGTTTTCTATTCAATGATGCTAAAGATTTTGCCTCAATGTTAATTTATCGATTTACCAACTTTAAAAATACATTTAAAATCTTCTGAGATACTGGTACGTTTAATGTTGACTGACGATTTCTTTAAACATTTTTTAGTTCGAGGATAGTTTTCGTGTATGGGTTCATCGCGTCAATAATAAGATTAAAAGCTTAAGCTCTCTCTGTGTGTTTTATAAACATACCCTGATTTATAAATAAAGGGTTACAGAAAATAGGTAAAATCATAATTTTAAAAGTAAACTATGTTTCACGATTAAATTGTACTGCATTTTATTACTGAATTTAATATTTTACAGTAACTTGTTCCTACGTGAAGAGCTAATTTCTTCAGTGAATTTATAGTAAATTTGTATGGCATCGGCTGCTAACATTTCAACATGTTATATACACTCTGCATTTTATGTACAGTAATCTCCTAAAGAACAACATTAAAGGCTGAGTACGCAGATTTGCTGCATCAAGAAATATAAACAATATGTTTTTGTGCAATTATCAATATAACTTAACCAGGTGAAGCTACATACCAAGTTTTATTTTTTATTTATGTTCATAACTAAGGGAGAGATAAAACTTCATTTATTCTCCATAAGAATAATATAAGGGCTGAGTATGCAGGTTTGATGCTACGGGGACAATAACAAAAATTGTTTATGCAAATATCAATATACCAGTACTAGGTGAAGCCACAGGCCAAGTTTCATCAATATACATTCATAAATAATCGAGATATTAATTTAGAATTATTCTTACGGTACACATTATTTAGATGAAAGATGCATATATTTTTAATAATTTTAATAGTTTTAGCGAATTTCCCCAATAGGGAAGAAGCTATTATCGTAGTCGGCATGGTAAGACCTAGCCCGGGACCATGATAACATTTGTTTTGAGGCTCCCAGGTGCCAAAAACACCATGTATGCGTGTGTGCGTGTGCGTGTGCGTGCGTGTGTGTGTGTGTGTGTGTGTGTGTGTGTGTGTGTGTGTGTGTGTGTGTGTGTGTGTGTGTGTGTGTGTGTGTGTGTGTGTGTGTGTGTGTGTGTGTGTGTGTGTGTGTGTCCGTAGGCATGATAACTTTCGTAAAAATGCCTTTTGTATAAACGTGTAAGGCAGCGTCTATTTTCATGAGTTGGAAAACCAGACAGGTCGCTCTATTTTAAAGCAGGTTTTGCACCCCAAAATTTGTTTTAACTTTTTACATTTAATTTTTTATAAACCCTAATTTTAGTTTTTACCATTGAATTCAGCTTACAAAAACAAACAATTCGGTATTTTTATCATCACTCTACGTCAATTGGTTACCAAGATATTGAAAGTGCTAAACATAATACGTTGCCCAATGTTAATCTTATGGAGAGAGTAAAATGTTATATCTCGCTTATTAATGAACATATATTGACGAAACTTGTAATGTGGCTTCATTTGTTTAGGTTTTACTGATATTTAAACAACTTTTTTTCGTACTGATATTTGCATTTAAAACCAATTTTTTGTGGTCCCCAAGTCTGCAAACTTGCGTACTCAGTAGCTATAATATTATTCTCATGGAGGATAAGAAACAAGTGATATCTTGCTTGTTTATGAATATAAATTAGTAAAACTTGAAATGTTGCTTTATGTTATGGTGATCTATTTTATTTGTAAAAAAACAGATTTTAGTTGTTCTTGATGCAGCAAACCTGCATACTCAGTCCTAATGTTGTTCTTATGAATAATAAATAAAATTTAATATTGCACTTATTTATGAATATGCTTTGATGAAAGTTGGTAAGTGGTTCAAGACGTAATGAAGTACCATTTGAAATTCTCTGAGTATGCAGGTTTGATGCAACGGGGGTATTTTATTGTTAATCATCATTGTAATTTATGGAATTTAAAAGGTTGAATTTGTCTAATGCAGTTCATGTTTTATCCTTCTGTAATAATAACATTCCAGAAATTTAATAAATACCAGATCAGTTCGAAACGAGATTTGTGCACATCCTCCACTTCCTGTGCATACAACGGGAGAGTGATCTCCACTGCCACACAGCCACACGTTTATCAGATCAGCCTTACCGCCTACCGATGCCGTGGCCGTGGCAGAAGCGACCGAGATTGCTCCCTGCGGGAATTTGGGAATCCCGCACTGCCCGACTTGGCAACAAGGCACCGCGACAGCGCCTGCATTTCCATGATACCCACGTACGCTTTTTCCCTACTTCGTGACACTTCTGTACCTGATTTATTTTTCTATGGTAGTACTGTAGTTTTCTATGTACGAACAACCATGATATAATGATACAAATAAAATACCGATAAACTGTAACTGCCAATAAAACGTTCACACTGTCAGACCTATGTTATTTTAGTTTCTGAATAAATTAGGCCTACTGTTTATATTGCGTACTCACCAATTTTCAAAAAAGTGAGTTATACTAATAAGTAAAAACATTTTCAATTCTGCAGCATAAAAATCAATTGACAATGTTATACGTCATAACATTTAAATTTAGGGGAGTATTGCACCACAAGTAAGATATACTTGTAAGCAAGTTACACATGTATATTTATCATTTATACACATATATTTGTGTGATTTCTTTTAAAAGTTGATACTATATTTGATATAATACAATAAATAACAGTTTATATTATACTGAAACAAATAACATTTCAGAAAATAAGAGAGATAAAGTGACCAGATTGGGATGTAGTTTGGAAGTTGGACGTCACCACAACTTTGTTAGACATGTTGGAGCAAAACCCTCTGTTCTGGTGAAAACCGTCGATAGTTATTACTTGGTTATGTCTCTATGACGATTTTCATATTTTATCTTAATCTTTCAGATGAGCTGTTGTTAATTAGTTTTGCCATTTGTGTTTACATATAAAAATTATCCGGATACATATTAACCTTAACTATTTCATAGGCAAAATAAGTCTATAATATATACTAATTATAAATATCTCAATACAAAAATTGTACATATGGATTTAGCTTAAATTTGATTAATATTTGCTCTAAAGTTAAAAAGATAAAATAATAAACGACTCTCAAGTTTCACATTCTTTAAACATCAAAATTAAATCAAAGCCAGCTTCGATTAATTAAGAGTGAATAATTCATTTTTAGAATCCCTCCTTAGAGGATAATCTCCTGAATAATAATAAATGCCTTCGTCATTGTGACGAAAATATATTTCACACTTAATGAAGTTACTCATAACATGTTATTTTCAATCTAATAAAAGGTATAATGATCCCTGGAGGTATTTTAACGTTCTAGAGACGATATGAAGCCTCTTGATTTCCGAGGTGTCAGGTAAGTGTCAGGGAGGGGGAGGTGACGACATTACCACGTGTTATCGCCAATCAGCTGATCCCATCGCCGCATTACACCCCTGTCATGGCTCCCCCACCCCTCACATTCTTTCACGGACCTGTGCCAGTCGCAATATTGCTGGTTTAATTAAAAAATATACATTTGAAAAAATTTACTATTAATGCACGTTGAAAATGTTAAAATTGGAAATTTTGGGGCCAATAACGTTTACTTAAAATGTACGTACACTAAAAATAATTAATGTTTTCTGTGTTTGTTTATGAACGAGCACTATTAATTGGATGAAGCGAGCGAAGCGAGTTGAATCCTTCATACTCGTGTTTAGTCACTCTCTTGTTACGCTAACTCCTTTTTAACGATTTAATTAATTTCTTTGCAATTTTCAGGGCTGCTCTTGATTGTAAAAAGGGTGGTAATAAACTATAATTGTATTATTATTTTGGTATATTTCTATTTTTTAATTTTCCGGAAATATTCAGATGTGTCTTGGGTTGGGTAGTAGGTGGTAAGCAAACAGTCGCTCAACTGATTTTGCAGTCAGACAGACTACGGCCGGATGTTGACAATAGCAGTTAACCAAAACGACTGATTATATCGTCTGTAGTCTGTGGTCTCCTGGCCAGCAGTGGCCGGTCAGTTCAGTAGTTTAGTTAATGGCGTTTGCGAATAAATGAGTTTTGAATCAAGAATTTGTAATAGAATCATTCTATGTTTATTCGTTTTAAAACAATCAAAATTATGTATTCAGTAAAGTGGAAGTACCTATACGATGTAATGGAAGTTTTAGGCCATATGGAAAGGCTACACAGTCTGTGTCTACTCGGTTACGACTTTAACCTATGTAAGGTACGGTACAATGTAAACTATGGTTCAATAGTAAGTATAGTAATTAAGTTATGCGTTAACTCTATTACTTTTCAGTGGCGTATTTATTTAGGATTCTTTTTTGCGGTGGATAGGGTTTGGTCTTAACTACATCCCACTCTTTCCCTCGTTTTTCACATGTATTTTTGAAATTTCAGGGGGATATTCCCCCCTAGATACGCCTCTGTTATATGTTGGTTTATGAAAAATTTGGTTAGGCCTAGGCGTAGTCTAATGTTTTACATATCTAATTATTATGACTTTCTTATTGTTTGAATTACTAAGTTCATGACTTTGACACTAAAAGAAACTGTGAAATGTAAAAAATCAACCCTAGCCAACAACAATACTAAAGTCACCAAACAGCCTGAGGCTAATGTATCGTTGTTCTATGCTTACGCTGTGGGTTAAAAGTGTTACTTAAAACCTTATATTGCCTATTTAAGTAAGATATATATATTCATAACCTGCTACATTTCAATTTTTTTAAGCGCCTATATAGGTTATTCATAGGTTAGTTATTGTAAACATAGGCTAGTTTCATATTTAACTTTTCTTCATTTGTGATTCTAACAATAAATTAAAAGAGGAGATTCTTAACTTACATTTGTATATAAAAAATTACCCCGTAGCAGTAACGGATAGTTATCATTTGAACACAATTTTGTGCGTGAGACTTGAAAGATCTGATATCTTGTTTTCAAAAATCGTAGTGTCAGTAATTTTGATTAAATCGGAAGTGTTTGGTGCCATTGGAAAAAGCCATTAGTTGTTCTTGTTTTTCGTAACAATTATTATTTTTCAGCTGTCATGTCATGTGTTCAAAAAACATTTTGGTTTTTGGCAAAACTCAAATTTTGTTTTTCAACTCATATATCGTATTAAGTCATAAAAACAGTCATAGGTTATTTATCCTAACATAGTTTCATAGATATATTAATTTGCGATTTTTACATTACATTAATGTTTGATAATAAGGAAGGCAATGGCAGATTCTTGAAAGTAACATTGACTACACTTATGCCTTAGTAGGTTCGAAGTAAGTGGGCTTTAAAAACTTAATCAAATTTTTGCCCATAGCCTACTATGGTAACCCCAGGGCTCTGAGTCGGAAATATCCCACCCCTCAGAGCCCTGGGGTTACCCCTATTATATTCTCTTAAACTTAACTCTATTCAAAGACAAATTTTAAACAATGGTTGTTCTGAGAGGTATGTTTATGTGTTGTAAGTAGTTCTTTTTCAGGGTGTATAATTTTTTGTTATTCACCTAATATACTAGACTCTACAACGAACTGGAATGTGGTAGACCAGTTGAAGTAAATATGGGCCTAGGTGAGGTTTGGTAAGTTACTTGTAGTCAATTAACCTGCGACTCGTTACAAATATGATAATGTTTTTTTAGATTTCAACCAACGAGAATACTTTCACATTTGGCCTAGGTATTCCCGGATACTGTACCAGTTTTTTCCTGGCAATAATTTGACCGATAATTATTGCCTGATTCTCAAAAGTGACATTGACTGAAGTTGTGCATTAGTAGGCCAGAAGTAAGTGGGCTTTAAAGAATTGTTCAAATATATGCCTATTGCCTATAGCCTATTTATATCCACTTCAAATTAACAATACAGAATTAAAAGACAAATTGTTTACACAATGACAATTCTGAGAGGAATTTGTATGTGGTAAGTAGTTCTTTTTCAGGGCGAATAAATTTTGGTTCTTCACCTAAATAGGCCTACTAGATTCAACAATTAACTGGAATGTGGTAGGCTAGTCGAAGTATTAATGTGGGCCTAGGTGAGGTTAGGTAAGTTACTTTTAATTAATTAATCCGGCACCTATACTGCCTATTATGGTGGTATAACAAATCCTCGCTTCATCCTATTACGGGACGTAGGAGCGTATACTTAGTTTTAACCACACTCAGAAAATAAAGATTAGTTTTACAATCTTGAACATTACAAATTTTACAAGTCATACTACATGTCTATGTGAAACCATGGCAGAGACCTTGGATTGGTTTTGAATCCTAGTTAGTAAACGGAAAGTAGTTAGTAAAATAAAGAGACATATACGGGAGGGACTCAGGGTAGAAACGATGGACGAGAATATTTGCTTAGATCCCCGCCAGAATGCGCTTCTCAGTTGTTCATTGCATACGGACTTGTAACTATTAGCCGTCACGGTATGTTTTGCTACCTCAGTGTACATGGGTTTAAACTTCTAATCAAGAGGTCTCGGTTCGAAACCAATTATGCTTATTTACTGTTTTATGTTTGAAAAATATTTTGAAATGTTACTTTTATATTTTTTACACAAACCTATACCCCTAAATAAGGTAGGTTTGGTTGGGTTATCATAGCTAAATAAGACTTTTATGGTAATTTATTTGTCACTTAATTCATAGAAACCCACTTAGTTTGTTTATGTTGGCGATATGTCAGTGCTTTTTGGCGGGTATTTAAGAAACTACTCTCGTCCAACGTTCCTCCCCTAGGTCGCACGTGACATATACCAACTCTGAAATTTAACTTGTATTTTCCAAAATACAATCTTAAGAGAGCGCATCAAAAGGTTTTGCGAATCAGTTTACCAGTAACTATTTTTATTTATGTCACAGATAAAACTAGGAAACGTGACAAAAAATTGTTTCATTAAAAATTTAGTTGTTAAATGTAATGTATGTAATGTAGTTGTTGTTTTGTTTTGTATACCAGTTGGGTGTCAAGAAAAATTGCAAATAATAACAGAGGTGGACTGTATAGGAAGGTAAAGTCTTTTTACACAATACTTATATAGAAAGTCTTTATAAAACAGGTTAGTAGAATATTAAATATATCCCTTGTTAGATGTAAAAACACACACCCAGTCAAGAAACTCAAAACAAGTTGAAACCGGTAAAAGGTACAATTTATATGCAACTATCTAATTTTAAATTACATTACTTTTAACCTCATTGTTCTGAAAAGGTTGGATTTGAGAAAATGTACACTGATAATAAAGACCTTTTATACTACTTATGTTGTGTCCTAAGTTAATTAAGAAATTAAGAATACCTCTTAGGAGTTCCTGACGATATGAAGGGAAACATAAGACAAGTAATTCGCCATTTTAAAGTTCATGGTTAACAATGCAAATAGCCAGAATAGTAACTTTAAATTTAATAACTATGATGGAAGTAATGGGTTAATTATTTTAGATAATATAATTTAAATTAAAGCGAGGCACATATTTACGGATTGGAAATTCGCTGAGTACGCAGGTTTGCTGTGACGGGGCTATTTCTCCTTTCTACAGGTGTTTATATACTTCACAACTAGCTTCGCTGGCTGGGGGCTCCGCCCTCAGACCCCTGTGGGAGGCTTCGCCCCCAGGTTGCTGTCGGGTGGGTAGTACAAGCTACCTGCATGCAAAATTTCAGGTATCTACCTCGTCTAGAAGTAGTCTAGAATTCGTACACCTCAGTGAGTGGGTGAGTGAGTGAATGAGTGAGTGAGTGAGTGAGTGATTGAGTTACACTTGCGGCTGTATATATTTTAGATTACAAGTAATTCAGTTATGTTTGTATGAATAAGATAAATTGAGAGAGTAGCTGCTTCATTTATGGGCATTTATACATTCAATATTGTACACGAAATCCAGTTATTATTTCACGATGAAGGTTAGGAAAAAGCTGCTACATAAGAGAAATAGGCAAGCTATTTGTGTTTGGATCGCAAAATTTTATTTCTTGAGATTTTGGTGATAACTTAGGACCCTTTCAAAAAACCTTTGACCCTTTATAACTTTACGCTTAGAGCAATAAAAAAACTCACGCATGATCATCGAATTCCTAATCGTTTCGTAATGAGCCTCTGTTTCTAATCGGCAAACTCTCCCCGGAAAGTGATATGAACCAACAGATTTTCAAGAAAAATCTTCCGCATTTGTTTGTTTTTATTTCCGTTGTATACCTTAGGAATCAGTTGAGTTATCAATTTTAAACGTGACGTAAGAATTGTATAAGGTTCAGTCTAAGTTGGTTTTGAATTTAGTTTTCCAGTCTTTAGTGTTCTCAAATGGTGGTTTTAGCACTATGGTATCATTTTTACTTCCAAGTTAGTATAATCAAACCTAAGGCTTATTTGATATGACGTCACGAAACGAGAGTCAAAGCCAAAAGAGAACGTAGTGACTTTATTTGTTAATTCGAGGTAACTCTTAAAAGTTTTTTTTTAGATATCATAAGTTATACCCGGTGTGATTATTTTGTTCTGTAGTTACTCTTTATCAAGTTTGTCAGCATTGTTATGCGATGTAGTAAAAACAATTAAAGAACCCTGCAGGACGCTTTATCATTAGCTGTCATGAAGGGAAAACAATAATTGATTAATATTAAAGGTTTAATCTTTTATCGTATAATGGGATGAGCTTAAAAACGACACTAGAAATGTTGGTTTCTTCTTACTATAGGACACAACATTGATGGGAAAATATATGCATAAATAACCAGCCCCGGGAAAGAAGGCCTAGGAATATTAGTGTTAACCTAAGTTTACACATATAAAAATATGTTATGTACTTCCCCTTTAAAAGTATCAAGATGGTCATATGTTATCTCCAAATAACTGTTTTAAGCAGATCAATTGGTAATAAAAGAAAACAGCTGTTACGTTACATTTAAAACCCTTTGCAGCTGCACTCTAGTGGAGACAATATTAGTACTAATGACATCAAGGTTAAAGAGAACGTTATATTTATTTATAAACACCCTGGTTAATGTTTTAAGGCAAAGATTATAAACATTACTCATTATTTTCACAAAACATTTGAAAAAACTGTCGTTAAACGAAACGTTGTTACTTTTTACTTTTCAAATAAACATATTATAAATCTGAAGTTATTCTCTTTAATTTTAAAACAAATTTTTATTTAAAAGCTGTTTCTATTACAATAATTTTGCTTTGCATGTTGCCTTATGGAGTATATTATTATTATATTATTTACAATTATATTATTTATTTATTATTTTGAAATTATGTGATATTTCAACTGTTAACTTGATGTGGAGTGGAACGATAGAGATTGTTTTACGTAAATACAATCCATGGGAAGATATGTATAAACTGCTATAATATTTTAACTTGATTTGGCAATAATCATCAATTACGTGACTTTCAAATTTCAGCATTGACTGATGCTGCAGAGCAGCACGGGTTCTCTAGTTATATATTAATTTATCCACACAGTTTAGCTAGTTAAGTAAACTATATTTCGGTTACAAATTTTAAGTCAAACATTCCGATTAAGGTTTGTTAATTCAAAAGTTAGTTCGATTTTATTTTATGTGCCATATTGTATAAAATTCTGGTAAGAAATTGAAATACAAGGGATACAATCCTATACTAAGGACTATCCCTTACTAAGGACCTATCCTAGGGTAGGCAAGGGTAGGTAACATACAACCCTTGTTTGTATGTTAGCAGACGAAATCTAATTAATTTTGTAGATAATTTAAATATAGAGACTGTAATTATCTTTCGGTTATAAAACAGTGAAAGTAGTTAGGTTAATTGGAATTAAAAACTTGCCCCGATGAACAAACTTTTAAACATTTAACTTCAGCTTTTAAGAAAGCAAATTTCGCTTGAGGTAACACCACAGTGGATCTGATTCAATATCCGAAATCAAACTAACAACAAAGTTTAAACTGAACCATTGAAAATCCTTTTTGGGCTGTTTTGCATGCAGGCGTAAAAAGACACGTTTTGAATTTCGACACGTTGTTATTAATGTTTTAATATGCAATATGTTGGGGATTTATTACAATAACAACTTTAAATTTTTGCGTAGCGGATTCCCATATTGGCGGATATTATTAGCGGATTGCATATTACGTGTAATTCAAAATCAGCGTTTCAAATATACATTTTTAAATAGCAATTTTTAAGCCACTAAATGTATATAATCTACATATTTAAAAAATTCTTATTTTTGTTGACTCACTTCCTGTAGTTAATACTTAACCGATTTTGATGATTCTTTTTTTATTTAAAAGATAATTTACTTTCTAAGACACTGTAGAGCCAGAATTTTGATTTAGGCCCCAGGGCTCTGCCCCACGGGACTTCCAAGTTCCCATGTTGTTCATGTGGAGGAGAGTTTTATTTGGTTTGTATCACATGTGGTTTTTCTTAAGCCAATAAACAGCTGTTACAAGGATTATATCCGCAAATTTTTGCAGGGGGGCAGCTCGTAACTAATAAATAATATTTCGTTTTCTTCAAGCCCATCATTTTTGACGGGCTAATAACAGCTAGTAGTATTATAATATATTTTAATTTGTTTAAATAAACATAAAATATCCTTTAGTTAGACGTAAAAAATTAAGGTGGGTTTTTTTACTCAATTTTATAAAAATAAAAATCATGTTCTTAAACATTCCTGAGGAAAGATAATCTAAGAGAAAAATAGAATGATAATGCCAACATTTTTTCACTAATTTAACAGGTCTTTATTTTTAAATATACGTTCGTGGTAGTAGAGTTTCTTGCAATTGGATGGAGCCGCCATATCCTGCAGAAACTCATAATTTATAGGCATGCAATAAATAAATAACAATATTAAAAATCGAAATTTTTTTTAGTTTAACTTGTTTAAAAGCATCCAAAGGTGACATTTTAATACCTGAGTTCATATTTCCAAAGCATTATAAAAATCTAGGTTAAGTAAATTCGTTTGATAATTTTAATGACGTAGCTGAGTTTTGATTGCCTTGTTAACCAGGTCAGTCTTGAACTCTCACACCCTATAAAGCTGTAATTATACTATTAATAATGCTGCGGCTTTTAACGCCTTTTACAGGCCGCCGCTTCTCAGCAAATACCAATTAAGCCGTCGCGACGCTTTACACTTAGGTAAACTGAAGTTATAATGAGATTTAATTGTACACCAGGAAACATTTCTCATTAGGAGTTTTAAATCCTGTTAGTTTGACAAGCAGGTTTGATAGTAGTAGCTACTTGCACTCTCTCTTTTTTCCTTTTCGTTCATTTATGGAATTTAAAGTTAAGAGGCCTCGCCTTCTTTTGACCGCTGTTTCTCAAAGGAAAATGTATTCAACCTCTTAGAACAGTTAGGGTTTAATCATATTTTACATTAAGGGACCTTAAGGAAATATAATTTCCTGTAAAAAAAAAAAATCATTTTCCGTCTTATTAGTTATCTTACTTATTAGATGGTATTAAATTCATAAAAGCGTGCAGTTCCAACAAACAAGAGTAAAACTGGGTATATAGATTTGAATGCATATATTATTTGATAAATTTTCAAGAGTATATTATTTAGCTCTTAAACATTTAACATATGACATTTTAAGACGTATAAATATTTTATTATCAACATTCAGCATTGTTAACTAAATCAGTTCCTGCACATGTAAGTGACGACACTTAAGAAGTTAATGAAAATATTAAATTAAATTAATCAAATTTTTTACATGAACACTATGTGGTCATAGTCACATAAAATTTCAATTGCATAATAACTACCTTTTTATATTTTGAGCTATTGAAAAAAATAGATAAAATGTTTGAAAAATGCTATTACCGCCTTTTTAATTCAGGTCATGACAATGACAATGACTAACTACGTTCTTCAAAAATCTTACTTTTACATTACGGCGTACGTTAAACAAACTGATATAAGTTTCAAGATGTTTTGTGTTTTTGTGTCTATCTTCGCCAGAGGCATTTTTTAACGTTTTGATAGGGAACGGTCCAAACCCTGGTCTTGTTACTATCTAAGGTCGGCCTGTTCTTAGAACGCATCATCAATTAATAGCCTAATGTCGAATGTTAGGGCAAGGGTAGGTACAATTGATGTAATTTTTATTCCCTTTGATTTGATTCGCCACAAATAGTCATGCAATCTTGCTCGGCATTGAAAAAAATCAAAATAAATTTCAATTTCAAAAGAAATTTTCAAAAGGAAAAAAGAAATATGACATTAAATTTTACGCATTTCTTTTTTATTCGCAATTGGTGGCAACAAGCTGCCGTTTCTAATGGAAATTCTATGTAACTGTATAGAATTTACCACCTACGTAAAGTTTATCCGTTTGTAACATTTTAGTGCTAAATAAAATTGCAATTTGCATCGATTTTTGTTAATTATTTAATCAATTACTGATTTATTACAGAGGTTTGAGCACTAATATATTAACATATCATAATACAAGCAAATGAAGGTTATATCCTTCATCTTGTAAATCCCCCATGAAAAATCTAAAGAGACACTTCCAACAATTCCAAACTTCCACTCAGTCGTCTTCATGAACAGTTAAGATGTATAAACTTTTTCCCTTGAATTTTAAGCGACTTTTATAAGTATAGAGGAAGGCTAGAATTCATTATAAATTATTTCACATCTCTTTGCTTCATTTAAGATTCAATTGTAAATATGTCTCCTTCAGAATATATAAAAAAGGTTTCATCTAGTAATTGATTTATTTGTTAATGTCCAATCCAAAATAAGCATTGTATTCCCTTATAGTTGTTCAGTTAGATATAACTATTTATTTTTGTAATTAATTCATTTATTGCAATCTACTGTTGGCTATTTGCTATTGTAATTGTACAAATAAAACAATAAAATCAAACTGTAATAATAATACAGATTTTCCAAATCTATTTCATGTATACAAGATGTTTATTATAATGCTAGAAACCATGTTCTTTGAACCTCATTGCCCTTATTACAATCCCTAATTAAAACATCATCTCGCAACAAGCCGCAAACTCACGACCACGACTTGATGCGATCTAATTACACGCCGGGAAACAGCGTATTGCCAGGTAGCGGTAAAGGTTTGTAAATAAACTTGTCATAACTATCAAGACCTGGACTTCCTACAACAACAAACATTTTAGGAAAGGTTTGTAAAATATTTTAAAATGTTTTTATAGAAATACTTAATTTAGAGACAGCGATATAATTAAATAGAGACAATTGCACTGGTGTGATGACGGGAAGAGCATTTTTTAACTTTCATTTAGGATTTCATTAATTAACTATTTGTTAACATAATAGGAATATAAAAAGTCTTCAATAGTCTACTTTATTTAAATTACCACGTTACAATTACAACAGAAATCAATATAACTTAATTATTTTCAATACATAGAGCCACTTACGAACTTTCACCAAAATAAATTCTTAAATAAGTGATGTTTATATCATTTTATTAATTCCCCATAAGAATGACAGTAGGGCTAAGTACGCAGGTTTGCTGCATCGAAAAAGATAAGAAATTTAATTAATTCATAAATTTACTCTTTAAGTCATAAATTTTACTCTCCATATTTGTGCCAAATTTCTTCAAAATTGGATGTTATTTCAAAAGTAATCGAGGTAATGGACAAACACACACACACACACACACACACATATATATATATATATATATATATATATATATATATATATATATATATATATATATATATATATACTAGAGAACCCGTGCTGCTCTGCAGTATCAGTCAATGTTGAAATTTGAAAGTCACGTAATTGATGATTATTGTCAAATCAAGTAAAAATATTAAAGCAGTTTATACTTATCTTCCCATGGATTGCATTTACGTAACTAATTGTTCCACTCCACATCAAGTTAACAGTTTAAATATCACATAATTTCAAAATAGTAAATACCCCCATCACAGCAAACCTGCGTACTCAGCGAATTTCCAATGCATATATATGTGAATCACTACTACATAGAGCTATTTACGAACTTTCACAAAAATACATCCATAAATAAGTGATATATAGCATTTTATTTATTCTCCATAAGAATAACATTAGGGTTGAGGACGCAGGTTTGCTGCAACGAGGAAGATAAGTTATGTGTTTTTTTTTGAATTATCAATACAACTGAAACAGGTGAAGCTACATACCAAGTTCTCTTAATGTAGGTTCATAATTAAGGGAGAAATACAACTTTACTTATTCTCCATGTGAATAACATGGGGGCCGAGTATGCAGGTTTGCTGCTACGGGGACTATCAACAAAAAACTTGTTTTTTTGTGCTAATATCAATATACCACAACTAGTTGAAGCCACATACCAAGTTTCATCACTATACATTCATAAATAATCGAGATATAGAATTTTATTTATTCTCCATAAGGATAACATTGGACAACGTACTGTGTTTAGCACTTTGAATATCTCTGCAACGGTTGGACGTAGAACAACGATTAAAACACCAAAATGTTTGTTTTGTTGAGCTAAGCAGAATAAACAGAAATGTGAAGTTTTTAGTTAAACTACCTGAGAAAAATCTAAAAACCTTTTTCCCTTAAGATTAACATGGGACACGTTTTTTTGGATTTTCTCCGCAACCACTTAACCTAGGTTAATGATTCAGAATACTAGATTATTTGTTTTTTTAAGCTCTAAAAAATGGCTATAACCAAAATTGAGTGTTTTTAACATTTTGGGGTCAAATTTGCAAAAAAAACGATTTTTTGAAAATTGATAACACCCATAAAACCCCCTTCCCATAGTGCGATCGATCTGGGTTTCGAACTTAAAGTTATAAATGCCACTCTCCAGATTTGTGCCAAATTCCATCAAAAACAGGTGTTTCTTTCAAAAGTTATCGCGGTAACGTCACACACACACACACACACACACACACACACACACACACACACACACACACAGACACACACACACAAACACACACACACACATATATATATATATATATATACATATATATATATATACATATATATATATATACATATATATATATAAATTTGAACGAATAGTGTTTTTGGCATCTGGGGACCTCAAAACGAAAAGTCATCATGGTCTCGGGCTTAAGTATTACCATGCCACCTACGGTAATAGCTTCTTCCCTATAGGGGAAATTCGCTAAAACATAATAATATAATAGTAAATTATATAAACTCCGTAAAGCAACATACAAAGCAAAATTATTGTTTAGGAAACAGCTTTTAAATAATTTTTTAATTAAAGATAATAACTTCAGATCTATAGTATTTTTTATTTGCAAAATGAAAAAGTAACAACGTTTCGTTTAACGGCAATTCTTTCGAAAGTTTTGTGAAAATGATGTGTAATGTTTATAATTTTTGCCTTAACCATGGTGTTTATAAATAAAGATAACATCCTCTTTAACCTTGAAGTCGTTAGTACTAATATTTTATCCGCTAGAGTGCAGCTGCAAAGGGTTTTAAATGAAATGTAACAGCGGTTTTCTTTTAATTACCAATTGATCTGCTTAAAAAAGTTAAGCGGATATAACATATTACCATCTTGATACTTTTTAAGGGAAAGTACAAAAATATTTTTTATATATATAAACTTAGGTTAAAACTAATATTCCCAGGCCTTCTTTCACGGGGCTGGTTGTTTATGCATATATTTTCCCATCAATGTTGTGTCCTATAGTAAGAAGAAACCAACATTTCTAGTGTCGTTTGTAAGCTCATCCCACTATACGATAAAAGATTAAACCTTTAATAATAATGAATTATTGTTTTTCCTTCATGACAGCTAATGATAAAGCGTCCTGCAGGGTTATTTAATTGTTTTTACTACATCACATAACAATGCTGACAAACTTGATAAAGAGTAACTACAGAACAAAATAACCACACCGGGTATAACTTATAATATCTAAAAAAACTTTTAAGAGTTACCTCAAATTAACAAATAAAGTAACTACATTCTCTGTTGGCTTTGACACTCGTTTCGTGACGTCATGTCAAATAAGCCTTAGGTTTGAGTCTACTATGCTAACTTGAGAGTAAAAATGATACCATAGTGCTAAAACCACCATTTGAGAACACTAAAGACTGGAAAACTAAATTCAGAACCAACTTAGACTGAACCTTATACAATTCTTACGTCAAGTTTAAAATTAATATCTCAACTGATTCCAAAGGTATACAACGCAAATAAAAATATCCCCGTCGCAGCAAACCTGCGTACTCAGCGAATTTTCAATGCATAATATTTGTCTTAATACCACATAGAGCCGCACACCAAGTTTCATAGAACTATATTCACACATTAGCGATTTCAATTGTTCTCCATAAGAATAACGTTGGTAATGAGTACGTAGGTTTGGTGAAACAAGGAACAGAAAAGATTGGTTTTTATGCAAATATAAAAATAATTTAACTAGGCGAAGCCACATACCAAGTTTCATCAATATTCAATCATAAATAAGAACTATATAACATTTTAGTTATTCTCCATAAGAATAACATGGGGCTGAGTAAGCAGGTTTGCTGCAACAGGGGGAAAATGGGTTTTTATGCAATTATCAATATAACTCAACCAAGTGAAGCTACATACCAAGTTTTATTAATTTATATTCTTAATTAAGGGAGTCATTACATTTTACTTATTCTCCATAAGAATAACATGGGGGCTGAGTACGCAGGTTTGCTGCTACGGGAATAATCAACAAAAAATCAATTTGCTGTGCAAATGTCAATATACCAATACTACGTGAAGCTATATACCAAGTTTCATCAACACATATTCATAAATAATCGAGATATCAAATTTTATTTATTCTCCATAAGGATAACATTGGACGACATACTGTGTTTAGCACTTTGAATATCTCAGCAACGGTTGGGCGTAGAATCAAAATTTAAAACATGATTGTGTTGTGAAACTGAACAGATTGCTAAAAGCAAATGTGAAGTTTACATTTAAATAACCTTTGGAAAAGCCAAAAACCTTTTTCCCATAAGATTAACATGGAAGATTTTATGAGCAGGTTTTTTGGATTTTCTCCGCAACCACTTAACCTAGGTTAACAATTCAAAATACTATATTATTTGTTTTTTTAAGTTCTAAAACATGGTCAAAATCAAAATTAAGCTTTAAAAAAATTGTAGGGTGAAAAATGCAAAAAACTGATTTTGGAAAATTTAAAACCCCCATAAACCCCCTTTTCCATGGTCCGATTTTTCTGGTTTTCGAACTTAAAGTCATGAATGTCATTTTACACATTTGAGCCAAATTTCATCGAAATCGGACGTTTTTTTCTCTAGTTATCGCATTCACGGACACACACACACACACACACACACACACACACATATATATATATATATATACATATACATATATAAAAATTTGAACGAACAGTGTTTTTGTCATCTGGGGACCTCAAAACAAAAAATTGTCATGGTCTCGGGCTTAAGTCTTACCATGAGACCTACGGTAATAGCTTCTTCCCTATAGGGGAAATTCGCTAAAAATAACTAACAAACAGATACGGTAAATTTTTCTAGAAAATCTGTAGGTTATGTCACTTTCCAGGGAGAGTTTGCCGATTAGAAACAGAGGCTCATTACGAAACGATTAGGAATTCGATGATCATGCGTGAGTTTTTTGATAGCTCTAAACGTATAGTTCTAATGGGTCAAAGGTTTTGAAAGGGTCCTAAGTTAACACCAAAACCTCAAGAAATAAAACTTTTCCATCCTAACACAAATAGCTTGCCTATTTCTCTTATGTAGCAGCTTTTTCTCAATCTATCATCGTGAAATAATAACTGGATTTCTTGTACATTATTGAATGTATAAATGCCCATAAATAAAGCAGCTATTTTCTAAGTTTATCTTATTCATACAAAAATAACAGAATCACATGTAATAAATTTTGAAGTATATAAACACTTGTAGAAAGAAGAAATACCCCCGTCGGAGCAAACCTGCGTACTCAGCGAATTTCCTATGCATGAATATATTTCTTACTACCACATAAAGCCACTTACCAAGTTTCATAAAAATACTTAACTAAATAACTGATATATAGCATTTCATTTATTCTCCATAAGAACAACATTAGGGATGAATATGCAGGTTTGCTGCTAAGAGGATAATCAACAACAAATAAATTTGTTGTGCAAATATCAATATACCAGTACCAGGTAAAGCCACATACCAAGTTTCATTACGTTCATAAATAATCAAGATATCAAATTTTAAATATTCTCCATAAGGATAGCATTGGACAACGTATTGTGTTGAGCACTTTGAATATCTTGGCAACGGTTGGACGTAGAATCACAATTTAAACACCAAAATGATTGTTTTGTAGAGCTAAACTTATTGGTAAAAGCAAATGTGAAGTTTACAGTAAAATTAATTAAGGAAAATCTAAAAACCATTTTCCCATAATATTAACATGGGAGATTTTATGAACAATTTTTTCGGATTTTCTCCGCAACCACTAAACCTAGGTTCATGATCCAAAATACTATATTATTTGTTTTTTTAAGCTCTATAAAATGGTTAAAACAAAAATGTGTGTTTTAAAAATTTTAGGGTAAAAAATGCAAAAAAACTGATTTTTGGAAAATTTTGAAACCCCATAAACCCCCTTTCCCATCGTCCGATTTTTCTGGTTTTCGAACTTAAAGTCATGAATGTCTCTTTACACATTTGGGCCAAATTTCATCAAATCGGACTTTTTTTACTCAAGTTATCGCATTCACGGACATATATATATACACATATATATAAATTTGAACGATTAGTGTTTTTGGCATCTGGGGACCTCAAAACAAAAAGTTATCATGGTCTCGGGCTTAAGTCTTACCATGAGACCTACGGTAATAGCTTCTTCCCTATAGGGGAAATTCGCTAAAAGGAAGGAGTTGCACGAGTCGTATTTTTTCTTGCATTATTCTTTGGCAAACCAATTGAACTCTCTTACTTAATGAACATATGTTTTAAGTAATCATCTGATGTAAATTTGATTAAGATGATTGGATTAAGATCCCTTCATATGATTAAGATGGGAACTTTAGGAGCTACTGGGGCGAAGCCCATTGACCATATGATAGTTTGGATGGGTGATGACATACCTAGACATAATTACCTATCAGTTACCAAAATAATCATGAAAATCGGGCCAGTGGAACGGTCTGACGAACAGGCCAAAGTTTTGGCAATTTTTGTAATATATATTATATATATATATATATTTGAACTAATAGCGTTTTTGGCATCTCTGGCGACCTCAAAACAAAAAGTTATTATGGTCTCGGGCTTAATTCTTACCCTGTCTTTTACCAAGTATACGGTAATAGCTTCTTCCCTACAAGGGAAATTCGCTATCATATTTTTACCTATTATTAACTCTAATCGCTGCTGATCACTTAAATTTATTTAATAGATATTCTGTTGGTTTTTTTTAACAAACATGGCAAACGTATAGGAAATAATTGAGATCTCATGGCAAGTATACAAATGTAATACCCTTAAAATATGAATTGAATGCATAATTTAATTTATTTAAATGGAGAAGATTTTACGTAAGACGACTAAATACGTACATTTTGACTAACCATAATTCGGGATTTTACTTCAAGATCTTAAGCGGTGATGATGGTGACCGTTGAAAACTATGTAATTTGTTTTTTAACCTTTGGAGCTTGCACACATGCACAAAAAAGAAAACGTATAGAATCCTTATATTAATGACCACATAAATCCTTTATATGTTTAAAAAGGAATTAACAAAATTGTTTTTAATTTATCCTGCATGTTTATAACACCTTTTGAAAATTAAAAAGTTGTCAATAATTAAAAAAATTTACGTTTTATTACATACGTCAGTACGGTTGTGTGGTCACTAAGAAGTTAGTATTTTTATCTAAGAGTTGAATCAGAGAAATCTTATCAAGAGAGAATGTTCTGTCGTAACAACAGACCTGGGAGAGATGAGCGGCCGAGCCAATCGGCTACAATCTCTTGGCTACGACATTTAATCAACCATGATTTAACACATTTTAAAATAAATTGTTTTACCTATTACTTATAATAGGTAATAAGGAATGTTGAAGATCAGGCATTACAATTTGAACTCCTTAACCAACGCAGTATCTACTCAGACTAATAACTTTATCATCATGTAGGCATCAAAATACGCTATAAACTACTTTATGGCAGAATCAAATTAAATTGTCAACCGGAAATTAATTGATTCATAAAATACTGTGTTTTTACGCAATTCAGTCCATCTTTTTCCAAGTTCGCACAACATATTTTTTACAAAACCTTGTACAAAAGGTTGACCCTGGGGAGATAAAGGTGTTTTAAGGAGTAAATGTCATCCATTTTAAATTACTGTCTAAGTAAAATCTAGTGTTCACCCCCAATACCCCTTTATTTTACTATCATTACAAACTATTTTATGGATATCTTGTGGCCATAGCGACTATATAATACAGGTCTTAATAGGTTTACCCGTTGTTCGTACTGGATTGTTTAAAGACTAAAAATATTGATTGTACTAATCTGTCAGTAAAGGACAAAGGAATCAGTAGTCGAAGGAATCGATTGGTCCAAGATTAGACTTGGGCTGCTGCCAGGTTCCGTTGATTCTGCAGCCAACCCATTCATGGATTGCTCCAAGATTGCTTAGGTCCACGCATCGGGGAATGTTTGATACCAGGTTGACATCCACTCGCAGTCAACATTCTGAGCCTGAACTACTACCAGATTGATGTTGGAAGTTGCCATGACCATAACATTTAAGCTTATTTTTCAGATCAACTACTAGTTTTGAGCGTTTATCATATTGCTATTGATCTCGAGTCCATCGACTGAGCTTTTGCTTGCTCCCGGTTACAGTTGAAACTGCGAAGCCTATCTGCTGAGCCCTGGTCAGCCTCTAGCTATGCTATGTTATCCTGCAGTCCCTTGCAATTCATAATAACAAATAATTCAAATTGGAACCCCTTAAGAAAACAATTATGCAGGACAATATTTTGTAAAACTCTACTGATGATATTAATTGTAATAAGTCTGAGGAGCTTATAAATATTGACGTAAAACATCGTAGTTATAAGAGAATATAATAGTGTTTACATTTTATATTTTAACTTCAATCAAACAAAATATCATTTGTTACATGTTGATATTGTATGTGAATTGTATGTTTATTTTATTCTATTTTTACTGCTGTTACAGTTTTTTTTGTAACTTTTCCAGCTTTACCTGGATAACACCAGGATGGATTTTGTGCCACTAATTTTGTTATGTTCTAAGTATCCTTTCCAACTGAATACGGGATGAGATTCCAGATGCCGAAATTACGTGAAACATTGTTTTACTAATAAGTAATATAAAATGTCCTAAATTATGTCTTAAATAATATACCGGGTGTTATTGAAAAAGTCTGGAAACCCCTTAATATTTATTTTATTAATAAACGCAGAACAATTAAACTCTAGGATTCCGTCCTCACTGTAGTTACTGACGTTTTGGCCATTTTAACTGTCTTTTTCGCTTTGGGGGACGTCCTATGGAGGAAGTCAACAAAATCTTAAATGTAAGGATAGGTCGAGTTACACCTCATTTTAAAGATCTTTGTTAGAGGAACACATTGCCGCAATTCCGACTAAAAAAGGACCATTCGTTTGGAAATAGCAGCCTCCCAAAGTTTGTTAACTGTACGTTGCGGAGATTAAGAGGCAGAAGTGAATACTCAACCGTGTTGGTTATGTTAGTGCTTTAACTATGAGAATTTCACAGCTGGAGTGTGGAGGGATAGGAAATATCAGTAATGTTCGATTTAATTGTTTAAAAACTTTAGGAGTGCATAGATGTAATTGGGGACAGTTATCATTATAAATAAAATTGAACAGACAATATTATGTTATATTATGTTATTTATGTTTAAATTACTTACTTTGCAAGACAATAATTCTTTAAGTTTCAGTAAAGTTTAAAAGACCGCAAGGACTAAATAATCTGATATTTTACTAACAAAAATATTTTTCATATCCTGGCTATCAATAATCTTAATTAGCAAGTAATTAGTTCTGCCAAGAACGTTATTTGCCATTGAATTAGCATTAAAATCAAACTTTGAGAAGCTGCCATTTCCAAACGAATAGTCCTTTTTCAGTCGGGATTGCGGGAATGTGTTCCTCTAACAAAGGCCTTTAAAATGAAGTATAATTCGACCTATGCTTACATTTAAGATTTGTTAGACGTCCTCCACAGGACGTCCCCCTAAAGCGAAAAAAGTTAAAATGACCAAAAAGTGAGGACGTCATCCTACAGTTTCATTGTTCTGCGTTTATTAATAAAATAAATATTAATGGGTTTCCAAAATTTGTGAACACCCAGTATATTCACCATCACCAACAATGAATTTTAAACAAATAATGTTGATATCGCTAAAAATGCAAATATATTTTACCTTTTTTTTATAGTCGTAAGAAGTAATGTCGAACCAATAGGTGAAGCTTTGTATATTGGATTAAAAAATGTGTTAACTTTTAATAAAAAATAATTTTACTAATCAGTGTTGAATCTAAGGGAAATGTTAAGCATGAGCAACGAAGATGAAAAACTTAACTTCTTGAATCCTAAATGATTTCCGCAAGTTTGGAGGAGGACAAGAGCTCATTATAAATCACTTCACATTCCCACCTCACTGGTGATTTGATTTAAAACGTTAAGCAGGAATAAATATTGTTTTTCCAGCTTTCGAAGTTTTAATATTCCAGAGAAGGTAATACGCAAATTATGTTCTATATATTTACGCTATTCTTAGAACCTCCTTCGAATCATATCATGTATAATATATATTTTTAAATTGCTAAATAGCTTATTAAAATTTATTGAGCTTAAAGTATAAACTATTCTGTTTAACATAAATTGAATACAAAACATGTTGACAAACTCAAACTTCTCGAGTATTATTTCATAGATAATATTTTCTCTTATAAAAAAATTCACTATACGATTTGCGAAATTTGTCATATTCTAACGAATGATTTGAAAGTTGTCATAGTATAATACGTGAAATGATATTTTGAAAGTACCTAGTATTCCTAGTAAGTAACAGTATTACCGTCTGTCACAAGGCAAGAGTACTTTATCGATCTGTTAGTTTGGTACCTGTTAATCTTTATGACAGACAACAATCCATCAGCCAATCTAATAACCTAGTTACAATTTCTTGTTGCCGAGTCGATACTGACCAGTTTGACATTTTCTCAAATTTGTATCTACAATTCAAACAAATCCACAGTTGGAATACTTTTTGTGGGAAGTAATTTGACCAATAGTAGTGAAACATACTGAGTAAAGTAAGTAAATCAAAATTAAAAAAAAAACAATATTATTTTAGGTAACATAGATTTTAGATATTTTAGTTTTATGACAATGAAGCTTATGTTGTGTAAGATGGGTAAAGCAGGAAAACTTTCTTTAATAATTATTTAAACATTATTAAACTCATCATATTAATGCAGTAATAAAACATTGACTCGCAAATAAAAGTGAATTTGCTTCATAAAAACAATATTTTGAAGCCTTAGGTTGCAAATAAAAATAAACGTAATAAAAAAGATTTCTCATAGAAGGAATTCAAAAACAGAACTATGGTTGATTAAAGCGGAGGCTAGCCCAGGTCACAAGTAGGATTAAGGCAAAGGTGAAAGGCGTTCCACAACAAAGAACACGATAGCTTTCCCCAGACTCTTATATGTTTGCGTGTTCTATTTTTCTTTGTCGTCTTTTTTCAAAACGTTATGTCATTTACAAAGGACAAAAGTTAACTCGGATTACATTTTGTTAAAATACAAAGTACTATTTGCTCAAATAAATTCAATTGTGACTGTACCAGTGACAATTCAATCCCAGGCATAATGTTCCCCAATAGACATTTGTAATATTTTACATTCTATACTTTATTTAATAAAAATAACACCAGAGTTTATTTAAACCAATTTTAATCACTTATCACTGTATAAGACGTCAACGCAAATAGGGCATATTTTAACGCGAATATGAATGAATGATGGATTTATTAGAATGGGTTTGAGGCCTTTTGTAGTCTTCTTACTGACTAATACCTACTGATTCTTTAGCCTGGATCATTAATTAATAGCCCAATAATCCCAATGGCAGAAGATATATGTGATGAATCGTTATTAATTTAGTGCTTCACCCAAGAGCAAACGAATAAGTTTTACATAATTTATGTAGACGATCTTTCATTAAAACTCTTTAAGAGCAATTCTAAAATAACAATAATATTCAGTCAAACTGAGAGATATGACGCCACCCAATCGATTTGCCTTGCAAATTAACAGATATACAGTATAGCAAATACCTCGGTAGAAGGTTGGAAGAACATGAAGTATGTTAAATATTTTGTGTTTCGAACAAGTTTAATATGGTATTCACTGTAAAAATGTTCTGCCATTTCTTTGTCTAATTGTTTTACAACATGAAGTAAATAAACTTGCAATCCTTAGTTCCAAGTAGGGATGCTTAAGTGAGGAGGAGAGTATTGAATTCCTGTAGTAATCCGATCCGAGCGCTTCTCGTTTGTGGAGCGTTAATATTGGCTTCTGAACACGATATCAGAAGAGGCTTGCCTCTAATATCGAGTTTTTGAGGGTGTAACGATAAAGTGCATTCCTTATTACTATCCCTCATTCGATTAAATGGGTTCGTTTAGTGAAACAAATTATACTCAGTGAATTTCCATCAGTTTAAAATAAATAGTTAGTATGAATAATTACATAATTATGTAATACACCTATTTGTTCACATTGTCAAACGTAACATCTGAATCACTTTTAGAATGTCCCTTGTATCTAGTGCGTAACGTTATACCCTACAAGCAACTACTACGATATTTAAGTAATTGAAGGACTTGGTGGAAAAAGTCTGAAGTAAAATAAATTTTATGCTTGAAATCCATGGAGTTTAAAATCAAAATCAAACTAACATTTGATCAAAACATGTTAAAGTAGTGTAAGTCAGTTGGATGTGTTGTTTTAGTTTGATTTTAAAACTAAAACCGGATAAGCGAGAGGAGCTTATAGTCCCACCTGGTATTCATAACATCACTTAAGTTTAATTCCATTATGAGATAGAATGAGATTTTACAATATTATAATGACTCACACGATTGAGTTTGACTGCGCATACCTATACGCTATTGGAAAGTCAAACCTTCCAGAGACAATATTGTGGCTTATAACAAGCCTTTAACAGTTGGCTGCTTCACGGCAAACATCAATTAGGCAATCTAGACCGCGAGCTGGAAACTCGGCTTGTAACAAGATTTGTAACAAAGACGTTCCTCACGAATAATTTTGATGTTTGTTCACTGTTTTGTCTTCGTCCACAAGCATTAGTTCGCCTGAGCGAATACTGTTGATTCAAGAAGGGTTTTAATTCTACCGTTAAAAATAAATTTACATTTATTTAGAATACAATCCTCGATTGTTAATTAATCGCACTTTTTTTATCTTAACAGTGTATTGCCGATTTTTATTGAAATTTCAAGTAATACTATATAAATTCGGAAACCTAGCTACTATTTGACTCTAAAGTTACTCTATACATACAAATTTAAGAACAAGAAATGTATTACATGTATGTAAATTGTAAATACATTTGGTCGATCCTCGCATCGTTTTACCAACGTGTCTGCTAAAAAACGAAAAACGCGTGCAGCACTCAAGGTTAATTAGAATAAAAAAGTGTATTGAACAGTAGAACTAGTATTTTGATGTATAACTTTTGTCGTGAAGCAAGCGCGTGGCTCAGACAATGTGCCAAGATGTTGTGTTAGCGGACAAAGGCCGGTACAAGGCTGTCGTGTTCGCTCCAGGCTGCCTGCTGACATGGAGCTTGCGATGCTCTCCCAGCAGAGACTGGGGTTTTAAAACGTAAAAATATACAAAAGACCTGAAACGAAACACGTAAACTTAAAATGTTTCTTGTAGAGTCTGTATTTATATTTAACTAACTGAAACTCTGCTATAAACGATTTTATTACAATGAGTTTCTTTTTAAAATACAGTCATAAGGTAGATTATTTTTGAAGACGTACTCCGTATATTTTGTGAATTACTTTCGTTGGATTTTAATAATAATCTTATCATTAACACAGTAATAATTTTACTTTACCTGAATTTGAGTTTGCCTAAATAACGCCCAAAAAGTCAGTATAACGCAAAATATGCTTGATGTCAGTCTTGAATTTTTAAACTACTAGTGCATATCCGTGCTCTCAAACAGACCCCCACTGAGTCACACAATTTGGATTCAAGGTAGTGTTTGTTATGTTAAAAACTATCTTAATGATTGTAATAAAAGTAAAACTGACGTTTTGAAGTCAATCCTTATAACATTGAAATGTATGCAATAATTAATTTGGAATATGGCTGAAGCAAAGAAATACATATAATTAAATTTACTATAAGTTCTCGTTTTACTTTAACCAAATTTATCGATGAGAACAGATGAACACATTATAATAATATTTTTGAATGTTATAGAACTAGATATCATAAAGAATTACTAGGAGTACGCTCTTATATCGCGTATAAGGATTGAGCTCACAGTTAAAAATACAAAAAAAGTTTCAATTGACAATATACCTCATGGGCCCTCCATTATAACTGCAGCTTGACAATGACATACACATCCAGAACATGACAAACAATGAGGCCTGAAATCTGTCAATCAGTCAGACAAAGTGCATATGAAGTAGTTACTCACCCCTCAGTCTCACTGAGGGCTGTATCATCTAGGCCCTCATAATAATATTAGCTGAAGATTTTGATAAAATATAATATGTTGGCGGCAATAAAGGTCCCCAATCAGTGAGAGCACGTGGTTTAAAAGTAGTTAAGTTTATTTACACTTTGGTTCCACTGGAGGACCCATCAGGATATTTATTTTATTGTAGCTTAATATTGCTGTAAAAATCTATAAGTATAAATACAGACCTTTATGAACAATACGTTTTAAAATCAGTCGATTGGTTTTGAATGCCTAAATATTTTAAACTCTAACCCAGAGGTTTTAATGTAACACATTAACCTTACTGGGGGGAGGGGGGCTGTGCCCCCCAGGCCTCCCATTGCTATTGTCGCTTGATACGGTTGTTCAAATAAATAGGTAACCTATAAATGCAGAACTTAAAAAACAATAAGGCTTAAATCATTCAATTTGTTTTTAAGAAGAATAAATTGCCTCATTTCAAAAAGAAAGGAAAAGTAGTATCTTATGTTAAATATAATCTAGGAAGAAATTAAAACTCTTTGACCCACTTCTTAAAATCCACGAGTCATTGTGTCAAGGTCCAAGATTTTGTATACATATTAATATATAAATACCCCCGTAGCAGCAAACCTGCGTACTCAGCAAATTTCCAATGCATATATATGTATCTTAATGCCACATAAAGCCACATATCAAGTTTCATCAATATACATTAATAAATAAACGATTTATGACATTTTAATTATTCTCCATAAGAATAACATGGCGGCTGAGTGTGCAGGTTTGCTGAAGCAAGGAACTCCAAAAATGGGGTTTTATACAAATATCAATATAACTCAAGTAGGTAAAGCCACATACCAAATGTGAATAATTTACGTTCATAATTAAGGGAGGTAACATGTTACTTATTCTCCATAAGAATAACATGGGACTGAGTACACAGGTTTGCTGCTACGAGAACTATCGGCCGAAAAATGTTTTTTAGTGCAAATATCAATAGACCACAACGATATGAAGTAATATACCAAGTATCATCAGCAAAAGTATATAAATAAGCGAGATATACAATTTATCTTATTCTCCGTAAGAAAAACATTGGACAACATACTGGGTTTAGCACTTTCGATATCTCTGTAACCATTTGACGTAGAGCAATGTTAAAAAAACTAAATTGTGCGTCTTTCTATGCTGATACCAATGAAAAAAAACTAAAATTTGACTTTTTCAACAATTATATGTAAAGAGCTCAAAAACTTTTGGGATAAAAAATCCCCCCCAAAATACCTCTTTGGATAGGTCGATCCGTCCGGTTTTCGAACTTAAAGTCATAAATGCTGCTTTACACGTTTATACCAAATCTTGTCAAAATCGGATGAATTTTACGACAGTCATCGTGCTCATGGACACACACACACACACACACACACACACACACACACACACACACACACACACACACATACACACACACACACACACACACACACACACATATATATATATATATACATATATATACAGTTTTTGAACGAATGGTGTTTTTGGCATCTGGGGACCTCAAAATGAAAAGTTATCATGGTCATGGGCCACCGACCCATCTGGGTTATCTGGGTCTTGCCATGCCGACTACGGTAATAGCTTCTTCCCTATAAGGGAAATTCGCTCAAATGGATCCCTATTTCCCTTGGTCACGCCATTACTTGAGAATTAGTGGACCAAATTGAATAATTATTTCTTGCTGAGTTTGTTTATGTCAGGACAAGGTTCTTATAAAAGACAATTTTTAATCCGACCTAAGAGCTCTGCCCCACAGGCCTTCAAAGTTCCTATTGATTTGATCTAAGTTAGTAAGTTACACCAAGCAGCTGTAAACATACTTGAAAGGCATATACATATGTTGATTGCAGAAATAAAAAGCTACTTGAATGGAAACTCTCATTTTGGAAATAAAAAGAGTACTTGAATGGCAACTCAAACTCTTTTTTTATATTCAAGTGAGCATAGCGCATGAGCTAATCCGGGAAGCGAGTGAGCGAGGCGAACATGCTTATCTTGAAAATGAACGAGTATTTTAAATAAAACAAATCCAATGACATTAGGACAGGACTGTTGGGCCAGCTAGTTGGATTGAGTGAAACGAAATCCTTATACATAACTTTACTGCTTACACTGGTAAGAGAATCAACTCGAACTGGCGTGTCTTTGTCATAAATAACTCAAAAACGCCTCTACAGATCCACTTCAAACTTTAGAGATAGATTCTATAGTACGAAATCTCGGTCGAGTTCGTTATTGGGAATATTTGGTTAAGTAATAATAAAATTATCTTTAAAACAAATCTGTTTTTTTATCCCATAAGATTAACATTGGGAGCCATTTTAGTGGTACTTGAATCGTTGATATTTAGCCAACGTCTATGTTTCAACTATAGAGTAACGTAAGTATTGCCATAGATTCACTACAGAACTGTAGTTATTCATGTTCATGTTGACTAGGAAAAAAATAGTTCTTTTCGTACCTTGAAACACAAAACTAAGGTTTAAATATTATTAGCTTTTAAAATTGTATGACTATTTTATTTTATACTAATTCAAAGATGCATTATTATTTTAATACTATTATAATAAAAAACATTATTGGTACCGTACTCTATGTAAAAAAATTCAGGCCGCTGGACTTAAACCTCTCTGACCTCTCGACTCCAGACTCCAGACGACAAAATGACTGAAAGGAAAGATGTCAACAAGAACAGTATTAAGGTCCTTCTTACGTGATTAAAGTGATTAAACGCTAATAAATGTAATTATTCACAGTATAATTTTCACTCATTAACAGGAGAAAGTGTTAGTTTGTTCAAAAAATTATTATCTCACTAATAAAACGGACGGTAAGTTACCAAATAACATTAGATGTTTTGGTTATTTATTTGACGGCTATCACCAATGCAACTTTACAATATAGGTAACAATAATTAACATTTGTAAGAACAGAAAAATGAACAAACTATAGCTACCTATACATCGTGCTTTTAACTATGACAATATGTTATTAAAACTTAATGTGGCGTATTAGTTTTCACCATATTCTGGGTCTAGCCTATTTCCTTTTTGTCTGATTGAAAACTGAAGTTTAATATAGGTAAATTTATTTTCCTAAAAACATGATAATTGCATTACCAGAACTATCCTAGACCTCGTGCGGATCTTCGTGAAGCGTGGGTGTTATTGGTAAATTGGTTTGAAACGGTTTTTTCCGTTTTTTTTACGGAAACGGTTTGTTCGGGCGAATTCGCGAGAAGTGCGGGACAGCATTTATCGATTAGGCCTAACACAAATCATTTTCATTTGCCTTCAACCTAGCGAGTTCACTGTTGCGTCCTTATGTTTAGACATTAGTTTGATAGGAAAAATATTAAAATTACAAATAAACGATCAGCAACAGCAATAAACTTTTTTAAGACTAAAAACCAGCTTATCGTACAAGAACTATACTGCCTACACCAGGGAAACAGTTCAACGGCTTGTGTTGACGATTCCATTTGAAATAAAACTCAAGAAGCCTAATGTAATCATTTACAATTTGTTAAGACATAATTTAAAATACAACACTCAAATCATAAAGAGTGTATTGTTAATTATGGTTTAAATACCATACTTGTTTTTATCAAGACTCATAAACACTTAAACACTATACGTTCACCCAGTAAAATATATTTAATATTACACAGCCAAATTTTTTCCGCAGGAACAGTATTACGACATATGGTATTGCGATCTTCCCCTCCAACGCTCATCCCCCCCACTCTTCTGCTGGCACCCCCTACTCAGGCTTCACGAAGATCCGCACGAGGTCTACATAAGTGTTTATTCAAACTCAATAAGGCAATAAGGCAAACTCAATAACTTTGGTCCTTTTTGGAGGTTAATATTTGTAAGGTATGCCTATCGACTTTAATTTTCTAGGCATAATTTATGATGTCCATACACCACTGTTTTAATCAAATTTTTGTCTAAATTTCTTCATTTTTATCCAAAATAAACATTTTCTAAAATTGTTCCGTAAGGTACAACTTAGTCTCTGGATAATTGTGGCTTTTGACACAAGTTCTTCCTAGGCCTACTTTTCGATTGGAAATGAGCAATTTCATTGAACTAACCTCATATAAATTTACCTCTAGAGTTTGGATATCACGTTTTTTGTTTTTGCCAGAAACAAGGGAAAAGTGATACAAATTTTAAATCCAAAATAGGCTATGACTTTTAGCGAATTTCCCCTGTAGGGAAGAAGCTCTTACCGTAGGTGGCATGGTAAGACTTAAGCCCGAGACCATGATAACTTTTCGTTTTGAGGTCCCCAGATGCCAAAAAACACTAATCGTTCAAATTTATATATATGTGTCCGTTACCGCGATAACTTTTGAAAGAAACACCCGATCTTGATGAAATTTGGCAAAAATGTGGAGAGTAGCATTTATGACTGTAAGTTTGGAAAACAAGATCGATCGCACTACGGGAAGGGGGTCTTATAAGGGGTTTACAATTATTTACCAAAAATCGGTTTTTGCAAATTTGACCCCAAAATGTTACAAACACTCGATTTTGGTTATAGCCATTTTATAGAGCTTAAAAATACAAATAATTTGGTCTTTTGAAACATCAACCTACATTAAGTGGTTGCGGAGAAAATCAAAAAAACTTGTGCCATGCTAATCTTATGGGAAAGAGGTTTTTGGATTTTTCTCAGATAGTTTTACTAAAAACTTCACATTTCTGTTTATTAATATGTTTAGCTCAACAAAACAAACATTTTGGTGTTTTAATCGTTGTTCTACGTCCAACCGTTGCAAAGATATTCAAAGTGCTAAACACAGTACGTTGTCCAATGTTATCCTTATGGAGAATAAATAAAATTCTATATCTCGATTATTTATGAATGTATAGTGATGGAACTTGGTATATGGATTCAAATAGTTGTGGTATATTGATATTTACACAAAAAACAAGTTTTTGCTTGATAGTCCCCGTAGCAGCTAACCTGCATACTCGGCCCCGATGTTATTCATATGGAGAATAAGTAAAGTTGTATATCTACCTTAATTATGGACCTAAATTATGAGAACTTGGTATGTAGTTTCACCTGGTTCAGTTATATTGATAATTGCAAAAAAAACACATTACATATCTTCCTCGTTGCAGCAAACCTCAACCCTAATGTTATTCTTATGGAGAATAAATTAAATGCTATATATCACTTGTTTATGAATGTATTTTTATGAAACTTGGTAAGTAGCTCTATATAGTAGTGAGTCACATATATATATATATGCATTGGGAATTCGCTGAGTATACAGGTTTGCTGCCACGGGGGTATTGCTTAACTTACATTCAATTTACCCAGGCGAATCCAATATGGTTTCGATATTACTCGGCTCGGGTATACTTTCGTAAGTGGAACAAAATAACGAACCAAATTAAATTGTTCGATAGGCTACGGTATATTAATTAGGTTGATATTTTTAACACTGATTAATATTTAATAGCTTGTATGTTTTTAATTACCGTACAGTACCTTCGTCATCTTTGTTTAGTTTGTTATTCAATTAAACTTAAAATAAAAATGAAATAAACAAACATAACATGATAATGTTATTCCTGACAATGCATGTTTAAAGTTATAGTACTTTGGTATTATACGGATGCCACTATTTTTGGAGGTTAAATTTTTACCGGATACAAAGGATAACTACATAATTCGAACAAACGTACTTTTATTGACTTACTGTACAAATTTGACATCATTCTGATGAGCGGTCTTTGTGTTGTGCCTCCCAAAAGGCAGCGATGTCCGCTAGGATCGTGTTGAATGCGTCACCGCCGCTAGCAGCCAAATCCGATCGCCACAGGTACTCCGCCAAATATACAGCGCGCTGCGGCAGTTATGTTAGGATGGTTTCCTCTTCATTTCGAGGTAAATCCCACACCAAAAGAACGTCACTCATTATGAAAACAAATGTAACGTAGTGCACGGCAATAAATCACTCATGACACTGACCCAGATACAGGCGTTGACAGGTGATGCGCGCGCTCCGGTCAACGACCTGACCTTGGCCTATTTGGAGGGGGTTTGGCGGCCGGAAGTATGACTCATCAGGTATCATTCGATTCGTAACAAAACAAGGAAAGTCCTACAAACATTTTTATGATAACCCATCTTAACATAACTGCCGCAGCGCGCTGCATAAGGGTGGCATCCGTATAATACCAAAGTACCAAAGTTATATTGGAACCAACGTTTGTTATCTGGACAAATTTCAAGACACCTAAACTGAAACATAACATAGCGTATCATAAAATCGGCTAGACCCGGACAGGGGGTCTTGACCAGGACACGTACATATTTGTAAACATAAATATTTCTAAACCAACCTGCAAACTTGAGCAGTCGTTCGTTATAGGTAGGCCTACATTTGTTTAGAGCATGCTCTAATCGTTTATAACTCACTTCTTTTCACAAAAATAAAATATTATTTCTAACTAAGACATGTCATTTCTTTTACGTTTGTCCGATTGTTTTCGTGAATAAGGCATAATTTTATTTGGAATTTAAGCGTGCACAATGCCATGCTATTTAAAGAGATAAACAACATATATTAAAAAAAATGTTTCACATTAATGACAGGCCTATTCCAGTTTTGACCCGGACACTTTAATTATACTCCATGGATGGGACTCTTGTCAACCGTTACGACTCGTTCCTACCGTAAACACAGTATTCCCGCCATAACTAATAACAACATTGTGGTTTGTAGCTCTGATATGGTATTAATTATAAGAGCAGCGGCGAAAAAGTATTCTTTGTTTAAATCGACCATAAGTGATCATGTCCGTGGAAAATATAATGGGCCCCTTGTTTCAAACTGTATTTTAAACGTCTGTATTTTTCCCTTACGGTTCTTTGTTTAGTTTCATTTTAGTTGCAAAGAATAAACAACTGAAACGTGACATAAGAATACCCTTTTTTCATCCCCAACCCATAACAATTTTGTATTTATTTCATTTTTAAGCCTTTCTGCAAAGGCATCTGCAGACCTCAAAACACCGTTCAACTACGGACAGGAGAGTTTAGTTTATACGTTATAACGTTAGTTAGGTGGATGTCCGGTTCAAGACCGTTTGTGGAGGTTAACCCGGACACTTTTATTTATTCTTAGCGAATTTCCCCTATATATATATATATATATATATATATATATATATATATATATATATATATAGGGAAGAAGCTATTACCGTAGTCGGCATGGTAAGACCTAGGCCCGGGACCATGATAACTTTTCATTTTGAGGTCCCCAAATGCCAAAAACACCATTAGTTCAAAACTGTTTACATATATATATATATATATATATATTTGTCCGTGACCATGATAACTCTCGTAAAAATAGTCCGATTTTGACAAAATTTTGTATAATTGTTTAAAGCAGCATTTATGGCTTTAAGTTCGAAAATCAGACAAATCGACCTATCCGAAGGGGTATTTTTTGGGGGGGGTTTTTACCCTAAAAGTAAGTTTTTTGAGTTTTTTACAAATAATTTTTGAAAAAGTCAAATTTGAGTTTTTCCATTGGAATCAGGTTAAAAATACGCACAATTTGGTGTTTTGATCTTTGCTCTACGTCAAATGGTTACATAAATATTTAAAGTGCTAAAGACAGTACGTTGTCCGATGTTATTCTAATGGATAATAAGAAAAATTGTATATCTCGCTTATTTATGAACTTTCCTGATGAAACTTTGTATATTGCTTTATATCGTTGTGGCATATTAATATTTGCACTAAGAAACATTTTTTGGCCGACAGTTCCCATAAAGCTGCAAACCTACGTACTCAGCTCCTATGTTATTCTTATGGAGAATAAGTAACGTATTATCTCCCTTAATTATGAACATAAATTAATAAAATTTGGTATGTGGCTGTGGCTTTACCTTCTTGAGTTTTATTTATATTTTTATAAAACCCCATTTTTTTCCTTGCTTCAGCAACCCTGCATACCCAGCCGCCATGTTATTCTTATGGAGAATAATTAAAGTGTCATAAATCGTTTATTTATGCATGTATATTGATGAAACTTGGTATTTGGCTTTAGGTGGTATTAAGATACATATATATATATGCATTGGAAATTCGCTGAGTACGCAGGTTGGTTGCTACGGGGGTATTTATTTTTCTTATAATAACATCCAACATATAAGTTAGGCTAAAGGTAAATGGATATTGTGAATAGTACTCACACTTTACAATGGTCTGGTTTTTATTGGTGACATCGTTAATGGGAAGGCACTATAACCTAAAAATAGTAAAAAAGTGTCCGGGTCAAGCCTGTTTTGCGGTAGGCCTAACTGAAACCTAAATAACCTAAACCTTCATAAGAATGACATGGCGACTTTTTATGCCACTGGGGCAGAGTCCTGAGGTCTGGAGGAAAAACAAAAAAGTACCTATCTGCAATTTCTTGGTCCTCTACAACATTATGGTCTGGAGCAGTTTTTAGTAGGCGTTTTCGAAATCCCCTGGGACATACACGTACATGCACAACCATTATAAGAATAGATTTTTCTCAATACAAAATACTTTGAGCTCCCGAAACAACCCGATTAACATTTTTAGCGAATTTCCCCTATAGGGAAGAAGCTATTACCGTAGTCGGCATGGTAAGACCTAGGCCCGGGACCATGATAACTTTTCGTTTTGAGGTCCCCAGACCCCAAAAACACCATTCGTTCGAAACTGTATATATATATATATATATATATATATATATATATATATATATATATATATATATATATATATATATATATATATGTGTCCGTGAGCACGATAACTCTCGTAAAAATTATCCGATTTTGATGAAATTTGGGATAAACGTGTAAAGCAACATTTATGACTTTAAGTTCGAAAACCAGCCAGATCGCTTTATCCGAAAGGGTATTTTGGGGGGGTTTTGTACCCCAAAAATGGGTTTTTTGAATTTTTTACATATAATTTTTGAAATAGTCAAATTTTAGTTTTTACCATTGGATTCAGCTTAAAAAAACACACAATTTGGTATTTTTATCATTTCTCTACGTCAATTGGTTACCGAGATATTGAAAGTGCTAAACACAGTACGTTGTCTAATGTTATTCTTATGGAGGAAAAGAAAAATTTTACATCTCGCTTATTTATGAACGTTTACTGTCGAAACTTTGTATACAGCTTCATCTCGTTGAGGTCTATTGATATTTGCTCCAAAAAATTGTTTTTGCATAATTCTCCCGTAGCAGCAAACCTGCGTACTCAGCCCCCATGTTATTCTTATGGATAATAATTAAATGCTCTGTCTCCCTTAATTATGAACATAAATGAATAAAAACTGGTATACGACTTCACCTAGTTGAGTTATATTGACATTAGCATAAAAACCCATTTTTTGTGTTTCTTGTTGCAGCAAACCTGCGTACTCAGCCCCAATGTTATTCTTATGGAGATTAATTAAAATTGTATATATCGCTTATTTGTGAATATATTTTTATGAAACTTGGTAAGTGGCTTTATGTAGTATTAAGACATTTATATCTTCATTGGAAATTCGCTGAGTATGCAGGTTTGCTGCGACGGGGGTATTTTTAATTCTTTACGTAAATCTATTAGCAAAAACTATTGTGCCAATTTTTACTGTTTCAGTATTAAATTAAAGGTTTTGGCCTGCAGTTTGTCATAATTACATTTCTTTTCTTTTTAGGTGTTTTTAACGCACAATGTTTACGTTTATTATTCCCATAACAAATATTGTTCGACTTTCAATAAATCACTTACATTACTAGCAAAAACTATTAAATAGTTTTGTATTAAATAGCAGGATTTGACATACACTAATGTCATCAATATCTTTGTTAACTTTAGATGTGTTGTCTCTAATAATAAATTAATTATAATTATTGGCTCTCATAAAAGCCCATGTTCAAATATCAACAACATCCTTTTGTAAATACACTAACAAAAACTAAAGGACTGATTTAAATAGTTTAGATCCGAAATTGAACCTCCTGCCATACAGAGATTGGTACTTTTATTTTCAGAAAACATGTTTTTCTCAGTAAAAAATTACTTTTAATGTTTAACAAGTAAAAGAGATGCTCCTGTTTAACATTTTGATCGAATTTAGTTGAACTATTTACCAGAAATTGGAATTATATATGTGTTAATGGACTGTACAGGACTTGTCCTTCCAGGCCGATTATGAAATTTGTTTACTAAATTTTCTCCAACTTTTTGCGTATGTGTGAACTAATACAATACATTTTAAAAATAGAAGGAAATGTCGTTCCTATCTTGTACGATAAATTTCGTTACCCCCAACCTACTTAGTAAAGTCAAATTTTACTCCTTGTAATTAAGGAGTATAGTGCTACTTTGTCTCCTGGAACAGAATCAGCTGACATTTCGCTAAAATCATTAATGCTGCAGCTATAAGGGAATCGGATCAGCTGATTGATATTTTGCTCCAGCTGCAATTAACGTTCCGAGTTTAGTTATTACGCATTACGCAACCAAAATGGAAAGCGATTGTGAATGTGAATACTTATCAATACTTGTGGCTTTTGGGGTGTGGGAAAAATGTTGGGTGTAAATTTATCGCCCTGGCCTACGGCGCTGGCGTCGGGCGCCAACAATTTCCCTTAGAGAAAAAAGTTGCACTTTACTCACTTAATACACAAATAACTATTGTTTCAAGCAGAAGTCCCCTATTATTTTTTACAGCAAAAAGATTGCATGGATTAAACTTGAGATAGTCAATAATATAAAACATAAGTGGAATTATAATACACCGTTACTTAAAAAGAATGTGATCATAATGTTTTTGGAAACATTAATGTTACACACCTTCTGTAATCATTAATATATATAACTAGCTGGCCCAACAGACGTTGTCCTGTCCTTGAAGTCATTGAATTTGTTTCATTTCAAATACTCGTTCATTTTCAAAATAAGCATATTCGCTTCCCGGATTAGCTCATTCGATATGCTCACTTGAATATCAAAAAAAGAGTTTGAGTTGCCATTCAAGTACTTTTTTTATTTCCAAAATGAGAGTTTCCATTCATGTAGCTTTTTATTTCCATAATCAACATATTTGCCTTTCAAGTATGTTTACAGCTGCTTGGTGTAACTAACTTAACTTAGATCAAATCAATGGGAACTTTGAAGGCCTGTGGGGCAGAGCTCTTAGGTCGGATTTAAAATTGTCTTTTATAAGAACCTTGTCCTGACATAAACAAACTCAACAAAAAAGAATTATTCAATTTGGTCCATTATTCTCAAGTAATGGCATGACCAAGGGAAATAGGGATCCATAGTAGTGGTGAAATACCGGGGAGAAGCCACTTCCGGCGCTTTTTTCCCATGTTATTCTTATGGGGAGCCGTTTTTGCGCCGACGCCAGCTCCCGCCTTACACAAGTTTCCTTGTTGGCCTATATTAATACCCAACCCTTGCCTATATTAAATATATTGTCCCCATCCCTCCTCTATATTTTTTAAAATTAATTTTCAAATTCAGGCTAAAAAACTATCTTTAGTGTTTATGGTCCGATTTGTTTAAAACTTGGATATGTTATTGTCCTAGGCAAGTGGTTTAATAAATTCCACTTACATATCCCAAATTCACTATTACGGTCAAATTAAAAAATATTTTTGAAAAATACTGCCAATTGCCAACTTCTTTATTTACTGTCCGATTTAAAACTTGGATATGTTACTGTCGTAGTGTTTTAATAAATCCCAACTATTACGGTCGAACTGCCAACCAATTTTGACCCTATTTTAAAATTTATTTTAATACATCCTTTGCAGAAATCCATGAGTTCTGGCTACTTGGGAACCCGAGCCATTTGACATATAATAAATCACCCTTCCTCCTAATTACCTTCTCTACCAAATACATGTCTTTATATTTAGTCTTTAACAATTCTTCTGTATAAAATCCTCCTTTGATTATATTGCCATTCTCATCTTTCAAAATATAAGTCACAGGCTTTGTTTTCTTAACTTCTGCTATTGTAAAAAGCTCTCCCGTCCAGTTAGGGGTATATCCTTTACTAAATACATGTTTATATTTAGATATCCTTACACTATCCCCCACCTTATATCTTGGCTTTTTAACTTGTACTTTAGATGCTAACCTTTCATGTACATCTTTAGAGTTCTTAGCACTTACTTGGTTAGGCTTCATCCCTATGGATCTATGTACTTTATTATTATATATCCTTATTAACTTTGGAAGTAAATCCAACCACTTGTAACTCCCCTGTGCACTAAACTCTCTATACAACCAATTCTTTAAAGTTCTCTGGAACCTTTCCACAATAGCCGCCTTAGTTGTAGAGTAAGTGTGGTAGTGATTAATATTTAGAATTTTCATTAGTTTGGTAAAATGTTCATTAAAAAATTCTTTTCCGTTATCAGATTGAATATTTTTAACTCCCTTTGGGAGAATAGTTTTTATAGCTTCTGTGACTACTAATCCAGTTTTATTCTTTAGTGGAGCAGCATAAGCTTTTTTAGAAAATGTGTCTATTAAAGTTAAAATATATTTATTCCCAGAATTTTCTCTAGCATAATTCCGCATATCTATTAAATCTATTTGAACAGTTTCGTTTATACCCAACACCTTAAAAGACCTTCTAACAAAGTTCTTTCTCGCGGGCTTATGCAATTCGTAAGCAATTTTTTCCATTTTTTATTCTTTATTTTTAATGTTAACGTATCTGCCAGTCTCTGTTGTTTCAAAAACACCTCCATTGCTACCAATTAACATACCATCACTCATTCTTTGATATACATAGTTTTTTGGCAAATATGCCTCTCCATCTAAAGTCTTAAATCCGCTTAAAGATGTAGGGTCTGCAACCAACAGTTTAGGATTGTACATCATCAAATCGATTTCATTATTGTCTTGCATAAATTTATTAGTTTTATTGTTAAACCTTAATGCATGTGATTTTAAACAAATATCAAATTTAATATTGTCTTGTCTAAAAGTTTTAATATTATCGTCATACCTCAAAACCTGCGACATTAAACAAATATCACTCCTATCTTTGCCTTCAGGTACATTCTTTATTAATTTGTCCTCTGCATCCCACATATCTCTATCTAATGTTAATACATTATAATTTTTATCCCCCTGTTTTATTGTGCTTTTCTCACCTTTTGTTAATATTTGCTTAACAACAGCCACATCATTTGGCAATGTTCCAGGTAAAATGTTTGTTAATTGCTAATTTTTACCATCAAATTTAAAACCGTCTAAAGTCACAGTCTGATGTTTTATAACACAATCGTTCTCATCAACAGCGGGTTTAACACGAACTAGCCTTTTATTATTAAAATCCCAAAAGTTTAGATCCATTTTTGGTACTTGAGAGACGTTTACAACATCATCGCTTTCTTTACCAGCCAACAAATTACTAATCTTTCGCTTTTTGGCATTCCAAATACCATTCTCCGATTCCAAAAATTCATAATTATTTTTGTCTTGTACAAAGACACCATCTTTTCTTATTAAAGTTTGCTCTAATGTGGGTACATCGGTTGAGCTTTCACCTCGTTTAACATTAGTAATTTTGCGTTTATTAGCGTTCCAATTATTACTCTTGGATTCTAAAAACTTATATTTAGTATTACCTTGTACAAAAGCATCACCTTTTCTGGTTAACGTCTGCCCCAAAGTTGATACATCATCAGTAAACTCCCCACCTTTAACACTAATAATTTTATAATTTAAAGCATTCCAACCATCATCTTTTAGATTTAAAGTAGTTTCTTTAAAACTTCTAGCTTCTGGTTTACTATACGGGTTATATACGCGATAAAATTTATCTATCATCTTTTTATTTAATAAACAATTCCACTTTCCCTCAATTCTTCTATGATAGAATCTATCTCATTATCCACTCCAGAATTTCCCGCCAATCGGCTTAACCAAAGCAGTCTTAACCTATCTACAAGCTCATTAGGATCGTCCCAATAAACATAGTCTATTTTATTACCAGTTACCTGCCTTCAACCTTCACCAACAGTCTTAAACAGGGGTTTAATTATATTAAGATATTTAGTGTGTTTATTACTTGACATCGCCGCACCCGTTTTATAACCCTTTAAATGTGCATTTGTAGCTTCCAAAATCTCTTTATAATTTTTCAAATCAACCTGACTATAGTTTACGGGTTCTTTTAAAGTTAACAATTCCCACAATCCCTTTGTCCCTTTATAAATTTTTTCTCCAACTGTAACATCATCATTGGCAATTTGAACTTCCTGATTCCCAATAAAAAATTTATGTCCTTCTCGCCTAATACCATATGTGGTGTCTGTCATACTACTTCTACTAAGGTAATTTCCTAAATAGTCTGATGCTAAAAGACCAAAATCTAATTTGTGTGGTGTTATCTGTGTTATTCTTGGTATTCTAGACGGGGTCTTTTCTAAAATCACTGGGAGAACTGGCCTCTCTGTTTTTGTGGCTAAATTTTTTAATTCTTGCAAAGGCTCTATTAACGGTTGGAATGTTTGGAACCTCCCTTCAGCCTCTAGAAATTTACCACGTTTTAACGCCCTATATTTTTCTCTTATTTGTTTTGCAGACTCTACCAATTCTTGTTGAATATTTGTTTTCATTTTATTTACATTTTATTTATCTCATTTGTCAAAGGATTATACTCAAACACTTTATCGTGTATTATTAGGCAATATGCAGATGTGTTTGAAGGGACATTTTCTGCAGTTTCAATTTCTAATTTAATATCTACAACCCCCTCTTTCACCGATTCATTCTGCCTAGAACAATCTATTACAATTAGAGGATATTTCTTTATAAAGTCAGCTCTGTTAAACATAGGATCGGGGACGGTGTTGTAGTAACTCTCCCTAAACCTCACAAACATCTCATAAGCTTTAGAGGCATCTCCATTTTCAAAGTCGAGATTTAAATCACTATAAGGATAATATTCAGAGTTTAAAAACACTTTGATATTTTTCAATTTACAGTGATCAAATTCATCAGTTCTTTTTCGTGCACTGTTGTCCCTACCTGTTTGGAAACCAAATATAATATACCTGGGCTTCTCCAAACTCGAAGACGTCTTAACTGACCATGTATGTCTCTTGGTTTCGGGGTATGATGGGAGTTCGTGTAGCTCCAAACTTCTAAATGCAATTTGCAAATTTTTATTTTGCAATAACATCTTTTGTAATTGAAGCTTCTCCCCATCAGATGGCACCACATGCGGCATCACCCACTGAATCGATTTAAGTGTAATTTTAGGAATAGGATCGACACCAGTTGGAGCATTAGATGTTGTTAATATACAATTTAAGTCGTTTTTGGATCTTTTCAACACCAATTCTTGTTTAACATTTACTAAAACCTTATTAAAATCCTCAAACACACCCATTAACAGCTCTAACGGGACACAAGTACTAAACTTGCCGCTTTTATGGAACTCCTTTAAATTTTCATCAGAATCAAACGCTACATTTGACAATTTAGTTGTTTTATTGTAAGAGCACAATATTTTCATAAGACTGGAAATTCCCGGATTTCTTACAATATCTATTTCTTTACCAGCAACTTCGTATCTAATTTCGTCAAATAAGAATGCAAATGCATTATTTATAAAATGTCCTTTATCATGATTCTCTATTTCTCCTTTAATATACAGATAACTCCTACATGGGAGTGTTAGTAAATCTTGATTATTTATGCATATTCGAATTTCATCGGAATTATTTATTGCTAAAGTGTTGTGTGGAACATAGGAGTGATTTGTAATTTTAACCACGCTATCGTCGTATTGGAATTTTCCTGTAACGTCTAGAAAATCTTCCATTTTTATTAATAGAAAATTTTAACTTCAACCCAATTGATCGCAGAAACCTGGCATTTTGTACACTCAGTCCGTTCTTGTAAATTCTCATATCTTTTTTATATGACAAGTAATTGTAGTTTCTTCTTTATTAAAGTCAATTGGCTTGTCGTGTTGATCTGCAAATGTAATGCTAACAACATCTAAACTTCTCTTATTTACAGGGAAGTATATAATATTTCTGGGGACCTCAATAATTTTGTAGCCGGGAGGAGCTTCTGGGTAAAAACTGTGTATGGTGTGTGATTTGTCACCATTTAAATAAGACCCATTCGCAATATTACATTTTACTCTAATCACATTTACATTATTTATGTTGATTTTATTTACGGATTTAAACGCAATATCTGGAGTAGAAAATCCTTTAAATCCCAATAATTCAGACCCTAAACACGGTTTTGTAAAATCAAACACATGGCTAGAATGTAATGTGGCTTTCATAGTTTTATTATCGGCTATAAGTACAAAATCTGGGAGTTGCTTTTGAATTTCCTTCGCAAGCTCAAACACTTCGTATGTACCTTCAGCAATTTCAATTACATTTGGAGCTTTGTGATCGTAATAATACACATCCTCACCCTCCTCTATAGTTAATTTTGTGTCTTTAAGTTTATTTAATTTTGGAACTAGCCCTTTGTAAAATATAAGTTTGACTTTTGTATTAATTAATGCTACTTTATTTTGTATAATAACTTCAACTTTACCAGCTAATGCCCGGTTTAATTCGTCAATTGTGACCTCCCCTTTTGGGGTTGTAATTTTGTGCATTTTGTAATATGTCAAAGTATTTAGAGGTTTTTTAACATTAAATATAGAATTATAACTTTGAAAATCTACCAGTCCAATTACATAATCACCATTTAATTCTATAGGAGGAAAGAACACCGACTTCAACTCTGGCTCTGTACCCGTAAATGTTATAGTAAATGAATCCATTTTTATAAACTAAAATTTTTCAGAAATGATAAACATAAAATTCCACAAATGGAACTGTTTAAATCTTGTATTTGATCAGTTGTATAGTAAATTTTAGATGGTACAAAATATTCAATTACCTCTTTTGGAGGCTGTATTCCGAATGGGTCAAAATATATTACAACATCTTTATTTTTACGATATGCTGTCCAATGTGTGCCCCTGTCACTGTCTAAATTAATAATTCCACATTCTCTTACTTTTGGTCTCTGTTTTCTTAGCTCGTTTTTTAGGTACACTCCTCGAAAGCGAGGCACGTCTCTTGCTGCCTCTAACAGCTGAAAGTTGTCCATCTTTTTTATTAAATTTTAATCACATTCCCATTTTTGCCTTGGCCTTCATCAAATTTGTCACTGCATAAGCTGCTGCTTTTTCGGCCAGATTGGCGTCCTTTGCCGAAACCCTAGTCCAAGCCTGGTCCGCTAATCTCATATCTGCCTTGTTCCGGGCGGCTGTATCAGGATTATTCATGTAGAATATGTCGTGCTCTTTACAATAAGAGTCTAGCTTATTTTTTGGAGGTACATTTCTGGCTAAATTTTCACGCACGTTAGTTCCAGGTCCACACCATTTATAATTTCCAGGTATGTGGAGAGGGAAAAGAAGGTTGTTTATAAGGGTATTTAACAAGCCACGGCCTCTATATGGCTTTAAGAATAATCCCTTACCTTGGACCTTTTTACACTTTCTCTTTGCCATTTTTATTATATAAAAAATGTCATTTATTCAACAAAAGAACAAATTTAGACTAGCACATAAAGAAAATACACCATTTTTATTATATAAAAAATGTCATTTATTCAACAAAAGAACAAATTTAAAATAGCACATAAAGAAAATACACCAAAGAAGTTGGGTCTATTTCCTAATAATATTCGCTGTCTTATAATAGGGCCCAGTGGTTCGGGGAAGACTGTTGTAATTTATAACTTAATTGTAAAAAAAACAAGGATTAAAGTTTACAAATTTATATATAATATCCAAATCTTTAGAACAAGAAAAATATAAAAAAATAATTGAAATATTCCGTCTGTGTGATGAAGTTAAATTACACACATATTCAAACTGTGAAATCACACCAAATGATGTAGAATCACACTCAATAGTTGTATTTGACGACATAAATAGTCCAAATATCACACAATTTTTCTCAATGGGCAGACACAAAAATATTAACAGTTTTTACTTGTGTCAATCTTACAGTAAAGTAAACAAACATTTACGTGACAATGTTAATTTCCTAATATTATTTAAACAAGACGATTTAAATTTAAAACATGTGTATAACAATCATGTGGGAAATGATTTTTCATTTAACCAATTTAGAAATCTCTGCCATCAATGCTGGGATAGGTCTAAATATGGCTTTTTTTGTAATAGACAAGGAAAGGCCAAAGAATAATGGGAAATATAGATTTATGTTTGACCAATTTTATAATGACCAAGGGCAAGAGTGTTGATGCCATCCAGAATAAACCTCTTGTCGTCATCAAAAGAGAGTACCTTTTTGTTCATCGTTAATGTTTGAAGATGGTGGTTTGTGGATTTAATTCTTGTAACATTCTCATAGTAATCTTCCCCGGTTGCAAGACAGTGTAAGTAATGTTGGTGTCTTAAGAGATGTTTAACTGTAGCATTGTCAGCTCCCTTTGCCTTTTTAACCTCTAGCTCATTTTGATTTTCTTTTTCGTATAACCATTGTAAAGGAATGAAAGAGTATAATTTTGGCCTTAAACCACAATATTCATACATAATTTGACCATTTAATTCGTCTTTAAACTTGCCCGTAACTTTTTTATTTTTATCAGAGTATAAGAAATGGTCTTTACTATATGCAGAGGTGTCGAAACAGTCCAAGTCACTTTGTATTTCCTTGTAAAAGTCCTCTGTTACTACAGAATAAAGAAGGCTGTCTGTGTCTGTCATTAAGAACTTTTTATTCTTAAATTTTGACATATAATTATAGTGGAAATCATACATTATTACTTTACTGATATCCAAAATGGTCATTCCTAAATATATTGGTTTATCAAACTTTACAATTAATTTATTTAAATGCACAGCATGCAAATTGTTATCGAACATTTTGCTACAGTCAAACCTTGGCTTTGTAACGTATTTTGTTAACTTAGACTCGTCTACAAGATGTATATCACGAAACTTGCGTTGGTTCATAATTGTTCGACCAAAGAGACTGTTATTTAACAGTTTGTAAAAGTCTTTTTCAAAATCGTGTTTAGCTTTTTGTCGCTTTTCAATATTAAAATTAATATAGGGCGCAAGCCATTTTGATTGTCTGAATTTTAAAATTCTGTGGTATTTTGTAACTACCAAACCCAGTTCTTCGTATTTTTTTAGTGCTTTATAATGTAAAATATATTTAGTTTTGTCATTTAAATTTGGTATTAATTTTCCATTCATTTTTTCTGGTGCGAGTGGGTAGTCATTATGCAAATCATGTAAACTTTTATCGTATTTTAAATCAACTTCCAAAATAAATCCAAAGTTTTCATTTTGATTGTATTTATAATCTTTCTCATTTGTCCATCTAAAGCCATCAACGGGCAACGACTCGCACATTGCTGTAGAGTATAGCGAGTTGCAGTCTAAGTATACAAGATAGGTGCTTTCTTGATTTGGGTCATAATGTTCGCCCATTTACTTATTATTGGCTTTAGCATAGCGCGTGGAAATCATGCTTACACCGCCTCTAATGGCATGTTCTATAAACAAATGCATGTCAACGTCATGAAATAACTGTAATTTTATGCCGGTCATTCTAAGACATGCCTCCCATGTTAGTCCAGGCAGTGAGTACATGTGGACAGGGTCAAGTTTATAATCCTTTAAACACAAGTCCCTAAATGTCTCAAACACATCAGCCAATAACAACACATCTGTTTTAAGGTATAAATCGTGATATTCTTTTATATTCTTTATATTAAAATGATTCCATACGTTTTTAGCATGTTCATATTGTGCAGGAGATATACATTCTTTAGTTAGACTGCTGTAAAATGCCTCTATGGGTGGGAGGGGCTCTAAAAACTTTTCTGGTCCTGTCATGTATTCGTACGGAAATTCGCCCTTACGTTGTAGTAGTGGATTGTCTATAAATCTAAATGCATTTAAATTGGAAGCTAATTTTCTTAAGGGAAGAGACAAAAAGTTGTAGGAATCCAAAAATACCAAATCATCAACAGAGAACGAAATATACTTTTCCATATCTTTGGCTATGCAATTTAATTTGCGATTGAATTTTCCCAAGTGTTGCATTATTAAATGACCATCATAGTTTTTAAGATTGTGGAAGAATACTGGAATTTTCTTGGTTACTTTATAGTTTAAATTGCAAGAGTTATGGGAGGGTCCTCTGAACTCGCCTGTTAGGTGGCAGTGGTCGCGCACTTTATCACACAGTAACGGCTGTTGGCATATGTGGCAGTGTGTAGAGTTTTGGAATAACATCTCTTGCTCTGGAGTCATTACAAGGGGAACATATACTCCCATCTGACTTTTAATAAAGTCATAAGTTTTAAATAACTTTTCGAAAAACACATCCATTACATTTTCACCGCTGTACAACTCTTCGTAAATAATTTTAGAATCTCTCACTACAACATAAGCAAATCCAGAGGGGGTGTGTTTGCCACAGTTTATAAAACATTCGAAATCTGCATAAATCACAAAGGGAGCTTTAAGTTGATATTTGTAATTCGTAAATTGTAGTGTATCTTTTTTAGACATTTGTACTCTTTGGGCATCAAAGGTTTTACAATATGTTGTGTGACGTTCCAATATATCTTTGGTGCAAAAATGTTGCAAACAGAACTTGCAAAAATATTTCTTATGGTGATCTTTTGTAGAATTAAACATTAACTTATCAAAATCACGAATTAAACAGTAATGTGATTTCCGACCCTCTTGTAGAAGCAGCAGGTTGACGTGCGTATTACTATTTAGTTTAGTTATTCTCAATGGATATATTAATTGTCCTTCAATTCCATATACATTAACACTTATGTTATTTTGTTTTTCAAATTTATCAATGTCGGATATTTTTACGGGATATTTTATATTTGACATATTCAACTGGCCTTCATAGGGTTTGTAGTAAAATACTCGATTTGCATGTTCATTTATACAATTCCTTGGATTCAAGCTTGCTAAAACACTCCACACTAAACATTTATTATCACTATTTTTAATATTTAAAACAGCGTGTTTTGATTTTATATTTTCTGGTGTAGGAATGTATGACTTGGGAGTTAGGGGTTTAAACTTGTAAACATGCAGCTGCCAGTATTTAGTGTGGTCATATATCCATCCACTGCCTTGGGCTTGATACTTGTGCATGGAGGTATCGATCTTAAAAAGTGCTTCTTTAATTTGAGTCTTTAATTGTGCTTTCTCAATTGATAAATTAGTTAAACTTCGAAAATCAGCAATACATTCTTTGTCAATGATTAAATCACCATTATTGTCCACCGAGTGTTTGATGAACTTTACCCTCCTAATAAGAATCCATTTGATAGGTAGGGGACAAGATTGAAGAGTGTCTAATACTTCCACAGATTCACCGTTAAAAATATACAACTTGTAAGGTCGTTTGTCACATCGTAGGTGGTGGCGTTTCTTGTCACGAGTGATGACTCTCTTACACACATTACAACTATTGTGGTTATTAAGCATATGCGCTTTAAAATGATTGTTATTATCAAATATTTGATGGCATTTTTTACAAATTTTAGGAATAACTTTGTGAATGTTACGATAGTGTCTGATTAAATTACCTCTTTTGGAGCAGGGCACGGAGCATATTGCACACGACAACATGTTCGATGTAAATAAATTTTGAGATGGCATTACTCTGCTTTTTATAAACAAAAAATTACCATTTTTTAATGTTAAATTAGACAAAAATTATGTAAAGATGTGTGAAACCAGCGTTTGGACTGGATACGTATTCACACTGTACAATATCATTTTATAAATAAAACTGCCAACTATCAATCTACATATTCAATTAGAACAGATAATTTAATATTTAAAGTCTAAAATTCAAAACATATTTTACTTGAGAATTTAATGGAAATCTATTTTAAAATTTGGAAATGCAGTCACATTCGAAATATGATTTACAAATGGATATTTAAATATGGAAACCTTAAAATTTGGAAATGGTGAATTGGAATTGGAATATTAGGCTATTTCACAATTTTCGGATTGATTAACAGTTGTGATTGTCCCTGAAGACACCACCTTAGCTACAACTACCGTCGCTAACACTCCCAGCTAACCGAAGTCCTAGGTGTGAGACGTGGAGAGGTGAGCCGTGACGCCGAGACGTCCGGTGGAGAGGTGAGCCGTGACGAGTCCAGTGCCGGTGGAGAGGTGAGCCGTGACGAGTCCAGTGCCGGTGGTGACGTCATCTGGTGCCGGTGGTGACGTGTCAGTCGTGAGATGTCGTGTCACTGGTGGTCTTGTAGAACAATAGTGCTGTGTGTTGTCGGTGGCTCCTTATATACACATCGAGAGGATTTTCAATTTAACCAGGAAATTACCTCACATTGGCTGGACTTTCAACCAGGAAATTACCTCTATGGTAAGTGGAAATTCTGGTCAATGTGACGCATGCTTGCACATGACCGACTTTAGTGTGTTAGTATGTCAGTGTGTCAGTGAACGGTGGATTGTTGCGTGTGCCATGGCGTCATGGTTAGTGGGCAGCGGTGCGGATTGTTGCGTGTTTTAATTAATCAGTTGGCAGTTCAACCGTAATAGTTGGGATTTATTAAAACACTACGACAATCATCCAAATTTTAAATCAGGAAGTTGGCGGCAGTATTTTTTGTGAATTTGGGAGAATTTATTAAAACACCAATAACACATCCAAGTTTTAAATCAGACATAAACACCAAAGATAGTTTTTGAAATTTTTAAAAAATATAGAGGAGGGATGGGGACAATATATTTAATATAGGCAAGGGTTGGGTATTAATATAGGCCAACAAGGAAACTTGTGTAAGGCGGGAGCTGGCGTCGGCGCAAAAACGGCTCCCCATAAGAATAACATGGGAAAAAAGCGCCGGAAGTGGCTTCTCCCCGGTATTTCACCACTACTATCCATTTCAGCGAATTTCCCCTACAGGGAAGAAGCTATTACCGTAGTCGGCATGGTAAGACCTAGGCCCGTGACCATGATAACTTTTCGTTTCAAGGTTTCCAGATGCCAACAAATTGGAATTATATATGTGTTAATGGACTGTGCAGGACTTGTCCTTCCAGGCCGATTATGACATTTGTTTACTATTAAAGTATGTGTCCGTGAGCACGATAACTCTCGTAAAATGTATCTGATTTTGACGAAATTTGGTATAAACGTGTAAAGCAGCATTTATGACATTAAGTTCGAAAACCAGACAGATCGACCTATCCGAAGACGTATTTCGGGGTGTTTTTTATCCAAAAAGTGGGTTTTTTGAGCTTTTTAATATAATTGTTGAAAAAGTCAAATTTTTATTTTTTACATTGGAATCAGCTTAGAAAGACGCACAATTTGGTGTTTTGTTCATTGCTCTACGTCAAATGGTTACAGAGATATCGAAAGTGCTAAACCCAGTATGTTGTCCAATGCTATTCTTACGGAGAATAAGATAAATTGTATATCTCGCTTATTTTTGTCCTTTCCTTGATGAAACTTGGTATATTGCTTTATATCGTTGTGGTCTATTGATATTTGCACTAAAAACCATTTTTCAGCCGATAGTTCCCGTAACAGCAAACCTGCGTACTCAGCCCCATGTTATTCTTATGGAGAATAAGTAACGTGTTATCTCCCTTAATTATGAACATAAATTATTAACATTTGGTATGTGGCTTTACCTACTTGAGTTATATTGATATTTGTATAAAACCCCATTTTTGGAGTTCCTTGCTTCAGCAAACCTGCACACTCAGCCGCCATGTTATTCTTATGGAGAATAATTAAAATGTCTTAAATCGTTTATTTATTAATGTATATTGATGAAACTTGATATGTGGCTTTATGTGGTATTAAAATACATATATATGCATTGGAAATTTGCTGAGTACGCAGGTTTGCTGCTACGGGGGCATTTATATATTAAGATGTATACAAAATGTTGGACCTTGACACAATGACTGGTGGTTTCTAAGAAGTGTGTCTAAGAGTTTGAATTACTTCCTAGATTATATTTAACATAACATACTAATTTTCCTTTCTTTTTGATTGAGGTAATTTATTCTTCTTAAAAACAAATCGACTGATTTAAGCCTTATTGTTTTTTAAGTTCTGCATTTATAGGCTATGTATTTGAACAACCGTATCAAGCTACAATAACAATGGGAGGCCTGGGGGGCATAGCCCCCCCCCAGTAAGGTTAATGTGTTACATTAAAACCTCTGGATTAGAGTTTAAAATATTTAGGCATTCAAAACCAATTGACTGATTTTAAAACGTATTGTTCATCAAGTTCTTTATTTATACGTATATATTTTTACAGCAATATTAAGCTACAATGAAATAAATATCCTGATGGGTCCTCCAGTGGAACTAAAGTGTAAATAACTACTTTTAAACCACGTGCTCTCACTGATTGGGGACCTTTATTGTCGCCAACATATTATATTTTATCAAAATCTTCAGCTAATATTATTATGAGGGCCTAGATGATACAGCCCTCAGTGAGACTGAGGGGTGAGTAACTACTTCATATGCACTTTGTCTGACTGATTGACAGATTTCTGGTCTCATTGTTCGTCATGTTCTGGATTTGTATGTCATTGTCAAGCTGCAGTTATAATGGAGGGCCCATGAGGTATATTGTCAATTGAAACATTTTTGTTTTTATTTTTAACTGTGAGCTCAATCCTTATACGCGATATAAGAGCGTACTCCTAGTTATATATATTAATGATTACAGACGCTGTGTAGCATTTAAGTATCCAAAAACATTATGATCACATCCTTTTTAAGTAACGGTGTATTATAATCCCACTTATGTTTTATATTATTGACTATCTCAAGTTTAAGTTATGCAAAATTTCTTTGCAGTACAAAATAATACGGGGACTTCTGCTTGAAGCAATAGTTATTTGTGTATTAAGGGAGTAAAGTGCAACTTTGTTCCCTAAGGGAAATTGTTGGCACCCGACGCCGTAGGCCAGGGCGATAAATTTACACACAACATTTTTCCCACCCCTTAAAAAGCCACAAGTATTGATAAGTATTCACATTCACAATCGCTTTCCATTTTGGTTGTGTAATGCGTAATAACTAAACTCGGAACGTTAATTGCAGCTGGAGCAAAATATCAATCAGCTGATCCGATTCCCTTATAGCTGAAGCATTAATGATTGCAGCGAAATGTCAGCTGATTCTGTTCCGGGAGACAAAGTAGCACTATATTCCTTCAATACAAGGAGTAAAATTTGACTTTAATAAGTAGGTGGGGGGAAAAAAAATTTATTATACAAGATAGGAACGACGTTTCCTTCCATTTTTAAAATGTATTGTATTAGTTCACACATACGCAAAAAGTAAGGGAAAACTTAGTAAACAAATTTCTGAATCAGCCTGGAAGGACAAGTCCTGCACAGTCCATTAACACATATATAATTCCAATTTCTGGTAAATAGTTCACCTAAATTTGATCAAAATGTTAAACAGGAGCATCTCTTTTACTTGTTAAACATTAAAAGTAATTTTTCACTGAGAAAAACATGTTTTCTGGAAATATCTGTAGGACAGGAGCTTCAATTTCAGATCAAAACTGTTTAAATCGGTCCTTTAGTTTTTGTTAGTGTATTTACAAAAGGAATGTTGTTGATATTTGAACATGTGCTCTCATGAGAGCCAAAAATAAAAATAAATTTATCATTAGAAACAACCCATCTAATTTAAACAAAGATATTGATGACGTTAGTGTATCTCAAAACCTATTATAAGTTATATAGGTTAAGCTATTATAACCTATATAAGTATTATATTTAATAGATTTTGCTAGTAATGTACCGTAAGAGATTTATTGAAAGTTGAATAATATTTGTTATGGGAATAATAAACGCAAACATTGTGCGTTAAAAACACCTAAAAAAATAAATGTAATTATGACAAACTGCAGGCCAAAACCTTTAATTTAATACTAAAACAGTTAAAATTGGCACAGTAGTTTTTGCTAATAGATTTACGTAAAGAATTTAAAAAAAAAAATGTTAATCGGGCTGTTTTGGGAGCTAAAAGTATTTTGTATTGAAAAATCTATACTTATAATGTAATGGTTGTACATTTGCGTGTACGTCCCAGGGGATTTTGAAAACGCCAACTCAAAACTGCTCCGGACCATAATGTTGTAGAGGATCAACAAATTGCAGATATGTACTTTTTTGTTTTTCCTCAAGACCTCAGGACTCTGCCCCAGTGGCATAAAAAGCCGCCATGTTATTGTTATTGAGAAAATGTTTTGTTCTAACGGCTCCTCAAACTTGCTCAAACCGTAACACATTGTTGGGGGGACTAAAAGACTGGATATTCTTATCAGTGCTTAGTGTGATTTCGATAAATCCCTTACAATGGTTGTTCCCGGCAAAAAATGTTTAAGATGAAATACCCCCGTAGCAGCAAACCTGCGTACTCAGCGAATTTCCAATGCATATATATGTATCTTAATACCACATAAAGCCGCATACCAAGTTTCATCAATATACATTCATAAATAAACGATTTATGACATTTTAATTATTCTCCATAAGAATAACATGGCAGCTGAGTATGCAGGATTGCTGAAGCAAGGAACACAAAAAATGGGGTTTTATACAAATATCAATATAACTCATGTAGGTAAAGCCACATACCAAATTTCATTAATTTATTTTCATAATGAAGGCAGATAACACGTTACTTATTCTCCATAAGAATAACATAGGGCTGAGTACGCAGGTTTGCTGCTACGGGAGCCTTGGGTAAAAAATTGTCTTTTTGAGCAAATATCAATGGTCCACAACCAGATGAAGCCGTATACCAAGTTTCGTCAGTATACGTTCATAAATAAGCGAGATATAAAATTTTTTATTTTTCTCCATAAGAATAACATTAGACAACGTACTGTGTTTAGCACTTTCAATATCTCGGTAACCAATTGACGTAGAGAAATGATCAAAATACAAGTTTCATCAGGAATGTTCATAAATAAGCGAGAAATACAATTTTTCTTATTCTCCATAAGAATAACATCGAATAACGTACTGTGTTTAGCACTTTCAATATCTCGGTAACCAATTGACGTAGAGAAATGATCAAAATACCAAATTGTGTGTTTTTTTAAGCTGAATCCAATGGTAAAAACTAAAATTTGACTATTTCCAAAATTATATGTAAAAAATTCGAAAAACCCATTTTTGGAGTACAAAACCCCCCCCAAAATACCCCTTCGAATAGAGCGATCTGGCTGGTTTTCGAACTTAAAGTCATAAATGTTGCTTTACACGTTTATACCAAATTTCATCAAAATCGGATAATTTTTACGAGAGTTATCTTGCTCACGGACACACACACACACACACACACACACACACACACACACATATATATATATATAACTCAAGAAGGTAAAGCCACATACCAAATTTTATTAATTTATGTTCATAATTAAGGGAGATAACACGTTACTTATTCTCCATAAGAATAACATGGAAGCTGAGTATGTAGGTTTGCTGCTACGGGAACTATCAGCCGAAAAATGTTTCTTAGTGCAAATATCAATATACCACAACGATATGAAGCAATATACCAAGTTTCATCAGGAATGTTCATAAACAAGCGAGAAATACAATTTTTCTTATTCTCCATAAGAATAACATCGAATAACGTACTGTCTTTAGCACTTTCAATATCTCTGTAACCATTAGACGTAGAGCAATGATAAAACACCAAATTGTGCGTATTTTTAAGCTGATTCCAATGGGAAAAACTAAAATTTGACTTTTTCAATGATTATTTGTAAAAAACTAAAAAAAATTATTTTTAGGTTACAAACCCCCCCCCCAAAAAAAATACCCCTTCGGATAGGTCGATCTGTCTGGTTTTTGAACTTAAAGTCATAAATGCTGCTTTAAACAATTATCCCAAATTTTGTCAAAAATCGTACTATTTATACGAGAGTTATCGTGCTCATGGACAAATATATATAGGTATTTACAGTTTTGAACGAATGGTGTTTTTTGGCATCTGGGGACCTCAAAATGAAAAGTTATCATGGTCCCGGGCCTAGGTCTTACCATGCCGACTACAGTAATAGCTTCTTCTCCATAGGAGAAATTCGCTAATCCCTAAAGGGTAAATTCGCTAAAAATAAATAAAAGTGTCCGGCAAAAAAATCAATAACTTATAAAATATAGACAAAACAGCTAGGATAAACTGAAAAATACCTGCAACTCATTCCATTGTAATATTAAAATAAAATTACGGCCACTGTATAGTCCCGACACAGACTTGCTTGTTACGTTGAGAAATACACTCGCTATTGGCTAAATACAACGGCTAATTCATGTACTTCAGAACTTGCCATTAAATTAAAATATGTTGGCAATATTGGCAAAATATGTACGTACCACTAACTGTTTGTACGTTGTATTCAGCTGTTCAATTGTTAATCATCAAAAGTTCACATTTCTGATCCCATTCATGGCCACGACGCCTCTACCTTCCACAAAAAACCCTCAAGTGCGAGGCCTTCGTAAGCGCGAGGCCTTTGTGCGTCTGCACCTGTCGCACCGCCCTAAAGACGGCACTGGGTGCTTATCACGGGTAGACTTTCATAAGCGGAACAATATAAATAACCAAATGAAATTGTTTGATACAGTATATGGATTAGTTTGACATTTTTATCGATTGCAAAATATTTTATCGTTTGTATCTTGGTTATTACACATCATGTTTGGTTTGTTTTTCAACTAAAATTTGCTATCCAGACAAATTCCAAGATACCTAAACAGAAAAATAACATAACCGAAACCTAAATAACCGAATAACCTACATAATCTAAATACCGTATCGAACAATTTCATTCGGTTGTCATATCGTTCCGCTTATGAAAGTCTACCCCTTAGCACATTAAGTAGATACCTTGGGTTAGGTAAGGCTTATTAACGGTTTGGTCTGTTGGATTCATTTTAGTATGTTTGGCCATTCCAAGTAGGCTTACAGTTTGCCTCAGCGAACATTAAGTTTCTCACGGAAAATAAGTGGACATTTAGTAACTCGCAAATATTAATATAAGCTAGGACTATCATAAAATTTCCCCTGTATAGACTACCAAGACCAACTTATGGTTAGAATACATTTACAGAAAGGCTAAAATTAAAATATGATGATTGACCAACTTGGGATGGTTGAGAAACAACAAAAGCGATGGCCTACCTAAATTAGCCTAATGAAAGGTAAATAGTCAAAGGATACTGTTTGTTATGGTGATTCAAACTTTGTAGACAATATTTCAAGTTTATTAATAACATAAAAAGTTAGTCTTTAGTCCCACCTTGTGTTATAATCATCCATGTTATGGCTACAACTGTAGGCTAATATACAAAACCTTAGTATTATTCGAACACAAACTATCTGCACAACAAAACAACACAAATACAAAACCACCAAGATGTATGGTTGTTTTTCAGTAGTGCTGTATAATGTTGGTATTCTCGCCGATAACACTTTTATCGTATTAAATCTAACTTGAACCACAGTGCTTCACATAAGTTACGTGTGTGGAACTCACAAGGAAACATCGGTTACAGAAGGTTTACATTTGATTATTGCTACGGTATAACATAAATTAAATTATTGTTGAACTCAAAATAAAGTCACTTTTCGAATTTCTAACAGAAAGGTACGTGGAGCCATTAGAACAAATTAAATAAATAAACTGGTTGTAACTTAACCTATAAGCTTAACACAAACTTCAAACAACAAAACAAAATGACATGACATCAGCTGAGCTGATGTATTTGACAGTTCAAACAACACGGTACTACAAAGCTAAAACATGTACTGAAATAATGTCCAATGAAAAAACTAATAATTATTAAAATGTAATAATAATTCGTCAATTATAGTTTATTTAATGCATTAAACCATCAAAACGTTACCCTAAAAATTTCATGACAATCCATCAAACCGTTAAAAAGTAGATAGCGTCACACTACTTCCAATTCCAAACTGAGTATAAGGACTCACAACGTTTATCCAATTAAAAATATTTTACAGGGTGAACGTATAGTATTTAAGTTTTTATGACAGTCTTGATAAAAACGAGGATGGTATTTAAACCATAATTGACAATACACTCTTTATCTTATTGAGTGTTGTATTTAAAATTATGTCTTAACAAATTGTAAATGATTACATTAGGCTTCTTGAGTTTTTTTGTCACATGGAATCGTCAACACAAGCCGTTGAACTGTTTCCCTGGTGTAGGCAGTATATTTCTTGAACGATAAGCTGTTTTTTAGTCTTAAAAAAGTTTATTGCTGTTGCTGATTGTTTAATTGTAATTTTAATATTTTTCCTATCGAACTAATGTTTAAACATATGGACGCAGCAATGAACTCGCTAAGTTGAAGGCAAATGAAAATGATTTGTATTAGGCCAAATCAATAAATGCCATCCCGCACTTCTCGCGAATACGCCCGAACACATATACGGCCGAACTCCGAATGTTCGGAGTAATCCCGAGAAGTGTGGGAGCTGCACAAACTCTTTGGCAACAGTACACTATCGCCAAATGATTCGCTCAAATGCTCCACCGAGTAATCGGAACGAGTCGTGACAACAAATTTTGCACCAAATTAAACGAATGTGCACAATGAAGTAACCAGTACACGCTCGCCCAATACCATACAATACCATGCTTGCCCATTCGCTTCCGCTTGTCACATTTTATTCAAGCCAAAAACCAGACAAAAACGGAGCACAGGCAAACACAAATCATGGCGAGGTGAACTGTCCCGAACATAAACGAGCACACTGAGTAAACTATCACGCTCGCTTTTGTTGGGCCATTGTGTACTGGTAGCACGAATATGGGACGGAATGTTCAGTGAACATTCGGGAGGATGTCCGGTCGAATGTTTAGGCCTGGTCGCGAGATGTGTGGGACAGACTTAACCTATATACGATCTTTGCTTAACAATCAGTTCGCGTTTGCAATGTTACGGTTTGGCACGTAACAGATGATTCTCACAAGCGATTTTTTTAGTCAATAGTCTAAGAATAGATATCAATCACTTCCCCCCCTTAAAAAACCGGTTTAAACCACTTTTACCAATAACACCCAGTCTTAACGAAGATCAGCACGAGGTCTAGGGTAGTTCTGGTAATGCAATTATCATTTTTGTAGGAAAATAAATTTATATTAAACTTCAGTTTTCAATCTGACAAAAAGGAAATAGGCTAGTCCCAGAATATGGTGAAAACTAATGTGCCACATTAAGTTTTAATAACATATCATCATAGTTAAAAGCATGATGTATAGGTAGCTGTAGTTTGTTATTTTTTCTGTTCTTACAAATGTTAATTATTGTCATATTGTAAAGTTGCATTGGTGATAGCCGCCAAATAAAAAACCAAAACATTAATTTTATTTGGTAACTTACCGTAATTTTTATAAGCGAGATAATAATTGTTTTAACAAATTAAGACTTTCTACTGTTAATGAGTGGAAATTATAATGTATATAATTACATATATTAGCGTTTAATCACTTTGATCACATATTTCCTTTCGGTTATAATTTTGTCGTCTGGACTGGCCAAAGTAGTGCACCGCTCGGCCTGCATTTTTTTACATAGAGTACGGTACCAATAAAGTTATTTATTATAATAGTATTTAAAATAATAATGCATCTTTTAATTAGTAAAAAATAAAATACACGTACAACTTTTAAAAGCTAATAATATTTATACCTTAGTTTTTGTGTTTCAAGGTACGAAAAGAAGTATTTTTTTTCCTAGTCAACATGAACATAAATAACTATAGTTCTGTAGTGAATCTATGGCAATACTTACGTTACTCTATAGTTGAAACAAAGACGTTGGCTAAATATCAACGATTCAAGTACCACTAAAATGGCTCCCAATGTTAATCTTATGGGATAAAAAATAGATTTGTTTTAAAGATAATTTTATTATCACTTAACCAAATATTCCCAATAACAAACTCGACCGATATTTCGTACTATAGAATCTATCTCCAAAGTTTGAAGTGGATCTGTACAGGCGTTTTTGAGTTATTTATGTCACAGACACGCCAGTTCGAGTTGATTCTCTTACCAGTGTAAGCAGTAAAGTTATATATAAGGATTTCGTTTCACTCAATCCAATTATTTTAGAGTTTCGAATAGTATGGGAAGAAAAAGGCAAAGAAAGCTATTTTAAGTATATTAACCACCAAAGAATTGTATGTTTGATGTAAACAATTGCAAAGGAAATATAAATCTTTATTTCTAATTTAAAAATTAAATTTTAACATGTAGAATATGCCAAATAAGTATTAGTGATTCCAAATGTTTAAACTATGTTACTGCGATATTTTAAAGTCAGAAACAAACCTTTCCAGGTTTTACTGCCTACTATGTTTTATTATTTCTAAAAGGCGTTATGAAGCAAATTTTTGTTCAATGCCCTCAAACGCAACATTACGATGCCTTCTAGCTTGGTAACATAGGAGGTCAGTTATACAATGGACTGTCCAGAAGCCTCTGTAGACGGGGTGAATGGTGACCCCCTGATGGCTTTGTTGAGAGGTCATTACGTCAAACAGCCGATCGCCAATCTGTCTCCCAGCAATCAGCAACGTCCATTAGCTCTGATATGATAACAACGTTCCCAGGATCTTAGCTGCCACCCTTGATATGAAGTTTATACCGGAAGGCGTGATTTTGATTTGAATGATATAAATATCCTTTTTATTCACGTTAGTGATTTTTAGCAATGTTTGTTTGATATTGTAATCATATTTTTAAAATTATGAAATTTACTATATGAAAAGTTGATATTTGACTAAGCTCTCGGACCATTTAATATTAATGTATTCCCAAATCAATACATTTGGATTGGTATCCTTATCAGCTCAGTGTGCACCAAAAGCAGCAATTGTGGGTTATATTTCAAGGTTATTTAAGAACATATTGACATTCAATCATATTTAACATACTACGATATTGTAAAATGAATTACTATTTTGCAACTTAAAAATACGTACTTCCATTGCTATCTTAGTAAAAGATTCAGCATTGTATAAATTAAAAAATTAAAATCATTAATGACCCCAGTCTCATCTGTTGTCATTTGAGAGGGATATTATTCAAGGATCTAAACCAAGCTTTATAAATTATATCCCGATATACATAGAAAAACCACGTTCATTAAAAAATGGTTTCAGATGAATCGTCTATAACGTTAAAGAATGGCAGAGCAGATGCAATATAGGCATGCAATGTAGGTTATAGCAGAAACGACGAGAGATTTGAACAAGGATTACAAAATCTACCTTTTATTCCTAGTTCAATAAGAGAATACAAATTATTTTAGTACAATTTTAGAGTGATTCATCCTGGAATAACCATATCAAATAAAGAAAATTAGTCAATAAAATAACTTAAGGGTGCGCCCTACCTGCTTTCCGAACGCTAAAGTAAGGGGTTTGTATATCCCACATTGTAGACTCAATTGTTAACTAATTAAATTAAATGTGTTGTTATTTAATTTTTGTCGTGATTTTATTTCAAATTAAGTGGTAGGTCATTAGTAAAGTTGTCTAATTAAGCGTTTTTCTAAAGCTTTCTAGCGTAAGGAAAACCAATTATTTTGGGGAAAAGGAACCGTACGAATCCTAGATTGGAATCTGAAAAGTGTTAAACTGCAAATAGTTTAGTAAAAATCTGTAAAATAAAAGTGCATCCGAGGAGAACAAAAAGGTCTACAAGCGTAAATATTCATGGCCCTGCTTGGTGGCGCAGCCAAGTGGATACCGCGGAAACCTGTCGGCAGCTCCCCCACCTCTTCTAGCTGTAAACTTCCCCTCCTCCGTTTTGTTTTGATTTTAATGCATTAAGAACAGCTGTTTTTTGTAAACACAAAATAATGATGATTCTAACTCGCATCAAAACGGGTTGAAGACATTAACATTTTGTATTATTTAACGTATTTAAAAAATGTAGATGACAAATTTGACATTTTTTGGGAGAATGAAAATGTTTAAGGTTTAAGTTTATAAACTTAAGTAGGCTGGTTCTCTCAATTTAAGGATGGTTTATTGACTGAAATTCTCCCTTAGCATGGGCAAATTATTGGACTTTATACGTTGTACAATTTAACAACCATAAAGGGATAAAGTGATAATTATTATTTGATTGTGGAGTTTCAGAATGTACGGGCTTCAAATTGGTACGATTGTCAGACCACATGTTGGCTGGTTTTCCCAAACTAATGGATAGTTCCTTCATAAAGGTTCTCCCAATTAAATAGCATGGAGAATTTTTTTAAACATTTTAACAGTTAAAGCGGTATTTTGGGGTTTACATTTTTCTAAAGATATGCTGAGTAAAAAGTTCAAAATGACGTTTGTCCAAATCGGTTTATAAATAACGATGGAGTGGTCGAAAACGAAATTCCTTAGTGAATTTACGCATTACTTTGAGTACGCGTGCAAGTCAGGCGAAACTACAGGCGACGCATGATCACTCGCTACTACTGTCGCCGCCACCATCTTGCTACTTCCCCTCTCGCGCCATTACATGGCAGGGCTCCAGGGGCGCGGCGTTAAACATCGTGCGGGTCAGGCGAAACTACAGGCGACGCATGATCACTCGCCACTACTGTCGTCGCCACCATCTTGCTACTTCCCCTCTCGCACCATACATGGCAGGGCTCCAGGGGCGCGGCGTTAAACAACATCGTGCGAGTCAGGCAAAACTACAGGCGATGCATGATCACTCGCCACTACTGTCGCCGCCACCATCTTGCTACTTCCCCTCTAGCGCCATACAGGGCAGGGCTCCAGGGGCGCGGCGTTAAACAACATCGTGCGAGTCAGGCGAAACTACAGGTGATGCATGATCACTCGCCACTACTGTCGCCGCCACCATCTTGCTACTTCCCCTCTAGCGCCATACAGGGCAGGGCTCCAGGGGCGCGGCGTTAAACAACATCGTGCGAGTCAGGCGAAACTACAGGCGATGCATGATCACTCGCCACTACTGTCGCCGCCACCATCTTGCTACTTCCCCTCTTGCGCCATACATGGCAGGGCTCCAGGGGCGCGGCGTTAAACAACATCGCGCGGGTCAGGCGAAACTACAGGCGATGCATGATCACTCGCTACTACTGTCGCCGCCATTATCTTGCTACTTCCCCTCTCACGCCATTACATGGCAGGGCTCCAGGGGCGCGGCGTTAAACAAGATCGTGCGAGTCAGGCAAAACTACAGGCGATGCATGATCATTCACCACTACTGTCGCCGCCACCATCTTGCTACTTCCCCTCTTGCGCCATACATGGCAGGGCTCCAGGGGCGCGGCGTTAAACAACATCGCGCGGGTCAGGCGAAACTACAGGCGATGCATGATCACTCGCTACTACTGTCGCCGCCATCATCTTGCTACTTCCCCTCTCACGCCATTACATGGCAGGGCTCCAGGGGTGCGGCGTTAAACAAGATCGTGCGGGTCATTCGGCTCAGGGTAGGGCGCACCCTTAAGGATGATAAGGAAAATTGGGCTTGTTTCTATTGTAAGAGCTAATACGCTGCAGCTTCTTGTTTCAGTTACGCTTGTTTGATTTTTTTTTTAACCTACCCTGCATTAACAGGTCCCGCCATGGGCTAACAGGTTGGTGCTGGTCTAAAGACATCATATGTCCAGCTCACTCAAATAATTATTCACAATCATAAAGTTCTTGTGTATGAACGTATATTATATGTACGTTGTATTTATGAAATTGTGTTCGCTTTATTATGATATAATTTCAAAGTTAGATCGATAAATAACATATATACAAATTGTATAATGGTTAAGCATTTCTTTCGGACCACTAAACGCACCGGCCAGTTTAATAAAAAAATTTGTATTTCATGTTTAACTAAAAAAAGAATTATTCGTTAAAATAAGGTGTTAACGCATGCAGAATACTGACTATGGACGCACTGACCGGTGTGTACAACTGCGTCATTCAATTACATTACTCTACCTTTGTGCCAGAATTCATTGCCATTACTGTGACTGTCATACCTGCACTAAAAATAATTATGTTTACAAATAACTTATTTTGGATTAGCAATGGTCAATAGTATAATATCAAAAATATTTACATATTTTAACTTTAGAATTATAATTGGTTAGTGTATAATTACAATTTATTTCTATCCTAGCAGTTTTGGAGCACTTTGAGTGCGGGTAACGAAGTTGAAAACTTTACCACTTGCATATTAAATGATTGCTGCAAGTTTAGAGGAAAACTAGAGCTCATTATAAATAATTTCACATGTCCAATTTTCCAATGATTTCGTATATCAAAAGTTCTGCTGGAATTTGGGGTAGTTTTAATTTATTTTTACGGTTTAGCATAGTTTTTTTTACCGTAAATCCATTTCCATGAAAATTACTCTGTTTCATTTTAATTGCGTGTTTTATTTATTAAACCTCTTTAAAAAAATATTTAAATTAATTAAAACCCGAAATTCGACAACGTATGTAAACAACGATGAATTGCTTAGTTTCCCGTCCAATTTACCAGACCCAGCCAATTTTGTACCTGCTAACCCTATAGTAACTCCAGTTCATATCCAACCAGAATGATATTTCTGACATAGCAATGTCTTTCTTTCCTCACTACTTAAATAGCTACACATATTTCTACACTAACATTAACAAAAAAGTTAAGTTCATAATAAGTATTATAAAAATTGTTCTGTTCGGACTATAGGTATTCTTCTTATAACCAAACGCTTTTAGTGATTACGTTTTAGAGGCGTCATGAGATTTGGCAAATTTATGAACGGTCTAAACACTTTATCTAATCCATTGTATAAATAAACAGACGTTTTGATGGGTGAGCAGATATATTCTTTGTTTTCAAAAATTAAGAAAATCATATATATATATATATATATACAGAGGATATACAGAGGATGCATTTTGGTAAAAAATCAAGTGATCTTACATAGTAATATAACTTTAACAGTGAGCCGTGTCAGTTTTTTCGGCTCAGATTTTGTGTTGGCTGCACTAATTACCGAAGTCTGTTTTTACGAAAAGGCCGGATGGAAACGTTCTGTCGAGAAGCAACTGGAATTTCAATTCCCCCGTCTTCTCGGGTATCGGCCAACGACTCTTCGTAGCGTCACAGCGTCAGTCGGAAACCAACCTTCCCTACATCTACATCTCGTCTCTGTGCTGCTCTGTTAAGTTAGTCATGTTGAAACGTTTCTACAGAAGTTTTGTTATTTTAATTATCACCACCAGCATGACGTTTTAGTTTTCAACACCACAGTGCCAGGTGTGTAGAGTATATTTTGGGGAAATGTATAGAAAATAATAATTCAGACTTAAAGGATTGTCGTTTGTTAAAACCTGTAGCTAAGGCGTTCGAGCCCCCAAGTAATTTTTCTGTACGAATGATTTAAGGATTTTTTTTTGTTCTTTCGATATTTACGTAAATTTGTTTAGTGTTATATTAAAGCGTTGAAATGTTTTAAATGTTGATAGATGTATAAAATCAGCTTTGTCACATTTTTCTTGACAGGCAAATTTCAGGTTTTGGCTGGTACGCCAGGAACACGTTTTTGAGGGTCAAATATTTAAAGTTAAAGGTGATTTTACACATTGAGGGCATCACAGGAATAAGAAATTAAAACCAATTTTTGGATTTTATTTTATTTTTCTAACCAAAATAGGAATTTAACTTCAGATATCCACAGACTAGGCTTGACCTGAATTTTAAAATTCACTGTCCTAAAAGGGAAAATATGTATAGATGTGTGTTAGAAGTAAATTCTCTCACATAAATTCTATCTGCTAAGATAGCATATGATTTGTAAGAACAGATGTTTCTAGTTTTTATGTTATTGTTTATCTTTTTCAATTTTGTAAACAATCTTAACTTGTATTAAATCACTATCCCTTTCATCTATATCGTTATCTTTAATTATTGAATCTTTATCTTTTTACATTAATTGGTCCTATCTAGTCAGATCATTAAAAACAAGACTTGAATGTAGTGTATCAGTGTATCAGTTAATTTGTTATTACAGTTATATCAATCATACTCATATTTGACTATCATTGTTTCCTAACTTCGACTTTTTCTGTGTACAAAATATTCTCATAATGACCTCCCTTGAATCAAAATTGAATCTACAAGAATCACGCATTATCCTCATGCAAAACCATTTGAAACCTTTCAATGACTTAGACTCTCCATTACTAACTAAGGCAGAAGTGCAAACCAGACTTAGTGTATTAGAAGCTACGTGGACTAAATTTGAGTGTGACCACGACCGAATATGTGAATCGAAACCAGAAGTTCTGAAAGAGATTCTTTACATCACTGAAGACCATTACAGCATCGGACAGGAATCATATATGGTCAGTAAGTCAACAATGCTCAATCACCTGGATACCGTTACACCATTTGTTAATTCTGCCTGTGCAGAACAAAAAAGTGCACCCCAAGTAATGCTACCTAAAATACCACTGACACAGTTTTCTGGGGATTATCAATCATGGAAACCTTTTAGTGATATTTTCACTTCCCTCGTAATTTCCAACTCAGATCTGTCAGATGTAGCTAAAATGCACTACCTCAAAAGCTGTTTAAATGGAGAAGCTGCACAGCTTGTTTCAAACCTTTAAATATCGGCTGAAAACTTTGAAACCGCATGGAATAAACTCGTGGCACGTTATGAGAATAAACTAATTCTTATCAGTAAACATCTGGATGACATATTCAAGCTCAAACCATTAGCGCAGAAATCTGCTAAGGGCCTATACACATTATTGTCTACTATCAGCGAGTCACTCAGTTCACTAAAAGCTCTCAGGTCTCAAACTGAACATTGGGATCACATCATTGCTTACATGATTATCAACCACCTTGACCCTGACACACACGAATCATGGGAAGTACATCAAGGAGCCTCAGTAAATCCACCTACTCTGAAAGAACTTGAAGACTTCATCGAAGGAAGAGCTCGAGCGTTGGAGAATATTGAAGGCCGAGAATCCCAACACACGTCAAGGTTCCACAATCCTATGAAGCAGGTAATCCTAGGTAATGCACCTATTAAAATTAAATCTAATGTAACATTCTTTGACAAAAGTAAGCTTAAGATCAATGTTTGTCCCCTTTGTAACGAAGATCACTATCTGTCTAACTGTAAAACTTTCTATCAGAAGTCTCCTATTAGCCGAAAAGAGTTTTTAGTATCCAAGCAATTGTGCTACAATTGTCTTGGTCATCATATCCTAAGAGATTGTAGATCCCAGAAATGTTGTTTAAAATGTAACAAGCGTCATCACACTATGATTCATGATGCAATGAACCATACATTGCCATTTTCTAATTGCCACAATCTAACCACTCAGAATCTCAGTTATCACAGGCAACTAATGAATTTGACAAAAGTTGTACGAGTAAATCTGTCAATCATGCTACATCTAATCTTAACACTCAGCAGTCTGCTGTGATTCTGGCTACTGCACAGGTAATTGTATCTGGTCCAAAGGGAAACTGTGAGAACCTTAATTGATCAAGGTTCTGAAATATCATTCATCAGTGAACGCATCGTCCAAACTCTCCAACTAAAACGATCTCCTGGGTCTGTACCATTAATTTGTATAGGTGGAACTCACAGCTCTACCACTCGAGGAATAGTTAATGTTACTCTTAGTCCTAGCTTTGACACAAGTGTCACTTGTTCCGCAATCCCTTACATCTTATCAAAGCTTACATCTACACTGCCATCAATGAAGGTTCCTCATCATAAGTGGACTCATATTGAAGGTCTAAATCTTGCTGATCCGAAGTACATGAATCCAGGATCTATCGATCTTATCATCGGAGCTGGCATCTATGGATCAATAATCCTCCCTAACTTAGTTAAGGGGCCTCCTTCTACCCCTATTGCACAGTCAACAATTTTTGGTTGGGTAATTTCTGGGCCAAGCGGCTGTGCCACAATTAGTTCTAACGCTTATGTTCATCACTGTAAGCTTGATGATAACCTAGATAAATCGATTCAAACTTTCTGGAATCAAGAGGAGATTCCCAAATCGGAATGTTCTTACATGTCGCCAGAAAATGAAGCTTGTGAAGAGCATTTTCAGTCAACACATTCTAGAACTGAAAGTGGCAGGTATGTAGGGGTTAAACTTCCACTAAAGGAACCTGAAGAGAACCTCGGAGATTCCCGATCATCCGCTATAGTGATGTTAAATTCATTGACAAAGCGCTTTATTACAAACCCTGATTATCACAAACTGTATTCTGATTTCATAGCCGAGTATGAATCACTAAATCGTATGTCGAAAGTTGAAAATTCTAAGGAAAACGTTCCAACCTTTTATCTACCTCATCATGGTGTCTTACGGAAACCAGTTCAACCACAAAACTGCGAGTAGTTTTCAATGGATCGCAGCGCACTTCTTCTGGAAAATCACTAAATGACATTTTACATACGGGAACAAAGCTACAGACAGATTTATCAGATGTCCTCATTTGGTTCAGACAGTTTAGATATGTATTTTCTGCAGATATTGAGAAGATGTATCGACAGATTATGGTCCACCCTGACGACTGGGACTTACAACGGATCTTATGGTACGACAATAATCAGCTTTGCACATATCAACTACGAACTGTAACATATGGTCAATCGTGTGCTCCATTTCTAGCATTGAGGACGATTGAACAGCTTGTAGCTGACCATGGCAGTCAATATCCACTAGGAGCATCTACTATTTCTAAAGGCAGGTATGTTGATGACATCTTTGGCGGTGCTGACACGATTGACGAGTGTCAAGAGGTAGTGGAACAGGTCGATAAACTCTGCTTGGCAGGCTGCTTTCCATTACAGAAGTGGATAAGCAACGAACTCTCAACTCTTACCTCCATATCTCCAGAGTGCTATGTAAAAGAAGCTTCAATTAGTATCAGAGAATCAACAGTGATACGAACATTAGGATTGACATAGAAACCAGCCAGTGATGATTTCCAGTTCCAACTGGATGTAAAACCCCTTGTTACAATAACCAAGAGGAACGTCCTATCTCATATCGCTAAACTATTTGATCCTTTGGGATTTATCGCTCCAGTAATTGTACAAGCAAAAATTTTCATGCAGCAACTGTTGCTTATTAAGTTAAATTGGGACGAGACTCTTCCTCCCTGCTTATTAAAACAATGGCAAAAGTTTTAAAATCAACTGCAGGACTTACCTGACATACCTATACCTAGATGTTTAGGTATCACTAAATCATCTTCTTGCTGCCTTAAACTACATGGATTCTCAGATGCGTCTCAGTCTGCAATGGCTGCTGTGATGTATATCAAAGTGAAATCGGATTTAAGCACTACTGTAAATGTTGTTTGTTCAAAAACTAAGGTCGCACCCTTAAAGAAAATGAGTATCCCCAGACTGGAGCTAACAGCAGCGTTAATGTTGGCACGACTTGCACAATATGTCAAAAAAGTGTTAAATGTCAGATCTGCTCCATTTTGGTTGTGGACGGATTCTCGTGTAGCTCTTACATGGATTCAGAACCACCCGTCTAAGTGGAAAGATTTTGTTTGTAATCGAGTTGGTATAATCCAGGAAATAGAACCATTGGCGAGATGGAGATTTGTTCCTGGAAAAGATAATCCAGCTGACTGTGCATCGCGTGGACTACCTCCCGGAGCTCTCAAGACACACAAGTTGTGGTGGTCAGGTCCCTCGTGGCTTACAGAATACTCTATGAAATGGCCCATGAGCTCCTACGAACCTTCAAAGGAAGCGGTGTCTGAGTTACGCGTTCAGAAACACTCTCATTTAGTTCAATCAAAATCAGAACCTGACTTACTATGCCGTTACTCCATAACATGCTACATGCTCAAATGAATACAACTAGTATGTTGTATCGCTCACAAAAAGTTACTTCGTATCACTTCCTGGTGTAAACGATTCATCAATCGCCTGAAAAAAGAAAATCACATTGAAAACACCCCATACCTGACTCCTAAAGAATTGAACGACTCTTTGATACTCTGGACTGGAATTGTACAACAAAAAGCCTTTAGTGACGATTTAAAACTTCTAAACAACATAAAACCTGTCAGTCATTCGAGTAAACTCCGCAACTTCAATCCATTTCTTGATCAAAATAAACTTATACGAGTTGGGGGTAGGCTTAATCAAGCATCGTTAGAATATGACACAAAGCATCCTTTTCTCCTCCCAAAAGACTCTGTATTACCAAAATTGATAATCATTGATGCTCATCTTCGCACACTGCACAGCAGCACAAGTAATACACTATCAACAATAAGACAACGTTTTTGGATTCTCGGAGGCCGACCAACAGTTAAGAAAGAATTATTACGTTGTGTGACATGTACTCGATACAAAGCAGAACGAGCTCAGCAGCTCATGGGACAACTACCTCCATCTCGAGTAACTGCATCACGTCCATTTATTCACTCTGGTGTTGACTACGCTGGACCATTCATCATCAAAACTTGGCGTGGAAGGGCAGCTAAAACCTACAAAGGTTATATAGTTGTATTTATATGTTCATCAACATCATCACTTCACCTTGAACTAGTCACTGATTACTCTGCAGAATCATTTATTGCAGCATATAAAAGATTTACTGCTCGCCGTGGAATTTGCTCAAATCTCACTAGTGATTGTGGAACTACCTTTATTGGTGCTGATGTGGAACTAAGGCGTCTTTTCACAGCTTCAACATCAGAATGCAACAAGTTAAGAGATCTTCTAACCAACGATAGAACACAATGGAAGTTCAACCCACCTTCTGCTCTTCATTTTGGTGGCCACTGGGAGGCAGGAGTGAAGTCAGTTAAATATCATCTAAAACGGTCTGTTGGTAATAATTTACTAACATACGAAGAATTTACAACATTTCTATCTCAAATAGAGGGTGTGCTAAATTCAAGGCCTCTCTGTAAACTAACTGAAGACCCAGATGATTTGTCGACATTAACTCCAGCACATTTTCTTGTCGGTGAATCATTGTCTAACATTCCAGAACCAGATCTCAACGAGGTTCCAACTAATCGACTTTCACGTTGGCAGTTAATACAACAAATGCTACAAAGTTTCTGGAGAAGGTGGTCAAGAGAATATCTTCAACAACTACAAACAATTTACAAATGGAGGTTTCCATCTACATCAATCCAAATTAGATCAATTGTCCTTATTACTGATGAACAATATCCTCCTTCAAAATGGCCTTTGGCAAGAGTTGTGAAGATTCATCCTGGGACAGACAACCTCATTCGCGTGGTAACACTGAAGACAGCAACTACAACTATCAAAAGACCAATTACAAAATTATGTCCCCTACCTGTAAAAAATTAAAATGTTTGTGTTTTCATTAAAATTGCCCCAGTTTTCTGGTGCAATTGGGGGGGAGTATGTTAGAAGTAAATTCTCTCACATAAATTCTATCTGCTAAGAAAGCATATGATTTGTAAGAACAGATGTTTCTAGTTTTTATCTTATTGTTTATCTTTTTCAATTTTGTAAACAATCTTAACTTGTATTAAATCACTATCCCTTTCATCTATATCGTTATCTTTAATTATCGAATCTTTATCTTTTTACAATGTGTGTATTTTAATGTACTTTAGTAGCTTATTTAAAATTTAGGTTAAAACGGAAATAAAGAGACAAACAATGTATTTTCACAGGCTATGGCTGAGTTTCAGCCCTACTCTAGGATTCAACATGTATGTATCCGTAACAAAAATATGTGTTAAAATAATTGTTTCGTTTTAGAGACATTTTATAGATTTTCTTGACATTTAAAGAAGATTTTATTTGTAGGTTTAATCAGAGTGTAGTAAAACTACCAAGTAAATGTAGGACTACTAGTAGTCAATGAGATTGGGCTGTATTCAAATGTAACTTCTCCAGTTTTGATTGAGAATTACAGAAGTGAACACACAAATGAATTCAATATTTTTTGTTAACCATTATGTGTAATATGTTAATCTGTCTTGGTAATATCCCATTTTATGTAGGCCTGTGTTCAAGGGCTCCTGGCCTAGACCCGCAGCAACCATGTAGGCTCCACCTAGTTCCGATCATGAAGACTGGCCTACCGTATTCCAAGGGACAGTTACATAGCGGCACGGCTCGTGGCAGCCCGTGGACACATCATGCTTCCTGAGACAAATGAACCTAACCACTGCCTACGGTGTTCCCGTGGAAAAACTGGGGAATTCCACTTCACCCATCTGCTGTAATCAGGTGCTATCAACTTCATAGTATTCTTCTAGAAATTAGGCCTACTGCAAAGCTTCAATCAACTTACAGTTACCTTCATTCAGCCTACAGTTGGATTTTCCTGTGAATCAGTGCTTGTGTTCAAAACTTCAACACTATCTCAACTACATATTTGGCCAAATAATTTATGAATTACCTTATGGATCCATAATCCATAAGGTAATTTATTAATTACCTTATGATCATGTAATCAAACTAGTAAACTTAAAATCTGGATTTAAATGTTTTTGTAGATTCATCCTACCTACTGCGAGCTGTGATATGAGAGACTGACATAATTTAACTCCGCTTATATTGGAACTATATGGGTCTACTTTTTCATTACAATGTTACCTGTCGATCATTGTTGTTGAATTTTTGTTCAGTTTATTTATTTTAACTGGCGTTCTGCTTTAGTATTTGTTTAAAATTAGGTGTCAATTAAGTATATGGTTGTAAAAATTTAATCATGTCATATTGTAAATTGTTGTACAAATTTTCTTGTAGGTAAAGTCCTGTTTAACTCATACTAAATGTTCTCGGGCGCACTGACCCGCACCGGGACACCTTTGTCCCGTACTGGGGGCGCAATGTCCCGCACTGGGGCAACTCTGTCCCGCACTGGGGCACACTGTCCCACACTGGGATGCACTGACCCTTACCGGGAAACTTCTGCCAGGGTTTATTTTTTTCATGAAGTACATTTTAACTTTGTTTTTAAAAGAAAAAGGTATTTTTTCGTACCAATTGTACACTTTCATTGGTTTTCACCTTGGTTAGTACCTTTTGGTTTTCATTTTTTGAACAAATTATGACTGACTTAATAGATGTTCTGTAAATTGTGTATTGATTGTACGGAGTTGATGATTATTAGAATAATAAACAGTATTTTGACACTCGAATTGTCATTTTTGTACTACCTCCAAACCTCTTATTACAAACTAAATTCAAAGATCTATGAAACCAAATCTGGATTTTGGGGTTTTCAACATATTTCAACAGTACATCTTAAGCAGAAACTGTAATGGTAAATGAAATGTGTTGAATATTCGCCTTGAGGTGCCAAAGACAGGAGAGCAATTACACGGCGACCAGGCGAGCAAGGGGCCCTTGAGAGCCGGCAGGTGTCACAACAAGGGCTGGAGGAGTCTCTTGCATTTTGTTTCAATTGTCATTTTCTTGAATCCGTCTTCAGTTTCACAAACTCTTAGTGATTTTTAAATATTTGCATCATTTAAAATATAAGGCTTTTAAAATGAGGTATAGTATAGTATATAGTATATTACATTAATAAACTTAAGTTAAATTGAGGTCGTTTTGTTTGAAAATATGTTTTCATGTTTAACCATATATATTCAATGTTTTATTATGATTAAATCAACTCTATAATATGTCCCCACTGTAATTTTACTTCGTATTATGCGTTAAGTATTTAAAACATATTTCCCGTTTTTGGAACTGAAGAATTTACTGTTAAATAACCGTAAACGCTGAAGAAATATTCAAAACAAATATAAAACAGGCAAAATGCAGGAACAATAACTGTTTTATAAAATGTATACTCGAACTTTATCATTTTTTTTAAAATTACTATTGGTTTACTTTATAATTTTTCGCGCATAGGTTTGGTATTGCAGTGATCTAATGCAAATACCTATACATTCAAGTCAACAAAGATTATCATAAAAATATTGCAACTAAACTATCTATAGTGGGTTTTGTAGTAAGCTAAATATTTTCTTCGTCACTGCTCATACAACTGTTTCCTATGCAAAAATTATTTTAAATTTTGTACACGAACTGTATGAATATTACATAACTGAAGCAATATAATTTGAAAAGTCTCTTAAATGTAAAAGTGAAAGAGCTTGATAAATATAGGTCCTTCATTTACCATAATATGTATAAATATTTATAGTAATTCCTTTTTCACTATCATAGTATGTATGTTGTACTATTATTAATTATTTTCAACCCGATATAATCAATAAACTTCAAAAATGTGTATTAAAAAGCTAATACGTGTTAAAAAAGTCGAGGTAATTAACTGGTGGGCACTTGATTGGGAGAGTGCTTGATCCGGCAGTTAGCACTGCAACCATCAATCATTATGACTGACGTCTGGTTCTTATCTGACCCAATGGCCGCACGCTTTCTGTTTGCTTACTTGAAATTCCCTTGATAAAACACATAATTTAATTTATTCATTTTCATTAATCGTCCATTGTGTGTTGTTAATTTAAGAATGTTTTAGATGTGTTTTAAATATTTTATCGATGTTCATTGTAGGAATCTAGGTTTTCCATAAGCGTTACAGATTGGTATATGACACTCGGTGCCTGGATAGCGTATTATTGTTGAGCAATAAAAAAAACTGTGGGGTTATTCTACGTAAGAATACCAACAAATAACATCAAACTAAATTGAGTGTACTACCTACTACACTTGCCAAGTACGATGAATACTAGTTTAATTACTAACAGTGCCATTAACAACAGTTTTTAACATTCACTTAAATCTCCCTACCTTTCTATTCGTCCATAATTCGTAGCATATGTTTTACTAGATTAGAATGAACTGTAAAGCAATTTAATAGTTGCTGTTCATGTTTACGAGCTTATCGTCTAAAAATGGTCCAACAACAGGACCATAAATTTCATTCTTAATTAAATTTCATTCTTTCTTATCTTGTAATTCATTTATGAATTTACCACCTCTATGAATTTATTATTCATAGATAAATAATATAATATATACTTTACTTGTTATCATATTATCTACCAGTTACTATCAAATATATCCATAAATTATCATCCATGCAAACAACACTACTTTTAACCAAGATTGTATATTATAACAATTCGTAAATATTTCAAAACCTACCTTTATATCTTTTATAGTTTGAGTACAGCTTACCTGTAATAAAATAAAAAACTTGTATTAAATAAGGAAAATACATTATTGTTACAAAATAACTGACAAATATTTCTCTATTCTTAGTTTAGCGAAACTTAATTCCAGTTTCATAAATTTAAAACATTACTGTTACTTTATTAACATGTTAACAAACTATTTATGTTGTTTGTTTTACTTAAAAAAAACAATATTTTTTATCAAATGCAGATTAATTTAAATTGTTTTCATTAAAAAGAAAAGGTGTATAATAGGTCAAAAATTGAAAAGCACACTATCATCCATAGGTACGAAATAATTCAATTACATAAACTTGTGGTTAAGCTTACTTTAGTGAATAACTATAGAGAAAAATCCTGAGAAAATTGAGTGAAGGTTCGAAACTGGATCCAGCTACCATTGGTCTTTGGGGTATTATAATCAATCGGACTTAGTCAGTAAAACTTAGACAGAAGGCATCTCACCCATTCACTCCTCATTCATTCATAATTCCATAATCACCTTAAAATACGCCCTAGTTGCGTTGGCGTCTTTAAAATGATTAAGTGATTAATTAAAATGTGAAAGGCGTCCATTTTAGGTGCCATACTATTTTTTTATTGACGATATAGAGTTTATACACATCTATTATAACTAGAATGGTCTGCCGTTACACTTTAGACGCATAAATGAGCGAAGCAACAGTTACAACATTAAAGCGCGAACAAAGAAGATCTACGGGGAAGATCGCTACATTTAGTAAACAAACTTAAAATAACGTAAACAAAACAGTGACGGTTTTTAACAGCTGTTTATTTAATTTAAATTAAGTCAGTTAAAAACATGTGACATAAACCCCAAAAAATATTTCTTCCATTACAGTTACTTGTGAACTTTAAGACCCAGTGGGGCGTAAAAAGGAGGAATTTTGCAAATCTCTCTAAAGAAAAACCTTCTCCTTGGTATCACCTAGCTACTGGCCAAATTTCATATCAATCAGTAAAGCTATTCCACTGTGATGCCATTACAAGGAAGTGACAAAGTGAGGGAAAGAGAGCTTCGCTCAGTAATGTAATACAACTTAGGGTTGTATGTAGTAAATTATATAACAAAACCTCTATACGTATGAGATGTTCCCAGATGAAATCAATATTGTAATAAAACCTCATTTTCTTTTATTACACCGTTCAATATTAAACTCAAGCCTGATTAAATCCACCGTAGATAACAGATGTTCTGCACCGTTATTGGTTTCGCGCCACTGGCCGCAAATGTAAGGTAACATACTGTCCTTACATCTAAAATCCTTTAAATTCTTCAATAAACAATAACTACACAATCTTGATTAAAGAGCAAGCCCGTGACTTCAAAATATGAAAATAAGTTGTTGATAACTGTATTAATGTTGTATGGTAACAGTAATATTTTTACTTAAACGCCTTATTTTATATAAACATGTTTATGACTAAGTTCTTGAAGTAGTTTAATTTGTTATATTTTTTATCGTTTGCCAAATTACAGTATGCATAGTTTACTCACTAATCAGAGTGTAAAAACTGATCCAAACAGACCCTCTCAGGCATTACAATGATTTTATTTGTAGGGTTTTAGTTATATACAGAAAAGGAAAGATTTTCCTTTTGTCTAGATTTAATTAGATGGAAACGAATTAACTATTGAAATGAACGTATTTTTCATGAGCAGACTATAATTGTAGTCACTGTTGGAAACAGAAACACGTGACAAAACAAAACTGCTTATTTATTTTTTAAACAAAACTCTCCACAGATTCAAGACACATCTAAAACTGTAGTTATGAATCTCTCTGAATGTACTGTAATCATTAATACCATTAAATATGCCATTTTAATTAAATTTAATTATAAACAACATTGGAAATGCAAAATAAAGAATATACAACTATATATTGTTTTTAAATTTATAATATAGGCTATATATCCCGTAGATTTATATTAAATAACATTTTATTCGTTAACAATATTACGAGGAAAATTGTTGTTTTGTTCCTTTATATGATATGCCAGTATGAATGTACCAATATAATAATTAAAATGTTATCATATAAGAAAGAGAAAGTCCTGCCATACACTACTTGCCGGTTGAACATTACATAATTTTAAAAAATCGGATTGAAGACATTTTTAAAATTTTTCTTTTAGCTGTGTTACTATAATTCTTGAAGTACAACCACAAAGGTCATATACAACAAAAACATATTCCATTTAAAACATAAAAGGAAGTGTAGAGCAAATTGTGTTAGTTAAATTAAATACTTTTTTCAGTTCTAAAAACAATCCAACGCATCCATTTTTCATCCATATACATTGCGCAACGTTTTAAAGAATAACTATATTATTAATCTCAATCGGGTTTTTTATATATGCTCAGAACCAACCATTAGAAATGTGTGCATAAGTTACAAGGGTACAATAGTTTTTCTAATGTTCACCAACGAGAAATAAAATAAAATTAATCCATCAAAACTTAAATAATTAGCAATTACTTCAAACAAATTTATAAATATATTTTCTTAGTTTTTTGTCACATTTAGCTGACGTTCTCATTAATTTATTTCAAAATATAACAAAAATAAATAGTCACTACGTTTATTTAAAAAAATTCTTTATCTTATATATTTTGGCTAATGAAAAAATTAGCTTAGTTAATAAACTAAAACAAACAATCTGTCTAAATAATAATACAGAATTGTGAAAAGACAACAACGTACTTTTGTCCAGAGACAATAATATAAACGGCAACAGAGACAGAGCGGCGACAGCGTGGCAGCCCCGACCGCTGTGAATGACTGTGCCGCCATTAAATTACATTCCACTACCTTTGTGCCGGAATTCACCGCCATTACTGTCTCTCTCATATCCGCATAGAAAATAATGATTCAAAAGAAAAACTGTATTAGAGAGAATGTGATAAATATGTAGGGAAAGTACCTAATTGATTATACGAACTGTTGATTAATATGGTATTATTTAAATCTGAAATATAAAATTTACACTTATATATATATATATATATATATATAAATTTACTATGAAATATTTTGTATTACGTGCTCAGTCATCCAGTACCTAAGGTTCAGATTAATTGAAGGTCATCAGCTTAATTTTATAGTGCTCCTTCAATATCGTTCAGTGGCACTATTGTATCCTTGTAAACGACACTAACATTGATCAGAACATGTTCTAGTATATTGTCATGTCAAGACGGTTTTCCACTGATCAGTCCTTATCCTGGAAGCCTGCCAGGAAAACATGATATACTGTAATATACTGTATCCCACTGCCATCTCGTTCAGTGCTATTAGTGCATCCTTGTAAACAACAAGATTTATCAGTCCTTGTCCAGGAATCCTGACAACAAAACATTGTATTAAATAATGTGGCTTCCTTCGATCTTGCTCATTGGCACTACATCCTTGGTATCAATACAATTGCCAGTCAGTTAACAGCTCCCATGTAACGACTGAATATTGACTTCAATACCCTCTGACCTTCTAATGCTTGTAATCGCTATACCCTCACCCAAGTCAATGGATATTTTCGTTTGTGTTTTGCTGTTCTTTTCGGTAATTATATGCCTTGTTGATATATTGAAAATAATTTCTTCCCTCTAACATAGTCCCAACTAGTCTCTCTTCACACTACAACCCCAGAGGGAATGTCCAAGTACAGATATATATTGGTATAATCTGAACAACTGATATCCTCGCTATTAAAAGTAAACAGATTCCAATCACTCATTCTGTTCTCAATGGGACCTTGCATTCCATCCGAGTTCCATTGTGTACTTCACAACGTAGTACTAAACGTAGTCATCATGAAAGATTTGAATTTGCTTGTCCTCAGCAAACTTTACTGATTCAACATTTCCACCTTGAATTTTAAATCCAAGAACAGAATTAGGACAAATTTCTAATTAAGAGAACTGTCCGCCCATGTAAATATGATAACCTAGTGGAAGATAGAGCATTTATAGAAGAAAATCCATTTCTGATGTACCATCTGAGACCTCTCTACCCACCCGCGCCACAGAACCTGACCTGCAAGCGTCCTACTACGAGCGCGGGTCAGGAAGAAGGCTCACAGATTTAAGCTACGAGCAGAGAAAAATATAAATAACCTTGGTGACCGTGGTTTTTTAGATTCCCCTTGAAAAAGGAAATACCCCGTAGCAGCAAACCTGCGTACTGAGTGAAATTCCAATGCATATATATGTATTTTAATGCCACATAAAGCCACATACCAAGTTTCATCAATATCTATTCATAAATAAACGATTTATGACATTTTAATTATTCTCCATAAGAATAACGTGGCGGCTGAGTATGCAGGTTTGCTGAAGCAAGGAACACAAAAAATGGGATTTTATACAAATATCAATATAATTCAAGAAGGTAAAGCCACATACCAAATGTTATGAATTCATAAATAAGGGAGATAACACTTACTTATTCTCCATAAGAATAACATAGGGGCTGATTACGCAGGTTTGCTGCTACGGGAGCCTTTGGAAAAAATTTGCTTGAGCAAATATCAATAGACCACAACCAGATGAAGCCATAGGCTATACCAAGTTTCGTCAGTATACGTTCAAAAATAAGCTAGATCTAAAATGTTTCTTTTCCTCCATAAGAATAACATTAGACAACGTACTGTGTTTAGCACTTTCAATATCTCGGTAAACAATTGACATAGAGAAATGATAAAAATACCAAATTGTGTGTTATTTTTTTGCTGAATCCATTGGTAAATACTAAAATTTGACTATTTCAAAAATTATATGTCAAAAATTAAAAAAAAACATTTTTGGGTTACAAAACCTCCCAAAATACCCCGTCGGATGGAGCGATCTGGCTGGTTTTCAAACTTAAAGTCATAAATGTTGCTTTACACGTTTGTACCAAATTTCATCAAAATCAGATCATTTTTACGAGAGTTATCGTGCTCACGGACACACATATATATGCAGTTTCGAATGAATGGTGTTTATGGGGACCTCAAAACGAAAAGTTATCATGGTCCCGGGCCTAGGTCTTACCATGCCGACTGCGGTAATAGCTTCTTTTCTATAGGGGAAATTCGGTAACAGAGTTTTACTTACATTCTAAGTTCGATAGTATACAAAAAAAACTTTGACAAAAGATAATAAGAATGAAAAATAAATTGCTAATAGCAATAGAGTTTATGCACCGGAACAATTTATAAATAAATTATTCCTGTTAACTGAATAACTACAAACTCTCAAAAATGAATACATAAACAAGAAAGGTTATTTAAAAAATATATTTGGATTACCATAATTTTGATAAATTGGGCCAAATAACACCATAAGAACATTCGTCCAAGGACGGGCTCCAAATCAGAAACCGGAACAGAACAAGACTTAAAACTAGGCAACGACTTAAAACCAATCTTACATTTATAAACAGTCATATATATATCCTCTGATACAAAAAAAAATATATATTTATATATATCACAGGAACAGTTTCCAGGTAAAACAGGAGCAGGTACAAAGTCATGCTCACAATTCATTCGTGCCGATCCCTTCCCCACCCGCTCCGAAGGTGCGTGATGACCGGGGGCTTTGATGGGGAGGAAAACTCCTAACTTATTGACGGAAGGAAATCCTGTGTATGCTCTCGTAAAAGAACCAACTGAAACAACTGTGTCCTTACTGTAACATTAACCTACCTAAAGAAGAACACAAACGTGGAACTCAACAACCCCAAGAAGAAAAATCTGGCCTTGGTGAAACACAACAAGAAAAACAGAAAAAGAAAATCCTTTGACTAATCAAGACTCTCAAGGACCATAAAGCCCTCAACGGAACCGACATATGCCAGTTAATTTCCGGGACTTTGTACTTCCCAACAAATGTTGGGGGGCAAGAATTTTCTGAATCATCATGCGTGTAAACTCAGCTGTTTGTAATGTTGTAGCAATTCATATTTTGTCAACATATTGCCCATTCCTAACTTTTCAATGTTTAAAATGTGTTAACACGTATAATTCATTGTATTTAATACCTGTGAGGGATATCTAATGTGTTGGGATAAAAATACACTTTGGTTTTCCCTTAGTTATACTATATAATGCAACTGCAGGTATTTATTTATAGTTAACGAATTCACTCACTGCACGACCCGCACTTGATGATGTGCTAATTAGTATTGATTTGATTTATGATGTCTTTATACCCACACAAAAAATATGTAACTAAAGTGAATTTAGTAAGTGAATCGTTACTAGTTCGTATTAAGTTTTTAGGCACGGGTCAGTAACGAAGCAGAGGTCATGATGAGGAGGGTGTCACAAACAAGCGTCCCCGGAGTGGAGGGCCTCTTAGACTGATATTATCCCCCCTTGACTCCGCCGTAACGACACGTGTGACTGAGGGAAATAATATACCTATGGTTCCCTTGAAATGCATTTTAATACAAGTTTTGTTGATAAAATGTTTTAATTTTGTATGCTTAAGACCTTGCTTGCATGAAGAATCATGCGCGTTACGTTTGGCATACATATTGGAAAAACATATTCAGTTGCTGTAACAGTATAAGAGTTAGATGAATGAGAAAGTTTAATAAATTGCGGTTGGTATAAGGAACGTGCAGTTGTCAGTTGACTCATACAGCTTAATCAAAACATATATGTAATGTGTATGGCTTCGCTGTTTTCCGAGATGGAAATATGTCGTCTAGTACCATTTTAGCGAATTTCCCCTATAGGGAAGAAGCTATTACCGTAGGTCTCATGGTAAGACTTAAGCCCGAGACCATGATAACTTTTCGTTTTGAGGTCCCCAGATGCCAAAAACACCATTCGTTCAAATTTTTATATATGTATATACATATATATATATATATATATATATATATATATGTGTGTGTGTGTGTGTGTGTGTGTGTGTGTGTGTGTGTGTGTGTGTGTGTGTCCGTAAGCACGATAACTCTCGTAAAAAAAGTCCGATCTTAATAAAATTTGGTACAAATATGTAAAGTACCATTTATTTGAACGAGTTCGAAAACCAGACAAATCGCACCAGACGAAGGGGGGTTTTTGGGGGGTTTTGTACCCAAAAAAAGGGTTTTTTGGGGTTTTAAAATGTAATTTTGATTTAAATCAAATTTTAATTTATACAATTGAATTCTGCTTAAAAAAACAAACAATTTGGTATTTTGATCATTGCTCTACGTCAATTGGTTACTGAGATATTACAAGTGCTAAACACAGTACGTTGTCCAATGTTATTCTTATGGAGAAAAAGACAAATCTTATATCTCGGTTATTTATGAACATAAACTGACGAAACTTGGTATATCGCTTCATCTGGTTGTGGTTTGTTTATGTTTGAACAAAAAACCAATTTTTCGCCTATGGTTCCCGAAGCAGAAAACCTAGGTACTCGGTCCCCATGTTATTCTTATGGAGAATAATAAAAATGTTATATATCGCTTATTTATGAATGTATATGGATGAAACTTGGTATGTGACTTCACTTAGATGAGTTCTATTGATATTTGTATAAAAATCCATTATTTTTTGTTCCTTTTTGTAGCAAACCTGCGTACTCATCCCTAATGTTATTCTTATGGAGAATAATGAATATTTTAAATATCGCTTATTTATGAATATATTACTTATGAATTCTGGTAAGAGACTTAATGTAATATTAAGACATATATATTCATTGGAAATTCGCAGAGTACGCAGGTTTGCTGCGACGGGGGTATTTACAAATTTATATGAACTTATTTTGTGTGATTGTTGTTCTCACCTCTCCACACGGAGGTTTCCAGCTGAAACCAAAACTTTTATCCTCAATTTTGTTTGGTTGCAACTACGCTGCAGAATTTTTAAATACCTAATAACAATAATATGTTTTACGATTATATTTGTCTCTTAAATTAAAAGTTGTTAGCCGTTAGATATCAACGTACTGATCAGGTTTTAACAATACCTAAAACGTATTACTAAAAAAAAACACCATCTTCCAAACAAAATGTTATTGAAATTACACTGATTATTAGCAAACAAATAAATTTAAAAACTATAACTTTGTTAAAAGTGTTAAAGTATAATCCTACTGATATTCTGCCGGGTTACAGAGTTTCAGAGCACGACTCAGCTTCATGTGTAGCTGACACAAACATAGACTCAGATGTCAAGACCTTCATTTGCATTCCGACGACTTTGTGAAAACACACACACACAGACTCGCTTATGTACAAACACTGGAACGCACGCACATATTTCCCTTGACGTTTCCCTTCATCCCGGTGTATGCAACGTGTCAAACCATTAGTTCCCAACTTAAAGGAATATTAGAATAAAAGTACTGGTGTTATATAACATAATGCGTTAACATTCATATTACTTTGCTAATTATAGAGCTATACTTGTTTAGTAGTCGGACTAGTAGTTCCATAAATAAATCAAGTAGACCATGAATATACACATTTTTTTATTCCAGTAGTTGGACATTCTAATATAAAACTGTCATAGAGTCATACCTTTTTCTTAGTAATTGTATAACGTGTAAGGTTATTAAGATTGTTTTGTGTAAACTTGTTAACCAAAGCCAAAACTAATTGATTTGCACTGTAAACAGGTCATTAACATCATAAGTTATCTATCGATTAGCCAATACGAAAGTCTATTAAGTGCAATGAAGCAATTTCCTTAAAATAAGTGCATTTCGTTTTGAATAGTCTTCGAATTTTGCCTCTTCGAATCTAAATTTGTTCATTCAATCCAGATTGGCACCGCTATTGTAGCGCGTTACTTTTGATTTTACGTTGTATCGGTAGTAACCAAATATATTCTTGTTCTGCTTGAGAATAGCTTAAACTTTTGATAACATTCCAAAATAGTATGAAAATAGTATTGAAGTATCAAACACTATGTACATATGAACTAGACTGTCATAAAGTAGAGAACTGTATGAGTTATAAATATTACATTAGCCAACTTGACAGACTTGAAATTTAGTTTATCTTAAATAATAACATATAACCGTAACAAAAGGATGTATTTATTACCTTATTTTTAAAGCTTTTTAACTGTTTTTAGCGTATTATTTAATAAATGTTATAAGTTTTTAGGGATAAAACAAATTAAGTTTTATTTTACAGACCACAGATTCATTTAAAAGTCATGCCCCTAACAATAAAGTAGTCAAATAACGGTGTAAAGTGAAAGAAAGGTGAATAAATCGTCGAAGGATTTTTAGGAAGAACGTGATTTGAGAACATTAGCTCTTAATCGCCATCTCCTCGTCCGTCTCCTGCTTTTAAACATAACACGTAGGAAATCCCTTATAACACAAGCTGCAACATTGCTACAATCTTCAATAAGAATTTTCTTCGTATTTATTAAATAATCTTGTTATTACTTCTTAATCAACAATGAAAATACTAATTATAGAAATTGCATTGTACCGTACATCCACTTTACTTCATACAAGTATAACTGTTTTGGTAGAGTGCAAAGTAGGCTATCAATATAAGATAGCCATAGACTTACAATACAAGACATACAATTTATTTAGTTGCGTAAACTCGATACAAGAATTTGGAAGTTATACAAATATTCACTAAATACATTAAACGAATAAAGATTAATGAAACATTTGTATAATAAAGACACAAATGTTATAATTTATAAGTATCAAATTAAAATTTGAATAGTTTTTAAATTTGCTTAGCAGTTGTTTATTTTAATTTGTAAAATAACTCAAAAAAGGATAAAGTTTGGCTTAACTAAATTAATTGTAATTTTTGTAGATAATTATTATTTCATCAATTTGTGTATACCAGCCCCCAAAAAGTGTTAAAGAACAAAATCTTGTTTTCAATAATAAATAGCCAAATACAATAATTGAATAGCATGGTTTGATTCAGTAAAGTGAAAGGTAGTATTAAAAGTTACGCTGTTTCATTCTTCTGGTAACCATGAAGATGAATATTAGCACCATCATTGTTATAATTGAACAAGTACCAACAAACACTGAAATAAAGAGAATATATATCAGTGGCAAAACCCAATTCTGGTCTTAGAATATTCTTAAATATTATTTTTAAATAAAAACTATAGTTTGTAGTTTATATTTACATATTACATAAAAAAGAAGCTACTTGTCTTGTGGCATGATACGGCCTCGGCCCAAAACCATGATAACTTTTCGGTTTGATGTCTCCTGATGCTTTGTTCAAAGTCAGATGTATGAATATGTATATAGGTGTGTGTGTCCGAGTGCGCAATTACTTTAGAAAAAAGTCCGATCTCAATTAAATTTGGTACAAACATGAAACGTATCGTTTGAGTGACGAGGTCAGGTTTCAGGTCAGAGGTGAGAGGGAAGGTGATGTTGATAGTGGTGGGGTAAGGGAGGGTGGACCACAACAAAGGCACATGTTACCAATCTTCCCACCCCTCCATCAACCACTGCCGCATCTTTGTTACATTGTCTACAACACCTCTTCATTTTCTTCAATGTCTCAGACTTAAATATTTAATTAAATATTTTTTTAAAGGTTTAAATAATAACTATTACGTTTTTATCTTTGTGGCCAATAATCCTATCCATATTAAATATAAAGCAACGTTATCAATATAAAAACGTATGTCTGACATGTATCGAAAGCTTTCAGAAGTTGATTTCTCTCAGAAAAACATAAGAAGGTTGTCCTATTAATATGGGTTTCAAAGTCCTTTATTTGCTTCTTTAGGTCTGCATGTGTTTTATTATTATTATTACGTAACATTATTGGGACCACTTGAAAATGAACACACGTCTTACTCATGTTTATGGTAATTTTGAATTAAATTTGAAATTTATAGCTTTTAACGTTTAAAAATGGTAGTAATTTATGGCTTGGTTCTATAATTATCATTCAAATGGCGAATCTTAGAATAATGTATGTAGACAATTTTTAAATTATTTAATGTTTTTCCGTAAAAAAACTTAAATATACACAATCCAAAGCTGAGAACTTTAGATTTGTTTCATAAAGTGCTCATGCTTACGATTTTTTATCAAAATTTGTACTATTTTGTTGTAAACTGCAATTACAGCAATAGATCCCGTGAGCTTTAAAATCTTAATGTAATATTTTACTCATTCAGTTTTTAATGTTTTTGTTCATTTTGATATTTCTTTTCAAAACAATTCCTTTTTTAAGACATTTAGCTTGAACATTTAAAATGTCCATAATTTTAAAATACTAAAGCTAGATACCGATCACGGCTTAAAGTTAACTTTTAATAAACCATATTCTACGGAATAATATTTGTTCATGTTTTTGTTGCAAATATTTCGGTGCTTATTAAACAATATCTCAGTTTTAACGACATTTTTTCTCAAAAGACAGAGTTATAAATGTAGTATTTTATATTTTTTTCTGTACTTTTCACTATTTACTTCACCACAGATTTTGGCTTTTAGAATATACAAAGTTTTGTTTAATGTAAGAACATGACAAAACCTTGAGTTACTATCAACATGAATTTCATTATACTTACTTTTGGTTTTTTACTTTATCGTAATCCTATTACTAATGCTACTTATTAGAGCAGATAAGGTTTACTTTTATGCACAGATGTTTTAAAATAGCAGACTGGAATGTTATTATTTTGGATGTAGATATTACACAATAATGAGCAATACAAATAATAATATTGTATATATTATTACACCTTAAGCATTAGGCATAGAAACTATTCTGCTACAAAACTAAACAACAATTATGAAATATAATTATTTCATTAGTTTTATCTGTGCAAAAGGTGACGTGATGTCTAAATCAGATTGAGTAACTTCAACTCTGTGCCATTTTATTCAGTAAAACAGAGCCATATAAGTTTTTACATGATCCAGACATGTTCTCTAGTGCAAGTTCTCTAGTTCCGTAAGTGATTGTGACATCCCAATAGGATAACCCAGTTCTCATTTACTGGTACACAATCATTCTATATAAATTTACGTGTGTAACGAAACTATTTATTTATGATGTGGCTGGTAATTTTCTTTACAGTGACACGACAGTTTTTGCAGTAGTTGTGATTTTTTATCACTATTAACACTGTGTTTACAATCGTATTTAGTTATTCCGAACATTTATATAAATCGTCTTCTTCTTGCCACGGATAACTAAATGAACAAATTACAGAAAGGAACCCTTGCCCTGAAGATCGACACAATCTGCCACCCTATCACATACTGTACAGGGATTATGTTTGCGTAAATTAAAATTAGTTAGTAGCTTAGTTAAAATTAATTATTCTTTACACAACAGTTTGGTCAAAGATTATACTGTACTTGGTTGAACTGTATGAACATAATACATTGATATACTCGATTTTAGCAATGTCGACAAATTTAAAAAGACCATTTCCTTATCTATGTTATGGATATGAGTTTTTTAGTTATTTTAACTATTTAATGTCACATAATATGAGCAGATAAATGTTATTTAAATTTATCTTAATTTTGCATCGGATAACTTGATAAGTTCTAATCAATTAAAAAACCTGCAGGGAGTCTCTATCGTCATTGGTGGCACTTAAGGTGTCTTGACATTTATTGGATTCCAGCAGTAGCTCGATGCGAGTGCTGGTGATACATGGAATGTTAATATTGGCTTTTAAACGCATTGTGGGAAGTAGCTCGTGGCAATGTAATACAACTTAACCTCCTTTTTCTACTTTCTTTTCTTTTAAATTTGTTGCAATAATATATAAAACATATAGCTAATTAGCTATTATGTAAAGCTCACTGGAACAGCAATCAGAAAATAAAGATTGTACAGTGGGGAACATTATTTACATGGACATTAGTGGTTCTAGTCCTAGAATTAAATATTAAATGTAATAAGGTGCGTTAACTATATGTACACATCGAAACTTTCTGAGATTTTTGTACAGAAGAGAATGGCACAGAAGTATGTAAAAATTAAGGGAACACAATTTTAACTATGGAAGACATAGATATTTGACAAATTTAATGTATTTTTTAGCTATGCCAAGGTTCCTTAACAAGATAAAGAATCTTTATAACATCAACAGATGGATCATTGATATCTACGTTTGGTAAAACATTCATTCAGCCATTAGTAACACATGCTTCATTAAGTAATGTTGGTTAATGGGCCATTAAAATTATAAACATATTTAGACTCATTATAATAATTACTAGTCGACCCGAGCGGAATTCCGCACTGCGAACCCAGTCTTGTCAGCTGATCGGATGTTTTTTGTTTACATTCTCGCTCCTGTCAAAACAAACTATTCCCTTTATTTATCTTTCATATTATTCAAATTTCCGAGAAGCGGTACATTTTTAGACCGTGGGTCTATTTTTCGTCAATAGCCGGCACGATAAGCTTTAAAATGAGGGGTAAATCATGGAATTTGATAAAGGAATAAGGAAGATCTCGTGGACTGACAGAAAAACAGGCTAGAGAAATAATATATAAGATTATTAAACTCAGTAGGATCATCAATACAAAGCAATGTAAATATTATGTATAACGCGTCTATTATCACATTTTATTACCTCCTTCTCTGCTCCTTCTAGTTTTTAGGAAGTGGGTATGTATAAAAATCCATAATAAACGTTTTAAACTTCTTTTGCTAAATATTTATATAGGGTTTAGAGTAGTAACATAAAAAATTAGCCTATTTAAAGACGATTTTTATTAAATTTGTTTAATTCTAGATGAGATTTACAACTTACTATGTTATCTTGGTATATTTGTCTTCTTTAGTAGTTTATAATGTTATCAACATAATACTATTTGAAACTGTATTGTTTATCAAATTACAAATAACATATAAATTATAAATTGAATTTTTTTTAAAAATTTCGTGTTCAATATTTGTTGCGTCCATTAAAACAAATACAATAATATTCTGTTAACAAGGTGAAATTTCCCTGGAGGAATATCTCCAGTATTTCCATCTTCTCTCTTCTATAAGATTTTACTTACGACAGTTTGTTTTATCTATGTTTTTTGTTTTGTTATTTAGCAGGAAAATATCTTAGGAATTTTTAAAAAGCAAAACAAATATTTAAGCCTTTTTATTTGAGTATTGTATTAAACTTCAAAAACACGTGCTAAGGATCGTAGTGAGCCTTTTCCTCCTCGTCGTCGCTTTCATCCAAACAATTAAGTAATCCAATTGGTAAGCTAGAATACCGAGTTAAAACAAGATTATATTATTTAGCATTATATTTGTTCTCACATTTCGAACAGGATTTGGCGTTCTTATGCACTTTTGTAAATCCTTAAAATACTGATATTAATTTTAGACATTAGCTGACACAATACAAACATTTTAGAGGACAAAATATTTTAGTTTATTAGTTTAACTAATTCATTAGTATTTATTCTTTGTATATATGACATGTCGGAAGTAAAAAAATAAGTCTATGATTCAATTGAATAAAGTCATTGGTTAATGGGTTAGTAGTTAATGAACATTATTAAGCCTATTTGTTAGGGAGATACGGATTACAGGTGTGGAACTGGTGTGTGTGGAACGCAATTACGTCAAAATTTGCTGCACTTAATAAAATCATAGCAGACACGTTCTCAGCATAACGAAAATTATGAGTCCAGAATAAAATACCCCGTAGCAGCAAACCTGCGTACTCAGCGATTTTCCAATGTATCTTAATACCACATCAAGCCACATACCAAGTTTCATCAATATACATTCAAAATAAACGATTTATGACATTTAATTATTCTCCCTAAGAATAACATGGCGGCTGAGTATGCAGGTTTGCTGAAGCAATAAACACAAAAAATGGGGTTTTATACAAATATCAATATAAATCAAGTAGGTAAAGCCACATATCAAATTGTATTAATTTATGTTCATAATTAAGGGAGATAACACGTTACTTATTCTCCATAAGAATAACATGGGGCTGAGTACGCAGGTTTGCTGCTACAGGAACCATCGGCCGAAAAATGTTTTTTAGTGCAAATATCAATAGACCACAAGGATATGAAGCAATATACGAAGTTTCATTAGGATAAGTTTATAAATAAGCGAGATACACAATTTATCTTACTCTCCATAAGAATAACATTGGACAACGTACTGTGTTAAGCACTTTCAATATCTCTGTAACCATTTGACGTAGAGTAATGGTCAAAACACCAAATTGTGCGTCTTTTTAAGCCGATTCCAATAAAAAAACGGAAATTTGGCTTTTTCAAAAATTATATGTAAAAAGCTCAAAAAACCCATTTTTGGGGTACAAAACCCCCCCAAAATACCCCTTCAGAGAGGTCGATTTGTCTAGTTTTCTAACTTAAAGTCATAAATGCTGCTTTACACGTTTATACCAAATTTCGTCAAAATCAGATTATTGTTACGAGATTTATCGTGCTCACGGGCACACACATATATATATATATATATATATATATATATATATATATATATATATATATATATATATACAGTTTCAAACGAATAGTGTTTTTAGGGTCTGGGGACCTCAAAATGAAAAGTTATCATGGTCCCGGGCCTATGTCTTGCCATGCCGACTACGGTAATAGCTTCTTTCCTATAGGGGAAATTCACTAACAATGAGTTCCTTATGGATTCACCCAATTGGTTTTTAAAATTACAATTAATCTTATCGAAACGTATGTTCAACATTTCCTACCCGCTATTCTCTTCAATTATGGTAACTAATTTTAAAATAACATATAGATTTACGTTGAGTGAATATGATTGGTAAATTAATATACAAAGCACTTTGAATGTGACAAAAAGTACCCATCAGTTTACAAAAGTACTTTTTTTAGAGTTCCTTAAGTTTAGAATCGGAATATCCGTACTGAATTACTTTTTGTTTGTTCATCTCTTCCGGGAATAATGAGTTTAGTCTTGTTTATTAACTCCATTATATCGTTCAGTTGCTAAAATACCGCAAAAATGGCCATGTTTTTCTTGGAACCACTTTATAACTCAATCACTGTATAAGTCGCCAACGCAACTAGGGTGAATTTTAGGCAAATATGTGTGAATGGGTGAGATGCATTGTGTAGCCTTGTTACTGATTAAGACACAGGTTCAATAAATAATAGGCCATTGAAAAAAGGCTAGGGTCAGCTGGATCCAGTATCGAACCTTCAGAAACCTTTTCCTAGGATATTGTTCAGGATCGATCTGGCAAACTTTATGAAAGATTATGAAGCGAGCACTCTAACCACTACGCCACCAGCCGATCACTAAACCAACCACAATCAACTAATTGCTAAATTGCTAAACTTAAACCAAGTTTAAAAAATGTTTCCCTGTTGTTTGTTTAAACGTATAATTGAACTCTTCACGTTCATGACGAATACATTTTAACACCAAAGTGGTTATTAATATTGGAAGGTTCCCTTTGTCAGTGATTTTACAAAATAACCTATTGGGTAAGTAATAACAAATCAATTTACAAATAGTACAGAAAATTACTTATATTTTATTTCAGTTTAATTTTCCTTTTAATTACATCCTTCAGCCATAGGTTTGTTTATGAAACGTATGTTATTTACAAGCCGACCTTATCTGTTCGACTTTTAGTTTGTTCTCTTCAATTAGGTTAAAATCCCTTTTTCGGCTGGGCTTTTTATGTTTGCTTTGTGATTCATGTGATTATAATTCCATAATTTTATATTATCCTTTAGCTATTATCCTAGTTACAGAATATTGTTTTAATTAATAAGCTAAATAAGTGTGGTTGATAGTTTATTGAATTTCCATGAGACTATAACATTATACTGCGAAGTAAATTTTATATTCCTTGCATACAAGTTGATGATAAATGATAAAATCACTGTACAACCTTTTACAAATTTGATTTTGTAATTTTGTATGGTAGCTGTAGTATCTAATGAAAAACGTATATTCTGCAACTCAAAGAGGTATAGTTCATTTTTGCATTTGCCACGAAATGATGTTAATTACAAAGTTACAAAAACTTCCACGCCTGCCATAAGGAAACCGACTGCTCTTTTACAGTTTTATTGAACGTCAAAGTACATTTATCAATCGAAAAAATGTGTTATCAATCCGAGAGGATTTATACAGTCACCACGCAAACCCTATATTCATAATAACCTTAATGTAACATGTTTAAAGATATACAAATACAACCTTGACGAGAAATACCCTCTGATAGCACGCCGTTGAAAAGTGACTTCATAAAGCTATATCATACAAATTATAATTGTATATGTAGGTTTTTCTACATTCCCGTAACTAAAATAAATATGATATGCCATTTAAATATAAATAATTGAAATTCCTATTTAATTATTTGTGATTATTAGTTTTTACTGTAACAAAACAAAGCTGGGTGTGAATTTCAACGTCCGTGTGTAATTTTATCACGTAGCGTCAAAAACGATTTGATAACACTTTTTAATTAGGACAATTGTTCAAGCATTAAATCATTTAATTGAGTGTTTTACGCTGAACTACTGATTTAGTTCATTGTAACATTCATTATTTGTCTATATTTTCAAAATATTATTAAACTTATTCGGTACTTACCATTATGTTTATTGACCTTGTATGTATATTTACCGTCTTGTATTTAAGTACTGAATAAGTGTAAATAAACGTTGTAGCGTTGTGTGACGTAGTTTATTTTGTACTGTTTAGTTGTAACTACACGTATTACGCTACTTAATAATGTTTTGATTCTTTATTCTGTGTTACAGTTCAATCATATAAGTAGTAACAGAGACAAACCACGCTCTGCGAATGACCGTGCATCCGTTTAAATTACATTCCATTGTCTTTGCACTGGAATTCCTCGCCATAACAGTCTCTCTTATGTCGGCTCCACAAATAATGATGTTATAATATTCTAACCAAGATGTAAAAGCTAGGCTATAGGCCATTTGCTTTTGTGCCTTCAGAAACGTTACTAAAAGTAAATCTTTACAAATACAATTTCAGAATCAAGGGGGCACAAAATCTAATGTAATAGTTCAGTATTCCGTCACAAGATGTACAACCTATGGGCTAAACACTCAGTGACAGAAGAGAGACCAAACTAATTATTTGGTACATAAAGATTAAATTGTTTAAATAAAATTAAACATTATTTTAAAATTGCATTACAATTATAGTTGGTATTTTACTTATTCGTATTTGTTTTTACATATTTCGTTGGTTTGTTTCGTCCAGTCTAGAACATTAAGGGTATTAAAATTTAATAGGATTTGTTGATATTATAACTAGCATCTACCACAAACGTAATAAATTCCCTAATGTGGGTGAAAACATGTTAGTAGGTCATAAATAAACATTACTATTCATAGCTGAATATGTTTACTTGGTGATAAAGTGAATATAAGGGTTGACTCTATTGCACTTAGAGTGTTATCCTACTCTAATCATCAGGTTGAGTGTGTTCACTCTACTTCCTCTGCCTGTTCAAAAACAGGCAGAGGGATACAAAGTGGCTGATTTTTAATAATTATTAGTGATACTAAACAATATTGATAGATTGTAAAAACAAAACATAAATCATCTTTATGGCTTAAAGTTGTAAATTATAATTTATTGTTATTTGCTTCTTTCTTTCTTAATTAGTAGACTAAGGTGATACATTTGCTTAATGATTTGAAGTTCAGTGATTAGGATCTAAGGGCTGTACAATTTTTAAACCTTTAATCATAAAAGATTACGTCGTCTGTGCATCAGTCTCATGCCCTACTGACCGTAAGCCATTTATCTACTTATCTAGCTGAGTTGGGCATTTAACATGGAAACAATTTCCCTCATTTTTGGGAATGGATTTTCACGGTTTAAACCGGGATAAGATTTATTTGAAGGCTATTTTAAGTGAAATGGCGGGATACAAATGGAAAATTTTGGCCGCTTATACAAGCAAGTAAAGATATATCATAAAGAAACTTTTGAGAAAGATCTATTTTAGGTAAAAAAGTATGAAACGAGGGCTTTTACTGATACTTTAGTTACAACGAGAATGATGAGGTTGCAAATGGAAATGTGAGTTGATTTATAAAAAGGCATGTTAAACTTTAATTTTAAATAATTCCATGAGTATGATGTGAATATCTTTCCACAAAGACATTATGTTTTGCAGCGTAGCAGCGCTACTGCTGGATAGCGAGGGAGGAGCCACTTGAGGCCTAATGTGTTCAGATCACGGCCTCTTAGCCTCGACCTCCTACCAACCAAATTACTTAATATCTGGCAGCTTTTCCAGGATCACCTAGTTTTCAGTTTGCTTTGAGTATTTACTGGAGTCTATTTTACCACTGAATTACTTTTTGCATATTTCCTATTACTATAGTTATAATGATATGGTGTAATATTGCTAAAAAATATTAATTTTCTGTTTACCGATTGTATTTTATTTCTTGAGTTCATTATCATTAATATTTGTTATATACCCTAACTGTAATTAATAAATTTTAATATGAACCTACCCTGAATTTATGGGGTTAGTAATCTATAAGCATTAATAAATTGCTCTAAAACATTGAATAATGCTGTAGTGGAGGTTAACTTCTAGACTTCTAGTTAACAGTCTGAGAGCCAAGAAAATATATCGGTTCTATGAGGAGAAAATTCAGTCTCAATTTTAACTGTTCATTAAAACTAAAATATTGCAAGCAATAAAAAAGGATTAAAAATTAAAAAGAGTATAATAATTAACAAGATAAAATGTAAAACTACAATAGCGTTTGCCTACCGTATGTTTTCTCTTTTGCCTAATAAAATATCCTACTCTTAAATAAATAGTGTGTTCCAAGACTGGGTCAAGAAAGTCGTTTGATAATTCAGGAAGAGAGAAAAGCTCCGTTCTCATCTGGATAGCTTGAGCCAAGAGTAAGGTGTGATTGATGGGTTGTGATTACGATTATTGAAACATGAGGTATTTTTTTTTATTTTTATGAATTTTTTATGAATGTCCATTAGCTAAAACGTCTTGAAATGAAAGAAAACAATGTTTGCAGAATTGAGGAAACTATTGGATTACATGCAGCGGATAACGATCAAGTCCTGTGAAAATAATGGCAGGGGATTACAAAAAACGCGGTATTTGTGTCTATAATTTACATTTCAACCTTTCACATCATTGCATTAATTTTTGTAAAATTATGAAAACGGGAAAGAGTCACTACAAAAGTTGTAAAAGGCGGAGGAGGAGCTATTGATTTTCATAGTAACGATAGTAAATGGCTAGCGATGGTGCGGTGATTTTTCCATTACTGATTGCGAAAAAAATTGTACGACGTTTAGAGATTTGGAATCTGATCTCTGAACTTTGTTTTACTAAAGAGTGATGGAAAATGTCCGCAATAATTTCTCTAATGGCATAAACTCACAATCATCATCAATGTATTATAACCAAATAATGTATATGGATTGATTAAATGCAGTACGTACTGTGTAAAGTTTGATGTATGTATCATCGGAAGTTGTTAGATTTAAAACCTACCTTGTTGAACGTAATTGGACATAAGTAAACATTTTTTTAAGCTTTTTTTTGTTTATGTTGGATCCAGACTAAATTGAGTAATGAATACGATGGAGCGCTGCAGACCCATAACCAAAGAACCCATCAGGACCAGCTAAGGGTGTAGTGTCGGTTACATCGTCAACTTTGAAAACTCAAAATTTTTCTATTTAAATATATTTACATAATTATTTAAAGCAATTAAATTGAATCAAAACCAAAATTAGACAGACAGAATGAGGTCAGAAGGTTAGCTAACCCCGTTGGTAATGCCTGTCACAAGTGTTAACTTTGTATAGTTTATTTTTTTAATCAATTGATATTCAAGTTGACAAATTTACCTTAAACCTGTCTGTTTGAATAGTAAATATATTCAAAATAAAATTTAATAAAATATACCTTCATGCATAATAGTATAGTATACATAGAACAAAACTTCGCCCGTGTACAAAAACACTCAACTTCATATTTGGTTAATCGTTATACTAATTTTAAGTTAATTTAGAAAAATGTTCAATGACAACGTTTCTGAAGGTTAATTAATATTTCACACTAAGTAGACCTAATATTACCGTAGTTTTCCCTTGTGAACTATTACCCTGGAAATCTTCAGAAAATAAGATAAAAAGAATTTCTGTAATTTTTTATTAGTTTAATTATTTTTATTAGTTAGTTTGGATAACATTGTATAAGCCTTGTGTGTACAATGTTGTGTAAACGTTTTGTTAGGTTAGTAAGTATCTTTTAATAATTTCATAAATGTAGATGAACCCAAATTTTTGCTTTATATACTATTTGAAACAATTATACAAATTTTCACACGGTGCAACAGGCCGAGAGTAGTGAGGGATTTTTTCACCCATTTCTGGCAATGGATAATCGGCCTAAGACTGTTGTAATGAATTGTTTATTTAAGAATCTGTTTACTTTAAGGATGTTGTATAAATATATGCCTTCAAGATTTTATATATATATATATATATATATATATATACATATATGCCAAAACATTTATACAATTTTAAAACCCATGAATTTAAACTAAATACCGGTCGCGGTAGCTCAGAGGTAGTGCCCATATAGGCAAGTCAGACGTGGCCGGTTCGATCCCGGTCCCGGCCGACTCTGTAAGATCATGAGCGGTCCCCTCTAGTTTGCCCATGTGACTAATGCCGTTACGGTACCTCACTGTCTTTAGTACACCGTACAGGTATACCGCATGGTGACGCGCAGCTGAAGTTAAAAAAGAATATTCTTGTAATTTGATGAACAGTACGCCCGTTATTTCAACACTTTCTTAACTTTCTAAAAAATCAGTGTATGTAAATGCAACAACACCTTTAAAGTCGGTTCTAACATAAGATCAAAGACACAAACACAACCCTGACGAGGAAAGCCTTTCATTTATAGTTAGAACATTTCCGACGTCTGGTAAAAGATCGTTAACAAAATAAATTAAAACCATGTCGATATTGTAACAGTTCGCGGTATTTCGTTATTAGTCTAATGAAGCAGATATATCATATCATTCATTGAAAGCAATCAGAACACGAGTGGAACCCGCGAATGACTAACGAGGGTTTTAAAAATATGTTTATGCAAAACTAAACTGACGAGTAATTAGCCACTCTCTCTAGCTGCTGGCTGTTTTATACAAACAGATTACAGAAGATCATTAGCGGTTATTGTGAATCCCATCTCGCCTTGTTATCTTTAGCATTTTTAATGAATTAATTGTCTTATTTGGAGCAATTCTAAATGCAGTAACATCGAAATCATAAATAATTCAGTACCTTTAGGAAATATAAGAAATGAGTTATAGATTAAAAATAGAGGTATAAAGATTTGATGTTCATAACATAAACTTATTACAATTTGGATTATAACTACCGCACATGAAATTGTTAACTCAATTCAATTTCACCACTAGAACGTGTTAAATTCTGGAATTAAATTCTATTATTTTAAAGACGTAGCTTCATGGTTATTCTTGAAGCTACGTTACATTTTCACAAATCTATAACAGAGTAAAACTAATCATATACATCGGGAGTACATTTCCGACGTGGGTGACAATGCAATTACACTAAAAAAATATTGATAAAATAAATATTTTGTCACGACACTTCAGTTCTTATTTAATAGAAAAACCTTTAGCAACAGGCCTGTTTCTATAAATTCAGTGTAAAATTTAGTTTATTTTTAAAAATCACTGCAACCACCTTTGCACTGCTAGGCGTAACCAACAGGGCTTATCAAAACTATCAAACTTATTCCAAATATAAGTATGTACATCCCCTTTTTTTGTCTGCCAATAGGCCTCATAGTTTTCCTATTTTATTTGATCTTATACGGTACCTCTTTTAAAACGTGACCACAACTATTGAAAATGTATTATGTAAACAATATTTCCGTAAGTATAACTTATTTAAAGTGGTGTTGGGAAAGGAATCAAACTAATTAATGTTTCACAGATCACTTATTCGACAAAAATATTGTTTTGAGTATTTATTGCAGCAATATACAATAAAAGGTGACCACTTTCATTTATGTTTTATATGCTTTTGTAAAGCTATTTGGGTTTTACCAAATTATTTTAAGTTATGTAGTTTTATTAACTAACACAAACTCATTAACAATTAACTTAAAACAAACAAAAAGTACTTATCGTTAATTTAACTGTACATTATGGTTCCAATTAAAATATTTTGTACAATTTTTAGGAAAGGGCAAGACAGAATATTTGAATATTTAAACTCTCTGAGAGGACGGTCGTGAGGGATGAGGGCACTTAAGCCTTAATGTGCTCAAATCACGTCCTTCCTGGCCTCTACTCAAACCAAAATTATTCTATGTTTTAGGTATTCTATATTGTGTAAACATTTTCTGAGAGACGCAAAAAATAAAAATTGTCTGTTTGATCTTAATCATAAAAACTGTTTTAAAGTATTCACTTTTCTTAAAACATTATTTAATCTTGTCTATTTAAATGTGTTGATTCTATTTATGCGGCCATATTATTTTTTTAGATTTCCCAGACCAGCAAACAGTGTAGAAGAGGTCGGAGTAGTCCAAGACCGCATCTGTGTTACTGTTATTGGTTTCGCCGGTCACGCGTTGCTCACATGTGCGGGCAAGATTACATTTCTACGACCCGCAACATTGCTTCTCAATAATCGCTATTTTATTCTGATCAGTAAATAAATTATACTCTTACTTGACATGAAAATGGTTGTAAAAGCAATTTTAAAACAAAAACAAATATTATATAAAGCGATAAAGACTTGTATGAAATGTTTCAATAGATGCGGTGATTGAACTAGACAAACCTAGTAATTACTTGCTATCTAATTGAATGATGAATACCATTAGGACCACCAGTCATTCATTCATGGCTAAATATTATCAATGGGTATGTTATCAATCGATTGTCAGTTGAAAGTGCTGCAACTGACCTACAACTGTTAGCCAATTACACATGAAAACAGTTGCATGCAACCGATCACCTAGTGTAATTGGGCCTAAAAGCAAGAAACTTGAAACCCAATAGCAGAATAATACATAACATAGTTAGTAAAAACCATAGACAGACTTTTTGTACTTCAATACATGTATTTGATTTAATTTTTTCTTGCCAAACAACACTTTTCTAAGTGGAAAATTGAAAACTTGGTAAGAATGAATCTTGCGGGAAATGGTTTGATTTTATTATCTAGTCGCTCGATAGAGGGTTTACGGCATTAATTACGCATTTAGTGATGCATCAAGATCCGCTGTTAGGTAAATGTTGATTTATAATGTGCCAACAATTTCATGATATTGGGAATGATAAACGAGAGTCAGCTTATTGCAGAGATGTCGTTATCGCGCCATCAGCAATCACCGTCCCATCGCCACATATTGCCCTCGATCAGGCTTCACACCGCCACTCATTCAATATTTCCTCCCCTGATTCGATTGTACCTTTAATCTAGTACTTTGTATAGTAGCTGAGCTAATTCAGAATAAATTACTTAAAATTAGTAATAATTGCATGGAGATTGTGCTCAACAGATAGTTCACTATGAATAATGGGACTTCATTATAGTTTTAAAGACAAATTAAAGATTATTTGGCACTCAGCAAATAAAAAACATACATTTAAAAATAAAGGGTGAACATATAAAGTCTGAAAAATAAGAATTATATCCATGATTTTACTAGCACATAATAATATTAATGATATTTTTGTTCAGTAATGATTTTTTTTCTCGCCAACTCACATGATTAGTGTATTTTTCTACAAAGCGTGTGATCTCTTAAATTTGATAACCATCCAAGTTGACTCACAATTTAACATTATAGAGTGTGGTTTTAAAATATAAACCTGTTAAATTTAGTTTACTCGAGTTAATCTGGTAGAATCTTAAACCCTTTTCTTTACTTTATACACATCAAAAATTACTAAAAGAATATTACCATATAGACCTATATATTTTGATGAATATTAGTATCCATGTCACCAAGTGTTTTGAGTGTGACTGCCAAATAAAGCAAATATTACTTGGAAGATTTAGAATAAAAATCTTAAAAATATATTCAGCTAGTCCTAAGTTAAAAAATCCAATAAAGAATAAAGGTAATGTTTTAATTATTCTGTACGATCTTTATAGGTTGATTACTTTAAAATGGAAACATTGGAGGAGGACAATGTCAGGTTGAATAAACACATTGTCTGGATTTAATATTATGTGTTGTATCTCATTCATTAACAAAATAAATACCCAGATTAATAACGATGTTTGGATAAACCCTTGATGAAGTAACACATCCTAATTAAAATAAAAGTACTAATTACATAATCATAAGGAAAAATCCAAATTGATTTATATCTCAATGTTGTAAGACTGGAGTGACGTTGGCCTACTTATATTTTTTTATTTATGGCAACACTGAGCCTAGTTGTGCAGGAGATACGCGGCGGCGGCATTAACTGCACGATAGGACTCCTAATAAAGGATGATGAACAGGTTCTTATCTCCGCTAACGAGCGCTGCCGCCATCCCGCCGAGGAATCGATGACTCTTCATTATATTTTTTCATTCTACTGAAATGGATATTTACAATACTAAATTCATCTTAGATTTATAATCATACAAAATAGTTTGGGGGATAAATTAAAAGATTGTTTAAGCCTGAAACACTACCAAAACAAGGTCCTCTTATTATTTATAGTCAGTCCTCTTATATAGTCAGTCTCTAAATTCCCTAACCTATTCATAAATCTGAAAATAAATTAGATGGACATCGTTTTTGAGGATATGTTATTACTGCACATGACCCAAAAATACAGTTTGGGTTGGAAGGCCCAAATTCTAAAATTCAATCCATTATCGAATGACCGTTTATGCATACTGAAAAGGGCGATATTTGAACTGGAGAAAGAGAGCGACCTTTGGTTCGAACTGCTGTGTTTTGCGACAGATTTGGATTAAAATTAAGAGTCCATTTTAAATACAAAAATATACTAACATTTTCGAGCGTTATACATGACAAAATTGTAATCTATTTAAAAATTCTTAAGAATTCCAAAACTCGAAATCTGTCTATTCTTATTTCACATGACAAAACAACATTTACAAATTCACCATCAACAAAAATCGAATAATTACTATATTATAATTGATTATGATTAGTTAATGTATTACAAAAAGAAATCGAAACTGAAATCACTCTAAAATAAACGGTATCAGGAAACTGACACATACTTTCTCCCTTTTAGCCAAACTTTAATGACAAAAATATTTGTTATTTACTAAATATAGAATATGAAGTATAGATAAATGTACAGAAAATTGTCTAAAATAGTTGTTTTCAGAAATATCCACCCAAATCCCTTTTTGGGAGGCACTATAGAGTCCGTTGCTACACACAGTGGTTTTGAGAGGGGAAATGCCCCCTTGCCCCCCCAGGGTTAAATAGCAACACATTTCGAACATCATCTGTTGGTCAATGCTAACTTGACCTGCATATCAAATTTTAATGAAATTGATCAGTAAATAAGAGAGAAATAGTTATATTTGTATTCCCCATAAGAATAACATTGGACAACGTACTGTGTTTACCGCTAAATGAAAATTTCAATTTTCTCCGTAACTAGCAATCGTAGAATAGTAATTTAAAATACTAATTCATTTAGTTTTTTGAGCTCTTTTTAATAGTGAATAGTATTCTTTTTTAACATTTATGATTTTTTATAAAAAATCCAAAAAAATTGAATTTTGGATGTTTTAAGTCCTGTAATTTCTGAACCCGAATTTTTCAAGAAATGCGGGTGGTGTCATTTTGTTGCAAACCTAAAGTTCTACAAACCACGAAAGTTTAATCAAAATCGTTAGAGCCGTTTTTGAGAAATTTGGATTTTTCATGTTTTTTGGCGGTTTTTGGGGGATAATTACCCATAAAAAACAAAAATACAAAAAAATGAAAAAAAACACCTGGAGATATCGTGGATTAGTACCTACATACCAAATTTCATAAAAATCGGCCCATAGGTTAGGGCTCTAGCTCTGTAAACATCCACACAGACACACACACACACACACACACACACACACACACACACACACACACACACACACACACACACACACACACACACACACGGACACACACACACACACACACACAGACAGACAGACATCGCGTAAAAACCACTTTTTTTGGGTTCAGGGAGCACCAAAACGAATATTTCCACTAACAACTCAAATTCGAAAATGTTTACGAAAACAATACTTTCTCCATATACTATGTATAGGGGGAGAAAGTAAAAATTAAGAAACTGCTATTATTTTCTATTCCCTTGCCAGTTTCTATTCTATAATTGAGTTATATGAACATTTACAATTTTGAAAGTGAGCAGGGTGATTGTTCACGCAAAAAAACGGCAAATTTATTTTTTCCTTCAAAATTATATTTTTATATATTTTGGTTCTACATTTAATTCCGAATATAGAAAAATAAAATATAAGACCGAACGATTTTTTTACCTTGAAAAAAATAATTAAAGTTAATAATTCATGGTGATTTTTTCTACCTTAGAAGTCATTGGATTGTTTTAAGTATTTTAGCAATACAATCTAACTAAAACCTAGTTATTTCATCAAACTAAAACTTAGTTATTTCATATAGTACAAATTATATGTAATCGTATATTAGTTTATTATATTGGCTGTCTATTTATTTTGGAAGAGTGTGGGCATGATAGCTGCTTTCAAACCAAGGCCACAGCTGATTCCCGAAAGTTGTATTTTTCACCTTAGAAATTACACAGCTCAGCTTCTAGAAGAGATAGAGTGATGATTTTTGGTTTATTTTGTTCAGCTTGTTTAATTCTATGATCTGTAGGATGAATTTGAAGGAAAACTAACAGAACATATTTTTAATAATTTATTTATTTAAATTTTCTACGTAAAACCTAGTTAAAACATTTAAAAATGTATGGGACCATTAATTATGGTATTCAAACCAAACCCATCCTACAGATCATAGAGCATACTTTAAGAAACACTTAGAAACAAAAAAGTACTTAATTATCATTTATGGATTTTAATCTGTATAGGATCTAGTAAACCCTAGTAAAACGTGAAAAATCACCCCCCCTCCTCCCCACAGGGGGTGAAAAAAAATGCCAACCCATTTTTTACTTTCTCCCTCTATACATAGTATATGGAGAAAGTATTGTTTTCGTCAAAATTTTCGAATTTGAGTTGTTAGTGGAAATATTCGTTTTGGTGCTCCCTGAACCCAAAAAAGTGGTTTTTACGTGATGTCTGTCTGTGTGTGTGTGTGTGTGTGTGTGTGTGTGTGTGTGCGTGCGTGTGTGCGTGTGTGTGTGTGTGTGTGTGTGTGTGTGTGTGTGTGTGTGTGTCTGTGTGGATGTGTACAGAGCTAGAGCCCTAACCAATGGACCGATTTTTATGAAATTTTGTATGTAGGTACTAATCCACGATATCTCCAGGTGTTTTTTTATTTTTTGAATTTTTGATTTTTAAGGGTATAATTATCCCCCAAAAATCGCCAAAAAACATGTAAAATCCAAATTTATCAAAAACGGCTCTAACGATTTTGATTAAACTTTAGTGGTTTGTAGAGATTTAGGTTTCAAACAAAATGACACCACCCGCCTTTCTGGAAAAATTCGGGTTCAGAAGTTACAGGACTTAAAACATCCAAAATTCAGTTTTTTGGATTTTTCATAAAAAATCATAAGTGCTGCAAAAGATTACTATTCACCATTGAAAAGAGCTCAAAAAAATAAATAAATTAGTATTTTGAATTACTATTCTATGATTGCTAGTTGCGGAGAAAATTGAAATTTTCATTTAGCGGTAAACGCAGTACGTTGTCCAATGTTATTCTTATGGGGAATACATAAATTACTATTTCTCTCTTATTTACTGATCAATTTCATTAAAACTTGATATGCAGGTCAAGTTAGCATTGACCAATAGAGGATGTTCGAAATATGTTGCCATTTAACCCTGGGGGGGACAAGGGGGCATTTCCCCTCTCAAAATCTCTTTGTTTAGCAACGGAATCTATAGTGCTCCTAATAAGGGATTTTGGTGAATATTTCTGAATACAACTATTTTAGACAATTTTCAGTTCATTTATCTGTACTTCATATTCTATATTTAGTAAATAAAAAATCTTTTTTTCATTAAAGTTTGGCTAAAAGGGAGAAAGTATGTGTCAGTTTCCTGATACCGTTTATTTGTTTCTATGGTTACATGTAATATCCAGAAATACTTTCAATATTTTAGGCTAATAATGATTTTTCATTTTTTCATGAACTCCCCCCCTTAACTTAGCTAGCTTAATCTGAAGTCATTATGTATGGTTAATGGATGTTGCTTGCTTGCTTGTTTTATTGTTTGATTGTAAATTATATTGATTTTATTATTCCCTTTAAGGTTATGAACATGAACGATATTTACAAGGTTTTAAGACATGCTTAAAAAATTACGGATTAGAGTATTCACTAACGTTTGTGTAGCGTTATACATGTATATGTGTATTTTCCAAAATAAAATTTACTGGAAAAGGAGTTTATTCATTTGAAAAACGCATGAAATCTGAGATAGTTGCAAAATTGAATTCTGCTGGTTAGTTTTGATATGTACGCAGTAAGGGGGCTTTTAAACGATGCTGAGGTGCCGCTCGATGCGAAGTAATGATAAGAGGATTGGAGCGATAGATTGCAACCCCTCCCCCTCCCTCGGCGCCTTTTATCCTTTAAACTGACGCTAAATGTTCCATTAAAGCTACTTTCTTCTAAATTACCCACAGACTCTAATACAAAAGGAATCACCACTTCAACATCAATTACTGTTCTCATCTTAAGACAAATAGGAACAATCTTTTTTACTAGCGATTTCAGCATTTTATCCATTTTAACCGCCTCAACTATGTATCACTGCTCCTGGAAAACGAGTTATTCAGATGAATACAGTATAGTGTCTTCTTCAACTTAAAACATATTTGACTCTACAATTTAGGTGGATTTGCGTTAAACCTTAAGGGTGGATATAAATGAAACTCTTTGAGCACCAGGACGTTCTAGCCTTCCAGTATGAACAATTAACATTTTTATATTAAATTTTTCAGTCTACTTTAAAACTAGTTAAAATGCAATTTTATTTCGATCCATAGTAATGAATCAAATAATAACAAAAAACTAAAAACATGAAGTTATGCTCAAGTTACGTGACGATTACGTAAATATTATTTATATTGATAAACGCAGATGATGGTGATGGAAGGGTAGATAACGAGATGTATTCATGCAAGGGGATTAGTCGCGGTCATCAGCGTTGTATTCAGCCCGTTATCATCGCACTTCCGTTCATCATTATGGGCCGTAAAAACATCTCGATTGTTTATATATATATATATATATATATATATATATATATATATATATATATAAATGAACAATCAGGGATTTACACTAATAAATTATGTAAATGTATTATTAAATATTTATAGCAGTTATAATTTAATTTAAAGCTTAAAGTATAGCAAAATAAATTTATTCAAAAATGGTTCAATTTGAGATTTATGGAAAACATCATAATTTGAAGAATTTTGTTATCATCGTCAGTTACACTACGTCAACATGAAATTACATTTTCTAATAATAGAATAATAATTGTGTTGTGCGTATAAAACCATAAATTGATGTATATGTGTGTGTGTATGTGTGTGTGTGTGTGTGTGTGTGTGTGTGTGTGTGTGTGTGTGTGTGTGTGTGTGTGTGTGTGTGTGTGTGTGTGTGTGTGTGTGTGTGTGTGTGTGTGGACCGTTATCGCGATAACTTTTGAATGAAACACCCGATTTTGATGAAATTTGGCACAAATGTGTAGAGTAACATTTATGACTCTAAGTTCGAAAACCAGATCGATCGGACTATGGGAAGGGGGTTATGGGCGTTTTAAATTTTCCGAAAATCAGTTTATTTTTCCCCTACAATTTTTAAAACACTCAATTTTGGTTATAGCCATTTTGTAGGGAATAAAAAACAAATAATTTGGTATTCTTAATCATTAACCTAGGTCGAAAACCAGATCGATCGGACTATGGGAAGTGGGTTATGGGGGTTTTAAATTTTCCGAAAATCAGTTTATTTATTTTTTCCCCTAAAATTTTAAAAACACTCAATTTTGGTTATAGCCATTTTGTAGGGAATAAAAAACAAATAATTTGTAATATTAAACAAATATTCTTAATCATTAACCTTGTTTAAGTGGTTAAAGAGAAAAGTAAAAAAAAACGTGTCCATAACATGTCCCATGTTAATCTTATAGGAAAAAGGTTTTTGGATTTTCCTCAGATAATTTTACTAAAAACTTCACAATTCTTTTTACCAAACAGTTAAGCTCTACAAAACAATCATTTTGGTGTTTTAATTGTTGTTCTACGTCCAACCGTTGCAGAGATATTCAAAGTGCTAAACACAGCACGTTGTCCAATGTTATCCTTATGGAGAATAAATACAATTTTATATCTCGATTATTTATGAATGTATATTGATGAAACTTGGTATGTGGCTTCTACTAGTTGTGGTGTATTGATATTTGCACAAAAAAGGTGTTTTGTTGATTTTACCCGTAGCAGCAAACCTGCATACTCAGCCCCCATGTTATTCATATGGAGAATAAGTAAAGTTTTATATCTCCCTTAGTTATGAACGTAAATTAATAAAACTTGGTAGTAAAACTTCACCTGGTTGAGTTATATTGATAATTGCAAAGATATAAATTTTGTATCTTCCTCGTTGCAGCAAACCTGCGTACTCAGCCCTAATGTTATTCTTATGGAAAATAAATAAAATGCTATGTATCACTTATTTATGAATGGATTTTTGTGAAACTTGGTAAGTAGCTCTATGTAGTAGTGAGACACAAATATATGCATTGGAAATTCGCTGAGTACGCAGGTTTGCTGTGACGGGGGTATTTAATGTTCCAAGAATTAATTGAATGTTTTTAAACAAAACATTGTCACAAACTAAAAATAAAATGTAAATACATTTTATGAATTTCTGTAATCCACGCTTAGTAATAATATGTAAAAAATGTCTAACATTATAACTTCTAGTTCCCGTAAGATCACTAATGTAACGGAGCAAGTTATGGCAGGTCAGCAAGATAACAGAGCCCTTTCATTAGTAATGTGTTGGGATTACCACCAGCTGAAAGCCTCGGGCACATCACGATGGCCCCACCCTTCCTCGCACAAACGGCATAGATCTAACAATAGGTGGATCAAGACTGTGCTCCACAGTATACAGTAATGTTCAGTAACTCAGTACGATATGTTTCGACCTTAAATAGAACGTGATTTATAAACAAAAATTGTCTTTCCATATTTTATAATATTTTGTAGGATACAATCAAAAGGAATATACCACTTCCTACTAGTATTATTAGTTAATTTCCTTATGAAATTGAACTATTAGCATGACCCACACGGTGAAACTTAAGCCCGGGACTACCATAGAAGTTCCTAACGTGACCCCCTGAACACGTTTAGGGGGGTCGTTCAAAATTGTATATATATATGTATGTATTTGCACTCTAGCGGTCGCATTTTTTGTCCGATTTACTTCAAATTTGGTAGGGACGTTCCTTTCTGTAATCAGTTGGACAAGTTCGTTGGGAAAACCAATCGGAAAACTCTAAACCCCTTTTTTGGGGGTTAATCTTTAAAATTTCTAGTTTTTGGGCCCAAAAGGCTCAGAAAGCCCCGGATATAAAATTTATTCATATAAAAAGATGGGAATCAGTGAGGCGAAAGTTTTAAGCCCTCTCTCGTCATTCTAGCGTAAATATTTACAGAGTTATTAAAGAAAATGTGTATCGACTTAGCACAGTACGTTGTCTTATGTGGGTTTTACATTAAAAAAGCCTGATATTCATTTGTAGGTGTGTTTTTCTCATCCCCAGCAACCTCAGTCTACTTTAAAGCCTGAATTTACCCTCTCCTAACCTTATAATTTGCAAAATTGTATTCCCAGCATTGCAGGTAAATAAAACCAGGAGTATCAGAACAGCCAAAAAATCAATGTTTTAAGATTTCAATAAAAATTGGAATAAATGTCTGTTTTTACACCGATTCTGAGTTTTAAAATTTTTCTGTGGAAATTCACTTCCCGTGCTGCGTTCGAACTCGTTAATATATTAAGCTGAAAGTTTGAGTGTATGTTTGTAAACCCATTACCTTCCAACTTCTATAGTGAATGAGCTAAAACAGCTGGAGGAACATAGCTAATACTCCCAAGTTGCACAAAGGCCTTTATGGGGTTTAAAAGTCATTTAGAACTGCTACTCACGAGTTTTAGATTCCTATCTTAATATTATGGGCCCCATCGTAACTAATCGTTACTTAATAGGTTTATTGAATCAATCGATTACTTAGGCATGAGGTAGTCCATAATATTAAGAAGGACATGGGTCAAAAGGATTTGGGACTCCACTCCACTCAGGCCCGTGGAGTGGAGTCCCAAAACACTTTTTAAAACCTGAAAAGGTCTTCGTATAACTTGGGAGTATTATCTATGTTGCTCCAGCAGTTGTAGCTAATAAGGGACCCCATGTAAGCAGTGGGTGTTTAGCCGAGACGGTTCAGAATATTCAAAACTCACCACAGAATGCAGCACACCTAACTGATATAAAATCACTGAAAAGCAAATAATCCCTCCGTGGTAATTGACTACGAGTTGCCCGAAGCCAGCAACTGCAGCTCAATTATGTGTAGAAATAATTGAGACGTGGGTGTTTATGAAAATCACTCTTTCGCTGTTTCAGAACCGATTTTGATTAAATAAATTACTCTGATTGATATATAGTTCTACAAAGTGGTTTTCAACTTTAAATACTTTGATTCTAATGGCCACGGGTCTTTCTTAAAGTTCAAATGTTGCTAATAAGAGTAATATGGTGAATACGTTTAGCCGTATAAGTATTCTTGAACAGTCGATAATGGAATAAAACATAGTTCAACAGACGTTATAAAGTGAATATATGTGCTCAAACTAATTAAATGGCAACACGACATGTGTAGTTCCAAGTTACTTTGTGTGCGTTTAAAACATCGGTGATCATGTTTTTTTTATTCGATTTATGTCAAAGATAATTATAAATACGTAAAGAAATATTATTTTGCTTTCAACTGAATATAACAGACGATCCAAAAAAAGTATTGCAAGAAATATAACTTATTGAAACATATTTTCTACGCTTCTATCGCAAGAGCTACGGAAATTACAAAGCGTTTTACCTTTCATATATTTTAAATTTTACACAAAAAACTTTTTTGTTCCGTCTAAACATTAGTAAATGTATCCAATTTAATAGGTAATGCAAACGGACGCATCAAAGAAATCGGCCACAACTATAGATCTAAGAGTAATAATAAAAGAATATTTAGAAAATATCACGGATAATTTGTATTGTTTACTGTTCTTAAGTTAGTAAATCCAAAATTATTAGTTTTTATGTTGTAGCACAGTTAAATCTCAACGAGTTCATCAAAATTAAAATATTATTACCTTGTATTTATCTATTACTATATTTTAGTTAATACATGAAAGGAAAGTTCTAACACAGCTAAATGATACATTTTAAATTTCTGTTTTAAAGTGTAACTTTGTTTAAAAAACTAAACAGTGTTCAATTATTTAACTTTTATTTTAAATTTAACTTGCTGTAACAGTGAATAAACAGTATCGACCCATCGTAATTGTTATATTTTTAAACAATCACAAAAATTAAATTAATTATCCAGATGAAAAAAATACAATTTCTCAAGCTACCACGAGCTAAGACCAGGCGTCTAGCGGGCAGGAAGTTTTAAGTTGCCAACATCCTGGTATTGAAGTATTGATATCTCCATGGGAGAATCACACGCTGAAATAAACCCATGCTGAGCAGTAAGGTTCACTCACCGATGATCAGCTACTCTTGCAAAATAACCAACAATATGGTGTCAACCAATGGCAAGCGATCGACGAGAAGTCAAATACAACGATTGGCCAGTAGGCGGAGTTAATAGATAGTTGGGAGGAAAATTAATAGGAAGGGGTGATTGTGGAGAGATGGAAGAACAGAGAACATAGGTTAGTCCTGAAGAATCGACGGAAATGGAAGAGGTTTAACGTGGGACCGTGGAGGAGGGAGGACGTCCGGGGCGACCTAAATGGAGTAGGGTCGTAAGTCCGCGCAGAATTAGTAAAATTTGCCACCTGCCGGCTCTTGGAAGTCAAGTCACTTCACTCCAATCAACGGGACTTCACCACACTTCAACATGAACTTCACATCACCCGAGGGGTCGAGGCTCAACACCATCGGAGAAGAGGGCCGGACCGACGCGATCCAAGGCGAGGGACGGCTACTGACCAAGGACATTGGGAAGACCTCATCAAGTACACCGGAGAGACCACTACGAGGACACCCTAGGACCATCACCGACGGACAAAGTGATGCAGAGAGAAGCCACTCATCCATCCCGGAATCACAGCCAGGGTAGAGTCCCAACTGAGGTCCTTGGAAACTCTGGTATGTCAAAGATTTTCCTTCTTGGTTCGCACAGTAAACAGGAGTAAACCGATGTTATATAAATATAACTGAGAGAGATAGATAAAGTTCAAAACAAATATTAAATGAATAAAATTTAGAGATATAAAGTTAAAGATAATAAAGTAAATAATATAATATGACCAAATCCTTATGAATATGATAAATTAAAGCGTAATTATCTGAAGTTTAAAGTGTACAAATAATAAAATAATTAAACAACTTATGTTCGTGTAAGTACAATTTAAAGGTTTAATAAAATTTGTGAGTATACAAAATATTTATGCTGTATTAATTTTGAGCATTAAAGATCTTATGTTTAGATAAATAAAATATTCAAGGGTATAACATATTTTAATAATTAAACTAATATAAGGAAAATAAGAGACGTCATGAGATAGACCTCCCACATATTAATGAAGGCATTGATTTGATCTATTGTGTAGTATTTTTATATCTAGTTAGAAAACATTTATTCGTATGGTATTTTTGGGTGTTTGTCTTTGTAGAGAGTGATTTTTAAAGAGGGTTACTTACGCATTGAATGATAATTGTATCATAAATTTGTGCCATTCATTATAATATTTGATAGTCCTTTATTCCAGTAACAATAAAAGGGTATTAATTTGATTTGTTGTATAGCATTTTAATCTACTTAGAAAGAATTTATTCGTATAGTATTTCGAGTGTTTATCTTTGTAGAGAATTTTGGTTTAATATTTTATACAGTGCCGACCAAAGTGGAATAGACAGTGGAAGGACAATATCAAGGGATAATTTATCCCTGATTGCAAACTGCATGTATTTCAGAATTAATATTTTGTACCATTTTAATTAACTACATGTGTATAATAAAAGGTTTTATGGCTTGATTATATGTTCATTCAGTCCGCGATCCTTTGAGTAATCTATTAGCAGGCTAGCGAGTTAGGATTAATTGATTTAGTTCCCAAATTATATTTAATTTTAATTTTAGAGCAAGCACTTTAACCACCTTCAAGTTTACAAAGTTATTTTCACAACAAATGTTACGAGTGTTTCACATTGTACACAAATGAAACGTAAAGAGAACACTTGACTTTCCAAAGCCAAAGTTTGACCACAAATATCCAACTCAGTTCGCTGCTGGAATGCTTGATAATGCAATAACAACATTCTTGGTGCGAGCCGATATGCTGTATGGTTGACTGTGCGAGGCGACGCTTAAGGCGGTCCCACACTACTCGCGAACACGCCCGAACATTCGGCCAAACTCCGAACGTTCGGAGTATTCGCGAGAAGTGTGGGAGCTGCGCGAACTTTGAATACGGGACCGAATGTTCAGTGAACGTTCAGTGAACATTCGGGCGAATGTTCAGCCGAACATTCCGACGAATGTTCGGGAGGCTCCCACACTGTTCGCGAACATGCATCACTGCATCATTGATAGTCAACGATCTTGTTCTACTGAGACAATACTATAAAACTGCGTATTTATTTGTATTCGTACCGTATTTATTTGTTGTGCTTTCAAGTAAGTATTGAATACCACTTAAGTGGTCATTGGTAATGAATAATCAATAATTAAATGTCAATCTCTAGTTGTACTGACATAAGCCTACTATGCGTATGTCAGTTATAATTATAGCTATAAATAAGTTATTTTACTGTTATTTGTGTAAATTGAAGTTTTGTTTTAAGGCACAGGGGGTTTTCATTTATTAGTATACTGTCGACGGATTCTGCAGGATTCAGGGCTTGAGTCACTTCTTCAACTCAGCTGCACTATTTTATCAGTGCGTTGAGGCAATGTGTTGTTTCAAATCATTCAGTTCATACAATCACTTGCGTTTTCGCGGCAGCAGATTGACGCCAACCTCAATAATGGGCATTTTAATTCATTATTTATAGAAGATACAAATAAATCCTTTAATACGGAACCCTTAATTATTGTCCCTACATATCCTTTATTTAAATAGTAGTTGATTTTCTTCCACACTCCATAATCAGTGCCGGTCACAGTGGTGAAGAGGGGACAACTACTCAAGGAGAAAAAAACATTTGTTTGTGGTCAAATCACCCAAACATATCTGTTTTTGCAAATTAATATAAGTGTGTCATCTAAGTTGAGTAACCGGCAGTGGAACCGATTTAATTTACTTCAATTATTTAACAAGACATGAGAAGCTCCCAAGAATTACATCAATCGCATCGGCGGCGTGGTACAGGTGCACGACCAGTCTGTCATTCCCACGTTGAAATTTTCCCCGAAAAGAATAGTTTTCTGAGTTATCTCTTTACTAATATTATTGTTCAGTATATTCCTTATTGTAAGAACTTGTAAAAGCTTGACTGTTAATAAACTTAATATATTAAGACAATAGGTTGAATGAATCATGTGAGTACTGAAACAGATGTTTACAGTAAGTAGGATTTTAATCAGCTGTGCGAAATACTGGTGTCAGCTAGTATACTTGATATATTTATATTTGATTTTTTACTTCGTAAAAAATAGGCTTCTCATATTTTTGTTGGTTTCTTCTACACGACTAAATTCTACACCTTTTATAATTTATTACATAAGGAGAAGACATATTTACTCGATGTTAATTAATTGCCAACAAATGAAAACATTGTTATTAATATGATTATCATGAATTAATTATAAGCAAGTCAAATACAGCGCGTTTCCTTGCGCACACATGAAGGCAAAGTGGTCAACAATGGACGATCGCCGCGTCAACGCCCAAACTAGCAGTTATTACAGTTGATTTCCAACAATTGTTTATAATCAGCTGATTAACAAAATCAAACAGGCGTGTATCTGCTATTGCAGAAAAAATACGACTGTAGATGCAACAACAGTGACATTATCTGTAGAGTCGTCCATTTTTTCACGACAATGCTCGTTAGACACGACGGACAATGTGCCAACAGCTGATTGGAATTTATTTATGTTCGAGGGAATGTTCGCCCGAACATTCCCCCGAATGTTCGGTGGGTGTTCGCGAGAAGTGTGGGAGCTTCATCAGGGCGAACGTTCAGTGAACGTTCGGGAGAATGTTCGGCCGAATGTTCTGGAGAATGTTCGGCCGAATGTTCAGGCGTGTTCGCGAGTAGTGTGGGACCGCCTTTAGCCGACCACAGTAGCTGACTTTTAAAACTCTTATTTTTAGTTATACTACACTCTGCTACATTCAAATACAGTAGCTATTACTAAAATATAAAGCATACAATCGAAACTAAATGTTATAAAAGTATACTACTTCAATCGAAATATTGTACAAACATACACTTATAAAATAAAAATAAAAATTGTGAATGGAAAAAAGTGTTTCTTAGAAGTTAAAGAGTGTGTGATGCAAAAGCCTAAAGATTTCACGCCGTCGATGGCCGATGGCTTGTGGTATTTATATGTATTTTTGTGTGTCGATGTGTGTGTTTCGTCAATTTGTCTTTAGATCATTTTATACTTAATTATTGGCTTTATATCATATGAATCATTGTCAAACTAGATTACATGAGGTAATAACAATCACTACAATTATATGGTCTCGAAATCTGAAGACAGGATTGATACAGTCCTCTAAGCATATTTTTTTGTAAAACTTATTTTTGTATAGAGATCCAAAATAACTAAAATTACAAGATTTTAAATCGTAAAATTCTTTTTGTCTATATAGACAGGGCTGAACTAAAACAGTCTTCAGAATATATATGAACTTAGCTCTTGATAGGCGTTTGGTTTAGGTGGACAATACGATAAACCTTTTAACCCCTGGTAAGTGAAGGTATTACTTATTAACAGCGGATGTATAAAGCACTAGTAGTTTTTGGTACAACTACTCCAACAGCACTAGTAACACCGTTATTACTTGTCAATTATTATAAAAAGGAGTTACTAAGGTGTAAACAGTTTGACAGCCGACGGCCACGTGTGTACGAGTAGTTGCATACTCTGGAAATGTTTCTCGGGTTCGCGATTTGTATTCTGCACCACGTAAACTCCTCATCTCTCGGTTCCGTGAGCTTGTGAATTCCAGTTTATTGGTAAAGCGCACACGTTCACTCTCATATAGCAGAGGGCAGCCGTGATTAAGTTTTTGGACATGATTCAAAATATAAAAATCTACCCTTACAGTAAAATACAGTAAAACTTGAGAGGGATTTTTTGTTTTTAATTGATTATATTGTGATAAATATTTATGTATTATATTATTACAGTCTATAGAAGAAGGTTTTCTATATGTGCAGTTAAATCAATTAACACTAAATAGATAACTGTTTGTTTTCTAATTTGTTTAAATAAGAGGACCGGCAGAAGTTTAAATGCGAGTGAATATCGAACATTTTTAAATCACGAGGGACATTGAATGTTTTCGTAAATTCTTTTACCAGTCGGGCACATTATTACAAAATACGTTTTTGTTAGATATCAGCAATATTTCATGTTCTTTTGATAAGTTGAACAAAATGAAAGCACTGTAGTCAACTGCACTATTTATTGTTGTATTAAATAATACAAATTTTATTTACACTTCAGTCCATCCTAATGGCTTTCTTTCTACTTGACTTCCCGCAGGTTTCAAGGGACTTTAAAGGCAAATTAAAAATTAAATAAAATCTTTTACGACATTCTTATAAGAAAAAAATATGTTTGTAAACTACAACATGCTTCTTCAAGTAATAAATGAAGCCAATTAGCATGGTATCAAAACGCAAGGCCAGGACCACGAAGAACACTTCAAAAGTGCATTATACTTTCAATAAAAGTTATGCAGGATATGTGTCCAAAGCTGCATGGACAATCGACCATGAAAACAAAACAAAACAAAACATAAAATGAATCGATAAAAGCTAAATATACATAAATATTACTAATAGTGCAGTCAATACCAATAAAAAGGGCATTATAAACTAATTAAAACATGTTTTGCAACAGTTCCATCCAGAATTAACTCTGAAGAGGAGCTAGTATTCCAATAGATCGTAGATCAGATTCAAACCACGAAAACCACGAATAAGTTCAAGCTCAAACGAGTTCGCACGCAGCACGCTGACGTGAGGGAAGTGAATTTCCACATGCAAAACTTTTAAAACTCAAAACCAATTTATTCCAATTTTATTGAAATCTGAAAACATTGATTTTTTGGCTGTTCGATACTCCGTTCTGGTTTCATTTACCTGCAATGCTAAGAATACAATTTTGCGCATTATAAGGTTGGGAGAAGGTCCAGTCAGGCTTTAAAGTAGGCGTCAGGTTGCTGGGGATGTTACAAATGCACCATCAAATGAATAACATGCTTTCTAATGGAAAACCCCCATAAGACAACGTACTGTGTTTAGCCGATTTACATTTTCTTTAATAACTTGGTAAATATTTATGCTAGAATGACGAGAGAGGGCTTAAAACTTTTGATTCACTGATTCTCATCTTAATACATGCATTAATTTTACGTCCGGGGCTTGTCTGACCCTTTTTGGGCCCAAAAACTCGAAATTTGAAATAATAATCCCCCACAAAGGGGTTTAGAGTTTTCCGATTGTTTTGCCCAACGAACTTGTCCAACCGATTATAGAAAGGAACGTCCCTACCAAATTTTAAGTAAATCGGAAAAAATGCAACCACTAGAGTGCATACATATATATATATATATATATTCTATGGCGGAACTTCTATGGCGGTCTCGGGATTCAGTTTCACCGTGCGGCTAATAATTCCCTTTCCATAAGAAATTCACTAAAAACTACTGTGGAATGAACGGGGTGTCGTTTAAATTTTGAAGTAATATAAAAACGAGTTCACCGGAGCACGCTGACATGAAGAAAGTTAATTTACACATAAAACACTTTAAAAATAAAAATAAAACTGTGTAAACACATAAGCTTATTCAAATTTATATGGAAATCTCAAAACATTTAATTTGTTGGCTGTTCTAAAGCTTCTTGTTCTATGTACGTGCAATGCATGGAAAACAATGTTGCACATTATAAAGTTAGGAGAAGGTCCAGTCAGGATTGAAACTAGATGTGGGAATATTGGGGCTGATAAAACTGCATATGATATGAATAAGCCTTTTATAATGTAAAATCCCCATAAGACTACGTACTGTGTTTAGTCAACACACATTTTATTTAATAACTCTGTACATATTTATGCTAGAATGGTGAGAGAGGTCTTACAACTTTTGCCTTTCTAAGTTCCATCTTCTTACATCCACCAATTTAACATCTAGGATTTACTGACCTTTTTTGGACCCAAAAACTCATAATTAAAAAATATAATCCCAAAAAAGGGGTTGGAGTTTCCCGATTGTTTTTCCGAACGACCTTGTCAAACTGATTATAGAAAGGAATGTTTTAACCAGGTTTGAAGTAAATCGGACAAAAATTTGGTAGCTAGAGTATAAACACACACTCATGTATGAGGCGGGTCATAGCAAAACTGGCCAAGTCCAAAAAAACAAATTTTACAGGAAACACAAAAACTTCCCCATTAATTATTACTGGTAAAATGTGTACCTTTTTTTACAGTTGTTCCTTAAGCTGTCCAGGTATGTGTCTTGCAGCGAGAAGTAATATATTTTGGTTATTTCGTTAGTTATAGCCGTTTTAAAAAATCACATAGCAAGTTTGGCCATGTCATATAAAAATAGCCGGTTTTGCTTTAACTAAATAAAAAATCGTCAATGATTATATTTTAATATGACAAAGTTTAAAATTCTCCCCTTTTTTGAATTTTGCTCAATTTACCCCGACAAATCGCACTTAAAATTGTTCAATTGGGTATTATAATAAAAAAAACAGTTTAGCTAAATAATTTATTTTATTAGTTCACAAAAGGTTAAAAATGTTGCTACTTTGTCGTTAAAACTATTGTTGAGTGGTTTTAAACGGTCTCCCAAAGAGTTTGTTTATATCACACTACTCTCACAGGGACGTCTTCTTCATGAGGTTCACAGAATTCCTCCACAGGAGCATTGTCATCAAATACAATAATGCCATGATCGAGAAACCTCTGCAAAAAATCGTTACCTGGTACAGCACGCCAATTTTCACCATTGTGTTTTACAAGAAGGGTTTCAATATCCTTAACCTTTGCTGGTTTTACTGGTTGGCCACGAGCACTTCTGATAACAAGATGTTATTTATTTTTAGCCCCTTTTTCAGAAGTGATTTTCCACTTCCCAAATTTACTTATAATGTTAAAATCAACGGTTTAAATTCACTACAAACAACAAACTTAACGCTACTAATAGGAAAGAGCAGTCTGCTATGGTAGTGTTTGTTGTAATCACATGTCCTCATAGCAGCGCTCTGATTCGTTGATTGAAAATAGTAAGTTTTGCTTAAACCGCAGGGTTAAAAACAGCGAGTTTTGCTTTAACTTCCATATTTTAAACGTATTTTTAAATTATAAACAGCCAGTTTTGGCACAAAATAAATGTGATTTCAGATACAGGTTTACTTATAGAGTACGGAACAACCATTATCTCATTTCCCGCCAAAAATGGGGGTTTTTTGCTATGACCCGCCTCATATACTGGATATATAGAGTGTTAATTAATTTATGCTCACCATTGGGATATCGTAAACCTTAATCGCTACAAGGAAGGTTAAATGAGCAAAGTAGTGTTTAATTATAAATTAAATGAAATTGCACGAAAAAATTAAAAATATTTCACCAAACTCGTTCGCTACGCTCAAAAAATTTTTGACCAACACCAAAAATTACTTAAAACTTTATCATTTTTTCAGATACAGAAAATTATGTCCAATCAAAGTTATGTGAAATATTACGTAGAATTAAAATATGTAGCTTAAAAATAAATAATATACTCGGTTTCTGATATAAAATGGTCAACTTAAAAATCTTAAAGTATAGTGTTTTTTAGTTAGTAGTTGAAACAGATCTGTGCCTTGATTACAAAAATACCACATATGTGGCATTTTGTTCTTAAAACAAGTCCATAATTTAACAAAACCCTTTTATAAAATATTTGTTGGATAGGTTGTACTGGATCCAATATAAAAGTACTACATTTATGTTTTACCTCTGATTTATATAAAATACCTGTTCACGTATAAATTAGCTGTTTAAAAATGTAAGAAGATAAATAAGATTAGTTTTTTGTTTACTAACATGCTTTTACAAAAAAACTTATTTTCTTACATTGTTAAACAGCTGACTTCTCCGTGAATGTGCTGTTTTATGTAAATCAGCTGTAAAACATAAATTTAATACTTTTATGTTGGATCCAGTACAACATGTCAAAAAAATGGTTAAGAAAAAAGTTTGTGTCACTTTCAATCAAAAACCGAGTACATTTTTTAATGAAAGCTACGTATTCACATTCTAAGCAAAATGTCACGCAACTTTGATCAGACATGATTTTTTTTATCTTGGAAAATAAGAAACGTATAAGCAATTTTTGTTTTTTAACGTAGCGAACGAGTTTTGTGGAATATTTTTGATTTCTTTAATCTTTTAGCTATAGTGCGACATTTTATTTCGTTTATAACTACGCACTATTTTGCTCATTTAACCTTCCTTGTAACTATTATGGTTTACGAGGTCCCAATGGTGAGCATAAAAAATGAACACACTGATGTATATAATTTTGATCAAAACCCCAAAACGTGTTCAGGTGGTCAAGTTACGAACTTCTATCGTGGTCCCGGCTTAGGTTTTACCGTGCGGGTCATGCTAATAGTTCAATTTTCCATCGGAAATTCACTAATAAACTGACCGCTGGATTGCCTTTGCATAGACTGATGAAGCTACTAATAGACTTACTTTCTAGTGGAGGGTTCCCAGAATGCTTACAAACTTAAAATAAATAAGCCACTATTCAAGAAATGACACGAAAAAGGCATGAGAAGTAATTTCAGACCCCCTGGTATCATTAGTACAAGACAAGTTCCGTGGATCTGCAAACGGCCCAAAGAAAATCCCGAAGTAGTTTGGTTCATCCAAACTTATTTTTACGCGATGGTTATCCCTCCTGTGCTTGGGCTCACTAGACCTTTTAGAAGCCGGGGTCCTTCCTGGAATTTTCTGATCGAATAAAATACATTCAAGGAATCTTTTTTACCATTATACATATTTTTTCCTCAGAAACATTTCAAAATAAAAACAAAATCATTTGGAAGTGGTGTACCAGTATCACTGAGTTTCATTTCAGGTATTTAGTAATACTCTAGAGCCCCATTTCAAAAAAGAAAATCATCTTTGTTGCTGAATTGAACAGAAATGCCCATTGTGCTGAGGCTTTCAAAATTCTCAAAATTCGATCTTTACCTGGTCCCTACGTCCTTAAGACAGTGGTATTCCTCAGAAAATGTAGGCACGCCCCAACAAGACAGCATGGACACAACAATAAGGGAAGGCATAGTTTTGCAGTGGCCATAAGCTTAACGTTTTCGAACAAAAACGACAGTATAAAAGGAAAACAATATTTCAAAAACTAATCCCTGAATTAATCATAAACTATCACAACAAATTCAAATTTAAATGTATTGTCGGTAAACAGTAAATAATAAAGCATTAACTACTAAAAACCCCAAAATATAAATCTGATAATTTTGATACACAGTTAAAATACTTATAAATGCCATTTAAAACGTATACTTAATCCCACATCTTAAAATGTAACTTATCTTCTGATAGCTACTCCCCGGGTTGGAGATATATCTAAGGACATTGATAGATGACCACATTCATCAGTGGTAACTTGACCAGTCTGACATAAATCAGATTGTCTCTCTGCTGAACCGACCTTCATTAAGTAATCAGGTCGTGTGTCGGGAATATATTCAGATCGCAGAATTCAGCAAGCTACATTTAGTAAATGTTAGTATGATGAATCATTGAGAGTGTTACTAGGTGAGGTCGGCGTTAGAAACAACAAGATCTTCGGGAAAAAATTTAAAAAGTACATTAATTTTATCACACATCACTGCGCAGATTATGGAGCCTCACAACTTAATTTAGATGTTCGTGAAACTTTTATAAACAAATAAAGTTAGTAGTCATCACGTATATGTCACTTACATAATTTATTTCGATCATTTGAGAAAAATTCAGAAACTATTCTAATTGTTACAGAATAAATAATTGAAGAATCATAAATATCACTATTGTCAGGTACTTTAACTTTACCTTTAAGTTAATCATTCTCTACATTTACGGTGTTTTTTAAATTTTAACAATTGACGTAACAATGTAAACATTTAATTTGGCATTAAATAATATTTATGTCCTCATTTTAACCAAATATTTCGCATTCATTTTTTTAACATTTTGAAAGCGTATGAAGAAAATAAAACTATATTCTTACAGGATATGTCACGAATATACACAGCTTATTGTATTTATTTGAAGGAAGTAATACTGTAGTCCAGTAGAATTGTATTCTTGCCATGCAGAAATGGAATAATTTTGATTTTCAGGTATGTTATATGTATCGACCCCATGGTGAAATATTCAAGTTTTCGACCACATAGCCCTTGTGCGTTTTCCGCCATCTTGAAAAATCTTATAAAAATTTTATTATTTTACTATGTCCTTAATAACTCGCTTACAGTGTGTCGTAGGCAAATAGACGTTAATACCATTTTTAAAGACTATAACATTTCCTACAAGATGCGTGTATGATTTTGAGGAATGCGACTAATAAAAGTGAAGAATCACAGGTACTAAATCAGTAACAAAATTTAAAAATAGGTAAAAACTGGACCTTATCTCCTTTCAGCTCAGTTAAATAATTTTTCATAAGTTGTAGAGCAAAATGTGTAAGAAGTGAATTTGTAGAAAACGAAACCTCCTGTAAGTTACATATAACAGAATGTAATAAAAGCTCATACAATCAAAAGGTCCAAATTTAAATAAATATATAAAACATTGAAAAGTATCATTTTGAGCCCTGATTTATTAAATACCTTATTGTTGCTTACGTTTAACATTGAATGTGTTATTGATACGTCATAGATGGCATATGTTACATACTTTATTGAACATAAATTACTTCTGGCTTGGAAATATTAAAGAAAATTATGTTAAAGTACGTTAAGTAGGTTAAGTAAAATAGTTAATGTTTAAATGGAGTTAGGATGATACCATATCGGTCCTTATAGTCAATGGTAAAACTAAGAAATCACTAAATGGTTGATAATAAGCTGTGAAAAACATTAAAACATGTTATATTATTCCTCCAAACCTTGGACGAATCCAGGCAAGTGCCTTGTTGAATTATTTTCACAACTGAAATAATAAGCCGTAATAATATGAGCGTTATAGAACGCATCCACACTATCACCAATCCGTCCCGTTCATCTTTGCTCGGATATATTCGGCCAAGGTAATGATGCTACTTCTAAAATATTTACTATTAATTTAATTAATATTAATTAAACTTAACTAGTAGCCCGTCGCGGCTTCGTTCGCGATCACAGTACAATGTTATGTTTGAGAAGTTAGTTATATTTTGTTAAAGCATCTGGGCGATCGAGCCTTGGCCGAAAAGCCAAAGCCAAAGGTTGTTAAAAATGCCTACAGTACTTATATTCAAGATTCCTCTCCAAGGCGAGCGTATTTGATTTGCTTATTGTGTATTGCTCGTTTATTTTCATTTTGGGCATGTCCGTTTTGTATTCAATCTTCAGTTTGAATAGTTCTCACAATTTATACAGAACCTAATCATGTATGATCGAAGTTATGTACACATTGGTTCTAATCACTATTATCACAAAAATCACATGCTACTTTACCAATTGAGTGTTATTTTTACAATTGAATGGTTGCTTTTGAACAGCTGTTATGATTCTTTTGTTTTTATTTACAAATCTTAACCATAACCCTAATGTTAGTTTTTTAAATATCTTTCTATACAATACTATATTTTTCCATGGAGGAGGTCTGATTAGAACACATTTATTAACCCATAAATTCGATAGTTCCAACATTTGATAAAGCGTTTTTGGAGCAGGAGTAGACAAAATTCTGATACCTTAACATTCCTCCTAACAAATATATGCTCAATTGGTTCAGTTAACAACTAACATCAGTGATGAATAAATTAAAATTGTAAAGGCCGACGAAGCAGATAAGTCCCAAAGGGCATACAGGATGGAAAGGTTATATGCCTGTTTCTGACTATAGAGCATTGCCTGCTGTCTTTCTACCAAATACATACTCAATTGGTCTAGTAAGTAAATGTTGAAGGGCGTTAGGGCCGAGCCTCATTGAAACGGGAATAAGCCCATTACAATTTTTTTTCTTTTTTTGGGGGGGGGTTGGACTCATCTTCTTCCAAATATCTGCTCAATAACTCCTGTAGTTTGTGACTTATTGAAGGTTAAATACCCCCGTCACAGCAAACCTGCGTACTCAGCGAATTTCCAATGCATAATATATGTCTTAATACCACATAAAGCCGCAAACCAAGTTTCATAAAAATATATTCACCAATAAGCGATTTTAATTATTCTCTATAAGAATAACATTGGTAATGAGTACGTAGGTTTGCTGAAACAAGGAACAGAAACAATTATTTTTTATGCAAATATAAATATAATTTAACTAGGCAAAGCCACATACTAAGTTTCATCAATATTCAATCATAAATAAGCGCTATATAACATTCTAGTTATTCTCCATAAGAATAACATGGGGGATGAGAAAGCAGGTTTGCTGCAACCAGGAACAGAAAAATGGGCTTTTATGCAACTATAAATATAACTCAACCAAGTGAAGCTACATACCAAGTTTTATTGATTTATGTTCATAATTAAGGGAGTCATTACATTTTACTTATTCTTCATAAGAATAACATGGGGGCTGAGTACGCAGGTTTGCTACTACGGGAATAATTAATAAAAAATCAATTTGTTGTGCAAATATCAATATACCAGTACTACGTGAAGCCACATACCAAGTTTCATCTACATACATTCATAAATAATCGAGATATCAAATTTTATTTATTCTCCTTAAGGATAACATTGGACAACGTACTGTGTTTATCACTTTGAATATGTCTGCATCGGTTGGGCTTAGAATCACAATTTAAACACCAAAACGATTGTTTTGTGGAACTGAACAGATTGGTAAAAGCAAATGTGAAGTTTACATTAAAAAAACTGAGAAAAAGCCAAAAACCTTTTTCCCATAAGATTAACATGGGAGATTTTATGAGCAGGTTTTTTTGGATTTTCTCCGCAACCACTTAACCTAGGGTAATAATTCAAAATACTAAATTATTTGTTTTTTAAGCTCTATAACATGGTCAAAACCAAAGTTAAGTTTTTTTTTTTAAACTGTAGGGTGAAAAATGCAAAAAACTTATTTTTGGAAAATTTAAAACCCCCATAAACCCCCCTTCCCATGGTCCGAATTTTTTGGTTTTCGAACTTAAGTCATGAATGTCATTTTACACATTTGAGCCAAATTTCATCAAAATCATACGTTTTTTACTTAAGTTATCGTGTTAACGGACGCATATATATATATACATATATATAAATTTGAACGAATACTGTTTTTGGCATCTGGGGACCTCAAAACGAAAAGTTATCATGGTCTCGGGCTTAAGTCTTACCATGAGGCCTACGGTAATAGCTTCTTCCCTATAGGGGAAATTTGCTAAAACATAAAATATTCGGTATTATAATCAAATGGCTACTTAGACAAACTGAGCTTTAAATACCATGTTAATAGGCCTTACGTGTTCTGTATAGCCAATTATAGGAGAACGTTTTTCCTCCGTTCTGTGGTAAAATATGATTAGCTAACTAAATGCTCATTAGAAGAAATATGGTGCATGTTGTAGTGAAATATTGAATAACCTGTACCCTTAAGATCAACTTTGTAGCAGTCACGAAGGGGACAAAGGGACAAACCCCTAATGACGTACTATGATTTAAAACAGCAAAATGATTCCTCCTCCACACAAAAGTAGGCATAATATATCATTTGTTTCAGTTAAATCTTGTTGTGAAGCGCAGAAAAAATCTCGCTTATAAAGAGACAGATGGATGAACCAATGTTTACAAAAATGTAAATATCTCAGTTGCATATAAAATTTCACTGCTCAAAGCGATGTAGAAAAATAACTTATATTATTTATATGGATAAATAGATTCCTTACCTGTAAAATTTTGTATAATTGCTAATAACATGTCCAAAATGAATTAACAGATTCAATTCAAATCAAAATATTCCACATGTTAATCTTATGGGTTAAAACGACCTTTGATAGCTCGTGGGGCAAAACCCGTGGTCGAGAGTGCAAGGAAACCCCAAAAGGCACATATAGAGAGTAAGATATTTTGACTGATAACAAATATGTGTATGAAGTAATATTTTTAGTTGTCGAAATTCGCCGAACAAAAATAAAAAAATTCTTTTAATAATATAGATAAAAAGACATTACAATTAATTACAAACAAATTAAAAACATTAAGGGTGATAAGCTGTGAAAAAAACATGGATACAAGTTAGACTGTATTTCTTTTGTAACAAATCAATTATTTCTATGCAAATTTCAGCACAATTTTTGTTTACATTGGTGCGTATTAATTTTTTACCTTTATTTCTATGCAGACTAATATTAGATACATAATTAAATGATATGTATATACCAATGAAAAGTAACAAATAAATCTAATTAAAAATGCTAAAATATTTCAACACTAAGTAGTACGTTAATTCAACAACAATTAACATTTCACAATTTTGATACCTTAATTTATAATTACAAATTTCCACAGATTAAGATAAATCAAAATTCATTCTTACTTGACAAAAAGTGTTATGTAATTCCCAATAAATACAAGATATATAAAAGTATCAATTTAGTTTGTACTTGTAAAGGAGACAAACAAATTAAATATTTATATTATCAGATTAAGAATAAAACTTCCAGAGAACCGTTTTGTAATTATTTTTATGACATAACGCGTTTCGGATTTATATCATTTGCCAAATGCATAATGCCAAACCACAAATAGAGTCTCAGCCAAACCAACGTGAATTTCGTCCATGGCAGCGAAGAGTAATCGCGGCTGATCTTAAGAACCATGACGGGATATGGTTGCACCCATACCTAAGTGAAAAATTCGCAGCGGGACTGAAGCGAGATTTTCCGATGTCTGACTGGTCGCAATTTCCCGCGTCAGTGGATACTATGAAATTCTGTGAGTAGTGAGGTGTGTTGTTTACAACCGTGACTTGGTTAACTGTTTTTTTTTTTTAAATTGTGTATTAATTCCTTATTTTGTATGACGTTAGTAACAAAGAGTAAAAAATCTGAAGAAAAATTACAAGTTTAGGAACATTTAGGACGACATATGAAGAGATTTGAATGCTTCAGGTATATATAACTTATTAATTCAAGATAAATTATAATAATAAAGAGGAAAATATTATCTAGAAATATACCATTTTACTTTTTTAATTTTTTAAATTGAGTCGCATTTACTAGCCCTTATAAATGTACAAAAATGTTATTACAAAAACTTAACGACGGCAACATTATTGAAATTCTAAATATAAGCATGAGAACAATTAGCTTTCTTCTGTCAAATCCCGTTTATAGTATGTTGATAACATAATTAATTATCTTAGCCGCAAAAAGGGGTCCTGCGAACCTCCGTAACGCTCCTTTCCCCTATCTTAACAAAGTGTTTTAACGCGGCGGCGCAGATTTTTTCGTAGGATGGACCGGGGTCTTAATGTTTTTAATTTGTTTGCAATTATATGTAATGTATTTTTATTATGTTTAATTAATAGTTAAAATATTTCAGAAGTAGTATCATTGCCTTGGCCGAATAAATCTGAGCAAAGATGAACGGGACGGATTGGTGATAGTGTGGATGCGTTCTCTAACGCTCATATTATTACGGCTGATTATTTCAGTTGTGAAAATAATTCAACAAGGCCTGGATTCGTCCAAGGTTTTGAGGAATAATACAACGAGTTTTAATGTTTTTCACAGCTTATCATCAACCATTTAGTGAATTCTTAGTTTTACCATTGACTATAAGGACCGATATGGTATCATCCTAACTCCATTTAAACATTAACTATTTTACTTAACCTACTTAACGTACTTTAACATAATTTTCTTTAATATTTCCAAGCCAGAAGTAATTTATGTTCAATAAAGTATGTAACATATGCCATCTATGACGTATCAATAACACATTCAATGTTAAACTAAGCAACAATAAGGTATTTAATAAATCAGGGCTTAAAATGATACTTTTAAATGTTTTATATATTTATTTAAATTTGGACCCTTTGATTCTATGAGCTTTTCTTACATTCTGTTATACGTAACTTATAGAAAATTTTGTTTTCTACAAATTAACTTCTTACACATTTTGCTCTACAACTTATGGAAAATTATTTACTTGAGCTGAAATACGAGCAGTTTTTTACCCATTTTTCAATTTTGTTACTTATTTAATCCCTATGATTCTTCACTCCCATTATTTGCATTTCCCAATATCATACACGTATCTTGTAGGCAATGTTATAATATTTAAAAATGGTATGAACGTGTATTAGCCTACTACACACTGTAAGCGAGTTATTAAGGAAATAATAAAAAAGTACAATCTATTGGAGATTTTTTTAAGATGGTGGAAACACATAAGGGCTACGAGGTCAAAAACTTGAATATTTCATCATGGGCCGATACATATAACATACCTGAAATCAAAATTTCTCCACCTTTTGCATGGCAACCCTTTAAATTAGGATAATTCTACTGGGCTACTGAGGAAATCAGGAAACGATCCTGTCATTACTGTCCGTAAAATATTACCTTTGATTGTAACAATGTTCATAATTACTACATACTCAAAATTATTATCGTTTAAGCTCACTAGTTTCATCAATCAAATTGATTTCTTTTAAATGTACCTTGTGTAGTAGATTCATGTTTATGCTAACCAGAGCCTATTTAATACGGTTTTGTATAATCTTACATTCTTTAACAAAAGAAACTGTTTGGGATTAGGAGGTGCAGCCCGACAATTGAATATTCGATATTCATCTTTATAGCAGAATTAAGTCGCGATAATGTTAATAATTTGTGTTTTTGTTGTTGTTTTTAGCGAATTTCCCCTATAGGGAAGAAGCTATTACCGTAGGTCTCATGGTAAGACTTAAGCCCGAGACCATGATAACTTTTTGTTTTGATGTCCCCAGATGTCCAAAACACTATTCGTTCAAATTTATATATATGTATATATATATCTCTATATATATATATATCTATATATATATATATATATCTATATATATATATATATATCTATATATGTGTCCGTGAATGCGATAACTTGAGTAAAAAACGTCCGATTTCGATGAAATTTGGCTCAAATGTGTAAACTGACATTTATGACTTTAAGTTCGAAAACCAGAAAAATCGGACCATGGGAAGGGGGGTTTATGGGGGTTTTAAATTTTCCAAAAATCAGTTTTTTGCATTTTTTACCCTAAAATTTTTAAAACACTTAATTTTGGTTTAGACCATGTTATAGAGCTTAAAAAAACAAATAATATGGTATTTTGAATTGTTAACCTAGGTTAAGTGGTTGCGGAAAAAATCCAAAAAACATGCTCATAAAATCTCCCATGTTAATCTTATGGGAAAAAGGTTTTTGGCTTTTCCTCAGTTAATTTTATTTTAAACTTCACATTTTCTTTTACCAATCACTTCAGCTCCACAAAACAATCATTTTGGTGTTTAAATTGTGATTCTACGTCAAACCGTTGCAGAGATATTCAAAGTGCTAAACACAGTACGTTGTCCAATGTTATCCTTATGGAGAATAAATAAAATTGGATATCTTGATTATTTATTAATGTATATTGATGAAATTTGGTATGTGGCTTCATGTTGTACTGGTATATTGATAATTGCACAAAAAATAAATGTTTTGTTGATTGTCCCCGTAGCAGCTAACCTGCATACTCAGCCCTAATGTTATTCTTACGGAGAATAAGTAAAGTTTTATATCTCCCTTAATTATGAACATAAATTAGTAAAACATGGTAAGTAGCTTCACCTGGTTCAGTAATATTGATAATTGCATAAAAAATCATTTCTTATCTTCCTCGTTGCAGCAAACCTGCGTACTCAGTCACAATGTTATTCTTATGGGGAATAAATAAAATGTAATAAATAACTTATTTATGAATGTATTTTTGTCAAAATTGGTGAGTGGCTTTATGTACTAGTGAGAAACATATCAATGCATTGGAAATTCGCTGAGTACGCAGGTTTGCTGCGACGGGGGGTATTTTAATAATAATAAAGTTTTTTTCAGCCACGCCATCCGTAAAAATTGAAATATCATTGTGATAAAACTATATCACTGACTATTCGACGAGAAAAAGTATAAAATTAAAGCTAACAAGGAATCCAGTTTTACTGTGAGAAAACGCATTAATGTTTTTTAACTCGCTGTTGGTCACTGGACTCTTGGGGTCTAGCTTCTGTGCTGGGATATATTGTAACTATACCACATCGTTAAACATCCTCTTTTCTAAAATACTGTATATATTAACTCCTTGCAGTCTTTGAACCTAATGTTAAAAGGTACTTTTACAAATATGTTTAAAGGAAGTTAATACCGTAAATTTTGTAACGGTTGGGCTCATTAAACAACATAAATTAAATAACAGTCCCAATAAGAAGACAAAGTTTATGTTACCAAGTGTTTTTCACAGTACACATTATTGTTGCAAGCTTACAGCCATTGGCGGTAGTGGTCCCAGGACTACCTTAAGACTGGTCTATACCTTTTAAAACTTGAGAACAGGACATTGAAAAATACCTTCACTTCCTCGCACAGTCGTGAAATCACAGGATTTACTGATTAACAGTTTTTTTTTACCGAGGTACATAAACAGTTTTACTTGGAATGAATCTTGGACACATAACTTGTATCACATGAATCTTGAAGTGTCTTGGAGTTTATCGGGGATTTGGCTGACATTGGGTACAGCAAATGAGGTTGTCATTACATATGGTAAGTCTTTTGGCTGTCCATTATGACTAACTTCCCTTTCACCTTTGGTCCCTCCATTTGCAGCGGCTAGGAACAGAGTCTCCGGGTTTGGTCCCTCCTGCCAACCTGAAAATGAATGGTCCCTGGCTGTTGTACATGGATCCCCTGTCAGTTGAGTTGACCTGTTGGAGGGCAAAATGAGGGTCCGCTGTTGAGAGCCTCATCCCAGCTGTCACAGGGGCACGGGAATTGGCCCTCTGAGGGGTCGATTTGGCTGCCGTCCCTTCCCACCCTTTCCTTTCCTTCTATATCCTATCTTTTCGGTGACCTTCGCAATATTCCCGCTTGTGGAAGAGGTGACTAGCAGCAAAGCTGGGGTTTCCTAATCCACCAATAACAACAACAGCCAGTGGCTCTCAAAATGTTCATCTAATCAAGTAGTTTGAGGCAGTTGTGGTTTTTAGCTTGTACTCGCAAGTACATTAACTTTTTTTCTATCGTGATAACAGCTACGATCAAAAACTACTCAAAGTCAACAGAATCCCTTAGTTACCTGAATTTGGTAGTTATATTAACAACTAGCTGTGTACTCGTCCTTCATATGGGTTGTGTGTAGAAATACTAATAGATGAATTAAAGACAATAAAAACCCATTTAATTTTACAATATTTATGTTACATTTTACATGTTATATGTACAATTGAATAAAAGTTAACGAAATATACTGGCAGATAGTTCGGGTACTGTTGCTAAGTCAAGGAACTCTGTCGGGTATAGCTATTGGTCATGGTTAAAAGAACGGTGTCAACAAATGTATGTGTTCGTTCCTCGCGTTGGAAGAGACATTCCTTTGTGTAAATCTCAGTTTCTTGTTCACTGGTGGACGTGAGGATGGCACAATCACATAGCCAGGCACATTCCAAGTAAAACTGTTTATGAACCTCGGTAAAAAAAACTGTCAATCAGTAAATCCTGTGATTTCACGACTGTGCGAGGAAGTGAAGGTGTTTTTCAATGTCCTGTTCTCAAGTTTTAAAAGGGTAAAAGAAAACTCCTCAACCCCGTAATATTCTCCAAAATACATGTTTATATTTACTGTTAAGTTCAGACGTTCAGTGGTCGGCTACATAAAAGATATTTTTAGAGAGGCGTAGATCTCGTCCACCCATATCTCACGCACGACAAAAAGGGCCTGTCTGAAATCTCCAGAGAACACCGTGACTCCTCATTATAGTCGTGATGATATTTCTTATTTATTTGAAGGTACCAAATGTCAGTTCTATTTGTTTATTAGTTAGTGTGTGATGATTAATACGCTTATATTAAAGGCCAGTGGGCCAGAGCTCTTGAGTATATTTGTATCTACAGTATAGGTATATGTCTGCATTGAGCTATCAGCTATATTCCTTCTGAATTTCAGCTCAATCATTCCAGTAGTAGGTGCAAGATTGTTAAGTATTTTGAAATTCTGGGAAGCGAAGCACTTAAAAATGTTCGTATCGGGAATAAGCTTGTGTTTTGTTATTATGTATTTGTTATGTTCCTGCCGAATTTCCATCTACAAGGTCCAATAAATACTAATACAAATAAAATTGCCTCAAAAGTAAATTAGGGTAGAGGCCTATGGAATTTTTTTTTAAACGTACATCTGCAGCATAAGGGGAACCACCATGCATAATTTCATCTTTATAGACATTGTCGTTTTAAAAATAAGGTGATCAATATATCAGTGAGTGCGTAAATGTATAAATGAATAAATTGCATAAATATAAATGTATAAATGTATAATGAAGTGCATAAACGAATGCATAAACAGTCTGACAAATATAGATTTATATCATATATCCACTCTGCATACTTACGTTATTTATTAACAATCCTCACTAAACGTTTTAAATAAGAACTGCAACAGCTGTTTATAAAATAAATATTCTTAAGTCATATTCACTCTGTATACTCATGTTATTTATTACCAATCTTCAGTCAACGTTTTTAATAAGAACTGCAACAGCTGCTTATGGAATAATATTCTAATCCAATTATGGAATAATAAGTCATATCCACTCTGTCTACTAACGTAATTTATTACCAATCTTCACTCAACGTTTGAAATAAGAGCTACAACAACTGTTTATAGAGTATAATAAATATTCTTAAGTCATCATCTGGTTCAATATAAAATTAAATGCTTTATCCATAAGAATAACATAGGATTTTTTAAAACCCGTTGAGCAGATTCCTAAGGTGTTTCAAAAACTCCAATTAGCCTAAAACCTTCTAACGCACACATAGGACATAGAAAAAAGTTTCATCGAAATCTGTGCCCCCGTTTCCTGTGAAACGCGAACAAAACACGGCCAAAACCACCCGAAATCACGTTTTTGAGCGGCCACCATTCTTTTTTTAAAAGGCGTATGTCAATTTTAAGTAGCTTAAAAACCTTCCCAGGCATGTATAGAACAAAGAACCAAAGTGTCATCACAGTCAGTGCACCCATTTTCCCGTGAAAAACGAACAAAAACCTGTCCTTGAGCACTACCCCGACAGACAGACAGAAATTTAGATAAGACTTGATTTGGCTTCCCTAATGTGTAAAACGTGAAAATATGCAAAAATGTAATAATTGCAAGCAATGCACAGACAAAATTATAATTTTATTTATATTGATAATACAATACAAAGTGTTCAGTATATACATCCAAGGCTTTGTTAATTTAATTCAGTTTAGATAAATTAGAAGTTGACAAATAACACATAAAACTAACCTGGTTTATTAATATATGATAATGATAATAGTAGAAGGCCTTTTATCACTACTTTTTAATACAATATATTTTATTATTGTTCATATCAAATCGTTCCTCGACTTGAAAATAAATGTTTGTCGTTTTTAAGTCGGTCGTAGGCAATGGATTAAAACAAATCAATTAAAATCAAAATACACCGTTTTATTATTCGATGTGATTTTCCTTTTGTTATTAAGGCTACGTAATTCTTCAACGTTTGAGTATTTCTTTACACTGGTTTTACAAACAATAATATTAAATTGTGTCTCCAAGTTAAAACACAGATTATTTATTTTACAGTGAAAAGTACGAAGATATCGTTGCACAAGATTTCTCCGTCTGATATCAAGATAAATAAATGTGCAGGTCGTAAAGTAAAGGAAGAAATGGGCGGGCGGGGACCTCTGGCCCCTAATGAGCTAGGAACTCACGCCTAATTGCCAGCCTTTACGTATAATATATCGCTCCGGCTATAATTTAAATACTGTTGGGTTTATAAACCTTGGTTATTTTTATACGTAATAATAATATTATTATTAATATTTTATCGCTATTTGTGATAGCAGATCACATTCGTTTCATTCCATACAACCTAATAACGAATAAGTATGTGTCAGCGTTCCACAAAAAAAGTTATCTTTACTTTAATAGCATAATCCAAAACTAGATTTACCTACATCATACACGTTATAGGTTTTTTGTTATTGAATGATCAAAGAAACTACTAAACCCATTTTATTCTTGATATGTTTAAACACAAACAATAATAATTATGTATAATAATTATGTAGGGACACAAATAATAATTGTCTTAAACTTTACGTCCTTTCTCTATATTTCGTTCTACTTCAATTTAATTGTTATGGAATCAAATAAGGCAAATTGCATGTTTAACACAATATTAATACAATATCAAAATACAGCACAACATCAAAACTCGATGTTCCATTTATGGTAGGCAGCCTCTTACTCTAGACTATAGACCACAGATCTGTGCGTGGAACATATCCAGCAGAGCAAGGAGTGAGTGGATAGTACAAAGCGGTAAAGTACTGATACGATTGAGACGTCAGGACCGGGATCCCATGGCAGAGCCGCTGTTATGGTTCTCCATCGCCTTGACCACTACGCCAATGACGCACTTTACTTCACTCACCCATGTAACATCATAGGGTGTGTAACATCTTTAGGGTGTTCGAGAAGTGAGCCCTGACGGTCCTAAAGAATGTAATTAGGTATACAGTTACATCCTGGTATACCGTTCAGTTTCAATAGCTTAGATTGTGACGTGGCTCACCGCTTTGAGTGTTCTGCTACCAGTGTGTGGATCAAATCAACTGGCATGTAAACGTACGGCTTATTTATTGAAAAACACTCACACACCATAATATCGATGAGCAAATGTAGGTAGGGGATATGTTAAAATTATTTAATTTAACATTCTTTATTCATATTATTAGATTTAAGTGGATTATTATTGGCCTAAAAGGCAATTTTCTTTCCAAATTACTAATGAAAATGGCATACGTAGTAAAACGTTTACACTGAAACCCTCACAGTAAGTGCACAAACAAATGTGGTGAATTTCCAATGAATATATAACATAACACATTAAAACACCTAACAGGATTCATAAGAAATATATTCACAAACAAGCGATATTTAAAATATTAATTATTCTCCATAAGAATAACATTGGGGATGAGTACGCAGGTTTTCTGCAACAAGGGGCACAAAATAATAGGTTTTTCAAATAATGCAAATATCAAAACCCCCCTTCGGATGGTGCAATTCGACTGGTTTTCGGACTCGTTCAAATAAATGGTACTTTACACATTTGTACCAAATTTCATTAAGATCGGACCTTTTTATTATATTCGGACCTTATATGTATATATATATATACATATAAATTTGAACGAATGGTGTTTTTGGCATCTGGAAACCTCAAAATGAAAAGTTATCATGGTCTCGGGCTTAATTCTTACCATGAGACCTACGGTAATAGCTTGTTCCCTATAGGGGACATTTGCTAAAACTAATCTTTGTTATTGTAACAGGTTGCTTGTATTTTATTATTAAACCCTTACAATATTCAAAGACTCAAAAGCGAATTACGATTTTTTGAAAATGTATTGGTGCGTCACTTAACCCCTTAGAAGATTAAGAACCTACGTTAGAGAATAAACATCGCGAAGAATGCTGATGAAGGGCAATAACAGCATCCCTGTCCCGGCCAGCGCCAGCTCCTGTCTCGGCCAGTGCCAGCTCCTGTCTGCTTCACCAAAGGAAACTCAACAATACCAAAGTCCCATCTCTCAATGTACATATTCAAATCAAATGTTCACTATTTTTAATATACAACCTTTTTAAAGTTTACGTTTCATATCCAGCTAACACAATAAAATTACTTTTGATTGCTAAGATGGAATAAAGCTAAACTAATATACATTTTAGCAGTACTTTTTAGGTATCTTTTTTAGTCATGAATAAGAAAAAGAAGTATTCTTTATTAGGGTTTAATATTTTTCCCTGATATGAGTGTTAATTTAGTTCATCTAATTCTATTTTGAATTCAAACTTAGTTTTACCGAATTTCCCAGGTTCAGTTTTAGTTCATTTGTTAGATAATAAGAAGTACATAATTTAATACAACATGAGTCCAATGTAGTTTCGCTTTCTGCCTATGGGTCTTTATGAATGTGTTAAAAAAACTCAGATTACGAAGAAAACTGACTACTCAATCATACCATTTTATATTTTATGTAGTATTTCATATTTTACTAAATTTATTATGTGGAACTACAATCTGCTAAGTTATAAGACGTCTAACTTAATAAGCTTTGAAAATAGCTCAACTTATTGGGGAAGGTTGCTTGGCAGTAAGTCAAATATTATCATAAACTAAATTTTATTGTGAAGTTTTGTAAATTACTGCCACAGTTTTGTAAACACAATTGGAACCGAACGAACGCATAATCAAGGCAAGATTTTCCATACCATCATATTCTCCATACTAAGCAACATGCCAAAATTCAAAAGTTAACTTTCATATTTAATTTGTATTTAAATAATGGTAGCTGGATTTATCAACAAGGAAGTTTTAGGATCGACCTATTAAGGGAAAATGAAACTTTGTTGAAAATAAATTAATGCACTTCATTTGGTTGTGGTCTAATGATAAAAACATTAAATGCAAGTTTTATGGACCCTGTTGCAGCAAACCCCCGTACTCAGCCTCTTGTTCTTATGTTAATTGCATAGGTAAATTTGGTCAAGTTTGGACTCAAGTTGGTCAGTGACTGTGACTTCATGGGATTCAGAGGTCGGTGACAACGGTTAATTGCTGCGGCCGAAATATGTTTTCTTTCTGGATCGAACTATTAAATAAATTAATTTTGAAATAGAATAAAAATATGATATCAGTTTCCAGTGTACCAAACAGTGCAGCGGTCTGGGACAACTGTTTGTTCCAGATGTAGTTATTAGTTATTACCGAAAATAATGACACTAAGAATTAATCGGTCATATTTATTATTCCTAATTTGATTAACCATGTAGTGATCAAAGTAGTTTCTTAGAGTGTTTCTCTTATGTTATTTAATAATCAAACTAATATGATACAGTTTGGTAACTATTTAATTTAAATAACTATTTTAAATGTGGTATCTACTACTAAAAGACATTTTTAGTGTGTATCTATCCGTTAAAAATATGTTTCCTCTCACGATTTTGGCCCTCAAGCCCCTCTTAATTCTTCGCTAGATTAAATACAAAATCATTAAGTTAACGATATATTGTAATCCGACCTGAGTGTTGCACAATATAAACAAAGTAGAGCTTTAGAACGTGTTTACACAAACTAGGTTGCATTGTTTCATAGCATCGTTTTAGCCTTGCGTAAAACAATAAACGTGTCAGTAAGGTCATATTTGCATGCTACTAGTTGTAAGTATAACCTTCTTACACGTGCTGGAGTTGGCAGGTAATCTGCTCTCTGTTGATTCTGTGTAATTAGCTTTACACGTGTTTGAATATTAACCTGTTTCATTTTGTCGCAAAAATATCTAAATTATCTCCAACAATAAATAGTTCTCCCGTAATAGAATTAAAATATTACTTGTAAATGCGTATTGGGGATATTTCAGTGTAATTTAAGCATAACAAGTTTAATCTTAAAGTTGCCACAATTTTAAACTACAAAAGTTAAGTTCAATCTTGTTTAATAATATAAATTTACATCAAAACTTACATTTTTTATAATTTTCGTTGTATTTACAAACGACGCATTTGGATTTTGGTCGATTTCTTGAATAACCCGATACATTATGGAAACAGTAAAGATTGAACATATTTCATATATATATATATATATGAAATATATATTTCATATATATATATATATATATATATATATATATATATATATGAAATAAGTTCAATCTTTACTGTTGTATTTCATTCAAGTCTTGATATGAAAGCAAACCACATTATTTTAATTAGATATCACGAAAATATACGCGTTTGTGTTATTATTCGTTTATTATAATTTTGAGAAATATAAAGTTTTGAAAGGTTAAACTCAGGCAGCACTCCTACTAACTTTGTTTCTGTTTAAAGTTTTGTATATATATATATATATATATATATATATATATATATATATATATACAAAACTATATTGAGACCATATATTGAGACTTGAATGCCTCAAATACAATACTTATTTTTACTAAGATAAAAATTATAAAGGATTAAAATATAAAAATTAGTATTATTTTTAAGTTTTATTTTGGATTTAAATAGAAAACGGACATCTTTACTAAACGACCATTCAGTATACAGAACTATGATAACTGCACGAGATCAGTCAAAGCGATTTTCTTGCGTAAGTTTGACTTAAACATCCGGAGAGTCGATAATGATAGTAAAGCAGTCAAGGAATATTCTACATTCTTATCCCAATCTTGGCCAAAGATTGGGATGGTTACGACTTTCCAGAAAAATTACAATATAGGGGTACTAAAGTCTTCATATAACTTTCTCACATTTAAGAAACCGACAAAATATACTGTATCTAATAATATTACATTTAAATTCCTAATTTACACCTACTTCGTATCTGTTTTAGTTTTATAAAAGTCTTTAATAACTTTTCCATTTTAAATTCACGTTCTTTTTGAATAACAATTCCACTAGTGCTGTGGCATATTTTATTCATCGTATTATGTACCATTCATATGTATGTAATTTTGTTATCGGAAACAAATAATGTGATTCGCTAATTAAAAATAGAAACGGAAAGGGATTTTAGGCGTCAATTAGAAAGTTGTTAGGATTGGCGTACACATTAAAGTGGTGTCATTTTTGACGTATGATACTAATTGCATTTGTCGTTTGATCTTACAAACATTTAAACAAATGATGTTGTGAAATTTTTTTTAACACTACCATGTAGCATATCAGAGAAAAGCTTAGTTTTACATAAGTAAGACTCTTTGATTGAAGCAAATGTATCTAGGGAATTAAAAAATATGGGGGATTTTGTAAATGTAAATATTTTCACAAAATTGAAATAGACAAGGAGAAGTGTATTCTGTGTTCAAAAAAGGTTTATCTATTAAATTGTACAACATGGAATTTTTTTCAAAGAAATGCAAGCAGTTTGTCAGTAGTATGTTGCAGAAATACTGTGTGAAACACACCGTACAAACACGTGCTAGTAATGATAAGATCAGTGCAAATAATGAACAACTAACTACATAAACATTTTGACTTCTATATTAAAAATACTACATAAGTTCAAATTATCTAGATAAAGAAAAATGCTGGAGGCAGGATCAAACTTAATGTATCATAGGAATAGTTGGCTGTGCGCCCAACAGTGCCGTATTCTCATAATATAATGGCTTCGCCTTTCTAATCTTAAATCTAGGATGACCTTTTCATCGTTATCTACGGGGTTTTCTCATTTTGTTCCATTATAACATATAACCAACCTGTTTCATAAACATAGTAACGTTTATGACATTTTCGCTAATGCCCGTTGAGTTTAATACATATTTATGAGGTACATTGGCCAGTTTGAATAACAATGGAAAGGACTCAGGGAAGTAATCTTCTATAACAAAAGCAAGAGGCATATTGCCATTGTTTAAATGACCGACGTCTTTCAATAACCTTTACTATACTAAAACTCTAAATCACTTGGCAATTAATAAAATAATTTAATTTGATGGCTTACGACTTCGTATAAAATTGGAACGCTGCTTTGTCTTATTATACAGGGTGTTGCAAAATAGTTGAAGTGCCTTTAAATTTCAAGTCAGAGAGAAATCAAGTTTTCTCGACATCCTCCCTATTTATCGTTAATCTGTTTGTATTTATTTCTGAATAAAAATTTTTATTAGTAATAACAATTATGTTTATATTGGACAAGTGCGAAGTTTTCCAGCTTTTGTCTGATATACAGTAAAACAATTTGTCTTGCCATTTCAGTAGTTTATGTTCTCAGCTCATAACGTACTATGTTGATTCTGTACAACTGTGTTTTGTTGTATATAAATCTGTTTTAAAATGCAATTAAATTGAAAGTGATCTCCATGTTATCATTACAGGCAAAAATTAACTTTAAGGGTGGCTTGTGCCCTTCAGAAAAGTGGTATCTAGAATTGAAATCCACTTTGCACAACTACGGATCGAGGCCATTTATCCGACACCTCACTCGTTAAAATCAGTGAAGAAACAACGGAAGAGACCTTAACAACGATCGCCTTAGTGTATTATATATAAATTTGGCACACGGTACACCAATTTTAGATGCTATATTTGTATTCAGTTTTAATTTTATAAACTTGTTTTTTAAGCTGCAACTTATTTTTTTGTTCAAAAAACCAAATTTAAATTTTGGAAAAAAATATTTCAAAGTCCGAAAGTCCCAAAATTAAGTCCCAAGATTAACTCCCAAAATTTACGGGTTATAATTGGTTACAGAAAAGGATAGAAACTACATATTCAATACCAAAATAGCATTGTAAATTTGTATAACTTATTCTAATTTTTAATAAATGTATTCCCCAGTTCTGAAGATATAATTTATTTAGTAAAATAAACATACAGACCAATGCCAAATAGATGATAGAAAACAAATGGTCTACAGTGTAATATTCAATTTCATGTGTAGAATCAAAAAATGTTTAGGTAGTAAACCATTATTTTAATACACTGTATGTTAGGTGCAAGTGCCCACCCGAAGAGCCCAGAAGCTCATAGGTTAAATATGTGTATGAGGTATTTATGATCGATTTGTGATCGTATATATTTTCTATAAATAAATAAATATTTGTAACTTGTATGTTTGTTATTTGTAAACACACTTGAGATGAATATAAATCGATTGTTATATTATATGTTTTTATTACAGTCAGAACCTCAATCCTTCTGCTCCCTTTCGCATAACTTGTCTAAAGATTAAGTACTAAAATCTAAAATCTAAAATCTAAACAGAACTTTTATTTGTTTCATGCGAAGACTGCAGTAAAGGCACATCAGGGTGACGTGTAGAGCTCTCGCGAACTACTGTGATCCATCAGCGTGGCATATACAGTCTTCCTTGTGATCCTTACTGTTTCATGACAAACTAAATCACGTCAATCTTAGTAAGTTTGTTGGCAAACAAACATAAATATTGTCTATTGTGACAAGCGACTTAACGTTTTGATACGGAAATAAACTGCATGTCATTTAACAACAAATAATAAAACACTTTTAAATTTTTTTAATGATTCTAACCCTCCCATGTCCTGTAAAGTATGTTAATTAAAATACAACAACTAATTAGCCAGTAATAATAAAATTATATAGATTATATTGATTCCTCGTAAAACTTTGTTTACGACTCTTTATCCAACTCTTTATACGACTCTTTGTCCAACTTTATTTATCCAACTCTTTTTCTTTCAAAAGAGACGATAACGAGTTAAACATTTATTTTCGAAAAGCCATTGGTTTGTAAGTTAAGGATACTTTTATTGGCTGTGTTTTGTTACATGATTCAGACTATGAACACCCACATGAAAACACAACTGCTGCAAGCAAATTATTAAACGGTAATCGTAACCTTCAAGACACCGCAATATTATTCGTCACACACTAAGAAATTATCGTTATCTAAAATTGCTATGATATTAGGACAACATGTAATCGGAGGGGCACAGTCATAAGCGACGACCAAACAGTTTTTTGCTGATGTCGAGGAAATTGATGTGAAAAATAAATATAAACAAATAATTTCCGATTGTTTCCAAGTTAAATACAATTTCATCGACTGAAAAATGTCACCGAAGCTGATTTTAAACTCTACATTATTAAAACGCGCAAATGTGGGTCAGGCCTTATCCAGTAGTAACTAAACGAATACATAATACATAAATTCTCAGCGTATGACTCTCCATGGTGGGAGACTTCACTTTCCTAGGATAACACTTGATCTTGGGAGGAATTCCTACTTTGGCCCCCGGTTGTATAACGACCTCCCTGATCACCTGAAATTTCTTAACTTCAATATATTAAAATGAAATTAAAGAATCTGTTCCTTGGTGTTTACATCTAAGAAATAATTGATTATATATGTTTGACCAGAGTTGTTCTGAAAAGCTGGTGTACCAGACAAATGTTAGAAATTAAAGACATTTTTATTTATTTAATTGATATTATAACTAACCGGACAAGAATACTATGCTACCCATGAGCATGGTACTATGCTCGTCTAATCGCAAGATCCCTACGTTAATTGTGATCTGACGACAAATAGCAAATCCCCCTCTACAATCTAACTATCGCTAGTGGAAAGTCCTGGGTTGTACAGAGAATTAACATTTGTATTAAACTTCTACTTTATCCCGTTTATAATGTTTTATGATCTAATGTTAAGTTAAAGAGTATCCAAGTGCTGCGAGGGGAGCGCGGGGTGTGAATATCATTTCAGCATATTCTCTCCGGACCCAACACTCCTTTGTATTTCACACCACGTAAACTCCTCATCTCTCGGTTTTACAATTCCACGCAGATGAGCTCAAAATTCCCTTTTATCCACAAAGTTACCACGTTCGCCCTTACAGAGGGGTTACGGAGGGCGCGCATAGTCAGTAGTACTGCCATGCGCATGTTTGGTGAGTTGGAAGTTGCGAAATGTGCCAGTGGACATTTTTTAGTAGTAATGTAAATTAAAAACCCCTTGCCTGAGCGTCATCAGTATAAAACGCTCGATCCAACTGATACTTGTGTTACCTCCTAGTAATAAATATTAATCCCTCTCACTTTAACAGCAATTACTCAATTAAACATTAAATTTTACTGCATGTTTTTATTTGTTTATTAATAAACCAAAAACCCATAAAGAATGGTTAAAATTTAAAAAAATCAAGAATTTGGGAAAGATGTTAATTTGATCAAGTATTCACTTTTAACTAAAACTAATTTATATTGTAACCATAAGAAATATCCAATACACTTTATAATTTAATAAACTTTAAAATGACTAGTCGGGTCATATCTATGAGGCACTAAGACTTAGAGTTTTTACCGTGCTAACATATTACCAATGTAGCAGTGTGCTCTACAAGTATTGCTTTAAGATTTGTAAACATATTTTTGTTTACTTTTATATTTTATTCTATGAAGACATAATATAATTATAATGGATGACTATAAAGTTACATGACAGTTCTAGTTGTGCCCGGGTGTAAAACGTACAATTATTATTCTTGAATAGGAGTTTTATGATCGGATGCGAAGACATTCGCATTATTTAGGTAATGCGTTTTACAATCTGGTATGCAGCTATTTACATTTATGTGTCAAGTTGTTATATAACAACGATGATTTTAACATTCATTAGATTATAATGCGATTTATGACAACAAGTTACAGACAGTACAGTTTATTTTATATTTAAGTTTTAAACTTAATTAAAAATTTAATTACATATTTTTAGAGAATTCGCCTCACAAAATGTCACTAAATCAAGTTAATTTTGATCAAGCAACTTATATTTCAAGAGTTTATACAGCGTACGTTCCAGTCTGGACAGCCGGGAGATCGATCGCTGCCATTCATCATAACACAGTAGCTTGGGTTGATAGAGCAAACGGTATAGTACCCTTGCACAGTGTGAATTGCTTATAAATGGCGCTGGAACAGTTTACCAGCGTGTGAGTCGCATCACTTACTGCAAAAAGGTTCCTGTAATTATCGAACCTAAAATGCTCCATTTCCCGTGTTAAAGCCATTTCTCAACAATTAATTTGTATCCCAGGATTGGTTTGACCGATTGAGTTCAAATTTGTCATGGCTTATTAAAAAAAATCATTACCTAATAACAGCAACGAAATCAAATGATTTTATTGATCGTTTTCAAAATGGTGCCTACTTAATTTTGTTTAATAAAAAACCTGATAATCTAAAAATCCATACGGTACCAGGTTTAAAATTAATCGGTCAAATCGTTATATAGACAGACATAAATTATTTAGTAAAAAACAAAATGGTGGCTACGTGGGAAACTGACATATGTATTTAGAGCCCCTGTATGTATAGTAAAATGTTTATCGTTCCTATATACGCTAGTAAAATATAATTTTATTTTTGTAACACATTGTAAACGTTTCGTAGTTAACCATTAATTGCTTGGTATACTTGTCGCAGACTGATTACAAATCATACAAGGTTTAAACAATTTTATTTTATAAATCATGCTTGAAATTTGTATTATTTAATCTTATTATATTGTTGTAAGCTGTCTTCAGTAAAATAAGCTGTCTCCCATTTATAATAAAAACGTAGATTTAACTTCCCATAGTAATTCAACAAAGCTATTGAAACTACTTTTTTTCTCTGGTCAAATCCACTCAAGCCATCACTATACAAACTTCTACACAAAAAAAACAACAAAGGTGCACTTAATGATGCTTGATGCTTGATGGTGCTTGTGTTGTTTTTATGTACACATTGTGATAAATGTGTTTGTGGTAATTATGTATGTCCACTAGTGTTGATTGCTATATCAATTGAACTACGAAAACGAGTAAGTTACTCCATTAACCCATTTAAGAATAACCAAAGCTGATAATCTCGTATATGAGCTAGAAACGCAGTCGTACTGTGCAAATAGAAAGATTAAAACTCACCTACATGTGCTTTACAAAAATAACAAAGATTACTTCACACAGATCATGGATACAACATATTCTATTTACTTGTGTTTTGTAACAAGCGAGAGCAATCAAATGAAGGTATTTTGAGCTTAATTGAATTATAATATCTGCTCGGTTCATTGGTTATTAAGTGACGCAAATAACATTAACATTCAAAATATACAATTGATGGCAATCAATGACCTGGTTTATTTGCATATATTTGGTAGGCAAACAAAGAACCTATTTAATGTTTACTTTATAACCAACTAAATACATTTTCTAGCTTACCAAGAAATGCCAAGCTACTTAGCTGAAAGTAGATAAGAATGGGATGTTAAGTTGAAAAATATCCATTAAAAAATATCAATAAAAATTTTTTAATAAGTTAGCAGTACGCTTAAGGTGCTAGTTGTTCGTTTCGATAGAGAAATGAGTTTGGGCTAAAAACTAAGATATACAACACTGTTTCATTCTGTTTTTACTTCATGGTAATATTACTATTTTATTTCCAAATACAAATTATTATTCAATTGTGAACAGCTTGTAAATAAATTCAAATGAAAATACATCATTTCGCAAATGTATTTAGTAAATGTGTATATAGATAGTGTAAGTGATACATTATATATTTTCATTGGTAAATTGGACGACTTTTAAATAATAATTATCCACAAATCCCAATTTCTTGGAAACGCAGAGAAGACGTGTTTAAGGGAATTTTTGGACCGTTACATTTAATTGCGTCAGAGTTTAACTACAAACGCCAGAGAATAAACAGCGCGAAGGAATGCTGATGAAGGCAATAACAACATTCTTGCCCCGGCCAGCGCTAGCGCCCGGCTACTCCACCAAAGGAAATTCAACAATCCTAAGTACCACTTGCGTCTTTGTAAATTTAAATTACGTTTAATGCTTTTTTCTCAAAGTATACAATGTGTTTGTTAAGTAGGCACATGTATTTTTATCTTTTTCTATCATCAAACCAGTTATTAAAAGGAATTGCAAAATATGTTTGTTCCCTGCGAAGAATAGGAACATGAATAGGTACAAAACTAACAAACAATAAATCATATAAAATAACTAACATTTGATCAAATAAAGCTGTTATGTGCATTTATAAATAATACCTTTTCCAATTAAATTTCCCACCTCGGAAGTAGAAGTACGTATTTAGGATTAACGTTACACTAATTAGTGAATTTTCTATGGAAAGTGAACTATTAGCATGACCCGCAAGGTGAAACTTAAGCCCGGGACCATAATAGAAGTTCCTAACATGACCCCCTGAACTCGTTTTGGGGGGTCGTTCAAAATTGTTTATATATAAATAAATATATATATATATATATATATATATATAAAGTTAAGGCTTAAGTTTCACCGTGCGGGTCATGCTAACAGAGTGCAAACACACACACACACACACACACACACACACATATATGTATAGAGTGTGTTTGCACTCTAGCGGTCGCATTTTTTGTCCGATTTACATCAAATTTGGTAGGAACGTTCAGGACATAATCAGTTGGACATGTTTATTGGGCAAAACAATCGGAAAACTCTAAACCCCTTTTTTGAGGATTAATCTTTAAAATTTCGAGATTTTAGGTCCAAAAGGGGTCAGAAAATCCCCGGATGTACAATTAATTCGTGGGTTAATTAATTCGCATTAAAACATGGGAATTCGTGAGGTGAAACGTTTAAGCCCTCTCTCGTAATTCTAGCATAAATATTTACCAAGTTATTAAAGAAAATGTCTGTCAACCAAACACAGTACGTTGTCTTATGGGGATTTTATATTAGAAAAGCCTGTAATTCATATGTTGGTGTACTTTTATCATCCCCAGCAACCTCACGCCTACTTTAAAGCCTGACTGGACATTCTCCTAACCTTATAATGCGCAAAATTGAATTACCAGCATTGCAGGTAAATGAAACCAGGAGCATCAGAACAGCCAAAAAATCAATGTTTTCAGATTGCAATAAAAATTGGTATAAATGTATGTTTTTACACTGATTTTGAGTTTTAAAAGTTTATTAGGGGGAAATTCACTACAATCATGTCAGCGTGCTGCGTGCGAACTCGTTTATTATTAATTTTAGTAATAACTGCAGTAAGTCAATATTTTAGGTCATAATTTAACTGTCTGTAATTTACTGCCTGTAATTATTAGGTTAATAAGTGAACCTGTGAACTGTGACTTATACTCTTAAACTGTGTTTCTACCCTCAATAACGTTGTCAATACTTGCCTCTTTTTTACCTTAATTCCCTTTGAATGTAAATGAGTGATTAAGCTTTAAGGGAAGAGACGTTGGACGTTATATTGACATATTCACTCTACTCTTGATACATATCAACCTAGCCTCTGGATTTTTAAGAAGTAGATTAATCAGTAGTACATTAAGCTGCAATTAATTTATTGGAGCCTTTGGATAATAAAATTAACTATGACTTAAAATTATAAGCATGGTAAATTATATTAAGAACACATTTTTGGTTACATGACAAACATTAAAGTTATTATACTCTACTTATTTTAATCCTTTCCTATATATTGATACGATAGAGGTTTTTTTCACAGTCATGACTCGATAACGGATAGACGGATTTTCACGTTTGAGGTGTCAAATTAAAGGTATTTTTACGTAGATTTGCTAACACATGTCAGAATTTTAAGAAAGCGATTCCTTTAATACAGTAAAGGGCTGATTTTTTGGAACAGTAGCGCTATCCGACGGCGGAAGTCTAAACTACGTGTTGAATGAAAGTACATTATCCGCATTGTTCTCAGATATTATCATCCGTTTTAATAATTATTCACCTTAATCAAGAAAGAATACAAATTCGTTTTTAAGTGATTGTAATGAAATATAACTCATATATTTTAAATGAAACACAAAATAAGTAGCAGCTGTAGTTCAGCTTTATTTATATATAGAACTTAATATATAAATACATATTTCTCCTCGATTACAAAATATATTCTCCTCGAAGCTATATTTCCCTGCGATACTGTAGAATTGTTAACCATCCTTCTAAGTATCTAAATTATAAATCTTTGATTGAAACATTTTAAATCCAAGATGAATGTATTGAAATATAATTAGAGATATAAACGATCAGTGGAATATATTCATGAACAATAAATGGCAATCTCCAACAAAGCTTACAACAATCTCCAATTCAATCAGCTGTCGTAGTTTTGTAGAGAGAAACACAAAAATACAACTAAACTAAACTCACTTAACTATTTAAATACTAACAAGTTACTGTAAGACGGTTGATAAATTATACTAACAATAAGCATACGTATACCTGTAATATTAAATAAGTTTGTTTTTATTTTAGAGTAATTATTAAACACACAAATTAAAATACTACGGTAAAACATTATAATAAATTTCCAGCACCCCATCTGAGTTCTTCAATAAGCGCCCAGTTGTTTGCCCTTACCGTCTCGTGTTACGTTACAGTTTAAAACTAGCGATGCGGAGAGGATGCCGAAGACAGATCGCTTTTGTAACAACATTTCTGCCCCAAGCGCATCCCGTAATGCAGATATTACCTTACAATTCAGCAAAGCCGCAGCTTGTTTATCAAGCTCGTTAATCATTTCTCCCTGATCTCCGCGGTAACTATCACATGGTTTGTCCTGGAGTGCAACTCCACTTCTGATTAATCGATGTTGTTTATCAATACAAATGATCCCCATTATAACAGCCAAATGTTCTGCCTTGGAGTGCATCTCGTAATGCAGCTATTCAGAGAACACAAGGGTTAACAATACACCCAGGACGCTGAGAATTGGTCGACCTCATTCACCCCCGTACACCAATCACCCATGTAACAACTACATTGCTTTCCTCGGTGTGATTATCGTATTACAGTTTGAAGCTATCAATACAACAGATCTATCTCCATCATAATCCGTAGGTCGGTAGCTCGGTCGCCCTTACAACAACCCCTACACCTGTTACTGAAGGCTCATAGTTATGAGGTATAGACGCAGGAGACTGATACATTTAATATACTCCTATCTGGATTAACCACTTATAATTTTTCTTTTTTAAATATACACTAACGAAACCTTAGCACATTTGGTGCATGTAAAGTTATGAGATTCCCATTATTAGGCCGTTTTGTACGAATGTACTAAGTCTGCTTCCTTACATACAATAGATTTTATTCGAAGTTGTAAAATATAGCACTGCTAAACAGCACTGTTTACATCTTTCAAAACCATATAGATTTTTTGAGATATTTTAAAGTATAGGAAAAAGACCAGGTCCCTGGTGCTAATAAGGTACCAAACTGCGCAACATATTGTATTGGTTATTTTATGGTGTGTTTGTCATGATAGGTGTTTTAGGATTCGTCCTGTAACTGTCAAATAGGTTTTTAATTATTTGTTCACTATTTCAGTTGTCTTTATTTATTGAATAAATAAATGTTATTCATAATAAAATCGTCTAATCAAATAAAAACTAAGACCACTTATCAAAAAGGTAAAAAATATACAATATTTGATTAAATCACATATGAGAGAGTAAGCGTAAAAGCGTTAAGCTGTTTTTAGCGAATTTCCCCTATAGGGAAGAAGCTATTACCGTAGGTAGCATGATAAGGCCTAGGCCCGGGACCATGATAACTTTGCGTTTTGAGGCCCCCATATGCCAAAAACACCATTCGTTCAAATTCAAATATATGTATATGTATGTGTCCGTAGGCACGATAACTTTAGTAAAAATGGTCCGATCTTGATGAAATTTGGTATAAACGTGTAAGGCAGCATCTATTTTCATGATTTCGCGAACCAGACAGATCTTGGGGTGGTTTTGTACCCCAAAAATGAGTTTTTTGAACTTTTTACGTATTTTACGTATTATTACGAACTTGTTAAACTAAAATTTTGGTTTACACCATCAAATTAAGCTTAAAAAACAAACAATTTGGTATTTTGATAATCGCTCTACGTTAATTGGTTACCGAGATTTTGAGAGTGCTAAACACAGTACGTTGTCCAATGTTAATCTTAAGGAGAATAAGTAAAATTGTATATCTCGCTTATTAATGAACATATATTAATGAAACTTGATATGTGGCTTTATATGGTTTGGTTTTAATGCTATTTGCATACAAAGCTCATTTTTTAGCGAATTTCCCCTATAGGGAAGAAGCTATTACCGTAGGTCTCATGGTAAGACTTAAGCCCGAGACCATGATAACTTTTCATTTTGAGGTCCCCAGATGCCAAAAACACCATTCGTTCAAATTTTTATATATGTATATATATATATATATATATATGTGTCCGTAAGCACGATAACTCTCGTAAAAAAGGTCCGATCTTAATGAAATTTGGTACAAATGTATAAAGTACCATTTATTTGAACGAGTTCGAAAACCAGACAAATCGCACCAGACGAAGGGGGGTTTTTGGGGGGTTTTGTACCCAAAAAAAGGGTTTTTTGGGGTTTTAAAATGTAATTTTGATTTAAATCAAATTTTAATTTATACCATTGAATTCAGCTTAAAAAAACAAACAATTTGGTACTTTGATCATTGCTCTACGTCAATTGGTTACCGAGATATTGAAAGTGCTAAACACAGTACGTTGTCTAATGTTATTCTTATGGAGGAAAAGAAAAATTGTATATCTCGCTTATTTATGAACATAAACTGACGAAATTTGGTATATGGCTTCATCTGGTTGTGGTTTATTGTTGTTTGCACAAAAAAACAATTTTTCGCCTATGGGTCCCGTAGCAGCAAACCTAGGTACTCGGTCCCCATGTTATTCTTATGGAAAATAAGTAAAATGTTATATATCGCTTATTTATGAATGTATATGGATGAAACTTGGCATGTGACTTCACTTAGCTGAGTTCTATTGATATTTGCATAAAAACCCATTATTTTGTGTTCCTTGTTGCAGCAAACCTGCGTACTCATCCCCAATGTTATTCTTATAGAGAATAATTAATATTTTAAATATCGCTTGTTTGTGAATATATTTCTTATGAATCCCTGTTAAGTGGCTTAATGTGTTATGTTATAATTCATTGGAAATTCGCTGAGTATGCAGGTTTGCTGCGACGGGGGTATTTGGTCCCCATGGCAGCAAACCTGCGTACTCAGCAGCTATAATGTTATTCTTACGGAGAATAATAAACATGTACTATCTTGCTTGTTTATGAACATAAATTGATCAAACTTGGCATATTACTTCATCTGGAGGTGATCCATTGGTGTTTGCATAAAAACCAGATTCTGTGGTCCTTGAGGCAGCAAACCTGCATACTCAGTCCTAATGTTTTTCTTATGGGGAATAAATAAAATGTCATATCTCGTTAAAGTTGTAAGTGGCTTCATGAGTTAGTGAAGTACCATTTGGAATTCGCTGAGGATGCAGGTTTGCTGCAACGGGGGTATTTACTTTGTATTTTAGACTGTGAAATTAAAATAGTACTATTCTAGGCAGTTGCATGATGAAGAAAAATTACATTAATTTTATACGGGTTCTTAAATATTTGTTGGGTTTAAACTTTAGACAGTTCACTCGGCAACGTCATGACGTCACTGGGCCGACAGATCAAAGCCCATCGTTGCAGAGATAATGAGGCAGTGGTGTCAAAGGAAGCACAAACACACCAACGCCATTCATCCAAGCTCTGGGCAGCCGAATCACGACGGCGACTCCGGGATCTCTTCCTAAATTTGCGTATATCTTAAAACAGCTATGTAAAATGTTTATTGAAAATACTTAAACGATAACATTTTAATAAAGAAAGTTAAAATGTACTAATAAGAAACAAAAAAACGGATACCTGTTCCCTAGTTGTAAAACGAAATAGTGCTTACATCATATCGCTAGTCTTCTACTATCGTAAAAAATGTTGACAACATTAGTTATCGTCGTCGTTGTTTTATTAAAGTGTGGCTCATATTTCACTCTTGAGAAGAGAGTAAATTTAAATTTAGGCTATATTGATATAACCTAGACATAATTTACGGCTAGTTGCACGAGAAGCTATTTAATTTCACTTAAATACAAAATTTATAGATACTACCAACAAAATATTTGCGTTTTATTTTTATTTTTGGCAGCTCTATTCTTATAGCTGTGCTTATGAATGTTGTTTCCAAGTTTTAAAATATTTAATATGTATCACATTTAATATGCGTCACCAAATCGTTATAGTTTAAATATATTAATAAATACTGAAGTATGTCTTAGTTATAAACACTCTCATGAGATATTATTAAACCTTGTTATTCCTCTCGATATCTTCGTTCGAGTTAGCTGTGGAATTAGGAAAGTTGATGGCAAGGGGAATGCTGACCAAGTACCAAAGAACATTCTTGTCCGCTTTGGATTGGATTAGTTACACGACAAACTTCTAAACAAGGGACAGTTTGAGAGACACTTCTGGCTTTGTACATTCTACAGAATTCGCAATATTGAAACAGGAAAAGTTCATTACTAATCAATTCAATAACTTTCACATATTTATTTCGTATTCGTATTTTATGTTATAGAATCAAATGGCAGTAAGTAACAAATCTTAAAAATCTCTTATATATAAATGTATATAAACGTTTAAATATAATAAACGTGTCATCAACGAAAAACACAAAGCTCTAAAAAATGTATATTGGCCATTTAAAATGAAGGATTCCTTAAAATACCTCCGTCGCAGCAATCATGCATACCCAGAAAATTTACAATATAAATATATATTTAGGTTTATTTTACAATATATTGTATATGCCTAACCAACTGACTTACCTAGTTTCATGAAACTGTATTGATAGATTGGCTAGTTATAACATTTTATTTATCCTCCTGCGTGACATTGAACGGATTACGCGGGTTCGCTGTAACGAGGACGATTCACAATGGGGTTTATTCAAATGCAATGCAAATATTAATATACCTCAACCACATGAATGCGCATAGGAAGTTTCATCAAAATTTCATAAGTAATGTAGAATTTATTTATTAAATGTCCCCTTAAAAGTAATTGTCGATATGTTTACGTACGACTGTGTATGTATGATTTGTATTTATTTAATGGTTTATATTTACAGCTATTGAGAAATTGATTGTATTTCAAAAGACAAAGTCTGTGTTGGAATACATGATCCATATAGTATTTAAAACTAACAATAAAGTCGAGTTAACACTTTAAAATCTATATTATTAAAGAAATTTCTTGATTTTTGTTCGGCGATTTTCGACAACTAAAAATATTATTGTATATACATATTTGGTATCAATCGAAAGGTCTCTCTAGATGTGTCTTTTTGGGATTTTCATGCACTCTCGACCACGGGATTTTGCCCCACGAGCTCTCAAAGGTCGTTTTTAGCCCATAAGACTAGGTGTACGCTCATTCCTCACGTATAAGGATAATTGAAACACATGATCAAACTTAAATCGAGTCTCATAAAAAATTCAATATCTGATTTGAGTAACATCATCAGAATCCATTCCGTTATCATTTAACTGTCGCCAGAATCCGGATTTTATGTCTATATAGCTACAGTTTTAGTCACTTCTCTAAGAATCAATTATAGCGGTAGCTGAGAGGTTTCGCACTGGCTCTTGGAGCGCAAGGTCGCAGGTTCGGAACCCGCCGCCGACCTAACATATTATCCGTAGAAAAACATACATATATTTATCACTTGTTTTTATCAAAGTAAATGTTGTATAAATACGTAAATTTATTTATTTTTAAAATAAATTGAAGATTTCAGGCATGGTTTGTTGTTAGGATTGGCATGGGTGCGTTATCTTACAACAAACAGAGCATTTTGGGCTAAGCAGTGACTTTAGCAGTGTGGTTAATTTAACTTTTAAGAGAACAGCGAGTTTTCTGTATGAACTAATGTTAACAATTTCTATAGGCCAAGTCAAAATATCCTTAAGGATTAACAATAAATCGTCAGGCCCAGTTATTTATATGAAAAAATTAGATTACAATATATTGTTTCAATAGCCTAGGCTATCATGCAATTAAATGCTATAAACATGGGTTGGCCCAAGTCCGTACATGAAACTTCTAAAATGACAAGTAGCCTAAGTGTATATGCCTACATTTTATAGTCATAGGTACAAGTTTATGATGAAAACAGCTCATTATAATATAAACCTAGGAGATGTCAAATCATTTCAGATAACCTGTACAAAAGGCTTAGTTTGGTTAGAATAGTTTAAAGCTTTTGTTTTGGTTCGCTACAACATTCCTGGTAATGTGTTTAAAGTATTTTACAACATTGTATTGCCAGTTTAATGTCGGCTTACTCTTACTGTAATCCAACCCTAGGCAATGTCAAATGATTCCAAGATAACCTCCCGAAAAAAGCTGTTTGGTTAGAATAATCTATAGCTTTTATTGTGGTTACCTACTACATTACTGGTAATGTATTTTAGGTAATGTAGACAATTTTTATTATTAATTTAGTGAAAATATAACCTAGCAAATAATTGTCCTACAAAAATAAATTTTAAGGTTGTTCGCTTACTGTGACTAACTACATCAACGCTTTCTAGACAAATTGAGGCTTTGTATACTTTTTACACACACAATATTACCAATACAAAATATTACTTTTCATCACAATATTACCAATTGTCTAAGAAAATGTAATAAAACAAACTATTTTATAAGTTAAGTTAATATCTTAGTATCTACAGTCATGACAAAGGTATTATGAGTTTTTCGATCTGCCACACGCGTCGTCTGTCGTCTGCCACTGCTACAATCATTGCCTCTGTCCGACTGACGATATTTACTCAGAGTAGGCGTACTAAGGGAATATTAACTGTATAAATATTTTTTTTAACGTACACTTAATAATTTATAAAATAATAAATATGCTCACAACTTAAAAATATACTTCGATTTATCTCTCTTGTGTGTTTTTTGTTGGTAAAAAACTGTTGTTATCCAGTATAACAAAGCATACTAACTAAAGTAAACTAACTATTGTTACTCTGTTGTTGAAACATAGACGTTGGCTAAATTTTAACGATTCAAGTACCACTAAAATGGCTTCCAATGTTATTCTTAAGGAGAAAAAAATTAATTTGGTTTTAAGATAATTTGATTAATACTGAAGGAAATCATCTGAATAACGAACTTAACCGAGATTTTGACCTGTTAAGTTTTTCTGGAAAATTTTAAGTTAACTGTGGAGTCATTCTCAAGTAATTGTGGTCACAGACACGCCAGTTGAGTTGATTCTCTTACCAGTCTAAGCAGTGAAGTTGTGTATAAGGATACTTTCACTTTGTTATCCAATTAACATGTGGAATAATTTTATTAGAATTGCAGCTGTTAATATATTATGGACAGATTATTATCAATTATACCATATTTTACAGGTAAGGAATATATTTATCCAAATAAATAATATAAGTTATTTTTCTACATCGCTTTGAGCAGTGAAATGTTGCATGCAACTGAGATATTTACATTTTTGTAAACATTGGTTCATCCATCTGTCTCTTTATAAGCGAGATTTGTTCTGCGCTTCACAAAAAGACTTTACTGAATCAAATTATATATTATGCCTACTTTTTGTGGAGGAGGAATCCTTTTGCTGTTTTAAATCATAGTACGTCATTAGGGTTTTGCCCCTTTGTCCCCTTTGTCACTGCTACAAAGTCGATCTTAAGGGTACAGGTTACTCAATATTTCACTACAGCATGCACCATATTTCTTCTAATGAGCATTTAGTCAGCTAATTATATTTTATCACAGAACGGAGCAAACACGTACTCTACTTTACAAAGGTATACTAAACCATTTAAAATAACGGCATGGCAATAAATAATTGGCTATACAGAACACGTAAGCCCTTGCAACATGGTATTTAAAGCTCAGTTTGTCTAACTAGCCATTTGGTTATAAGACCGAATATTTTATATGTTTTAAGTCCACCTTTAATAAGTCACAAACTACAGGAGTTATTGAGCAAATATTTGGAAGAATATGAGTCGAACCCCCCCCCTCCCCCGAAAACAAAAAAAAACAGTTATGGGCTTATTCCCGTTACAGTGAGGCTCGGCCCTAACGCCCTTCAACATTTCCATGTTAGTTACATACTTACTAGACCAATTGAGCAAATATTTGGTAGAAAGACAGCAGGCAATGCACTATAGTCAGAAACAGGCATATACTTGTCCATCCTGTATGCCTTTTGGGACTTATCTGCTCCGTTGGTCTTTACAATTTTAATTTATTCATCACTGATTTTAGTTGTTAACTGAACCAATTGAGCATATATTTGTTAGGAGGAAAGTTAAGGTATCAGAATTTTGTCTACTCCTGCTACAAAAATGCTTTACCAAATGTTGGAACTATAGAATTTATGGGTTAATAAATGTGTTCTAATCAGACCTCCTCCATGAAAAAATATAGTATTGTATAGAAAGACTAGCTGGCCCGACAGATGTCCTGTCCTAATGTCATTGAATTTGTTTTATGTCAAATACTCGTTCAATTTCATATGAGCTCGTTTGCTTCGCTCACTATAGCAACTTGTATAGATCTTATGTAATTTACTTTGGCGCATTCCGTTTTTATTGAAGTTGTTTCAACATCAATAACTCAAATTTAAAAAAAATCCATTTAGCACTGATACTCTTCAACAAATCCTCGCAAATGTACCTCTGTAAACAAACTTGGACTGCATTGATTAACATAGCTACTCCAAGTGGCAGTTACAACTCCAGTCACGATCGTGTAAACTAGTTGTTAACTGCGCTCTGACGTCACAGTTGCTGATTGTTACAATACAGGCAGGTGGCGCAACCACCTGGTACCCACCTCGCCCCTCGCAACGTAAAGTGAGACAGACACGAAATAAATGTCTTACAGAAACTACAGGAACATTTAAATTGGAATAACACACGAAAAATGTACTAATAAAACTGGCCGACATTGTCACTTACTTTTTGCAGTCGTTGTTTAAACCAAAAATGATTTAATCCCGTATTTATTATGTCAATATCATAATTGTAATCAAATTTTCAAGCCTCGATCTATAATTTTTTCACATAAAAAGGTAAATGGAAACATCGCAGAAGTAAACATAGAGTAACATAAATAAAAGATTAATTTATTTTATTTTTGGCCAAGTTTAATGGAAATAGCTGATAAAACACTGGATTCGGCATGCTCAATAGGTAAACCAAAGAAATCCTGCTCTAAATGTAGAAAATCTTTGCACAGATCTATATAATTGTGTTAAATATTTTGCAATAGCTGGGTTGGAATTTTAATTTAATTTAAACTTTGGTTTTCATAATATAGATTGATTTAATATTTATGGCCAATGATTTGAAAGAAGGGGTTTCAACGTAGAATAAAGGAAAAATACTAAAGTTAAGTACTTGAATAAACAAAAGATCTCAGATTATGAGTGAGATAAAACAGGATCAGATGATGATGAGAAGAAAGTACGACGTTGATGAGCTTCCATCAGACACTTCTAAAAAATTATTATTGTATTTGAAATATTCACAGTCTTAATTAGTCAGTGCAATTCTTAATTAAACGACCAATACTTATTTATAAACATGTGCCTCTTGTCATAATACTCAACTGACTTTTTTGGACGCACTACGAGTGGTGTTAATTTTAATTTTTTAATCTAATTATATATTTTTTCAACTAGGCAAACATACGAGAAATTCCTAATAATACTAGTAGTTTTTATTTATTGTAACAGCTTAAAAAGCAACAAACCATTTGTAACACACTTTAAATAATGTGTTTAATCAATTTCCCAATAACAGTAGTATTATTATGTCAAAATTATATTTCATTTTATTTTTCCATGTAAAAAAAAAGGCATACAGTAGTTTCATCCATGTAAATTTCATCACAAGGGTCTTTCATCTGTAACGTGAGGGACTCACCTGCGCCGCGGCACGGTCCGACGCCCCCTAGCTCAGCGCAATCATAGACACTCGTGAGGGCAGTGAGTGAGGGTGTATTTGTGTGTGTGTGTGTGTGTGTGTGTGTTTTATCACAAACACAAAAGTAAATAAGCTTTTAAATACATACCAGTGATCCACGCAACGGTCTAAAATGAATGCTTTAGATAAATTAAACAGAACAATTTCTCTTCTTTTACTAATTAACATTATAAAACGCATGAAATTCATAAAATAAAAAGGTCGTACTATGTATGATTCGTTTTATTTTTCACGGGAGTGGATATTGGTGGACCTTGCTCTGCCAAGGAAAAGGCCGCCAATATATCTTATTACAAAGGTTATTCCTTTGATCCGGGACTATTCTAGTCTAAGTCTAGTCCCAAGAGTCCTTCCTGACCAAATCTTTCTCAGACAACCTCCACCCTCTCTAAGATCTCGCCCGGCTTCTTTTGGGGGGTTAGCCGATTGTCAAGGGTTTACAAATGCCCTTGTTAAACAAATTATGTTATCTTTCTCAAACGAGATGAAACTCAGTAATAGTAACTCAGACCTAACAGTACTAGTTTTAATGTAGTTTCACTAATCCGATACTTATTTAAAATTAATGCTAAAACACCCAAATGCCGTTCGAATACAAAAGAATTGTCTCTTGGTTAATTGCACCCATGTCCAAAAAGATAAAATAACGAGTATGGTAATTTCCTCGAAGTCAGGTTTGATTAACTGAGTATTATGGCGTAACTGTTGTATACCCGTCCACATCAGATGACCGTGCATGCTTCAATTTGGCAGGAAATAAATCATTTATACTATAGTAAAAGTTAGTAAACTTGTAAGAAACTGTTGTGTTTCAGGTTTAAGGGGTTGGGTGTATTTACCCACAGTTTTAATACGTTTATCCAACAAATTGAGTCATCAGGTCATTAAAAATATAAATAACTGGCATAAACACTATGGAATAAAATTCATGTTTGTTTCATGCGCACACTGCAGAAAAGGTACATCAAGGTGACAAGTAGAGCCGGTGTCTGAGCTGCTGACGGATATCTGCTATCCGTCAACGCGAAGGATCAGCCTACTTTGAGAACCTCCTCATTTTACAATAGACCGAATGAAACATTTCATTTTTGAGGAAATTTACATTTAATGTGCTTTATTTCAATCCGGAAGGTATTTGGAGGCAGACATTTGGTATATGAATTACTCTGTAGTATAAATTGGTTATGTTGGTTTCTTTTAAATATAATGAACAATGCACTGAAAACGTAACGCATAGTAAAACTTTAAGCTAAAGTTGATCTTTTAAAGTAGTTTCGGTTTTATTTACATTATCAAGGCAAAAAGTTTATTTACATATCTTCACTGATATCAGATAAAATATTAAATTACAAATCTTCAAGTTGTAGTTTTGTTGATCACATGTAATACTCACGGATTTTTAGTGTGCTATTTTTCACCGACTTTAAAACCAGTTTTTTTTTTAACTGAACCACAAATATAAACTTCTTTATCATGTACATATAAATACACCTATCAAAACCGTCCCGTCTTACTAAAATAATTTTGAGTGTTTATTAGCAAGTCTACTGATATATGAAATGATTTATATTAATTAAATTACAAAAAATTGCTTACTACTCATTTTAAATAAATAAATAAATAATTGAAAGTAGTTTAATGTTTACCTTGCATATCCTTGGAACTTAGGACTTGGCTTACCTGAAACTGAGAAACAAAGAACAATTAAAAATACGCAACAGTTGCAGTTGTTATTCAATCTATTATTGAATAACATTTAAAAATAAATTACCATTTCCAGTAGGAACTAAAATGTTGTACACAATTACAACATGTCACGTAGGTTGTGTATTCTAAGTGATTTTAAATAAGATAAATGTGGGTCTATTGTAAAATTATCGTGTAAGTTTACCCTTCCAATATTAAGTATGCTGACCGTTATATCATTGAAAAGGGCTTATTTGCGTTTGAAAATAATGATGCAACAAAATATATCTGCAGGTAAATCAATTGTATTCATCAGAATAAAACAGTTAAAACAAATCCAGTACTCATAGAAAAAATAAATTTATTTTCTACATTTTACCAAAACAAGATTAAATTATAAAGTGGGTTATGATTATTTTTATTTTGTACAAGACAACTTAATGTGACGTGGTTTAAAATTAAATACGCAATTTTCTTGAATTACATGTCACTTCCAACGACCAGATGGCCATAATAGTCCGTAGAACAAGCGTACAAATATTTCACTTCCGGACACCAGCACCAAGCTTTATGGATCAAATAAATACATGTAAAAGAGTAAAAATTAGCCGGGAGCCAAGCTCAGAAGTGATGACAACACGAGCTGTGACGTCATCACAATGGCTGCTCATTGATTTTTTAAAGTACTATATCTCGGTAACCGCTTATCCGATTTTGATAAATAAGGTTTCATTTTTAAGGTCTTGTTACTTCCTAAAATAAATGCTATGAGATGTTCTGCCGTAAATGTGAGAGTTGTTGAATAAACTTGAAAATTGTGATTTTATTATACTATTCTGTATTATTGACCAATTTATTTATGTGATAGACGATATTAATCGCAAGTAGTATGACATTAGGCTCAGGAGTGTTACAGATTTTCATTTTAAAGCCCAACTATGTTAAAAGTTCAGCAATTAACAATGTTAAGAAATTCGCTAAAAATAGGGAATTTTATAATCAAATCGTAATTTTTAAATTTATTAAAAAACTGTTAGATTTACGGCAAAATGTGTAATGAAATTTATATTTGGAATTAGCAATATCATTAAAATAAAACCTCATTTATCTAAATCAGATAAGCAGTTACCGATATATGGTACTTTATAAAATATGATGAGCGGCCATTTTGATTACGCTGAGCTTGGCTCCCGCCTGATTTTTACTCCTTTACATGTATTTATTCGATCCCCAAAGTTTGGTGCAGGTGTCCGGAAGTGAAATATTTTTATGGTATATGACACTTGATCCACAGACTATAATAGCAAGTTCTGTCGATGGTAAAAAATGGATTACATTCTTCACAGTATTTTCTATCGACCAGTAAAAAGAAGATTATTTTAATAACAGGTTAAGTTATTTGATAAGATCAGTTCAATGCTTAAACTCATTTTTAAACATATTTTGAATTTGATATGGGTATAAAATAGATGTGGGGTTATTCAAAATTGTTTACAACCTAGCAATGTGTAGGATTTTATTATGTCATTGACTTTTTTCATTTAAAAGTTGCAGTAGTTCAGAGAAGTCTAAAACATTTGTTATATAATTCTAACCAGAACCAAATGAAATGGTAGATTTAGTTATTTATTAATGAAATCAACTGAACATAATGTTAGTTACTTTTCAATTACTTTTATTATGTCATTTGGATTTTGTTATATATCCCAGCTAGTTCAAAGTTTTGTACGATTTACAAAATATAACACATACTATATACAAAAATACTCTTATGTTTATTTTTTTATTTTCAAGGCTTGACTGAAAGCACAAAATTCTGGCTCAAGCTAATAAAAACATGCAGATCAAGTTTAAATAGTGGGTAATTTCTGTTTAAAATTATTATCCCTCAATAAAGTATGATATGAAGTATAACTGTAATTATTATTCTTCCTAATGCTCAGTAATGTTTTACCGTCCAAAGTCAGGGCACGATCCGACTTTATGTTCGCCAAATAAAATGGATTTGGCAGTGTGCCTTAAGCTGCGGTATTCTTACTTTATAGTATAAGCGCCTGCAGGTTTTTTGTTTGGGTGAAACAAAGTTTGTAGCGATTTATCATTTACACTCACTATGAATCTGGTATTTAAGAATAAAACATGTGAAACACATTGCTCTCAAATTTAAAGAAGAGTAGTCAATTATAATAAACGTAAAGTCTAACATTTAGTAATGACCATTTAATTTAATAATGACTTGCAGGAGGTTTGATTAAATAATGCATCACATTAAGGTGATATCCTAAGGTATATTATTAAACCTCGTAACCAATACAGGAGTTTGTGGGATTTGTAAAAATAAGTCTTTAAAAAATGTTAATATTTATCATTTAAACTTATCAAAATACACTAAAATTGGATAATGTACCAATTAATATTGTTTAAAAATACAGTTGGGAAAGTTTGTAAATATTCAGAACATAAATACCAAAATGGTGAAGTTCATATAGCGAAATTCTCGAATAGATACTCATATTGCACAACTATAATTACTATTTCTGGCAATTATTATTTTGTTAATTTATTAATGTCTATTGGTTTTATTAATATTCATTATTCACTTAAGTCTAAATTTATTTATTTATTATGTAAGTGTAGTAGTTTGTACTGCACCTAATACAATTTAATTGTTGTCCAGACAAATACCATTGCAGCGTTTAAACACCACAAAAATGACGCAGTTCATTGGCATATTGCAGATTATTTGCTATAAAAAAGCTAAATAAACGAATTCACTAAATAAGTAGTGCAAGAATCATAAAAATATCCTAAAGATAATGAGAAATTTATTATGTGATACGTTACAAGGGTGCCTGGAGAATATTGGTATTTTTATGTAAAAAATACAAGTTTTTCCGAACATGAACGAATCAGTGTTGTTGTGTTCAGTAATGTAAGAAGTGGGTTTAAAACTTTATAAATAAAGTAAAACGGGTAAACGGAAAACGCTTTAGTTCATATAGTTCACTCTACCACTGGTGAATCAGGTCTCATACATATTAATAAAGCACATTCACCAGCTCTAAGAGACAATAGCCAAAGGACTCGGCAACGCAATCTTCCGCAACAAAAGCGATGGTAAACTGCCATTGTTCATGCGCTCCCTTAGACCCACGAACATGCTCAAATCCTCGTTATTATTTTTATGGCGTTTTAAGTTTTTGCCCAACTAAACGAATATAATTGTCATTTATGTAAATGGCTACACTTAAAATGAATCAGATTCCAGAAATATATTTAAATGTGTATTCTTTATACAATCTTATAAATTACCACATCAAGATTTACCTAAGCCCAAAACCTATAATTTTTGTTTAATGATTATTGTTCAAACATTCCTTAATAGACGGGGAGAGATACTTCGGATAGGAAGTGTGTTGACCACGTTAAAAGTAATGTCGGGATTTCAAAGTTGCGGTAAGTGGTTATATATTTACCGTAGTATTTAATTAATTAACTAATTAGTTTTGATGTTATATTTTTAAGTTGGCAGTTTTACTACAAAAGGAGCTGCTCTTTATTTCCAACATAAAAGCAGTAAATGACAGGGTAATATTTTATCTTGACTCACTAATGTGTTACAATAATGGTTGATTGACTAGCCAGTTTTTATCTTGTTCCATAATGTTACCATGCTTCTCAGGGTAATCTCAGAAATGATCTTTCATTTCTGGTTTAAGCCTTTGAAATCTCAGAAGATTCAATAATTTTTTTAATATTTATAGCTTCGTATATCATTATATGATACTTTATAATACTTAGTTTATATTACATTACATGAACCACAACAATTTACGTACCTAAGAGAAATTAGTTATAGAAACAGTTTCAAATAGTTGAGCGTAACTTGTTTTTTTTAGTTAATATACTTGTGGCTGCACTTGTGGATAACAATTTGTTTAACTCTGCATTTAACAACTATAATCATAGAAATTATTAGTATTATTAAATATTACATTACATATTATTTATATTATTTTAAGTTTTATTATTTTTAGTTTAAAAGTTACAAAATAATTACGTTTTTTTGCCTGGAACCATTTCTTAAAAAATGACTTATCGCCAATTGGAATGACGTAACTAAACTAAGTAAATGAGTATATTTAATTATTTCTTGGCCGACGATCTTAGTTACACCGGCAAGATTAATGGAAAAAGAAATACCCCCGTAGCAGCAAACCTGCGTACTCAGCTAATTTACAATGCATATGTATGTATCTTAATACCAATAAAGCCACATGCCAAGTTTGATCAATATACATTCATAAATAAACAATTTATGACATTCTAATTATTCTCCAGAAGAATAACGTGGCGGCTGAGTATGCAGGGTTGCTGAAGCAAGGAACACAACAAATGTGGTTTTATACAAATATCAATATAACTCAAGAAGGTAAAGCCATATACAAAATTGTATTGATTTATGTTCATAATTAAGGGAGATAACACGTTACTTATTCTCCATAAGAATAACATGGGAGCTGAGTACGCAGGTTTGCTGCTACGGAAACTATCGGTCAAAAAATGTGTTTTAGTGCAAATATCAATAGACCACAACGATATGAATCAATATACCAAGTTTCAACAGGATAAGTTGATAAATAATCGAGATATACAATTTTTCTTATTCCCCATAAGAATAACATTGGACAACGTACTGTGTTTAGCACTTTCAATATCTCTGTAACCATTTGACGTAGAGCAATGATCAACACCAAATTGTGCGTCTTTTTAAGCTGATTCCAATGGGGAAAACAAAAATTTGTCTTTAAAAAAATTATATGTAAAAAACTAAAAAAAAAACATTTTTGGGGAACAAACCCCCCCCCCAAAAAAACCCTTTCGGATAGGTCGATATGTCTGGTTTTCAAACTTAAGTCATAAATGCTGCTTTACACGTTTATACCAAATTTTGTCAAAATTGGACAATTTTTACGAGAGTTATCGTACTCACGGACACTCATATACAGAATTGAACGAATGATGTTTTTGGCATCTGGGGACCTCAAAACGAAAAGTTATCATGGTCCCGGGCCTAGGTCTTACCATACCGACTACGGTAATAGCTTCTTTCCTATAGGGGAAATTCGCCCCCCAACAGCTTGTGCTGCATTTGTGGAAAAACCTATGTACTTTTGGGCATATGTTTGAACAATCACCTAACCTGACAACATTGATCATCGTCTGCCATAGATAATCACTTAAAAGTTTAAGGCTAATGGGAAAAACCGAAAAGAAGTGTCTGACATTTTCACATTTTAGCGAATTTCCCCTATAGGGAAGAAGCTATTACCGTAGTCGGCATGGTACGACCTAGGCCCGGGACCATGATAACTTTTCGTTTTGAGGTCCCCAGACCCCAAAAACACCATTCGTTCGAAACTGTATATATATATATATATATATATCTATATATATATATATATATATATATATATATGTGTCCGTGAGCACGATAACTCTCGTAAAAATTATCCGATTTTGATGAAATTTGGTATAAACGCGTAAAGCAACATTTATGACTTTAAGTTCGAAAACCAGCCAGATCGCTTTATCCGAAGGGGTATTTTGGGGGGGTTTTGTACCCCAAAAATGGGTTTTTTGAATTTTTTACATATAATTTTTGAAATAGTCAAATTTTAGTTTTTACCATTGGATTCAGCTTAAAAAAACACACAATTTGGTATTTTGATCATTTCTCTACGTCAATTGGTTACCGAGATATTGAAAGTGCTAAACACAGTACGTTGTCTAATGTTATTCTTATGGAGGAAAAGAAAAATTTTACATCTCGCTTATTTATGAACGTATACTGACGAAACTTGGTATACGGCTTCATCTGGTTGTGGACCACTGATATTTGCTCAAAAAAACCATTTTTTGCCAAAGGCTCCCGTAGCAGCAAACCTGCGTACTCAGCCCCATGTTATTCTTATGGAGAATAAATAACGTGTTATCTCCCTTAATTATGAAAATAAATTAATGAAATTTGGTATGTGGCTTTGCCTAAATGAGTTGTATTGATATTTGTATAAAACCCCATTTTTTGTTTTCCTTCCTTCAGCAAACCTGCATACTCAGCCGCCATGTTATTCTTATGGAGAATAATTAAAATGTCATAAATCGTTTATTTATGAATGTATATTGATGAAAATTGGTATGTGGCTTTATGTGGTATTAAGATACGTATATAGTCATTGGAAATTCGCTGAGTATGCAGGTTTGCTGCTACGGGGGTATTATGAATCGTAACACTTGTTAACGCTTGTTGGATCCTAACGAACATTTTGAAATGCAATATGTTAGGGCTTTGTCACGATAGCACTTTCAAATTTGGCACGGTAGATTTACTATTTGATTACGTGCATTCCAAAATTAGTTTTAAACACAGATATATTACAAAATATATTGGAACTTTCAACTAGCGGTAAATGATGTACTTGTCAATTTTTAATATATTCCGATATTGTCGCTACCCAATCCTGGGGAGGGGGTGAGGTTTTACCCTACTAAAACAACTATATGTTTAAAATTACTCTGTAATGCCTCCAATAAAGGAATTTGTTTGAAGATTAATGAAACAATTCGTTTACTAGAAACATGTGTATATAGACTGCTGTGCTTTAAATTATAAATAGAGTGCTTTAAATTATTCTCTAATAGAGAATTAAAAGGGAGGAAGTAGGATTGGTCAGTACTCTGAAACCGCATATTTATTACAGTAATAAATACAAACAATTATGTGTTTTTACGATGATGTTTTGCGATCGATAAGGTAAAAGATAGTATGGTAGTAAAACTTCATAAATCTACAAAATTGTCCCTTATAACTAAAATGTAATTTGATAGAAAACTGAGGAAAACAGCATTTAATTTATATTAAAACTGTGTTTTATTCATAATAGCTGTAACATCAAAAATCATATCTATAAACCAAATGTGGTGATGATGCCGAAGATGAAGCTGATGAGTTTGTCTTTTCGTTGTAAGTGTCCTTATAACACCTAAAATTACCTTTTTGATTCGCGGTGGTTTTTTGTAATATCGTGTAAACTAAATTGAAATATCGCTTAGGACGTTAATTCTTCTAACTTCGTCCAAGCAAAAACAGTGATCTTCTAAAACAACATATCTTCAATGTGATTAATAATATTTTAGCAAAGAACAGGTCGGTTTTAAGTATACAGAATTAAGTATACATTTGTACACACAAGATATTACGCAGGTGTGGAACGTCATCGAAAGAAAAACACACCAATTTCATTTCATTTTCAGCGTCGTTCGTTTTTGAGTATACCGTATAAATTACGAAATATGTTTGACTTCTGAGTTTATACTACACTCTAACCATTATAAGGTCATGCATTATTATTAATCTAACACTGTAATGTTTTTTAAACAATTATATAAACCAGAACTACAACCACTCGTATTAATAGTACTCCTTCCCATTGACATCGATGACACCTTGTGCACCGTTTGTATCGTAGTCAGAGTTGTACAGTACAACCTGGATACAGCATTCCAACATTCCAAGTGGACAAGATGCATTGTGTGGGGATCTCGGGCACAGACAGATTGCCTTCATTTATCATTTACAACTTGATCAGCTCCGGCGTTGGTCCGCAGCCCTCTTGGCATCGGCAGACAACAGCTTATTAATATCATGGAGCACTGACTATTTATATACTCAAATATTACCAAGCAATGAATTTTCGTAAGTAGTACGTTGCAACGCTAATTCATTAAAATACCCCCCCTCCCCAGCTGACTAATAAACGTTTGCAAGTAAAACTTATATTGATTGCAGTGGACAATATATAACATATTTTGATACTCGGAGTTGAAGTTAGTGTTGTAAGGGCAAATGGCACCTTTATTTTTTAGCTTAAATTTACAAAAAATAAAGCGTGTTTCTACTAATTGAGCCTGGGTCAACTGATTTATGCTCAATAGAATAATTCGTGACACTGAAAAAACGTTGGACCCAGTTACGAATTAGCACCGAGTACATGAATTCGCTGCAATTTAACTTAATATTAAAATATTTTTTATTTCCTTTAAAACTTGTGATGGTTAAAAAATAAAGTAATTTACAGTATAGCTTTTACTGGAGGGGACTCTCTAATACAGAAATAGTTCTCCTGGCCTCAGTGACCCATCCAGATTATTGTTTTCATAATAGTTGAGACTACAGTTTAAGGTGGGTTTCCAACCACCGGGACGCGGCATCTTCAGATAGATAATATCTATTGGTGATTGCCGCGATCGAACCAGGGACCTGACGGACCAAAGTGCACAAAGGCTCTAACCACTAAACTAGGTTTCTACTAAAATAAAATAAATTTCTATTAGAAAATATTAAAATATATTACAATAAAACCATTTTAGCGAATTTCCCCTATAGGGAAGAAACTTTTACCGTAGGTCTCATGGTAAGACTTAAGCCCGAGACCATGATAACTTTTCATTTTGAGGTTCTCAGATGCTAAAAACACCATTTGTTAAAATTTGTATATATATATATATATATAGATATAGATATGTGTCCGTAAGCACGATAACTCTTGTAAAAAAGGTCCGATCTTAATGAAATTTGGTACAAATGTGTAAAGTACCATTTATTTGAACGAGTTCGAAAACCAGACGAGTAGCACCATCCAAAGCGGGGTTTTTAGGGGGGGTTTTACCCCAAAAAATTTTGTTTGGTTTCCACATGTAATTTTTATTTGAAAAAATTTTAATTTTTACCATTGAATTCAGCATAAAAAAACAAACAATTTGGTATTTTGTTCATTGCTCTATGTCAATTGGTTACTGAGGTATTGAAAGTGCTAAACACAGTACGTTGTCTAATGTTGTTCTTAAGGAGGAAAAAAAAATTGTATATCTCGCTTATTTATGAACATAAACTGACGAAATTTGGTATATGGCTTCATCTGGTTGTGGTTTATTGTTGTTTGCACAACAAAAATTTGTCACCTATGGTTCCCGTAGCAGCAAACCTAGGTACTCGGTCCCCATGTTATTCTTCTGAAAAATAATTAAAATGTTATATATCGCTTATTTATGAATGTGTATGGATGAAACTTGGTATGTGACTTTACTAAGATGAGTTCCATTGATATTTGCATAAAAACCCATTATTTTGTGCCTTGTTGCAGCAAACCTGCATACTTATACCCAATGTTATTCTTATTGAGAATAATTAATATTTTAAATATCGCTTGTTTGTGAATATATTTCTTATGAATTCTGTTAAGTGTTTTAATGTGTTATCACAGATAAAGGAATCCATATTATTTATTTATCCATATTAGTTTTACTCCTTGTCTGTGGTGTTATGTTATATATTCATTGGAAATTCGCTGTTAATGCAGGTTTGCTGCGACAGGGGTATTTTGTTTAAAAGAGCCTAACTCAAGACAGAAACAGAGCAGACAAAGAGACCCAAACAAAGGACCAGAAGAGTAATCAGGCCTATCACTGGCTGCCGAGATAAGCGACTCCGGCGATGATGGAGGCGAGATGGCTCGATCCAATTGAAATACAGACAGACAATTAGATTAGTTACGTTTACAAAATAATTTAATACAAATACGGGAGGACGTAATTTTAATACAAACTTCCAAGGTTAAAAAAAAGAAAAATAAGCAAAAAATTAATTAACGTAGTTCTACATTGTTTTTTTGCGGTCTGTATCGTTATGAATATTTACTAAATAGATGATATAGTAGCACACAGTATAATATATATACCACTTAAATTAAGTTTCTAACTTTTACTGTGGTATTCACAATATTTAAATATAGATAAACTACAGAACCGTCAATTGTTATTTCGCATCTTTACACGAAATAAGCGGTGTTGTAATGTTTAAAGGCATTTGTATTCAATGTAGGTATTACCAAATACAAGCATTTAACAATAGGATACAAAAGCTAATATTAAAATACAGGTACGTTTCTAACAGTCGTTGCCAGATGAGATTGGTAATTAATTAACGTTTATAGTATTATTCATTTGATACCTAAAACAATTTCATAAAATTTACTAAAGGAGTTCTGGTATATAATCTAAAACTAAATACATTAATAAATAAATAATGTTTAATTTTTAAGGCCTTAAAACTCAAACAATTTATTATCAAGTAAGACCAGAAACTGATACAAAAATTGATATTACATGTTTACAATTTGACATGTAATAATTTTAGAAATAACTATCGTAAAATGCATGTATTTGGTTCAATATATGTGTTAAAATATATAGAATTTAGAACATTACTAATTGGTTAACAAACAAACAAAATAAATAAAGTCAAATTTTTCATGAATCATGGTTTATGATTTACGATGAAGTTTACAGTTTAAATCAAGATATTCTGCGTTATTTGTAACTACTTCAGTTTGAAAGGCTTCGCTAGAGTTAAAATATAATTGATTGCATATTAAGATGTTCAGACCATCTGAGAAAAACTGACCGTTTGATTTGACTTTCACTGTGCTTGCTACTATGATTTGTAAAACTCTTCTTTTTACCCGTAAGACCAAGAGGGATCACAAGGAATCAATGTCTATAATTATTATTCACTATTTACTAACGAATAATATATTTTCGTTTGCAATAATTTTGTATTACAGTCTTATATACATGTTATATACATACGTACTGTAAGTTTCACATGTATCACAATATTGTAAGTATTACATTTATCTGCTCAGGCCATGCGGAGCTCAGACGTTGTTAGTTTGTGTTGGATCAATATTTATTTTATTATTATAATTTTTACCCTACAGTTAACTTGAATTACTTGGCTACAAGTTACTATCTATATATTTATTGCAGAATAAAAATAAATAAATAACACCCCTTTACATATTTGCTTTTTTCAATTTACCTCATGACGAATTTCATAAACTTGGCGAAACCAAATATTTGAACTAAACTTTAATAGAACTTAATTAAAGATGAAATAAACTTACATGAAGACTAAATAATCAGATGAGGAGTCACGGAACGGTTTGGTTATGGTTTCTTAGTTTTATTCTATGTACCATACTATGATCCTATGAGGGCATCTGCAGCATCATTCATGGGGTTCAGCTGCCACTGTCTCATTCTATATTGAAATATTAACTACACTTTGATTTAGTTGTCTGTTTTAGAGAATAAAGTAAGTTAAAGTTATTTTATGTTATTCTATGACAATAAATTGAAATATTTAATTATTATGAAGCATAAAATTTATAAGCTCCATCACACCAACCAGACAAAGCGGCCTGAAAATATGAGCAGTACCGTATCAGTATTATCTGATCAGCCTTGCGATGATGGAGAGAGAACTCACGAGCTGTGGTGTCAATGAGCCCCGGTGCAACTCTAGTGATCACTGCAATGCAGCTGGTGATAGCTTCTAGGTGCAGTGGAAGTTGAAACACTATAATATTGGCACTAATAGTGAGGAGTGACCGCCCCAGCGCGCAGCGTGAGGGCCAGCTATCGGTAAGGCAAAATAAAACAGTAACAGGAACTCCTTGGCAAATGAAAGTGCACGTAAAACCCTGAGTAGAATTATTTCAAAAGCATAAACCGATATTTCGAGTAGTATTGAAGAAACGGACAAATTAAAACGCTAATTGTAGTAAATTAACAGTAAAGATTGGCGTAGTGCATGCCCTGAAACTTTCTTTTATATAACGATCAATGTTTATAATTTCATTAGGTTGTCCCTCTTCTAGTTAATCGATAACTCTTAAAATACAGTTTAAATATGTTTTATATTATTTAATTCAAATTGACATGAAGATATGTTTTATAACAAGTTAAATATAATAATTTGGATGCAAAATACTTTTTTTGATAACATTTAGTGTTAAATTACGGCAATAAAACAAAATCAGTTATGTACAATACCAACGATACAAAATACTAAGAACAGCTTATTTAAGCTACAAATATTGTGAACACGGCTATTTTTCAGGAAAACAACAATCATTAATTTACATAACAGCCAAAAGTCTTTCCTTTTTCATCGTTAAACCATGCAAGCAGTGGGCGGACGAGGATAGTTGTGTTAAACATGATGAATGACGGCAATCCGTCTCGGTGTATGGCCCGCCTTCGGTTGCATTGAGCATAGACACGTTCTTGGGAGACTTTAACGGGACACATGCCGATTCAATTGACCATTTAATATTCAAATCAGATTTCTAATGTTTTAAAATTACATTTTACAAAACATATAATTAGTAAGCGCTTTATTGTGTTACTCAGCATTTGACTTCAAGCACTTATCAGTAACATAAAGTACTACATATAGATTAACGGTTTCGTATGCATCAAGCTTATGAGTGTGCTTAGGTCTTATCTTAATCTTAAATATATTAATCTTAATCTTAATCTTAAATCTTAATCTTAATCTTAATATATTTTAAATAAACAAATATAAAAGACATTTTACAAAAGTGGAAAAGCATCCATCAAATTTTGTAAATAATGGATACTTTTTTATATTTGTGGATGACCCAAAGCACTTAATAAATGCGTAAATATTATGTGTAATAGGAGGATTTTGAGGGTGTAGTGCGAGATGGTGTTTATTAATTATAAAACAAATTATAAATATTTTGGATACATTTGTGTTCAAATTAATTTGTAATGCAAAAACGGACTAGCGTTAATGAAGTTGATAACTATATCCATAATTTCTTCAAACCCAAGTGTGTTAACAGTCTGCGTATGCAAAAGGGCTAAAATTGTAAACAAAATTTGTTTTATTGCTTTAAATATTTCAATTTGTATGTCTAATTGATCCTTTTTGGCTCGTAACGTTGAAGTTGTAAATGTGTGTGTGTGTGTGTGTGTGTGTGTGTGTGTGTGTGTGTGTGTGTGTGTGTGTGTGTGTGTGTGGAGGGGGGAAGGTGAAATCACCTTATTTATGGCGCTTGCAAACAGTCTATTTTCTAGAAATTGAGTGCAGATTTTATAGAAGCTCCAACAGTTAACACGTACTCGCTCACGGCTGTTGCAAAGTACTAATGTTATGAGCATCGCCGTCTTGAGAAGACTGCAGATACTTTGAATACAAACAATTCTAGCAATATTTACTTATTCTTTTGGAATACAGTTGTATGTGTAAAATTTAATATTTGTAAAGCTAAGTTTTAGTAATTAGAAATTTATAAGCTACACTGTGAATTGATTTGCTTAAAACTTATCAAGAAATACAAGCTTATTTAGGATTATATATAACTTTATCCTGTGCATTTATCGCAATTTTATCCTAAACTCTACATTTATTATAAAACTAAAGGGAATGAATATTAAAATATTTCTCCTACAATATTATTGATTTATTATTTATAATGAAACTAGGTTTACGAAGTTATTTTGAAATATATACAAATATATTAAGGGTGCGCCCTACCTGCCTTTCCGCAAGATAAAATAAGGGTTTTGCATCTCCCACATTGTAGGCTCAATTGTTAACCAATTAAAAGTAATTTGTTGCTATTTCATTCATTAAATGTTCATCTATGTATCATACGATTTAAAAATCGAGATTTTAATTTAAAATAAGTGGTAGACCATTAGTAAAGTTTTCAAATTAAGCGTTTTTCTAAAGCTTCCTAACGTAAGGAGAAAAATTATTTTGGACAAAAGGAACCGTTCAATACCTAGATTGCAATCTGAAACGTGTGAAACTGCAAATAGTTTGGTAGAAATCTGTAAAATAACCGTGCGATTGTGAGGAGAACAAAAAGGTCTCCAAGCGTAAATATGCAAGGCCCTGCTTGTTGGCGGCGCGGCGCTAAACAACATCGTGCGGATCATTCAATCTGGGGTAGGGTGCACCCTTCATAAGTAACGTATGGGTTTATATTTCCGAACCTTAATAGCCTAATACAAATGTCGTTTATATTGTAACATAAAACCGTTATAAATACCAATTTATAATGTGTAATGCTGTAAAAAAGAAAACAATTTGTATATCAATTGATAATTTATGTTGACAAACTTAAAATTTATATTTAATTTATAGGTTGTTTATTTAATAATATTCTAGAAACACATTTTTGTTATATAACATTTAGACTTATTTTAATATAATAATATAATGTTTTATTACTGTTTATTAAGGTTACAAAAAGATAATTATTCAAGATACAGTACATAATAATATTTAAATTTTAAATTTTCAAACCAAATAAATACAACAATAGATACACTGTTAACACTAAAGGCAATTACAAATTAAAGATTTTTACTACAGTTCTAAAAAGATTCGTTTTGCATTACAACGGTATAAAAATATATAGTATTTAGGCGCTCCATATGCCACACCTTTAAACTAACTCTATAAACATTATTTTTGTATACAGACGATCCAAAAAAACATTCCGAAATACTATGTTCATGAGTGAATTAGATGATGTGAATCAAAAACCGTAAGGGTGGACCTTAAAATGGTTAGTTCTGGCAACCAAAGGTAAAACAGGGTAAATAGTTTGCGACTGATGTGTCATTTGGCCGCTTAGAAAAACAAACAAAATTGCAATGAATGCCCACCAAATCGTTGTATATTAGTAAATATCCTAAAAAAAAGTGAGCTATTAGCATAACCCGAATGGGAAGACTTAAGCCTGGAACTATCTTAAGAGTTCTTAACTTGACCCCTTGAATACGTTTTGGGGGTCGTTAAGTATGTTAAAAAAGGGTTTGCATTTATTTTATAATTTACTGCAGATTAGGTAGAGACATCCATGTCCATAATCAGTTGGATCATTTCGTTAGGCAGAACATTATAAAAACTCTAACCTCCTATTTGGGGTTTTAATCATTAAAATTTTGTGCTTTTGGGCCTAAACAGGGAGAAGAAGCCCCGAATGTAATACTAATGTATTAAAACGATAGAATGAAAACATCAAAACATGCTAAGCCTCTCTCAAAATTATAACCTCTTTTCGAGTTATTAAAGATAATACAAATTGACTAAGCAAAGTACGTTAAATTGTGGGGATTTTAGAAAAGGTAGTTTTTACATACATATGTTAGTAGTGGAGAAACAGCAAAGAGGCATCACTTCCGGCGCTTTTTTCCCATGTTATTCTTATGGGGATCAGTTTTTGCACCGACGCCCGATCCTACCCTACACAAATTTTCTTTTTGGCCCCTGCCTTATTTTCCCCCATTTAAAATTTGCATTAATTTTAATACATCCTTTGCAGAAATCCACGAGTTCAAAAATAACTCCACACTAAATAAACAACACATGTAAACAACTTAGAAGTTATTGTATAGTAGTGGATAAACAGCGGTTTAGCATCACTTCCGGCGCTTTTTCCCCATGTTATTCTTATGGGGATCAGTTTTTGGACCGACACCCGATCCCGCCTATAGAGCTCCCGCCCGCTGGCCTATACTAATGTCCAACCCTTGCCTATATTAAATATATTGTCCCCATCCCCATCCCTCCTCTATATTTTTAAAAATTAATTTTCAAATTCTAAAAAACTATCTTTGGTGTTTACTGTCCGATTTGTCTGCAATTTGGATATGTTATTGTCCTAGGCAAGTGTTTTAATAAATTTCACTTACATTTCCCAAATTCACTATTACGGTCAAAAATATTTTTGAAAAATACTGCCAATTGCCAACTTCTTTATTTACTGTCCGATTTGTCTGCAATTTGGATATGTTATTGTCCTAGGCAAGTGTTTTAATAAATTTCACTTACATTTCCCAAATTCACTATTACGGTCAAAAATATTTTTGAAAAATACTGCCAATTGCCAACTTCTTTATTTACTGTCCGATTTGTCTTCAATTTGGATATGTTATTTTCCTAGGCAAGTGTTTTAATAAATTCCACGTACATATCCCAAATTCACTATTACGGTCAAATTAAAAAATATTTTTTGAAAAATACTGCCAACTGCCACCTTCTTTATTAACTGTCTGATTTGTCTGCAATTTGGATATGTTATTGTCCTAGGCAAGTTGTTTAATAAATTCCACTTACATATCCCAAATTCACTATTACGGTCAAATTAAAAATTATTTTTGAAAAATACTGCCAATTGCCAACTTCTTTATTAAATGTCCGATTTGTCTGCAATTTGGATGTGTTATTGTCCTAGGCAAGTGTTTTAATAAATTTCACTTACATATCCCAAATTCACTATTACGGTCAAATTAAAAAATATTTTTGAAAAATACTGCCAATTGCCAACTTCTTTATTTACTGTCTGATTTATTTAAAATTTGGATATGCTATTGACCTAGGCAAGTGTTTTAATAAATTTCACTTACATATCCCAAATTCACTATTACGGTCAAATTAAAAAATATTTTTGAAAAATACTGCCAATTGCCAACTTCTTTATTTACTGTCTGATTTATTTAAAATTTGGATATGCTATTGACCTAGGCAAGTGTTTTAATAAATTCCACTTACATATCCCAAATTCACTATTACGGTCAAATTAAAAAATATTTTTGAAAAATACTGCCAATTGCCAACTTCTTTATTTACTGTCCCATTTGTTTAAAACTTGGATATGTTATTGTCGTAGGCAATTGTTTTAATAAATTACACTTACATTTCCCAAATTCACTATTACAGCCAAATTAAAAATTATTTTTTGAAAAATACTGCCAATTGCCAACTTCTTTATTTACTGTCCGATTTGTTTAAAATTTGGATATGTTATTGTTGTAGGCTAGTGGATATGCACCATCCACATTTTACAAATATTGCGGTTAAATGTTAAAAAATTTTGGAAAAATACCGCCAATCGGCAACTTCTTTATGGTCTGATTTGTTTAAAATTTATGTCATTATTCTAGGCTAGTGTATATGTACCATCCACATTTGACAAATTAACTATAATGGTCAAATTTAAAAAATATACTAACAATTTCAAACTTCTTTATTTATGGATATGTTATAGCTCTTATATAGGTAACAAGACCACACTACCACACGCTCCACTACCCCCATACAATACAGTATTTTGCTGTAATCCCAAAACTGACTGTTTATTGTCCGATTTGCCTACACTTTGGATATTGTCCTAAGCATTTATTGTCTGATTTATTTTTTGGATATGTTATAGCCCCCAACTATTATATCTAAAATTACAATATTATTTCCACCTATAATACTGTTTGTTTTGCTGCAACCTAAAAACTAACATTGGTATTTGTGTTTTTACAAAACTATATTTTGTAAATTACTACCAACAACTCCTTTATTTACATTTCGACTTGTTATATCACCCTATATCTAAATTTACCATATATTTTTTTCCCTTTTAGCGCTGTTTTGTCGTAACCAAACTTTGAATATGACTGCAATATATTACTGGCCATTGCATAAGTAAATACCCCATTTCCAAATTCAATATTACGGTTCGATTAAAAAATAAATGCAAGCTTATTATATTTGCCACAAGCTTATTATATACATCCAGCTGTTATATTTGCCACATTTCCAATATTGTTGTGACCCTCTCAACTACCTCTCATTGTAATATAATAAGTAATCCACAAAATATTTATGGAACTGCCTAAACTTTGGATATGTTTTAAGCCAATGCAAAAATAAATTTTTAAAACCCAAAACAACTAATCTTTCTTTGTGCTTGTTTGGAGTAGTCTTTATTTTATCCAACTTAATTTTAATTTTGTAGTTAAAATCAAACTTCCCACATTCTAGCTCCCTTTCCAGCCAGTGACATAAAGGTTACGAATATTTTCAAACAATATATCTTTTTCTTCCCCTATGTTGGACTTGTTTAATAGCGCACCATTCCAAATCCTCCAGTCTACTACATTCTTTAAATTTAACATTGCCTTTAATATCTCTATGTCTTCTTGTCCATTGTTACGGAAACTATTCTATTTTTGGAATCGCCACAAAATGTTGCGGTTCCGTTAAAGCTTGCAAGTGGCTCGTTGGTAGGTAGATAAATAATGTCCATAAGACTGTAATAAATATCACTGCATTAACACGGAGGTGACGATTTCAGAAATGAAATATGAAACATATTGATCAGTCCAGCGACGATTCATTTTCCAAATAATCCGCAGATTAAAATCCACTCACTCAAACTATGTCTATCTGTAAATTAATGCATTTCAACGTAAATATTTGGGGTTATAAAATTGATAGCCACCTCTTTATGAAGACATTGCAGATATTTATTAATGAGATGACCGAGCTGCTTTCATTACAGTTTAAAATGAGCCTTTGCGGTACCGATAAAACAATGTGTTGGCTTATTCATGATGAGTTGTTGGCTTATTCATGATTGTTGGATTTTTATAAATCTATTTTGTGAGGGAAGACCTGTTCGAAGGAAAGCCATTAAAATTGAACTTAAAATCAAATGCAGACTTTGACAGGATAGAAGTTGAATTTTTGAGCGGTAAGGCTATGCTAAATAGCGGATTCTCTAAAGAAATGGTTATAAAAAGTAGCTAAATTCTCCACGATGAATTAGAATATAACATTTATTTTGACGATACTTTTAGCGCTCTTTATTCTTAAACGTTAACTTCACTCTACCTCGGTCACTTTTGAGGTAAGACCTTACGTTGCTCTGATCTGTTCTATTGCACGATACTTGATATAAAATGTCTAACTTAACCTCTTATATATTTAATGATCAATCTGTTACTGTACTGTTTGACAGTGAAAATAATCCTTGGTTCAAAGGAAAGGATGTTGTTAAAATCCTGGGCTATCAAGATTCAAAACAGGCATTGCGGATAAATGTTGATGAAGAAGACAAGTGTAAGGCTATAAATATACTCTCTAAAGGGGGGGGGGTGTATCGATACACCCCCCTTTAACTTCCAATATCAGTCTAACTTCATCAATGAATCTGGTTTGTATTCTCTTATTTTGCGCTCATTGAAACCAGAAGCTAAAGCATTCAAAAGATGGGTTACAAGCGAAGTCTTGCCTTCCATTAGAAAGTATGGAGTGTATAAAATCAAACATGAAAATAATCAGTTAAAAAATCAAAACTCTCAACTCTTGGCTGAAATTACAAGGTCTCTGGAAGACAACCAAAAGCTCACTCAAATTAACTTAGAATTTAAAACTAAAAACGACATATTGTGTAAAGAGAACCGGTCACTGAATGAGTTGTTGAGTTAAAGTTTTCTGTAAGATATTGGCACATTTCCTCTTTATTAAATATTCCAGCCAAATCTAGTGTTATATCGAAATCCATAAGATCTTGCAGTATCTTTGGAAGGTCTTCCAACAAATCCTTAATTTTAACATTTGCAAGCTCTATTTTATAGGGAATTGCTATAGGATCATCATACTTTTGTTTAATTTGGTCAATATCTTTCTTTATTATTTGTAACACACCCTCGCTTTGGGAGAATGGTAGTTTGGCCACAACACCATGTCGAGCTAAAGAGAACTTTTTAAATATTCCTCATAAGTAGCTATTAAACGAGCCACATATTTCCTTCTTAACTTTAAATTTATTCCGAACGTCCCCATCACAATCCGTAACATTGGTTATCTTAACTAACATTATCACAAAACGCATCCGTTATAGATGTTAAGTTATTTAATTTTGGTTCGCCCTCGCAATAGTTTATATTACCTATGTCTGTAAGAAGGTTATTATTACGCAGATTTTCTAATAAAAACCACATACCAAATCTTTCGTTAGTAGGTTTAATACAATTCCCCAATAAATGGCTAACAGAGCACATTTCTTTTATACAAAAAGTAGCGGAAACATGTAAACAGGACAGATATATAGGCATATAGAGGTTGTAAATATATATTGTATATAAACATAGGCGAGCGGCAAGTGTAACATGTAAGTGGACACCCATACGCAAATATGGAATACCCACAAATTCGACCAAATAAGTTTATAGTCTCAATATAATTAACATATTAACATTAGTACCCAAATTGTCGAAATTCTATAATTCTATTCTTAGTCCTTGTATTAGGTTTTGTACTATTAAACCCAACACCCCATGCAGTAGAGTAATATATGTATTTAATATGCACATTCTACAAGACCTGTACATCTGTTGTATAAGCAGCAGAATAGACATCTCATTGTGTTGTTGTAAAGTAAAACATAAATTGTGCTGGATACAACCGGCCAGATATTAGACAGGAAATGTGTTGGAAGTGTATTGCCAAAGACAAACACCACATAGTGCAGCATGTAATCAATCCATTACTATTTAGACAGCATTGGTACAACATCCGATATATTAGCCAAACCCACAATCAAACTTGGAAAACAAACAGTAAAAGATAAATATTATAGTAACAGAAATAGTAAGAGTATAAGGACATAGTAATATTTAAAGTTTATAAAACAACACAAATGCAGAGACACAATAACACACTCCAACACATTTGGACACAGGCACAGATACTGGTTTACATCCATTTAACACAACTTTACACGTTCTGTCAACCGACACAAAAATTGTTTGTAAATTGTGTAAGAAATATATGTAATATAAACAAATTTAACACAATCATAACATTGTGGACAATGTTATGATTGTGTTAAATTTGTTTATATTACATATATTTCTTACACAATTTACAAACAATTTTTGTGTCGGTTGACAGAACGTGTAAAGTTGTGTTAAATGGATGTAAACCAGTATCTGTGCCTGTGTCCAAATGTGTTGGAGTGTGTTATTGTGTCTCTGCATTTGTGTTGTTTTATAAACTTTAAATATTACTATGTCCTTATACTCTTACTATTTCTGTTACTATAATATTTATCTTTTACTGTTTGTTTTCCAAGTTTGATTGTGGGTTTGGCTAATATATCGGATGTTGTACCAATGCTGTCTAAATAGTAATGGATTGATTACATGCTGCACTATGTGGTGTTTGTCTTTGGCAATACACTTCCAACACATTTCCTGTCTAATATCTGGCCGGTTGTATCCAGCACAATTTATGTTTTACTTTACAACAACACAATGAGATGTCTATTCTGCTGCTTATACAACAGATGTACAGGTCTTGTAGAATGTGCATATTAAATACATATATTACTCTACTGCATGGGGTGTTGGGTTTAATAGTACAAAACCTAATACAAGGACTAAGAATAGAATTATAGAATTTCGACAATTTGGGTACTAATGTTAATATGTTAATTATATTGAGACTATAAACTTATTTGGTCGAATTTGTGGGTATTCCATATTTGCGTATGGGTGTCCACTTACATGTTACACTTGCCGCTCGCCTATGTTTATATACAATATATATTTACAACCTCTATATGCCTATATATCTGTCCTGTTTACATGTTTCCGCTACTTTTTGTATAAAAGAAATGTGCTCTGTTAGCCATTTATTGGGGAATTGTATTAAACCTACTAACGAAAGATTTGGTATGTGGTTTTTATTAGAAAATCTGCGTAATAATAACCTTCTTACAGACATAGGTAATATAAACTATTGCGAGGGCGAACCAAAATTAAATAACTTAACATCTATAACGGATGCGTTTTGTGATAATGTTAGTTAAGATAACCAATGTTACGGATTGTGATGGGGACGTTCGGAATAAATTTAAAGTTAAGAAGGAAATATGTGGCTCGTTTAATAGCTACTTATGAGGAATATTTAAAAAGTTCTCTTTAGCTCGACATGGTGTTGTGGCCAAACTACCATTCTCCCAAAGCGAGGGTGTGTTACAAATAATAAAGAAAGATATTGACCAAATTAAACAAAAGTATGATGATCCTATAGCAATTCCCTATAAAATAGAGCTTGCAAATGTTAAAATTAAGGATTTGTTGGAAGACCTTCCAAAGATACTGCAAGATCTTATGGATTTCGATATAACACTAGATTTGGCTGGAATATTTAATAAAGAGGAAATGTGCCAATATCTTACAGAAAACTTTAACTCAACAACTCATTCAGTGACCGGTTCTCTTTACACAATATGTCGTTTTTAGTTTTAAATTCTGAGTTAATTTGAGTGAGCTTTTGGTTGTCTTCCAGAGACCTTGTAATTTCAGCCAAGAGTTGAGAGTTTTGATTTTTTAACTGATTATTTTCATGTTTGATTTTATACACTCCATACTTTCTAATGGAAGGCAAGACTTCGCTTGTAACCCATCTTTTGAATGCTTTAGCTTCTGGTTTCAATGAGCGCAAAATAAGAGAATACAAACCAGATTCATTGATGAAGTTAGACTGATATTGGAAGTTAAAGGGGGGTGTATCGATACACCCCCCTTTAGAGAGTATATTTATAGCCTTACACTTGTCTTCTTCATCAACATTTATCCGCAATGGCTGTTTTGAATCTTGATAGCCCAGGATTTTAACAACATCCTTTCCTTTGAACCAAGGATTATTTTCACTGTCAAACAGTACAGTAACAGATTGATCATTAAATATATAAGAGGTTAAGTTAGACATTTTATATCAAGTATCGTGCAATAGAACAGATCAGAGCAACGTAAGGTCTTACCTCAAAAGTGACCGAGGTAGAGTGAAGTTAACGTTTAAGAATAAAGAGCGCTAAAAGTATCGTCAAAATAAATGTTATATTCTAATTCATCGTGGAGAATTTAGCTACTTTTTATAACCATTTCTTTAGAGAATCCGCTATTTAGCATAGCCTTACCGCTCAAAAATTCAACTTCTATCCTGTCAAAGTCTGCATTTGATTTTAAGTTCAATTTTAATGGCTTTCCTTCGAACAGGTCTTCCCTCACAAAATAGATTTATAAAAATCCAACAATCATGAATAAGCCAACAACTCATCATGAATAAGCCAACACATTGTTTTATCGGTACCGCAAAGGCTCATTTTAAACTGTAATGAAAGCAGCTCGGTCATCTCATTAATAAATATCTGCAATGTCTTCATAAAGAGGTGGCTATCAATTTTATAACCCCAAATATTTACGTTGAAATGCATTAATTTACAGATAGACATAGTTTGAGTGAGTGGATTTTAATCTGCGGATTATTTGGAAAATGAATCGTCGCTGGACTGATCAATATGTTTCATATTTCATTTCTGAAATCGTCACCTCCGTGTTAATGCAGTGATATTTATTACAGTCTTATGGACATTATTTATCTACCTACCAACGAGCCACTTGCAAGCTTTAACGGAACCGCAACATTTTGTGGCGATTCCAAAAATAGAATAGTTTCCGTAACAATGGACAAGAAGACATAGAGATATTAAAGGCAATGTTAAATTTAAAGAATGTAGTAGACTGGAGGATTTGGAATGGTGCGCTATTAAACAAGTCCAACATAGGGGAAGAAAAAGATATATTGTTTGAAAATATTCGTAACCTTTATGTCACTGGCTGGAAAGGGAGCTAGAATGTGGGAAGTTTGATTTTAACTACAAAATTAAAATTAAGTTGGATAAAATAAAGACTACTCCAAACAAGCACAAAGAAAGATTAGTTGTTTTGGGTTTTAAAAATTTATTTTTGCATTGGCTTAAAACATATCCAAAGTTTAGGCAGTTCCATAAATATTTTGTGGATTACTTATTATATTACAATGAGAGGTAGTTGAGAGGGTCACAACAATATTGGAAATGTGGCAAATATAACAGCTGGATGTATATAATAAGCTTGTGGCAAATATAATAAGCTTGCATTTATTTTTTAATCGAACCGTAATATTGAATTTGGAAATGGGGTATTTACTTATGCAATGGCCAGTAATATATTGCAGTCATATTCAAAGTTTGGTTACGACAAAACAGCGCTAAAAGGGAAAAAAATATATGGTAAATTTAGATATAGGGTGATATAACAAGTCGAAATGTAAATAAAGGAGTTGTTGGTAGTAATTTACAAAATATAGTTTTGTAAAAACACAAATACCAATGTTAGTTTTTAGGTTGCAGCAAAACAAACAGTATTATAGGTGGAAATAATATTGTAATTTTAGATATAATAGTTGGGGGCTATAACATATCCAAAAAATAAATCAGACAATAAATGCTTAGGACAATATCCAAAGTGTAGGCAAATCGGACAATAAACAGTCAGTTTTGGGATTACAGCAAAATACTGTATTGTATGGGGGTAGTGGAGCGTGTGGTAGTGTGGTCTTGTTACCTATATAAGAGCTATAACATATCCATAAATAAAGAAGTTTGAAATTGTTAGTATATTTTTTAAATTTGACCATTATAGTTAATTTGTCAAATGTGGATGGTACATATACACTAGCCTAGAATAATGACATAAATTTTAAACAAATCAGACCATAAAGAAGTTGCCGATTGGCGGTATTTTTCCAAAATTTTTTAACATTTAACCGCAATATTTGTAAAATGTGGATGGTGCATATCCACTAGCCTACAACAATAACATATCCAAATTTTAAACAAATCGGACAGTAAATAAAGAAGTTGGCAATTGGCAGTATTTTTCAAAAAATAATTTTTAATTTGGCTGTAATAGTGAATTTGGGAAATGTAAGTGTAATTTATTAAAACAATTGCCTACGACAATAACATATCCAAGTTTTAAACAAATGGGACAGTAAATAAAGAAGTTGGCAATTGGCAGTATTTTTCAAAAATATTTTTTAATTTGACCGTAATAGTGAATTTGGGATATGTAAGTGGAATTTATTAAAACACTTGCCTAGGTCAATAGCATATCCAAATTTTAAATAAATCAGACAGTAAATAAAGAAGTTGGCAATTGGCAGTATTTTTCAAAAATATTTTTTAATTTGACCGTAATAGTGAATTTGGGATATGTAAGTGAAATTTATTAAAACACTTGCCTAGGTCAATAGCATATCCAAATTTTAAATAAATCAGACAGTAAATAAAGAAGTTGGCAATTGGCAGTATTTTTCAAAAATATTTTTTAATTTGACCGTAATAGTGAATTTGGGATATGTAAGTGAAATTTATTAAAACACTTGCCTAGGACAATAACACATCCAAATTGCAGACAAATCGGACATTTAATAAAGAAGTTGGCAATTGGCAGTATTTTTCAAAAATAATTTTTAATTTGACCGTAATAGTGAATTTGGGATATGTAAGTGGAATTTATTAAACAACTTGCCTAGGACAATAACATATCCAAATTGCAGACAAATCAGACAGTTAATAAAGAAGGTGGCAGTTGGCAGTATTTTTCAAAAAATATTTTTTAATTTGACCGTAATAGTGAATTTGGGATATGTACGTGGAATTTATTAAAACACTTGCCTAGGAAAATAACATATCCAAATTGAAGACAAATCGGACAGTAAATAAAGAAGTTGGCAATTGGCAGTATTTTTCAAAAATATTTTTGACCGTAATAGTGAATTTGGGAAATGTAAGTGAAATTTATTAAAACACTTGCCTAGGACAATAACATATCCAAATTGCAGACAAATCGGACAGTAAATAAAGAAGTTGGCAATTGGCAGTATTTTTCAAAAATATTTTTGACCGTAATAGTGAATTTGGGAAATGTAAGTGAAATTTATTAAAACACTTGCCTAGGACAATAACATATCCAAATTGCAGACAAATCGGACAGTAAACACCAAAGATAGTTTTTTAGAATTTGAAAATTAATTTTTAAAAATATAGAGGAGGGATGGGGATGGGGACAATATATTTAATATAGGCAAGGGTTGGACATTAGTATAGGCCAGCGGGCGGGAGCTCTATAGGCGGGATCGGGTGTCGGTCCAAAAACTGATCCCCATAAGAATAACATGGGGAAAAAGCGCCGGAAGTGATGCTAAACCGCTGTTTATCCACTACTATACAATAACTTCTAAGTTGTTTACATGTGTTGTTTATTTAGTGTGGAGTTATTTTTGAACTCGTGGATTTCTGCAAAGGATGTATTAAAATTAATGCAAATTTTAAATGGGGGAAAATAAGGCAGGGGCCAAAAAGAAAATTTGTGTAGGGTAGGATCGGGCGTCGGTGCAAAAACTGATCCCCATAAGAATAACATGGGAAAAAAGCGCCGGAAGTGATGCCTCTTTGCTGTTTCTCCACTACTTATGTTTTCACGTAGTTTCCCATACCTTATTTCAATCCTGACTGGAACTCCACCCAATCTTATGATGCACAACGTTGCGATCATAGTATGGCAGATAGATAAAACCAGGAACATTATAAAAGCAACAATTTTAGAATTAAAAAAATATATTAGGATAAGTTTATGTTTCCTCGCCGTGACAGATTTTTACAAGTTTTAATGAAAAAAAAATACGGAACCCTCATGCCGCCGTCGTGCTGCGTGAGAACTCGTTTTATATTTTATTCAAGCCAGTTTCAACCGAAATAAGGTACATTATTGGAATAATACAAACTACAATAACGACCGTAGGGAATTAAATCTTTCGCTACGGTTAAGCTTTGAATTGTTACTTCCATTGCAACACTACAATATAATAATGATTTTACACTAGTTGTATATCTTTCAAAAATAAAAATACATAATTTACACAGAATATTGTTAGTTTTTCAGTATTTATCTTATCTAAAAGCCATTAATAAATATAATAAACTACTGTTATCTGTAGCAAGTCATATTTCAGTAAATTATCAAACTTTTATTTCGACTTAATGGCAAATAAATAAACTGTAAAATACATTTGAACGTTTTAATCACAATCATTAAATATCCCTGAAAGAAAATAAAAGCTCCGATTATTGTGTTTACTGTTTATTTTATATAGTACATAAGTTTCATTGAAATATCAACAGATGTTTGCAGTGAATTCCAAAGTTACACCTTCTGGCCACTAAATATTAGGAATGTTAGTGAATATTGAATTTTACCGTGGATAAATTATGCTTCAGAAATTTACTTGTTTTAAGACCAGCTGGGCTTTTATGACTTTCAAATTTTCTAAAATGTAAATTCTAACCACTATTTTTTCATTTCCTACAGCCAAAGCTGTTCACTACCCTGCTCTGGTTAAATTAAAGCAGGTCAGTAGGGGGATCGGTCGGATATGGAGAGCCAGCCTCTATAAATATGAAATAAAAGCATTTGTAGTGTGTACTGACTCAATAATATATTTGTAAATGCTTGTGTGGTGATGGCGGGGAAGTGATAGATGATGACAGAGCGACACGTCGCTGAGCCCGACCCTGGGAGTGACACTCTGACACAACACTAGTAGAAGCAGTAAGTATGGCAAACATGCAGAGGGGGCGGTAACTTCCGCGTTATAAGATAAACGAATATTATACAACAAGAGTTATATTTGAATCAGAGAGGGTTAAGAAGATTGGAAAACTGATTCACTTACGAGAGTAACAAAAAAGTAAACATCCAATGTCAAATGCATCAGAATAATTTACGTTATCGTTTAAGTTTTGATAAACCTATTTTATTTCAAGGTAGGAGAAAATACAGCTATAAAAAACATTATAATGATTCGCTGTCCGTCACTGTGATTCTGTATTGCTACAACAGATCAGTATTTTACTTCTACCGACGTATCAATATCTGAATGATAAACTTGTGTGGTATCGATGCAGCTACCGTATGCTGAAACTCGCAGGAGGAACGCAGCGAAGTGTTACACTGGGATTCCTCCGGCAATAGGCCTCGAGCCTCGCGTCACTAGCATTGATGTCTGGTTCTTTGTCTCAATGTATAATATTGTACATATTATATGTGTAGTATTGTAATATTACATTTAAAGAAGGTTTAAAATCACATTTAATTACAGAATATAATATACATTACAATATAAGTTGTCGAAACTGAATGAGAGACCTGGGGTAGTCTTGTTACTTACTTATAACGACTGGTTTTTTAGCCAGGATAATTAATTAACAGTCCATTAAGTAATGGCAGTTGAATCCAGTTTCGAACCTAAAAAATTTGTTGATCTTACTCTGGTTCGATATGGCAAACCTCAGATTCTGAGGCGAGCGCTCTAACCTCTACGTTAGCCAACCAATAAGGTTAATAAAGACTTGGCGACAAAATTCGCAAGAATTACAAAACAACTAAATCGCAATTGTTGATTAACGGATATAGTTAAGATTTTAACATAATTACTAATATTTATCTGATTTACCGAAGATACTTTTAAACAGCAGGTGGCAAGGAAGTAGCCTACCTTTTACAAAGCTCATTAAAACTACATTCCGTTTCTTCGAGTCAACCCTTGGACATTTTCAACAAATCCGGCCCTCCGTGATAATTACCACAATATATAATTGTTTTACTAACTAACATGATTGTATCAGAAAACGTAAACATACTTTCTCCTTTTAAAACTCTTGTAATCAATGAATATGTATATGCTATTTGCAGATTAATTTTAGAAGTATATCATTATTTGTTTAGAAACGTTTTCAGAATAATTTTCTACACACAGTAATTTTAAGGGGATAATGTAAAATATGCGGATGGTGTAATTTTGTTAGGGACATAAAGCTGTATTAACCACAACATTTTAAGTAATATGGCAGTTTAACAAAATTGGAAATGTCATGTCGTTTAAAATTTAAAAAAGACCCGGAGATCCCGTGAAAATAGCACCTAGATACCAAATTTTGACGGGTCATTAGTATGTTAACATTTATATTGCAGACATCACCTAAATATATTTTTATTTTTGATTTATTTAGGGAGCACCAAACAATTATTGCCACCGATACCTCAAATTCGAATAAATTTACGAAAACAATACTTTCTCCATATACTATGAATAAGGGGTTAAGTAACAAGTATATAGGGGGCATTTGGAGTCTTTAATTCACATTCAAAATATTTAAAATGCACAACGTTTTGTAAATCTTAGGATATAGTGAAAACAAGATTTTGTCTCTGGGCGTAGGCCCCCCTGTAGAGGTAGCATGGTGTGATATAAATTGCATTATTAAGTTAATTTATAAGGCACTTAAGATGATTGCGGACTCCTTAAGTTACAGTGTACAATAAAAGTAACAGTACGAACAATGGTAAACAGATGTGACATTTGGTTATGAAATCAAATATTTCAAAGTAAAAATAGCTTTGTAAAACTTGTTAATCCAGTATATTCAACAGTACAACAAGGCGCAGCTGGCAATTTTCACGCTACTCTAATATTGCATCTCAACTTAGTGAAGGCGCTGCCGCCATCGTCTCTCCCGATTCTCACAGACACCGAGTAAATAAGAAATACTCTTGCGTACTTTTACAAAGACTTAACTTTCGTGTTAGGTTATTCAGGTTCTTAACACGCTTAAAGAAAATGACTTTTAACAGTTTCAAAATAAACATCGCAATATTTGTCAGGCAAATTTTAATAATGTTTATATATTTTTAACTTATGCCAATATTGCGATAGAGTTACATCAAATTCATTTGCGTATTAAGTGCGAATACTTATACACGAGGTGTAAAGTGAAACACTTAATTTGTATAAGCCTCCAGGAAAAAGAAGCTTATTCTTTAACTTCAAAATACGTTTAAGGAAATACTTATTAGAGGTAATCTCATTAAGACTCATGTTTTTAGAAAATACCTAATTTGAACCAGTAATAATAGTGTCAGGTTGTGGACGGCAAAACAAAAAGCATATGAGCACACTATTCCATACCATAAGTGCTATAAATTTGTCATTGTTTCGAAAGAAACGTCGCTATAACCACGATCATACTTTAATATCCGTTCTCTTGAAGGTTTTTACAAATCTAAACAATAAAGCACGCACTACATGGAGATGTATCAGTGTTTATCAACCTATACAGACTGTCATTTATGAAATTGTTTTAAGAGTATTTTTGTTACTTTAATAATCCATTTAACTGGATGTAAAGTCAAGTGCCTTAATGGTTTTAATCAAAGTTTTTAACAGCTATTCTCCCGTCGAAGGGTTCCTGATTCTCCCTTTACTTGTTTATCCAAAGACCGGTCACCCGGCGAGATTGATTGCTGTTATTTGCCATTTACAACTTGATCATCTGCATTTAGACATACCCTGTTCTCTACGATATTGCAGTTTCTATCTACCACCATGTAATACATTCCATATAATAACACGTTTACCACCCAACGTTACTGTTAAGTTTTTCACATATTTCGAATAGTCTTAAATCCAGCCGTTACGGATAATAGTATGGTTTTAGTTATAAACTCTATAGTATATCGCTTATTTCGACCTGATGATCCTTCAGTGTAAAAAAATCTAATTACAGCTTTTATTAAACACACATTTGGTTTAAGAGATGGATCCTTAGGAGGCATAATAAATCATTACATCAGTGGGCAGTTACAAAGTTTGGGGAACTGTTCCTTTTATAAAACTGAATTTTAATTCGGGTATAATAGTATGGCTGCTGTTAACGATTTAATCATCTTGGTATGTTCTGAATAGTTGAAATAAGTATATATCATTATAAACGTTTTACTTTCGAAGTATGTCTCAATTTCAAACGTAGTATATTACAGAGTTTTCTTCCTCAAAATAATGTAAAGGTGTTTTATATTTCAGAGATATAGCCCCCGGTGTTTGTAGAGTAGCGGCATTGAGTTACAAGAGCGGGGCGGCGCCTTTCATCTGTGGCGTGTTGGGACCGGGACCTTCGTCAAGTTTGGCTTTGAGCGTTCACGTAATAATGTAACATATCTTGCTAATAGTTGTAAATATATGCCCTAAGCAAATTTGTTTCACTGTTATACCGGATATTTTTGGTAACTTCGAAAATGGTTTAAAATGTATACTCCATACTTGTTGACTTATTGTTAAATTTCTAATTAATTTGTAAATAAATTTAAACAAGTGATTCATCAACTTGTTTAACAATTTAAGCAAGTTTGCAAATTAATTCTTTCTAAGTTAAATTTGTTACTGAGGATCATTATCATTTAAGATCCAAAAATACTAAATATTTTCTAGCTTTATATTACGTAATAAACTTTATGTACTACAATTCGTTAATATAACGTAACCAAACGTATAAACAAATATTATAACACCAATACTTTTAAGTAGTTGTTAACATTAAGCTAAGCTAACAATGTTTTAAGCGCAAGTTATTATATATGAAGTGCAGTATACATTAAATATTACTGACTATACGCACAACAACATACAGAATAACATACGACCTTTGCGTTTTACACTTTATTAGAAATACTAAATCGTCCCTATACTATGCGTGTGTTTCATAGTCGAGTAGTACCCGACGTAAAACTGGAGAGCTCAAGATGCAGCTACGTAACAACGCCAACGCCGCGCCGCGCCGGGCCTGAGGCCAGAGTAGATTGCCTTCATTCGTCATTTACAACTCGATGGCCCTCGCGGACCACGACTCTCTCTGCCTCATCAGCTGATATTCTGCTTCAACTTTAAAGTCAAGGATCTTGATTGACACCATACCAATCTAACATGAATGGCAGCCAATACATTTGGCGAGATCAAGCAACAACTTTACGTGTTTTAACCACATATTTGACAAAACAATCATCTGCAAACCTGTGATTATTGTTTTACGTAAACGTTGCTATAATTTAAACAAATATTATTACGGTTCTACATTTCAATTTATCACTGGAGAAACCTCAAGTTGGTTTAGCTCATTGAAGAAAAAGCGTTTACAAACGACGATGTTGGTGATATGTTTTCTATGGAGGCAGTGTTGCACATGGTATTAACGAGCATCATGTAATATTAGTGAAAAGATACTTCAATTGTTAGTTTTACGTGAGACAAGTAGCTTGATTAGCTTGAGATAATGAAGCGATGGGCTAATAAAGCGTTGTATGTGTGCAAAACCTACAGAAGGAACGTACTGATTGAATTGGTGAGTGATTTGTTGCCATAGTGCGTATAGTAGGCCTAATCTTACAAAACAGGGAGAGGAGAAATAGATATAAGATTTATACTCGGGTATTTTTTGTTATTTCGTAAGTAATTCCTCATAATGTTCATTCTTGTTTGGCCTTGTTTATACGCGCTTTTTCACCAGAGTGTCACAATGCATTTACCTTACATGCATTACGGAACAGCATTGTTGTTACTTCAGAATCTAATTCAAACCTTAGCTCAAACCCTTTAAAATGTAATATGAAGTCGTGTTTTAGCCACCATGGTCATTTGATAATTACTGTAGATGATATAATGAATTAAACAGTCACTATCCAGCTAAAATATTACTCGTAAATAATGCGCTTTGTCTGTTGAGATTATCGGTTAGTAGATAAGTTAATATGCATCCTAAATAAGTAATATGTAAGTTTATATGTCAGCCATGAATATCAACTATGGTCAATGGGACCTTAACAAAGAAGCAGTGCAGCGAGTAATCAGCGTTATCAGTTGGCTGCCGAGATAAGCAGCTCCGGGGATGATGGTGGGATAACTGTTGTGGCGTTGATGAGCCCTCTCTAGGACTGGCGAAAAAGTATATTGGGTTTTCAATGAGTTGGAAACTGTAATTTGTTTACTTGGTGAGGTAACTAGCCGAAAAACATTTAAGATACGATAGTATAAATTGTTCTCATTAATTAAATTATATATAATAAATACTACATTTTATAGAGTTAAGTTCCTTTTCGATAAGGCCGATACCTGAGTGCATTAAAAAAGTAATGAATTGAATATGTTTCAGAACGATAGGTCGAATAAAGCATTTACATGACTACAGTTAGATACTGAAAAACAAATGCCCTTGTTAAACAATAATTACAATAATTGCACATATTAAAAATAATATAAAGGATCTGACGAGTAACCATATCGAGGAAGGTCAATGGTAAGACGTAATACAGTTGTGTAACAACAGTTATTGTGGGGGGGAGGGTGCGACTAAGATTGATAGCCATGATTGATCATGCACAACTTGATTATTCCCTCCAAAGCTCAGGCAACATCTCATCATCGATTGAAGCAATAATTACTACGTGCAATGACTATGATTAGAAACTTAATTTATTGACACGTATAAGGTAATTACATCTTATACTCCCAAAAACTGGCCTAAAAAGCGTTTATACGAGTAAATCTGTAATTAAAGATAGTGCAACTTTCAAATATGTAGAATCAAGGTAAAGAACTAATTTTAAATAACGTTGTACATAGAAAAAACTATCAAGGTTATTTTTGAATTTTCTTGTCCAAAATTTCATTATAAATTTAATATGCTTAATGGTTTTATAAAAATTACTTCTTTGATAATCAACTCCGGTCCAGCAGCAATACCTGGATCTAATTACATTTTCCATGTAACATTTGGCCACGCTCTTATTCTCATTCTGGGTCAACAAAGTATACGAGAACTATATTATCGTTGCAAACATAATATTCTTCTGTTGCTTAGTGCTAATGATTTCCTGGGAATCTAGGTCTTTCTAATTACATTCTAAATTAGTATTACTTTCAGTAATTAAATGTTTTTAGTGGATGGTATTATATAAAAACCATATTAATATCAAAATAATTGTAACTGTGTACCCTTTAAATATTTTTATTAAAAGACTGACCAGTTTCGAAACAAAGGCCATCGTCGGAGTCTAATTCATAACCGCCATAAGTAGCCTTAAATTGTGAACATCGCTATCAAAATAAAAACAATTATTTTAAGGAACTATATGTACAATTAGTTTGTAGTTTGTGTAGAAAAGTGAATACCAAGCATTTAGGTTGTTGTATTTAATAAATCAATAAACACATTTTATTTATTAGTTTACATTTATTACTTATTATGACATGTATGACACCAGTCTTTCGTTCCAGCCACCTTGAACCTTTGTATGGAATGGCAACACAGCTTGACACTGACAAGTTTGAAAACACGTGATCTAAATATTAAATCGTTGGATAGCCCAGTTGATAAATAAGTTCCTGCAAATCAACCATATTCTCGTTGTATTGAATTATAACAAACTCGTTTTTACAAAAACCGTAATATTTTACAAGTCGTTTCAGTATGGTTGGTCAATTTATCAACTGAAAAGTTACAAAAATAAACGTATATACAAATAGTACAATATTATATTTTTGAAAAGTTTACAAAATTTATTTTAACAATCAGTATATATGCGAACAAAGAATGGTTAAGTAACTTCAAACAAAGGTCGTTAAAGAAGAATGTTATCGTGAAATCGGAGAAGGAAAGTTGAATGGCGATGAGGTGATAGCGCTGCGGCGGTGATAAGTTTTCATCTGCACTCCGTTTTCTGTTAAAAGCAAACATACTAAACCTTACCTGGAATAACCCTAATGTCTAGTATGTGGGTAGGCAAATATTTACATGTAGGTTAAATATTAGTAGCTTACATATTTGTTTTATAGAGACGGTTATAGTTGGAATAAATAAACGCATAACATTGAATCACCCAGGTAATTGTAACTTACTATCAGTAAATTGAACAATTTAATAAAAGGTATAGATAGTTCCGTCAGTCAACCCTGGGAGTTGAAGGGGACCGCATCAAGCGATTTAAATCCTTAAACCGTTGGCATTCTTGGACGGAACCTTTCTGCCGTTTATACCGTTTAAGGTTCATCTTTTTTGAAATTGTTGGTAAGTTCACACTAAAAATTTATATTTTAAGAATGAAAGACATAACAGACTGCAGGAAAAACTTATCAAATTCATAGCCATATAATCATGAGTGATTACATCTTATTATTCTGACAACCTCACTAGGTTCTCTAATTGTTCATAACATAAAAGAAAAGTGTTATGCCTTATTGAAGAGGTAAAATGTTGAGCACTGTTTAATAAAAGGTAAGAGTTCAGATATATTTAAAGCGACATAGACCAAGTCCAAGGTCGGGGACGGGAAGTTGCCAAGAAAAGTGGGTTAGCTTATGAGTAAAGGAAATCTTGATAAGAAAAGCTGTATTATTTTGCTTTTTTTACATTTCAAAAGAAAATGTTTAATATATTGGCTAAATGTCAGATTTTTAAATGAATTTGTGAAAATACAAATAGTACAGTTTGGTATTGCAATTTCTAGTGATATGTGACTAAAGTCGTTCTTCCGTCTTACCAACCACTTTTCTCTTCCCCTTTCTAGACGGAGACTGAGCGTTTTCTGTAAGTAGAGTGCTAATGTTATAGGGGCACTAACAGTAAACACGCACTCCTCACAGCTGCTCGCCTCGCAACTGCTAATGCTATGCGCATTACTTTATTGGAGAGCGTGAACATACTTCACAAGCATACTGCTTGAACACACTAAACGCTTTTAATTTTATTATGTCTGTTAAAGTTCATGAATGAATACAAATTGTATGATCCACAAGCTCAAAATGAGTTTTAACTTTTATTTCTGTTATCAAACAAAAATCAAAATCAGTGAATATTGTGTATTACATTGATTGTTCGTGTATTTTTAAGAATTCTACTATTAACAATGGAATGCACAACCTATATTATATATATATATATATACTACTTATACCGTCGTAACATTTAAACACCGTAGTGAATGTATAGACCCTCAGTTTTAATGAGATCATTATGAGAGAAAACAGTTTCAAACAATATTTTTTTATAATAATACGCCATTTAATATCTTGAGGTGTGTTTTAATATATTGGTAAAAAGTTTGGTCAGAGAGTTCTCGACCTAAGGTTTTAGATTTTCTAACTATATAAACTATTTACAACACTATCTTTCATATGCAAAGTTATATGTGTATACATCGAACAATGAATTAATTGTTATAACAACCTTGGTTGATCGGTACACAAGCTATAGTACACAAAAGCACATAATAAACATGAATATAATGTCTGACTATAAATCTGAAAATTCTTGCCAAAAAGGCTTTACTTTAGTTTTAAACTAACCTTTACAATTGAAATTATATATATTATAACCTAAATATGCGATATTACATAAAGATTAACGAGAAGTTAAATAGTCAATATGATAAAGTTTAATATTGCAGACAATATTCAGGAAAAAAATAAACACTTGAGTACAACAAAGGGAACCTGATCATTGGCCACGAGCATTATGTTGCGAGTCTTGCAGGTGTAACGTGCGGGATTAGCCACAGCGAGTCGGAGGCTTAAGCCAATCATGAGCATTGTGGCGCTCCCTCGAGCAAATAGAGCATGTAACAAGCTGTCGATAAAGGGAGACCGACTGTCGGTTCTAGATACTAAAAACATATAACAATGAAAATAAAATGTATGTTTAACAATAGTATAAATATTTAAAATTTACTAGTAATCAATTTATTAATGGCATAATGCATTATACAGTTATTCGGTTTTTGCTTATTTAAAATGTTCAATGACCCATCAAAATGAATTTTTATGTTTTAGATTTATATTACAACTCTGATTTTTATAAACATTTAAATATGTGTATTGTATGTGAAATGTTCAACGACAGAGAAGTGCAGTGGTGTCACAGGCACGATCTTCACGCGCCAGCAAGCCGCCTCGAGACCAGTGATAAGATACAACTGTTTCGTTTTATAATTTGTTTTTATTATCTGTGCTGATCATCAATTACCGGAAACGATTACCAGATATTCCTACTTTGTATTAAGTTATTCTCATGATTTCATTGAAGGTAAACATATTTTCCTATTCTTCTAATATGAAGTATTAAAATGATGCATTGCTATTCTCGCTGTTTTAAACACTTTTAAACGTTAACCTACAATTCAAATGTTACTCTAAAGCCCTGTTTTCTGAAATTATTTATAACATTCTCAGTTAATCTTCCCACTAAAATATGTTACAACAATTAATTACATTTTAAATTGATCGAGTATTAAAAAAAATACAAAGCATACGATTACAAGTTGTTAGTTCTACCAATTTTACTTGAGTTACACAGGACAAAGGTCTCAGTGAATTTTACCAGACGAAAACCCCTCCACCCCAAAATGATGTGGATGCTAGGCCAAGTCCCGGTATCGTGATAACTTGTATACTGTATACTGTAACGAAGCTTGTTTATTACACAACAAAGCATCTTATTCGTATTTCAACCATATTTGAAGACAAATCGGCGGTTCACAAAAGACATGCCGTGTTGTAAAATGAGCTGTCAACATATTATGGGCTGTCATGACGCACACCTTCCGTGGCACAAAGCGGGGATTGTTAGTGTCCGGTTGATATTACATTAAGGGGATGGAGCCGGGCCTTTCATCTCTGGTGTGGGGATTATACCCTCCGTGAACCGGAGGATTAAGCCAATCATGAGTATTGTGGAGCTCCCTCGGGTAATACCATGTGTAATTAGCTTTTTTATCCGCCAAAGGGTCTGTTACAAGTAGTATTTGTTCTCTCTTTGCCCAGAAGACAAAATTGTACTGCGGCATTACTGGTGTCTTACCTTTTGTATATTTATAGTGTTGTATTTTTATCAGAATTACAACTGAAAAAAGAATTACACCTGAAAAAGTTGTAGTTCTATAAAAATAAAAATCCTGGAAAACACAGATTTTGGTGTTTTTTTTGGGGGGGGATATTTTTTTATTTCATGAAGTAAAAATAAGTCATAAAACGAAATAGAGAAGATAATAAATCTCAGCTCTGCATCCTTAACAAATAATTACAAGAAATGCAATTATTGAAGTTTCTAGTGAAAAAATTACAATTTTGTTTACTGTATTAAAAATAAATTAAAAAAGGCCTGCACTTTAAATATTATCGGCTTTCCTGTTGATTTTAGTTGATTAATATGACTACCGATTGACATATTTTTATCACAAAAAGTTAAGTCGATTTTTATCCCAATTAACACTATTCCTTTCATTATCCCTAAGGTTCATACGATAGGGAGATTGTCCTGTAGCGTGTAGGAGATATGGCTTCTTCTCTAATTAAGGAACAACAATATTCGAACTCATTCTTACTAAGAATGACTCTCAGTATAAACTGTATTTCTAGTTAGTAGTAGGAGTAGTAGTAGTAGTAGTTAATCATTAATGTTTTAGGCAGTTAACATTGGTAAGTCTCAGACTGATTTTACTTTTGCTTAAGCCAACATTGCGTGGAGGTCATTAAGACAACGAACGGTGGTTCTTGCGTGTGGGGCTAAACATTTTTGGCGTCTTAATACATTTGTGTCGCTAAAAATACTTCAATGTAATGATAATGTTTTCCTTTTAGAAATTATGCGTTATGACATTTAAAATTAATTAAATAAAACCTTTTCTATGGTTAAATTTATTATGTATACTCTGTGTTTTAAGACACGCTTATATACATGTAACAGTTAATTGAAAACGTTAAATTATTCCACGTAGAGCAATTTGGAAGCTGTTGAAACTTTGGTAACTGGAATTTATCAGGTCTTACCTTACCTCATTAATAAGCTTATGGGAGCGTAACTAAAATCAATAATAAAGGTAAAAACAAATAATTAAATTTGTATTAAACACTTTTTAATAATTTAAACAAATTGTAAACAACAACCAAAACGTTATAAAGTAAAAACAAGATATTATTCAAATATACATGAATAAATAAACGTTAACGTTAATTTTGATAATACTGGGTATTTATTTAGATTAAGAAAGTAAATTACATAACAAATGTCAATGGTTATAACTTTATAGAAGTGTGCATATTTTTGAAACACAAATCATATACAATTATGGCCGGCACCGAAAAACTCGTTTTATAAAACCTACATGTTCTAGAGTTTTAGTTAAATTATAGACTCTGGTTTCTGAATTTGTTTTTATCCCCCTCATCGTGTTTCGCAAAGAACAATATTAGTTATATATAGTTTTTTTACTAATAGCCATATAGGAAGTCCTCATGTCCCGCAATTTTGGACCAAAGTACACGACAGTGTAAAGGATTACTGATTTTTACCCTCCTCACTTTGAAGGAAGAAAGGTGTTTTATATTTCAGAGAAAGAGCCCCGGGTGTAGGGTAGCGGCATTGAGTTACAAGAGTGGGGCGGCGCCTTTCATCTGTGACGTGTTGGGGCCGGGGCCTTCGTCAACTTTGGCTTTGAGTTATTACCGAGTAATAAGACACCCCTTTAGCTCACTAAAAAATGCAATGCTTCAACTAAATACTAGCGTAGTTTACAGTGCATAGTAATCATAATGTAACTAATTTAATGAAGTATTTTTATTCTTTAACTTAGTCTTTGCAAATAAACAGACAACAAGTTTTTATGGGGAAAAAATTAATATTGTTTTTGTTGAGCAACGAGAGTATCAACCCTCAGGCAAAACCTCTACTCCTAGAAATACGGTATTGAGTAAGGACACTCTTCCTATAACGAAGATAACCACTAAGAAGGGATTTTAAGGAATTACCATAGGGCTCTGCCCCAGGGTGTTCAAACTCAGCATTTTGTTCCTATGCATTAATTTGTATCTGAGCAGATAAAAAACATGATTTGAGAATACAGGCGAAATAAATCTCCAAAGAATGCTTTCGCCACCTGATTTTCTTCAACTATAGGATGACTTTCCATATAAAAGATCATGGTTATTGGTTGTTTATTATACGGAATGTTTGCTTAGCATGCGAATTGTGTCATATTGGAAAATATTAGCACATAATAAATGTTGAATGATGTATTTTCCAAGATTCTTGGAAACTGAATAGTACAATAAAGTTGTATGAAATACATTTTTAACCGAGTTTGTCAAGGTTTTTCTCGAATCTTTTCATTTTGTTTGTGTATATATATATAAATTCCAAGCGGACAAGAAAAAGCAATGAACCAACAGAAGGTTAACCTGGGGCCAGGTTTCCATTGCCCAATTTACAACTTAATATTCCTCATCCCCTCCCGTCCTCTATGACTAATGATATCACTAGGTCAAAAGTAATGGCAGAGGCTAGATGGTCAAATGTTTGCTGTGTGCCAAAAACATTTATAGTATTTTGGATATTATCCAAACAATACGACCTTTCCAAACTGAATTAAAATACGATTTAGAGACTTATACAATTATAAGTATCGGTAACAAAATAAATAATAATAATAAGCCTGGCGATCCCAATCACACCGGGAAGATTATTGTAGAGCCAAATACATTAATTTATGCTGCATTCTGTAAAGAAACTGATACAATTTTACGACTAAGATGCTGACTTTGATCATCTGAAAAAATAAAATCATCATCTGCCACAGATCAATATGGAAACTTTTAAATCCAATATGATTTTGATGGCACGGCGGATTTCCCTGTTGTTTTCATGTATTTAAAAATAATATTATGTATTTTTTGTTTTTACCCAGGTAAACTAATTTTAAGTTTGTCTTAAAACGTCATTTTAAAGAATAAATGTTTAAGACAACCTTTATCCCCCCCAATTACTGGTGTGTAAACTCATCTAAGGACCAAAAAGCATTTGAAGCGTTATCATATAGCCCTGATATAAGCGTTTAGTTAGTAAACTTAACTATTTAAGCTACATCTAACAACAGAGTGTACCAGCAGCCTTTATTTCTTTTGATCATTTATGATATAAATTTATATACATTTATTTGTGTATTTATGATACAAATTTACATTATAGGTAGGCCAAATTTCCATATGGGCCTCATGAATTTTATTAATTGAGGCTGGGGGAGACTTCACAATGGACAATTTCAGTTGTTCGATCATTACAGGAATAATGTTATCAAAGATATATTGTGTATTTATTTTCGGGTTATTATCCAAATGTTCTTAACAATATAATATCACACAATAATTTATGTTCAAGTGTAACGACCAAAATCTTAAGTATTTATATTTTAACTATAATTATTTATACTTTTTTCAATCTATAGAAAGTTTTCATACTAGTATCCTTGGATAATAAGGATAAATACTAAGACTAATCTAATTTTATTTACAAGTATATTGAACCATCTGTGTGTAAGCCGCAAAGGGCAAGTGATATTTTAAACTTATTTCGTATTTTACTGACGAGGTAACAAATATATAGTGGTGTTAAGAAACAGGTCTAGAGCAAAACAGACAACAACCAGCTGACAAGGGACTTAAAAAAACGAACAAAACGATGAACACAAAGCCAGCGTGCTCATTAATAATTAAACTGTAGCCCTGAAACGCAGAATGCACAATCCTGGAACATTCTATAGTTGAAAATAAAGTTTTTGAATAGATCAAATTCAATTCACTAAATAGTCCAAGAGTATTTTTTCATTAATGGATACCACCTTTAAATAAATCTACACCAACTTTTGCTTGACCGCGCTCATGGCATTTTATGACAAACGTTGTCTATACCAATCACAGTCAAGGAAAAGCTGTTTTTGGTTGAGAGTGGATAATAATAAGTTATACATACTTGGAGTTAGAAGTAAGTTAGTCAGAACTAAAAGAAGAGTTTGTTTAACGATAAAGATCTGATCGGCCTTTGAGTGTATTACGTTTGTAGCATTTGGAGCTGCCTAGGCCCTCTGTGAGATCGAGGCTTAAGCCAATCATGTGCATTGTGGCGCGCCTTCGACCTGATGAGCACTAACTAGTCATCAACTGGCTTGAGGAAAAAGTGCTCATTTAAACGATCCCAAATGTTCTGGAAAGGTTAAATTGTAAGATCAAGGAGAAATATAAAATAGTATTTTACGCATGGTTACTGGTAATAATACATTACTTTTTATTGAATAACTCATACCTTCTCCTATTCCCAAAATGCGATTGCTTAAAATTTGAAAATATAAACCACCTATTAAATTACTATTGACTGAGTAAGGGTCAAAATGAATCAAAACCATCGGTGCAATCTAAAGTGGTGGCCGTTTCAAAATTAAATCCCGCAATAATTAAAATAATTTGCTGATCAAATAAGTCCTCTACCGGTTCGTTAACTACAAACAAGTTAAAGTGCAAAAATACACCGAGTTAGGGGCAGTAAAATAAACCTTTTACTGCATGATTTGTATAGTAATTAATATTTTACTAGTGGCTTGAAGGGGTCAAAGCCCTAAACTTGCTCCAATACTCTGCAGGCACTTAATCACATGTTTTAATGTAAACGTAGCAGACGTTTTAAAATTCCAATGGTTTCAGGGGAATGTTTTACGTTATTTATCGTTTGCTGGTAACTTTTTTGAAATACTGCTATTTTTTCTGAGTCCCTGGGATCAAGAGCTTTCATTTAAGCCCTCTCCCATCATACTGGAATTTGCCAAACCCCCACAATTTTGACTATAAAAATTTCGCTTACAGAATTATATATAAAGAAGAAAAATATACTAATTATATTAAGTCGACGTATTAATCGAAATTGTGATCACTCACATAGCAATAGATAACTTTGCAGTAAGTTTTTACGTATAAAATAGTAGGTAAAATACACCAATAATGTAACAACAACAAATCTTTATATAATATAAAAACACTATAACTTTTTACGGTGTCAAAGTATTGATCTCTATTTTGCGCTGTTGTACTTTACTAAAATAGTTCTTTAAAACGGATAAGCGGATGAACGGGGGTTCATTTTAAAAATTATTACCCATCCCTCCAATGTGCAATTTTGGCAACAGAGGTAAGATTACTACAGAAGTTGTTTTTACTGCTATTTTGTGTAGAGTCATTTGTGGACTGTATTTAGTTTTCGATTTATTGAACTGTTTCTATATTAGTTTGTATTACAAAATTAATAGCCGTTTTATAGTTTTGAAATTACCACCAATTTGGATTGGACGAGATATCGACTCTAGGTTAGTGCCGTTGGGTTTTACTCATGAATTATTTTAAATTAAAAGTAGCATAGAGGTATTCACACTTAAAAATTTGGGACTTTCCACCGAATAATCGGATGTTTGGTACAGTTACGGTATTAGTCATACAGCAAAAAATAGGATTTAACATCATAAACCTCGTGTAAAATAATATTTGTTTACTTTGTTTCAGAATGTTTTTACCGTTCCTTTACTTTTTAAGATACACAGTTAAGTATGCCTATAAATGATAGAATTGCCCAGGCCATAGCACCTGGAAAGGACTGACTCTCTTTTTAGAAAAAGTGGAAGGGGAGTCGGTTAATGGTTACTCGAAAAATGATTGATGATGTGTGCCTTGGATTACCATTTGAACCGAGGTAACATTCATTGGTTACTCTTACCGATTGGTCATTGGTCAGTAGCATTAAATGACAGAGGACACAAAGCTAGTGGGGAACAGCCCGGAGAGTGCAGTCGGGCTCTAACTGATGTTAGCTGGCGATATTAACTGTGGTTGTCTAAGAATGATTACCCTAAGAAATTTAAGACTTGTGGAATAATAAGGTTTGAAATCAGTCAATCAGTCAGACCGAGCGGTTTTACACTAGATAGAACCTTTATGGTTTCATTTATTTTACTTTACGTTTAAGCATATCTTTTTTGGAGGCTATAAGTTGTATCATAGGCTGCTCATGGATATAACTCGTAGCAACTGTTAAAGTTAGCTATACCAGTCACAGGAAGTTCTACTCCTGGCTGACTGCACTCTCCGGGCCCCCACTAGCTCTGTGTCCTCTGTAATTTAACGCTACTGACCAATAGCCAATCGGTAAGAGTAACCAATGAATGTTACCTCGGTTCAAATGGCAATCCAAGGCACACATCATCAATCATTTTTCCACTCCCCTTCCACTTTTTCTAAAAACGAGAGTCAGTCTTTTCCAGTATAGAGTTTGTTTATTTGACAGTTCAATTTTGTTTATTTCTATGTCCGAAGGACTCAAGTTGGCTTGTTTTTGCGTAACATCTGCACTTCAAAACCTCAAGATAATGAGGTTTACATACAAAATAGTGATATGTACTGCGTAGTAATGCGCCCTTTAGCAAGTTTGAAACACTATATACAAACATCTGCAGCTTACAGAAATTTGACAAGGTCTATTTTGTATTACATAAAATTGAGTGCCATAATGGCTGCTTAGAAGCATCTTCATTACAAACTTGAATTATTACAATTCCAAATATATCAATCCAAACATCAATATAAATTGCAGAATCCGTTAGCACACTGATTTATATGAAAGTAAACCCGTTTTTATAAGACAAAACAGTATTTTAATGAAACCCCAAGGTCTAGTTCTTGTATGTTACATTTATCAGCATCACTACAATATCAAAGGCCTAGCCTAAGGCCTACAAATGAGCTTTGTTTCAAAGCTAACATGTCCCATTTAGACCTTCTCTTTAATACTTCTTCCAAGCTTTATTTATTTTGTATTGAAGCAGGTTTAACTCACTCACAAATAGTTCATAGACCAGTGAAAATAGGTTTTGAAAGTTTAAAAAAATTGCAAGCAGAAATATTTTTGCTGGAAAATGTGCACTGAGGTCTTCTAATTCAAATACCAACTTCTTCTTTTGGTCAGGTGAGCTTTCACTGCCATATTTGAAAATGGCGGACAATATTTTTGAATGTTTTGTGCCGAAAAAGTTAATCTTTCATCCGAGTTTGCTAAAATTTGGAATAAACATGTAAAATTACCAAATCTTGGATCTCATGAAGCCATAACCCACATTCCAACTAGTATTTTTATGCGTTTTTACTTTAAAACTGAGGTTTTTTTAAGTTTTTTTGACCTAGTATTTTAATATGTTTTTAAAAATACTTGCCTTAATGTTGTATAGCTTAAAATAAATAACATTTTAGTATTTTTAATCATGATTTTATCTTGAGTCGTTCTGGAGGAAAGTGAAGAAAGCCTGCCGGTGCAAAATACAGTACGTTGTTTATCAATGTTATTCTAATGTGAAATTCATAAATTTTAAGACCAAAGTCAATTGAACATATTATGTCTGTTGAACAAATTGTGTCCTCAACTCCTTGGCACTGGTTATTGTGTAATGATTCAAACAACAAAATTTGAAGCTGTTTAAGGTAGTTTTAATGTAAAAGTTACATTTAGATAAATTATAAAAATATAAGGATAAAATTAAAATACAATGTTTCTGGTATTAATTCTCACATTTTGTTTACTTCTTAGTCAGTTAAATTACTTTTTTTATATTTATGAGAAGGTAATCAATATCAAAACATACTGTCTAAATCTGGTGGAAATTGGATAAAAACTCTACTATTTATGAACAATTTCATATATAGTAACTTTCATTTCCTTATAGAATTGAGTAAAAATCCAATATTGCGGCGAAAGCTCACTTCACTCGAAGTATAAAACTTGGTATTTGAATAAGGAGACCTCAGGTAACAATTTACAGCAAAGATATTTCTGCTTGCAAATTTTTCCTTTTTATTCGATTTTTTATTCTAATTTCCCTAGCCTAATTTGTTGATAACTCCATGTTAAACCGATCAAATTGGTCGTGTAATCCAACAAACACCTTGTGGAATGGCCCACATCCAACAGAGCCGACAACACAAGGCGCAGCTGGCAATTTTCACTCTGCTCTAATATTGCATCAAAACTTTGTGAAGGCGCCGCCTTGTTGTTCTCATCATTGTTCCACACCTCAGTGCTTCGGTGTACTCAGGCATCTACTGCAGTTTATATAAATAAAATAGTAAGTGCATACTATTATAAATAACCTGTTTTTCCTTCTCCATTAATTATGAACATAGATAAGAGTTTGTTAACGATGAATACGCTTTAACATTTCCTTGTTTAAAATGTATTCCCTTAGTACTCAATCATTAATTTCTAATGTTCTAGCTATTTTTTCTGTTATTAAGATATTTATTTGTTGGAAGCTATTACACAAAGTAACAAATTATGACTTGTTGTCTATGTTATTGCAAATAGTCTAATGGCAATAACATGATTTTGATTTGATTTTATACTCAGGAATTAGAATAACTATTTTAATCAAATATAACTTAAATATAAATATCATCAAATCATTCAAAGCTAGGACCATCAGTGTCCCCGTGTATGTTACTTCCCAATGTCGGGACAGGAGCCCCACACCAGTGATGTGTTGGGATTAAAGTAGCTATAAGCGGCTTAAGCCAATCACGAGCATTGTGGCGTCATCTTGCATGTATTCTAGGTAACCCTTATAGGTATGCAAAGCGAATTCATTTAGTATTTCTAATCCCTTTAAACATATTTCACTACGATAAGACTGAAATGTTATTACGTTTTTATTAATTAGTTTAATTTATATTAACGTTATTTACAGAATATTAAAGTAAAAAGTTGTAATAAAGGCGGTAGGTAAGCTTAAGACAAATTGCAACTTCTTCAAGTTTCCTTTTCAAGAGCGCGTTATCGATTACCTGACTTTAAGGTTTTTCGACAATATTTACGTAAGTTCAACTTTAAAATTGTGGATTGCGACTACAGTCAAAGTATTGTGGGCAGTCGCAGAAGTGTCCGCTTAGAGTTTCTGATGTAAGAAAGTCCATATTATAGGAAATCTGTTTGATATACATTGTATTCTATAATGTAACCTTTCTAAACATAATAATAATTTAATTTGAGGTGATTTATTTCCGTTCAGGGGCTTTTTGGAATTTCGCCAATTAATATTTAGGGTATCCCCACTATAATGCTATTTGATAAATTACATCGCCGTACTAAAAAAAATTATAAGGTAATTAATCTCTGTAAAATGTATTCAAATAATTTTACAAAGGAGGGGTTCAATTGACTTAAAATAAAAAGTACTAAATGGTTGAACAACATATAACATCTAATTATGACTGTTATTTAAGAAATAATTGCTGAAGTTTGCCTTTATCATCTACATACAAAGTAATTGTTGAGTCTGAATTGTATCGTTATGTTGAGATTGAATCATAATAAACAGTCAAATTAAATCTCTAATTAGGTTCCGGCTTAAATGCGTTTATTGGCCACGCTCTCATTCGCATTCCGGCACAGCAAATTAAAACTTAATGAACTTGTTTTTAAACTAACTTAGTTATGTCAAATCTAATGACCACAAGGAAAAAAAGAATATTGGACTTTAAGTTCAATACGTCACTACTTTAATGGTTTTAGGCTGTATTACGAAATACCCCCGTCGCAACAAACGTGCGCACTCAGCGAATTTCCAACGCATGTATATGTTTCTCACTACCACACAAAGCCACTCACCAAGTTTCATAAGAATATATGAATAAATAAGTAGTATATAGCATTTTATTTATTCTCCACAAGAATAACATTGAAGGCTGAGTACGCAGGTTTGCTGCAACAAGAAAGATAAGAAATGTGTTTTTATGCAGTTATCAATATAACTTAACCAGGTGAAGCTACATACCAAGTTTTATTAATTAATGTTCATAAGGGATATACCTAAAACTGTACTTATACTCCATAACAATAACATTAGGGCTGAGTATGCAGGTTTGCTGCTACGGGGACAGTTGGCAAAAATTACTTTTTTGTGCAAATATCAATATACCAGTACTAGGTGAAGCCACATGCCAAGTTTCATCAATATACATTCATAAATAATCGAGATATCTAATTTTAATTATTCTCCATAAGGATAGCATTGGACAACGTACTGTGTTTAGCACTTTGAATATCTCTGCAACGGTTGAACGTAGAATCATAATTCAAATACCAGAATGATTTTTTGGTAGAGCTTAGCTGATTAGTAAAAGTAAATGTGAAGTTTACAGTAAAATTAACTGAGGCAAAGCTAAAAACCTTTTTCCCATAAGATTAATATTGGAGATTTTATGATCACGTTTTTTGGATTTTCTCCGCAACCACTTAACCTAGGTTAATGATTCAAAATACTAAATTATTTATTTTTTAAGCTCTATAAAATGGCTGTAACCAAAATTGAGTGGTTTTAAAATTTTGGGGTAAAAATTCAAAAAACTGATTTTTGGAAAATTTAAAACCCCCATAAAACCCCCTTCCCATAGTCTGATCGATCTGGTTTTCGAACTTAAAGTCATAAATGTTACTCTCCACATTTTTGCCAAATTTCTTTAAAATCGGGCGTGTCTTTCAAAAGTTATCGAGGTAACGGACACATATATATATAAATTTGAACGAATAGTGTTTTTTGCATCTAGGGGCCTCAAATCAAAAAGTTATCATGGTCTCGGGCTTAAGTTTTACCATGCCACCTACGGTAATAGCTTCTTCCCTATAGGGGAAATTTGCTAAAATAAACTTTTATAATTAGTGCGAAAATGCGCAAGAAACGTTTGTAGAGTCAATTAATGCAAAAGGCAAAAAATACGTGTTAAAATTATACTTATTGATAAAACTATATAATGTATTTTTAAATTTACGTAATAGTTGCAAATTACTGTATGAATAGCAAATTAAAAGCTTACTTCAGAACTTTCCAGTCTTCTAAACGTTGCTTTACCAATGAACTGGTGCATCTCATCTCAAAATAGGCATTTTTATAGAAATGCATAGATATTTCAAAATTAGGTATGTTATATGATAAGTTATTTAAGTAGTGAAAACTGTTCTTAAATTTAGAAAAAAACAGACATATTATTTAAGTATTAAAATGTTAAGTTTTCAGTCTATGTGGACGATTTTCGAACTGTGGAACAGTTCTTTGATAGAAAACTTGACATGAAGAATGAAGGGATCATATAGAAAACTGCTGATGAAGTTTTTCCTTCTAAAACAATATTGTGTGTTATTAATTTGTATGTAAAGATTCAAAATACGTTTTTAAACTCTTGATTCTGACGTGTAAAGTCTAATTCACCTTTCTTACATTTATTAAAGGAATGAATAGTAAGTTTGCATAAGGTATGTTTGCAATTGTTGCAATATTCGTAAGAGTAAGTAAACAATGAAGAGCAAGGACCTGTTACAACAAAGGAAAATCGTGAAGTAATTTTATCAAGATGTTGGAGGAGGAGAGTCGAATGGCGATGGGGCGATAGTGCTGCAGCGGCGATGCGACTCCACCTGCACAGATGTTACTGTGGGCGAATGTGATGATTCGACACTAAAAAAATAAAATCTCTCTTTGTCAAGAAGCTTAGTCAACACCCTGACTTAAAAATGATGTAGCCAAATGTTCATCTTTGTGATTTTGGGTTTTATTTCCTTCCTAATTGTTAATATACACGTTTCAATAGTAACAAGTTCGCACGCAGCACGCTGACATGAGGGAAGTGAATTTCCACATAACAAATTTTTAAAAGTCAAAATCTGTGTAAAATCATATATGTATTCCAATTTTTATTGAAATCTGTAAACATTGTTTTTTTGGATGTTCTGATGCTCCTGGTTTCATTTACCTGCAAAGCTGGGAATACATTTTTGCGCATTATAATGTTAGGAGAAGGTCCACACAGGCTTGAAAGTAGGCGTGAGGTTGCTGGGGATGATAAAAGTACTCTAACAAAGGAATAACAGGTTGTTCTAGTGTAAAACCCCCATAAGACAACGTACTGTGTTTAGTCGAAACACATTTTCTTTAATAACTCGGTAAATATTTATGCTAGAATGACGAAAGAGGGCTCAACACTTTCGCCTCACTAATTCCCGTCTTTTTACATGCATTAATTTTACATCCGGGCCTTTTCTGACCCTTTTTGGACCCAACAACTCGAAATTTGAAAGAGTAATCCCCAAAAAAGGGGTTTAGAGTTTTCCGATTGTATTGCCCAACGAACTTGTCCAACTGATTACAGAAAGGAATGTCCCTACCAAATTTGAAGTTAATCGGACAAAAAATGCGACCGCTAGAGTGCAAACACACACACACACACACACGCACACACATATATATATACAGGGTGTTTCAAAAAGAATCATCCGATTTAGAAAAATCATAGCTATTCATCTGTAAATCCGATGTGCTCGAACAATGTACTGTTAGAAAGAGGAAGCTCTGGAGTTTAACGTCGTTTCCGCCAGGTAGCAGTAGCGCGCTTCTGTCAACGCCCAGCTCAGTAGTTGTCCAAATGGCGTCTGCACAACAGAAAGCGCTTTGTGTTATACGGTTTGCTAGATGCGAGTCTGTGATTTCCGTGCAACGTGAATTTCGTACCACATATGGTAAGTTGATCCTCCTACAGCCCAGAGCATAAGAAGATGGTATAAGCAATTTAGTGATACAGGCTGTCTCTGTAAAGGCAAATCATCAGATCGTCCCCGTGTGTCCAGTGAAGACGTGGAGCGCATCCGCCAGAGTTTCACCCGTAGCCCGCAAAAATCCACTCGCCGTGCTGGTAGGGAACTTAACATTCCTTCGACATCTGTATGGCGTGTTTTGCGCCGCCGTTTGCGTTTTAAACCGTACAGGATTCAATTACTACAAGCTTTGCATGAAGGTGACAAAGTACGACGTGTTCAGTTTTGTGAGTTTATCCAAAGCCAGATGGCAGTAGATGATGAGGAAAATGATAATCGAGATTTGGTATCACGCATAGTGTTTAGTGACGAGGCAACTTTCCATTTGAGTGGAAAAGTTAACCGCCACAATGTGAGAATATGGGGGACCGAGCAACCACACCAAATTGTACAGCATGAGCGAGATTCCCCAAAAGTTAATGTGTTTTGTGCAATCTCACGGAATAAAGTGTATGGTCCCTTTTTCTTTGCTGAGAACACTGTTACGGGAATAACATATCTCGATATGTTAGAAAACTATCTCTTCCCTCAATTGGAAACAGATTCTGATGACTTCATATACCAACAGGACGGTGCCCCACCACACTGGAATCTTCATGAGAGAGAGTTTTTAAATGGTAGGCTTCCTCAAAGATGGATCGGCCGTACTGGACCTAATGATTCCGCGTTAAGTCACTGGCCTCCAAGGTCACCGGACCTTACTGTTTGTGATTTCTTTTTGTGGGGGTTTGTAAAAGACAATGTTTATATCCCTCCCCTTCCAACAACATTGGTTGAACTGAAGAACCGCATTAGAGCCGCCATCGAATCCATCACTCAAGATATGCTAGCTAAGGTGTGGGACGAATTTGAATATCGTATAGACATATGCTGTGCATCTAAAGGGGGCCATATTGAGCACCTGTAAATGGTATGTAAAAAAACTTTATTAGTTGTCCTTTAATATGAAATTAACCTCATGTCCATATGATCAATAGTTTTGAAATTATAAACCTTTAAAATCGGATGATTCTTTTTGAAACACCCTGTATATATATATATATATATATATATATATATATATATATATAATGTTAAACGACCCCGGAACGTGTTCAGGAGGTCACGTTAGGAACTTCTATGGTGGTCCCGGGCTTAGGTTTCAGCATGCGGGTCATGCTAATTGCTCACTTTCCAAAGGGAATTTACTAAAAATGCAATGTAAGCTAATACTTAATGTGGCAATACATGATTTTATTAAAAATATTGTTCGAAATATAAGCTAATTGTATAATTTGTGGCTTTATATTAGAATAAACGTAAACAATACTCAGTGGACACCAATGAGAAATGTTTCAAGATTGAGATCCGTATTTCTGTTCAAATGTGGTGTTAAATATGCAATAAGCTTCAACAGATTATAGTTTGATTATTAAACAATGATTAATTGAAGTTTAATTACGAAACATATTCGTCAATTTATAAAACTATTACCTACTGAATCTAAAATCTAGTAAGTCTTCGGGTGTACATATGATTACTATATTCAACAATACTTCAGTTGACTTTCTCAACATATAAATAAATTTAAAACACATTAACGATCTATTTTTGATCGGTAAAGTTATATCACACTGTTGAGACGAACCTTTAAATTTTGTATTATTTGATGTACTTAAATCCAGTCCTGTACTAAATTCGTGAGTATATCAATTCCCTTTTTCCATTTCTAGACGGAGGCGGAGAGTTTTCTGTAAGTAGAGTGCTAATGTTATGGGGGCACTAACAGTAAACACGCAATCCTCGCAAACTGCTAATGCTATGCGCATTACTTTCTTCAGCAGCTCTAACATTCTTAAAATAGACTACACCAACTTGTTGCTTAAATTAACTTTGTATTTTGTTTGTGAAAGGCTTAAGTAAGTAATTATTAATGATAAAGGTAAAATATAAGAGCTAACGTTTCTAATAAGTAAATTCCACCATACATGTGATAACAAATATAAACATTCGTGTATAAAGAATTTGACTAAACTGTCTGACGGAAAAACATAGTTTCATGCTTATATTTCTAACTATGGTCCCAATTAAGTTTTTAACCCGTTGTCACAAGAAAATTTGCCAAATACAGTGGTCAACGTTTCAAGTAGGCCCTAATTAAAATGTTTACCTCTGTATTCGGCAACTTTTCTTGAGACAACAGATTGAAAATATCGAAATGGATCACAGTTAGAAATATAAACATGAAACGATGTTTTTTCCAATTACATATTTATGTTTTGCTGTTTTACTAAATAAACTGACTCTTTACTGCTGTAAATACGAATAACAAGATTTTATTTTAGTAAAATATTTTTACTATCCCTAATAAGTTGAACAATTTTAGTTACTGCACACTCGTTTTTATGAAATGGAACATTATAAATATGGTAATGAGTATTTTATCGTTATATATTCTGTAATCATGGTCTTAGGTTATTTTAAAAATAGAATATTGTAAAAAAATCAACTAATTTTGGTAATATAAATTATAAACAAATTTTAAATTAGAATATTCAACGAATTTAAAATCATCACATGACACATTTTTAATATTTGAATTGTAATTTTTGCAAAAAAAAAAACGAATAACTTTGTCGATAAATGAATAGGGAGTTTTCTCATGCCTTAAGAGTCAAGTGAACAACGCGTGAATAAACCATTAATTAACTTTTGTATTAATAAAATAATAAAAAATCAAAGGCTGAACATATTTGTAATATTTGTAATCGCACAATCTCTCATTGAAATCGCTAGGTAACCTCTAAAAATAAAGGTTTCTCTCTAAAGTAAATCAACTGTTTCAGATCATCTGTTGAGGAGAGACAGGATTTGAAAGTTATCTTTGGTCTAATGGGAAAGTCAAATAGAAACGTGAAATGTAGCGTGACTGGAGCCCCCTCACAAAATGTAAACACGCTTTTGTAATCATAACTAACTGCCCTTTCTTGATGAACATATTTTTACTTAGTTAAATATTAATTTATCTGAATAATGTATTTTTTTGAACGTATATAGTAAATTTCCTCACAAATATAAATTAAAAACGGTTTTACGTTATTTTATTTATTAAATTAACTTCAGCTTTGTTTTTTTTAATGGATACAAAATTAGTTTCAATTTGTAATAACTAACGTACCAAGTGTATTATTAGTAATTGGGTTTCCATTGCTAACTGTAATGATACAACGTTTAAATTTAAGTAAGTACTTCTCAGTAAAACTGTTACATTAGCAGTTAAAACTATTTATTGAACCACAGTTCAAAAAACATAGTTTATTCATGGTTTTTAGTTTGTAAGAAACTTCACTGGAATATCTTTGAAGTCTGAAAACAGAGTTTTATTCAACTTTAAAGAAACCAAAAGACAATTTCTTCCACCTGTTATTTACGTTTCAGCGGAATCTTTCCATCTTCAATGTGTTGGGGATCATACGGTTTTATCTAAGCGTCTTCACTTTAGGAATTGAGAGAACTGAGTTTCAAAGGAAGCTCGGTACTCGTTATTGAAAAGGTATATTTTTTAAGTCGTGGCTATTATACGTCGTTCTACTTCTGAATGTAAAGTTAGTTACCCTTTAGTATTTAAAGTCAACTTTAAGTTATGTTGAAGAACTATTCAAACCTCTAACGTGACTGGCCAAACCTCTAAATATAGGCTTAATAGGGTTTACTTAAATTTCAAACAAAATAATAATGTTAAATTTAATTTGGTTTAAAATGTTTAGAGAGTTTAGTAATATTTTAAAACACAAAATAAAGAGCGTTTGGTCCAAACGGATTCTAAATCTTGTTCTACAACCTAGTTGTTTATTTTTAAGAGGTACGAAGCCTCTTGTTGCACATGGACTACCGATATGTGCGTCGAATGTATTCAACAAAGCGTTCTTGGCGAGCCGTCAAAGTATGATTTGTACAGTACTGATAAAATCTGCTTACAGAACTGGTATTTGAACCCACGACAGAACCGCTGCCATGGTTTTAGAATCCGTCACCTCGACCACTACGCCAAAGACTCATTTAGTTACCTCAACAATCGCGTTGTTTGTCAGTTAGTAAGGCACATAGCGTTAATATTTAATCGGGTTTAACAAAACATGATTAAAGCATTTAATCGCTTCTTAAAAATTAAATTCAAGTAAACATTTAAAGTACTCCAGAATTTACAAACGTCTTAGACCAGCTTTAGAATTTGGCTTTGAGGTTTTTTAGAATTAATTTTGTAATACGAATATCTTTTTAGCAGATAACATGCAAAACATAAGCTGTTCATAGGTTTAAAAGTGCATCAGTTAACGTGAACACTGCTACAGGACTCGGAGGAATGCAGTGGCAAGATTCCTCCAGTTAACGTGAACACTGCTACAGGACTCGGAGGAATACAGTGGCAAGATTCCTCCACCCAGAAGTGCATCAGTTAACGTGAACACTGCTACAGGACTCGGAGGAATGCAGTGGCAAGATTCCTCCACCCAGAAGTGCATCAGTTAACGTGAACACTGCTACAGGACTCGGAGGAATGCAGTGGCAAGATTCCTCCACCCAGAAGTGCATAAGTTAACGTGAACACTGCTACAGGACTCGGAGGAATGCCGTGGCAAGATTCCTCCACCCAGAAGTGCATCAGTTAACGTGAACACTGCTACAGGACTCGGAGGAATGCAGTGGCAAGATTCCTCCAGTTAACGTGAACACTGCTACAGGACTCGGAGGAATGCAGTGGCAAGATTCCTCCAGTTAACGGAACGCTGATACAGGACTCAGAGGAATGCAGTGGCAAGATTCCTCCAGTTAACCGAACGCTGCTACAGGACTCAGAGGAATGCAGTGGCAAGATTCCTCCACCCAGAAGTGCATCAGTTAACGTGAACACTGCTACAGGACTCGGAGGAATGCAGTGGCAAGATTCCTCCAGTTAACGTGAACACTGCTACAGGACTCGGAGGAATGCAGTGGCAAGATTCCTCCAGTTAACGTGAACGCTGCTACAGGACTCAGAGGAATGCAGTGGCAAGATTCCTCCAGTTAACGTGAACGCTGCTACAGGACTCAGAGGAATACAGTGGCAAGATTCCTCCACCCAGAAGTGCATCAGTTAACGTGAACACTGCTACAGGACTCAGAGGAATACAGTGGCAAGATTCCTCCACCCAGAAGTGCATCAGTTAACGTGAACACTGCTACAGGACTCGGAGGAATGCAGTGGCAAGATTCCTCCACCCAGAAGTGCATCAGTTAACGTGAACACTGCTACAGGACTCGGAGGAATGCAGTGGCAAGATTCCTCCACCCAGAAGTGCATAAGTTAACGTGAACACTGCTACAGGACTCGGAGGAATGCCGTGGCAAGATTCCTCCACCCAGAAGTGCATCAGTTAACGTGAACACTGCTACAGGACTCGGAGGAATGCAGTGGCAAGATTCCTCCAGTTAACGTGAACACTGCTACAGGACTCGGAGGAATGCAGTGGCAAGATTCCTCCAGTTAACGGAACGCTGATACAGGACTCAGAGGAATGCAGTGGCAAGATTCCTCCAGTTAACCGAACGCTGCTACAGGACTCAGAGGAATGCAGTGGCAAGATTCCTCCACCCAGAAGTGCATCAGTTAACGTGAACACTGCTACAGGACTCGGAGGAATGCAGTGGCAAGATTCCTCCAGTTAACGTGAACACTGCTACAGGACTCGGAGGAATGCAGTGGCAAGATTCCTCCAGTTAACGTGAACGCTGCTACAGGACTCAGAGGAATGCAGTGGCAAGATTCCTCCAGTTAACGTGAACGCTGCTACAGGACTCAGAGGAATACAGTGGCAAGATTCCTCCACCCAGAAGTGCATCAGTTAACGTGAACACTGCTACAGGACTCAGAGGAATACAGTGGCAAGATTCCTCCACCCAGAAGTGCATCAGTTAACGTGAACACTGCTACAGGACTCGGAGGAATGCAGTGGCAAGATTCCTCCACCCAGAAGTGCATCAGTTAACGTGAACACTGCTACAGGACTCGGAGGAATGCAGTGGCAAGATTCCTCCACCCAGAAGTGCATAAGTTAACGTGAACACTGCTACAGGACTCGGAGGAATGCCGTGGCAAGATTCCTCCACCCAGAAGTGCATCAGTTAACGTGAACACTGCTACAGGACTCGGAGGAATGCAGTGGCAAGATTCCTCCAGTTAACGTGAACACTGCTACAGGACTCGGAGGAATGCAGTGGCAAGATTCCTCCAGTTAACGGAACGCTGATACAGGACTCAGAGGAATGCAGTGGCAAGATTCCTCCAGTTAACCGAACGCTGCTACAGGACTCAGAGGAATGCAGTGGCAAGATTCCTCCACCCAGAAGTGCATCAGTTAACGTGAACACTGCTACAGGACTCGGAGGAATGCAGTGGCAAGATTCCTCCAGTTAACGTGAACACTGCTACAGGACTCGGAGGAATGCAGTGGCAAGATTCCTCCAGTTAACGTGAACGCTGCTACAGGACTCAGAGGAATGCAGTGGCAAGATTCCTCCAGTTAACGTGAACGCTGCTACAGGACTCAGAGTAATGCAGTGGCAAGATTCCTCCGCCCAGAAGTGCATCAGTTAACGTGAACACTGCTGCAGGACTCAGAGGAATACAGTGGCAAGATTCCTCCACCCAGAAGTGCATCAGTTAACGTGAACACTGCTACAGGACTCAGAGGAATACAGTGGCAAGATTCCTCCACCCAGAAGTGCATCAGTTAACGTGAACGCTGCTACAGGACTCAGAGGAATGCAGTGGCAAGATTCCTCCACCCGGAAGCATCCTGGCTCAAGCTTCGAGTCGCTGGGATCATTGAATGGCTACTATATGTAGTTTTCAAAAGCCTATAATTAATACAGTAAGAGCTTCAGACGTTTTTAACCTTAATAATTCTTGGGATCCAGTGTGTTTTCATTTCCTCTAAGAGGAGGTCATGGAAACTTTAAATAGAAACATTGACCACATTATGGCTCTTTTAGAAGGCTTTTAAGGTTAATAACTACATACAAACGACGTTTTTAAGCCTGTTCGATTCCGTAATAATTCAAAGGTAGTGTTCTGATTCCACATGATCTAACTCAAAACATTCTAACCCCTGTCAACGTGCTAGACAGGGCTGGCGATGTTTATATATATAGATCGCATTCAACAGAGTGAGTACCCAGCGGTTCTTGTTTGTTTCACAGCTGTCATACACAAAGAACGTTGGTCAGAATAAGACAACCGACTGCACTCTCGGTACAGTGTTGCTCTGAGAGCACAAACAAGCCAGTGACTCGACAAAAACCGCTACCAATCAGTTGCAATAACTGAGGAGGGTGGACTGACATGTTAACAATTTGTGGTTTTACGTTGTAAAATGTTAGTACTAGTCCTTATGACTTTAAGTTCAAGAAACTAGACATATCTGAAGAGAAGTTTGGAGGGGGGAAGTAGTTTGTACTCCAATTTTTTTTAATCGTTGATATATCATTTTGTTTAAACCCATATTTTATTTTGGCATTGGATTCAGCTTAAAAACAAACTGTTTGGTATCTTTAATTAATGCCTACATTGCTTGGTTACTTACATATTGAAAGTCCTAATCACAATACGTAGTCCTTATAGAGAATAAGTACAATTTGAACATATATTGATGAAACTTGGCATTTGGATTTGGATATGGTTGGGTTATATTAATATTTGCATACAAAACACATTTTTTTTTGTCTCCGAGACAGCACACATTCTTACTCAGGTCTAACGCTATTCTTATGGAGAATAAGAACAATGTCTCGCTTGTTAGTGAATATATAATAATAACAATTTGTCTATAGCTTTAAATGGTTGGGGTATATTAGTTTTTTAATAAAAACATGTTTTGTGACGCCCCGTGGAAGAAAACCTGCATACTCAGTCTTCGTGTTTTTCTTATTGAGAATAAATCAAATGTTATATCTCGCTTATTTTATGAATATGTTTTGATGGCATTTTTGAAACTAGCTTCATGTAATAGTAACATTCATTACGACATTCAGTTCTTATACAGGGGTAGTAGTTGAGAATCCACAGCGCAATTGTTGGATTTGCGAATACCATGGAATTATGAGAACACCGTGGAATGGGGATTCATCGTAGTGCTACTAACGAATTTCTGAGTTCCCCTACTAGTAACTTGCTTCTCTTTTTCATAAATGTCTAGAGGAAATCGTAATTTAATAAAGCTTTGAACATTACAGGAACTTCAGACTTTTTCATTTTCATTTAAATTATTTTATTGAATTTCACAATGTAAAAGAATTGATGAGGCGCTTTATGATATTTTTTATAATTCATTAGTTTAATCCTGCATTTAGTGTAAATTAATTATTGTTATCTTACTTTCTCTTTTGACTCGGCTAACAATTAATTTTTACACAGCGAGAGATTTAGACTTTAGAAAGATAGTTGTTATTTAGCCCAATATTTAAAATTGTTTACGCCCTAATGTAAATAATTCGAATTGATTTCCACCCTTAATCATGAATTCACATTTGCAAGTCTTGGAAGTGAATTTTAAAGTTACTCAATGGCTGCTCAGGCGCTCATATCTGAGAAAACTATAATACATGAGAAAACATCGATTTGAAAAATTTTAACTTTGTTATTTGTAGTCAAAAAATTACCCTAGAAATATAAATTACAACTTTAAACATCATGTCACATCTGTTCAACGATAAATGTTCATACAAAAACAACTCAGCCTAAGGGTACCATAGGGTACTCCTCTTACATTAATTTATCATCATTACAAAATGTTAAAAAAAACAAGACCTCAGGCATAACATTAACTTTGCTTACAATATAATAAGTTACATTTCAACATTCTCTTAAAGTTTTAGTAAATTTCTATTGTATATCCTATTTGTATTTGTTTTTTACACTACTATGACTAACAATTAATACAAAAATTTTAAATCACCACATTATTACTAACATTATCAAGTATTTAATGCAGGGTTTCTAATTCAGATAATTCATGTCTGAATTTAATTATATTCGCTTATAATATTAATAACTAATTTATTTCATTCATTGCATAATATTAACCACTTCAGATAATATTTATTATAATCATGTTACTATACTCTTGTAATACAATGCCTTGTACTTGTGCACGAGCCTACATACAATGGACCTGGCAACACAAGGCGCAATTGGCAATTTTCACTCTGCTCTAATATTGCATCAGTCTTAGAAGGCACCGCGCCGCGTAGTTATAATACTTCTGCCCTCACTGTTCGCAAACACGAAGCGAATAAAAAAAATACACACACAATACGCGTGTAGTACTGTGAATAATAATTTTACTAGGGAAAATACGTTTTTGTTTATAGCACAGTAAGTAAATATAAACATATATCAATGTTTGCGAAGTAACACAAAGTTGAAAATGAATTAGTCTAATATTTATAACACATATCGTTTTAAATTAATTAATATATTAGCATTTTTAATAGTGTTTTATATAAAAATAATATTATGGTTGCGTGGTTGTAATTGTATTTCATTAGTTAGTTTATTGTAGACAAGTTATTATAACTCCTGCAATAATATTGTAATTATTAGTTAAATGTAACGCATGTGGATTTTATTTGAAATTAATCAAACTGTACTTCAATACAAATTAGTCAGATATGTCAGCAGAGCGGTCGGGTAGAGTGACAAAGCAAGTCTGTTTTGTTTTCAATTAAAAGTTCATCAGAAGAGTAATTAGTTCAAAACGTGTTTCACGTATCTAAATTAAATCCGACTTTTTTGTGGTGGTTTAAAAACTTTGAAAATACACTTCCTTAAAGCCGGAAATTAATCCTATACTACAAGCATAATGCACTGGGTTAGATTTAATTTCTAATAAATCTTATGTTAACTCATATATGTTTGTTATAGAAAGGTATTTTAATATAAATAAACCTGTTTTAACTATATGTTTTTATATTTATGATATGGACACATTTTAGAAACTTAGTTATGTATTAGACGTGCTGTAAACAGTCCTTACAACAAATTATGAGCGAAAGTAGGATTTTCTCATATGTAATACCTTGTATTTTTACTAACGCAATTATAGAAATATAGAAATCCATTTATAACCAATGAATGTCTAAAGAAAGTAGAACATTGTTGACAACAAAAGGCACGACCTTGTCAAACTGTGAAGTAAAACTACAACAAGCACATTCTTGTACCTACTGTTTTTTTTGTTTTTTTTGTTAAGATTAATTCAATTAACTTTATTCATAACTAAGTGTACATAAAGTCAGTTTCATGTATTTCATACATTTTAAAGTTATTTTATTACATATGTTGTAACACAATTAGAATATGTTGTTTTACAGAATACTCTGTATCCTAAATCATCCGCGCTAAACTTGTTAATTTGTTTCGATGTTTTTGGTAACTCTAAATTTTACTCAAATATAAACATGTTAGATCAACCAACGCAATTGAACTTTTAGTTATTAATGTTGTATATATCTATCCAGTCTTGACGCCTTTATATATTTATTTGGTAAGAAATACTTGACTCAGGAACTCGTTTGCTTGCCGGTTGATATTCGTGTGTGTTAAGTTTTCAAATAAATGCAATGTTTCTATTACCATTCATTGTTATTGACTTTGATCACTAAATAGAAGGTTTTGAAAATATGACTATCGGTGACAAAACTCAAGTAATTCATCGTTGTGATTTACATCTTTTATTGAAGATAGGTATGATGTACAAGATAAAAACATAATCTTTGAGAATTTTAAAGCAAAACTGACGAACTTGATATACTTTGTCGTACTGTAATATGTTCAATGATCTCGCCTTGGCCTTACACATGAACTTGGCCTCAAAGCTAATTCGATCCATACTCCTGACCCGATAAAGATTAGCCCAACCAATACCCTTTTAAATGTATGTTGAATCAAATCAATCTCGCGCAGACAATGCCTATATTTAATTATGCATACTAAGGTTAAATTATTACATTTATACAGCTTTAAGAACAAAAGTGATATCGTTTAGCGTGTAAAAACTCGCCTTGCTGAAGATCCTTAATCCAATAGACTTACCAAGGCGCAGCTGGCAATTTCCACTCTCCTCTAATATTGCATCTCAACTTTGTGAAGGCGTTACCTACACCTCAGTCTCTCGACAGAGTGAGCATTATCTGATACACCGCTTGTTATAATGCTCGTTGGTCCCTGTTTGTATTTTTGACTTATAAAAAATGTAACATATTTTACTTATACCTGTAATTGATAATTATTGTAAAAAAAACATTGTTGTAACTGATATTTTAAGGTAATGTTTAAATATATGTAACCAAATGAGAAATCAGCCAAACTGAATTTGAAGGTATTACAGGGGCAATAAACCATCGTTTAGCACATCAATACCTTCGTTATGATTGCTACAAATTGAGAATATATTTAAAAATTCCAAAGGGTTACGCTCCGTTGCCCTTCAAAGTTGTAATGTGTATTTGATCAAAAGATTAAGATAAATATTTATTAGCAGCGATAATATAATGTTATAATAATAAAATGTTCATAATGTGCCATCATCAGAAATGTATCCAGAAACAATAGTGTTTTTATCTCCCTACGAAGAGGAATAAGTATAAGGGTCTCGCTTATGAAAATCAATTTCTAGTGAGAACCTCGTCCCATGAGCACGTATAGAGTTAAAATCTTATTTAACTAAACTGGCTCGGCCATAAATGTTTACAGATGTAGCCTTTTGGTAAACTACCAACAGCTGCTTGGAATATATTTGCATTATCTGTCGTTATTTGGTTAGTTTAAAAATATATACTAATTTTGACGTTCAAGAGGTAAACGGTGCACACGCAACGAAGCCAATGAGATTATGAGGGGCATCATCGCTTCCCTTGCCCCTCCACACGAGCCCTCATTGGCGTTTTTAAAAAGGCTTATTTATTTAAACTTACTTAATATCAAACAAAGAGTAAGTTAACAATTCAAATGTAACGTCATTCTAGCCAACGATTGATTTTAAAGCTCCTGAAACACACTCCTTAATTTGGTTGAGTTTAAAGCATGAATTAACCACATATTTGTTAAGGAAAAGGTTTACACGAATTCAAAACATTATACTTTTCCATGTTGGTTGGATGGTTTACTTAATAATTTATATAAATGACCGGATAAATAGTAGTTTTAAATTTTAAATTGGTAATTGATTGGTAATTAATACCTATATTTGGGATCAAATTGCTCGAACTTTTCATAGGCAACAGATCTTAAAGAGGCATATTTTATACTGCATATAACTGAAAATATAACGAAAGAAGGTGTATATAATTTGTAATCAAAACTTACCAATTATTGGTTGTTTTAGCCTTTGTAAGTGCATTTTTGTGTTTGTTATATAAGGGATTGAGAATAATTAAAATTGTATGTATCGCTTATTTGTGAATATATTTTTATGAAAGTTTGTAAATGGCTTTATGTAGTATTAAGACATTTATATCTCCAATGGAAATTCGCTGAGTATGCAGGTTTGCTGCGATGGGAGTATTTAACTTTTCACATTGTACAGTAAGCTGAGCGATCCGACGTGAGCCAATCACCAATTATTGGCTTCGTACAATCACTTACTTTATGCTCACTTTAGCGCAGCGCGTAACATATTCCAAAGATCTTAAGCTTGTAAGGTCACCGCAAATGATATAAGAAAATAATATATTTTGTTTTAAAATTAAGAGAACCTTGGTTTAAAAAGTAATGTCACTCAACAATATATTCATATGATATTTTATATTTTTAATATTAATCAACTTATAATATTTATACTCAATAGCATTTAAGTATACGTCCAGCTAAGATTACACAAGTTACTTACGAAAGTGGAGTTAGAAAATGCAATATTAATTTATTCTTCCATAAATTATTTTCGGTATGGAAAATACATATTTATACCAACATATACATTTATATTAAATCACATATCAAAAGCTAATTATTCCGTTAAAGGTCGGCCTAGGTGGATGAAATATTGTATCAACGATTCATTAGCATTCTATCTGTTTCAATGCACAATGCTCATCCATATTTTAAATATTCTCGTTAGCATAACGAATATGTCTCGTGTACGTTTTGATCAAACAATTTTAAAACAGTAAGCTGTTTTCAGACACAAATCAATATCAAATACAATCTTTTATGTTCATTATAATAGTTTTTAACATCATTTCTTGCGGAATAATATCTGTTTATTATAACATTCCATTGTTATTACACCAACAAAAAACGTTTGGAAAATCCATTCTAAGTCCGTTAATACATAGCTATTAACTATCAACATTGACTATAGTTTGTCGCTTGATGTAAATCATCCGTATAAAATTGGAATTAAAAGACTTAGGTGTAGTAGATTGAAAAGTTGATCTGAATAGGTTCTTTGAGCTGCGGCAGCGGCTACGTAGAACTGCCTCAGGAAAGTTCAACAAAAGGTCAAGAGCCTCATTACAGTTCATTTCTCTATAAATTGACCTGAAACGGAAAACTTTTTAAATATATTTTTTTAAATTTTAATCCATATTTTTATATTTTTACTATCTTTCTAGCTTTTTTAAAATGTCGTTTAGGTTTCTCTTCGGGTATACATACTTTTCTTTGCCAATCTCGGTTTTGAACAAAGAGCAAATGTAGCTTCAATTATATTTGTAATATTATATACTTTCTTCAAAAATTATAACTATTTCTGTTATTCATATAGTGTATTGTGATATATTATTTAGGTTAGAGACTTAAATAAGAAATAACAAATCTTCAATTAACAACTTTAACCAGAGTAAACTTATACTTTTTTTGTTTTAGATTGTGCCAACCACAACAGTCGGTTTCTGGTTAACCATTTGTTTTATTTACGCTTTGTCTTAGTTATTGAAATTTGTATATGTCAGAAAATAAAGCATGCATTTTTTCATTTATATTTTATTTATATTATATTTATATTTATATTTTTTTTTTTCTTTAAAGTAGACCCATTGTTTATGTTGAGGCATTAGTAAAACTAACATTTTGTTGCCGTGAAATACGTTTTCTCTATTACATTATATAATTTATATTGGCGTAATATGTGTGAAATTCCTTGTTTTATTTGGCACAGGATTCAAAGTGCAGTACAGTAAAATTCATGTAAATTTGTTTATTTTTACAACTGATAACCCGAGAACCATGATAAATCTTTACCAGTTAAAGTTTCGCTGAATAATAAGAAGAATTAATTAGTTATTGAAAAATAGGATTTTCATTACAATTAATCTCACTAATAAACTTAAAACGTAAAACGTTTATTTTGTATTTCGTTATTTAATATACTAAACAGCTATTTATCATTTAACTTGTTTGTAAAGCTACATTATTACTACGGTTTGAAAAGAACTTAGAGATTTGTTTATAGATTCAACATAAATTAACTGTGTGGTTATTATATAATCAGATCAGTTCCCTTTTTATATAGAACACGTTCTAAATATTTTACTAAAATAGTTTTATGATAGATGTGAAGGTATATTATGTTTAACCTTAACGTAGTTTATGAATAATATGTCAGCTTTGCAAGAATTCGAATTCCAGTAGAACAATCGTATTAACTCAATTTCAATAATACTTCCACATTAAAATTGTTTACCATTGGTTGGATAATTAATTAATGCTGATTTAACGCTTCGAAATGCTACCAAGCGATTAGTTAATTTCACCATCCTTCTTAGAAATTGAGTTTATTTGTGCACTCGTACTCACATATAAAGTGGATGAGGAGCCAGAGGGGTGTGAGTGTATCCAGAGTCGCGGCCATGCTACATCACAGGGACAGACACGTCACGCCCGTCATGCCGCGCCGACCTGTCGCGCTGTACTGACAGCGTGCGCCCCCCTCCACCGCCGCCGCCCCCACCCCTCCACCCCCTCACGCCATCGCCGGCGCAATGAAACAACTGCAACTGTCTCATGAATAAATGACTTGCACGTAATTGCGTCAGGAACCGAGCAACTGTGCGAATTTTTTAATACGTACACTTTAAAGGCGTTTAAATATTCAATGTTTAACTTCAATTACTTCTTTAAAGGTGACTTTTTAAGACCTTTGAAATTTATTTGTCAGTGAGTTACACAAAAACAACCGCCGGCTTTATATAATTTATTACTAAACTAAATGGATAACTCGAAGGAAACAACGATGTTGTTGTCCACAAATTTGGCAATCTCTATCAATAAACCCTATGATTAAAGGTGTGTTACAAATTATAATTGTACAGCAACTCTGACGTATTTAAAACTAATTAAGAACTTTTATTTGGTTAGTTAGGTTGAACTGCATTAGTGGCACGAGATAATCTATTAGATGTATTTTAAAATGCAAGCACACTAAAACTGTAAACACACTTTTGTCCATCAAACATTTAATTTAGATGAGATTTTAAACAACGCTAGCATTTTTAACAATTCTCTAGCTTAAAATGTGTTTGAGTTAAATATACGACCAAAGACATTTTATTTTTAAACTTGAAAAACACATTTAATTACCATTTTAAACGTGTGGCATATTAAACAAAAACCTAAATTAATTATGAAATGCTTGGTGTAAAATTAAAACAAATTATAACAATATTACGCGTAATAGTTCTTGTATAAACAAGTCTGTTTATTTTTTACACCATCATCGCTCTGCCAGTGGTGCGATAGTGTTATACAAACAATTATAGCAACGGCAATAAAGCTGAGAACAGTGAGGGACGTTAACATCTTAACTAAGGTAGTAAGGTAGTCTTAACACCTCAGTACTACTCTATGGTTATTTTGTGTTCCTCTAATGTTAACTACTGTGCGTTTCTATTGCAATAATCACTAAAATTCGTAATAATACTGACAATTTTTATTTTCATCTAAATAAATGTTGTGTTAGATAAGAGTTTGATTTCTGCTGGGAAAGGTTGTCTCTTGCTTTATGGGTGACAATTGTACACACAAAGGTATAAAAAGGTTTAAACCATGTTTAAAACCCAAATCCAAATCATGTTATTATCTAACCAGAAGTAATGGTGTGAAGGCCACAAGGGAAAATACGTATTGCACACGAGAATATCCACCGCAAAAAAATCTGGGTAGAAATAAATACAACCACATAAAAATAAAGCAGCTAAATGTGAGTCGTATTATTTTATGGTGCTCACTCGATCAATGAACACGATAAAAAAAACACTCATCATAAGATTAGCATGGAAAATGTAGAAGCCAATGGGGCATAGTCCTGAGAACATATGATAGTTGGGATGCATTAAGGCATATCGAGGCAGTTAGTATCTGTCGTTTAAAAAAATAACTATGAAAGTCAGCTGGATAAAACGGCCTGAATTTAATTATGCATTCAATTACGTAATACATAATTATGTATTATTAAATAAATATAGGTTATAGGATTAACATATATGTACTGTCCCATGAAAATGAGGTAGTAATATTTGTTTTGTTTTCTTGTTTATTTTACTTGATCTAGTTACCATGGAAGAAAATTTGTATATTATCTAAATAAAGTTTTTTTTTACAACTTACTTGTTTTTAACGTTATTTTTATGAATACATTGGGAATTTGTTTGTTTGCTATTAATTATTATTTATCCAATCATTTAGGACTCAGTATAACAGTAGGGTCAGTATAACTTTATTACAATATAAAATATACTTTCATTCAATACGAACAAAAGTGACTTCCAGTATTCAGATAAATATTTGGCTTACTACAAACATCAACATGGAAATTTAAAGAACTTGAATGTTGTAGTTTATATTACAAAGCGCCAAAAATTATTATGAATTTGTTGTCGACGTTTTATTAATTGACTAAACTATTCATGCGTTTTCGTAAATACACGCATAATATGTAATCATAATACGATAGCACATTACGACCCGCATATTTTCTACACACGTCAATTAATATTATTAAGTTAATTTACCTATGGTAAAACGTGTTTCTAACCAAATATATTTTAGCCAGTATATTCTTTACTCACATATAAAGTGGATGAGGAGCCAGAGGGGTGTGAGTGTATCCAGAGTCGCGGCCATGCTACATCACAGGGACAGACACGTCACGCCCGTCATGCCGCGCCGACCTGTCGCGCTGTACTGACAGCGTGCGCCCCCTCCACCGCCGCCGCTGCCACCCCTCCACCCCCTGCATTTCTCTTGCGCTGTAAATATTGCATTGGCACTGGAACTGACGCCAACACGCAAAATGAATAATTTATCCTTGAAATGTTTCGTGATTACTTTCTCTCCAGGCTTGTAACTAATTGCGGTTTCATTTACTATTCTGTTCAGTAGTCCGTGTATATTTTCGTTCGTTTTTATGTAATAGTGAAAAACGATATTTTTCTACAAGTATAACACTTAAGATTTAATGGAATTTTGTTAAATTCTAGTGTGTTTTCAAGCATACAATGCTGCTCCATAGTAAGTTACGTACTGTAGGTAAACATGTAAATCTTGTGATCGTGACACGTAACATATAATCTTGGTTTTTATCACTGACTATATACACTGAAGAAGACCTTCTTCAGTTTTTCATTGCCGTTGTTTTTACTGCTGTCTCTACTTCTGTGTATGCCAGGATTCAAAGAGGACTAATCACCAACAAAGTACTCTTCTGTAAAATATTACTTATCCTGTCAAGGAGGGGCAATACAACAGTCGGCGTGTCAGGAAGCAAACATAAGTTGATAACCACTTGCTTTATGGGGTCGAGATCTTTTACAAGTTAACGTAAATAACTAAAATAAGTAGTTGACAGCAGCACACTCTGTCGGTGACCTAATCAGATTACGTCCACTTCAAATTCTGGCTAACACTAAAACAGGGACAGCTGAGCCATATAGATGGGATGTCAGTATAATATAGTAAATGGTTTTACCACGTTTTAGTTAGTACCCAAAATAAATTGATTGCTTCATGTGTATCGCTAGTATGCCGACTCTCTATGTTATCAGTATTTATCTTTACACTATATTGCATTATAAACATGCTTTTTTAACAAATGGTAATGCCTCTTAATTATATTTAACTGTAATTATTTCACCACCGATTTCTAAAAACATTATTCCTTACAACATTTGCAAACTAGTTTTGATAAAGGTTTGATTAAATAACTTCGAAGCTGGTAACTCATGACAGCTACGTATGATCAATGGTTTACGTTTTTATAAGCTATGGTTGTTCTGTTACTGTTCTTTAATGATTAGAGATTAAAGAATATATATCTAATAAACCTCCTGATCAGGATATATCAAAGACCGTTTGAAAATAGTAATTCCAAAGTTTTTCATGATTCACCGTCTTCTTTCATTAATTTTCTGTGAAAGTATTGCTTAATCAACTCCATAAGATTGAACAGTACATGTTAAACAGATTCAACATTCATAATGTACTAGGAGCTAGTTATTGGAAATAAATTTAAATTTTCAACTGTAAAATGAAAGCATCAAAATTCCAATAATCATAAATTGTAATTGAGTCAATTAAAATTTATGATTATTGAAATTTTGGTGCTTTCATTTCACACTTTAAAATTTAGATTCAACATTATACACTCAGTAATAAATGCTGTATATGTTAATACAACTATTATGTATTTACGAATGGAATTGATGAAATACAGAAACGTTTTAGCCGTTTGCTCAATATGTTTGACTGTAAAGCTTTTGAAAAGTATTCATTGTGTAGTGAAAAATAGTTAGAAGCACAACTGTAGTTTTTTCCTAACTTTCACTAATTAATTATATTTAATCTTATAAAAATTGTATCAAACTTTCCTATAGACTGAGTATTTTTCTAACTATACCGTAATTACCGCTTTCGAGTATATTTTCTTTGTACTAAGAGGACTTAGTATTCCCTGATAGTATTATATTCTCTGCTATGGAATATTAGACAATTAAAAAATAGCTGTGTATTAATAATTCTAAAAATAAGATCATTGAAAATGTGTTATTGTTGTTAACCGTGTAATTGAAGTAAAATTAGTTCATTCAAGATTATTTACGGTATTTACTTTAGTAATTTCAATCTTAATATGTTTAGATTAAACCTATTTTATATGCATGTCTAATTTGAGTTTAAAACTATCAAAACGCCAGGTTTGATCCATTCGGGACATGTTAAAGTGATGGACATTTAGACAGCTGTCATGTTAACTTTTGTTAAATTGTCAATTAATTTTTAGTTCAGAGATTAAATATACATTCTATGCATGAGGTAAGCTTGTTTAACCAAATATGAGGTTTTCCAGCTAGTGTTCCATTTTCCACAAGAGGCTGAAAACTCAAAATAAACAGTCTGTGCAATATAAACTCTTATCTGTGCAATATGGGGAGGACGACTTTTGGGAGGACTATGGGGGGAGACGAATTTTGTGCCATGGAAAAATCAGGTACCCCGTTCAATTAATTGATAATAATGACTATTTAATGGCCCACGGCCTCCAGGGGGCAAAATAAATTTTACGGTGGTAAGAATATTAAATTAAAAATAACCTCTACCTCCTTACATTCAACCCTATAATTCCAGGCCTCATCGCATAGGCTAAGGACATTTACATTTACAAGGAAACAGTAAAATACTAATACCAACGTTTTACTTCATGTATTTTCTCTTTATCAGAATAATATTCTACTATCATATCCCAATTACTAATTCCGGAGTAATAAATTGTTAAGGTTTAAAGTATACTGCATACAGTACACGTTACTTTACAATATATCCATATGATATGGATATATATAATAAAACCATGGCAAGGTTTTATTAAAACATAAAAATTACAATTTACAAATCATCATTTACGATTTATTACATAATGAAGTAATGTTTGACTTTTAGGGAGAAACTTTCTGGTTTTGCAATAGATTTATTTTACACTAAAAGAGAAATGCTACAAAATAAAATATATTATACTATATACTCAAAAAGGTCAATAAATGAGTATAAAAGGTGCGTTATAAACGTTGTAATACATGATCGCTCCTTTATGTAATACATTTGATCGCTGTGTCATCAAATAAACATAATGCTACGTTGTGACACCCAGTGTGACTTTAACATTTGCATTCAAAACTTTGTTATAATAATGTCAGTGATATAAGATTGAAAGTAAAATGAATTTTATATACATGAATACTTTTATAAGTAAATATACGGTTTAAAATACATGTCAGGGTGAATTTTATTTTCAACGAGAGGGAACTAAACAAGGAATGTTTTGAATAATACATTGCACTGTTTCCGATGTAAACAACACTAGAGATTTTGTTGTATTACGGATGTGAATATTTTAGCCCCGCTGCTGCCACACAATCTGATTCATTCCCAGGATCACGTTGCGGCCATATTTACCCTAGGTTATATGATTCACCCAAGAGATGCAAATATACGACGTTAACCCTGGAAAAAACTGAAAATATGTTTAAAACACTGTTACTGTCTACCTAAATTATATGGAAAATTTTACTCAATGTCGGTGTAGCGACACAAACACTCGTGTCTATTTTCAGGCAATATAAATCCAACTATTAGTGTTATATACGATGTTTTTGCTAGCTTTATTATTCACTCGGATCGACTTTTTTCTTAGACAGGGTCACTAATTAATTTGTCAATGGTCCAAGCCAATTTAGAAAACTACAATTCAACGTAGATTAACGTGAGAATCAGTCCACAAAGCAACATTTACTTAAGTACTTACATTTACAAGTACTTAAGGTTAGATCCACTAAAAAAGTTAAAAGTGTAAATTTCACTATTCATAATCAAAACTGTAACAGAAATGATATTTTATTCATAGATCATAGCACATTTAGTTATGTGATGAGAGTGGTTTTATGAGACAAAATGGTTCTAGGTTTCTGGGTTATATTTTTGGTGGATAGACAGATTTATATAGCAGTTTAGTATACAAATAATTGGCAATTGTGAATGTCATTGTGTTTATGTATTAATGCAACATTGTAATTGGGCTTGTCCTGTAATGTAGCATTTTGAAATCAAATAAATAAATCCGGCATGAAGAGATGCGCAATAACCTCTGTGCTTTCCCCAAATTTAGATAGTTAATTTACATAAATAACTACAGCTAGTTGCTAGTTCATGATATCGAAATATAGCAAACAATATTTTACTCCCCATTTTTTACCCTATTAATTAATAAAATTGGAGATAAACTAATTTAATAAAACATTTTCCCGCAATGTTTCTAATAAGGCAACCAATTAAAGTTTTATTGTGAAATACCCCTTATTTTATTCTTGGATTAGGTATAAAATGTAATTGTAAAACATGTTTATTCTTAGTGTTTCTTTCCTAACCCTAACTGTTTAGCCTCCAGAGATACACTAAGGTAAGCTAGCATTGCTAAAAACAATAAAAATCACTTGAATAAGTAAGTAGCTCTGTAATTTGAACGGTTAAGTTTAGTGAAAAAATACCACGAATAAAAACCGTTTAAAATTACATTTCCAACCCGATAAAACATTAAAATTATAGTAAAAAGGGAGAGGGGATCCCCCATAAGAAGTTGACTGTCAGACATCTAATAAAAGAGTTAGGTATTGAACAACTTAAGGCTAAACACCCTGGATAGAGAATGTTCGGAAAAAACTTTCCAATAATTTAGGATGTTATTGTACACACACAATTAAGAAAAAACGTTCCTATGAACATATATCCTAAAAGTATAGTTTTCCGTTTATCTGTCTGTATGTGTTTTTTTCACAATTTAACATAAATTGTTAACTAATTAATGTATCAACTTAAAACTTCGGCACATTTATTACATCTAAAAAGACTCATTTTGGTATATAATATCAAGTTTCTACTTTATGCCATTTCAAAATGGTGACTATTTTTGTTTTTCAAAGCTCAATATCTTAAAAACCGTAACATTTATGAAAAAAATTTTAAAAATCCAAAAAGTTGTGTCATTTAGTCCTATAATATCAATATTTTAACTGTACGATTTTAAATAACTGAGAAATTGTTATTTGTTCAAGTTAAAACATACTTGTTTTACCATATCTGGACTAAAACATCATGTTTTAACTTATAAAGATTACATTTTCACAGTTATTTTATTTTTTATGAAATGGTATGCATTTGAAAACGGGGATTAAAAAAGTAAAGGGTCCCCCATAATAAGTTAGATGGCAGACATCAAATAAAAACGTTAGCTATTGGACAACTGTAGGCTGGACACCCTGAGTCAGACCACCCGTCCAGCATGTATAACGGGAGTACGGTTCGGTCTAAAGTCATCAAACAAAATTCTTCCTAACTAAAACGCGTATGGGCAATCTATTAAAAATATTTTCATCAAAATCTATGAACAGAATGTTTCAAAACTAAAGTTTACAGGTTCTCATCTCAAAATGTTCGTATGTAAACATAGGGCAAACTATAAATAATTTTAAAGGTGTTGTTCAAAGAAACGTTTTTCGAAAACAGAATTCACTTATCTTTATTCGTTTCAAAATGGCGGCCATTTTTGTGTAAAATAATGACATTTACGGAATACCCCGTATTTTTTAAACCACCACTCATATCTCTTCCCCGATTCAAATTTATTACTCGTGATAAACTCAGCTTTACTCTGATATGTTACATGACAGGCTTTTTTTAATCAAAATTTCAATCAAATTGAAATGCTCTTGAAAATTGGTATATCCTATACTCAAATATGAGTAAGGTTTTCTTGTATGTTTGCTTGCTTGCTTGCTTGCGACACTGATCTCAAAAACGGCTCCAACGATTTCCTTCAAATGTTCGAAATAACTAATTTCTGGGATAAAAATAAGTTCTACACGGGCCTTGCTTGCTTGCGACACTGATCTCAAAAACGGCTCCAAGGATTTCCTTCAATTGTTCGAAATAACTAATTTCTGGGATAAAAATAAGTTCTACACGGGCCTCATCCCCAGGAAAAATAAAAAATGTAAAAAAATAAAATGAAAAGTTAACAAAATTAACATTGGGCTTATGGAGTTTCACATCAAAACAAAAGAATTGTAACAGCTGTTCATAATCAACCAGGGAACTGTCAAAGTAATACTCATGTTGTTTATGATTATTAAAATGTGGTTTTCTGAGAGCAGAGATTAAAATATTTCAGTAAAGATTACATATATAGAGTAGTAAAATAAATCAAAGGGAGATTGAGCTATAAATAACAACAGGAGTGACCTTAAAAATGTAGAAAAGAGGCAAATGAGTTATACAAATCTGATTATCAGTAGGGGGAAGTGGTGAAATATGCTCCGAGTCATCTAAAAAAACTGACTGGCCTTCCTCCGAGCAAAGCTTGGCCCCCAGGTACTGACCAAAATTTATGAAAAGTCAAATGGTAGCGTATGTCAAGAAACATTCCATTGAAAAAGTCTTGTAAAACCTAGCACCTTTCTAATTTACACCAACCTTGTATCTATTTTTGTTTGTTTGCAATCACCTAAAACATTATTTTTCTTAATGAAATGGATGTTAATTTGCATATCACTTGCATAAACTCCGTGGCCACTCTTATTTTAATGTGATGTGTAGAATTAACTTGCAATTTATATGGGAAAATAATACTTTTAGCTGATTTTTTATGACTTTAGACCGAACCTTTCTCCCGTTATACAAGCTGGACTGGAGTAGTGGAAATAGGGCGTTTTACACTTGCCAAAAAACCCACAAAACCCACTTGCATAAAAGATTTGGTGGAGAAAACCCCACGGGATTCCGCCAACTAAAAACAAAGTCCGAAGGATCAGTTTTTGGACACTTGATAGATCGCCTATCGAACAATCACAAGTCCCACTACCAGTCATAATATGTCCAACACGTAATAGTATACATAATATTGGATGATGACGACCTTATCCGGACCAGGATTTTCCTGCCCCAGGTAGTGTATTTCGGATCTTTTTATGGACGAGGGTGATTGTCCTCGGGACAGATTGTGTAAAAATACTCTTATATTTTGCATTTTATATAAAATACTCTTATATTTTACATTTTATATAAAATACCACAGGATGAATTTGCAGTAGTGTATTTCCAACATTTTATGGAGGAGGGGCGGGTGGTGGATCGAGATTCTTTTCCCCCGGCAGGATTTTCCTCCCGGTAGTTTTACAGCCATTTTACACAAATATTACAGTTTCTGTCAATTGACACAAACAATTGTTTTGTTAATTGTGTTAAAATATATTTAATACAGTACATTTAAGATCTAATATGTTTAAAAATAACATTTGGAGGACAAGGACACTGAGTTTGACTGTATCCTTGCTGTTATGCTTTAGAGTGTATATTGTTTGGTGTCTTCCACATTTGTGTAAACTCGCAATTTTGAAGCCCAGTACTATATACAGTATATTAATTGATAACCGACCTATAATTTTAATAATATAAGAAAGTTAAACACGGGAGCCGGCCGCGCTAATAAAGTAATGGATATAAATGTTACAATTATTTTGATTGCTTACGTAGCCCATTATATAGTTTTTAAACCATCTTGCATCTTGTGGACGGGTTTTCTGTGGCATTTAGTTTACTCTACGCTTCCAATACATTTACAGAATAAGCATATATAATACATTTTCTTACCATAATATGACTATGTCATTTCTTTTTCCGAAATTTATGTACATTAAGATATGGAGTGTTTGAATGTTAATTTATTTTATGGTCCTAACTTAATCCAAAAGGAGTTAAAGTGTCCTAACTGTATGGGTAATCCAATATTTAGCGACCATTTATGTCTGGATCCAATTATGTGTTCGTTAAGGAGAATAAACAAATGGTACATGCTAATTTGTTAATTATAAAACACTTTACAACACACATAACGAAAAGACTATATGTTTGGTCTTACAGTTTCCTTATACCTAACTTTTGTTTGTTTGTATGATGTATTTATATTTATATGTGTTCCTTCCTACAATATAAGTTTAAGACATTGCACTCCGAATGTTATTCATTTTTGTTTGCTATAATGTCTATAGACAGTAGTTGTTCCTTGGAGCTTTAGGTTTCCAACAAAATGACACCACCCGCATTTCTGTAAAAATTCGGGTTTAGAAATTACAGGACTTAAAACATCCAAAATTCTGTTTTTTGGATTTTTTATAAAAAACTTAAATGTTAAAAAGATTACTATTCTCCATTAATAATAGCTCAAAAAACTAAATAAATTTATATATTGAATTACTATTCTACGATTACTGGTTGCAGAGGTAATTTAAATTTTCTTTTTGCGGTAAACACAGTACGTTTTCCAATATCATTCTTATTGGGAATGTAAAAATTACTATTTCTCTCTTATTTACTGATCAATTTCATTAAAACGTGATATGCAGGTCAAGTTAACATTGACAAAAAGAGGATGTTTGAAGTATGTTGCCACTTAACCCTGTGGGGTGGATGGGGGCATTTCCCATATTTTGACCACTGTGTGTAGCAAAGGATTTAAAGGATTTGACCACTGTGTGTAGTGCCTCTATAAAAGGGATTTGGTGGATATGTTTGAAAAAAAACTTATTTAGAATATTTTCTGTACATTCAACCGTACTTTATATTCTACTTTTAGTAAATAAACATTTTATTCATTAAAGTTAGGCTAAAAGGGAGAAAGTATGTGTCAGTTTCCTGATACCGTTTATTTCTATTCATAAAAAAGATAAAAGATGTACTCTGTTAGCGATTTATTGGGAAATATAATTAAACCTACTAACGAGAGGTTCGGTATATGGTTTTATTAGCGAATCTCCGTAATAACAACCTTCTCAAAGATGTTGGTAATATAAACTATTGCGAAGGCGAAGAAAAATTAAACAACTTAACACCAATAACGGATGCGTTTTGCAATAGTATAATGTTGGTTAAGATAACGAATGTTACGGATTGCGATAGAGATGTTCGGAAAAAGTTTAAAGTTAAAAAAGTAATATGTGGCTTTAATAGCTACTTACATATAACAAGTAAGTATTTAAATAGTTCTCTTTAGCTCGACACGGTGTTGTGGCCAAACAACCATTCTCCTTGGAGAAGTCCTCTAGGGTCCAAAGCGAGGGTGTGTTACAAATAATAAAGAAAGATATTGACCAAATTAGACAAAAGTATATAGATCCTATAGCAATTCCCTACAAAATAGAGCTTGCAAATTTTAAAATTAAGGATCTGTTGGAAGACCTTCCCAAGACATTGCAAGATTTGGAAAAGAAATGTACTATCTGATGGATTTCGATATAACACTAGATTTGGCTGGAATATTTCATAAAGAGGAAATGTGCCGATATCTAACAGAAAACTTTGACTTTTGTTACCAAGGGAAATACAAGGATGGTTGTAGCGTTATTTTAGGTAATAACTTCCATGTTAGTAAAGACTGATAAACCTGGTTTAATGTAAAAGCAGGGTAAAAATATAAAATAAATATATTTGCCAGATTAAAAGTCCTGGGGTAGTTAAAAATATAGGAAACCATATAATAAACTTTGATAACTGTCCAGATAAACTAAAAGAAACATTTTCGTCTAAATTAGCTAGAGAGAATGGAATAACAAGGTTGGAGGCAACAATCTATAACTATTGTAGAGGTTTTAGCAAAGAGTTCGGACCTTTACGAGATTGTTTAAGCTTAATAGAAGACCACAAAAGGTACTTCCGAAATGCGTCATTCTATACTGTACCCCTGGCATAAGATGTGGACGAAAGTTGCCAATCAATTACAAAACAGTTGTTGTCTAGTGTTTAACGATTTATTACAATACGCATACTGGGATGTTAGTAATACAAATAAGATAACTAGAGTACAACTAAAATTGCCAGAAGATAGTATAAAAAGGGAAAAGCTAATAAATTATGGTTAGCAAGTATGGGTGGTTAGCTTTACTTGTTTACCAACTAACTATGTGGAGGTAACAGAAGAATTTCCAGGTATTATAAGTGTAAAGCAAAATTGTTACATTATGTCCGAACGAACATGTTTTACAAAATGTAATATAACTTCTCTGCTATACCTAAACAAATTAATGTAAAAGAAATAGGGTTAGTGAAAAGTCCTAACCTTGTTCCCTACATTTTAAGAAGTCGGACCAATATTAAAAATAAACTGTACCCATACTATTAAAGAAATAGAACCGCTTTCCAAGCCTTTCTTAGAGAGGTGTTCCAAATAGAGAAAATTGGGATTAGAAGACATAGCCAATAAGCGTAAATTACTGTTGCGGTTAAAAAGGAATACAAAGCACAGTTGGCTAGGGAACAAGAAGTAAGGGAAAGAGAAGATAAATTAAAAGATTATTTCCTACGACGTTGCGATGATCTAGAGCCTTATGGACATGACATAGTATATGCGTTTGTAGTAAACAACGAAAGTAAGTTTACCTGTGTGGGTGTGTTGGCAGAGAAAGATGGACAAAGTGGTGTGTACTGTGTTAAAGGTGTCTATAAAACTGTGTTTATAGAGATAAATAAGAAATGGGAAGGTTATATGGTATTACTATATACAGTCAATTTGTACATTATTTACCTACCTGCCAACGAGCCACTTGCAATCTTTAACACTAATGGAACTGTAACATTTTATGGTTCTGATCCGAAAATAGAAAAATTAAGATTCCATAATAGTATGTGGGATACCACCACCGCTGTTTCTTGGCAAGAAGATATAGATATGTCTAATGCTATGTTAATGCAGGATATTAAAGGTAATCTTAAATTTACAGGATGTATTAGAGTGGAGGATTTGGAAGATGGTACGGAACTGTTAATATGCGCTATTAAACAAATCGGGCATAAAGATAGGAAAGGGTATATTATACAGTTTTTAAATATTCGTAACCTTTATGTCTCCAACTATTGGCTTGAAAGGGAGCTAGAATGTGGAAAGTTTGATTTTAACTGCAAAATAAAAATTATGCTCGATAAATTAAAGACTACTCCGAACAAGCACAAAGAAAGGTTGGTGTTTTGTGTGTAGTTGTTTAGAATGTATTTTGGGTTTAAACTTTTTTTTTCTAATACATATTATCAGTTGTACATAAAAATATAGTATTGTGGCTGCCGGATTGTTAATATTTTGCACTATTTTTTTAATTAGTTTGGGGGTTTTGAGTGGTATTGTGTTAGGACAATACCACATTCGACTATTGTAGAAATATTCCGGAGGGGCTCGCTTTCACAAGTAGCCTGAACTCGTGGATGTATTTAAATAATTTTGGGGAAGAATCCTGTGGTGGGATAGTTTTAAAACGTACAATTATTTTTTACATTTTACATGTAAAATTATTTTTCATTTCATATAAAATTATTTTATATTGTATATAAAGTTATTTTATATTTTATATAACGTTATTTTATATGTTATATAAAATGTAAAATATAATTTCTGTCCCACGGGAGGAAAATCCTGCTGGGGGAAAAATCTCGATCCACCACCCGTCCTTCCTCTATAAAATGTTGGAAATACACTCCTCAAATTTATTCTGGTGGAGGGAAATCCTGGTCCGGGAAAGGTCGCTATCATCCAATATTATGTATGCTATTTCGTGTTGGACATATTATGATTGGCAGTGGGACTTGTGATTGTTCGATAGGCAGGGATCTAGCAAGTGTCCAAAAAATGTTCCTTCGGACTTTGTCTTTAGTTGGCGAATTCCCGTGGGGTTTTCTCCGCCAAATTTGTTCCGCAAGTGGGTTTTGTGGCGTTAAAACGCCCTATTGTCACTACTGACGGGTGGTCTGACCCTACTGACCCACCCAGTATATTGCATATATATAGTTTTTAGGAATGGTGGTTTTAGCATCTGGGGACCTCAAAACGAAAAGTTATTATGGTCCCAGCCCTAGGTCTTACCATGCTGACAACGGTAATAGCTTCTTCCCTGTAGGGGAAATTTGCTAAAACGATCAGGCGATTTTTGTAAACGCAACACTATTGTCTGGACGGATCTCTCCATGTATTGTAAAATTCTGATTTTTGGATACTCCCATGCTAAAGTATACAAGCTGCCCTCAAACTATTTTTCCCATAAAGATAACATGGATATAAACTTTAATTTAATTCTATATCGGCTGTTAACTAAATAAAACTCAGCTTTACATTCACACATGTTTTGAGGTGAATTTAAATAAAAAAACTAGTGAAACGACAACACAATTCAATCAATTATACAATTCAATTGATTAGTGATTATGATTATCAATTACTTTACGTTAGTAGATGAAACAACTTAGCTCGGTTTCGAGTAACAGGCCTGATCCACTAATAATATATATGTTACAATATATTTGTTAGGTAAGCTATTCAAAGCTGGGCTTGACACCTACACACTGACAAGGCAGTGGAATACTAGTGGTGTAATGGGATCAAAAAAGTAACTCAACAGGTAATTAGGCAGTCGAACAGCAAATAAAGTAGCAACATTTAAATTTACTTCTTATTGAAGATAAAAACCACTTTTGTTAAATTATCTTGTACCAATGTAAGTACAAAATATTTCAAAAAAGTACAATGTAAAATATGTAAGTACAATGTATTTCGAAAAATGTAAGTACATCAGTAAATCAGCAAACTCCATTAAATGTTCATGAAACTAAAACATTTTTTGGATTAGTAGTCCACAACAATCGTAATTGGTCTCGTCACATAGATAAACTATGTTCTAAAGTAAGGTCTTGTAACATATGTAGCATATGTACAATAATCTAATACATTGTAATAGCAAGGCAAGTCGCAGCCAATCAGGTCGCAAGGATTCGCGGAGAATGTTGAATGTTCCAGATCTTTCTAACGCCGCCCCCGTATAAATACCGCTCCCGCCTTGCACCGGCCTTCTTTACGTTTCTGTCTGTTGTAGAGTGCGACACAGTAATTTTAATTATGTATTTTTTTGTGAACCCCAAATCTTTGGGTAAGTAGAGTAAATTTTGTTTTATTTATGTATTTGCTAAATTAAATAAAGACCTTGCCTTGCTAAAGTAGAAAACAATTGAATTTATTTACAAATGATGTTCTATTTAAATTAAAAATGTTAATTTTTTGTATCTACTCTTTAACCTCCCAACTAATCAATTTAAATAACCATCAGTTAATGTTATATATTATATAAATGTGTATTTTGCAGGGTTCCTTTGTATATTGTAGAATCAAGAACAAAAAAGAAAGACTAAAATGTAAACTTAAATGAATAATAAATGCAGTGTTTTTAACTTGAAGAATTTCATTTTGGTTCGAGTTACCTTCTTCAGTAAATATATTAAAATTATAAATTGTCCGCTCAGAATTTATAATGTAAACTTGCATGATTAAAGTTAGAGAGCAGTACAATAAATGCGCGACTCTGCTAAAAATTGACTTCAATATGAACATTTTGGGAAGATAATGTGAACATTGAATAGATAATGTGAAAATTGAATAAGTTCCAGTTAATGAAGACAGGAAATCTGTATATTTCTTAAATTTATATATCAAATTTCAAGACAAAATGGTTCTCAAGGTCGACTTTTTACTTAAAGAGGAACTTGAATTTGAATTAATTATTCGAGGTGTTAGTGTAAGTAAAAGTGATAATGTTGTTGCAATGCGTAAAAAACTGAGGGAAGTTGTTAAATTTGGTGTAGAGCGCAACTATTTCAACTTACATGACAAAATTGACCTTGAGATAAATTTAGAATTAATCAATGCTGCACTTAATAATATAGAAACTAAAGTAATTAGTTTGACTGATTCTCCGGCTCTTAGTGAAGTGTCCCGTATTGAAACAAGATTAGATCACTATGATAACAGAATTAAAGCCTTTAGTAAGTTTAAATTGCAGGATAAGAAAAAGGAGGCGGATTTGAAACAGTTATTAAATACTTTCAAAGAAAAATTAGATGAAATTCAAACTGTTTTTAAAAAGGTTACTTATGATCAAGCAAGGAAAGAAATTATTGAAAGGAAAATAAGTGAGTCAAATTTAGAAGAAGAAAATATAAGTGACGTTTTTATCGACAAAATTAGTGAAGTAAATGATCCTGTAAAGTCTTTAGTTGCAACCCCCAATTCAAGTGTGTATTGCAAATTGCCTAACCCAGCTGAAAGGCACTTCAAAAACTTAAAGGTAAATGATGGCCTTAATGCTAGGGAACTTTTGAAATTTATTGACACTATTCTAAAAGTGAAAGATGAAACCGATTTTACAGATAGTCAGATTTTAGACATTAGTTTAAGCTATGCTTCAGGTCCATTGTATGCTAAAATAATTGAAGGTAAAAATGCTAGTTTGACAATCGATGAAGTGCACACCAGATTGATTGACTATTTTATACCTATTGGATTGAGAGAAAATCTAAAAAGAGAGCTCGTAACTAGACCTCAAAAGATGGGCGAACCCTTAAACATTTATATTTTAGAAGTAAAAGAGAACTCAAAATTATTGAAAACTTCTTTCTCTGAAAAAGACTTAGTAGATTTGATTAAAATTGGACTGAACCCAGAAACAAGAAGTAGATTAGTATTTGTCAGTGACCCCCGCACCTTTGAGGAGCTAAGCCAACTGTGCATACATGACCAAAATGTACGTTTTGAGGATTTCAGGCGCAGTAAAAATTGTAGGTTCCCGTCTTATCAAAGTAGAAGTGCCAATGTCAACCATATGCCAAGCCCAAAAAAAATGTTTTGTATGTGGAAAGTTAGGACATATAGCAAAATATTGTTATAGTCAAGGTAAACAAGAGCCTCATGGTAGAAACCAATTCATAAATAAATTTTCCAAGTCTGAACCAAAAAACGGGACTACTGGGAGGGCTTCGACCAGTCAAAATTAAATAAGAAACTCTCCCAAAATCCAACACGAGTGTTCTTTAACCAAAAAAGGAAGAGGCGATTTTTAAATCTAAAAGAGAAGAAACACTTTAAAAGTAAGATGAGAAATGAATTAATTTCTATAGTAAACAGAAATAGAAAACCAGGGCAGTCTTATAGTACCTTGCCTACTGTAAAAGTAAATTTTGGTAAAGGTATATGTGAAAATGTACTTATCGACACAGGAAGTTCTATTAATTTAATAAATAAATCCATGTTAAATAAGTTAAGTGAAAAACGCATTGTGACTAAAGTAAACTGGGCAGATGTCGACTGTAAAACAGCTGTTAATACAAGGATTGAAATTATAGGCAAGTGTACTGTAAAAATCAAAATAAGTAAATTTTCATGGTATGTTGAGTTTGTAATAGCTAAGGATTTAGCGTGGAAAGCAATTTTAGGTACAGAATTCATAAAAAGAAGTAAAATGTTATTAAACCTAAAAGAAGACAAATGTTGTTTTGATTTTGAGCCTAACTACAAAATTGAATTTGCGAGCAATGTTTCATTAGTAGTTGCTAATGTTAACTCAAAAATTAAAATAGGATGTAACAAGGCAACAAGTGACATTACTAAACTCATATCGGATTTTCCTAATGTTTTTACTAACAAGATTGGGGAAGCAATAAATTTTGAATAAGAAATTAAGCTTAAGGATAAAGAACCAGTGAATCTTAGACCATATCAACTGAACCCTCATAAAATGAAAATTATGAAAGAAATTATTGACGACCTGCTAAAGGAAGGAATAGTTGAGCACAGCTTATCAAGTTATGCGAGTCCTACTTTTCTTGTAAAAAGGCCAAACAGTGACAAGTTCAGATTAGTAGTTAATTATTCAGCTCTAAATAAGAAAATAGAAAGAGTTAATTACCCGATTGGTGACATGAATGACATTTATCATTACTTACAAGGAAGTGAATATTTTAGTGTGATCGACTTGTGTAATAGCTTTCACCAAATTAAGCTAAGCGAAAATTGTAGGGACTACACAGCTTTTGTAACACCATTTTCACAGCTGAGATTTACAAGAATTCCCTACGGTTTGCACTTAGGATCATCTCTACTTAGCAGTTATTTAAATGAAGTTTTAAAAGATATTAAGTTCCAGTTTGTAATTAACTTTGTAGATGACTTAATTATTTACTCAAAAACTTACGAAGAGCATTTAGTTCACCTAAGAGAAGTAATTACCAGATTGAATAATCACAACTTGACCGTGAATCCAGAAAAGGCTAACTTTGTATTTAAAGAAATCAAGTTTTTGGGATATTTGATAAGCAAAGATGAAATTCAAATAGATCCAGACAGAGTTGTTGCTATTAAGGAGTTTAAGCCACCCAGAGATGTTAAAAGTCTAAGTAGATTTTTAGGAATGACAAACTATTGGTCCATGTTTATACCCAAGTACGCAGACATTGCTGCGCCACTAAATGAACTGCGGAAGAAAAATAAAAGGTTTATTTGGAATGAAAATTGTCAAAAAGGTTTTGAGAAACTAAAACAATGTATTGTAGAGCCGCCTGTTTTAGCAATACCAAATTACGACCTCCCATTTATCCTGCATTGTGATGCAAGCGATAAAGCTTGCGGGGCCTGCCTCCTCCAGTGTTATGATGGTATAAATAAGCCTGTGGCATTTTATTCGAGAAAATTTTCTGATAGCGAACAATGTTTATCGGTCTACGAGAAAGAAGCACTTTCTATGGTGTGCGGGATCTCTAAGTTCAGGAAACTGTTAGAAATAAGAGAATTCACACTTATAACTGATAACAGTGCCCTCGCTTATCTGCTCAGCCACTTTAAAAAACTTGGTAAATTGGGACGTTGGATAGGTACTATATTGGCTCTACCATTTAAAATCGTGCTAGTAAAGAGCCAAGACAATGTCATTGCGGATTTTTTATCCAGAATTTTTGATAAGCATGATATGGAACCTGAAATAAGTGTAAATAATGTACATAGTCATGTGAATCTAGATTTAAGTAAGTTAAAGTTAAACAAAGCCAAAATGCCCAAAGTAAGCGAAGGGTTGAGCGAAAACCAAGTAATCAGATTTTGTAGCAATATCAAGGACTTTCCTTTAAGTTTTAAAGAATTAAAAGAATACCAAAAGCAAGATCCTGAAGTGAGAAACATTGTGTTAAGCTTAGGGAACGGAGAAGCTAAAGATAATTTTTCTTTGAATCAAGGAGTTCTCATATATACAAAATCTAACAGGGACACAGCAAGAATCTATTTACCTGAAATGCTATTAGATATGGTGTTTAAGTATTTTCACGATTCTTATGTTGGTGGTCATTTGGGCATTTTTAAAACTGTAAAGAAAATCACTCAGTATTTTTATAGGCCAGGGTTAATACCGGAAGTGACAAAAAGAGTAAAAAACTGTAAGCTTTGTGCTCAAGGAAAACCTGCTAGAAGAGTATTTAACGGACCATTAATAACATCTGCATCAAAAAATACTATGGACAAACTTTATATCGATACTTATGGACCTTTATTAAGGACGAAGAACTTTAGTAAATACTTGTTAATAGTTGTGGACGACTACAGCAAGTATACATGGCTTTGTCCCCTGAAAGAGTCTACCAGTAAATGTATAATAAGAGCTTTGGACAATAATGTGTTTAAACATTTTTCTGTGTGCAAAGAACTCGTAAGCGATAATGCAAAATATTTTACCAGCAACGAGATAAAAAAGTTTTTGTTTAACAAGGGGATTTTGCATAAACCAATAATTCCTATGGTTCCTAGACAAAATAAGAGCGAACGCTATCTCAGAAACTTAAAAGCAATGTTTCAAATTTACTACCATGAGAATCAAAACCAATGGGATTCAAATTTGGGCGAGCTACAATTAGCATTAAATAGTGCGGTTAACGAAACTGTTAAAGCTACACCTTTTGAATTAGTGTTTAATTTTAGGCCCAACACCCCATTAACTAATGCATGGTCAATAAATGAATTAACGGACAATAATATAAGTAAAGAACAATTGGCCAGTAAACTGTCTAAAGCTTTAACAAGTGCTAGGAAAGCAATTGCTCAGAACCGGAAAAGAACTTTATATTCTGAAGAAGTCAGTAAACATCCATTCAAAAGAGGATCGATTGTGTATGTAAAAACTTATCCAGTTAGCAGTAAACAAAAGAATTTTCAAAGTAAACATGCTTTACGCTTTGAGGGACCATACAAAATATTAATGTTTATTTCTGATGTTAGCTGTGTAGTGCAAAAAGTTGAGGACCCGGACACTGTAAAAAGAGTGCACATTTCTCAATTAAAAATATAAAACTCTTTTAGTGTTTGCATGGACAGCCTTAAAGACTGTGAATTTATGTAGATTAAAATATATATATAAAAAAAAAAAACTATAATTTAGTGCAGAACAGGAAGAACAAGTTAGTAAAAGACAATATCAAGTGAAGTATATATAATGAAAATTATATGGAGTTATCAGTAAGTGAGCCAAACCAGAAACCAGTTTTCTACTGCAGATTGCTTAAATAAAAGTAAAAAGTAATAATTTTTGTTATGCAAAGGTTTATCTACTGGGCAAGTAAATGCATTTCCAGAAGATTAATCTGTGACAAAAGAAGAAAGAATAAAAAAAAAGGAAAACATAGTTTTGAAAATGGAATTATAAAGTAATAAGTTAAAAATATAAAGTGTATATGAAAATGTATAAGTCCAGAAAGGTAAAATGAATAATAAAAATAAAAAGAGAGATTATGAATTGACGGGTAACAGGTAACTTAGTATAAGTAGTTAATTTATTAGATAACTTACCGATTGGAAATTAAAATATAATTGATTGATTTAAACTTTGCATTATCACTACTTAAACTTACACTTACTTTGGAACGTATCACTAACTAGCACTTCACACATGTAACACTCGCACCTTTACATATTTGACTGATCCACTCACGGGGGGGAACTACTTCACAAATGCTTACTGACCACACTAACACTTTGCACTCATTGACTACACAAAAACACAACTTACACTACCACTTTTCTTTGCGCGCACACTTTTCTTGATTTTCGGTGATAATGCAATGTAATAAATTAAAGGAGGGTAATAAGCTGTTGTTTGGATAAAGTAATACTTGATTTTATTTTCTTCGTATGATTTGTTTTGTTTCCAAACGGTATGTTCCATCTCCAAGACGAATTAAATGTGTCACATGTTCTCTTGAAATCTGTAGAAAGGTACCACAAAGAATCAATATATTTTATATATTGAATATTTTTGAGTTAAAGTATCGTAAAAGAAAATTAATTGCAAATTACTTCGGCTTGTTATATTGGAGGAAAATAAGTGAAATGTAATTTTATTTTATTTAAAGAAGTGATGTATAATTTTGTGTTAAAAAGAAATAAAACATTATTTTATTCAAAAGAAGTAAATTATAATTTACAGTAAGAGTTTGTATGATGAAAAAGGCAATTTCCAAAATACCATGTCAATTAACAGTTGTTCCGATGAAAAGAAGAAACTATCATTGAAAATATGTAAAGATACTATGTTTATAATGTTATTAAATATTATGTTAAACATGTTTTAGAATTGTAACTATTCTGAGGCAGTGTAGAGAAGTGTCTTGGAGCTGAAGATGTCCTGGTTCAGCGGGGCCGAAAGAACAAAATCTGTCCACCTGTTTGTTATCTACTCAGGAGTAAGGGGTCGGTCGACCTTGACCGGCTTGACAACCTGATAAGAACTATCTCCCCATCGTTGCCAACTTCATTCCAAGGTTGCCACATCGAATTGCTGGACAATTTAAGTGCTCGAAAACCGATTCTTCTGATCTCAGTTCTTTACATTTTTGTTAATGGGAACTAAGTTTTTATTTTACGAAAACTGAAGTATAAATTTAAAAACACTGCAAAATGTATGTTGAATAAAGTAAAGTTAAATAATAAAAAATAAAAAAAAAACTGAACTTTTAGCTTTGGGAGGGAGAGAATTGTACCATATGTAGCATATGTACAATAATCTAATACATTGTAATAGCAAGGCAAGTCGCAGCCAATCAGGTCGCAAGGATTCGCGGAGAATGTTGAATGTTCCAGATCTTTCTAACGCCGCCCCCGTATAAATACCGCTCCCGCCTTGCACCGGCCTTCTTTACGTTTCTGTCTGTTGTAGAGTGCGACACAGTAATTTTAATTATGTATTTTTTTGTGAACCCCAAATCTTTGGGTAAGTAGAGTAAATTTTGTTTTATTTATGTATTTGCTAAATTAAATAAAGACCTTGCCTTGCTAAAGTAGAAAACAATTGAATTTATTTACAAATGATGTTCTATTTAAATTAAAAATGTTAATTTTTTGTATCTACTCTTTAACCTCCCAACTAATCAATTTAAATAACCATCAGTTAATGTTATATATTATATAAATGTGTATTTTGCAGGGTTCCTTTGTATATTGTAGAATCAAGAACAAAAAAGAAAGACTAAAATGTAAACTTAAATGAATAATAAATGCAGTGTTTTTAACTTGAAGAATTTCATTTTGGTTCGAGTTACCTTCTTCAGTAAATATATTAAAATTATAAATTGTCCGCTCAGAATGTATAATGTAAACTTGCATGATTAAAGTTAGAGAGCGGTACAGTCTGGTATTTTTGCTAGTAATACGTTTCTTGTAATTTGTTAATTTAAAAAAAAAAAAATATCACTGCAATTTATTTTGCAGTGATCCATTCCTACATATCGAATGACATTGAAGTCTATGGGTGGTCACAACATCACGCTGGAACATGAACAGGATTTGATATATTAAATAATACCCCCGTCGCAGCAAACCTGCGTACTCAGCGAATTTCCAATGAATATATATGTCTTAATATTACATTAAGCCTCTTACCAGAATTCATAAGAAATATATTGATAAATAAGCGATATTTAAAATATTCATTATTCTCCATAAGAATAACATTAGGGATGAGTACGCAGGTTTGCTGCAAAAAGGAACAAGAAATAATGGATTTTTATACAAATATCAATAGAACTCATCTAAGTGAAGTCACATAAGAAGTTTCATCCATATACATTCATAAATAAGCGATATATAACATTTTTATTATTCTCCTTAAGAATAACATGGGGACCGAGTACCTAGGTTTGCTGTTTCGGGAACCATAGGCGAAAGATTGGTTTTTTGTTCAAACATCAACAAACCACAACCAGATGAAGCGATATACCAAGTTTCGTCAGTTTATGTTCATAAATAACCGAGATATAAAATTTGTCTTTTTCTACATAAGAATAACATTGGACAACGTACTGTGTTAAGCACTTTCAATATCTCAGTAACCAATTGACGTAGAGCAATGATCAAAATACCAAATTATTCGTTTTTTATACTGAATTCAATGGTAAAAACTAAAATTTGATTTAAATACAAATTACATGTGGAAACCCCAAAAAAAACCATTTTTGGGGTACAAAACCTCCCTTCGGATGGTGAGATTCGTCTGGTTTTCGAACTCGTTCAAATAAATGGTATTTTACACACTTATACCAAATTTCATTAAGATCAGACCTTTTTTACGAGAGTTATCAAGCTTACGGACACACACACACACACATACACATATATGTGTGTGTGTGTGTGTGTGTGTGTGTGTGTGTCCGTAAGCACGATAACTTTCGTAAAAAAAGTCCGATCTTAATAAAATTTGGTAAAAATATGTAAAGTACCATGTATTTGAACGAGTTCGAAAACCAGACAAATCGCACCATCCGAAGGGGGGTCTTTGGGGGGTTTTGTACCCCAAAAATGGGGTTTTTGGGGTTTTCACATCTAATTTTTAGTTAAATCAAATTTTAATTTATTCCATTGAATTCAGCTTAAGAAAAACAAACAATTTGGTATTTTGATCATTGCTCTACGTCAATTGGTTACTGAGATATTACAAGTGAGATATATATATACATATATACAAATTTGATCGAATGGAGTTTTTGGCATCTGGGGACCTCAAAACGAAAAGTTATCATGGTCTCGGGCTTAAGTCTTACCATGAGACCTACGGTAATAGCTTCTTCCCTATAGGGGAAATTCGCTAAAAAACTATAGGTAAGATCTAAGCTAAGTCTTTATTGTGACATACATTGTAAAAATCTTTTCTCCGAATTGCGAATAATGACTGTATATAGTATTTATATATATATAACTATACTGCATGTTAAACATATTATTGACACATTACCTAAAAATTCAATAAACATAGCTATAACACCAGAAATCTAAATGAGTTCCAAATAATTTAATATAGTAGAGATTTTTAACAAGAATCAAACTTACATTGGAATACAATTTTATAATTACCTTACAACTTCAATAAAAAATTACCTAAATTACATTAAGCTAAAAAAAAACTTTAAAAGTCTTTTATTGAGGCTGCTCTGTGTAATTTTAACGTATTTTGGTCTAAGACAAATTTCTGATTAAAATTTATTACTTTATGTTTGAAATTTTAGTTTTAGGCCTATTTCTAGTTTTAAGTATTTTTATGCATGATATCATTTATTTATACTCTGTATATGATTGAAAAAAGAATATTTTCAATTGAATTGAATTAATCATATTGCGTTTCAATTTTACTGTAATTGTTATTATTCTTGAAAGTCACATTGCAATATTTTACTATTTGATGACCAGTTAACTGGGCTTTTAGTAAAATCAACATCTTAAAGGTTTCATTGGTACAGTATAATCAGAACTGATCACCAAACCTGTGCTTGAAATTATCATGCTCCTGATATTGAATGAATTATTCAATTTCAATTATTAATATAAATAATTAGTTGTAAGCACTCTATTTTTAATCTATTGCTAGTTTGCATTTGTTAATTTAACAACATAATATATATACACATTCACGCACGATTTAGTTTCGATTTAACTGGCGACACGATACCAATCATCGACGATACATACGACCGATATTGTGTGTACACGCCCAAATGAGGAGTGTGAATATTCCCACCTTGTAAACGATTGCTACTTTAACTTAATTATCAGCGTAGGCCAAACCAAACTCCGATTAAATGGTCTGGTACCTAGCAAAGCTGGTTATCGTATGGAAATGCACTCGGATACATCTCATTTGATTAGCAAACTAAATATCCGCACATTTCAATTAGATTGAAACAACATCCATGTTCTGATTGCCAACATTAATTTCCATTCAAAATACCTCGGATAGAGTGAATAATGTACACAGACGGTCATAGGTTACAATTTAACAACATTTAATTTAAAAAGTAAACATTCAGCTGCAATTAGTTAATGCAGATTCTATTAATTAGCTTTTGTTTTTAAATAACAAAAAGAGGGATTCATATATATCAAAACAGAGATTTTCTCTGTCCCTCTATTTATTTACTAATAGGACATCCAATATTTTCTTTGGTAAGTAGATACTCCACACGTCATAGTGGTTTAATTAATTTCATAAATAGTATTACAGTATTTTTAAGATGTGTTTTTTTATCTGAGTCCAATCCAGAAAAAAAGGTTATTTGAACGTGACTATTGATAAATATTACGTGTAGGTTATTGGATGCACTGAGACCCTCAATTGGAAGAAAACAACATCCATTCAGATTGTTATAAATTTTTACATCAGATGAATTTGTATGTATTATATTTCATTTATACTAATAATAAATTTCAAAAAAATATGTTTGATATAATATTATGTTTTTTGAAAACCAAGGAGATCGGGTCATGTCAAGAATGAGTATAGAGTTTTCATTTTCTATTTTTAGTGCAGTTTTTATTTGTATTTGTTAATATATTATTTTTCTTCCTAAAAGAGTTTTAACCCAGTTATTATCCAGACGATTATAAATATATAGAGTACAGGAAATAATTAGTGTTGTAAATGATTACTAATCAAGTGTAATCTAGTGTTACAAAGAAAGCAGCAAATTGATAAAATAATTAATGTTCTTCCTAATTATTAAACTTACAGATTAAATATAACTAAACCAATCGTTTCATATTAAGATAATGGACAGTAAGTTTCAAGCAGAGTAATTTTCCAGATATATTATATTGATACATATTTAATGGCATAAGAAATATGGTGTAAGATTCAAAATGACAACAAATATTTTACGTTCTGACATCATTTAAAGTCTGATTAATAAATAGTAATTACAATTCCAAAATTATAACACTAGAACCTTTTACTTCCAGTTGCTTTAATATTTTATAAATATTTTCCAATTTTTTACAGTCCTACTTTGACTTTGTGAGGCTAGCCAATTTACAGAAGTATCATCAAGTACCGTTGCCATTCATTTTTCTCCTCCAGTTGTTTTTCTTAAGTGTAATTTGAAAAGTGCCTTAGATTAATGTGGGTAAATGACTACAATAAATCGTGTAGTTTCCTTTGAACAAAAGATAATGAGTATCATCACTCCGGAGGTGTCCAACTAGCAGCATAAATTAGTTCAATGTATCAAATTATTTTATTACTACAATTAAAATGTGTAATATTAAAATTATTAAAAAGGTTTTATGGTTTGGTATTCGGGTTAGTGTAGGAATAGCTAAATAGTAGTAGGGTTACGTTCCTAAGCCCAACAAAAGTATAAATACAAGTTAAAAAAGTCAATTTTGTAACCGGGCAGTAATAATTAATTGAACTAAAACAAACAGATTTTTGTTTGAACAGCCATCATGATGCTTTTGTTTTTATTTACAAATCTTAACCCTAACCCCAATGTTATTTTTTTCGAGTAATTTTCTATACAAAACCATAGTATATTTCCGTGGGTGAGACCTGGTTATACCACATGTCTTTATAAATAGTTTGATAGCTCCAACCATTGGAAAGCCATAAATAATTTTTGGAACAGGATTAGGAAAAGGTTTTATTCTCATGTATGAACTCTCTTCCTAATAAATGTATGCTCCATCGGTCCAGTTAATTACTAACGTCAGTGATGTTTAAATTAAAATGTTAAAGGCCAACGAAGCCGATGAGTCCCAATGGGCATACGTGACGGAAAGTATAGGCCTGTTTCTGATTATGGTGCATTGCCTGCTGTCTTTCCACCAAATTTTTGCTCAATCAGTAATCAGTATAGTAATTAGTAATATGATTAACATGGAAATTTCTAAGATCAGAAGGGCCGAGCCTCATCGGAATGGGAATAAGCCCATAACCTTTTTGGGAAAGGACCAATTTTCTTCCAAATATTTACTCAATAACTCCTTTGTTTATGCATGATGATCTTAACAAGACATAACAAGTTCAGCATTATAATCACAATGATTACTTAGATAAACTGAGCTTTGAAGTGTTCATTGTTTCAAGTGCTTATCAATCCGTACCCAATGTCGTACCCAATTTCCGTGCCGTTATTTTACATGGTTTAGTATACAGTTGTAAAGTAGTAAACATACGTGTTTTCTGCGCTCTGAGATAAAAGGTAATTAGCTGACTAAATTTTCATTAGAACTAATATGGTGCATTATATAGTGAAAGGTTGTTAATCTGTGGCAACCTGTACCTATAATATCTACCTTGGAGCTTTGACGGACCAAGCGGCATAACCCTAATGACGTGTGTTGATTTGAAACAGCCTAAAGCCTGATCCACGTTTGAAACGGCCCAGCCTATTCCACACGACAATGAGCCACATGTTTTATTTCATTCAGTACATTATTTTGTTGTGAAACGCGGATTAAAGTTTACTCATAAACAGACAGGCAGATAAATAAATGTAAACATAAATTACAAAATATTCGCTGCATGCAACATTTTACTGCTTAAAGCGATGAAGAAACAATACTTATTTGATTTATGTAGATATATATATTCCTTACTTGTAACATCTGGTATTGCTAACAACCTGGCTATAATGTATTAACAGCTGCAATTCAAATAAAATTATTCCCAATGTTAATCGAACGGGCTAAAACGAACTTTGAGGGTGGCCGGTGCCTTTTAGAATGAACAAATCGAAAAATAAAAACCGTTATCCGCAACTACAAATCAGGGCAAATATGTTGATACTTCAACCGTCAATCGGTTCAGATATAACGCAGGGGTTCTCTTAAAAAAATCACCTTAGCATAGTAGTATATAAGATTAATAAATAAGATTTAACAATAACTAACAAAAAATAATATCTGAACAAATTAATAAAATATTGAACCAGGCTTAAGATACCACTTCAACAAAAGTAATTTTTCTGATCAGTTTTGTAAAGGTGGAGAAACGCCTTGTCGTATATTGGTATACTTACGAACTAACTTGTTAATTGTACTATTATTACAGTAATAATTTGACTGACGATTTGCCTCTTCAAAGAACAAATGGTCTCCCAAAATCCATCGCATTTTAAAAAAATATTTTTGATAAAGCGTACATGTAAATTGCAATTAAACAGTTCAGTGGGTGTGTACTGATGCTAATTAATTTAGTTGTGTTATGGAAATATTAATTGATTTCATAATTATGTTACTTTAAATGTGGATGTTAGAAACCAACAAATTTAATAAATTGTATTCTAACTAAATCAGCAATACATGAAAGTCTCTTGAACATTTTGGTCGAGTTAATGAAAATCCATTGTAAAATCCATCATAACGTAAAATCAATTTCATTAAAAAAAACTTACGCATTAGAGAGAGAACAATTTCATTAATTATTTCGATACAAATATTTTATATAAAAATTATATCTGGGGAATGCAGTAATTTGTGTGGGAAGATCATGCTTTTGTACAACAAAATGGCAACTAACGATCCTAACAGTTGGTTTTAGCTTTTTATAGTCCTCTGTTGGTAGCTAAAAATGCTTGTTTTTACTGATAAGTTAAATCTTGTTTGTGAAGTCCTTTTTGCTTAATTATTACAGTAATTTACTTTTGTCTCCCTTAACAGTCTTTTTTCGTTTTGTTCATATTGCATTTGATAAATTCTTCACGTGTAGTATAACTACTAACTTCTATTTAGCTAACTAGCTAACTAATATCCAGCTAACTACTAACTAACTAACTTACTAAGATTATAGAATAGTACCATGTAAAATATGTAATATGTCGTTTGCAATGCAATTGTTTAAAATTGTCTCGCTACGAATAAATGAATTTGAATTTGATCAATATTAAGGCTGTGCTCAAGATTATTTCGTCTTTGTCGTACGTCTAACTTGTTGTGCCTTGCTTACCGCAACTGAATATATTGTTATACTGTTATTATGTAATTAGTTGTTTAATATAGAGTTGTATAGTTATATCCACCATTACATGGTATAAGAAGAAAATAGTATTGTAACCAAACCTGACAATTTAAGATGTTATTGTAAATATTAGTTGTTGATGCTCTAGAAATACCCAAATTTTAAATTAAACTCGTTAAACTTTCATTCGAACAAAGGTTTTAATCTTAGACAAGCTATAATAGTATCTCAACAATGTTTCCGGCCACCTTGTTATCGTGGTGATACCTATAAAGTAAAATTAGTAAAATTATAACTTTGAATCCCAGATGTCACGAAGATGTCAGTTTGTCTCTCTGAATGTGTGTTTGTATATATTTGTAGCAAAAACACACTAATTATTCGATGTTGATGAAATGTGGGTTGCATGAAAAAGAGGTGCATTAAACTTAGAGAAATAGAGGTGAGGGACGATTGAAAGACATTATTTAAATGTTGAGTTACATTAATAGTAAATGTCACTACTAGTCACGAAAGTGACCTATTTTGTCCCGAAATAGGGCTTTTGTGACGAGTAGTGAATGATACTTTTCATCACGATGAAAATAATCATACTAAACTTTAAAAAAATTATCTAATATTTCATAGACTAGTAATTTTCCGTAAGTAAACACAACACGGTTTTACAATTCATTTTAGTGTTAAAGTCAGCTGTTTGAACAAAGAATCGTCAAAAATAGCGAAATTACACTGGTGCTCCTATTGAGTAAAACGGGAACTTCAATTGTTTAGGGCAGGAAAAGTTCTGTTTGGGACTGGAAAAGTATTGTTTGGGACAGGAAAAGTAATGTTTAGGACAGGCAAAGTCAGCTGATCATTTTACTTTCTCCCCCTATACATAGTATATGGAGAAAGTATTGTTTTCGTAAAAATTTTCGAATTTGAGTTGTTAGTGGAAATATTTGTTTTGGTGCTCCCTGAACCCAAAAAAGTGGTTTTTACGTGATGTCTGTCTGTGTGTGTGTATGTGTGTGTGTCCGTGTGTGTGTGTGTGTGTGTGTGTGTGTGTGTGTCTGTGTGGATGTGTACAGAGCTAGAGCCCTAACCAATGGGCCGATTTTTATTAAATTTGGTATGTAGGTACTAATCCACGATATCTCCAGGCATTTTTTTCATTTTTTCGAATTTTTGATTTTTAAGGGTAATTATCCCCCAAAAACCACCAAAAAACCTGAAAAATCCAAATTTTTCAAAAACGGCTCTAACGATTTTGATTAAATTTTAGTCGTTTGTAGAACTTTAGTTTTCCAACAAAACGACACCACCCGCATTCCTGTAAAAATTCGGGTTCAGAAATTACAGGACTTAAAACATCAAAAATTCAGTTTTTTGGATTTTTCATAAAAATACATAAATATAAAAAAATATTACTATTCACCATTAAAAAGAACTCAAAAAACTAAATAATTTAGTATTTTGAATTACTATTCTACGATTGCTGGTTTCGGAGAAAATTGAAATTTTCATTTTGCGGTAAACGCAGTACGTTGTCCAATGTTATTCTTATGGAGAATAAAAAAATTACTATTTCTCTCTTATTTACTGATCAATTTCAATCAAACTTGATATGCTTGTCAAGTTAGCATTGACCAACAGAGGAAATTTGAAATATGTTGCCCCTTAATAACCCTGGGGGGAATAGGGGGCATTTCCCCTCTTAAAACCACGAGTGTAGCAATGGATTCTGTAGTGCCTCCAAAGCAGGGATTTGGGTGGATGTTTTTTAAAACAACTTGTTTACGAGATTTTCTGTACATTCGACCGTGCTTTGTATTCTATATTTAGTAAATAAAAAGTAATTTATCCATTAAAGTTGGGCTAAAAGGGAGAAAGTATGTGTCAGTTTCCTGATACCGTTTATTTTGTTATGTTACAAGGAAATCGATCATTTCCGTAGATCTCAGCTGCATGGTAATGGGTTATTTTCGAATACAGAGTGATGAAAATCCATTATTTGCTTTAACTTAAGCTATTCAGTTGCCTCAGCAGAGATGAGTTACAATAATGAAATTTAAATATGTTTCCTCTTTTCTTCTGGGTTTTCACAGTTCCAATTTTACCTTTATTCGAATGAAGTTTGACCAGTTTAATTTAGCGGTTTGATCCAGTATATTACAGGTGAGGTGACAGTCATCCGCTGTAAAGTCCGGGAAGGTAACTAATACCCATATAATCCCACAGGTACGCGAACAGTTCTATGTTGCCGGGCAAATACTGTATCTTAAAACAGGCAAGTTGGGCATTTATAGAAGAAAACAAATCGCAAATAAAGGCATGCATAATAAAGCCGCCACTATCCATACCAAACATTTTATTCAACTATAAAACACGTTATGTGTTATAAATAGTTTTATTCCTAAAATAAATCTTAGTTATGTCGAGTTATCCTATCACGAACTTTGACCATGCATGTTTTTTCCGATGATATTACGTCACAGGACTGAGATAACACAGCAATTAACTAAAATAAATTCAGAGCTGTTGTCACATTGTATAACACCAGGATTGCCAAAACCTATTTACTTGAAATTAAAGCACACCCATTTTCTTGATAATGGACAAGAAAATGCAGTACACTGCAGTGACTAGAAAAGTGCATAATCACAAAAGTGCAGTGACTTTGAAGTGCATAATCGTTTGTGAAATAATTAATTGTCAACGTTTCGGCGTCGAAATGTATTCCGAACATTAAGAAGGTAAAATGCTCTACAAACTTAGTTCTGTTATGTACTACTGCATCCCTACTGCTGAAAATGAAAATAAATAAATAAAAAATAAAATATGATGTATAAAGAGGAAGATCCAATACAATAAGTAGTTCATCATTTAGGTTTTTGTTAATTTTCTTCTATATAGAATTTTGCGTTAGCTAAATCACAAGTGGTAAAGCTCTGGTTTTATTTGAATTCCTCGCCTCCTGCCAACAGGCACAACATACTGCCCCATCAGTGTTGAAATATTAAGATTATCTTAAACTGTTCGTTGTTTTCTTACCACTAATTACTGTTGGAATATAGTTACTTCCTTCCTGTTACATAGGTCACTTCCTAAAATTTAAAATAAATTTACTATCATATTTGTTTATATTTGAAGTTCTGTAAGTAATTATTTGGCTACATTTTAATCACAGTTTCATCTGAGGGAGTTTGCTTGACAGTGAGCACCTTAATGTGTTTACAGAGGGTGTTGGGCTTTGGGGTGCGATGGTGGCGTGACGACTTGCAGCCCTTTGAAGCTCTTCTCAAGATTATGAGCCTTAGAGAGCCTCTGTTTGTACAACTGAGACAGAATAAGATTAAAACATGGGGCTGCGCAAAATAATTACTTTTTTATCATCGTAAAGTACAGGATGTTAGAAAATGTCTCATCATTAAATCTGTGATTAATATAACAACATACGAAAAAACAATAAAAAGTCAATGGGATTTCTCAACTATTTAAAATGGATTTTTTAACTATTTCAAGGTGATTTTTGGCTGAAAGACCTTTTGATTGTCACATGAAGTACCTATCAAAAAAATAGGCTAACAGATTACTCACACATAGTATGATTATTATGAACTCATAACAAATACTTAATATGTCTAATCAATTAACAATTGGAGATACTTTTAGGTATGTCCATTACAAAAACATAATCATATATCATAGTATTTAATATTTATATATATTTAACTATGACACTTAAAATATTGTTTTATGAAAACTTATAAACTGATCATAAAATTGCATTTAATGTAGTTTAGGAGATAAGAATTTTAAGCTAAATATTTGTGTATACTACACACATGGGCTATCAAATTGCAACAGAATGTATAAAATGTCTCATCATTAAATCTGTGATTAATATACATACGAAAAAACAATAAAACTATCTCAGTCTCTCTCATATTTATGTATTTAACATTACTGAATAATTTTATGATTTGACAATTTGCATTTATCAGCTACTTTTCTAATCTGATTAACCTTACATTTTTAAACAGAAAAATTGTACTTTTTTGGTGTTATTGTGGTGTAAACATTTAATTTTTCCCAAAAGAGTTGCTTGGGACAAACTATAATAGCAATTATTTCAACCATTAGCAAATGGTCAACCATTTCCCAATTGAGCGTTATTGAACCAATTAACAAGCTTAGTAATTCTAAGGCTGAAGATTATTATGGTTTCTCCAATTTTATTATAAAAAGGTTAGGTCCTCTTTTAGTAAATCCACTTTATAACTCATACAATTTGATGATTCAACAAGAAACATTTCCAGAATGCCTTAAAGTAACAGTCACAATACCAATTTTCAAAAATGCTACTAAAGCAGATCCAAACAACTACAGACCAATATCTCTCAGACCAATCCTTTCTAAAATTTTTGAACACTGTCTTCATCAACAAATATATTCATACTTTGAAACAAATAACTTATTTTGTGAAAGTCAGTATGGTTTTAGATTAACTTTATCAACAGTTAAGGCCTTGGAAAGTCTCATTTCAGGTATTTTTTAAGGTTGTGACCCCAAAATTAATACTTGTGCTACATTAATTGATTTAACGAAAGCTTTTGATTCTGTTTCTCATGAAATTCTGATCAAAAAATTAGCTTTTTATGGTGTAGTTGAATGGTCTCTTAATCTTTCAAATTCATATTTTAAGAACCGCTTTCAATTAGTACAAGTAAAAAATGAAAGATCGAATCTGTTGAAAGTAAAACTACCTTACCTTAGGGGTCAATCAGTCCTGGACCCTTTATTTTTCATTGTCTTCATAAATTATTTACCTTACTTTATTCCTTGTAAGGCGACTCCTTATGCTGATGAGACAACATTCCTCACAAGTGGTCAACCACTCAAAGACAGAAAAAATTCATTTTGATCTTAAACTAAATGCTCAAGAAAATAAATCAGTTAAATTGCTAGGGATCTACATTGATCAGAGGCTGGACTGGAATGAGCATATTAATTTCCTATGTGGTAAATTGGCTAGAACAATTTTTTGTTGCAAAAACTAAAAGGTAATGTTAGTGAAAAATGCATTATTTTTTGTTATTTTGCATTCTTTCATTCCCATCTGCAATACGGTAACCTCTTATGGGGTAACTCCGTGGGAGCCAAAACAATTTTTAAATGGCAGAAGAAGGCTATTAGGTGTATTGTGGAGATAGAGCCCTGGGTCTCTTGCAAAGAATATTTCAAAAATTTTAAAATTTTAACGCATCTGAGTATGTATGTTTTTAATTGCTTACTACACGTTAAAAAAACAGAACTCAATATAATCAAAAATCCAATATACACACTCATTACACTAGAAATAGACATTATCTTAATTTACCATTAACAAGACTTACGCTTACACATAATAGCTATAAATATCTCAGTATACAGTTTTTTAATAGTTACCCCCAACTGCAGCAACGATTCCAAGTAATAAATTCAAAGTTGTCCTTGATTTATGGCTGAAATCCATATCCTTTTATTCAGTTGATAATTTCTTGTCCTTAGAGGTTTTTGATATAAATTTTTAAAACTAAAATCAAAGAAACAATGTTATAGTGTTTTATTTTATTTTAAACATTTTTGTGTAATTTAACTTTTTTTCCAATTTACTTTATATATTAGAATTAAGACCAAATATTTGACAGAAAAAGGACAGCAAAATATAAAATATATTGTTGACAATGTCGATTGCTCACTGGCTTAAAGACAATAAAGAGATTTTGATTTTGACTTTGATTTCAAAAATATTTGGGTTTGACAACAAATCTTGAAATGTGATAATGCTTCAAAATTATTTGATTATTTCAATTTAATCACTACAGATATGCAACTTGATTACTTTTTTTACTTACTGCCTTGTAAAAATCACAACTGCGAACATTTTCCTACAGAGTTTGTTCTGATTATAACCTTAAAATGAGCTTCAATGATAAGAAAATCAAATTACTTGATTACAAATTTACAAATTACAAATTTACTTGAAAATAGACTTACAAGTATTATAACACAATCAAGTTTGACTTATGTGAATCTTATGAATCACCCCCAAAACAAATAACAAACATAAAATCAATCATTATTGCACCATTTCAACAAACACTACTTCCCTACGTTGTGGTTTAACCGCGACCTTTAAGACGACAGACGACGCATACATTAGACCAGGTTAGACAACACAACTATGATCTGCTAAGGAAGAAATACCCCCAAAACGACCCTATTCACTGTATACCTATAAAAGCAAAAAGCTAAACTAAACCTATAAAATGACTCATTTCAAAATGTTAACAGTGTTAGGAACAAATCTTGGATTTGTCTGTTTATTTGAAAACAATTTTGCTATAAATTGCTGGTTTAATATTAAACAAGGTTTAATTGCAAATTTCCCAACTCACGGTCTGAAACACTCAAAATTCCCAACTTTTACACTTTTCAGGATTATTGGGGGGGCTCCCCCCTATCCCCCCCCAAGGGCGACGCCCCTGAGTGGAACTAATATATTTCCTTTCTTGGACATTAAACCTTTCCATTAAACAAATCCCTTTCTCAGACAACCGGACAATCCAACCATTTTGACCCTGAACCCTATCCTCATGAGTCCCTTGCATATTGCATATTCTCCGTGAGAAAATCTGATCCTATCTTTATTGCTAAATACCTCCCCAGGTAAAATTATTCTAATGGTCTTACTCTCTTTAAAAACAATTACTGAGCGAACCAATCACAAGAGAGCCATTACTTCGGTGTGGAAGGGGATGGAAGAAAGATGAAGAAAAATTAGTCTGTCAACACCATCCAGTAACAAACTATACAATATGAAATTATGTGTTCGGTGAATGAGAGATGGCCTAGGGCCATATGGGCAATTTGAAATGGTATTAACGTATTTGTGTCAAACACGAAACTCAAGTAACTCTTTTGATTTTATTCAGACGAATTTTAATATAAAATTCGTATCATGAATTTTATATTAAATCTACGTCAACCACTTGAACAGAGATTGGACTTTTATATTAAATTTATGCAAACCACTTGAACAAACTGGACTTCCATAGATAATGTTTGCCTATTTTGTTATCAAGTATTCATTCAGTTCAATTATATAAAAGTAATTGTAAAGTTCATGCTGTATACCTAAGTACTCCAAAAATATCATGCAAAAAGGAGGTATTATTTTTAATTATAGTTCATACAAATCAATCCATAACAGGACTGGTACTTTTATTGGTACATTATTTTTCCAATATTTTGAATTAAATGCTAATAAAATTCAACTTAACTATAACATTTAGATTAAATTTTAAATGATTTATTCGGGCAACTTATTCAAATTCATTGAAGTGTAATATTTGTTTAATGTAACAAACTATTAAAGCTAATTATATAAATGAAAGGTATTTTTCATAAGTTCACAAATTCATTACTTCTAAGGGTTTGATATTATTGAAAAATGTTAGAAGTGTATTTAAATTATATATTAAACTTGTATTCGATCAGAAACATTGCATAACATTATTTCCGATCATAAACTCTTCAACAATAGTTAGTAGAATACCTTTCTTAAGTTCCAAGTGCTCTCAACATTATTTTAAGTAATATATTTTTCTTACTTACCAAGCGGCCTGTCTCACATCTGTATTAACTGATCCAGTGGATTATTTACAAATTTAGGATTAAAGTATTTCTAGAGAATAAATTAAAGATATTGATATTGATCTTCCTCACTTTAACCATTTTCGACCCACTTCAAAAAAGTTATAATTACTTGAGTTTCCACTCACCTATATAAGCGACCCATGTTATTAGGAAACAATACCCAAATAAATATAATGACGTCCCTGATTTTAATTTATCAACCGGTATTGATGGTTACTCATTGGATACAACAAAGGTCCTAAATGAAGGAATTGTTAATGTAGGACATACATAACATGTATGTCCTGAAACATTTAATTCTGTTTCATGCCTCAGTATTCAACATTAATATGTAGTACCATAATTTGCAGCTCACTTAAAATTAAGCCTCGTCCAGGTAAACATAGGTTTAAACATGATCTTAACAAATATAGTATTTGAACGAATATTTTAACCCCGTATTTTAGACATTATTTATATTGATGTATTATTTGTTTGGGGGATATATTTATATATTATATTTTTATGTACAAATTTGAATTTATTTATTTTGATGAATAGAAAAACCTCTAAAAATGAGGGTTAACTTGTGTTTTACGGAATTAAATCGAATTTGTATATATTTTTCTATACAAAGCACATAATCTTAGCTGAATAGGAAGATTGACGAATTATAATGAGGTTTACGTCAGGTTTTCTGACCTTTACCTTGACTGTTTTACATTTGAACTTTGACCTTATGCAGCTCATACATACTCGTGATCCTCAATTGTATTAACATAATGACTTATAATAACTACGATACAATTTATACATTTAACATTAGGTTAACGAGAAGTATTCTGGGTAAAGAGTTTGAACAGCGATAGTGGTGGCTGGGTGAGCCCTTTGATTGCAAAGTCAGCTTATTACGTAGTTTAGAGCCTGATTGGAGCTTCGCTTTGAAACATTTCGGTTTTACATTGAAGTTGACACAAAGGTTCTATTTGTAACTGTGTGCAAACAGTTGGAACATATTTCCCTCGAGCATCTCAGTCAGTAAAGAAGGTACATAAATCTGACATTGTTAGATTTTAAAATACATTATTCATAACTCTACAACTGAGAATTAGTCGTTACTAATGAGTTAATGATAATTAATGTCTAATATTATATGACATCAATCTAAAACCCATGTAAAATTTCAAATCAATTTTTTAAAACCATCCAATTTTTAGCGAATTTCCCCTATAGGGAAGAAGCTATTACCGTAGGTCTCATGGTAAGACTTAAGCCCAAGACCATGTTAACTTTTTGTTTTAAGGTCCCCAGATGACAAAAACACTATTCGTTCAAATTTATATATATATGTATATAAAAATTAAACAAAAACAATAACCAGAGTACCCTCTTTTTTGAAACATTTTGTATTAAACAGAGTAATACAAAATGTTTCAAAAAAGAGGGTACTCTGGTTATTGTTTTTATTTAATTTTTATAATAAAAGTAGCCCTAATTTGTGAACTTCAATTTGAATCATATATGTATAGATATATATATATATATATATGTGTGTGTGTGTGTGTGTGTGTGTGTGTGTGTGTGTGTGTGTGTGTGTGTCCGTGAACTTGAGTAAAAAACGTCCGACTTCGATGAAATTTGGCTCAAATGTGTAAAGTGACATTTATGACTTTAAGTTCGAAAACCAGAAAAATCGGCCTATGGGAAGGGGGGTTTATGGGGGTTTTAAATTTTCCAAAAATCCGTTTTTTTTATTTTTCACCCTAAAATTTTTTAAACACTTAATTTTGGTTTGGACTATGTTATAGAGCTTAAAAAACAAACAATATTGTATTTTAAATTATTAACTTAGGTTAATTGGTTGCGGAGAAAATCAAAAAAAACCTGCTTATAAAATCTCCTATGTTAATCTTATGGGAAAAAGGTTTTTTGCTTTTTCTCAGTTAATTTTAATGTAAACTTCACATTTGCTTTTACCAATCAGTTTATCTCCACAAAACGATCATTTTGGTGTTTAATTTTTTATTCTACGTCCAACCTTTGCAGAGATATTCAAAGTGCTAAATACAGTACGTTGTCCAATGTTATCCTTATGGAGAATAAATAAAATGTGATAACTCCATTATTTAAGAATGTATATTGATGAAACTTGGTATGTGGCTTCACGTAGTATTGGCATATTGGTATTTGCAAAAAAATTTTTTTTGTTGATTATCCCCATAGCAGCAAACCTGCAAACTCAGCCCTAATGTTATTCTTATGGAGAATAAGTAAAGTTTTATACCATCCTTAATTATGAATATAAATCAATAAAACTTAGTATTTAGTTTCACCTGGTTGAGTTATATTTATAATTGCAAAAAAAACCCATTTCTTATCTTCCTCGTTGCAGCAAATCTGCGTACTCTGCCCTAAAAAATGCTATAGATCACTTATTTATTTATGTATTTTTATGAAACTTGGTATGTGGCTTTATGTGGTAATGAGAAACATATGCATTCATTGGAAATTCACTGATTACGCAGGTTTGCTGCGACGGGGGTGTTTACTTAAATCATTGTCTCCAAATTCGGAAAACCTAAACATCTAAATAAAATAATTGCAATCTATAATATATTTTAAGGTGAAAATTTGGGTATTTGTGCCTCTTTATTGTAATGCTTACCGTATTTGTTGATGTACGACAACTCAATTATCCATTGTATCAATTATGAACGATACTATAGGCCTAATACGAATCTGTACAATCTTCATATACAGTACTTATCTGATTTATTGATGGAATCTGCTATATAACTCAAAGTTACGTAGTTTTATGAGACTCCAACAATCACTTTCTGCTTCACCCTTTGTTAGGGTGATTATCAAGTCTTTCCACCACACGCACAGCCCGCGCAGTTAATATGTGGACATTTGGCCAACCAGAACGTTTATGTGATAAACATGGTCCTTAACCTGACAAACGAGTGTTTACTCTCATAACACAGCTGATTGAAATTACTTTATGATAGACGTAAACACTCAGTTCATGTGGCTTAATGTCATCGGGTAGGGAGTCATTTCCCACTCTAGTGATTGATAAATTATCGCAATTAATATTTCACACTCATAAAGGTCAGCTTCACAGCATCGTTTAAAATATTTTATAAAGTATTAGGTTTTTCTGCTCCCTTAACAAATTGAAAGACAAAGATTTTATAACAATACCTTAAAAAAGGTAGTTTTCTTGTTATTGGAACTTCCTTTAAACTGATTTCAAATGATAAACAAAATCAAATAATAATAGTTTTATATAAACTGTATCAGAAAACTGATATAGACTTCCCTTTTAAGCCCAAATATAAAAATCATAGCTTTACTTTTTTAACGAGTATTAAGTGTTTCCAAACACTATTTAATGAATAAACGTGTTCCATCTAATGCTTACTAAAAAGAAAAAGAAAAATACGCATGTACATATCTATGATAATGCTTTGCAACAATATATAATTAAATTGGAAAAAAGAGAAGGGAACGTCTGTGGAATCACTGACAAATTTGTTTGTGTCTTTTTACAAAACCATCAGATTTTAAATATTGTTTTATTTGTGCTCAATTTTAAGACTTTATGTCTTGTTGTTACACTTTATTGATTGAAATGTAATAATTTATATTTAAATTATACTATTTATTTGATTATTAAATGCCCAATCTGTCTAAACATCAAATCCCTCTCAACTGTGGGGTTGTGTGGAATGGTGGTTGACTGACTGCTTGGGAGCGTCATAACGTTGATTTTGTTTTTTAATCTCAATATACTTCTATTTATTTATAAGACTAAATGAATTTGTATTATGATTTTCTCAATATTTTAAGTTAAAAAAGATTTGGTTTTCCACTGAGGTATTTAGGTTTTAAATTAACGATACTTAATTTAAAACGTAAATAACACCTATGTAGCAATCTCCTTACTTCCACTTATTGAGGGACGGTATTGGATTTCAGTGGTGGTGTAATCGTATAAAGGGAGGCGTGAAGGGCTGGGCGACACTGCGGCTGGCTGGCTGTTACGGTGGAGGGCGACACCACCCCGGGTGACGATCCGGTCTCTGTGCGATGCTCTGAATTGGGGATGAGCAAACCACATGGTTAATCATGTATGATCATGATTATTTAGTTCAAATTACTCTAAAACAAAAATAAATAATCAACATTTAAGTCAACTTTATAAATTTAGGCGTTTCCTTCGTGAAATAGAAGAAACATTTATAGCTTACTAGCTGATGTACCCGTTCTTCCCAATTTGTAAGAAAGGTTGTCTTACAAATTGCGAAAGAAATTACCTACCTGGCTTACCTGGACTGTAAATCGTTATACTCCACAGCTATGTGTGAGGCCCTTCCGTGTTTTTAAATTATTCTTCGCACGGGCTAGAAAGTTGAAATCTTGAAGCAGCTGTTCTTGCTTCTGCTCTTTAAGCTGTCAAATGGAAGTGTCTACAGCTGCTCGCATTACAGTTTCTGAATGTTTAATTTATTCTGAAATGTAAACATTGAAACTTAGGACGTTCACGGGGCGTAGCCCGAGGGTATTTTAAGGAAGTGAATAGGCCTATGTATTGCACGGGTTCAAGAACAACCTTTGTGTAAAGTTTCAGCCAAGTCGATTCAGTATTTTTTGCGTTTACCCGGAACAGCAGACAGACAGACAGATAGAAACCATCTCTTCTGTATAGTATTATATAGATATATATTAACGTTTTAGAGGCTTAGGTTGAGTTTTTGTTTTTCATACTTTAACATACCCGGTGTAACAATTTTACTGAAAACTACATTTTAAAATGTATTTTTGACAGTTTTTGGGTGTTGTGCAACCACCCCCTATATATTTACTGTAAATTGAGTTCACGGTCTGGTGATCAGCTAAGTTGAAGTAAGCCTAAGTATACTTCAATTCTTCATCACAACTCTCTGAGACATCATATTTTCTTAGCTTAAACAAGTTAAATGTTTGAGGTTTATTACAGCCTTTTAGAGACGGTGCAAAGCTAAATTATTAAACCTTATTTTTTTATTGTTTTATATGTTTATATTCTGCTTCATTGTTCTCTTTACTTAACTGATTGCTAGAATAGCTCCGCAATAGTATTGTATTTCTAACCACCTAACAAAGCAGTTTGTGTGGTCGAAGATTTTTCAGTTACTATTCCATGGAGTCTAAAATAATATATTTTTATCAGACACATATTACTGATAAATTTGATTGTTGAAGTCTGAGAGTATCAAAGGATGTCCTTCGAAAAAAAGGCAAAATCGTACACTTTTTTTAAGATAGCATTGTTTCTAAAACTAAGTGTTGAAGGGGAAGATAAAAAATAACTAAGTAGTTTTAAAGTGTTGCCTAACAAATCTCGAGGAGGAATATGTTTTTAAATAGGGGTGCATAACCTAACAAATACAAATCAACTAAGTAATATTTGTACCATTAAAATTGCATTTGTGAATCAAAAAGTATTTTTTCCAAATACATGGTCACTCATAATAGTAAAAGTAGTAGTTATATAACGTGTTACTATTTTATTTTTGTTTACTCGTTTTAGGTTAAATTTAGGTTTTAAGAAATAATAAAAATTGTTTTTACCTTTCCTCTAAATTTAATAATACCATGCACTTAGTAGCCATGACTAATTTTTCTCTCATCTGTGGTGGCAAATGTCCGCAACCGCAATGGTTTCTTTATTCACAATAACACACCACCAACAATGAATTTAAAACAAAGAACTACGACCTTATCCAGTTGGACTCAATCAACAACTATAAAATTAACTAACGTAATCCTATACTCGCGTTAATGGGATTTAGCAAGAGATTCTATTCCTATTTTGTGACAATAAGATCGTATTGCCTGTACTAATTGTATAAAGGGTTGCACGACGATGAGGGGTGGCTGCGGCGTTGCGGCGGAGGGTGTGAACGGACGGTTGCACCTTGTAATACATTTTAGTTTCCTTCGTGTTAAAAATTGGATGATAAGATTAATAAATGTATGTATACAAATAAAACGCGCTTTCTGATGGTAGCTCTCTGTTGCTTTGTTTTGTTTTGTAATAAATAATTAAAACAAAATATACGAAAATAAACTAATGTAAAAACTATTCATTTAAAATTATTGGGTTAAGGTGGTTTATTTTTATCTGTCAACAACAATATCTTTTAACAACTTTCATACTGAATCTTTGCTGCTCTCATCACTATTTCCACTCTCTATTTGAAATCTTCTTCCATCGTTAATTCTTTCAATTTCGTATTTAAAATAAATACTTTTTAGGATTCTCCTAAGTAAACTTTCGCAGGCCTTAAAGCCAATTCTTTCCTAAACCTTCCATTAACTTAGCACCCGTGGGATATTCTCCTTCTACATATACATCTTGAACTGTTCTCCTCGTTATATCCATTTAAACATCTGTAATACTTTTTTAGTTTTGCGCATCAATGGTTCTTTAAAATCAACTTTTCATTTTGCTGATTCGTCCTCAATGTAATAAGGCTTTAGAACAAATGCTTTGGACACTCTATAAGGATACTTTACACGACTGTATTCTTGAGTCCTTGTCAAAATGTCAAAAACACGGACAATATGCCTATTTATAGCAAGATCTATAAAAAAACAGTACACACCATATATCATGTCCTTTGATTGGGCTGAAAAATTATGCCCATTCATCTCAATACCTCACAATACTAAATATATTTATTCAAAACAAATGGAATAAGGACGAAAACATAAAATAATAAGAGTAATGATAAGACAAAATAAAGAAGATTTGCAACTCAGGCTTTAGTGAAATTCTACGGTAAACTGTAGTTTACTTATTTTTTCTTTGACAAAAGTGTAAACAATGATTTTATTTCAAATAAACACACATGTATATGACGAATCAGCTGATATGTTTCAAAGCTTGACCTTGACCCGCCAGTGCTATGTTATTTAACTATGGGACATGACGTTGTTACATCTTGAAAAAAGGACCTCTCCCAAAATTGAAATTTGTACTAATAATCGGTAAAGAGACTGTTTTAAGATGAACCTGTACATCCAGTTGACAACACCGGAAACTCTGGCACAGTTGATAATAGACTACTGCATTCCCTCGAATTATTTAGAAAAACAAAACACGTTGCGTCTTGGGTAGATGCAGCTTTTGGAAACCTTATGTAGGATCTGGTATTTTACCCATAGATCTTGGGGGCAAAACACTTTTTACGTAATGCACTTCAGGGGGGAGGGGGTGCGGTGTAGCGTTATGCTGTGATATGTGGGGAGAGGGTTTTTTTTAGCAACGTTACGTAACCCACACATATTAACCCTAAAAGCTGACGCACCCCCGTATCTAATGATACTGTTATGAATCTTTCAAAATTTAAAAATAATCAAATTGATGTCTAAATCAATATTTCGGTTAGTTATAGAAATAATACTTCCGTCATACTATTTTAATAACAGTTAAACTAAAAATAAATACATAACGTGTTTTGAGTGTATTGCCCTACAGCTATGTTTTGTGTTGTTTCAGAGTGTAGAATCATGACTTGATACAGTATTGCGCAATGCCACCCACATCTTTAATCGTTTAAGTAGTTTTGTATTTGTATTAGTCATAAATTATATTTGTTACGTTTTAGCAGAGATAGTTTATTTTGTTGTTTTTAATTAATAGAAACAGTCTTGTTTGTTTGTATACATTTTGCTTTGAAATAAGTTATTGAAAAATTATATTAAAATAAAGTTATTTAAAGTTTAATGATTCATTGAAATCCATATTTCAAATTGCTAATGAAACGATGTTTAAAAGGTTTAAACTGTTTTAAAGCCTACTGCGATTGAGTTACGTAACACATGGGGGGATGGAGGTTGTATGGCCAAGCGTTATGGTGCGTTACATGGAGGATGGGGGTCTGTAATGACGAAACAATGCATTACGTAATATGTGTATGGCCCCTTGTGATTGTGAGGCCGACTCAGACTAGCTGACCATTGCCGGTGGGTCCCCTCATTGTCAGAGGAGCGGCTATCGAGTGGCTGAGGATCACTGACTTTACCTCTATTCCAAGATATATTCTAAAATAATCTTTCTCTGACTTCGATCGAATAACGTTGTTTAACCATTGAGGCAATTACAATGAAATTTGAAGGAAAATACTACAAACAGGTTTGTACAGTTTGCTGCCATCGAGCCAGACGTAAGAGTAAATACAATCATTACTGATTCAAGCCAGACGTAAGAGTAAATACAATCATTACTGACTTGAGCCAGACGTAAGAGTAAATACAATCATTACTGACTCGAGCCAGACGTAAGAGTAAATACTATCATTACTGACTCGAGCCAGACGTAAGAGTAAGTACAATCATTACTGACTCGAGCCAGACGTAAGAGTAAATACAATCATTACTGACTCGAGCCAGACGTAAAAGTAAATACAATCATTACTGACTCGAGTCAGACGTAAGAGTAAATACAATCATTACTGACTCGAGCCAGACGTAAGAGTAAATACAATCATTACTGACTCGAGCCAGACGTAAGAGTAAATACAATCATTACTGACTCGAGCTACACAGTTAATTTAATCGGAAAATAAACAGAACCGGTAATTAATATTTTGCATGATCAAGTGGAACGCTGATTAGTGTAATATGGTGAGTGGGGGGGTAGTGTGTGTGTAAGCGTTGTGTGAGTGAACTGGGTAGTACACAGTACCTGTATGTATCCTCTCAAAACTCATTACTGACTCGCAAGATGCAACGATTATATCAAACATCAAGCCGTTGTATATTATATTTATAAAAACTAAATTTTGAAGTGAATTCCACTCTTGATGGATTGTGCGGATGGCGGTGGTCACTAGTTGTTACAGACCCGCAGCTACCCTCGCAGCTACCCTCGCGGCTACCCTCCCTCTCATTGTTAGGGCAGTGTTCATGTGAATTTGCGCTGCGTTTAGGCTGCTATTGTGCACAAACAAGAGAGTTCGGGTTGATAAATTGACCGCACGGCACTGTTCAGTGATTGAAGATTCATCACTTTGGTTATTCTATTTGGCAAATGTATGCAAAACTATATTTACTTTTATTATATTCTATAATCAATTTCACAAGTGCTATTAAAAGCCTAAAATTATTGTATACCATAGATTAAATGTGGACTATCAATTAAATAATATCTTTAAACGTATAAAAATAAGTAAATGTATATGAATATGGCATACTTCCCCTTACCACTATTGTTTTTTTTTTCTTTTAGCGAATTTCCCTATACGGAAGAAGCTATTTCCACGGAACTCATGGTAAGACTTAAGCCCGGGTCCATGATAACTTTTTGTTTTGAGGTTCCCAGATGCCAAAAATACCATTCGTTCAAATTTGTTTATATATATATAAATATATTTATGTGTGTATATATATATATATATATATATATATATATATATATATATATATATATATTTATTTATGTGTCCGAAAGCACGTAAACTCTCGGAAAAAAAAGGTCCGATCTTAATGAAATTTGGTAAAATTATTGTGTAAAGTATTATTTACTTGAACGAGTTCGAAAACCAGACGAATCGCACCATCCGAAGGGGGGTTTTGGGGGGTTTTGAACCCCAAAAATGGGTTTTTGGGTTTTTCACATGCAAGTTTTATTTAAATCAAATTTTAGTTTTCACCATTGGATTTAGTTAAAAAAATGTGGTGTTTTAATCATTGCTCTAAGTCAATTGGTTACTGAGATATCGAAACTGCTAAACACAGTACGTTGTCTAATTTTATTCTTACGGAGACAAATTTATATTTTATATCTCGCTTATTTATGAACATTCACTGACGAAACTTGGTATGTGGCTTCATCTGATTGTGTTTTATTGTTGTTTGACACAAAAAAAATCGCCGATGGTTCCCGTAGCAGCAAACCTGCGTACTCGGTCCCCATTTTATTCTTATGGAGATTAATTCAAATCATATATCGCTTATTTATGAATGTATATGGATGAAACTTGGTATGTGACTTCACCTAGATGGGTTCTATTGATATTGGAATAAAACCCCATTATTGGGTTCCTTGTTGCAGTAAACCTGCGTACTCATCCCCAGTGTTATTCTTATGAAGAATAATTAATATTTTAAACATCGTTTATTTATGAATATATTTCGTATGAATTCTGGTCAGTGGCTTAATGTGATAATAAGACATCAATATTCATAGGAAATTCGCTGAGTACGCAGGTTTCCTGCGACGGGGGTATTTTTGCTTCTATTAAGCATGTATCAAGTAAACAGTAGATTATGTAAACGGGCTAAGTTTATCGTCAATGTCATCGATTACAGTTTTGAAACTGCAACTACTTTTTGTTTTGAAACATTATTTTTAACGTTTTTTATATTCAATATTGGGATTGTGAGAAGTATTAAAAATCAGAATGTATCATTAAGAATTTTTGCACAATGTTGGGTGGGAACAATAAAAGTAAATATTATTTGTATGTAACTGTTTAAATCAGTATTTGTTTAAATACCGTAACAAAGAATACGAATCTCCAAATAGTTTAGAAGCAGCTATGTTGCGGCCCCGCCAAATTAGTTTGTTGGCCGGTAGGGCTTATTGAGTGGTTAACTACAAGGACTACACGAGCTAACGAGCTTACGAGCCGATCACTATACCAGTAGCCCAATACTGGACATCCGTCTTCAAAAGGCGGTTTAACAAGATTTGTATAGTCTTGAATCAGCCACGGTGAGTCCTGTCTGAGAAAAATAAATCGTCTTGTTTGTTTGGGCAATGATGACAAATAATGTGTGCAGTTTTCCACATCTCTAGTAAAATTAAATTATTTTAAGAATATATATTTTGAGAACATAGCGTTTGATTTTTGTATGGCTGAGTAATCAACATTTTATTACATATTAAAACATAAATTACAATTTTCTTTATATTATAAATGTTTGATAGTACCACAAAATAGTGTGATATATATGTATTTCACAAAAATAAAAAGTTAACTCAGAATTTTGCTGGCAAAATAGACTGAGAACTGTCCACCATATTTCTGGTTGGACTGGTCAGATATTAATTACATCCACATCCGCACATATAAATAAAACAGAATTACGTGTAAATGTATACAAAATTACTATGATTTACCTAATATCAAGTGCAAGCTATACGTTTTTATAAAAGTTCTATATTTAGTAAAGATTACACTATTACGCTTCTTAGGTTGAACTCTATAGATTCTTTAAAGCGGGGTTCAACATTATTTTTACTTAATATTTACTGTTATTCATAATTCTATAACTATTTGTATTGTTCATGTAACTAAGCAGTAAAATATATCATAGAACCTAATTTGGGTCAACGTCCCCTCATTGCGGCTTTTCATATCAAACACCACGCCCATCAATAAGCTCGCTCGCAACAATTGGCACTGCCGGATGTTGTTGCCGTGAAAAAATTTTAAAAAATCAAGGGCTTTTAAAACACTTTCCTATGTGCACTTTCGGATTAATTTAGTTATTAACTATGCCTACTCTTAAATTAAATTATAGTGTTTAAGGGTTGTACCTTTTTTAAGTATTAACAAAACATAACACTAAAACTTGTTAATGCCAAAGGAAGGAAATACAAATTATTACTAATATGCTTATATTCTAATATGTAATTTTTATCTAATGTTCAGTCTAATGTCAATAAAAGGAGTCAGAATCACCCCGCATGCAATCAAACCTATTCCTTGTATGATACTGTTTGGACTTTTCTTAGCTGATATAGTTTATCTATGCATGATAAAACTGTAATTATTGCTTACATTACTACTGCTTGGCACCCTATAGTTGTTTTTTGAATAATATAAAATAGATTAACTTTTAGTCCAGTAAATACGGGTTTGCTGTGCAAAAGGTCGGTTAGTTTTGATTTTTGGATATGTTGTTAGTGTTGGGCACATAACATGACCGACCGAGGTTTAATCGTTAAGATTTAAATATACACAATGGGTGGTCTAATACTTTCTGAACTCAAATTATGAATACAAATAAAAATCTACATTGATTTACATGGTAGAGCGAGAATAGCGAAGGGATAGGATTACATTTTGGTTTTAGAGGTTGTTTATATTTTAAAAACTCCCAGTCGGTAAAACAATGAAAATCCGAGAGATTTATATTTTAATATTGATATGTACAATGTTATTTATTACTCTCGGTAAACATAAGAAGTAAATACATAATATTATTTAGTAGACACATTAAGTAATAACGTAGAAAGAGTCCAATTAAGCTCTTAAGTTAATCACTGAATAATTATCAGATACATTAAAGCAATTTATAAAGCAAAACCATCCCAGGAAAATTATATACAACCATAGATAGGTCTGGCCTAGAAATATATAATTGAATGAAAGTTATCGGCGAGAAAATCGGAGGAAAAGTATTAGTTTTGTTATACAATCTCTCAGCTAGTCAGCCAAATTAAGGTTTCAAGTTAAAACACATTTTCAATTTCAGGGCTTTAATCATATCAGCTTGTGATTTGATTTGACTGTACAACTGAAATCAACAAGCTGATGGGCAAAGGTAGTTCGATTTAATAGATTAAATCAAGCGTTGGCTGGTTACTTTGTTATCCAAGATATTATATACCGTGATAAGAGAAAATAGCCCCGTCGCTGGAAACCTGCGTACTCTGCAAATTTCCAATGCATATATATATATATATTAATACCGCATCAAGTTAATCTTACTAAGTTCACAAACAAGGAATATATAACATTTTAATTATTCTCCATAAAACTAACATGGGAGCTGTGTATGCAGGTTTGTTTGAATATGAGTCACAATATGCTAATAAGGTTTTTATGCTAATATGAAACTAGGTGAAGCCACAAACCAAGTTCCATCAATATACATTCACAAATAAGCGATATATGCCAATTTAATTATTCTCCATAAGAATAACATGGGAGCTCAGTAATCAGGTTTGCTGCAACAAGGGACACAAAATATGGCTTTTTATGCAAATATGAATATAACTCAACTATTTGATGCCACATACCAAGTTTTATTAATTAACTATGAACATAAATTAAGGGATACATAATATTTTACTTATTCTCCATAAGAATAACATGGGGGCTGATTACGCAGGTTTGCTGCTACAGGACATATTCTATTACTGTCGTTGGCAGTTTTGCTTAATAAGTTTTATAGATACAGTTTGCAGAACACGTATTTAGGGGCAAAACGTATCCCTGTTGATACCAATCTCTTACATGAAAGCAGTGGTCAGAGAGTGAAAATAGTTGTAATCATTTAAAGAAATTACTTTATTAGGAAGGATTTACAGCAAATAATACATGTGCATTAATTGGTTTTATTAGTATTGGTCGAAAGTTGTTTGTTGAACGATTTACATCCCTAGAGAATAAAAATGAGGAATCGATCGGTACAAACACAAATTAAACGAGCCACATAACAGAAAGTTCTTTGATAATAAACTCGAAGCTCGTTTTGTTTGTTTCTGGCTTGATTCGAGCCCCGCTTTGAACAAAGTTTGCCAACAGTCTGGCTTCACATTGAAGTGGTCGGTTGGTTGACAACACACGCGCGTTCCCTTGGGTTAGTTCTGAAGCGATGACATAGCAATGTTTGATAAGCCGGTTGTTTTCGTTGTAAATACCAAAGTAAGATTCGCGTATTGACAGCTAATCGAGTAAACTGTTTTCAAACCACAGTCCAGGTAATAACAGTTACGCACTTCGTTAGATTATTTTATGTGTAAACAAATTCAGGCGAAATATATAGTATTGTTCACGATAACAACAATCATTTTATTATTAATATCGTATATTACGTGAAATTAAAAATATTGAATAACATATTTTTCTACTTTCTTTATTTAGCTAATTTTGTACAGCTAATTTTGTATTTAGCTAATTTAGTTAATTTTTGTACAGTTTCTTCATGAATACGCCATAAAGGACTTCACAAACTGAAATAATGTAATTTATTCATACAAATAAATTATTACAATCATATTATCTAATTAGTGAATTTCCTTTGGAAAGTGAACTATTAGCATGACCCGCACGGTGAAACTTAAGCTCGGGACCACCATAGAAGTTCCTAACGTGACCCCCTGAACACGTTTTGGGGGGTCGTTCAAAATTGTATATATATATATGTATATATATATGTATATATATATATATATATATATATAGAGACATATATATTTATATATGTGTATGCACTCTAGCGGTCGCATTTTTTGTTCGATTTACTTCAAATTTGGTAGGGATGTTCCTTTCTATAATCTGTTGGACAAGTTCGTTGGGCAAAACAATCGGAAAACTCTAAACCCATTTATTGGGGATTAGTCTTTGAAATTTCGAGTTTTTGGGCCCAAAAAGGGTCAGAAAAGCCCCAGGTGTAAAATTAATGCCGGTAAAAAGATGGGAATTAGAGAGGCAAAAGTTTTAAGCCCTCTCTCGTCATTCTAGCACAAATATTTACCGAGTTATTAAAGAAAATGTGTATCGGCTAAACACAGTACGTTGTCTTATGGGGGTTTTACACTAGAAAAGCCTGTTATTCCTTTGTTAGAGTACTTTTATTACCCCCAGCAACCTCATGCCTACTTTCAAGCCTGTCTGGACCTTCTCCTAACCTTATAATGCGCAAAATTGTATTCCCAGCTTTGCAAGTAAATGAAACCAGGAGTATCAGAACAGCCAAAAAATCAATGTTTTCAGATTTCAATAAAAATTTGACAAATGTATGTTTTTACTCTGATTTTGAGTTTTAAAAGTTTTTATGTGGAAATTCACTTCCCTCACGTCAGCGTGCTGCGTGCAAACTCGTTTTAAGTTAATATAGCTATGGCAGACATCAACATACCGATGGTGTTAAATGTTACGCTAGCGCTCTCAACCAGTTTTTGAGTGCAGAACTTTAGCTCCATGTCCTGCATTTACTGACAAGGGCTTATATCTACAATATTATAGCCATACACAGTAATACTTTTGGATGTAGCATCTTCACAAACATTATCTTAATTTTCCAATACTATTATAAACTAACGCGTGTCATTATTTTGATAAATTCTGTTTCTCTCTGTTTCGTGAAAGTTTGAAATAACAGTTATACGTAAATTTTACAGTCCAGTAATTAAAACTTATAATTATACAGTTTTGTTGCCAGAACCTTTAGTTTCGTATTTTCACTGTAAACATTTCGCCTGCACCCCAAAATTTGGTTTTAACCCAACTAGAATTTCCCGCGCTGTTTAGATTGCTAATCAAACAGTATGTGCTCACAAATCTCTGGGGTCAACGATCGGATAATATTGTTTGGAAATTTAATTAGTTTGTTCTCAATATAAAAACCTCTCTCCAATATAATATAACTAATATTATGTTTTAAAATACTATTTTACATATGATGAAAAAGTAAAGGATATTTATTATAGAAAAAAATATAGTAAAATATATTCGACAGTGTTTATTACAAGTATTTATAAGAGTGTCAACCTATTATAACGGAAAGAAAACTCAATCATGCGGAGTTTTGTCATTGTCTGAATTAATCATCGTTAACACTACGTGGAGGTTATGCTCATGCAGCTCCGCCCTGATTACAACTAATGCACGACGCTTTTTGTGCGAAGAAGTGAAATCTTGAGATAACCTAAAAAATAGATCGTTTTAAAACTATAAATCTCATAATTCAGCAACTGGTTCAGTTTTCTTTTACTTTCTTACGTACTACTACCAGGTGTTTTCGACTGCCGAGTATTGTCGGCTCACAGAGCACTGTATTGCAGTGTATTGTACGCCTCATCAGAGCACTTGTTAGAGATGGCGATGTTTAACTAAACAGGTGTTTGGGAACTATTAGTGGCACTCTAACCGCAACTCCCCTGATCTAGTCTAGCTTCCAGTATTCTGTAATATTGTCCCTCCTTAAATTCGATGTGAATAAGTTCTTCTAAGAGATTATCCTGTCGGCCCCCAACCTACCACCTTTCAAGATCTCCCGCCGGAGAGAAATTGAATACGGTCCCGTAAACCTCCTCTCCAGTTGGCCTCCATCTTAATTTAAAAAATTTCTTGAAACAGCTTGGGCAGGGTTTTGTGGATGACTTGAAGGGCGTAATAACATATTAGTGGACGACCCATCTGCTTCAGCAAGTGGTATGAATCTCCTGAGGACCAGACTAACAAGTTGTCGCACTGGTGAAAAACGGGTACTAGATGCAACCTCTGGAAATCCTAGTGAAGCCAGGTCTTGTTCCAATCCTGTGTTTGTGGGGCTGACTGTCTGACTGTGATATAGTAACTCATCGCCCGTTGCGTGCTTTCTCGGGATGGTTGGCAAGTCTCAATAATATTAATAGAGCGGCTCTTGATTGCATGAGTGAATTTGACTTGGCCATATAAATAAGAGCTCTTTGAAAATAACAAATAATAAACCATTTTTACCACTGACGAAAATACAAATTGTACAGAGAGTGAATATTACAATTAAGTTTTCTTAGGTTGCTGCCATCAGTCTGCTACAAAATGCTTGCACAGATGCCACACATCTGGGAATTACTATTTTTCAGTTTTTTTTTGTCATTATTTCGGACTGATAAATTTATTTAATAGGCCGTGATATTAATATCATTTGAATGTAGCTTTAATAATTTAAAGATTAGTTTATCTTTACAAAATTTGTAAACTATGCCATATATTATATTTGTGATAATTTATAATACATTTTTTATGACTTTGTAATTTTTTTGTATATTAGTAAACTGCTTCCATTATATTTCTCGTTGCCATGATGATTAGTCAAGTTTCGATTGTATAGCATTAACAGGTTATGTATCACTGAATAGTTGTAATTACGTTCAAATTGTTTTTTGGAAAAGAGTAGGAAATGGTGTTAAATATGGGTGTGGGGTAATTTAGGGAGTTGGTGAGGAGGAGTCGAAGGGGTGGGGGTCATGGAGGGGTGCTAGGGGGTGAGGGGGGTCCTCGGTCACATTACGCGCCCCCATCAGCCCCATGTGGCCAACCAATTATGTTTATTGCGGCTTTATTTAAAACAGTCATAAATTCTGAAATTAATGAACTTCAATTTCACGGAGGTATTCAACAGATTTTTATTTTAGAGGGGTCATATTAACATTTATTAGATTATTTTGAATTGAAAGATTTTCATTTATTGTGGTTACGTTAAATTCTTACTGCCACGTGAAATAACATAAAATATGACGTTAACATTCGTAGAATCCTACTGGATAAAACCTAAAAGAATAGTGCCACGATATTTGTTTTATAACTAACACAGGTGTCAAATGAGGAAAACACTGTACATTTCCCCATCCCGACCACTTTTGTAAATATATGATTTGAACAATCCAGTAATATACTAGGGGATATCTTTCAGATTTTTGTAAGTACTATTGGTGCGCTTTTTCAGTCCTTTCTCAGTTTAAATTTGCAAAAAGTAGCTGTTTGTTATTGTCGATCGTGTTAGCCAATGATATGGTAAGGTGAAAGAAAATATAATTCTATTCATAGTTTCCTTTTGAACATTATATATTTAATCAATATTATTTCCACAACAGAAAGTGAATTTATTTTATTTTTTTAAATATTTATAGCATTCCAGGAAGTGAAATGTATGATGCAACAAGAGATTCGCTAGCTGTGAGAAAAGAGAGAGAGTGTCACTACAACCATTAAAAGTTCTTATGGAAGTGTTTAAGGTAACTCCCAAGTAAGACTTGGGACTGCAGTGTTTGTGTGAGACTGGGGTGATGTCACTGTCAGATGATGTAAAAAATAAGTGTGTTCACCATGGGTATACAATTGTCACCGGTATAATCAGTATTGTATTTTAAATAGTTTTTCATTTATACACAACAGACAAAACTCTTTATTTGCATAAGAATAGTTACATCGTCAAGGAATTGAAGTATCAAGAAAGTTACAAAATACTAGGAGTTATATTATATGATGATAAATAAATCAATATTTCTATTAGTAAACCAAATTATTCTGACTAAACCGAACTGTTTATTACGATATTTTATTACAAAGCAAGTTGTGAGTAAAAATCGTATTCACAATTTGTAGAAAAAAAATATTGTCATTTCAACTGTACCTCCCAGTTTTTGGATCAGGTTTTGAAAGTGGAACTTATTAATTTGAATAAGTTCCGTATGTTAATCACAGAGTGTTATATTTATTATGTATTTTATGATTCCATAATTCTCCTCCCAGAATAACGAGAGTTGTAAGGCTGACCAGTGGAGTCTCAGACACAGGTAAGTTTGAAGTTATGCGTAGTAAAGTTCTAGTTAAGTATTAATTTTCACAATTTATAGTTTCAGCGAATTTCCCCTATAGGGAAGAAGCTATTACCGTAGTCAGCATGGTAAGACCTAGGCCCGAGACCATGACAACTTTTCGTTTTGAGGTCCCCAGACGCCAAAAACACCATTCGTTCAAACCTGTATATATATATATATATATTATATATATATATATATATATTGCTTGAATTGAAAATTAGGGCTACTAATATTATTATTTTTAAAAACATTATTAACGAGTACCCTTTTTTTGAAACATTTTTATTTTTACTGACTAGTTTCAACCATAATGGCCATCTTCAGAGTCATATAACCTCAACAAATTTTCTTTTATATTAATTACAAACATATGTTAAAAATAAATAATATATGATCACTAATTCTAAAATTGTGTATATAAATATAAAGGTAAAAATAAAATAAAATATTAATTTGTATATACTATATAAATTTACTTTCTCTGAGTTCTAATTTCATCAATTTTTTCAAAGATAGGGTGTTGTTGACTGACTTGCATAGTATTTAAAATATTTAGTGGATCTTTCTTATTATTTAAATATATATGCATCTCTTCTTTGACGTTAAGTTGTTCTTGCTGTTTTTCGTACTCTAAAACTGATAAGTTTTCTTCTATGTTTTTATATTTATGCCCTGTATTAATGATGTGTTCTGCATAATTGGATCTCATAGTTGTGTTATTTCTTGACTTTAGGGCTTGTAAATGTTCTTTAAATCGAACTCTAAAATTGATAATAATAAACCTATCTTTGAAAAAATTGATGAAATTAGAACTCAGAGAAAGTAAATTTATATAGTATATACAAATTAATATTTTATTTTATTTTTACCTTTATATTTATATACACAATTTTAGAATTAGTGATCATATATTATTTATTTTTAACATATGTTTGTAATTAATATAAAAGAAAATTTGTTGAGGTTATATGACTCTGAAGATGGCCATTATGGTTGAAACTAGTCAGTAAAAATAAAAATGTTTCAAAAAAAGGGTACTCGTTAATAATGTTTTTAAAAATAATATATATATATGTATATATATATATATATATATATATAAATATACAGTTTTGAACGAATGGGAGCGATATACATATGTATATACAGTATGTGTGGGAGCGATAACTCTCTTAAAAATAGCCCGATTTTAATGAAATTCGGTTCAAACATGTAAAGCAACATTTATGACGTTAAGTTCGAAAACCAGCCTAATCGCTCTATCCAAAGGGGTATTTTGGGGGGGTTTTGTAACCCAAAAATGGGTTTTTTGAGTTTTTTACATATAATATTTTAGTAAATCAAATTAGTAAATAGATCTAATATTAACCATTGCATTTGGCTTAAAAAACGATCAATTTGGTGTTTTTATTATTTCTCTACGTCATTGGTTACAGAAATATTGAAAGTGCTAAACACAGTACATTGTCCAATGTTATTCTTAGGGAGAATAAGAAAAATTATATATCTCGCTTATTTATCAACTTATTCTGACGAAACTTGGCATATTGCTTTATATCATTGGGGTCTATTGATATTTTCACAAAAAACTATTTTTTGCTGATAGTTCCCGTAGCAGCAAACCTGCGCACTCAGCCCCCATGTTATTCTTATGAAGAATAAGAAAAATGTTATCTCCCTTAATTATGAAATAAATTAATAAAACTTAGTATGTGGCTTTACCTAGTTGAGTTATATTGATATTTGTATAAAAACCCATTTTTTGTGTTCCTTGTTTCAGCAAACCTGCATACTCACCCGCTATGTTATTCTTATGGGGAAAAATTAAAAATATCATAAATAGTTTATTTATGAATGTATATTGACGAAACTTGGTATGTGGCTTTATTTGGCATTAAGATACATATATATGCATTGGAAATTCGCTGAGTACGCAGGTTTGCTGCTACAGGGGTATTTTTATATTTTATAACCATTACATAACAAAAATAAAACTATTAATATTCTAGAATGTTTAATTGTATTACAACAACGGTTGCGATCCTGGGTCACGTTACGCACCCCGTCGGCCCCATGAGGCCAATCTTACTGTGGAATAGCCAACCAATTATATTTATTGTGGCTTCATTAAAACAGTCATATACGCAACAATATTTTATTGTATTTAAGTGTTGTTTAAATAATCAAATAAACTGCAATATTAAACAAATAATCAGCATTAATTTGAATGTTTCGAATTGAAGGTAAATTTGTATAAATATTAAAAAACCAATATATATATATATATATATATATATATATATATATACAAAATTAGTTTATTGGACTTCGGTTGATTTGAAAATCAATTTTTGTTTTGAATATTAAATACTGAGCAAAGTCATCGTCTACCCGCATATATGAAATTATTTTTTTTTTTCCAAAACTCGTTCTTTTTAGAGAAAAATCACTGAAAGCCAAAACTGTATCATAATTATTCCGTAAATAAACAATATTGTAACCCATCATTTCATGAAAATATTCTGCTCATAAATTAACATTATAATCACAAAAACATCGCCACAACTTCATGGCTTAGTTTAAAATAAAGGACTAAAAACATGGTTTAAATTCCAGTTTCATCTTTTCAGAAAAACTCATATTTATTAGGGGTAGTCCTCATACATCCTTTCTAACCCCAACCCCTCTATTCAGCAAGATATGATCTGGACTACTACCGTTCCAAACACGAAGGGTTGACTTGCAACAAACCACTTTCCTGTTATTTACAATAAAAAGATGCCCTTCAGACGGATTACATTAATTTGGAATTTTTTACCAAACAATACGTCTTTATGCAAAATATATTGTTACATGTATTTATATAGCCCAGTCAATAAAACAACCCGTGCGTGCAAAAGTTCGTGTAGGTCTAATTTTTGTGTATGTTGATAGGACCACAAGTATGAAACCAAGTTTGCTGCTTCGAAATACCTTTGCTACTGGCGTAGTTACCAAAAAAGACAAATTTTTGCAATTTTTTCAGTTTTTGCAAAATATTTCCGTAAGTATGCCTCTGAAAGAATATGTTGCCCAATCCTTTCTTAAGCTGGATAAAATTTGCTCATTTTTGAGGCGATAATGACTTCAGTACGTCCATTATTTACTAAGATACAATGCTTTAAAAACTCAACCCTTAATAATTATTCTCCATAAGAATAACATGGGGCTGAGTACGCAGGTTTGCTGAGACAAGGAATACAACAAATGGGTTTATATGCAAATATAAATAGAACTCAACTAGGTGAAGCATGTTCAATTTTTTGGAATGTTATCGACTCAGACTTTATCAATTTTATCTAGTTTAAGAAAGGATCAGGCAACATATTCTGTTAGAGGCATACTTTTGAAGATATTTAGCAAAAACTGAAAAAGGGCAAAAATTCTAATTTTCTTGGCAAATACGGCAGTAGCACAGGTATTTCGAAGCTGCAAACTTGTTTTTTTTACTTGTAGTATAGGATCTAACAACATACTAAAAAATTAGAACTACTTGACATTTTGCATGCAAGGATTTTAATATATAATTTGACTGGAAATGTAAACCACTTTAAATATTAAAACTATAAATAACAGTTTAAACTCTAGCGTTCCACGGTCGGGGTGACGTTACCGATGTTAAATATGCAAAGCCGTGACGTGCGAGGGGGCGGGCCGTGCGATACTGGCGATTGGCTCTCCAGCGGTTTGATGACATAATCTGCATTTAAAATGTTTTTTAATCGCACTATGTTTGATAAAACCTGGATTTTTACTGTGTGTATGACCGTTAAAGTATACCTACAGTTCCATTTGTCAGGGTTTTTCATACACCTATTATTGCTATTTCTGAAATTCTACTAGTCATACCTACCAGGAGTTGATATGAGACTAATAGATGTAAGTTGAATAACGATCCTATTAGTGTAGTGTGTACAGCTTTGTTCCAAGGTCCAGGGCCTCATCTTCAGCATATTTGTCCCAGCTATGATGAAACTGGTTAGATTCATGTTAAAAATATTCATCTTGTTAGATATAGACAGTTAATACACATATCCCAAATAAACGGACGACGAACACAATACAAAATGGCTACGCTCTACGCTCTCGGTGGACGTGGTTACACGTCGCAATTACACGCTATTATTATGCCTATTATTGTAATCAGATCAATACATTTTACAAACAAGATTATTTAATTAAGGATAAAGTGATAAACAAAAACATTGATAAAATGATTCTAGAAACATCTGATTAAATTGAACACATGAGTAAAACATATAGTATTCAGGGATGTAACAGTCCTCCCTTCTTATCTCACTGTACCGGTAGTGTAGTAAAACATATCAGTGTTAACAGCATAGTTTTCCTGGTTTTCTTTTTACTCTGGTTGACCTTCTTAAAGGCAGCGAATCCGGTAGTTCAGGCAGAGCTACTGGTGCCGGAGCTACTGGTGCATGCTCTTCTCCTCTCTGGATGTCATCATTTTCGCTATTCTCTACGGTTTGTTGCTCTAATATTGGACTGGGGATGACCTCTTCCCCTCGATCTTGTCTCGGGCCAGTAGAATTCGGCCATCCCAGTAGTCTCGGTTCTACCCCTGTGGAATCCGTACTGGCGCTAACTTGGGTAGAACGTATTTGATCTACATGGCGTCTCTCTATCTTCCCATTGGATTCTATCCAGTAGTGTAAATGTCCATCCGTTTTAACAATCGTTCCATATTTCCACCGTTCGAACTTGTTGTTGAAGTTCCTAAATTGAACCCAGTCGCCAACTCTAAACTTCCGCTTTGGATGTTTTGTCTGGTACTCATTAGTGGTTGTTTCTCTCAGGATGTCAAGTTTTGTCCTAATTCTTCTTCCGATAAGTAGCTCTGATGAACTTAAACTAGTACCATTGTGTGGTGTTCTTCGGTACTGTAGGAGCAGTCTGCAAAGCTTAAGGTGAATATCTCCAGCTTCTGACGACATGGCTTTGAGGCCTTTCTTGACAACCTGGACGTAACTTGGTCGTTGGATGATGGGTGATACGGAGCAGTTCTCTTATGAGTGATACCATTCGGTTTGAGGAAAGTCTGAAATTCGTGGGATGTAAAAGCGGTTCCATTGTCTGTTACAACTGTCCATGGTAGTCCAAACCTAGAGAACATGTTTCTCAATTCTTTTATGGTCCTCTGACTTGTTACTGTGTTTACTGGCTCTACTTCTACCCATTTTGAATATGCGTCGACAGCTATAAGGAAGTAGAAGTTTTTAAATGAACCCGCGTAATCGACATGGATCCGTTGCCATGGTGTTGTAGGGTAGTCCCATGGATGAATTGTCTTTGATGGGTTGTTCTGGTTCTCACCACAAGGAAGACAACCTCGAACTCGTTGTTCGATGACATGGTTGATCGTTGGCCACCAGCAATAGCTGCGTGCCAAGGCCTTCATTTTTGTCATACCAATATGTGCGGAATGTAGCTCGTCCAGGATTTTTTTCTGAAATTTCTTTGGTATGGCGACCCTCTCGCCTCTAAAAACACAGCCGTCTTGTATGGAATAAAGTGATGCATCTGTCTTGTTAAGCTGTTTTCCTCTGGTGATAGTAGCAATAATATCAGATAGTTCCAAATCGTCCTTGATGGCTTCTGCTATCTCTCTTCTAGTTACTGGCATAACCTCCAGCTGATTTATGTGGAATAGTGAAGTCTCATCAGGGTAATTTTCTTCAGGATTGTCCTTTGGATATCGGGAGAGAAAATCAGCGTTGGCATGGAGTTTAGTGTTCCTGTAAACTATTTTGTAATTGAACCCTGACAAATATATGGCATACCTGAGCATTCGGGAAGCTGATACAGTAGGAAGAGCTTTAGATGGATTGAATATCGATGTCAATGGTTGGTGGTCTGTAACTAACGTAAATGACCGTCCGTAACAGTACATGAAAAATTTGTGGAGTCCCCAATACAAGCCAGTTGCTTCCTTCTCTATCTGGCTGTAATTTTCCTCACTTTTAGAAAGTGATCTGGATGCAAAACTAATTGGTCTCTCAGATCCGTCAGGCATTTTGTGTGAGAGCACAGCTCCAAGACCAACAGGGGAGGCGTCTGTGCTCAGTATCAAAGGCAATTTTGGATCAAATGGAACTAACACCTGTTCACTGGTGATATGAAGTTTAACTTTGTTGAAGGCGTCTTCACAATGCCATGACCATTTGAATTTGTTGTTCTTCTGAAGGAGTTGATAGAGAGGTTGAAGAATGCTTGCCAAGTCTGGTATAAACTTATTGTAATAGTTTGCGAGTCCCAAGAATGTCCATAGTTCTGCTATGTTGTTTGGTCGTTTGGCTTCCTCGATTGCTTTTGTTTTATCACTATCCTTGTGCAAACCGTTTTCGTCAATGACATGTCCCAAATATTTTATAGATTTTTCAAAGAACTTGCATTTCTCCTTGTTAAGTCGGGTTCCATAGCTTCTCAGGCGCTCCAACACAACACGCTGTTGAGGAAAACACAAGCTCTAAGCGCTCTAAGTCGATTTAGTGTTTCTGGAAAAGAGCTACCTTGAACTTTGACATCATCGTAAACGACAAAACAAAATTGAAGCCACGACGACAAAATGATGGTAGACGTGACTATAGATGACAAACGTATAGATTTAGAGTTAGATACCGGTGCAGCAGTCACTAAAATGTCACTAGACACCTTTCAAAAGTTATTTCCTCACAAGATTCTCAAACCGACTAACCTCAAACTGCATACATATACGAATGAAGTAATCAAACCACTAGGCGTATGCCAAGTAAAAATTAAGCATGGCTATACAACAGTGAGAGGAGATCTGTACGTCCTGGCTCAGGAAGTTGATTCTATTATGGGCAGGGAATGGATTAGAAAACTCAAAATTTCATGGGCAGATATCAGATCTCTGCGGGCGGCCCAGCCAAACAAAACTCAGTCTTTGGACATACTTCTTCAAGAATTCTCTGACGTTTTTGATTCAAAGGTAGGCACAATTCCTAATTTTGAATGCGCACTAAGACTGAAAGACCTGTTTTCAAACGTGCAAGACCTGTGCCATATGCTCTTATGCAAAGAGTTGAAGATGAACTGAAAAGATTAGAGGCTGAGAAGATCATCGAAAAGGTTTCAGACGCAAGTTGGGCAACTCCTATCGTACCTATAGTAAAACCTAATGGGTCAATAAGGCTTTGTGCAGATTATAAAGCAACACTCAATCCCATCCTCGTCGCCATTTATTGTAATCAGATCAATACATTTTGTAAACAAGATTATTTAATTAAGGATAAATTGATAAACAATAACATTGATAAAATGATTCTAGAAGCATCTGATTAAATTGAACACATGAGTAAAACATATAGTACCTATTCAGGGATGTAACACCTATTAACACGTTAATTTTAAAAACACAATTTTAAGAGTAGCCTTTGGTAACAAATGCATTAAAACTTGTTTAAGTATTTAAGTGATCATTAAAATAATACCTGGCTAAATGCGACTCTGCATTCGGTGGTAACATGTACAATGATTCAAAGGAAAACTGAAATCAATAAGTTAATTAATAAATTAAGTTTAACAATTACGAGTGTTACAAGAGACAGACGTAAGTAATATGTTACGATAAAGTAAATCACGTAACCTATGGAAAAATAAGTCATGTACTATAATTTAATTTCAAAGTATATATGTTTTAAATCATATCAATAGTGTTAATCTCTTTGAAGCTGAACTGTGAGAAACATGACGCCGCTCCACTGTCGGTCGCCAAATGCACGTTAATTTGTTTGCCTAGAGCCATGAGAGGGGGGGGGGCTGCTGCCGTCTCGACCCTCCATGGGATTATCTGGGTTTCTAATCAGTGACGGTAAACAGATGTGATCAGTTGGACAATATGGACTGCCTACCAATGAGAAGGCATCGTGGCTAATCTGCCTTGCCAATAAACTAGTGATTGTCAGCAGTATGGTGGCTCAAGTTTAAACATCGACCGAAGAATAGATGTATATTGTATAACTGAATACAATTGTACATTGTGTATAACTGAATACAATTGTATATTGTATACCTGAATACAGATGTATATTGTACAATTGTATGAGACACCTTGGTAATATTACTCCCAAACTGACAAGTTGAAATATGAGTCATAATTGATGTTACTAAAACTTAAATAAGTTTATGCTGGTTTTCGTCCAACAACTAAAATAGTAAGTCTTAGATTAACTATTGCATAGGCCGGCTTTAGTTCATAACATTGCGTTCGGAGGACGTTAATATAACGTAAAGTAAATGTACACCTAACGCCATAACGTTATATCACAGTGAAACACACTGGTAATTCAATACATATTTTTAAGAATTGTAGTTTATCAAACCCTGTCTGTGTTATTAAGTGATGTATTCAAAGGTTCATTTAATTACAAAACTTAAAATATAAAAATGTTTATCAAGTATTTAAAGGAATTTAGTATATTACTGAGCAATAATATAATGTTGAAATCCAATCCAATCATAAGTACATAAGAAAAGGTAAACAAGACCACCAGTAACGGTTGTGAATTCTAATGGTTATAAAGGTTATAGAGGGTAAACAATGCGTAGGATGGGGCAAGTGTCAGAGTGGTGAGTGAGTGGTGAGTGGTGAGTTGTTAACATTTGGGAGGTTATCAAGTTTTCCCTTCCCGCATGCCGTGTGGGGACAGTTAATATGGCGGCGATCTGACTAATTAGAACCTGTCAGTGATTAGTTGGTGAGCCGACCCTCAACTTCATAACCGCTTAGTTAAATTTTGCCAAATGTAAGTGTAGATCTCTCGTATAGTGAACAAGGAAATGACCGGACACCAGATTTAAAAATTTAATTCAACGTACCCCTTTACTGAATCGGGGTTTTCAAAATTCTGTTTACCTATTGCCAAATACAATATCACCCTAACCAATTAAATTGTTCAATAATTTAAGTTAGAGAAAATGCCTCAATGTAATTTTAACCACCTCGCAAATTCAGTAATAAAAGTTTTTAATTAAAATACTCGTACTCCAAAAAGATAATAAAATCATGTAAGATGATCCTGCCACAAATTTGGAACGCTGTGTAAACAAATCTGGTAATTTCCAGGTATATACGCGCCTGCGGCAAGTTGACTTGTTTTTTAATTAAAATCGTGTCTTTGAACCGGAGTTACGTAAATAATAGGTTGAAGGTCCAAATTATAACAATGTATTGTACTATCTAAATAACCGTGAAATGCTACGGTAGTTTTTTGCGAACTTTGTTTTGAAATTATTGAATTTCTTAAAGTTTTTAAGACACATTGCTTTCTCCTTCATAGTCTATGTTAGGATCATAGGACATGGCTGATTGACTTTTCACCATCCATGGAAGCACCCGCTTTTCAATTTGTTTTCAACGGTTGTTTTGCTCGTATCATCTCTTGCATTTCTCATCTGCTTCCTCCTCAGATATCTGTGTACTTGGCTCGGTTTTCCGTCAAGTCTGCTTTGGTATAGGGAATGGCGTTGATGTATGCGATATATGTTTGGCAGATTCAAACTCAAGTAGCAATGGCGGTGTTGGTCACTTCTTCAGGTTCATTTTAGCGAATTTCCCCTTTAGGGAAGAAGCTATTATCTTAGGTCTCATGGTAAGACTTAAGCCCAAGACCATGATAACTCTTTGTTTTGAGCTCCCCAGATGTCAAAAACATTATTCGTTTAAATTTATATATATATATATATATATATATATATGTATGTGTGTGTGTGTGTGTGTGTGTGTGTGTGTGTGTGTGTGTGTGTGTGTGTGTCCGTGAATGCGATAACTTGAGTAAAAAACGTCCGATTTCGATGAAATTTGGCTTCATGACATTCATGACTTTAAGTTCGAAAACTAGAAACATTTTCGAAGGGAAGGGGGGTTTATGGTGGTTTTAAATTGTCCAAAAATCAGTTTTTTGCATTTTTCACCCTAACATTTTTAAAAAACATAATTTGGTTTTGACCATGTCATAGAGCTTGAAAAATAAATACTGTAATAAGTTTTATGGATTATTAACCTAGGTTGAGTAGTTGCGAAGAAAATCCAAAAAACCTACTCATAAAATCTCCCATGTTAATCATATGGGAAAAAGGTTTTTGGTTTTTCCTCAGTTCATTTTAATGTAAACTTCACATTTGCTTTTACCAATCAGTTCAGCTCCTCAAAACAATAATTTTGGTGTTTAAATTGTGATTCTACGTCCAACCGTTCCAGAGATATTCAAAGTGCTAAACACAGTACGTTGTCCAATGTTATCTTTATGGAGAATCAATAAAATTTGATATCTCGATTATTTATTAATGTATATTAATTGAACTTGGTATGTGGCTTCACGTAGTTCTGGTTTATTGATATTTGCACAAAAAAATTATTTTTGTTGATTATTCCCGTAGCAGCAAACCTGCGTCCTCAGGCCCCACGTTATTCTTATGGAAAATAAGTAAAATGTAATCATGCCCTTAATTATGAACATAAATTAATAAAACTTGGTATGTGACTTCACCTTGTTGAGTTATATTGATATGTGCATAAAAACCAATTTTTTGTTCCTTGATGCAGCAAACCTGCTTACTCAGCCCCCGTGTTTTTCTTATGGAGAATAATTAAAATGTTATATTGCGCTTATTTATGATTGAATATTGATGAAACTTGGTATGTGGCTTTACATAGTTAAATTATATTTATATTTGCATAAAAAACTATTGTTTGTGTTCTTTGTTTCAGAAAACCTACATACTCATCACCAATGTTATTCTTATGGAGGATAATTAAAATAGTATATATCGCTTATATGTGAATATATTTTTAAGAAACTTGGTATGCGGCTTTATGCGGTATTAAGACATATATTATGCATTGGAAATTCGCTGAGTACGCAGGTTTGCTGCGACGGGGGTATTTTGACATATGAACTACAAGAAATATTCGCAATACATATCTTGCGTAAAGCGATGTCTTGCTTTAAGTTGGTTTAATATGGAATATGGCCACCCAATGTTTCCCGAACAAAACTACTTTTGGTTACTCTATGTCAGAAATGCATTATAGCACGTAACACATAGAACTGTATTTGACCTTAGTACGGTGAATGATTGAATAAGCAAAAGATTTATTTTGTACGAGATTAAGAGCGTAACAAGAGGCGTATTCGCCTGTTATACTATAAATTGTTTGCAATGTAATCAGTGTATTTAGACTTAAAATTCTAATAATAGTACAGTTGGGCAGAGCCACGACATGTTGCTAGAAACATTGTCTAAGTTTGTTATAAAACAATATTGAAGAGTTTAGACGAGATCCGCCCTACATCCGCGGTGTTTGTGTGTCCAGATGATCGCACGGCGGGATGAAATGTTCCAGTGTTTACTGGTCTCGCCGCCGGCAGCGCTGCGGTGCTCCCAGGGGATCTGGGTTTTAGAGTTTGTTTGAACTGACTGTCTCATTTTCATGTTCTTGTAGTTTTAATTTCAAAAGTATAATCAATAATTGTAAAATACAATATTTTATGCATTCAACAGTACAAGACACATTTTAGTGGCCGGTTTGTGCAGTTGTTAGTCATGAAGGTAGTTTAGAATGTAATGAAATTAATTATTAGTAATGATTCCTCCATGTTGTTAGTCGTCTCTTTGGCAACAAATTAATCTAACTATTTCAAAAATCTGAACTAACAGATTTACTAAACACCTGGTTTATTATTTTGGTCAAGTAACTTAATAATAATAATAAGTGTTATAGGTTGCAGGTAACCATTTTTCAGTCCGAGGGTATGAGGAGTGTGATTTCAATGGTACTGGTAGCGCCTCCTTTACAGGAAATGTAATAATATTTTAAAAGTGGCCTCAAAAAACTGGTCATACTAAATTAAATATGACACCTCTAGCTTAATATTTTCAATACTTTTTGAACACTTATTCCACTGGAACGTCGGATGACCCACGTTAAAATGAACATTTTAATTTGAATGATTATATTATGTAGAAGATATCGTGTAATGTCATTAAACTCTCATCTCGAGAACACATTAACTTTATAGCTTTATAACACGATATACATAACTAAAAGTAATGAAATGCAGAAAGTTGCAGTTTCAGTACGATGTCGGGTAGTCGAAAGTCACGCTGAGATTGAATTGTAATTTGTAAACAAATAAAACTATTCCCAGTTCTTTAAATTCCATACGAAAAACTTGCAAAGCTTAAATTTGCAAAGTACTTGAATTATTTGTTACACTTGTTCATATCATTATAAACTATCATTAAATCATTCCGCTTAATTCCTTTAAAATGTTCAATGTAACGTTTGAGAGTGGAAACACCCTGTATCATGTGGTCATCACCCCCCTACTCCCCTTAGAGCTCTCGTGCATATCACGGCTTTGCATATTTAACACCACATTCATCAATATTGTCACCCCGGACCATCGCTGATCGTTAACTGGATTGGATCTTCAAAACTGATAAAACTTTTATTCCTGCGCTATTCAAAGAGGATTGCTTCATAAAATATGAATTGAATATGAAAATCATTTATAAAAGATGCATAAGAGTTTCAATATTTGTAGTATGATGAGTAGAATTATGTTAGTTGTACAATTAAAATTTAAGCATGACAAATTCACCGCCACAAATTCACTCACTAAAATATTGTGGACTAGTACAGTAAAATAACCAGATGACTACACCACACACCGCTATTGCTGCTGTAGTACACATTTTATTTAATTAATTCAAAACATATCAGAGACCATTGATCTTATTATTTAAACGACCGAGCCTAGCTCAAGTTAATTTTAGCGTTGCATCAGTTTATTAATTAATTGAATAGAAATCCAAGCAAGTTAATTAAGACATGAGGCGCTCTAATAATTCTTATTTAAACGGTGGAGAATAATTCGCTCTGCTCTCTCATCTCTTTAAATTCGTCCATCCGTCTTTCTACACCTGATAGTTAGATCAGATGGAGAAACTCGTCTAACGTCTAACTCATCACAATAATATAACTATCTATCACTACACTATTAAATCAGTTTCGCTGGTTCGTCTTTTCGTACCAGATCACTTTAAAGTATAAGCTGACAACCTGACCATTTTTTTTAGTTATTTTCAGGTCCGCTTGAAACTTCCCAAAGTGAAAGTCGCGACAACATATTTTTTTGGCATGTATATTTAGAAGTGGTCCATGAAATGGTAGATAAAAACTAATCTCAGTGAGTGAACTGTTTGGATAAAAGATGTTGACGTTCAGAGAATATCGGTAGTAACGCGGCCGGCCGGCGGTCTCTCGTCCGAGTTTGATTGTAAATGTCGCTCTCAAACGTCAACATAGTGTAATTGGTTACGCTGGAAATCGTCGAAGAGATAAAAGGCCTGACAACAACAAAATGTTTACCGTTCAAGCTCTCGGAATCATACATTCAACTGCAACGACCTGACTAAAACTGTTTTTTAAGGCTCAGAAGCTGTCTACTTATTTGGTACTTTAAATAATTCTATTTATGAAGAAATCTCTTTCAAATACCGAAGTAAAGGAACGCGTAAATATAATGTCTGTCTGTATGAGTAGTAGTATTAATAAGGAAGTTGGTATTTTAAAATATTTATAGGGTATATAGGGTACTCAGTTAGTTATTTCCTACTTATAATATATATATATATATATATATATATATATATTTATATATATATATATTTATATATAAGCACTTGCAAATATATTAATTATTGATGAAAAACTGTTTTGCTAATTTCTAATTCAAGCTATTGAAGGGAAAATGCATTAATGAAACTTGAACAGTATATAAATAAATATTTTACACCTGATTTTATATAAAGTAAAACCTATTATTAGGTACTGATCAAATATAAAAATACAATTGTAACACCAGCTAAATTAAGTCACTTCAGATAAAAGAAAAATTATATGAGGTTTAACCTGAAAATATACCTTGTCATACTTGTGTGCCAATTTAGAATTTCTTAATACCGTCGCGTCGGTTATACTTTGCGTTTTGATGTGGTTTGATTTTTTCAGGACTTTGAGCTTATATTAACTATCAAAATGTTGATTAAAAAAAAAATGTTGTTGTTGTTAATTGTTGTTGTTGATGTTGATGTTGTTATTGTTGTTGTTGTGATGTTGAATGTGTGTTGTGTTGTGTATGTTGTGTGTTGTGTGTTGTTGTGTTGTTTGTTGTTGTTGTGTTGTGTTGTTGTGTGTTGTTGTGTTGTGTTGTGTTGTGTTGTGTTGGTGATACATGAGTGTAAATTGTTTTTTGACTGGCTTTATGTAGGCCCCCCCCTATCACATGAAAACTGCGGCCAGTCATACGATCTCGCAAGGAATTCGATGTTTGACCAACATCCTTTGGTCATTGTTTACATTCAGTGGAATTACAAATAATTTAGCAAATTCCACATTGAGATTTGTGGTAAGGTTTGCAACCGTAATTGGTTTCAAATTATTTTAAGGCAGAATACTCGAATGTTTTGTCTTATCAACATAGTACTTAATTTTTACGATCTTTGGAATTCGACCCGTGGTGGTCCGGAAAGATTTGTTGTGCTTACCTACATATGTAGGACTGTCCTACATATGTATCTGATGTACCAGATATATAAATCTGTGATGGTATCGTTTACATGAACTAGCTTGCTGTTGTCAATACAAACATCCAACTCTACGAATGTACAACAAGTAAAATTTAGGCAAATATGTATTACAAACTTCCAAAAATTGTTTTTGGAGTCAGTTATTTCGCCAAATAATAAAAATATCATAGTTTTATCTGAACTGAACAGTTTGAGAGGAAGGCCAGTTTGATAGAAAATTCTGTTCAACTTGATCTATGCTAAGATTAGAGTATTAGGAAAACGAGTACCTATCGGTTTACCTCAATTTTAAGTGTTTGTCTATAAACTTAAAATTGTTCATAGACAATATTATATTATTGAGTTGTATTTAATGGTTTGCCTAGACATTTTGTATTATTGAAATATACCCATAACTCTCCCTTAAGTGTAGTTTTACTTTCTTATTTTCATATTTTAGTATTTTTAAAATGTCTTCTTTATTTGTGTAATTGAGGTTTGCTTTTAGAAGGTGGTCTGCATAGTTGGATGTCTGTGTTGTTACGTTTCTTTACTTATTACTCAAAACTTATTTTTGTTAATCCTATAGAAACGCTCTTACAGGTACTGCAGTTTATTTGGTAAATTCCTAATTTGTTGTAATAATTTATTTTTAATTATTGTTTTCGTATTTATGGTGTTTATCATTTTCAAGTAATTATATTTTTTGTTGAATTGTATTATTGTTTTTGAATTCTTGGATGTTTTTCTAAATGCCTCTTATTAGATATAAGATAAACAAATACATTCGTTTTCTTGCTGTAATTATTTTTCTTTTTCAGTTTTGCTGCTTAATTTTAGTTAATTTCCTTTTACTTTCTCCCCTTTATACCATACTATATGGGGAAAGTATTGTTTTCATCAAAATTTTCGAATTTGAGGTATTAGTGGAAATATTCATTTCAATGGACCCTGATTCTAAAAAAAATGGTTTTCGAAGTGATGTCTGTGTGTCTGTCTGTCTGTGTGCCTGTCTGGATGTGTACAGAGTTGGGGACCGTACCCATGGTCCGATTTTGATGAGATTTGGTATTTAGGTACTAATTCACGATATCTCCAGGCGTTATATTATTTTTTGAATTCTGAATTTTTAAGAGGAATTGTCCCCTAAAAATCGCTAAAACTGGAAAAATCCAAATTTCTAAAAAATAGCTTTAAAGATTTTAATTATACTTTAGTGGTTTGTAGAACTTCAACAAAATGACACCACCCATATTTCTGTAAAAGTGCAGGTTCATACAAAGCTTAAAACAAAGCTTAAAATTTACAAAATTCAGTTTTTTTTATTTTCATAACAATTTTACGTGATAAATGAAATTTACTTTTTACCATTAAACAAAGCTGAAAAACTAAACAATTTAGTAATTTTAATTATTATTCTACGATTACTGGTTGCGGATAAACTGTAAACTTTAATTTAGCAGTAACACAGTAAGTTGCCAAATGTCATTCTTATGGGAATACAAAGATTACAATTTCTCTCTTATTTATTGATCAATTTCATTGACATTTGATATGCAGATCAAGTTAGCATTAACCAATAGAGGATATTCAAAATATGAATCCCCCTAACCCTGGGGGGGGGGGTAAGGGGGCGATTCCTCTCTTAAATTACTAGGTGTAGCTAAGGATATTGTAGTGACCTCAAAAATGGGATTTGGGTGAACATTTCTGAAAAATGTTTCTTAGAATATTTTCTGTGCATTTGACCATACTTTATTTTCTATAGTTAGTAAATTACAAAATAATTTATGCATTAAAGTTTGGCTAAAAGGGAGAAAGTATATGTCAGTTTCCTGATGCCGTTTATTTAGGGAAGAATTTTTCCTGAAAGAAACGTCCAAATTTTACAAAATATATTACAAATGAATATCAAAATATATCCGTTATTAGTGAATTTCCTATGGAAAGTGAACTATTAGCATGACCCGCACGGTGAAACTTAAGCCCGGGACCACCATAGAAGTTCCTAACGTGACCCCCTGAACACGTTTTGAGGGGTCGTTCAAAATTGTATATATATATATATATGTGTGTTTGCACTCTAGCGGTCGCATTTATTGTCCGATTTGCTTCAAATTTGGTAGGGGCATTCCTTTCTGTAATCAGTTGGACAGGTTTGTTGGGCAAAACAATCGGAAAACTCTAAACCCCTTTTTTGGGGATTAATCTTTCAAATTTTGAGTTTTTGGGCCCAAAAAGGGTCATAAGAACCCTGGATGTATAATTAATCCATGTATAAAGATGGGAATTAGTAAGGCGAAACTTTTAAGCCCTCTCCCGTCATTCTAGCGTAACATTTACCAAGTTATAGAAGAAAATGTGTATTGACCAAACACAGTACGTTGTCTTATGGGGGTTTTAGATTAGAAAAGCCTGTTATTCATTTGTTGGTGTACTTTCATCATCCCCAGCAACCTCACGCCTACTTTAAAGCCTGACTGGACCTTCTCCTAACCTTATAATGTGCAAAATTGTATTTCAAGCATTGCAGGTAAATTAAACCAGGAGCATCAGAACAGCCAAAAAATCAATGTTTTCAGATTTCAATAAAAATTGTAATATATGTATGTTTTACACTGATTTTGAGTTTTAAAAGCTTTTTATGTGGAAATTCACTTCCCTCACGTCAGCGTGCTGCGTGCGAACTCGTTTGTATTTTTATGTTTTAAGGAAAACTGCTAACCCCAGGGAGAACCTGCTACCTATTGAATCCTTGTCCAAGACATGTAACCTGGCAATCTTTAGTAATTAAATCCTTAAATTAATTGTGGAATGCTAGTATTTTCACATCTATTAAAGAATATTGGGCTATTATACGCAATGTTCATATGTTTTAAATTCGGATAGTTTTATATGGTTCGGAGCCTCTGAGAGTAGAAAGTAGAGGTCGAACCAAACAACACAACTTTAACTCAGAGTTAGGGACAGACCGCCGAGCCGGCGCCGCGCCGACACCAAACCTATGACCCAACTTCGCAACTGATCTCCCACGTAGGTTTGCTGTTTTATGGCCCGGTTTATGCCTTTATCGTCCCTTACAAATAAACTCATGATTAGTGCTATAGTAATTGGTACTGAAATTTGGTAAGATTTAGTACATTTGGTTTATGTTTAAGATGAATTTAAATGTAAGCCCGAAAAATACCACGTTTATACAACCTTTACTTAAACTTTACAAGCTTCTAAGGTACCCCGTTTCACCCGGGAATACAATAGTTGTGCGTGTGCTGCATTCTGTGTTTAACATTTCGAGCTATTTAAAATAAATATAAACTATTTTTTCTATCATCTGGTCAAATAAATTGAATATTTATAATAATAACATTCGTACTTTGGCGAACTGCGCCACAAATGTTTTAGGGATCTACTCCCTTGAACTTCAAAATACTTATTTTAACGATCTTGCACCTACTACTGAACGGATGGAGATGAAATACAGTAGGAGGATAGCTTATAACTCAAGCATGCATGGGCCTGTTCCTGATCCAAAATATAATTTAGGGCTCTGCCTCACTGGGCTTTGATATACCAATGATAACATGTCCCAGGACATTGATGATGATCATGTCCAAGGACAACCTTAAAACTGGTCTATACCAGATTCAAGGCTGATATTGGGTACAACAAATGAATTTGTCATTACATATGGTACGTCTTTGGGTGTCCTTTATAACAAGCTTCCATTTCACCTTTGGTCCCTCCATTTACAGCGGCTGGGAACGGAACATCCGGAATGGTCCCCAACTTGAGAATGTTGTACCTGGATATACCCTGTCAGTTGAGGTTGCCAGTTGGAGGGCAGAGCGGGCCTGATGGCCTGATCACAGCTGTCATATGAGCACTGGAGTTCAATTTGACTGCCTGTCCCATCCTTTCCCTTACCCTTTCCTTTCCTTCCGGTAACCTGCGCAAAATTCTCGCTTGAGGAAGATGTGCATAGCAGCTTAGATGGAGTTTCCTAATCCAGATTAACAACAAACGACCCAAGATGGAGCTGAAATTTGGTCATAAAATACTTAATATACCAAAACAAAATATTAACTATCTCCCATTCCGAAAGTCCTTTTGCACTCCACAATGCATTTAAAGCATCTAGAGGTAAATGAGTTCACACGCAGCACAATAACGTGAGGACAAAATTTCCGCATTGAAAATTTAAAAAAATTCTGTTTTAAATAACCCTACATTAAGTTCATGGATTTTTATGTCCTACAACTAAATATGCATTATATTTTCATTTGGGGCTTTTCAGACCCTTTTTGGGCCCAAAAACTCAAAATTTGAAAAATTAAAATCCCAAAAAGTTGGTTTAACAACGCCAAAAGGGAAGGTTTTAATTTTATAAGAGCTTTGTATGGACTGAAGGGTTCCCTCGTTCCCGGAACCATTATTTCAACGAATTCACTCAAAAGAACGGATTGAAACGTTCCATGCATGAAGTGTATCTATACATAGGATACGATGTCTAGACACTATTTGTTGATGATTGCCTTTTCACAGGAAAAAAAAGAAAATTGAAGAGTTGGTGCGTAAATTAAAAGGTAAATTTAATGTAAAAGATCCAGGCAGCATAGAATCATTCCTCAGAACTGAAGTAACAATAATACATTGTGACACAAAATCTCTGAGCCAAATTAAAGTTATTTATGTCCAATATGGTAGATTGGAAAGGAAAGGAAATCCAAATGGAAGTAAACTTTCAAGTAAACCTCGATGAAAACATTTGAACCAATGTTCCATAAAGTGAGTTAATTATAAGTATAAAACACATAGCAATGATTTAAAGATCTGATATTTCATTTTAACATCGTTTCTTGGATGATTTCTCGACAAATAAATAATGAATAAAAGGAAAGCATCAAAAAGTAGTTTGTAATACATAAATAATACCAAACATTTGACACTCAAATAAAAAAAGGCAAAATGATGAATGTGTTGAGGGTTATGCTGATGCAGATTGGGGAAATTGTACTACGAAGTAGCAAGCAGTAACGGTCATTACTGGAATTGAAGTTTATCATTTTGAAAATCTAGTGTCTTGGACTTCGAAGAAACAGCAGTTGTTGTTTTGTGACTGCCGAAGCTGAATACTTGGCTGCAGCACATTGTGCAACCCAAATTATGCATGTCAGCAAACAGGCAGAAACAACTCCAGTTTTAAACTTCGATGATCAGAGTGCAATTGCAATGATGAAAAACTATGAAAACGCCAAGAGATCCAAACACATCAACATTAAAGCTCATTTCATCAAAGATATTGTCGCTAAGGGTATTGTGAAAGTTCAATATGTACCCTCAGAAACGAACTAACAGATATTTTTACCAAGTCGTGTAAAGAGAAGTAGACTAAAATTTTAACAGGGGTTGGAAGTTCCCATACTCCAGTAACTAGGAGTACGCACAAACATTCCCGTAACTGGATGAGTGAACTCAGAAAATGTAGATGAAAGTTATTTATAATAACGTAAGTCTCAATCAAAATTCCTGCAAAATATATCAAACAAATAGTCTTGAACCAGTGGACTCTATAGGCAAAATATATATTTATGGCTTGGTCCTCTTTCAGTCTTAAAATAAATATAGTTCTTGCAACACAACAATAAATATGTTTATAAAATCTGAATGATTTTATAGTATACCGATTCAACGAGGCTAGAAAATCTTGTACATCTAAAACACGCCTTAAATATCATAAATATGTCCTTAAAAACTTTTTAAAATTTCTGTTTTTCACGCTCACGTACACGTACAAAAACACACAAACGGTCACTAAACTTTCTAAATCAGTCTAGGTTAACGCTTGGCTCATTCAATAAATTTTTATACCACACTCATCTATTTAATAATATAGTTTCTTGAAGCATAATAAGTTCAAAACACCTTATTTTATCAAAGGTACCATAGTTTTGACAACGATTAACATGGTATGTTACTTGGGTAATTAGGTATATATATTTTTAAACTGTAAATTCGCTGGGTACGCAGGTTTGCTACGGGGGTATTTAAATATCATAAACTGACTAAGTGTGCACTGTGTGCCTCTTTATTAATTCATAACATTGCGTGTGGAGTACGTTAATATAACGTAAAATGAATGTACACCTAATGCCATAACGTTATATCACAGTGAAACACACTGGTAATTCAATACATATTTTTAAGAATTGTAGTTAATCAAACTATGTTTATTGAACCCTGTCTGTGTTATAAATTAATGTATTCAAAGGTTCAATTAATTACAAAACTTAAAATATAAAAATGTCTAACAAGTATTTAAAGTAATTTGGTATATTACTGAGCAATAATATAATGTTGAAATCCAATCCAATCATAAGTACATAAGAAAAGGTATACAATCTTAAGACCACCAGTAACGGTTGTGAATCCTATTGGTTATAAAGGTTATAGAGGGTAAACAATGCGTTGGATGGGGCAAGTGTCAGAGTGGTGAGTGACCCTCTGTTAACATTAGGGAGGTTATCAAGTTTCCCTTCCCGCATGCCGTGTGGGGACAGTTAATATGGCGGCGATCTGACTAATTAGAACCTGTCAGTGATTAGTTGGTGAGCCGACCCTCAACTTCATAACCGCTTAGTTAAATTTTGCCAAATGTAAGTGTGGATTTCTCGTTTAGTGAACAAGGAAATGACCGGACACCAGGTTTAAAAATTTAATTCAACGAACCCCTTTACTGAATCGGGGTTTTCTCCCGTCAAAATTCTGTTTACCTATTGCCAAATACAATATCACCCTAACCAAACTAATTAAATGATTCAATATTTTAAGTTAGGGAAAATGCCTCAATGTAATTTGAACCACCTCGCAAATTCAATTATAAAAGGTTTTAATTCAAATACTCGTACTCCAAAAAGATAAAATCATGCAAGATGATCCCGAAACCAATTTCGAACCCTATTACGAATCTGGAATTTCCTGGTATATACGCGCCTGCGGCAAGTTGACCTGTTAGTGAATTTCCTTTGGAAAGTGAACTATTAGCATGACTCGCACGGTGAAACTTAAGCCCGGGACCACCACAGAAGTTCATAACGTGACCCCCTGAACACGTTTTGGGGGGTCGTTCAAAATTGTATATATATATATATATATATATAGACATATTTATATATATATACACACATATATATATATATGTGTGTGTGTGTGTGTGTGTGTGTGTGTGTGTCTGTGTGTGTGTGTGTGTTTGCACTCTAGCGGTCGCATTTTTGTCCGATAAACTTAAAATTTGGTAGGGACGTTCCTTTCTGTAATCAGTTGGACAAGTTCGTTGGGCAAAACAATCGGAAAACTCCAAACCCCTTTTTTGGGGATTAACCTTTCAAATTTAGAGTTTTTGGGCCCAAAAAGGGTCAAAGAAGCCCCGTAAAGTTAATGCATGTAAAAGGATGGGAATTAGTAAGGCAAAAGTTGTAAGCCCTCTCTCGTCATTCTAGCATAAATATTTACCGAGTTATTAAAAAAAATGTGTTTCGACTACACACAGTACGTTGTCTTATGCGGTTTACACACTAGAAAAGTCTGCTACTCCTTTATAAGAGTGATTTTATCATCCCCAGCAACCTCACGCCTACTTTCAAGCCTGACTGGACCTTCTCCTAACATTATAATGCGCAAAATTGTATTCCCAGCTTTGCAGGTAAATTAAACCAGGAGCATAAGAACAGCAAAAAAATCAATGTTTTCAGATTTCATGTTTTTACACTGATTTTGAGTTTTAAAAGCTTTTATGTGGAAATTCACTTCCTTCACGTCAGCGTGCTGCGTGCAAACTCGTTTTTTAATTAAAATCGTGTGCTTGAACCGGAGTTACGTAAATAATAGGTAGAAGGTCCAAATTATAACAATATATTGTACTAGGTATATAAACGTGCATTGCTACAGTAGTATTTTACAAACTTTGTTTTGAAGTTATTGAATTTCTTAAAGTTTTTAAGACACATTGCTTTCTCCTTCATAGTCTATGTTAGGATCATAGGACATGGCTGATTGACTATTCACCCTCCATGGAAGCACCCGCTTTTCAATTTGTTTTCAACGGTTGTTTTGCTCGTATCATCTCTTGCATTTCTCATCTGCTTCTTCCTCAGATATCTGTGTACTTGGCTCGGTTTTTCCGTCAAGTCTGCTTTGGTATAGGGAATGGCGTTGATGTATGCGATATACGTTTGGCAGATTCAAGCTGAAGTAGGGATGGCGTGTTGGACACTTCTTCAAGACACTTCTTAATTTGTTGTCATATAAACATCGAAATGACCGCAAGGCATATCTTGTGTAAAGCGTAGTCTCCTCACGGGATTTCTTTCAACTCCCACTCTCTCAAATAATTTGCCGTTGTAATAAACCTCAAAAACAAACTCAAAAGGTTGCCCAGCTGCCACCAATTCACATAAACCACCATAAATAAAAGAAAACGGCTGGGACATGTCAACAAAGTAATCGGCGGAATTCATGTAGTTGTGCCCATCGAGGTTGTGTGACATGATGGAGAAATACTCCCTGCTGTTTACTTCATGATAACTATTAGTTCACGAACTGCCATAGGCTGTAGCTGAGCGTGGTATATAGTGCAAGAGTGGGACCGGAACAGGCAGGCTCCATCTCCTAAGTTATGGACAACAGTGGGAGCCATATATTCCCATTCAGATTCAACACTTCAACAGTCATGTTATCAAAACTGACAAAAATAAATGTAAAAATAACTAACTGTATATGGAGCCAACCATAACACAAATACCCCCGTCGCAGCAAACCTGCGTACTCAGCGAATTTCCAATGCATAATATATGTCTTAATACCACATAAAGCCGCATACCAAGTTTCATAAAAATATATTCACATATAAGCGATTTTAATTATTCTCCATAAGAATAACATTGGTAATGAGTACGTAGGTTTGTTGAAACAAGGAACACAAACAATTGGTTTTTATGTAAATATAAATAGAATTTAACTAGGAGAAGCCACATACCAAGTTCCATCAATATTCAATCATAAATAAGCACTTTATAACATTCTAGTTCTTCTCTATAAGAATAACATGGAGTTGAGAAAGCAGGTTTGCTGCAACGAGGAACAAAAAAAAGGGTTTTTATATAATTATCAATATAACTCAACCAAGTGAAGCTTCATACCAAGTTTTATTAATTTATGTTCATAATTAAGGGAGTCATTAGAGTTTACTTATTCTCCATAAGAATAACATGGGGGCTGAGTACGCAGGTTTGCTGCTACGGGAGTAATCAACGAAAAATCAATTTTTTGTACAAATATCAATATACCAGTACTACGTGAAGCCACATACCAAATTTCATCAACATACATTCATAAATAATCGAGATATCAAATTTTATTTATCCTCCATAAGGATAACATTGGACAACGTACTGTGTTTAGCACTTTGAATATCTCGGCAACGGTTGGACGTAGAATCACAATTTAAACACCAAAATGATTGATTTGTAGAGCTTAACTGATTGGTATAGGCAAATGTGAAGTTTATAGTAAAATTAATTGGGGAAAAGCTAAAACCCATTTTCCCATAAGATTAAGATGGGAGATTTTATGAACACGTTTTTTGGATTTTCTCCGCAACCATATAACCTAGCTTGATGATTAAAAATACCACATTATTTGTTTTTTTAAGCTCTATAACATGGTCAAAACCAAAATTAAGTTTGTTAAACATTTTTTATGTGAAAAATGCAAAAAACTGATTTTTGGAAAATTTAAAACCCCCATAAACCCCCCTTCCCATGGTCCGATTTTTCTGGTTTTCGAACTTAAAGTCATGAATGTCATTTTACACGTTTGAGCCAAATTTCATCAAAATCGGACGTTTTTTACTCAAGTTATCGTGTTAACGGACACTTATATAGATATATATATATATATATATATATATATATATATATATATACATATATATAAATTTGAACGAATAGTGTTTTTGGCATCTGGGGACCTCAAAAGATAAAGTTATCATGGTCTCGGGCTTAAGTCTTACCATGAGACCTACGGTAATAGCTTCTTCCCTATAGGTGAAATTCGCTAAAATGACAGATTATTGGTTAAAAAAGGGGTGGGATAAAAATAAAGAGAACATAATCAAGTGTAAAATATAGCACAGTATAACACAACAAATTTCTGAAATAATTGAGAAAACATTAAACAAACAGGACAAACATTGTGCTGTGTGCTGTTAACCCGTGGAACTACTACGAATCATGATAAGTTGTTTACATTTTCATCAGCTCAAACCAAAGTGAATGTCCACAAGAATAAATCTGGATTGGAACTTGACTCCCCGTTGGGGGAAACCTATGGGAATTTCTTATAATCCTTTCTTTAACGGTAACCTACGTAATGGAAAGAGTATACATGGAAAATTTCGTGTGTAAGTTTAGAGGGTTGGCCTGGGGGATCGGTTTTCGTATTTATAGACATAGACTATTCATTAAATTAACGTATTTCTCATAACGCCATTTTGAATTTAATTTTTGCCGGTGTTCCCCCTGTTCGATTTTGGATATATGATTCAGGAGTAATTGCTCTTTCAAAAGCTCTTCAAAATGCTTCTGATGCAATTGTTTACAAGTTGATGACATTTCTATGGTATCTTTCATGGACTAAAGGCGCTGTTTAACTTAAAAATATAAATTAAAATCACTTTTGCATATTTTGTTTAATATTTCTCATAGCAATTTGCGTTATAGTTTTACAAAGTTGTGTTTAGTTAATTAAAATATTTTACATTAACACATTAATTAAAATTGATGATAATTAACGTAGGAAGGTCATTTTGTTCTCTCACAATTTAGAAAACTTGGGAGAGAACTTGAATTTCTTTTTTTCAAAATGTTTGTCAACATTTTCAAAAAATGTGGGCATTTTTACTTTCTCCCCTTATACATAATATGTGGAGAAAGTATTGTTATCGGACAAATTTTCGAATTTGAGTTGTTAGTGGAAATGTTCGTTTTGGTGCTCCCTGAACCCAAAAAAGTTATTTTTACGTGATGTCTGTGTGTTTGTCTGTCTGTCTGTCTGTATGGATTTGAACAGAGCTAGAGCCCTAACCAATGTTCAATTTTTATGAAATTTGGTATAATATAGGTACTGATCCACGATATCTCCAGGCGTTTTATTCTTTGTTTGGAATTTTTGATTTTTAAGGGTAATTATACCCCAAAAACTGCCAAAAAACATGAAAAATCAAGATTTCTTAAAAACGGCTCTAACGATTTTCATCAACCTTTAGTTATTTGTAGAACTTTAGTTTGTCAACAAAATGACACCACCCGCATTTCTGTAAAAATTCGGGTTCAGAAATTACAAGACTTAAAATATAAAAAATTCAGTTTTTTTGATTTTTCATTAAAAAACATAAATATAAAACATATTACTATTCACCATTGAAAAGAGCTCAAAAATCTAAATAATTTGGGTATCTTGAATTACTATTCTACGTTTACTGGTTGCGGAGAAAATTTAAATTTTCATTTTGCGGTAAATGCAGTACGTTGTCCAATGTTATTTATTCTTATAGGGAATAAAAATTTACTATTTCCTTCTTATTTATTGATCAATTTCGTTCATACTAGATATGCTTGTCAAGTTAGCATTGACCAACGGAGGAAATTCGATATATGTTGCTCCTTAATAACCCTGAGGGAGGGTGAATAGGGGACATTTCCCCACTTAAAACCACGTGTGTAGCGATGGATTCTGAAGTGCCTCCTAAACAGGGATTTGGGTGGATATTTTAAAAAAAAACTTTATTACAAGATTTTCTGTAATTTGACCGTGCTTTGTATTCTATATTTAGTAAATAAAAAGTAATTTATGCATTAATGTTAGACTAAAAGGGAGAAAGTATGTGTCAGTTTGCTCAGTTTGTCAGTTTGTTTTGTGCCGTTTATTTTCTCTAGATGAATTGTGGGAACGGATGATTAAATACTACTTCCGTGGCATTCATTAGCTCATATGGCCACCCAATGTTTCCGAAATAAACTACTTTTGGTTACTCTGTGTCAGAAATGCATTATAGAATGTAACACATACAACCGTATTTTACCTTAGTAAGTTGAATGATTGAATAAGCAAAAGATTTATTTTGTACGAGATTAAGACCGTAACAAGTCCACCTACAGGCGAATTCGCCTATTATACTATAAATTGTTTGCAATGTAATTAGTGTATTTAGACTTCAAATTCTAATAACATTACAGTTGTGAAGAGTCACGACATGTTGCTAGAAACATTGTCTAAGTTTGTTATAAAACAATATTGAAGAGTTTAGACGAGATCCGCCCTACATCCGCGGTGTTTGTGTGTCCAGATGATCGCACGGCGGGATGAAGTGTTCCAGTGTTTACTGGTCTCGCCGCCGGCAGCGCTGCGGTGCTCCCAGGGGATCGGGGTTTTAGAGTTTGTTTGAACTGACTGTCTCATTTCATGTTCTTGTAGTTTTAATTTCAAATGTATAATCAATAATTGTAAAATACAATATTTTATGCATTCAACAGTACAAGACACATTTTAGTGGCCGGCTTGTGCAGTTGTTAGTCATGAAGGTAGTTTAGAATGTAATGAAATTAATGAATAGTAATGATTCCTCCATGTTGTTAGTCGTCTCTTTGGCAACAAATTAATCTGACTATTTTTCAAAAATCTGAACTAACAGATTTAGCACCTGGTTTATTATTTTGGTCAAGTAACTTAATAATAATAAGTGTTATATAGGTCTCAGTGATAGGTAACCATTTTTCAGGTTGGGGGTATGAGGCGTGTAATGTCAGTGGTACTGGTAGCCTCCTTTACAATAAATGTGATAACATTTAAATATTGGCCTCAAAAAACTGGTCGGACTAATTTTAAATATGACACCTGGAGCACTGGAGTTTGCCCTCTGAAAGTCAATTTGACTGCCTGTCGCATCCTACCCTTTCCTTTCCTTCCGGTAACCTGCACAAAATTCTCGCTTGAGGAAGATGTGCATAGCAGCTTAAATGGAGTTTCCTAATCCAGATTAACAACAAACAACCCAAGATAGAGCTGAAAATACTTAATATACCAGAAAAAAATATTTACTATCCCCCATTCCGAAAATCCTTTGGCACTCCACATTGCATTTAAAGCATCTAGAGGTAAATGAGTTCACACGAAGCACAATAACGTGAGGAAACAAATTTCCGCATTGAACATTTAAAAAAAAATCTGTTTTAAATAACCCTACATTAATTTCAACTTCTATGAAAATTAGAAATAATTTCATTTTTTGACTGTTCTGTAGCTCCTGTTTCAATTTATCTGTAGCAATGTTGTGAATTATAATGTTAGGAGGTTTACTCAAGATCGAATGTAGGTATTGAGATGATCAAACAGAATCTAAAGCTGTCCCACATTCATTAAGGGAAATGAAGACCTGGACCGTTCTGATGAAATTCCAGAACACAAACAACTACATACATTAAAGTCAACATGATGAGCACCATGACGAGCAGAGTCAGGAGATGTAAAAGGAAAAGAATGATTCCAAAAAGGTTTGAGGTTTACGATTTCTATTATCTTATTATTGTTTAATTGCAACCGAAAACAATAATCAAGCAATAAATAAACTATGCAATCTTGTAGTGAATGGCAAAAACCAATTTCAATATTAATTGGACAGTCATAACAAATTTCAGACTTGGTCAGTAGCATATTTACCTGCAGGAAAATAAATAGACACTAAATGGATTTTAAAAACCAAGCAGAGGATAAGGTTAAACAATTTCACACACATCACACTGACGCGAGGGAAGTGAATTTCCACATCATGAACTTTAAAAAAATCTTATTTAGTGTTAAAACATAAATTGATTGCAATTTTTATGGAAATCTGAAAGCATTTAATTTGTTAGTTGTTCTGATGCTCCTGGTTCTATTTACCTACAATGCTAGGAACACGATGTTAGGAGAAGGTCCAGTCAGGATAGAAGGGATGATACTAGGATGATAGAAGGCTTAAGGATACTAGGGATGATAAAACTATTCCAACATATGAATAACAGGTTTTTCTAATGTAAAATCCCCATAAGACAACGTACTGTGTTTAGTTTTTTGGATTTTTATGTCCTACAACTAAATATGCATTATATTTTCATTTGGGGCTTTTCAGACCCTTTTTGGACCCAAAAACTCAAAATTTGAAAAATTAAAATCCCAAAAAGTTGGTTTAACAACGCCAAAAGGGAAGGTTTTAATTTTATAAGAGCTTTGTATGGACTGAAGGGTTCCCTCGTTCCCGGAACCATTATTTCAACGAATTCACTCAAAAGAACGGATTGAAACGTTCCATGCATGAAGTGTATCTATACATAGGATACGATGTCTAGACACTATTTGTTGATGATTGCCTTTTCACAGGAAAAAAAAGAAAATTGAAGAGTTGGTGCGTAAATTAAAAGGTAAATTTAATGTAAAAGATCCAGGCAGCATAGAATCATTCCTCAGAACTGAAGTAACAATAATACATTGTGACACAAAATCTCTGAGCCAAATTAAAGTTATTTATGTCCAATATGGTAGATTGGAAAGGAAAGGAAATCCAAATGGAAGTAAACTTTCAAGTAAACCTCGATGAAAACATTTGAACCAATGTTCCATAAAGTGAGTTAATTATAAGTATAAAACACATAGCAATGATTTAAAGATCTGATATTTCATTTTAACATCGTTTCTTGGATGATTTCTCGACAGATAAATAATGACTAAAAGGAAAGCATCAAAAAGTAGTTTGTAATACATAAATAATACCAAACATTTGACACTCAAATAAAAAAAGGCAAAATGATGAATGTGTTGAGGGTTATGCTGATGCAGATTGGGGAAATTGTACTACGAAGTAGCAAGCAGTAACGGTCATTACTGGAATTGAAGTTTATCATTTTGAAAATCTAGTGTCTTGGACTTCGAAGAAACAGCAGTTGTTGTTTTGTGACTGCCGAAGCTGAATACTTGGCTGCAGCACATTGTGCAACCCAAATTATGCATGTCAGCAAACAGGCAGAAACAACTCCAGTTTTAAACTTCGATGATCAGAGTGCAATTGCAATGATGAAAAACTATGAAAACGCCAAGAGATCCAAACACATCAACATTAAAGCTCATTTCATCAAAGATATTGTCGCTAAGGGTATTGTGAAAGTTCAATATGTACCCTCAGAAAAGAACGTAACAGATATTTTTACCAAGTCGTTGTGTAAAGAGAAGTAGACTAAAATTTTAACGGGGGTTGGAAGTTCCCATACTCCAGTAACTAGGAGTACGCACAAATATTCCCGTAACTGGATGAGTGAACTCAGAAAATGTAGATGAAAGTTATTTATAATAACGTAAGTCTCAATCAAAATTCCTGCAAAATATATCAAACAAATAGTCTTGAACCAGTAGACTCTGTAGTCAAAATGTATGTTTATGGCTTGGTCCTCTTTCAGTCTTAAAATAAATATCGTTTTTGCAACACAACATTAAATATGTTTATAAAATCTGAATGATTATTATAGTATACAGATTCAATGAGGCTAGACAATCTTGTATAACTAAAACACGCCTTAGATATCATAAATATGTCCTTAAAACTTATTTAAAATTTCAGTTTTTTCACGCACACGAACACGTACACAAACACACAAACGGCCACTGAACTTTCTAAATCAGTCTAGGGTAACGCTTGGCTCATTCAATAAAATATTATACCACGCTTATATATTTAAGAATATAGTTTCTTGATAAATAATAAGTTCAAAACACCTTATTTTATCAAAGGTGCCAAAGTTTTGACTAAAAATAACATAGTGTGTTACTTGGGTAATTAGGTATATATATTTTTAAACTTTAAATTCGCTGAGTACGCAGGTTTGCTACGGGGGTATTTAAATATCATAAACTGACAAAGTTTACAATGTGTGCCTCTTTATTATATAGCTATTCTATATTATTAAAATAGTTTCTTTATTTTTGATCGGTGATTTTAGGCCTCTAAAATGATTTATTTTCTTTCATGTTTGCTATCAATCAAACTCTCTTTTCCTCGAGATGTGAATTTTAGGGTTTCTAAAATTATCTACCTTAAGGATTCTGCTCCATAAGCTTTTAAATTTTCAGTCTTAATCTTATGGAAATATAATTTGTTAGGCAATCAGCTGATTATAGTGTAAATATTTCAAAACATCTGAACCAAGCCTACGATATTTCTGTACTGGTGCTAGTTCTCTTTTAACTTTTATTTTCATGCAAATTCCCTGTTTTAATGTTATTTGTATTTTTGTGTCACAATATTTGTATTAGAATCAATTAATCAGAAACTATCAGATCCGTTGCCGCTTCGACCGCTTAAACTATGACAGTTGTGTGTGCTGATTCTGTGGTTAGCCCATGGATTACTCAGTTGTTAGAATTTTCATCAGCTCAAACCAAAGTGAATGAATGACCATAAGGAATACATAGTAATTTTGAAGCCACGTGGAGCAAAGCCCCACGGTTGAATCGGTATGAAAACACGTTAACGTCCCTATTTTTCGCCTGAAGAATCATTGTGACAAATTTCACCACTCTAGCATGCCGAGAAGTTGGAGAATTACCCAAGTAGCGTAGAAATAATTATAATAGTTTTAAAATAATTTTAAGTGGTTTTGAAATGCGTTTATGTTTGAAATGAGTTACAATTATTTTAACATAATTAGAAAATAGCTTTAAAATTAATTAAAAATAAATTTGAAAACATATATTAAAATCATTTCTATATAGGTTTTAATATTATCATAAATAGCTGTTACAAAACTCTTTTAAAATAGTAGACAAAATTGTTTTAAATAATTGTAATATCATATTATAATTTTAAATTATTTTCAAATACGCTTTTTAACATTACATTAAATTATTTAAAATCATTGGTTCATCGGTTAAAAATTATGAAGGAATCAAGAGTCATAATAAGTTTAATATTAGTTTCAAAATAATTTTAAATATATTTGAAACAACTTTGGCATAAGTTTATATTAGTTTCAAAATAACTTTTAACAATTAATTTTAATTGTTTATAAATTATTTAAAATAATATTAAATAATGTTTTATTAACTCAATGGAAAATCCTTACTAAACTTTTACAAATAATTTTAGAATAAAATGTTTGTAATTACAATTTGGTTATATATTACCTTTTAAGAACTGGCCTATGCAATTTTTAAAATTATTAGTATTGTTTTTAAATAATTTCTTTATTAGAATGATCCGTGTTGTTACAACTAAAGAGGATAAATAAAATAGTCTTACAACACTATAAAGCATATTTACACTTATATTTATACTTATACTTTGTACTGTACTTACATACAAGACGGTAAAATATACACAAAAGATGGTACAAGGCGATCGATTTCAACCAGTTACACCGGTCATCATCAGGCCCAATCAATAGTACATCGAGATAGTAAATTGGACAGACGAGAAATCAACATGAATTCCAACAACGAGTTATCAACATGACAGATGTGCAGTTCGAGAAAGAAGAAGTCGAAGCCCTAGAATACGGCGTAAAACATAATTTTGTCCTCAGCAATAAGAAAATGAATGATCTGATGGCAACGGATATTGAAGCGAACGTCAGGATGTTGAAAGAAGTTGACCACTGAGCAGTACGACAGGAGATCACCAAAGATGTTCAAGTCAACAGCAAAACACTAAATAAGGAGAAAAAAGAAGACCTGAATAAGTGTAACGGAATTAAGAAGAAATTAGAAAAAAGTAACTCACTCGCCCTGAAGGCTGACAAGAGCAATGTCGTTGTAATTATGCACAAAGAGGACTATATCAAGAAGACGGAAGATTTTATTAAAGAAAATAACTTCAAGGAGCTTCAGAGAGACCCAACAGAAAAATACCAAAAATAACTGACTGAGGCTGTGCAGAAGTGTACCAAAGTGATAACAGAAGAATGTAGACCGAAAATGAACATCCTTAACTCAAAAGCCAAAAGCTCCAGTAATGAAGGGAATTCCTAAGATCCACAAGAAGAACGTGCCTATTAGACCTCTTTTAAATTTTAAACGTGCACCTGCATACAATGTTTCAAAGTTTTTGTCTGCTAGATTAAACAAGGACTTGGAATTAGAATACAAATATAATGTTAAAAATAGCTATTATTTCGTAGATAAAGTGAAACACGTCAATGTAAAAGGTAATAGTAGATTAATTTCTTTTGATATTTATAATTTGTACACAAATGTACCTGTCATGAAAACGGTTAATTTGATTAAATGTAGGCTCATAGATAACGGATTGGGTAGAGTTTATGTAGATCAACTTGTAAAATTGTTAAAAATTGTACTGAAACAGAATTATTTTAGATTCAACAATAGGTTTTATGCACAAACTGATGGATTAGCTATGGGGAGTCCACTTTCCGCAATAATGTCAGAAGTGTTCCTGCAACATCATGAAGAATGCATTTTGGAAAGATTGAACAAAGATCATGAAGTAGCAATGTACGTTAGATATGTAGATGATGACCATATAATTTATAGCGAAACCAAGGATGGTGAAGCAGATGATATGATGCAAATATTCAACAACCACCACAGAAACCTGACTTACAAGCGGTCTTGAAGAAGAAAGAAAAATTAACTTCTTGGATTTAACACTAATGAGAAGAGAAGATAAGCTGGAATTCGAAATCTACAGGAAGCCAACACGAACGAATACAACCATCAACAGCAAGTCCATACATCCATCAAACCACAAGACCGCTTCATTTCGTTCATTGCTGCACAGAGCCTACGAGATCTCATAAAGTGAAACAAGCAGAATATCTAGAATCAAATCTATAGCTCGAGCCAACGGATACCAATCTAAACTCATTGATGAAGTGGGGGCGAAGATATTGAAGAAGATGAAGAACCAAGAACGGCTCCGAAATATGATAACTCTTAGCAACGAATGGGAGAAGGAGAGTACGAGATCTGTTGCATTTAACTTCACTGGCGATAAAACACAGACTATTGCAAATCGATTTAAGAAGTATGGAGTATCCGTAGCCTTCAAGACACAAAACACCAACAGTAAAATTCTGCATCCGAACATAGAAGATTGTGATAAGTTTAATAAGCCCGGTGTATATAAAATCAATTGTAATGATTGTGATAATTTGTATGTTGGTCAAACTGTTAATTTTGTAAAAAGATACAAGAATCATGTTTCAGCATGGAAGAACCGAAAACCGGAAAGATCGAATGTCGCAAAACACCTCCTGGAAAATGTAATGAATGCATGGGAAGAATTGTTTATTTTTAAGGAAAAATGTAAAGATAGGGATAAATTGATCAATGAACAGGTCAACTTTGACTCTGGTGGTACTTATCGCAACTTGTTTCCGGAACTTCCGGTAGCCAATAGTATAAAAGTTGTTCGCCATCTTGTTTCTGTCATTCTCTGTTTGGGCCTGATGATGACCGGTGTAACTGGTTGAAATCGATCGCCTTGTACCATCTTTTGTGTATATTTTACCGTCTTGTATGTAAGTCAGTATAGGTGTAAATATATTTTATAGTGTTGTAAGACGTATTTTATTTATCCTGTTTATTGCTTTTAGCGAATTTCCTCTATAGAGAAGAAGCTATTACCGTAGTCGGCATGGTAAGACCTAGGCCCGGGACCATGATAACTTTTCGTTTTGAGGTCCCCAGATGCCAAAAAACCCCTTTCGTTCAGAACTGTATATATATAACATGGTATGTTACTTTCTAAATAAATCTAGGGCAACGCTTGGCTCATTCAATAAATTGTTATACCACGCTTATCTATTTAAGAATATAATTTCTTGAAACATATATATATATATATATGTGTGTGTGTGTGTGTGTGTGTATGTGTGTCCGTGGGTGCGATAACTCGTAAAAATGGTCTGATTTTGATGAAATTTGGTACAAACATTTAAAGCAACATTTATGATTTTATGTTCGAAAACCAGTTTAGTAAATCAAATTTGACTTTTCACAATTGGATTTTGCTTAAAAAGACGAAAAATTTGATGTTTATCATTTCTCTGTATCTATTGGTTAGAGAGATATTGAAAGTTCTAAACACAGTACGTTGTCCAATGTTATTCTTATGCAGAATAAGAAAAATTGTATATCTCGCTTATCCTGACGAAACTTGGTATATTGCTTTATATCGTTGTTGTCTATAGATATTTGCACAAAAAAACTATTTTTTTGCCAATAGTTCCCGTAGCAGCAAACCTGCGTACTCAGTCCCCATGTTATCCTTATGGGGAATAAGAAAAATGTTATCTCCCTTAATGAACATAAATTAATAAAACTTGGTATGTGGCTTTACCTAGTTGAGTTATATTGATATTTGTATAAAACCTATTTTTTATGTTCCTCGTTTCAGCAAACCTGCATACTCAGCCGCCATGTTATTCTTATGGAGAAAAATTAAAATGTCATAAATAGTTTATTTATGGATGTATATTTATGACACTTGGTATGTGGCTTTATGTGGCATTAAGATACATATATACGCATTAGAAATTCGCTGAGTACGCAGGTTTGCTGTTACGGGTGTATTTCACTGATTATAAGTTAATGATAAACACGGTGCTTAGCAAACAAGTTATGTATTTGTTTCAAATTAGTTTATATTTAACCAAAATGAGTTAATATCGTAATTCGTTTGCATCCTCAAAAAATGTATAAACCAAAATAAATACTTTTGTAGGTTCTTTTATATTTGTTATATTTGACTCGGTTTTACTGATACCGTATTGCTCATCTATTCTGTATGTATTACAGAAATATTACGAGTTTTGTTTCTATAGCCTGAAAATATGTATACAATTTACAGTGGTTACCAGTAACAGCAAAATCAAACATTGAATACTATAGTTTCACCAAGTCCCCGTAGGATGTAGTCAATTGGTTATTTTATGTTGCCAGCCTGGCCATGATTAAACAAGGGGAGAAGTGGCGAAGAGGGTTAAGGCACATTTCTCGTGAACTGAAGGTTGTGGGTTTATAAACCTGATTTGGTCATTATGTTATTGAAGCGTAAAATATATTTCATAATTTTGTTCGATTATTTTCATGTGTGTTGCATTAGTCAGATTGTGAAGATAAGTATAAACAGTATTTTTTTAATAAATAGTATATTTGTAATGGTAATAAATATTATTAAAACATTTAAAATTAATTACAAACCGATTTATAAGTTATTTTAGAGTTATTCTAAAATCAATTTTAAAATAATTTGAAAATAATATAAAATGGATCAGATAGGAAATTCTTTGTAAAAAAAACTTTATAATAATTTTTAAACCATCAAAAAATCATATTAAAATTATTTTTAAACTAATTTGTCCGTTACTAATGCTACTTGGGTAGTGATTACGAGAGAGTGATGGCTTTGGCTTTTATATTCAATTCAATTCAAATTCTTTATTTGCCATATTAATTTTTTTACAAATCATTGACAATGTCATATATCAGGATTACCTACGTCATGCAAGCCATAATACAAACACTTACATTAAAAATATATTAAGATGCTAAATTTACCAAAATATATATATATATTTAATATCTGATAAAATATGTAGGCCCAGATGTATGCCAACAAACAGTGCACATGTGTGTGTTTGTGTACGTGTGCGTCCGTGTGTATGTTCGCCAGCGGCGTTCTGTTGAATAAACTCTGCTTCATCGTTCCGCGCATTCAATCAAACATAAAAACATATTCTTTGTTTTCTGACACGTGTACTCACATATGGTTTTATTTGGCAAAAATCCATGATATAAAAGGAGAAGATTTTTGGTTTATTTTTCATGCGATTGAATAATAATTCTCACTGTATCCGGACATTAGTAATTTGATAATATTCTCAATTTAAGAGAATACACTTCATAAACTTATCTTTTAAGGTAAAATATATTATTTACAATGTATTTTTTAGCAAATTTCCCCTATAGAGAAGAAGCTATTACCGTAGGTCTCATGGTGAGACTTAAGCCCGAGACCATGATAACATTTTGTTTTGAGGTCCCCAGATGTCAAAAACACTATTCGTTCAAATTTATATATATGTACATATATATATATATATATATATATATATATATATATATATATATATATATATATATATATATATATATATATATATATGTGTCCGTGAATGCGATAACTTGAGGAAAAAAGTCCGAATTCAATGAAATTTGGCTCAAATGTGTAAAGTGACGTTCATGACTTTACGTTCGAAAATCAGAAATATCGGACCATGGGAAGGGGGGTTTATGGGGGCTTTAAATTTTCCAAAAATCAGTTTTTTGCATTTTTCACCCTAACATTTTTTTAAAACTTAATTTTGGTTTTACCATGTTATAGAGCTTGAAAAAACGAATAATATTGTTTTTTGAATCAATGACCTAGGTTGAGTGGTTGAGGAGGAAATCCAAAAAAACCTACTCATAAAATCTCCCATGTCAATCTTACGGGAAAAAGTTTTTGGTTTTTCCTCAGTTCATTTTAATGTAAACTTCACATTTGCTTTTACCAATCAGTTCACCTACACAAAACAATCATTTTGGTGTTTATATTGTGATTCAACGTCCAACCGTTGCAGAGATATTCAAAGTACTAAACACAGTACGTTGTCCAATGTTATCCTTATGGAGAATAAATAAAATTTGATATCTTGATTATTTATGAATGTATATTAATGAAACTTGGTATGTGGTTTCACGTAGTTCTGGTATAATGATATTTTCACAAAAAATGATTTTTTGTTGATTATCCCCGTAGCAGCAAACCTGCGTACTCAGCCCCCATTTTTTTCTTATGGAGAATAAGTAAAATGTAATGACTCCCTTAATTATGAACATAAATTAATAAAACTTGGTATGTGGCTCACCTTGTTGAGTTATATTGATATGTGCATAAAAACCCATTTTTTGTTCCTTGTTGCAGCAAACCTGCTTACTCAGCCCCATGTTTTTCTTATGGAGAATAATTAAAATGTTATATAGCGCTTATTTATGATTGAATATTGAATATTGAATATTGTATGTGGCTTCGTCTAGTTAATTCTATTTATATTTGCATAAAAAACAACTGTTTGTGTTCCTTGTTTCAGCAAACCTACGTACTCATTACCAATGTTATTCTTATGGAGAATAATTAACATTGTATATTTTTCAAAATCCACACTTAATAATGCCTAGCAGTAAAAACTACTCCCACAATACCAGAAATAAGAACTCCGCAAGTATAAATTTTAATAGACTAAGCAAGACTCTTAATAGTCATTCTGTGATTGCACTGAGGGTCTACGATCACTTGGTACATCTGATGAAAAGGTATAACAATAAAAAGTTTCTTAATAAGTATTATCAATGGCTATTGGAAAACCCCTTTTATTCACTGGATGAATTTTTCCGTATGAGGTCTGTAGTGTTTTGATTTTCCTATTGTTGTTCAATACTCATACAAACCAATATACTGTACAATTTTTGTATTACCAATTTCATCTTACCACTTGGAAATGTTATTATTATAGTAGTTTTAGTGTAATGACCAAATTATATAAGAGATAAGCTTTCTAAAAACATATTGTAATTTTTACCTGATATTGGACCTGGCTGTCAATGGAGCTGTGATGTGACTTTGTCAATGATCTGTGATTTCTATGGCAATAAAATGATTTGATTTGATTTATATATCGCTTAGTGTGAATATATTTTTATGAAACTTAATATGCAGCTTTATGTGGTTTTAAGACATATATTATCCATTTGAAATTCGCTGAGTAAGCAGGTTTTCTGCAACGGGGGTATTATTATTTGCACCCGCAACGGTTAAATATGGTATAAGTATATAATAGGTATATAATATTACATATTGGCCCATGACGTACTAAACCTGCTTACTAAACTGTTTTACTTATTTTTAATATGATTATGCAATGTGTACTTACCTTAAACTATAATTAAGTTTAAATTCCACATATAAACAACTGTCGCTTGATATTTTTTTTTCGAAGTACTTAAATCCTAGCTAGCGTAAAGCAATACTTAAAATTGTCAACATGGATGTCCAAGGCCGGAGCCCTGAGAGAAATTTTCAAAAAGCGTTTTTTAGTGCTCACCAACGTTATATAAAGGAACTCCTGTGTAAAATGTTATGCTTCTAGACCCAAAGATTTAGGCTGTGCGTTGTCTGTCAGTCAGTGATCAGAGATAGAGTGCTACCAAAGCAGATGTTATTTTCGGTCGCATTTTTTGTTCGATTTACTTCAAATTTGGTAGCAACGTTCCTTTCTGTAATCAGTTGGACAAGTTCATTGGCCAAAACAATCGGAAAACTCTAAACCCCTTTTTTGGGGTTTAATCTTTAAAATTTCGAGTTTTTGGGCCCAAAAGGGGTCAGAGAAGCCCTGGATGTTGAGTTATGCATGTAAGAAGATGGGAATTAGAGTGGCGAAAGTTTTAAGCTCTCTCTTGTCATAACTATTTATCGAGTTATTCAAGAAAATGTGTATCGACTAAACATAGTACGTTGTCTTATGGGGGTTTTACAATAGAAAAGCCTGTTATTCCTTTGTTAGAGTACTTTTATCATCCCCAGCAACCTCACGCCTACTTTCAAGCCTGTCTGGACCTTCTCCTAACATTATAATGCGCATAATTTTATTCCCATCTTTGCAAGTAAATGAAACCAGGAGTATCAGAATAGCTAAAAAATCAATGTTTTCAGATTTCATTATAAATTGGACTAAATGTATGTTTGTACACTCATTTTGAGTTTTAAACGTTTTTATGTGGAAATTCACTTCCCTCACGTCAGCGTGCTGCGTGCAAACTCGTTTTTTTCTATAAGTATGTATGAAATATGATCTACTGCCTCTGTCATTCTGGCTGATGTCCCCTCCCCCAAAATCCTGAACGATTAAAAGGTTGTACAGCGGTTTAAATAAACCATCAGCAGTGTGACAAAGTTAACAAGCCATGACGCTATAAATAAAAAAAAAACGGGTGTCATATTATTGTTTTTTCTGCTTTAATGGTCATGACTTATACATCAGACTATTTTACCAGAGACGTTAAAAATGAAATAAAATTAGCATATTTGAATGTGTATGTAGCATGAAAATTTTGGACACTGTGATAATGATGATGTTCTTTACTTTGAATGCTTTATTAACGGCAATTACCAATACACAAAAACGATTGTTGATGTCTGCTGATGCCGCGTCGCGTCGCGCTGTGCCCGAGCAGGTGCTGTTGCAGTGTCTATTTTAGGGAATAACGCTGTATTTATAGAATTTTAGGACCTCCAGTGACGTATAGGGTGATAATTTTGTTTATAAAGATATGTGGACGCCAGAATTTAAATTTAGGTTTTATATTTGTTAAAAATGTTGTTGTATTTATACAGTGTGTTAAAAAAGTCCCGACGCGGTTAAATATTGGTTTAACCAACACAAATACGGTAATAAAACTTTGTATCTAGACATTTACTATAAAAACCTACCTTTTTAAGCAATTATCAATTTTCCGCTCCTACAGGGGGACGGTCCACAAGGAGTAAGAAGAAAATCTTTAATGTAAGCATAGGTTGAGGTGTACATAAAATTAAAGGTCTTAACTAGTAGAATACAACGCCACAAACCGGGCCTCTTAAGGTTCATCCTAAACGAAATGGCAGCGATTCAACAATTAATAAAAATAAAAAATTAAACCATATGATTTTAATTATATGATTACAATTTTTACAACAATAGGGTATTTTTGAAATTTACACTTCTTTTAACACGTGTATGCTGTGTAGTAAAAGTTGAAATTTTTATTGAGGTTTTAACTTAGTTTTATAATTATTAATATCCTTTTAATATCCTTCTCAAAATGTCTCTCACTGAGACTGAAAGAATAACGTTGCTGATGATGAGTGGGTATGGAGATCGATTAAGATCATTTCAAGAAGTTATCTAACCAAGCCTGCCAACACCCAGGAATTCAATCAACGGATCATACCCAACAAAGGAAGAAGCTCGGAAAATACCGCCTGAGATGTTGCACAATGTTGTTGCTGGTTTTTACCATAGGATGGGTTACTGCCAACAAACACTGGGCAAACATTTCGAGCACTTATTCTAGGTAAGCTGTACTTTGTTGCGATGCAGTGGCATTGCAGTTAGAGCTCTAGAACTTTTTTGAATATTTTTATTTCCTTTAAATTAGTATAGAAATAGAAACTTTAAATGGCTGCCATTTCGTTTAGGATATTAGGATGAACCTTTTGAGGTCCGGTTTGCGACGTTGTATTCAAATAATTAGGCCTTTAATTTTATATACATCTCAACCTCTGCTTACTTTAAAGATTTTCTTCAAACTCCTTGTGGGCCGTCCTCCTGTAGGAGTGGGAAATTGATAATTGCTTAAAAAGGTAGGTTTTTATAATAAATGTCTAGATACAAAGTTGTATTACCGTATCTGTGTTGGTTAAAAAAATATCAAACCGTTCCGGGACTTTTTAACACACTATATACTAGCGACACCTAGAGGTCGAGATTCAACCAAAGATAATTCTACGAGTATAGTATAAGCGGTACATCCGGATAACGGCTGTTTGCGTGAAGTGATTTGCCATACCATGCATGAGCAGTAAACCAACTACGATTTTGTGTTGCCTATTAATATAGATATTTATAGACTACGCTTTAATGCCTTTATGTAGGATACGGTAAGGTCTGAGTCAAATAAAGAAAAACCAAATGAAAAAAAATCAAGAAGTCATAATATATTTACTTAATATTGGAATTGTGTGATGAGGGATTTTAAATCTGTGTCTTGGGAATTGTATTCAATGGTGAAAAACAGAGGTGCTGTCATCTGTCGCAATTGTACAAATAGGTCTATTATAGTAATACAAACTAAAGACAACATTGCTTAACAATTTTCACCGAAAAAGCGTGCCGGCGATTTCGTCAGGTCACTGGATGAGGATAAATTGTCGACCTTCGAAAGCGGTAATGGGATGATTGATTCTTCTAAGTAAATCTATTCCATGATATCTCTCAAATAAAAAGTAGTCAAAAATTAGACCAAACCAATTTCGTTTGTTTGATTCACTTATCTATTCTTGCAATGAAATATGATAACTATGAACAAATTAACAAATATAAGTTTAATAATTTTAAATTATTAGTTTGATTCACTTTGTTTACTCGTTCGATTCCAGCGAATAGTTACTTTCCCCACCCAATCATTGTGGTAGTGGCACGCTATAATAATGCATGCTACTGCTCTCTATGAGTAGGGAGCAATAGCCGATTCAATACCAGCAGTAAAAGAGGAGGAGTAATCCTCATGCCGTCAACCAACGTCATCCCCCCCGACGTCATCCCCCCCGATGGCATCCCCCCGTGACGTCTTCCCCCGTCACTTCATCCCCCTATTTAGTTTTATTTTTAAATATTTATTTTTTCTTTATTTTGTAATTTAAAATATAATAAACAACTAATTCTGGAGGTTATCCTCAGCTTCGGCGTCTGCGATGACAGCTGCGGCATCTGATTCCATCTCCGCGTCTGCGATGACAGCTGCAGCATCTGCTTCCATCTCAGCATATGCGATGACAGCTGCAGCATCAGCGGCCTCCTTCGCCTTCTCTAATTCCTCCTCCAGCAACATCAGCATTTTCCAGTCCTCATCATACCTAGTCCTCCCACTCTATGTCACATGTAGGCTGGGAACACCAACACATTTGCACCAGCTCCAGCTGTTCCTCATATTCCTTTCGAACATTATCGTAGGGACGAGGCGGTTGCTGTCACTTCTGCTCTTCCTCCTCAGCTTTCTGAAGGAGCTGTGTTAGTTCCTCGTCTGGGATCCCAGCTCCCCAGTTAATGGACATCTTAACGCTATGAACGTCTAACTCAAACTGAAGCCCCTCACGTTATCCTTTCCACTGAGCTATTTTCCATTGTTTACACGAACTGTGTGGAACCTTCCTCTCCTCTAACGTGTTTGCTATGCCTACGTGTTCACCCGGGGCTGTTTATTTATAGTGCCCTCGCTTTCTAATCGTTCCTCCTCATTCCAACGCTAGCATTCAATCAGCAATGTCTCGAACATTTACTTACACATTATGGGCACAGGAGATAGTGTCCAATGTAATGTGGCTGGTTTGGGAGAAGACACCCTACAGTCTAGTCCTTCTCCGCTTTGGCTTTGCCGATGAGCAATGGGCGAGGCACTTCCTACTCCGGCGGGGGTTTGTGGGGAATGACGCTTTCCAGTTGGATGTGGTTTGAGTCTCGGCTTCGAAGCGTCATCACCAACGGATACCTCGCCCTTCTTTGTTTTACTATTATTGATTTGGTGTAATTTTATTTTTAAATATATTTATTAATAAATTCAATTTTAAATAATAATGAAAATATATATAATTGTGGATCAGTCCATTGAGAGAGAGGAAACCATCACAGCAGTGACGTAATCCTCCCCCCCACCGGTGCGTGAAGTAGTTGCTCAGCGGTTTCCTGATGTCCGAGGGTGTTATGGCGTGCCGCTGGTATATAAACCCGGGGGTCTAGCCACGGCCTAAGTTTTGTTCGACACGTCGTCATGAGCAGCAGCGCAGCCAAAGTGGACCGTACGATCCGCAGTCTGATGGAGGAGAAGAGATAGAAGAGAACGCCATGCCACCTACCACTAAACCTAAGAGGAAAATGCCTGACGGGTGGACGGTGAAGAAGGATCCTGGTGGTCTCCAGGATGCAGTTGGAGCAATGCTGGATATCAATATACTGTAAAGAACCCCGCCAACTACGGGAACATTTTTTTGAAGTTACCCTTTCATTTTCAATAAGCTTTATACAGCTTTCGTTGTCTTCAAATATGTTGGTTGGCATTAGCTGTGGATACCCCTTATCCTTTAATAGAAGTCTCATCCATATTACTTCTTGGGTAGCAATACTTGCTGCCATGAATTCTGCTTCTGTAGACGATAGAGCTACTGTAGTCTGTTTCTTGCTCATCCAGCTTACAGTATGATTTCCTATCTTATAAACCATTCCGGTGATTGACTTTCTGTCTGTTAAATCTCCCCCCACTCAGTTTCCACGTAACATGAAAGTTTGATTTCTTCTTTTGTGCCCAACTTAAGTTTAGAATTAATTGCACTTTTGAGATACCTGATCATCCTCTTTACAGCATTCCAATCACTTTGAGTTGGATTTTCAACTCTCCTGGCCAGTATGCCAACAGCTGAAGATATATCAGGTATTGATGTAACAGTAAGGTGCAGTAATGATCCTATAGCTTTCCTGTACTGTTTGTTATCTGAGAGAGAGATGGTGACGCTGATATTGAGTTAAGAAATCCAACTTCCATTGGTGTTCTAGCTGGTTTGCAATTTTCTAGCCCACATTCAGTAATTATATTTTCAATCTGTCTTTTCTTGTGGATGTAATAGTTTCCGTCTAATTTCTATATTTCGACACCCAAGTAATTGCGAGCAACTCCCAAATCTTTCATTTCAAATTTAATTGTCAATTTCTCAAAAGTTTCCTTTACATTTTTCGTTGCACCAACACATAATATATCAACATGAATAACTACATACGAGGAGCTGTCACTTAAGTTATCTATATATAAGCAAAGATCAGAATTACTCCTTTCAAATCTAATATCCAGCATCGTTGAGTTAAGCATTTCATTCCAGGCTTGAGCTGCTTGTTTTAATCTATATATTGTTTTTTTTTAAGTTTGTAAACCTTTCCTTTTGTTTCGGGTGTAACAAAACCTTTTGCTTGTTCCATATAAATGTTCTCTTGTAAATTCCCATTAAGAAAGGCTGTCTTAACATCAAAGAACGCACTGTCAGATCTTTCGTTGCTGCTACAGTCAATAAAATTCGTACAGTTGTTGAATTAACCATTGGAGCAAAAACTTCATCGTAGTCTTCCCCATACTTCTGTGGGTATCCCTTGGCTACCAATCGGGCTTTATAACGCTCAACTGTACCATCATCTCCATAATTTGTTTTAAATACCCATTTACACCCAATGGTCTTTTTTCCTTCGGGCAAATCGACAAGTGACCAAGTATCATTATTCTACTATAAGCAGTGCATTCATTTATTCTTTAGCCGCAACAATCCAACGATTCTTTTCAGATTCTGGTAATTTAACCACCTTATTCCAGGTTTTTGGTTCACCTACATTTATTTTGTTTCCTTGAGCTACCAATGAAAGTCTTTGTGGTGGCATACCTTTTGTTCTTCTTTTAGATTTCCTCACATTTGTTGCAACACCTCCTTTCTTATTAACGTTCATTTCCTGATCTGATATAATTTTGTCAAACACCTTTCCTTCTTAAGTCACAATATTAGGTTTCCTTGTTACATTTTCAGGCTCCTCTATTTCCTCTAATAAACACAATGATATGTTTCTGGGTTGAAGTTCTGCTTCTTTTGTTTTATTTTCATTGAACTTTTCCTGCTCTCGAAGAAAACTGTCTACATACACTGTGGTATCAATTGTAGTATTTTGTGTTAAACCCAGACATGGGAAAAAGGATGTATCAAAAGTCACATCTCTTATCCCAATAATCGTATTTTCTTCCGTTAACCACAATCTCCAACCTTTATAAACATCAGAATCTCCGACAAAAAATTCCTCTTTTGTTCTCTGTTGGAACTTGTCGTTTGTTTGGTTATGTATGAAACCTTTACATCCAAATTTCTTGAAGTAGGACACATTTGGTGTGTTCCCGATCCATCGCTGATATAGTAAATCACCATAAATTGCATCAGATGGGCACCTATTTCTCACATGAGCAGCTGTTGCAACTGCCTCCGCCCAAAAATCTTGAGGTAGATTTCCCTCAATGAGTAAACATCTGGCCATGTCATTTAGAGTTCAATTCATACGTTCTGTTACTCCATTTTATTGAGGTATGCCACTACAAGTAAGTCTTCTTTGAATCCCACAGTTATTTAAAAGATCATTAATCTCACTGTTTTTAATCTCTCCTCCATTGCCTGTCTGAAGAAACTTGATTTTTCTTCCAATAAAATGTTCTACCCTATTCTTGTAAATTTAGAATGCCTCTAACGCATCACTCTTCCTCTTCAAAAAATATACTTCGACCCATCTAGAACTGTCATCAATGAAAGTAATAAAATACTGGGATTTTCCAAGTGACTCAGTTTTCATTGGATCACGTAGATCCGAATGAACAATGTCCAGTATATCTGTTGATCTTTCACTTTTATGAAATGGTGTTTTTGTTATTTTCCCCGGATACTCACTTCACATGATGGGATTCCTTTTATTGATTTTACATTAACACCTTTCACCATTTCTAAATTTTTCATTCTCTTCAAGTCTCTAAAATTCAAGTGTCTAAATCGTTGGTGCCATAAGAGCAAACGTGACTTTTCATTGCTTACATGACTTTCTTTACTAGGTGTACGCTCATTCCTCGCGTATAAGGATAATTGAAACACATGATCAAACTTAAATCGAGTCTCATAAAAAATTCAATATATGATTTGAGTAACATCATCAGAATATATTCTGTTATTATTTAACTGCCGCCAGAATCCAGATTCTATGTCTATACAGTATAGCTATAGTTTTAGTCACTTCTCTAAGAATCAATTATCGCGGTAGCTGAGGGGTATCGCACTGGCTCTTGGAGCGTAATGCCGCAGGTTCGGACCCCGCCACCGACCTAACATTTTATCCGTAGAAAAAAATTACATACATTTATCACTTGCTTTGATCAAAGTAAATGTTGTATAAATACGTAAATTTATTTATTTTTAAAATAAAATGAAGATTTCAGGCATGGTTTATTGTTAGGATTGGCATGGGTGCGTTATCTTAGAACAGAGCATTTTGGGCTAAGCAGTTATTTTAGCAGTGTGGTTAATTTAACTTTTAAGAGAACATCGAGTTTCCTATATGAACTAATGTTAACAATTTCTATAGGCCAAGTCAAAATATCCTTAAGGATTAACAATAAATCGTCAGGCCCAGTTATTTAGATGAAAAAAAGAGATTTCAATATAGGCTATCATGAAATTAAATTCTATAAACATGGGTTGGCCCAAGTCCGTACATGGAACTTCTAAAATGACAAGTAGCCTAAGTGTATATGCCTACATTTTATAGTCATAGGTCCAAGTTTATGATGAAAACAACTCAGTATAATCAAAACCTAGGATATTTCAAATAATTTCAGATAACCTGTACAAAAGGCTTAGTTTGGTTTGAATAGTTTAAAGCTTTTTTTGGTTCGCTACAACATTCCTGGTAATGTGTTTAAAGTATTTTAAAACTGTTGTATTTAAAAAAATGGTATTTCAATATATTGTTTCAACAGCCTAGGCTATCATGAAATTAAATTCTATAAACATGGGTTGGTCCAAGACCGTACATGAAACTTCTAAAATGGCAAGTAGCCTAAGTGTATACGCCTACATTTTATAACCATAGGTCCAAGTTTATGATGAAAACAGCTCAGTATAATCCAAACCTAGGATTTGTCAAATCATTTCAGATAACCTGTATAAAAGGCTTAGTTTGGTTGGAATAGTTTAAAGCTTTTATTTTGGTTCAATACAACATTCCTGATAATGTGTTTAAAGTATTTTACAACAGTTGTTGTATTAGCAGTTTAATGTCGGCTTACTCTTACTGTAATCCAACCCTAGGCTATGTCAAATCATTCAAGATAACCTTCAGAAAAAGGCTGTTTGGTTCTAAAAATCTATAGCTTTTATTGTGGTTACCTACTACATTACTGGTAATGTATTTTAGGTAATGTAGACAATTTTTATTATTAATTTAGTGAAAATATAACCTAGCAAATAATTGTCCTACAAAAATAAATTTTAAGGTTGTTCGCTTACTGTGACTAACTTCATCAACGCTTTCTAGACAAATTGAGGCTTTGTATACTTTTTACACATGGCAATCACAATATTACCAATTGTCTAAGAAAATGTAATAAAACAAACTATTTTATAAGTTAATATCTTAGTATATACAGTCATCAAAAAGTTATTTTGAGTTTTTCGTTCTGCCACACACGTCGTCTGTCGTCTGCCACTGATAGAATCGTCGCCTTCGACGACGACGACGACTGACGATATTTACACAGAGTAGGCGTACTAAGGGAATATTAACTGTATAAATATTTTTTTAAAACGTACACTTAATAATTTATAAAATAATAAATATGCTCACAACTTAAAAATATACTTCGATTTATCTCTCTTGTGTGTTTTTTGTTGGTAAAAAACTGTTGTTATCCAGTATAACAAAGTATACTCTAGTAAACTAACTATTGTTACTCTGTTGTTGAAACATAGACGTCGGCTAAATTTTAACGATTCAAGTACCACTAAAATGGCTTCCAATGTTATTCTTATGGAGAAAAAAATAAATTTGCTTTTAAGATAATTTGATTAATACTGAACGAAATTATCTGAATAACGAACTTGACCGAGATTTTGACCTGTTAAGTTTTTCTGGAAAATTTTAAGTTTAACTGTGGAGGCATTCTCGAGTTATTGTGGTCACAGACACGCCAGTTGAGTTGATTCTCTTACCAGTCTAAGCAGTAAAGTTGTGTATAAGGATACTGTCACTTCGTTCAATTATCCAAAGATTTTGACCTGTTAAGTTTTTCTGGAAAATTTTAAGTTTAACTGTGGAGGCATTCTCGAGTTATTGTGGTCACAGACACGCCAGTTGAGTTGATTCTCTTACCAGTCTAAGCAGTAAAGTTGTGTATAAGGATACTTTCACTTCGTTCAGTTATCCAATTAACTTGATGTACATAATAAAGTTCATTGATTCTATAAGCGCAAACTTTTGTTCCTCCATTTTGGTCAATTACCAAAGCAACATCTTGTTTAAATACAACTTGACAACCATGATCAGTAATTTTACCAACTGACATGAGATTTGTGCGTAATTTGGGTACACACAGAGTGTTGTACAAACCTATATTCAGAGTCTTTCTTCCATTGTCAGCCAAACCGTTAACTGTGCCAATTCCTTTTGCATCTGTTGATGAATTGTTTGCAAGAATTACGCTTCTACCCATATCAGGCTGACAGTTAACAAATTTACTGTACAAATGAGTCATATGTGAAGTGCAACCACTATCTAAACACCACCGTATGTCTTGCTTATTTAATATATTTCCCATGTAACATGAGTCTTCGACAACAGAATGAAAACCAGCGTGTTCTTCTTTAGCAACTGCTGAATTTTGCACTTATTTCCTTTCTTTTGGGCAGAATCTTGCTTTGTGTCCAATTGTTTTACGCACATGACATCTTAATGGGACTCTGAAATTTGGCTGAAAAACAGTTTTCCTATGAAATTTTCCAAGTAATACTTCATTACTACTATATTTCTTATTATGTTCTTTCCTGGCTTCCCACTTCTCTAATATTTTTATTGTCAGAACTTGAGTAGAAGGTAGTACATCTCTTGTTTCAATAGCAATTCGAAAATTTTCAAAATCGTCTGAGAGGGAATATAAAAGTATAACTGTTAAAAGGTCGTCATTTATCTCTATTTCCATCCCATTTAACTTGTCTCCACCATAAAAAAAACATTGATATGATCTCTTATATCACAATTAGCAGACAATTTTGCTAAAATTAGCTTTTTTAATAGAGATGCTTTTCTGGCTGGTCCCATGGAATCATAAATACATTTCAACTTTTCCCACACATCTGTTGATGTGTTACATCCTTTTATTTGTTTTAATTCACTTGGGCTTAGAGCCAAAAATATATCTGCTTTTCTTTTGCATCAGCAATCTCCCAAGCTACTTTTTCATCATTCTCATCCAAAGGCTTTTTAGTGGTCCCTAAAACGTATCCAAGATAATCATTATTTACCAGTATAGCTTCCATTTACATTTTCCATGTATCATAGTTTTCTCTTGTTAAAAGTTCTATGTTATGACTTGCTTTACTCATTTCTTTACAATACTTAAGTCTCATAATCTGATAAAATTCAAATAAATACTCTTTTATTCATTCCCTCAAGACACACAACATTAATTATTATAAAATCAAAACATATGTTAAACAAATAATATGGCATATTCATATATTCATATAGTTAATAAGGATGATGTTGACAATCTCCAACATCCAGGAACCGCACTGCGAATCCCATCTGTGATTGGTTATCTCCGGGCTGATCAAAGTGGAATCTCTTGTTAAAAGCGATGTAACGCTCTTTGGTGTGGGCCAACACTTCCACATCGCTGGGGTTGATCGCCAGCTCACGCACTATGAAGTGAGCGTCATAGTTGGACAGGTTGTGAAAGTAGCAGCTGACGACTCGCTGCTCCCTGTAGCGCAGGTTACACGACCAGTGCGCTGCTCCGCGGAACTCGTACGGTGGTGCATGGTTGTGATCCCGCACCTTCGGATCCTCCTCAGTGAACTCCTTATTGCAGAGGTAGTAATGGGTCGCTGCGAAGTACCCATTACCGCAAAAAAAAAATGCGAAATGCGAAATGCTGGGTCTTGTTTTTTTGATCCTCTTGGGTCAAAAAAAGGCTGCAGAGCTCTCGCGCTGAACAGGATTTCCCACAGCATCATCACATCCACCCGCAGTCTCTCCATGAACACCACAGACGCAACTGCTCCAAAGTAGACCCGTGGTTTGAACTCCTCCAGGCCTCGTAAGTCGATGATCTGGTAGGCAAAAGCGTACAGGACGTGCATACGGACAGGGCTGGTGCCAGGTGGTAATCCCACGTCGTTCAATTCCGTGACCGGCTAAAGAGAGCAATCAAATTCCGGAAAGAAACTCTCTCGCTGGGTGGATTCTGGATGCTTGAACCGGATCTTCTCCTTCTTGGACATGTCCAGGTGGATGGGGGCCTTGGCGTGACAGTAGTGGCTGTGCTCCTCCAGATGCTGAACACCCGTCAGTCCGAGCGAAGCACCGCTTACAGATGTAGATCCTTTGGCCGTGGGTTGTAAGGTGGGATGAACCAGCCGACTCAGGTCCTTGATGTAGTGTAATGGCTGTCACAGTCCGTCGTCACGTACAAAAGATCCCTGTAGTCTTCAGGCTCCCGCTTGCAAGATCTTCAACGGATACACCTTGTCCTTTCCCAATATCCCTTGTATTTCCCCAATAGACAATGTCCTGCTGCCAAAACGTTCACTGCTGTCCACAATCGTCTCCACGCAACTGGTACGTTTCATGTGAGTATGGCAAATACTGGTGCTGTGAAGTCGGTGCGTACAGTTGAATTTGAGGAGGAAGTCCTTCGTAAATTTGAAGAAAACCCTCAAACAAGTACTCGAGCTGTGGGTAATGAGATGGGGGCAGGCAAAGACACCGTGTGGAGAGTACTCAATGGAGAGAATTTGTTCCCATATCATCTCCAAAAAGTTCATGCCCTTGAACCTCAAGACTATCCAGGTTGGGTAGATTGTTCCAGGTGGTTCCTGCACAAACTGGCGGACGATCCAGATTTCTTGATATCCGTTCTTTTTACAGACGAATCCATTTTTAACCAGGATGGTATTTTCAATACCAGGAACAGCCATGTTTGGGCTCCTGAAAATCCCCACGAAACTGTTATTTCCAGCAAGCAACACCCTTTCTCAGTTAATGTTTGGGCTGGAGTTTTTGGGGATAATTTAATTGGCCCCTACATTCTCCCAAATAGGTTGAATTCCCCCACCTATCTTGTGTTCCTGAGGGACATACTCCGAGACCTTCTGGAGAACGTCCCCTTGGCAGACTTACAGAACATGTGGCTGCAACATGATGGTGCTCCTGCACACTTTGGGCAAATTGTAAGAGATTTCCTCAACCAATATTACAATCAGCAGTGGATTGGTCGCGGGGGACCGGTGTCGTGGCCTCCGCGATCACCTGATCTTACTCCCCTAGATTTATACATTTGGGGGAGAATGAAGGAACTTGTTTATTCAACACCTGTGGAAAATGAACTGGACCTGATCGGCAGAGGCGGCTGCGGTCATCCAAGAGAAAAATGAATTTGAACCTGTCCGGCAATCCATGACATGTTCACGATGTGCAATCGACTTGGCGGTGGGCATATTGAACATCGTTTGTAAATACTGTAGAGTTGTAGTCATATCTCATGTAAATAAATCCATTTTTGTTTTGTAGTTTTAACGCATTTTTGATATTTTATGTTTTATTTGAAGCATTAGTGAACCCTGGAAATCGTAAGGGTATCAATCAGGTGATTTGTGCAAATGAACTTAATAACAGCTGGTTAATGTTTCAATCAGCTGTTTGGTGGAATTATACTTGAAACAGCTGAATTCAGGCGTTCCGTTGGAGCGTCTTCCCACCATCGCCCGCTCGATCACGCACACGATTACGCTGATGGCGTTCTTACGCTCGAAGGTCTTGATGTCCTTCGGAGCCACGGGAAAATGCAGGCCAGTCCAGTCGTACCGGGCGACGAAGTTGAGGGTGTACTCTGCAGTTCTCTCCTGGTGCTGCGGGACGAACTTGGGCAGGATGGCGTACATGAAACACATGTTGTCATTGTTCTGCACGTTGATGACAGCACGTGTATTGGTGATGGCCTTTGTCAACTGAATAAAGGCTCTGCCTTCTTCACTAAGTGACGTGTACTCATTTACACGTATATCCAGACCGCGTATGCGCAGGTACGTCCAACCGATGCCAACCAGCTCGCACTGCTCCTCCTCGTTGATGAGCTTCTGGAACGAGGCTGATAGGAAATCCTCCAAGTCAGACACCTCAGTCAAAGGGACGTTCTTCGTCTTGAAAGAGCGCACACAAGTGGCTCCGTGGATATTGGTGAACTTACACTCCAGGAACATGTTCACCGTAATGTTGGGATGACGATTCCTGGTAACGATCAGCAGGTCTACAATCGGGTCGTACAACAAGGTCATCACCTCGTTGACTGTCAACAAGTTCTCCATTGGACGGACCAGGTGGTAAATGAAGAGGCGTCCTCGTAAGCCACGTTCCACAAGCTGGAACATGGAGAGGGGCGCGCCCGCACCTGCCATCTCATCGTCTTCTGTGCTGGCCTTAGACACAATCGACTGGGATGATCTGAACCACATAATGACGATTAGTCAACTTATACAACGAATTGGGAAAACATCATTAAAAACTCATATACCAAGCCCTGAAGAGAAATTGCTACAATTAAACAAATTTTAATCGATTTTTAAACAACTTTTTGTAATTTTTTTAATAAAAAGGAACAAATACTACTAAATTGAATTTATTAAACTATGTACGGTACACAAGTTTCAACTACCACAACAAACCTTTGTATAAAAGCAAACAAATAAACTTAATAAAAAAATAGGGTAGCCTAATTCAATAAAAGGTATTTTTGTAAAAAATATTTTGTAAATCGAAAACGGGTTGGATACAATTACACGGTAATACCATTTTTGTGATTTAATTTAAATTTAATGAAAAAGGGTTAAAAATAATCGATAAAATATCATTACCAACCTCGTGGTTCATCCGCAGGAGCATGAACCACAGTGACGTGTCGGTGAGGGTTGTCGCTCCGTGAGAAGTGTCTGCCGCAGACATGGCAATCGTGACGCCTGGCGTTGTGGACAGACTCTGCGTGTCGCCTCAGGTTTCCATACAGACCAAAGACACAACCGCAGACCTCGCACAGATATTGATTGTTCATCTACAACAACGGATTCACTAAGTCTCTGTCTCTTACAAACGCTGATTTACCGCAACAAAAGCACTATATTGATGATGCGACACTAGGGAATGAAACACACTTGGCAAGTTCAACGGTGGATAAGAAAATATGACAAGAGTCAGAACCATGACACCACCAGCACTGGTATGCAGATTTGTTTTTATTCCTATCACTCATTATAGTTTCAGATTCATCCTCAATTCCAGATGGAGTCACAAATTTCCCTTTTATTGACACACCTAAACTCGTTTCACTGATACATTTTTGAACACGGAACGGTAAATTATCAATTTCAGTTTTTAAACTTGACTCATTCAGTTTAATCTTAATAAGACACGACTGTTGTAATGACATCACGGTTGTATTGATATCCATCTGAAAAAAATAAAATAAAATCAATGTCTTCAATGATGGATAAAAAATAAATAAAATGAAACGTAAATTTAGTATTATGCAAGATTTAAACTTGTTATACAAAATAAAATTGCTCGAGGAAAATAATAAAAGAACAAAACGCTTCTAACATTCCATCTAATAAACACAATTTTACTTCCGTTTTTTATTAATAGATATCCAAAGAAGGAAGAAAGGAATGATGTAGAGCAGACTACTTGACTTATATTCCGTAGCACAAACACAAAGCGACTAAGATCATCCGCGAGGAACCTCGGTATAAATAGCTGCGTCAGCCTAGTACCATTTACTGAGGATTTTCCACTAATGAGTTAAAAACTGAAAGTTGAGGGGATGACGTCTTTTCCACTAATGAGTAAACAACGGAAAGTTTGGGGGATGATGTCACGGGGGGAGGGGATTATGTCACTGCTGTGATGGTTTCCTCTCTCTCAATGGACTGATACACAATTATATGTATATTTTTATTATTTTAGCGAATTTCCCCTATAGGGAAGAAGCTATTCCCGTAGGTCTCATGGTAAGACTTAAGACCGAGACCATGATAACTTTTTGTTTTGAGGTCCCCAGATGCCAAAAACACCATTCGTTCAAATTTGTATATACAGTATGTATGTATGTGTGTGTGTGTGTGTGTGTGTGTGTGTGTGTGTGTGTGTGTGTGTGTGTGTGTGTGTGTCCGTAAGCACGATAACTCTCGTAAAAGAGGTTCGATCTTAATGAAATTTGGTACCAATGTGTATAGCACCATTTATTTGAACGAGTTTGAAAACCAGACGAATCTCACAATCCGAAGGGTAGTTTTGGGAGGGTTTGTACCCCAAAAATGGGTTTTTGGGGGTTTTCAGATGTAATTTTTATTTAAATCAAATTTTAATTCATACCATTGAATTCAGATTAAAAAAAAAACAAAAAATTGGTATTTTGATCATTACGCTACGTCAATTGGTTACTGAGATATTGAAAGTGCTAAACACAGTACGTTGTCTAATGCTATTCTTATGGAGAAAAATCAAAATTTTATATCTCGCTTATTTATTACACTGACGAAACTTGGTATATGGGTTCATCTGGTAGTGGTTTGTTGTTGTTTGCACAAAAAAAGTTTTCGCGTATGGTTCCTGTGGCAGCAAACCTAGGTACTCGGTCCCCATGTTATTCTTATGGAGAATAATTAAAATGTTATATATCGCTTATTTATGAATGAATATGGATGAAACTTGGTTTGTGAATTCACTTTGATGAGTTCTATTAATATTTACATAAAACCCCATTATTTTGTGTTCCTTTTTGCAGCAAACCTGCGTACTCATACCCAATGTTATTCTTATGGAAAATAATTAAAATTGTACATATCACTTATTCGTGAATATATTTTAATGAAACTTGGTATGCGGCTTTATGTGGTATTAAGACATACATTATGCATTGGAAATTTGTCGAGTATGCAGGTTTGCTGTGACCGGGGTATTTTAAAATTAAATTTATTAATAGATGTATTTAAAAATAATATTACACAACATCAATAATAGTAAGACAAAGAAGGGCGAGGTATCCATTGGTGATGACGCTTCGAAGCCGAGACTCAACCATATCCTACTGGAAAGCATCATTCCCCACAAAACGCCACCGGTTTAAGAAGTGCCTCCCCCATTGCTCATCGACAAAGCCAAAGCGGAGGAGGACTAGACTGTAGGGTGTCTCCTCCCGAACCAGCCACATTACATTGGACACCATCTCCTGTGTCCATAATGTGTAAGTAAATGTTCGAGTCATTGCTGATTGAATGCTAGCGTTTGAATGATAAGGAACGATTACAAAGCGAGGACACTGTAAATAAATAGCCCCGGGTGAACACGTAGGCATAGTAAACACGTTAGACAAGAAGAAGGTTCCACACAGTTCGTGTAAACAATGGAAAATACCTCAGCGGAAAGGATAACGTAAGGGGCTTCAGTTTGAGTTAGACGTTCACAGCGTTAAGATATCTGTTAACTGGGGAGGTGAGGTACCAGACGAGGAACTAACACAGCTCCTTCAGAAAGCTGAGGAGAAAGAGCAGAAGCGACAGCAACCGCCTCGTCCCTACTATAATGTTCGAAAGGAATATGAGAACAGCTGGAGCTGGTGCAAATATGTTGGTGTTCCCAACCTACATGTGACATAGAGTGGGAGGAGTATGATGAGGACTGGAAAAGGCTGATGATGCTGGAGGAGGAATTAGAGAAGGCGAAGGAGGCCGCTGATGCTGCAGCTGTCATTGCAGACGCGGAGATGGAAGCAGATGCTGCAACTGCGCCGAAGCTGAGGATAACCTCCAGAATTAGTTGTTTATTATATTTTAAATTACAAAATAAAAATAAATAAATATTTAAAAATAAAACTAAATAGGGGGGGATGACTTCGGGGGGACGTCGTCGGGGGGGATGACGTCGGGGGAGGATGATGTCATGAGGATTAATCCCCCTCTTTTACTGCTGGTTTTGAATCGGCTATTGCTCCCTACTTCTACGGACCTTGGCTTGCAATTTTGTTAAACAGTGTTGTCTGCTTTTGGTAAAAGACTGCTTCTCTCAATGAGAGGTTAGACTGACAGTGTGGCTTAGGCTAGTTGGTGAATAACGGGTGATTAGAAACCCATTTTAGACCCTGAATTAAATAATAAAAACCTTTTGGCAACCTCATTGTTCTAATATTAAAAGTACGTATCATGTTCCTACAAATTTACCAATTTTAATTTGTTGTTAACACGTCAAACATGTTACAACTAACACTGAAATATTTTAACTTTTAACTTTAAACTGTCAACCGATCGCATGGGTTTAACGTGATTGGTAAAAGCCAAAAACACTTTTTATCAGATTGTACATGACCAGCGGAATCCCAAACCGGAGTGGTGACTGCGGAGAATTCATTTGATTTGCATCTGTCAATTTGTTTCAAAATGCCCTTTGGGCCACTCTGCTTGTCGACAGTTTTGCCACTGTCCAATATTTTCACGAAATGTTCTTTTTCCTCTCTTCGATATCGTTACAGTTAATCGCGTTTGCTTCACAGGCAAAGATTAATGTTATCAGAAATGGTTGTCAGTCATAAAGTACAAACACGGTACAAAAATATATAAATAAAATAAACAAATAAATAGTGTAATTTTACAGATTTAATTTTTACTTGTGCTTACATAACCAGTAGAGTTACAACCTGGCATAAGACTTAAAATATTGATTGGTTTTTGTCTGTGTACTATTTAAACTATTTCAGCATTAAAACCGAGTATTTCACCTTTAGTTTTCCATAAAATAAAATTAACGTGCGATACTTTTAAATTGGGGGTAAGCTTAAAAGAGCCCCAGCAACAAGATATATTTGGTTTTAAGAGACTAAGTGGACCCATTAAAATCTATTATTAACCTTTTGAGTGCTACGGGTCGATATAACGGCTTTTGCATCTGCAATCCAAGAAAACCAATTATCAAGACGAAAACCAAAGTGTATATGATATGTACAAAAGTTTAGAACGTAAACTATAAAAGAAATACTTGCTTTTTTCATCGTTTTTTTTTAAAGCGCTTGTCTTAAAATACACCAAGAAAAAGAACAAAACCACCCTGTAATATATACAGGGTGAATCTCGTAAGTTGTCCAGTATTGATTTCAGACAAACCGTTGGTCCTACGATGATGAAATAAAATTATTTCCCACTAAACCAACCCCAAGGAATAACGTAAAAATATTTTTAACGATTTTTAAATACAGGGTGTACCAGAAACTGAGGGTCACTAGTCCGAATCTACGAAATATCAAATACAAACGTATATCATGATATACATCAAATTAAAGCTCTTTTCAATCCAAACCATTTGGCGGAATCGGATTTTGATTATTATTGATTCATTTCAAAATGGCGGCTGTTTTTGTGAAAAAATTAGTATTTTTTTGAATACCCTGTATTTTTCTTAAAAATGCAGATATCTTGATTCTGATTCAAATATCGCATTCCTTATGAGCTAAGCTTTATTTTGATATGCAACACTTCAATATTATCTCAAAAACAAAAAGTTTCAAAAATATCAGTTTTTGAAAATATGTACATAGCCAAAACTCAAAAATTTCAAATAGCACCATATGTCAAATAGCATATCATTTTAAAGGTATTGCAATTCTAAGAAACTTTCAAATTTAAACCTTATGATTATCTATTTTGGTTTTCGAGTTATCAACAAAAAACATGTTTTTCCACATTAAAACGCATGTTATTTGTTAAACATGGTGGTAATAGTCAGCTGTTATTTATCAGCTGTTATTTAGTATTGTTGAGTTGTTTACATTTATTAGATGTTTCCATCTTAAGTTAACACAATGCATGTCTGAGCGGTTATTAGTTTTATTTTATTTCAAACAGTAATTAGTTTTTCTTATTGTGTTAACTAGTTGGTTGTTAATTATGGTATACAGTAACGAAGAAGCTTTTAAAATGTTAATGGTTTTAGGTGAGTGTTTCCAGAACTTTAGTGCTGCCGAAAGACTGTATGCAGAGCGGTTTCCTGATTTGCAACGCCAGTGCCGTAAAGATTTTGTACGTTTAGCTCAACGAGTAAGAACGACTGGAAAAGTTCAGCCATCCAAAAAAAGACTAAAAGCTATGCCAGTAAGACAGACAAGAGCACCGGATATTTAGCTGCAGTAGAACTTAATCCTCATGTGTCTACCAGAGTTCTCTCTAGGGAATCCGGTATTAGCCAGATGTCAGTCTGTAGGATCCTTAAGGCTAATGATTTCCATCCATACCACATTTCGCTGCATCAAGAATTGGAAGAAGATGATTATCTACACCGCATTAATTTTGCTATTTGGGCTCAAAATGAAATTTCTAATGATCCTAACTTTGCTCACAACGTCATGTGGAGCGATGAAGCGACCTTCAAAAACAACGGTGACGTTAATAGACACAATATGCGGTATTGGAGCAGGGAGAATCCACATTGGCTACGGGAAGTGAACAATCAAAGACAGTGGACCCTCAATGTGTGGTGTGCGGTGTTTAATGGGCAAATAATTGGTCCTCATTTCTTCGAAACGAATCTAAATGGTGTAATGTACAATGCATTCTTAAATGAAGAATTTCTCGAGCTGTTAAGGCCCATTCCCATCAACGTACAAAGAGAAATGTGGTTCATGCAAGACGGTTGTCCAGCGCATTACGCTATTGACGTTCGTCAAACTCTAACAGCGATGTTTGGTGATAATTGGATTGCGAGAGGAGGTCCCATCCCTTGGCCGGCTAGGTCCCCTGATTTAACGGTCATGGACTTTTACCTCTGGGGGAGACTGAAAGACATGGTGTATGGAACAGCTCCTACCACTCGAGATGAGATGAAAGAAAGGATACGGTTGGCGTGTAGGCAAATAAATGAAGAAGAAGTACGTCGTGCTGTAAACAACCTTCCTAAAAGACTTGAAATGGTTTTAGAAGTAGGGGGAAGGCATTTTGAGCATCTGTAAATAGTTTATCCAGTAGCACCTAAAAATAATGGTAACTTTTGAAATATTTTATACACAAAAAGTTTGTTTATAGTGGTTTTGTAACAAATGTAACATAAAGAATATTTTTTTAAGACAAGTTCTTTATTATTGTAGTTTTTATAAAATAAGATTTACTCTATGCATGGGACTATTAAAGGCCGGACCATAGTTCTAGGTGTCTGGCTGACGCATGCGTAATAACGAATTTGCATTTAATCATATGTTAGCCCAAGTTTTGACAGATGGAGAATTAACACAGCAAATTAATGCGCATGCGTCAGCCAGACGCCTAGAACTATGGTCCAGCCTTTACCACCATGTTTAACAAATAACATGTGTTTTAATGTGGGAAAACATGTTTTTTGTTGATAACTCGAAAACCAAAATAGATACGCATAAGGTTTAAATTTGAAAGTTTCTTAGAATTGCAATACCTTTAAAATGATATGCTATTTGACATATGGTGCTATTTGAAATTTTTGAGTTTTGGCTATGTACATATTTTCAAAAACTGATATTTTTGAAACTTTTTGTTTTTGAGATAATATTGAAGTGTTGCATATCAAAATAAAGCTTAGCTCATAAGGAATGCGATATTTGAATCAGAATCAAGATATCTGCATTTTTAAGAAAAATACAGGGTATTCAAAAAATACTAATTTTTTCACAAAAACAGCCGCCATTTTGAAATGAATCAATAATAATCAAAATCCGATTCCGCCAAATGGTTTGGATTGAAAAGAGCTTTAATTTGATGTATAACATGATATACGTTTGTATTTGATATTTCGTAGATTCGGACTAGTGACCCTCAGTTTCTGGTACACCCTGTATTTAAAAATCGTTAAAAATATTTTTACGTTATTCCTTGGGGTTGGTTTAGTGGGAAATAATTTTATTTCATCATCGTAGGACCAACGGTTTGTCTGAAATCAATACTGGACAACTTACGAGATTCACCCTGTATATGGATTACCTAGTTATTCATATAACAAAATCCAAGGAATAATATACGCTATTATATTTATTACTAAAGGGTATTTATCAAAACTAGTAAGATCTTTAAAATATGATTTGGAATCTATGTATTCAATATTACTCTGATCATTATGCTTAAATAGTTTGAATAGAAACAGAAATTTGAGGATCGTTGGAAGTACTTAAAAACATAGTTTGTAATAAATGTGTCTCCTATTATCCTATGTGTCTTCTATTGTACTGGAGTAATATTAAATTACTCATTAATAATTACTAATTATGGAAAACACATGAATATTATTCGCTGTAAGTAGGTTTGTGACGGCCCAAAATCCCTAGACTGTTAAAAGCCATTAATACGACACTGTAATTAAATAATTACAGTTTACCGTTCCTAATTAAATTTCTACCGTCACTAAAATCTAAAATTAGAAGGAGGAACGGTGCTCTTAACATTATTTCAATTATTTCATTTATTATTTCATTTTGAAGAGTTGGCTGGTACAAAATATGAAAACAACCACCAGACGCTAGGATATTTGCTCCAAGCTAATCTCAGCTTAGACGCTCCCACGGGTCCGGCCGGCGTTGATATCAACAAGAATGCGCTGCGTCAGCAACTTGACGCTCTGCATTGGCCTTAAACGCACGATTCCTGTGCCTCTTAGTTTGAGTAATGGCGTGAGTGATCGTCGGGGGCAGCACTGAACAACGAAGTGTTCCCGTGACGTCACGTGCTGAGGCCGCCGCTCATTGGATGGGCAGCTTCAGCATTGGGGAAGAAGACGTGGGATTCGCCCCAGTCCCTAAGATGTGACGATGTAATTAACACGCGTCGCGCCGCCTCTCCCTGTTAATTTATTAATCGGCATTGTCTTTCTAAATTTAATGTAACCCTAATTATTGTATTTTAACCGCGGATATACCTATTGTTAACGTCGTATAAGTTGGTCTTTAAATCAGTTGTTGTAAAGTTGTAAATTTTAATAAATAGTAATTTTGTTTCCCAACCGGCATTATTATTATTTAATCCCGAAATCGGCTCGTGTTACAGGTTTGCTTATACATTACAGAGTTAAAAGCAATCGCCAACACAGGTCAAGAGATTAATAAGCGAAGGTTTGGCCTAAGCAACTCAATATTGTATTATCTCAACTACATATTATCCGAGTAAATAATGTTTTTACCAAAATGTTTCTTTTTCAGTCCTCTCTAATTTGATATGCCATATGACGTACTTTGCTAATTTACTTTTTTAAGTTTGAGGTAGGGGGAAGATGGGGGTCTGATTTGGGAACTCAGTTTCAATATGTTGCAATTTGTATACCACAACAAATTGTATATTTATACCTGTTTTAGTTTTGTATAAAAAGAGGTGCAAGTTTAGAAAAATACAGTGATGGTTTTTGAATATTAATTTAAATTCTGTACAATATCTCGATAACGAATTGTCCGATTTTAATTATTTTTCACCAACAGGTGTGTTTTTCAATCTTCTTTAATTTCATATGCCATATGGGTACGTTGCTATTTGACTTTTTTAAGTTTTGGGAGGTGGGAAGAGGGGGGGATTAAATTTTGGAACTCGCTTTTAACATAAACATTTTTCCCCATTGGGAATAGACTTTTACCACAAACTGACTTTTATCATACCTCTTTTATTTTTTTATAAAAAAGATGCAAGTTTAAAAAAAACTGTATGGGCCTGTCATAATAATCTATTTCAAAAAATATAAACGCAATTTTTGTGACAAGCCTACTGGTGAAACTATTGTCTTACATTATTGTTTATTATTATTATTATATATTTTCATTATTATTTGAAAGTCTTTAATGTCTAGATGTATAGTATATAAAAATATATTTTAAAACGGGAGATGAATTCATATTTGTATCATACCCAAAAACACAAAGTGTTAATAAGTTGCCAGGTCCTAATAATATATGATATCAAAATTTATTCTATACGCGTGCCGCGAATTACCTACCCTTGACAATGTATCTTCATTTGGTCAGATGAGTAGTACAATGGAGTAATGTGGCTCCATTTGGCTACCCCACCATGGAACATGATTCCCTGTCCCCTCATCATATGTTTTATGACAATTTTTATTTCTGGGGGGACGTCAAATATAAAATATGTTTTATAAGTGTCAACTACGAAATAAGGCTTGTTTTTGTAACACTTAATAAGAACATTGCCTTTATGCCTTTCGGTTGGTCGATTGGTCGACCATTGGTCGCACACAACTTGCTCTCACCCGTAGGCCAACATTTACTAATTCTCTAATGGTTCTTTTAACAATATATGATAAAGCTTTGATTTTTGTTACACCGCAAGAAAAACAATTCCACTGGCTTTCAAACCTCTAATCATCAACAATAATATTTGCTGGTTTATTCAATGAAACGACACCATGGTTTTGAAAACCTACCACACATTAATTTTTAAGGTCGTACTCTCTAGGCCTTTTTTAGATGTATTTCATCCATATAATCAAAGCAACATCTTTTCCGGACTCTGGCATACATTTAACGCTATTGCGGAGTGCTTAAAAAAATGAGAGTTCCAACCATGGTGAACTCTTAAATAAATGAGTCAGCCATTTTAGAATCGTCTGCCTTGATGGTAGGCCTCTCAACTCTAGTTGTTTCCGTAAAAAACTGTAAGCTGAAGGTGATTTATAATGCAACGAAAGAATAAGATTTCTTTTAGAGTCTGTAAATTTACACTTTTTGACGTATCTTTGTATTATATTAAGGCAACTATTTGAATGTGATGGTACTTGCATTTTTTTCTGTTTAAAACGAGAACAAGATTTTCAATTTGGTTTTGCCTTCTTGCACAGATATGTTATAAACTTGGGTTTTTGTTTTTAACTGTAAAGAGGTTGGACATTTCAATGGTTTTACCTTGGATTTCTAGTTTTCAGATATCTACTAAGGGATTTTGTTGGAGAAGTAGTGCTTGGTCCATCTTGAGAAGCGCTTGTCGTGTTAGGCCTGTTGATGTTCCACTTGTTCCCCGATGGCGAATCCATGACTGTTGGCCTTTGAGAGCAGTGCTGGTATTCCTCCTGTAGTGTGCCGTGCAAGGCGCTGCGGTTCCACTTGTTCCCGATGGCAAAGCCATGAGCGTCGTCGTGCCTGCAGATGAGGAGGTGGTAGGGCTCCACCAGTTCCCCGATAGAGAGTCCATGTCCGATGACGGTCCTGCAGAAACATCAGAGGTGCTTGGTCCGGGTCTGTCAGTGTCGAAGGCTGATCTAGTAGCGCTTCCGAATGAGGATTCATACTGGAGTCACTACTCGTACATTCCCGAGGCTCAGGCACTGCATTAGGCCACAAATTGATTTTGTTCAAGTCACGGAAATATGATTGTTTCAGGTGATTTGCAAACACTACAAAACATATTTGTTGCTTCAGAGTCTAAAATTGTAATGTTTTCTGTATTAATAACCCACTGTTTAAAAATGTCTGGTTTTGTATCCAGATTTAGGAAACGAAAGAAACGTTTTCCCAAACAGTCTTTTTGCACGTTTTTACAGCCTTAATATTTGCATATACGTCGAGATCCCGGATGTCTAATGCGTCGAGGAGGCATGACGAACTGCCACTTTTTGCCTGAAAATAAAAATTCACTACCGGTACCCACACAGTCATCGCAACCGACTGGGAACACCACCCATCGCAAACTGGACACGAACACATTGCCAAGGGATTCCCGGGGTGGTCAATGGAGTGGCGGCACATGTGCTCAAAGGACCAGACAGCGGACTGAGGCGGCGCGCGTCTGAGAACACTTCACACCTCATAGCAGTTTCATTTATTACAACAAACACTCTGAAGGCAATTGGTTTATAGATATTGCAGTAATTTGGTTATTTAAATTCCAATGTTAACTAATTAATAATGTAATCAATATTAGTACTACTAGTTATATTTTACTAGTAAAATGAATCAAAAATTAAATACCTGTCAAATAATGAATCCTCAAATATAAATTTGTTATATGAATTGATTGTTATTGCTTATTCTCTTTAATACAATTTTCTGCATAAACTGTATTCCATTGTATAACAAACCTCAACATTGCAAAATTTACTATTTTCTTTACACATTTGCACATTTGCTTATTTGTCTAGCAGAAGTGTTTTGTCCAACAATTTAAGCTCACGAATTATCTGTTTACTCAACCGTCCATACTGTCATAAAAGGGTGGTGCTACAGTATCTGTTTATGTATTGTCTGTTTGATTGAAATGTGCGGTTGAAATGCCAGTTTAAATTCTGACAACATTTATTCACACCAAAACAAATGATGTACCAATAGTTGTATTGCTGTTACAGATTTTCATGAGTTCAAAACTACCCATTTTAAGGGGGTTTTGAGGGGATTTTGCACTGCAAAATCTTCTTTTTTTTACTTTTTACTTACAATTATTTTTAAACCCCAACTTTTGTTTGCATCATTAAATTTGTCATTAAAACCCAAACAATTTAGTATGTTGAATTATTGCTCTATATCAATCGATTACTGACATATTGAAAGTGCTAAACACAGTACTTTGTCCAATGTTAATTTTATGGAGAATAAGTAAAATTTTATATCTCACTTGTTAATGTGCGTATATTAATGAAACTTGATTTGTGGCTTCATATGGTTGGGGTTTATTGATATATGCATATATAACCCATATTTTGTGGTTCCCGTGGCAGCAAACCTGCATACTCAGCAGCCATTATGTTATACTTATGAAGAATAAGAATAACTCAATAATACCCCCGTCGCAGCAAACCTGCGTACTCAGTGAATTTACAATGCATATATATGTGAATCACTACTACATAGAGCTATTTACCAAGTTTCACAAAAATACATACATAAATAAGGGAGATATACAACTTTACTTATTCTCCTTATGAATAACATGGGGGCTGAGTATGCAGGTTTGATGCTACGAGGACTATCAACAAAAAACTTGTTTTTTGTGCTAATATCAATATACCACAACTAGTTGAAGCCACATACCAAGTTTCATCAATATACATTCATAAATGATCGAGATATAGAATTTTATTTAATCTCCATAAGGATAACATTGGACAACATACTGTGTTTAGCACTTTGAATATCTCTGCAACGGTTGGACGTAGAATAACGATTAAAACACCAAAATGTTTGTTTTGTTGAGCTAAACACATTAATAAACAGAAATGTGAAGTTTTTAGTAAAACTATCTGAGAAAAATCTAAAAACCTTTTTCCCATAAGATTAACATGGGACACGTTTTTATGGATTTTATCCGCAACCACTTAACCTAGGTTAATGATTCAAAATACTAAATTATTTGTTTTTTTAAGCTCTACAAAATGGCTATTTAGTGTTTTTAACATTTTGTGGTCAAATTCGCAAAAAAAGATTTTTGGAAAACAGTAAACCCCCATAAAACCCCCTTCCCATAGTGTGATCGATCTGGTTTTCGAACTTAAAGTCATAAATGCTACTCTCCACATTTGTGCAAAATTTCATCAAAATCGGGTGTTTCTTTCAAAAGTTATCGCGGAAACGGACACACACATATATATATATATATATATATATATATGTATATATATATATATATATATATATATATACATATATATATATATATATAAATTTGAACGAATAGTGTTTTTGGCATCTGGGGACCTCAGAACAAAAAGTTATCATGGTCTCGGGCTTAAGTCTTACCATGAAACCTACGGTAATAGCTTCTTCCCTACAGGGGAAATTCGCTAAAAACTTAATCACTCATTTATCAACCAAAAGACATGCATTGGGAATGACAAACAAGATGGAAATGCAACAAATTTACTTAAATATGCTTACAAGCTAAAATGTACATACACTGCATCAAATTATTAAATTAAATCAAATGATAAAAATACATATCCCTCCAGCCAGACCTAATAACTAAAGAGCCGTTAGTCAGGAAGTCACCGACGCTGTAAAACACTTATCTGTAAGAAAGGATTTTAGATTTTTCCTGGATTTCAAATGGTTTGATTCTGCTTTGAGGTGTATTGAAAGTTTATTGAACAAAATTATTGAATTGTTGGGAAGATTTTTTGGAAGAAAAGAGTGTTGTGATCAGGAACTTCTTGATTATTGGATATACGTTAACTAAAATGAAGATTCTGAGGAATTTTGAACTTTATAATGTTTTGTTTTAAAAAGATAATGTTTTGTTAATATAAATACCCCCGTTGTAGCTAATCTGCGTACTTACGGGCTTGAGCCCGTGGTTGAGCCGTGCATTTGGGGAAATTGACTTTTTCTTGTGTCAATTCCTGACGGGCCACGGGTACTTCAGGGAATACCTTTTCCGCATGGGGAAGGTGAGGTCACCTCAGTGTAGTTACTGCCCGGAGGAGGTGGATGATGCTCATCATACTTTCTTCCGGTGCAGTCGTTTCGCTGAAGACAGGAGGAGGCTCGTCTCTGCTGTCGGCGATCTGTCCCCGGTCGTCGTGGTGGGGGCGATGCTTCGAAATGAAGACTCCTGGAGAGCGGTTGCGCTCTTCGTGCAATCCGTTCTTCGGGGAAAGCGAGACGAGGGATGCTTAGGTGACCTCTAAGTTTCCCGAAACGGTGACTTGACCCGTCTGGGCGCAAGACACGCGGGCCAGTGCCGAAGTTGTCCGATAAGGGTTCCGGCCTGGTTTTTCCCCGCGGCTCCGTAGGAGGTTTAGTGGGTATACCTCGTAAGAGGGAGTCCCACACTGTTCCTTTGGGTTCGCGCATTAAGCGTTCCTCCTACGTAAAAAAAAAAAAAATCTGCGTACTCAGCGAATTTCCAATGCATGCATATGTTTCTCACTACCACATAAAACTACTTACCAAGTTTCATAAAAATACATGAATAAATAAGTGATCTATAGGATTTTATTCATTCTCCATAAGAATAATTAACATTAGGGCTGAGTACGCAGGTTTGCTGCTACAAGGAACACAACTTTTTTTATGCAATTATCAGTATAACTTAACCAGGTGAAGCATACCAAGTTTTATTAATTTATCATCATAATTAAGGGAGATATAAAACTTTACATATTCTCCATAACAATAACATTAGGGCTGAGTATGCAGGTTTGCTGCTACGGGAATTTTCAATAAAAAAATTAATTTTTTGTGCAAATATCAATATACCAGTACTGTACCACGAAGCCACATACCAAGTTTCATTAATATACATTCATAAATAATCGAGATATCAAATTTGATTTATTCTCCATAATGATAACATTGGACTACGTAGGTACTGTGTTTAGCGCTTTGAATATCTCTGCAACGGATGGACGTAGAATCACAATTTAAACACCAAAATGATTGTTTTGTAGAGCTGAACTGATTGGTAAAAGCAAATGTGAGGTTTACATTAAAATGAACCGAGGAAAAGCCAAAAACCTTTTTCCCATAAGATTAACATTGGAGATTTTATGAGCAGGTTTTATGGATTTTCTCCGCAACCACTTAACCTAGTTTAACAATTCAAAATTATTATTATTATTATTTGTTTAAATGTATTATTTGTTTTTAGCGAATTTCCCCTATAGGGAAGAAGCTATTACCGTAGTCGGCATGGTAAGACCTAGGCCCGGGACCATGATAACTTTTCGTTTTGAGGTATAATAAAATAAATATTAATCATATGTTAAAATTAATTATTTTAAAGTTGCATATTTTATTTTAAATGTGAGGTTATATTTTTATAGACTTTGATAATGGCCTAAGCGCACGAAACATGTCAGTCTAAAATAAAAATGTTTTTTATAAAAAAGGGTACTTTGTTAAAATATGAATATACATCTTATAATATTAGTAGCCCTAATCAATCATTATAACATAATATATATATATATATATATATATATATATATATACCCCCGTAGCAGCAAACCTGCGTACTCAGCGAATTTCCAGCATATATATGTATCTTAATACCACATAAAGCCACATATCAAGTTTCATCAATATACATTCATAAATAAACGATTTATGACATTTTAATTATTCTCCATAAGAATAACATGGCGGCTGAGTATGCAGGTTTGCTGAAGCAAGGAACACAACAAAATGGGGTTTTATACAAATATCAATATAACTCATGTAGGTAAAGCCACGTACCAAATTTCATTAATTTATTTTCATAATGAAGGGAGATAACACGTTACTTATTCTCCATAAGAATAACATGGGGCGAAGTACGCAGGTTTGCTGCTACGGGAGCCTTTGGTAAAAAATTGTTTTTTGAGCAAATATCAATGGTCCACAACCAGATGAAGCCGTATACCAAGTTTCGTTAGTATACGTTCATAAATAAGCGAGATATAAAATTTTTCTTTTCCTCCATAAGAATAACATTAGACAACGTACTGTGTTTAGCACTTTCGATATCTCGGTAACCAATTGATGTAGAGAAATGATCAAAATACCAAATTGTGTATTTTTTTAAGCTGAATCCAATGGTAAAATCTTAAATTTGACTATCTCCCAAATTATATGTAAAAAATTCGAAAAACCCATTTTTGGGGTACAAAACCCCCCCAAAATACCCCTTCGGATAGAGCGATCTGGCTGGTTTTCGAACTTAAAGTCATAAATGTTGCTTTACATGTTTATACCAAATTTCATCAAAATCGGATAATTTTTACGAGAGTTATCGTGCTCACGGACACATATATATATATATATATATATATATATATATATACAGTTTCGAACGAATGGTGTTTTTGGGGTCTGGGGACCTCAAAACGAAAAGTTATCATGGTCCCGGGCCTAGGTCTTACCATGCCGACTACGGTAATAGCTTCTTCCCTATAGGGGAAATTCGCTAATATATGTGTGTGTGTGTGTCCGTGAGCAAGATAACTCTCGTAAAAATGATCCGATTTTGATGAAATTTGGTATAAACGTGTAAAGCAACATTTATGACTTTAAGTTCGAAAACCAGCCAGATCGCTCTACCCGAAAGGGTATTTTGGGGGGGTTTTGTACCCCAAAAATGTTTTTTTTTTAATTGTTCACATATAATTTTTGAAATATTAAAATTTTAGTTTTGACCATTGGATTCAACTTAAAAAAACACACAATTTGGTATTTTGATCATTTCTCTACGTCAATTGGTTACCGAGATATTGAAAGTGCTAAACACAGTACGTTGTCTAATGTTATTCTTATGGAGGAAAAGAAACATTTTATATCTCGCTTATTTATGAACGTATACTGACGAAACTTGGTATATGGCTTCATCTGGTTGTGGTCTATTGATATTTGCTCAAAAAAATAATTTTTTGCCAAAGGATCCCGCAGCAGCAAACCTGCGTACTCATCCCCATGTTATTCTTATGGATAATAATTAAATGCTATGTCTCCCTTAATTATGAACATAAATTAATAAAATCTGGTATATGACTTCACCTACTTCAGTTATATTGATATTAGCATAAAAAAATATTTTTTGTGTTCCTTGTTGCAGCAAACCTGTGTACTCAGCCCCAATGTTATTCTTATGGAGAATAATTAAAATTGTATGTATCGCTTATTTGTGAATATATTTTTATGAAACTTGGTAAGTGGCTTGATATAGTATTAAGACATCTATATCTCTATTGGAATTTCGCTGAGTATGCAGGTTTGCTGCGACGGGGGTATTTTAAGCTCTATAACATGGTCAAAACCAAAATTAAGTGTTTTAAAAATTGTAGGGTAAAAAATTCAAAAAACTGATTTTTGGAAAATTTAAAACCCCATAAACTCCCCTTCCCATGGTCCGATTTTTCTGGTTTTCGACCTTAAAGTCATAAATGTCACATTACACATTTGAGCCAAATTTCATCGAAACCGGACATTTTTTACTCAAGTTATCGCATTCACGGACACATATATAGATATATACCGGTATGTGTGTGTCTGTGTGTGTGTATATATATATAAACATAGAAAAAGAGAGAGAGAGAGGGGGAGAGAGAGGGGGAGAGAGAGGGAGAGAGAGGGGGAGAGAGGGGGAGGGAGAGAGAAAGAGAGAGAGAGAGAGAGAGAGAGAGAGAGAGAGAGAGAGAGAGAGAGAGAGAGAGAGAGAGGAGAGAGAGGGAGGGAGAGAGAGGGGAAGAGAGAGAGGGAGAGAGAGGGGGGGAGAGAGAGAGAGAACTGGGGGCCGAGCTTTGCTCGGGGGAAGGCCAGTCAGTTTGTTTAGATGACTTGGAGCATATTTCACCACTTCCCCCCTAGTGATAATCAGATTTGTAAAATTCATCTGCCTCTTTTCTACATTTTTAAGGCCACTCCAGTTGTTATTTACAGCTCAATGTCCCTTTAATTTATTTTACTACTCTTTATATGTAATCTTCACTGAAATATTTTAATCTGTGCTCCACGTGTTAATAAACAACATGAGTATTATATATGATCCTGCAGCTGACATGGAAATAAAAATAAAAATTCCCTCAAAATATCATCAATTGTCTCAGCAGAATTATTTGCCATTTTAAAATCTTTAGAATATTATCACAGTTAAATGACAGCAAATTTGCTATTGCAACAGATTCTCTTGTGTCCCTTTACAACATTGAAAATGCTCTACGTGGCTTTAACAATGATAACCTAACTTTAGCAATTGCAAAAGAAATTATTAAATATTGAAAAGAAATTGTGATACAATGGATTCCTGGCCATGTTGGAGTTCCTGGTAATGAAAAGGCAGATTCCCTAGCAAAGTGTGCAGCTCACGATGCATCTTAGTTGTAGATAATAAGTTCCCTTTGCGATATTCCGATATTTGTTTTGATATAAAGAATAAAATAAGAGCTAAATCTAATGAAATATTGCAATCTACAAACAAAGGGAAATGGTATAAAAAGACTCAAAGTAACTACCTGAACATCCCATGGTTTGAATGAACCAAATTCAGTAGACGTGACACCACTATGATCTTCAGACTTTGTTTTGGACACTGTTTTACAGCAGACCGACTTTTTTACTTAAAAGAATTGATTCCCCACAATGCCTAAAATGTAATGATGGAACTCATGAAAGTATTCAACACATATTTAAGGACTGCACTGCCTACTCAATACATAAAATTATCTCTATGAAATGTTGAGAAGATGTAACTGTCATATACCTCCTGATTTACATGACATTCTTAAAGAAGAAAACTCAAAATTATGGTATTACATCTTAGAATTTTTACACAAAATCAAGAAAATTATTTAACTGACCATATACCGGATGAAATTGATTAAGTTTTTGGACTGGAATTCTAATATTTGGACTTCATACATCAGAACTCTTTATATAATTGAAATTAATTCAGTATTTTTTCAAAATTATAGTGTTACGTCTTAGAATTTTTATATAAAATCGAGAAAATTATTTAAGTGACCATAAACCGGATGAAATCAATTAAATTTTGGACTTGAACTGTAGTCTAATAATTTATGTTCGTAGCTCTTAAGGCTTCAGTAATTTAATACAAAGCCTCTAATAAAAGATTAAAAAAATACCCCGTAGCAGCAAACCTGCGCACTCAGCGAATTTCCGATGAATATATATGTATATTAATACCACATAAAGCCACATTCCAAGTTTCGTCAAAATACATTCTTAAATAAACGACTTATGACATTTTAATTATTCTCCTTAAGAACAACATGGCGGCTGAGTATGCAGGGTTGCTGAAGCAAGGAACACAAAAAAATGGGGTTTTATACAATTATCAATATAACTCAAGAAGGTAAAACAACATACCAAATTTTATTAATTTATGTCATAATTAAGGGAGATAACACTTACTTATTCTCCATAAGAATAACATGGGAGCTGAGTACTCAGGTTTGCTGCTACGGGAACTATCAGCCAAAATTTGTACAGTGCAAATATCAATAGACCACAACGATATGAAGCAATATACCAAGTTTCATCAGGATAGGTTGATAAATAAGCGAGATATACAATTTTTCTTATCCTCGATAAGAATAACATTGGACAACGTACTGAGTTTAGCACTTGCAATATCTCTGTAACCATTTGACGTACAGCAATTATCAAAACACCAAATTGTGCGTCTTTTTAAGCTGATTCCAATGAAAAAGACTAACATTTGACTTTTTCAAAAATTATATGTAAAAAACTGAAAAAAACCATTTTTGAGGTACAAAACCCCCCCAAAATACACCTTCGGATAGGTCGATCTGTCTGGTTTTCAAACTTAAAGTCATAAATGCTGCTATACACGTTTGTACCAAATTTAATCAAAATCGGATAATTTTTACGAGAGTTATCGTGCTCACGGACATATACATCTATCTATCTATATATCTATCTATCTATATATATATATACATATATATATATATATATTTAATGAACAGCTGTTACAATTCTTTTAGCGAATTTCTCCTATAGGGAAGAAGCTATTACCGTAGTCGGCATGGTAAGACCTAGGCCCGGGACCATGATAACTTTTCGTTTTGAGGTCCCCAGACCCCAAAAACACCATTCGTTTGAAACTGTATATGTATACACATATATGTGTGTGTCTGTGGGTGCGATAACTCTCGTAAAAAAGGTTCGATTTTGATTAAATTTGGTACAAACGTGTAAAGCATTTATGACTTTAAGTTCGAAAACCAGACGGATCGACCTATCCGAAGTGGTATTTTGGGGGGGTTTTGTATTTTTTGAGTTTTTTTACATATAATTTTTGAAAATGGACCATTTTATTATTTTCCATTGGAATCAGCTTAAAAAGACGCACAATTTGGTGTTTTAATCATTGCTCTACGTCAATTGGTTACTGAGATATTGAAAGTGCTAAAAACAGTACGTTGTTCAATGTTATTCTTATCGAGGATAAGAAAAATTGTATATCTCGCTTATTTATCAACTTATTCTAACGAAACTTGGTATATAGCTTCATTTTATTGTGGTCTATTAATATTTGCACAAAAACCCATGTTTTGGCTGATTGTTCCCGTGGCAGCAAACCTGCATACTCAGCCCCATGTTATTCTTATGGAGAATAAGTAACGTGTCATCTCCTTTAATTATGAACATAAATTAATAGAACTTGGTATGTGGCTTTATCTAGTTGAATTATATTGATATTTTATAAAAACCCATTTTTAGTATTCCTTATTTCAGCAAACCTGCATACTCATCCGCCATGTTATTCTTAAGGAGAATAATTAAAATGTCATAAATCGTTTATTTATAAATGTATAATGATGAAACTTGGTATGTGGCTTTATGTGGTATTAAGATCAATTAATGTGCATTGGAAATTCGCTTAGAATGCAGGCATGCTGTTACGGGGGTAATGTTTTGATTTTGAAACTCCATAAGCCTAGTTGTTAATTTTTTTTACTCTTCATTTCAGCGAATTTCCCTTATAGGGAAGAAGCTATTACCGTAGTCAGCATGGTAAGACCTAGGCCCGGGACCATGATGACTTTTCATTTTGAGGTCTCCAGACCCCAAAAACACCATTTGTTCGTATCTGTATATATATATATATGTGTGTGTGTGTGTGTGTGTGCGCGTGCGTGCGATAACTCTCGTAAAAAAGGTCCGATTTTGATGAAATTTGGTATAAACATGTAAAGCAACATTTATGACTAGGTTCGAAAACCAGCCATATCGCTATACCTTAAGGGGTATTTTGGGGGGGTTTTGTACCCTAAAAATGGGTTTTTTAAACTTTTTACGTATACTTTTTGAAATAGTCAAATTTTAGTTTTTACCATGGGATTCAGCTTTAAAAACACACAATTTGGTATTTTGATCATTCCTCTACGTCAATCGGTTATCGAGATATTGAAAGTGCTAACCCAAGTAGCAGAACAATATTGTTAAAATATTGAAACAATGTTGAGCAATATTGCTGACAATATTGTCAAAGTAATATTGTTACAATATTGAAACAATGTTTTCTCAATATTTATAAATATTTCTTGATCAATATTGTTCGGTAACATAGAACAATGTTAGAAAAATATTTTCAATATTACGGCAATATTAATTTGAAATGTAGAAATGCTAAGGTTTAAAAATATTGAGAAAATGTTTTCAGACATTTTCACCTTGAAAAATACAGTATTACAATAAAGTTGTAATCGTTAAAGTAATTACAATTTTGGAAGTGTGAAGTGTTAAACTGAGGAGAAAATACAAAAATTTCACGCGTTGTTTCAGTTTACACGCGCTGAAACAAGTCAATTAATACTGTACCAGTTATTCTGATCTTCTAATATATTAGCACGGCAGAATGCGCGCGCAAGCTTTAAGCTTCCGCCTACGGCCGCACGCAGCGCTTTTGCTATGTTATTATTGCGTTGTTCCTTGTTTGCGTTTCCCGGCACGGACGTCTTTGCTATTGTGCTATTAAACATTTTCATTATCTTTTTATTTCGTTATCGAGCCGGGTTTGTTAATTAATTAATTATTTATTTCGTTAGTAGTCGTAGGGCTAAGTTATTTGTTTGAACGAGTATCAACTTGAGTACTCAACTGGATAACTAGGTAAGTGAATCATGGAGAAATGTTAGTATTTAACCTATATATGCCATTGACCCAATGTTATTGATAAAAGTAACACGTTGTAAATTAAGTTATTGGTCAATTGGTTTATACGTTAGTTTAGTGTCTAATTGAAGACTATCAATCCCATCCCCCTGGTAAACCTATGGAGTTAAAGATTAACTTATCCTTAATAATTAACCTAGTTGTAGGCTCCAGGTAATCATGTCCTAGAAAGTTAGGAGATCATGAGCGAGAGTGAGACTGTTTGCTTAAACCAATATTGGGTTGCTTTGAAGGTTTGTTTTAAGCTACATTCTACAGATTCACAAAGCATAGGCCTAGTAGAAATATTTAAATTGTCTGATAAATATGCTCAATATAGGCCTAGGTAGATTGTTTAGGCTGTGATGTCTAGTATAAGGTGTGGATGTGGTTTATTTTGGCCAGTAAAAAGGTAAACCATTCATTTGGTTGAAATACATGACCCCTCTTATTTTTAAGTGTAACAACTAACATACAGATTATTATATTATTTTGCAATCGATAACAAAATTGACCTAATGATATACCGTAGGTATCGAATAATTTCATTCGGTTATTTATATCATTCTGCTTATGAAAGTCTATCCGAAACATCAAACTTAGGCCTACATTCATGGTGGAAGGAAAAAATATGTCCTAATCCAGTGCCTAAAACAGGACAATCCTGCGCATTTACGTCACGCAGGATGCAAGCTCCACTTCGCTGACATACAATTTTTTTACATTAAGCTGACACACCTGATGTGCATCCCGAATTACGTCACAAACCTGCGCAATAGCACACCTATTTTTTTCTTCCACCATAGCCTACATTAATATTGATAGGCTACCGGTATTTAGAATTTTATCGGTATTTTGAGGTTTTGATATCCTATATTGTGGGTCAAACATAAAGTTGTATAAAAGTTAGGCGTTGGCTACTAAAGCAGAATTCAAGTAGGCGCGGGTGCTAGTTCAGAGTGTATTAAGGTCGTTGTTGATTGATGTGATAACATACAGCATTTTTGGTAGACATATATAAATAAAGATTTTATTCCAACTTACTATCAAAGTTTGTATACTGAACTGACTTTTGTCATTGAATTTTTTTTGTTTAGTACGACACTAAATATTTTTTATTTTGACTTAAGTAGCCTATACGAACCAGTACTAGTCCGCCACGTTAGTTCTGATAAACCAGGCATTACTGTCTTATGCCCATTAACTTGCTTGGTAATATGTAAATTGTCTTTTAATTCTAGTGTTAAATTTTAAATTTACTTAATAATTACCGGTGTGGTAAATAAACTTAACCTAACCTTATCAGTGTTCTGAAAACAACTGGCACTCCTGTAGCCTACATCTACACCAATTGACTCTAAATGAAAATAAACACGCGAACATCACCTGTCTTTTTAAATTTTTCATTGCTACTGTGACCAAAAACGGGATGTTTGGACAATTTATATGTGATAGTAAAGTTCATAATTTGAAGAATGTAATTTTAAACACAGAACGATGTAGCTATTTGTGTGCTGTAATAATGCCTCTTTTTAAAGTCCGATGTGATTGGTCAAATCTGCAATACAATTTAATTTTGGTACCTCTATTACAAAAATCAGATAAATGGTTGTCGATTTAGACAATAAACTCAAGTCACTTCAAGGTATATAGTTTATGAATAAATATTTTTAGTTTACTTTTAAGGTGTCTGTAATGTTTCAGCCGCCACAAGAAAATTTTGGGTCAATGCGGAGCTTAGCAAAATATATGTTTCGGCTGCAACCTGGTTGGCACAGTCGCAGGCGAAGTTGGATAAAATGTAAGAATTAAATTAAATTTTATCATCGTTGAGTTCATAGTTACAGTCTTTTGAACAGAGTAGCCTACCCATCATTTAAAATGTATTGATCAGCAACATATTAAAGCGTTAAAGCAAATAAAGAGTGTAATAATATAGATTGGTATCAAATGAAAACTGCAGTAAAAAGTTAAATGTCTGCAATAAAACGTATTTTATTTAATTTTGTCGTTGGCTTTCATTTAGGAGATTAAAGGAATTGAGTTTCTACTTTTGAATAAGTAAGGAAATATTTAATACCAGTGAAACAAAATTATCAATGAAACAAAAGTGAAAGTTCTTAAACGTTCTTAATTTCCTCACTTTTAAACTGTTGTTATTTCAGCAGTGCCCAATGTCTGCTACATTAGCCTAATCTTTTAAATAATTTTTGTATTAGCATGATACGTTTTGTTACAACTAAACAGGATAAATAAAATAGTCTTACAACACTAAAGTATATTTACACTTATACTGTACTTACATACAAGACGGTAAAATATACACAAAAGATGATACAAGGCAATCGATTTCAACCAATACCTAATCCTTTTGGGGCGTAAAGAGTCTGCAGAATTCCCACCATTTTGGATTTTAGTCGTATGAGACCAATGTTTAAATCGCTAACAGTCAAACACTCGGTGCCTTTTGTCCTAAAATTTCTAGCTTCATGTGTATTTTAAAAGAAAACAACAATAACTAGGCTTTTGTGTGGTTGGATGCTGTTCATATTTGTTTTATTTTGAATAAAAAATAATACTTGATAAACAAGAAAAATTTTCGTGAATGATAATAGACTTCTGGACAATTGAACCTCACAGATCCCTAAGAGTATTACTATAACAGTATACATAGGTTTCAAATTAATCCGATTAAAGAAACGTACTACTCGTATTTAAAAATAGACATTTTTAAGGAATTTAACATTTTGGCCTTATAGGACTAAAATACAAATTGGCGGGAGGTACTGCAGACTCTTTTAACACCTTGTGGACTGGACTTGAATAGGGACCAACAAGTGGTAACTTAATTATTTTTCAGTACTCCAATAGAAAATGAAATACTGTTCTTAATGTATGAAATAACACCATCAAGAAAACTAACGGGTTGTCTTTGCGTAGCACTGGCTTTGCGACGGACTTTCCCCTCGCCATAAGGATGATTGCCGAAATTTATCTGCTAATAGTTTGATAGCCTATTAATTTGAATTATCAGAGACCTTGCTAAATTAAACAATTAAAACATTTATTTCTAATAATAATATGTGAATTATCCAAACTTAGCTATCCGATGTGAATTAAAATTGTACCAACCACACACCTCAAGAAGTATAAATATAGTTGTAAATATATCAAAAATACCTGAGTATTTGCCGACATATCCTTAACTCTTGTACTTACCTATAATTTAAAAAATAAAATTATAACATAAAAGTAAATTAAAATATGATTCAATATGTGTCAAATTACATAGGTATATATATATTTTTTTTTTCAGGAAAGGAAAGACAGCTCTTCGAGAAGCAACTGCTGGAGGAGCTACAGGGGATTAAAAGGACTGCTTAGACCAGTGCATTTTATTTGATTTTATTAGTGGACAAAGACATTAAACTATAGAATAAAAAATATCATTTCTAATTTTGGTTTCTCTTTTCTTTACCTACCTAAATTGCACAGAGACAATATTTGGGCAAGACTACTTTACTTATGATTATTAACTGATTAAAAGTACAGTGCCTTTAATTTGTTAATTAACTTATTTTATACATTATTTTTTCCTTGAACATTGAAATTGGTTGAAAACTATGGGAGGAGTTCTACTCACAAAATAACCTCCTAAGGTATCATTTTGATTTGATATGCTTTTAACAGTTCCAACAGAGTAACCAAAAGCCTTTGACAAAGGTTAACAGCACTTTTTTAAATATATTTTGACATGTTGTAATGTCACTAATTATTTATTTAAATTTAAATGTTTTTGTTAATAAGAAAATTGTTTGTTTTAACAATATTTTTTAAATATTTTCCTAATATTGCTGGAGGTTTAAACCATGGTTGTACAATATTGTTTCAATGTTGAGATAGTGCTGAACAATATTATATTTTTCTTTTCTCAATATTGTTCAATATTGTCATTTAATATTTTACCAATGTTGAACAATATTGCCACAATATTGTCAAGAAAATGTATTTTGTTTCATAAAAATGTTTTTAAAATATTTTGAAAATATTTAAAATTATTGAGACAATATTATGACAAGATTGGGAAAATATTGTTGACAATATTAAGACAATATTGTTTTGCTACTTGGGAAACACAACACGTTGTCTAATGTTATTCTTATGAGAATAAGAAAAAAATATATCTCGCTTCTTTATGAACGTATACTGACGAAACTTGGAACAAAACGGGGGTCACAAAACCAAAACGGGGTCTTTTATCTGGTTGTGGTCTATTGATATTTGCTCAAAAAACTCCACAGTAGGGCTGGACAACGAAAGAGATTTCGTCGGCGTAATGGCCGCAAAAATACACGCTCATCGACTGACATACACGGTTGATATCACATAAGTAAATAAGTCCACGAATATGTAAATAAGTCCAACAATTTGTGTACAAATTATCAATAGTTTTAACTCACTAAAGTTGTAAGCAGAAAGTTATAAATAAAATGTGTCCGTATTTTGTTTAGAATTTAAGCTTTACTTTGATAAAATACACAACAAAATTGGTTAAAAAAACAAATAACTTTCTAGTTGATAAAAAATTAAGTTTAGTTATTATTATTATTTTTCATTAAATTAAACTAAATCAATGAAATATTAACACAAAACATGGTATTTTTGTGTAGAATAAATTACGCTATTTTTCCGATTTCTAAATGGTATTGCTATTGAAAAAAGTTTAGTGAAAACATGCATTATTCAATTTCTTTCCCCCATTTTCCAATATGGCGGATTTTAACTGATTTTTGATATTTTTAATATTCAAAGGACATATTTCCTCTATTACATTTCAGTGGGTTGTGGATGTTCTTAAGCACAAAAACATAGTGGTAAAAACTTATGGTGGAATGGTAGGTTTTGTTCTTCCACTCTGAGTTGTTTACGCTGAATAAATTATTAGACTATAGCGCTTTTGGTGGTGACGTTACTTTTGGCAAAATCTTATGTATTGTATGTGAATAGTGTGCGGAATTTAAGTGTCTTCAAACTTTGTTAATAAGTAAAATTTCTCTATTTTGAGTAGTGACCGCGGAAAATCTGAAAGAATAGAAAAATGTCATATTTTAAAACTGAAAATCAACTTCTGACTGTAATTACTACCGTTAAATACAAAATATCACCACTTAATATAATATTTTTGTGCAGATATTTCCATAGTGAAAATTTCTAAATATATATATGGTTTGGTTATTGAAAAATAGCGTTTTAAGTAAAAGCTTGCATAACTCTTCCTGTATTAGTGATCTTGAAATTGAATCCTTCATACAAAGTAGTTTGTTATTACAGTGGCTGCTTGATAATAATTTTTCTGTTAATGCTGAAAAAACTCACTTTATTGATTTCAAGTTGAGGAACCCATCTGACGACTTCTCCAGCTTGTTTATTGGTGAGAATGAAATTAATTCCTGTCAACGCACAAGGTTTTTTGGGTTTAATTTATATAATATAATATATATTAATATAATAGATCCTCACCTAAATTTTTCTGACCATATTGATAAAGTTTCTAGCAAAATGAATAGTGGTATTTTTATTCTTCGAAGATTGCCTAAGTTTTCTGATTTCAGTGTTCTTTTAACTGCCTACTTCGGCTGCCTGTATCCACATCAGTTATGGCATCCCATTATGGGGAGCACAGTCCACAAAATCAATAACGATTTTTCGCCTGCAAAAAAAAGCAATTAGAATAGTTTTTTTTTAATAAAGAAGACTGATTCATGTCAAGGCGTGTTTTCCGGAAATAACCTGATGACACTTTTTTGCATTTACATTTATGAAAGACTTTCTTTTTACACAAAAACAATCACCTCTGTTTCATTTTCGTAAGACCAGTCATTATAATCTCAGGCATGCATCAACTACATTATCCACACCATTTTTTTTAGAAACAGTCATGCTTCGCCATGGTAAAACTTTTATCGCGTTACCCTTAGTTTATTAAATTGGAGTCAGGTGTGAGAAGGTTCAGAGGCTAATTAAAATAATTTTTAATATCTAAAGAGTACTAAATTGTCCAGGAGTTTTCAACTGACAAAAGTAACGTTTAGTTGTTAACTGTTTTGTTTTTAGCGAATTTCCCCTATAGGGAAGAAGCTATTACCGTAGTCGGCATGGTAAGACCTAGGCCCGGGACCATGATAACTTTTCGTTTTGAGGTCCCAAGACCCCAAAAACACCATTCGTTCGAAACTGTATATATATATATATATATATATATAATATATGTGTCCGTGAGCACGATAACTCTCGTAAAAATTATCCGATTTTGATGAAATTTGGTGTATTAACGTGTAAAGCAACATTTATGACTTTAAGTTCGAAAACCAGCCAGATCGCTCTATCCAAAGGGGTATTTTGGGGGGGTTTTGTACCCCAAAAATGGGTTTTTTGAATTTTTTACATATAATTTTGGAAATAGTCAAATTTTATTTTTTCCCATTGGATTCAGCTTAAAAAAACACACAATTTGGTATTTTGATCATTTCTCTACGTCAATTGGTTACCGAGATATTGAAAGTGCTAAACACAATACGTTGTCTAATGTTATTCTTATGGAGGAAAATAAAAATTTTATATCTCGCTTATTTATGAACATATACTGACGAAACTTGGTATACGGCTTTATCTGGTTGTGGACCATTGATATTTCCTCAAATAAACAATTTTTTGACAAAGGCTCCCGTAGCAGCAAACCTGCGTACTCAGCCACATGTTATTCTTATGGAGAATAAGTAACGTGTTATCTCCCTTAATTATGAAAATAAATTAATGAAATTTGGTAAGTGACTTCACCTAGTTGAGTTATATTGATATTAGCATAAAACCCCATTTTTTGTGTTCCTTGCTTCAGCAAACCTGCATACTCAGCCGCCATGTTATTCTTATGGAGAATAATTAAAATGTCATAAATTGTTTATTTATGAATGTATATTGATGAAACATGGTATGTAGCTTTATGTGGCATTAAGATAAATATATATGCATTGGAAATTCGCTAAGTACGCAGGTTTGCTGCTACGGGGGTATTCTTTTTATGTATTAGTTTATCCTGTATTAGCGAATTTCCCCTATAGGGAAGAAGCTATTACCGTAGTCGGCATGGTAAGACCTAGGCCCGGGACCATGATAACTTTTCGTTTTGAGGTCCCCAGACCCCAAAAACACCATTCGTTCGAAACTGTATATATATATATATATATATATATATATATATATATATATGTGTCCGTGAGCACGATAACTCTCGTAAAAATTATCCGATTTTGATGAAATTTGGTATAAACTTGTAAAGCAACATTTATGACTTTAAGTTCGAAAACCAGCCAGATCGCTCTATCCGAAGGGGTATTTTGGGGGGGTTTTGTACCCCAAAAATGGGTTTTTCGAATTTTTTATATATAATTTTGGAAATAGTCAAATTTTAGTTTTCCCATTGGATTCAGCTTAAAAAAACACACAATTTGGTATTTTGATAATTTCTCTACGTCAATTGGTTACCGAGATATTGAAAGTGCTAAACACAGTACGTTGTCTAATGTTATTCTTATGGAGGAAAATAAAAATTTTATATCTCCCTTATTTATGAACGTATACTGGCGAAACTTGGTATACGGCTTCATCTGGTTGTGGACCATTGATGTTTGCTCAAAAAAACAATTTTTTACCAAAGGCTCCCATAGCAGCAAACTTGCGTACTCAGCCACATGTTATTCTTATGGAGAATAAGTAACGTGTTATCTGCCTTCATTATGAAAATAAATTAATGAAATTTGGTATGTGGCTTTACCTACATGAGTTATACTGATATTTGTATAAAACCCCATTTTTTGTGTTCCTTGCTTCAGCAAACCTGCATACTCAGCTGTCATGTTATTCTTATAGAGAATAATTAAAATGTCATAAATCGTTTATTTATGAATGTATATTGATGAAACTTGGTATGTGGCTTTATGTACTATTAAGATACATATACATGCATTGGAAATTCGCTGAGTACGCAGGTTTGCTGCTACGGGGGTATTTTCCCCTATAGGCAAGAAGCTATTACCGTAGGTGGCATGGTAAGACTTAAGCCCGAGACCATGATAACTTTTTGTTTTGAGGTCCCCATCAGATGCCAAAAACATTATTCTTTCAAATTTATATATATGTATATGTGTGTATATATATATATATATATATATATGTGTGTGTGTGTGTGTGTGTGTGTGTGTGTGTGTGTGTGTGTGTGTGTGTGTGTGTGTCCGTTACCATGATAACTTTTGAAAGAAGCGCCCGATTTTTATGAAATTTCGCACAAATGTGGAGAGTAACATTTATAACTTTAAGTTCGAAAACCAGGTCGATCGGTTTATGGGAAGAGGGTTTTATGGGGGTTTAAAATTGTCCAAAAATCAGTTTTTTGAACTTTTTACCTTAAAATTTTAAAAACTCTAGATTTTGGTTAAAGCCATTTTGTAGAGCTTAAAAAAACAAACAATTTAGTATTTTGAATCATTAAGCTAGGTTTAGTGGTTGTGGAGAAAAGTCAAAAAATGTGTCCATAAAATTTCCCATGTTAATCTTATGGGAATACGGTTTTTAGATTTTCCTCAGATAATTTCACTAAAAACTCCACATTTCTATCTACCAATCAGTTTAGCTCTACAAAACAATCATTTTGGCATTTTGTTTGTTGTTTTACGTCCAACCGTTGCAGAGATATTCAAAGTGCTAAACACAGTACGTTGTCCCATGTTATCCTTATGGAGAATAAATAAAATGTTATATTTTGATTATTTATGTATGTATATTGATGAAACTTGGTATGTGGCTTCACCTAGTTGTGGTATATTGATAATAGCACAAAAAAAGTTTTTTGTTGATTTTTCCTGGTAGCAGCAAACCTGCATACTCGGCCCCCATGTTATTCAAATGGAGAATAAGTAAAATTTTATATCTCCCTTATTTATGAACCTAAATTAATAAAACTTGGTATGTAGCTTCACCTGGTTCAGTTATATTGATAATTGCAAAAAAATAACATATCTTATCTTTCTTGTTGCAGCAAACCTGCGTACTCATTTATAATGTTATTCTTATGGAGTATAAATAAAATGCTATTCATCACTTATTAATGAATGTATTTTTGTGAAACTTGGTACGTGGCTCTAGGTAGTAGTGATACCCACATATTTGCATTGGAAATTTGCTGAGTACGCAGGTTTGCTGCGACGGGGGTATTTTATTTGTAACAACAGACCATTGTCAATGCTACTTGTAAAGTTACATGACAAATACAAATTCTTGATTCTTAATTCTTAATTATATACTTTTGCCGCCATTTTCCAAGATGGTGGATTTTCCCAAGGTGGGAATTTTTGGGAACTTTCATAAATCGATGAGACATATATGTTCCAGGTTAATCTATAACTGTCCTGTACTAAAAGTTTCTCATTTGAACAATTAATACCTATTGTATATTAATCTTGGATCCCATCTTTATTATCACTTCTTCTCACTTTCTTGTTTGTATATTATTACTTGTGTCCTGTTAATCATATTGTATATTAAATTATTGTATATAATTTAACTTTGTCTCTGTCAGCCATTGTATGATATCTTTCCTGTAAAATGGAAAGACCAGTCATTATAATCTCAGGCATGCATCAACTACATTATAACCGATGATTGTAAAGCCGATGATGAAATAAAGAAATAAGTAACATATTTTTTGGTGTGGCGTGGGCCCCCATGTGGCGCGGGCCCCTAGGCATGCCACTATGCGCCTATGATTAAATCCGGTCCTGCTTTTATGGAAAGGGTATTATTTATTTTTTTGACGTCTGCATGATAAATGTGTGTGATTTTACTTTTTCTCTGTCCAGTGTCCAATCATACATATAGAAAACTAACAGCGAAAAGGCTATTGATTCATGTTTACAGATGGCGTTAGGTGTAGGCTTGGGTGTTTGTCCTCAGACTCAGCCATACCAGTAGTTATTGTTTTTGCAGTTATTTAGTCGTTTCTTGAATAATTGTGGTAAAATAAACAGTGTGCGGCTGTAAAGTTTGTTATTTTAAAATCCTTATTTCGGGATAATGAGTTGCTCGGACTCAGATTCGCCGAATAAAGAGCAAACCGTGGACGGTTCCGATATGGGAGACGTTATTGGGAAAGAGGCCGATGAAGCTGAGACCGAAGAGATGTCATCCGAAATTCCAGAAATTGGAACCGAACGGCAAGATGCTGATGGAGCACCAAGTACCGATGACCAAGGAGTTCCTACAATCGAAAACCAGATATTTAGTTGTGATGTAAGTAAAGAACAGTTTGATACCTATGCAGATATTTCTCACACAGTGGTTTGGCATGCTCTGGGTGTGTGAACTGAAATCCTCAGCCAAGGCCTACCTAGAATAATTTGTCTGTTAAGCCTATTTTTGAACTTTTAAGTAATATTTTACCTTTAGAACCCTCTTAATTTTACATTTATGGCCAAACAAAATAGCCTTGACCTACCCCCTATAGCTAGCCTACTGCTCATTGTAGTTGCATAGCCGAGCCTAGCCTACTCTGTTCTTAAACTTAATGGCGATATTTCACTTGACTTAGTCAAAATGCACTGTTGATGATGGGAAGGCATATTTTTGGGAGGAATAACTATTATTGTCAATTTGACCCTCCTGTACAAGAACATTAACTCCATTTTTATTATAAACATTGCTGTCATGGGTTAAAAAATATTCCATATAAGAGGTGGATGATTCCTCTCTTCACTGACGATTAAAAGTTGGAGACAAAGATTGGTAGATTTGCTATAGAATAGCAAGTAGGCCCTAAGTCTTAGTGATGGGCAGTTTAGTTCTTCATGACGAATCGATTTATTGTTGTTGTTATTGCTGGGTTAGGAAACCCCAGCTTAGCCGCTTGGCATGTCTTCCACAAACGGGAATTTTGCGCAGGTTACAAAAAGGATGGGACAGGATAGGATAAGATAGCAGGAAAGGAAAGGGTGGGATGGGACAGACAGCCAAATTGACCTTTCAGAGGGCCAACTCCTGTGATGAAGTGACAGCCTGAAGGCTCAAACAGGCGGTATGCTCTGCCCTCAAACTGGCCAACTCAACTGACGGGTATCCATGTATAACAGCCAGGGACCAAACCCGGATGTTCCATTCCCAGCCGCGGTAGATGGACCAAAGGTGAAAGGGAAGTTTGTTATAATAGACAGCCAAAAGACACTTACCGTATCCGTATGCAATGACAACTTCATTTGCTGTACCCAATGTCAGCCTCAAACGTCAAGTCGAAGATTTTAAAGTCCTTCATAAAAAATATCATTGTAATTGATTTTAGACTAAATATAAATTGAGTTTAACATAAAAATAACCTACAAATTGAAATAATAACAACATCTGTCAGTGTAAACAACAAACCGGAACTTCTGATTCTCACAGATATCAAAACATATGGTGGGCATAACATTAACATAACAACTAATCACAGAAAAAAATGGCATAAAATAAATCAATACTTTCCACAATTATATAGCTTACATTTATCGCAAAGGTAGCGCATTTGGACATTTTATAAAGCCAGTAGTACTGGTTTCGCGGATGTCGGAGTTTTACGCACATTTTGCTAACGGCCAATATATCGGGCCGCGGAGTTTTTGGCCGAAACGGTGGTGGCCAATGTATCGGACGTCGGAATGCAAAGGGTTGAATTTGATTAACAAACAGTATAAATTATATAAATAATCATAGCGTAGACTCCTGAAATTTCCCAGATATCACAGAACCAATAATGTAAGCCTTTACAGATCAGCTGATACCTTACTCCACGGTGGCTGACCATTATTAATGGATGACAACGATTGGTTCATGAACCAGTAGTCCAATTGAATCAGCAGAAGAAGTTAATTTTCAGATAATGAATCTGAATTAATTTCCATTACACATTTTCCATTCAACCATCCCTTCAATAAAGCTAGCTTCGCATTTTGTACAGAGCGAATTACGCAATGCTCTCCTTGCTATTCAATGCGCTACGCAATTGTGTTTTCCTAGCCCCCAACTGCGCAGCGTGGATTCATGAATTTTCCACCATTTTGTTGCTGGTGTTTGGTGAGTGAGAGTCTACAGACTGTCACTGTGTTGTTTAAACCTTTTACATTTTGATGGAGAATATCGCTGTTGACTTCTTGTTGTATGCTTGAGTGTGTGAATAAATAGGAGCAGTTTAGAAAGTGAAACCATTTTACTGTTGCGACGCAATATATTTTTTGTTCCTTTACGACATTAAAGAGATTTGATTTGATTTGAACTTTACACTGAATTGCACTTTATGTCTGCGAGATGCGAGATCCCCGTAAGGTGATTGGGATACCGGCTATTAGTTTTGTTAATAAAATAGGAATTTCAACCTCTCATTAGTAAGTAGCCTAAATCCTTCACCAACACCAAGTTAACTTATTTAAGTTTAATAAATTATGTTTCTTCATGAGTAAATTATGTTCCAAATGTTTGAATATTTGATTTGGATTCAATTACCAAACGATATTCTACGGACGGTATTATTTTGACTTGCAATGAAATAATTCACTATGTTATTATAGTAGTTAATTCATCCCATGAAGTCGTAAATTTGGTAATTTTGACTAGGAAGTGACTCTTGAACGAGTAAAACTAATTGTATTAAAATATAAAATAAAGTCTCTTGCACTCCGCACTAGACTGCTCTCAGAGGGGTCATCCTGTTGCACTGAGCACAGGGCGCCCTGCACAGTGGTGTAGGAAAATGTTCCCATGTAATTACGTGCTGTTGGGTATACTCCACAAAATGCAGAGCTAGGAAACCCCAGCTTAACCTTTTTTCATTTTTTGCAATTAAAAAATCATATAGCCTAAAGTCTTTAATGAAATAGGCCTACTCTTAGCCTTTACATTCATTTTACACATCAAAACATTTTTATGGTTACCGACAATTAATGTTTGAATATAAATTTAATTTATTTATATTTAGTTTACTTCCATATCACATTGTACCTGAAATGACAAGAAATAACACATATTAGGTGTCGTTAGCTGAACGTAGCGATGCTTTCTCGAAGGTCGGCGATGTTAGTGATGCATTTTCGATTGCGGGCGACGTTTTCGATGCGTTCTCGATTGCCGGCGTCGTTAGTGATGTGTTCTTTATTACACTTATATTATTTATCGAACAATAATATTCATGCATATCAATATGCATAACTAGAAAATTATAACACACACTACAGTAAACAATCACTATTCAATAAAAAATAACAGGGATTTGCCCACAAAACCTGGATACAAATTTTGCATAAAACTGCTTGTCAAGAACAATTTCTGTCGTCATTGGTGACCACAAAAAACTCAAAGCTGCCAGCTTCCAACCTGAATAGTAAATTGATCCTTGTTTGTTCCTCTTCAATATCATGTATAATTCAGCTTGTAACTAAAAACTGATCATTGATTTTATAGATGTTGATTTTTTTTACTGACAGTAATGTAAATTAAACTGTAAACTGTAGACAGTACAGTAGAACCTCGATAACACGACTCTCAAGGGGATCTCTAAAATAGTCTTCTTATCGAGGTGCACTTGTAATTGAGGGTCGTGCTATCAAGGTGGTTTTCACAACAAGACGTGTTATCGAGGTCACAGACTTTTACAATACCAAGCAAATTTTTGATGAAACATTTCTTATAAGTTGTGTTTTAAAATTGATTGAATAAAATAATAGGCCTAGTAAAGTTTATAATTAGACTGCAATATTCATTTTACAAAATTCATGTTACCGTAAATTGTTCATTGTAGGCCTACTACTGTGATAAGTTTTCTTACTCAATATAATACTATGCAGAACTTACGGCAGTAAGAAAAAAAAATCAACCGACTCAGTTCACTAAAGTATTAAGTTAATAAGCTCAAAATACAGCACCTAAACCTATTGTGAAATACTGATATGACCCGTGATAGACAAGGATAGGCCGGAATGGGAAGGGAGTGGGGAAGGGGTTTTCCGGTTGAGACCTGAGCCCAAGACGTTGTTGTTTACTTCAAAACATCCGTTATAACCGTGGGAACTATGCGTGAGAAAGGTTCAGTCGTGCTATAAAGGTTCCGTAACGCAAAACGGCGCGCTATTGAGGTTAGTGTCGTATAATAAAGGTTCACTTACCCAAAGAAGCGTGTTATTGAGGTGGGTGTCGTGCTATAGAGGTTCAGTTATTTGAAAACACGCGCTATAGAGGTTTATTTATTAGTAATATGAAATTACAAAAAGACGTGCTATCGAGGTATTTATTTGAAAATGAGTCGTGTTATAGAGGTATTTATAACATTGAGCGTTATGGGAGATTCACGGGGATTAGAAAATCAGACTTATTATCGAGGTTTTTAGAAAATCAGACTTATTATCGAGGTTTTTGTCTTATCGAGGGTCGTCGTAGCAAGGTTCTACTGTAACTGTAACACTTTTAGCACACGTAAAATCAGCTGACATTGTGCACAACTCCTGCAAAATTTCCTAATTACGTTGCCGAGCAGCTGACAACAGCATTAGACAACGAAACTAATTCCCTTGACAGTGCTACCAACCACTTCCATGTTGAATAAAAACTTCTCTTTTTATGAATTTTTTCCTATCATGTTTGCCATTTTCCTGAGTATATCGGATGAGATTTCTTCGCACTCCTAATTTTTTTCAATTTGTACTAACATTTACGTTGAACTACAGCTGTTTCAACAATGTAATAAAATGAAAGTTAAGCATGTTATATTTTGATTGATACGGTATCAATATCATCCGGTTTCAGACTTAGTTTCAATAATTATTTTGCAATTAAAAAATTCTTACATCTACTATAAGTGGCTTACAGAAGCGCACTCCTAGGGTTAAAGGATTATAACAAAAGTAGATAAATGGTGAAAATTAGAGACCGCTATTTTTTCTGTAGTCAAAATGGCAACCAGTAAATATTCCTTAATATTGTATTCAAATCTGGAAGGCAAATTTTGGGGGACATTCAACGTGTCAAAAGATAGTGGCGTACACCTGAAGTTAATATCACACCGCAAATGGAATCAGTTTATTTTAACTTAGTAAAAGTAAAAAACTAAAACAAAAAATATTGCCTTCCGGATTTTAATACGAGGATTTTTTGGGGAATTTTGACTTGTTGGCTTTTTAGTTAGGGAAGAGATAGTGGTCTCTAATTTTCATCATTTATAAACTTTTTAAGTCTTATAGTTCTTTAAAATGAGTGGTCTATCAAAGGGGGTTTACACATACTAATTTTGAGTTGTCTCCCAAAATTTCCTACTTTAGGAGGACCCTCTAAATGTTGAAGAATGTCAAAATATACTCTATCGTAAGTTATTATCACTACCCAAAAGATATTAGTTTATATTAACAAATATAACAACAAATACCCCCTTAGCAGAAAACCTGCGTACTCAGCGAATTTCCAATGCATATATGTATCTTAATACCACATAGAGCCACATACCAAGTTTCATCAATATATAATGTTGTTAATGCATAGTTAAATAATAATAATATCATAATAATTATAATAAAATTGTGTAATAAGTTAGATATAATGCATAATGTAGTTGCTGAATGTCTTGGATCGATTTACTATAAGTTAAACATGGTGCACATACAAAATAATAATTTCTATGTCACATGTATTTTAAGGGAGTAGTAGACATCTAATTAATCCAACAGATTTAAGAACTTTTATTAATTAAGCCTTATTGGTGTAATATAGACCAAATTTGTCATTACACACAAATTTCGTCACGTCGTTTATGGCAATACCTGATCGGTGACATCACCGACTTGTACATTAACAACTTGACAGTTTATGGTTTGAACTGTTATGACGACTATATAAATATGGCTTGAAACGGCAGGAGTTGAAGTTATGATGAACAAAGCATAAGTAATCTTTGTAAGTTATAACTTTTGTGATTTAGAAACTATTCTTATTGTTTCATGTATCAACGACTTGATCCTTAATTAAGGTACGGTGCTTATCTTACCTTTTAGCGAATTTCCCCTATAGGGAAGAAGCTATTACCGTAGTCGGCATGGTAAGACTTAGGCCCAGGACCATGATAACTTTTAGTTTTGAGGTCCCCAGACCCCAAAAACACCATTCGTTCGAAACTGTATATATATATATATATGTGTCCATGGGTGCAATAACTCTCGTAAAAAAGATCCGATTTTGATGAAATTTGGTACAAACGTGTAAAGCAGCATTTATGACTTTAAGTTCGAAAACCAGACAAATCGACCTATCCGAAAGGGTATTTTGGGGGGGTTTTGTACCCCAAAAATGGGTTTTTTGGGTTTTTTACATACAATTTTTGAAAAAGAAAAATTTTATTTTTCCCCATTGGAATCAGCTTAAAAAGATGCACAATTTGATGTTTTAATCATTGCTCTACGTCAATTGGTTACTGAGATATTGAAAGTACTAAACACAGTACGTTGTCCAATGTTATTCTTATGGAGGATAAGAAAAATTGTATATCTCGCTTATTTATCAACTTATCCTGACGAAACTTGGTATATTGCTTCATTTAATTGTGGTATATTGATATTTGCACAAAAACCCATTTTTTGGCCGATAGTCCCCGTAGCAGCAAACCTGCATACTCAGCCCCATGTTATTCTTATGGAGAATAATTAACGTGATATCTCCTTTAATTATGAACATAAATTAATAGAACTTGGTATGTGGCTTTACCTAGTTGAGTTATATTGATATTTGTATAAAAGCCCATTTTTAGTGTTCCTTATTTCAGCAAACCTGCATACTCATCCGCCATGTTATTCTTATGGAGAATAATTAAAATGTCATAAATCGTTTATTTATGAATGTATATTGATGAAACTTGGTATGTTGCTTTATGGTGTATTGAGATAAATTAATATGCATTGGAAATTCGCTGAGTATGCAGGTTTGCTGCTACGGGGGTATTTAATTTCTTCACAAATGAATGTTTCAAACACTTTTTAATTAACAAACAATTGAACTGCTTCTCAAAACTCTTGCGAATATAGGCCGACTGTCAGTTCCCTCCAAAAGTACAGAGAACGTATGTTTTTTACCGCAACAACTTTGCCTGTCTTTGGGCACAGAATTCAGGAAACAGGAGTCAAATGCAGCTAAATCAATATTAATCTTACGAATTTTAGTTTACATGTCTTTGGATTGCTCTTCTGCTGTCTTGTTCTTTACGTCATCTTGCCAAGCAGACGAATTTCATTATTATTTGACTTTGTCCTAGTAAACATAACCTAGGCTTAGGCTACTGGGGACCATAAACGACTTGTGTTTTTACATCGGTTACGTTTTATTTTAGGTAACTTTATGAAAATAATAACTTAAAAGTTATGGTGTAAGGAATTAGGATAGGAATATAAATAATACAAACATTTTCATTTTATAAATGTGTTTTATTTAGTGTAAATTTCGCTGGGACTGAAATTGTAACATTTTGTGAAAAGGACCCGTAATAGGTTACTTATTCTTCATACGAATAACATGGGGGCTGAGTACGCAGGTTTACTGCTACGGGAACTATCGGCCAAAGAATGTTTTTTAATGCAAATACCACAACGATATGAAGCAATATACCAAGTTTCATCAGGAAAAGTTGATAAATAAGTGAGATATAGAATTTTTCTTATTCTCCATAAGAATAGCATTGGACAACGTACCTACTGTGTTTAGCACTTTCAATATCTCTGTAACCATTTGACGTAGAGGAATGATCAAAATACCAAATTGTGTTTTTTTTTAGCTGGATCCTATGGTAAAAACCAATATTTGACTTTATCAAAAATTATATGTTAAAAATCAAAAAACCCATTTTAGGGTTACAAAACCCCTCCCCTTCGGATGGAGCGATATGGCTGGTTTTCGAACTTAAAGTCATAAATGTTGCTTTACACGTTTATACCAAATTTCATCAAAATCGGATCATTTTTACGAGAGTTATCGTGCTCACGGACACACACATATATATATATATATATATATATATATATATATACAGTTTCGAACGAATGGTGTTTTTGGGGTCTGGGGACCTTAAAACTAAAAGTTATCATGGTCCCGGGCCTAGGTCTTACCATGCCGACTACGGTAATAGCTTCTTCCCTATAGGGGAAATTCGCTAAAATAGAGGGGGCCCTTTTTATTCACCCTGCATAATCAAAGTGGTTGTTATATTGATGACATTTATGTTTATACACTGTACTAGCTGTTACCTGGTAGACGTTGTCATGCCTTTGACTATTACGCTATTGCCAACTAAAACCAATATCACCAAGATCACCTGTTCAAGTAAACATGTCATTAGCTTTTATGTAAACAACAATGTCTTTCCATAAGGTTTATATGGGAACCCTTTTGGCCTCTTGGGAGGAACCCAATTGAGTTAGGACGATTTGGATGGCTTAAAAACCTTCTCCGTGAAATGTTACATATATTTACCAAGTTTCATGGCAAACGGTCCATCGGTGTCCGAGTCCATAAACTTCAAATATATATACAAACAAACAAATCAATATCCTTTTTTATATATTTATAGATATAAATATGACTGAGTAAAGACTATTTTGAATTGAATATAAGTTCGAAGATTTGTATTATCATGAGCTATATTAGAATTTTTAAGCAAAACACTAAGGCTTACATTCCAAGGTCACCGATCGTTGATGATATAAGGTCACTAAAAGTCCCCGATTTTTCTTCTAGAGAGCTGGTAGAAACAACAAATTTGTATATAGATACAATGGAATCTTATATAATTGGTTGTATATTTGGATATACCCCCCTCACCTATCAATTAAAATTTTGTAGGCCTAATGTTTTTATGTAGGGAAAAGATCAAGTTCATTTAATATAAACTAGTAATCATCCAATGGTTGAAATTAACCAACGATTAGGTATTCTACGAATATATTGGCTGTTTGTGTGAATAACAGTATGCCATTTACAAAAGTATTGTATTATAACATTATTATAATTATTTAGTCTTCTTTTGATAATTACCTAGTCAGAATTAGAATGGCGCAGTTGTTGAAAAAGATTAAAATATCTACACGTTTCCTATTTTGTGGCAATGATTATAAACTCAACCTCACAACTTCTTGTAGTAGGCCCCCTACATGTTATGTTAATTGCCATAGTTGTCTTTGTTTTTACATTAAGCTTGTGTTATAATAGCAGCTGTTAAATATACCATTTAATTCGATACTGGTCTTCCATAAGATTTACATTCAAGTTTCTACCTATGTAAATAGAAAGGCCTGTGAGGTGTTGTAATTTTTGTTTGATGATATCTGACAATATTTTGTCCTGTAAGATCAACAATCACGTGGAGTAGGCCCTAACAATTGGCCTATATAAAAGCATTGTCAGGAAGTACTGATGTGTAATTAATAAAATCCCTTTATAGTACCATAATTGCATCATTGTATCACAACCGCATCATATTGCATTGGCTCTGCCATATTGTATTGTTTAAAATCTATAATTCCTAGCTAAAGAAATGCAATATTTTCTAGGAGGACAGATGGTTGAATGTAATTCTCCCTCTGAAGGCCAATTTTAGGGTAAAAATAAGTCATAAACACGGAGCTTGCACAACTTTTGGTAACGTGTTAGTCAGAGGCAGAAACCTGGGAGACCGGGAACCAGGCCTTCCAAACAAGGCATAACTAGTGTTATTGTTGTTGTTTTAAGAGGATTATTTCTTAGGAAGCCTGGATTACCCCACGGGGTCTTCTGCCGTTTATCTCCTTCCATCTTCATGAGAAGCCTTACAAAATCGAGACAACGACAGTGAACAGGTCATGTTGGATTTCCCTAGATATGTAATCAAAAATTCAAGTTAATATTTATATTTTAACTTTGTACCGTTGTGTTCAACAAAAACCTTTGTAATTTTTTAACTTCTGAGGTATAAAGTTCTATAACGTTCATTTCGGTGAATGGGGTATTTTTAACCGTCATTAGGGAATAAACCTGTAGCCTGCACGCTTCTTTATAATATATGTCGATCTTCTCAATCAGGCCCTGAGTTTTATTGGCCCTGTGACAAAGAGCCCAAGCCTATCTAGGCTACCATTTTAAAAATGAAAAATTTAAAGATTAGGCCTAGAAATTGTTGGGAAACCAGGGAGGGTTAAGGACCGTTTATTATATCATAGTTTCTTCTAGGTTTATTAAACCCCCAGCATGATAAGTGCTAAATTAGCAGATAACTTAATTGGAATGAAATAATGTATCCTAACAGTCGGCAGTGTCAGGCAAGATTATAGACTATATGCCTAGCAGAAACCAAGTGACTCAGACTTAGGGACATGTCTTAATTGTAAAACTTGCATAGGTACCCATTATATATACCCTAACTTGTTTATAAATCTGAAGAATTTGAAGATAGTTCAAACCTAGATACGGTGTTAGTAAGTAATTGTTCTGGCACACATTCAGTGTTTAGCAGCTGGTAATGAATTTTCATTTAAGGAGTCTCTGAAATCTGTATAATTAACTTAGGCCTATCACGAAAAGTATCTAGACAAGGAACTTTGTCTACCTTCAAAAATGAATCCATCTCCAAATAAACTCTGTTCTTTAATTAATCAAAAGAATAGAAGATTTATCTGAGAAGGCTGATGGAACTATTTTATGTTGAATTATTTAAAAGCCTGTAATGTCTAGTTATGCCTATTAGGGTTCCAGAAAACATTCACCTTTACTGCTCTGCCTCCTTGGGATTTCAAAGTTCCAACGTTAACATTACAAAAAATTAAGTTATATAAATCAATTTAATTGAATATTTAAAATATTTGCTTGAATTCAAGGAACTGTATTTGCTTGTCAAGCTACTTTAAACAGTTATCCCACAACCTGACTAATAATCTCTCCTGACATTACTACAGCTAACTGAGCATTTTGACTGGAGACAGTTGATATGATTTTAAAACTGAATAATCTACCGCTACCGTACTACTATAGAACAGGTTAAATTTATCAAAAGTTAAAGGCAGCATTTGCACTTTTTTTTTAAGAGAGCTATAATCTAGGACAGGGCATCTCTGGACCAATGAAAAGAGATCATCATAAAATGGCTATTATTTGGCGACCCACCAGACCAACTCTTGTTAGTCGCTTGACTGCGCTTATCGTGTACAAGTTTTAGGCAACTCAATAGCAATAAATCATTTTTACCACAATCAACATTTACTTAAATATAACCATTATACAGGGTGTTTCAAAAAGAATCATCCGATTTAGAAAAATCGTAGCTATTCATCTGTGAATCCGATGTGCTCGAACAATGTACTGTTAGAAAGAGGAAGCTCTGGAGTTTAACGTCGTTTCCGCCAGGTAGCAGTAGCGCGCTTCTGTCAACGCCCAGCTCAGTAGTTGTCAAAATGGCGTCTGCACAACAGAAAGCGTTTTGTGTTATACGGTTTGCTAGATGCGAGTCTGTGATTTCCGTGCAACGTGAATTTCGTACCACATATGGTGTTGATCCTCCTACAGCCCAGAGCATAAGAAGATGGTATAAGCAATTTAGTGATACAGGCTGTCTCTGTAAAGGCAAATCATCAGGTCGTCCCCGTGTGTCCAATGAAGACGTGGAGCGCATCCGCCAGAGTTTCACCCGTAGCCCGCAAAAATCCACTCGCCATGCTGGTAGGGAACTTAACATTCCTTCGACATCTGTATGGCGTGTTTTGCGCCGCCGTTTGCGTTTTAAACCGTACAGGATTCAATTACTACAAGCTTTGCATGAAGGTGACAAAGTACGACGTGTTCAGTTTTGTGAGTTTATCCAAAGCCAGATGGCAGTAGATGATGAGGAAAATGATGATCGAGATTTGGTATCACGCATAGTGTTTAGTGACGAGGCAACTTTCCATTTGAGTGGAAAAGTTAACCGCCACAATGTGAAAATATGGGGGACCGAGCAACCACACCAAATTGTACAGCATGAGCGAGATTCCCCAAAAGTTAATGTTTTTTGTGCAATCTCACGGAATAAAGTGTATGGTCCCTTTTTCTTTGCTGAGAACACTTACGGGAATAACATATCTCGATATGTTAGAAAACTATCTCTTCCCTCAATTGGAAACAGATTCTGATGACTTCATATACCAACAGGACGGTGCCCCACCACACTGGAATCTTCATGTGAGAGAGTTTTTAAATGGTAGGCTTCCTCAAAGATGGATCGGCCGTACTGGACCTAATGATTCCGCGTTAAGTCACTGGCCTCCAAGGTCACCGGACCTTACTGTTTGTGATTTCTTTTTGTGGGGGTTTGTAAAAGACAATGTTTATATCCCTCCCCTTCCAACAACATTGGTTGAACTGAAGAACCGCATTAGAGCAGCCATCGAATCCATCACTCAAGATATGCTAGCTAAGGTGTGGGACGAATTTGAATATCGTATAGACATATGCTGTGCATCTAAAGGGGGCCATATTGAGCACCTGTAAATGGTATGTAAAAAAACTTTATTAGTTGTCCTTTAATATGAAATTAACCTCATGTCCATATGATCATTAGTTTTGAAATTATAAACCTTTAAAATCGGATGATTCTTTTTGAAACACCCTGTATATTATGTTTTGGATTTAAATTTCTATTACTTTGGTACTAGGCCTAAATTTGGTGCAAATTGGTTAAATTAAACTACATTTTTACAATAGGTATGCTTGTATTTTTTATACAGCCTACAATATTTTATTTTTGAACAAATTAGAAAATGTGTTCCGATTTGTGTCATATTTAGTATGAAAATAATAAACATTTAAAAACAAAACATGATCTAACAACGACTTTAAATTGATTTTATTAAAATTGAAATAGGCCTAGCTTAGGGCCTGTCAACATTGAGTTGCTCAGTACTTTTTAGTTGAGCACATCCGAGTGGCATTAATAAGGGTCAGATCAGCAGGCCTCCAAATAACAGGTGCTTTATGAAGTTTCCTTTCCACTGGTCCAGAGTTACCATGTATGAGACTATAAATAGTAAGCTACAATTCCTCATGTACAGTGACATGTGTAAAGTTTGTTTATTTGAAGGCTGTAGGAATACAGTATTTGAAGTCTGGAATGAATAGTACTATTAGAACTACAGTAGACCACCCATCGAATTAACCACCCTCTTTCCAGCAAATGAATCACATATCCACCGACGACCGATACTGTACCATAAAAAATGTTCAGGTTACAACAAGTCAAGCAAATGTTTCATAAGTTGATCAAGCATTTCATCTTGGTATCTATTTTTTAACGGTCATATAAGTTTTATAATTTTTAGTACTTAACTGACAATACCCAGGTGGTATTCGTTTTAACTGCCTTTTTAGTTATTCGACCCAGGGCTCGCTCCCATGGAGGGTTGTTACGAGGGGGTCTTCTATAGGTATGTCAAAGTTATATTTTATACATTGTTTTAAAAGAGAATGAAAAATAATCAGCTTTAATGTAGCCTATGTTTATTTCTTTTCATATTATTAAAATTAATTTAATTTTGGCTCCTGGATTTCCTTCTGAATGTTACCCAGTTGCAAAACCAGTTTTGGCAAATCTCTTATTTGATTTTAGCGAATTTCCCCTATAGGGAAGAAGCTATTACCGTAGTCGGCATGGTAAGACCTAGGCCCGGGACCATGATAACTTTTCGTTTTGAGGTCCCCAGGCCCCAAAAACACCATTCGTTCGAAACTAGATATATATATCTATATTATATACCTATATATGTGTCCGTGAGCACGATAACTCTCGTAAAAATGATTCGATTTTGATGAAACTTGGCATAAACGTGTAAAGCAACATTTATGACTTTTAAGTCCGAAAACCAGCCAGAGCGCTCTATTCGAAGGGGTATTTTGGGGGGGTTTGGAACCCCAAAAATGGGTTTTTTGAATTTTGTACATATAATTTTTGAAATAGTCAAATTTTAGTTTTTACCATTCGATTCAGCTTAAAAAACACACAGTTTGGTATTTTTATCATTCCTCTACGTCGATTGGTTACCGTGATATTAAAAGTGCTAAACACAGTGCGTTGTCTAATGTTATTCTTATGGAGAAAATAAAATTTGTATATCCCGCTTATTTATGAACGTATACTGACGAAACTTGGTATACAGCTTCATGTCGTTGTGGTCTATTGATATTTGCTCAAAAAAAATATTTTTTTGCCAAATTCTCCCGTAGCAGCAAACCTGCGTACTCAGCCCCCATGTTATTCTTATGGAGAATAATTGAAATTGTTTATATCGCTTATTTGTGAATATATTTTTATGAAACTTTGTAAGTGGCTTTATGTAGTATTAAGACATTTATATCTCCATTGGAAATTTGCTGAGTATGCAGGTTTGCTGCGACGGGGTATTTTTAGATTTTATACAATTTAGTTTAAATAATTAAATCCAAGTGATTTGAAAAATATATAAATATAAATAAATACAAAATTTGTCAAACTTGTATACAGTTACACATTTTGGAGTTTTAAGAGTGTGTTATGTCTCACCTCCAGGTAATTTTTTAACGTGGAGTTAAAACAGATAGCAGAAGGCCGTTACCATTCCAGTAATCAGTAACATTTTTATTTATGCCTGAAACCTCTCCACCTCACCAACTCTCCGCCCCTCTTCCTCGCCCCCTTCACGACAAATGGGTTTAATTTTTTTTAATGTGGAGTTAAAACAGAGAAGTGTGTTACCATTCCAGTAGTCAATAATTTTTTTTTATTTATCGATCATTGTTCTTGCTGTTGTGCTACATATGTATTTGAATAACTCAGCTGTCTATTAAATGAAAAGCAGAACACAAGTTCCCATAAGGATAACATGTAAACTTTTAAAGCCAAAAGGACATAGCCTCACACACCCAAACACAAAATTATTTGCATTTGACACATCCCCTAATAGTACTAAATAAGTCTGTCAAGTTTCATATTCTACAATACCGCATCTACGAGAAATTGGTCTCACACACCCAAACACAAAATTATTTGCATTCGACACATCCCCTAATAGTACTAAATAAGTCTGTCAAGTTTCATATTCTACAATACCGCATCTACGAGAAATTGGTATCACAAAAATGTCCTTAGCCTATTAGTATATAGATATCAGAAAATACAAAAAAACAAGTAGCATTATGTTCTCTCTGTCATCTTTCTATTATTTAATAATTACATTTGAATTAATAATTAAATATTTTGTCACAATAACTACTGCATGACAGTTATTTTTAAAGTAAACCTAATTTTTTTCAAAGTGAATGTGGCTGCATAAAGTTTAAATTGTAATAATTGGGAAAATGTAATTTAACATAGGCCTAAACTAAAAGTAATCTTAACTGTGCAGTTGTATTACCTCAATTGTTAACAAGCATACTTATTGATTTTAGTGTTTATTACTTCTTTATTTTTAATTAACAAGCATACTTATTGCTTTTAGTGTTTATTACTTCTTTATTTTTGATTAAAACAATATTAATATTCATTAATACCTCATCATTTTGACATTTTATCTCAGATACAGTGGAACCTCGATAACTCGAATGGAACCTTGATAACTCGAACCTTAGGGGGAACGGGAAAAATTTGAGTTATCGAATATTTCAAAATATCAACCAAGGTTCAACTTATCAAGGTGATATTCCACAGACTTCAACATATTGATGGTCACGTTAACGCAATTAATGAATCATGGAACAGTATAATCCTTAGAAATAATTTTAACAATTAAAAATATATAAAATGAGCCTGGATATGTTTAGAACACTTTCTTTGGTGAACGTATTAGAGGACGAAAAACCTCCTTCAGTGAACAGTGAACATGTCGTAGCGTAGGAAAGTAACCAAATAATGACTCACAGTTCGGCAATTTGGCAATTTTTTCCCCTGATTACCACTTCCTGTCTATTATTAGATGTTTATTCGGGTCGCAACATGAATGATAGACTCTCAAATACAGTAACTGAGGGTTTGAGTCCGAACCAATAATGTACAATTTTGACTTAGGTTAGAGAGATTCCTAAGACAACACTTCGACTTATAGAGGTACCTATGGTGTCTGTAGATATTCAAGTAATAAAGGTTTCCCAGCTAAAACTTTGAGTTATAGATGTGCGACGGTAGACTAAGTAGACCGCAAAACTCTGAGTTATTGAGATGTTCCCCGCCAACCTTTTGACCTATAGAGTAGTATAGCATTAGGTAGGCAAGTTCAAGGGGAATAACAAAACTTTGACTTATCAAGGAATTTGATTTATTGAGGTTCGAGTTATTGAGGTTCCACTGTATTTTAATGAAATTAGCCTAAAACTTAAATTAATTTAACGTGACACAATTTGTTTAAATTAACTTGCAATCTTGATGAAGATTCAGCTAATTTTGATGCTTTATTTTATAAACATAATCTTCAATTTCTTATCTATATAAGTTATCTGGGTACACCCTGATTAAGATTTTATAAAGCCCCAATTATTACCAAATTAATTTAAACATCAAATGTAGGCAAAAAAATACACTGCAGAAAAATTACTAGTATAGATAGAATACAACTATTTTTATGGTGAGTGTTTGTAGAGAAAATATTTGTTTCAACTGTCAAAACTAAATTGTTTTCTGATACTATGGAGGGTGAACAAATTGTCCGTCCTCTCTTATTTACAAACTAAGTTACATTCAGAAAAAAGGTAGTTAATGCAGCTCTTATAATATTAAAATGTGAAAAATATATTGCCACCAAATCCGGTAGAGGTGGGAAAATGTTCTACTCCTTGTAGCCACTGACTTTTTTGATAATGATGATAATTAATTTGGCTTCAGCTTTTTAAGAACTAGTCCACAGCACTACCTTGTACATTTGCTACCCGGTACTTTGATTCCTTACAATTGACAAATGAGTGCATACACAAAGCAAATTCATTCTATATTATAACAGAATAACAAGACAAATTTGCTTGACCTGACGATTAAGAGACAAAAATAAGCTTAGCAATGCTTTGTTATTTGAATTTGAAGAGAACAAAATCAAGGATGAGATACACTTAATCTGACCTGTAAATTTAGTGAAATATTTTAGCAAAATACATTGTGGTGTTTATCTTGTGGTAGCAGTTAACTTTTTTTGGTTCATATATTAATTAATATTTTGTTATTAATTTGTTTATTTTTTCATCATTTTAGGAAAGTGATGGAGAGGAAGTCATAGCTAAAGAAGATGAAGCTCCATGCTCATGTGATGCTTGCAAAGATAGGAGGTAGGTTACTAAAGTATAAATAGGCCTTGTGAAAATCTTGTTTGTGATCCTTTACATACACTATGTTCATGAAGGAATAATACTGCATTACTGTCAGCTCTTTTTTATTTTCATAACCTAATTTATACATTTTGAAAATAATCATATAATTGCCTATTAAAATTGCATTTTCAGGTTGTTGTGCTGCATCTTGGAGTTACATAATATTTTGAATAATAAGTTTTAAGGTTCTGAATCATAAGAAATGTTGTCTTACTGCAGTAAATATGTTTTTCAGTTTCTGACCAGCAGGCAGCAGGAGGACACGGCCTCTTACAATTGGTTGTCAGGAGCACAAATTACAACTCGCTTTAGCTAGTAAAACCTTGGTCCATGAGAACAACCAAGTCGAGATGGTGCAAATTTGTTACATTGTAACTTGTTCAACACTCAGCACCTAATTACAAGGTTGTAATGCTGTGCCCTATTTTTAGAACCTTAATTTCTTAACTGAAGAATTTTGAATTGATAATGCTGAGATGTTTTGTTGCTACAGGGTAGTGGCAGAGAATACAGTGGAGGAGATGCGGCGGCTACAGGCCCACTGGATGGACTTGCGACAGTACATCAGGATGGTCTACCGTATGGCCATGGAAGTCAAGTCCCCCACTGAGGGATACCAGGAGTTCATCAAGGAACATGTGCACAAGTAAATATTTTCTTAACATTTTACATGGATTTAAATTGTTTCTCATACTGTTACCCGGTACTGAAAAAATAACTTTTATCTTCATGACGTTGGTTTTGGCATTATTTATTTACTTTCTCCCCATGCACAGTTGTATGGGAAAGTATTGTTTTCGTCCACAGTTTTTAATTTGAGTTACCAATGGAAAAATTGGTTTTAGTGCTCGCTGAACCCCCCAAAAAAAGGTTTCTTAGGTATTTTTGTCTTATAGATGTATACAGACCAAGATTTATATATACAGTGGGGTGATTTTGATCAAATTTGGTATGTAGGTACTAACCCATGGAATCTCGAGTTGTTATTTTTATTTGAAGGGTAATCATCCCCCAAAAGCTGCTAAAAAACATCAAGAATTAAAATTTCTCAAAAACGACACATTTTGCATGTTGGGCCTGACCCGCAAATATGTTTTTTTTATTAACAAATAATTTTGGTCCCGTAAAAAACTGTGTCAAAATAAAAACACAAATGTCTGCTTTTTTAAGAACAAAGAAAAGATATAAATAATTAAGTGACTACCTGTGCTTTTGAATGCAACTGGATAGGAATAGGCCAGTCTAAAAAATTAGATTGCAAAGGGTTAATAATTTGGGGGGCTTATAGGAAAAAGATCATGTGCCATATACCTTTTATGTATATTTACCCCCTTTCTATATAACTATAGGATATATATTTTTAGTAAGATATAATTGTTTATATCTCATACAACTTATTGTTTTATCCATTTCAGATTATGCATGTGTGATCCTCATCAACTGTTTCAAAGATTAGAATCTCAAGTCCAAGAGTTTGTGATAGAAACTAAAGTCAGACAACTTGAACTTCTTAAGCGAGAGAAAGACTCACCAGTATTACCATACTTATTTATTTCAGGTAACAGAAACTTAAGTATTTTTTATTATATTTGAACAATAATAGTTTTTTTTTAGTTTATTAAAGTATTTTGGGTCTGTTTTTTCAGTAGAGCGAATTTGCAATAAAACATTAGGCTTTACGCAGTTCAAAATTATATAAATTGTTTCCAGTAGTTACTCATGTATTTAAAATACGTATTTTAAAACGACCTTTTAACTTTTTGACACATAGTAAAATACTGTTAGTGAATTACTTAATTTCGAAAATATATATCAAATGGAATTAATAACGGAAGGCCTCCCAGACACTGAAATAGTGGAATCATTTCATAATTAAGTCTTCCAGAAATATTAGTAGTCTTGTCACCGTGCGTGTTTGATTTCAGCTTAGCCGCTTGGTTGGTGCAAGCTAGGAGTAAATTTATCAGAAGATCCAACAAAGAAACAAAGTGTAAAACATCAATGGCAGTTATTAAAGACTAAAGCCACCATTAAAGTTATAGTTCTATTATCAGTTGTCCAATGACTGTAAACTTAGTTTTGATCTATTCACTTTTTTAGTGGGATCTTTTTCATCTTACTATTTCAGTCGAGGTTTCTAAATATTTGTTAGATACAATTTTTATCTGTTTGTTTTTAGGTCTATTAGACAGCTACAAGAAGCTAATGGCAGCAGCCAATGAGCTGGCACCCCTTCTCGAGCAATTACAGGCTGAACATCTCAGCAAGTTCAACCTCACGTGGAAGGTCCTCAACCAACACCTCTACCAGAGCTGTGTCTACACAGACCCCTACGTTCAGAATAAAGTTCCTGAGTGTATAGCTAAGGTATGCCTACCTAGCCACCATATTTCATCAAACAATTAGGGCCTGTATTATTTCTTTCTGCGGCCTTTATTAGTGAATTTTCTTTGGAAAGTGAACTATTAGCATGACCCGCACGGTGAAACTTAAGCCCGGGACCACCATAGAAGTTCCTAATGTGACCCCGAACAGGTTTGGGGGGTTGTTCAAAATTGTATATATATCTTATGTGTTTGCACTCTAGCGGTCACATTTTTTGTCCGATTTACTTCAAATTTGGTTGGGACATTCCTTTCTGTAATCATTTGGACAAGTTTGTTGAGAAATCGGAAAACTCTAAATCCCTTTTTTGGGGATTAATCTTTCAAATTTTGAGGTTTTGGGCCCAAAAAGTGTCAGAAAAGCCCCGGATGTAAAATTATTCCATGTAAAAAGATGGGAATTAGTGAGGCAAAACTTTTAAGCCCTCTCCCGTCATTCTAGCTTAACTATTTACTAGGGGTGTGCGAGTAGTGATTTTTTTAATCGAGTCGAGTCGAGTAGTGCCAATTATTTTCGAGTTTCGAGTATTTTCGAGCGAGTATTTGCCATCAATTGGTAGTTTAAAATAGTGTAATGGGATTTGCATACCACCCTAGATTTGGTAATCTAAACATGGTTTCTAACTAATACATGAGTAGCAATTCAAAGTTTTGGCCAGTACAATCAAACTGGATTACATATTGACTAACAAAACAAGGTTTGATATTCGTTTCCAGCCGATGAAACAGGAACCTGTTGTCATTTGGCCAATTTCACCTGGTCTAGACATCGCTTATAATCAATATTAAATGACGAAATCGTTAGTCACGGCCAAAATTACGCGATCCGATCATCATTTTCGGCCGACTTTACGTGATGCGATCGCCTTTTACGGCCGTTACTACACGTTTTTGGCCGGTCGCAATCGTTCGCGGTTGTCATTTTCGGCCTGTTTTATGTGATGCGATCGCCTTTTGTGGCCGTTACTAGGCGTTTTGGTCGGTCACAGACTTTCACAGTCTTCATTTTCGGCCGATTTTACGTGTTGCGATTGCCGTTTGCAGCCGAAATTGCGCTGTCCGATCTTCATTTTCGGCCGATTTTAGATGATGCGATCGCCTTTTACGGCCGTTACTGCGCGTTTTGGCCGGTCGCAATCGTTCGCGGTTGTCATTTTCGGCCTATTTTACGTGATGCGATCGCCTTTTGCGGCCGTTACTACGCGTTTTGGCCGCTCGCAATCGTTAGCGATCGTTCAGTAATCGGCGGGAAATACTCGCTCGAACTTTCGAGTAGTTTTCAAAACTTCGAGTCGAGTTCGAGTATTAAAATACTCGGCCGAAAACTCAAAGTTTCGAGTACTCGCACACCCCTACTATTTACCATGTTATAGAAGAAAATGTGTATTGACCAAACACAGTACGTTGTCTTATGAGGGTTTTACATTAGAAAAGCCTGTTATTCATTTGTTGGTGTACTTTTATCATCCCCAGCAACCTCACGCCTACTTTCAAGCTTGACTGGACCTTCTCCTAACCTTATAATGCGCAAAATTATATTCCCAGCTTTGCAGGTAAATGAAACCAGGAGCATCAGAACAGCAAAAAATCAATGTTTTCAGATTTCAATTAAAAATTGGAATAGATGTATGTTTTACACTGATTTTGAGTTTTAAAAGTTTTTTTTTTGGAAATTCACTTCTCTCACGTCAGTGTGCTGCGTGCGAACTTGTTTTTCTTACTTAGCTGTTGTTAAGTTGTAGATAAGAAATAAGCACCCATATTGTTGTAATGTGAGTTACCGGTACCTCTTTTTTGTTGTTGTGGTATAAAGTACAGTAGGAATTGCAAATATCTCAGGCGTGCTCCTTGTAAATCCTAAGGCCTATTCTACATGTGTTGGTAAACTGCAGCATTTTGCCTGCTGTGAAACCGCACCTGAACTAGGTACAAAACCCAGTGCAAATGGGTATATTTATTTAAAAAGATTCTGCAGTAAGTCGACTCGATATATACGGCTGTGTCCACTAACACTTTTTTCGATGCTAATTTTGTTGAAGCTTAATACTTTGATTTTATAAATATGTTTTAAATAGTGGCCCTACAAATTGAACATATATATGAATTAATTACTTATAATTTAAGTAAATGGCACCATTCTGTACAACATATGGGCTTCATAAATAAAGTTATTTGATTGATTAATTGACCTCCAATGATACATCCGAGCTCCCCCAACTAAGCCGCCTAGAGTAGACTGGCCGAGATTTACACACACAGTTTTCTTGCTATTGGTTTGTGGCAATTGAACCGCTTAGATAGAATTAGGGATGTGTCGGTTTCTTAAAGTCGGTTTTACCGGTTTTTTACAAAAAAACCGAAACCAAGAACCGATGGTCAAATGTCGGTTTCGGTTTTTCACTGTCAGTAAGTGCTCGTATTGGAAATAGCATTATAATTTTATACAAATATCGCTTAAACTCCTAACCCAGTTAATGAGATTCATCAGTGAGAGTCTAATGACACGATACGTTAAAAATGGTACAGTAAATGAGACGCTTATCGCGATACATAAGCCCAATAGGCCTACTTAAATCTCATCTCGCATTGGTATAACAACCAGTGCAGAGTTTATTGCTTATCGAATTGTATTTGATATCATAAGTATTACCGTATCATATCGAGGCACTGAATCGCAATAGGTACCTGCATTTTTAAAAACATTTCGCCTTTGGAATATCGTATTCAAAATTATTCATTTCTAGGTTAACAAACTGTTTAAACTTAAAAAAAGAACATATGTGATGAGTTAAGCTTAACACATCAAAAAGAACGCCAGATTTGAGAAATTAAATACTAATTGACTGCAGTTCGGACTTAGTCTGCTAGTGACAGTGACGCATTATGTGATCATATCATCTCTGACGCATCATGCGATTGTATCATCTCTGACGCATCATGTGATCGTATCATCTCTATCGCGATATTTACGTATCGAACACGCACATCACAACTATAAGTTACATTCTTGAATTTACCGCCTGGTAGAAGCGCCCCGTTAGCACTTGAGGTGAGAATACACAAACTACAATCAATACAAGAACGGCAAGAAGCACGAGATTCGACCTCCAACCACCAGGATCACTAGTGTTTTCGACTCCAGACACCAGGATCGTCAGTGTCTTCGGGCGACAACTCACGTATAAACTTCGCGAGTGTATTCGTTTACTTCGTAAACTTCGTATCATTCGCATCACTTACTAGCAGACGACCACACGACGTCTAAGAGGGTCTACGGGATTACTGTCAAGTTTACTGTGTATTTAATAAAGTCGGACATTTTTATTAAGAAAGTTTGTTAATATCGTTGAGAATGCCAGAAGAAGAATTAGTCGTCGATCTACCATTTGGCCCTATTGACATTGCTAACAACCCCAACCCCAGAGTTAGTTCTAGTCCTACTGTTTCCGTAAATATAAATCCTACTGTATTTACGATTATATATCCTCCCTGTAGGAAAAGATTCTAGGGTTTCAAAAGTATGCAAAAATAACATATCAGCAAAACCAGATAGACTTTTTTTTAGAGATGTGCGAGTACTCGAAATTTCGAGTTCGAGCGGAGTTCGGCTCTGAAACTCGAGGTTTTACTGGAACTCGAAGGTTTTGAGCGAGTTTACTCCCGCCGATTACCCGCGCTACCACGGGTCTTCCGCGGCCGCGCGTCGTCTGTAAATTCAAATTGAGTGTCAACGCATTTGAGGTGTTAAGAGTTGTGATGTGAATTTTAGTGTTTTATTAATGAATAAGTAAGTTGTGGCTTATAAATTTGTGTTAGCCTACTCTTCACACCAAAATGGAGGATTTACCAGGACCTTCAGATGGAGTTGTATGAATACCAAATACATTCAATGCTAATTCCAAAAAGTTGTATGAATACAACTCAATTGAGTTGTATAGTCATAGTCCATTTTTAGGTTAACCTAACCATGCAATTTTTTAAAGTAAAATATCAAAAACAAATCTGTAATGAAATTTAATAGGTAAGCATGAGAAGTTTGTGCTTGTTTTTTGTTCCATAATAATTGAAATTGAGTCAATCCATTATTTTTAGGCTCAACTATTGTCCTTTGGCATTGTGCTGTTTTTAAAGACAAGTGATTTGTTTTGGCCTTGTTTAAGTTTCATTAATGATTTTTTAAATAATTCTTAATATTTTAAAACTCCATTTAACCCTTTGAGTGCCACAGCGTCGCTCACAGCGACGCGATGTGTTTACGCATAAATTGCCGAGCGTCGCTGACAGCGACTCTCGGTATTTTACGTAGTACTTCATATCAAAACAAGGTACTGGCTTTCAAAGTATTTTGTTTTGATCCAGAAGCTTCCAGCTATCTCATCTATAGCAATTTCGTTGCCTTTGGTCTGTTAGCAGACCCTAATTTAGTCATCTCTGTCGTAGATGTCGTCTGTATTTGTTGTTGTGTAATGTTATATGTTTGTTGTTGACGTAAATATCACTTATATTATTGTTATTGAAGTTATAGTTTAGTGTTTTTTACTTCCTATTTACGTATGAAATAAAAATAAGTAGTAGAATAGATAGAAACAACTGGAGTAACCTTCGGGAATTAGTTTACAATGATCTTGGAAACAGTGTTACCTATTGTCGTAGATACTAAGTTTTTGTGAAAGTAAAAGATACACATACATCTTTTGTTTTCTAGTTTATTGTGCATTTCATTTACTTTGGTAGGCCTAATGCTTATATACTAGTAATAATAACCATGTTTACTGACAACAAACTAAAAAATAATATTTGTTTATATTACAAAATTGTACTTCAAAGTTGCTTAGTAACCACATAGCCTAGGCCTAGGGCCTTTTTTGAACTGTAACATATTTTCATTTATTTTTTTGCAAACATTAACTGATATTGATGATTTATACATCAGTTTTGATCAGCATTTTCTGCTCTTTCTGCCTATTGGGTTCAAAAATATCAAATGAAATTTTTTAGCATAATTTATGCAAGTCAAAGTTGAAAAAAAAAACAAATTTTTAATTTGTTTTATATAAAAAATATTTTTTAAGCCCCAATTTATTTTCTGATTATAGTTACTTTATAGTATTTCATAGAGAATTTATTCATAAACAAAATAAATCAAAAATTACATGGATACCTCTAAAATTGTATTTTATATGATATTTTATGTAAACTACTACATTTTCCATTGAAATTAGCCCGGCAATTTATGCATAAGAAATGGCCATGATGCCGCGGCACTCAAAGGGTTAAGACATGGCTTCAATTTTATCAATTGATTTGCCGGGCACTTTCAAACATAGTATCTTCATGTTTTTACCAACTGATTGTTCTTATTAGGACTATTAGTGTTAAAATTAATGCTAAGATATGTTAGTAAATATATTTTGTGTGGTAAGTAAGTAGGTTAATGTTTTACCATGTAATAGGCCTTTTAAATATTAAAATAAAGTTTATTTTAACTTATAGGCCTAAATGTAATTTTATTTTCTCCATTCGTAAAAATATGTAGCTTAGGCCTAAACATAATATACAAAACATAGGATGAATAAAAAATAGGAAATAATAAAAAACTGAGATTATTTTTAATGAAACTGTTAGTACCATATAGGTTATAATAACCTTAAGACTGCCTTCACACTAGGTCGCTGCGACCGGGTGGCAGCCACTTGACTTGTAGAAGTCGCAGCCACGCCTGTCCCTTCACATATGGTGGCTGCGACCAAGTTGTGAGGATGCGCAAGCAGCTTGTTAGGGTCGTCTGCGACCTGTATCTGCCATTCGCTATAGCAGTCTCGCTAAACTTATCTTTTTAATTAATTAGACAAGATAGATTCAAGTAACTAGGATGAGGACCTCCTGCTTGTGCTTTTGCTTTGCAAAAGAAGAAGGCGGGCAAGAAAACAAAGAATGGACCCACAGTTAAATTTTAAAAAAGTATGAATTTTATAAAATTATTTGTTATAATGAATTATTATTTGTATATATAATGATATTATATTGTCAAATCAAATCAAATTGTCTTTATTGCCATAAAACAGTGAAAACAGCATTGGCATGAGTCAGTGTTACAAACATGTACTACAATTAAAAATGCAATATCCTTATAACAAGACATAGTAAAATAAAACAAAATATATTACTGCTTGAGGAAATTGTAGATACTATAATATGTTTTATCAGTAAGAAACTCCTTTAGACGGTTTCCAAATTGTTTCAGGGGGACGTTAACTTTAAGGCCTGCAGGCAAAGAATTAAAAAGCTTAATACAGTTAAAAGACATGTTACGTTGAAAAAAAGTTGTCCTGTGCTTTTGAATTGGAATGTTTAATCGTGGGCGGAGTGCGTATTTGGAAGAAAAACTATTGAAGAAAATCGTAGAAGAATGTTTTTTTGTAAAACATTATGGTTTCAAATATATACAAACAAGGGAAAGTAAGAATCTTATTCTGACGAAAAATAGTTTTGCAGGATTCATTCCTTTTGAGTCCAAAAATTATCCGAAGGGCTTTTTTCTGTAGGCGAAAAATCGATTTTGTCCTTGAATTCTCAAAACCCCAAATAGGAACAACATATCTAAGATGTGGGTAAAAAACAGCCATAATAAAGCGTAAGCAAAACATCAGTGTTGGCAAATAATATATATATAATATATAAACTGGGTGTATACAAACTGGTTACATACTTTCTTGTTTGTATACACCCTGTATAATATAAATATATTATAACTAAATAATACATATTATAAATATTATATATAGGATGATATAATTAGATATTATAATACAATATAATTATTGTTTTATTTATGAATGATTTATTTATACATTTATTTAATTTTTGGTGTGATGTACAATTAAATTTAAAAAAGGCACAATAAACTATAAACGCTAAAAAACACAGACACAAAGAAGATAGTTTTACAACAGTGGGATCAGCGAAACGAGTCGTCAGCAAATCGCTGACATATAAGAAGGAGGCAGGCAGACGACCAAAACAAGCTGTGCGCGCATCCCGAAAACTTGGTCGCAGTCACCGAGTGTGAAGGGTTCCGTATGTTTCAATGCCCCGCTAGCGGGTTGAGTCGCAAGGGTCGCTGCCACCGCCCGGCGTCGCAGTTCCGTGGCCACCGAGTCGCTGCCACCCACTAGTGTGAAGGGCTCAATAAGGCTAAATGCAATTTTGACGGGTCAAGTGACCGACGGGCGGCTGCGACCTGGTCGCAGCGACCTAGTGTGAAGGCGCTCTAATTCCAAAAGATTAAAAGTATTTGACCTTCATGGCAAAATGTTATGCAATAACTTTGTGGTATGATTTATTTTCAGGTAAATGTACTTATATTTTTCCAATGAAGCAGGAATCCATTTATTTGACTTACTATTGTTATTTTCAGGGCATATTGACTAGAAAAGTATATTTTAAAAACAACATTTATAAATGGAACCCTATACACTGTTTTGATCCAATTCAACTCGACCTATGTGTTTTTTTTTATTTGTATAAATCTTTTGCCATTTACTCGACTGAACTTAAAAAACCTGTACTCGCACATCTCTACTTTTTTGTTTCAAAATTAGGCCTGCTGAAGGCTAAACTTAAAACTAGAGATGTGCAAGTACAGCAAGTTTTAAGTCGAGTCGAGTAAATGGCAAAAGACTCGAATCTCGAGTTTGAGTCGATTATACAAATAAAAAAAAACATGGTCGAGTTGAATTGTATCAAAACAGTGTATAGAGTTCCATTTATAAATGTTTTTATTAAAATATAGGTACTTTTCTAGCCACTATGACCTGAAAATAACAATAGTAAGTAATACCCCCGTGGCAGCAAACCTGCATACTCAGCGAATTTCCAGTGCATATTAATTTATCTTAATACCACATAAAGCCACATACCAAGTTTCATCAATATACATTCATAAATAAACGATTTATGACATTTTAATTATTCTCCATAAGAATAACATGGCGGCTGAGTATGCAGGTTTGCTGAAATAAGAAACACTAAAAATGGGCTTTTATACAAATATCATTATAACTCAACTAGGTAAAGCCACATACCAAGTTCTATTAATTTATGTTCATAATTAAAGGAGATAACACGTTAATTATTCTCCATAAGAATAACATGGGGCTGAGTATGCAGGTTTGCTGCTACGGGAACTATCGGGCAAAAAATGGATTTTTGTGCAAATATCAATAGACCACAACCAAATAAAGCCATATACCAAATTTTGCCAGTTTACGTTCATAAATAAGCGAGATATACAATTTTTCTTTTTCTCCATAAGAATAACATTAGACAACGTACTGTGTTTAGCACTTTCAATATCTCGGTAACCAATTGACGTAGAGCAATGATCAAAATACCCAATTGTTTGTTTTTTTAAGCTGAATTTAATGGTATAAATTAAAATTTGATTTAAATTAAAATTACATGTGAAAACCCCAAAAAACACATTTTTGGGGTACAAAACCCCCCAAAAACCCCCCTTCGGATGGTGCGATTCATCTGGTTTTCGAACTCGTTCAAATAAATGGTACTTTACACATTTGTACCAAATTTCATTAAGATCGGACCTTTTTTACGAGAGTTATCGTGCTTACGGACACATATATATATATATATATATATAAATATATATATATATATATATATACATATATAAAAATTTGAACGAATGGTGTTTTTGGCATCTGGGGACCTCAAAATGAAAAGTTATCATGGTCTCGGGCTTAAGTCTTACCATGAGACCTACGGTAATAGCTTCTTCCCTATAGGGGAAATTCGCTAAAAACGTGGATTTCTGCTTCATTAGAAAATAAATCATACCAATGTTATTGCATAACATTTTGTCATGAAGATAAAATACTTTTAATCTTTTGGTATTAAGGTTATTATAGCCTATATGGTATTAATTAACAGTTTCATTAAAAATCAATCTCAGTTTTACTATTTTATTTCCTTCTTTTTATTTATCCTTTGTTTTGTATATTATGTTTAGGCCTAAGTTACATCTTTCTACGAATGGAGAAAATAAAATTACATTTAGGCCTATAAATTAAAATAAACTTTATTTTAATATTTAAAAGGCCTATTACATGGTACAACATTAGCCTACTTACTTACCACACAAAATGTATTTACTAACATATCTTAGCATTAATTTTAACACTAATAGTCCTAATAAGAACAATCAGTTAGTAACAACATGAAGATATGTTTGAAAGTGCCTGGCAAATTAATTGATGAAATTGAAGCCATGTCTTAAATAAAGTTTTAAAATATTAAGAATTATTTAAAAATCATAAAACAAATTACTTGTTTTAAAAAATAGCTTAATGCCAAAGGACAGTTGGGCCTAAAATTAATGGATTGATTCAATTTTGATTATTATGGAACAAAAAACAAGTACAAACTTCTTATGATTACCTATTAGATTTTATTACAGATATGTTTTTGATATATTACTCAAAAAAATTACAAGGTTAGGTTAACCTAAAAGTGGACTATACAGACAGTGTTCACACAACTTAATCTGAAGGTCCTGGTTAGTCCTCCATTTTGGAGTAAAGAGTAACACAAATTTATAAGCCACAACTTACTTATTTATTAATAAAACACTAAAATCCACATCACAACTCTTAACACCTCAAATGCGTTCACACTCAATTTGAATTTACAGACGACACGCGGCCGCGGACGACCCTTGGAAATTTCGAGTACTCGCTCATCTCTACTTAAAACTTAACATCTTAAAAATAAGTTAAAGATTACTTAGACTACGGTACTGCCCTAAGCTAACTTTGTTATTATTTGGTCAAAAATGGTTTCAAGCCAAGGTGATTAATTAGTTTTGTATTGACCCATAATATTTAATTTAAATTCATTTGATTTGTCTTTGATTTCTTGTAACTTTTAATTGGTATTTATATGTATAAAATCGATTAAAGTTTGGTCAAATCGTTATTTGTGAGTTGATAATCACCCTGTGATGTAAGGTAGGCAGAATTTCAGAATCTAGGTAGAAACTTAAATTTAAAGTATGGATGAGACAGTTATGGTAAGTTCTTTAAAATAACCGAAACCGACAACCGTTTTTTGTAAAAAAACCGAACCGTTAAAAAATGCAACCGACCTATCCCTAAAGAATTAATGAAATTTTGGCAAGATCAAGCAGGCAAATTGCGGTGCTTTACCCTCTCACGTAGAACATGGGCGTAACGGTGTTGATTTTCAGTTCAAAGTTGTTCATGAAAAAATACATTGAGCTCATGTAAGTTATAGTCAGTGTCAATAGAACTGGCGGGTCAAGGACAAATGTTGAGCTAGGCCAGCTGATCATTTCTCCATATAACATAATACAGGGTCCCCACCCAACCGTAAAAACCATGAAACCTTGAATAAGCCGTGAATTTCGTATACCGTGAAAAAACCTGGAATAAGCCATGAATTTTGATATCAAACCTTAGAAATATATCAAACTTGAAAAACAATAAAAAAATATCTTATCAGAAAATATCACATTTGTTTTCAGATAGGGAAATGTCCAACAGAATTATTATCGTTGTTAGTACGTTGTAAATATGGTGAATACCGCGTCGTCTGCCTACTTGCAGATTGCAGCTGTGCAGATGATTTAAGATAGTGATGTGTGATACGGCCGTGTATCGCGATACGGCGATACGATACGTATCGGATTCAGATATCGTATCGGCCTTATCGTATTGGTGCTGTGTATCGCGATACGCGTATCGTATCGCATAACATATTGTACATAAACGATACGACGTATATTGTATTATACACTGCAGTTAAAAATACGGCCATCGAGGTATTTCCACTGGTTTTAATTGTAGTATCACAGAAAGAAGACTTTTGAAGAATTCTTGTTGAATATAAACATAACCTCATTGTTTTACAGCCAAGAAAATAATATCAAAATATCGTCTCTATGTGCCGATACAAAATCGAGTATCGTTTTAGGCGATACGATACGTATCGCTTCAAAAATATCGTGACAAAATATCATATCGTCCCTAGCGTATCGCGATATTCTGATAAGATACGATACGTATCGCACATCACTAATTTAAGATTGGTTCTGGTTTCCACAGTGCAAAGGAACTCGGGCCGACTCGGGCGACAGTTGTTAAGTTGCTGTTGTTTTTTTCACTGTCAACTGACTGCTGACTGACACTTGTGTAAGACCGTTTAAGTGTGTTCTTTACTGCATGTCATTTGCCTATTGTTTTGTATTAGTCGGTGACAGTAGACAACTACTGTATCTAGACTGTTAACTATACAATAGTGATGATGCCGTCCCCCCCAGGAGATTTGAAAGGGCCAAACTTGCTGATGGCCCATTTAACTTTGGAAAGTGTGACAATCCGTCTGGCTAAAGTCCAGCTTCCGCGATCAGCTCTTGGCCATGAGCCCCTTTCATACCGGCAATGCTACAGCAAGGACCGGAAGCTCTCTTGGTCCTCCTGTGCGAACTCTTCAGAGCGAGTCTGGCTTATGGGTACATTCCTCAAGCCTGGCGCCTCAGTAGGGTGGTCTTCATTCCCAAGAGAGGAAGAGCAGACTACTCAACTGCAAAATCATTTCGGCCTATCAGTCTCTCATCGTTTCTCTTGAAGACGCTGGAGAGACTGGTAGAAAGACATCTAAGAAAGGGAGTGCTTTCAGGTACTCCTCTCCATCGAAACCAGCATGCCTATCAGTCTGGTAAGTCCTGCGAAACTGCCCTGCATCAACTTGTTAGCAGGGTGGAGGACAGCCTTGCTGCTAAGGAAATCGCTCTATGCACCTTCATGGACATTGAAGGTGCATTTGACAATGTCACTTACACGGCCATGGTCCGGGCGGTGCGTGGGCGTGGTCTTGAGTCTGCTGTATGTAGGTGGATTGAGACCGTGCTCTGCTCCAGGCGGATTAGAGCCGATCTTCAAGGTGAATCGATAGTGATCGCACCCACGGGGGGTTGTCCGCAGGGAGGTGTACTTTCGCCTCTTCTGTGGAACCTGGTGGTGGACGGTCTCCTTCGTGAGCTCACTAGCAGAGGCGTCTTTGTCCAGGGCTATGCAGACGACATAGTCCTAATGGTACAGGGAAGGTTCACGAATATTGTTGCTGATGTCATGAATGTCAATCTTCAATATGTCAATGTCTGGTGTCTTGGAGAGGGTCTAAGCATAAACCCCTCAAAGACAGTAGTTGTTCCGTTCACAAGGAAAAAGAACCTGGAGTCTCTTTCCAGGCTGAGACTTGGACCAACACGGCTTGAAGTATCAGGTACAGTCAAATACCTAGGGCTGACAATTGATTCTAAGCTGACTTGGAATGATCATTTGAATAATACACTGCATAAGGCGAAATGGGCGCTCATGACGTCCAGGAGATTTGTAGGCTCCACGTGGGGGATCAAGCCTCACATAGCACTGTGGCTGTACAAGGCAGTAATAAGGCCTAAAGTCACATATGGATCACTAGTCTGGTGGACAAAGGTGAACCAGACTACAGCCATAGCCAAACTCACAAGTTTACAAAGGTTGGGCACACTTCTAGTCACTGGAGCTTTCAGGAGTAGCCCGTCAGCAGCTCTCGAAGTTGCTCTTGGATTACTGCCTTTGGATATCTCCATCAAGGCAGAAGCACGGAAATCAGCCTATCGATTAAAAGTCGCAGGCCAATGGAGGGAAGGCCTGTCTGGAACAGGCCATTGCACCATCACCAAAGCTGTTGCTCAAAACCCTGTGCTTGATATGACATCAGATGTCATGAGTACGGAGATGGTTTTCACTAAACCTTTTTCTGTTGGATTCTGCTCCAGAGAAGAGTGGACATCTGAGGAAGGGCCCTATTCCAGGAAGGGCAGCCTTGTCTGGTACACGGACGGCTCTCTCATTGAAGGAAAATCTGGCTACGGGGTGTACAGTGAATCACCTAGAACAGAACTCTGTGCAAGTCTGGGACAACACTGTACTATTTTTCAAGCAGAAATTTGTGGCATCATGGTTTGTGCCAATCTCGGCATTGCCAGACGCTATTGCGACAGGCATATAGTAATCTTGTCAGATTGTCAGGCTGCCCTCAAGGCTCTTGACTCCAACGAAATCAAGTCAAAATTGGTGTGGGAATGTTACAACACTCTGCAAACTCGCGACACGCAACTCGGTGCATCTTGGTTGGGTACCTGGCCATGTAGGCATAGGTGGCAATGAGTGTGCAGATAAGCTTGCTAAAAGAGGTTCCGGTATGCCATTCTTTGGTCCAGAGCCAAGCTGTGGCATAAGCAAAACAACTGCTTTTCACACAATAAACAAATGGTCCAGGGACTTACATCGCCAGCAATGGCAAGGTCATACTGGTCAAGCACTTGGCAAAAGGCTGCTAGCAGATACTAGCTCTTACTTCACTAACTGGTTGGTGAGGTTGGGCAGAGGTCGGGTTAAGCAGTTGATTGCTCTGATAACTGGACATGGCCATTTCAGGAAACATCTCCACACTCTCGGACTCAGAAATGAAAGTCAGGTGTGTAGGCTCTGCAATCAGTCTGAAGAGACTGCCAAGCATATCATACTGGACTGCGAGAGACTCGGGGCAAGGAGAAGGGCTCTGTTTGGTTGTAAGCAACCAGGTGATGAAAGGGACGCTAGTATTGGTAAAAAACTCCTGGATCTCGTAAAGGGTACGGGCATTGGTTTGCCATACTAACGTACAAGGGACACACAATAAGCTTCGGTTGACGTGTGAGGATCTTTGAATCTTTGGATCTCTGAATCCGTCCCTTTAACAACACATAAACATAAACATACAATAGTGATGGGCGATTCGCGAACGAATTATCGAGTGAATCAGATGAATCATGATTCTACTTTTAAAAGAACCGATTCGTGGCGCGAATCAACTCTGGTAAATATGCCTCGGTTATGTTGCCCGGTTTCGTTCACTTCATTCGCGAATCGGTTTAGACCATCGTGGTTCGCGATTCAATTGCGTTTCCGCTGAGAAATGATTGGGGGGAAGTTGAAGCGGAAAGAAGGGGAGGGAGACGAACAAGAGGAGAGATCGCTAAACGCAGTCTCATTGGTTTGCGTATGCGCGGCAGACGTTTTGTGAAATCCCACAATTCCATGCAAATCTTATTTTGTTTTGACCTCTCTTTCTTTACAATATAATTTCTGCTGGTGCTGATTCAATTGGAGTCGGTTCGCGAACCGATTGTTGTTATGTCATTCAGCTAACTTTGAGTATCAGCTAATCCGTCTAAACGCTTGCTTGTTGGTTCTTTAAGGAGTTTGCGGCTGTGCAATAATAATTTGTGATGTTCGATAGTCAAATTTCATTGCATCACTTGGACTATGGGTTCGCATACCACATATTGGAGTCGTAACATAACAGGACGGCCAAATAATCTATAACAACCGATTCGTTTACATTATACGGCGAGGACAGATAATGAAGAATCGCTAAGAAGAATCGCACTGCCCATCACTACTATACAACTGTCGCGTCAGTAACTCGGCCATTCCGTTTACACGGTGCGTAGTCAGCGTTGCCACTTCGAGAGAAATTACCCTTGCCGGTGATAATTTTGAACTTCGAGGGTAAAAAGGGGTAATTTTACTAAAGCCTTTAAAAATATACAAATTTATATTATCCTCTGTTATACACTTATTATACATTCATTGATGTTTATTTATGATTAAATTAGGCCTACTCCATTTCTCTACTTTATCGACCCTTCCGATTTTCGTGACTCTGACGAATACTCACGAACTCCATGACAGAAATCGAGCTTGAGTAAGGATCACATGTACAGTGATTGTCTCATGTTAAAAACGTGAAAGAGCCACGAGTGCCAGGACGACAAGAAGTCCGCTAAGTTGCAGTAATGTCTGCAAGTTTTAATGTCAACCAGACAATAAATAACAAAAATAGAAAATGGGCATTATTGTCACCTGTCTCCGCCTACCTAATCCTAGCAGTTGATAGACTGAAAGCTAGGCAGCGTTAGCTGTTTTATAATTGACGTGTATGGCTATAAACAAAATTGCATCAGCTGTTAATCATTTATATACTGTGATTTGTTAAGCAGTAAAATAAATTCTGAGAAAAATCCGTTATATATCGCATGGAAAAATTGTGACAAAAACTGGCTGGCTATGCAACTTCTATTTTCATTCTTTATTCTAAACTTAAAAATTAATTATACATCAGTGACATCTATAGGCGGCTCCTCAAACCTATCAAATTTCAAGCACATTTCCTTTATTTCATTAGCACTCTTTACTCAAATACAGGAGTTTAGATTTTGAGGGTAATTTTGACGAGGATCGAGGGTAATTCGGGAAAAAGTGATTGGCAACACTGAGCGAAGTAGAAGAAATCACCAGCAACCGATAACCGATAGATAGACTGATGACATGACTTAAGACGACAATAAAACAATAAGAAACTCTAAAATAGTTCTCATTTTTTAAAAGGTTCACTTGGGATGTATGGTATGGTTTTATGGTTCTGTGACATCGTAATTGGAATGTTGGAAAGTTTTAACTAGTATTGGACCGCTGCGCTGCGTCTGCGTTGTTGTTTTGCAACCGGTATAGGTTATGTTTTTTAATATTTCGACCGTGAAATTGACAATTTTTAGACCTTGAAAACCGTGAAAAATCCGTGAATTTGATCATTAAGTTTGAGTGGGAACCCTGTAATAGAAAAAAATATCGGCTGGTCTATTACAATGGTGGTCCTTGATCCGCCAGTTCTATTGACGCCGGCTTTAGTAGTTTTGGGCTATTTCCCCATTGTAATGTAAAGGCTACTTAAGTAGGCAAGTTGGAAAAGTCAGCTCAAGACTTAGAAGATATTTATTTTTAAGATAGAATTACAGAATATTATACTGTATTTTTGGTCTCCCAGGTCTAGCGTATAACATGATGTTGTTATTTTTAAGATTTAGGGTGAAAATATTCAGCTAATTGTAATGGTTAATCGGTCTTGTGATTGAAAAGTAGCCCATCAATAAATTTTCACTAATAAAGGTATAACCTACATTAGTTGTAATAAGCTCATCATATTTTTATCTTTCTAAAAAAACTCAAGCATCAGATTGCTGAGATTTTCTTTATTTGTCTAGCAATTGTTTGTTTTTTACGATAGGATAATAGGTGAAATATTTGTTTCAGCTGAGCAACAGTTCGCCAGACCCTGGTGACGCTAACAAGCAGCTGGTTCGAGAGTTCTTGAGCTTCGACGACGAGATCACGCTAGTGGGTGGCATGTGGCGTGAGGCCGAGGCTAGGATACACCAGTACAAGTGAGCAACACTATCTAGTAAATTCAAGTTATTAGCTATCATACAAAATTGTTCAATTCAGTGAATTTTGTGTTTTGTTTGACATAATCAGTAGCCATTCCGCTTAAAAGATACTTAAAAATGTAGTCCTTGGAGTAGTCTGTCAGAATATTATGTCTCTGTGGCAGGGATTCAGCTGGGATAAAAATTCTTTGAGCAAAAATGCTACAAGCTCTTAGAGACTTGTAGCAAAAATATTTTCCTTTTCGCATTTTATCGCGTGCCATTATACTATTTTTTGGTCTTAAGTTGTTTTTTGCTTGTATTTGTTTTTAAGGTTTAACATTTAAATAATATATAATTCAGCAGAGTCTACTTTTCTTGGAAACTTATCTTATCCATTTTAACCATTAAAGTCGGTAATGGAAATATACTAAACATTCTAATAGAATAGGCCTAATATGGCACCAGAACAACTAAAACTCACACACCCCGAACATTACACACTCTGAAACATAACCTCAAAGCATATCGCGATCGCATTTGCGCATCAGCGATTTTGAGTTGTCTGTTTTTGCTAAGGTACCTCAACACTTTGGCCCGATCATTGCGATTTCGAGCGACTCGTGCTCGTGTAACCGTCCACATTCTGCAGCGAGTCGAGACCACGAGCGGCACTAAGTATGGAGGACCTGCCGCTCGTCTCCTTTGACTCGGTCACAAAAACCGACAAGAATCGGTGTGATTGCTAGGCGAGCGCAATCATCCCTTTGGTGGCGAACTAGCCCTCGACATTCTCGCATTCGCCGATTCGCTCGGCTAGACTCGGCTACTACAGAGTGCGCGCCAAACTTGAGTCACAGCGCATGACGTCTGCTAGGGGGTTAGCTACTGTCACTACAACTGTCATATCAGTAACTCGCCCGTTCTGTTTACAAGGTACGTAGTTGAAATCGACAGACACTGTTTACGTAATGTAGGCTCGTCTCCTCTACCACTCGCTCAGAGGCGATCGGTAAAGTGACTTAGTGCAACCAACGCAACGTTAAGCCTCTACAACATCCCAACTACTCTTCTAATCTTTTTGGTTGTGGATCGTGATCATGGACTTTTAATGCAATTTGTATTGTTAAAACCAGATTTTCTGCAATAAAATTTAAAACAATTTCTTATACTTTTCTTTGTAGCAAAAAAGCGACAGCCTGCCCAAATATTGTCGCATTTTCGTGGTGCATGTCGCATTTTGCGACAAATGCGACCGCAGCTTAAACCCTGCTCTGTGGTCAAACTCTTGTTACGTTTTCTTTGTTTTTTTCAGCCAAGAGCAAGCTACTCTCAAAGCCAAACAAAGAATGATGAAAGAAGACTGGGAGTTTTTTAAAGCTCAAAGAAAACTAATACACCAGAAAATCTGGAATAAAACAAACAGGTAAGTTAATTATGCAATAGGCAATAATTTGGTAATCTCATGGTAATTTTTTTAAGAACGACAGTGGATGCCTCATTAATCTTAAATTTCTTTCTGTAAACCTTATTATACCTAAATCCCTAGTAAATAGATGATAATATATGCGTGCTTATCTTTGTAAATGTTAATAGATCTTGATCTGCACTTGAATAGGGTACCGGTAGGCTATTACAATAGTTTTGCTTCATACTTGAGTTCTGTTATTTTTGCAATTTAGATGGAAGATCCCAATTATTTTGTCGTCAAATTATTTACCTGTGTGGGATAGCAAAATTATTTAGGTATCTAGAGTAGTTCCCTTGATTTGACTTGTTTCAATTATTCGTTCTCAGTTTACATCGTAAAAGGGTTTTACTGAGAATGAAGAAAGAAAGGTCATTAGAAGATTGCTGGCTTTGATTTTCAATGAAAAAGGATGGTGTACTCAGCTAAGTCTTAAGGATTTCCATTTGAGGCAAACAGAACTTATACAAATAATATATACATGTTTATATAATCATCTGATCAAATAAAGTCATTGTCATTCAAACTTTTAAGGCCTTCGTGGCGAAGCTCTGATGGAATCTTGTGAGTTTTGACACTTGTAGGAATCTTAACAAATATGTTGATATTCAATATGTTGGCATTTTGTCATGAAAACATCTTCAAATTTGACACTGCCGATTTTCTATTTGATAACATGCGTACTAGGGGTGTGCGAGTACTCGAAACATCGAGTTTTCGGCCTAGTATTTTAATACTCAAACTCGACTCGAAGTTTTGAAATCTACTCGAAAGTTCGAGTGAGTATTTTCTGCCGATTTTCGGACGATCGCTATCGATTGCGACCGTCCAAAACGCGTAGTAACGGCCGCAAAAGGCAATCGCATCACGTAAAATCGGCCGAAAATGACAACCGCGAACGATTGTGACCGGCCAAAACGCGTAGTAATGGCCGCAAAAGGCGATCGCATCACGTAAAATCGGCCGAAAATGACGATCAAACCGCATAGTTTCGGCCGTAACTAGCGATGCCGTTTAAGGATGTCAGGACCAGGTGAGATTGGCCAAATGACAACCGGGCCCTGTTTCGTCAGCTGGGAACTAATGTCAAACCATGTTTTGTTTGTCAATACGTAATCCAGTTTGATTGTACTGGCCAAAACTTTGTATTGCTACTCATGTATTAGTTAGAAACCATGTTTCGATTATCAAATCTAGGGTGGTATCCAAATCCCATTACATTTAATAAAAATACCAACTAATGGCAAATACTCGCTCGAAAATACTCGAAACTCAAAAATAATTGGCACTACTCGACTCGACTCGATTAAATAAATCACTACTCGCACACCCCTAATGCGTACAAACCTTGTTTAAAATATACAAGAGCTTGTTTGGATTCAAGAGCCAAAAAAGGCTACAAATGATGATCTCACGGAGTAATATCTGGCATAATTGACAACTACACATATTATCGGCTTAAAATGAGATAGCATCGTGCAAAAATGGGCGTAAATTGTGATGGTAAAGCAAGCGATAATAAAACCGTGTAACATAGCCAAACATAATTATTGCATTGTGTAAAATTTACTAAATGAAGATAGTACCAGTCTATATTGGGTATGTATGACAACCGATCTTCGCATCACCGTAACAGATGACCAAACCACGTGACTAACTGGATGACGTAACCACTGGTTAACTGTGAACGTAATTAGGGGTCTGCGGTGCACCGAAAAATCGGTACCGGTTCGGTACAAAACGAATTACCGAATTCGAATCGGTATCACTAACGGCGCTGGTACTAAGTCGGTACGGTAAACCCTAGAACTACAAAAAATTAGTATTCACTGTTTACCAACCACATTTTTCTTTCAGTTTTATTCATAACATCTTTTCCGTCCGTTGACATTCTATTGACAAGCCTTTGCTCACAACAGCAACTTTCAACTTTGACCGGCATTCGCGAGTTTATAGGTTCACGATTGGATCACGAATGATGACGAGATGCCTTTACAGCATTGATAAAGCCGTCTCCATAGACTGGCCGAATGAGTCGAGTTACGTACGATTTGGCGAGTAATGTAATAATGTACATAAACATTGAGAGTAACAGAGGTTAATAACAAACTACTACGCATTTACTCAGGCTCGTATTTGCTCGCCTATAGACTTGACCAGTGTATCGAGGCGGTATAAACGTAAACAGAAACCTACAACCGAATTTGTATGACATTTAATCATTTTTTAATCAACGAAATTATAACTCCGTTTTGTGTTGTGCATTTCCGATTGTATAACGGCCCCTAACCTCAAATGAGTACTTGATACTACTTACAATCGCCAAACATTTGGCAAACACATTCTGATCTTCGATCGTGTTTTACAGAGAGTAAACATGCAGAAGGTTGACACTTATTTTGATATGCAAACATAATAACATGCACATCTGTTCAAAAAAACAAATCGGGCTTTTCATAACATTTTCCTAATACGGACTTGTTTTATGGATATAAATTAAACCAACCGAATGAAACTGTTTGAATTCAATATTAAATATGTTGTGTAACCGGGGGGGGGGGAAATGATATCCTGAGCCACGTGAGAGCCGAGCAATCTGAGTGGAGCTCGAACTCTCGGTGTTCCAAATACTGCTGGTATTTCTGAAGTGCAAAAACTATGGCCAGGCATTCTAATTGTAAGGTGGAGTAGTTGAGTTCATGTTTGCTGAGGGCTCGGGATGCATAAGAAACTGGGAAAAGCTGATCGCCGTGGGCTTGAAGAAGGACCGCTCCGATTGAAGAACCGGACGCGTCTGTGTGAACGACAAATTGCTTATCAAAATCGGGCATGCGGAGAATGGTTGATGAGACTAAGGCTGCTTTTAAGGTTTGGAAGGCTGTTACTTGGTCTGGTCCAAAAACAAAAGGAACGCCTTTTTTCTTTAAATGGTTAAGTGGCATGGTGATGGTGGCGTAGTCCTTGATGAAACGGGCGTAAAAGGCTGTCATTCCCAAGAAACGGGATAACTGTTCAATGTTCTTGGGTGTGGGGAATTCGTCTATGGGTCGTGTCCTATCGGGGTGAATTGAAATGGTGTGATTAGAAAAAACATGGCCAAGGAATTGAATTTTGTTGGAAGCAACTGTCATTTTCTCTGGATTAATGGTGAGGCCTGCGTCACGTAGGCGTTTGATTACTAGCCTAACCTTCTCCATGTGGTCTTCAAAGGTGGAGTCGCTATAGACGCACAGGTCATCAAAAAAGTTGTTAACGTACTTAAATTTAATATCGCCAAAAATTTTGTCAATCAATGAGGTGAGGACCATGCTACCAGACGCTAGTCCAAAAGGGAGGAAATTAAACTCATACTGTGCCCATGGTACAACAAAAGAGGTGAACTGCTTTGACGCTTCCGCAAGGGGAATCTGATTGTAGGCTGAATTTAAGTCTAACAGCGTAAACCAACGTGCTTGTCCCAAGTGCTGAAAGGTGCTTTCAATGGTGGGCATGGGAGTGGCATCTAATTCGAGAATGGAATTTAAATTACGGTAGTCGACTACCATGTGCATTTTCCCGCCCTTCTTGGGGACTAAAAATGCAGCGGAAGCATACTGCGAGGTGGATGGGCACCACACCCACCCACCCTCCCTTCTTGAGGAGGTCATCGATATGCTGTCGCATGAGTTGAAGTTTGGGAGGGGCGTACTGGTAAGGTTTGTTGCGGATAATTTTGTGTTCTTTGATTTTAATGTGATACTGCAAAAGGTTTGTTCGGCCTAACTTACTGGTGATTGTTTCTGGAAACTGAGAAAGTAACTGTGAGACTGAACGTCGCTGTTAGGGTTTCAAATTTTCCCCCATGACGGGATGATCTGGTTGTTCAGCAACTGAGGTACAAATGAGTGGAAAAGCTGTTGGGGACTTTGGGGATCCATAGGGGAAACTGAGAGTGTGTGTGAACATGTTAATTACTGCTTTAGTTTTTTTCAAAAAATCGGAGCCTATTAATAGGGGAACTGGCAAGCTATCCGTTACAAAAAAGGAAAAGTCCAAGAGAGATGTTGAATTTTAAAATGGATCCTAGTAACAAACTTGAACCTTATGGGTTCACCCGCGGCAGATATGGCAGAAAAAGATGTGGGTTGTTTATCCACCACTGCTCTAGTATGGCGCTTTAGGAGCTGGTAAGTGTCGGAGGGCAACAAACAAAACGAGGATCCGGTATCAATTAGTGTGTCTTTAAATAATCCCTTGAAATCCAGTGTGACGTAGCATAAGTCGTTAGCCGATATACTTGGTGAACCCTTGGGCTTGTTGGTTATGGTTCGGCTGACAGGCACCTGCTTTACCGTTTGAACCAAGGGAGGCGCTAAGGCACCTAACGGCGCCCCCCTCTGGCGTTTCCCTGTCCCTGATTTTGTGGAGTGAAGTTGCGTTGATGAGTAAATTGGTTTGGAGTTTGAAAAGATCTGAATGGCTGCAGCTGGTTTTGGTGGTATGGAAACTGCGGAATGCGGGATGCGTATGTTTGTCTAGAAAAATTGGGAAAATTCCTATTATCTTGGGCTGAGGGCCGTCGGTTGTCATGTCGAAAATTATTGTGATATGTGTGGGAAAAATTTGGAAAATTTTGCTGCTGGTGCCCGGCACTGTGGTGCGCGGTGTTTGGTTGTGAGAAGGCTTGGCCCTGCTCCAGATCGCGGACCACCTGAACCCTGGGGACCAAGGCCAGGAGGTCTGTAAGACTACACGCTGCCGGAAAAGCCGCAAGAGCCGCCCGCGTTGGTGCATTCAGACCGTTGACGACTGTGTCGAGCACATCACGTTCAGAAAAATCGGGCATTAACAAGGATGAAGACGCAGAGATGCCCTCAATGAATTCGGAAAGGGACTCTGACGGACGTTGAACCCTGTAGACCATAGTGGTCACGATCGTGTGCCTAACTTGTGCGGGCAAGAAAAAGTCCCTAACGCCTTCCACCACCTGAATGAGCTTGCCGTGATCGGCGATTCCCTTTAGCCAGAAGGCTCTCAATTGTTCCGCAGTGCGGGGAAGAATCGCCAACAAAACATCTTGGTCGGCAAAGAGGTTCAGATTGGTGATTTTGGAGACCGCTATAAGAAACTCCGCCAATTTGTGGGGGTCGGCACCAGTAGTCACTGGCAAGGCCCTAACCATATCGTCTAACTCCCTCATGGTACTGTGATTTGCGCGCGGAGGTGAACGGCAACTGGTCATAGCAGCGGCCACCTGTTGGCCCACGGCTAACGCGGTGTCCTGAACCAACTGGGCCCAATTCACGGCAGGTGAACGTCCGCTGTCAGAACTGGTGGTCGCGATATCGTGGGCGGAACTAGCATTCCTTGGGTGCACCGGGTGTCGTTGCCGGCGCCGATTGAGTTAATGGGGTGGTAGCCGTGTCAGGGGTCGAAGCTGCGTTGGGGGCCAGAGAGGATTTATCTTCTGGTTCCAACTGCTGGGCGGTGATTGGGGAGGTTAGATCCGGCCTAGAATTTACGGGTAAGGGTAAATCCCACCATTTATTTGCAAGGTTTTAAGGTAGTCACTTAGCAGGGTCCTGTTTATAGACAACGTCGTAGAAGGTGTGATCCCTAATACGTGGCACTGATTGGTGGCATCCTGCGCATTGAAGGTGCAGACCCAGGAAGTGCCGGTAGGCAGCTCCTCGGGGGAATACACCTTAGAGGGCATTTTCCAAAAAAAAATTATGAACAGGTATGGAGCTGTGAGAAAGAAAAAATATTTTAACTACAAGTACAAAATTTTAATTACAAGAACACCGAAAGTCTAGAGGTTTTTAACCCCGTAAGCAATATTCACTGAAAAAATCAATAATAGTGCAAAGGAGCACCCGAGGTAACGCGCCCAACACAGAAAATGAGGAATTGTCCTAAACAAAAATTTTTACAAAATTTATTTAAATGCAAAATTTCATTGTGCTAGAGGAAAGAAAAGCAAAAAATTTAACTTAGGCCAAGCATTCGGATGAGATTTACCAAGAAATGACTTCTCTGGAGCATAAACAGTAATTGCGTGAGACAAGGATGATAAAAACTACGTCGGTATCTGTGAAAGGGAATTTTCTATTACAGGAATTAACTTTCTAAATGCGTCGTTGTTGAAATGGATGCCATCACGACGCATAGTGTTCCCATAATATGCATGAAAAAACTTCAACTGATTTAATTCGTCGGGGAGTTCTATCACTCTTACTGAATCAGAACGTAGAGTAAGCAAAAATCTATTAACTTTGTGCAAACGGGCAAGTGCTGGGGTGGAGTTACTTATCCTCGGATAAAGCGGCAAAGTCATGAAAACGATTGCCATTCCAAGATAAGTTCGACGTAATATTCTCAAAAATGACAGAAAGGAATTCTTTAATACTGCTACATCTACATTGGCTAAAAAATCGTTGGTACCTAAGAAAAACAATAAGGGAATGCGTGACTGTATTGCAGAAAAATTTAATTTCACAAAAACCTTGAGGTCATTTATCCTCGCTCCAAAGATGCTCTTAACCAAAATTGGCCGTAAAGTCCCGGTTGATGAGGGATTTGCCTGTGAAAAATTGAAAAATCTCCTGGCGTACGAGTCGCCAAGGACCTGGACATTTGTTAATTTGCTTGGCTGGCTCATATCTAAACTAAACTGAAGGGGAAATGCAGAAAAAGGCCGACCGACACCAGAAGTGTCTATTTGAGAAATAAAATTGAGGTCGGTCCCCCTGATCCTATACCTAACAAAAATTTGAATAACAGACAGGGTCACACTTAATCTACACTAAAATCAAAATTGAATCTAAATGTGGGTCACTCTTAAGTCAAGAGAATCTGTACACTAAACAAAATCCCACTAAGTCGAGTATTTAATCCATTTAAGCGTAGAACAGGAAAACCCTAGGTATTTCTCGAGTAAAAAATCAAGACTAATTTTCAAAAGAAAAAAAAACTGAAGTTAATTTAAACTCACTGTTTAACTAGCAAAAGTAATGTAGATGCGTCAAGCGTCGAACAAAACCGTTAACTTCAGGTTAGCTAACCGAAGAAGTGGCAAATGCATGATCGCCAACAGTGTGACGTCAGCTGTGACGTGTTGCTATGGCATTTCTATTGGCAGGATCAAGGCTCGAGCAACAATGCAATAATAAAACCCCAATAGATAAAAAAAAAACTTTATAACTGGCTTGCTTTAATAAAATGCAATGTATTACTAGCAAAAAAAAGGCTAGTAAGTTGGCGGACTACTTTATAACTGTAAATAAACCCAGAAACCCGGATGGTACTTAAGATAAACTGACCAACTATAAGTGGCTGAAGGCTATAACTGAGGCTTAAATCCCTACTAAAGAACTACATTTTTACTCGTACATAACCTCATTCTATATTTTATAATGAAAAACAATAGGCTAAAGTCATATAAAACCTCCAAATGATCAAAAATACAGCTTGCTGTACCTGGCCAGGTATTGGCTAATTCGTAGCTATTGGCTGAAACAAGCCTTGAATTATAGCGCTATTTTAATAGTGGTAGGGAAGGCTACTTGGATTTAACTATGTAAAATTAGGCAAAATGGAATGTAAAATCCCTAATGTGTTATAGTATTAGCCAAAAATACAAAATCTATTTCACTGCTGGCCATTTAATAGCTTGCTGTAAGACCCATGGCTGGTATTTGGCTGGGCGGAAAAACTGATGCAAATAGTGGTTTTATATTACCTTTCCGTCACCAGTTCTGTAGTATCGTTTATTTCACGACCAGGTTTCGGTACGAAGTTGTGCCATGATCACGTGGAAGTCGTCCGAGACTCTAGCTGTGATTATGAAGCTGTCCAGTAGACGTTGTCGAAAGTTAAAAGAGAAAAAATACACACACCACGAAGAACACACGCACATTGTTACACTTAAACACGAAAAGATTATAAAAATTGTAATCAACGGACGGTCAGCGGCCACAATGTTCGTTTGTACAACCGTTACCCGGTACCGGCGCGGGGAGGACACTGGCGACGATGGAAGCCGTATCTTGGTGACCTTTGTGTCCTCAGCCTTGGACTTGTCCTACTGCGGGGGTTGTCACTAGTCAAAAGTAGACTCGTCCGTTGTGTCTGATTTTCAATGATTTTATTAAATATTAAATGTGAACTATAATTAAGTTTCTCATTTAACACATTTCTGCTGTCAGATTTAAGGGCCTTATAAATATGAAATTCTTCTAACGTATCAAGAATAAACCCTTTGTTACAGACTTCAACTACATCTATATTATTTCCAATTATTCCATAGCTATGATTCTCATCAATAAGGTGTTGTGCGTAACTCGATTTCTGAGGGTTTATCCTGGGATTGGGCTTATGTTCTTTCATTCTTTTTCCAAAGGAACGTCCAGTTTGGCCCACATAATATTTATCACAGTCATTACAATGCAATTTATAAACACCAGTTTTTTCTAATTTACTAATTTCTGGCTGTGGTTTAGGTTTCAGCAAACGTTCAATCTTATTTGATGTTCTGGGGGCGGGAATGATGTTAAAAGGTTTGAGTTCTTTTTTAAGCAGGTTATGGAGCCTATGACCGTATTCAATAGGCACATACTTGGGCGGTAAAGACTCGTTTGAGCTATTATTACTACTATTTTTATCTAAATGTTTTTTGACAAGCTTATCTATAGTTTTGGTTTCATAGCCATTGGAAAGAGCGATATGTTTTATGATATTAAGCTCTGCTGCGTAATCATCAGGTGTGAGAGGTAATTTAATTAGTCTATTAACCATACTATTGTAGGCTGCAATCTTATGGCTAAAAGGATGATATGACGTTGCGTGAATAGTGTGACTTGTAGTGGTGGGCTTCCTGTAAATACTGTATTTAAACTTATTAGCCTGTTTCTCAATGGTAAGGTCTAGAAAGTTTATCTTGTTACTAATTTCTGTTTCTAACGTGAATTTCAATTTCGGGGCTAAGCCATTCAGGTAGTTGTTTAGTATTTGCAGCTGTCTGACATTCCCATCAAATAAAACGAGCGTGTCATCTACATATCGAAAATAAAATATTATTTTTCCACGACTGGGATTGTTATCAGAAAGGATGTAATTATTTTCCATATGATTTAAATATATCTCAGATAAGACCCGAGATAACGGTGAGCCCATAGCCAACCCGTCTGGTTGTGAATAAAACTTATTATTAAACTTAAAATAATTCTGTTTGAGTGTTATTTCAAGCAGGTTAATCAATTCTATTCTGGCCTCAGGTTTTAATAGTGAATTGCTTTTTAGGCTGTTATCAATTATGGCCAAAGTATCGCTAATAGGAACGTTTGTATATAAATTGATTATGTCAAAAGACGCCAGTGTGTGATGTTTTCTTACATTTACATCCTTAGTTTTTTCTACCAACTCTAAACTATTTCTAAGGCTGTGACCACCAGGAATATCAAAATAAAACCTTAATAATCTGTCAAGTTTTTTTGCAAATTTGTAGGCCGGAGCAGTGGTAAAGTTAACAAGAGGCCGTATTGGTGTACCTTGCTTATGTATTTTTGGCAACCCTCTTAATGATGGGGCCGAGGGGTTCATCATTTTTAAATACCTAGTTTCATTGATCGTGAATAGTGCCTTACTATTATTTACTGCTCTATTAATGTCAGAGTTATATTTGGATGTAGGGTCTTTATCTATTTCAACAATGCTGTTCGCCTCAATAAAATTGTTTACTTTCTTTACATATTCATCATGATATAAAATAACAATAGAATTACCTTTATCGGCTTTAGTGATTACTGCTTTATTAAGAGAGAGTTTTTCCCTTATACTTTTCAAGGATCTTTGTTCCTGGGTATACAGATTATTTCTAGTAGGTTTGTTCTTTTTCTGGATATACTGCATTTTATTATTTACTATGGCACGTAAACTATTACGCTCATCAATGTTTGGAATTAATTTAATTGCAGCTTCAGCAGAGATTAGTTCGTCAAATATGCCACGTTTATTATTTTTAGAAAAATTGTATTTCAACCCTTTATTCAGAAGATTCATTTCATTTTCATCAAAGCGAATCTTAGTTTCATTTACGACTCTAGGATAAAAATCAAAGTCGAAAATTAGGATTTCCTCACGAGGTTTTTGTATATTCATCAGATTTGTAAGCTTTCTATTCTGGAGGTTTTTCTTTTTGAAGACCTTATTACCTACACGAGTTTCAATTAGGCTCATTTGCTTCTCAAATAATACTGGATGCATGGCACTAGCTAGTTCTAGGTGTTTCTTATAAAGTAGAGTATTTAACATGCGTTTCTTTTTATAAAGGAATTTCATTTCATTTTTTACCCAGGCAAACTCAGCTGCTTGTTTTGCTTTCGTAGCTGCATAAGAACGGCTATTTGTTCTGACTTTGACATATTTAGGCACAATTTTGACGGAACTGGTGACGGAAAGGTAATATAAAACCACTATTTGCATAAGTCTTACCAGTTCAGGGGCAATTATCAAATATGAATAAAAGGAAAAACTGACTTTAGAACCTGTCAAAAACTATAAATGGGTCAGACCTTCCTACAGAAACCTACTTTGTTGCTTACATATGACCCTATCATGTAATTCTACATCCTAAAATAGTAGCCTAAAACCACTTAACACCTCAATACAGGTAAAAAACTGACAACTGTGCTGTGACCACTAGGCCCTAAAAATGGATTTCCCTACTAAAGCTTTCCTGCCTGAATATTGTTTTGCCAATTAGGTTTTGAAGTTAATGTGTCTAGGGATGGCCAATATATTATACTAAACACCTATTTAAACTTAAAACACAAAATTTACAGCACAAAATAAATTAACATTTAGATAAATTGTTACACAAGACAAATGGTTTGGTAACCAGAAAATGGTACAGCACAGACACTGCAATAGTGTTGGTAATAATCATTGGTGAGATGGAATCATTGGTGGATATATTTCATTGAGGGTATTATAATAAACAATCACTGAATTTAACACTTACAAGGTGTGATTTTACATCAATAAAAATGGTCATTGCTGGCAAAGAAAATACACCTTGTATTGCCAAATGCATTAGGTTTAATAAAAAACTGGGGAGCCTTTAATCCACTATACCTGGGACTCTCCTCAGCAAATTTTTAAGACCATATATGCCACTTGCTTGAGGCTTACAATTTTATTATTAAAAACACTGAAACACAATACACTGTAACACTGCAGGCTGGAAACTAGATGGATGCCACTTGTACCTATGCTGCAACAAATATAGACAAAAAACAATTTGTACCTACAAAATTGGCCATCCTAGAGTTTAATTTGGAAAAATAATTTGCTTAAAGCTAAAAGTCCTACCAAGCCCCTAGTGTCGGCGGTGCAAATTTTAAATTGTACTCTCCTCAGAAGACAAAACCCTAGCAAAAAACAGTTCCTTTATACCCTACAGAGCTGACTGACACACAAAATGGTCTGGGGGCTCTGCTACCATATGTAACCGGGGGGGGGGGGAAATGATATCCTGGACTCTGATGCTTTATGCAGCACGGGAGTTAATTGGGCTGCTGATCGGATAATTCAAATAATTAACTGTGGTAACTACAACTGGAATCTGGGCGTGCTGACTCTGCTACTGGTTTGGCTAATTTAGGACTAGCCAACTAAGAAGGCAGGCCGTAGTCTGGCCTAACCATGAACTGCTAAATGGAATTGACATAACTACACGGGGTCGGAAAACGTAACTGGGTGCCCAAGGGCCTATGGATCTTTACCAGACCAGAATGCTATACCAGCCAGCTCTGATGATTGGTACAACTGTAAATAACTAATAAATATCCTTCCAGACCTAATACTGAAATTGTTACAAGTGTCTAAACCTGGTAAACTGATAACTGTACTGGATAATATATGAATAACTAAGTTCCTGAATCTAAGCAATGATAGTTAATTAATTAATTGTCTTCTGAGAAGAGGAAAAAACCAGAATCTAACATGTTAATCAAACATGCGGTCGAGACACGAAGTCTCGACCGGTTTTGCAATTCCTACATACTCCTGTTGTTTGGGGGATCCCCAAGGAATTGCCCCTCTGATTGTAGTTTAACCTACCATTTCTGATACTAAAGACTACTTAAATTATGGTACTTAAGGTTTGATGGTGAATATTTCCGGAGAGCGAGCGGGGAGGGTGATGCTACCGGGAGCTTGCAGAGACGAAAAAGGGGCGAGGGACGCCGCAGAGAATCGCCGTTAAAAGTTCAAAAGATCAGCTGGCTTGACACCGCTGATGGCGTTTGGAGCGGTTATGAAGGCCGCCTACACTATATAAAATAGCGTGACGCTTAGCGTCACAGTTGTGAACGGTTTAGAAGAGTGTTTAGGTTAAATATTAGTTTCATGGCTAAAACGTTGATTAATAAAAAAGTTTTACACACACTACTGTTGTAACAAATAAAAAAGGTTAGCCTACATTGGTTCATAATTTTATGGCGTATATCTGAATTTGGGAAACTGCGTATTTCTTTCTCTCTGATATTCACTTTCTAGGTATACGCTTTTTGTGACGATGACGTTTGGACGTAATCATCACTTCCACTGATCGCGCGTCGTCTTTGTTGATAAAATGTTTTGAACAAGCCTTGATAACAAGTTTTGAGATTGCCTTTATAGTTAGACTATTTTAAACAAACAATGAGTGATTGTGATGGATTCTTGATTCTTGATGAACCGCCATCGCTGCCGATTTCTACAACGAGTAGGCTACAACTTTGAAGTCTGCCGAGTATGTGTCATCTGATTGCAATACAAATTCTTATTCAGTTGCGTTACTTGGTTATAGGATTTAAAATTTGTTGGAGACTATAATTTATAATTCATACAACCTGTATTTAATTTGAAAATACACACACTCATACCTTCCTTTCTTTTATTATTATTTTATCGTCTTATTTGTGTTGTATGTGACAGTTACTTCTATTATCTCTTTTATGAGATCAATTTTTATTATCTATATATATTAAATGTATTTGATATGTGAATATGGTGAAAATTGAATAAATGGTATCTAAGTGAAATTATTACAAATACAAACAACAAACTCTTATCTTATAGATGAAATAAGCCTACATAACTAAATTAACATAGTTATTTAACATAAAGGGAATCATTACTGTTTGGGTTACACACATATATATATATATATTGGGCTTTCTTTCTTTATTTACGTGATTTAACACATTATTATTTTTACTAGGCCTATATAAATATTTGTGAACTATTACAAATTATAATCAAAAGCTTACCTAAATACATTTTTATGTCTGCTAGTATGTTTTTCTTTAAAAATATTTGTTCTATATTTGTTCTGTTTGGTTTCCGAATGCACTTAGGCTATGATAAATTACGGCTATTTTATTACCGCGTACCGTACTGATTTTGTACCGAGAACCGAGGTACAAAAATATTTACCATACCGAACCGTACCGACCTTAAATTTCTGGTACCGCAGACCCCTAAACGTAATCAACCGTTAACATTTTTTTTATTAATATTTTTTAGGAACTTTCCTGCGAACACTAAGCGAAGCAGTGGGCAAATCACAGTTGATTTTTCACCAATCTTATTTAAACATCTAGTTGAGTTGAAGTATTTAAAATATTGCTTGAAGTCTCAGGAGGGTTTGCACACCTCTATTCTCTACGTAGCCTCTAATGTGAAGGTGCTCACATGAAAGGTGATTGTGTTTGTTTGTGACAGTGGCCAGTTTGACGACGTGTCGCTGGGTGAGGAGGCAGCGTGCCACCGCAGCTGTCCCTGTGACGAGTGCGCCATGAGCCACCTACTGAGCTGTGGCGGACTGGTCACCCCTCCCCACTCCCCGGCACTCCCGCCCAACAGGTAGGTGGTTGAGTTGAATAACATTCACTCGGTTAATGTTGGTGAAATATTACTGACAAAATAACTGGTTATAGTTGGTTGACCTACCATAATACAATTTAAATCTAGGTAGCTTGCACCGCTCACCGCGGTCAATGTGTTTTAAACATATTTAATACGAAAAATTACACTGGATTTTAGAATATAGAAAAGGAACAATGTACCAACTATAATTTTAATAAGGTAAAGAGAGCAATGAAGCGGAGTATAGACACATAAAACAAAAAAAATGAGTTTCAATAATTTAAGAATTACATCGATAGAGGAATTAGAGAGAATAATTCCTGTTAACCTCTAACTTGATTTAATCATGAAATATTTTATAGGCAATGACTGGACCAAGTTTTATTGGCCAAATGGTAACTGGACCGTATTTTACCAGCCGAAAACGACAACCAAACCCATTTCGGTTGGGCCAATAACTGAGAGATCCGTGGATTGAACTCTGGGCCTCTTTTATTCTACTGTCTGACCTTCTGAAACATGCTATGAAATCCATTTCTGATTAAGGACCATTCTTCCGTTTATTAAAAAGGAAGCCAGCTTTGATTTGTTTGCAATTAATACCGATCCATTGATACAGAATGTATAATCTAAACAACCTTTATCCAACTTAATAGAAATCCTGGCTTCCCTCCCTAACCAAAATTTTGTTCGCTCTGGATTGGTATCGAAATTCCATTACACTATTTGAAACACGATTCAAGAATATAATGCTGATGTCAAATGCTCGCTCAAAAATACTCTTAACTCCAGAACAGTTGGATGCTTCATTGCATTGTGCTTAAGACATTGAAATTGTAAGTACACAATATTAAGCTGTCGCAACTAAAATATGTCAGTACATATATGTGATATAGCGGTGGAGGTCTTTCTTGATGTCTGGCCCACCTCTTTACTCATCTTGGGGTAGAGTTACTGCACATATAAAGATAAACAATAGGCGCCCAGCAAGTTTTCCAGCAGATAATTGTAAAAGTTTGTCACACAATACTCTAAACTGTGATGCAAAACGTCAAGCTTTCGGATCTCAATAAGACTGTGTTGTTTACAGGGTGTTATCGATCTCATATTGATATTCATAATGGAAGTAACTCTTAATGTATGTATACATCAAGTTAGTTTAAATAATTTTAAATTTTAAACCTGTTTAAAATACAAAGTGATAACTGTATCACATAGGAAATGGTAGTAAGTATTTTAATTATTTTTTTTAATAACCACAATAAATTTTGATTTGTTGAATAGTTACGGATTCCACTTTCACTCCTGTACATGTGTGTTCTATGCGTTTTCTGGATATTTTTTAATTTTGAAGGAATTGTCTTATGTGGTAATCTGTTAATCATTTCAACAAATATAATACTTGTAAACTTGTTTGGAACATTATGAAGTGTAAACCAAGAGGTGATCTTAAGTGGTGTTTGTGTATCCAGTGACCATGGCGGCCGAGTGGAGGGGGAAGGCAGGGAGCAGGCAGAGCCGAGCACGGAGTGTGAGTGTCACGTCTGCACCGCCCCTCCTGTCACCTCTCCTGTGGTCAGTAAACACAGCATTGCAATATAAAGTGAATTTACAGTAACAAAACCTACAAACTTTCTATGAACTACTTGGCAAAGTTAAGTGAGGTAAAATAAGGGAAATATACCCTCTTTGCAGCAAACCTGCGTACTCAGCAAATTTCCAATGCATATATATGGATATCACTACTACATAGAGCCACTTACCAAGTTTCACAAAAATACATTCATTAATAAGTGATATAACATTTTATTTATTCTCCACAAGAATGACATTATAATTGAGTACGCAGGTCTGCTGCAACAAGGAGGATAAGAAATATGTCTTTTTTTGCAATAATCAATATAACTCAACCAGGTGAAGCTACATACCAAGTTGAAGCTACATACCAAGTTGAAGCTACATACAGTAGACGCTCTTTTATCCGGCATTCTATTAACCGGCACCAGGCGACCCGGGTTTTTCCAGGTATTTTCGGTCGTTTCCGTTTCGTACTGCGACTGCGCTGGACTGTTCCCGCCTTTTTCTTAGTCACCTGTTGTTTAGTTGTTTGTTTACGTCTCAAGCAGTAACGTTCAGTGATGTTCGTAAACTTTGCTCAGTACACTACAGTATTCAACCTATTTTTAGACGCCAACTTCCGCCCGGTGTCTTTCCGCCCGTCTGTCTGTCTGTCTGTCTGTCTGTCTATCCGTCCACAAAAAATGCAGGTGTTCCGGAGCAGTGCCAAGGTCAACCAACGCACGCGACCACAGCTCATTACTGTAGCGAGATGACAAACTCTCAGATTACTGTATTCCCATTAATAACTAAAAAGTTCTATTATCCGGAAAAATCGATTTACCGGCATGGGCGTGGTCCCGAACATGCCGGATAAAAGAGCGTCTACTGTACCAAGTTTTATTAATTTAGGTTCATAACTAAGGGAGATATAAAACTTTACTTATTATCCATATGAATAACATGGGGGCCGAGTATGCAGGTTTGCTGCTACCAGGAAAAATCAACAAAAAACAATTTTTCTGTGCTAATATCAATATACCACAACTAGTTGAAGCCACATACCAAGTTTCATCAATATACATACATAAATAATCAAAATATATCATTTTATTTATTCTCCATAAGGATATAACATTGGACAACGTACTGTGTTTAGCACTTTGAATATCACTGCAACGGTTGGACGTAAAACAACAATTAAATAAAACGCCACAATGATTGTTTTGTAGAGCTAAACTGATTGGTTTGTTTGTTTTTTAAGCTCTATAAAATGGCTATAACCAAAATCTAGTGTTTTTTTTATTTTAGGTTAAAAAGTTCAAAAAACTTATTTTGGAAAATTTTAAACCCCCATAAAACCCCCTTCCCATAGACCAATCGATCTGGTTTTCAAACTTAGTCATATGTTACTCTCCACATTTGTGCCAAATTTCATCAAAATCGGGCGCTTCTTTCAAAAGTTCTCGCGATAACGGACACACACACACACACACACACACACATATATATATATATATATATTTTTGAACGAATAGTGTTTTTGGCATCTGGGGACCTCAAAACAAAAAGTTATCATGGTCTTGGGCTTAAGTCTTACCATGCCACCTACGGTAATAGCTTCTTCCCTATAGGGGAAATTTGCTAACAGTGATTTTTATTAGTTCAATTACAGGATTATACTGAAAATCCTGTTTGTAAGTGGTTTAGACCAAAATTAAAATACCTAACTTTCTTGTAGAGTTGTATTCTTCCTATTACTCTTAGAGTGACACTAAAATTTGTTAGGCCCATTCATAATAAAACATTACGTTTTCTGATTATAATAAGATGTTAGCGATAATACAAAAAGATTTTTATTGTGTTATCAAGTTCTGTCAAAAATTAACAATCATCATTTAACACAGTGCAAATACATTTAAAAAAATCATCTTTATTTTAGGGGTGTGCGAGTAGTGATTTTTTAAATTGAGTAGTGCCGAGTAGTGCCAATTATTTTCGAGTTTCGAGTATTTTCGAGCGAGTAGTTGCCATCAGTTGGTAGTTTTAAATAGTGTAATGGGATTTGGATACCATCCTAGATTTGATAATCTAAACATGGTTTCTAACTAATACATGAGTAGCAATACAAAGTTTTGGCCAGTACAATCAAACTGACAAACGTATTTAGAAACAAAACACGGTTTGACATTCATTTCCGGCCGATGAAACAGGGCCCGGTTGTCATTTGGCCAATTTCACCTGGTCCAGACATCGCTTACAATCAATATTAAATAATGAACGGCCAAAATGACGCGGCCCAATCGTCATTTTCGGCCGATTTTACGCGATGCGATCGCCTTTTGCGGCCGTTACTACGCGTTTTGGCCGGTCGCAATCGTTCGCGGTCATCATTTCGGCCGATTTTATGTGATACGATTGCCTTTTGCGGCCGTTAAAACGCATTTTGCCCGGTCGCAATTGTTCGCGGTTGTCATTTTCGGCCGATTTGACGTGATGCGATCGCCTTTTGCGGCCGTTACAACGCGTTTTGGCCGGACGCAATCGTTTGCGGTTGTCATTTTTCGCCGATTTTACGTGATGCTATTGCCTTTTGCGGCCGTTACTTCCTGTTTTGGCCGGTCGCGATCGTTAGCGATCGTCCGAAAATCGGCGGGAAATACTCGCTCAAACTTTCGAGTAGTTTTCAAAGTTTCGAGTCGAGCTCGAGTATTAAAATACTCGGCCGAAAACTCGAAGTTTCGAGTACTCGCACACCCCTACTTTATTTTCAAGTGAGCACTTGTTGATTTGTCAGTTTGTAAAAAAATTTCACAGGTTTGTCATGAGGAATGAGTCAACATATTCTATTATAAACGAGTAGTCCACAGCTCATATTGACTTGAACATGTCATTAGGTGGACTTGGAGGCAGCTGGAGCAATGAATCTCTATCAACATGGCGGAGGTTTCCACCTGTATCCACACATCCACGGAACCGGTGGAGGTGTGTATTTAATCAAATTGTTTATTGGTTGTAAAAGAAAAAACTGGCAAAATGTGTTCTTACATTTAGTCAGTTCCTTTGGAGAAGCGGCGTAGAACTTTAATTACAAAGCTTTATTATAAAATTCAATCTCTAATTCTTTAAATTACATTTCTAAGTCAAATACTTTTAAAAAAATTGACAAAAATAACAAAATTTAGCCCTTTGCTTATATTTAATACATCGTGCAATATATGAAAATCACTAATTTAATTTTCTGCTTTAAATCCAGTCATGGATCTGCTGACTTCTATCATTTTTAGAAAGAGGGAATTAATTTTATGGATTTGATTAGGGTGCCAGCTTGGATGCAACATTAATGGTAATGTTATGTTTCAGTGGTTGGTGACAACGTAGCCAATGTATATCCTCACTTGTACAACATACATTCCTCCCTGCTGGCCAACAAGCACCCAGAATCGTTTGATCACAAACAGGTCAGTCTCCTTTTTTGTAACTCTTCTTCTTGGCATATTGTGGCTCGTATCAACCAGTACCAGTTGTCTGAAGGCCAAGGATACTTAGGGTATCTCCCAACAAATAAGAAGCCTTGTTAGCATATTATCTGGTTTCTTTGCAACTGTAATATGGTTTCCACTCATATATTTCTGATAACCAGAAAATAATAGTTTAAAGTTCAACAATGACGTTTTAGAATATATTGCCAAAAGTACCACATCACAAATGTTATGATTTTTTTATATAATTTTATCATAAAACGAATGACAAGTATAATCCACAATGGCCAGTCAAACTTGAAAACAGGAAAACTGGGAATTTGGGATATGCGAGTAAGCCATAAGTTACACTTAAAACCAGGAAATTCATTAAAATTATTAGGAGAATTTTTGAAGGCTAATCTTGTCATTCAATTCTGGCGTGTAGTGTTTTAGGGGAGACCTGAGACCTGTTTCAAAATATAAGTGTGGTGTCATCAGCTAGTTTGTAATGGTTAGGGAAGGACAAAACTCGACATTTCAATAAATGTTCAGGGAAAAAATAATCCCATTTTTTCGGACAGGATTTAATCTATTATTTTAGATTATTTTCCGAAACAGTGATGATACATGTGTCCGATCATCTGTTACGGTCAATTAGCTTAATTTACAACTAAGATTGTGTGATGTGATTGTCATTTACAACCAATATGAACAGGTGCGATCCTCATTTACAGCTGATATCACATAGTTCAGTCATCTTACTGTTCTGATGCATAGTCGTCTTTATTGCAAATTACTGTGCGATCCTCATTATTTTCCAATTTAGTGCGGTGCAATCAACATTTACAACTAATATCACTCAATGTAGTCATCATTTACGGCTGATAAAACGCAGTGTAATCATCGATTATGGCTGACATTACATGATCCGGCCGACAGATACAACGGATTAGAAACTGACAACTATGGATTGATTCTCAGTTAAAACCGTGAATTGCAACCGACATCCCTAAAAACAATCCTTTTCAGTCTATATAAGTTTTGATTTATATTCTATGATCTTATGATTTTTAATTGCTGTGTCATTAAAAAGTTATTATTGAATGAAATTATTAATATACAAAAAATGTTTGACATTTTCCCTCATTATCTATCCTGTGGTCTTCAATATTATGATTCAGATGAGGAGTAATCCAAAAATTCTCTTTTACCTTTTTTTTGCCTTTTATTTTTTCTACCATATGGAACTAATCAAGAAATGATATAAAACAACAAACAATATCAAACACTATATTTCACTACTTCTCTCAAGGGAATTGCAAGCGGCCTGGCTTGCATTTTCAGACATGGACACTTTAGAAAGAACTGAACGTCCTCCATCGGATAAAACTAATGGCACAATCTAGTAAAAGGTGCAAAAATATTTCTTGTGGTGGTGTCTGATTTTGTAATCTTGAGTTTTGACGGATGTCGCAGCAGCTGGGAATGGCGGAGACAAAAGCAGGATCGGTGCTGAGGCCGACTACGCCCCCCGTGCCCCCACCCAAGAGGCCAGACCCGCCCCTCCCAGCCTCCACCGCACCTGCACCCCCGCCCGCCCCGCCCACTACGGCCGCACCCAACAAGGGTAAGTACCCTGCTAGTAAAAACACTACATCTCAGAGAATTTTCTTTTCTTACAAAAGAAATCAACTTTGATTAAAAGCATTATATAATGGTAGTGAAGTAACTGGTGTAAGTTAGGCCACCGCCATGAAATTTCTTCTTTACTGGATGAAGTTAAATATTTCAGGGCAGGGCCGCTGAACAGGGGTTTCTTAAGCAATCAGCTATGCCACGGATTTAGTTGTTTATCCTCGATTTAGTTGAAACCTCGATGTGCTTTCAATGTAAACAAACCTAGCTGCAGCATTCTATACCAAAATGTTTTCTTGTCAGTTATAAATTTTACTATTCGATGTACTGTGTTAACTGTGGATACATGAATTTAACAAAATTATAAATATCTAGGTAAACACAGAACATTTCAAATTTTGAAGTTGATAACCAATGATTTGAAATTATCACACTAACAGCTTGATTTTAATAATACTATGCTTCAGAATTTCAGTTTACTTGAACTACTACTCAGGAAAATGTTTACTAGTTCTGGAGTAAAGTAATCTAAAATGGTTGTCCTGCTTTGCCTACAGTGAAGGGCCACCGGCACAGCACAACACAGACACCGGCTCCCAGGCTGCACCAGACCTTGCCTGATGTGGTGCCACCGTCATGTCACAACCACGACACTTCCCATAACAAGCGGCTGCCTTGTCCTGCCAGCAACAAGACCAGCTGTCGTGAGTACTCTGTTGTAACTACAATGTCAAGTCAAAGTAAAGTTAGTCCAAAAATTCCTTTATTGCCATAAAATGCTCCTACTGCTTTAGAAGAGAGCAGCCACAAAGAAGGTAAGGTCCTTGATGCTCTTCAATTCAAATATTTTATTGTCACAATACGTTTACAAATTAGCATTGCTAAAAAAACTGGTGACATTGTCAAAACAATGCTTTTCTTTCTTCCTTCAATTGTAAGATAAGCTGCCTACTGTAAAACTGCTCCGTCTAAAAGAATAACAATACATGTACACTTTTAGAATATATTTTAGTTTGCAACATCAGCGCAGTTTATGTAGGACTGTTTAATGTTTTTCAAAAATATTAAATGTATCGATAATTTGTAATCAATTTTAATTTTAGTAATTTAACAGAAGTTGTCCACCTTCAAAGCTTTGTAGGTCAAAAAGGATTGTGCAAATAAAAAAGTAAAATTAATACCAAAGATGTAGCAAATTTTCTTCTTTTAAAATATTGTAATTTCATGTTTTGCTGTACGGTATATAAAAAAGGAGGTACCGGAACCAAGACAAGCAAAATTGTAAAATATATCTGTTTTGTCACTGTCCTTTTTTCCAGGGGGTCTCCTTTTTTGAAAACTTAAATTTTTAATCTTTATTTCAGTCTTAACAACACATCCAAGAAAAGGACAAATACTTGACAGTTTCCAGGACAGTCTACGTTTTTAAAACAATTTTACAGAACTTGTTCAAGATATTTTCAACGAATAGTGTGATTTTTAAAAGACTGTTATTTACAGGCCCCACCACCACTTTGTATTCACTTCTCTAATCAAAACTATTGTTAACAGTCTTATTTACCTGTTTGTTGTACATGCTTTATAAAAGTTCACTATGAAGGTCGCTTATTCAGTGGCCCAACTACAGAATCTTTTTTTGGTCAATAACAAGCTATGGTACTGGTATGCAGGTTTCCTTTAAGGAATATACAATTTTCTAGGTAAACTGTTGTTAAAATTGAGTCCACTATAATGTACAATTTTAGAATAAGCATTGTGGGAGGTTGTCAGAGAACTTACCCTTGAAGAGAAACTCAATTAAGAACTTCTGGCTCAGTTTCCACTAAAACCTCACACAGTGTTCTGGAATCTGTGCTGGTAGGTGTTTGGTGGTTTTCTCTTCAAGATTATGTTTTCCATTTCTTAGTTCTCATTCTAACCTACATGTGCCATTCCAATCTTAAATCTGGGGTTTTGAATGTTTTTATACAATGATATTGGTGCTCTGAGCATACAGATGTAAATATATAGCATCTGACTGTTTTGTCGTGTGCAATTGCAGATGGACATGACCATGATGATGAGACGACTCCGGAAGACAGCTGCTCAGACAGGTCCTCGTCTACCCAGCGAGGAGATTCCAGGCATTGTGACTGCTGTTACTGCGAAGTATTCGGTCATGGTGTGGTAAGTATCTTTTCTCAACTTTCAAGTAACTTTTTATTTTTCAAACTTTATGTTCTAACTACATGTTTATCAAAGCTGTGCTAATATATTAAGTTGTTCAAAACGTTTTTACGTAATTAGCCTTTATGAAAACTTAATTATTGTATGATATGTATTAATCATGATCTCAAAGAGGCTGTTTAGTAGTCCTAAGTAGGCCTAACTAGGTGTACGCTCATTCCTCGCGTATAAGGATAATCGAAACACATGATCAAACTTAAATCGAGTCTCATAAAAAATTCAAGATCTGATTTGAGAAACATCATCAGAATACATTCCGGTATCATTTAACTGTCGCCAGAATCCGGGTTTTATGTCTATATAGCTATAGTCTTAGTCACTTCTCCCCTAAAAACCACTTATCGCGGTAGCTGAGTGGATATCGCACTGGCTCTCAGAGCGAAAGGTCGCAGGTTCGGATCCTGTCGCCGACCAACATTTTATCTGTAGGTAAACTTTAATACATTTATCACTTGTTTTTATCAAAGGAAATGTTGTATAAATCCGTACATTTATTTATTTTTAAAATAAATTGTAGATTTTAGGCATGGTTTGTTGTTAGGTTTGGCATGGGTGCATTATCGTAGTACAAACAGAGTATTTTGGGCTAAGCAGTGACTTTAGCAGTGTGATTAATTTAACTTTCAAGAGAACAGCGAGTTTCCTAAATGAACTAAGACCAAGTTGGACCTGTTCTCACTGCCGCCAACCCAGACCAGTATAGAGAGTGGCAAATGGGTTACAAGCCCGTCTCGTCTCTGGCAGACGAGACTAATGTTACAATTTCTATAGGCCTAGTCGCAAATATCCTTAAGGATTAACAATAAGTCGTCAGGTCTAGATATTTAGATGACAAAATGAGATTTCAATATATTGTTTCAATAGCGTAGGCTATCATGAAATTAAATGCTATAAACATGGGTTAGTCCAAGACCGTACATGAAACTTCTAAAATGGAAAGTAGTCTAAGTGTATAGGCCTACATTTCATAGCCATAGGTCCAAGTTTATGATGAAAACAGCTCACTGTAATCCAAACCTAGGATATGTCAGATAATTTCAGATAACCTGAAAAAAAGGCTTAGTTTGGATAGAATAGTTTAAAGCTTTTGTTTTGGTTTGCTACAACATTCCTGGTGACGTGTTTGGTTGAAGTATTTTACAACAGTTGTATTACCAGTTTAATGTCGGCCTACTCTTACTGTAATTCAACCCTGGGTTATGTCAAATCAAGATAACCTTCCGAAAAAGGCTGTTTAGTTAGAATAGTCTATAGCTTTTATTGTGGTTAGCTACAACATTACTGGTAATGTATTTTAGGTAATGTAGAAAAATATTATTATTAATTTAGTGAAAATATAAGCTAGCAAATAATTGTCCTACAAAATAAATTTTAAGGTTGGTCGCTTACTGTGACTAACTTGGTCAAAGCTTTCTAGACAAATTGAGGCTTTGTATACTTTTTACACATGACAATCACTATTATTACCTATTGTCTAAGACAATGTAATGACAATGTAATAAAACAAACTATTTTATAAGTTAATATCGCAGTGTCTACTACTATCTACAGTCATCTATTTTGAAAAGTTATTTTGAGTTTTTCGACCTGCCACACCGTCGTCTGCCACTGTTACTCGTCGCCTCCGACGACTGATGATATTTACACAGAGTAGGCATACTAAGGGAATATTAACTGTATGGATATTTGTTTAATAACTTACACTTAATAATTTTATAAAATAAGAAATATGCTCACAACTTAAAAATATACTTTGATTTATCTCTCTTGTGTGTTTTATTGGTGGTAAAAAACCTTTTGTTATCCAGTATAACAAAGTATATTCTAGTAAACTAACTATTGTTACTCTGTTGTTTAAACATAGATGTCAGCTAAATTTTAACGATTCAAGAACTACTAAAATGGCTTCCCATGTTATTGTTAAGGAGAAAAAAATAAATTTGGTTTTAGATAATTTTATTAATACTGAACGAAATTATCTTAATAACAAACTCGACCGATATTTTGTACTGTTAAGTTTATCTGGAAAATTTGAAGTTGAACTGTGGAGGCGTTCTCTAGTTATTTTGGTCCCAGACACGCCAGTTGAGTTGATTCTCTTACCAGTCTAAGCAGTAAAGTTATTAGGGGTGTGCGAGTAGTGATTTTTTTATTCGAGTTGAGTCGAATAGTGCCAATTATTTTCGAGTTTCGAGTATTTTCGAGCGAGTATTTGCCATCGGTTGGTAGTTTAAAATAGTGTAATGGGGTTTGGACACCACTCTATATTTGCTCATCTAAAAATGGTTTCTAATAGTGATGTGTCAAAACCAAAACTTGAATCTCAAAACCACCAAAACTTTGGAAAAGTTTCGGTTTCGAGATTCGATTGGTGAGTTTCGAGAATCAAAACTCGAAACTGCCGAGATTTTTTGTGTCTTTATTGTTGTTTTTTTAACAGAAATCATGCCTGTGCTTCGATCAATAATGCAAAGGTCAAAAGCCTACTGTCATCGGTCGTCTACCTTCACCTTTTTTGGATTATTGATTTTTTATTTCTGAAAGAACAACTCTAACCAAAATATATAATTAGTTTTAATTAATTTTTCTGGATTTATTTTTCATAGTAAATAGCAAGTAAATAGGGTTTCGCGATTTGAGTTTCGAGATTCGATTTTGTAAGTTTCGGTTTCGAGATTCGAAATTTCTGGTTTTGACCATCACTAGTTTCTAACTAATACATGAGTAGCAATACCAACTTTTGGCCGGTACAATCAAACTGGATTATGGGATTGACAAACAAAACACGGTTTGACATTCGTTTCCGCCCGATAAAACGCGATTCGGTTGTCATTTGGCCAGGACATTGCTTATAATCACCTGGTCCAGACATTGCTTATAATCAATATTAGATGACGAAATCGTTAGTTACAGGCGATATTAAGTGGCCCGGTCACCACTTTTGCCGATATTATGTATACCGTCATCATTTACGGCCAAAATTAGGCGGTCCGATCGTCATTTTCAGCCGATTTTACGTGGTGCGATCGCCTTTTGCGGCCGTTACGACGCATTTTGGCCAGTCGTAATCGTTAGCGATCGTCATTTCCGACCGATTTTACGCGATGCGATCGCTTTATGCGGCCGTTACTATGCATTTTGGCCGGTCACAATAGTTAGCGATCGTCCGGAAATCGGCGGGAAATACTCGCTCAAACTTTTGAGTAGTTTTCAAAACTTCGAGTCGAGTTCGTGTATTAAAATACTCGGCCGAAAACTCGAAGTTTCGAGTACTCGCACAACCCTAAAAGTTATGTATATGGATAAACTTCACTTTGTTCGATTATCCAATTAAATGTTTCCTAATAAAGTATTTATAAAAGCAAAGATGTTATTTCATGGTTTGACTGGGAGTGAATGTGCGTTTTTGTTGCAGCCATCGGTGGCGCCAGTGAGTCGCAACTACACCGAGATGCGAGAAAGGTTGCGGTTGTTGTTGACCAAGAAGAAAGCCAAGTGCAAATCTTCAACATCGGCCCCACCCCCCGTCTCTGTTCCTACTAATACCCCCACTGTTAACTCTACAGGTGGGTAACTGGCTATACAATGTATAAACAAATATTGGGAAACGCAGGGAATGTTGAGAAGTACTCTCTGGCAGAGAACGTTTATCTCAACCATGTTACTGTCTTTCAAGCTCTAGTTTATTCCCATCTAAAAGTAAAAAGTAATAACCCAGTTAAAAATCTGTTGTTCTTGTATATCCTATGAACTGGATTTCCACATATCTGAAACAGTTATACGTGGCTTAATTTGTATAACTAGAGTTATACTATAATTTGTTTTGTATTTTCCTTCTCCTAATACTCCAAAAATCAAGGGTAAGTAATTGATGTAATGTATTGACTAAATATTTTTATTTAACCACAACTTGGAGCAAAAATCTGGATTATTCTTAGATTTGTTAATAATAAAGCATGTGGGGAATTAATATAAATAAATATATACATTTCAGGTAGTGTTCCCCCAGTCAATGGTGTGGTGGAACAACCCAAAGATCCAAGAGATCTAGAAGACTTATTAGATTTTATAGAAGGGAATCCTTCACAAAAATGCAAAGATGAGAAAAAGGCTGCTAAAAAGGCTAGACAAAAGCAGAAAAAAGTAAGTACTCTTATAAATATAATTACATATTTATGGGACAAAGACTCCTTGTTCAGCTCTGGGATAAAACTTCCTCTTCCTTGGTGCTCTATCAATACTATTGAACTCAAACATACTAAGTTTCAAAGAAGTCTTGGACTTTAACCAGCTTTTGTTGGGTGAGGGGGAGTGTTAGTTATAATTTGACCACCCAACTATGTTTTGTGAATTCGTATAGGCCTAGGTAGTTGTTATAATTTGTAGGGATGAGTCGATTCCAATTGTCGATTCTCAATTCCACCGATTCTCAGGCTTAGAATCGGAATCGAGAATCGATGGCCCAAAGTCGATTCCGACTATCGACTCCAGGCCGTCGATACTCCCGCCATTTACCCAGATTCACGCCGCTAACCATCGAAAATTCGAGTTACGTAGTTGAAAATTGTATAACTGCTCCCGCCGTTTACCCAGATTTACGCCGCTAACTAATGTTTAACAAAATGTATGACTGAAATAAAGAAAAAACAAGCCTATAATCTATTTTTAGCTCATATGAAAGGAGACAATGACAGATGAGGTATTTATGGATACCTCTGAGGTAAGATAAGTAAAAGAAGGGTTCGGGGAGTGTTTGGGTCGGGAGCAAAAAATCTGATCTTGAAGATAAGGATGGAAGACGAGAGTAGAGGAGAGGGTTCCGGTTGAAAGCAATAAATCAGTAGGCCGACCAACAATATTTCTTTGAGTCATCATCTTACAACCACGTTTTTCCCCATAAATTATGAATTTATATTAAACAGATTTTCTTTTTATATAATAATACAGTATACTAGCGAAATTAACATTAAATTATGTAAAAATTGCATTACAAAATAGAATGATAATTAACTACAAAAAGCTGCTAAATAACATTACAGCTTATTTAAAAACTTTGATCTACAATCATTACAAATTTATTACAGTATTTAAACAAAATTCTTTTTAACTTTTATTAAAAAATTAAAACCCGAAACTTATCATTTTGAAAACCAATTTCAAAAAATGTCATGGGAGATTTATGTAGGCCTAATTTAAAGCATAACAATTATATGAAAAATAAACATGCAATTCAACTTATTTTTTATTATTATTTATTTTTGTAAGTTTTATTAATGAAAAATAATCACTAACCAACTGATTGTCTCAATTTATTAAATAAAAATCAGTTACTGACTACCTTTTTGTCTTTATCATTTTTAAAACATTACTTTGCTATATCACGTATTATTAGGAATCGAGAATTGATTTTTAAGAATCGGAACCGGGATCGGAATAAGACAAAAGTTGGAATCAACTCATCCCAAATAATTTGCATAATACTTGCATTATCTTTACTTTCTCCCATTTTACATATTGGATGGAGAAAGTATTGTTTTCGTAAAAACTTTTGAATCTAGGTTATTGGTGGAAATATTTGTTTCGGTTCTCCCTGAATCCAAAATGTGGATTTGAAGTGGTCTGTCTGTAGTGCCTTAGAGCCCACACTAATGGGCCAATTTTTATCAAATTTGGAATGCAGGAACTAATTTATAATATCTCCAGGCGTGTTTTTCTTCATACTTTTTTTCGAAAGGGTAGGCCACCTAATTTTGCTCCAAAAATATAAAAAAAACATTAAAAATTAAAATTTCTCAAAAACTGCTCTGCATTTCTGGGAAAATTTGGGGTCCGAAATAAAATGTCCAAATATTAATTTTTTTGATCTATTATAAAATCATACATTTTTAATAAAATATACGGTACTTTGGTATTATACGGATGCCACTATTTTTGGAGGTTAAATTTTTACCGGATACAAAGGATAACTACATAATTCGAAAAAACGTACTTTTATTGACTTACTGTACAAATTTTGCATGGCATCATTCTGATGAGCGGTCTTTGTGTTGTGCCTCCCAAAAGGCAGCGATGTCCGCTAGGATCGTGTTGAATGCGTCGTCGCCACTAGCAGTCAGACCCGATCGCCACAGGTACTCCGCCAAATATACAGCGCGCTGCGGCAGTTATGTTAGGATGGGTTATCATAAAAATACGTACGGTTTCCTCTTCATTTCGAGGTAAATCCCACACCAAAAGAACGCCACTTATTATGAAAACAAATGTAACGTAGTGCACGGCAATAAATCACTCATGACACTGACCCAGATACAGGCGGTGACAGGTGATGCGCGCGCTCCGGTCAACGACCTGACCTTGGCCTATTTGGAGGGGGTTTGGCGGCCGGAAGTATGACTCATCAGGTATCATTCGATTCGTAACAAAACAAGGAAAGTCCTACAATCATTTTTATGATAACCCATCCTAACATAACTGCCGCAGCGCGCTGCATAAGGGTGGCATCCGTATAATACCAAAGTACCAAATATACTTGTCACCAGTAAAACAAGCTCAAAAAACTAAATCACTTGGTATTTTGAGTTAGGCATATTATTCTATGGGCGGGATTCATAAATGTTCTTCCAAGCTCCCTTACCTCCAACCTTTCTCCAACCATCCTTCAAACGTCGCTTAAAGATGAATCCATTGCTGGATCATCACATGCTGGTATCCTAACAAAGCAAAATTATTAGATTTTTTTTAGTTTTCAGATGAATTGTAGTAATATACATGACAAGATAACTTTTAACTATAGTTTTGCTAATAGTTATATGTAAATCTATATAATTTCTTTGAAAATTACATGCAATTCATGCATGCAATTACATGCATGTTATTATGAAAATTTCTATGAGATATACAGCAATATTTATTTTCTTGTTAGCGAATTTCCCCTATAGGGAAGAAGCTATTACCGTAGTCGGCATGGTAAGACCTAGGCCCGGGACCATGATAACTTTTCGTTTTGAGGTCCCCAGACCCCAAAAACACCATTCGTTCGATACTGTATATATATATATATATATGTATATATATATGTATGTATGTGTGTGTGTGTCCGTGAGCACGATAACTCTCGTAAAAATGATCCGATTTTAATGAAACTTGGTATAAACGTGTAAAGCAACATTTATGACTAAGTTCGAAAACCAGCCTGATCGCTTTATCCGAAGGGGTATTTTGGGGGGGTTTTGTACCCCAAAAATGGGTTTTTTGAATTTTTTACGTATAATTTTTGAAAAAGTCAAATTTTAGTTTTGACCATTCGATTCAGCTTAACCCTAGCAGTGGCCACCCAAAAACTGTAGAATGGCCAACCAATTTTGGCGATTTTGCAGACCTTTTTTTGAAAATTCGTATAAATTTGAAATGAGAACTAAACATAGCTAACCACATATTCATTTTGTTCAGAAAGAACAGGGGCATCATATAATAGTCAAATAAAAAAGATTTAAGAGATAATTTTTTCAGCAAAGTAAAAAAAATTTATTTTTGAAATTTCAAAAGCAGCCTCGGTAAAACTTTTTCGTCCGATTTTTTATGGAAAATTCATTATATACATTTTGTAGACAATTCAATTCCCTACATAGAAATGTATAATATGTTGGGGAAAAAATTTTATTTGTAGGTATTATGTAAGTATATACGGAAAACCGCAAAATGTGAAAATTGTACAGTGTTAGTTAGTACTGTATAAAGGTAATGTAAATATGTATATGCTAATAATAATATGTATATGTTTGTAAAGATAATGAAATAAGAAATGTAAAAAAGTCATAAAGTTGATGGTAAAAAATTGTTATCACTTATGATTAGATGAATTTTGGAAATTTTAGGGTATTCGGAAAAAAAAGATTCTACGGTATTTAGTATATAACTTTTTTTATAAATTTATTCCTCCAAATACTATATATACATTTAGTAGGACATTCAATTCCCTACATAGAAATGTATAATATGTTGGGGAAAGAATTTTATTTGTAAGTATTATGTAAGTATATACGGAAAACCGCAAAATTTGAAAATTGCGGTCACCATGTAGGAAAAATTACAAAATTATTATTTTTTATATTAGGCCTACTCAATAATGAAATACATCCTACCTTACAATTGTAAAAGTAATAAAAATAAATATAATTACTCACCCCCTTCCCATTATTATGTTATCCTGTTGGTTTATATCACACTCGAACATTCGAGACATTGTACTAAAGAAAAACACCACTTTTTAGAAACACTTTTTTATTACACTTATCCATTTATGAATAATAAAATGCATAAAGATTACTGTTATATACACACATACACTTCACTAACACTAACACTCCAAAATAATAAAGGATTTAGCAGTAATTCGCGGATAACACGAGAGCGTAAACTTACCAACAGCGACGACAAAACACGGAATGGCCGACTAATGCGCATTAGATGTGAGATGTGACGCATTTCCTTCGTCTTCGAGACAGCAGACGGAAATAATAACCATGGGCAAGGCTGCCAATCTCAAACGCTAAATTTCTTCCTCTTCAAAATGAAATATTATATGACTAGTATTTATAACTTGCACTGGATGTAATTCGCATTTCCCATACCAGCGTATTACGCTGGTTGGCCATTTGTTACGAATTCAGAAAACAGGTGTTTTCATAAAATCGTAACTGTTGTGCAATCAATATTTCGTTCTAAAAATCAATACTACAGTGAAACTAAACTCTTTGGCTATGCAGTGGTACCACCCGCAACATCCTAAGACAATAATTACCCGAGCAGGGTAATTCCAAAGAAGTCGTGTTTTTACATTTTCCGAGCGTCGACTGCAGGAATGGCGTAGTGGCAAAATTTCATAGTAATTATAATCGTCGTGACATTGTTATAGAACTTGTAAACGGTTAATTTATGTAATAAAATGAAAGTTCAGAGTGTGATCTTTCGAATGGTATAAATATTGTTCACTTCTGAGTTGACTATTAATGATTTTTTTACCGTTACAAAAATTTCGACCCGTACCAGCGTATGACGCTGGTGGCCATTTCAGGCGACACGTAAAACCAGCGTATTACGCTGGTTGGCCACTGCTAGGGTTAAAAAACACACAATTTGGTATTTCGATCATTCCTCTACGTCAATTGGTTACCGAGATATTGAAAGTGCTAAACACAGTACGTTGTCTAATGTTATTCTTATGGAGGAAAAGAAACATTTTTTATCTCGCTTATTTATGAACTTATACTGACGAAACTTGGTATACAGCTTCATCTCGTTGAGGTCTATTGATATTTGCTCCAAAAAAATTTTTTACATAATTCTCCCGTAGCAGCAAACCTGTGTACTCAGCCCCCATGTTATTCTTATGGAGAATAATTAAATGCTCTGTCTCCCTTAATTATGAACATAAATGAATAAAAACTGGTATACAACTTTACCTAGTTGAGTTATATTGATATATTAGCATAAAAACCCATTTTTTGTGTTCCTTGTTGCAGCAAACCTGCGTACTCAGCCCCAATGTTATTCTTATGGAGAATAATTAAAATTGTATATATCGCTTATTTGTGAATATATTTTTATGAAACTTGGTAAGTGGCTTTATGTAGTATTAAGACATTTATATCTCCATTGGAAATTCGCTGAATATGCAGGTTTGCTGCGACGGGGGTATTTTTCATGCTTTAGTTAAACACAGTTGGCCAGCGTGTATGAGCATTGTTGCCACATTTGTTTATTATTTACATATTGTACGTCAAAGCTTAAGATGAAAGAAATCAAGTGAAATTGAGTTGTGTTAAAAACAGCTTATTCATGAATAATACCCCGTAGCAGCAAACCTGCATACTCAGCGAATTTCCAATGCATATTAATTTATCTTAATACTACATAAAGCCACATACCAAGTTTCATCAATATACATTCATAAATAAACGATTTATGACATTTTAATTATTCTCCATAAGAATAACATGGCGACTGAGTATGCAGGTTTGCTGAAATAAGGAACACTAAAAATGGGCTTTTATAAAAATATCATTATAACTCAACTAGGTAAAGCCACATACCAAGTTCTATTAATTTATGTTCATAATTAAAGGAGATAACACGTTAATTATTCTCCATAAGAATAACATGGGGCTGAGTATGCAGGTTTGCTGCTACGGGAACTATCGGGCAAAAAATGGATTTTTGTGCAAATATCAATAGACCACAATGAAATGAAGCAATATACCAAGTTTCGTCAGGATAAGTTGATAAATAAGCGAGATATACAATTTTTCTTATCCTCCATAAGAATAACATTGGACAACGTACTGTGTTTAGCACTTTCAATATCTCAGTAACCAATTGACGTAGAGCAATGATTAAAACATCAAATTGTGCGTCTTTTTAAGCTGATTCCAATGTAAAAAAATAAAATTTTACTTTTTCAAAGATTATACGTAAAAAACTCAAAAAACCCATTTTTGTAGTACAAAACCCCCCCAAAATACCCCTTCGGATAGCGTCTGGTTTTCGAACTTAAAGTCATAAATGCTGCTTTACACGTTTGTACCAAATTTCATCAAAATCGGACCTTTTTTACGAGAGTTATCGCACCCACGGACACATATATATATATAGATATATATATATATATATAGATAGATAGATAGATAGATATATATATATATATACAGTTTCGAACGAATGGTGTTTTTGGGGTCTGGGGACCTCAAAACGAAAAGTTATCATGGTCCCGGGCCTAGGTCTTACCATGCCGACTACGGTAATAGCTTCTTCCCTAAAGGGGAAATTCGCTAAAAGTATAATTATTTTCTTTAATTGCAAACTAAAAGCGCCATCGAGGGTATATCGTCAAAATCGTTTTCCCGCACTCAAAAAAAGTGCATAGATCATAGATACAAATTTACATCTTACATCGGTCCTCCTCTTCACAATCGTCAAGACTGGAGAGTCGTCAATACTGGGTTCAGTGCTTTGTTGAGCGTTTATTGAAAATGATTTGTCAAGTGTGAAGTGAGCTGGGTTTTAGAGCCTATTGGTTACACAGTTGTGATCTTGAAAACATTATGTTATAATATGGGTTTTAATAGATATTGTTTTAATGAGTTTGTGAAATTTTTGTTATTGTTGATGGATTTGAGATTATCTGGAAGCAAGTTGATTAGTTTTACCCCATGTAAAAGGGTGTTTTTCTAGTTTTCTTGAGTCTATGTTGGTTCAAATTTAAGTTAGTCCCTGATCTAATATTGTATTTGTGGCAATTTCGTCTGGATTGAGATGGGTTTAATTTTTTTGTGGTTATGGTATCAAGGATGTATAAGAATGTAAAGTCAGGATACTGTGTTTAATGAAGAGTGGCTTGCAGTGTTCTTGGAAATGAGCTCTGTTGATTATTCGAATGGCCTTTTTTTGGAGTAAGAAGATTTTCTGCATAAGAGTATTGCTGGCTCCTCCCCAAGCTATTATCACAAATCTCAAGTAAGATGCAAAGAGTGCATTGTAAGCCATTTTTATGATAGTTAGGTCGGTGATCTCTCTAATTCTTCTCAGTGCAAAAAGAGCAGTTGATAGCTTTTTGTGGAGGTTTTCGAGATGTGGTAACCAATTTAAATTTTCATCCTATGTTATACCAAGAAATGTTGTTGTTTTAGCAAATTTCCCCTATAGGGAAGAAGCTATTACCGTAGTCGGCATGGTAAGACCTAGGCCCGGGACCATGATAACTTTTCGTTTTGTGGTCCCCCAGACCCCAAAAACACCTTTTGTTCGAAACTGTATATATATACAGGGTGTCACAAAAATCCGGAACTGTCTATACATAACCATACTAAAATAAATCGAAGATGTTCAATAAAATTTTTTCGATTTCAACTTCGTTTAGCCGCTATCCGCCATTTTGGTTTTTTCACTTAAACATTTCTATTTCCGTAATGGATTAATGTATCAAGTAAAAATTTGGTATGGAGCTTTACAGGTTAAATGTCTAAATCCACAAAAAAAAATTATTTTTTTCCGACGTTTATTTTCAAAATGGCGGCCACTTAAAATTTTTAAAGTCAAATTCCATGAAAACTAGCAACTGAAACAAAATTTTACAAGATATACAATTTAAAGCACTTTGTAATCCAAATCTAATGACATTTTTACCGTAAAAATCGGTTAGTAAATAAAAAAGTTATGTCAATTTTTTATAATAAATTTCAAAATGGCGGCCATATAACATTTTCAATGTCAAATTCCCTAGTGCATTTGACCAAGTCCTTTAAATTTTATGTCTTGTAAAATTTTGTTTTAGTTGCTAGTTTTCCAGGAATTTGACTTTGAAATTTGTATATGGCCGCCATTTTGAAATTTATTATAAAAAATTTACCATGACTTTTTTATTTATTAGCCGATTTTTACAGTAAAAATGTCATTAGATTTGGATTACAAAGTGCTTTAAATTGTATATCATGTACAATTTTGTTTCAGTTGCTAGTTTTCATGGAATTTGACTTTAAAAATTTAAGTGGCCGCTATTTTGAAAATAAACGTCGGGGAAAAATAATTTTTTTTGTGGATTTAGACATTTATCCTGTAAAGCTCCATACCAAATTTTTACTTGATACATTAATCCATTACGGAAATAGAAATGTTCAAGTGGAAAAAAAAACAAAATTGCGGATAGCGGCTAAATGAAGTTGAAATCAAAAAAATTTTACTGAACATTTTCGATTTATTTTTGTATCTAGAATATGGTTATGTATAGCCAGTTCCGGATTTTTGTGACATCCTGTATAATTATATATATATATATATATATATATATATATATATATATATATATACATATTGTAATATATATTTTTTGTATATATAATTATAATTATATATACATATATATATATGTGTGTGTGTGTGTGTGTGTGTGTGAGTGTACCTGGGTGCGATAACTCCTAAAAAAGGTCCGAAATTTGATAAAATTTGGTACAAACGTGTAAAGCAACGTATATGACTTTAACCCAACGAATGCTGGCCTGATTTAAACTAAATTGCTCGGTGCCCTAGCAATTTTTGCCATTTTGCATAGGTTTTTTTATCGATTTGCAGTGCCTAAACTACTTTTGATAACCTAGTCATATGTATACTCGTTTTGTTCAGAAAAAAAGTATATTTTGAATCAAATAAAATAAAACAAAACAAATCCCTGTTGGTGGTTTATTTGCAAAATGTGAAAAACCAACATTTTATAAAATTTTTTGAAATAATTTTCAAAGGAGAGTCCTAGCATTTTTACACTAATTCTTTTACAGACAATCAAAGATATACAAAATGCAGGCAATTTATTTCCCTACGCGGAAATATGTTTGATTTATTTGAAAAAAATTGTTACCCGAATTAAGGAAAGAAATACGGAAACTGGGGAAAATTAAGAAACTTACGCTATAAATTTTAAAAATAAAAATAAAATCAAAAGTATTATACTAAAACTGTTATATCACTAAAGGTCACAATAAAATTATTAGAAATAATGCACTTATATATAATGTAATAACTGTTTCTATGACTATAGGGTTGAAAAACAAAATTTGAGTTTCGCCGAAAGCCAAAACTAGTTATTCGAAGCTAGATCTAATCTTTGTACTTTATTCAAATATAATAAATGGTACATATGTTTATAGTAAATACATTTCTGAACAAGAAAATATATATATATTTATATATATACAGTAGAACTCCAATTATCCTAATTAATTGGGGATCGGGCCGATTCAGATATTGAGAAATTCGGATAATCAGATATACCTTGGTAATTAAGCCAAAAAACATCACCATACATAAAAAATCAGAATTTTATTGACAAAGTTATTATAAATGTAATGAACAGAAAGTGAGCGAACTGTATCAAGAATATACGTCATAAAAATTAAATTACAGGAGTTAAATTTAATACAGTATATACAGTTGCTCTTTTCAATACATACTGTACGTATTTCACTGTTCAATGTTGGTTATTTCACTTGAATATCTCGAGTAAAGTGAGTTTATCACTTAGCGAAAGGGCAACACGTTTACGTTTTGTACTCATTTCGAACGATAATTTTGGTGAAAGAACAGTAGCGACTGATGATGAGAAGGGGGTATAACTCATTGTTCCCCGCGAAAATATTGTCCGGAAGGTAACAGCGCGGGCTTTTATTTTAGCGCTCACGACGCATTATCACTACACACGCTCGTGCCGTTATTTTCTTGATTTTTATATTTATATTATTTCACTCAAAATCGATTCAGATAATTGGATATTCGGATAATTGGGGTTCGGATGATTGGATTTCTACTGTATATACATTTATATATATATATTTTTTCTTGTTCAGAAATGTACATATATACGCATATATATATATATATATATATATATATGCATATATATACATATATATGTATAGAAAAGTATAAACAAATAAAGGTTCCATAAGCACTTATTGATTTTTTAACCTAAATTTACAGCATAGGCCTAGACATATTTGAGCAAAATTTGCAGATGTTAGTACAAACCATAAAAAATAACCCTATCCACAGAGAAGAAAGAAACTCTTTCTTATGGTAGTAGCGTACGCCTCAGTGGCAGTTACAGTTTTTTACGGTAGGCAGCACTGAGACCTTGAAATGCACCTCATTCGAGAGGGGAAGGAAGTTGATGACGTACAAGAGGTATATCGCATCCCCCTCCCGCTCCCGCTCAGTTGTCACTGTCAGTTCCGTCCGCTAGCGATCCATCTGGCGGCCCAAATGTGCAGAAAACGGAATTATCAGACTAGAAAAAAGTAACGAAGCGATCCCGAGCGGTGTGCGTGCTGTCGTTTACACTTTCCTGGACCTCTTAAGAGTAATAAAACTACAATGAAACTTATATATTACATTTCTGCGTTGTCGCATCCAACGGTATAAATATATTTTAGTTTTAAATTATGAGTAATTTTTAATAATGAAAAATATTATAAAGTTGTTACAGCATGGCTTGAAAAAGTCAGTCAGTGAGAATTTTTTTATTTTTGAAGAAGAAACAAACTTCCTGTGAGAAAGTTGTAGTTAATTAGTTGGTAGGTATTCAACATTTATTGGAAAACATTTTCTACAGAACTTCTAGTTTGTTCAATAATCCGATGTAAATAACCGCTATATTCAATTCTACGCGGGCCGCCATCGCATCGTAACGGCCCCACGCGGTACGCCTGTTATTTTAATTAAATCTTCACTTAAAACATAAATTGAGTACATTTTACTCCATGTTGTAATTTTATTATTGTTATTAACCTTAGCTTTCAATTTCGATAGAAAATTAAGTTATTGAGGTGTAATTAGGCTCATGATGAATCTTATAATATTATAAGTAAGTAAATTTTGGGTGCCTGGTTGGAATGTCCAACCGGATGGCAAGTGTCTTGTTTTGTTGATAAGAAATAGGTTTACCGTACAGAATCTTCTAAGGTGGGTGAAGCCTAAACAGGATAAGAGAATAATAAGTTGCTTTTCAAAATTAATAGATTCCAGTCGAATCAGACGAAGTTTAAATTAATACTTAGGGTAATTCTTAGTAAACATAAAATCACGAATAATATTTATTCTTTTATTTACCATTTATTTTACGCTAGTTTATAAAGTTTAAAATTATAATTTATTTTTCCATTTTAGTTAATATAAAAATTATTACCTATTTATAGATTTTATACACCTGCTTTTTACAATTAAATTTAGGGGCAGTGTCTTTTAACACTAGTAAATTACAACTGTAATTACAAATCAAAAATGTAATTCAATACCTACAACTTTTAATCTATTACACATTACAAATTTAATCAACAGTTCGTCAACAAATCTACGTTATTTTCTAGGTAGAAAGGTGTTATTGTTTATTTAAAGTATCTCAAACTGTGTTTACTAATGTTTTGTGATTACAGCAAGAAGAAATAGAACGGAAGAAAAGAGAGGAGGAGGAAGCGGAAAGGCGAAGGATAGAAGAGGAAGAGGCTGCAAGAGCGTTATTGAAACAGCAAAGGAAGGAGGCTAAGAAGGCGAAGAAGAAGAAAAAAGCATTAGAGGCGTTGGCAGCGGCCGGGGCTGTAAAGCAGGAGGAGCAGCCGCAGATGGTGACCATCAAGCGGGTGATGGAGCCTAACTCTGCGGAACCCACTGTGACCATCACGTTGCGTGGCGCCACGCCCAGCGAGGACAAGGTGCTCTACACACTGCTCAACGGCCAAGGCGAGTACCGACACAGCCAGCGGGGTGGCCACACAAGTGGGAGAATTTACTTTGTGGTACCAGGAAGAAAATAATAATTTGTTAGGTTTTGAAATCGTGTGACTAACTAAATAGCTTTCCAAACAATACCAAGACATATGTCATAACTTAAAATATAAGATCAATTTTGTCAAACTGAAAATTATAATTAATTTGTCGAGTAATGTAAGAGAGTCTTGAAAAAGTCTGGAATTGGCCTTGAACTTTGTGAGGGAAATAAATAATACTCACTAATATATGGAATCAGGGGGTTTTCACTATGATACTATTTTAATTTTATTGCTTGATTTAGTTTAATTTTACTTTAAAGTTTAACTGTTATTTTAATTAATTAGTTTATTATGGTTGTTACTACCTAAATTTAACAGTTTCTTAAGTTTCAAATAGTGTACATTGTTTTCAAATTGATTTCCAACAGAGAAATTTATTTTTCCGTTTCATAGTAAAAAACTAAAAATTGTTTAATAATTAGTCCCAATAAAAAATAAAATTTGGTATAACGTAACACACCTTAAAATACAGTTATTATTGCTGCCAGTACCTGCCCCACTAGGTTGAGTGATTAAAGGCTATTTACTGAAATAGCTTGCTGGGATTTTAACAGTTTGGAAAATCGGGAATTTTGAAATTTGGTTTCAATGGCCACCCTTATAGATTAGTTTTAGTAGACTAGGTCTTGTTGTGTTAAAAATTACTTTATGATTAAGTGGGATTTGTTTGCTTACAAATTGCCTTATTGTGTCAAAATTCCAGAAATTAAGATATTGTTTACGCAAACTGTATGCTTATATTATTTCTTCACTTTTGAACAATGCCCATGTTATGGTGGTTGTCACGTGGGAGTCTTCGACAAAGAACATGCTACTCAAATTATGAAATCTGACATTGAAATACAAAATAGTATAGGTACTACTTATTGTAGTCCACTCTGCTCACACTGCCACTTCAGGAAATATTTACAGATGTCCAGCTGCTAGACGGAGGTGCCATCTGTCGGCTATGTGGCAGTTTGATTACACTGCCATGCACATCATTCAGGCATTTGCAGCAAGGAGGAGAAGGCTTTTTGGAACCTCCAAAGGAAATTCATCAAAATTCCCTAAAATCGTCAACTAACTACAACTTAGGCATATTATTTGTAGAGGCTCAAGTTTTGGGAGACAAGACTAGGGCACTGGAGTAGCACAGTAAGCCAAAAGGCTGATATGCACAGGCGTGGACATACAATTATTGGGAGCTGGGCCGCAGCTCCCCCCAAATCTAATCTAATCTAACCCACTCCGATCGGCGATGACAGGCCTACTGCCTACAATAACTACTTAAAGGATAAGCTGATAATGCAATGCTTAGAATTTTAATTTTAAATACAACTGTATGAAGATACAAAAAACACAGTTGAATTAACATGCAACTACCCACAATTAATACATATTAGCGGCAGACTAGTAGTTGAATGTTCTTGTTTAGGATTAAGATGGTGCTTGGTTAAGGCTAAGAATGTGATTGTTGTAGAGGTTTGCTTGCAGTCTTTACTACAAACAATTTTCAAACTTAGTTTAATTTCATGATGAATCGTCATAGAAAAGTTTAATTTCATGATGAATCGTCATAGAAAAATGCAAAATGTAACCCTCAAATCTGCCATTTGTAACAAAGAATTGTTCTTTAATATTGGTTGTATTGCAGAATGTTCTCTTTCATTAAAATGTTTGTATTGTTTCAGTTTGTCAAATTTCCAAGGACTCTAACAGTTCTAAAAGCAACCAGAAAGGAGGAAAGCAGCACACCCAGCAAAATAATCAGCAGAATGGGGTCAAATCGAGGAACGTACAAACAAACTCGAGTGTTGTAGTGAACCATAATGGTGTACATGGACAGTCGGGAAAAAATAGTAGTAAAACGAAAAAAGATATTAACATTAGTAACCAAAATAATAATAATAATAATCAGAAGACGGTGGTAACGAATAACCAGCTGAAAAAGAAGGAGGAGCCATTAGCCAAGACGAGGCCAAAGTCTGCCCCTCTGCCGCCCCCACCGGCACCAGCCCCTGCCCCTGCTCCCACTCCCGCCCCCAAGCTGACTAGCCCCACCGCAATACAGATCAACAACGCTATCAACTGTCTGTCGTCGCGCCAGTCTCTACCCAGCAACTTCAGCCTGGACAGTCTCAAGCTGCCCCCAGGTATCACCATCACCAAGGTGGACCCCTCGCAGGTCACTCAGCAGCGGAAACCGCCCCCGCAGGTAAACCATTCTATCCAACCAATCTATAACTGATAAGGCCTATAATCGTGTTATGATTAGGGATGAGTTGATTCCAATTTGTTTGTTTTTTTTTGATTCCGAATCCGGTTCCGATTCTTACAAATCGATTCTCAATAAACTTACAAAAATAAATAATAAAAAAAAAAACTAAGTTGAATATAGCAGGTTTGTTTTTCATATAATTGTTATGCTTTAAGTTACATTATAAATCTCTCATGATATTTTTTGAAATATTTTTTTTGTGTTTAGGGGTGTGCGAGTAGTGATTTTTTTATTCGAGTAGAGTAGTGATTTTTTTAATCGAGTCGAATCGAGTAGTCCCAATTATTTTCGAGTTTCGAGTATTTTCGAGCGAGTATTTGCCATCAGTTGGTAGTTTAAAAAAGTGTAATGGGATTTGGATACCACCCTAGATTTGATAATCTAAACATGGTTTCTAACTAATACATAAAGTAGCTCTACAAAGTTTTGGCCAGTAAAATCAAACTGGATTACGTATTGACAAACAAAACACGGTTTGACATTCGTTTCCGGCCGTTGAAACAGGGCCCGGTTGTCTTTTGGCCAATTTCACCTGGTCCAGACATCGCTTGTAATCAATATTAAATGAGGAAATCGTTAGTCACGGCCGAAATTACGCGGTTCGATCGTCGTTTTCAGCTGATTTTACGTGATGCCATCGCCTTTTGAGGCCGTTACTACGCATTTTGGCCGGTCGCAATTATTCGCGGTCGTCATTTTCGGCCGATTTTACGTGATGCGATTGCCTTTTGTGGCCGTTACTACGCGTTTTGGCCGGCCGCAGTCGTTAGCGATCGTGTGGAAATCGGCGGGAAATACTCGCTCGAACTTTCGAGTAGTTTTCAAAACTTCGACTCGAGTTCGAGTATTAAAATACTCTGCCGAAAACTCAAAGTTTCGAGTATTCGCACACCCCTACTTATGTTATAAAACAATCACTTTGGATGTTAACTATTCTTTACCGATAAAATACATTGGTTATGTTAATGTTAAATTTAGGGTTTTCTATTTTGTATAAAAGTTAGAAAGCAATTTTTTTTAAATAATTAATTTTTAATGATCGTAGTTTGACATTTTAAAATAAACTGTAATGTTATTTATATTTAGCAGCTTGTTGTAGTTAATTATCAAACCAATTTTTAATGCAATTTTTTAATAATTTAATGTTAATTTCACTAGTATACTATAGTGATATAGAAAAACAAAATTTTGTCAACATAAATTCATAATTTACTGGGGGAAAACGTGGTGGTTGTAAGATAATGACTCAAAGAAATAACGTTGGTCAGCCGAAGTTATTGCTTTCAACCGGACCCAACCCCTACCCTCCCGTCGTGCCTTCCTTCCTTACCTCCAAGGTCAGATTTTTTACCCTCAACCTAAACACTCCCCGTGCCCCTTTTTTACTTATCTCTTACAGATATCCATAAATAACTTACCTGTCATTGTCTCATTTCATATGAGCTAAAGATATATTTTAGGCTTATTTTTCTTTATTTTAGTCATACATTTTCTTAAACATTAGTTAGAAGCGTAAATCTGGGTATACGGCGGGAGTTTCTATACTATTGTCAACTACTCGACTCGAATTTTCGATGGTTAGCGGCGTAAATCTGGGTAAACTGCGGAAGTATCGATGGCCTGGAATCGATAGAATTGGAATCGACTTTGGGCCATCGATTCCGATTATAATTCTGAGAATCGGTGGAATCGAGAATTAAAAATTGGAATCGACTCATCCCTAGTTATGATCATAACAAATTATACAAATTTATGGTTTAATAACTGTTAAACAACAAAACTACTACGGGTGTGCGAATAGTGATTTTTGGCTCGAGCCGAGCCGAGCTTTTTTTCTAAGTTCTCGAGCTTCGAGCTTTCTCAAGCCGAGCTTTTTATGAGGATTTTCTCTAGGGGTGTGCAATATACCGGTAGTGTTTTCTGACTCTAGCCAAAGCGGGCAGAATTTTTTCAAAGTTCTCTAGCTTTGTGCATTTTTGATTAGGCTTATATTTATTCTTTATTTACATTATGTTTAAAAGAACAAACATTTGATTCATTATGATAATGTAAAGTAATTTATAACTTTCAATATTTGTCATCTTTCATTCACTTCTTCTATATTCATTATGCCTATGTTCAATAAATAAAGGCCTACAGTGGGAAAATAACAAAATAGGTAGGCTACTAAAAGGAAAATTTATTGAGACCACTTGTAGATAGTAACGAACAGTTTGTATTTCAATATAAAGTAGGTAGCCTACATAGGAAAAAAATAACCTAAAGGAAGAGAATAACACATTTTTAACTAGACTGATAAGCCCACAGTTAACTAATTCAGTTATTACTGTATTTATTAATAGTCATAATAAACAGACTATATGTCAGTATGTGCTCTCCAAGTAACCAAACACTTAGGCCCTAGCCTAGGGAATTGCCAAAACCCAGTAGCCTATCTCTCTCATTCAACTGTTTGTAAATAGTATATTTTAGGTTATCCTTTTATAAATATGAATAACTGGAGTTAAACCAGTCTTTATATATTTTTGTACTCACCGAAATAAGTTATCCAATAACGTAGGCCTAGATTATGTTCTATCTAACCTATTAACTAATAGACTTAACCTATTTCATCTGCTTAAACAGAGGGTTTCAAAAGCAGAAGGTGGAAGAGGATCGTCAATGCATTGTTCTTCCATCACTGCTTTAACAAATTGATAGCATACAATTACAAAATGATATGCTTTCTACTGACATTTATTCACAAATTCAAACAAACCCGCGGAGTTAGCAATGTTAAAAATATGAGTTTAATCGCACAGCTTTAGCGTTACAAGTTACAAAGTACAAAGTACTGCGCCATTTTGATCGCGTCTTGCCTTGCCATTGGTTAAGCATACATAGAATATAATCAAACTTTTAAATAATATGTCCACCGGTATTATAAATATGCACTATGTAACCATTTAGAATACTTTTTAATCTTTAGATTTTGTGAACCTCGCAATTAGTGATTTTGAAGTGTAAATTATTACAACAATGATGGCACTAATTATTGTTAATTTTAACAACTACAATATGATTACAGTTTATATTCACAGTATATTCACTTTATCTCTAAGTACTTTAGATTCTACCGTAAACTGAAGATTTTTTAACAATACAATTTTTGTAGAGTACTATTTCAGCTGCACACTAAAACGCTGTCGTGATTATTAGTCATTCATCACCTAAAACTTTCAACTTAGCTATTGGTCACGCTAAAACATTATTAACCATCTTCACTAGGGGTGTGCGAGTATTCGAACTTCGAGCTTTTTCGAGCCGAATTTTGCAGTATTCGACTCGGCTCGAGATTTGCAAAAAGGTTCGAAGTTCGAGCCGAATATTTAAAACGCCGACCAGTGAAAATAGTCGTCTACAAAAGTCAGTTTAAAAACAACTTTCCAGAATCAGTGTTAGAATTCTCGTAGTTTGCGTCGGTAGAGCTCCATTCCATAACAAATATAATCATGCAGTGCTAATTAATGCTTTTGGTCCTTCGTAAAAAAAACCAAACAAACATTAAAGTACTGTAATATTTTAAACTGCCGACCTGATCAGTGATCAACCAATGCAATGGAGCTACTTTCTCTACGCTCAATCACATCAAGTGGACCTATCACACTATTCTGTTTGCAGTGCAGTGTTACTGTTGCCCAGTTGAGTTGTGCAATATTTCACGGTTAATAATAATTAATACAACAACCGTACTGCTCCAGAAAAAGTACAACAGGAAAAAACTAAAATCTATTAAAACACTTTGTATAATTGTTGTATCGTTACAGTCAAAGACATTCAAGATGTAAACTGTTTTAAGAATAAACTCAAGCACTACCTCATCAACAGTTGCTTCTATGAGTTGCTACCTTTTTAGCAATTTTGGCGGTTTTCTCCTGATTTTTCTTCATTAGTTACTGGTTCCTTGGCCTTTTCCAACCACTACCCTTAACCTTAAAACACGTTCGCTGCGGACGACAGGCCGGCCTGAAGTACCGCTCGCCGTCGCCACGAAGCTTACCGGGTTCAGTATGCGCCAGCGTGGGAGGCGGGGTAGACGATTTGTTGCCAGCGTGTAGCTTAGAATGCGAGCTTTATTTTGGTGTAGGTTGGTAGTAAATTTGTTTATAATGTTTACAATACCGGTGGTCATATTATTTTATAGGTTGATTATATTCTATGTACGCTGAAGGCCCTAACCAAGAGCAAGACGCGATCAAAATGGCGCAGTGTTTTACTACGCTACGCTACAGCTGTGTGATTAAAATCATATTTTTAACTCCACGGGATTGTTTGAATTTGTGAATAAACGTGAGTAGAAGTAGAAACAGTATCATTTTGTAATTGTATGCTATCAAATTATTAAAGTTGTGATGGAAGAAGAATGCATTGATGATCCTCTTCCACCTTCTGCTTCTGAAACCTTCTGTTTCAGAAGCAGATATAATAGGTTAAGTCTATCAGGTAATAGGTTAGATAAAACATAAGCTAGGCCTACGATTATTAACTTATTCCTGTGAGTACAATAAGATATAAAGACTGGTTTAACTATCTTATATTTATAAAAGGATAACCTAAAATGTATTATTTACAAACAGTTGAATGAGAGATAGGCTACTGGGTTTTAGCGATTCCCAAGGCTAAGGCCTAAGTCTTTTCGTTACATGGAGTGTACATATTGACATATAGTAAATTATTATTATTATGGCTACTAATAAATTTGGTAATAACTGCATAAGTTTTCCTGTGGGCTCATCAGTCTAGTTAAACATTTTTAGTTCTCTTCCTTTACGTTATTTGTTCTCTATGTAGGCTACCTACTTTATATTGAAAGACAAATTGTTCGTTACTATCAACAAGTGGTCTCAATAAATCTTCCTTTTTAGAAGCCTACCCTACTTATTTCGTTATTTTCCCACTGTGGGTCTTTTTTATTTAACGTAGGAATAATGAACCTAGAAGAAGTGAATGAAAGATGACAAATATTGAAAGTTATTTATAATATTTATAATTATTTTACATTACCATAATGAATAACATGTTTATTCTTTTAAACATAATATAAATTAAGAATACATATAGGCTTAACCAAACATGCTCAAAGCTCTAGAACTTTGAAAAAATTCTGCCGCCGTGGCTCGAGTCAGAAAATCACTACCGGTATATTGCACACCCTAGATAAAATTCCCACAAAAAAAAGCTCGGCTCGAGCCAGAAAGCACTATTCACACACTCCTAATCTTCACTCAACGTCTTAAGGCAGTTCGCAGAGTGGGTACGCAAACAGTGTTGCCAGACGTAATTTCAGACTCCAGGGAATATAATTATTGTGTAATATACGAAGTTGTAATTTGTAGAAAAGGAAAAGACTGTACCGATGCAACAGTTAGAAAAAGTGTTTTCATAGATTTTAGTTTTTTTTCTGGAGTAATTTTTCTGGAGCAGTACGATTGTTGTATTAATTTATTAATTTGATTGTTAACCGTGAAATATTGCACAACTCAACTGGACAACGGCAACACTGCACTACAAACAGAATAGTGTGATAAGTCCACTTAATGTGATTGAGCGTAGAGGAAGTAGCTCCATTGTGTTGGTTGATCAAGTCGGTAGTTTAAAAAAGTAATTTTATATTTTGTTATTTTTTTAAACAAAGGACCGAAAGCATTAGCATTGCTGAATTATATTTGTTATTTAGCTCTACTGACACAAACTACGAGAATTCTAACATTGATTCTGGAACGTTTTTGCTTTAAATTTACTTTTGTAGATGACTCTTTTCACTAGTCAGCGTTTTAAATATTCGGCTCGTACTTCGAACGTTAATGCAAATCTCGAGCCGAGCCGAATACTGCAGGCTCGAAAAAGCTTGAAGTTCGAATACTCGCACACCCCTAAAATCTACAGATCTAGTTAAATGCAGTAGTTAATGAAATCTCTGGAATAAGTTGTGTGTTGACAGAGCTTAACTCATGGAGCTCCAAGTTCTTGATATATCAGCATTTGAATCTGATAACCTAAAAATATGGCTAGTTAGGGTACCCAGCAATCGTATCGATATGAGCACTGTGTACAGTAGGGGTCGGTACGGTTCGGTATGGTAAATATTTTTGTACCTTGGTTCCCGGTACAAAATCGGTACGGTACGCGGTAATAAAATAGCCGCAATTTATCATAGCCTAAGGCATTCGTAAACCAAACAGAACAAATACAGAAAAAAGATTTGAAAAGAAAAACATACTGGCAGACAAACATAATGTATTTAGGTAAGCTTTAGATTATAATTAAATACAGGTGGTATGAATTGTAAATTACAGCCTCCAACAACTTTTAAATGTTGTAACCAAGTAACACAACAGAATAAGAATTTGTATTGCAATCAGATGATGCATTCTCAGCAGACGTCGATGTTGTAGCCTACTAGTCGTAACAGAAGTTGATGGCGATGGCGGTCCATCAAGAATCAAGAATCCATCACAATCACTCATTGTTTGTTTTAAATAGTTAAACTATAAAGGCTATCACAAAACTTGTTCAAAACATGTTATCAACAAAGACGACGCACGGTCACTTTCAGTGGAATTGGTGATTACGTCCAAACGTCATCGTCACACAAAGAGTAGAAAGTGAATACCAGAGAGAAAGAAATACGCAGGTTCCAAAATGATGAAATACGTCATAAAATTATGAACCATTGTATGCTAACCTTTTTTATTTGTTACAACAGTAGTTTGTGTAAAACATTTGTTTTTTAATAATCAACGTTTTAACAATCAAACTAATATTTAACCTAAACACACTTCTAAATTTTCACGGCATATTTAATATTTAATTCAAACATTTTCTTTCTGTTGGTTTAATTTCCATCCATAAAACGTTAGGAAGTGTCATAATGCCTACTAGGAAAATGTTATGATAAGCCCGATTTTGTTTTTCAATTGATGTACATGTTATTACATTTGCATATCAAAATAAGTGTCAACCTAGACCTTCTGCCTGCTATTTCTCTCTGTACCACACGATCGTAGATCAGAATGTATTTGCCAAATGTTTGGCGATTTTATGTAGTATCAAGTTAAATGGTTTTGAGTTTAAGTTAGGGGGCCGTTGTACATTCACAATCGGCAATGTCCAACACAAAACGGTGTTATAATTTTGTTGATATAAAAAAACAGATTATCCCTCAGTTTGATTTAAAAATTATTAAATGTCATACAAATTTGGTTGTAGGTTTTTGTTTACGCTTATACCGCCTCCATACACTGGTCAAGTCTAGGCGAGCAAAGACGAGCATGACAGTGTAAATGCGTAGTAGTTTGTTATTACACTCTGTTTTTCTCGATGTTTATGTACATTATAAAATTACTATCCGAGTCGTACGCAACTCGATGAAACATTTGGCCAGTGTGTGGAGGCGGCTTTATCAATGCTGTAAAGGCATCTCATCATTCGTGATCGTGAACCTATAAACTCGCGAATGCCGGTCGAAGTTGAAAGTTGCTGTCGTGAGCAAAGGAACGTCACGTCGTGTAAATGGAATATCAACGGACGAAAAAATGTTAAGAATAAAACTGAAGGAAGAAAGAGGTTTATGAACAGTGAATCCTGTTTTTTTTTTAGTTGTAGGCTGTACCGTACTGACTTAGTACCGGTACCATTAGTGGTACCAAACTGAATACGGTAAATCGTTTTGTAACGTACCGGTACCGATTTTTCGGTGCACCGCAGACCCCTAGTGTACAGTTTGAGTCTGACGTGTGTATTAACCTGCTAAACAGAAACAGAACTAACACTATTTTTCAGAAACAATATGGGTAACTGAGATCTTGCTTATTTCACGTTATTAATTAATTTATATTAATATATCAAATAAAAAAGGACTAAATCAAACATATCTATATCAGATTAACAAAATCGGCTTCACTGAACCTTTTATAGATTCTCTTGACTGAACTTTTTGAGTTGTTTTATTACTTGACCACCAAGTATTAATACTCAAAAAATTACTTCAAATTTGAGTACTTGCCCTCAAACTTCAGTTGGCATTTTGATTTGAACATTGAATATATGTTTTCAGCCTAGCAAACCACCTCCACCACCTGTGATGCCCACTCCTCCACCTCAAATGCCGGCAGCATCTAATGTGATAGTTGTTGACACTGGAAAACTTAAAGATCTCACTTCAGTTCATAATAAAGGTGATTTCATGCATTTGAGTTCTGTATCTGTGTAGCTATATCATATTTATTTCCAGTGTATCACATGACACCAATTTGAAACACATAGTCCTTGTCAATTATAAAACTAACATATAAAAGAAATTACATCAAGAAAACCCAAAGATAACAAACAACAAAAGTGGTACCAAATTAAGTGATTTTGTTGTTAAATTACGAGAAGTGTTCATGCATAAAATAGAATAATGCAAATAATAATTTTTCTCCAGAAAAAGAAACTTTTCTTCCCACACTGTCCCCTCAGAAGATAAATAACATCATAAGAGTTATGCTTAGTACAATGTTAAGAAAGGTTTGTGTCAATTTTAATAGAAAGGAATAGAACTATACAATATGTTTTTCTGAGATGTCTCTGGCAATGCAACATGTTCTTTCCAGATTAGACTGTTGTAAATAACAAGACCTGGGAACATAGTTTGACAAATATGTTACGGTCTTCAAAGGATGAATCAATCCTACTGCTATTATAATAATTTGAGTGGAAAAAATTCCATGAGTTTGTTGTAATTTAATTGGGGACCAATAGCATCCATTAAACCAATCATCCATTTGAGAAATATCCTGTCACAATAGTTAGTTGAAGTGAATTTAGTTTGGATTTGATGAAATAGAAGTGGTATTAAAAGCAAACATTATTATCTTACAATTGCAACATTAGAGGGTTAGTCGTTGACATAGATCAGGAACAGCAGAGCTCCTAGGATAGGGCCTTGGAAACTCCTTAGTTAATTTGGAAACAAATTTTGGGAAGTACCTGACTCAAGAATTACTCTTTGATAGTGGTTTGAAAGGTACCCTTTCACCCACTGCTATGCAGACTCTTGCTAATCATAGAACTTAAGTTTTTGATATAACCCTCGGAAGGTCACAGAACACACCTGCAAACTGTGACCCATCAAAGGCATGAAGAACTGATGATATCATCTTATCAATTACTATCCCCATATAAATTCTGTCCCCATTCTTTTGTGAGTTTCTGGATACATTTTCTGATGTTATGAATCCCTAAATTGATTGTTGTAATCAATTCATAAGCGCTTTTCATACTCAGTTGCTCTAGAAATCCATCAGCAGACTTGTTTAATAAGTATTCAAGCTTTAAAAAGAGAGTCATAATTAAATGGCTCATGACCAATAAGGTCATGGCCTAGTGCAGCTTTTCTTTAATATACTAACAATCGGGACCATGATAACTTTTCGTTTTGAGATCCCCAGACCCCAAAAACACCATTCGTTCGAAACTGTATATATATATATATATATATGTGTGTGTGTGTGTCCGTGGGTGCGATAACTCTCGTAAATAAGGTCCGATTTTGATGAAATTTGGTACAAACGTGTAAAGCAGCATTTATGACTTTTAAGTTCGAAAACCAGACGGATCGACCTATCCAAAGGGGTATTTTGAAGGGGTTTTGTACTACAAAAATGGGTTTTTTGAGTTTTTTACATACAATTTTTGAAAAAGTTAAATTTTATTTTTTCCCATTGGAATCAGCTTAAAAAGACGCACAATTTGATGTTTTAATCATTGCTCTACGTCAATTGGTTACTGAGATATTGAAAGTGCTAAACACAGTACGTTGTCCAATGTTATTCTTATGGAGGATAAGAAAAATTGTATATCTTGCTTATTTATCAACTTAACCTGACAAAACTTGGTATATTGCTTCATTTCATTGTGGTCTATTGATATTTGCACAAAAACCCATTTTTTTCCCAATAGTTCCCGTAGCAGCAAACCTGCATACTCAGGTTTCATACCCCATGTTATTCTTATGGAGAATAATTAACGTGTTATCTCCTTTAATTATGAACATAAATTAATAGAACTTGGTATGTGGCTTTACCTAGTAGAGTTATATTGATATTTGTATAAAAGCCCATTTTTAGTGTTCCTTATTTCAGCAAACCTGCATACTCAGCCGCCATGTTATTCTTATGGAGAATAATTAAAATGTCATAAATCGTTTATTTATGAATGTATATTGATGAAACTTGGTATGTGGCTTTATGTGGTATTAAGATAAATTAATATGCATTGGAAATTCGCTGACTGTGCAGGTTTGCTGCTACGGGGGTATTTTTAATTTTTAAGGATAATTATCCCCCAAAAACCGCCAAAAAACATGAAAAATCAAAATTTCTCAAAAACGGCTTTGACGATTTTGATTGAACTTTAGTCGTTTGTAGAACTTTAGTTTTCCAACAAAATGATACCACCCGCATTTCTGTAAAAATTCGGGTTCAGAAATTATAAGACTTAAAACATCAAAAATTCAGTTTATTTTATTTTTCATATAAAAACATAAATATATAAATATTTTAATACTCACCATTAAAAAGAGCTCAAAAACTAAATAATTCAGTATCTTTAATTACTATTCTACGATTGCTGGTTGCGGAGAAAATTGAAATTTTAATTTTGTAGTAAACGCAGTACGTTGTCCAATGTTATTCTTATGGGAATACAAAAATTACTATTTCTCTCTTATTTACTGATCAATATCATTCAGACTTGATATGCTTGTCAAGTTAGCATTGACCAGCAGAGGAAATTTGAAATATGTTGCCCCTTAATAACCCTGGGGGGGAATAGGGGGCATTTCCCCTCTTAAAACCATGAGTATAGCAATGGATTCTGTAGGGCCTCCAAAGCAGGGATTTGGGTGGATGTTTTGTAAAACAACTTGTTTACAAGATTTTCTGTATATACGACCGTGCTTTGGATTCTATATTTAGTAAATAAAAAGTAATGTATTCATTACAGTTGGGCTAAAAGGGAGAAAGTATGTGTAAGTTTCCTGATACGGTTTATTTTCTGATCTTCTGGTGATCAGTGGATGAGTCCATAGGGAAGAAGAGGCACACTTGAAAAATCTCACAAAGTTATAACACTCCACGGAAATCCTGAAATTGATAAATTTCACATAGAATAATTTTAGTTTCCATGCCACCTTTAAATATAATATGTGGTTGAAAAAGCTTGAAATTATATCCCCACATATCTACCACGTCACATCAGACATAATGCAAAACTATTTATCCACTGGTAATGCAGTGTTCTGTTGACTAGTTGATAAAATCCTCTATAATTGAGCCAGTAAAAGTCCTATTGCCATATAATAATCTAAGTTTTATTCTGATTACTTTTTACAATGACTTTTTTTATAAAAATATAAAAAATCATAGGATTGTTCTAAGTAACTCATATGATTCCAGATTTTTCAGATGAAGTCAATGGCAAAAAGAAGAAGAACAAGAAGAAGAATGGGAATGGAAACCAAATGAATGGCAGTATTCCATCGATGGAGCCTCCCAAGAATAACAACATGGTTAGGCTAACAATGAACGGTGGCCCGCCGAAGAGGGTGATGGCCCCACCACAGCCAGTGAACGGCAAGGTGATGATGCCACCGCAGGCAGCCATCATCAAGGTGAATGGTTCGATGGTGACTATCCGCAGCCCAGCCCTGCAACAGGCACTCAACGCCTCCTCTGCCGACCAGGCCAAGAAGAAGAAAAAGAAGAAGAAGGGGGCAGGCCAAGGTCAGCAAGATGAGTCTTGGAATATTGATGGTGAGTTTAATGGGCTCACAAAGAGGGTTAAGGATAGAAATAATATTAAACTTTACTTGGTGTATTTTTTGAATGCTTGTGTTGGGTGTGTAGAAATCAGTTTTTTACTTTTCAAGAGAAAATAAACCTATAACAAATCCTGTTAATTTAATTGTAAAAAAATTGACTTAGGGCCTATTTGTGTTTTCTAATGATGAAGTCTCCTTCACAAATTACATGAAGTATTTCTATACTGCCAAGACATTGTTTAATATGTGAATTCTCACTTTTGGCTAACTGTCACACGATTGATACCTTGTTTTCATGCAGTCATGGAATGTGAAGATTGTGCCTATCAACTCGTTATCAATCAGTGGTTTAGTAATATTACATACTTTAAAAACTACACCAATGCTGTTGCTTTATTGATATCATCACCTAGGTGCAGTGATGAGTGTTAAGCATTAACATTGAGCTTATCAGTTGGAATTACTATTTTGAACTGGTGGCAGGAAATATTAACACGTTCGCTACCGAGCGTCACATATGTGTGACGCATGGGTGTTCGTAGCGTACCAACTGTAAATTATATCCTTTCAGAATAGACCAATGCAAAAATAAAAAAACATCCCCAGACAAAATGTTTGAGATAAGTTTCAACTATTATGGTTCAGATTACCAATAAACAACATCTGACTCATTTATAAACAACAATTGTACATTTTTATGGATTTTTATTTTACGTCATATATGTGACGTCGGTCTATAGCATTGTTCTACCGATAAAAATATATATGAATTGTACTGCTGACCGACTGTCACACGTGTGACTCAAAGATAAAATATATTTTATCAAATTGTGTTGGTAAAAAAATAAATAAACACTGTTCAGTTAAAAAACTTTTGTTTATTTAAAGAGGAAAAACTATTGTTTTAAATATAAGTAAAAAAGTGTTGATAAAAATGAACATGTATGACAAAAAGATGAAAACGACAAATGAACAATATTTTTCATTACTCCTTGTATCAATCTGCAAAATATGGTAATGGGCATAGGCCTGTTGCTTTGAAAATTACGCTAAAAAGTGTTAATACACATAAAATTGTGTCGATAAGATATAGGCTAAGCAACTAGTGAACACGATTTTACGCTAATATTTTTGCCAATTCATAAAAAATGATCCTGGGAGAAAGCTAATCGTCCTAGAAAATATGATAAAAAGTCAAAACATTAATGAATATTAGCATCAGTAAGGTAAAAAAACAAGTGAATAAGACTTAAGATTGTGCCTTCTGCAAACTGTGATATATTAATAATGGGCAGAGGCCTATTGCTTTGAAAATATGCCTAAAAGTGTTAATAAACAATATATCATTGTGTCGATAATATATAGGCTAAACAACAAATTAATACGATTTACAATTACTCCTACTGAAATACATGGTACCGGTACTGGGAAAAGGTTAAAGCCAACACACCCCTGGAGTCAAAACGAAATATCCCACGCTCGGACCAAGCGACCCTTATATGTGACAGGATAGGCCGATATGTAGTTATGAAGACGATCAAATACACTGACAGCCAGCCAAAGCATATTTAGTAACAATAGGCTCGAGTCACAAATACGTGACGTCCGGCTGTGGTTAGCGCGCCACACGTCACACATATTTGACGTCGGTCTACAGTGAAAACCGGAGCGTCACAAATACATGACGTCGGTCTATATTGAAAGTCCAAATTTGGAGTCAGCGAACGTGTTAAAAAAGAAGAATGTTCCTGCTAAATTTATGAAACTTGGAGACAAAAAGTATACTTTTACTCTCGTCAATGGATATTTTCATCTGGATTTGCATAGTATTCATAGATGGTATGGTGGAAATATATTTGAGATTCCCTTAGTGTTTTACCTTCCCTCCTTTATCTAAATTTAAGGGACTCCATACTGAGTTCTATTTGTGTAGGCTAACTATAACCCGTCTGAAATGTTCTCAGCTTACACATTATCAAAGAAAAGTTGTATATCCCAGTTGCAAACAATTTACATAGTTATTAGACTAGAACCTCATATGCATTCTTAAAATGATACAGAGTTTTGGCATATCTTAGAACAAAACAATGTTGATTACAGAGGATAGTGTGTTTGCCCCGAAAGATATCGACTTAGAAAACGGAGAGATGGATGACGCAGAACGAGAGCTGGAGGCCTTCAAGAGGTTCTGCCTGCAGTCAGTGCCTCCCAAGCAGAAGGAGACCCCCACCCACCTCAACATCAAGGACATCGTACTTAAGAAGAAGTCATCGGCGATCAGCTGTAGTTAAGATCTTGCACTGCCTGTACAGCATCAATATTCACTATGTGACTAGATAGATTGTATGTGACACATTTTCTTTAATAATGCCATTATTATAGGTTAAGATGTAAAATTTTTTAAGAGATCCTTTATTGTTTGGTTTTAGTGCAGGTTGTTTATATGTCTGTACTGCTTCCAGTTAGTCTACTGCCAAACACTGGTGTTGTATTTGTTATACTAAGTTATAATTTAAGTCGCATATAAGATGAATAAATTTTATTGCATTTTTTATGTATTCTGTTGTTTTTATCCTTAAAAACCCTGTTGATTTTATTTTTATGTGGACTGGAACTGAGTTAAGTATCTTAATAAGCACATTAAGAGTAGTACTGCCTGTATTAAAGACAACATTTAACGTGAACCCTAAGCTGATGGCAAATTGTATTTTTGAAACTAATAATAGCAATGAATTTGGATTTGATTTTGATTTTTTGTACTTGTCACTGCACTTTGGAGTGGTTAGAGCTGCATTAGGTTTCGGGAGGTAAGGAAACTCCTCCCAATACATCAAGTGAACCCTACTTGCGCCTAAATATCAAACAATTGTATCTAAATAGTCCACATTTTTCCCTTTCATTTAAATTTACAGAAACACAAATGCAATACCCTAACACAAAATTAATTAAGCAAGATCAAATGAAAATACCCCCATTGCAGCAAACCTGCATACTCAGTGAATTTCCAATGCATGCATGTATTATATATATATATATATATATATGCATGTATTGTATATATATGTATTAATATATATTTACCATATACAGCCACTTAACAAGTTTCAAAGATACATATTCAAAAATGAGCCATGTATTAAATTTTAATTTTTCTCTATAAGAATAACATGGGGATTGAGTACTCAGGTTTGCTGCAACAAGGAACAGAAAATATTAGGTTTTAATGCATATATCAACAGACCACAACCAGGTGAAGACACATACCAAGTTTTATCCATATCCATTTATAAATAAGCAATTTATACCATTTCAATTATTCACCATAAGAATAACATGGGGGGCTGAGTACGCATGTTTGATGCAACAAGGAACACAAATTATGGTTTTTTATACAAATATCAATGTAACTCAACTAGGTGAAGCTACATACCAAGTTATATTAATTTATGTTCATATTGAAATGATGCATAACATTTTTCTTACTCTCCATATTCTCCATTTTTCTTTAACATGGGCGCTGAATTAGCAGGTTTGCTGCTGCAGGAACCATCGGCAAAATATTTTTTTTTGTTGACAACAGACCACAGCGAAATTAATCCATATACCAAGATTCGTCCGGATATGTTTATAAATAAGCGAGATATAATTTTGTTTCTTATTCTCTATAAGAATAACATTGGACAACGTACTGTGTTTAGCACTTTCAATATCTCGGTAACCAATTGACGTAGAGAAATGATCAAAACACCAAATTGTTCGTTTTTTTAAGCCAATTCCAACAGTGAAAACTAAAATTAGATTTCTTAAAGTATTATATGTAAAAATCTCAAAATCCCATTTTTAGGGTACTAAACCCCCCAAAATACGTTTTCGGATGGAGCAATTCGTCTGGATTCAGAACTTAAGTCATAACTGTTCCTTTACACGTTTGTACCAAATTTAATCAAAATTGGGCCATTTTTACGAAAGTTATCGTGCCTACGGACATATATATACAGTATTGAACGAATGGTGTTTTTGGCATCTGGGGACCTCAAAACAAAAAGTTATCATGGTCCCGGGCCTAGGTCTTACCATGCCGACTATGGTAAGCTTCTTCCCTAAAGGCAAAGTATTCCGTTCAAAAAAGGAGCTTGAAAAATATATTAATGAAAACAATTTGAAAGTGAACATTGATGATTTTTATTTCTCTAGGAAATCAATGAAAAATTGTAATAGTAATAGTACAATTAATACAAGTCAACAAAAAAATGACATGTCTGGAAATTTAAGTCGCATTAAAAAGGATATTGAAGTAGTATTCGAGGACTTATTTGTTCCCCCAAGCCAAGATAATAATGCTGATAAAGAATTTAAATCATCAAAGAGTGAAATTTTATATAATATTACCCCCCAAAGTTAAAACGATCACTCAAGAAACAGAAACTCAGACAGAACATAAATATAATTTTAGTATGTCACTACTAAACGAGTTCGCACGCAGCACGCTGACGAGAGGGAAATGAATTTCCACTTGCAAAACTTTTAAAACTTAAAACCATTGAAAAAAATACATTTATTCCAATTTTGTTGAAATCTGAAAACACTGATTTATTGGCTGTTGTGATGCTCCTGGTTTTCATTTACCTGCAATGCTAGGAATACAATTTTGTGAATTATAAGGTTAGGAGAAGGTCCAGTCAGGCTTGAAAGGGGGCGAGGTTGCTGGGGGGGATACAAATAACCGATACATGAATAACATGCTTTTCTAATGTAAAACCCCCATAAGACAACGTACTGTGGTTATATACATTTTCTTTAATAACTCGGTAAATATATATGCTAGAATGACGAGAGAGGGCTTAAAACTTTCGCTTCACCAATCCCCATCTTAATACCTGCATTAATTTTACGTCCGGGGCTTTTCTGACCCTTTTTAGGCCCAAAAACTCAAAATTTTAAAGAGTAATCCCCAAAAAAGGGGTTTAGAGTTTTCCGATTGTTTTGCCCAACAAACTTGTCCAACTGATTATAGAAAGAAACGACCCTACCAAATTTGAAGTAAATCGGACAAAAAACGCGACCGCTAGAGTGCACACACACACACACACACACACACATATATATATAATTTTGAGGCCCCCCCAAAACGTGTTCAGGGGGTAACGTTAGGAACTTCTATGGTGGTCCCAGGCTTAAGTTTCACCGTGCAGGTCATGCTAATAGTTCACTTTCCATAGGAAATTCACTAATAATGAAAGAATGCATAAGTGATGACACCATCCAGATGTACTTTGGTTTACTTGACAGTAACATCACTAACAGTAACACATGCCTCCATAGTCCAGTAATATCACAAGTAGTTGGAACTCTTAAGTGATTTGAATATATCATTACAGCTGTCAAACTTAAAGATAAATCATTTATTGTTATCCCAGTAAATAATGCAAAGGCATGTGATGAATCTTCAGGATCGCATTGGAGTTTATTGTTTTACCACAAAGATAAAAAACGTTTTATTATTTTGACTCGTTAGAGCAAGCTAACTTGGATTCAGCTAACAAAATATTTATCAAGCCCTCTCAAAACAAAAAAAAAAATTTGCCCAGGAAAGCGTCATTTACTGTTGTTAACTGCCCTCAACAAGATAACTATGTGGATTGCGACATCTACTGATACTGATGACTGAATGGCTTCTTAATCTTCTGGAAAACAGAAAAGATGTGACTGACGGAATTAGAGCTTGCAAAGAAATTCTACAATTTAAGAAAAGTGATGTAATCTCAAAACGATCTAGCCTAGCTTATCTATGGGTCAATCGTGGTCGTGTGCAGCTTACTTCAACTGTAATAAATGCTGAAATATTTTACAGACCAATCTGTGAAGAAACCCGAAAAGCAGGTAGAACAAGCGAGTAACACAGATCAGACAATAAACAAAGAAAACATTAATAAACAAATACAATCATCAATAACCTCTTGGATCACAGTCCAGTCTAGACTGAAGAGAACATCATCACATAATCCCATGCATCAACACAAAGATCAATAAATGTTATATTTTCAACTAACACGATCAGAAATGAAAATCTCTCTTCCCAAACCTCTACCTGTACTGACGAGAAAAGCCTCAACAAAAAGCAATTGCATAAAAAGAAAGGAAATGGCAAAACCAAAAAATTTTGACAGTATGTGTAAGGAAATTACAGTGAATTTATTTTATGATAGTCAGGGAAGAGGAGTTGGCCAGCTAATAAGTGAAAGTAGCCTGGGTAAGGTTAAAGTAAATTCCCTGGTTATGCCCAATGCTTCTTGCAATCAGATATATACACATGTAATAAACGGTATCAGGAAACTGACACATACTTTCTCCCTTTTAGCCCAACTTTAATGAACAAATCGCTTATTATTTACTAAATATAGAGTACAAAGCACGGTCGAGTGTACAGAAAATCTTGTAAACAAGTTGTTTTCAAAAAAATCCACCCAAATCCCTGCTTTGGAGGCACAACAGAATCCTTTGCTACACTCGTGGTTTTAAGAGGGGAAATGCCCCATATTCCCCCCCCAGGGTTATTAAGGGGGAACATATTTTGAATTACCTCTGTTGGTCAATGCTAAATTGACAAGCATGTCAAGTTTGAATGAAATTGATCAGTAAATAAGAGAGAAATAGTCATTTTTGTGTTCCCCATAAGAATAACATTGGACAACGTACTGCGTTTATCGCTAAATGAAAATTTCAATTTTCTCCGCAACCAGCAATCGTAGAATAGTAATTCAAAATGCTAAATTATTTAGTTTTTTGAGCTCTTTTTAATGGTGAATAGTAATATTTTTTCATATTTATGTCTTTTTATGAAAAATCCAAAAAACTGAATTTTGGATGTTTTAAGTCCTGTAATTTCTGAACCCAAATTTTTACAGGAATGCGGGTGGTGTCATTTTGTTGGAAAACTAAAGTTCTACAAACGACTAAAGTTTAATTAAAATCGTTAGAGCTGTTTTTGAGAAATTTTGATTTTTCATGTTTTTTTTTGCAGTTTTTGGGGGATAATTGCCCTTAAAAACCAAAAATTCAAAAAAAATAAAAAATGCCTGGAGATATCGTGGATTAGTACCTACATACCAAATTTCATAAAAATCGGCCCATTGGTGAGGGTTCTAGCTCTGTACACATCCACACAGACAGACACACACACACACACACACACACACACACACACACACACACACACACACACAGACATCACGTAAAAACCACTTTTTGGGTTCAGGGAGCACCAAAACGAATATTTCCACTAACAACTCAAATTCGCAAATTTTGACGAAAACAATACTTTCTCCATATATAGAGGGAGAAAGTAAAAAGGGCAAAACCCGGTCCCAAGATTATAATTGCGGGAACGAATTACATCATAAAAAACAACACCGAACATATCTTTAGAAATTTAGAAGATCTTAGGACTTTAAACAAGGAGAATACCATGTATTTAACTATACCGCCCCGTTACGATATAGATGCAAATGATCCGCATCAAGAAGATACACTTATACTCAACAACTACATCAGAGAACTAGTTGCCAGAATGGATAATATACACCTTGTCGATCTAGATAGTTTAAACTGTTTCACCAAATGTAATGGACTTTAAAACTTGCATGGAAGCTCTGGAAATAACTTTAGTTGAATTAAATCCTGATATCATTTTAACAGAGTACAATTTGACAACCATTGAAATAGAACGTTTAAAAATTGGAAATTTCAACTTAATTTCACATTACTCTCGCACCACTACCACGGGAGGAAGTGTGGTGATCCTTTCAAGGGAGGGTTTAAGGGGTCGGCAACTGGTTGCTTCAAGATTAAGAGAACTTTGTTCGGATAAATTATTTGAATGTTGTGTTGCAAAATTTAAATTTGAAAACCTATAATGTTTTGGCTGGAATATACAAAAAACCTCAGTTGAAGACTAAGGAATTTCTTTAAAAGTTAAATTGTCTCATTTAATTTCTTATAAATAAAGAAAAATATCTTGTTATCACAGGAGATTTTAATATTAACTTGTTAGAGGACTCTCATGAGTCAAAATTAAAAAAAATATACTAAAACAGCATGGAATGAACTTTCTGGTAGATTTTCTAACTAGGGTCACAACATCATCAGAGTCTTGTATTGATAATTTTTTCACAAATATCTGTAAATCTGAGCTTAAGGTTTCAGGATTTATAACTTTGATATCAGACCATGATGCCCAGCTGTTGGAGATACCAAAATTTCAAGTAAAAACTAATGACAGTTTAACGTTTGTGGGGAGAAATTTTCACCACAAAACATGAAACTCTTTGAATTTTTACTGAGGGAAGGACTGGATATCAGTTTACAACTCTCCGGTTGATAACAAATATGATCAACTTGATAGCATTTTCCAATATTAATTTTAATGTATGTTTCCCTATAATGCAGATAAATAAAATAAACAATAAGCAAACTTGGATAACTAAAGAGTTGAAAGATAAAAAAGCCAATTAGTTTTATTAAGTAAATTAGCAAGACACAACAAATCGCAAGAACTTAGAAGTTAAAAAGAAGAATAAGTTACATAAATTTAAATTATTAGAGGCAAAGAAAAAATACTTTGATTGTAAAATTAAAAATGCAGAAAACGTTCTGAAAACAACTTGGAAAATGATTAATTATGAAACGAAATCTAGTTCAAGAACAAAAAAAGAAAACTTTAAATTGAGGCTTCATAATTCAATAGGTAATGATCCATATTGTATCTGTAATTCCTTTAACGATTATTTTATGAATGTAGTAAATGAAATATTAAAAAACTCCCCCCAAAACACCCAGAATGCAATGGTTTTGGAAAACCTATTTAAAATACTTCAAAATTCCAGTGTTCTTTAGATGAAAATGAATTAATAAAAAATGTTGATTCTTTAAAAAATAAATGGTAAAGTGGTCATGATGACGTTCCTATTAGGCTCATAAAATATGTAAAACATCTTTTGATCAAACCTATTATGCATTTAATTAATTGCTCTTTTATTACAAGCATATTTCCTGAAAAGTTGAAATTGTCAAAAGTCATTCCATTACACAAGAAGGGTAATACAACTGGAATTCAAAACTATCGGCCAGTGTCCATCCTTCCATCTATTTCCAAAAGTTTTCGAGAAAGCTATGTACATTAGACTTTTTCATTACCTTGTAATAAATAATCTTCTTGACAAAGAGCAGCATGGATTCCGTAAAAACAAATCTACTACTACTACCTTATTAGATTTCACAGAATCTCTAATTGAATCAATTGATAAGAAAGAAAATGCAGTAGGAATATTTATGGATTTTTCAAAAGCATTTGATAGCATATCTCACAGTATTCTACTTTAAAAGTTACTTGTTTTAGGAATTCAAAATATTGATTGGAAATGGTTTCAGTCTTACCTTTCTAACCGAAGGCAGTATGTTGAAATATCCCAGACTTATAATAATAAAGTTGAAAAATTCAAATCTCAAACTCAAATTATAAAACATGGCATCCCACAAGGGTCCATTTTAGGCCCTTTTTTATTTTTATGCTATATGAAAAACATGCCAGGACAGTTAAACAAACATAAAAATATAAAATACCCCTGTAGCAGCAAACCTGCGTACTCAGCAAATTTCCAATGCATATAATATATATATATATATATATATATATCTTAATACTACATAAAACCAAATACCAAGTTGCATTAATATACATTCATAAATAAACTATATATGACATTTTAATTATTCTCTATAATAATAACATAGCGGCTGAGTATGCAGGTTTGCTGAAGGAAGGAACACGAAAAATAAGGAACACGAAAATAACTCAAGTAGGTAAAGTCACATACCAAATTGTATTAATTTATGTTCATAATTAAGGGAGATAACACGTTACTTATTAATTCTCCATAAGAATAACATGGGGGCTGAGTAAGCAGATTTGCTGCTACGGGAACTGTAGGCAAAAACATATTTTTTAGTGCAAATATCAGTAAACCACAACGATATGAAGCAATATACCAAGTTTTATCAGGATAAGTTGAGAAATAAGCGAGATATACAATTTGTCTTATTCTCCATAAGAATAACATTGGACAAAGTACTGTGTTTAGCACTTTCAATATCTCGGTACAGCAATGATCAAAATACCAAATTGTTTGTTTTTTTTAAGCTGAATTTAATGGTGAAAAATAAAATTGGATTTATTAAAATATTATATGTAAAAAACTCAAAAAACCCATTTTTGGGGTACAAAATCCCGCCAAAATACCTCTTTGGATAGAGCGATCTGGCTGGTTTTCGAACTTAGTCATAAATGATGCTTTACATGTTTGTATCAAATTTCATCAAAATCGGATCATTTTTACGAGAGTTATCGCACCCACGGACATATATATATATATATATATACAGGGTGTCGTCACAAAAATGCGTAGCGCGCTATGCAGAACCATATTCTACATACAAAAACAAGTTGAAAATGTAGAGTAAAATTTGTTGGATTTCGGCTTAGTTTAGGCGTAATCCGCCATTTTTTATTTTTTTGAAAATAATTGATAATTCAAAAACCCTTTGAGATATTTTTTTGAAACTTGGTATAAACATTAAGTTTCTGGTTTTTAACATTTTCCAAAAATAATTTTTATTAAACTTATCAAATTTCAAAATGGCGGCAATTTAAATATTTCAAAGTCAAATTCCATGAAATCTAGCAACTGAAACAAAATTTTACAAGATATACAATTTAAAGCACTTTGTAATCCAAATCGAATGACATTTTTACTGTAAAAATAATCGGTTAATAAATAAAAAAGTTATGGCATTTTTTTATAATAAATTTCAAAATGGCGGCCATATAACATTTTCAAAGTCAAATTCCCTAGTGCATTTCACCAAGTCCTTTAAATTTTATGTCTTGTAAAATTTTGTTTTAGTTGCTAGTTTTCCAGGAATTTGACTTTGAAATTTGTACATGGCCGCCATTTTTAAATTTATTATAAAAGAATTACCATAACTTTTTTTATTTATTAACCGATTTTTACAGTAAAAATGTCATTAGATTTGGATTACAAAGTGCTTTAAATTTTATGTCTTGTAAAATTTTGTTTTAGTTGCTATTTTTCATGGAATTTGACTTTGAAATATTTAAATGGCCGCCATTTTAAAATTTGATAAGTTAAATAAAAATTGTTTTTGGAAAATGTTAAAAACCAGAAACTTAAAGTTTATACCAAGTTTCAAAAAAATATCTCAAAGGGTTTTTGAATTATTAATTATTTTCAAAAAAATACAAAATGGCGGATTACGACTTAACTAATCCGAAATCGCAAAAATGTTACTGTACATTTTCGACTTGTTTTTGTATGTAGAATCCGGTTCTGCATAGCGCGCTACGCATTTTTGTGACACCCTGTATATATACAGTTTTGAACGAATGGTGTTTTTGGCATCTGGGGACCTCAAAACGAAAAGTTATCATGGTCCCGGGCCTAGGTCTTACCATGCCGACTACGGTAATAGCTTCTTCCCTATAGGGGAAATTCGCTAAAGTGAGCTCTGTCTTTACGCGGACAACTCGAATTTAATAATTTCTGCTAAATCTGAAAATGAGGTTGAAATATCAGCATAAGTAAATCATTCAAATCTACAAATTTTGTTATTGAAAACAAATTGTTATTAAATACTGTAAAAAACTAACTGTATTTCCTTCCACACAAAGCAAAACAGAAATTATCCTAATCCCCTTATTCTAGCAGGTGACAAAGAGATAGATAAAGTTGATGATTCAAAATTCCTAGGCTTGATTATAGAAAAAAACCTTAGTTGGGATAAACATATTGACCATATTATTAGAAGAACTTTAATTAGAATCTCTTAAGAGACATTTTGTTAAATTAAAAATATTAACAGTATTTGGTCAATATATTTTTGAATGTACAATGTTTGTTATAACTCACTATTCTCAATTTAAAAGTTATGCTGAAAATCATCAGTACAATACTAGAAATAAAAATGAAAAGATATTGCCTCGGCACAATTTAGAATTCTTTACAAAGAAACCATCATATGCTCGGATACAATTTTTTAAATTTATTCCAAAAGAAATTAAATATTTACAGGACAATCACAAATTTAAGTTAATATTAAAAGATTTGTTGATAGAAAAAGCTTGTTACTCAATAGACAAATTGTGTAGGTATAGTAATTTTATTTATTTAAGACATTGTAATATAAATTTATTGACACTATTTCTTGTACCTATGTACTAATGATAAATAAAGAGATTTTGATTTGATATAGGGGAAATTCGCTAAAAAACTGAAAGTACGTTACCGAATCGATCAGTGATGCCTTTATTAGTGGAATTGTGAATTCCCGTATTGGGCATCTCACTAGCCTAACAGTTAGCGTCTTGGACTTCGGTTCAAGGAGTCATGGGTTCAAATCCCGGGGTGTCCACAGTAATTTCAGAGGTTTGAACCGCTTTCCCTAAAAGCGTTTGTGTACTCTATTATCAAAAATGCCGTTGGCTTGAGTATTGGCTAACGGACATATATATATCTGGAATACATATATATATACATATATATAAGTATTATACATATACATATATAAAAATTTGAACGAATGGTGTTTTTGGCATCTGGGGACCTCAAAACGAAAAGTTATCATGGTCTCGGGCTTAAGTCTTACCCTGAGACCTACGGTAATAGCTTCTTCCCTATAGGGGAAATTCGCTAAAAGTTACTAGTAAATATTATAGTCAAACAATAAATAAATTTACATGACACCTACACTTTGCCTGATATTGAAAACATAACTAGCAAGATAGCGGAAAATAAAGTGTTCAGTACCAAAGACTTGAAAGATTCCTACCATCAAATAAAAATAATTTCTGAAGATGAAAAATACTATGCAGTTTTTGGGGAGGCAGGAAAATGGTATAATTTCCATTTTCTTTTCAACATACCATTGACAAGATCATTTAAAATTAAAATCTAAAGGGGTTTCATTGAAGGTTAACAACAGCTGGAAAACTCAGAGCATGATGTGAGGTTGAGTTGATTTTTACAGGTAGCAAACAAAACATAATCTGACGCTAAACAATGAGGAAAGCAAATTCTCTCAAGATAAATATCAATTCTTATAGGATATCGGGTTAGTTGTCTGTCTTTGCAAAGGGGCCCAGAGCGATTAAAAAGATTTGTCTTTGCCTGCTAATACATCTCAATTAAAATGTGTTTTAGGAATATTTTCTCACAACAAAGTGGATTTAGGAACAAAGTGGGTTCCTAAGTATTCAAACAAAATTCTGTCTTTGATTGGTCGTAAATGTTTCCTATATTTACCTTCATCTTTGCCAGCTTTGGCTTTCAACAAATTTAAATAGGATTCAGGGAGGTAAGTACTCACTGTGATTGATGACCATACTACAATAGTTATAGAAACAGATAGTTCAGAATTTGCAATTGCTGCCATTCTCAGCCAAGGGGGGAGGCTAGTTGCATTTTTCTCCAAAACCCTGTCCGATTGTGAAAAATGCCATCCCTCCATTGGAAAAGAAGGAATGGCTATAATTGAGTCCTTAAAGAAATTCAAGCATTTCCTCACAGAGTGACATTTTCTTTTGACAACAGACCAAAGTCATTCATGCCTTAAACTAGGGGGATGCCAGACTTAAAAAGTTTGGAATGTTTTTAGTCAGGATTGAGAATGAGGTGAAAAAGGAGTAAGCAAGGAATTATTTTATTTTTTGGTCAGGTAAAAACTGTTGGAAAGAAAGTTGTAGATAACATTCTAAAGATTTTTTTACCCGAACAATGTTTTTGTAAGACAGTTGTTATTGGTTATTAAGAGCAGACTTTGTGGAAGAGTGCAACAAACTTAATACGAGGAGTAGAAATACTTAGGAAGACTGTATAAACTAGATTATGGAATTGTTTATTGTTTCTATTACTTACCTTTATAAATACAAAAATATCTAATTTGTAATAAAACAAATGAGGTAGGTCTAAACAATTTGGTATGCAGCAAGTGTCAAAATTGTAGCAACAAGGTTTATAATATACTGTTTTTGCTATTTCAATTATTTAAGTTTGATTCAACTGTTTCCTCACTGAGCATGTAAACATGTGGTTAGACACAATGAAATCCAACATCCGAAGAAAAAAAAACATTAACACATCAATAGTACAAACAAATTTACTACTAAAATTTACTTTTTGTTTTGTTAAAACCCGAAATAATTTGTATGACATAACGTTGTTTTGTTTTGTTTACACAAGAAAATTCAAAAACAAAGGCCGACAGAAATCTTTGCATGTTTACCATCCATTTTTTAAGTTTTAATTAATCATAGTGTCACTCACAGCATGTCAAAGTAATTTCAGGATGTGTGAAGTCTAATTAATTTTTTTAATGGAAAATTTCTCATTTGATTTCAAAAATAATACCTAGACCATTAGGTTCTGTGGAGTTTAATATATATAACTTTTAATCTATTAGAATGTAGTATTCGGCTACAGCGAGTCATAATTAAAGTAATATTACACCATGAGGCCTTTTAGCCACCCAATGACATCGGCCACTGGCACGCTTTTTGTCCACTGAAAGTGTGATCCAGTTATACTTCATCCGAGTGGAGCCCTAACTAATTTGTGGAACAGGAATTGAGTAAATATTTTACCCTGGTATATAAGCTCCGTTCCTACTGAATTCCAGTTCAAAAGATCCAGTAAATACTAATTAGCCATAAGAGGCCATTGGGGCAGGGGTGGCCCGTCAGTTTTTCAGTGCCCATGCAAAGACCAAATTTCCGGCCCCCGCCCCCCACCATCAACCATAACCTCCCTACCCAATAGTTTTGAGATAGACTGTCTCTTGCGCGCCTCGCTCCCTCGCTTGTTGTTGCGTTTGCGATGTTTCTGGTTCCATGCTATGCTGATCACCTGAAATGACAAGCTATGGAACACATTCAGATAAGAGACTTGTGTAGGTCAAAATCTTGATTTCATATATTATCGTCCTGGAAATGTATCCCGTTTCCAATCTTCTGCACCACTAAACTTTTTTTGCCATAAAAAAACTCAAAACCTCAAATAGGTAGTTAAAAAATCTAAATTTTTTAAAACAACAAATTTGCACACTTGTAATCAACATATCACAATACACTGTGTATCATAAATCAATTATGTGTTTCTTTAAGAAAAATAATAATTAAAACAAACCCTTAAAACTGAGTAGGAACGGTAAAGTACATACTCAAATCAAATCAAATCAAAAATTCCTTTATTCTGTCACATGTAAATTATTTACAAAGAATAGAGTCAGTACTAGCCTAAATAATACATAAATAATAATACATCATACAAGTTAGTTCTTAATTTATTAAAATTGTTTGTACCTTCATTCCAAAAATACAGTAAAAAAAAGAAAAAAGTAATACAGTATACAGTAAAAAGTGAAAAACTAAAGAATATATAAAGGCATATTTATTATGTCCCAGAATAACCACCAAAGCTCATTCAAATACAGAAGCTCACCCCAAACAAGTGAGTCTGGTTTATGAGACAAATTCTTGGAGAGAGTAAAAAGCTGATTCAATTAAAGATGTTTTCAGTAATCTCAAAATCTTATTAGGGTCTTTCTCTGATTTCATATTTTGTGGGAGGGCGTCAAAAAACTTATTTCCTACATAGGTTGTTCTCTTTTTAAAAAATTCCAAATTATGTTGTTCGACTAAGCGATGAGCTCTAGTGTTATATGAATGTGTTGTGTTGCCAATTGAAATCCTATTATTGAGTAATGTAAATTTGATTGTTTCATAAATGTATAAACTAAAAACAGTAAATATTTTTAAATCTTTAAAAATATGTTTGACTGAATCTTTTGATTTTAAATAAAACATTATTCTAAATGCACGTTTTTGTTGAATCAGAATTTTATCCATGTTCTTTTTGGTTGTTGATCCATATATACAAACACCGTAGGCAATATGTGAATGAACTAGGGCAAAATAAATAGATTTCATGGTTTCAATATTACACGAGTGGACCATTCTCCTTAAAGCATATAGACCACTTGAAGTTTTATTTAGTATGTGTTTAACATGGTCGTCCCAAGACAAGTGTTCATCTATAATCAAACCCAAAAATTTGGTTTCATGTAAATGTGTTAGTATTTCATCTTCAATGAATATTGTTGGATTTATCCTATTTCTTCCTTTTTTTGTTGCAAAAGATACAAAACTTGATTTACTAGAGTTTAAAAGAAGGTTTTTACTATTTAAGAATTCTTTAATTAAAGATAGGCTAATGAAAGATGATATTTCAATATTCTCTTCAGTGTTAGCGGAGACAATGACATTAGTATCATCCGCGTAAAGACACACTTTACTATTTCTGCCCCATGACACTCCAGGTAAACGCTTCAGGTAGCATAGAAATAGTAAAGGGCCCAGAATAGATCCCTGAGGGACACCGTATTGCACTGGTAATGGACGAGAGAAAAATTTTTCTTTATACATAAACTTTGGATGATCTATAAAATGTTCTATTTCAACAAATTGCTTTCTTTGTGAGAGGTACGAGCGAAACCAAGCCAGTTATGTACTTTTTACGCCTAGGGAGCTAAGAACTTCAATTAATTTGTGGTGCTCAACACTATCAAATGCTCGGGACAAGTCCAAGAAAACACCAACAACTTTTTCACCCCTGTCAACAGATTCGATGATGGAGTCAACAAATTCAATACCGGCTGTTACCGTTGACTTGTTTGGCCTAAAACCATGTTGTTGCCTATCCAATAACACGTTTGATTCAAGATAGTCTGAAAATTGATTGAAAACAACCTTCTCGAGAATTTTTGAGAATACCGGAAGCAGTGATATAGGTCTGTAGCATTTTATATCCTCTGAATCACCTGTTTTGAAAATTGGAATGACTCTGGCAGTTTTAAATCGTTCAGGAAATATTCCTGTTATCAGTGAGTGATTAATTATGTGAGCTAAAGGTGCACAGATAAATGGGAGCGCTGCTTTAATGATCGATATAGGGATTTCATCATTGCCTGATGAGTATTTATTTTCAAAATATAATACTGTTTTTTCAATATCTCTCTCCGTGACAGTTGAAAATTGAAATTCCGCATTTAAACGAGCTGTAAAGTGAGTATTTGCTGGGGTAACTGTGGTTATCTTAGGAACTATTAGATCTTTTACAGCATTAACAAAGAACGTATTGAAAGTTTCACAAATATCAATTGGATCTGTGAGATAACTACCTTGATGAAATAATTTTATATTTTTATTAGATTTAAATGATTTTCCTATTTCAGTATTTATCAATTTCCATGTAGTTTTAACCTTATTTCTTGAGTTCTTAACCTTTTCCTCAAAGTAAGTTTTTTTGTTTTTAATAACATCTCTCTGAAGTTCTTTTTTCCTATTTTTAATCTGCATCTTAATGTTATTGTCCTTAAGCTTCCTGAATTGAGATTCCAAATAAACTATTTCAGACTGTTTTGATTTCAATGCATCGTCAACCCACTTTTTTGATTTACATAGGTTTTCGGTTACATATAGTTTGGGAAAGTTTACCTCAAAGTGGTACTTAAAAATATTATAAAATACATTGTACTTTAACTCAACATTAGATTGAAGAACCTGAAACCAGTACTCAGACCTTAAACCTCTAAGAAAGGTTTCCGTGTTTCTCTCATTAAACTTTCTCATTTGTTTTCTTATTAATTTAGATTTGTTGTGATCAGTAACTCTCAGTTCCATCAATTGACCGTCATGATCTGAGATCAGAGTAATTAGTCCAGTTACTCGTAAGCAGTGAGGGTCTATATTTGTGATACAGTTGTCAGGGGCAGTTTTCGATTGCACCGTTGCTCGGGTTGGAAAGTTGACTGTATATCTCATGCCATATATTGTTAAAATATTAATAAATTTGTTATACTTATCATCTTTGTTCAAAACGTTTATATTGAACTCTCCGGCAATGATAATTTTACCAAATTTTTTACATAAAGTACTTAACAAGATTTCCAAATTTTCAAGAAATTGGTCCAGGTTTAAATAGTCAGGAGATCTATAAATACACCCAAACAAAAAAGTGTAATTGTGAGCACTGACTTCAGTCAAACAATATTCAAACTCTTTTTCGATTAGAAGTGGTTGAACAGAAGGTAAATTGATACATCTAAAATTTACATTTTTGTGGATTAGGATTATTACACCACCACCTCGCCCCAATCTTCTGGAGAAATATGATGCTGTTGTGTAATTAGACAGATTAAGTAAGTCTAGTTCATCTTTTGTCATCTTATGCTCAGTGAACGCTATGACATCTGGATTTATCTCCTCAAGAAAAATTTCAAGAAGATCTAGGCGAGACGGTAAATGCAGAACATTATGGTGTAGAATGGAAAGAAAATTATTACATTTATTCTTACTGTTTAGACTAATTGATACATCTTGGAATAACGGTGTTTGAAAACGGTGAGGTGTTATCATATTGGTGAAGGTATCAGAGGAAGCTGTGAGTTTAAAGGACAGGTTGATTGAGGCACACTATGTGATACGGTAGGGATATTAACAATGGATGATGGGGTTAAGGATTTCAGAATGTGGGGCACTTTCACACTGCTCTGCTTTTCCACTGAACACTTCACCACTTTATTAAACTGCTGAGAACCAGGAACCAATACAGGTGATGGGCAGACAGCAGCAGGCGTCGGGGGCAGGATGTAAATATCAGTGGTGTTGGTTGAGGCGTCAGTGCTTGGTTGGATCTCCAAAGACTGCTGCAGGTCCTCCGTGGTCCTCACTCATAACAGACGGGTTACAAGTTTCAGACAGATCTTCTGGGGAATCTCTTTCACGACTGCAACTATCAATGGTCTGCTTTAGCTGATCTAAAAATTCAGCATGTGAGAGTCCATTCCATAATTTTCGCTGAGCAGCTGGTTGATCGTATGACACCACACATATTGTAGCATTAGTCATTTGGTGTAGCTTTGAAATATTTTTGGCGAAATGGTTGAGAGGTATTAAGTCACGAACGCAGCCCATAGGGGAGCATATTAAAGTATTAAATTGTTTTGTTTCAAAATCCTTACTTAACTGTTCAAACGCCTCATCATAAGTTGATTTCGTTGGCTTTCCTCTATATTCTTCCTTTGTAACAAGACTGTACACCGTGGGACTACTTGGTTCAGTCTGACATGTTAATCTAGTGTTGATGAAGTCTGTTTCCTTAGGCCTGCCAAATATCTTCCGAAATACAACTGCTACACCAGCAGACATATTTCTGTTGTGTTGGAGGTCGCTTGAAATTGTGTGTGCAAATGCTGTGGTGGAGTTATTTTTGTTGGCGTTAATCACGTCCCACATGTTAGCTTCAATAACATTAATGCTATTGTTTTTTAAAATATTGGTTTGTACATTTGCTCTTTCAGACCGTGTTTGATCTTTGGATCCAATTACAGGTTTGATTTTTGGAACCAATATTTCTTTAATCATTTTTGATATTTGTATTTTTCCTAGCTTGTTAAAGTGTAGTCCGTGTCTTGTGTAAGATGGGCGAGATATTTTGTTTATCGCCAAAAAAGTGGCATGGTCATATTCTGACACTATTGCTTCAATGTCCATGTTTATGTAGCATATTCTGTTATTTAGACCAGGTGTGTGATGTCTGTAAGGGAGTGCTGACATTACTACATTGGTGTGTTTAGTGATCTCAAGCAGCCATTTAACAGTTTCACAGTAGCTGCATGTTCAATTACATTGTTGGATCCCCCCAGCACAACGAGTGCATCCGACTTTGAAAATGAACTTGTTAGGCCTTTTACATCCTTTATAACATCTTCCATTGTTGCATTTGGCTTGAACAAACAATCAATGTCGTACTGATAACAGTACATCTGTTCTGAGCATGGGAAAGATTTCGTCCAGGGTAACCAAAACAATAATCAAAACAGACCGCGATTCTGACGGTTCCTGGAATCTGTGAGGCTGACGTTTGCTATGGATATAATATTTCTGAATATAATATTTGTTTATTGATTCTAATGTATAACACTTTTTCAGTTATACAGACTCTATCTTCAAGTATTTAATCTTTAAGGTTTTGTATAGCTATAAAGCTTATTTTAATTTTTTTTTTACTCTGTGATATATTGAATCTTATCTTCTAAAAGTGTTTGGATCAATTAAGTTTAATACCAATGACTCTAAAAACTCAAGTTGGGTGCAAACATGTTTTTTTTCGTTATTACTATACTGTGATATACTGTCGCAACTTATTTAAAGTATTGCCAATTTGTTAAGAAATACAGATGATTAGTCAATTAACCACGACCAGAGCTCAAATAATCTTAATCTGTAGTGAGGAGAAGTATATGTTCAATTCTTAACATTTCCCACTCCATCTACAATACTCCGAAATGTCTCAGTTGATAAATAACAACTTAGTTGAAATGGTTACTAAACAGACGGAACGATAAACTATAATTTTCAAAGTAAGCTAAACGAGTGGACCTTACAAGTAACAATGTAAGGGGGCGCCAAAATTTGAGGAGGGTGCATCAGATTTCCCCCGTATTTCATATAATACTAAACTGAAAAAGATAAAATCCCTATTCAATACTCTCCAGCCTCCTAACCATATATTTCCTCATCTATAGGAACTAGTTTAAAACAATCGACGTGGGCGGATTAAAACAATTAGTTGCATTGTGTTACTTTATACTGTAACATTGCAAATTTCTTGCATCGTATTGCGAGTTTTATTCAAACTCTCAATACCAATCAGAATGCCCTGAAGTTGTCACAAACCGAAAGAGGTCAAAACAACTGCTCGTTTTGGAATAGAGGGGAGCGGAAGTTGTATTATCTGATATGTAAATTTAATGTTTAAGTATGATAAAGGTACAAAACATGGCGAATACTCATAACTTTCCTTCAAATATTGCTTTTCAACAACTTATAATACTAATATACAACAATTTACAAAATCAGTTTGGTTTTTATATATTTACAAAATACTTTATGTTAGCGCTACGGCCTATGCCGCCGCACCAGGTGGCGTAATGATGGGGAGGCGTGGGGCGCGGTCCGCCCCAGGCCCCGCTTTGTCATAGGCCTCCAAATTTTTAAAAATGTTCTAAAGTCTGAGTGAGTATTTCCCGCCGATCTCCGGAGAATCGCTACCGATCTACTGTCGTATTTTCGGCTGTTATTACGTAGTAAAGTCGTCATTTTTGGACAGTATTTTGTTTTCCGTCGACATTTATAGCCGATATTACGCGGCAAGGACATTAATTCCAGATTATATAATCTGAAACGTCTCCAATTACAGCCGATAAAACGTGGTTCGGTCGCCATTTACACAGTTAGGTTGTTTTTTATGTCCGATTCATGTGTAATACATAATGTTATGTCTCGTAATTTTCGGCCGATTTTACGTGGTCTGATCGTCTTTGACGGCCGTTTACTACGTGATTTGGCAGGTCACGATCGTCCAAAGATTGGCGGGAAATACTCGCTCGAACTTTGGAGTATTTTTCAAAATTTGGGTTCATTTGACTACTTAAATACTCACATTTTGAGTACTCGCACGTCCCTAATACATCGTATACATGTATATGAATATGCTTCCTCTTCAACCCCTAATGTATATATAGGCCCCTACAAATACATCCGCCGCCCCAGGCCCTCAACTACGACAGTATGCCACCGATCCCACGACCCGTTATGAGCGCCGAGCGCCGCCCCCCCAAAAGCGCCGTGCCCCGTGCTGGAGCACGGCTCGCACTGCCCTAGAGCCAGTACTGATTGGGAGTGGAGCCTAATGATTGCTTTGCTAATGGACCAATCAAGGCAAAGGTTGACAAAATCAATGAACTATCATATACCGGTAACATAGATGTAAATTTTTTTAATAAGCGGCGGTGCAGTTTCAAAATGTTTCCACTGAATAAATTTTACAAAAGATTGTATGCTTGGCTTCAGTCACACCCATTCTACAATATAGATGAATTCATAAATTGTGTATTTGAAGAAAAATAGTCCTAGCCTTACTTAGATTATGTTTGATGTACAGGTAGGGCCACTTATCTAAGATTGGTTGTACATTTGATTCTTTCACAAAGTCTATTGTTATTTTTTACTTGTGCTGAAGTACCAAATAAATGTCTGATTGTCTTAATGGCTAGAAACCAACATCCAATAGATCGAACAACAATATATGAAAAAACTATTTATTATGCAATTGGCAAATTATTAAACAAATTAAAGGAAAATCACAACATTTCAATTAATTCAAGCAGAGACATCAAAAAAGTAAAACTTTATTATTTAGAAAATCCTTTATATGTACTCGATCTTGAATTCAACGAAATACAGAAGACAAAGACAACAAACTGATCTCTATCATTCCTGTTTTTTTGAAATTTTGCACACATTTTTGTAATGTTATATGCAATAAATTATTATTATTATTATTATTATTATTATTAAACCCTCCTAGGGTTAACCTGAATTACCATGCACAGTTTCATCACAATTAGGTGTATAACATAGGAACGCATAAAGGACAAAAGAAACAATGATTAATTGTTACATATAGAGATTTTTATTATATAATATGTTTCAATGTTTGATTTTTTGGGTGGTATTTCAAATAACTGTTAATTTTGATTTTTTTGGCACAAGACAAATCAAACAATATCCATAAGATTTAAATCAAGCTCGATACATAAATATATAAACAGCTGTTTACAATATTTATAAGTAGCCATCTGCTAATCATAACAAATATTTTCTCAATAAGAGTAATATGGTAACTTTAAATTCCAGTGGGGCAAAGCCCTAAAGTTTTAGGACTTTGATTAATGGCTTTAAATCTTCCTCGGGTCAACCTGAATGACCATGTAAAAGTTTCATCACAATCAGATGAATGGTTAGGAACACATCAAACAGATATACTAACGTCCTTTTAGGGAATTTCTCCTATGGGGAGGAAGCTATTTCCGTGGTTGGCATGGTAAGACCTAGACCCGGGACCATGATAACTTATCGTTTAGCCAAAAATACCAATAGTTCAAAACTGTATATATACAGGGTGTTTCCGAACCCTACACCAGAACTTAAGCAACTTGTTCCTGGGGTCAAAACAAAAAAAAGTTACATGAACCTATCACATATATCGTGCTTTGTTTCCTCGCTGTGTATCTGTTTGTGATTTTTGATCAATACAGCATTTCTTATGATTTATGAACCACTTCAGGTAATGACTCAAAACTTGGCACGTAAGTAACATTTTGGTAATTTACATAGAATTGTACGATTTACAAATTTCAATTGCTCAGCTATGGGAGAGTATATCTTGAAGATATTTTCACCATTTTTTATACTAAAAATATCACATTTTGAAGGTGTAAACAATTACTCCAAAATGTATAGCTTTTAGACATTTTGAAGTGGTTAAAGCTAGAAATGTCAATACCAAATTAGCCCTAAACTAGTATAATACTCGTACAAAGTTTCAAGTCAGTACCTCATACGGTTCCTATGATATGCTGTATTGATTAGGTACAGTTACGCAGACGGGCAACGAAATGATAGAGGCCCTATGTTTACAGAACATTTCTTGTTTGTTTTGACCGCAGGAACCAGTAGTACCTGCAATTTCGGTTAAGAGTTTGGGATCACCATGTGTATAAAGCAAACTGTTTTTCCTATGCTATAGCTTTCTAAAAGAATTTGTTATGCCCAGAATAAAACTTGCTGTGCCTGTGGGTTTGCTGGGGTACTGGTGGTGGGGGATTTATGCCTCATTTGCATATATATATATATATATATATATATATATATATATATATATATATATATTGTATATTTATCAATATATACTATATTTAAAATGGAGTTAAGGTGTGTTTAAAACAACAAACAGGTACTCCCTTCATAGAATCTTTACTATTTACTCATAAAAATCTTGAACAGAACCAACTTTACAATAAGTTATACAATAATAACACTCGAACAATGTACCTTCAACTACTGAAATACAAACTCTGACATCACATTTGTACATCTGGCAAAACTGTTATGAGTTGTTTGAACACAAAATATAAAGAAATCTGAATTGCTCACTCATATTGAAAAACAAACTTGTATATTGTTAAACTCATAGTGGGGTAGATTAGCAAAAGAATCATACTACTTGTGTTAAGTCTATGAAATTGTTTATAGTGGTCATTAGTATACTCTAATATGAGTAAGATTTGCTTGCTTGCAACTCTGATCTTAAAAATGGCTCCAACGATTTCAAATGTTGGAAATAACTAATTTCTGGGATAAAAATAAGTTCTAGACAGGTCTCATCCCCAGGCAGCGCCGTCCTTAGGGCGGCCCGACAGGTGCGGCCGCACAGGGCCTCGCGCTCCAAGGGATTTTTTACATGGAAGCTAGAGGTGTCATGGTCATAGCAGGCAGCAGACTTGTAGATTATTGACGATTAAAAAAACCCCAAATATAATGCACAAACAACTAATGCAGTACATAGGCATGATAATATAAAGTTCAAAAGTACTTGGATTAGTATTGTAAGAGGTGTGCTTTAGTTGTACTGTTGTCTGACACCGACTTGGTTGTGTACAGTAAGTATATAAGGGTTTTTTTGATTTTTTACCCTTAATATTGAGGGTTATGATTGAAATTATATGTGTTTAGTCATAAGTAATTGTCTAAGTTTGTGTCATTTATACATCGTCTTTATAAAATCACTTACCCAACTATAATTTCCTAGTTTACCACATAAACATGAAAGGTAGAAGTGCGGGGGAGGGGGAGAGGAGTGGTGGTCATTGAAAAAGAAAGGCCTTGCAAACATTTCTTGTACCAGGCCTCGCGCTGGAAAAGGACGGCGCGGTCTCCAGGAAAATCAAATAATATAAAAAAAACTAAAATAAAAAGTTAAAAAACTAACAGTGAGTTTATGGAGTTTAAAATCAAAACAAAAGAATTGTAACAGCAGTTCGTAATCAACCAAGGAACTGTCAAAGTAACACTCATGAAGTTTAAGTATTAACATGTAGTTTACTGAAAGCAGTGACCAAAACCACTGAATGAACATTGCATAACATATACAAAATGAATCAAAGGGACACTGAGACATAATAACAACTAGAGTGATCTTAAACATGAAGAAAAGAGGCAAATGAGTAAATCTGCTCGTCAGTTGAGGGGACATGGTGAAATATTGCCCCATGTCATCTAAAGAAACTGGCTTATCTTCCCCGAGCAAAGCTCGGCGCCCAGGTACTAATGATGATATGAAAACAAATTACACTCAGGCAAAAGTTGTATTTAACAGTATTGCCACCATAAAACAGCAAATTGTAGGTTTTTTATTTTTACTCTGAAATTTTGAAAACGACAAGTTTTTATTGACTTTTGGCTTGGATTATGTTACAACCTCTCACAGCTAGCAACAGTGTGACATTTGGATGGTGTTTGTAAGTACAGTACAAGTGTAAATATAGTAGTGTTGTGATTGTATCCTGTTTAATTGTAACAGTATGTATCATGCGACTCAAGAAATCGTTTGATTGTAATATTACTATATTACTAAAGCAATTACACAGTATTTTTGTCTTTTTTTGTTGAACAGTGCCTTGTAGACCATAAAAATAACAATGTTTTGTATACTTTTTAGGTAAAAAAATAAAAACAACAATGTTTTGTATACTTTTTAGGTAAAAAAAAATCATTCATCAGATCAAAATTAAACTAAAATTCCTTTAGAACAAACATGGAAACTCTTTTAAAATATAACTTTCTAATTTTGAGTAGCGAGACTGATTTTAACAAATGAAGGCCATTACTGATTGGTTTTCCTTGACCACTAAACACAATCAAAGTTTTTTCAAATGCTACATTTGTTAATTTCAATGTTTTTGTTGTAACTTGATGTAATTTTTCAACCTCGTAATACCTGGAACCATACATTTCCCTCCAAATACCTAGATTATAAATAACCTGATTAAAATGAACATTTATTATATCCAAGACTCTGACATATCTGAGGCTATTTCTCAATATTTTATTTTGTACAATATTTACATTGTTTATTAATTGTAGGTAGTTAAAAAAATTCTTTTTTCAATTAATACACAACATTTATAATTTCAATAAACTATGCCTATTATTTAGTATTATGATTTATTGTTATGCCTATGTTCATATAATACATATCCTTTATGTAGGCATATGGTTATATTCATTAAAAGTAAGTCTACACGATAAAAAAGTAAAAGTTCATTAACCCATTGGCACACAACCCCGAGTATACTCGTGGCCGCCGAAAGTAGCCCAGACGTGCAACCCCGAGTATACTCGGGATAGCACTTTTTATTAAAAAAAAAAAAAAAAATTTATTTTTAATTTTTTTCTTTTTTGTTTATTTGTTGTTTTAACTTGTTTTCATTTTTTGTTTGAATGTATTTTTTATGCATATGCCCATCCTTGGGGAAACTTAGTCAAATTTAGGAAAAATATGATTTTGGAAAATATGTTATATCTAGGTCAAATATAAATGTATCACTAACATTTTTTTATTTTCTCGTAAAAAAATAAATAACCCACAAGTATGTTTTTTACATGTAACTCCTTTTAAAATTTATGTTTTTTATAAACTATATATATATATATATATATATATATATATATATATATATATATATGATATATATAATATTTACCATACATAAATGCTGTATCTTCTTCTTGTAGATAATTTATTTCTCTAATGATTAGTGCAAAAATTAAGTAAATTGAGCAATAATTGTTGCTATAGTGACAGTTTTAGTAAAAGTCTACATTTATGTAATTTTTCTTAGGAAACTGAACGGTTTGTCAGGTGGCAAATTTCAGGTAAGCCAATGGGTTAAGGTATTTGAGGGAAAATGCATAGTTCCAGATATTACGAGGTACATAAATTACACATCATGTTGATTTTTACACTTTCTTAAACAACCAGTGCTAACTGAGTGACATTCAGTTTAATATTGGAACAACATTTACATTAAATATTTAATTTAGCCAGTTGTGTCTCTTTGAAAAAATGTCATGTCATAGCTTTACTCAATGTTTGATGAAATTACCACATTTCGCATGATTCAACCCATTTCAGGCCTTAATATGCTGTACTGTATTTCTACTCACACATCTCAATCTTTAAATATACTAAAACCTTATAATGTAGTCAAATTCACTTAGGATACCGAAATATAGTTAGGCTGATTTGTAATAAAATCAAACACTAAGCCACAGGACAAAATTGTACAAGAACAACATATAAATAATCATGGGTTATTACATTGGTATTTGAACTATTTGTGAATATTAAAATTGCTCAAAGTATAATAACAATAGCACATTGAGAGTTTTAATTAGTTTATTTTGAAAATACTATCAATGCCTGAAGTTTCACAAAAGGGAATAGAGAATCAAGAAGTTCTACATTAAAATTTATGGTAGGTAGTTGAGATGAGTCAATTCCACTTTTTTCAATTCTGATTCTTACAAATCCATTCCCAATCCTAACTCTATTGATTACTAATAGCAAATGACAAATTAATGTTTAAAAAATTATTTAAAGACGATAATTTACTCAGTAATACATCGGGGTAGGCAAGAAGTGGTTTTTAAAATCGAGTTGAGTAGTTATTTAAGAATAAAAAATACTCATTTTGTTTTTTATCATTGAAAAATCTATTTTTGTATACATGCTTATTAGGCTTTCATTATACACATAACATTTAATTCTAATAAAATTGAGTTATTTTAAATTTAATTCATGATTTCTCTGACAGGCCCACCCGCTCTTGCTCCCCTAGAAGACTACTTTCTTATCTTTAAAGTAGGGGTGTGCGAGAAGTGATTTTTTGAATCTAGTTGAGTAGTGCCAATTATTTTCGAGTTTAGAGTATTTTCGAGCGAGTATTTGCCACCAGTTGCTAGTTTCAAATTCGTGTGTAATGGGATTTAGATACCACTCCAGATTTCATAATATAAACATGGTTTCTAACTAATGAGGAGTAATACAAAGTTTTGGCCAGTACAATCAAACCGGATTATGTATTGACAAACAAAACACGGTTTGACATTTGTTTCCAGCCGATAAAACACAGTCCAGTCGTCATTTGGCCAATATCACCTGGTCCAGACATCGCTTATAATCAATATTAGATAATGAAATCGTTAGTTATGGCCGATATTAAGTGGCCCGGTTGCCACGTTGCTGATATTATGTGTACCGTCCTCATTTTCAGTCTTTATTACGTGATCCAGTCGTCATTTTTGGCCGATATTATGTTTTCCGTCGTCATTTGTAGAGGTGGGCGAGTAGCGTTTTTTTAAATCTAGTCGAGTCGAGTCGAATATTAAACCAAACTACTTGAGTTTCGAGTTGAGTAGTTCTTTAAATAGTAAAAAAAATTATTTTAATTTTGTTATTGAAAATAATGTTTTTTACATATTAAACTTTAATTACATACATAAGATTTTATTGAATTATTAATGTTATTATTTATTTTATTTTATCCTTTATTTTACTATAAATGAATATGATTGAAATGAAAAAAAATACATATAACCACAACAACCATAACAAATAAAAGACAAGTATTAAAAATATTTTCGGTTAGTTTATCAAAACCAGAACATTTTAACAAGAAAGTGATTTTTTTACCCCGACTCAAACACTCCCTGTGCCTCTCTCTTACTTATCTTAACTCAAAGGTATCCATAAATAACCCACGTGTCATTGTCTCCTTTCACATGAGCTAAAAATAGATGTTAGGCTTATTTTTCTCTATTCAGTCACTTAGTTTGTTAAATATTGGTTAGCGGCGTAAATGTGGGTAAAAGGCGGGAGTAGTTATGCTATCGTCAAGTATTTGGGGTAAATGGCGGGAGTATTAAACTACTCGACTCTAATTTTCGAGTAGTCTCTAATACTCGCTCGGCCTTCGAGTATTAGAAAATACTCAACAGGTACTCAAAAACTCGAGTACTCGCCCACCCCTAGTCATTTGTAGCTGAAATTAAGCGGTCCGATCGTCATTGTTGGCCAATTTTATGTGATGCGATCGCCTTTTGTGGCCGTTACTAAACGATTTGGCCGGTCGTAATCGTTAGCGATAGTCCGGAAATCGGCGGGAAATACTCGCTCAAACTTTCGAGTATTTTTAAAAACTTCGAGTCGAGTTTGAGTATTAAAATACTCGGCCGAAAACTCAAAGTTTCGAGTACTCACCCACCCCTACTTCAAAGTCAGGTTTGTTGTCACTGACCCAACCCAACCCTGCATGCTCTCATCCACCTCTTTATCTTTGTTCATGTGTATCACTAAATAACTCTCCTGTCAATGTCTCATTCCAGATGAGTTGAGAGTAGTTTTGGGGCTTACTTTCCCTAGAAACTAAATGATTAATTCTCAGGAGAAGTCTTTTTTGAACCACTTATTTTGTTACATTGTTTAGCTTATCTCTGTCTGTTGTTTCACATTACAGTTGTTATTGTTACTGACAGCTTAGAATTGATAGAATCAAAATAAACTTTAGGGTATTGATTCTCAATACCAATTTTAAGTCTGAGAATTAGTGGAATCAAGAATCTCCATTTGGAATTGACTCGTCCCTAGTTAGTACCTTAAAATTATATAAACACACTTTCCTTTATTTTTGTTCTTAAAGTTAACTATTGATGACCATAAATAAATTATAGATTAACATTAGATTATTTAATCCTATAAATACTGAATTAATCAAATCAAAAGTATATACAAAATAATACATGATACACATAATGAGCATGGAAGAGTACTGGTAACCACTAGATTATACTAAACCTAAAAATGATCAAAACTGTATGGCTTTTCATGAAAGAAGAATCTGCAATGGTTTTCCTTTTTTGATTTATTATCTCAGCCGTCTTATATTTACATTAAATCATTGTTCCGACAACTGTGCTAAGTACATACACAGATGGTAACCCACAATGAGTTTTTCATGTTTATTACTTTTGCAAACTTTAGTACAGTTGTAACTGACATGGGCAACAAATTAAAACTTCCAGGAAAAACTAAATTTTTGGAAATAACGATGATGCAAAACCAAAAAGGCATATAGCCTTTTTTACAAATAAATTTCTTTAGGACCAGGTGTCGACAACCATTGGCAGGCAAATTACTTGCAATCATAGCACTAACACTGAGAGAAAATAAGCTGCAAAGTCAATTATGCAATTATAAAGTCATTTACTAAAAATATCTTATAGACAAAATAATTTATTGATGACTTCTAAAAATGTTATCTAACTTTGATTTTGTTAAAATGGTTTAAGTTTTATGAATTATCATTAAGAGATTGTGGTTGAAGAGAAGGTGGACCTTCAGTTGTAGCAGGATGCCACTGTGCAGGTTTAAGTGTCCTTGACGGATTGGATGTTCCAGCCGAGGACCAGACGGTCGAAGCCGCAAGAGAAGAAGTTGCACGGCATACTGATGGAGTTGTCATCCACCCATGTGACACAGCACACCATGCGCTGATGCCCCTGGACATTACATTCACATGTGCACATTCACTTGCTGATAATGCATTTACGTTATATTAAACTATATAAAAATGGATTATAAAGATCAAATTGAATAATACATAGACTTTAAAAGTAAAATACCCCCGTAGCAGCAAACCTGCGTACTCAGCGAATTTCCAATGCATATATATGTATATTAATACCACATAAAGCCATATACCAAGTTTCATCAATATACATTCATAAGTAAACGATTTATGACATTTTAATTATTCTCTATAAGAATAACATGGCAGCTGAGTATGCAGGTTTGCTGAAGCAAGGAACGCAAAAAATGGGGTTTTATACAAATATCAATACAACTCATCTAGGTAAAGCCACATACCAAATTTCATTAATTTATTTTCATAATGAAGGCAGATAACACGTTACTTATTCTCCATAAGAATAACATGGGGCTGAGTACGCAGGTTTGCTGCTACGGGAGCCTTGGGTAAAAAATTGTCTTTTTGAGCAAATATCAATGGTCCACAACCAGATGAAGCCGTATACCAAGTTTCGTCAGTATACGTTGATAAATAGGCGAGATATAAAATTTTTCTTTTCCTCCATAAGAATAACATTAGACAACGTACTGTGTTTAGCACTTTCAATATCTCGGTAACCAATTGACGTAGAGAAATGATCAAAATACCAAATTGTGTGTTTTTTTAAGCTGAATACAATGGTGAAAACTAAAATTTGAATATTTCAAAAATTATATGTGAAAAATTCGAAAAACCCATTTTTGGGGTACAAAACCCCCCCAAAATACCCCTTCGCGTAGAGCGATCTGGCTGGTTTTCGAACTTAAAGTCATAAATGTTGCTTTACACGTTTATACCAAATTTCATCAAAATCGGATCATTTTTACGAGAGTTATCGTGCTCACGGACACATATATATATATATATAGATATATATATATATATATACAGTATCGAACGAATGGTGTTTTTGGGGTCTGGGGACCTCAAAACGAAAAGTTATCATGGTCCCGGGCCTAGGTCTTACCATGCCGACTACGGTAATAGCTTCTTCCCTATAGGGGAAATTCGCTAAAATCTGTTCTTTTCTTTCAGACAGTTTTGATAAGCCACTCAAAATTATGAAAAAATTAACACCCAAAAGTTTAGATTGTTTATAAAATTTCACTGATAAACTAAAAGAAATCATGTATTTATAAATTTAAATGTTCTGAATTAGACAACTACTGCAATTTTAAAGGCTTCGTCACCAGAAGTAATTCTGAAATCAATTTAATTTTCAGTAAAGCAGGGATCCCACTCAAACTTAATAATCAAATTCACGTGTTTTTCACGGTTTTCAAGGTCTAAAAATTGTCAATTTCACGGTCGAAATATTAAAAAACATAACCTACACCAGTCGCAAAACAACAACGCAGATGCGGCGTAGCAGTAAAATATTAGTTAAAATTTTCCCACATTAGCCACATTCCAGTTACGATGTCACAGTAAATACCATAAAAGTGAACCTTTTAAAAAATATAACTCTTTTAAAGTCTCTTATTGCTTTATTTTTGTCTTGAGTCATCGGTCTATCAGTTATCGGTTGCTACCGCTGGCGGTTTCTACTTTGTTCAGTGTTGCCAAATCATTTTTCCCCAAATTACTCTCGATCCTCATCAAAATTACCCTCAAATACTCTCGAAATCTGAACTCCTGTATTGTGAGTAAAGAGTGCAAATGAAACAAAAGAAATTGCTCGGAATTTGATAGGTTTGAGGGAGCCGCCTATAGGTGTCACTGATGTATCATTAATGTTTAAGTTTAGAATAAAGAATGAAAAAGAAGTTGCACACGCCAGCCATTTTCTTGTCTCAATTTTTTCATGCGAGATATAACAGATTTTTCTCAGAATTTCTTTTGCTGCTTAAAAATCACAGTATATAAATGACTAACAGCTGATGAAATTTTGTTTACAGCCATAAACACCAATTATATTATAAAACAGCTAACACTATCTATCATTCAGTCTACCAACTGCTAGGAATAGGTAGGCGGAGTCAGGTAACAATAATCCCCATTTTCTATTTTCGTTATTTATTGTCTGGTTGAAGTAATAACTTGCAGACATTGCTCCAACTTAACGGACTTCTTGTCATCCTGGCACTCTTGGCTCTTTCATATTTTTAACATGAGACGATCACTCTACATGTAATCCTTACTCAAGCTCCATTTCTGGCATGGAATTTGTGAGTATTCGTCAGAGTAACGAAAATCGGAAGTGTCAATAAAGTAGAGAAATTTAGTAATTTAATCATAAATAAACAACAATGATTATAATACTAAGTATGTAACAGATTATAATATAAATTTTTATAGGCTTTAGTAAAATTACGCCTTTTTACCCGTGAAGTTCCAAATTATTACCGACAAGGGTAATTGAATTACCCTCGAATTGGCAATGCTGACTACCCACCGTGTACACGGAATGCGCGAGTTACTGACACTACAGTTGTATAGTTACAGTAGCTTGTCTACTGTCCTTGTTTACACCGACTAATACAAAAGAATAGGCAATTGACATAAAGTGACGAAGACGTATAACAGTCTTACACAAGTGCCAGTCAGCAGTCAGTTGACAGTGAAAAAAACACCAGCAACTTAACAACTGAACCATGGACTAAACACACTCACATAGTGTATAGACAAGGACTGAACTGTCACCTGAGTTACTTTGCACCGTGGAAACGGAAACCAGAACTAGGCCTAAATCGTCCGCAAAGCTGTAATCTGCAAGACAGACGACGAGGTATTCATCGTATTAACAACGTTTTAAGCAGTGCTCTTAAGTACTGCTGTGAAAGGTATCTTATTATGTCCTCTGTTGGAATGATTTTATTTTCACTTTTAATTGATTGGGAGCAATCTCATTGAGTCCCTCTTCTTCAAGCTGTTCAATTAAACGTTTGAAAGCAACATCTTTTAAGTCCCTTTTCATGTACCCGTTGCTTACTCCGCAAAAAGTCATAAGGTTTGTAGATATTTAAAACTTTATATTGGCATTAGAATTCCACTTCAGCTTATGGATCCCATCACAATATTTCCACTACTTCCACTCTGCCTGACAATCAACTCGCATCTAGCTCAGTTATCTTGAGTTCACACAAGTAAATGATGTGCTAGTGTACCACTGCTAGTTAATTATGTGACAATTCGTACCCCAATTTGCACTAGTAATATTAAAATGTCTAAATCCACTAGCGAGTGAGCATTCACCAGATTTTCTAGTTTACTTGCTGCTGGTAAATTAGCGCTAATGCTAGCACTGTCTGATACTGCCTTAAGCGTAACTACAGACTTGTTTGTAAATACCTTTAGTTTTAATGACAAATAGAAGACATGTTTGTTCTCTAATAAGTTTAGTTTGAGTTTAACTTTTCCATATATTTGAAATTTAGATCTTGCAATAGGTTTGTTAATATATGCAGTTAGATTCTATTACATCATCTTATTGAATTATGGATAAATCAAAATTAGCCTAAAAAATTGAACTCATTAGATGACTATTCCACCTTCAATTTGACTCTAAGACAATACTCATGAAAAAGGGTTGAGAAGTTATGATTATTTAAAATTAAAATTGCTCTTATGGGATAAAACTCCAACCAAGATGGATACGATAGTTTTGAGTGATGATATCTCCTAAGCGTAGAAAGAAGGTGATATTTTATCTTCATGAATTTATTTTACAATGAATACATTATAAGTCATTATAAGGTTAGGTATAGTAAGACTTAAGTCCAGGACTATGATTCATTTTTTAATTTACATCATCCTCTCACCATATATTGATGTCAAACTCAGATATATATTTCATTAGTCAATTGATTATCAGCAACTTAAAATAATGAGAAGTAAATGTTATATTACGATTGGAGGTATTTATTAACTTGATAAGATTGTGCAGTCGTACCTGTCTGCTGGTGCGGGGCAGCCTGGCTATCCTCTGGCCTCCCAGGTCGTAGAGCCGCACCTGCCTGTTGTCATGAGGAATGGCCACCACTCCAGTGTTGGACACGTCCAGTCTGTTGACGGCGGAGTCCGAACGTATCGTGGCCAGCGGTGACCTCATGTTGCGCAGGTCCCACACCTGACACACTTATTGTTAATACTGAACTTACAGGTCCTAGCAGGAAACTTCTGTAGGTTGTTAATATCTATAAAATCCCACCTCATACAACATTTCCACTCCCATTTATCGCTATTGGATTTGTCTCATCGAGAACAAAATATGAGCTGTTGTTTGATTGTGAAAGAACATCGGTTCAATAATAGCTTCTATAAGTGAGGAGTATTTGTTGTACTGTTGCGCATATCAGACAGATAAAGAAATTTTGATTTGATTTGATCATTGGCTGCGTTCAGCCGTACTCACTGGAAGCTATGATTATAGGGATCAAAACAGCTGAATATAAAAGCTAAAGCTACCGAATCCCAGCAAATCCCTAAACTTCCGTCCTGGTCACTAACCGGACCCACCGTATATTTGGGTCAGTGGATCCAACCCCTGTCAATGCAGATGAGAAATAATAACAAACATTACCTAAATTATTAAGCATTTGTGATTGAAATGAAAGTGTAAAACCATGTATTGATGTCAACAGTATATACAACAATACAAATAATCAACTGTTTAGTTGTTATTTAGTTATTCCTACCTGGTATACTTAAATTTTCTTTTAAATTGAGCCTATTTTGTCTCAATTGTATTAGTTACACACTAACAATTTGATATAACTTCTTTGTAGATAACAAATTTAGCTGTATATAAAAAATAAAATCATATCAAAAATAAAAGAAAGTCATTAAAAATCTTCATTGATGATTTTTGGCTATCGTCAATGTTTAATGGCAGACAATAGCTCACCAATCTACCGCAACCAAGTTGTTTGTGTTCAGCCGCACTGATCTGTGATCAGAAAATCAACTGTGACATAGTCCACCGGGAACTATCAACTGAAGGGTCCCGATCATTGAAGCTGAGCCGAGTGATGTAGAACCTCACCTTGACACTGCGGTCGTCTGAGCCGGACACGACCTTGTCCTCCCGCTTGGTGAACACGGCACAGGTAACAGTGCTGAAACCACAACACACATCGTTAGCAGTGGTAGGTCTAGAAACCATAACACACATCGTTAGCAGTGCTAGGTCTAGAAACCATAACACACATCGTTAGGAGTGGTAGGTCTAGAAACCACAACACACATCGTTAGCAGTGGCAGGTGTAGAAACCACAACACCCATCGTTAGCAGTGGTAGGTCTAGAAACCACAACACACATCGTTAGCAATAGCAGGTGTAGAAACCACAACACACGTCGTTAGCAGTGGCAGGTCTAGAAACTATAACACACATCGTTAGCAGTAGTAGGTCTAGAAACCGCAACACGCATCGTTATCAGTGGCAGGTCTAGAAACCATAACACACATCGTTAGCAGTGTAGGTCTAGAAACCACAATTTTAATGTTTCAAATCACAACAAAATAAATAAATTACTTAACCTTCTAGATTACGTTTAGGGCATTAAGGGTATCTCACTAGCCTAATGGTTAGGGTCTTCGACTTTGGTTCAAGGGGTCAAGGGTTCAAATGCCGGGGTTGTCCGCAAAGATTTGAGGGGTTTGGACCTCTTTCCCTAAAAGCATTTGTGTGATCTGTTAACAAAAATGTCGTTGGCGTTGAAACACAAAAGATAGTTTATCTGAGCTGTTTATTTACAAAACCTATAAATTGAGCAAGCTACACGACCTTTCAAAAGTGAAAATTGTATTTTATATTCGGGCCGCAACAAGCTGGCAGTTCTCAATAGACTGACATGCCAACTCAGGTATGAGACTGAACTCCTCATTTTTGCCTGGCAGACCTTTGGCTAAATATTTTATTTTAGAATTAAACCAAAACATTTTTTCATTCTTTAACTTCATAATTTTAGTTACTGGTATAAAATATACCTTTTTGACATTATTCTGTCTATGTTTGTCAGCCTTTTTTTAAGAAAGATATTTGAATTGAATTGAATATTACAGTAAAGGGGAAAAGATATAGCTCCCACACCTTATGAGTGAAAGAAGACATAATGAAGTGTATGTTGACTACACTTTGTAGCCTTTATCAAACATCAAGAGAATGACAGTTGTCCAAAACTGCAATACTTTAACCACCATTCTCTTTAAGTTTTGGGAAAGCAAACAAAGTACAGCCATTACCTAATGTGTGTGTAAATTATGAGTTCTTTTATTTCACTCATCAGTCCTTGAATAAGGTGAATTACTGTATCGAATCGTCTCCCCTTTACTAAAATATTTATCAGAGTCAATAATGCTTTAAAAATAAAAATGCAGCATGTTTTAGCATGAAAGTTTTTCCTGCTAAAACTCAGTAGCAAAAACCTTTTGCCTCTAAAAAAATATGTTCTGCAAATATTAATTTGCCTATAGTTACTTTGAATGCCAGGGCCAAATAAACATGACAATCAATGAAATTCCCACTCAAACTTCAGTTGAAATTGGTATTGATAATCGAACTTACTCAGTGTGGCCCTGAAAGACAGAGACGGAGTGTATAGGCTCTCGGAAGTCCCAGAGTCGGAAGGTGGTGTCCCGCGATGAGGTGACAACCAGTCGCTGCGAGTGGTGCGCTGATGTGTGTGTCAGCTCCTGATCATGGCCTACAACAACACATTGTTACATACAATTATAATTTTCATCATAACCGATTTCCAAATTTTCTCTTTTGGCTGATTATGTTTCTAAATCTAAATTGTTTTCATTGGTAAAATCAAGGATATATATAAAACTAGGGGTGTGCGAGTAGTGATTTTTAAAGTTGAGTCAAGTTTAGAAAAAAAATCGCAAGTTTCAAGCTTTTTTCAAGTCGTTTTTTTTTTTTTTTTTTTTTTCAAGAAGAGGAGATACTGGTTACAAAAGTTACCTATATATGATCAGCATTATGTCAAAAATTATATCTGATAAAATTAAATGATGATAGAATAATTATTTTAATTTGTTATTCATAGATTCATAGTATATACATTTCAAGACTAGTTTCTTAAAAGATTCATAATACAAACTAAATGGCCAACCTATAAGAATAACTCACTTGAACTTACCTTTGTCATTCCTTTTGATTTGATGTTTATTTTTTGTACAGTGGAGCCCCGCTAATCCGAAATAATTGGGACCAGACCCATTTCGGATTAGCGAATAATTCGGATTAAGCGAACTATTATTAAAATAAAGATAACAATAAAATACAATGTGCAATTACATAAACTAAGCGCCGAAACGCCGAATCACGCCAATCGCGGTACGAGAAACGGCCAAATCGCCTAATTTATTTTAGTTGGGCTGGTACAGGACTAAATTTCCCCGTTAAATTCCCATCTGGGAATGCTTACAAAACCACTTTTTGTCCAGTTTTCCTCCCTCCGATTGGCAATACAAGGGGAAAGCTACTACATATCCAGGCAGCGTTGCTACCTGTGGGTGTTTCAACGAACTACGTCCACTCTCGTGGTAACGAAGTACCGCTCCGCACAGTCTTTTGCGATTCGTCAGACCGAAATATTTGGATTCGTCTGTGCCAATCACGTTCGCCGCCGCACACCGGGACTGCCCGCCATTAGTGGCAATTTCCTGTCAGTTACTGAGTCGTCACGTCGCGTTGTGTTCTGACAGTTACTTTTTACAATTACAGACTGTTTACTGTAGTTTCTACTAAGCATTCGTATACGCAATCTTCGTTGTTTATCCTACTGTTTTTAAACATTTTTAGTTCTGTGAATGTATTGAAATGGCTTCGAAACATAAGCATACTTCGGTTACTTTACAAGATAAACTTGAAGTGTTAAAACGCTTAGACAATGGTGAAAGTGTGTCAAAATTGGCCGTTGAGTTTGGAGTGGGAAATTCTACAATCACCGACTGGAAGAAAAACCGGTCAAAAATCGAACAGTTTTGCATAGCAACAACAAGCAAGTGTCCGAAACTCGTAAAACAGCTAAAAGCACATCACTAGACAAGCTTGACAGCGCTCTATTTGTTTGGTTTTCTCAAGAGAGAGAAAAGGGTATCCCGATTAGTGGGCCCTTGATTAAAGAAAAAACCTTGCAATTAAATCAATTAATGAAGACGTCATTTAAAGCTAGCTCAGGTTGGCTTAGTCGTTTTAAGAACCGTCACGGGATACGTCAGTTAGCCATAACTGGGGAGCAGTTGTCATCTAATGAAGCTGCTGCGTCTGAATATTTAAATACATTTGCTGACCTGATCGCTGCTGGAAACTATTCGCCGCAGCAAAATATACAATGCTGACGAGACAGGCCTTAACTTTAAGGCATTGCCAAAGAAAAGTCTAGCTGCTCAAGAAGAAAGAAATGCACCCGGTTTGAAAATAAGCAAAGAAAGGTTAACTGTTTTAGCCTGCAGTAATGCTGCAGGAAATCATAAACTGCCCCTCAAGGTTATTGGCAAAGCAGCAAAACCAAGGGCATTCAAGAACCTAAACTTAAAAACCCTACCTGTCGTCTACAAACACTCCAAAAATGCTTGGATGACGTCACAACTTTTTAAGGAATGGTTTCAGACCCAATTTGTCCCCGAAGTCACTCGATTTTGTGAAGAAAATGAGCTACCAATCCGTGCTTTACTTTTCCTCGACAATGCTTCGTCACATCCCTCAGAAGACGAATTAGTTAATGGAGAAATAAAGGCCGTTTTCCTACCACCCAACGTGACCCCTTTGATCCAGCCCATGGACCAACACGTACTGCAGCATCTTAAACTCTCGTACAGGAAAAAACTACTGAGACGAATCCTCGAAAACGAAGACGAAACCCTCTCGTTGATTCAAAAGCTCAAAATGATAAACGTTAAAGACGTTATCTATTGGGTAGCAGATTCATGGGAATCTACAAAAGAACACCTCCTGAGAAAATCCTGGAGTAAACTTTGGCCAAGTCTTACTTACGAAGAAAACTCCCAACAACAACCAGATGGAAACAATGTTGTACAGCTGCAGCAGATGATCCAAAATATTCCCGGCTGCGAGGACGCAAATGCAAATGATGTGGACGATTGGATGCAAGCTGATGACAACGATCATGAAATTTTTACCGATCAGCAAATCGTAGCTATGGTTTTGAGAGAACCGGACAACAACACGGCTCAAGACGACAGTGAAGGAGAAGCAGACGACGACAGCGAGCAGAGAGTATCCCATTCGGACGCCGCGGCTGCCTTTGATCTAGCGCTACGCTACGTAGAACAACAGTCCGCCACGACCCCAGCCGATACCTTGTTCCTGAGGCGCTGGCGGTATTACGCTTCAAAAGGGAGGTATTCTTCTCTTCGACAAAAAAATGTTACAGACTTTTTTAAACCAATGTAGTTTTGTTCTGTAACACTGTTCTGTTTTGCTAATTACATTTTCTAACTTTGAAACGTACTGTAATATTCAGAAATACACTTAATTATTATTTTTCTTAGTTTTTATTTATTCCTTAATATATCCCGATTTCGGTTTCGGATTAAGCGGATTTTCGGATTACCGGATTTCGGATTAGCGGGGCTCTACTGTACCTTGTATATTTTACCAAAATAAAGCAATAAAATAAAATATTCTACAATAAACAATAGCCTAAACTCCTCTACGCCATATTGATCGCATCGTTTAAACGTCGCCGACATAAAGATTCAATTCGTCGTCGAAACATTTGTAAAATAACATTACAGAGTTCCGGACTATAACAAATCTTCAATTTGAATGATTTAACAACAGTTGACTTTACAAAAATAAAAGGACAATCTCGCGGTGAATGAATGGCGAACAGAACGCCAAAGTACAATTGTGACGTATTAAGTAAAAATATGAAATATATTACTGATATCCATGCACACTATAGGCAACCAATTTCCACTTTTCAATCATTAGATTACAAATTAAAACCACAATGAATGTTTAAGTTCACTTTAAATATTGTTCACGTTGCGTTGGCTGGAATAAGCCCGACAGCAACTAAAAGCCGTAGAAAAAAGATCCTAAGTTTATGTCACTCCAGACAGTGATGTCAGAGACCTTCGGCTGAGTCCAGCCTTCTTTTTAGTTCGAGGTGGTGATACCTCAGCGCGGAGCGCAAAAGTAGATACGAATGCGTGTACTGTTACATTTGTAATTCAAATTGAATATCACTGCTTTTTCTTAGACAAAGCCAACATGATGTGATGTCACGTTTCTTTTGTAAAACGTACAGAGAACAATCTAATTCGTTTTCACCTCGACTCGGGCGCATCTATTGCTTTTGTAACTGTCATTTGAGACGGTTTGAGTGTTTAATCAACCGAATAAAAAACTCGGCTCGAACTAACAAGTTTTTTGCAATATCTCGAGTCGAGTCGAGTAGTTCATACACAGCTCGAAAAAACTCGATATATAGAAGTACTCGCACACCCCTATATAAAACATAAGAATTATTACAAAGTAAAAATGTCAATCATGAGTTCCAACCATCCGAATATCAAGTTATCCAAATTGATGATTAAAGGTAAAGAATATGTATGAAAATTAAATAAATTAGGATAATTAATTAAATCCTAGATAGCTATGCAGTAGGCCTACTATTAATATTTAATATGTGTTGCTGGGTATGATTTAAAAATCCATGTTTAATGGGATTAATTGGTGTATTCTTCACATTTAATACATAATAAATAATAACTTATTTCACAAATAATGAATACTAATATAAAAGGAGGTCTGCAGTCTATCTGTTACCACCTCTGTTCTGGAATTACACAAATGTCCCTGACTGACTAATTTTCTTGAAGGTAGCTAATATATCCGAATTACAGAGGCCTATTATTTTAAAAATTCCTTAGGGCTCTACCCTTGGGTCTTCAAAGTTCAAGTGGTTTTCTTCTCTATAACGCATACTATTATGAAAGAAAATCCATATCCAAAGTTGCACTAGTCAAAGTTCCTGGACTGTCTATTTCTCACGAAGGCAGCTAATGTCTCTACACACGTACCACTGAGAGTGTGGAGCATCTCGCCAGTCTCCACGTCGTACAGGCTGGCCGTGCGGTCCCACGACGCAGTGACGGCCTGGTCTCCCCCCGCCAGCCAGTCAGCTGACATTACCACGCTGGTGTGGCCAGTCAGCTCCACGAGGGGCGTGCGAAGCGGCTCCCCCTGCTCCCCCTCCCCCTCCCCTCCACCACCACGCATGTCCTCCAGCTCCTCCGAGTCTGAGTTGCCCTTCTGAGAGACAAGCAAATGGATCACAACAAGAAAATGTTGATAATATTTAACAGCAAAAAGGGTTTAAAAAGTAATTTATTCTAAATATAAACATTATTTCTTGGTGCCAAATAATATAACCCAATCATTTAATCATCCATATTTCTAAATTTATATTTCAAGGTGCGAACATGTCTAACATTCACTTAGTTGATTCGGCCGTCGGATGGTCCGGCCCAGGGCCCTATAACAAGGGCTATACCATTTCTTTGTTCATCGTGCGTTGCCGCCGTGACCCCCTCCCGCCCGCCCGGACAGCGCTGTGACATCACCGCGCTGACAGCCGCTCACCACCCACTTGGCGCAAATGCTAAATGAACTCTTTTTCTCCACAGATTTCTACTAATCTTACGTCTAAATCTATTGTCCAAGGGCCCTTCAATTCCCGTTTCCTCTCATACACGTGTCCTGATCTATTTTTGAATATCCTCAAATGTAATCTTGGTTTTTGGCTCAGAAAGTGGAAAGTGTTTGCTTCCCCTGCACAGTGAGCTTGATGAGTTTAATTACTTATATTGTTTGTAGTGTTGTATTATTATGCGTTTACTGACTGTCGTGAGTTTAATTATTTGTTGTTATTAATTTATTTTTCACCACTATTGTTTGTAAGATTAGTTTAAAGCTCTAAGAATTATTAATGAACCCCGCAGTTATTTTAGAAAATATTTATAAATGATTAACAAATATTATTTGTACATACATACTAGGTATGACGAGCATCGAAATATGGGACATAAGACACATAAGGATATATACAATACAACTGTCTTATGAAGTAATTAACACATTTGTAATTAAAATGTTTAACTACGTTTATATTTTTGTTCAATAAGTGTGTATTTGATATAAGTCTGTTTTAGCGAATTTCCCCTACAGGGAAGAAGCTATTACCGTAGTCGGCATGGTAAGACCTAGGCCCGGGACCATGATAACTTTTCGTTTTTAGGTCCCCAGATGCCAAATACACCATTCGTTCAAAACTGTATATATATTAGATGTATCTTCATATTTTTACAAAGTACCCTTTTTTTATAGAAACATTTTTATTTCAGACTGACATGTATATATATGTGTCTGTGGGTGCCATAACTCTCGTAAAAATGGTCCGATTTTGATGAAATTTGGTAGAAACATGTAAAGCAACATTTATGACTTTCAGTTTTAAAACCAGCCAGATCGCACTATCCAAAGGGGTATTTTTAGGGGGTTTTGTACCCTAAAAAATGGTTTTTTTGTGTTTTTTTACATATAATATTTTAGTAAATCCAATTTTACATTTCACCATTAAACTCAGCTTAAAAAAATAAACAATTTGGTGTTTTGATCATTGCTCTACGTCAATTGGTTACCGAGCTATTGAAAGTGCTAAACACAGTAAGTTGTCCAATACAGTACGTTACAGTAGTCTTACAGTACATTATCCTTATGGAGAATGAGAAAAATGGTCTATCTTGCTTATTTATCAACTTATCCTGACGAAACTTGGTATATTTCTTCATACTGTTGTGGTCTATTGATACTTGTACGAAAAATGATTTTTTTGGCGATAGTTCCCGCAGCAGCAAACCTGCGTACTCAGCCCCCATGTTATTCTTATGGAGAATGAGTCAAATGTTATCTCCCTTTATTATGAACATAAATTAATAACAATTGGTATGTGGCTTCACCTAGTTGAGTTATAAACAAATTTGCATAAAAACCCATTTAGTGTGTACGTTGTTTCAGCAAACCTGCATCCTCAGACGCCATATTATTCTTATAGAGAATAATTAAAATGTCATAAATCATTTATTCATGAATGTATATTGATGAAACTTGGTATGTGGCTTTAAGTGATATTAAAATAGATATATATACATTGTAAATTCGCTGAGTACGCAGATTTGCTGCTACGGAGTATTTATCTATAGCAGTCACAGTAATAAGTATCTCAAAGGACTTTGCAAAAAGTACATTTATAAAGTTTAATCATTAAGAAAACTATTCTTGTGAGAAAGTGTGTGACTGTCCTAGAAACATTGGGAGGTATTGTCACCGTGCCTATATATTGAATTTTCAGACATCACAGCAAATACAGAGTGTTTAAGAGTGTCCTAATATTGTTTGCTAAAATTGTCCTAAACTGTTTGCTCTAGTAATTGGCCGGTTACAAATGGGAAATAATGTGCACACTCATTATGAAGTTTTTTAAATGTTTAATGTTTCTTTGTATTAGTACAAGTTTGTGGTTGGTGTGGAATGTTTTTAAACTCAAAACGACAGTATTACCTTCTGAGATACATCAAGCTTTGACAATGAGACAAAACTAGTCCCAAAACTAGTAATCTATTAAACTAGTGGATTGATGACGACAAGGTTTGTAACCTTATTTTTTAAGTCTGCATAATCTGCTCAAGGTTATACTTATGGAGGATGACTGAAGATTTATATCTCGCACAACTTTACTAATTAAGCACAGTGTTAAGTAAAAACAAACCTTCATTGTAAAATGTATTAACTTATTGAGAGCAGTAGGTACTGGTAGCCATAAATTACACTATCCCATTCAATAAAAAATATACCGAAGAAAAGTATTATTTTATAACAGTAAATATCCAGTATCAACACATTAAAATGCGGATAAATCTTGTTTTTCAAAATTGTAAAAAGAATGTTAGTTAATTGTTGTCATTGCTCACACATATTTTAATTTATTGGATTGTAATATTAAACATTATTTACCTACTTGACAAATGCAAATCATAGTCGAAACATTAAATTTCAAGTGATACAACTATTTTTCTGTTTTGGTGAAATCTGGCTGTTGTATAAGTAATATTGATGAAGAGTGGAAAATAAAATAAATTTGTAAATAGTTGTATGTTAATATTTATAAATCTCAAATAATATAATTCGCATTTGTCTGCAGCTCCGTGCATCTGTCCGTCCTCGGCTGTTTCTCCAGCTGCAATAGCTCCCAAGCTACGAAAAGGTATTGTTTTAGGGGTAATCGAGGTTGGGGAAGCTGCACGTGTCGTTTGTTTTTCTTGAAAAACAACCTTATTTGAGCTACGGTAGCTTCAAGCTTTATGTTTTTAGGCCATTTTAGCATATATTAGCGGAGCCGGGAGTTAGCGGACCTGTGGATTTCTATTTCTACAAGCTTTGTTCTTGAAACAGCTGATAATTTCTTGCTGTCACGATAGCGGCCGTCAATACTAGTATTTTATTATGACTATGATCTGTATATCTATATAAATATAAAATAAACTATAACAGGTGAATGTTTCTTTACATTATCTAAGCGCTCCAATTCTCTTTAGCAAAGATGTTTCTTAAATTCTCGCATGACTCCGCAGCCGCTAAAGGAGGATGTTTGTTGTTTTAGCGAATTTCCCCTATAGGAAAGAAGCTATTTAAAAACATCCTGTGAATTAAACTACTTTCCTTTATTTCTAAATTGATCAAAATCATTCTTCTGATGATATTATTTAAATTTGTTTGTATACTACTAATGTTTTTTTAACGTGATTCCATTTAACTTAATACAAACCTCTATTTCTTAATAAATAGTTTATAAATAGCTCAGCTGCCAATCCTTTTGCAAATTACATCGCAATAAAGCCTGATTCATCTACAAAATAACAGTGAAGTCGTCTAATCACGGTGTTTAATAGAACACAAGTTTCAGCCGTGGAAGTTGTAGGGAGTAAACCACTGGTAGCACGGTGCTTTGAGCCGGCTGTCAGCGCGGTGATGTAGCGGGTCATGTGTCGGGGGGTCCGCTCATAGGCGAAATGTTACCTTCTTACCTGACCCTGGGTCCGGCCAGCCTCACAGAAATGAGTCAACTGTCCGCAGGAGGGTTTCGCGTAGCAGTAATCGACCGGAGTCAACCTGTTGGTTTAGTTTTCAGGGAAAATATAAATGAAAATTCTTAATTCAGTTAACGGACGATTTTGTTTCCTTTGCTTGGTTACATCTTAGAAGTTGTTATTTTCTCTTTTTTTTTGTACCGTATGTTATAGGTTGAGTTTTCAGATTTACAAAACACCGCCAGATGGTTGGGACATTTTACAACCCGGCAGAGGATTCAGTCTCAAGGTGGTCGGACTAGAGGAAGTCTAATGTAATTGTTCAACTTTTAATAATAGGTCTATACAAATAGCAGATAAAACAGCTAATAGGTCTATAGCAGATAAAACAGCTAGCAAACAGAAAGTATATTAAGTAATATTCCTCTATGGTCAAAATAATTATCTTTAGTTTGGCCTTTTTCTGCTGACAAAATATAAAATTAAAAACAAATACATATACAGTAGAGCGTCAAAAATCCGAACCAATTGGGACCGTAGGTGGTTCAGATTACCGATTTGTTCGGATTTTCAAACATAACCTAGAAATGCCTCTTAGACACATAATTAGGCCTACACTATTAAATATGCAGTTCTAGGCTATAGTAAATGAAACAAAAACAATAGTTTTTTTGTACTTACGTATATTATGTACATTACTGTAGTTGGTTTCTTAAAAAAATAGGTAGAGTTCATACAGTACACAATAGAAACGAACAAAACACTGACCAGTAACAGTATTCAAAAAGAATCACTCATCACTCTAAATCCAACTGTACAAAATCACTTATCGTATACAATTCTATTTGACATTAAAAAAGGCGAAGATTTCACTGTCCATCCAAGAACTTTTTTGAGCTTTGTATGTCACGGGAAGCTGAGTTATGTTTTTGAAACATCTTGGTTTCTTGCTTTTCCCAATGATCAATAGGGGAAGCGTATGATCTCCACTAGCATTTGCACAGACCATCCCTGTAATACGCTCCTTACTGACTTTAAATCCTGGAGCAGCTTTCTCTCGGCGAGAAGCTAAAGATTTTCGTGGAAGAGCCTTCCAATTTATGCCGGTCTCGTCACAACTGTAAACATCTTCCCTAGCATATCCGTTACTGTTTACAAAATCTAAAAACGTGGTTTTGAAAGCTTCTGCAGCAGGAATGTCAGAAGACAAAACTTCCCCTTGAACATTAAGTTCTCTAATTCCATGACGGGACTTAAAAATTTTTAACCAGCCTGTGCTGGCTTTGAAATCAGCTGGCCCTCCTAATTTTTCATTGAAGTACAAAGCCTTTTCACAGAGCAAGGGTCCTGACACAGGTTCACCTAAACTTCGGCGCTGTGAAAACCACAAAAATACAGCATCTTCCAGTGATCGGTCTTTCGCTGTCCTCGTTGTTTTCCAAAGTTTTGAACCATCTTCAGAATCTAATTTTGAGACAAAATCTAGAATGCTATTTTTATTTTTTTTATGTCTGAAATGGTAGCCTTACCCACTCCATACTCTTTTGCAAGAGACGAACCACTTTCACCTTTTTCCAGCCTATTCAAAGTTTTGATTTTAGTTTGAATAGCAAGAAATGTGTGTTTCCTTTTCAGTGTCCCAGATGAAGACGCCATAGTGTGAAGAAATGTACGAAATTACAGTAGGCCAACTGCTCACAAAATCAATTTGCACAAACAACAATAAACACGAACAAACCGCAAGACGCAACTTAGCGCTATACACCTCACTGATGACTGTATTCCACTGGCAGTGAGGTGGTGAAACAATAGAGACGTGGCGGGGGTAGGGGTGGCTGACGCGTTACCAGGACAGTTAAAAATAGACACGCCCAAGGTCATTTACCTGGCTCGGCGCGCTCACTCATTCCCCCGCCGGGCGCCGGCAGTTTGGCGCGAAATTTTAAAACATATGTCGTTTCCATGCTAATTCAATACAGTACAGTATTAATAACATCCTCAGGAGAGGTTCGGATTTTTGACGTTTCGGATTTTTGACGTTCGGATTTTCGACGCTCTACTGTATATATATATATAAAATTAATCCACTATGAGAAAAATTTATAAAAACAGGAGGTTGAGATATACAACTTAAGCATTTTATGTAAATGTGCATAAATTTAAAACATCATGCTGCAAACGCACCAAACAAAGTTTATGTTACTAAGAATCGTCTTGTTCTAAATGCAAATTAACTGAATTTATTAGGTTCCTTGATATTGTATTTAACCGTTAAAAATAGTTGTACACTCTTTGGTCAGGCATTCGTAACAGATTCAGGATCGGTCTGGACGTAAGATTCAAAATATTTAACGAGCTAAGGAAAGACTTACCGAAGCCTCCCAGTTGACAGCGGCCTGCCAGACATGGGCCTTGTGGTCGCCGCTGGAGGTGAGCACCAGGTCCCGCAGGGGGTGGAACCTCAGGGAGTTGACGGACCCCTGGTGGCCCAGGTACTGCAGCAGACACCTGCCCGAGTCCACGCCCCAGACACACGCTCTGTGGTCTACACAAACAATCCAAATCAACTACAATCATACCATCCCTACAAGTCCACGCACCAGACACACGCTCTGTGGTCTACACAAACAATCCAAATCAACTACAATCATACCATCCCTACAAGTCCACGCCCCAGACACACGCTCTGTGGTCTGCACAAACAATCAACCAAGTACAATCATAACATCCTTTCAAGTTCAACTTGGGTGTATTGGAAAATAAACTATTTGAATCATTGCTTTAAATTATTGGAATGTTACATCATTACAAGGGTTTTCTATGAGCTTTATGTTTTCTCAAAACAATTTGTCACATCGTAAGCACTGAATGCTGTTGAGCCTTGGCTTTATGATTACTAGTAGAATGTATACCCGTTCTTCGCATGGGTAACAGCTGTAATAAAAACAAATGTATCAGCTGTTGGAAATTAAATACCTTTAACACGTTCAGCCCGATGGAAAAATGATAGTTTTTGAACTTCCCGAAAGTCCCGACGTGCACCACCGGTGGCCCACAGCAAACTTTCTAAAACTCTGACGTGAACCACCCGTGGCGCACTGTTTCCATTTGATTTGATGCCTTTTTAAAGTGCATTCAGAGCTTTGCTGAGTTATTTAAACTATGTTTTCGTAGTTTATGTAAGTTTATACTGTATAAACACACCTTAGCCAACAGTGGCGCACGTGTAATTTTTTTGTCAGAATTATGTTCTTGAAAAATAATGCTCAGTCTTTTTGTTCAGATTACTGTTTGCTGTATCACATTTTTAATCATTTAAAAAATTCTGACGTGTACCACCGGTGGTACAAATTGGGCTGAACATGTTAAGTGTGTTTAAATTCATCCCTTTTCTTTATATTTGTGCCCTTAGGGAAAACACACAACTAATATTAACTAATATTATTAGGGAATATATTTAAATAATATATTTTCTCCAATTTGCTCACCAAGACCTTTCATTGAAGTATAGGGTTGATGGGTGTCAGATTTATGGTTTTCTCAAAAGTTCCTGGGTAAATGAGGCTTTATATAAAGATAAATTATAAATAAATAATGATAGTAAAAAGAAACACTCTGCTAAATATTTCATACATGATTTATCAATACTAGTAGAATGTGTACCCGTTCTTCGCACGGGTAACGGCTGTAATAAAAACAAATGTATCAGCTGTTGGAAATTAAGTACCTTTAAGTGTGTTTAAACTCATCCCTAATCTTTATATTTGTGCTCTTAGGGAAAATTTTATCAAAAAATAATATTTTCCTATTTTCCTTTAATTTGCTCACCGAGACCTTTCATTCAAGTACAGGGTTGATGGGTGTCAGACTTATTGTTTTCTCAAAAGTTCCTGGGTAAATGAGGCTTTTATATAGATCCCAATACAGACAGAATTCAACTAAAAGGCTAAACAAACTAAGAATATCTAAGAAATTGGTGTTATGCCTTGGACATTACATGACACAACAGTTGATTACCTGCGGAGGCAGTGCCGATGATGGGTTGGCCCGGCCGAGCCACTGCCACCTCCCACACTCCATCACGATGTCCGGAGAACTCTCTAACCAGGTTACAGCCGACCGTTGGACCCTTGAAACTCGACACTATCTTACTAGTCTGTGCCTTCAGCTTGTGGGCCGTCTTCAGCTTCTGCGAAGAGCTGCCCACTGCTGAAAACAGCAAAACACGACCACTCTTAGAAGGTCCTCTAGACAAGATAATTTATTTTGTTCAGCTGTACTAATTGATCTCCAAGACCTACAATTGTGATATTTATGCTGAACGTGACCAGAGCATCAGAGTTATCAGGAAAGAGGAGAGGGGTTATGATTTGTAGGTGTTGAAATGTCCTACCTAATGAAAATTGTAGAATATTTTTTGAGACTGACACTCGTTCTAATCTCATTCTCGATTCTCATTCTGATTATTCTGTCCCTTGGTAGGATAGGGAAAGCTTATAAGTTTTTTTATCTCAGAATAATTACGGATTCAATGGAGTTTATTTTTATAAAGAACTAGCTGGTACCCGGCGCGTTGCTGCCGCAGAAGAGGCATTGAATTTGTTTATATTATATATTAATTATATTATATATATATATACTAGCTGTTACCCGCGGTTTCGCTCACGACAAATTAAAACACATTAAAAAGATCAACCTGACCAGCACTATCAAATCATTGTTTGGTTTTATCGTATGACTCCTTTGCCATAACTGACAAACAACAACAGCTGGTAATTTTATAAATGATATCTCCCATAAGATTTGCATTGGAACTTTCAGGACCCGTGGGGTGGAGCCTTAAGGTTGGATGTGGACATTATCAGGTCTATAATTTAATGTGATATGTAAGCTATTTTCATGTAAAATTTCAGCTTAATCGGTCCAGTAGTTTATGCGTGATGGAACTCCAAATATCCATACATACATCCAAACTTTCACATTTATAATATTAGTAGGATAAATAGAAAAGATCAGACTACTTTTAGCGAATTTCCCCTATTGGGAAGAAGCTATTACCGTAGTCGGCATGGTAAGACCTAAGCCCGGGACCATGATAACTTTTCGCTTTGAGGTCCCCAGACCCCAAAAACACCATTCGTTCGATACTGAATATATATATATATATATATATATATGTCCGTGAGCACAATAACTCTCGTAAAAATGATCCGATTTTGATGAAATTTGGTATAAATGTGTAAAGCAACATTTATGACTTTAAGTTCGAAAACCAGCCAGATCACTCTATTCGAAGGGGTATTTTGGGGGGGTTTTGTACCCCAAAAATGGGTTTTTGAATCTTTTACATATAATTTTTGAAATAGTCAAATGTTAGTTTTCACCACTGGATTCAGCTTAAAAAAACACACAATTTGGTATTTTGATCATTCCTCTATGTCAATTGGTTCCCGAGATATTAAAAGTGCTAAACACAGTACGTTGTCTAATGTTATTCTTATGGAGGAAAAGAAAAATTTTATATCTCGCCTATTTATGAACATATACTGATGAAACTTGGTATACGGCTTCATCTGGTTGAGTACTATTGGTATTTGCTCAAAATAATATTTTTTTGCCAAAGGCTCCCGTAGCAGCAAACCTGCATACTCAGCACCATGTTATTCTTATGGATAATAACTAAATGCTATGTTTCGCTTAATTATAAACATAAATGAATAAAAACCGGTATATAACTTCACCTAGTTGAGTTATATTGATATTAGCATAAAAAACCATTTTTTGTGTTCCTTGATGCAGCAAACCTGCATACTCAGCCCCAATGTTATTCTTATGGAGAATAATTAAAATTGTATATATCGCTTATTTGTGAATATATTTTTATGAAACTTGGTAAGTGGCTTTATGAAGTATTAAGACATTTTTATCTCCATTGGAAATTCGCTGAGTATGCAGGTTCGCTGCTACGGGGGTATTTTGGTAATAGGTCCACAAATGTAGAATCTACCTTTAAGTTTTTATAGTTCACTGGTTGCATTAAACAATTGATTTGATTTGTTCTTCGACCCACAACAAACGGGAAAAAAATAACAGAGTTCCCATACGTAGCTGTATGATTTGTTTCTCTACAACCCCTTTTGTGTTATATATTTAACAAGGGGTTTTCATGATAAAACTACGTTTTACCGAGCTGAGACCTATTTCAGAAGATTAAACAAGTTAACTGAAAGTACATATAAAAAAATAAAATACCTAGATATAGTTTAAGGGTTCCTGCTTATTACATTATAAGCAACTAAAGGTTACACACAACACTCTACTGCAAAAGTGTTAGAAACGACATACAAACTAAATAAATAAACGAGTTCGCACGCAGCACGCTGACGTGAGGGAAGTGAATTTCCACATAAAACCTTTTAAAACTCAAAATCAGTGTAAAAACATACATTTGTCCAATTCTTATTGAAATCTGAAAACATTGATTTTTTGGCTGTTCTGATATTCGTGGTTTCATTTACTTGCAAAGCTGGGAATACAATTTTGCGCATTATAAGGTTAGGAGAAGGTCAAGACAGGCTTAAAAGTAGGCGTGAGGTTGCTGGGGATGATAAAAGTACTCTAACAAAGGAATAGCAGGCTTTTCTAGTATAAAACCCCCGTAAGACAACGTACTGTGTTTAGTCGATACACATTTTCTTTAATAACTCGGTAAATATTTATGCTAGAATGACGAGAGAGGGCTTAAAACTTTTGCCTTTTTAATTCCCATCTTTTAACATGCATTTATTTTACATTTGGGGCCTTTCTGACCCTTTTTAGGCCCAAAAACTCGAAATTTGAAAGATTAATCCCCAAAAAAGGGGTTTAGAGTTTTCCGATTGTTTGGCCCAACAAACTTGTCTAACTGATTACAGAAAGGAACGTCCCTACCAAATTTGAAGTAAATTGGACAAAAAATATGACCGCTAGAGTGCAAACACACACATATATATATGTCTATATATACAGGGTTGGTGAAAAGTCCCGGGACGGCTTAATATTTTTTTAACCGTTACAGATGGAGCTATACAAGTTGGTACACTGTTACTGGGCATAAAACACTATTTTACTACAATTTCAATGAGCCGCTACCACCTCAAGGGGACGGCTCACAAGGAGTCGGAAGAAAATCTTAAATAGAAGCATAGGTTGATATTCACATCAAATTAAAGGTCTTTATTAGTAGAATACAATGCCACAAATCCGACTTTAAACGGACAACCGAGCCCAAAATATGGCTTGAATTTGAAATTTTGATGTGCTGAAGTTTTGAATCGGTTTAGTAATTTATTAGCTAGGAGAGTAAATTTTTGCAAATTAAATTGAAATGTATTACATTAATGTAATTTTACATTTTAATGCAAAATTTAAATGTGTTACATTAGATTACACACAGCTACTTATCAAAATTTCAAATTCAAGCCATCTTTTAATAGCTGTCATTTTGGGCTCGGTTGTCCGTTTAAAGTCGGATTTGCGGCATTGTATTCTAATAATAAAGACCTTTAATTTGATGTGCATATCAACCCATGCTTCTATTTAAGATTTTCTTCCGACTCCTTGTGGGCCGTCCCCCTGAGGTGGTAGCGGCTCATTGAAATTGTAGTAAAATAGTGTTTTATGCCCAGTAACAGTGTACCAACTTGTATAGCTCCATCTGTAACGGTTAAAAAAATATTAAGCCGTCCCGGGACTTTTCACCAACCCTGTATATATATATATATATATAAAATTTTGAACGACCCCCCAAAACGTGTTCAGGGGGTCACGTTAGGAACTTCTATGGTGGTCCCGGGCTTAAGTTTCACCGTGCGGGTCATGCTAATAGTTCACTTTCCAAAGGAAATTCACTAATAAATATTTATTAGCATGGACAATGGTTGCTCACTGTATAAATGTCATATAGGTATAGAGAGTGATTTATTCTGAATAAATATAACCAAGCCATTTATTCCAGGATTAAAACATAAGTCATTTTTCCTTTCATATTCATAATAGTTTACGATATTACACTTTTGTGGATTTGTTTTTTTTTTGTGGACATGGAGCCAATATGTTCAACATTGTAACTGCCTTTATCCTATCCTATATTTATTCCTGCTACATCCTTTCTTTCCAGTAACCTGCGCAATATTCCCGCTTGTGGAAGATGTGACTAGCAGCTATGCTGGGGTTTCCTAATCCGCAACAATGATGATGATGATGAACATTGTAACTGCCTATTTATTACAATGTTATTGGAATTTTAAAATCATGTTTTGGGTAATAACTCACCTAAAGTACTATGTACTGATTGATTAAATATGCTGTCCTCTACTTCCTTGATTTAGTAAACAATATCATTACAAAAAACATTTTATTCTTTCCTTAAATATGTCCCTTTATTGCTTGCAATGCTATTGGTAGGAGACCTTCAACCATTGTTTACTTTGGAGTAAAACACTTATCTTGTCGTACTGATACTTTTACTGTAACCCCTTTTATCCCGAGATTTGTAAAAGATAATAATGTTTTTACATATTATATTTTACATGGCCCGCACGCAGCTTCCACATAAACTCATTTCAGGGTTGATATTTAATATAATTTTAACTGTCTGAAATTTGTGTGGTTTCCATTATTACACTTCAATACCTGTGCCCACATCTACTCTTCAAAAACCCAATCACAAATTTATTCATCTCTTTTATCTAAGTGAACTTGTCCCCGTAAGGTGGCACCAAAAGTATGTTGAAAAATAAATTAGTGAGAAATACGCATTCATTAAAGGATAACGTTTAAAGTAATTCATTTTTAAATTACAATTTGACAATAGTGGAGGATCTACGTTTAAAAATTGTACTTTTTATATCAAACTTGGTTATATATAAAGAGAGTAAATAGTATCGCAAAAAATATGATTAAGAAATCCTACTAATATTATAAATATGAAGGTTTGGATGTATAGATATTTGGAGTTACATCACGCAAAAACTACTAGACCTATTAAGCTAGAAATATAGCTTACATATCACATTAACCCTTGGGCGACTTTTCACGGAATGGTTCCGTGATCGATTGTAGTGATCCAAAAGCCTCATCACGGAGCCATTCCGTGATGACAACAAGACGTGTTTATTGATTTTTTTATATATTCATTTTGCATATAATTGATAAGTTTTATGTATTAAAATGTTTTCAAAGAGCTAAAGTTTAAGAAAAACAAATATATAGTAAAAAATTAAGTGATAGGAAAGAACAAACGAACAGAAAAAAGGTATAAGTGATTGTCGTTTCATATAGTAAAGTTACGAACTGGCTAAGAATTTTATTTTGAATGGCTTTGGTTTCCTCTTAGCTTTCTAGCAACAAAGGAATATTCTTTGTTTGGTTTAGCAGTTCAGCTGTGACGTGTGTCGCGCGTATCAAGTAATACGTGTATTGTTGTTTGTAAATGTTTGTGTTCGCATCAGTGATTGTTTACAGAAGGCAATTAGCTCTGATGATGCAGAGTTTTACATAAATAGCTGTAAAATATAGACTATTGTAGATAAATTAATAAATTAACGTTTTTTATGTAGGTAATTTAATACACTAAAGGAATAAAACCAAGAAATTGTTAAAAAAATGTCTTATGCTATATTTTTTTACCTTGATTTAGAAAATGTTTTTTTTTCAAATAAATTTGTGTACACAGGTTTTTTTTCCTTGAAATATTACAATAGGAAATTTAATGTACATTAATTTAAACACCAATTTTATCTATTTAAGTCTAAAAACCATTTTTTATGACTTTTTTACTGAAACAATGCAAATTAGCCATTTTTAATTGGATTCTAAAGGCTCTGCTACTAAACAGAATACTAAGTCCCCAATGGATAGACCTGATATTGTCTACATCCAACCTTAGGCTCCACCCCATGGACCCTGTAAAATCCAATGCAAATCTAATGGACTATGATTTCATTTTTAAAAGTACCTGGGGGCCGAGCTTTGCTCAGGGGAAGGCCAGTCAGTTTGTTTAGATGAGCCACTCACCACTTCCCCCAACTGATAATCATATTTGTATAACTCATTTGCCTCTTTTCTACATTTTTTAAGGTCACTCCAGTTGTTATTTATAGCTCAATGCTCCTTTGATTTATTTCGCTACTCTATATATGTAATCTTCACTCAAATCTTTTAATCTCTGCTCTCAGGAAACCACATGTTAATAACCATAAACAACATGAGTATTACTTTGACAGTTCCCTGATTGATTATGAACAGCTGATACAATTCTTTTGTTTTGATTTGAAACTCCATAAGCCCAATGTTAATTTGTTAAACTTTTCATTTTAGTTTTTTACATTATTTTATTTTTCCTGGGGATGAGGCCTGCCTAGAACTTATTTTTATCCCAGAAATTAGTTATTTGCAACTACAGTAGAAATCCAATTATCCGAACCCCAATTATCCGAATCTCCAATTATCCGAATCGATTTTGAGTGAAATAATAGAAATACGCGGAAGCGCGTGTAGCGATAATGCGCCGTTCCGTTACTATGGCTTCGTGAGCGCTAAAATAAAAGCCCGCACTGTTACCTTCCAGCGCGATATTTTCGCAGGGAACAATGAGTCATACCCCTTCCCGCCCTGCTCTCTCATCATCAGTCGCTACTGTTCTTTCACCGTTCTTTAATATATGGTGATGTTTTTTGCTTAATTCCCGAGGTATACCTGATTATCCGAATTTCTGCATATCCAAATCGGCCCGATCCCCAATTAATTTGGATAATCGGAGTTCTACTGTAATTAAGGAAATCGTTGGAGCCGTTTTTGAGATCCGTGTCACAAGCAAGCAAGCAAACCTTACTCATATTAGAGTATAGGATAGGATAGGATTACCAGCTGTAGTTAACATGTTTGTCAAGCAAAGGAAGGCATATGATAGAAAAAGATAAATAAACATTTTATAATGCTAGTCAGGTTAATATTTCAAATGTCTCCTAATTTTTGCACGAGCAAAGCTGCGGCTAAAAGCTAGTAATATCTACGACTAGATTGTCCATGCACAATGAAACACCTGTTTTGAGCTACGGTAACTGAACTTGTTGCTGTAAGATGAAGAGGCCAGTGTGTTGAAAACAGCTTAAATAAGTGAAAATCACCTATTAAATTATCTTTTTTTTCAACGGTTGTTTATTTTTTGCATTTAGCAGTGAATATAACCTTCAAAATGTTGGCTCAATTTTTGTTCTGTTGAATTAAAGAAAATATTGCAGACCGGAAAAAATCACCCTTGAGAAATAATATATAAAGTTTGACGTATTGTTTTTCATATTCTAATACAGGTAGCAATAGCTCTTCAGAATTGAACTTAAGTTTAAACATACTTACACTTGTGCTTTGACACTTTTGTGGGGACATCAAAGTCTGTGTAATCACATCCTTGTTTTTCATTTACGAGGCTTTCCCTTTCTAGTTTTTCACTGAGAATATCAACTTTTTCTTGTACTGAAAACATACATCAAAATTATGAACAGATTAAGCAATGAAGAAACATGGTATCCCATGTAGCACAGTCCGTTGGGATTTGGTCGGATCGTTGGGGTTCTATAGGTTGGCGCGCCAACCGCAATCCGACGTTGGCTCTCATAAAGTTTCACGTTGTTGGCCCAACACATTTTCGTTCTGTCAGGCCTCAGTGGGGAAATCGTCGTGTTGGATCATAATAGTTTGGTTACTTTATAAAAATGCAAAGTGTTCTTTCACAATTTCTGCTGTATTTTTATGTTTACCTTCCAAAAAATAGGTTTTAATTCTTCAGTAAAACCGTGATGCCTAAATCCATGTGCATGCGCACATATAATTACTTTCAGATTCCCACAATGCAACTAGGTGATTACCAAGTACAAGTAGTGTCGCCATGACACCACTGTGGGCTTATACATCAAGCTAACCATTGCCCAACCATTTTTCATACGGTAGGCCAACTGAAATGACCATTGTTGGTTCTTTAATTGGCTTCCAAAAATGTGTTACGTCTTGTGACTTTGGGACTAAAATAATACATGCAGTAGTACTTTATTCAATGTTTTCAAAATAAATATATTACATAAAAACATTTAATCAATTTCATCTGAAAAAAAGAAAATATAATCCTTAGATACACACCAGAAAATCAGTGGATCAGTTTAAAGAGTTAAAGAACATTTACAGAGTAATTTATATATAGACAAAAAAATAACTAACGTATCAGGCTATCATTTACTAAATATCTAAAACCAGAGATAAGATGCAACATAGGTGTTTTGTCAAAGTCGTGTAGGTGAAGACTATTGGTAATTTTTAGACCCAGACTATCCTTCTACTTTCATGAATCAGAATAGCCGTGGGGGTTAAGGTGAGTGCACAGTAAGTCAAAGGTTGTAGGTTCAAGACCCAGTTGGGATACAATATTTTTTCAACTAAAATTCTTTTTAAAAATATTTTTATTGGTTAAAGAAGTAATACATTAGCTTTATTTATAAAAATAATGTACGGTTTTTATTTTTGTATTAACATTTGATGTTTTTGGCTGACTGTTGGGTTTGTTGGTTTATTGGCCCTTTGTTGGCAGATGACGGTTGGGCCAATGAAGGGGATTTGTGGGTTGGCCCAATGATGGGAAGGTGGACATCCCAACTGTGGACCTACCGTTGGCGACAGTCCGTGGGCCAACGATGGGCCATCCGTTTTGAGCAACATGGGATGATTTATGTGAATTGGGTTTTATTACAGAAGTTCATTCAGATAAGTTACTAAAACAGAATACCAAATAAGAGTATCATGTATATAAAAATTATAATTATCACATTGTTATAAATATACATGCAAAAGTTTTGTCAACTTACAACTTATGTTTTCAGCATACAGTGACTCAAATTCCTTTTCAATCTGGGAAAACAAATCGTGTAATCTTCCTCTGAAAGAATAACAACATTAACTTAACAAAAATAATGCAAAACCTTAATCCTCAGACAATGTTAGGTTGTTAAGAAACATTAAATACAATTCATCAGCAGACATTTTACAGTTCAGCACCGCCCTTGAATTTGCTAATACTCAAAGGGGAAGAAAGAGGGTCCATAAGAGGTGAAGAGAGCAATGCAGGGGAAAAGGGGGTGGGTAGTTTGGGCTCATGTACAACACAAAATACGTTATTATTGTTTTTAACTATTTGTTAACTAAATTCGGAAATAAAGTGGAAGAAGCAATTATAAGAAAATTTATGTGGTTAAATTACTAAAACAAGCAAATAAATTATATTTTTAACAAATTTCCTATGGAAAAGTGCAAATCTCCTAGCAATACTTGCAAGGTAAAATTCAAGCCCAGGACACCATTGCAGTTTGTAACATGACCCTCTCCAAACATGTTTTATTTATTTTTTGTGGGGAAGGGATATTGTTTTATTTGTGTGAAGAAGCATGTTGAAGGGAGGAGAGGAACTGATATAACCTTTATTTTAGAAAAACATAATTAATAAATTACCCCTTATAACAATTTTTTTGAAAGACATAAAAATAAAAATCAATCATACCTTATAATAGGTGGCAAGTTGGAGTCACCTTCCAATTCAGATCTCAAACTGTGTAGATTTAAATCACTCTCTGGCATACTTCCTCCTCCATATTTTGGAATGCTAACACGCTTAGTGATTATTGGTGGTTTGCCTGAGTCATGAGGCATTTCAGTACCTAAAACAAGAGTTTTAAACTCCATCATTTTCAGATTCTTACTAAACAAAACCACATAAAATCTATATCCAATAGTCGCTCATAGGTACAGTAGAACATAGATAAATCAAATCTTTGGGAAAACAGAACAAGTTTGAATTACTGAATATTTCAAAATACTGAGGTTCGACTTCTCAAGGTGAACTTCCACAGATCTTGATTCATTGAGGTTCACAAAAACACAATTGATGGATCATGGAAGCGTAGAATCCTTACATCATTAGTGTTTTGTACGCTGTGTAAGTTTTTCATAGTTAAGTATAAAATCAAATCAAATCAAAATCATCTTTATTCAAAACTTGTATCAGCTTACAAATAATAGAGTCATGTTAGTTAATCTAAGTACAGTGGAACCTCGATAACTCGAACCTCAATAATTCAAATTCCTTGATAAGTTGAAGTTTTGTCATTCCCCTTGAACTTGCCTACCTAATGCTATGTTATTTTACCTCTACAAGTCGAAGGGTTAGCAGGGACCACCTCGATAACTCGAAGTTTAGCAGTATTCTTAGTCAATCGCCGCACCTCTTTCACTCGAAGTTTTAGCTGGAGAGAAGTTTTAACCTCTATAACTCGAATCTGTACAGTCGCCATACCTCTATAAGTCCAAGTGCTGTCTGAAGAACCTCTAAAAGTCGAAGTTCAATTATTGGTTCGAATTCCACCAAAACTCTAAACATTTTGCAGCCGGAAATTCCAACCCTCCCTCCCCACTACATTTACTCTCTTACCTGATGTCCGGTGTCGTTAGTTAGCGCGAGTTTAGGGGTTCTGGATGAAGTGCGTGAAATATAAATTTAAGTAGTGTTTTTATTGAAATACTACAGTACAGTTAATTTGTCTGCAGTATGGCAAAAAATGTGTGCACAATTTTATCCTATGAGGCAAAATGTTATCCTATGAGGAAAAGTTGAGGATTATTGAGGCTGTTAACACAGAAAATAAAAAAAGTGACATCGCGAAGCAGTTTGGAATACCTACCAGCACACACTGTCAAAATGTGTAAAACAAAATTAAGTGTCTTACTGCTTCACCTTAGTTCCAACAATACTCAGCAGCTATATAATATGATGTTTTATTTTCTTTTAGTTTTGCGAATTACTTTAATAACATACATTACATTGATTTTCAGCTAAATTTAAATTGATGCGTAGTTGGTCAGAACTGACTTCGTTTCTAATGGGGAGGGGCTTGTAATAAGTGAGCAAAAAAGTCGATAAAAATAGACAAGAAGTGGTTGAACGGGCAAAACATAAGACGAGTTTGCACGCATCACGCTGACGTGTGGAAAGTGAATTTTCATATAAAAACTTTAAAAATCCGAATTAGAGTTTAAACTTACGTTTATTCCAATTTTTATGAAAACTGAAAGCATTTTCTTTTGTACGTTCTGATGCACTTGTTTATAATTTACCTGCAATGCTGGGAATACAATATTGCACATTATAAGGTTAGGAGACAGTCCAGTCAGGATTGAAAGTAGGCCCAAGGTTGCTGGGGGTTATAAAAATACACCAACAAATGAATTACAGGCTTTTCTAATGTAAAACCCCCATAAGACAACAACGTATTGTGTTTAGTCAATGTACATTTTCTTGAATAATTCGGTAAATATTTATGCTAGAATTATGAGAAAGGGCTTAAAACTTTTACCTCATCAATCTTTTTCATGCATTAATTTTACAACCAGGGCTTTTTGACCCTTTTTGGGCCCAAAAAAACATCAAAATTTGAAAGATTAATCCCCAAAAAAGGGGGTTAGAGTTTTCCGATTGATTTTCCCAACGAACTTGTCCATCTGTTTATAGAAAGGTATGTCCCTACCAAATTTGAAGTAAATCGGATAGTAAATGTGACCGCTAGAATGCAAACACATATATATATATATATATATATATATATATATATATATATATATAATTTTGAACGACCCCCCAAAACCTGTTCAGGGGGTCATGTTATGAACTTCTATGGTAGTTCCGGGCTTAAGTTTCACCGTGTGGGTCATGCTAAAAGTTCACTTTTCCATAGGTAATTCACTAAAAATACCGAACTGTGAGTCATTATTTGTTTACTTTCCTTCTCTACAACATGTTCACTGAAGGATGTTTTTCATCCTTTACTACGTTAACCAAAGAAGCTTTTCAAAATATTCCTAGGCTTTTTTTAGACATTTTTAAACTATTCAAATCCTTTTTAATTTTAACAATAATTACGGTATGATTATTTATGATACAAAGCATGAAATTATGTAAGGAGTTTACATTTCCCATGACCCATCTGTTGAACCATGGCCCTCAAGTCAAAGTCTGTGGAAAATCACTTCAAAGTCACATTGGTTTGCCATACGCCTTAAGGCATGGAGACCACTAGAAGTTTTGCTTGTAGTGTAGTTTTGTTTTTTGTATATTTACATGGTTGTCCCAAGACAAATTTTTATCAATAATCAAGCCCAATAATTTTGTATCTTGTACTTGGTCTGTAATTTCATCATCATCATCATCAATAAAAATAATTGGAAATAATTTACTTCTTGCCTGTTTTGTGGAAAGACATATAAAATTTGATTTTTTTTGGTCAATAATAATTGTTTGTAATTTAAAAATTCTTTGATCATTGACAATCCAATGTGAGATGCAACTTCAATACTATTTTGTGTTTGACCAGAAATAATAATATTTTTGTGCATAGAGACACAAAGAGTGGTTGTTCCCCCACACTACTCCGAGTAACCCTTTTAAATAGCACAAAAACAACAATTATACCATATTTTGCACATCTAATCTCATTTATGCACTGAGGGACATCCTGATACAACAAGAATTATACTATTTAGATCTCTGTAACTAAAAAGGATTATAACATTTTAAATCATCTGAGATAAGCTTGGAATGTTTCAATCAGCTTCTATGGTGAACATAGTAGAGAATGAAAAACATCCTATTGTAGAGTACAAGGAAACTTTCTAAAAATAACATTATAAGACTCTCTGTTTTTGCAGACAGTCAAAGTACGCAAATTGTCAAAACCTAATGAATGTGTGCTCAAATATCAAAGCAACTGGTTTTGTTATGCCTAATGCTAAGCTGCTTCAGATGGCAGATGTGGCAGTGAACTCAATCGTAGCTGAGGTTATAGTCATACTAGGGGAAACTAATGTTATTCTCCAAACGGTTTGACCTCTATCTACTAATCTTTTCAAAATTCACTTCTCTCTCTCAGAAAAAGGCAACCTGTTCTTGTTTGCATCATTCCAAAAATATATGACCTTGACTCACTAGATCAAGTACACAGCAAGATTGAGACTGTTAACAATTATATTCGAGAATAATTAGTTTCCCGCATGATTCCACATGTGTGATTAATGGGAGTACACCTAAATTACATCGGTAAGGCTAAACTGAGTTATTTAATACTCGACACAGTACTTTTTCTGAAAATGTTGACAAAAATTAGGGGTGTGCGAGTACTCGAAACTTCGAATTTTTGGCCGAGTATTTTAATACTCGAACTCGACTCGAAGTCTTGAAAACTACACGAAAGTTCGAGCGAGTATTTCCCGCCGATTTCCGAACGATCGCTAACGATTGCGACCGGCCAAAACGCGTAGTAACGACCGCAAAAGGCAATGGCATCACGTAAAATAGGCCAAAAATGACGACCGCAAACGACTGTGACCAACCAAAACGCCTAGTAACGGCCGCAAAAGGCGATCGCATCACGTAAAATCGGCCAAAAATGACGATCGGACCGCGCAATTTCGGCCGTGACTAACGATTTCGTCAGTTAATATGGATTACAAGCGATGTCTGGACCAGGTGAAATTGGCCAAAAGACAACGGGGCCCTGTTTTATCAGCCGGAAACGAATATCAAACCTTGTTTTGTTTGTAAATACGCAATCCATTTCAATTGTACTGGCCAAAAGTTTGTATTGTTACTCATGTGTTAGAAACCATGTTTAGATTATCAAATAATCTAAGCACTGATGGCAAATACTCGCTCGAAAATATTCGAAACTCGAAAATAATTTTGGCACTACTCGACTCGATTAAAAATATCACTACTTCCACACCCCTAACAAAAACAATACCCCCGTCGCAGCAAACCTGCATACTCAGCGAATTTCCAATGGAGATATAAATGTCTTAATACTATATAAAGCCACTTACCAAGTTTCATAAAAATATATTCACAAATAAGCGATATATACAATTTTAATTATTCTCCATAAGAATAACATTGGGGCTGAGTACGCAGGTTTGCTGCAACAAGGAACACAAAAAATGGGTTTTTATGCTAATATCAATATAACTCAACTAGGTGAAGTCGTATACCAGTTTTTATTCATATTTATGTTCATAATTAAGGGAGACAGAGCATTTAATTATTATCCATAAGAATAACATGGGGACTGAGTACGCAAGTTTGCTGCTATGGGAGAATTATGCAAAAAAGATTTTTTGGAGCAAATATCAATAGACCTCAACGAGATGAAGCTGTATACCAAGTTTCGTCAGTCCATAAATAAGCGAGATACAAAAATTTTCTTTTCCTCCATAAGAATAACATTAGACAACGTACTGTGTTTACAACTTTCAATATCTCGGTAACCAGTTAACGTAGAGGAATGATCGAAATACCAAATTGTGTGTTTTTTTAAGCTGAATCGAATGGTCAAAACTAAAATTTGACTTTTTCAAAAATTACATGTAAAAAATTCAAAAAACCCATTTTTGGGGTACAAAACCCCCCCAAAATACCCCCTCGGATAGGTCGATCTGTCTGGTTTTCGAACTTAAAGTCATAAATGCTGCTTTACATGTTTATACCAAATTTCGTAAAAATCGGATCATTTTTACGAGAGTTATCGTGCTCACGGACACATATATATATATACAGTATCAAACGAATGGGGTTTTTGGGGTCTGGGGACCTCAAAACGAAAAGTTATCATGGTCCCGGGCCTAGGTCTTACCATGCCGACTACGGTAATAGCTTCTTCCCTATAGGGGAAATTCGCTAAAACGAGTTCGCACGCAGCACGCTGACGTGAGGGAAGTGAATTTCCACATAAAAAACTATAAAAACTCAAAATCAGTTAAAAAAATACAATTATTCCAATTTTTATTCAAATCTGAAAATATTGATTTTTTGGCTGTTCTGATACTCCTGGTTATATTTACCTGCAATGCTGGTAATACAATTTTGCGCGTTATAAGGTTAGGAGAAAGTCCAGTCAGGCTTTAAAGTAGGCGTGAGGTTGTTGGGGATGATAAAAATACACCAAAAAATGATTACAGGCTTTTCTAATGTAAAACCCCCATAAGACAACGTACTGCGTTTGGTGAATACACATTTCCTTTAATAACTCGGTAAATATATATGCTCGAATGACGAGAGAGGGCTTAAAAGTTTCGCCACACTAATTCCCATCTTTTTACATTCGTTAATTTCACATCAGGGGCTTTCCTGACCCTTTTTGGGCCCAAAAACTCGAAATTTGAAAGATTAATCCCCAAAAAAGGGGTTTAGAGTTTTCCGATTGTTTTGCCCAACAAACTCGTCCAACTGATTATAGAAAGGAATGTCCCTACCAAATTTGAAGTAAATCAGACAAAAAAATGTGACCGCTAGAGTGCCTGCACACATATATACAGGGTTTCCGAAAAAGAATGACGGGATTTCGAACGGCCGTTGCTTGGGGACTATTCAAGATAACTAAACGATTTAAACGTCAAATAGAAGAGAAAAGAACTAAGTTTTTTTTCATATCTTAATATGTTTCGATGTGAGCTCCATTTGTTGCTCTGCATACATCGAAGCGATATTCGATTCTCGCCAAGTGTTGTGAAGCATCTCTGGTGTCACAGTTGCGATCGCTTCCGAAATTCGCCCACGCAGATGTGGCAAATCACGGATTTTTTTTAGCATAAACAATGTTCTTTACGTAACCCCACAAAAAATCAAGACTCCTGGGAGGCCAGGGAATAGGCGCACCCCTGCCTATCCAACCATTTGAAAACTTGTTGTTAAGTGTGTCGCGCACTTCCCGAAGGTAATGAGGGGGGGCGCCGTCCTGCATCAAAATGACCCGTTCACCGGCTTGTTCTTCAATTTCTTCAATTTGAGGAAACAAAAATTGTTCTAGCATATCTAAATAAATTATGCCGTTAATTGTTTTTTCGGCGAAAAAGAAAGGCCCTATCACTTGGTCATCCACACCATATGTTCACTTTTGGTTTGTTCTGCGCATGCCAAGGTCAAAGCTCCCTCCCATGCTACGCGGAAAACAAAACTTAGTTCTTTTCTCTTCTATTTGACGTTTAAATCGTTTAGTTATCTTGAATAGTCCCCAAGCAACGGCCGTTCGAAATCCCGTCATTCTTTTTCGGAGACCCTGTATATATATAAAATTTCGAACGAACCCCCAAAACGTGTTCAGGGGGTCATGTTAGGAACTTCTATGGTGGTCTCGGGCTTAAGTTTCACCGTGCGGGTCATGCTAATAGTTCACTTTCCATAGGAAAATCACTAATAAATTTAACAGAAGGAAACATGGCTAATTTAATTAAGAAACACAAAATCAACAATAGTGCGCCAGTGCACCAGTTAGGATTGATAACTAAGAAGCAATACTTGGAAAAACCGATTCCCGAGAGCTATAACAGTGCATTTAAATTACTAATCGAGGACTTCAAGTCCAGGAATTTTAAGTGGCTAATATGTTCTCCTATGGGATGAATTACGTGATGGCATATCTCCTGATCACTTTACTCAAAACATTATCAATTTTCATCATTGTACACAAGTTCAGGTTAACTTACAAAAATCTTACTAAATGGAAGTTAATCAACCTATACAACTATCAAGCTTTTGTGGAACGTCTGCAAATGTTACTGACATTATAGTCAACTGCACCAGAAATCCATGTCAACTTCATCTGAAACCAGGTAACCCTGTGACCCTAGGCAAGCAGCACCAGACTAAACATCAACAGCGTATTTGGCAGTTGATCAACAAGATTTTAGTGGCAGCGGGATGCAAAATGGGTTTCATACTGCAACGGCATCCCAAAGTCAACCAGGTCTGAATGAAAACAGCAAATATAAAGCGAGAGATTCTGCAGCTGCACCACTGATTGTCCCTGGCAACCGGAGCTATGCAGAAGCCTTATCAAGTGAAGTGCCCAGTGAAGGTGTCAGCTCAAATGTCTTTAAGTGCCCTTGGTGAAACAAGTGGTGTGGAAAATCAATTTGGTGGCCCTGTCTCTATAAATAATCATCCTTTTATTTGCCAACCAGCCCTCTTGCAACCAGTAACAGCCCAAAGAAAGTGTGTTCCAGCACTTACTGTCACAAAGTTTCAAATGACCGCAAATCTTATATTGAGTGGTCCTGTGATAACTGTTTGTCCAAAACTATTGGTAGGCTAAAGAAAGTGCTCTAGATACAATAATTTGTAGTAAGAAAAGTGAACTAGCAACTGATGAACAAAAAATAAAAATAATTTGGTAGTTATTATGAGCAATTAGAAAATATGACAGCTTTTCTTAATGTAGTTAATAAATCTTAATATATAAAATACAAATACCACTGAATGACTCATTTCATTTCATTTATTTCAGTGCCACAATACATTTGATATCCAGGCAAGGTCCTGCTCAAACAGGGGACTAGTCAGTTCAGTTTATCTCTTAAAAATAGACAAAAGATTTCCTTCTTTTTTACAAAATAAGAGTTTACAAAATATAATTCAAGTTTTAAAACTAAATCATAGTAATATCATCCTTCAAAAACTCTTCCACAGAATAGTAGGCCCTTTTTATCAAAAATTCCTTCAATAATTTAAAAAACCTTTTTGGTTGCATCATCTTACAATAATTTGGAATATTATTAAAAGATTTCATTTCCATATAAAAAGTACTTCTTTCTGACAACTTAGTTCTGTGCAGAGGATATTGAAGAATTTTATTTTTGTTCCTCGTGTTATAATTACATTCAAAATTATTATTAAAATATTTGTCTTTATTCATACCAACTTGCTGTAAGAGAATGTTTATGTATAGGGGAAGGAACAGTTAAAATTTTCAGGTTTTTAAATATCGGTTTGCAAGATTTTTAGGTGGAGTCACAGTCATTATCCTCAAAATATTCTTTTGTACCTTAAGGACTTTTTTTTACCGAGGATGCTCCTTCCCAAAATGTGATTCCATAGCTAACCAGAGAATGAAAATAACCGTAATATAGTGTTAATTTAGTTTCAATGCTTATTATATTTGTCAAACAACTCATGTTGAAACGTTTAGAATGTTTTACAAAAAATTAATATGCTCAGACCATGTTAAAAGCATCAACGAATATACCTAGTACTTTTGCAAGGTTTAGACAGTTAATTTTCTTATTTTTAAAATCCAATTCTAAAGGTTTAATTAGTGAATTTTTGGAGCGGAAATGAATAATATTTGTTTTAGACTCATTTAGGGCCGCATTTGCCCTAAACCACCTGTCTAGTTCTAGCAGAGCTTCAGTCACTTTTATTTTGAGCGTTTTCATAGTTTCTGCTAAAATTATGGCAGTGGTATCATCAGCATAAATTAGTATTGTTTGAGTTTGTATTTTCAATGGCAGTTCATGGATTTACAAAATGAAGAGTGTTGGTCCCATGAATGACCCTTGTGGCACCCCTGACTTTATTAATTCAAAATTGGAATTGTATTTAATAACGTTTTTAATAATTTGAGTATTTTGTTGTCTTTTAAATAGGTAAGATTTAAACCATTCCAATTCAGATTCAACTATTTCATATTTTTTGAGCTTTTGTACCATGATGTCGTGATCCATGCAGTCAAAGACTTTGGACAGATCACAGCTAATTGACACTGCACTGTTAGATCTGTCCAAAGCCCAATGAAGCTCTTTTAAGATGGATGTTACAGCTGAGCTAGTCAAATACCCCTTACGAAAACCATGTTGACTATCAGACAGTAAATTGTTTATATCCAAATAGGTTTACGATTGATTGTTTACGACAATTTCAAACATTTTTGAGAAACTAGGTAATACTGATACAGGACGGTAATTTTCTATTTTATCTTTCTCACCTTTTTTGAATATTGGCTTTATGATTGAATATTTCAGTTTGTTTGGAAACTTTCCAGTTTGAAGTGATGATTGATGATACTACATAATGAAGGAGCAATAAAATCAACACAGTCTTTCACAATGAATGTTGGTATTTCATCCCAGCCAGCCGACCATTTATTTTTCAATGATCTAATAATATTTTTTGTTTTATTAAGGCTGATGCAATTGGATTGAAGGTGTGTTCTTGGAGAAGGAATTGATCTATTTATTAGCTCAGCCACCATCCCTGGGGATAATTTAACATTTAATTCCTCTGTAATATTTATGAAAAAGTCATTGAAAAATGAAGCAATTTGTTTTGGACATTTAACTAAACTTTTATTGTGCATGATCTCAACATCACCATTGTACTTTTTCTCAATACCCAGTTCATTTTTTATGACCTGCCAAGCTGCCTTACTTTTGCACTCTTTTGAATATTTTGTTAACTACTTTGAAATAATTTTTTACTTCAATACTGTTTGAGTGCTGAGCTAACTTATGCAGAAATCTCTTTTTCTCGCTAGAGATTTTTATCCCTTGGGTCACCCAATTTAATTTGTTTTCATGTTTTTCGCGTACATTTCTGTATGGAAATGAATCATAAAAACATAGTAAAAATTGCTTAACAAAATTATCACAGTTCTGGTCAACAGAAAACCTGTTAGCGAATTTCCCCTATAGGGAAGAAGCTATTACCGTAGTCAACATAGTAAGACCTAGGCCCGGGACCATGATAACTTTTTGTTTTGAGGTACCCAGATGCCAAACACACCATTCGTTCAATACTGTATAGATATATATGTTTAAATATATGTGTCCGTAGGCGCAATAACTTTTGTAAAAATGGTCCGATTTTGATTAAATTTGGTACAAACGTGTAAAGCAACATTTATGACTTATCTGTCTGGTTTTCGAACCAGATAGATCGCTTTAACCGAAGGGGTATTTAGGGGGTTTTGTACCCTAAAAGTGGGTTTTTTGAGTTTTCTACATGTAATATTTTAAGAAATCTAATTTTGGTTTACACCATTGGATTTGGCTTAAAAAACAAACAATTTGGTGTTTGGATCATTTCTCTACGTCAATTGGTCCCCCTTGCCACTCCTGAGTTACGTCTATGATTCCAGTAATCAGTAGCCTTTTATTTCTGTCTGAAACCTCACTACCTCATCATCTCCCCTCCCCTTTACCTCCTCCTTTCACAAACAGGTTTATTTTTTTAATGTGGAGTTAAAACGCAGAAGGAGTTAAGAGAAGGGCGTTACCATTCCAGTACTGAGTAGGCTAATATTTGTATTTATGAATCATATGTTATTGCTGTTATGCCACATATTTATTTGAATAACGCAGCTGTTTATTAAATGAAAAGCATAACGAAAAGCAGAACACAAGTTCCCATCAGGATAACATGTAAACATTGAAAGCCAAAAGAGCATAGCCCTAGGCCCTACACACCCAAACACAAAATGATTTTCATTTGACAAATCCCCTAATAGCATTAAACTAGTGGCTTGAAGAAAGCCATAGCCCCTAACCTTGCTCCAGTACTCTGCCTCACCTCTTTACATGCTGAGGAAATTAAAACAATATAAGTAAGAACACATGGCAGTTCGCAAACAAAGTAGACACTTAATCACATGTTTCAATACAAACAAAGCAGACTTTTTTAAAATTCCCATGCTGTTTAAATAGGAATGATTTTATTCCATAACGAAGTTGCGGTACATAGTCAAGAAAAATTAATAATTTTCCCCAAAATTTCATGTCCAGACCTTTAAAATGAGACCCTTTCCAGCTTTCTACAACTTCCCATTCGCTCACAATTTCACTGTCAAATTTGGGCTTACGGAATTAGATATGTAGATAAGTGTGCCAAGTTTCATAATTCTACGATGACGCATATCCGAAAAATCGGTACCACAACAATTTCTGAGTCCTATCTTCCCCTTCCTGGCGGGTTACGGCCATTTTTTTGGGAACCATTCCAGCATTTGCCTAAGTGAGATGAGAAACTGTGTACAAACTCTTCCCTTATTAATTAATAACTTAATCTCATTTGATAGCCATATCACAGCATTTTCAAAGCTTATGCATTTTTTTTGTCCATATGTATTCCAGTATAAATTATTAATTTTTTGCTTGGGCATAGTCCAAACTATGGTACCTATTTTTGTTACTTTCTAGGGTCGACATTTACTTAGAAAGTACCATTAGGCCTATTTAAAAGCCCATTGAAAATTTGTCAACTGTGTTCAGTACCAAACTTTCACAAGTTTTGTACTTAAGAACTTGAAGTTTAAAGTAATTAGGATGTCAAATGAAAGGCAAATTTACATTATACGCATAGTTTATTATAGCCTAGGCACATTATTAGACAGTTGAACGAAATAGTAAAACATCCTATACACCATTTGATAGGACTCTGGCCTATCTTCAACCGCTAGCCTTTAAAATTAAACTCCATCTGCTTAATTTTAGTTCCCAACTAAGAAAATATATCGTCTATAATAAAATTTAAATAAAAAGCGTCTAAAACCAATAATCAAATAAAAAAGTATAATAAATTATTTATTTTTAGTAGCCTAAATAATAAAATATAACAGGCTATTTAAAAAATGGTTTGCAAGTTTCCAGGCTACTACTGAATTAGACCTAATTAAAAATAGATATAATCTGCTCTTACTGAGTAGAATATACTTTGATCTCTGTTTCAACAGCACTTTTTAAAAGTTCTTTACAACACTCTGGGTCAGTTTCATTATCTTTTATTGTCTTCAACATAGCAGATGTGTTTTCAACAAGGGTTCTCTCAACATCTTTTAAGAGATTTACTGTTTTTTCATCATGATATGCCTTTTCATGGAGTTTGTAAAGTTGATGCCGTCGATCTACACTGAATCGAAACCTTGGCTTACATTTTGCTGGATCTTGAGCAAAAGTTGGACTGATGATATCAGCAGGTACAACTGGATTTGAAGTGAAGACAAATGGTTTAAAAACACTAACTGAAGGGTCTGGAGTTGCCGTCACCCAATGACAAAGAGGTTTCTTGCTGTCATCGGTGCATATCACTGATACCCAACTTCCTGAGGTATGAAAAGGATCATCTGCAGGTCTGCAAATTCCCGACTTCTTGTTACGAAGAACTTTAAACATACTTTCGACGTTGAATTGTTTATCAGATGACAACTCATTGAGAATTTTCTGACCAGCTATTTCTCTAGGACATCCCTGGGTAGAAAATACACTTTTGAAGTTGAACTGCCCTTGTCCTGACCATAACTTTTTTTCCTCGACATATTTCAAGAGACCTTCAGACATTTTGGAAACATTTGTACCAATACTTAGACAGTTAGAGATGTTTTTATACCCAGAGGTGATTCTCTCAGCTGCCCAAAATGTACCTGCCGTTTCTAAAACCCAGGCTTCCTTCTTGTCTGCAATGAGAAAGGAGTTGTGATACTGTAAATATGAATCTGTATCAGAACATGGACCTCCTTGGCCATACTTTTCTAGTAAACCTGTTATTACACTTACAGCCTCGAGGGTAGACTTTCATAAGTGGTGCCAAAAACAACCGAATGAAAAAATCGAAAGTTGTAATATCGATATTTTCTATCGAATGAAAATTCGAAATTTGTAATATCGATATATTGATATTAATAATCGATTTAGAATAATAATTTTAAAACATATGATATTTTAATAAAAATTATAAATAAACAAAGTTGAACTAATTTTTTTATAAAAATGACGTTCAATTTTCGTAAGCTTTGTAATTTAGCTTTAAAGGATGATTTGCAATGTTTTTTATATTTGCAAGAGGTAGAATTAATACCAAAAACTCCAGATTGTGACATATGCGGAAGACAACGGATCTATGGAAATCTTACTTCGGTTTGACTGACAAAGGGTATGTTCACTTTACAGTCAATCATAGTAAGAATTTCATAGATCCGTTATCTGGGGCAAATACCCAGACAATCGAAAGCTCTTGGAGAGCTGTTAAACGATCCTTGAAAACCGGAATCAGATCCGATTACTTGGCTGAACACCTTTGCGAGTACCTTTATCGCCGTGAAGTAAAGATGACGGACGAAGATGGATTCTTTCACTTCATCAAATCAACTAAAATGTTATATCCTGGACTATAGTTTTTTTCTTTGAACCATGTTCTTATATTCTTATTTTTTTAAAGAAAGTTATTTGTTTTGTTTCTGTTTACGATTGAATGTTATTTAATATCGTATGATATATATCGGTAGAAAACATCGATATTACAAATTTCGATTTTTTCATTCGGTTGTTTTTGGCACCACTTATGAAAGTCTACCCATCACATCCATAGAGAGCCATTTGGTGATGTGTAATAGAAATATTGATTTCAATATTTAGGCCTAAAACAAAATCAATTACATCCTCATTCCCAAATTCTATAATAGCGACAAAAACTATACAGGCTAGGACAATTAAATTAAGTTCAGGCAATAACTGCACAAAATTGTAATTGAAAAACACTTTCGTAAACAAGTTGTAATTTCCCTGGAGGTGGGACTGCAAATGACATTAAGAAAATAATGATGCAGCGCGATTGCAAAGCTATGTAATATGGAAATATACTAGGCACTTAAAATTATCTAATAAGGCACTAATCCAATAATAAACACTCACGTAATGCATAAAATCCCAAATTTGTTATCACAATAGGTTATGACATTATCAGCTGATTCCTTGCCTGACATTTTACAACGTACATGATAAAACTGCTAGGTGAAGTCTGAAGACAGTACTATTATATGGCACAAAGAGAGGACATTACATTAAGATAATCATTTTTATATGTCGCCTATTCACCTCACCCCCCTTTTTACCCCACCGTAATGCACTTTTGGCCTTATGTATATATAATCAATAATATTAATAAGCTTTAAAACAACTTTAATGTAGCCCAACAGCCAGGATCGGATTTAGGAGCTGTAGTCCCCTCGGTGCAGGCAGCGATGCGGCCCCTTACCGCTCAGGGCAGCAACCTGGTGACCTTTTTGAAGCTTTTGAAGGTGTTGGTGTGGTACGAGCCCTTGTGCGCGCGCCTATGTAGCCTATGCTTAAATTCAGCCCTGGTCACTACTGTCTTATGCCCATGTTTCTAATGCCATTACCTTATACCCCGCTGTCTTTAGATTGCCGCGTAGCGTATAGGCATTGACTATATACATGAGTAGACTGGACAAGACCATTGTTGTTCTGTGTCGGGTGGCAACACCAAGTTCATGTCCTTGCCGCTAGGAGCTCTAGCGCGCCTCGAAACCCCTCACACTCTTCCCCAACCCGACGGTTCCCAACTACCCACCCATCATTCGCATTCCACTTCAACTCGACTCTCGTTGCTCGTTCGTCGTTCAGTCAGTCGCGCTTGCGCTGTGGGCGTGTTCACATGAGCCATGAGCCGCTCGGCCCTCGACTCTCGAGTGGCGTGGGGCCTACAGTTCGCCTAGTTTGCTGGTGTCATTATGTCGTTTTCACCTGACTGTATGGTTAATTGCTCCCTATTTACCTTCCAGACCCGTGTAAAAGTTGGTTTTCCTTTTATACGGATAACATTTACGCTTTCTACAATATATGCAATTGTTAACAACATTTATATAGAGCGTATGGTTATATTAATAAACTATGACATTTATTTACTCAGTGCATTTTAGTTGCATTGATTTGTTCTGTACATATTAGGTAGAGTTTTAAAATACCAATTTTGCTATCTCTTACAATATATTTGCTTAAGCCATGACACCTTTTAATTATATTATAAACTTACCATTTATTGGTAGAATTAGCCTATAGGTGTCAAATTTCTGTTTTTGCGAGATCAGTTTCAGATTAATTATAATCCATATTCAGTCGCAATTTTCCTGACCTAGTACATTACAATCACGAAAGTGTTCTGTAGTAGTATAATGTACTAGGTTAGGAAAATTGCGACTGAAGTTGGATTGTAATTAATTAATCTGAAACCGGTCTCGCAAAACAGAAATTTGACACCTATAGGCTACTTCTACCAATAAATGGTAAGTTTATTACTCTTACTATGTTAACAGTAATCTAGATAAGTTATAAGATTAAGTTATGCGTTTTTCGAATCAAGTAAACAAAATTATATTGAAGTCACAGCTAGTAACATTATTAGTGAATTTCCTTTGGAAAGTGAACTACTGTATTAGCATGACCCGCACGGTGAACTTAAGCCCGGGACCACCATAGAAGTTCCTAACGTGACCCCCTGAACACGTTTTGGGGGGTCGTTCAAAATTTTATATATATATATATATATATATATATATATATATATATATATATATATATATATATATATATATATATAGACATATATATATGTGTATGCACTCTAGCGGTCGCATTTTTTGTCCGATTTACTTCAAATTTGGTAGGGACGTTCCTTTCTATAATCTATTGGACAAGTTCGTTGGACAAAACAATCGGAAAACTCTAAACCCATTTTTTGGGGATTAATCTTTCAAATTTCGAGTTTTTGGGCCCAAAAAGGGTCAGAAAAGCCCCAGATGTAAAATTAATGCATGTAAAAAGATGGGAATTAGGAAGGCGAAAGTTTTAAGCCCTCTCTCGTCATTCTAGCATAAATATTTACCGAGTTATTAAAGAAAATGTGTATCGGCTAAACACAGTACGTTGTCTTATGGAGGTTTTACACTAGAAAAGCCTGTTATTCCTTTGTTAGATTACTTTTATTACCCCCAGCAACCTCACGCTTACTTTCAAGCCTGTCTGAACCTTCTCCTAACCTTATAATGCACAAAATTGTATTCCCAGCTTTGCAAGTAAATGAAACCAGGAATATCAGAACAGCCAAAAAATCAAAGTTTTCAGATTTCGATAAAAATTGGACAAATGTATGTTTTTACACTGATTTTGAATTTTAAAAGTTTTTATGTAGAAATTCACTTCCCTCACGTCAGCGTACTGCGTGCAAACTCGTTTTATATTGTACCGTCCTAACTTCAATTATTTTGATTTGGTATTTTTGATTTTGGATGAATTATATTCGGTGTTAATTTGTATTTATAAAGCTGGGTTTACACTATGTAGCAAAACGTGCTATATGTTACATATAGCAAAAGTTATATAACATTTTCTAAAAGTTCGAAAAAATAATTATAGCAGAATCTGCTACATCTAACATTTAGCAAAAGTTATATAACATTTGCTATAAGTAGAAAATTTCAGTTTTTATAATGCTACATAATATATAACATTGATATATCTAGCAGATTCTGCTACATTTAGCAAAAATCGTGCTATCCATTCGGAGTCGGTAAAGACATAGATTAAGCATACTCCTTAGGAGATCACCCATCGTAATGGGACAAGCGTACACGGTCTGCTTGTACCTCCAAGGCGACGGCGGAGCTAGTTCGGGACGTCTACGTTGCCGCGCTGCTGTCGCTGCCTTTCCCCTCTCCCCCTTCGGCCGCGCGCCCATCCTAACAGCCCCTCCGCTAACCCCTCTTAAATCTCCCACCACCCAACCCGGCCAACCCCCAACACACACACTCCGCTGAGGGCACCGACCGAAGCCCGTTACCACGTCCCGCCACCGCCAACGTGGTGTACTGCCTGAAATTGCCGCAAGCGTCTTTCGATTTTCATAGGAATGTCATGACCCATTCACATTACAATGTTATATTATTATACGCTAGTTATTAAGAGTGCGCCCTACCCAGATTGAATTCATTGTTGTTTAGCGCCGCGCCGGCGCCGCCAACAAGCAGGGCCATGCATATTTACGCTTGAAGACCATTTTGTTCTCCTCGATCGCACTGTTATTTTACAGATTTCTACCAAACTATTTGCAGTTTCACACTTTTCAGATTCCAATCTAGGGATCATACGGTTCCTTTTCTCCAAAATAATTTTTCTCCATACGTTAGGAATCTTTAGAAAAACGCTTAATTTGAGAACATTACTAATGGCATACCACTTATTTTGAATTAAAATCACAATTTTTAAATCGTATGATCTCTAGATGAACATTTACTGAATTAAATAACATCAAATTATTTTTAATTGGTTAAAAATTTAGCCTACAATGAGGGAGATGCAAACCCCTTACTTGAGCGTGCGGAAGGGAGGTACGGCGCACCCTTAACAGATGAAGACTGAGAAAGAATATGTTCGACCTTGCCTTATAAATCTGATTAATGATTATATTAATTGTTTTTGAGTTTTCCCAATAAATTTAATTTATTTTTTATATTTTGCGAACCATAAATTTAAACATTGGTAGTTGCAACATATTTTAATAACGGATGCTGTTTTTTTTTTTTTTCAAAGCAAGTGCCGAGTGTAAAGTGGTTGTGATATCACTGTGATTTATGAAAGTCCAAAATTTATGAAATCTTAATAATCTCAGATGATAATAAATTCACTGTTCCTTAATTATGTCCGCATTGTTGTTCACTGTTTCCTGCTTCATTCCTCATAAGCAATAAGCATAATTAGTTGTGGTCCAGAAATGTCAAGAAGTCTTTACCATTTATTTATGAGTAATAAAATACATGAAACACTGAACTGCAATAAGGAAAAAATTAGGAACAGTATAATTTTAACAGGTGATAAAATGCAGGTCAGCTATTAACATTAAAATAATAAACGGTATCAGGAAACTGACACATACTTTCTCCCTTTTAGCCAAACTTTAATGAAAAAAAGATTTGTTATTTACTAAATATAGAATATGAAGTACAGATAAATTAACTGAAAATTGTCTAAAATAGTTGTTTTCAGAAATATTCACCAAAATCCCTTTTTAGGAGCACTAAAGATTCCGTTGCTAAACAAAGAGATTTTGAGAGGGGAAATGCCCCCTTGTCCCCCCCAGGGTTAAATGGCAACATATTTCGAACATCCTCTATTGGTCAATGCTACCTTGACCTGCATATCAAGTTTTAATGAAATTGATCAGTAAATAAGAGAGAAATAGTAATTTATGTATTCCCCATAAGAATAACATTGGACAACGTACTGCGTTTACCGCTAAATGAAAATTTCAATTTTCTCCGCAACTAGCAATCGTAGAATAGTAATTCAAAATACTAATTTATTTATTTTTTTGAGATCTTTTCAATGGTGAATAGTAATCTTTTGCAGGACTTATGATTTTTTATGAAAAATCCAAAAAACTGAATTTTGGATGTTTTAAGTCCTGTAACTTCTGAATCCGAATTTTTCCAGAAATGCGGGTGGTGTCATTTTGTTGGAAACCTAAAGCTCTACAAACCACTAAAGTTTAATCAAAATCGTTAGAGCCGTTTTTGAGAAATTTGGATTTTACATGTTTTTTGGCGATTTTTGGGGGATAATTACCCTTAAAAATACAAAATTCAAAAAAAATGAAAAAAAAAAACGCCTGGAGGTATCGTGGATTAGTACTTACATACCAAATTTCATAAAAACCGGTCCATTGGTTAGGGCTCTAGCTCTGTACACATCCACACAGACACACACACACACACACACACACACGGACACACACACACACACACACACACACACACAGACAGACATCACGTAAAAACCACTTTTTTGGGTTCAGGGAGCACCAAAACGAATATTTCCACTAACAACTCAAATTCGAAAATTTTGACGAAAACAATACTTTCTCCATATACTATGTATAAGGGGAGAAAGTAAAAATGGATTGTAACCATCTTTATGAGATTTAGCGTATTAAAACTACAGTAAGATTATCAATTTCAAAATTAAAATATTAAAACTATTTTCCATAACATTAAATTGTTATTCGTTAACCTGTTCACATATTTATTTGTAATGGTTTATCTTTATTAAAAGTTTAAGGATTGTTAAGCGTAATTCTGAGTTCAATTTTAAATTTGAATCTTTAAAATCACCACAACTTCTTCTTTTGTGGACTGATTAATAAATGAGGTGTCGTTGGATTTGTATTAAGAATTACTCAATATTTTGTTTCTTGCAACATTTCATTCCAGTTACTGGTTTTCATGAAATTTGACTTTACAATTTTCAAATGACTGCCATTTTTTAATTTGATAAGTTTAGAGAAAAATATGTTTGGAAATTTTAGGTATCAACGGTTTAAATACAATGTTTCATAAAAATATCTAGTAGGATTCTTAAAATAATAATTATTTTAAAGAAAATACAAAATGGTGGATTACGGCTAAACTTAGCTGAAATTGAACCAATTGTAGTAGATAATTTTGACTTATTTTCATATGTGGAACCAAATTCTGCGAATCACACCACGCTTTTTGTGACACTCTGTATATATTTTTTGAATTACACATATTTGCCTGATTACAATTAAGTTTATTTTTATTATATAGGTAGTCATGAATTCCTTTCATGAAGGAAGAAATCTTCCCCATGCTCAGAACAGGTGTACTGTTATCCTACTTCTCCTTTCCTACTCAGTTTTGAGGTTTGTTTTCATTATTATTTTTCTTAAAGAAACACATAATTGATGTTTGATACGCAGTGTATTGTGATACGTTGACTACAAGTGTGCACATTTTTGTTTTTAAATATTTTGATTTTTTAACAATTGTTTAAGGTTTTTAGTTTTGTTTTTTTAGTCAAAAAAGTTTAGTCGCACGGAATATTGGAAACGGGATACATTTCCATGACGATAATATATAAAACATGTCAGTCATATCTCCCAGCTATGTGGGGGGGGCGAGGTTTTGGTTTATTGTGAGGAAGGCGGGGGGCGCCAAGTTTGGTCTTTGCACGGGCACTGAAAAAGACGGGCCGTACCTGATACCATTCCATCGATTTCATTTTGTATATATATAGAAATTGTAAAAGTACATTTTATGATAAAAACTGTGATTTCTGAATGTTCGATTCAAGAACTATTTTTTTTTAGCGAATTTCCCCTATAGGGAAGAAGCTATTACCGTAGGTCTCATGGTAAGACTTAAGCCCGAGACCATGATAACTTTTCATTTTGAGGTCCCCAGATGCCAAAAACACCATTCTTCAAATTTTATATATGTATTTATATATATATATATGTGTGTGTGTGTGTGTGTGTGTGTGTCCGTAAGCACGATAACTCTCGTAAAGAAGGTCCGATCTTAATGAAATTTGGTACAAATGTGTGAAGTACCATTTATTTGAAGGAGTTCGAAAACCAGATGAATCACACCATCCGAAGGGGGGTTTTTGGGGGGTTTTGTACCCCAAAAATGTGTTTTTTGGGGTTTTCACATGTAATTTTTATTTAAATAAAATTTTAATTTTTACCATTGAATTCAGATTAAAAAAACAAACAATTTGGTATTTTGATCACTGTTCTACGCCAATTGGTTACCGAGATATTGAAATTGCTAAACACATTACGTTGTCTAATGTTATTCTTATGGAGAAAAAGAAAAATTGTATATCTCGCTTATTTATGAACATTAACTGACGAAATTTGGTATATGGCTTCATCTGGTTGTGGCTTATTGTTGTTTGCACAAAAAAATAATTTTTTGCCTATGGTTCCTGTAGCAGCAAACCTAGGTACTTGGTCCTCATGTTATTCTTATGGAAAATACTTAAAATGTTATATATCGCTTATTTATGAATGTATATGGATTAAACTTGGTATGTGACTTCACTAAGATGAGTTCTATTGATATTTGCATAAAACCCCATTATTTTATGTGCCTTGTTGCAGCAAACCTGCGTACTCATCCCCAATGTTATTCTTATGAAGATTAATTAATATTTTAAATATCGCTTGTTTGTGAATATATTTATTACGAATCCTGTTAAGTCTTTTAATGTGTTATGTTATATATTCATTGGAAATTCGCTGAGTATGCAGGTTTGCTGCGACGGGGGTATTTTTAATAGTTAGGTACTGATCAGAAGCTTTGTATTTTCAGGCTGGAGGTTGTATATTTCAGTTTTTAATTTTGTCATTTATTCTTCGCAGATTTTTAGTTATACATTAATTCAGACAAATAAACCATAAATCTGAACAAAATAATTTGTATACCGATTAAAAATATTAATCAGGGAAATATTCAGCAAGGGTCATTAATTTTTGTTACTTAACCATCTGTAACGAGCATTTGTCAAGTGGATATTTCCATACCAGCCTTAAACATGTTTTTACATATTGCTACCTAAAGATTTTAAATGTTCTGTATAAAACTGATACCAACTTCTTTAGCATTTTAGCTTAATTTTGACTAAATAAAAAAATGGTTGCTTGGTGTGTTATATGCAAAAAACTGTATAATTTCCGAGTTATTTTACCCAGAGTACCAAAAATATTTTTGCACTTTCATCCCCTATATTTTTAAGCTCCCTCACATGCTGTTTGAAGATGTCTTTCCTGACACTAACCTGGAGTTTGTTAAACTACTTCAATGATCCACATCTGATATTGTTTGACTTAATTATATTTGCCTGGAAATCTATAAGCGTCCAGTTGAACAATTTAGAGCATGGTGATGGTCTATTGTAACTTTAACATGTGTGTATTATTTAATTCATACATTGCTTGTTTGATTTTAATATTTCAGAGAATATTAGGTTTAAGAAAAAAACAAATTGCATTATTTATATAAGCACATAACTGTTTGAAAGGTAATATTTTCTCGCTCTGTCTCATATTTATATGAGTAATTAATTTAATTAATGAAATAAAAATCAATACTCCTCTTACTTGGTTACTTATTGAAAGGTTTCTGATCCTGCAGGTTATTATAAAAGTATTTGTTTTTAAGTGCAAACATTTTATTCACATGTTTTAATAAATCTTACCACATCTACACAAAGAGTAAAATTCATATCTTAGAAATTACGAGTATTACAAGTGTATAAAAAAAGATTTCATATTACACAGTTTATCCTCATATACTGAATAAGAAACGGTATCGTAATTGAGTAAATCTAAAACAGTGTAGTATCCAATATTTACAGCAAAGGATAATACATTACACTTTTAAAAGCAAATATTCAATTACACTAATGGAAAGGCATACATATGTCAAATAACAAGATTAATGTACATATACTAATGGCGAGGAACTTAGTTCTACATGATTAATGGACGTAGATATAAATCCAAAATTATATAAAAATTCTAATGGCTGTTGTGTAACAATATTTTATCACACACTTAATCTATACTGTAGTGGTGGACCAATGTAGAAGAAAATAATTTAAAAAATATCTAAGTGTGTGTACCGTATCTTTAAGCCTGTTGATACAAACATTTTTTATATCACCTAACAATGGTTCTCAAATTAATTAAAATAATTATATCACTGCAATAATGATAACTAGTAAGGGGCTGGTGAAGCATTGCAATATTACCATATTTAACACTTCAATGCTGACAAACATGTTTAAACATGAAAATCACATAAGTTTCAATGTTAATTAGAGTACGTTAATTAACGTACTCCACACCCAAGGTGATTGCTTTATAATGGACTGTGATTTTAAACTAGTTTCAAACTAAGCCTTTAAATTAAGGATTTCACAATTACAAAATAGTAAAAAACCATAAGAATTAGATATACTTCTAAAGCTATATCAGAAGCCAAATACAGTTTTTTTTCATTTTAGGAAATAGTTTTGATTTTTGTGCTGCTATATTAACCAAATTAAGAAAATAAAAACAATAATAGATTTGATTAGTGAAAGTCCGCATTCAATTTTATAGGCTTCTAGTTGAACAAAATTTAAGTTAATGTAGTAGGAGAACTGGGTTTTTGTAAGAGTTGGAATATTTTTAAAATCTTTTGCATATTCAGATACACCAAACTGCTGAGACAAACAACAATCTTACTGAAGTAAATTTCTCTTACAATGTTATCTGGTTGACTGAAATTTTCTTAAGGTTTCATGGACCGGTTTTATGGTACTTTTACACCGGAGTTGCTAGCACATGTTGCCAACATTCTTTAGAATGGCAGTAGTTTGTTGACAACATTTGGTTTTACCGCTTTGAGATCAGTCTTGTCAACATTAGTTGCCGGTTTAAACATATAAACAATAACCTTTATATTTGATGACCATTTTACAATAAGAAAATTTAATAATGGGTTATAACTCATTATACGGTTTTCTTACTATAAAATGGTCATTAAATATGCTAGTTATTTTAGCTGTTAGCTATATCTAAAGCATATCATCACCTTAGATATACAATATTTGAAATTTACATTTGGTTTCAATTTTGTGTGTGGAAAAGTCAGGTTCTAGATCTGAGTAAGACAATAAAACCAACCACATGGCCCAACAATTTTAAAATTAATCTTTTGAGAGCTACGGGGTTTTCTAATCAAGGTGAAGATATGGCAATACATGAAGATACATGAAGATATGGTTTTACATCTCAATTTAAGCTACCTATTTAAAAAAAAAAATAGTTATTTCTGTCTTTTCCAACAAATGCCAATTTTACTTCAAATTAAAATCAAAGGTTAGTGATTTGATTGTGAAATGTTTGTCTTTTCAACCAACAACAGTCATAACAAAGTAATATCTATCAGTTGGCATCATGAAAATGAAAACTGTTTTTGATCTTTTATTTAATTATGTGATTTTTCTGTGAGTTTTAAAATTTGTAATTCAATGTCAATATTTTTTTAATAATATATGTTTTAATTTATTTAAAAGTAATAATGATTTTTATTGGTAATAATAAGTAAAGTAATGGGTGCTGTAGTTTATTTAACTGATGCAAGTTAAATAATACTAAAAAAATAGGAAGATATAATAAATAACTACCATAAAGCACTTTAACACATTTAGGATTCAGTTAATTTGTAGATTTTTCATGTTAAAGTGATACTCAACCTGATTAATATGGTATTTAAATACGGATAAAATGCTTAGCTAGAAATTATATCTATTTAATTTGGGCTACACCATACTTTTATAACAAATTGTTTTCAACATATCTCATTAACCAGTAAAACGAGATTAAATACTTGACTTTTACTCATTATTTTATTTTGTTATTTTATTTTTAAAAACCCGCCCACATAGACTACCGATTTGTGAAACTTATCCAGCAAAGCAAGGGGTGAGCTGTTACAGTACAATTTGTATAGTGCTGGTACAACTTGCTTTAGAACTGGGATTCATAAGTATGCTAGAATAAAATAATTTAATTTGCCTTTCAATACAAATCACATAATGTCAATATGGCAACCTTGACCACTATGCTCGCTCAATTATATATTTACTCAGTGAACAAACATACAGTATATTTTTATTATTATTATTTTACAATGATCTTGTATGGAGTGAAATATTTTCTCTATAAGCATAATTTCCTCATTGTATGTATAAATTGTTTAATTTGTCAAGTTTGTATTGCTATTATGATTTATTGAACGTTTAAGACACATATAAATAGGACAGTTTTTACAAATATTTAATTTTGGGTTAGGGTTTAAACACCAACCTTATAATTTACAAATTGTACAATTCTAATGATATTTCTATTATTTCCATAATACAATAAAGGTAATTTTTTTAGCAAACATCTGAAGTGAAAAGTTGATAATTCTTTATTTATTTATGAAATATAAACACTCTGGTAGGGCCTTGAGCTAGTATTTTATAATTTTTTTTATTAATAAATACTTTGTGCTTGGTAATTATTTAATATATAAAAATATACATTTTCTTTATGCAATTGCATTACTATTCCTGTGTGAATCAAACATAGTAACATGTATTGCACACTTGTGTATTCAATATACTAATATTGAATAAATCATGATATTACACAGAGCTTCAGATAGTTTATAAATACATTTTAATTGAAATAAGCTTTAGGAAATACAAAGGATCTGTAAAATATATAATGTTGAAGTATATCCCTGATAAATAATCTATTAAAAAAAATCCATTTTTAAGGATTACCTTACTTAAACATGTATAAGTCGAATATAACTTTACAAGGATTTCTTAAGTTTATTGGAAATTGGGAATCAGTGAAAATACTATAATCTCTTACTTATTATTAGAGTTGTGCTTACATTTGGTATGAACACTAATACAAGGCTCAAGTGATATGCTTATAGAGTTGATTCATCGAGCTGAGCTTTGGTAAGCTAAGCTTTTATGAGGCAGGTCTTTTGGGTACATGCATTTTGTTTTAGTCTTGCTTTAAATCAGTGAATTTACATTTACAAAGACTTAGCCAAGTTGTATCTTAGTCAGATAACACATGAACAACACAATATATTACATCCCTCAACAGATAATGTGAAACTCACTATTGGATTTATTCTGTTATTTTTCATTGGAAGATCTTAACTGTAAGATGTTTAACATTTTATACTCTAAAGGCGGCTAATCTACATTGTAAAATTAAAATAGTTAAATCAAAGTCTAAGGATAAACATTTGTCAATTAAGAGGTTGAATTTATATTCAAAAAGAACCAATGTTAAACAGAAAGCACAGTATCTTGTTTGTTTATGATAAGAAAATGTTGAGCGTCTTGTATTAAAGGTCTTTTCAAGAACAATTCGTTTAGTAGCGGCTTTTAAAATATTACAATAAATTAATAAATATCCTAATACTAAGGAAAGCAATTTTTTTATAAATTTCACAAACAAAATGTAAAATTTGTATAACAAATTTTAAATAATTTGTTGTTATTTAGTCAAATAATAACAACAAATATGTTTTTTTGGTGAAGAGATGTCCTAATTTGACAGTTAAATTGTCAATGATTTTCTTGTGAATAGCTGGGTGAGGAGCTGGCCTCCTTTCCGGCGCATGGGAATACACACTTTTTGGCAGGCGATTCAAATTAAATAAAAAAGGCATTATTCAGACACACTATTCTAGGAACCACGCTATTTCACTCATGCTGCTAGCCCCAAGGTGTGATTTAGGATAAAAATCCAAGCCTCCCCGTGGTTGGTATTGTTTAGATTGGCACTAATTTTCCACAACAGTAATGGGAAAATAAGTAATATTATCGGCAGCGTAATAGTTTCTTCGGTTAGTTCTGATGTTTACCTCAACTTATGCTTGACCAGCAACACCTGTGTCTCCAGTGTCCTCTTAAGGTATAAAAAATCAAAGTTCTGAGGGAGGGTAGGTCAGGAAAATACAAATTCTTCCCTGGCTATGCCTTTAAAGCAAAGTTTGTTTATTTAAATTATTTTAAAAAGCGTCCAAGCAGAATGTGTTGACTGTCATCGTATAAAAAATCGATTATCTGAATTAATAGGACAAAGGGTAGTTTGCATAACCACAAACTAGTGGGATAGTTAAAGACAAAACCTAATCACCATCTAAACCCTAATGAACTGTAAAATAAGGCAACAATCGTCCTTCCTAAAAAATCCAAGTCAAATCAGAGGTATTAGGTAAAAATGTAAAACGAGTTTGCACGCAACACGCTGACGTGAGAGAAGTGAATTTCCACATAAAAATCTATAAAAACTCAAAATCAGTTAAAAACATACAATTATTCCAATTTTTATTCAAATCTGAAAATATTGATTTTTTGGCTGTTCTGATACTCCTGGTTCTATTTACCTGCAATGCTGAGAATACAATTTTGCGCATTATAAGGTTAGGAGAAGGTCCAGTCAGGCTTTAAAGTAGGCGTGAGGTTGTTGGGGATGATAAAAGTACACAAAAAAATGAATACCAGGCTTTTCTAATGTACCCCCATAAGACAACGTACTGTGTTTGGTCAATACACATTTCCTTTAATAACTCGGTAAATATATATGCTAGAATGACGACAGAGGGCTTAAAAGTTTGCCACACTAATTCCCATATTTTTACATTCGTTAATTTGACATCCGGGGCTTTTCTGACCCTTTTTGGGCCCAAAAACTCGAAATTTGAAAGATTAATCCCCAAAAAAGGGGTTTAGAGTTTTCCGATTGTTTTACCCAACGAACTTGTCCAACTGATTATAGAAAGGAACGTCCCTACCAAATTTAAAGTAAATCGGACAAAAAATGTGACCGCTAGAGTGCATACACACACACACACACACATATATATATATATATATACATATACATATACAATTTTGAACGAACCCCCAAAACGTGTTCAGGGGGTCACGTTAGGAACTTCTATGGTGGTCCCGGGCTTAAGTTTCACCGTGCGGGTCATGCTAATACACTTTCCATAGGAAATTCACTAACAAGGAAAACAATAACATAATGAGGAATTACAAGCAGTGCCAATATAATAATATCAGTGGTGCAATTCACATTTTGTAGTCTTATGCCCTCTTATTAATTTATTTCTGTCTGTTCAATTTCAATGATTTTCTTTATTTTAACATCAAATATTACAAATATTGCAGGTGCGTAAAGTTTTATCTAAATCGATTGTTTCCAATCCCAGTTTAGCAATATTAGTTGTTAAAACTTTTATTTTTATGGTTATTATTATTGCACTTGAAACATCTTTAAGAGCTTTATTTAATAAGGTTGTTATAGCCTTGGATTTAGTGGTTCTAAATTATAAAATTATAAAATGTTAATAAACAGTTTTATAGTACATAAAATATATCTTGTTCCAAAAATAGAATTTCTTAGCATGTATATATTTTTTGTTTTGTTTTGTATTCACGCAGAGGCATTTTTTTAATGTTTTGATAGGGAACGGTCCAAACCCTGGTCTTGTTACTATCTAAGGTCGACCTATTCTTAGAAAGCATCGTTAATTAATAGCCCAATTACAAATATTATTTTAATTTTATTGTTGTTAAATGTTGTACATTCGATGATTTATCTGTTTTAATGCCATGAAAACACTCTTACTAGCATCATGCATACACACAACTCGCAATTCTACACTTTGTTAAACAAATGAATTTGTATTAGATGGCGTTTAGTAATAAAGATTGCAGAGCTAAAGTGTACTGAGTTTTTTGAGGCCATGATTTTTTAAGCAACATGGTACCCAAAAGATCTGTCTTTTTAATTTTCTAAAGTTAATTCTTTTGAGGAATTTAGTTTGTACAGCCTCTAAAAACTAGGGAGCTTGAAATTTCACAAAAGATTTAATCTAAATGTATTTTTAAAGCTAACTACTGTACTTAATGTTGAATATTTTATGGAAACAAATAAATATACATATGGAATAATCCATCAAAAGTAAAGAATACATCTCGATTTACCTTAGATTACCTAGTAGGCAAAACAATGGAAATGATTAGATTTCCTAATTGGTAGAGGCTTAATTATTTTCTACATGTTAGTTTTTTGTCTAAGTATCATTCTGGTTTTAGCTTGTAACTTATACTGCAACATAGACCTTACTATGATTACAATTCTAAGCATCTTGATCTATTAGTTAAGCTCTTTTTCAATTCTAATTTCAAGCATCTACACTGAGATATGAAACATGTAACAAAATTGGCTAGTGTGATAGGTTTAAGCATTCAATTTGGGGTACATTACGAATGGACTACTAACATTTAATTACAGTTCAAGTTATTGGTGTCGCTTTGCTATAGATTAAACTTCTAATGACCATTGACCATGTACTTTACAATATTCACAACATTTACGTAATTATTAAAGCACTTATTGTTAACATTCAGTAAAAATTCCAATATAAACCTAACAAACCATTTTGAACAGATGTATATTAGCCTTAATACGAGTATTTACAGACAAGAGTTTTCAAGTTACAAACTAGAATCACATCTCAACAAGTACTTAGATCTAGAATACATAGAATATTAACCGCACACAAAGACCAAGACATTTAAGACTTAAATTCTCTCTAATGTCTGCTTGATTTGATGAAAACCAAAGATTTAAAATATTTAATTTGTACTCATAATTAAAATAGGTGTTTTTATATCTCATTGATTCAAAAACATATTTTTAAAAACCGGTTTTCAGTTAACTCAACTAAATGAAAAGTATAGAAAATTTTTTGACACAATATGAAAATCTGCCAGAACTACTTAAAATACGAGGTGTGGTTTTAAAGAAAGTACCATTTTTAAATTTTGCTGTTGCAGCGCTGCGGTTGGTATTCCTGCATGTTGAGCTGTGTATCTGTATCTATTGGCAAGTCTGGGACGCAACTACGGTAGAAATGGAGGGATTCTCAAATCGCGGCGCCACTTTGAATGCTCACAAACAAACTAAAACATGGTCTTTGGCCTAAATGGTGTCCCAGGCCTGCCAATAGATGCAGGAACACAGCACAGCATGCAGGAATGCCAACCGCAGAGCTGCAATGGCAAAATTTAAAAACAGTACTTACTTTAAAAACACAACTTGTATGCTCCGTTTTTTAATAGGTTTTAAGTTACCAATGAGTGAAATATATTATTTCAGCTTTAGTCCAAAGACCAAGCAGAGAGAAAAAATGAACCCAACTGTCTTTTGATTCCTGAACGAACCCCAAAAAAGGAATTTCATATACGTCATACAAGGAGTGCAAGGATTTTAAAATGTCTGTACTATTCAGAATAAAACTGCATATCATACATTTATAAATGGCATGCCATCAGTTGTGTGACTGGTCAAAATGGATTGCTTTGTACCACATTTTGAGTAATTTTTGATCTTGTGTGTAACAGGATAAATAAAATATGTCTTCCAGCACTATAAGTATATTTACACTCATCCTGTACTTACACACAAGACGGTAAAATATACACAAAAAATGGTACAACCGGTGTAACTGGTTGAAATTGATCGCATTGTACAATTTTTTGTGTATATTTTACCGTCTTGTATGTAAGCACAGTATAAGTGTTGATATACTTTATTGTGTTGTGAGACGTATTTTATTTATCCTGTTTAGTTGTAACAACACGTATCATGCTAATAAAGAAATTACTTGAGTGGAAGTACATTAAAGTATTATTAGAGTTTATATATTGCTTTAAAACATATTTTATATACATTCTGTGTGATTATAACTCATATAATTTGATAGTAAAGAATTGTATTGAGGGCCGCCAACACTCATGGCGGGTCTGGGGGAGAAGTAACTGTGGGCACCCTTTTCATAGACACTGGCCTCCCTCTCTTTTTGCTTGAAAAATTGTTACACTTTTTCAGGGTATACATAGACTGGTAGTTCTTGGTGAATTTGATGGACATTTTGCAGTTAGCACAAAATAGTACAGAAATAATTTGACCGCTGTAGTCAGTGGTCTATTTTTGGCTAATAAAACGTGTTTCAGTCAGTTTTCAGAGGATGACACACATTCTTTTTGATCAGTTTGGCCTATAAAATGAGGCCTAGCTTTATATTTTAGCTGATAAAACATTTGGCTAATATTTTTTTCAGTCGTTAAAATGCAGAGAATTGTTTTTGGCTAATAAAACATTGTTAAATTGATATTTTTAATTGATTAAATATGGTTAGGCCTAAATTGCAGCTTTTGGCAAAAAAATAAATGTTTTGAGACATCTTGTAATAATTATACCTAAAAGGGCCTTTTATATTTTCACTATTTTTTTTCTGGCTACATTCATACTTAAAACCACGCTGTAACCGATAATTTATTTAATTTATTTTCAATATTGGAATTTTAGTTCTATTTTGCATTTTTCAAAGCAGACAGCATTTCATATCTAGTCATTATTGATAGGTTGTCCTTCATAACATAACGCTACACATTTGTGTTGTTGCATAAAATACTAAGCTCATTAAGAAATAAGAAATAACAAAATCTGATAAAGTTATACAACATCAAGCAGACATTTACCATAATGTTTAGCAATGTGAAGAGTTAGCGAATCTCATTGGCGAATTCTGCTGTCGTATTTTATTAGTAAATGAGTCGTTAAACTACTTTAATCCCGTTTTGTGTTTGTTTGGAGGCCAAATTTTGCTGTGTAAGGCTCCATTCTAGTAATAAACATTATAATTCTGTCTTTAATAAACATATTAATAGTAATTTATCCAATAAAAAAACATATTTAGGTTACCATTTCAGGAGAGTGTGCAATGTCAGATATAATAATTATTATGACATTTTAGAAAAATTGGAACCATTAATCACATTTTAAATTACTTATAAGAAGTTTTAATAACATGAAAATATCCTTTTAAAATACAATAAAATCTTACTAGTTACACTTAATAAGCCCTTGGGAAGAAAAAACAAAAAACAAAGGAACATTATTTTAATGTACTTGATAATTAGTACGCCACTGCTGCCTATTTCATGGTTCTTCCAATACAGCTCTGTCTTTAACATGATCTATGGCCAAGTCGAGTTAAACATTAATGTCTGTTATATGTAAAATTGAGTTTAAATCATTTATTCGGAATGAAATTCGCTAGGTAAGCGTATATTTAACCTTAACAGTGATAAAGTGTTAACAACAATAGCAACATCAATCAGTTCATGCAGCAACCAACACTTGTGAACATGTTGACATTATACTGCAAAGGCAAAATATTATCAAAGATTGTCATAAATCGAATAAATCTTCTTAAAGTGTTTTAAACAAATGTTTATACTATCAGCATTTAAATTATCATCAGAGTTAATTTCCTAGTTATGGTCAGTAAACCAATTAGGATAGATTCAATATTATTATTTAATTCATCTAATAAAACACTTAGTTTTTAACTGTACATATAGTATAAATTGGGTTTCTGTGGGACCATATGGTGATGCATGTATTTAGTTTGTCGATATCAAGGGATATCCAGCAAACCAGAAAAACTTTAGTTCATCTATATAATAGAGGGCAGGCTGAGGGGGCTTTTTAATGAATTAATCTCTCTATCCACTATAACTACCTATATTTGTCTAATCAGCCCTAATGCATAAAACACATAATATCACTTTATTGGAATTTTTGCCAATGAATCAAAAAACTGTTTTGTGTCTGTGACTGGATGTCACCAAAGAATTAAAATTATGAACATACAAATTAGATAGTTGCTTAAAGCCTAGCTATATAGTTGCTTATACAGGGTGAGTTTTAAATGAGTCCCGCCCCCCCTAATGTTTTCTGCATTTCTTAAGATATCGACTCCGGTCCACACCCGATCATTGTTGACCAACTTATACTTAGTTTTACTTAATTGATATTTTTGGCCGCCATCTTGGATCCGCCATTTTGGATTCAAATATTTATTTTTAAATTTAAAGGTTGGGTTATAACCCATCATACAAAAGTACTTTTTATGGTGAACACAATGGCGCAATCTGTTTTTGAAAATCATTTTTCGTTCTCAAGATATTGACAAATTAAACAAATTTATTTTGGAGAGAGTTTTAAAGGTCCAAACCTTAAAACATGCCCATATTCTCATCATTACATAAAATAATTACCAGGAACTACCACTAATCATTGTTGAATGGCATTTGCTTCATTTTGACAAAATTAATATTTTCGACTGCCATCTTGGATCCTCCGTTTTGGAATAAGATAGTTTTTCAAATGTAAAGGTATAGGGTTGTGACCCATCATTTCCAACCGTTTTTCCACGCTGAAATCAATGCCCCAATCTGTTTTCAAATATCACCTTTCGTTCTTATGATATTGTCACTTTTTGAAATGTTAAACAGAAATCTTTCAATACCGTATCATGAAAACAAAAGGTGATATTTGGAAACAGATTGTTACATTGATTTCAGCGTGGAAAAATAGTTGGAAATGATGGGTCAGATGGGTACCTTTACATTTGAAAAACATTATCTTATTCCAAAATGGCGGATCCAAGATGGCGGCTGTAAATGTTAATTTTGCCAAAATGAAGCAAATGCTACACAACAATGATTAGTGGTAGTTCTTGGTAATTATTTGATGTAATTATGAGAATATGGGCATGTTTTAAGGTTTTCACTTTTAAAACTCATTCCAAAATTAATTTGTTTAATTTGCCAATATCTTGAGAACGAATAATGATTTTCAAAAATGGATTGCACCATTTTTTTCACCGTAAAAAGTACTTTTATATGATGGGTCTCAATCCCAACTTTACATTAAAAAAAGTTAAATCCAACATGGTGGATCCAAGATGGCGGCCAAAAATATTAACCAAGTAAAAATGAAGTATAAGTTGGTCAACTTGATCGGAGGTGGTCCGGAGTCGATATCTTAATAAATGTAGAAAAAATTAGTGGGGGACATTTAAAACTCACCCTATAAAGCATCAAAGGATTTTAATTTAAATCAGAAACTTCCAGATATTTTTTATTTTATTTTAATTTTTTGGAAGATGTCACTATATATTTGTTTGATGTTCACCATGCAGCATGTAGCAAATGTATTTCAAATGACAATTCAAATTGTATTAGCCATCCTAAAAGCATTTACTTGAGCGCTTTCACACGGATCGCGGGGACTGTTGATGCAACCTGCATAACAACACTAACAATGAACTCAGTTCATGTAGTAACATAGCCACTTCCCCGCTTCTTTAAGACCAGCACAACAGAGAATATAGAACAGAGTATAGTACTGCGAGAAAACTAAAATGATAACCAGGTTAAAGTATTCATAAAACCTCTATTCCCTTTTTGTCAACAACACTTAAACTTGATGGTACAAATGCCTTAATGTAAAACATCTTGTATAATTACTTTATATTTTTTACAAAACAATGTTTTTACTGTAGGTAAACAAAGTTTTTTTACCCAAAAATTTCATTCACTAGCCTACTTTTAGTAGGAAGAATAAATCTTTAATAAAAAATTTTTGATAATGTTAGTACTACTCGATAAAAGGGTAGGATCTTTTCGGTTATGTGTCAACAATCTGTAAAATCTTTTTATTTAGTCAAAAACAAATAAAAACTCCTTAACTTTATTCTGGTGGTCAGAATAAAAGTATATATTGTAGAATCTGTTGAAATAGATCCCTATTTTGATGCCGTCGACGCCACAAAAATTCACAAAGATATGAGTCAAGCATCGAGCAGTGCGGGCCACACCAAACTTAATTGCGTTGTTTAGCTATCCTACAATGACTTTCTACAGATTGTGTATGCGCACCAGAGTACCAGAAATAATATTTGAGGGTGACTGGTTGGTGGTTATAACCATGTTTATACAACTGATTGTACGATTTCCATTCGTTAGATATTAGCGTTGTACCAGGAAGTACATATTCATAACATACATAATTATACATAACCATAACATAATATACATAAACATAACATACATAAACATAACATAACATACAAAAACAGTAATAACACTGGTAACCGCTCCACGCACTGACAGGAATCAGACTGCCGGCTGGCGGCTCGGCGGGCAGTTGTCCAGCCATCGCCGTCAGGTCGCGTTATCATATCTCGCTTTATCATGCAGTACCTAACTATTTCCCCTTTTTTGGACATCAATTGCTCATGTTTATAGTTTATTTTCACTATACAACACCTCCTACTGCACACATAATGTTTGGAAGGTTTTATTTGTATTGTTGACACATAACCGAAAAGATCCAAAGGGTATGAAGGGTCACAGCAAAAAACAAAGCAGATTACAATTTCTTAATTTTACTTAAATCAAGTTTTTATTATTCAAGTCATTTATATATGTCTTCATTATGGGGATTATGAATAAAAATAAACATCGTTCAAAAGTAAATCCTGTTTAAATGACACTAAATTTGAGAAAAACATTAGTTACAATATTAACTTTAGATGGTTGTGACCACAAATGCTCAGGTGATGTTTTTATTATGTTAGTATTTTTCTCGGCCATCTACCTTTGCTTCATTACACTCTGCCAAACATTTCTTTATAGTTTAAACATGGCAGTTGGACTCCCCTTTACATTTCCGCCTAAGCTAAGTAGGACAACAGTCACACAAGTCCACTCGAACACTGGTTTTAGGTTTTGTAATCTCATAGCTGGTTCAAATAGGATAATGAATGCAATTTAATGTCACACACATAAACAACACACACAAACACATTTAATAAACAATAAATGGACCGAGAAAGCACTAGATTTTACTGGTTGTCCAGGCGAGTACTAAACATATTAATTATCAGTCAGGAATGCGAGATTGGAGAGCGAAAAACAAAGTGGACTCTAATCATTATAATCATTATTCCTTATCAGCGCTTGGACTTTAATAATTTTTGGCCTCCACCCTACATTTTTTTCCTTTATTTTCTAAGTGACTGTGTTATTTCTTTACCTAACTAAATCAAAGCCAAATTCTATCTGAACAAGCTACAACAAATAAATTTCAGTTTTGAATGACATTTTTCCCTTTGGCGTGGTAACAATATCCAGGTCCTACTTTTGGGCAACACTCATCTTTTTATTCTGCTCGTGCAGAAACTGATTAAGTCCAATTTTAGTTGAATTACTCAATTTCGTCAACAGTTTTTTTTTCTCAAAAGAAACACACACACACACACACACACACACACACACACACGGGCGAAATACATACACAGTCTCTCACACTCCCGATATTTGGCAGAATCACAAAAACATTCCGCGTCTTCAAGGGGGGTTCTCCTTAGCTTGCCACTCGCGAATTCTCTCCGAACGCCTCACCACGACGAGTCAGAAGCGAGAGAATACGTGAGTGGCAAGCTAGGGAAAACCCCCTTGAAGACGCAACGTTTTTGTGGTTCTGCGAAATATCGGGAGTGCGAGAGGCTATGTAAGTGTATTTTGTCCGTGTATGTGTGTGTTTGTTTTGAGAACAAACTTTTGACGAAGTTGAGTAATTCAAGTAAAATTGGACTTAATCAGTCTCTGCACGAGCAGAATAACAAGGTGAGTGTTGGCCAAAAGTAGGATCTAAATAATTTTCAAACAAAATCGGATTATTGCTGTGACCCTCATATATCCTTATATGTATTTGCTTTGGTTTATTGTTTGCTTCAAGGAAAATAGTTATACTATGATTATAATAGCTCATATATTTTCTAGAAAAAATGTAAATTCCATACTGTGACCAGGACACAAGCTCCCACTTTCAATCAGTACCGGTATGCAAAGTAAATTAGAAAACATTATACAGTAATCTGTTTCTTTGGAAATGGTTATAAACGTACAGTCTGGTGTTTACACTGTACGTTTTAAAAGTAATATCTTTTCAATTGGTGCATGACTATGATGAAAAAATAAATGAAAGATTATAGAAGTCTGTCAATTTGGTTGTTTAATTTATGTGAATGTGTATGCACACAAAGTTTCTGTTCTAAATAGCTATAAAGTGTATTACATTATATTAAAACAGCCTCGAATATCAATCTTTTGAATTTTATTAATCTGGACAGAAAATACAATTTTAGAGCTGACTGGTCTTAACGTTTGATTGACGTAAGAATGTAGTATTTGAATAATGACAATTAATCACCTGAAACCTGAAACATTCTGTGAATAAGAGGGATTTTTAATCTAATTTTTTTAAATATTAGTCTAAAAGTTATATACCAAAAAAGGTATGTATAGAAATGAGGGTAGTTTTTAAGGGTGATGACAATGATGCAATATTCGATCAGACAATTAATATACAGTATTATGTAAAAAACACAATAATCTATCTCTTAAAATTACAGGTTTTGTTTTTTAAGCAATCTTGAACAATAAATTACCGTTACCCTTGTTTATATACATGTATTAAATCTATTCAGAATTCTATACCACAACTTTTACACTTTAAAACTACACCAACTTATAAAGCTATAATAAATCTAACTTCATTTGTAATATAAAGCTCTAAGAAACATCTAAAATTCAAATACAACTCTTTTCTGTTAGCATTAAACTATTGTACACAACTATAAAACAATTAACCTCCATTCATCCACACTTTAACAAACATTAGTACAGTACACCTCCAAACTGTATGTTATAACATCCATGTTGTGTTTATGTAACAGTCATAAAGAAATGTATAAAGTAGTAAATCAATTCATAATAATGTTGATACCATGATGCATGACATTTCTGGCATATTGTGATCTGGAATGATAAGTTATTAAATAATGTAGCACCATGTCAGTAAAATGTTGATAGATAAATTGATCAGTTGGGTTTGTTGGTTTACGAGTCCACCAAGATGTGCCACCGGCAGATCTGCTCTCCCCTCACTTGCCTCATGTCCTCCCAGTGGGCCAACTCCTCTTCCCCAGAGCTGTTCAGGCCCAGGGAGAACCACCCAATCATCTCTTTGCGCTTCATTGAGCGCTTGTTGTACACTGCTATCATCAGGGTCACATCGGGTAGCTGGAAAAGAGCCACCTGCAACCAACAAGTTAATTAGTTAATTTTAATCTTACCATCAATTTTACTGGAGGAGACAGTAATAGCTTTGATCAGCTTGGATCCGAGACCAAACCAAGAGAATGGTTTAATAATGCTATCTTATTCATTTGTATGACAAAATTAGTAAACATTTTAATAAGTGGCATATGTTCAATTTTTGATAACAAAATGTCACATAGCCTACATTAACTGTCAAAATAATATAGGGTCATAAAAACTGTTTGCAGCAGTTTCAAAACGTCATGTCTGAAACAGCTCTGTTGTGTGGTACGTCTGTCCTTCCCCCGTGCCCATAGATTGTCTTTCCATTCCCCTCCTAGGCAATCAGTCCCATTTCCAGCCATTCACTCCTATTTTCAGCCATTCACTCCCATTTCCTGGAATTCACTCTCATTCCCAGCCAATCACTCCCATTCCCAGCCAATCACTCCCATTCCCAGCCATTCACTCCCATTCCCAGCCATTATTCACTCCCATTCCCAGCAAATCACTCCCATTCCCAGCCAATCACTCATCCTATTCCCAGCCATTCACTCCCATTCCCAGCCAATCACTCCCATTCCCAAACATTCACTCCCATTCCTGCTATTCATACAGTGTCAGACTAATGTCTATGGAATTTGTAGCCAAGCTCGCTACTTCAGGCATGCTTGGGGCTCGTCAGCAGCACTTGTGTGCAGCTAATAAAGCACAAAGCACAAAGCAAGCGATTTTGTAACTGTCGGTGCTGGAACCATGGGATGTCAAAACATCAGAATTGAGTAAAAATACATTGCGATGGTTTACTGGCATTTACACTGTATGGTTTAAAGGGATTAACGGGATGTAATAAAAGACATCTTAGGACACTTAAGAATATATTTACACTTATACTGATTCACATCCAGAAATAAACATATATAAAAGGTGGTACAAGGCTATCGATTTTGACCAGTCACACCGGTCATCATCAGGCCAATGAGAGATCTGACAGAATCTAAATGGTGACCCTGCTTTTATCCTATTGGTTACTGGAAGTTCCGGAAACAAGTTTCTAAATGTGCCACCAGAGTCGAAGTTAACTTGTTCATTTATCAATTTATCTCTATCTTTACATTTTTCTTTAAATATAATCAATTCTTTCCATGCATGCATTTAATTTCCTTTTTTATAATTCTTGAGGATTCTGAGGCTTGAGTTATTCTATTTTCCTTATAGATGTGTTTTGTGTGGCCATTTTCTAAAAGATGTTTTGCTACGTTTGATATTTCCGGTTTCCTGTTCTTCCAAGCTGATACATAGTTCTTAAATGTTTTAACAAAATTAACAGTTTGACCAATATAAAAGTTATCACTGTTGTTAAAATTAATTGTGTAAACGCCGGGCATGTTGAATTTGTTACAATCTTCTATCTTGGGATTTAGTATTTTGTTCATGGTGTTTTGTGCTCTGAAGGCTATGTTAACTCCTAATTTCTTGAATCGATTAACAAACTTTTTTATCTTAGTTCCTTACATTCCGTAAGTAATAACAACACGTAATATGCTAATCAAAAAGTTGAAAAGTGATTCGTCTTCAATTGGCGCATGACTGTGACGAGTAAATGAATGACAAATTATGGAAGAGTCTGACGTTATGATAAATCTTAACAAAATAGTAGATGTAGAAAATCTTAACAATTCATACTTTAGGACATTTTATGAGTTTTTTTAACATTGAGTCCTCATTTAATAGAACACTGAAGTTGGTAAATATATTTTCCTATAACTACAACCTTCTTTTAGATAAAAAGAATTTTAGGTATGTAATTGTGCAGTGACTGAGTGAAAATGTCACGCTTCGTCACTCCCAATTGAAACACCATATTTGTTTGGCTTCGTCATATCTAAATTAAGCCATGAGCCCAGTTTTTATTATAGTTTTGGTCAATGGTTTTGGAAGCAACAGGTCCAGTGATACGTTATTGAAAGTTACCTGGAACATGAAAGTCTCCTTGAAAAGAGGGTTGGGCTGACCACGGCGTACCGAGGTCTTACTGCGGGCCATCTCTTGGCCCATGCTGCTGACCATCGTCAACTTTACATATGTGTCTGGTGCCCGCGTCATCGCCAGGTTCCTAACACAGCAAATACTCTACCTATCATGAATGTTCTTTAAAACTGTTTTCAAATTGAATCACATGAGATAAATGAAATTTGATGAGAAGGATTGTTTCTCATGATGCACAACACACTAGACACATAAAAACCATAGGCTTAATTCGGGGGTGGCATGGGGGGGCAGTGGAGAACATATTATTGTACTATATGTAAAGTCACAATAATCACGATCACGACCATGTTTGCCCCTCAAATCAAAATACTGAAATTATGCTTATGGTATAAACAGTATTTCATTTTACAACAAGTACACATTTGTAGGTGTACTTCTACAAATATGGACTCTTGTCAGACACATTTAAACATAAAGGTTTTAACAAAGTGGTACAAAATTATATTCCTAATACCCCAGACACTACTTTATGTTTAACACTTCATTGTTGAGAATATTATATTTATATTGAGGATAAAATACCTCCGTTGCAGCAACCTGTATTTTCAGTGAATTTCAAATTTATGTGTAATTGACTCACTACTTCATAAAGCCACTTACCAAGTTTCATTAAAATTCATTCATAAATAAGCGATATATAACATTTCATTTATTCTCCAAAAGAGCAGCGTTATAGGAATAAGTACGAGGATAGTTTTATTATCAACCTCCATTAGGCAATAAATAAAAAATAAGTATATATAAAAACAATTATTTTACTTCCAAAATATTGGTGTACTTTAAGCCTACTTTTTGATTTAGTCACCATAACGATTGAGGCATTTGTCATACCTAATTACCAGCTTTTCGATACCCTTTTCAAAAAATGTTGCCGGCAATGAATTGAAGTGTGTTATAACGTTATCTGTATGATCGCACACCGTAAACACTGGGCAAGCAGTAGGCAGGTAATGTTTACATGATGGAACAGCGCATCCCTCCCCACCAAAAACTCTGTCACTATCGGTCCCACATCTACGAATAATCATGACTGCCTCAATCGATTCTCTCGCCAAATGTGAATTGCAAAATGTTATTCATTTCCTGCAAGCAGAAGGAAATAGTGCAGCAGAAATTCACTGCAGAATGATCTGAGTTTACGGAGAATACTTTTTGGGTGGTGGTGTTGTACGAGAATAGTGTCTATAATTTGAAGATGGCCGCACTGATGTGCATGACGAAAGGGGTCAAGGACTGTCAAAGCAGTGCCCATTTGACGAGCTTTGTTGTTTTCTGATATAGTTTTTGGGACGCAGCGAGCACACAATTTGTTGGTAGCCTAAATGTTCTGTAACAAATCGCAAATGATATTTCAGTCCCGGGATTTCAGGATTACATTGAAGAATCCCAGGATCCCGGGACTATCCCATTACCCGCCGCCTATTGCTTGTCCAGCGTTTACTGTATGTATGTCCAGCGCTGTATGATCATTCAGATGTCATGACACACTTCAGTTCATTCGTGGCCACATTCTTTGAAGAGGGTATTGAAGAGCTGGTTCACAGGTAAAGGGTGTCTCATGTTAAGTTGAGGCAGGCTACCTGACCGGAGGGGTTGACCAGGACAATGGCCGGCGAGTAAATCCCATTACTCACGTGTCGCCGAATACACCACTTAAAAACGGAAATGTAAGGGATAAATTTGAAAATGTAATAAATGCATTATATGCGAAAAAGCATTATACTGTATTTTTAGTTATCAAAAAACAAACAATTGTTTGTTTGTCCCATGTTAATCGGCCAAATTTAAGTGTTTAACTGTATATTTTCCTGTAAAGTTCTATAGATTTCCATTATATGTGTGGCAGTTTAATTTTCACCCTACGTTTCGGAACTTATTTGATTATTAAATACTTTATTTTGCATGCTTGAGACTACTGCCGGCCGCAATAAAGTTTTGAACTATTATACCTTCGTCAGCTCTTTTTAATTTCATTGTTTTCAGGCGGAAACACCTATAGTTTAGGAAACGTCGTTGACGTAGGGTATTTAATGATTCATTTCCGAATGCAAACCGGATGCACAAACTATTTAGGTGTAACGCATACCTTTGCAGGAGCGAGTTTGTTGGAGGTTTCCGGCTTAAGTAATTGAGTCATTAGCAGGAAGAAGCCATTATCAAATGACAATGGACCTAGGCTTTAAGTACCACGACAAACTATTTTCTTATCATTGCTAGTCATGGCAGCTGAGAAGACACCCGAGAGGATTCTACTGGCGCAGAAGTACATCATCATACATGGACGAGGGAGTGTACTTAGTAGTGGTGAGAGGAACATTATATTAACAGTGTTTGGAAATCTGTTAACTGAGTCGACATCCTCACTTCGAGAAGCAGCAGAGCGGACAGCGGCTTTAACAGGGACTAGCAGAGCGACTGTGGAGCGAATAAGGAAGGAAGCTAATAAAGGAAACTCACAATGCCTGGTAAAAAACGACCTAGAGCGACAGGTACCAAATCAAGATAAAAAAATCAGACATTACAAAGATTGGAATCCGACGCATAGTTCATGAAATGTTTAGATGGAATAGACCTCCGACGTTGACCTCTATTACAGAGAAAATTAATGAAGACAACAGTTTACCAGCAATGAGCAGAGCTACGTTCATCGGTATATCACTGATCTGGGATTTGTGTTCGAACGCGGGGCACAACATTCGATGTTCATTGAAAGAGACGATCTTGTCATTTAGAGAAGGAAATATTTAAGGGAGATCCGGAAATACAGACTTGAAAAGAAACCGATTTTTTACCTGTATGAGACATTTTTGAACGCAGGACACACTGTGAAGCACGCCTGGAGATCATCCTATATCAAATCTGCACGACACGCTTCGTTGGAAGGTGAAACAACTGGACTGAAGAACATTCCAGGACAAGGAGGACGCTTGATTGTTGTTCATATGGAAATGAGAATGGGTTTCTCAAGGAACAAAGTGATGAACAGTTCAAAATGACGTGAGGCTAATTTTTCAAGGAAAGAAAAACAAAAAGCGGCTTGGAGGGGTGGACTATCACAAAGAAATGAATTCTGCTTGCTGAATTCTGCAATATAAATGCAGTATTAGTATTTAAAAATAAAAACATGTAATTTTTAACTATGTTATATTGAAAAAATATATCGTTAGTTTTAACACTTAAAGTCGGCTGATTAACATGGGACAAACACACGATTGTTTATTTTTTGATAACTAAAAATACAGTATAATGCTTTTTCTTATATAATGCATTTATTACATATTCAAATTTATCCCTTACATTTCCGTTTTTAAGTGGTGTATTCGGCGACGCGTGACTAATGGGATTTACTCACCAGCCATTGTCCTGGTCAATCCCTCAGGTCAGGTAGCCTGCCTCAACTTAACATGAGACACCCTTTACAACAAAATGCATTAATCTTTATAAGGTGAATTTGTCATAAGTGTACCTATATTTTGATATTGAAATAATTTTTGTATATAAACTTGTCTTTTATTTATGGCCTATCGGAGGTTGTTAAAAAAACTACCCTCGAACATATAGCTTTCTGCTCAAATTAAAATATGTTATAGTCCTAGGAAGTATAGTATGACCACAGTAACAGTTTCTTCCCTTTAGACAAAATTCTCTAAAACTGCTTTCGCTTGGTTTGATTTATATACCACCAAACCAATATCAATCCATCATTATACAGGCAGCATATAGAACCTACCTGAAGTGACTGCCTTTGACAATCTCGATTGCGAGGCGGCCAGTCGTGCCGTTGTATGCCAATCCTATCAGCAGCTCCGGCACTCCCCCATGCTGCATGGAGTGAGTCGAACCCGTGCTGTCACTACGAGCCAGCGACAGCAGGTCCGACGACGAAGTGTTCAACTACACAGTAATGTATAACTCTACCAGGTTGGGAAATAATGACATTAGATAACCTATACCAAGTGGCTTACATAATGGAGCTAAAGTTATATTATTTTTAACTGGTTTTACTGACAACTGGATACTGAATTTTTAACACTGCACTTGATAAGTTTAAAGATAAGTAACAAAACATAAACCTTATAAAAAAGGTGATGAATTGTAAAAAAATATACTGAAGTAGCATTTTATGCATTCCATTCACTGGCATCACTTGCAGTAACAGAAATTAAAATTAATCACAAATTAAATGGTTGACTGTGAAAAGCTGGAGGTCAAACAAAGTTGAATACATGAAGAAAAGGAGTGATTTCGCTTGGAAAAGACTAAGCGAGTCATAAGAAGAGTTTACTCAGGATGATTAGTCTAACTAAATATTCCTAGAGTAAGCGCTGTTTTACAGAGTTAAGTAATCATAATATAAATTAATTTTTGAATTATTACAGTTATTAATGTACTAGCTGTTACCCATGGCTTCGCTAGTGAAAGTTTAAAACACACTAGTGCCTTACAGGGGCTATAGCCCCTAAAATATGGTTTTTTGTATAAGTGGATAATCACAGCTGATCATTAGTTCATTTCGCTTATTAATAAAACACTCTATTGATATTTCCATAAGAAAATCATTGGATCTTTGAAGTCCAGTGGGGCGTAGCCCACGTAATTTTTGACATTTCTGATATTTTTCCCACCGTCCTTGGCCCTCAAGTTTTAAAATGAATTAATTGTCTAACCTAACTTAATTTCTTCCTAGCTCGAAATATTTCGTGGGGACCGATTCGCTTACGGAATCAAATATATAGATTTGAAATATTAAAGCACTATAAAGCACTATAAAATCTTTGTTTATGTTTTACCAAATGACTTTCTTTGCAGTAACTGACAAACATTTTAACCACAGCTGGTAATTTTATAAATGATATCCACCCATAAGATTTGCATTTTGGATCTTACAGGGTACGTGGGGTGGAGTCCTAAGGTTGGATGTATAGATTATCAGATCTATATGATAATTTGATATGTAAGCTATGTTCATTCCAAATTCTAGCTTAATAGGTCAAGTAGTTTTAGTGTGATTAAACTCCAAATAACCATACATCTAAACTTTCACATTTATATTAGTGGGATTAATTGTTAAATGTGTTGCTAATGCATTTAGACCTCTATGTGAGATACAAAAGAAAAATATACAGAGATTAGTAACAAAAATATACAATGGTTGATCACTGTGATAAAGTGTTATAAATGTACAATAATTTTTTATCATGAAGTATTTTCAACTTACAGTAATATTTGATCGTGGTTCCAAGGGAAGCCACATGTTACTTTCTAGCTCTAAATTGACACAAGAAAAACTCATGATAGTTTCTCCGATCATTCTTTCTCTTCTCATCCTCTCACATCCATACAGCCGAAGTCGGATTCCCATGCTATTGACATCCTCTGGAACAAGCAATAGGAAAGGGATTTAACTTAAATGTCGCAGTTGTAAATAGTTTTGTACAGTGTATCAAACACTTCATTTGTAAAAAAAACACAAGTATTAGTTATCTCTTAATATGAAAATCGAAAGATAAAGACAATAGTCTTGTTTTAATTATGATATCTTGCAAAGCCAGTAGGCATTAAGCATACATATCCTGCATTCAGGGTTGGCGAGTGTGGTGAGCGGGCCCCGGGGCCTAAGGCATACATATCCCGCATTCAGGGTTGGCGAGTGTGGTGAGCGGGCCCCGGGGCCTAAGGCATACATATCCCGCATTCAGGGTTGGCGAGTGTGGTGAGCGGGCCCCGGGGCCTAGAGCTGAGCAATCCCAGACGCCACATAGAATGTGTGTGTTGTAGTGTGGTAAACTTGGGAATGGTTGTGTATTGTCTTGTTTGTATTGTGTTTGATTAAAAATAACAAAATACTTATCAGTTGTTTTACAGAACACAAACTTAGGTACATCTATTTATATTAAGAAGGGGTCAGAATGCCGAAATGGAAATTATAATCATCAAGATTAGTTTTAAAATTAATATAGGCTTCAATTATAAGTTCTATGTCAGTTTGAAAATACTGTGGACCACCAGACTTGCCAGAAAATTCCTTATAATAGCCTATAAAGGATGGGAATCAATTTTCCGTGACCCTATTGGTTCCTCTACAAATTTAAGGGGGTTTAAAGCCACATTCGATTAAACATTGTATGTCAAAGAAGTGGAGGTGGTGTAATGGATGCGTTCAAATATCATATTAGGTTTGTTTTAATGTTGAAACAAATACCACATCAAATACCTATCCATAAACTTATTTTCATATAGCATAATAATTTAAACACTTTTTCTGGTCAAAAACTTGTTATTGTATTTATTATGCATGAAGAAAAAGAAAAGGCTCCAAAATAAGTATAAATATATTAGTGAGTTTCTACTCGCAACATTAATTTTGCCAGTGAGTTTTACTCACTAAAAGGAATAACCATTTTCCTATGCACCCATGTCCAATTCTCAACTGTTTGGCTTTAATTGGGAATTTTATATTTTTTATAACTTACTTGACTTGGCCTTATTAATTTAGCTATACAATTGTAACTCGTTATTCTACCCAATTCCACTTAACACCAATAGAAAAATAGCATTAAATTTGATATAAATCTGAGGTTTTACAAAAGGATATTTGTTTGAAAACACCACACGTTGTAACGAAAATAAAGTAAAAAAATAATCTTTGTATTGCAATTTCAAGGCCCCATTTTATCACCTAAAAGTTATGCTGTGTGATGTCCAGTTAAACGTAAAACTTCCTTATTTAATAATCTTTAAAATTATATGCTATTAATAAGGTGTAGTTCATTAACAGCATACAAGGTGTGGTACCTAAATAATTAATAAAACCTAAATAATTAATAAAAACCTTGTTTATTAACCAGCTGAACGTTGAAATGAACTTAAATCCATTAATATCAATGAAAGAATAAGTGGTAACCAAGGTTTTTATTAATTATAATAACCTTTTTGACAAACAAGACCTTATTAATAGCATATAATTTTAAAGGTTATTAAATAAGGAAGTTTTACGTTTAAGTTGACATCACACAGCATAACTTTTAGGTGATAAAATGGGGCCTTGAACTTGCAATACAAAGATTATTTAAGAGTATTTTTACTTTCTCCCCTTATACATAGTATATGGAGAAAGTATTGTTTTTGTCAACATTTCGAATTTGAGTTGTTAGTGGAAATATTTGTTTTGGTGTTCCCTGAACCCAATTAAAACACTTTCGCTGGGGGTGTCCCAGAATCGGGACATTGCTCAAAATTGAAACATGAGACTTTCAAGTTTAAACATGTCAAAAGCAGTGAAAGTGTTGAATTAATTTTAACGTGATGTCTGTGTGTCTGTCTGTCTATCTGTCTGTCTGTATGGATGTGTACAGAACTAGAGCCCAAACCAACGGTCCGATTTTTATGAAATTTAGTATGGAGGTACTAATCCACAATATCTCCAGGAGTTTTTTCATGTTTTTGAATTTTTGATTTTTAAGGGTAATTATCCCCCAAAAACCGCCAAAAAACAAGAAAAATAAAAATTTCCCTAAAACGGCTCTATCGATTTTAATTAAACTTTAGCCGTTTGTAGAACTTTAGTTTTACAACAAAATTACACCACCCGCATTTCTGTAAAAATTCGGGTTCAGAAATTATAGGGCTTAAAACATAAAAAAAAGGTTTTTTTATTTTATTTTTTTTATTTTTACCCCCCGTCGCAGCAAAACTGCATACTCAGCGAATTTCCAATGAATATATAACATAACACATTAACACTTAACAGGATTCATAAGAAATGTATTCACAAACAAGCGATATTTAAAATATTAATTATCCTCCATAAGAATAACATTGGGGATGAGTACGCAGGTTTGCTGCAACAAGGCACACAAAGAATGGGTTTTTATGCAAATATCAATAGAACTCATATTAGTGAAGTCACATACCAAGTTTCATCCATATACATTCATAAATAAGCGATATATAACATTTTAAGTATTTTCCATAAGAATAACATGGGGACCAAGTACCTAGGTGTGCTGCTACAGGAGCCATAGGCGAAAAATTGTTTTTTTGTGCAAACAACAATAAACCATAACCAGATCAAGCCATATACCAAATTTCGCCAGTTTATGTTCATAAATAAGCGAGGTATATCATTTTTCTTTTTCTCCATAAGAATAACATTAGACAACGTACTGTGTTTAGCACTTTCAATATCTCGGTAACCAATTGACGTAGAGCAATGATCAAAATACCAAATTGTTTGTTTTTTTAAGCTGAATTCAATGGTGTAAATTAAAATTTGATTTAAATTAAAATTAAATGTGAAAACCCCAAAAAACACATTTTTGGGGTACAAAACCCCCCAAAACCCCCCTTCGGATGGTGCGATTCATCTGGTTTTCGAACTCGTTCAAATAAATGGTACTTTACACATTTGTACCAAATTTTATTAAGATCGGACCTTTTTTACGAGAGTTATCGTGCTTACGGACACATATATATATATATATATATATACATATATAAAAATTTGAACGAATGGTGTTTTTGGCATCTGGGGACCTCAAAATGAAAAGTTATCATGGTCTCGGGCTTAAGTCTTACCATGAGACCTACGGTAATAGCTTCTTCCCTATAGGGGAAATTCGCTAAAAAAAGGTTTTTTTATTTTAAATCAAAAACATAAATATAAAAAAAGTCTATTCACCATTCAAAAGAGCTCAAGAAACTAAATAATTTAGGATTTTGAATTACTATTCTATAATTGCTGGTTGCAGAGAAAATTGTAATTTTAATTTTCCGGTAAATACAATACGTTGTCTGATGTTTTTCTTATGGGAATACAAAAATGACTATTTCTCTCTTATTTACTGATCAATGTCATTCAAACTTGATATGCTTGTCAAGTTAGCATTGACCAACAGAGGAAATTCAAAATATGTTGCCCTTTAACAACCCTGGGGGGGGAATAGGGGACATTTTCCCTCTTAAAACCACGTGTGTAGCAATAGATTCTGTAGTGCCTCCAAAACAGGGATTTGGGTGGATGTTTTTGAAAACAACTTGTTTCCAAGATTTTCTGTACATTCGACCGTGCTTTGTGTTCTATACTTAGTAAATAAAAAGTATTTTAATCATTAAAGTTGGGCTAAAAAGTAGAAAGTATGTGTCAGTTTCCTGATACCGTTTATTTACTTTATTTTCGTTACAACCTGGTATTTTCAAACACATATATCCTTTTGTAAAACCTCAGATTTATAGCAAATTTAATGCTCTTTTTCTATTTGTGTTAAGTGGAATTGGGTAGAATAACGGGATACAATTGTATAGCTAAATTAATAAGGCCAAGTCAAGTAAGTTATAAAAAATACAAAATTCCCAATTACAGCCAAACGGTTTAGAATCGGACATGGTTCTATGGAAAGCTTTTGTTCCTTTTAGTGCGTAGAATTCACTGGCGAAGTTAATGTTGCGAGTAGAAACTCACCCTGTATATTTATAATGAAAATGCATCATTGGAATTATTTCTTGAAACAAACTGCTCTTACCTGGATTAACTCTATGAAATAAAAAGCTCTCCATGAACTGAGGGTTTTCCCCATGCCGAATCTTACTTTTGTGCTTTTGTTTCTTGCTTGGTAGAAGTAATATTCTGACCTAAGAAGACATTTTCCATGGTTAATAAGACATAGTTACATAAACAAATTATAAAGTTATATTCTAATTAAAACTGCTAAGGTTAAGCTAAACTTAACTGAAAGTTCTTTGTGGGTTCCTTTCTGTTTTCAAATCGGTATAATGTATTCTTGAATATCCAGTTCAAACAATAATCTGTCCGGATGGAAAATCTCAAGAATTAGGTATAAAATACCTTGCTTTATAATGAGTTAAATATGTTGCTTTTATCTACTGTCCACAACAATAACACAGGATTGAAACTTTGACTACCCGTGGGGGGAATTTCTTAAATCCCTTTCTTAGTGAGCACCTAAGACCCAAGAGGAAGAGTATGTTCCAAATTTCATTGTAATCCGTTCTGTGGTTTTTGAGATTTCGTGATGAGTGAGTGAGTCAGTCAGTGGTATTTGGATTTTACATATTAAGATATCATTGTAAAACCATGTGTTCTCTTAGTTGATGGATAGAAATTGATACTATGATTCACAAACAAAATCTTATTGAGTATGGCCAAATAAGGTTTAGGGCAGATAAATTACAAAGAAACCATCAGCAATTTAATTAGAATATTATGTTTTTACAGGGCCGTACTCAGGGTGGGGGGGCAGGGGGGGACAACTGCCCTGATGCCCAGGCGGCCGGGTTGGGGACACTGTTGTCTAAATCAAAGTCGACAACTTGGATCTGGACAGCAACAAGGGCCCACGGGCCCACACCACATGCCTGCCCAGGGGCCTGTGAAAGCTGAGTACTGCCCTGTGTTCTTATAGCTATGGTAAATAGTTAAAAAAATATGTTACACTTATACTGTACCCACATACATGACAGTAAATAATCATATAACGTGGTAAAAATCAATCAATTTTGTCTAGTTTGCCGTATCTATACCCAATGCAAAAATGATTATTGAGTATTATTAATACATTAATGATACTTTATAATATTCAATATGGTCTATGATATCTGTGAGAAGTAATAGTACTGTACTATTGGCTATAATAACAAATTTAGTATTGTTGGGAATTGTATAATACCAGTCAACTGTATTATACAGTATTATTAAATTAAATATGTATCATTGAAGGTATACAGTATATTATTGGGTATTATAAACATGAAAGTACTACAGGAAATTGTTATAATACCAGTAAAACTGAATCATAAATTATTATTGAGTGAAATACGTATTATTGTACTATTATTATATGATAGTTGGTATTGAAGAGTATTATTAAGTATAGTATGCATCATTGAAGCTATAATACTAAATTATAGTTTGAATTATACAGGGTGATATTTAGTGTAGTACATATCATTAAACCTTTTTTAAATCATGTAATTGGGAATTAGTGATGAAATAGCTCCTCAGATAGTTAATTAGTTAGTATGATAGTTAATAGGAGGAAGATGGTATTTTTAATAAACAATTGTTTATTTAGAGGGTTACTATCAAACTTATAGGTCAGTGACAATGAAATGCAGTGTGTTGCACAAGTGAAAACCAGGGCCTGGTTAACCTTTAGGCTGACTAGGCTGCAGCTTAGGGCGCCAGTCAACCAAGGAACTCGATGTTTTAAAATAATCTTAGAAGTGTGGTGCGGTGATCAATTGGCTAGAGGGAATTTTATTTCTGCGCGCCCTTAGTTTGACAGAAAGCTAGTTTAGTTGTTCCTTAGCTCATGTTCATGATTACCGAAATTTCGGAAATTTTTCGGGCCGGATTTATCTTACCTCGGGATTATTTTGGGACGGAATTATATCTTCAAAAAGGTCATAATCTGTGGTGCAATCTTCTTTTAATACTGTCAATATTGTTGGACTAAGGTTGGTTAATTGTTGTCTAAATTGTATTAACATTATATTATATTAGTATTATTAGCTTAATAAAAAGATTTAAAGGGTATACTGTTATAATTATTTTAGTATTAATTATCTTAATTATATTATTATTATGATTATATTCAATATAAATTAATTTGCTCCCAGTTTATCATATTACATGGCAAGAATAGATACATATAACAAATGAGCCAAATAAATTTGTTCCAACTTTTATTTCAGTGAGGTGCACAAGCAGATTCGATTAGAAAAATAAAACTAAAGTACTGTCAGAGTCGTATAGGTGTAGACTATTGGTAATTTGTATATCCCACTCCATCCTAGTGTTCCCATGAGTCAAAATGGCCGTGGGGGTTAAGGCGTGAGGACAATATGTCAAAGATCACAGGTTTGAATCTTGACCTGGTCATGACATTTTTGCAACTAAAATCCTTTTTTAAAATTTATATTATTGGTTTATTAAGCAATGTAATTGAAAAAAATCATTCTATTTAAAACTAAAATAACCATTTAAATAAAAAAATTATAGTTCATTATTATAGATTTTATATTTTGTATCATTAAATATTATTAAAATTTAAATTATTGTATTATTGAGTATTATAGAATTTTAATAATACTTTTAATGATACTTCCTATATTAATTTCAAGTATCATTGTCAAATTTACGCATTGAATATTATTGGTACTCAATAATACTGTAAATAATATTTTATAATACTATTTTTGGTTGTATTCAATAATACTCTATAATCATTTTTGCATAGGGTAGGACTAGAGCCCTTCTGTGGTTGGTACCGGTACCTCTATCAGTAAAGGAAAAGCAGTCATCAGAGTTTGGCAGAAGAGAACTATAAAGCTCAAACTTGGGGGAACAGCCTAGGCCTCAACAGTTGACAGTCAAAAACTTTGACTGACCCCTTATAGGAAAGAATGGAATAATATCCTAAGAATATAATATAAGAAAGGGTAAATAAATCTAGCTACTAACAGGTGTGTTGATTGGACACAGGCTGCAGAAAAACACCTCAGAATAATAGGCCAGTCTGACGAGAGCAGATTCTTTGAGAGGGAAAGAAGAATCTGCTGAACACATAAGGCTATTCTATGTCAGCGTTGAAAGGCTGAAAAACCTAGTAAAAGATGTATTTAGGTCCGGAGGAAATTAACTTACTTACATACTTGTTACGTGTTGTTTCCGTTCATAGGCTCGATGGTGTTGAACAGGTCAAAGTGCTGAAGAAGTTTCAGCCACTATAGAATATGACTGGTAGGGAGGGGAGGGGTCAGAGAGTCACACAGGGGGTTAAATTGCCTCAGGTGTTCAATAATACTTTCCACAGAATAAAAACAATGCACAATCAGATAATTCCTAAGTGTTACTTTAAATTTTTTGTTGTCAACAATGGATGAAATGAAGTTAGGCAATATTTTATAAAATTTTAAACCGGCTTAAAGAGGTTTTTTTTCAAAGACCGACAGTCTGTGAAAGGTGGAGAATTTTGATTTGAACCGAGTATTGTGAGTATTGTGAGTATTCTTTGACATAGGTTCATTATTTTTTGATTCCTAATGTATATTACTAACTCATCAAAATACAGGGCAGGAACAGTCGAAATACCTAATCTTATGAAGTAACTTTTCACAGATATTAAAGAGAAGGGCATCCACCAGCTTATAGGTTATTACTTCCTAAAGCTGGTATAGACTGAAACTTGAAAGGGCGTGTGCTACAAAAGATCTTTTCAGGTCAAAATGGTTTTGGGTAGTTATACCATAACTCTGAAGGAACCCATAAGTGGCACAGACAATCTACTAGAGTGCTCTGTTACCTGAGTGTGAGATGCTCCGCCTCTATCCTTGGAGGGGATGTCCCTGGCCTGTAGCACATGCACTGTCATCTTGCGCATCGGAGCGTCGTACGCGAAGGCAATTTCTACGGCACCACAGCGAGCCATGTCTACTGTGCCCATACTCTGCAGGTCAGTGACATCAAACAGGGGCTCCTGGCCCACCACCACTATACACTGTAACACACCGAGTTGCCTTGTGTCACATAAAAACGTGTTTTACTAATGGGATTCACTCTTTCAATAAGTACAGTACTGGTGTTTTAGAAATAGCTTCAGTGAAAGTGAAATATATGGTAACTTAAGATAAATAAAACATTTTTTTTTTAGATTTAAGACAAATTAAAAACACAAAACTGTCCAACAGCATAGCATAGCCTTTGCAAAACATTATTGTATGTGTCAAACAAATTTTAATTTTACAGAATTTTGATAAATTGATAAATTTGAGATTGAAATATTTATTAAAAAAAAAAATACAAAGCTGAAGAGGACCCAGTGCCCTATAGCACGCCAGTGGGCCAGGGAACCTCACGACAACTGCAAGCAACTGAGCTATTGTAATTGCTGATAGTGAACACAACTAAACCTCATATTTGAGCCTTGTACTCTATCTATATTTTGCTGGCTTTTGTTAAAATCTTGAGAGAATTACAAAACACAAAAGGCTCTGCAATAGCTTAAATCATAAGGAAGCCACTGTTACAGTATTTTTTATGTCAGCTGGCATTGAACCTCTCGACAATGTGTGACTTGTGAGGCCAGCGCTCTACCTGTGTGCTAAGAGTGACGCTTAGCTTAAGATTTGTATTAGGTTACTTTGGCTTACATTAAGCAATTTGGACCAATGGTTGTTCTATGCTTTATGTTAGATGAGAATGAATGTAACGTCATAATGACTCTAAATGAATACTTATTTATTCTCATTGAAAAACTTTAAAAATAAATTACAGACTATTTAAAATTGCCATACTTATAACTATGCAGTTGAATTTGAGAAACAATACAAGGTAGAATAATCTAAATAACTATACAGCCCGATGTGTAACTCACGTATACAAATTCTAGACCATTTCTAAATGAGGTAGAAACGTGAAATTTAGCATCCACGAAGGTTTTACCTCGAAACCGGAAAAATTGCCAAAAGTTATAGTTTTGAATTTTAAAACCTCTAATTTTTATCTTGAAAATTGGAAATTTTAACATTGGGCTTATGGAGTTTCAAATAAAAACAAAAGACTTGTAACAGCTGTAAACAAATATCCAATAAACTTTCAATGTAGAGTACTACATAAACTCACATGGTAGAGTATAAACAAATGATAGGACCAGTGAATAAAAATGCCTTCCAGAGTGGTAATATCCCTAATGAATCAAAATAGTATACAATAAAAATTACTTGAAGGGACATTGAGTTAAAATAACAAAACTGGAGCTACCATAAACGGGGGTCTGGGGGCGGAGCCCTCAGCGAGCACAATTTTTAAGTTAAAATTGTGGGAGTTTGGCAAATAACAGGATAATGGAGACGGCTCAAATTAAAGGTCTTGATTCCAGGGACTCGGGAAAAATAGCAGGATTTCCAAAAGGTTACCAGCAAACGAGAAATATCGTAAAACATCCCCCATAAGAAAAGCATGGGAATTTAAAAACGTATGCCTTTTTTACATTAAAACATGTGATTAAGTGTCTACTTTCTTTATGGCTGACATATGTTCCTTCTTGTAATGTTTTATTATCCTCATTATATAAAGAGTAACAAATATGATAAGGCAGAATATTGGAGCAAGGTAAGGGCTATGGCCCATTCAAAGCCACTAGTACATATATAAAACACACAAATATAACAGGTGTATTTTAATGACTATTAATAGTTTATACATTGCACTTTATACTACTCACACACACACACACACAGTTTACTATTACTATATTGTAGTTCTAAGTGTGCTAGAGTAGGGCAGTGACAAATATTGTAAAAATACTACATGATTGTGTGTGTATGTGTTTATCAAACAGATTATTGAGGGAAACCAAGTACAGGTCTTCTCGTGGTAGGTGGCGCCAGGTTTGTACATGTACACTAATGTGTCTTCTCCCTCCACACATCTTATATCCTTTCCGTACAAATAAAAACTTGTTAAAATCATACATCTATAAAAATAAAACACTTGAGATCATGCTCTAAAATAAATATTTCTTTAGGTATTTTCATTAACCATAACAATTTACTATCATGTTAATTAATCATTTATTGATGGAAAAAGTTTATAATTTTGTTGAATTAGTATTATCTTAAAAACATTATCTTAAATGCATTTTTGTCATGCATTTAATTTTTAATAAATTCCATTGTACCTTAAATTTTAAATTATTTTGTATCTCATATAAATCTTTATAAATTTTACATCTTTATACCCCTAGGTAGTATATCAATCCTACTTTCAAAAACATATCTCTTCTCATCTATATTGTTCATAGCTAATACCCAAATTGACGTACTGACTCATGCTATACCCGTAAAGTACAGTCCACACGGCGCCAATAACAGAGGATGGTTTTTGTTGAGGAGGAAAGGTTACTTGCTCCAAACAACTCTAATAAGCACGTTATCTTGTGCCACAATGACAAGCAGCCTGTATGGTTTATACTCAAGGTTCTGACCATCTTCACCACTAAGACAACCTCAAGGCAACCTTGTCAAAGTTGCCGTTTTAAAAACCTGCATCTTGTAAACACGGCTTTAGGAATGTTAAGCTAATTTTCTGGTAGTTATAAGTCCTTCAAAATCTTTAATTTAACAATATTTAATGTAATCCACAATGTAAAAGCCTAGTAAAAATACCTACAAAAGTAATCAAAGTTGGGAAAAACACACAAAAAAACAGGGAATGACTCAATGTGCAAGTTATCAATTGGATTTTTCATGGAGAACGTTTGTCTTTGGGAGATCATCATCTTGTAACTCTAGCTAGGAAGTTAGTATGTTCCAGTATTTTGAGTAATATCCTATTATTGACTTGACCTGACAAAGAAAAGAAGTGTTAACAAACTTTTACCTTTTTCTACACTTCTAGCTTTTCCATGATACTCCAATGATTTTGTCATGTCTTGGTCCAATGTACATTAAAGTCCACAATCACACTGTAATTTTATTAAACTGAGTATCCAAAATGTTTACTAAAATTGACCATAGTATGAGTAAGGAATGGAATGGAAGGTTTCATTACCTTTCAAGAATCATTTTAGAAAATCCATGCATTCGTTTATGAGTTAACTTTTGGATACCCTGACATGAACATAAAGTAAGAGAAAGTCTTTATGAGGCAATGAATAAAGCAAGTAAAGCATAACAGTAAGACTAACATCTTGACTGTTGGTGTTGGACACAAGAGGCGCGATCTCTTCATCTACGCTAGTTTGCTTGTGGTAGCTGGGTCTACGGTTGTCTCGGTGCCGCATCCCTGCACCGCCATGACTCTCGTCCTCACCACTCGTAGTGCTACAGCTAGAGCTGGCACTGCTGCCTGCACGACCCACCTTGCCTTTCTCTGCCAGGGACATCAGATCCGCTCCCTTGGTCGGACCTGTCTCTGTAACAACATAACACCAACTTGTACTCCCACACTTGTATAACCTTCTCATTTGGTGAAATAAAACTGTACATCAAGGTTACTAGACATCTGGATTTAGATGGTCAAGGTTAAACTTCAACACATTCATCTGGCCAAATCTTTAAAATATTAAGATTTCCCTGGCTTTTTGTGGTAGGCATTCAAACTTAAGTTTATATTACAAACTAATGTCAAAACTCAAAATATAAATAAAGATGACACCTAATATTAATTTGATAAATTTGATTTAAATGTTAACGAGATCTTTTGTTACTATTTCATTAATTATATATTTTAGCAAAGAGTCTTGCTTTATCCGATAATGTCTGGATTTTTCATGGAGAACGTTTGTCTTTGGAAGATCATCATCTGGTAACTCTAGCCAAGAAGTTAGTATGGTTCAGTATTTTGAATAGTATCCTGTTATTGACTTGACCTGCCCTTTAGACACGAGTGTCCTCTTCCAGCAAACTCTATCTTCACTTTTTCTCTTAGAGGGCAGAGAAAAGTACAAGAGAGTTAAAAAATATCCTATGACTCTGGGTCTATGCTCAACCTACAAGTCTTTGCCAGTGTTGAGTATTCTGCACATGTTTAAAATGTAATTTGTTACCTTTAGAATAAATTTATCTAATTGAATTTGTTTCTCAGAAGCTAAAGTATAGGTAAATATATTTTATACCTACTCTACCCATAGAGACATCCACTTAATGAGATCAAAACAAACAAATGTTTATGAAGCACTTAAATACAGTTAATTGATATTTTAATGTTTATATAAAACAAAATGTTTATAAAAACAATAATAATTTGAATACAAAACATATTTACACTTTGTGATAAAAATTTTTACATTTGTCCAACTTGTTTTTAGTGTGTCTGAATTCTTTGTGGTAGCATCATTTCTGCGCTTCTATTCATGCGAGCATATAAAGTATGCTACTTGAAATTAATAACTAACTTTTCCAATTTAAAATTACGATAGTATCTATAGTTTATAGAATTTAGTTTAGACAAATCCTACAGAGAATCTAGTAGTTGTTATTAAATATTAGGGTTTTGCATGCAACTTGCAGCAATAAACTAATTATCATATAAGGGGAAGAATGTTTAGGTTATCAATTAAAACAAATATGGATAGTATTGGTAATCACATTTAACAAATTAGCCCAAAGATAATATAAAGAAAGAAAACCAAAAACAATTATTTAAAAACCATGCCAATGTTAATTTAACATTCAAAGTTAAAAATGTAATACAAACCAAGAAAATTCAGTCACACAAGTCAAAAGTAAACATAGTTATACATAGTTTAACTCATGCATTGTTCTGTCAGTATTTGAATTATTGTTTGATATGTTTATCTCAAATATATGGCCAAATGCAGCATTATTTTCAATTTGTAAGTTTAATAATAATTAAACATATTTTATTTTCTAAAGATTTATATCTTATTTGAGTCAAGTATGCACAATAAGAAGATCATACAAAAATTGACTTTAAATTAACATTATCTCATGAGATAAAACTTGTTTAGGGTATTTGTGATACAATTACTTGGTGTTAAATCATATCACATAGAAACAATCCCTTTTAAATTCTAGTGAGACAACAATTTTTAAAAAGAGACAATAATGTTCAGGGCCGTATTTCCCTAAGGGCGCACGGGGCGAGCGCCCAGGGCCGCGGGCCCGAGGGGGCCACCAGGCAACGAAGGTGGGACCCCACGGGCCACTAAGGGGGACTTCCCGAGGTAGTGTATTAATTTTGTTCTGAAAAAATTGATTATTTCTCAACTGACAATAATACAAAAAAGTGTAGTTGTAAAGGGTGTACGTTCAAAACTAAGTCTCAAACCCAAAGTCATTCACTAAAGTTTATTATTTTGAATACCGTGTGCGGATTTGATAAATCAAGTAACAGGAATAGGCCAGGTAAGATTTGAAATGTAAACTACTGACGGTATTGTAGAGCAATAATTTTTGAGCCTGTCCCCTAACCCCATAAATTGTAAAATATCCGCCATGCTTTTCCGTACTTGGAAGTCGCAGATTCCGTTCAAGCGCATAAGTAATTTAATTTTGTTGTTCTGGTTGCACAAAACTCAATATGATATTTTATAAAATATTAGGAATAAACAGCCAAACAGAAAGTAATAAAATAATAGTAACAAAATTATAATTAGTTACCAAGGTCAGTTAACTTATAGAACCATGTCGAACCAAGGAGTTCTATTGGTAATACTGAATGCAACACTGATGAACAAAATTGCGAGCTGTTCTTTGTCAAATTTGGTGAGGCAAAGAAGTACTCGCAGAAATCAAACGAGTCGACAAAGTGATTCAAACAAATACCCACTCATGATTTTAACATTAATAAACTTTTATTCCTTTATTTGCTCATAATTTATCATATCTCACTAAAAGAACAGATGCATAAATAAAACGAAAAAATGAATTTGTTCCAACTTGTATTACTTTTACTCCAGTGATTTACATGAGTAGATTCACTTATAGGAATAAAACAACGAATCAGGATAGTTCAAAGAACGAGAAATTTGTCTCACCAGAGAACCAACCTGACAAAATCACTGGCTCGCTTTTTTGACAAAAATAATGAAGCAGTGTTACCTCCAGTTATACAATAAACCTCCTTTTGTAGAACAGTTAAAGTCAGTTAAAGGTTTGAGGTTATTCTAGACATGATAATACAAATATTAATAAAGATGATAATAGTAATGGTAGGATAGCTTCTAGCCTCTTTTTAGCGAATTTCCCCAATAGGGAAGAAGCTATTACCGTAGGTCTCATGGTAAGATTTAAGCCCGAGACCATGACAATTTTTTTTTAGGTCCCCAGATGACTAAAACACTATTCGTTCAAATTTATATATATATCTACATATATATATCTACATATATATATATATGTGCCCGTGAATGCGATAACTTTAGTAAAAAACGTCCGATTTCGATCAAATTTGGCTCAAATGTGTAAAGTGACATTTATGACTTTAAGTTCGAAAACCAGAAAAATCGGGCCAATAGGAAGGGGGGTTTATGGGGGTTTTAAATTTTCCAAAAATCAGTTTTTTTGAATTTTTTACCCTAACATTTTTAAAACACTTAATTTTAGTTTAGACCATGTTATAGAGCTTAAAAAAACAAATAATATGGTATTTTGAATTATTAAGCTAGGTTAAGTGGTTGCGGAGAAAATCCAAAAAAACCTGCTCATAAAATCTCCTATGTTAATCTTATGGGAAAAAGGTTTTTGGCTTTTCCTAAGTTAATTTTAATGTAAACTTCACATTTGCTTTTACCAATCAACTCAGCTCCACAAAACAATCATTTTGGTGTTTAAATTGTGATTCTACGTCCAACCGTTGCAGAGATATTCAAAGTACTAAACACAGTACGTTGTCCAATGTTATCCTTATGGAGAATAAATAAAATTTGATATCTCCATTATTAATGAATGTATATTGATGAAACTTGGCACGTGGGGTCACGTAGTACTGGTATATTGATATTTGCACAAAAAATTGATTTTTGTTGATTATCCCCGTAGCAGCGAACCTGCGTACTCAGCCCCCATGTTATTCTTATGGAGAATAAATAAAATGTAATGACTCCCTTAATTATGAGCATAAATTAATAAAACTTGGTATGTGGCTTCACCTTGTTGAGTAATATTGATATTCGAATAAAAACCCATTTTTTAGTTTCTTGTTGCAGCAAACCTGCTTACTCATCTCCCATGTTTTTCTTATGGAGAATAATTAAAATGTTATATAGTGCTTACTTATGATTGAATATTGATTAAACTTGGTATGTGGCTTCACCTAGTTAAATTATATTTATATTTGCATAAAAACCAATTGTTTGTGTTCCTTGTTTCAGCAAACCTATGTACTCATCACCATTGCTATTCTTATGGAGAATAATTAAAATTGTATATATCGCTTATATATGAATATATTTTTATGAAACTTGGTATGCGGCTTTATATGGTATTAAGACATATATTATGCATTGGAAATTCGCTGAGTACGCAGGTTTGCTGCGACGGGGGTATTTTGTTATTTTGTTTTTTCGTATTTTATTTCTGGATTTTATAATAGTTTCTGAACGTAAAGATGTTTGTTTTGAATCAATTTATACTAAATACGATCAGCACTGCCCCGGTATCGGTGAGAGTTATGGTACGGTATGTAGGATCATTGTTGTTGCCAACACTGAATTCTCCGTTTACCCACCCTTCCACACCCAAATAAAATAATGTAGGAAGAGCCGAGAGCCAATGATGAAGATAATATTTCATTGTGTCATCATGACGTAAACTTAACCTGAAAACAATGTACACATGTCTACAATATAACTGACTTTTTAGTACATTTGCAGATATTTAAATCACTTTGAGAAGATTTTTTTGTTTGATAATATAAAATGCTCTGCAAAAAGAAGATTTTTTAAGTTTAAACATTGTACAAATTTACCTTTGTATTAGCAGTAAAAGCTTTATCATCCTGAGTATACAAAATAATACTCTGCGTTGCCTTGACTTTGGACATATATTAATGATTTGTCAGCCAAGAAATGCAGAAAGTGGTTTTTACTGTCTATACTGCGTGAAATACTAAATAAAGTCCACCCAGCAGTATTTTTTAAACTATATCTTTCATATTTGCTATTTTTCATTTGTTTTTAATTATCTTAGTACAATGATGTTTGTGGTAAAACAATTACACGAGATAATTTTTATTTATAAATTTTTGTTATTATTTTAACTAGCCATAATGTTGCTTATTTTATATTAACTAAATATTGTATTGGCTTATTGGATATAGGCTTGAGAGAGCTTAGACCTTACTAAATCTTGTGGGGAAAATTAAATACAACATTTTTATTTTGTGAGTTTAAATTTGTTATAATAAATTAAAATGTTGTATTTAATTGTATTTTTTTTTTGTTAAAGGCAAGAATATTGAAAATAATAAGGTTATATTACGAAATAGAACAAATAACTTTTGTATGTACATTGTACATATACCTTACATACATGCTTCTATTTATGTTAGGAGGCCCCATTTTCCTATACGTCCGCGGCCCCAGAGGTCCTAAATACGGCCCTGTTATTGATTTATTAAATTCGTTACAGACAACAAAAGAATGGCTTCCACTTTGTCCATTTTTTATGACTTATATGACTTATGATATCTATTTAAAATGCTAATTTTTAAATATATGTAATTAAATGAGAAATACGCTGAGCCAAATTTAAGTGTGCTTTCTTAATCAAACTCCATTATATGGCATATGGAAATGCTTGTTATAATTCCTCCATATGTCCGAATTCAAAGTATATAAAAAAAACATAGGACTAAATTAAAAAAAATTAATATTTTCTATTTAATCTGATGTTTTTATTTATTTATATATGATGATTTAAATGTTTGTATAAGCTGTAAACATTTTTTACTTTTCCTTCAGAATTCAGGAGCAATGTTGCTTTCCATAAAAATCATATTTAAATTGGGAGGCATTTTCCTGACAGGAATCGTCAGGCCTAGAATTATATTAAATAACCAAAAGGAACCTTAAATGACCTAATGAGCTTTTATGGTTTATTTTATGGCTGAAATATTTTATTTTATGTTTTTATTTTAAATACTGCTTGACAAACCTCAAAATTTAAAACACTTATGATTTCTAAATTGACAGAAAATTAAATGAACTAATTAACATACTTCCAACTTAACAGGACCAAAGCTTGATGAAATACTGTAATTATTGTAAATTCTGCACGCAATATGACTCTTTTATAATTAAATCAGGATTTTTAAAGTTAGTATGAGAATACAGGGAATTATATACGTTTTAGTTGAAACAATAGTAATAATAATTTTTATTTTACTTCCTGGGATGCATACAAGTTTAAATATGTAAACTAACTGGAACTATAGTTAGTCTACGATTACAGCACTGAGCAACTAATATTGTGTTCTTTGAACATAAGCTTTTACTGGTGTACAAGAGTTGTAACTAACTACTTCAGGAACCAATATTGCTTTACTGACATAACAACTTTGTTACCTTAACTTATGTTAAACTAACCAAGCGATATCAGATATCTAATATAGCTATCTACACATAGTCAGAAGCTATAAAGCACTTTCCAAGCTAAGGTCTAGAGCCATGCTACAGGTATTACCATGAATTAGTTTCATCTTAAAATTAATCATTGGATTTGATTTATTCAAAAAAGCTTTAATAAATAAAAGTACAAAATTATACCAGAGTGTAAGCCTGTGTGTATACAAAATTATAAGTGGAAATAACAGTAAAATATCCCGTCGTGCAGCAAACCTGTGTACTCAGCAAATTTCCAATACGTACATGTACCCACTTCCTGAGTTTCAACAAAGTAAGGGCGAATATAAGAACCCTCCCCCCAAAAAAAAAATGAAAACAACAAACTAATCTGAATTATTATTAAAAAAAAGAGAGAAAATAGTGAAAATGGTGATACAACGTCAATAGTGAGTGGTTGGTGGTATGGAACCTATGAACAGATCTGTATTATAGGTACTGTGGGGTTGCGGTTTATTTGGTGCGAATCCACTGGTGGTCTCTGTCCTCTCCTGGCTGCAAGGGGTTGTAGCTAGAGGCGATCTGCGATCTGGATATCCAGTATTTGTTTACTTTTGCCATTTGGTTAGATTATCTCTGATGTACCAAAGTAATGTTCTAGCGCTAATGTACCCTCTAAATTTGGCTACCGAAACTAATTTAAAACATTGAATGTCACTTTACTAACAACTTATTATAAAAGTATAAATAAGCATGATACAACAGTTTATTTATTCTACGTTTGAGTAACTTTATGGCTGAACAAGCTGACGAAATGCGATCTCAGAAAATGGATGTTGTTTCAAAGTAAATATCAATCCAGAACCATTTAAAGTCACTAACTAAATTTTATGAACAAAAGTTAATAACTAAGCGAGAAATAAAATTTCACTTAGTCTCCATAAGAATAACGTTTGAACAATATATTGCACTTGACATTTTTGATACCATAGTAATCAACTGACATCAAGCAACAATTCAAAGTACTGTATTTTTTATAAATGTGACAATGCAAATTAATTTTTTCAAAATTTTAAGTGAAAATTAATCTATTGGCTTATAATGACAAGCTGGTGCTGTCATTAACTTTTAGTTTTGAAATCTATGAATTGGAATAGAAAAAATGATGTTTTTAACGGATTAATGGAGTATTTTAATTAAAATATTGTTTTCGTTCAGTTTAAAGAGTCGCATTGGCACATACATAGTAGACATAAGTAAAAAGTAGCAAAATCAGTATTGACTATGTGCAACTCACGAAGAATTAACCGATCCCGTCAACTTCCAAGCAAGCCTGTCACCGTTTATTAGTGAATTTCCTTTGGAAAGTGAACTATTAGCATGACCCACACGGTGAAACATAAGCCCCGGACCACCTTAGAAGTTCCTAACGTGACCCCCTGAACACGTTTTTGGTTTTTTTTTTCAAAATTGTATATGTATATATAAATGTGTATGTATTTTCACTATAGCGGTCAGATTTTTTGTCCGATTTACTTCAAATGTGGTAGGGACATTCCTTTCTGTAATCAGTTGGACAAGTACGTTGGGCAAAACAATCGGAATACTCTAAACCCTTTTTTGGGGATTAATCTTTAAAATTTCGAGTTTTAGGGCCCAAAAAGAGTCAGAAAAGCCCCGTGTGCAAAATTAATGCTAGTAAAAAGATGAGAATTAGTGAGGCGAATGTTTTAAGCCCTCTCTCGTCATTCTAGTATACATATTTACCGAGTTATTATAGACAATGTGTTTCAACTAATGTTCTTATGGGGGATTTACATTATAAATGCATGTTATTCATTTATTGGTGTACTTTTATCACCCCCAACAACCTTACGCCTCCTTTTAAGCCTGTCTCGCCTTCTCCTAACATTAAAATGCACAAAATTATATTCCCAGATTTGCAGGTAAATGAAACCAGGACCATCAGAACAGCCAAGAAATCACTGTTTTCAGATTTTAATAAAAATTTGACTAAATTATGTTTTTACACTGATTTTTAGTTTTAAAAGTTTTTATGTGGAAATTCACTTCCCTCACGTCAGCGTGCTGCGTGCGATTTCGTTTTACTTGGGCCCTCCCACCAGCTTTGCCACAGACCAGTTAAATCATTGAGAGTTGCACGTCTGGTCAGTTTTGGTCGTGTGTGGGAATCGAACCCACGAACATCGTATCACCACCTGGCCAAGGTGTTTCCACGACGTAGCCAACTTAGCTAATAAGACCAAAGGTCTAGCGGCGACATTAAGGTTTGTCAGCCAGTCCGTACCCCTAGCGGATAGAACTGTAGTCACCCGCGGTCATTAGTTACATATTTTGCTACTTGAGCACAGCACCAACCAAATCCCATTATAAGCTATTGCGAATAGAATAAAATTACTATCTTAATGGATTGGAAAAAAATTCATTTAATTTTTCAGATTCATTCTAATAAATGTTACTTTAAACCTCTGAACCAAATTTTGTCACTATCGTCCCTTTTTTACGAGAGTTATGGGGCTAACAGGCCAAGAGTAACTTATGGCTGAACACGCTAAGGAAATGCGATCTCAGAAAATGGATGTTGTTTCAAAGTAAATATCAATCCAGAACCATATAAAGCCACTAACTAAATTTTATGAACAAAAGTTAGTAATTAAGCGAGAAATAAAATTTCACTTAGTCTCCATAAGAATAACGTTTGAACAATATATTGTACTTGACATTTTTGATACCATAGTAATCAACTGACATTAAGCAACAATTCAAAGTACTGATTTTTTATAAATGCAACAATGCAAATTAATTTGTTCAAATTTTTAAGTGAAAATTAATCTATTGGCTTATAATGACAAGCTGGTGCTGTCATTAACTTTTATTTTTGAAATCCATGAATTGGAACAGACAAAATTATGTTTTTAACGGATTAATGGAGTATTTTAATTAAAATATTGTTTTCGTTCAGTTTACAGAGTCACATTGACACACACACACACACACACACAGTAGACATAAGTAATAAACGGTATCAGGAAACTGACACATCCTTTCTCCCTTTAGCCCAACTTTAATGAATAAATTACTTTTTATTTATTAAATATAGATTACAAAGCACGGTAGAATGTACAGAAAATCTTGTAAACAAGTTGTTTACAAAAACATCCACCCAAATCCCTGTTCTGGAGGCACTACAGAATCCATTGCTACACACGTGGTTTTAAGAGGGGAAATGCCCCATATTCCCCCCCCCAGGGTTATTAAGGAGCAACATATTTGGAATGTCCTCTGTTGGTCAATGCTAACTTGATGCTGCGTGCAAACTCGTTTTACTTGGGCCCTCCCACCAACTTTGCCACAGACCGGTTAACTCATTGAGAGTTGCACGTCTCGTCAGTTTTGGTCGTGAGTGGGAATCGAACCCACGAACATCGTATCACCACCTGGCCAAGGTGTTTCTACGACTTAGCCAACTCAGCTAACAAGACCAAAGGTCTAGCGGCGACATTAAGGTTTATCAGCCAGTCCGTGCCCCTAGAGGATAGAACTGTAGTCACCCGCGGTCATTAGTTACATATTTTGCTACTTGAGTGTAGCACCAATCAAATCCCATTATAAGCTATTGCGAATAGAATAAAATTACTACCTTAATAGGTTGAAAAAAATTCATTTAATTTTTCAAATTCATCCTAATAAATTTTACTTTAAACCTCTGAACCAAATTTTATAAATATCGTCCCTTCTTTACGAGAGTTATGGGGCTAATAGACTCTTTACATAAACATTGTGTTCATTTGTGTATGCTCACCATTGGGATCTTGAAAACTATTGTAGATAAGATCAGATTAAATTAACAAAGTAGTGCTGAGTTGTAGGAAAATTCAAAATATTCACTTACATTTTGATAGCTTTACTCTGACTGAAATTGTTCAACAAAATTGTTGTTTTTGAAGATAGGAAAAAACTTTGTGAACCAAATATGGTGTATTTTTTCATATATTCTAATTGATAATAATAATAATAATAATGCTTTTTTATATATAGACAATGGTTAGTATAACGAGTCATCCCTATTTATGATAATGGATACAAGTTCAAACAAACGCACAAGAATACCACATAGAAGATGCACAAATTCTGTTTTTAGGCATACTTTGCCCAAACAAGTTTTTTCTTATTTATCACCAGTAATATTCAACATACAAATATGCTTTAATCATTGCAACGAGCTTACAAAATAACATAACTTTTATAAGCATTTTTAATCATATTTTATCTTGTTATGCACTGTTATGAATCTGTATCGACACCATTAAAAATCCTGCAGTTTTGTAAATAAGGAGTTTTTGTTTTGATTTTATCTTAAGAGGATTCACGTTTGATCAACGTTTAGGAACAAAACTGAAATATTTCCTACTTAATTAATAATGTATTTGTTCTGAGTTCTGAAGGAGTACCTAAGTAATTCAAATGGTGTGATAAAAATAATTAGGCAAGAATAGCAACTGTAAATAAATTACAATTGAAAGAGTGTTTGCAGCAGTTTGATTCTTGTATTCTACAAGGCTCTTTATGTAGAATATAATATCATAGATTAAGCATACTCCTTAAGGAGTATGCTTAATCTATGATAATATGTTGGATGAGCCGCATCACGTCCGCCGCCACCTTAAACAACAGCTGTCTAGGAGCTGTGAGGGTCAATCTGGTCACGCGCCATATAATCGCCTAGGTTAGTTTTGTTTTCAGAATCTGACATAGTTAAGAATCTAAATAGACAAATGTGCCAAATAAACAGGAAATTAGATCTTAAACAGTTCACAGTAATGCCGGAGATAAGACAGATTATAGATTTATAACTGCCAAGAATATGTGTTTTTGAAAACCTATTAAAAAAATTTATATTTCTTAACACTTGCTTTATGGGGAATTTACATATGTTATTCATATGTTAGCATGGTTTTATTTTGTATCATCCCCAGTATTCTCATGCCTACTCTCTTTCCTGACTGGACCTTTTATAATTAATAATAACCTAACCTTATAATGTGCAACATTGTTTCCTCAGCATTGCAGATAAACAGAAGCAGAAGCATCAGAACATCCAAAAATTAAATGTTTTCAGATTTCTATAAAAATTAGAATAGTGTTTGTTTTAACACTGATTTGGATTTTTTAAAGTTTATTATGTGGGAATTCTCTTTCCTCACCTCAGCATGCTGCGTGCGTTTAGTTTTTTTCTAAAATTGTTTTGAAAACACAAAATGTAACGTTTTTGTGCAATAGACATATTGTTATCGCTTATACTTCTCTCACTTCAGTTTCATTTGGTATTAGAACTTCTATGTATTTCCCTTGTCATTTTGAGATGTGGATATTTATAGGTGGAGTAGAAAGTTTTCGACGTCTATGCCTAAATCAGCTTTTATTATATATACAGCTGTCGTATTTTCCCTGATTATATTAGGAAAAAATAATTTCTTGTAATGTTTATTAACATAGGTCATGTCTGTATACCAATAATACTTGTGTCAGTTTTTTATTTTTCTATTATGTTTTGATTATTGTGTTAAGAAGAGTATGAGTAGAATACTTTTTTAAGTTTAATAAGATGTTTCCTATGTGAAAAACTTTTCTGGCTTAGTACTGGTCCAGTACTGCAATAGTACTGGTCCAGTACCGGCCAGTACTGGGCCAGTACCGGCCAGTAGTGGAACAGTTCTGGAACAGTTTTGGAGATGATGGCTCAGTGCTGGCCAGATCTGGGTATGTCTGGGCTGTATCTGGGGATGTCTTGGGAAGGAAGATATGAAGTACGAACACTGAATGAAATAATGAACAAAAATATAATATATAAAAAATAAAATTTAAACTTGTTTTAAATCATGTAATTCATGTTCCCGTTACCACACCTCCTTCATTCTCCAGTTTGACAGAAAGTTAATTTAGTCGTTCCTTAGCTCATGATTAGGGATTAGGGTTCCAAAATTCCGGTAAATTTTCAAGAAAATATAATCCCATTTTTTGGACAGGATTTTTTTACCTCAGGATTATATCCTCAAAACGGCCATCTGTAATGGAATCGTCTTTTAATTTTGTTAATAATTGTTGGACCAAGGTTGGTTGTATAAATTATATTAACATTATATTTGATTTATATCATTATCTTAATACGAGGATTTAAAGGGGTTCACATGCAGTTATAACTATTTTAATATTAAATATCTTAACTATATATAAATATATACATTATATTATATTAACATTATATTTTTTGATTATTATTAAAATTAAATCAAACAGGCCTATATAGGCCCTACTAATTTGCTCGCAGTTTATCATCCCACAACAATAACATAGCAAGAAAATAGATGCATAAAATAAATCAAATGAACAAATTAAATTGTCCCAGCTTTTATGACTTTTTTCAGTGATCCGCATGAGATTCACTTAGACAACTGAAACTTTAGTATAAACCAAGTCGTGTAGGTGTAGACTATTGGTAATTTGTATATCCCACTCTATCCTACTGATCTCATGAGTCAAAATGGCCGCGGGGGTTAAGGCATGTCGACAGTAAGTCAAAGTCAAAGTTCAAGACCCAATCTGGCTGTGTTATTTTTGCAACTAAAATCCTTTTTAAAAATTTATATTATTGGTTTATTAAACAGTCCAATTGGAAAAATCATATTTTTAAACTATTAAAATCACTATTTAAATAAAAATTATAGGTAGTTCTGGCCCAGTACTGGCCAGTTCTTCCCAATTTTGGAAGTATCCCAGAATCTGGGCCAGTACTGGCCCAATAAAAAAATTTTCAACATGGGTTAAGATTACTTCATGCAGTTGCATTCATAATTTTACCAAGAAAACGCAAATTCTAGATATTTACCAATATAACGCGTTATTCTTATGACAATAATGTTATTTTGACAAAATATTTGTTTGTTACACCTTTGAAAATATCTAAGATGTTCCTGCATATTTTGCATTCTTCGTTGTCATTCATGTAGTCATTATTTATATAATGTCTGTAACATCTGTTCTTCTGCAGTGCTGTGTTCTGTTAATTGTGGCAAACCAATTTAATTATATCCTTCCATAAGATTTGCATCGAAGCGTAAATTACAAGTACTTTAGTAGAATCTACATCTCACTCTCTTATCATAGACACATCAAGCATAAAATCCGGTTTAGTACAATTCTTAGATCTAGCTCTTCTAAATCTATACCAGGCAATTTTAAATGTGTTTGGAAAGTATAGTAAAAGTGGTATTATAATGGTGTATGATTTCTTATAAAACCCATTTTATAAAGTGTGTTTGATCACATTATCATATAGTGTTATTCTATTTTACTTAATTTTGTAACCATCGTATTTTAAATATGGCATTTTCCCTTGAAGAATATGGCAAAGAATTGGTTTCACAGGTACTACTATTTTGTTTGGTGGCATACTCTTCCTGTTCCCCGTGAACATTTTATTCCAGAAGGTCTATAAAGAGGATTCTTGTTATATAAGAAGTGTTGTCCAAAATTGTTTTGAACTGAAACATCAGATCTTGTAGTCATGTACCTAAAAACACACCTCACCTACATTTCAAAGAGTTGTGTAAATGATAGTTATGGAATGAAGTAAATAAGTAAAGACTGCAAAATGAACAAACAAATTTTAGGACATGTCTTTGACAACAAAATAAACCCCACTAAAATAGTACTATTATTTTACTTTAAACACACATTTAAAGTTATAAAGATAATTTGAGGACACCCAGTATTAATAAATATTTGACTCTCCTTTTTATATTTGGATTCAATTATTATTGAATGTTAAAATAGGCCAATTTCATAATCATAAAGTGATGTAAATCTTGCTGGTTAACCTAATTTTAAAGATACAGTATAACAGAATTGGCTACACCCATTTAGGCAATTTGTCAAGCTAAAAATATTACAACAATGCTCTATTGATTACATCTTAGCCTTACATGTTAATATGCAGAATTATTGAATTTATTAGAATTGCCCATTTCCAGCTTCTGCTTTGAAACACCTTCTTTGAGTTATTTGAACTTGTCGCTGTAAGATAGTAGGTACTCAACCACAGTATCTAGATTCTAGATACTGTGGTACCACCATTAAGTTGATAAATAAACAAAGAAGAATCACTCATTCAACTATCGTTTTATGGTTTTGAATTGTTTTGTTTATTCTTCACATTTAATGGTACATAATCTTCAAAGTTTTGGCTCAATTATTGGTTTTGATGAAGTAGTAAGGGCGATATAGCTTACCGACAGTAAAACACCTTTGAACGAAATATTTAAAGAATACTTTAAAATACAAAAACCGAATACTATCATTTATGATCGTCACATGAAATTGGTAGAGTATCAATACAATATATTTCACTGGTAGGCTAAATAAACACTGGGATTTCACAAAGTCAAACCTAAACCAACAAACAGGGCCTGTGCCCAGCTTGCACAATACAACCCATTATATACTATCATACACCAACATACTATCTTGTAACTACCTATATATACTCATTACAATCCCATTCATAAACTTATTGCTATCTATTTTGAGTTAGTTGAACTTGTCGCAGTAAGACAAGTACATTGAAAAATAAAAAATAAGTGATAACCACCCATTAAACATCATTTTGATAGTAAATAATTTTAAATTCCAATTTATCAATAATGACGGATGTAAGCTTTAACATGGTACCTTATCTATAGAATTTGGTTACTATGAAGGGAGAATATTTTACTGCAAAAATATCAATTACGTTAATATTTTATAGAGATTGGAACTTTTTTGGATAATTGTTCAGTCTGGGAACGTCAGTATACAATACAGTTGTGTAGTCAGTACAACTTACGCCTGTGCGAGGGTCCTGGTAGCGACTCCGGTAGCAGCCTGGTCGACTGGAAGCTCTGCGAGTGCTGCAGTCTCCGCAACACATCCTCCTCGCTGTCAGAGCTGGTCTCTGGCTCCTCGCCCCCGACACGGTAGGCCTTGCCTATACACAGGGTTAGCTTCCACTAGGAGGACACTTACACCATGCGTCACATGTTACCAACATCTGGACATTAGTCAAGAAGCTGATTTATAAAGAACTGATACTAAACGGAAGTTTTACCTTTGCCTTTTTACAGCCACGTCTAAAAACGCTAAAGTAAAATCATTTCTTTTTAGCATGATACGTGTTGTTAAAACTAAACAGGATAAATAAAATACGTCTTACAACACTATAAAGTATATTTACACTTATACTGTACTTACATACAAGACGGTAAAATATACACAAAAGATGGTACAAGGCGATCGATTTCAACCAGTTACACCAGTCATCGTCACACCCAATCAGAGAATAATTCCCTGATTGGGCCTGATGATGACCGGTGTAACTGGTTGAAATCGATCGCCTTGTACCATCTTTTGTGTATATTTTACTGTCTTGTATGTAAGTACAGTATAAGTCTAAATATACTTTATAGTGTTGTAAGACGTATTTTATTCATCCTGCAAAGTAAAATGGCATTAGCCTATGTCCAACAACAAAATGAAACTCGGGTAAACATAGAAACATTTGTGATAAGAACCAACCTTACAATTTTTCTTGAGGTGTTTTAGTCAGTGATGTTTTTTAGTGTGTGCTTGTTTAACTGACTGATTCGTTGTCTGTTATAGTTGTCAAGAATATTTATTAATTTATCATTAAGAATAATAAAAAACTACTTGCACACTGTCGAGTGTTATCGGTGAACTTAGTACGTGTCCACCAGCTCTGTACTGTTGTCACTGTAGACTGGGAAAACCAAATCTATAAGTTTTCCTTTAGTTAGTAAATCTAAGAAGTGTGGCAATTTTTTTTAATGTAACGAACGCATAGTACAAATGTACTCCAGTGGCTAAATTTAAAGTTTAATTTTACTGATGGGTGTTACCACAGAAAAAGATTTTCTACGGTGTTACTATTGGCTATGCACGAGTACTATGTATTTTGGAGACGAATATGATTATAATCAGCTTCTTTTTATATTTAAAAATTACAAATAATTGTTACATATAGTCTCCAAGTTGGATATTAGGGAATTGATTTTAGTTTTGGGGGAATTTATGATATTATAACTCAACGAGCAACGACGAGGGTTCTCGAGGAAAACAATATGTATTTATGAGAAGTCTAGAATCCTATTCGAAAAATAGATGGATTAATTTTGAACAATGGATATTTATAAAACTAGATTTCAGAAACTAAACCCAACTGAAAAGAACCGGTACTATAGAATATTAATTGTCTTTTATAAATATAAAAACTTAAATCCATTTAAATTACTTGTACTAATTCTGAGAAAGGAATTTTTAAAGATAAATTTTGGACGTTTGGCCAATTGCAGAATAAAGGATATTAATGAAGGGATATTAAGTAAAGGGACTGAGGTGATCAAGAGACTAAGGAAAAATTATTTTTTTAATGTTCATTTCATATCGGCAAAAAACCTTTTATACCTATAAGAAAAGCATAAGAAGTGCAAAACGTCTGTTTTACTACATTTTCATATATGATTTAAGCGTCTGCTTCGTTTACATTTTACTTATTTACTGTGCTTTCGATTGAATTATTTTAGAACATCTAAAACAAAAGGATAGAGGCACCAGCAAGCCAGTAGTTTAACAATAATGTGCTAAACTTTGTAATTGTTTAATTGCTTTATTGGCTACCAAACAATATTTTTTGCAAAAGTAAATGTTTTAAGAAAGTGTAATTACATTGCAGTCAATGTCTATGTGCTAAATCAAAGTTAAGCGGATAGAATTTTTAAATCAAATTAATACTGAATTCATCATCATCATGCTCAAATTCATTGGTACCCTAAAATCGAAAAGCTAGTGAGTGAATTAGTCGTGATTATTGTTTATTAGAGTAACTTAGCAGTTTAGCAACCAGCTTGAAAACATTCACTGTTTATTTGGGAAAACGTTATATAAATGTGTGTTGTGAATTAAAGATTTATTGTAACCAAAATGTTGACCTCCTGAAAGGGTAAAATTTTAGGTCCGCTTTTAGGATTTTTTTGTCATTGGTTTGTTGTTTCACAACAACAAAGTAATTAATATATCTATGATATTTGGTAGTTTTAACCAAACAAGTACGGTATCTCGTAATTAAGCAGTTTAAAGTTGGTAGCAAGAGGGAAAGTGTTGTAAAAGGAGATGACGTGATGTCCAGTTAGTAAACAAAGAGTCGAGGGGAAAGTTACCCCTTCCACTGTTCATAAAATGTTTATTGACAAAGCCAACCGTGAAACTACCAATGAAATATAATATTTTTAGACAATTACTTAAATTATTTTCATTACTTAAATTGTTGAACAAGAACAATTACTTTGTTATAAATTACTTGATTAAGTCTTGGAAATAAAAAGAAATTACGAGGGTCATCCAGAAAATAAAGAACGTTTGCTTACTGCACCTAGCGCAGCTCCCCCATCACCGCCATTGCATGTGTGGCAGTCCACTCACCTCCCCACCAAAGTATGAGCCGAGTCTCGTTGCTATGCGGTCACCTGTCTTATTTCTACAGCTATTCTAAATGGAGGCTGCAATCGAAAATCCCGCCAAATATGAAATACGCAGTATTATTCAGTTTCTGAATTTAAAAATTTTCGGGAATATATAATTTTTTTAGAAAAACACCAAAGAAAGATTATCGTGAAAGTGCAAACAAGTCTTCAAGTCGAATATTCAGGGGAAACAATGATGCAACCGGTTTAATGAAAGAGAATCCATCGTGAACGACGAGGATCGGCGTGGCAGGTCATTGCTCGTTAAAGATGATTTGAAAGAAAGACTTGAGGAAAATTTGAGGAAAACAGCTGCTAAAATCTTAGCACATTACATCAATTTAAGTTCTTGTTTTTTTGCTCTTTCACTATAAAATTTCTTTGGTGTTTTCAAAAAATGTCTAGGTCTGGGCATTTCTTAACTCAGAAACAGAATAACACTGCGTATCTCATATTTGGCGGGATTTTCGTTTACCGCCGCTAATTTAAATCGCTGTAGAAATAAAACGTGTGACCGCACAGCAACGAGACTCGGCTCATACTTTGGTGGGGAGGTGAGTGGACTGCCACACTCGCAATCGTGGTGATGGGAGAGCTGCGCTAGGTGCAGTAAGAAAACGTTCTTTACTTTTTGGATGACCCTCGTATATCACTTTGTCCAATTACGTAAGTAAAGAAGTGTTGTGGGGTAACTTCCTCTCGCCATTGGTTGGCTATCAAGTCATCTTTGTACAGTAGTTATTCGGTGAATATACTATGACATAATCTCTCACAACAAATATCAAATATCAAATATAAACGTACTATGAGTTTATAAACTGCATCTTCAACCCTTAACCACGAATACTATAAACTTGATCATAAATGAGCACTTTGAATAACAAAATCCCAGTCCTATTGCATAACCAAAATCAAACTCTGAGAATCAGAGTTAATGTCCAACTACATGACAACTAGATATACATAACAAGTGTTGGTCACTCTCATTCATATTCACTATGCACATAGTAAATACTCTTCAGTCTCGACCATGACCGTGATCAAAACAGTGTAACAAAACTAAAACCGAGTGATGGGGAGAGTTATTTTAACTTAGTACGTCTTTCCAGTAACAACTACGAGTATACTAACTAAAGAAAACTAATTGTTAATACAACGACAAAAATCATGGCATAGCTAATTTAGGTTTTATTTTGACTTATTAATTCCACATTACCTGACTTTATTCAAATTTAGAGGTTCACTCTTATTTTTAAATATCATGGTTGTATATGTCAAATATGAGAATGTTGCTTTTGTTGAATGCAAAATGCATAGTAGTCTACAGAGTATAAGAGTGCAGATCATGCACTAGAAGGAGGCAATGTGAGGGTGGGGAGTGAAGAGTGACATCGGGAGCGAGAGGGTGCAGTCGAAGTGGAGTCCTAGAACTTACCTAGCTCCTTGGCGGAGCTGGAGATGGGCGGCGTGTCGTCACAACAAGTGACGGCGTAGAAGCACCATTTCTTGTTGAAGTACAAGAAGAAGACCAAGAGCAGTACGAGGAACGCTGCGACTGCACCCAAGAAAGCCGTTGCCTCAGTAGGCACTGAAACATCACATTTGTAATCAATTTCTCACACATAGAAGCAAAATTTGTTGTTCTACAAGAAAAAATCCACAGCAGCACAAGGATCACAGCGACCGCACTCAGAGAAGTCGTTGCCTATGACTGGCAAAACAGGATTTCAATCAATGTCTCATTTAAGCGTAATTTCTGGTTGAGGCCCAAGAAGAAAACCACAGTAGCACAAGACCTCAATCAAAAAAGCCGTTGCCTTTGTAGGCTTAAAATCAAATTTGCAATCGATATTTATAGATTATAAGTTTTTTTAAATTTGTTTCTGTACTATTTGAGTATGTCGTGATTAGTCTATTTAATATGAATTCAATATTAGTCAAGAAGTAAGCATGTATTGCATCATAATTCATAGTTTCTTCCAACTTGTTATCCTCTATTGAAACGTAGCAACTGATTTTAGAAGGGTTTTTTTTCAAATTGTTTAAATCTAAATATGTTTAAAAGGCAAGCTTGATTAAATTTGCCCATATTATCTTAGAAATTATTTTATAGGATGCTGTGAAAAGACTAACACATTGAGGATATTTATATTACACGGTTTTGCACATATTTATGAGGGTAAATGTGTGCAAACCATAAACATTTACCTAGGGATATTCTTGATCCTTTATGAACGAGAAATTCTTGATGAAATATGAAAGGCGACGGTATCGCGCAATGTTTTTTGATTAGATCAGGGATGATAGCTGGCAACCATCTATAAAGTGACTGATTTACTCTGTGGCAGGCTTGATAAGGTTAAGGACAAAGGGTATGACGTTCAAGAAAAATAATAACATATCACTAACATGATGTCTTTTTAAATATTTAGCTTTTATGTGACTATTTGAAGTGTTCAGGTAACTGCCAATGGAAATAATTGTTCTTTAACAGTTTATTTGATTAAAGAGAGTCGAATAACAATAATACCATTGAAACTCTAAAGTATTCCCTTTTAAGTCAACCTGTTAAAACAGAAAATCAATATTCAGGGTAATAAAAACGTCCAACCCATATACAACTCAGTAGATTTAGTATTTATTTGATAATTTTTGTACTCCCAGACCTAGGCATACTTCCCACTGGAACATTATAAAAATGCTTCATTGTGGTATGGAACTATGCTTAATGCAAGTCAAATAAATTATTTTTGTAACTTTTTTAAAAGAACATCTATAACAACCTTTAAATGATCTTTAAGGAAATCTTTAACTCGGTAATAACCTCTTATATGACTTCAACTACCGTAATAGTTATGCTCAGTTCAAAATAAGCACATTATCAAATATTTTATAGTTAACATCACCAACTGAGCAACTGCAAAAATACCAAACAATCAGGTGATTTTACTGGACTCTAAGAAAAATTGGCAATTGTACATCCCCAGTAAAGTGTGTGGTTAAAATAGTATGTCCCGTGGTTTTAAAAGCCAAATTCAAAATAGGTTAAGTTTGCGAGCCCAAAACTTCACTGAAGAGCTCCCAAAAAGTAATTATATTTGCATCAGCAGGTGTGAAAACAAGAATGATTACATCCTGTGAGATAATTTGGCACTAATGCAATTGTAATACACAATAACCAGCCAATTATCCTCCACTGGTGGGGCAAGGAACCAGTCGCTCTTATCAGATTTGTCAGGAAGGTTCCGCTCGCAACCAAGGTGAGTACACATACTGACTGTGCTTATATTCTATTTATCACTGTGTCTGTTTTATCCATCTAACTTTTATAATATATTTAATTAAGTTTGGCATAGTTTGTGCTAAATAAATTAAAGTGATTTGTTTAAGGTCAGTTTAAGGTCAGTTTAAGGTCACGAGTCAATTTTAATAACTTTGACATACAAGCCCTATGCAGTTAAATACAAAAATCAATGCTCACTTAGTGAGTTTTGGTCATATGTGTAAAAATAAATATCTGTGTTTTTAGTGAATTTCCTTTGGAAAGTGAACTATTAGCATGACCCGCACAGTGAAACTTAAGCCCGGGACCACCATAGAAGTTCCTAACGTGACCCCCTTAACACGTTTTGGGGGGTCGTTAAAAATTGTATATATATGTGTTTGCACTCTAGCGGTCACATTTTTTGTCCGATTCTCTTCAAATTTGGTAGGGACGTTCCTTTCTGTAATCAGTTGGACAAGTTCGTTGGACAAAACAATCGGAAACTCTAAATCCCTTTTTTGGGGATTAATCTTTCAAATTTCGAGTTTTTGGGCCCAAAAAGGGTTGGAAAAGCCCCATATGTAAAATGAATGCATGTAAAAAGATGGGGATTAATGAGGCGAAAGTTTTAAGCCCTCTCTCGTCATTCTAGCATATATATTTACCGAGTTATTAAAGAAAATGTGTTTTGACTAAACACAGTATGTTGTCTTACGGGGGTTTTACACTAGAAAAGCCTGTTATTCCTTTCTTAGAGTACTTTAATCATCCCCAGCAACCTCACGCCTACTTTCAAGCCTGTCTGGACCTTCTCCTAACATTAAAATGCGCAAAATTGTATTCCAAGCTTTGCAGGTAAATGAAACCAGGAGCATCAGAACCGTCAAAAAATCACTGTTTTCAGATTTCAACCAAAATTGGAATAAATGTATGTTTTTACACTGATTTTGAGTTTAAAAAAGTTTGTTGTGGAAATTCACTTCCCTCACGTCAGCGTGCTGCGTGCAAACTCGTTTTTACTTAGAAAGCTTTTCAGCCAGAAAAAGTGTGCTGTGATTGGAAACTATTCTATATTGTGGGTAGATGTCTTTTACATCTTGTTATTCCCTTTAAATAACAGGGCACCGAAATTGAGTAAATAACGGTCCATTTAGAATTACTGCAAGATAGTCACAGAATAGTTGTACCATACTAAAAACGTGTAGAGTACCTGTTTTATTAGTTAGATTCTTAGATGGTAAAACACCAGAAGTACATTCTTTATCCAGTTGTTTTTTGATATATTCATAGAAAATGTTTATGTAGGCTTTAAGTGTTGTTCGTTTTACGTTTTCAACAAGATCGACATAGTTACGCATTCAGTAAAATCATAGAACTATAAATTCTTTTTTTAAGTAGTATTTTCATCGTTTAGTTATTTAATTAGCCATTCACCAAGGTTGAACAAATACAAAGGTTCAAATTCACTTCCGAAGAGACTTGAATGAGTGGTTGTAGAGTAGCTTAATACATACCTATAGAAAGTATAGGGCCAACGCTGGAGTTATATTTGTTTGACAGCAGACTAATTAATTTTTGACGAAAAAACTCAGTATGATCAGTTTAATCCAATATTAAAAATACAAACAAGATTACATCATAATATTGCCATACGAAATTTGGTTTTGGAAAATATCTAATCATTTACCTTATTTTAGTTATTGTATTAGATGGTTTCGTACAGATTACACACATAACGTACATATTGTCAACACAAATCATTTGTATATTTAGAAAAACATTACACTTTTTAACAATATTGTTTTTTAGCGAATTTCCTGTACAAAAAACCAATTGTTCGCCTATGGTTCCCGTAGCAGCTAACCTATAGGTACTCAGTTCCCATGTTATTGTTATGGAGGGTAATTAAAATGTTATATTTCCCTTATTTAAGAATGTATATGAATGAAACTTAGTATGTGACTTCATTTAGATGAGTTCTTATGATATTTTCATAAAAACCTATTATTTTTTGTTACTTGTGGCAGCAAACCTGCGTATTCATCCTCAATGTTATTCTTATGGGGAATAATTAATATTTTAAATATCGCTTATTTGTGAACATATTTCTAATGAATCCTGGTAAGTGGTGGTTTAATGTGGCATTAAGACATATATATTCATTGGAAATTCACTGAGTACGCAGGTTTGCTGTGACGGGGGTATTTCAAATATGGGTGAATTTTTCAAGTTAAAATTCATACAAAACACACATTATTTGAAAAAAATGTTCCACTAAAAATAACATACACTAAAAATATGATATTTTAAACATATACATTTTAAAACAATTTATTTTGGGAAACTTTTAAGATCAAATTAAAAGTACACAGAGCAATAAACCTAACTTAATGTGACAACTACGCAACGTGTGATCAAACGTAACTTTTATCAGAATATTTGGGATAAAGTGCGATAAAACAGTGAAAACATTAACATGGACCTGACGTCGCTATTGTGATTCCGAGCAGAAGAGAGCACCTTGTCATTCAGGCGGACCTCAGCGTCAGCAGCATACATAGCAGGTTGGTGGTTGGCTCGGCCACAAGATACAAATTTAATCCAGTATTTTACAATAATCCTGCCTCCCCCACTACATGATGACACTGAGGACCCTGAGGCAGCCGCTATACCAATATCAATAGCCGTACGCTTGAGATTATGGTACTTCCCTAAGCGAATTTACACCTACGAAACAGTTAATCATCGAACCCTAAATTCACTGTGACATAATTCACATAAAGCATTGTGACTTCCTAACGTTTTTTATGAATATAACATACAATACTCCTCTTTACGGTGTCTTAAAATTAAATTGAATTTCTATTTAATATACATTGTTTACCTTTTTTCTAAGTTACATAAACAAATCCAACCATATTATGGTTAATTAATTATCAGTATAACTATTTCTGACTTTCTAGCCTAAATTCAGTCTGAAACATAAATATTTTAGTTAATAAACTTGACATAAAATGTGAACAGACGATTCTATTAGATAGTAAGATGATTACAAAATCATTTGAATCTACACAATGTGTCATAGTTATAAGGAACTTGACACGAGGATTGCAGTCAAACTGTGAAAAGACGATTAATGACACTGAGGTCTCCGATTTAATCTCCTACTATATGTCGATATTAATTTTGCTTTCACAGTCATATAATAGTATTTGTATTGCATTTATCAAATCAAAAAATTTTGTTTTTCTACAGATGAAACTTACTGAACACATATGAAACACAATTTAAAACAGACTAAAAATTAATTATTTATTAATTATTGAATTACAAACTTTAACTCATTTATATCGATTATATAAATCTAGCAGCATATTTTATAGGTTTATCGAGACTAAATTCAGTGGTTGAAGTAAGCATAACCGCAAAAAGTCAGAGTGGAACAGAATTTGGTCTCTAATTGTATTGCCTTATTTAGTATCAAGTTTACACAACCTTTTCTTCCCTAAATGTGTCCTTTCTACGAAAATCATTCTCATAGTTTTCTTCAAAACTGCGCTATATTTATGTCGTAATAAACCTGCGTGTTTAGTTAACTTATTATGTAATTGTATTAACATATTACAGTTTTGCAAATTCATTTTACTTTTGCGTACACTTCAGAATTTAAATTATATCTGAAGAATAATATATATAGCTAATATAATTGTATTATGTCCCAATATGTGTATTTAGATTTGTTTAATAACATCATTATCTGTCAACAACGTCCTTTTTTCAAGTCAATTACCCTGCATATTTTTATGTAGTTCCCGTTCACTCTCCCCTCTTGTTTAAAAAAAAATTGTCTGGCCAACTTTAGCTAAAAAAAACCTAATTACCTCCTACATATTTTAAGCACTTAAGCCTAAAATATATAATAATGTACTAATCGTACATAATATTTAATAACATTATAAACATTTTGGAAAATATCATTACATAAATATATATAATTATATTAAATATAAATATGTAATAGGGTCATTTCCCATCAGATGAAAATGCATTAGGCGGACGCCATTAGGATGATCAACTGGGGCTGGGCTCATCACTCTGGGAATTATGAACTTAACGTGCCTTTGTTAAAACACAGCAGTTCCTGTGTGCTCTACACGAAATATTTTGAAACATTTTCCTCATAAACTAAGTGGAAATAACATTACCTCAAAATTTAGTTATTTTATATATATAACAGGAACATAACATACACTAAAAATATGATATTTTAAACATATACATTTTAAAACAATTTATTTTGGGAAACTTTTAAGATCAAATTAAAAGTACACAGAGCAATAACAAACTATATACTGTTACTATATATATATATATATATAGTAACAGGAATCTAATAATAAATATGTATCTCAACATTAGGTGAAAATTTATATTATTATAACAATTCCCTTTATTGCATTCCGAAAATGTTTACAAATGTATTGCACAAGCAAAATTTATCTTGCATAAAAGAAGATGGAGAAAATTGACTCATTCCTCCACATGCATACACACAATATTTTTGCTCTCGTCCTTTCCTTTTATCCGCCAATCGGTTTGGTGACCCTCTGGTTTTTAGTGTTGGTCAGTCTGTGTGTCCGTACTCAGGGGGGAGCAGGGGGGACAACTGGCCCGGGGCCCGGGCTCGTCGAGCGGGGCCCCGGCCGGGCCGGTGTCCAAGAAAAGGTCACCAACTTGGATCTGGACGGCAAAAAGGGCCCACACCACCAGGCCTGCCCAGGGGCCCGTGAAAGCTGAGTACGGCCCTGTGTCCCACCTATGTCTTAAAAACTCGTCCTGACTATAGAACACCTGTGATACAAACGTTCTTTACATAAGTCTCTTATAAACTTGCGGCGTTTTTCATTGTAGGTGTGAAACCTAAAAAAACGAACACCAGCTTCTGACGGAAGATGTTCGTACACTACTAGCTGTTCTGTGCTGACCGATGCGAAAGCTATCTCTGCCTCTCGTGTAGACTTGTGGATGCCTCTGCCCTTAGTAAGGGCACATTTAGGCATGCAGTGTTTGACAACTGCCAGAATGTAGAGACAGGGTAGTGTCAGCAAATCCAGTTCCACAAAAGCTGGTTTCCATGACTCTCTTCACTTGAATTTTGCAATTATTCGGCCCGCTTTATTTTGCAGACTGAACACCCGTTCACGGTCTTAAAGTTTTTATTTTTTCTTTTCTTTCAGTATTATTATAATTTCAGAGTATGTCCGTTCAAAGCATTCTCAGCCTCAACATGGTTTAAAGAGTTTATAATACCTCGTCAGTTTTCATAATAAGTGTTAGTATAATAGTATTTCGCGTTTAGGTTACTATTTAAAATAGTTTTAGTCAGTAAGTACTTAATGATATCCAGATAGTAATGATGGGTGGTGTTATTCCTTGTATGGCTTTAACAACTTACGTTTGTAAAGTAATACTTAATTATTGAATATTCCATTATATGCTCTAATTGTAATTTGAAATGAAAAGTTTTTGTCAGTTAGGCTATGACAAAATTTATTTAGATATTTCATTTTTTTGGTTGATATTATTGTAATACAAATAGAATGTTTGAATTGTGTGCATGCACATGTTCTATGTTTTACCATTGACTATCAATAAGCGAGCAAAAGTAATAAACTAATTCAAAATTACTATAGCTTTTTTGTTTTAAATCGAATAAACATTTTGATGAGATGTATAAGACGTTAGTTAAAAGTTACATTATCCAACGTACAACGCCAATGTAAAGAAGATAACAAACGCAACGTTTCTTTTTATAGTTGTTTATAGTAATTTATAAGGTGTTACAAAAGCAGTAAATATATATATATATATAATATATAATATATATATATATAATATATATATTATATATTATATATATAATATATACATAATTATTATTATTATAGGTATTATTATTATATATATATATATAATATATAATATATATATAATATATATATATATATATATATTTACTGCTTTTGTAACACCTTATAAATTACTATAAACAACTATAAAAAGAAAGGTTGCGTTTGTTATCTTCTTTACATTGGCGTTGTACGTTGGATAATGTAACTTTTAACTAACGTCTTATACATCTCATCAAAATGTTTATTCGATTTAAAACAAAAAAGCTATAGTAATTTTGAATTAGTTTATTACTTTTGCTGGATCATCATTACTATCTGGATATCATTAAGTACTTACTGACTAAAACTATTTTAAATAGTAACCTAAACGCGAAATACTATTATACTAACACTTATTATGAAAACTGACGAGGTATTATAAACTCTTTAAACCATGTTGAGGCTGAGAATGCTTTGAACGGACATACTCTGAAATTATAATAATACTGAAAGAAAAGAAAAAATAAAAACTTTAAGACCGTGAACGGGTGTTCAGTCTGCAAAATAAAGCGGGCCGAATAATTGCAAAATTCAAGTGAAGAGAGTCATGGAAACCAGCTTTTGTGGAACTGGATTTGCTGACACTACCCTGTCTCTACATTCTGGCAGTTGTCAAACACTGCATGCCTAAATGTGCCCTTACTAGTGATGTGTCGAGTCGAGTATTTCGTTTACTCGAGTAAGTCGTACTCGATACCGCGGTGACTCGAGTCAGTACTCGAGTACTGGACTCGGGATCGGGCGGACTCGGATAGACTCGGTCGTGGTCGACTCGGTCCTCAGAATTGAAAACAACAACGTAACCTTACCTCACTCGAGTCGAGTTGAGTCTATTACCTGATCTGAGTAGAATGTATATTTGTCTGTTTATGATTATAAATGCATAGTAAAAAGAAATAAATATTTAAAACACTAAATATAGTAAGATAATATTCTATTGCAAAAACAATAAGTATAATGGCTTGAGGAGTGTAAACAGCAAACATTTATTTAAGAAGTAAATTTAATAATACAAAGAATAGAGTGTATAAGTTGAAATGTACTTGTCTAATTATTGCACTTTACTAAATTATTACAATAACGCAACTTAAAGCGTGTAACGCCGATGTTACCCGAAGTGAACCGATTCGAGCCGATCGGTCCGACTCGGACTCGATGCAGCGCTGTCGACTCGTAGTGGCAGTTGTGAAAACTATTTTGCGAGTCCCGATACCGAGTACGAGTCCCGAGTACTTGACTCGAGTCTAATAGTGTCATGGTCTATTGTACATTCAGCGCTCTCGACTCGTAGTACCGATTCTGAAAACTATTATTTGAGTACTTCACTCGATTAAAATGCGTATTTAGCACTGTCCACTCGAAGTGGCGATTCTAAAAACTTCCGAATACATAATAGTAACTTCCGTTGGCATATAAACAGTTAATCACGACATCAGCGCCAAGAATCGCCTAGTGACAAATTAGTGAACTAACAACCGAGTCCAGTACTCGAGTATTCTAGGATTAGAATCGAGTCGACTCGATACTCTGTTTGACTCGATACTTAACGAGTAAAGTACTCGACTCGTCACATCACTAGCCCTTACTAAGGGCAGAGGCATCCACAAGTCTACACGAGAGGCAGAGATAGCTTTCGCATCGGTCAGCACAGAACAGCTAGTAGTGTACGAACATCTTCCGTCAGAAGCTGGTGTTCGTTTTTTTAGGTTTCACACCTACAATGAAAAACGCCGCAAGTTTATAAGAGACTTATGTAAAGAACGTTTGTATCACAGGTGTTCTATAGTCAGGACGAGTTTTTAAGACATAGGTGGGACACAGGGCCGTACTCAGCTTTCACGGGCCCCTGGGCAGGCCTGGTGGTGTGGGCCCTTTTTGCCGTCCAGATCCAAGTTGGTGACCTTTTCTTGGACACCGGCCCGGCCGGGGCCCCGCTCGACGAGCCCGGGCCCCGGGCCAGTTGTCCCCCCTGCTCCCCCCTGAGTACGGACACACAGACTGACCAACACTAAAAACCAGAGGGTCACCAAACCGATTGGCGGATAAAAGGAAAGGACGAGAGCAAAAATATTGTGTGTATGCATGTGGAGGAATGAGTCAATTTTCTCCATCTTCTTTTATGCAAGATAAATTTTGCTTGTGCAATACATTTGTAAACATTTTCGGAATGCAATAAAGGGAATTGTTATAATAATATAAATTTTCACCTAATGTTGAGATACATATTTATTATTAGATTCCTGTTACCTAGTTATTTTGAAACACATATGTATTTATTCATCTCCTACAGTGTTATATTGAATGTCATGATTCGATGTTCTAGACCTAGAGACTTATGATTTCCTAGTCTGATATTTAATAACTTCTATTATTATCACCAGTGTATTCGCGCATACAATTGGGTTGTTTTTATTTCTACTTTCTAGTTATATGCAAATTGTTATGTATTGTTAATGTAAACTAATAGTCTACATTCTTATGTAATTATCTTGTAAAAACTGGCTAATGTCGTTGCAGGACAAAAATAAAAATAAAACAAATAAGTTGTCTGCAATCATCCTACTTCATGCCATATTTGATGGTATGTGTTGGTGTCTTATGACACCGTTTCAGTGCTAAAGTTGTGTAACTTCACACAAGTCTGTCGAAGCAGCAATGCGAGGGCCATAGCCTGATGGGTTGTTTGGACGTGCGTGTTTACCGCCCTTACAGGCCGCTGCGACGTGAAACATTAATAACGAACCCTACACAGCTGATGTGTTTCATGACTTTACTGCCCTTGGCGACTTAGCGAAGGTCAATAGAATTTACTGCGTTGTAGATTCGAATTATTTTATTTTATACTAGGCAAATATTTTACAAGTTTTGTACCAAAACTCAATCTTTATTTCAAATAAATAAATAAAATAATGTGTTATGTTCCCGATTCTTTTTTAGTCTATGCTATCTTACAAATTTTGAACCCGTACTGAGATAGGTTCGTTAATGAACTATAATCAAAAATGAAAACAAATGTCTGAAGGATCTTAAAACAAATTATGAACTGAAAAAATGAAGAGTGAAGTACGAGCTAACCGGGGAGGTTAACGTGAAATAAATGACACAGAGCCCCGAGGATAAAGCAATTAATTATTTCTCACAACAGGAAAACCACGGAGCTGATTTGCATAATGCCCCCTCGCTAATCTGATACATTTCGAGTTGGTATGCAAAATATCACATCATGAGTCTGAAAATGATTTGAAGAAAACGTATAGTGTATACAATAATAAGTTATAGATAATTGTTTATGTTTTAATGTATCGAATCCTCACACCTGTTTGGAATTTACTGTAATACACGTTGAATTAATTGATTATTTATCATATCTAAATTTACACCCAATCCAATATTTGTACACTATTTTAGTACATAATGAATTTCCAGCCCAATGAGCTTAATGAGATTTTTCTCCATACTTATGGAATAAAGATGTAAAGTTACATTCCAATCAATTTTCACGTAAAACCGGCCCCACGATGTAAAGTGCATCAGTGTTTATGAGAGATACATATTTGTAATAAACTCGTCTTGCGTCAAACGTAACAGTTGGGTCAAGTTCAAACCAGTTATAATTAAGTATGTTACTTTACTAATATTTTAGAGAATCCTGAGGTAGGAAACCTCTTCCATAGGCATCATACACAAATAATTACAATGCCTGTTTGTTCCTTGTTCTATCACGAGCACAAATTATTGAACTGAATAAGCGAAAATTTGAAAGGAAAATAGCTAATACACCAAAACACGCACTAGAGTAAGGGATATTCCCATAATGATGATAGAGCGCCACTACATTGCCATTCAAAATTCCAAAGTTAATTTATATATATATATAAACTTTTAATGGTTAAGTATATTAAAAGACACTTTTTCTCCGAGTGATGAACAACGTTTTTTATCACAATGCGGAATTAGACTTTTAATCGTTGAACATTTTAACTATAAAGTTGTTTTTTTGAGGTTATATTTACAAAGTAAGTAATATACAGTGTTTACATTTCTGTTATTTACAAACAATACTTTTTATAACATGTGGTAAGGAAGTCTTATATCATGAATAGATAAAGCAAACAGCTGACTTTTTACGTCCTAGGACTTAAAAAAGATCACAGCTGATGTTTTAGGTCCTAGGACAATGCAGTGACGTTCTGCGTACTATTTAGAGAACAAAAACAGGTGGATTTCGTGCAGAATAATACAAATATAATAATTTTAAGTTTTACAGGTAAAATAAATGTCACAACAGTACACAACATTAGCGCTCACAAGAAGGCCACAGAAAAGTAACAGGATCAAAATTATATTTATTACTCAGAACTCTGAGGGCGTAGTTAAAATTAAATGCCATGAATATCCCTGTGTCGTCGACTCGGGTGAAGCCTTGAAGTGTTGCTCGTCTTGAAATAATGTTTACAAAGTAATCATCTTGATAGTAGTTAACTTATTTCATCTCCAAAATTTTGCAGAATGGTTGACAAAAGTATTTTCATTTTTAAACTTCCTTATTGGACACCATCTACAAATGAATAATAATATTTCAGATTAAAAAATTATTATTTCACTAAGTGGTTGACAAATGGCGATCTGTAATCGAAACATCTGGGGCTGAAATTCGCAATACTAAATCACAATGTCGCAGAAGGCGCTGGATCATATTCTTAATTTATTGATATAATCTTCACGTGCTTAACCATTGCGGAAGGCACGGAATTCAATATAATGGGGTCGTTTTAGTGGGAGGTTTCCTGGAGTTGAAATGTAAGGGCTGAACTGTAATTAAGTTAATTTAATTTTGAACAAAGTAAATACAACTCAAGCAAGATATTATTTGCGGCAACAGAGGATTGCCCAAGTCACTATTTGCACTATCTAATGATGCTACAAACAGTGCATAAACAAGGGACAGTTTTACACTAACGCGAATGGTTATGTTTAAAGTCTCTGGGGCGATATACCAGATGATGCTCGTTTGGGTGAGAGAGAGTGTGTAGAACAGAGGTATGTCTGAGTTTGATTTGATTAAGCAGAGCAGAGTGAACAGTATTAGCATACACTTCATGCTTTCAAGGCAGATGGACTGGACTAATTCTGCCAAATTAATTTCAGTTATCAAGGCAGATGCTTGCAATTTTGAATAAGAATCCTAACGTGAATAATTACAGTATAACTAAATTGTCACTTAAATTTCAGTCTCAAGTTTAAGATGAAAATTTTTTAGAACAGTCTTACCGTATTCTTCTGTTACAACAAATCTCCTCAAACACTTTATTGTCAGCCCTACTAAGGACATTATTAGGGATATTTAAAGAGAGTTTGTTTTTCTATGACCAGATGGTCCCCGGCGCGGTGTGGTGGCGGCTGTTGTGGCTGGTGGCATGGGGGGCGCAGTCTCTGGTGCACGCTCAGCTGACGCCGTTCACCGCCATCCTGCAGTTCTACAAGCGACAAGGCCTCAGGTTCAAGGAGGACCCTCTGGTCAACAACGGCCCCATCCTGGAGCAATACGACTTCATCGTGGTCGGCTCCGGGCCCGCGGGCTGCGTGGTCACCAACAGGCTCACCGAGAACCCCCGCTGGAAGGTACTTTATAAAGAGCTCGCTTCTTAATCTAAGATTCGGCGGATCGATCTCCAGCGAAAATGAAAAATCGATTTTGAATGTTTGAAACGGGACACATCACCAGTTGTAATAATAATGCTGCTAACATGGTCACAGCTGTTAATAATGTTTTCCAAGAACATTTCAACCTTAGAACAGCTTTTGGACCATTCCTCATAACAAATGCTAAAAATTGTAATGGCTTTTTAGCGAATTTCCCCTATAGGGAAGAAGCTATTACCGTAGGTCTCATGGTAAGACTTAAGCCCGAGACCATGATAACTTTTCATTTTGAGGTCCCCAGATGTCAAAAACACCATTTGTTTACATTTGTATTATGTATATATATGTGTGTGTGTGTGTGTGTGTGTGTGTGTGTGTGTGTGTGTGTGTAAGCACGATAACTCTCGTAAAAAAGGTCCGATCTTAATAAAATTTGGCACAAATGTGTAAAGTACCATTTATTTGAACGAGTTCGAAAACCAGACGAATCACACCATCCAAAGGGGGGTTTTGGGGAGTTTTGTACCCCAAAAATTGTTTTTTGCGGTTTTCGTATGTAATTTTTATTTAAATAAAATTTTAATTTCTACCATTGCATTCAGCTTAAAAGAATTTGGTATTTTGACCACTGCTCTACGTCAATTGGTTACTGAGATATTGAAAGTGCTAAACTCAGTACATTGTCTAATGTTATTCTTATGGAGAAAAAGAAAAATTTTATATCTCACTTATTTATGAATGTAAACTGACAAAATTTGGTATGGCTTCATCTGTTTGTGGTTTATTGTCGTTTCCACAAAAAACAACATTTTTGCCTATGGTTCCCGTAGCAGCAAACCTATGTACTCGGTCCCCATGTTATTCTTATGGAAAATAATTATAATGTTATATATCACTTATTTATGAATGTATATGGATGAAACTTTGTATGTGACTTCACTTAGATGAATTCTATTGATATTTGCAAAAAAAACATTATTTTTTGTTCTTTGTTGCAGCAAACCTGCGTACTCATCTCCAATGTTATTCTTATGGAGAATAATTGATATTTTAAATATCACTTGTTTGTAAATATATTTCTTATGAATCCTGTTTAGTGGCTTAATGTATTATGTTGTATATTTATTAGAAATTTGCTGAGCATGCAGGTTTGCTGCGACGGGGGTATTATACACACAAAACAATCATAAAAGATTTTTATCGTAGAGAATTTATTCTTACTAGTAAACCTGTCGCGGCTTCGCTCGCGATCATCATTTATAAATAGTGTTACCGTTCCAAAGCCAACATGGCCTGCTGATTAACAGTGTTTACTCTGTCCAGCTGATTGCTTAAAACTTATAGTTATTTCCCAATGTTAATCTTATGGAAAAAACTCAACTTTAAGGGGCCCCAGGGCCTCACTCCCAAATTATTTCTCTTTAAAAAAGGTTGCCTGCACAACTTCACGTTAGGCTCTTTCCAATGACACCAAAAACATTAAAAATTGGTTCAGTAGTTTAGGAGCAGTGATTGTCACAAAAAACCTGCTCGCCTATTAAATAAGTATAGATTGTAAAATTTGTTTAATGTTAAATCACGCATGGTTAAGAATTGAATAAACAGTAGATTTGATTTTATTAAAAGCAAATAGATTACGTAATATGTTATTTTAAAATTTACGTCATTTGAATTAATACAAAAAGACAAAAAAGATACAATATAGGTTGCATTTTGTGTTTTCGCTAGCGATCACAGAATACTATATGTAAAATATAAGTTAATCATAGAATATATTTTAATACTTGAAACTGTATAGTGATTGGTTTAAATATCTGTTAAGGTGTATAACCTATCCTCCTATCAAATATCAGTTCATTCGGTCCAATAAATACTTAGTAAATCATTGCGTGAAACATTTGCCGTTCCTAAAAGCCTAATCTTACCGTGTTAACTTCTGTAATTAAACTAAAGTTATTACTCATGTTAGCCTCACGGGCAGAATCAAAATATCGACTAACATTAATTATCCAATTCAAAATGACGGTCATTAAAATAAAAACAACTCAAAACCGCAAATTGTTAAAAGATTTTTAAAAGCACTTTTTTGAGCCCGTTTGAACCCATTTCGAATGGTGTAACTGCAAAAAAATGAACAAAAGATAAAAGTAAAACAGCGTAAACTGTTGTGCAGTGTTTCAGATAAAAGCCTAGGCACGAATTCAATGCACCTTTTCACGATGACCTCTGCATTATTTTTTTCCTTTATCTGATAATATTTCCAGTTATATATGCAATTTTAAAACGGTAAAATATCAGTCAGTTTTCTCAACGCCCAGTATTCCAAATATAAATGGTTAAAAATGTAGTTAAACATAATTAAGAATTAATTAAGGTGTATATTGTTTTAAAAAATAACAGTAATTATTAAACTATGTGTTGCTAACTGGTACATTTGATTTGTTATTCTGATTGTCATACAATGAAAAAAAAATGCCTGTGTATTGAAAAATGTGTACACAGTAAGGGATATTTTCTGTTCCATACTACAAAGGGATGTGCTTTAGTTCTCTGACGACGTTTCCTTCCATCACTTCATTATTGCCAACAAAGGGATTTATAAAATCTGTCTACTAGTAGAATATTAATTTTATGTTATTGTTCATGTCAAAGTGGTTAATTATCATAATCGGAATTGTAATTGTTAAAATAACTACTACTTGTCAATATTACAAATTAACTAGAATGTGGAACACTTTGCAGGTGCTTTTACTCGAAGCCGGAATAGACGGAAGTATCTATACTGACGTGCCGACCCTGTCGACTTACTTCCTGCAAACAGAGTACAACTGGAACTTCAGAACAGATAAGTCTCCTTACGCCTGCCTTGGGCTGAAGAACAAAATGTGCCCCTGGCCAGCAGGCAAGGCGGTAGGTGGGAGCTCCATCATAAATGCCCTCATATACACCAGAGGAACGAAGCGGGACTTTGATAGATGGGCGGCGTTGGGCAATGAGGGTTGGAGCTACGAGGATGTTTTGCCGTATTTCCTCAAATCTGAAGACATACAGGTACCAGAACTTAAAAACTCGCCCTATCATTCAAACCAAGGAAATCTTACGGTCGGGTATGCTCCATATGCCACTAATGCATTAAACATATTCTTACAGGCTGCCAGAGAACTCGGATATAACCCATTCAACGATTACAACGGAGAGGTCCCAATAGGATTCTCTCCGATCCAAACTACAATCCGGAACGGTAGGCGAGTTAGCGCAGCTAAAGCTTTTCTATATCCCATAAGAGAACGACGCAATTTCCATATAAGTCAGAACTCAAGAGTTACTAGGTTATTAATAAATCCTGTGACTAAAAGAGCATATGGTGTCGAATTCAGGAAGAACGGTCAACTGAGAAAAGTTCTCGCCAGAAACGAAGTCATTCTTTCAGCCGGCGCCTTCATGTCCCCATTTCTGCTAATGCACTCCGGTATCGGCCCGGAAGAACATCTTAGAGAACTCGGGATCCCGGTGATTCAGAATCTTCGAGTAGGAGACAACCTGCAGGAACACTTGACTATGACGGGTCTATCTTTTTTGATGAACGATTCTTCCTTAACGGTGGATGTTCCTGGCGATATAATTCCTCGAATGCCTCAGTTATTTTTAGAATGGTTCACCCGAGGAACTGGAGTATTAACCGATGTTGGGTGCGAAGGGATAGCTTATCTAAAAACCCCTCTCGCTGATAACGAACCTTATCCGGATGTTGAATTGATATTTTTAGGCTTATCCGGCTACGCGGTGGACAGAGGGTACAATCTCCGAACAGGCATGGCAGTTTCTGACGAGGTTTATTTTAAAGTCTACCAGCCTATAGAGGGGAAACCGGGATGGCACATGTGGCCCATGCCTACTCTACTGAGAAGTCGAGGTTCAGTACGGCTCTACAACACGGATTCCCTGGATCAACCGAAGATTACCCACAACTTCTTGACCGATCCGTACGACGTGGATGTGATGGTGGAGAGCATCAAGTGGATCATCAGGATCAGCAGGACCGAGGCCTTCCAGAGGATCGGGAGCAGACTCCACGACATCCCCATCCCGGGGTGCGAGATGTTCACTTTTGGCAGCGACTCCTACTGGGGTTGCGTGGCCCGGCACCTGACCAACCAGCTGCACCACACGTGCGGCACGTGCAAGATGGGGCCTGACTCGGACCCCGCAGCCGTAGTGGACTCCAGGCTGAGGGTGCGGGGCATCGGGGGGCTCAGGGTGATCGACGCCTCCATCATCCCTGTCATCCCATCCGGCCACACCCAGGCACCGGCCTACATGATTGGCGAGAAAGGCGCAGACATGATCAAAAACGACTGGGGATACTTTGGATAATCTTTTGAATCTTTGACAAAATACATCTCGTTTCAGATAATCCAAACACTGTGTAGTTACCTCTAAATCCTCATTTGTTCCAAAATTATGTCTCAGATACGATCTCCAAACCTCCAAACCCTTGTCCTATAATGGGTTTCTAAAACTAGGTATTCCTCGCGTATAAGGATAATCGAAACACATGATAAAACTTAAATCGAGTCCCATGAAAAATTCAATATCTGATTTGAGTAACATCATCAGAATACATTCCGTTATCATTTAACTGCCACCAGAATCCGGGTTTTATGTCTATATAGCTATAGTTTTAGTCACTTCTTCCCTAGGTATCACTTATCGCGGTAGCTGAGTGGGTATCGCACTGGCTCTTAGAGCGTTAGGTCGCAGGTTCGGATCCCGTCGTCGACCTAACATTTGATCCGTAGAAAAACATTCATACATTTATCACTTGTTTTTATTAAAGGAAATGTTGTATAAGTCCATAAATTTATTTATTTTTAAAATAAATTGAAGATTTAAGGCATGGTTTGTTGTTAGGATTGGCATGGGTGCGTTATCTTAGAACAAACAGAGTATTTTGGGCTAAGCAGTGACTTTAGCAGTGTGGTTAATTTAACTTTTAAGAGAACAGCGAGTTTCCTATATGAACTAATGTTAACAATTTCTATAGGCCAAGTCAAAATCTCCTTAAGGATTAACAATAAAGTCGTCAGGTCCAGTTATTTATATGAAAAAATGAGATTTCACTATATTGTTTCAATAGCCTAGAATATCATGAAATTAAATGCTATAAAGATGGGTTGGTCCAAGTCCGTACATGAAACTTCTAAAATGGCAAGTAGCCTAAGTGTATAGGCCTACATTTTATAGCCATAGGTCCAAGTTTATGAAAACAGCTCGTTATAATCTAAACCTAGGATATGTCAAATCATTTCAGATAACCTGTATAAAAGGCTTAGTTTGGTTGGAATAGTTTAAAGCTTTTGTTTTGGTTCGCTACAAAATAAGTATTTTACAACAGTTGTATTACCAGTTTGATGTCGGCTTACTCTTACTGTAATCCAACCCTAGGCTATGTCAAATAATTCAAGATAACCTTCCGAAAAAGACTGTTTGGTTAGAATAGTTTATAGCTTTCATTGTGGTTACCTACTACATTAATGGTAATGTATTTTATCGAATGTAGACCATTTTTATTACTTATTTAGTGAAAATATAATCTAGCAAATAATTGTACTACAAAATCAATTTTAAGGTTGTTCGCTTACTGTGACTAACTTCATCAAAGATTTCTAGACAAATTGAGGCTTTGTATACTCATTACACATGACAACCACAATATTACCAATTGTCTAAGACAATGTAATAATACCCCTGTCGCAGCAAACCTGCGTACTCAGCGAATTTCCAATGCATATATATGTGACTCACTACTACATAGAGCTACTTACCAAGTTTCACAAAAATACATCCATAAATAAGTGATATATAGCATTTTATTTATTCTCCATAAGAATAACATTAGGGTTGAGGACGCAGGTTTGCTACAACGAGGAAGATAAGTAATATGTTTTTTTTGCAATTATCAATATAACTGAACCAGGTAAAGCTATATACCAAGTTTTATTAATTTAGGTTCATAATTAAGGGAGATATACAACTTTACTTATTCTCCATATGAATAACATGGGGGCCGAGTATGCAGGTTTGCTGCTACGGGGACTATCAACAAAAAACTTGTTTTTGTGCTAATATCAATATACCACAACTAGTTGAAGCCACGTACCAAGTTTCATCAATATACATTCAAAAATAATCGAGACATAGAATTTTATTTATTCTCCATAAGGATAACATTGGACAACGTACTGTGTTCAGCACTTTGAATATGTCTGCAACGGTTGGACGTAGAACAACGATTAAAACACCAATATGTTTGTTTTGTTGAGCTAAACATATTAATAAACAGAAATATGAAGTTTTTAGTAAAACTATCTGAGAAAAATCTAAAAACCTTTTTCCCATAAGATTAACATGGGACACGTTTTTTTTTATTTTCTCCGCAACCACTTAACCTAGGCTAATGATTAAAAAATACTAAATTATTTGTTTTTTTTAAGCTCTATAAAATGGGTACAACCAAAATTGAGTGTTTTTAACATTTTGGGGTCAAATTTGCAAAAATCAGTTTTTTGGAAAATTGTAAACCCCCATAAAACCCCCTTCCCATAGTGCGATCGATCTGGTTTTTGAACTTAAGTCATAAATGCTACTCTCCACATTTTTGCCAAATTTCATCAAAATCGGGTGTTTCTTTCAAAAGTTATCGCGTTAACGGACACACACACACACACACACACACACACACACACACACATATATATACATATATATATATACATATATATAAAATTGAACGAATAGTGTTTTTGGCATCTGGGGACCTCAAAACGAACAGTTATCATGGTCTCGGGCTTAAGTCTTACCATGCCACCTACGGTATTAGCTTCTTCCCTATCGGGGAAATTCGCTAAAACAAACTATTTTTTAAGTTAAGTTAATATCTTAGTATCTACAGTCATCAATTTTGAAAAGTTATTTTGAGTTTTTCGATCTGCCACACGCGTCATGTGCCACTGTTACACTCGTCGCCTCCGACGACTGATGATATTTACACAGAGTAGGCATACTAAGGGAATATTGACTGTATGGATATTTTTTTAAACGTACACTTAATAATTTTATAAAATAACAAATATGCTCACAACTTAAAATTATACTTCGACTTATCTCTCCTGTGTGTTTTTATTGGTAAAAAAACTTTTTTTATCCAGTATAACAAAGTATACTCTAGTAAACTAACTATTGTTACTCTGTTGTTGAAACATAGACGTCGGCTAAATTTTAACGATTCAAGTAATCGTTAACTAAAATGGCTTCCAATGTTATTCTTATGGAGAAAAAATAAATTTGGTTTTAAGATAATTTTATTAATACTGAACGAAATTATCTGAATAACGAACTAGACCGAGATTTTAACCTGTTAAGTTTATCTGGAAAATTTTAAGTTTAGCTGTGGAGGCGTTCTCGAGTTATTTTGGTCACAGACACGCCAGTTGAGTTGACTCTTTTACCAGTCTAAGCAGTAAAGTTGTGTATAAGTATAATGATAAACTTCACTTCGTTCGATTATCCAATTAATCACAAACAACAAACAAGTCGATTTCTGAGGGTATCGGCGCTATACTATCGAGCTCTAAGCCAATAGCTACAAACTTTTATGAGGTACTAATTTACAATATTCTCTAGGGTGAAGTACTCATAGAAGTAAAAATAAGTTTCCTAATGAAAATAAAAAGTCAGCATGTTTTATGTAAAGCAATCATAATACCAAAACAACGAATTGTGTTTATTTTATAGTTATTATGACAACACATTATCTCTTTAAATGCGGTATCAAACTTAAACTTGATGGTATCGTGCAAATCAACCAAACTACTCGTTACTAAGACAGTTATTTCATATAGGTTAATTGCTCATTATAACATTTATTTGGCTTCATCTATTCATGAAAGACGACCTTCATGTGTTACTTCTGTTTCTTATGGTCTTTGTGACAAACAAAATGTTCAAAATTGTATAAATTATAAAAGGAAATTTATGATTCTTTATGACAGATGCAAAAGAATTTTCGGATATTTACGAGGACGAGGCCTACATCGTCGGTAGCATTTGAAATCAAAAATAATTTACTGATTGTAAAATTAACGTCCTGTGTATCTTCTTTCTTTTCATTTAAGCAAGTTGAATGGTTTTAATTTATGAAAAATATTATCTTTCAGGTAATATAAACAAAAGTAATCTATTATTACGGAATTAGGAAACTATAACTCCACTTAAATTATTTTGGATTTTGTTAGTAAAAATAATTAAAATTAATATCAAACTTAGTCCTTGCATGGACTTTAGTAAACACATCTGCTCTTAAATGTGTATTCATTATTGTCGTATGTACATATAAACATACACTAAGGTAATGTGCGAGCAAACGTGTCCATCATCATCATACAGTTAACAGACATTTACTGCTAGATTGACGCTGGATTCGTACCCTTACTTATTTAAACCGTCATAATGAGTTATTTACTAAATTTTAAACATGCGCAGCGATTATTACAAGCTATACATGTTTGTAAGCATTAAAACTAAAATATTGTGCAACGTATATTTTGTGACTCAAACAAACTTTTTTGAATAAAATATTGTAAATGTATAAGGAAAAGACAGTGTGGCCACTACTACTACAACCATAACTACTGCTACTACTACTATTACTACTACTACGGTACAACAAACATCTCAGTGTCGAGCTCTCGGCCACCAAGTGGCGCGCCTCTCAAAGGAACTCTTGTAGTGGCGTTCGTTAATTATTTGTTAACTGTTGGTCTCCTAATTAACCTATTTAATTTCTTAAATCGCCGTTTCAAAGTTATTCTGCTTGGTGGCACGTTGTTAAAAGAGGTCAACGGTCTCAACATCTTACAGATTAACTTCAATCCCCAGGAACTGAACACGTGACATGACGTCTCCAACCGAAATACAGTACGTTAAAAGCATATTCACTGGCTTTGCATCTTAGCACCGGAGTATATTAATAAATAATTTCTGGCATCCATTGCAAAATATCTTATGGACCATGTCTTATTTTTTTAAATTGAAATTACATGTTCTGGTATACCCCATGCAGACAAAGTGACATATTATAACATGTTTATAGGTTATGTTACTTTCTCCGTGATTATCCTGACTTGCTAGATTAGATACCTAAGACAACCTATTTAATTATTTCTTAGATGCGTTTACATTTGTGTGTTAATTTAAACAGTGCTTAAATAATAATGTCCTTACAGTTAATATTGGGTTTTGAAAGGCTACGATGAGTGAATGTTAAAGGCTTAATATTCCTTGGCACCCTCCCTTTCCCCAATGGATTTCTTAACAAAATTCTTTATATTAGCAAATATACCTTTAAAATAGTTCTTACCGTGGGTAATCACATCAGCTTTTACTATGATGGGTTGCTATTCAGGGCTATTCTAATAAGTATATTGTGGGATTGTCTCAATTGTTTGTGGCTGAAAACTACTCGAGAAGCGATATATAAACCGTATTGTTTATCATTCAGTAATTTTTATTTTTTGTGCTGAAAATAAATTATAATATTTGCTATGCCATTTATTTTTGTTTTAATTTCTATTCAGTAATTCTAGCAGTGACAGTGGCCAGTAGCGTGTGAGCGGACATTTCCGCCGTGGCGCGAGGTCTAAATGATTCACGCCGGGCTGCAATTATGCCTCTCGCTAAATGTATTTTTAATGACTCAGCCCGAGTGCAAGTGACCTTGTTGTCAAATGATCTCTTGCTACAGTGCTTCTTTCTGTCGATTAAATCCAACTCCAAACAAGTTTTTAATAACGAAGTTAGGCCGTTTTACAAGGACGAGTGATGATATATTTAGGTTACAGGTGAAAATGATTAATTCATGAAAGTAGCGTTGTGCAATTACTTATTGAGGCTCATTTGGTGCGATACTTATTTGATAATATGTTTATTCTCTAGATATCTATTATTTAAATTATATTTTACCTTTATCTGGCTATTTGAAAGAGTTGCACCAACCAAAATCGGTTAAGCATCCGTGAAACCATGTTAATAAAAGCTCATGGTTTGTTATGTTATGTTTATTAATAATAGTAAGCATGTTACTGACACAAATGAACTGTTGTATTTGTTACACCAATTGCAGTAAACATGTGATTAAAACACACCTATTAATACAACAACCGTTTTAGTGCGTATGGCACTAAACGCTCTGTTTTCGTGTACCCAGCGCCATTGTGTTTGTACACTGTCTAATTTACATCTCTGGAGCAGTTCAAAGTGTTGATTTAAAATTTGGTATGGCTCTAAGTTGTATCAAAGTATATTGATTAAAAAATAAACCGCTTTATCTAACAATCTGTTTCAAAATTATAGAGCAATTTAAAAATTCCTTGACACATCTTTTACGTGTGTGAATACAGAATAAGTGTAAGTAAATGTTGTAGTGAGTAAGACGTAATTTATAGCTTCGTGTGTTTAAAATGGTGAAATACATATTAATCAATAACTGTAATTTTGGTGAAAAACTTAAAAATAACGTCATGCTAGCATAACGGTTAGCGTCTGCTTGGACTTTGATTCAAGTTCCCGAGATGTCAATGTCTGTAGTAGTTTGGACCATCTTCCCATAAAAAGCGTTTGTAAAACTGTCTTAACAAAATGCCTCTGACATTAATATCCAGTTTATTTCCCTATCAGATGGTATGATTGGCAAAACTTACGGCCAAATAACTAAAGTATTGCATCATTGTGCACTGTAGTAAAATACAGCCCAAGTTCATAGGGTTGTAGCCACTAGCCGGTGATTCAATAGCAAATAACTTTAGGCCGGACAATCACGATTGCACCGTGAATATTTCTGAAATGCAAACAAACGATTTTTGTTCTGCGTTATGGTCTGATTTTATTTGATCAGGGGATTACTTAAATGTGAGTTTATTATCCGTACAATTTCATTAGTTTCCCCATATAAAACGCAGAACAATCATAGTTTCTTTGCTCTACACGAAACGTCACGGCGCGGCGTAACAGGGAGTGTTGGGCTTGAAGTTATTTGTTATTGAACCACTGGCTACAACCGTTAGTACGTGGGCCTCCTTTTTGAACAGTGCATATCGCTGTCATACTTTTAGTTCTTTTCCCGCGAGTTTTGGCAATCATACCATTTTATAGGGAAATAAACAGAATATCAATGTCATAAGCATTTTGTCAAAATAGGTTTACTAAACGGTTTTTAGGGGAAAGTGCACATATATTTCGTATGATTCTATAAGTAATATAACCGTGTAACGAGAAAGTGTGCTATTGAGTGTCTATTAGTATTTTGGTTGAACAAAATAAAGTGTCGATCGCGATGTTGAACCAGTGAGTTTATTTACAAGTTTGCAATAACCTGTTGATACACGCCCCCATTGGTAGCCAACCTCCAGACGTTGGAAGTGCCTATGATGAATGGTAGCGTCGCGTCGCGTCGTGGCGGTGGTGGCGGTGGAAGCACCCCTCGCACGCGGCAGTGAGCGCTCCCCGGTCGATACGGGCTCTCATTCACGCACGCACCTCCCCCCTCACCAGCTCTACCAACATACCCTTCATACACTTACAGGGCCTTCACGGCCATTGATTGCCGGCTATACCTGATGCATGATTGACCACCACGTCGAGTGGCGTTTGGCGTGACGATGTTTACCGCTGCCGCCACGCGCCGGGGGGGGGAGGGGGAGGCACGTCACGTACACCGCCACCTGTTGGGCATCGGCAGCCCTCTGACTCGCGGCTATGTGGGTCACTGGGGGCAATAGCAACTCCAACTGATGCCGCCACGCGCCGGGGGGGGGAGGGGGAGGCACGTCACGTACACCGCCACCTGTTGGGCATCGGCAGCCCTCTGACTCGCGGCTATGTGGGTCACTGGGGGCAATAGCAACTCCAACTGATGCCGCCACGCGCCGGGGGGGGGGAGGGGGAGGCACGTCACGTACACCGCCACCTGTTGGGCATCGGCAGCCCTCTGACTCGCGGCTATGTGGGTCACTGGGGGCAATAGCAACTCCAACTGATGCCGCCACGCGCCGGGGGGGGAGGGGGGGAGGCACATCACGTACACCGCCACCTGTTGGGCATCGGCAGCCCTCTGACTCGCGGCTATGTGGGTCACTGGGGGCAATAGCAACTCCAACTGATGCCGCCAAATTGCAATAGAAAACATGATGAGAAATCAACAAACTTTTTTTATTGAAGAAATTAATTACAAGATTGATCTAAGAGAAGATTTGTCTTTTAATATAAAGATACTTTTTCATTTCCCTTCAAACAAATTATAAATTAATAGTTGTTAATTAACTACATACACTTTTCGTGACCATGATATAAAGTAGGATAATTCAAGGATACAATAATAAGAAAATAAGGAAGGGTTATATCAACATTAAATATATATATATATATATATATATATATATATATATATATATATTATGTAATCCTACTTCCTAGTTATCCTTATATTAATACGCTAGGAGTTTTTCTTTACAGTCATAACTCGATAACGGCTGGACGGATTTTAACGTTTGAGGTGTCAAATTAAAGGTATTTCTTTCGTAGATTTGCCAATACGTCTCAGAATTTTAAGAAAGGGCTTTACTTAAATATAGTAAAGGGCTGAATTTTCAGAAAAGTGGCGCTATCCAACGGTTGAAGTCTAAATTAAGTGATGATTGAAAGTACGTTATCTGAATTATTCTCAGATGTTATCATCAGTTTTAATATAAGATGTTTTGTTAAGTTTGTTTACAACTGAAGTAACCTTTCGTTGGGTACAAACTTGCTCAGATTCGAGCAAAAGGACAACTAGTACAATCTAATCAACTGTTTGTTGCTCACGCACAAATTGAGATAGTTTTTCAGTCGGAAGACCCAGGGATCATGTTGCATTAACCTTTAATAATAGTCATTTAAGCGAATGTTTTTTATTATAGGGAAGAATAAGCTATTACTGTAGGTACGACTTTAACCATAAATCGTGAAAAACTTTACCAAACCCCCGTTGAAAATGTTGAAGAATTAAGGGAAAGAATAGTAAATGGGTGTAATGTGATCAGGCAAATACCAGGGGTGTATGAACGGGTGAGGGTTTCTATGAGAAATCGGCTTGATAGATGTATAGACATGAATGGTGGACACTTTGAGCACATGCTGTAGGGATGTAAGTTTTATGTGTCCGAACTTGATGATTGTAAATTTAGGATAGTTGTCTTTAGTTTAGGCATTATTTCAGCTTTAGAGATTTTAAGTTTTCTAATTTGTTGATGTTTATGAATTAATTTTATTTAGTTTTAGGCACTTAAAAGTTTGTAGGCCATTGTTAGTTGTAATGCAGGTTATAAGCCAATTACTAGATAATTTACGGGAAAACTATAACCTCATTTCCACATTTGTATAAATTGTGTGATACATCTTAGTTTTTAAATAATTAATAATTCATTCGATTAAAGTAAATTAAAAAAAACTATGCCTATTCATACTTATTATAAAGTTTTATTTATGCAGTAATAACCATGCACAACATTACAACAGGTAATGATGAAACAACAGCCTTAAGCAACAGCAATGAAAAAAGTACGTAGTAGCAATTTAGAATGACCCGTACAACTAAAATTGTCATTTGATCTATTTAGAAATTAGCCACCCTTGGTTGTTTCTTAGTTGATAATTATAATAAAATGTTGTGTGAAAAAATAGCAAAACATAATGTTACCAACAATGGAGCCATGTGTGCAGGTTAATCAGCTGATTGTCACAGACAATGAGGAGAAGCTGTCAGGGTGTGCCTAGCCTGTACAACTAAAAATCGTTATTTCTCAGCTATTTGTTATCCGATCCTTCTGAACTTGGTGTGGTTTGATAGAAAATTAAAAATACTAAACAAAAGTGTTCTTGTCTTTTTTTCCAAAAAATCAGCTGTTTTTTAGTAATTTTAGTTTGAAAAATTAAAATGGCCGCCATTTTGAAACGGAAAAATATTTTTTAACAAATTTTTTTACAATTATTTCATTTCTACCTTAAATACTATACCAAGTTTAATAAAGTAATATTAAATGGTTTTTTAGATATAAATTTGTATTAAAAAATTACAAAATGGCCGACATATCGGTAACAAGGCGTTTTTAGACAAAAAAATTATTCTTGATTTTCTTTTTAGCGAATTTCCCCTATAACCGTAGCTATTACCGTAGAAGCTATTACCGTAGTCGGCATGGTAAGACCTAGGCCCGGGACCATGATAACTTTTCGTTTTGAGGTCCCCAGACCCCAAAAACACCATTCGTTCGAAACTGTATATATATATATATATATATATATATATATATATATATATATATATATACATATATACAGTTTGTGTGTGTGTGTGTGTGTGTGTGTGTATTTGGTATAAACGTGTAAAGCAACATAAGTTCGAAAACCAGTCATATCGCTCCATCCGAAGGGGTATTTTGGGGGGTTTTCTACCCCAAAGATGGGTTTTTTGAAATTTTTACACGTAATTTTTGAAAAAGTCAAATATTGGTTTTTCTCATTGGATTCAGCTTAAAAAAATACACAATCTGGTGTTTTGATCATTTCTCTACGTCAATTGGTTACCGAGATATTGAAAGTGCTAAACACAGTACGTTGTCTAATGTTATTCTTATGGAGGAAAATATAAATGTTATATCTCGCTTATTTATGAACGTATACTGACGAAACTTGGTATACGGCTTCATCTGGTTGTGGACCATTGATATTTGCTCAAAAAAAATTTTTACCAAAGGCTCCCGTAGCAGCAAACCTGCGTACTCACCCCATGTTATTCTTATGTAGAATAAGTAACGTGTTATCTGCCTTCATTATGAAAATAAATTAATGAAATTTGGTATGTGGGTAACCTACATAAGTTATATTGATATTTGTATAAAACCCCATTTTTTGTGTTCCTTGCTTCAGCAAACCTGCATACTCAGCGCCATTTTATTCTTATGGAGAATAATTAAAATGTCATAAATCGTTTGTTTATGAATGTATATTGATGAAACTTGGTATTTGGCTTTATGTGGTATTAAGAAACATATATATGCATTGGAAATTCGCTAAGTACGCAGGTTTGCTGCTACGGGGGTACTATTTTGACTCATATAACCTATTCCCAAAGTTGTTGTACTTACTTGCGGGACACCCTGTATATAATTGCAATTTCTGGTAAATATTTCAACTAAATTCGATCAAAATGTTAAACAGGAGCATCTCTTTTACTTTTTAAACATTAAAAGTAATTTTTCACTGTGAAAAACATGTTGTCTGAAAATAAAAGCACCAATCTCTGTAGGACAGGAGCTTCAATTTAAGATCAAAACTATTTAAATCGGTCCTTTAGATTTGTTAGTGGATTTACAAAAGGAATGTTGTTGATATTTGAACATGGGCTCTTATGAGAGCCAAAAATTAAAATTAATTTCTCATTAGAAACAACACATCTAAACTAAACAAAGATATTGATGAAATTAGTGTATGTCAAAACCTTCAATTTAATTCAAAAACTATTTGATAGTTTTTGCTAGTAATGTAAGTGATTTATTGAAAGTTGAACAATATTTGTTATGGGAGTAATAAACACAAACATTGTGCGTTAAAACACACATAAAAAGAAAATAAATGTAACTATGACATAACTGCAGGCCAAAACCTTTAATTTAATACTGAAACAGTTAAATTTGGAACAGTAGCTTTTGCTAGTAGATTTACATAAAGAATTTTGTAAAAAATGTTAATCGGGCTGTTTCGGAAGCTCAAAGTATTTTGAATCTGAGAAAAATCTATACTTATAATGTTGTGCATGTGCGTGTGTGTCCCAGGTGATTTTGAGAACGCCTACTCAAATCTGCTCCGGACCATAATGTAGAAAGGCCAACAAATTGTAGAAAGGTACTTTTTTGTTTTTCCTCCAGACCTCAGGACTCTGCTCCAGTGGCATCAAAAGCCGCCATGTTATTCTTATCGTGAAAAGGTTTTGGTCTAACGGCTTCTCAAACTTGCTCCCGGACCTTAACACATTGTTGGCAGGGGCGGATCCAAGGGGGGGCGGTAAGGGTGGTCGCCCCCCCAAACCTAAGAATTATTGTGTTTTATTTTATTATTCAGGCATACAATGAAAGTTTGAATAAATCCGAATGAAAATGTAAGTAGCACTAGCCTCCTAAAACCCCGTTTTTCGGTTCCGAGAGTCAAAAATGCCGCTCCCGTCTCCATTGTTACATTAAAATTAAAACTAATGCACCTAAACGTTCGATAAATGCAATAACATAATATATCATATATCATTAGACAGGTGAAATTTTAAACTTTCATTTTAGTGTATAACACATTACTCAGATCCACTCTTTCACCTAAAAAGTCTTACAAAAACATGGATATTCACGAGTATTGCGGAGTTGTTACAGTTTTGCCAGTTGGCAGGCCGAAATTTAGTGTTTTCAACATAGTCTTGGAGATAGATTTTAGCCACACACGACAAAGGTTGCTACAATTGTATTTTGAATTCGGTAATTATTTTTTTCTGGATTTCGCCCGCCTACCGTCGTTTGGTGTCAGCTGTGCTTTGTTTACAGGACAGGTTAGGTTTGATTTTTGTGTAAAACCGCGTAATCCATTGCTAGGCAATAAATATCCAGTGGCTAGGCTAGAAGCTGAAAGTGCCTCGAACTATATGTAGGCTAATGAAATAAGAGGAAATAAAGATTAAATTGCGTGCAAACGGAAACTCATACGCCAAGAATTTTATTTTGTAAAATGTGGTAGGACATTTTCATTTTTGAGTAGTTGATCTTGGATGTCGGCCTTAAATTATTTAATACATTTTAGCAAATTTCCCCTATAGGGAAGAAGCTATTACCGTAGTCGGCATGGTAAGACCTAGGCCCGGGACCATGATAACTTTTCGTTTTGAGGTCCCCAGATGCCAAAAACACCATTCGTTCGAAACTGTATATATATATGTACATATATATATATGTGTGTCCGTGAGCACGATAACTCTCGTAAAATTCATCCGATTTTGACGAAATTTGGTATAAACGTGTAAAGCAGCATTTATGACTAAGTTCGAAAACCAGACAAATCGACCTATCCGAAGGGGTATTTTGGGGGGGTTTTGTACCCCAAAAATGGGTATTTTGAGCTTTTTACATATCATTTAAAAAAAATCTAATTTTAGTTTCTTCCATTGGAATCAGCTTAGAAATACGCACAATTAGGTATTTTAATCATTGCTCTACATCAAATGGTTACAGAGATATTGAAAGTGCTAAACACAGTACGTTGTCCAATGTTATTCTTATGGAGAATTAGAAAAATTGTATATCTCGCTTATTTATGAACTTTTCCTTATGAAACTTGGTATATTGCTTCATATGGTTGTGGTCTATTGATATTTGCACTAAAAAACATTTTTCGGCCGATAGTTCCCGTAGCAGCAAACCTGCGTACTCAACCCCATGTTATTCTTATGGGGAATAAGTAACGTATTATCTCCCTTAATTATGAACATAAATTAATAAAATTTGGTATGTGGCTTTACCTACTTGATTTATATTGATATTTGTATAAAACCCAATTTTTTGTGTTCCTTGCTTCAGCAAACCTGCATACTCAGCCGCCATGTTATTCTTATGGAGAATAATTAAAATGTCATAAATGGTTTATATATGAATGTATATTGATGAAACTTGGTATGTGGCTTTATGTGGTATTAAGATACATATATATGCATTGGAAATTCGCTGAGTACGCAGGTTTTCTGCTACGGGGGTATTTTATTTAGGCATCTTACTTGTTCTTAGGTGCCTACAGATGACGTAGAAAAAAGTGCAATGCCTAAATATTTGTCACTTTTATTTACGGTCGGGCGCAGTAGAACTAAATTTAATTTTTGTTTAGGTTGTTTATAAAGTTATGATTGTTTTTTTTCTTGAGTAGGCCTACAAGGTTATTGATATATCATGTTAACTTACTTTCATTCATTGAATAATTTCAATAAAACAAAATATATATATAAAACAAATATATATAAAAATATATAAAACAAAATAATGGTGGTGCCAGGGACCACCCAGGGGGAGGGGGAGGGAAAACTTTCAGGTGACCGCCCCCCCTCAAACATGACCTCTGGATCCGCCCCTGATTTTTGGGGGACTAAAGGATTGGATTTTTTCAGTGCTTAGTGTGATTTCCATAAATCCCTTACAATGGTTGTTCCCGGCAATACATGTTTAAGTATTAGTGGAATCAACATTTTGCAGAATGTCAAATTTTATGAAGCAGCCTTTATTTTCTTTTAGTCTAGCAAAATAAACTGTTGTACAACTGAAACCCCAGGCCTAAGCGACATCCGTTTTAGACTAAGCATTCCAAACAAGATAACCCCGCATTCTCAACAAGATGGCGATAACCCCATAACACACAAACCACCCCGTTAACCACCGACCACCCCACTAAAGGAGCTGAACTGGTATTTTTGATATTCCTAAAATTTTGAGATTCATCCGCCTCCGCGGCAAAGGGTAAATTTTACACGATTAGGTATATTTTTATTTAAATATAAGAAGTGTTTTGTTGCTTTTTATATTGCGTTTTACTAAATCAAAATTATCTCCTAAAATATTACTATTTGTATTTATACCCATCACTTTAATAAATTTCATCGTGTATTTCTGAACATAAAACAGGGGGCGTACCCAGGGCAAGACAGCAACTTTGAGAAATTGTTCTCTCTAAAGTGCGTATCGCAGGAAAACCTGATTTTCCCTCTAACCTATTCACACAAAGTTAAAAATGACGATTGGAAATGCAAGAGAAACACTTCAACTACACACCTACAAAAAACCAAGTAAATAGAGCGTTCTCATGGTAAATAGAACTACGATTATTTTTTTTAATTGCTTCCCTGAACAGTTAATCAAAATGAGATATGCCCTTTTACAAAATCAGTAACGATATTATGATTAGTTTACACTAATCTGAAAGATGTTAACTAATCATGAAAGATATTATGATAATCTTTCATAGAACCAAAATTTAAGGCATTATTGGTTCTATGGAAAAGGTGCTTATAACACGGATCAATAAATTTGTGAATAAAAAATAATTAATATAATTATAAAAGGTATTTATTGATACAATCATGTAAATAAGATTCTAGGGAATGCTTTTCAGATATTCATAATAAGTACTGTAAAGTTGGGTAATTGATAGAGAGTAAGCAAAACTTTGACACGCTACATCTCAAAACATGGTTTTTGGTTATAAGCCCTTATTGCAGCTACGGCCTCAATTCGTTTTTTATTTTAAGTGAGAAATATTGTGTTTTAAATTAGAATAATGAAGTCAGGTCAGAGTTATTCTCAACATTTCACTTTTATAAAATGATCGACATTAGTTTCTGAATTATAGATACGTCTTAAAACTATTGATAAAAATATTGATTGTTTTTGCGTGATATCAACAGCCCATAATATTATAACAACAGAAAAAATTACTATTCCATGACGATTTTGAATAAAATATCTTCCATGCTCGTGTAGAGACTCCAACCTCTTTTATATGCCGAACAATTGATAATCATTGGGTAGCCTATGTCAATAATCTCAAACGTTCCTGTGCAGATTCAACGTTATGAAGATTTGCATAAAATTCTAGAACGTATGACAGTGAGATAACTTTTAGATATATAATATAAATTTAAGTTTAAAAGGAAATCAAGATTGCAGGTTTTGTATTACATTAAAACAGTATTGGACTCTTGTAGGTACTGTAAATGAGTGACATTAGTGGTATAAACTGTAAACATTGATATTCCGTTTTGAATGTTAGGACAATGAAAACAGTAATTTCATTTAAAATTGTTAATATGTGGGTTTGTTTGAAAACAAGTTTTAATTATTCTTGATTGTTTCAAACTAGCTCCAAAAATGCCTAAACAGTTATTATACGCCATTTGAGTATGAATAAATCGCGTGTTTTTACGTGAGGTCGGGCTCTAACGGCTTGATTTTAGAAGGCATATATTTTGTTTCATAATAAATTAATTTTTATGTGCCCTCTTTTAATAGGATGGCAAATGTTAAGTTGTTCATTTACCATGTTGTAATTTTAGCAGCTAAGAGGTATTTGATGTATTACACAAACTTTATGCAGTAAAATTAGTGTAACTTTTATTTATTTTATTTTATTTATTATCGAACGGCAGAGCCACTATACACAAAAAAACGGCTGTACGGCTGGTTGTTTCTTGTTAGGTGGGACAACTGTCAGATCACACTATTACAGTGAATACACATGTGTTAACTTATTATACTTTAAAATCTTATACAAATTCCCCTTTCCCCACATTCTAATGTTAAAATGGACGTAACGCAACGGTTTTGCTACGTAACAGAATAATGTCTGTAATCATATTCCCCGAGTATGGGGGAAGTTAACGGGCATACTCGTTTTGCGCACAGCGGTCAGGAATCTATCAAAACCATTAGTCGTTTTGCTCACAGCGGTGACTTGGGATCCCTCGCGGTCCTAGTTGTTTTGCACACGGTCAAATGCTGCTCTAATGGCCTGACCGCAGGTTTAAATTAGATAGTCATAATTTAAAGATAAACATATTAGGTATTAATATAAAAAGGAACGAGAAAACAGCTTTTTAAAATATTATTAGTTGGAGCTAGATTGAAAATATTTAAGAAATACTAAAGATAGTTTGTTTCTGCTTTATGGTTCTTTTGCACTTTGTTGATGAGGTAGTGATGAGGGTTGCATTCTTCCAAATTAAGTTGACAGATTGCAGGGTTTCTTCGGTCAGGGGAGGTCAGGGAGAGTCAGGGAAAGTCAGGGAATGGAAATTCGGTCAGGGAAGGTCAGAGAAAGTCAGGGAACTCAGAGAAAAAGCTTATTTTGTTACGTCTCGACCTCATGAACTAAAGATTAAAAAATTTGCAGCTTCTAGACAATGTTGATTAATATCCCATCTTAATGCTACCTACTTCACAAAATTATTTTGTTTAAATCTTTGTTAAGTTTCAAAATAGGTTATTAGGGACATTATCACAACAAGAATAACTTCCTGTGAGGCATCATATAAAATTTACTTGACAATTCGGTGATTTTATTATTCTATCTGATCCCTGATGATGAACAAACTGAGGGGATACTTTGCTCCAGGTTGTGTATACAATCTGTTATAGCAGGATTTTTCAGGGGGAGTCCCAATGGTTGGCTGATGATCTAAGGATTCCTAAGGAGTTTATTCTTAACATCTTGTAATCCTCAATTATTGAGTTTTTATTGGGATAAATTTATTTAATTTTGTTTTAGTAACATTTATGATACATGATATATGCATACATGATATATAGAAAATAATGCTTTACATATTAAATATATAATAACTGTGCACACTTGCTTGTTTATAAAGCGGAAATGCTAAGACGTGTTTCGAAAGTTGGTCAGGGGGTTTTGCCGAAGGATCAGGGAAAGTCAGGGAAAAGTCAGGGGAAATTGAAATTCTGTAGAAACCCTGGATTGTTTTCATATTTGGTTTGAAAAACTGTATAAATTGAAATACATATAAGTAGTGTGCATTTGGGGCTGCTGGGGCGGAAGTGACGTCACATCCGGTGAGTGACCGGATGCGCTGAGTCATGAAAGACGTCATCTGAGGCTGAGCCAGTGACGTAGGCGGTTTTGTGACGAAATGAGTAAAAGTTCAAAGTTCAAGGTCACGGTGAAGTTTTTTTAAAAAAATCTACCTCGCACTCGTAAAACGATTGTGATTCGATAGTTAATCGATAATAAATATCGAATGAAAATTATCGAATGAAACAATCGAATGATACGAGTGCGAGGTAGTACTATTACAAATATTACTTTATTTACAATAATTCATGTTTACAATAGTTCCCCGTTGTTCGTTGTCATCGATGTTGTTGATCCGGACGAGTTGCGGCCATCACTTCGCTTTCTGAAGAAAGACGGTAGATACTTCGATCCCTGCGCAGAGTCCATGTTGTGTTTTTGACACCTATCTGTTCTGTTAGGTGTTTGCATTTCATTGCTGTCAGGAGGAAAGAATACGTGACGGCAATGAAATAGAAACATCTATCAGACCTTGAGTGAAATGATATTGTTATTTTGTGAAGAGCGTCTCGGAGAGCTCGATGTTCACCGGTCGAGAGCCGGAGGTGTACTGACTATTCGCTAGCTAGCGTTTTTGGTATCAAACAAAATGGTGGGGGTAAAAGTGTAGTAGAACGAAGCAGATGGTGGACAGCAGATGGGCGGCGGCAGGTGGCAGGCGGCAGGTGGCAAGTGTGCGGCAGATGGTAGTCCCCCACTACACCAGTCCCCCACTACACCAGTCTCCCCACCAAGTTTTACATCGCACAATAACTAGTTTACATGTGTTAGTTAGGGTTTAGCTCTTAGACTGTCAAGACCTTACCTCCGTAACTAAAAACCTCAATAATGTTTGCGCTTCAACGCTGTATAAGTATAACAGCTACTATGATCTAAACCGGTGCATGTATTCATATGGTTCTTTTTGCGTAGCAAACAACTGGTTAAAAGTGTTTCAACCTCAATTATTCTTCGACGAAACCGCTCATTGTCCACTAAAAGTGTAGACCTTCTGTCTTCATCGTCAGGGAAGTAGAAAGTAGTGTCAAGGGGACTACTGAAGGTCACCTTCCTCATGTTCCTGTAAAACTGCGACATTTTTCAGACCGTCTAGGTAGATGTTCATACGACAAGAGCTGGAAGAATAATGATGTAGCGTTATCGTGTATAATAGGCATCTACCCCCACCACAACGTTACCTTGTCCTTCAAACCATCGTTTTTACGCCACGGATGCTATACTGTTGGTTAGATTTAAATTTAAATTGCACCAACTTGTTCGTCTGATCAATCCGCGTAATTTGAGTACCCACTTAGTATATTTTAAACCGTAAATAAAGAAGTTATTTAGGCTTGCCCTTGAAAATAGTTGTTTTTCGCTGTTGCTGCTATACCCTTTGTCGGATCTGAATTCTGTTTGCGCCAACTTGTTCGTCTGATCAATCCGCGTAATTTGAGTACCCACATGACATACTTTGCACAAACTGTGTACCCCCCCCCACCCCCCCCTTTTTTGGGTCATGTTCAAGGTCAAGGTCAAGGTCAAGGACCTTGGGACTTAGAAATTTTCACAAAGTGGGCTGCACACAAACATAAGACTAATAGTCTCCTGCCTATGTACAGGCCAAGTCCCTAACTTGAAATGCTTAGGGTGGTCCTGAAAAGGACCGTTTGTGTTTGAAGGAGATGATGGATAAGGAGCGGTGAGCGGTAGTCAGTGTTTATTTTTCCTTTGTAACCCACTTTACTTGTCCCTTCTGCCGTACTAAAATCAAGTCGCACTTGGTCTCAGGAGGTGGCAGAGTGGACCTTGGAAGGTGGACCTTGACGTAACGGCCGCCGCCAAAGAGGTGTTGGAGTAGGTACTCATCATCGCTGATCTTCCCCACAAGTAGATACTCCACGTTTAATTTCAACTGCGCAAACTTGACGGCGACAGACTCCAGCGGCGTTACCAACTCGGTAAGTTTCACCGTAGCCGTCCTCTTCATTATCTCCTCAACAGTTGGTGGCGGCGATGAAGGTCGAAGCGATGAAGGGCGAGGTGATAGCGATGGTGAAGATGCAGTGGACGTCGAAGGCCGTTGGTCGAAGTAAAGTGGGTGGTTTCGAAAATTCTTCCGTATGCAAGATTTAAAAGAACTAGGTCTTTTGAATCCGCTCCTTTTTTCCGAAGACTTCTTCAAAGTCTCCTTCAAACGTTGCAGTTTCTCGGGTGTAATGGGAGAAGACATAGCGCAGAGGTGTATTCAGTTCGCAAGGCAAAGCTGGAATGAGGTACCAGACGGAGCAAAGCGGGTCGCCAAGTGTAACCGTGACATTTCCATATACGGGTAGAAAGCTAAAAACCGGTCTACATCCGGTTCCCCTTCCCCCGTGACGACACAACCTCCCCCCCCCCTTTTTTTGGGTCATGTTCAAGGTCACCCCCCCCTTTTGGGTCATGTTCAAGGTCACCCCCCCCCCGTGACGTAACCTCCCCCCCCCCGTGACGTAACATCCCCCCTTCCGCTTCGGTGACGTCACTTTGCCTTTATAAGCGGGAGCAGTCCGCAGTCTCGTCGCAGTAGCTTGCCGCCCGCTGTTTGGGTATACGTCCCAGTGGGTTGCACTCTGCTGCAGCGTAGGTCTGTTAAGTGTGCGTTGGGCCCGACGCGCAATTAAGAGATCCGCGCCCTTGCATGTTTAGTTAGTTTGTTAAGCATGTTAGATAAAGCTTGTAGTTTGCTGCTAGGTAATGTAGTTAGTCTAATATATGTTAGTGTTTGGTATCGGTTTGAAGTGTCTTATTTACTAATGAAATATGTACTCCCGGCCCTACAGGTCCCTCAACAACCTTGGTCAAAACTTGGGTTCGCAGCAGCCTGACGCCGGGTGTTTGGGTCTACGTCCCACCGGGTTTCAGTGATACTGTTGACCTTTGCAAAACCGACCTTGGTTGTTCTTGTAAAAGTAACGTTAACTGATTAATTTTGTTTACATAGTTGATGGTAAAGTCTTTATTTTCAAAGTAATGTATCTTGCTTCTCATCCTTTTCCTAACCCCTCTAAGGTATGGCGCGCAAACCGACCTTGTGTCAATACGGCGCGTAAACCGGTTGACATTTCCCATCTTAGCCTGAGAAAACTGTGTAAAATATAAAGTCAGTCTCTTGTTTAAAATCAGTCTCTTGTTTGTTGTCTTTTGTCCCCTTCCCAAATACAGAGCGGGGAATAGAGCAGTATGTTATGCTCTATTCCCCGCTTTGGCTTCATGTTCAGATGACCTTGGGACTTAGAAAATTCACGTACAAAGCGGGGAATAGATCGGTTTGTGGTCCAAGTGAGAATCAATTACTGCTCTATTCCCCGTTTCAATAATATGACCAAACGACCTTGACCCACTTCGGGACTTAGAAAATCCTCGTATTGTAATATCCCCCCTTCCCCCCCCCCTGACGTAACATCCCCCCTTCCGCTTTGGTGACGTCACTTTGTCTTTATAAGCGGGAGCAGTCCGCAGTCTCGTCGCAGTAGCTTGCCGCCCGCTGTTTGGGTATACGTCCCAGTGGGTTGCACTCTGCTGCAGCGTAGGTCTGTTAAGTGTGCGTTGGGCCCGACGCGCAATTAAGAGATCCGCGCCCTTGCATGTTTAGTTAGTTTGTTAAGCATGTTAGATAACGCTTGTAGTTTGCTGCTAGGTAATGTAGTTAGTCTAATATATGTTAATGTTTGGTATCGGTTTGAAGTGTCTTATTTACTAATGAAATATGTACTCCCGGCCCTACAGGTCCCTCAACAACCTTGGTCAAAACTTGGGTTCGCAGCAGCCTGACGCCGGGTGTTTGGGTCTACGTCCCACCGGGTTTCAGTGATACTGTTGACCTTTGCAAAACCGACCTTGGCTGTTCTTGTAAAAGTAACGTTAACTGATTAATTTTTGTTTACATAGTTGCTGGCAAAGTCTTTATTTTCAAAGTAATGTATCTTGCTTCTCATCCTTTTCCTAACCCCTCTAAGGTATGGCGCGCAAACCGACCTTGTGTCAATACGGCGCGTAAACCGGTTGACATTACCCATCTTAGCCTGAGAAAACCTTGTAAAATATAAAGTCAGTCTCTTGTTTAAAATCAGTCTCTTGTTTGTTGTCTTTTGTCCCCTTCCCAAATACAGAGCGGGGAATAGAGCAGTATGTTATGCTCTATTCCTCGCTTTGGCTTCATGTTCAGATGACCTTGGGACTTAGAAAATTCACGTACAAAGCGGGGAATAGATCGGTTTGTGGTCCAAGTGAGAATCACTTACTGCTCTATTTCCCGTTTTAATAATATGATCAAACGACCTTGACCCACTTCGGGACTTAGAAAATCCCCGTATTGTAATATATATTTACTCGTTACAACATTATTACCCCCACCGTATAACACTTGCACTCCCCACCACTATCAGTATGTATAAAAGAGGGTCCCCCAGCACTAGTAAAATCATTCTTCCTCTTGTGCTGTTATACCTCACACCATGGCACACATTAGGAAGCAGACACAACCTCTCAAATTGAAACCTTCTGCTTCGTCTTCGCCCGCCTCTACCACTCCGTCTTCTGCGGTTCCATCCATCCTTCGGACAGCCCTGATGTTAGCTAACATCGTCCCGGAGAACTGTCCACCACTACCTGCTGCGTCAACGACTTACACAAGTCCTTCACCTCTTCCGTCAACTTCTCGTGCTGTTTCTCCAAGTCCTTCACCTCTTCCGTCAACTTCTCGTGCTGTTTCTCCAAGTCCTTTGTCAACGTCTCGTGCTGTTTCTCCAAGTCCTTCTACATCTTCAAGTTGTTCTACATGTTCATCAAAGTCTTCCAAATCGTCTGCTTCTTCATCCTCATCAACATCAAGTTCGAGACCAAGCCAACCAGCCACCCAATCATCTTCTCCAACCAGACCTTCAGTAATCTGCACATATACTTCATCTCCTTCAGAGAAATTTAAACAACTTAAATCTGTACAAAGGATGTGCATGCTTCCTGCACAACAATGTAATTATATATTCAAAAAAGGTGCTAAGAAAGGTGAACGCTGTGTTAAACGTTGTATTTTAAATGAAGAAACGTGCAGTCTTCATTTAAAATTAAACCATGGCGCATCTCCTTCTTCACCACGTGCAACAGTGGTGCCAATTAAAATTCGAATTAACAGGCTTTGTAAAAACAAACGCTACTTCTTTGTTAAAATAAAGGACTTTGCAAAGGTGTTGGTTCAATGTGAAGGTAAACTGTATTATGTAGAGTTACCTAGAGCCATGGACCTCCACGTCAAAAAACCTACCCACAAGGACTATTTAATTCGAAATGATACAGGTATCACTGTGTGGAAATCATTAAAATAATAATATAAATAAAAAGACCAAAAGTTTATTCCAAATTAAATAAAGCATTTTTTCCAAATTAAAAAAAAAAGTGTGGACAACCTATTTACAATTTGTAGCATATGCTGCAGAGTGTAAATAAGTTGTCCACACTTTTTTTTGCAATGTTACAACGACCTTGAACTAGATATCGGACTTGGATAATTTACACTAAGTCAAAGATAAACTTAAAAGGAAAAAGGAGAAATATTATACTAAAGTCATTATTCAACAGTAAAGAGGGGAGGGGGTAAGCGGGTATTTAAGCGAGCGATTCGGAATATAATTATTAGTTGTATCATCATGAGCGTCAACAGCAACACATGGGGAAAGGAAATTAACGAAGAGGAGTTGTACGCAATTGCTGAGGCTGCAGAAATGACTGAAGTTTTTAAGATTAATAAGGTTGCGGAGAATGATGCTCAGTCACATCCGCAACAAACTACATCATCGATGCAGTCTACAACGCAGCAACCAAGACCCTATCATGTTATCCTGGAGGAGTATAATGAGGCGATGAGGTACGCCTTTACTAAGTGGTGTGGTCAACCGCGTTCTCCTGAACAATGGGAGGAGCATGATGCAGACTTTCGCCTGGTTGCAGACTTAGAACTTGAGCTTCAAAGAACAAAGGCTGCTCAATAGTGAGAAGAGTTATTGTTTACTTTAAAATACAGAGCGGGGAATAGATCAGTTTGCGGTCCAAGTGAGAACCACTTACTGCTCTATTCCCCGTTTTGGCAACTTGTTTAGATGACCTTGGGACTTAGACAATTTTCGTTTGGTAAAAAACAACATTGAAATATATGTTGTTTTTCAACATATATTCCCCCCCCCCCACTTCCATTGGGTATAAAAGAGACACCTTATCGATGGTAAAATTAGTCTGCTGCTTGTATTCGCCCACCTCAGACACCATGGAGCACATCACTGTTTCATCTTCTGCTGCCCCATCGATACTTGTCCAGGCTATGATTCTATCCAACATTTTTCCAGAGACTAGTAATACTTCGCCAAACTTAAACTCGAGATCTTTCAAAACCGAGAGAAACAATGCTAGTTCTCGGAAAATGAGAACAAAGATCGCTGACCGTTATAAAGTATTAAGAAGCATATTACCATCCTCCAATCCGTATGATTCTAAATTAACCACTATACAAAAGACAATAAAATACATTGCAAACCTACAATCGCAGCTTCAAGAACCGTCCTCAATTCACAAAGAAGTTTTACACAACCCTCCACCTTTTGAATCCGTTTTTCTTAAAGAGGATGAGTTAGCGGACCAACATTTTTTCGCTGAAGAACCTTCAGCTTACAAACAAATCTTCCTTATGGATGAAGATCAGGACGAGTAACTATCTTAAAACTAAAGTCCTTTGAAATACAAAGCGGGGAATAGATCAGTTTGAGGTCAAAGTGAGAACCTCTTACTGCTCTATTCCCCGTTTTGGCAATATGTTCAGACGACCTTGACCCACTCACAGACTTAGAAAATCTGCGGATAGGATAGAAAAATAAAACTGTTAAATAAAACTTTCCTTCTCTACTACCTACCCCCACTCTACTACCTACCCCCCACTCTACTACCTACCCCCACTCTAATGGTATAGGTAAGCGGGGTATTTAAGCGGCCGCTCCAGAACTTAGTAATTAGTCAGCTATGGACAGTCAAGCTGGATCATCCAACTTACATAGAGAGCCTAGAAATGTTCGAGAGCAGAAAAGGGTGCTAAAAGTAAATAAAGCATACAAGATACTACAATCAAAATTACCATTTGCTAGTCCAAAAATGTCAAGATTATCAATTATACAACACGCGACAAAATACATTAAAACTTTACAAATGGAGTTGGAAAAACCATTGACTTCGCCTCAACTGCCTGATCAACCAATCTCCAACTCAACTCTTAAAGAAGTTTTTCTTGATGATGGTGATGTTGCAATAGAAAAAATTCTTAATGAAATTGTAACATTCGAAATTGATCAATTTGTTTCAACTGACTAAAGATGGTTTGGAAATACTGAACGGAAGAATACAGAACGGGGAATAGATCAGTTTGCGGTCAAAGTAAGAACCACTTACTGCTCTATTCCCCGTTCTGGCAACTGGTGTAAATGACCTTGGGACTTAGAAAATATTCGTTTGATAAAAAATAATGAAAGATCTTCTTATTTCTTACAACAACAACAATATCCTTTCCTAACCCCCACCACCACCTAAACTAAGTATAAAGGAGGTTGTCCATCGTTGGTAAAAATTAGTACTCTGCTGAAAATGAGTGCATCCACTCCTTCTATCTCTGCAGCAACTATATTAGTTAGCAGACGGGTCGAAAACATTGATCAGTTGCTTGCTGTAAGGAGATTACTGCTACGGTATCTTGATATAGAGGTTAGTTGTCAATTGTACATGTGGAGACCAACAAGTGAAGTTTACAGTAGCGAAAATGAAGCATTTGAAACAAACTATAGTAGAAAGTTATATAAAATCTTTGGCAATATGGTAAGGTTAGTCGATAATGGATGGAAGATTAACATAACATTTTATATTGTTGCAAACCTGTAACTAAAGCAAAAAAAAAACAAAAAAAAAACGATGGGTATATAAGCCCGATGTTGCAGAGACAATTATCACTTTGGTTCTGAATTGCATCAAGAGAGCACCTACCATGGTATACCTCCACTATATTGACTCTACTGCTAAAGCGGATACTTTTATCCAGCGTGTTTACCAACTGTTAACGGAGTACCAACATGTTCAGGTCAAAGGATTGGGTATTCGTGGAACAGAAGAAGTAAAAATAGATGTAAAACCAATCCCTTTGAAGAAAAAAATTGACCAATTATTACGAGAAGGCTACATCCTGTGCCTTTATTACACAACCTCATAAACTACATAAAAGGCCAAAGGGGGGGGGGAATACAGAACGGGGAATAGATCAGTTTGAGGTTTGAATAAGAATCTCTTACTGCTCTATTCCCCGTTCTGGTAATAGGGTAAGGTGACCTTGACCCACTTACAGGACTTAATCATTTGTGTTACAATAATACCTCTTCCCTATCACTTTTCCCTACCACTTGCACTTTCAACACTTACCCCCACCACCACCAAAATCAGGTATAAAAGGTGGTTTCGTATTAGTGGTAAAACCAGTCTGCTACTTGGAATCATGTCGCCCAGAGATAACATTTTCCCTTCTAAGAAGACTATACTGGAATTGATTCAAAATATTCCAGTAAATATAAACGAAGATGAAGACGAAGACGATTCAGAGATGGAAGATGAACTATTTAGTGATCTTGAACTACTGAGTGAGTTTGCTAGCAGTGAACCATATCTTGGAGAGATGGAGCTGTTGGAGCTGTTGACTGACGACGACGACGACGATGATAATGAACCAGAATGTCATCATCAGTTGCTCTGTTTGGAGGAAATGGACCTTGTTGATAGTGAAACCCCTCCAAGCAGTATTAATATCGATGATGTAGTTCTAGATCCAATCACAGGGAACTTTTGTGTTCGTCGTCGCTTATTTAGTGATATGAGCTCATCATCATCATCATTATCATCGGAAGAATCTGAATAAGTCTTTGTTGTCTTCAAATAGTTTACTTTAAATACAAAGCGGGGAATAGATCAGTTTGTGGTTATAGTGAGAATCACTTACTGCTCTATTCCCCGTTTTGGTAATATCGTTGTATGACCTTGACCCATTTACAAGATTGAAAAAGTGGGGTAACTTATACATTTAATGGTGGGGGAACGTCTATTTAAAGACGATGCAACAGTGTATATTTATCATATCGGCATGATGAACCCACCAGGAAACTCCGTTTGCTACAGCTTTCCCCTCATCGATATCGATGATGTGATAAAACTTACATCAATAACAAAACGGTTTGAACTCGAAAGGCGACTCATAAAAGTCGACGTAATTCCACAAGATCTTCGTTCGGCAATGTTGACCATCGAATATGTTAAAGATGAATCTACAACTGAAGATCCCTATTGTTTTATGAAATTTTTAGTTGATCGAGATGCAATGTGTACAATCCGACTTCACATCCGAGTTTAAAATCTATCAAATGTTCCTGTTGGAGAAAATTGTCTTAGTTAAATACAGAGCGGGGAATAGATCAGTTTATGGTTTGATATGAAATCATTTACTGCTCTATTCCCCGTTTTGGCAAATATGTTCAATGACCTTGACCTAAATACAGAACTTTGTACCCTTCAGCTACAATAGTAAATATAAAATGCAAAAAAATAGTAAACTTAACGTAATACGTACCCCCACCACTTTTGCTAGGGTATAAATAGAGGGGTATTTGCAGTGTTTTTCATTATTGCTTTGACCCTTGCGGAGATCGCACCTACATTATGCATCGCTGCGATATTTGCAAGTCTTCATTTAAGGATGAATTTCTTTTAATGATTCATAAAGAATTAAAACATAACAACAACCAAGATGAAAAGTATGAAGAAGAAGAATTGAAAGAAATAGATCGAATGTTAGCTCAACACCAACATTCCAGACCAAGTGTTATTCAATATGCATCATCAACATCGACTTCTACGCCTGCTATGTCTACACTTCACCGTCCTTCAACATCAACACCATCAACATCGACTTCAACGCCTGCTATGTCTACACTTCACCGACCTTCAACATCAACAGCTGTAGATGTGGAACTACACGCTCAAGCACTACCCGGTAAGGTAGTAACACATTTTAAAATTGACAACGTAAAATTACAACTTGAAAACTTTCTACATAACGCCAAAGAATTAGTAACCAAAACATTAAAGAATGAACAAAAAAGATTAAATTTTATCAAATTTGGACTGTTGCTAGATGCTATATTCACTAACATACAAAACGAAACATCACCAAGAGGTTTTATGACAAAAAACCGAACCATCATGGCTGCGTCAGATATTGAAAAGATTGTAACAGAATGTTTTGAGGAACTTTTGACAAAAATACAAGAGCATGAAGGAAGAGGATCTGGATGGACTTTATTAAGTATAACAAGTCTGGATGTTAGAGTTCATAAACACGGTTATGGAATGAGAGGAAGTAGTTACATTCCTCTTCCGAAAAAAGTAAGTGATACCAAATCCTGTATTAATGTGCAAAATGAAGATAACGAATGTTTTAAATATGCTATGTTGGTAAAATATGTAAACAAAGACCACCAAAAAAGACCAAGTCAAAAATATGAAGAAGTTCAACATAAGTATAATTTCCAGGGAATGACTTACCCTGTTGCAATTACTGATATATCAAAATTTGAAAAGCAAAATCCGTCGGCTTCAGTCAACATATTTGGTTTGGATTCGTCAAATAATGTGTATCCCTTGCGCATAACATCGAATGAGCGCAACAATCATACTGACCTGTTATTAATCAATAAAGGAGAGATATCCCATTACGTGTATATAAAAGATTTTGAAGGGCTTGTATGTAAACAGTTAACAAAACATAAAAGTAAAATCACAACATGTAAGAGATGCTTTTGCCACGTGAGCAAACCATTAAGAAGAGGAGGTTCAGAATGGTTATTAGAACATCAAAGGTTATGTAGTGGGAATTATGAGGTTAGAATTAAATTACCTCATCCTAGCAGAGCATACGTACAATTTGACAAAGTAAATCAACAATACCCTATTCCATTTGTTGTGTACGCGGATTTCGAAGCATCTTTACTTCCAATTGAACAACAAGAAGAGGATATTACAAAAAGAAGCAAATATCAAAAAAACGCACCAAACAGTTACTGTATACTAACAAAATCCACGCTGTCTGAAGAACATCTTCAAGAATTTGGACTATCATCTGCTCCGAAGATTTATCGCGGTGAACAAGCAGCGAAACACTTTGTAGACGATTTGTATTATATTGCCTCTAAGGTGGAAGAACTCTACAAAATGAAAATACCGATGCTGCCTATGGAAGAACATCAACTTCAACATCACAATCTGGCAACAACATGTTATCTGTGTAATAACATATTTACACCAGATAACGTTAAAGTTCGTGATCACGACCATCTTACAGGAGTCTACAGAGGTGCAGCCTGTAACGCTTGCAATTTGAATTACAAACTTCCATCTTTTATACCCGTTGTTCTACATAACCTTAGTGGATATGACTCTCACTTTATAATTCCCGAATTGGGAAGAGATGATGGGGCGATAGATGTTTTGGCAACAACAATGGAAAAATTTATAAGCTTCTCTAAAAAGGTTGGCAAAATAAAACTTAGGTTTATTGATTCGTTTAAATTTATGCCTTCTAGCCTAATGAAATTAACTGAGAATTTAAAAAAAGAAGATCTGATAGAAACAAGCAAAATTGTAGCCAGTAATAAAATGGATCTGGTTCTTCGAAAAGGGGTCTTCCCCTACGATTACATCGATGGACTGCATAGATTTAATGAAACATCACTTCCTCCACCAGAACAATTTAACAACAAACTTAATGATTCGGAAATTTCACTTAAAGATTATCAACATGCATGTCGAGTATGGAACGAGTTGGATATGAAGACCTTAGGAGAATACTCAGACTTTTATGTAAAACTTGACGTGACTCTTCTCTGCGATGTTATGGAAGAATTCCGAAGAACCTGTTTTGCAGCATACGGTTTGGACCCTCTACATTCGTATACATCTCCAGGACTAGCTTGGCAAGCAATGTTGAAAGAAACAAAATGCAAACTCCAGCTGTTAACAGATATAGATATGGTTTTAATGGTTGAGTCGGGTGTTAGAGGTGGATTAACTCAAAGCGTGACAAGACATGTTAAAGCCAACAACAAATATCTACCAGACCATGATCAAGAGAAACCTTCAACGTACTTGGGATATTTCGACGCAAATAATCTGTATGGATGGGCCATGTCGAACCCACTTCCATTTGACAACTTTAAATGGGTTGATCCCGATTGTATTGGGGATATATCACAAATTCCAAAACATGGAGATACCGGATATATTTTGGATTGCGACTTTGAATATCCAGAACATTTACACGATCTTCATTATGACCTTCCACTCCTTGCAAGAACAGAAATTTCACCAACTGGAAAACACCCCAAATTAATGATGACCCTTAACAATAAACAACGATACGTAGCTCACTATTGCGTTGTTCAACAAGCTATCGAATTAGGTTTACGTCTTACTAAAATTAATAGAGCCGTGGAATTTTCCCAATCGTGCTGGTTGAAACCGTACATAGACTCGAACACTACCAGAAGAGCAGCCGCTACATCAGCCTTTCAAAAAGACTTTTTTAAATTAATGAACAATGCGATATTCGGTAAAACATTAGAAAACAAAAGAAGACATAAAAACGTTAAACTTGTTACAGATCCGAACAAACTACAGAAACTCGTACAACAGCCTAACTTTAATACATCTATAATTATTAATGAAAATCTTGTAGCTGTATCTATGAAGAAAACAAGTGTGAAGATGGATCGTCCTTTGTATATAGGAATGTCAATCCTGGATATCTCCAAGACTCATATGTACGATTTTCATTACAAAAAGATGGTCACCTTTTATGGACGGGAAAAACATCGGCATCTCCTACATGGATACAGACGCTTTTATACATTGGATAATTACTAACGATATGTATGAAGATCTTCGGACATTTGATTACAAAAACGACTTTGACTTTTCCGACTATCCAAAAAATCATCCAAACTACGACAATGACAGAAACAAAAAAGTGCTTGGCAAATTTAAAGATGAAGCCAATGGTGTTATACTTCAAGAAATTGTTGCACTAATGTCAAAATTATATTCTTTACAACTAAATGAAAACCAAGTCATTAAGAAAGCTAAAGGAGTAAAAAGTTTGTATTTAAAGAAGAATGTGCATTTTAATCACTATAAGAAATGTTTATTTGAAGATCAAGATATAATAGCAAAATTTAACACAATCAGAAGTTTCAACCATCAGCTGTACAGCGTGACTGAAGTAAAAAAAGCTCTTTCTTCAAATGATGATAAACGACACATCCTTGCAGACAATATCCACACTCTACCATTCGGCCACTATTCCCTCAACCCTATTGACGAGTAACCCTTTCATCGTCCTACATCCCTTTTCCTTTTCCTTTCCGTATAAAAGGGGGAACACAGCAGTATTTTGCTGTGTTCCCCCTTTTATACATTAGTTTGGAATGACCTTGGCCTATATAAGCAGATTTATACAAAAGAATATTTAATACCATATCAGCTGTCTTCGTGAAACCATCATGTCAGACCTGAAGGAGAAGATTATTAATGAACTACACAAACCTGCAAGAATAAAGTTTCCAAGAAGAAATACTGTTATAAAAGGGATAAATGATCTATATCAAGCGGATTTAATTGAAATGCGACCGCATAGCAGAATAAACAAAGGATTTAAATATATACTCACAATTATTAATTGTTTTACAAAAGTTGCAGACGCTTTGCCTCTAAAGGACAAGACTGGTAAAAGCGTAACAGAAGCCATGGAAATAGCCATAAAAAGAGATAAAAACAAAATTAAACATTTACAAACTGATGATGGAACAGAATACTTTAATACAAACTTTGCACAGTTAATGAATAAATATAAAATAAATCATTATTCTACAAATTCAGAGAAAAAAGCAGCTATTGTAGAAAGATTCAATAGAACCTTAAAAGGAGCACTCTATAAACAATTTTCAAAAAGAGGTTCTTACGTATGGTATGATGTTTTACCACAATTAATAAATGATTATAACAACAGGTTTCATAGAACTATTGGTATGAAACCTAACAAAGTAAATAGAAGAAATGCAAAAGATGTATTAAAACGCATAAAGAAAAATACAAAGCCTAAAGTAGAAAAAATGCAGCCAAGAAAATTTAATGTAAGTGATAAAGTACGGATTAGTAAATATAAGGGAGTGTTTACCAAGAAATACCTTCCCAATTGGACGAATGAAGTTTTTACAGTGTATAAAGTGCAACCGACTGTACCTGAAACGTATATCTTAAAAGATAACAAAGGAGATTTGTTGCAAGGTGCATTTTATGGACATGAAATGTTAAAGTCAACAGTAGGTGATGTATATCTTGTTGAAAAAGTGTTACAAAGAAAAAAGGACGCAGTTAAAGTGCGGTGGTTAGGGTTTAACAAAACTGAGGATTCATGGATACCTATAAAGGACTTGGTGTAATGCAAGCAACTCATTTCATCGTTAACCTTTGAGCAGGATGGAGATTATTCACCATAAAGATCGATTCAATATTAATAACATAGATGATTTAACTGTGGATAACGTTAATATCAACAATGGTAAACACGGTAGTTTATTTCCAAACACTGTTCGATGTATAGTAAGTGGCCCCTCAAACTGTGGAAAGACCAATGTTGTCTTTAATTTGATCACTAATCCGCAGGGATTAAGGTTTAATAACCTATATATTTTTTCAAAGTCCCTACAACAACCAAAGTATCAATTGCTGGATAAAATCCTATCTGATGTGTCCGATGTTAATTTTTACAAATTTAACGCTAGTGATAGCATTATGCAACCAAACGAAGCGAAACCGTATTCTGTATTTATATTTGACGATGTATCTTGTGAAAATCAGGATACTATTAGAAACTACTTTGCCATGGGAAGACATAATAACATCGATAGCATATATATAGGACAAACTTATAGCAAAATCCCAAAACAACTTATCAGAGATAATGCAAATGTTTTAATTGTATTTAAACAAGATGATACTAACCTAAAACATATATATAACGATCATGTAAATGCTGATATGGCATTTGAAAAGTTTAAAGAGCTTTGCGGAAAAGCATGGGCGGAAAAGTATGGATTTCTGGTTATTATGAAAGATCAAGCTATAAAAGACGGCCGTTATAGAATAGGTTTTGATAAATTTGTTTTATTACACTGATTAGCGGTATTACTGTACAAGTCGTCAAGGTGTGAAGATGGTTAACCAGGAAAAGCTACTAAAAGAAATAAAATCACTTAGTGATTCTATTAGACAAAAAAACCGAGCTTTAAAATCAGGTATAAATGAAAGAGAGCAATTTTTAGAAACAACATTTAAACCTGTTACTGAACCTTTAAAGCGATTAGCACAAAATATGGAAAAACCTTCAATTCGCTTCGAAGGAGACAAAATGCTACCAATTTCCAAATATGAAGAAGAATTTCAGAATGATGAAAGTTTTGACCAGTTACAAACATCTGAAGAAAGCGACGAGTATGAAGAAAGCGGAGATATAGGAGATTTAAGGGAAAAGAACATTGCAGGAGATACAAGTACAGAAGATACAAGTGCGGAAGATACAAGAGCAGAAGAAGAGGATATCAACCCATCCAACTTAAGCAAATTAGGCACAGATATTATGTTTAAAGGAACACTTGGAAGAAAATATACATTAAAAATGTTACATGGCACACATGCTAATCGAAATTATCATACATATGGAGCTAGAATAGAGGATAAAGGATTAATGATTGGAGATAGAAAGTTAGATATAAACGAAAATGATGATATAGTTATTGGTGATAAGAAATATAAAGGTACAACAGGTTTGTTTGAACTCATCTTTAAAAATAATCCTGGTAAATATACTAAAAAGGATTTACAATTGTTTAAAAATATACTAGAGTATACAAATGCACATAGAAAAAAATATTCCAAAGACCTACCTATTTATAGAAACAGGTCAATAAAATACACAAACATTATATCTAGTCTTTTCCCCTCGAAATCAAATAAAGCTCCAATTAAAAGAAGAGCTTTATCTTCTGCTGAATTAAATGTTTTGCATAAAAAAAGAAAAACAACTGATCCTACTACATCTGGAAGGGGATTATTAAAAAATTTGTATAAAACCAATATAATATATTACAACGATATAAATAAGTTAGTTGATCGAATGAGGTTATTACATGAAGCTATGGAAGCCGGGCACACTGGTTTAGAAAACGAATGGGTAGCTTTGGTTGATGAACTGCGAAAACGAGAAATAATTGTTCAGTAGACGTATATATAGTAAGAACCTAAACGATAGCGATTCAGTTACATCATGAGTGTGGACAAGTTTGGACGGTATTCCGAGTTTGGAGTAAAATCTGGATATAGTGAAAAAAGAGCTGGGTTTCCGTTAACACCTGATGGTAATTATAATTTTGAAGGAAAAGTAATTCAAAATGTTGGTGATCCGCTTTTGTCTTCTGATGCGGTTACGGTACAATACATGGATAAAAGAACCCCGATTGTACACGAAGACCATTGGGGGTTTTCCGGTAAAAGGTTAAGCAATATAAAACATCCCATTTATGATGGTGAAGCAGTAAATTTAGCGACTTTAAAATTGTTAACGATTTACAAAAAGAATGAAACTGATACAAGCTATGATGTAAAAAAATTAAAATTGTCAAATGTAGGTGATTGTGAGCAGGATGGAGACGCTGTAAATAAGAAAATATTTGATATAGTACACAAGAAATGGACTACAGAATATGAAAAACATATGGAAAGGTTTGGTGCAGCTTTATTTAATTATATCCATCGGGCTTCAGGAAGAGCTGTAGCTTCAGATGTTGACAGCCACAATTATTTAGACTGGAAAAAGATACACAATCCAGAAAAACCTAATCAATTAGATAAACCGTCTGAGCCTTCTAAAGTCAAGACATTAGGAAAGGGGGATAAAGTGAATGTGATTAATGAACCAACAGAAAACGATGAAGATTACATAAGAGAAAAAAGAATTTAAATACCCATGATAAGGGATAAAGCATCAGTCATATTCGAGAGATGATACAGAGAGGATGATGGAATCCAATATTACTGCGTGGAGTTTAATATCTCAAGAGCCGAGATTTCCCCAAGGAGTGCTGACAGATGGTTTTGTTCAACGGTTTGATAGATATATGGATTGGGAACAACTTTCCATACACTACCTCTTCACAATGACTATGTTAAGAATTTATTTTCACAGAGTTAACTGGATTCATATTTTACAAAGACAACAGTTTTCAGAAGACTTCCTTGTAGAGATGACATCAAATTTTAATAACTGTTGGGAAGTAATAAGTAAATATCAAAATCTCTCTGAAAATTACATTGACAATTTTAAAGATAAACTAGACTGGAATGTGTTATTTAATTATCAACGATTAAGTGGCAAGTTTCTAAGGGAACATGACAACTATTTAGATTTTATTCATTTTACCGAAAACAACGATACCGTCACCAGCGGAGAAACATTTGAAACATCTTCAATTACACCTTATTTCTATTTTTACTACTTTTATTTATTATGTCTACATTTAATTAATTAATCCATTTCTATATAATAAATGGATTTTAAACAGTATATATAATACAAGAAGCCAAGACTAATATTACATTCATTGTAAAACATTTATAGAGTCCACCTACTGATTGTAAGTTTGGCTATAAATAGTCATGCCGAGGGCTAAACGCATCAGTCATAATCGAGAGAGATTACAGAGAGGAAGGGGAATAGCATCAACAGCATTTTCTCTATTAAGTAAACCGGTTGGAGCTATAGTTAACAAGGCGATTGATTTATTACCTGTGGAATTACATTTACCTGGAGGATATCAATATTGTGGTCCTGGAACCAAATTAGAGAAACGGCTTGCTAGAGGAGATCCTGGAATAAATAAGCTTGATCAGGCCTGTAAACAGCACGATATAGCGTATTCCAAATTTGGTGATACAAAAAATAGATCAATAGCGGATAGAGCACTTTCTGAGAAAGCTTGGCAAAGAGTAAAATCTAGTGACGCGAGTATTGGTGAAAAAGCAGCGTCTTTAGCAGTAACAGCAGCAATGAAAGCAAAAACTACGTTTGGAGGAGGAAAGAGAAGAAGGCGTGGGAAAAGACCCGCTAAGAAACAAGGAGGTAATATCAGAAGAAAACGTCGATCTACTAGTGGTAAAGGTAAAAAGAAACCAACAATATGGTCAATGATAAAAAAGGGAGGAGGACTATACCTAAGACCGTATCGTGTGTATTAAATAAGAAAGAGCAATTAATAATTAAAAACAAAGAATTAACCAATGAAGAACTGATTACATATGCTTCTTGTTTGAAAATCCCATTTTTTAGAGGAGTATTTATGAAAGATGAATTACCGGTTAAAATGTGGAAAAATGAGACTGGTATAGTAAATTTGGATAATAGTGAAGGATTAGGCACTCATTGGGTGTGTTACAAGAAACTTGGTGAAACGATTTATTATTTCGACAGTTTTGGAAACCTTCCACTACCGAAAGAACTTCAACAATACTTTCGTGCGGCAGAAAATGTTTTTTACAATTATACAAGAAAACAACCTGATGATACATCCATTTGCGGTCATTTATGTTTAGACTTTTTAGCTAAAAGTGTTAGTCAACTTTAAGATGTCTTCGTATACAGTGTCATTAACCGGTAACTCATGTACTTTGCGCAGTATTCTGTTTCCAGCGCTACGTTTGCAAAAAGGAAGACTATGGGAAGCCGCATTATTGGATTTAACAACATATAACTCTATTCCAAACGTTAGTGAAGGAATTAATAACAAAATACATTATTACAAGACAAAAGATAATAAAGGAAAATATTCAGCTTTGGAAGAATTCAGTTTACCAACAGGAGCTTATGAAATTGATAATATAAATGAAGTTATACAAAAACATATGGGAAAAGAAAATATAACGATAAAAGGCAATAACAATACAATGAAAGCCGAAATTACTTCTAAGTATTATATTGATTTTGGCCAAGAACGTTCAATTGGTAGTTTATTGGGGTTTTCTAAGGAAACAAAGGTATTAGAACCTAATACAACTCATTCTGGGAATAGAACTGTGACGATCATCAAAGTAAACAGCATAGACATTACATGTAACATTATACAAGGATCCTACAGAGATGGAGAAAATCGGCATATATTACACACATTCTACCCATCAGTCGCACCGGGTTTCAAGATAGTAGAAAAGCCTCAAAACCTTGTGTACCTACCGTTAAACACCAGTTTCATTTCAGACATCTTGCTGAACATAGTGGATCAAGACGGAAACCTTATTGACTTTCGAGGAGAAGCTATTACTGTAAGAATACATATAAAATCATCCGCTTAGATAATGGGGTTATCATTTAAAAAGAGAGAGCCAACCAGCAAAGAGGTCAGTAGCTCATCAGCTGTAGAAGGATTAACAAGTGACAACATTCGTTTTCTAGAAGAAATTGGATTAAAGGTCATTAACAATGGATATACTGGATATAGCGCAGGGCCCAACATTCGACGAGACCTTATGGGAAAAGGAATATCACACGCACAACCCTTACGCTTCGTCCAAATTAAACAATAACGATGAAATTAGGATTCCTATACAACAACAAGACATTTATACTCTTCCATGCGAAAGTTATTTATATATTGAAGGAAAAGTAACAAAAGCTGACGGTACTGTTGGAACCACTGTTCCGTTCATAAATAATCCTATGGCATTTTTGTTTGACGAGATTAGATATGAAATTTCAGGAGTTACAGTCGATTCAACAAAAAAGGTTGGAATTTCCAGTACATTAAAAGGATTAGCGTCTTTAACACCAAATGAGAAGAATCTGTTAGCTGTTGCAGGATGGGTTGCACCAGACAAAAGTATAATTACTCCTGACGCTTCGGGAAACTTTGATTTTTACGTACCTTTAAGATTACTTTTAGGATTTGCTGAAGATTACAGAAGAATAATAATAAATGTAAAACAAGAACTAGTTTTATTAAGGTCATCAAACGATAATGATATTATTAAAGCATCTGCTGGAACAACTGAAGCCAATTTAGACTGGAAACTAACATTAGACAAGATTGTTTGGAGAGTACCACATGTGCGACTAAATGATGAACACAGGATTACATTATTAAGAAAGTTAAAATCAGATCGAGACATTGTAATGCCATTCAGAAGCTGGGAGTTTCATGAATACCCCGTTTTACCTTCAACACAACGGCATACATGGACTGTAAAAACTTCTACTCATTTGGAAAAAGCGAGATATGTAATCTTTGGATTACAAACAAAGAAAAAAAGTATATTAACTGAAAATGCTGGTGAATTTGACCATTGTAAATTAACAAACTGTAAAGTGTTCCTGAATTCACAATTCTTTCCCTACGACAACTTCAATATCTCTTTTGATAAAAAAAGGTACAGTGTTTTATACGATATGTACGCTAGGTTCCAAAATTCATATTACGGCAAAACAAACACACCTCTACTATCTCCCGTACAGTTTGAATCGAAAGCTCCGATTGTTGTAATTGATTGCTCCAAACAAAACGAATCTGTAAAATCGTCTAGTGTTGATATAAAGATAGAAATGGAATTTCAAGAAAACGTACCTGCAAATACATCTGCGTATTGTTTAATTTTGCACGATAAAATTGTTACATACACACCGTTGACTGGTATCGTAAAGACGGTATTGTAAAACGTTGTACCACCACCGGCACCGCCACTGTCGCTAACCTATAAATAGCGGAGCAACAATGCAGGTCTTCAGTTGATCGTCTATCGTCGCATGGGCAACATCTTCTACAAAATGAGTTCTCCATCTGTTGTACAAGGTGATGCAGAAATAGCACCGTTATTGGAACGTGATAATACCAGCGAAGCAGAAATTATCAAGGAAATAACTGCATTTTTAAAGTTTGGTAAAAGAGATAGAGAGGAGGAAAGTAATGCAGACCCATCAAAGGTAGTACCAAAAAGGAAGAAGAAAGTTGAAGAAAATATTCCTCCTCACATTTTAACTGAAGTGTTTTTGCGAATCTTTTACCCCATCTCAGCATGCATCAGTAAAAGTGTATCAGTTGGATTGATAAAGTCATTGGATTATTCCCCTACAGTAATTCTACACCATGGAACAAAAAAGGTTTTATTTTCGCAAAATGCTTGGGAGTCATTTTTGAAACATGTACATTTAATAGAATGTTATTTAACTAACAGTTTGTGTGGAAGAAAAACACATATTCGACTTTTGGATTGTGACAATGAAATCGATATTGTTAAACATCGCGGACAACTACAAGTGCGAATTAGAGACTTGACTCAACATGAAAATAAGATTCTACTGTCACGTGAAGAATTCTACGTTTTAAACTACGCAACAGAACCTATTACAAGGTACATGAGACAGTTGGTATTTGCAAGCGCTATTATTAAAGAATATTTGGTCGATACTTTGGAAAAACAACCTGATAGCACCATCGTGTACGGACCTGTGGATACATCTATTTTTAATAGAATACCTCATGAAGTTTGCATGTGGAGAAAGTTAAAGGATTTTGAACCACTTGTAGAAATCGCTACAGAAGCTACAGAAGAAACAACAGAGGAAGAAGAAACGGAGAAAAAAGAAGATGAAGAAAACGAAACACGAGAAGAGGATGTTAAAAAAGACTAAAGTTTAACTTAGTAAAGAAGAACACACGTGGGGTAGGCCTATTGGGGACGGTGCCCACGTTAAATATACACCAACGCGCCTGCAACTGTACGGCCTGGTATTTAACCTACCGTGGTGTGGAAAACAGTTTAGTTGATCGTTAGGTGTCATGATGAGCGGAGGGGATGAAGAAGTGAGTGTAAAGCCTTGTGTAATAGAATTTCAAGCATTTCGAAATAATGATGATAGGTTTATTATCAAGGAATTAGTAATTTTAGACTTGCTTACATTTGTAGTTTACCCATTCACGTTTGAAGCTCCTTTTTCTTTTAACAACCTTAACGCCAAAGCAAAAAGTACAAACAAATGGATAACAAACTACTTTCATCACATACATTGGTATGAAGGATTTATAAGCTACAGTAATCTGCACAGTATTATGTTTAACTTTTGCAAACAATATTCACATATATACACAAGAGGATTAGAAAAAAGGAACTGGATACAAAAGTACACGCACGGTGATGTTTTCGATATAACTATCGGTAAGGACTTTAACATTAATCTCGGTAATATTTGTGTTGCTGCAAAAGATCCTAAACACGGACAATCAAACTGCGCATTGCACAACGCATATCGTTTGGCTGCTTACTTGGAACAAACGCAGAAATGTGGTGGGGGTAGCAAAGAACCGGAATGTGGTGGGGGTAGCGGGGCCTATAAATACGAGGATCCAACACCGCTCCGGCACGAGTATTATTCGAGACTCCGAAGAGGCAACATCACAGAAGACATCGCAACCACCACTGACGAAGATGGCATCACAACAGTTTCTACAAACACTGGTTGATCAATTCAACACTCATTCAAAATCCGACCTTCTGCTAACTAAAAAGTGTTCAGAATTAAAAGAACAAAAACACTACATTATTCATAACATCAAGAAAGTGGAAACCACACATGGAGAAGCAATTCTAGTTTCATTGAGCGAAGCACCTTTAACTTCAGGAGATGAGCCGAAGTTTCAAGTATTTCTTCCAAAACGATTTGTTCAACTGCTACAGAATGAAGATTTGCGAGATATTCAACCGGGGACGTTGTATTTGGTATCACACGGTGTAAGCGGCAACAACTCAACGGAACTCACTCTGCACATCATGCATCCTTGTACATAATGTCTCTGTTTGTATTTCTCTGTTTGTATTTTATTGTTTGTATTTCTAGTCATCAATGTTAAACTTAAGTTTATTGTATTGTAAAATGTTTGTTTAATAAAGAAAAGAAAAATAAAAAAAATAAAAAAATATGAAAAAAAAATAAAGAAAACAGCAACACAGCAGTATATTATTTTATATACTGCTGTGTTGCTTTTTTTTAAAATTCGAATGGGTGACCTTGAACTTTCATTCAGGGTTAACTTATGAAGAGGTATAAAAGAGAGGGAGCAGTGAAGTTAGTCTCAGTCTTGTCTAACACACGCTGCAGCTAACATGTCGGTGCCACCTATGAACAATTTATTTTTCGATAACAATTTGAAGACATATTGTTGCGAGTTACAATGTTTTAAAATACCAGGCGATCAAGTTGACGGGAAAGCTTGTCGTAAGTGCAAGTGTTTTAGCTATTGCATATGTAGATGTAAAACGTATCAAATGAACCGACAAGATAAAATACAAGAATTACGCCGAAGGATTGCATTACTGTGGCGGCGAATGTAGTAGCAACCATCTGCCTCGCACCAGCTGCCACCTGCCGCCTGCCATCTGCCGCCCGCCATCTGCTCCGCCCCACCACACTTTTACCCCCACCATTTTGTTTGATACCAAAACGCTAGCTAGCGAATAGTCAGTACACCTCCGGCTCTCGACTGGTGAACATCGAGTGCTCTTCACAAACGTAAAACATTATATTAAAATGTCCATTAAAATTAGGTGTATTCATTATGACTCTATTCATCTTGCGACTTACCAAGACCTCGAGGTGTTTAGTGAAGAGCTAAGACTTCTTATTGCGTCCGGTTACGATTTATCTTTGGAACTTTACGCATCAAAAAACAACATGGACTCTGCGCAGGGATCGAAGTATCTACCGTCTTTCTTCAGAAAGCGAAGTGATGGCCGCAACTCGTCCGGATCAACAACATCGATGACAACGAACAACGGGGAACTATTGTAAACATGAATTATTGTAAATAAAGTAATATTTGTAATAGTACTACCTCGCACTCGTATCATTCGATTGTTTCATTCGATAATTTTCATTCGATATTTATTATCGATTAACTATCGAATCACAATCGTTTTACGAGTGCGAGGTAGATTTTTTTAAAAAAACTTCACCGTGACCTTGAACTTTGAACTTTTACTCATTTCGTCACAAAACCGCCTACGTCACTGGCTCAGCCTCAGATGACGTCTTTCATGACTCAGCGCATCCGGTCACTCACCGGATGTGACGTCACTTCCGCCCCAGCAGCCCCAAATGCACACTACTCATATATATGAAAATATGCAAATTAAGACTCACATACCCAAACCGCATTCTTTTGCAATTCGGAAACTCACCTACCATTGAAAGCAGAAAAATCCCCAAAACAATCCCGTGTTGGTATAGTGGCAAAGGAATTTGTCGCTTATTACTACGAATGCGGCTCTTGGGATCAACGGCCGCAGGCTTTCGTTACGAGAATTTCTTCTAAGAGAACATCTAAAATACATTAATACTTGAATCTAAATCATCCTACACTTGTTACCACATTCTTGATACTAAAAAAACCCAAAACTAATCATATTTTTGGACAAAGTCAACGGTGTCTAAAAAGGGGTGTAAAACATTATAATTATGTCATATTCTCTATATTAACACTGCATCCTCAATACATTAAATTATTGAAAATAATTAAAGGGATATAGGGGATGAAGTGATTAGTTCTAGCCCGATGAAAAGTGACAGTGTGCGCAAACCGCCTAACTCATCGGGGGGCCATAAAACTGACCCTCGTCAAAAACCTGCCCGCTGTGCGCAAAACGGGTATCCCCAAGATAACTCTTCCGTGAAACACGGCCGCCTTTAAGCTACACTGTCACTAAAGAATGCGGTTCGGGGATTATGAGCAACCCCTGAAAATGGCCTAAGCTCTCTGCAGCATCCACAGTGAGCCAGGGTATGCCCACCCGCTGGAACGTCACGACAACGCAACTAACCCACTTATTTAATCGCGCATCGTCACTTATTTAAATCCTCTGGTATGAGAGTTGTCGTCTTATTCATAGCTACTAACGTGATGACCGAAATTCCCGCAGCTCGGAAAGTAAGGAAACTTGTAGATTACGTCGAGGAAAACTTCGTGTCAGAAAATAACCTTTCCTTACTCAGATAGTAATGCTATCCACATGTACGACAATAGCGAAGGTGGGAATTTAGGGGAGGGAAAGTGTAAAGTTTTATCAGCTCCGTTTTCTATCTGGTTTGCTCGTGGATCAAAATACATGTCCTAACGAGCCAAAAGCCGTAGATCAAAAGGTTCACACGCGCTCAACTGTCCGTCCGCGCATCTGTCCTGACACCGTCGCAGTCACCGAGTATAGCGCATCATAGAATACTAAATAACTTTTTAATTTGCATGGTATGTGTTGTAACAGAAAATTATGTAATAAAATTTATCTTACAACACAAAAAATACTGTTATTCTGTATTAAATTTGAAAGATGGTAAAATTAAGGCGAAGGATTTGCTAAATTATTTTTTGCTAAATATTAATTCGGAATGCACTGTGTGTACAGATTTCTTGCGAGTGGACTGCTATAAAAGTCAAACTATTATAGTTGGCATATCTTTATCCAGTTAATATATTTATCATCAATTATTAACTTATTTCAGTGTTATTTTAGTATAATGTATTCCTAATTGGTCAATTGGAAGATGAGAACAGGATAATTAAGACCAGATTTTGTTAATAGCACCTCAAATCCTATTAGCGAATTTCCCCTATAGGGAAGAAGCTATTACCGTAGTCGGCATGGTAAGACCTAGGCCCGGGACCATGATAACTTTTCGTTTTGAGGTCCCCAGACCCCAAAAACACCATTCGTTCGAAACTGTATATATATATATATATATATATATATATATATATATATATATATATATATATATGTGTCCGTGAGCACGATAACTCTCGTAAAAATTATCCGATTTTGATGAAATTTGGTATAAACATGTAAAGCAACATTTATGACTTTAAGTTCGAAAACCAGCCAGATCGCTCTATCCGAAGGGGTATTTTGGGGGGGTTTTGTACCCCAAAAATGGGTTTTTCGGATTTTTTACGCATAATTTTGGAAATAGTCAAATTTTAGTTTTCCCTATTGGATTCAGCTTAAAAAAACACACAATTTGGTATTTTGATCATTTCTCTACGTCAATTGGTTACCGAGATATTAAAAGTGCTAAACACAGTACGTTGTGTAATGTTATTCTTATGGAGGAAAATTAAAATTTTATATCTCGCTTATTTATGAACGTATACTGACGAAACTTGGTATACGGCTTCATCTAGTTGTGGACCATTGATATTTGCTCAAAAAAACAATTTTTTACCAAAGGCTCCCGTAGCAGCAAACCTGCGTACTCAGCCCCATGTTATTCTTATGGAGAATAAGTAACATGTTATCTGCCTTCATTATGAAAACAAATTAATGATATTTGGTATGTGGCTTTACCTACACGAGTTATATTGATATTTGTATAAAACCCCATTTTTTATGTTCCTTGCTTCAGCAAACTTGCATACTCAGCCGTCATGTTATTCTTATGGAGAATAATTAAAATGTCATAAATCGTTTATTTATGAATGTATATTGATGAAACTTGGTATGTGGCTTTATGTGGTATTAAGATACATATAGATGCATTGGAAATTCGCTGAGTACGCAGGTTTGCTGCTACGGGGTATTTTTATTTATAGATCCACAACATATTTTTTTCTAAACTTTTTTATATTTGCACCTTACACCAACTGAGAATATAACCAACCGTCTATCCGGGCGCTCAGTTTATGGACTATCAAACCCAAAGGACAAAATAAGTACAGAGTTTCAAATAGTTCATTATTCAATTTCATGCATTTTTATAGTGCAATTTATTTATTTAACACAGTGCAAAATTAAACACACTATACACAAAACAAGAACAAAAACAATTTATTAAAATATGATTAAAAGCAGTATGATTGTTCAGTACTTTTGAAACTAAACAAGATCACTATAAAAGTAAGGACAAGGTTATAACGAGATTCGGGATCATCAAACTTTGTACGTGTGTAGATTGTTTATATTTTTCTACTCCCCTCATTGTGTTAAGTCACAATTCTATATGTATTTAATTCATTCTACTTCTGATCATGCTATGTTTTATTTTCACCATCCGTTTATAATTTAATTACATCTTTTGTTACTTTTTGTTATAAGCCAAATGTTTGGTAAAACTTATATATTTATATTTTAAAAGAACTAGGTATTCCACGAGTGTAAATAACTTTTTAAGTTAGTCCGTAGATTCTACTACCCTTGTGAAATAGGTGGCGATCTGTCGGGGTGGCTAATTGTCGCGCCCGTGCGAGGTGGCGATCCATCGTCAGCGTAACCGACAGATCACCACCACCAAAATAATTTGAAAAGTGGCGATCTGTCGGGGTGGCGATCTGACGAGGTGGCGACTAGACGCGGTCCCGGAAAAACGATATAACGTCCTCACATACAGGAGAACATTGTCTTTACTTATATGGTAATAGATTTTTAACTTAAACATTTCAACCTTTGATATATTGTATGAACCCATATTAAACGGACATTATTTAAGTTATTTAATCATAAACATATAAACAGGATTATTTGTAAGTAATTTGTTGTCACTACGAAATAATATTGTATTAGTATCTCACACTTAACTAACGGTAATGTTCGTCCAATGCTATACCTTATGGAAATTTTACAACCTTCTAACGTTAATTATTTAAAAACGGTTAAACGAATAAGATCCATTATTTAACTGGTTAGTAAAGTGTACTGGAAAACAGTTATGCAAAATTTTAAAATGATCCGTGCAGCCGTTTTCACGTTATTGCATGACGAACACACACACCCTTACACACAGCCACACACACACTATTACACACAGCCACACACACACTTGACGGACAACAAATCATTGAATATGCTAATACATTATTGCTCTCACTTTGTTCACTCACCAATGAGGTCTTCCTTGTTCACAAACTCGTAAGTGGCCTTTTTTTCCTGCATACCACATTTTATCAAAATGAGGCACTCCTAATTCTGTATACTAAATGGATTAAATTTCCATTTATAACAAAGGTAGTGTATTTGTGACGCACCTGGCCCTCAGTATGTAACTTGTATCTTATAAAGTCATCTTTGGTTTCCCGCAACCTCACAGGTACAACTTTATATGGAGACAAGATGTGATGTATTACCAAGACCTGCTGGGTTGATGGATGAACAGAAAGTAAACACTGACTGACAAGTTATGTTCAATAACGGGAAAATTCTGTGGATATAAAAATCGTCGTCTTTGCCCAGGGTGAAATGAGACAAAATGTATCAATATAGTATAATTTGTGTTATTTATAAACGAAACAACCCATTGCTTCACTTAATAACTTAAAACAAGTTTTAATCAATTATATCAATAATAATACCGATCTGTACACTTATTGTGACGAAGAAAATTGATCAATAACTTACCAAATAATTAAAAAAATTCTACAACTAATGTATAAATTTTGTTTTAGTACGTTTTACATAATGTTGCCTAGTAAATGCAACCGAATCAATACACGATATAAAATACCCCCGTCACAGAAAACCTACGTTCTCAGCGAATTTCCAGTGAATATATAATATGTCTTAATAACACATTAGACCGCTTACCAGGATTCATAAGAAATATATTCACAAATAAGCGATATTTAAAATATGAATTATTCACCATAAGACTAACTTTGGGGATGAGTACGCAGGTTTGCTGCAATAAGGACCACAAATAATGGGGTTTTATGCAAATATTAATAGAACTCATCTAGGTGAAGTTCCATACCAAGGTTCATCCATATACATTCATAAATAAGCGATATATAACATTTTAACTATTCTCCATAAGAATAACATTGGGGATGAGTAGGCAGGTTTGCTGCAACAAGGAACACAAAATAACGGGGTGTTATACAAATATCAATAGAAGTCATCTATTGTCACATACCAAATTTCATCATATACATTCATAAACAAGCAATATATAACATTTAAATTATTCTCCATAGGAATAACATGGGGACCGAGTACCTAGGTTTGATGCTTCGGGAACCATAGACGAAAACATGGTTTTTTGTACATACAACAATAAGAAGTTTCGTCAGTTTATGTTCATAAATAAGCGAGATATTTTTTTTCTTTTTCTCTATAAGAATAACATTAGGCAACGTACTGTGTTCAGCACTTTCAATATCTCAGTAACCAATCGACGTAGAACAGTGATCAAAATACCAAATTGTTTTTTTAAATTGAATTCAATGGTAAAAATTAATACCCCCGTAGCAGCAAACCTGCATACTTAGCGAATTTCCAATGCATATATATTTATCTTAATGCCACATAAAGCTACATACCAAGTTTCATCAATATACATTCATAAATAAACAATTTATGACATTTTAATTATTCTCCATAAGAATAACATGGCGGCTGAGTATGCAGGTTTGCTGAAGCAAGGAACACAAAAAAATGGGGTTTTATGCTTATATCAATATAACTCAACTAGGTGAAGTCACTTACCAAATTTCATTAATTTATTTTCATAATTAAGGGAGATAACACGTTACTTATTCTCCATAAGGATAACATGGGGCTGAGTACGCAGGTTTGCTGCTATGGGAGCCTTTGTCAAAAAATTGTTTTTTTGAGGAAATATCAATGGTCCACAACCAGATAAAGCCATATACCAAGTTTCGTCAGTATATGTTCATAAATAAGCGAGATATAAAATTTTTATTTTCCTCCATAAGAATAACATTAGACAACGTACTGTGTTTAGCACTTTCAATATCTCGGTAACCAATTGACGTAGAGAAATGATCAAAATACCAAATTGTGTGTTTTTTTAAGCTGAATCCAATGGGAAAAAATAAAATCTGACTATTTCCAAAATTATATGTAAAAAATTCAAAAAACCCATTTTTGGGGTACAAAACCCCCCCAAAATACCCCTTCGGATAGAGTGATCTGGCTGGTTTTCGAACTTAAAGTCATAAATGTTGCTTTACACGTGTATACCAAATTTCATCAAAATCGGATAATTTTTACGAGAGTTATCGTGCTCACGGACACACATATATATATATATATATATATATATATAGATATATATATATAGATATATATACCCCGTAGCAGCAAACCTGCGTACTCAGCGAATTTCCAATGCATATATATGTATCTTAATACCACATAAAGCCACATATCAAGTTTCATCAATATACATTCATAAATAAACAATTTATGACATTTTAATTATTCTCCATAAGAATAACATGGCGGCTGAGTATGCAGGTTTGCTGAAGCAAGGAACACAAAAAATGGGGTTTTATACAAATATCAATATAACTCATGTAGGTAAAGCCACATACCAAATTTCATTTATTTATTTTCATAATGAAGCGAGATAACACGTTACTTATTCTCCATAAGAATAACATGGGGCTGAGTACGCAGGTTTGCTGCTACGGGAGCCTTTGGTTAAAAATAGTTTTTTTGAGCAAATATCAATAGACCACAACCAGATGAAGCCATATACCAAGTTTCGTCAGTATACGTTCATAAATAAGCGAGATATAAAATTTTTCTTTTCCTCCATAAGAATAACATTAGACAACGTACTGTGTTTAGCACTTTCAATATCTCGGTAACCAATAGACGTAGAGAAATGATCAAAATACCAAATTGTGTGTTTTCTTAAGCTAAAACCAATGGTCAAAACCAAAGTTTGAATATCTCAAAAATTATATGTGAAAAATTCAAAAAACCCATTTTTGGGGTACAAAACCCCCCCAAAATACCCCTTCGGGTAGAGCGATCTGGCTGGTTTTCGAACTTAAAGTCATAAATGTTGCTTTACACGTTTATACCAAATTTCATCAAAATCGGATAATTTTTACGAGAGTTATCGTGCTCACGGACACATATATATATATATATATATATATATATATATAGATATATATATACATATATACAGTTTCGAACGAATGGTGTTTTTGGGGTCTGGGGACCTCAAAACGAAAAGTTATCATGGTCCCGGGCCTAGGTCTTACCATGCCGACTACGGTAATAGCTTCTTCCCTATAGGGGAAATTCGCTAAAATTTGATTTAAATAAAAATTACATGTGAAAACCCTAATATACCGATTTTTGAGGTATAAACACCCCCAAAAATTCCCCTGCGGATGGTGCTATTAGTCTGGTTTTCGAACTCGTTCAAATAAATGGTACTTTACACATTTGAACCAAATTTAATTAAGATTGGACCTCTTTTACGAGAGTTATCGTGCTTATGGACACATTTATATATATATATATATATAGCGACATATATACAGGGTGATTGGGACTTGGTGTGAACAACCTTTTTGATAAAAATTTACATTAACTGTTATATGAATATGAATATTAAACATTTCTAACCAAATCACTTTGGCCAAGAAAAAATATTTTCGGATTTTATAAGAAACGGCGTTATAATTCAATAAACACTGTTTTTACCAATAATATTCACGTTTAATCTTGTACCTAACCTTATTTTCTGAAAGTAATCAAAATTTCCTATAAGGTTAAACCACCTTATTGAAGATTAAGTATTTCTAAAAGACCTAAAAAACGCTGTAAATGAAAAAAGGTTATGTTAACTTGTAAACACGAGTGCTACTTTATTATTTTTATTTTTACATGTGATTTTTCAATACTGTCAAACATAGTAGAAAACTTCCTAATAACCTTTCAAATTATATATTACAAATTGGGTTTAGAAGTAATCAAAAGAAAGTTATTAATGTTCAATTAAAAAATAAAGACGTCTTTTGAATTCTTAACAATGGTCGTTAATCCGTATTAGTTTCTATTTGTCTACAATAGGATTCTGCCATCATTTAAGTATTTTTATTGAGATTTTTTGCAAATATTAAAGCAGTTACAAATTAGTTTAATGTAGTTTGATCTAATTTAATTTAACCTACGTTCACAAAATACAGTTTAAATTCTAAATTTTAAACTCCTTAAATACACTGTTTCGATCTGAACTAAAATAATCTTAAATACCCCCGTTGCAGCAAACCTGCGTACTCTGCGAATTTCCAATGCATAAGATATGTCTTAATACCACATTGAGCAGCATACCAAGTTTCATAAAAATAAATTAACAAAAAAGCGATATATACAATTTTAATTATTCTCTATAAGAATAACATTGAGAATGAGTACGTAGGTTTGCTGAAACAAGGAACACAACAAATTGGTTTTTATAAAATATAAATAGAATTCAACTAAATGAGGCCACATACCAAGTTTCATCAATATACATTCACAAGTAAGCGATATATACCCTTTTGATTATTCTCCATAAGAATAACATGGGGGATGAGTATGCAGGTTTGCTGCAACAAGGAACAGAAAAAATGAGTTTTTATGCAAATATCAATATAACTTACAAGGTGAAGCCACATACCAAGTTTTATTAATTTATGTTCATAGTTAATGGAGACATTACATTTTACTTACTCTCCCTAAGAATAACATGGGGGCTGAGTACGCAGGTTTGCTGCTACAGGAATTATCAGTAACATTTTTTTCAAATAACAATAGACCACAACCAGAAGAGGCCGTATACCAAGTTTCGTTAGTATACGTTCATAAATAAGCGAGATATAAATTTGTTCTTATTCTTCATAAGAATAGCATTGGACAACGTACTGTGCTTAGCACTTTCAATATCTCTGTAACCAATTGATGAAGAGAAATGATCAAAATACCAAATTGTGCGTTTTTTAAAGCTGAATCCAATGGTGAGAAATAAAATTTAAGTTTTTAAAATATTGCATGTAAAAACTTCAAAAACCCCATTTTGAAGTACAAAACCACCCAAAACCCCCCTTTGGATGGAGCGACCTGGCTGGTTTTCGAAATAAAGTAATAAATGTTGCTTTACACGCAGGCCCCGATTTACCAATGGGCAGACTGGGCAATTGCCCAGGGCGGCAATATCTGGGGGGCGGAAATTTTTGGAGATTTTTTTATTATTTCCAGAATATTGGTAAAAAAACAGGAACGACACAACAAACTTGTTAACTTGCGTAGGCCTCGTAAGAGATCTGGTTACAAGCAACTGTCTACTGCTGTAGCGCAGCATTCAGCATATTATGGTGGAGCGCAGGCAGTGCATGACAGACCAGCCACAGCCACGTCCACGTCCGGGGTTCACTGAGTGAAGCTGGCTGTCTGTCTGCGTCTGCCACTGCCACCGTGATATGAGCGCCGAGCGGGAGAGGGACAGAGGGATGGGACGAGGGGTGGCGGGAGGGATGTGATTCACATCATGTGAAGTAATGAGTGAGCTGGGAGCATTATCATCTGTCGTCTGTTGTTTATGTTTTATTCTTGGTCGTTGTTAAAGTTTTAAGTTGATATAATATAACCTCTTTGGTTTTTGCGTTGTGAATGTTTTGAACTTAGATTTTAATCATGAGTAAAAAGTTAAATGGAAGTGAATATAGAAAACGGGCTGCGAAAAAACGAAATGATGAACTAGAAATCCTGCAAAAGGTTCCCAAAATCGTTTTTTTTATCAGTTAATTTAAATATTACCAAAATCTGTACTGAAAGTAATGTTGGTGATGATGACAGTTCAGTTTGTGATTCAACACCGTCGACTTCAGACTGAACGCCATTTAAATTCACACAAGAACTAGAAGAAAGAGGTATATAAATTATTTCAAGAGTGAAAAATCCTAAAAGAGCAACTTTACTGAACAGCAAGTTCAAATCTTTGTTTTTATTGTGTTCTGAAAAAGACAAGACACCAAAAACTGATTTTTCTGAAGTTCTTACAGAGTTCGCGAAGAAAAAATCAAGAAATAGGTCTATGTAGTTATGTTAACAAACAGTTTTCAAGTAAAGTATAGACAGTGATTATATTACAAGCTATTGACTTACTGTAATTCATTTAATCAAAAAGTTGACTTTTTTCTTAGTTTCAAATGTTAATAAAGCACCCGGAGTCATGTATTCTAAGGTTAATGTTTATATTGTTTTTCATATTGTTCATTTCGCTTGTTTTTCTCTTTGATGATAAAAGATATAAAAAAATTTTAATCCACAAACATTTTAAAAACAAATTGGTTTTACACTTAAAAAATTATAAATGCGCAAACTAGTACCTTTCAAATTATGTTCATGTATCATGTATGTTTGCAGTTTGCACTAAATACGTAGTTATAAACAATTAATTGTATTTAAAAAAAATATATAAGCCTACTAATTTTTTTATCAACAGTACACAGAACATTCCAGGTTAATACCTAATACGTTATCAGCCCACCATTATTGGGGTAACTCAACAATACTATTAAGGAATCATAAATATTTCAGTCATTTTTTGTGGGAGGGGGGCGGCTACAAAAGGTTTTGCCCAGGGTGAAACTTACCCTAAATCGGGGCCTGTTTACACGTTTTTACCAAATTTTATCAAAATCGGACCATTTTTACGAGAGTTATCGCACCCACGGACACACACAGCCCCCTAAACTCTTTTTGCCCCCTCGATTTTTTTTGCCCCCGTCGATTTTATATTTTTTGCCCCCCCTCCGCCGATTTTATATTTATGTTCCCCCTCCCTCCCACCACGATATTTTTTATTTTTTTGTACTTGAGTTCTTTTATTTCTAAAAGCGAATCCAAAGTGTTACGTGTACCGATTTGGAGTCGCAAAGCACACGCCGTTTATTACCCGATAGAGTTATACCCGACTTAGCAACAGGACCCGAACTATCTGCCAGTATATTTCGTTAACTTTGATTTAATTGGACATTAAACAATTTTAATATTGTAAAATAATGTGGATTGTTATTTGCTTTATCTGATCTACCATTTATATACAACCCGTACGAAGGATGGGTACACAGCTAGTATATATATAAAATTTTGAACGACCCCCCAAAACGTGTTCAGGGGGTCACGTTGGGAACTTCTGTGGTGGTCCCGGGTTTAAGTTTCACAGTGCGGGTCATGCTAATAGTTCACTTTCCAAAGGGAATTCACTAATAATACGGAAAAATATAAATATTAAAGTTTTGCTCGGGTTTATATGCTAAAATCACTTTTTCATTTACAGCGTGTTTTTAAGTTCATTATAAATAATTAATAATACATTAAAGAAGTTTTGTCTTATATTAAATTTTTAAACTACTTTCAGAAAATAAAGTTGAACACAATATTATACATTAATATCATGGTTAAAAAGAATGTTAATTGAATTATAACGCCGTTTCTTATAAAATCCGAAAATATCTTTTCTTGGCCACAGTGATTTGGTTAGAAACGTCTAAAATGCATATTTATATAGCAATTAATGTATATTTATACCAAAAAAAGTGTTTCACACCTAGTCCTAATCACCCTGTAGACTTATTTATGAATGTATATTGATGAAACTTGGTATGTGACTTCACTTAGATGACTTCTATTGATATTTGCATAAAAACCCATTATTTTGTGTTCCTCTTTTTTTAGAGGTATTCATACTAATGTAGGCATCTATCTGGGCCTTCTTCAGGGTGTCGAGAAAGATGGGTATGTTCGGGTGGGGAGATGAACACGATTTTTTTAACTTGCTATGAAAACTATCACAGGCGTTTGTGGTTCACCAAAGGTCTGATGAGTTTAGAGCTAAATGAGAATCCGTAGCGTTTATTATTTGTCTACAATCCATCTTCCGCCCGATTACCCGACTACCCGGCTACCTTGAGTAGCGTAGGCGCATTCCCGGTGCGTGCCAGGCTGACCCTTTTTCGACCTTCGCATAACTGGTGCTTCCCGGTTTACGCTTCCAAGAGGCAGAGGTTTTTCGACATTATTGGAGAGGTATACCAATACTGGGATTCGATATTCAGAAAGGTAAATTACAACCCAACTACTAGAATCAAAATTAATCATTTAAACACCCGATATTTCCGGTTAATTTCATATTTCATACTATTTCAACGTTTTAAAATTATACTTCAATTTACGAAGAACATTTTCTAAATTTTATATTTTATGTTTTTGTAAAACGATTTTACTGCAGTATACAAACTGATAACGTTAGAAAATTTATTTCTTGATTTATTTGGACTTTACCTATCTAGTGTTTAAAACTACACTTCGTTTCGGGAGGTAAGGAAACTCCTCCCGTTATCAAGTGAACCCTACTTACATCTAAATATCAAGTTCTTACACCTAACTAAGCTACATTTTTTGATTTTCTTATTTTTTTCTTTTACATTTTAATTACACTAACACAAAAATAACAAGTACATATACAAAAAGTAAAAAACAATACACTAACACAACATTTTTTGGTTTCCGTATCAGCTGTGGATCCCACAGCTGTGTCGTCACGTGCCCCTGGCGGTAGGTGGGGGTAACAGCTCTCTCCCCTCCACTACCGCTAGCCACTAGTCGAGTGCGCTATCTGATGGTGAGCGGACATGAGACTGAGGTTGCCCGTGTTTGCCGACAGATTGGAGGCAACGATGCAGAACAGGTAATGTATAGTCAGTTTTCCATTTGTTAGTGTATGTAAATTTTGTGTTAGTCTATAGTTTTGTTTTACTTTTTGTATATGTATTTGTTATTTTTGTGTTAGTGTAATTAAAATGTAAAAGAACAAAACTAAGAAAATCAAAAAAATTTAGGTTAGTTAGGTGTAAGAGCTTGATATTTAGATGTAAGTAGGGTTCACTTGATAACGGGAGGAGTTTCCTTACCTCCCGAAACGTAGTGTAGTTTTAAACACTAGAAGCGATAGATAAAGTCCAAATAAATCAAGAAATAAATTCAAATCCATCGCTATTATGAGTTTCAAAAATACAACGTTAGAAAAGTCAACTCATTCTCACGGACAGGCATAAAGCCTTTGTGAGAATAATTTCGCCTATAATGTATTTAGGTTAATTATTGTTACGTTTTATTAATTATTAGATCAGGTAAAATAGGAATATAAACTGTGTATTGCAAACCACATTGTAACGTATGATATTGTGAAATAAACATTTTTGATTTGATTTGAACTTGTACTCTTGTGAAACTCCCATAACACGAGCTCTCTTGGTATTACGTGAATAATAAATGGTATCAGGTAACTGACAATTACTTTCTCCCTTTTAGCCCAACTTTAATTAATAAATTACTTTTTATTTACTAAATATAGAATATAAAGTACGGTCGAATGGACAGAAAATCTTCTAAAAAAGTCGTTTAAAAAATAAACCACCCAAATACCTTTTTAGGAGGCACTATAGAATCTTTTGCTACACACAGTGGTTTTAAGAGGGGAAATGCCCCCTCATCCTCCCCCCAGGGTTAAGTGGCAACATATTTTGAATATGATCTGTTGGTCAATGCTGACTTGACCTGCATATCAAGTTTTAACGAAATAGTAATTTTTGTATTCCCCATAAGACTAAAATTGGACAACGTACTGCGTTTATCGCGAAATGAAAATGAAAATTGTCTCCGCAGTCAGCAATCGTAGAATAATAATTCAAAATACTAAATTATTTAGTTTTTTAAGCTCTTTTTAATGGTGATAAGTACAATATTTTTAACATTAATGTTTTCTTTATGAAAAATCAAAATAACTGATTTTTTTCATGTTTTAATTCCTGTAATTTCTGATCCCAAATCTTTCCAGAAATGCGGGTGGTATCATCTTGTTGAAAATTTAAAGTTCCACAAACCACAAAAGTGTAATCAAAATCGTTAGAGCCGGTTTTGAGAAATTTGGATTTTTCATGTTTTTTAACGGTTTTGGTGGATAATCGCCCTTCAAAATCAAAAATTCAAAAAAATGAAAAAGCACCTGGAGATATTGTAACTACATACCAAATCTCATCAAAATCGGACTACAAGTGTTGTCTCTAGCTTTGGACACATCCATAAAGACATACACACGGACATACACACAGACAGACATCACGCAAAACCCACTTTTTTGGGTTCAGGGGGCACAAAAACGAATATTTCCACTAACAACTCAAATTATAAAATGTTGACGAAAGTAATACTTCCTTCATATTATACTATGTATACGGGGAGAAAGTAAAAAGTATTCAAATTTTCAAAGGAAAGAGAAACCCTGTGTTTAAAACCACCGGAATTCAGGTTTCCCAAAATTCAATAGCTACCAAGTAACCAATGACTTTATTGACCTTATTGCATTGGATCTTGATAGTTAAATTACTTTAGTGTTTTTACGAAAAAAACTGCAATTATAAAAATAGTATGTGAATGAATAATATCGATATATAAAATATCCTAAGGAATAAAATTTTATGAATTAAGTTATAGTTTCTGAGTTTCTGATATTTGTTTGTATAATTTTATTGCGAACTTTTTTCTACTAATCTATTTAGGTTGTTCATGAGTTAGCGCGGAATTCCAAATATTACTCTCATTTGCACTATTAAAGCGACGCCGGTCGACTTAAATACGAGATCTTAAATTTCACGAAGATAAACATGTACAAAAATTATATCATACATTTTTAGAGCGTTCGAAGTTGGTTGGTTTCCTATTTACAAAGAGTGATTGCCCATTACAGGATAACATGGAGGACAATAATGTTAATTCAAGGAGTATATAATTTGTTTAATGACAATTTTATATCTGCTTTGAAAACTCTCCTGCTGACCACTCTCAAATAATCTTAAAATGTCTTGTGTTTCTTTAGAAGAATAGGAAAACCATATCTAACAAATAGGATAACGGACTGGGAGCTATTCCAAAACAGTATTATGTCCACAGTAAATGTCAGTCTTTCCTGAAAACTGGCGAGGATTTGGAAGCTGCAGATCATTTAACTACGGTCCTCCAGCCTGGAGTTCGTTAATTCCTAAAGCGCTTAAGAAACTCTCTCCCCTCATGTATAAGACTAAAACGAGTCAGGAGGAGTTGGCATCAAAGCAAGCTGACCTCGACCGTTGTAAAAATCAATTAAAACAAGGCAATAGGGAATTAGGGGATTCAGAACTTCTACCTTTGAAAGATAATCTTTCTCCCATCAGATGGCTTCCTATGGAAGACAAAGAACACAATTTACATTATATTAAACTTCCTACATATTTTCCAATCAAACGACTGGACGATTAATGGGCCAAATAAGAAAAATAAAAGTACATATCTTTTCTGAAAATCTTTCTGGTATTTCTAGTCCCCACGAAGAGTTAAATAAAAATGGCTCCACCGAAGTAGTCAACTCGATTTAAATTCCCTTGCAATACCTTTTGCAATTCGATTGTCCTTACTACCTCTTTGAATTTAAGAAAATGATGTTGAACTAGCAACTTTTAAAGTTGCTACCTAAAACCTTTTAAACCTGCATATAACCAAATCACATGTACAATTTTACGTGAAATACCGGGGCCCTATCGTAGGCCCCGGAAATACCCGGTCCCTGTATTACTTTACTATCACAAACATTTACGTATTCAAATTTTTGCTTCAACAAAATGTTGTCACTTGAAGAAAATTCAAAATTGTTCAGTCCAAAATGCTTCGTTTACTATATTTGGTGCTCGCTAGTATGAAAGTAAAAAGACACTCCATGCAAACAATAAATTAAAATTTGGTAATGAAATAGGAAAAGAATATTATCAACCATATCCCAAAAAACTTGATGGCCACTGAAATTCTTTGATTCAAGACCTTCACACGCTGATACTTCCTTCAGAGAAGGTTAAAAATAAACTGGAACCAAGACCTCCTAAGGTGATTGTGAGCACAACTGAGCGAACCAGAACGTCCAGAACAGATGCAACCTTGAGAAATGGAGGTGAAAGAGGAAGACTGCTGAGCCTACTTTGCTTAAATTATTTTTGTCGTGTTACTGTTACAATAATATTTAGAACATTTGCTCGATGTATATAATTTTACAGTTGTAAGTAAAAATGTAAACGAATTCGCACGCAGCACGCTGATGTGAGGGAGGTGAATTTCCGCATTAAAATCTTTAAAAAATCTAATAAAGTGTTTAAAACAACACTGGTAACATTTTTTTGGAACATTTAAAAATATTATTTTTTGGATGTTATGATGCTTCTGGTAATACTTAAATTCACTATTAGGTTGGCAATTTTGTATATTATAAGGTTAGGAGGAGGTATAGTCAGGATAGCAAGTTGGTATAGGGTTATTAGGGGTGATAAAACTACATCAAGATATGAAAAACAGCCTTTGCCAGTGTAAAATTCCCATAAGACAACGTACTATGTAAAGACAATTAACATTTTCTTTAATAACTCGGTAAATATGTTTACTAGAATGATGAGAGAGGTCTTAAAAATTTCGCCTCACAACTCTCCATCTCCTTAGATGCATTGATTTTACATGCGAGGCTTTTCTGACCCTTTTTAAGCCCAAAAACTCAAAATTTGAAAAATTAAATTCCCTAAAAGAGGGGAGAGGGTTAGAGTTGTCCAATTATTGTTTTAACCAACGAAATTGTCCAACTGTTTACAAAATGGAAGGTCCCTGCCACATTTCAAGTAAATTGGACACAAATTGCGACCGCTAGAGTGTGAACACACACACACAAATACATATATATAAAGTTGTTAGTGACCCCCCAAATCGTGTTCAGGGGGTCACGTTAGGAACTTCTATGGTGGTGCCGGGCTCCACCCGTGCGGGTCATGCTAATAGTTCACTTTTCCGTAGGAAATTCTTATGGGGAAAAATAAACATTTTATATCTGGCTTACTTTTAGTACACATATTAATAAAACTCGTTATATTACTTCATATGTTTGTAGTCCATTGATAAGTGCATTTAACCCCCTTTTTGACTGTTTTACAGCAAACCTGCGTAGACCGTCCTATAATGCTATTCTTATGAGTAAACAATTGTCATATCTTGCTCGTTCATTATTAACGAATATATTTTTATGAAACTTGGTAAGTGACTTAATGTGTTAGTAAGACACATAAATATGCATTTAAAATTCCCTGAGTTCGCAGGTTTTTTTGCGACGAGGGTACTTATTTTTTGATAAACTAAAGGCAAAAGTTCAAAATAAAGTTGTAAAAAAATGCCATGTGAAATAAAACTACCATTTTGGGGTACGAATCCTCAAACCCCGTTTTTGGATTGTACAATCTATGTCGTTTTCAAACTCATTCAAATAAATATTTCTTTACTCACACGTACAACATTTTATTAACATAAACCAATGTAACAATTTTAACCGAAAGTAAGTTAAGCCCTATCGCATCTCGAAAGTTTTTCCTAAAAAAAACCCAAACGTATATTAGAAAACCATGTGGCGTAATTTGCAACTTATCCTGAGCACTGAAGTGGAATGAAAGTGAAACTGCATCGTTTCCGTTGACCTGTCGTACTGCAGTCAGCGCTTGGACTGAGTTGCACATCCCAAATTAGGTGTATAAATATGAATGTTTAAAGCTACCAGTACGTGTTAAGTAATGAAAGCTAATGAACGCTTAACATCGTCATTTTACGGTCCCTGATTTAAGAATTAATAAAAATACTTCAAAATATAGGCATAGCTCATGGTTATTAATCCTTCGGACAATTTTAATGCATGGACATAATGTAATGTTTATTGTAATCACTGACAACAACACTGCATGAATGGTTATTCGGCATAAGCCATGCTACATTTATAACGAACACTTGTGATCGTCCTCGTCGTTGAACCGAGGTTGTGTTTACATTGCGACACAGGAGGCGAGTTGCTAGCGACTAGCGACTAGCCACTATAGTGAACTATAGTGTGGACTCACCATTCGAGTGTTGGTCAGGCCCTGCTATCATCTCAGCCCCCGAGTGATTGTTAGACATGCATCCCACAGATGGATGACAGTTTCACCATGGTTGGAAGCTCACCCGCGGGCACCATGTAACACTGCTGTAATGCTGTATTGCACGGTGGGCGCACTCACCTTGTGTTGTGAGGGGCGCAATCGAAGGGCTGCGCGAGGGAACAGCGCATGTCGCCACCACCCACCACCCCCGACCATAATCTAGTCCACTTCAACGCTGATTTATCGTTGTTTAATAGTAGCAAATGTCCTCCCTTATCTCTCATGGTCACTGTTAAGCTGCATTTAATACATCGACTTAGTTTTAAAACAAAAACATTAAGCATAGTATTTAAATTTTTTTCCGTGCGGTATTTTAATTTATTAAACTATACACCATTATTTTTTAATGTTTACAAAACTCCACAGGGCGGTCGTACAGGTACCAACTTGTTCGTTTATTTTCCCACTAAACAGCAACTCCTTTCTTGGTTACTTAAATGCTAGCCATAAACACTGACAACCTCTTTTATTTTAGTTTTATATGTTTTTGTTTTAAAACTAAGTCGATGTATTAAATGCAGCTTAACAGTGACCTTGAGAGATAAGGGAGGACATTTGCTACTAATATTTGCTTATTATTTGCTTATTTACTTATTATTTGCTACCAACAAATCCAACAACTTCTTCATATATATATGAAAAAGTTGTTGGATTTGTTGGTTATTGGAATATGACAACAATATTTGTGTTGACTGTCCACTCACTGTCCTAGCTAATTATTCTGTCATTCACTCAGTTTTACATTTAATAAAGCCGACTGCGTATAAAATACTTAACTGTAATGAGATATTTAAATATTGTAGTCACTCCGACAAATAAGATGAATCTATGCACACGTCAAAGGCCTATGTTAAAATTCGTCAATCTTTTTAAGTGTGCCGAAGAAATGGGCAGATATACTATATACATGAATATACTCTAAAGACATAACCTTACTTCTGGGGCAGATGGGTAAAAGAATAAGTAATTTTTCACTATCCAATAGAAGTTACAATCTCAAAATAAAGGAAGAATAGAAATCTATATATAAAGTAAACCGTTCCACTAACTTTTGAGAAAACCATAAGTCCGACTCCCGAGAACCTAATACTTGCATAAAAGGTCTCTGTGAGAAAGTGAGAAGCAGCTGTTTTAAGATGTGTTTTTACATAGGAAAGAAGCACTTCAGGCGCGGTTGTAGGACAAATAAATTTCCTTAAATTAAGCAACTTGATCCGTTTGTTTAAATTAAATGAGGTAATTAAAAAACACATTACATAAACCAACACCTAGAACAAAAGAGGCCGGGGTGCTCTGACGTCACTGTGTGACATAAAATAAAAAGTCAAATGAACAAATTATCAATATTTATCTGCAACTGTTTTTGTTTATGTTAAAAATGTTGATAAAATTATATTAAAACCTTTTTCATTAGAATTATCCTGGGTGTAATAATAAGAATAATTAAGTCACTAAATAGCTAATACGTGAAATGTGAATACATATACGTAAATATAAGTCAAACATATATATATATATATATATATATATGTGTATATGTATATCTATATATATATATATATATATATATATATATATATATAATATTTCATTCGTAATATGAATGGATAAAGTATTACTATTTAATCTGAATCCATATTTCTTTCCAATTTTATTATTACAAGGACTTTATAGAAGGGCGCAGAGCATTGTTAAGTAATCGAAGTCATTGATAACTTAAGATGGAAAAGCAAAGGAAAGCGGGGTTTTCAGCGAGGGTTTCCTATTTATAGCGGATTAGACTACGCACCGTTACGGAAATTTTGCGAATGTGATAAAGACACTTTACACCCGAATTAAATGCAAATTTGCCCTAAAACTACAATTTCGGTTACCCTCACAACCTAAAAAAATCACTTTCACTCGCTTAGTTGACGATATTTAGGTTATAAGCGCTGAGTTAGCTTAGTCAAAAGCAACAATCAATCAGGATTGATTACTCCAGCAAGCGGTAAAGTGAGGCGCAGCAAGCGATAACACATTTTGCTCGCTAAACAGAACTCAGCTGTTTTACTATATGTTTTCAGATTGTAAAGAAAGAAGGAAAAGTTGTTATCATTGTACCACACAAACACATGAAATTTACATTAATAACGAATTTTTGTGAAAAATTAACATCAAATATCACACATGTTATAGGAAAATTACGATTTCACGGGTTTCAGAGCTCTCTGATATAGTGGACTATATCTCTGGCTTCAGGTATACAGATTGGGGTTTCTGGATTTTCTAAAATTTAAGTTGGTGGACATACATACACATATTTTTCGAATAGTACATATGAATTACAATTTAGTTTTGATCTATCTCCTCTTTCCTCGATTAACTTGCTACTGATTGATTTTTCATACACGGAGGTAGTTGCAGATCCGGCGCTGCGGCACGGCCGGCGTGGCAGTGGAGCTGTGGAGCGGTGGAGCTGTGGAGCTGTGGAGCGGTGGAGCGGTGGAGCGGTGGAGCGGTGGCGCGGTGGAGTGCGTGCTACACCAAGGTAAACATGTGCTGGCGTGCTCGCGTCATCTGATAGTAGAACACATAAACTCTTTTAATAACAAATCAACTCAAGGCTGCTATCAGCTGTTTCATTTCGCGGTTATGTCCTTTGTGTTAAGTTGTAATGTAAAATATACATTATAGTAAATTTAATACTGGTAAAGGGACATCAGCCCCTAAACTTTTGCCATACGATTCGTACTTTATCTGATTTGTAAGTGAATTTCCTTTGGAAAAGTTAACTATTAGCATGACCCTTTTTTAATTTTGGGTATATAAGCGTTAAACAAACATGTTATTGAAATATTAAATTTTTCTAAAAAACCTGAAATGTAGCATATCGGAGTAAAGTTGAATTTATCACGAGTAAGAAATTTGGAGAAAATATACGTCAAGTGGTTCAGAAAATGCACGGTATTCCGTAAAGGTCAATATTAAAAAAAATTGGCCGTCATTTTGAAACGGATAGAGATAAGTTAATTCTATTTCCGCCAATTTTTTTATTTTAACGATACCTTTAAAACGATTTATAATTTTCCCTATACATATAAAATCTTGAGATTCGAACCAGTAAACTTCAGTTTTGGAGCACCCTGTACATAAATTTGTACGACAATAATTTAATAGATTGCCTATATACGTTTTAGTGGGGAAGAATTTTGTTTGATGACTTTATACCAACCCGTTCTCCCGACATACATGCTGGACAGGTGGTCTGACTCACCCTGTATATATACCATTCAGACAAGTTTACAATCTTTATACTGGTCATCTTTTGTTAATATAAACAAATATTGTGGTCATAGGTAAAGTCTGTTTTAAGCCTTTAAGTAAAATAATTTATAGCCTAACATTTACTTATGGTCATTATTTCATCCCAAATTATTCTTAAGGGGGACTATAAGAATACAATTAGAGCGGAGTATGCAGGTTATCTGCCACGGTGATACAATTTCAAAACAGTTTGTTAATTTTAGAGGCAAAGGAATACATTTTAAAGTTCTAACTAACGGGACCCACACAATTAAGAATTGGCGTTGAGTACGATTTTTGCCTTTAGAATAATAAGTAAACCCATAGAATAACAAGCAATCACATTTAGAATAACAAGCATTTATCAATTTGTTTTTAATTTCTTTTTCGTTGGTTGGTTGATGATCAAGACAAATATGTTCTATTGCAGTTTATTTTATTGTATGACAATAATAAACTGCAACAATTACGAATATAATAAATTTGTAAATGATTTAGTTTTTTTTTTGTCTGGTGGTTTTAGATAATTTATTCAGTACCATTCGATCACATTATTACAGAAAGCAGTTTATTTTTAAAGACAGACAATTGAACATGAACAACTGAAACCAATGTACGATAATTCCAACCTAAAGAATGACTTAGAAAATATTAAAATAATTTATGCTCATGGTTCAACTATTTATTTATATTAATTTTCTGTTAACATATATGCATTGCCTTAAGACATATTATTTAATATAAGCACGTTTGGTGTTTAAAAACAATTTTGAAGGTTTTCCAATACCTGATCATTGATTGTTAATCGACAATTTTTTACTACGCGGTAACATTCTAGAGAATGATACTAATAGTGATTATAGCTTACTAAAAAATATAATTTAAAACAAACAAATACTTCTATTAGTGCTATGAACATAAATACTGAATAAAGGCCTTGGTTGAAACTTAAAAGTAAGTAGTAATTTAACTAACAATTTTATTGTTGTATTTATTTATAATATTCTAACAGCAACGGCCATTTTATAATGTTTAATACAATAATGTTCAAGACATGCACATAATCAACAAATTAAATATAAATCAGAAATTTAAACATATTTCAAGTAAGCGTAGTTTTTAGCGAATTTCCCCTATAGGAAAGAAGCTATTACCGTAGTCGGCATGGTAAGACCTAGGCCCGGGACCATGATAACTTTTCGTTTTGAGGTCCCCCAGACCCCAAAAACACCATTCGTTCGAAACTGTATATATATATATTTGTCCGTGAGCACGATAACTCTCGTAAAAATTATCCGATTTTGATTAAATTTGGTATAAACGTGTAAAGCAACATTTATGACTAAGTTCGAAAACCAGCCATATCGCTCCATCCAAAGGGGGGGTTTTCTACCGCAAAGATGGGTTTTTTGAAATTTTTACATATAATTTTTGAAATAGTCAAATATTGGTTTTTACCATTGGATTCAGCTTAAAAAAACACACAATTTGGTATTCTGATCATTCCTCTACGTCAATTGGTTACCGCGATATTGAAAGTGCTAAACACAGTACGTTGTCTAATGTTATTCTTATGGAGGAAAGGAAAAATTTTATATCTCGCTTATTTATGAACGTATACTGACGAAACTTGGTAAAAGGCTTCATCTGGTTGTGGTCTATTGATACTTGCTCAAAAAAACATTTTTTTGCAAAAGGCTCCCATAGCAGCAAACCTGCGTACTCAGCCCCCATGTTATTCTTATGGAGAATAATTAAATGCTATGTCATGTCACCCTTAATTATGAACATAAATTAATAAAAACTGGCATACGACTTCACCTAGTTGAGTTATATTGATATTAGCATAAAAACCCATTTTTGTGTTCCTTATTGCAGCAAACCTGCGTACTCAGCCCCAATGTTATTCTTATGGAGTATAATTAAAATTGTATATATCGCTTATTTGTGAATATATTTTTATGAAACTTGGTAAGTGGCTTTATGAAGTATTAAGACATTTATATCTCCCTTGGAAATTCGCTGAGTATGCAGGTATGCTGCGACGGGGGTATTTTTTATAATAGTAGATACAGTCTTCATTAACAGTAATAAAGACTACATAGCGTAACACTTCAGTACTTAAAGTTAATTAACACGATACAGAAAACAATATCACTAATATTGTTAAAACTTTACGGAATTATAAAATACTAACTTATCTAAATATATTTATATATAATTCTGTAAGCGAAATTTTTAAGTTTAAATTATGGGAGGTTGGCAAATCGCATGATACAGGTCTTGAACCCAGGGACTCGGGAAAAGTAGCAGAATTTCTAAAAAGTTACCATCAAACGAGAAATAACGTATAACATCCCCCATAAGAAAAACATGGGGATTTAAAAACGTCTGATTTGTTTACATTAAAACATATTGTGATTACTAACTGACATGTGTTCCTAAAAATCAGATTTTCAGAGTACTGGAGCAAGTTTAGGGGCTATGGCCCCTTCAAGCCACTAGTATAGCGTATACTTATTCCTATTTTTTATTTAGTTGATATAAAAGTTATATAAGTTGTGCTACTTTGTATCTAATTACAGAATATTATGAGATAAGTTTCTTTCAATTTAGCTATTCGCCTTCAGATAGATAATCACCGTTACTTTCATTATTTCCAACGCAGTCCGCTTACACCAAGACCAGTCATGTTGCACCTCTGCCGGCACCGGTGACTTGGCAGAGGTCTATTCTATTACCATCTACCGTTACAGTAATTTTGAACCCAAGGACACACCCCAGTCTTTAGCAAGGTCCATAGATACTTTATACTACAAAACTTGAGTCTTTAGACCGAATGATCGACACAAGTGTATTTTATTAATTGTATCTAGTGAGGGTAAGATGTCAAATTTAAGTAATGACCTTTAATTCAGAGAATGATGTCAAGTTGTATTCCGAGTACTTTGGAAGGGTTTAAAAATTTGTCCTTTCACGTTTCAGTTTCAAATAAAACATGGAAGTTCTTTCAACTGTAGTGAAAGAACAATTCACAACAATGGTATAACCGCGTAAATAATAAATAATCAGTGATAAGGTCAAAAGTATTGGTATAACTATATATTTAATGATTCTTAATAATCTTGCGCCTCCAGTAAGGTAGCCTGTATTTGCATCGACAAATAGGCAGGCGCACACTTTTCAATATCAATCGCAGGGCAGGGCGCGGCGCGGCGCAACGATCGAGTAGAAGGAATGGGAATTACTCAGCGAACGACTCTGTTACATTACTATTCAGAACTATCGGCTCATTGAACGAAATGGGACGATTCAAAATTTGCGTTTCCCATTCACATTACACCTTGTGGGATTTACATAATAGGAAAACTGTTTGCATTTTTAGAAAAGTGGGTCGAACTGGTTTTAGGCCAAATGGGACTCAACAATATTTAGACGATATGGGAAGAAACTAACTTTATTTTAAATTATATAAGTAGATATTCCCACAAGATCAAATTTAAAACAAACTCTTCCAATATCCCTAGTAGCACAAATCGTTGGGCCAACGTTGGGAAATGGTTTTGGCACAGTTCGTTGGCCAACGGTAAGAAATGTCCGTTGGTGCACCGTTACCGTTGGGCCAACGTTGTATTTGCCAACCAAATGCCAACAATGCCAACGAATATCCAACCAAATGCCAACAGTTTATAATTTTGCATTTAAATGTTTTTTTTTATTTAAAAAACACGATTTTACATTGAATTGGCTTAATAAACCGATAAAAAATGTTTTAAAATGATTTTAATAGTAAAAATATTGTGTCTTGGTCGAGTCTTGAACTTACGACCTTTGACTTACTGGACACACGCCTTTACCATTGACTATACACCTGTACTAGACTAAAAACCTTATGAGCCCTTCTGATAACAAAAGATTTGGCATTCTCCACGTAGTTCTGACAGCACTGGATAGAAATCGCTACCATCGCACGCAATGGCGGACGTAACTCTGGCTCATGCAGCTTGACGCGCTCAGCTCGGCCGTAACGGGTTTAAAAAAATCTAATAAAACAACTGTCTCGCTTTTCTCGCGACTCGGAAGTTTTAATATACGATTTAACAAAGGCTGCAAGGCTGTTAAATCAAAGGTTGTGTGAAATAAATATAATATTGTAATAACTGTTAAACTTAGTTAACTTGTGATAAAACTGGTGTCGACGTCATAACCGTCTTTCACCAGCGTAAATCAAGCGTATTCTGTCGTCTGCCTATGCGATTCCAAGTAGTTCGCGTAATGTCTACTAGGAGGAAGCACATTCGATAGCCCCTGTTGCCGACCGCACTCAATAGATTGTGCTGTTTCTTGGTTGACCAAATTTAGCATTGCATTCACCGTCTAGAACAGGTGTATAGTCAATGCCTTAACCCCCACGGCCGCTTTGACTCACAAAAGTGTACGGAAGGACAAGGATATAAAAATTACCAATAGTCTACACCTACACGACTAGGACAATACTTTCCTTTAATTCTTCTATATTGACTAACTTAAATTAGACAAAATGGGACGATTTGAATTTAGACAAAGTAAGACGATTTTAACTTTTCGACCTTGTGGAATTAGATCAAATGGAACCCCACCCATTGGCACGTGTGCTCTCTCCTCTCTCCACCTTCGAGGAACTTCACTTACAGTCCAAACCGAAACCACTGAGCTCTATGTTATATCTGGAGTCACCACTCTATGTTAGAAAAGCGTGCCGCTGTGGTTTTGGTCGTTATGTTGGCCAATGTGTTTTACTGGTGCATTGTGGGAGTTTTTGACAGTTTGGTGGTATAGTTAATTTATTCCCCATTTAAATAAATGTTAATTTAGTGATTTTTCAAAACCATTATCATTGTTTTAAAGTACATTACAAGTTTAAACCTGCTGTTAAAATAAACTTTGGAATCTTGCAAAATGGTTTAAATAAAAATTAACTAATCATCTGGAAGATAAGTAATGATTTAGGTAACATGAACATAGTCTTGTTTCAAGGTTTAGGGTAGTTGGTCAATGACATTGAAAAACGGGCACTTGGGTGGATAATTTAATTATTTATTTTACTTACAAATCAACATAATAACATTAATAAATAATAGATGATTCCAATATTAAATTCAAATACACAAGTCACTTTTGGGGCCTTATGTTATACTACCGTTGACAACAGACGGCAGACGACTTGTTGACGGCCATTTTTCTTTGAATTTTGACAGCGTCCATCCAATGCATTGTGATTGGTCGAGCTAACAGCAAAGTGACAACAAAACAGAGCAAAAAGCTGATGATGGCGGCCATCTTGGCGGCACGCTTTTGGGAAATATTTAGGCAGAGAGTAGTGACTCCAGATATATCATAGAGCTCAGTGGTCCAAACTGTTCAGTTCGGCCTTCCGGCAAAAACCTGTGGGCTGTTCGTAGGTGTATTAGAGCCTTACCATAAATTGGTGCCAATGTCAAGCAAATTTGTTGATCAGTTTAGCCTCCAGTATTCTCAGTAGACCTCTTTAACTCTACCTCATTACTCTACATTTTTTTAACCTTTGATCAATGTCTAGGAATCAGCTATCAACTGTTTGGAATGATTTTCCGTCTGCTATTGCAAACTGCAAACTACAAACACAAACTGCAAAACAAGTACTTGTCGGTGTAGCTATTCATCAGGTTGTTTTTCTAATATATTTGTTCTCTCTTGGGTTGAAATAAACTCAGTGAGACACATTTATATAAAAATGTCTTCAGGTGTGCGATATTTTTCAAACCAGCAGCAATTGACGAAACATTTTGATATTATTGTCTCAGGAGGTGGAATGATAGGAACTGCATTATCATGTTTATTAGGTAAACTGATTCATTTTAATTCTTTACAACAGTCTAATTTAATATTTTGTTGTGGCTTGATCTATAATCTATTTATGTCAAGCTCGATATAAGTTATTTTAACCCTATATTTGGTCTACTTAACCCTATTAAACCTTTAGGTTAGTTTCTTAATTGTAGCCAAAAGATTATACCTAAGAATGGTTTCTTAACCTTGTTTGCTGTGAGAGAAAGTAAGTAAAGGTAATTATTTACTATGTCCCCTTCACCTCCGATCCTTTTACTATTTTAATATATTGTTCTTATGACATTAAACGTCATAAAATCGCAAAAAATTTTTCGCAAATTCAACATACTCACGAAACAACTGTCTGAAGAGTACTAACCCAGTCAATCTAGCAGACACTTTGGGAATCCGAGATAAATCTATCGGATGAAAATATCGAACTTACTAATATCGAGGAGCAACTATTGTTTTGATATTGCGATATAATATTCGCACACCCCCGCTCCTGTGGGGGTAGTGTGGTCTTGTTTTGATATTGAGATATAATATTCGCACACCCCCGCTCCTGCGGGGGTAGTGTGGGTCCATTTTGAGTGCACACTGCTGTAGCTAGCACGTCAACATGTGATATATTTATTTATATTTATCATAACCTAACCTAACCCAACTCCTCAGAGCAATGTATGGGAATTTTTGAATTTTCGGTAAAATTGTTCAAAAAGGGAAAAATTCCCGGAAAAAAGGAATATTTCACATACAGTGCTCTGCGGAGTTAGGTTAGGTTAGGTTATGATAAATATACACAGATTATCTGTATTTGGTAAATAACATAACCTAACTTAACCTAACTCTGCAGAGCGCTGTATAGGTAATTGTCCCTTTTTTGGGAAATGTCCTAAAAAGGGGAAAATACCGGAGAAGAGAATATTTCCCATACAGCGCTCTGCGGAGTTAGGTTAAGTTAGGTTATGATATTTACCAGATACTGATAATGTGTGTATATTTATCATAACCTAACCTAACCTAACTCCGCAGAGCACTGTATGTGAAATATTCCTTTTTTCCGGGAATTTTTCCCTTTTTGAACAATTTTACCGAAAATTCGAAAATTCCCATACATCGCTCTGAGGAGTTGGGTTAGGTTAGGTTATGATAAATACACACAAATATATCACATGTTGACGTGCTAGGTAGTGTGCTCTCAAAGTGGACCCTTACTACTCCCGCAGGAGCGGGGGTTAGTGCAAATATTACACACTACCCCCGCAGCTGCGGGGGTTAGTTAAAATACTATACACTATCCCCCCAGGAGCGGGGGTGAGTGCAAATACTATACACTACCCCCGCAGGAGCGGGGGTTAGTGCAAATACTATACACTATCCCCGCAGGAGCGGGGGTGAGTGCAAATACTACACACTACCCCCCAGGAGCAGGGGTTAGTGCAAATACTATACACTATCCCCGCAGGAGCGGGGGTGTGCGAATATTATATCGCAATATCGAAACAATAGTTGCTTCTCGATATTAGTAAGTTCGATATTTTCATCCGATAGATTTATCTCGGATTCCCAAAGTGTCTGCTAGATTGACTGGGTTAGTACTCTTCAGACAGTTGTTTCGTGAGTATGTTGAATTTGCGAAACTTTTTTTGCGATTTTATGACGTTTAATGTCATAAGAACAATATATTAAAATAGTAAAAGGATCGGAGGTGAAGGGGAAATAGTAAATAATTACCTAAGTAAACTTGTAGTGTTTACAAAATTATGGACAGCTGGTCTAATGACACTGTGAGGTGGTGGCAGTGGTGTAGATAGGCCTAGTTAAATTGTACCGATTAACAGTGTGTTAACACTGGCACCTGCCATGGCAACTGGGAGATGCACTGTGTGAATCACTGCCTCCTCTTTTCCCATCAAACATCTTCCACTTACCTGCTCACAGTTAAGACAATCCTAATATAACTTCTCATCACTAAAGCTATTTAGGGCCTACGTTTTGTCCCTAAAAAGATTAAGTTTTAGTAATCTCCAAACAATAGTCAAGTTTATGGCTTATTTCTGCCACAGACATCAGCCACTTAATGTTCACAGTCCTAGCCCCTTTCCTTAACCTTTCTCTCTTCTAACTGAAAATTTATAAATTCCATTAACACATTCAATGCTATGGCTAAATACATATACTGATTCCTAAACGATAAAAAAAACACGATAAATAGTTACAAAAGTCACACGAGCAGGAAACGTAGCTTCACAACGAAGTCCGAGGCCTACACCAATAGCACATGAAGCGATAACCTCCCGAGCCCACGGGCTAACCTCGCACTGATTGCTTGTATTTTAGGCGGCATTTGCAGATAATGTGTAAGTACGCTATTTGTGCGCATTTGCTATTGTAAGCCAGCTGCAGTGGTTAGGTTTAATTACTGTTGATGTGGGCCAATGGAATTTGTTCTTTAAGTAAGCTCAGGTAGTTAATATTGAAGGTCTTCCTATCATCATTTTGTTGAAGATATAGCAACACATGTCATCCTCTAGGCCTATTGAGTTTATACTTTCCTTTTACCAACTTGTTTTCACTGCACTGTAACTATTAAAATATCAGCCTTCTGTCATTGGAAAAATTAGGCTAAACTTCCAATAATAAAATGCTAAACTTGTTAGTATATATTAACTCTGGTGTTTGGTGTTAATATCGTTGTTATGAACATATAATTTTGTTAGTAAAATGTTTACAAATTTAAACCTTGGCCCTTATTTAACAGTCCACTAACAATCGGTTGACTATCGGATAATAGAATGAGATTGTGGAAATGTGGACAGTAGATGGTATTATGGAAGGTTGATAGAGTTGTAAGTTTTACTCAACTGGAGATGTTTGTAGCAAAGGAGTCATATACTTAGGCTAAGTTTTCAGCCTTTAAAAATGTGGTTGGAAGGTAGAGTTTGATGGGATATGGAAGGTCAATAAACCTCTGTCTTATTAAACCCAAACCAATAGAAACAAATTCCAAAAGACTACTTGTTTATTTGTCCCAACGGCTTAAAAAGCCGTTACAATAATAACTTAGATTATTATTAAATACATTTTGAAAACAACATTACCGGTACAACATTATTTAAGCTAATAATAACAATAAATAAGTGACTTAAATATTACAACAATTTTTCAAGGGAATAATAACGATAAATAGGTAACAATCAAATGAGGAATAATATCAAGATAAAACAGAGCCCATGATGATTCTGATCCACAGGCAAAAGATAAAAGAGTGAAAATTGAAAGATGGGTAAATATTAATGTAAAAAATATATGAAATGTATGAAAAACAATTAATAAATAATAAAATAAATACAAGGACAGTATTTAGTACAATACACAGCTCATTAAGGAAAATAATCAACATGCAAAGCATAAATAGTGTAGATGTAAATTGATAATGACTAACCACTACACAACACATTACATTTTACAAAAAATGCCCCTTTAAAGGCATCACCTGAAAAAGGGATCATAGAGGCACAAAACTCAAGCTGTGGTCCTCCAAAGGCCACTTAGAAAAACTTCACAAGAAACAACATCTGGCCGGATAGTTATAATTATTATAGATTAAGTAGTGAAGATTTAAATGACGCCAGGGTTGAACAAAAGAAATCCAGATGATCCGGTAGAGTGTTGCCCAGTCGCTGTACTCTCATCATGGAGCTATTAGCAGCGTAAGATGTAGGGACAGAGGCTTTTTGCAAAAAGTGCCTTGTACCTTGTCCTGGAAAGCTCTCTGAAGTTTATCCTCTCCAGCAGGCTGGGGCAGTCGAGGTTTCCGTTGATGAGCTTGAATAAAAACAGTATGTCCTGAGATAAGTGCCTTGATTCTAGAGAGGAGATGTTTAAGAGAGTTAAAACTTCTTGTATAGGGACATCCATATACCTAAACCCAAGCTTCACGCCAACAAGTATCAAAAAACGTCTTTGGACTCTCTCTCAAATACAACTGGTGAGGAGACCAAACAACACTATTATAATCGAGGTGTGGTCTAGCCAGACTGCAGTATAAGATCTTTAGTACATGTAAATCTGTGGAGGTCTTTGAAACTCTGAAGACAAGACCAAGAACTTGAAGAGCTTTGTTGCATATATGGTGCACATGTATCTCCCAGCTAAGAGAGGGACTATAGGTGACCCCAAGGTCCTTAACCTCCAAAGTCCTCATTAAAGGCACTCCCTTCACAGAGTAGTTGTATATGACTGGGCTTGAGATTAAATGAAACGTAATTCAAAAACATTTACTCAAGTTGAGAGATATTCCATTTCACTGCACCAACGATCAACTTTGTTAATGTCATATTGCAGACGAGCCAAATCCTGCATGGAGGATATAATTGTGTATAATTTCATGTTGTCTGCAAAAAGCAAATTGTTACAATTTAGGGAAGCAACAACATCGTTAATATACAGATTTAAGAGCACGGGACCAAGGTGAGATCCTTGTGGGACATCACTCGTTGAAGCATAAAACTCCCTAGACAATACACTGTTGTATTTGACTACAAGTTTGCGGTTTCTCAGGTAAGTCAAGCCACTGAATAAAAGGTTCCAAAAATCCATATGACTTTCGTTTTTTGATCAGAATTGAGTGACATACTCTGTTGAAAGCTTCCGAGAAGTCCATTTCGATCAAATCGATCTGCATTTTTTGATCAAAGTTATCCATTAGCCTATATGAGTTTGAAAGAGAACAAGGTTGGTGGAGGTGGATCTGTTTGATATAAAACCATGCTGACTAGTGGTCAATATGTTGCTGACTGAAGACTTTTTTTTTCTTAGTACAATCTTCTCAAAGACTTTGGTTAGCACAGGAATATGGTTATGGGCCTTTATTTTGTTATGTCATTGACTGAGCCATTCTTGTGAATTTGTACAATATGACCGATTTTGAATATGTCCGGGAATATGCCACTTGATAAAGATTTGTTAAAAAAACATAGTAAGTGGTTGGGCAAAGAGATCGGCACAGTGCTTAATCACAATAGGCAGTATAGAATCTGAACCTGGCCCTTTTGTACTTTCAAGATTCTTGAGAGTTCTTAGAACATCGATTGTGCCTATGAAGCAAGTAGAAAACTGATCGCTTGAAGTTGAAGCAGAGGGAACTTTAATCTGGGTAGAATGGATGCGGGGTGAAAAACCGAGGCAAAGAAGTCTGTAAACATGTTGGCTACATCAACTTTAGAATGTGATGAAGCGCCACCAAGGTGCATGGTAGAGGGTGATGAATGACTGTTGAGTGACCACTGTGAATCTAATCTAGTATTCTAATTTACGTAACCATTCGTTGTAATTAACTTGACTTATCAACCTTCCCTTCCCTTTACTCTCGCCCGACATTCTGAGTTATGTAAGTAGTTTGGCTATTTTTTTCAAGATGCAAGTTTTCATGGTTAGTATTATGACCAAAAGATAGCCTATTGTTAGTATTCTGATGTCTCAAAATTGCATTTTGAGGTCATTGTCATCCCACAATGGCTCTCTTTCTGATCTATGCTTATTTTGTCCACACTGGGATCAAAAATAGAAGCTATGACAGAATAAAGCAAGTGATTTTAATGGCCAAAGAAAAAGCAGAGATCAGTCCTATTACGATTAAAATTTGATTGTTTCTTACTGTTGGCTGTCCATCGAGGCAAACACTTTAGCTGTGGGCAGATCTAGGAATTGCCTCGCTAAACAATAATATTCAGTCAGGTAAGCTAGAAGGAAAGAGACTCCCACAATCTAAAATCCTAAAAGACAGGAGAAGGACTATTTAGATACGTGAATAGTCCCTGTTACACATTTTACTTGTCTGAGTTTCATATCTCTCATCAACCTGTACAAAACCTCTTACTGGAAGATAGGAGCTTTTCCAAGGCCCCCTAAAACGTTATTTAAAACATCTTTCCATTCTGAAACCTGTACTTTTCATCATCCAATATTTAAAGCTTTCTATAGCCTAGAGTGAAATTTTCATAAGGATTGGATACATTGTTATTGTAATCTAAACAATATTGTAAATTTAAACTAGGAACCTTCTAACATCAGTTACTAATTCATTACTTCTACTTCATAAATAGGTTGATAAATGAACTTGATGGTTCTTGATCAAATTTCCTTTTTTAGCTCAGACACCAATTTTCTCAAACCACAAAATACTGCTGATTGAGCCGAGTAAACCTAAGCAGTGGAGTCTTTCGCCAAGCTATAGCAATCGAGTTTCTTCAATCAATGAAGCCACTAAACACCTGATGGAGGGCATCGGTGCTTGGGAGCATATTGCCAAAGCTCGATTCAAACCCGTAATAAATATGAAGGTGAGTATAGATTAGACTACTTCTCTTTATAATACTCAAATACAAACATTATTAAATTGACGATAGCATTCTGCTCAGACAAGTTTCGTATTGGCTAGCCTTCCAGACACATGCAGGCTTTTAAAATAACGTAAATCTGAGATCACAATTATAAACCTCTGAAATATTGTTAACATTCCCAGGGTTACAAAATTACTTGCAGTGACTGTGATATATTTTATATTGGCCAAACAGTTAGTTTTGGTAAAAAATTCAGGAACCATCTGCTGAAAAAAACAGCAAACTGAAGGGATAAAATGTCACGAAGCACCTTTTACAAATTTTCACAATTTAGTACATGTAGTAAAACCTGAATACTCAAGAATTCTAAGAAAAGAAACGTAATGAACACAAGGGAAGAATATTTTGTTTAAAAATAAAAATGTTAAGATAGGAGTAAAAAAATTATGGGACTTAAGGTAGCCAGGCAGATCTAAACAGAGATGCCATTTTCATTCTACTATTCTATCATTGGGCCTGATAGTGATTGGGGTGACCGATCATTGTCTTGAAGATGTCAGTTGCCTTGTACCATCTTATGCGTATGATGTACAGCTTTCATGTACCCTTGCTGATGGTCCTCTTCTCAAACGTCAAGTGAATTGACATCATTAAAAGTCAATATTTGTAAAACCTAATAAAAATGCTATTATTTTCAAAACGAGTTTGCACGCAGCACGCTGATGTGAGAGAAGTGAATTTCCACATAACAAACTTTAATCTGTTGCAGCAAACCTGTGTACTTAGCGAATTTCCAATGTATATATATATATATATATATATATATATATATATATATATATATATCACTACTACCTAAAGCCAATTACCAAGTTTCACAAAAATACATTCACAAACAAGTGATATATAACACTTTTTTATTCTCCGTAAAAATATCATTAGGGTTGAGGACGCAGGTTTCCCGCAACGAGGAAGATAAGTAATATGTTTTTTTGCAATAATTATCAATATAACTGAACCAGGTGAAGCTACATACCAATTTCTATTAATTTAGGTTCATAATTAAGGGAGATATACAACTTTACTTGTTCCCCATATTAATAACATGGGGGCTGAGTATGCAGGTTTGCTGCTACTGGAACTATCAACAAAAAACTTTTTTGTGCTAACATCAATATACCACAACTAGTTGAAGCCACATACCAAGTTTCATTAATATATAATCATATATAATGGAGATATCAGATTTGATTTATTCTCCATAAGGATAACATTGGGCAACGCACTGTGTTTAGCTCTTTGAATATCTCTGCAACGTTTGGTCGTAGGACAAGAATTAAACACCAAACATTTTTTGTTGAGCTAAACATATTGATAAAAAGAAATGAGAAGTTTTTAGTAAAATTATCTGAGAAAAATCTAAAAACCTTTTTCCCATAAGATTAAAATGGGACACGTTTTTTGGATTTTCTCCATAACCACTTAACCTAGGTTAATGATTCAAAAAATTAAATTATTTGATTTTTAAGCTCTATAAAATGGCTACCTATAACAAATATTGAGTGTTTATAACAAATAAAAACTGATTTTTGGAAATTGTAATCCCCTATAAAACCCCCTTCCCATAGTCCGATCGATCTGGTTTTCGAACTTTAAGTCATAAATGCTACTCTCCACATGTGTGCCAAATTTCATCAAATTCGGGCAGTTCTTTCAAAAGTTATTGCAGTAACGGACACATATATATGTATATATATATATATATACATATATATATATATACAATATACATATATATATATATAATATACAATATACATATATATACATATACAATATACATATATATATACATATATAAATTTGAACGAATAGTGTTTTTGGCATCTGGGGACCTCAAAACGAATAGTTATAATGGTCTCGGGCTTAAGTCTTACAATGTCACTTAAGGTAATAGCTTCTTCCCTATAGGGGAAATTCGCTAAAATTTCAAAATCAGTGTAAAAACATACATTTATTCCAGTTTTTATTGAAATCTGAAAACATTGATTTTTTGGCTGATCTGATGCTCCTGGTTTCATTTATCCGTGTAGTGCTGGGAATACAATTTTGCACATTATAAGGTTAGGAGAAGGTCCAGTCAGGCTTGAAAGTAGGCATGAGGTTGCTGGTGATGATAAAAGTACACCAACAAATGAAAAACCCCCATAAGACAACGTACTGTGTTTGGTCGATACACTTTAATAACTCGGTAAATATTTATGCTGTAATGACGAGAGAGGACTTAAACGTTTTGCATCACTAATTCCCATCTTTTTACATGCATTAATTTTACATCCGTGGCTTTTCTGACCCTTTTTGGGCAAAAAATTCAAAATTTGAAAAATTAATCCCCAAAAAGAAGTTTGGAGTTTTACGATTGTTTTGCCCAAAATACTTGTCCAACTGATTATAGAAAGGAATGTCCAAACTTCAAGTATATCGGACAAAAATGTAGGATAGATAAAATACGTCTTAAAACACTATAAAGTATATTTACACTTATACTGTACTTACATACAAGACGGTAAAATATACACAAAAGATGGTACAAGGCCATAAAAGATATACAAAAGATGGTATACCAGGCTCTGATTTTTCCTGATGACCCATAAGAACTGGTTGAAATTGATCGCCTTGTACCATCTTTTGTGTATGTTTAACCGTCTTTTATGTAAGTATAGTATATATGTAAATATACATTATAGTGTTGTAAGACGTATTTTATTTCTCCTGCTTAGATGTAACAACATGTATCACGCTAATAAAGAGATTATTTACAAAAAATGTGACCGATAGAGTGCAAACACACATATACATACATAACATTTTGAACGACCCCCCCAAAACGAGTTCAGGGTGTCACGTCAGGAACTTCGATGGTGGTCCCAGGTTTAAGTTTCACCATGCGTGTCATGCTAATAGTTCACTTTCCATAGGAAATTCACTAACTAAAATATACTAAATTTTATTACGTCTTTAGATTATAAGAAATTGATACATATTTTTGAAAATATCTTTTAAAATGCTATTTTAATAATGCAAACAAAACATACGTTTTTAAACCCCCCATAGTATTTAAATGGGAATTATTTTATGCAGTAAAACATTGTTGGTACATAATTAAGAAAAATAAATAATTTTCCCCAAAATGTCATGCCCAGACCTTTAAATGAGACCTCTCCCAGCTTTCTACGACCTCCTAGAGAGGCCTTTTCTACAGAGCGGGTGCCACGTAAAGGAGCACTGCTTGTTGCCTCTGCTTGTGCATGCAAACCTTAAAAGTGCATTTTCTCGCTTACCCATTGAAAAATTGTTGGAAAATCAATACGTTTCTGTATTAGGCCACCCCCAATTATTGCAAACTGCTGCAAACCACCGTTATGCACAGTTGTACTTGGGGCCTAAAGTGTGACCTAGGCCAGGGCCTGTAGCGGGCCCTCCGGGAACCTCGGTAAATGACCTGGGAAAACCAGGCTGTCTATGGCCCTGTACGTATGATTACATTACTGTCTCATGTGTTATATGTATGTGAACAGTATAAGTGCAAATATACTGTTAGTCCCAAAAGTCTAGAATGGTCCAGTAATTTTAAAACTAGATAGTTATGAACAAATATATTTTGGGCCTGTACTTGATTTTCAGCAACAAAAAAGTACTTTTTTCTGTATATAATTCAGAACTCTTCATTTGCCAAAAATATTTCGCAATAAATTGTCTCGTCAAAACTAAACATTTTTCAGCTTTAAAAAATAACAATTTTACTTTAAAATCATTAATAGTCCATGCACTTGTTAAGAAAAGTTTTGTTTGACTTGTTTTGTTTTTAAAAAGGTTGTTTATAAAAAAGTTAAATGAAGTCTTTCAAAACAATTTTTTACCTGTTTAAAAAAAGCTGGTCTTGGACTTGAAAAGGAAGACTGTTATTAAACCTACTTCTATAATCTTACTCCTTACACTACTTACTTCTACACTCCTACTATCTTGTAACTGCATGAGTCAGTCTCAAACATTCTAGGCTTAGGGGTATTTATCCTGAGCAAAATCCTGAGAAAAGATGTAAAGGTTTGTAACTGGATCCAGCTGCCATCGGTCATTGGGTAATTAATGATCCTGGCTAAAGAATCAGTCGGTCTTAGTCAGTAACAAGCCTATGAAAGGCATCTCACCCATTATATTCTTATCAATTCACTCTTAAAATACACTATAGTTTTGTCGATACAGATTTTCACCGCTCAGATTTCATTTAGCCTATCAAGTTGCAAACTCTATTCTATGATTTTACTAACAACATATATCATTCAATTGATTATTTTGTTATATATTAATCTTTTTTTTTATTTTTAGGTGTGGGATTGTTCCGGAGCTAAAGTAGAATTTGATAATAACAGCAGTGACCCAGTTTCATACATTGTAGAAAATGATATTTTAATAGATGCAGTGGAAAAAGAATTAAAGAAAGCAAACAATGTTACCGTGATGAATGATATCAGAGTAGAGGAATATAAGTTACCAAAACACAGTGATGAAGAAGTACAACTACAATTGAACAATGGATCCACAATTACTTGCAATTTGCTGGTGAGAAGTATACCTTACATAAGATTTCATTTATAAATTTGGCTTCTTCCTTTTATTTTTTAAATACATTTTTACTTATTACTTTTTATTTGATATCAAGGGAAAAATATACAAATTCAAAATATTACTATATTAATGATAAATAATACTAATATTATAAATGTGCAAGTTTGGATGTATGTATGGATATTTGGAGTTCCATCACACATAAAGCACTGGACCAATTAACTTAAATTTTGCATGAACAAAGCTTACATATCACATTAAGATATATACCTGATAATGTCCACATCCAAGCTTAGGGCTCCACTCCCCAGGTCCTGAAAGTTCCAATGCAGATCTTATCGAAGGATGTCATTTATAAAATTACCAACTGTAGTTGTTTATCAGTTAGGGCAAAGGAAATCACATGGTAAAACTAAATAAAGATCCTATAGTGCTGGTCAGGTTAGTATTTTTAATGTCTTTTAATTTGTCGCGAGCGAAGCCACGGGTAGCAGCTAGTGATAAATAATGATCAAAAGCTGACTAGTTGGTCTTATTGAAAAGAAAGATTAGTGCAGCTCGGCTCGGAGCAGCGTGGCGGTGGCTGCAGTGTGGTAGAGGGACAGACGGACATGTGGTCCATTTCTATTGTTGATCAAGAAAAATTAAATGACTGAAAAGAATGTCCAGTTTTAATTTTGGTCTGATCAGGTTAGTACAGTAATATTTATAAAGGAAATATTAGTAAAAAATGTACCTTTACTGGCCCCACCTCCGAATGGTAATCGCTGCTCCAGTCAAAGCTGTAGGGAATAGTCTTAATTTTACCTTTCTTTGCAAATACCTAGCACATGTTTTGTAATAAGGTCCCCTATTAAGCGGCCCAACTCTGATATTTTGTCTTATAATGTAACTCTAGGTTGGTGCTGATGGAGCAAATTCCCAAGTACGGAAATCCATGGGAGTTCAGTATATCAGCTGGAAATATAATCAGACTGCGGTGGTGGCAACATTGCAACTATCTCAGGTAGGCCTCCTTGCACTATTACCGAAGAATCTTTATTTTTAAAAGAATTTCTTGTTTTGATGATTTTTACTTCCTGAAACTAAAATTATGAACACATTTTGTACCAATTAAAATATCTAAGCTTCTACATGAGCTTTTTCAGGGTTTTAATAGTAAGTTTTCTTAAGGTGATTTGTCCCATTGACCCATTGCCAACAAAAATCTAATTATTGACTGGATTTAAAATTGCAGTACTTAAAGCAAAAGCAATAAGGAAAACCAAAAGCACTATGGCTGCGTGCATAATAATGAGTCACAGAATGTTCTGACACCAAGATGGCAGCACCATCTTTACTTTTTTTTTACTTTGGGGTCAACTCTCATATTTATGACTTTTACAGGACTAGATTTTTACTTTATCCCCTTATACGTATATGGAGAGAAAGTATTGAGAAGTATTGAAGTATGGAGAAAGTATTGTTTTCGTCAAAATTTTCGAATTTGAGTTGATAGTGGAAAGATTCATTTTGGCGCTCCCTGAATCCAAAAAAGTGATTTTTACGTGATGTCTGTGTGTCTGCCTGTCTGTATGGATGTGTACAGAGCTAGAGCCCTAACCAATGGTCCAATTTTTATGAAATTTTGTGTGTAGGTTAGGCTAATCCACAATATCTCCAGGAGTTTTTTTCTTTTTCATTTTATTGAATTTTTTATTTTCAAGGGTTTTTTATTTTCATAATCCCTCTAAAACCGCCAAAAAACATTAATAGTCAAAATTTCTCAAAAACGGCTGTTAACGATTTTAATTAAACTTTAGTAGTTTGTAGAGCTTTTGTTTTCCAACAAAATTATACCACCCGCATTTCTGTAAAAATACAGGTTCAGAAATTACAGGACTTAAAACATCAAAAAATCGTTTTTTTATATTTTTCATAAAAAAACAAATAAACAAAATTACTATTCACCATTAAAAAGAGCTCAAAAAATAAATAATTTAGTATTTTAAATTGCTATTCTACAATTGCTGGTTCCGGAGAAAATTGAAATTTTCATTTTGCGGTAAACACAGTACGTTGTCCAATGTTATTCTTATGGGGAATACAAACATTACTATTTCTCTCTTATTTACTGATCAATTTCGTTCAAACTTGATATACTTATCAAGTTAGCATTGACCAACAGAGGAAATTCCAAATATGTTACCTCTTAATAACCCTGGGGGGGGGAATAGGGGGCATTTCCCCTCTTAAAACCATGTGTCTAGCAATGGATTCTTTAGTGCCTCCAAAACAGGGATTTGGGTGGATATTTTTGTAAACAACTTGTTTACAAGATTTTCTGTATATTCGACTGTGCTTTGTATTCTATATTTAGTAAATAAAAAGTAATTTATTCATTAAAGTTGGGCTAAAACGGAGAAAGTATGTGTCAGTTTCCTGATACCGTCTATTTATCCAAAATCTATTATTCATATATAACTTTCAAACCGTAAGTTTATATTTACCACACCGTTGTACTGTATATACAGTAAAATCCTATTTGACAAGAATAAAGGGGGCGAGATTGTTTCGGATAACATGTTTTCTGATAATCAGTATTTAATATTTAAACCAAAGAGATTTAAACTACGTGGTGATACTGCCGAGTGATCCTATATCATGATACAACTACCACTGGTTTCAAACCTCAGGGGGTAATTTTCAAGTTGAGCATCAAGCAAAACAAAATCCTCTCAACTGGTGGAGAGAAAAGTCAACAAAGTTATAAAACTATTACACACGAACACTAAACACGAAAAAATCAAACACATTAAAAACTGACCAGTACGAAAATAGACTTGCACAAGTGTTGCCGGCGGAAGATGACTCACAACTCGCGTTGTGTGCCAATGCGTGACGTGACAACCCCCTCCTTCACATGTCATCCTTACTAGGTCCTTTCCTCTCGCTACCACTGACACCCAATATTTCTTATTTTTCTTATTTTGTTTGATATGAAGGACAATTTATCGACAAGAAAATGTTGTGGAGTTTCTTTATATGATCTAAGATTTCAAATTCTTCAATTGTATTTATATTATTACAAAAATGGAGGATTTATAAATTGTTTTTGATGCTTGTGTAGCTGTGTTTTGAGTCTGTTAAATGGTTTTTATAAGTTGACTTAGATGGCTTCTTAGGCCATCAATGGCCTTTGAACCTTTTTGAAAATGACAGGGCTGTCTGGCCGATGTAGAAATCATCAAATTTATTTTGTAAACACCAGTCTTATCTTTGTTATCTCGTATTAGCCTCCCGCTACGCTTGAAAGCCTGTTGGAAATTTTGTCATTTCAGATTTCTATGTGTTGTTAAGTAAAGTTCCGTATTTGGCACACACATATTTTGTACTATCTATTGACACATTTATGTTGTTTTAGTGAATTTCCGCTATACGGAAGAAGCTATTACCGTAGTCGGTATGGTAATACCTAGGCCCGGAACCATGATAACTTTTTGTTTTGAGGCCACCAGATGCCGAAAACACCATTCGTTCAAATTCATATATATATATATATATATATATATATATATATATACATACATATATATATGCCCGTAGGCACGATAACTTTCATAAAAATAGGCCGATCAAGATGAAATTTGGTATAAACGTGTAAGGCAGCATCAATTTTTCTTGAGTTCGAGAACCAGACAGGTCGCTTCAATGTAAATAGACTCAAACTGCTTTGCATTGTGATTTGGTTTGTTTGGGTTCGTAACACCAAAATGAGTTAGATAGAACGTACGGTCAGTAACAATGTTTGCCTTTTCTTCATTTTCGTACATACCCCTTTTCAATATAATCTTCAATTTTCTCAGTATCCTTTTGTCTAAAATTTGTGCCTTTTTCCATCTTCTTCTCAATTGTCAAGGCATTATCGTAACTTGGTGGGTACTTAAAATAATTTGACTTCTATAACAAGTTCACAAGCAGCTCGCTGACGTGAGGGAAGTGAATTTCCAAATAAAAACCTGTTAAAACTCAAAATCAGTGTAAAAACATACTTTTATTCCAATATTTATTGAAATCTGATAACATTGATTTTTTGCTGTTCTGATACTCCTGGTTCCATTTATCTGCAATGCTGGGAATACAATTTTGCGCATTATAAGGTCAGGCTTGAAAGCAGGCGTGAGGTTGCTGGGGATGATAAAAGTACACCTTCAAATGAAATCCTACTAATATTATAAATGTGAAAGTTTGGATGTTTGTTTGGATGTATGTATGGATATTTGGAGTTCCGTAAATCATGAACCGATTAAGTTAAAATTTTGCATGAACATAGTTTACATATCACCTTAATATATAGGTTATTTGGTATATTATATTAACATATAATTCCCACATCCAACCTTAGGACTACACCCCACAGGCCCTGCAAGTTCCAATGTAAATCTTAGGGGAGGATGTAGTTTACAAAATTACCAGGTGTGGTTTACTGCCAACGAAGTCACATGTTAAAACATAAACAATAGTAGTTTTCATCACTAGTCTCGAAAGTGACTTATTGCGGGGAGAGATTGCATTTACGCGCGAGGCAAAGCCGAGCGTGGAAAAAGCTATCGAGCCCCGCAATGGCACTTTTGAGACGAGTATTGAACATTATTTTTCATTACGATATCAAAAAACTTGTAAACAACCTGAATATTTTTGTTTATTCAATTTAATATCAAGAAAAAAAACCGAACTCATAACGCTGAGTTTCCGTGCTTATGTCGAGGTACATACGCACGGAAACTCAGCGTTATGAGTTATTACCGTGCACTTATTAATAACTGCATGCCCAATAGTTTGGTGAAAAAAACAGGATTTTGGATGAATGAAAAGTAACTTTATTAAACTCAGCGTTATGAGTTATTACCGTGCACTTATTAATAACTGCATGCCCAATAGTTTGATGAAAAAAACAGGATTTTGGATGAATGAAAAGTAACTTTATTAACTTATTATTAAGGAATAATAATATTATAATAAGGAATTATAATATTAAGGAATATTATTAATATTAGTACACATAACTCAAACAATCCGTCACAACGACTATAACCTCTAACTGACAATGTCAGTATTTACTAAGCGATGAAACGCTTTGTTTTGAACAACAATGCAACAGCTGATCGACCTAATGCAACAGCTGATCGGTCTGCACCGCAAAATCCCATAACGGTTACTTTCCGTGCACCACAGAAAGTTAACGTTATGTAATTTTGCCGTGCAGTAGCGGGAATAACCTATTTTCTTAGCTCATTTTACGTTTAGAAAATGTACTTTCGTGTGTAGAGTAATGAAAAGAATATTTTACAGTGCTGGCCAGTTTAAAATTCAAAATGTGTTGTTATTGTTATCACAGAGAGAAACGTAGATGTAAGCAAAAATTGCATAATACACTTTTAAAATGTTTTTATCTCATAAATTTGTACTTAGATTTTTAAGTGTGTCACATTTATAATGCCAAATAAATGAAAGTCATAGAAGCTGAGACCTTAGAACAGTCTGACGCAAGACGGCGACGACATGTCGAATATTTGTTAACACAGCGTGCAGGAGAGACTTCTGAGCAGGCCGACGCGCGATGGCAATGAAATGCTGATCATTTGGTATCACAGCGTTTAGCTGAAACTTCTGAGCCTTCTGACGCAAGACGACAACAACATGCCGCATACATGGCATCACAGCGTTTAGCTGAAAATTCTGAACAGGCTGACGCAAGACACTGATAACAGGCCAAAATGTGGCAGCACAGCGTTTAGCGGGAAAACCAGAACAGGCTGACTCAAGGCGCCGACTACATGCTGAATATTTGGCAGCACAGCGCGCAGCTCAAACAAATGAAGAAACAGAAACACGCAATTGCTGGAAGAACAGGATGTTGACGGAGACTTTTGGCAAGAAATACGTGGGCAGGATTTGAAGGTGCAGCTTTTCAATACGATGAGGCTTTCGACTACCACCTTCATACACAATTGAAAATGGACATAATTAATAGGTTGTGTGTGTTTTGTGAAGCGTAAAAATGGAGAGAAGAACCCGATGGAATGTGTTGCTCTAAATGAAATGTATCTATTTCTAGATAAGAGGAGCCAGTAGAACCATTAAAAGAACAAACTGTTTTGTAATGTAACTGAAGAATCACGGCGATTTCCAAGCAATATTAGGAAGTACAATTATTCCTGTTTCCATAAGACCTTTTTGGTCTCAAATTGGTCTCAATGGATATTCACCAACATTTGCCATACAAGGAAAAGTGTATCATAGGATTGGATCTTTGCTTCCTGAGTTGAATACTAAGCCTCAGTTTTTACAGTTGTGTTTGGTAGGCAATGAGAATTTAGAAACTGAAGAAAGTTGTTAGATTCTTCACGGCGTCGAAAGGGATGTAATTCAAAAAGTACAACAGGTATTATACGATAACAACCTTTAGGCCCAGAAATTTAAAACAACAGTTAAGAACATGACAGACAAAAGTTGTAAATTAGTGATCCACCCTGACCGAGTACTGCGTGGGCAATAAGAAAGACGTTATAATGCTCCTACTACCAACATAAAAGCGGCTGTTGTAGTTGATATTGAACACACAACTGCTTGATACATTGAATTGCGAAAACGCGACAACACACTGATCAGAGTTTCCGACACTCATAGATTCTATGACGCACTTCAGTACCCAATAATATTTTGGAACGACCAAGAGTTTTATCATTTCGACATACCCCAAATTAAAACAGCTTTTGGATGTCGGATACCTAACAAAAAGGTATCCTATATGGACTTTTATGCGTTTCACATCATGGCCAACGTGATGACTTCAATTTACTTCTGTGTTATTTTAACAACTGCTTAGCCAGTTCTTGGTAGCTACGTATGTGAAGGTGGAAAGCGAAGGTTTGAGGTTTTTTAATTATATCAGAAAAAGTTACACACAGAAAACTATATCCCCCTTCAAGATGCTATAAGAAGCGATGCTAACGTGAGTCTTAATGATTTAGGAAAAATTGTGATCCTTCCATGTTCGTTTGTAAATAGCCCACGACACCTTCATGAGTATATTCAGGACGCATTCGCTTATGTCCGTAAATATGGACCGCCTGACCTTTTTATAACTTTAACCTGCAACCCTGCTTGGACTGAAATTACTCAAGAGCTTTTGCCTGGCCAAAGGGCGAATGACAGACACGATCTTACAGCCGGTGTATTTAAGATCAAAGTGCAAAATTTATATTCTGCTCACGTGTGCCTAATGCAAATAACCTGTATATCCTTTCAGAAAATATGAAAACATACATCATTGTTGCCGTGAAGTTCTGTGATAAAACTGTTGAAAAAATGTGTTGAATACGGAAATAATATTGACAACCACTTATTTGTTGTCAATTTACAAAAATTTTACCATAAACAATATTTAAATAATGTAATAATGTTTTTCCCATTTTTAACGTTATGCGAGCGAAGCCGCACGTAACAGCTAGTATATTTATATATATATATATATATATATACAATTTTGAACGACTCCCCAAAACGTGTTCAGGGAGTGGTGGTTCCGGGTTTAAGTTTCACCGTGCGGGTCATGCTAATAGTTCACTTTCCAAAGGAAATTCACTAATAATCCAGTTTCATAGTGATTTCCACCTTTCTTTGTGGTTTGTTCTAGAATATTAATTGCACGTGCTTCTTCTGCTCAGCTGACTTTGGTTTCACTGAAAGGTGTTTCCCCATAGTTATCAGTTTGAAACGATTCTTTCACCATGTTGTATAGTTGGTCATACTCAAAAGCTGTCAAAGAAATGTTCTCATCAACTCGATCATTGAATTTAGCACACCTTCCATGCATGGACCAACCCAGATAACTCCCTGAAATCATAGGAGAATTTGTAGGTCCTTCAATCACTTTCCTTGTTAGAATAAGACGGATATTATTTTGACCAATCAAGATGGTGGGCTTGGAATGCGCTGTGGGAAGCGGTTGGCTAATTAAGTTCAAATGAGACCATTTTTCTCTGAGTTTCACAGTGTCGTCATTTTGGATTGTTGAGTCTAGTGGTGACTGGGTTCAGATATCATCTAGGGTAAATACTTCATATTCATAAATTCCCTTTATCTTTAAGCTAACTTTACGTGACGATAAGTCGAAATGAGAGGTCGAGTTTGACCAACAAGGGGTTCTATTTTTCTCTCGACTCCTAACTTGTCAGCTGTTGCAGAGTTAATTAATTATATGGTTGATATGGTCATCCAAAAGAGCATATGTATCGATCTGACATTTTGGTCCATAAAGAGTGACATACTCTAACTAGGACCTTTTTGATGAAATTTTTTTCAGTATGCTTACTGTTAATTTCCTTAGTTTTGTCTACGGGATTGTTAATTTCTTTCCTTGCATCAAAGGGCTTCCCTGATTTTTCAATATGTAACAAACGACTATGAAATAACTTCCAGTTATTGATAGCACACGCTTTTTTTGATTTTATAAAATTGTATCGGATGCTGACGAAAACAGAAGAAACGTCTCCGTGACGTCAGCTTTCCTAAACATTTTACATGATCACTACAGAACATACGACATAACTTACTGTGTCATTTGTGGAGTTAGTCAATACCAGTTTTGTGTATATTTCCTGTGTGTTGAAGTTTCAGGTTGAGGACAAAAGTATATGCTCATTACTGAGCACTGGTTTTATAACTAACTAGAAAGGTCTTTTAGATCAGGCTTACTTAGGGACTAAGATCTTACATGTTGAGCCCAGTTGTACTTAAGGCTATAAGGTAACTTGTCTAATAACTCCATTAATAGTTGAGGATTTGTCATGTAGTTTTACATTTGTAAGGATTCAGCTGTTGTGGTAAAATTAAGTACGTTAGTAGAAAATTCTATAAGACCGTTGATGTCTTCCTCTTTGACTAGAGGCGACAGTCTGGTCTTCTTTTTTGCATTGACTGTAAAATTATTTCCGGTCGACCAAACCGCATTTGACAGGTTCTTATGACTGCATTCAAATTTTTGCCTGAAATAAACAAAGGTTTTACCAAATTGAAAGCATCTCCTTCAAGAGAGTTTCGTACTCTAATGAGGTTGTCCTCCTCATTACAGTGGCGTAGATAGACCTTTGTCAAGGGGGGGATATTTCACTAGGGAATACCAAACAAAAAACTGTGTTAGTGACTAGCACGGATACCGGACCGGTATACAAAATTGAAGACATATCATTGACGTGTCCCTTACATTCATAATTATTGATATGCCTACATATCCAAGACATAAACCATTGATACATAGTAATCAGTATTTGTAACAGGACTACAAAGTACTTGTATCAGTTGTAATAAGTACTGTAAAGTAATCACTAAGCTAGAGTTCCCAAGTCACCGGATTTCCCTGGAGATTACCGTAGTTTTAAGATAAAAATATTGCTCCGGGAATTTCCTTGAAAAATTAAAAATCTCCCCCTTTTGAATTTGTTCCCAAAAATGTGTTGAATAACGCAAATTTTGTGTTGAAATCCTAGATCTGTGAACGAAAATGTAGTTATGTTTGTAACTTCATCGTCATGCAACGATTGCCAAATAAGCTAAACCCTTATTTGGAAATATAGTTTACTTTTATATATACCTATTTGCGGTTATAGAACGCTGAAAATCAGTATGAATATTTATGGTTCCCTGCAGTTAATTAAATTACAAATCTTATGTGGAACTAAGTTAAGCACATCACTAAGACTGTCTAGACCTCAAGGTCAAGGTCAGGTGCGCTAGTTGACGAACTGGCTGCTAGGGGGTGAGGGTAGACTGTTCGGTGACTCACGTCCCACTTGTGGCGCGCAAATACTGTGCCGTGTGCCAGTACAGTTTATCTGCTACCATTTACTGTACGCAAACAACATCCAAAATATATAAATAAGATATTTTGGAAATATTGCACACATATTTGTTTTTTTTCATTAACATCATTTCTTTTTAATCAAAAGGCATAAGCTTGATTTCAGGAGGATATACATTTTAATTTTTCCAAGTTACAAGGGGGGGATATATCCCCCTGATCCCCCCCCCCCGTACCTTCGTCACTGCCTCATTATAGGAACTCATTGTCGTTTCGTAAGCTGATTAGAAAATAGGCCAATCTTCAGGCTTCCCGCTAAAGGAAGGAAGATGTTGGTGCAGGGAATTAGAACTAGGTTTGTCTAATCGAATAGGTTGTCTGAATGTATCCGCTAACTTCTCTACAACTGAAGACACAATGGCTGACGATGACGTTTGTGATATATATCATTAATCCTTTAATTAATGAATGATGTTTCTGAAATAAGAAATTTTCTGGCTGCAAATAAGTCACTGGACGTTTGGTGAATGAACAACTTTGACTTATAGAGGTCTTGTCAATACTTCAACTTTTAGAGGTACGGAGATTGTAGTTATTCGAGTTATCGAGGTTCTACAGCTAAAACTTTGACTTATAGAGGTGTGGCGACAGGCTAAGAATACTGCACAAATTCGAGTTATCAAGGTGTTTCCTACGAACCCTTCGACTTATAAAGGTAAAATAACATAGCATTAGGTAGGCACGTTCAGGGGGAATGATAAAAATTCGAGTTATCAAGGAATTTGACTTATAGAGGTTCGAGTTATCGAGGTTCCACTGTATATGCTTGAATTCAGGATCTGACTGGGTTTGTTTAGCAATCTCTTCTGCTGTGACTGGTAAGGTATAAATTTGTTCAGTTTCGTGGACATCAGCTGAGTTGAGAACAGTTGCTTCCTCAACATTTTTCGGGAGTCTGGAAAGTGCATCAGCATTGCTGTTGTCTTTTGTAGACTTACATTTTATGTCAAAAGAAAAAAGCTTGTAGAAATATTGCATAATGTTGTAGTCTTGTAGTGGACATGACTGGTATTCCATTTTTTGGTCTAAAAATCGATACCTGTGGTTTGTGGTCAGTCATTAAGGTAAAGTGTCGTCCTTATAGTATACATACAGTATAGTAGGTATGCATAAAAGTGTTTCACTCCAAAATATATAACCAACGCTTCTTTCTGTATTACACTATGCTGTTTTTGTGTTCTTGATAACGCCTTGGATGCAAACGCAACTGGCCTTTCACTTCAATCCGGAAAAACATGTGAAAGTATTGCTGATATTCCAGACTGACTAGCATTAGTTGCCAGAACAAGTGGTAATTGTGGATCAAAATGGCACAGTATATGTTCAGACATCATTTCTTCCTTTACCAGTTGAAAAGCTTGTTCACAGTCTTCATTCCAATTAAAGGGTACATTTGCTCTTGTCAAGTTTGTAATTGCATGTAACTTTTCCCTTAAATTTGGAATAAATTTTCGGTAGTAGCTTATCAAACCAAGAACTTGTCTAACCTCTTTCAGGTTACTTGGTCTACGCATAGCTTCAGTGATATGTTTACTTTGACTTATTCCTTTGGAAACGTGAAAACCAAGGAAATCAATTTCGGAAACAAGGAATTGAGATTTTGTTACGTTTATGTGCAAATTATTATCGTTGAACCGACTTAATACTGCTTGTAGCCGTTTTAAATGTTCTTCTTCATTAGGTGCCGTTATTTTGACGTCCTCAAAGAAACATCAACCCCATCGATGCCTTGTAAAATGTTTTCTATGGCTGATTGCCAGATAGCTGGAGCACTAGCAATTCCAAAAAGAAGATGGTTTACACAGTATAAGCCCTTGTGGGTATTGATTGTTGGTAACACCCTAAATTCTTCCTTAACAGGCATGTGTAGGTAAACTTCTGATATGTCAATTTTAATAAACTTAGTAGAATTACCCGTTCTTGCTAAAATGTCATTGATACGAAGAATATTGTGTTCAGGAATGACCAAATGGGGGTTGAGAGTTACTGTATAGTCTCCACATAATCGTATATTCCCATTTGCTTTAATAATTGGTACAGCTGGTGTAGCCCATAAGCTCTGATTTATTTTTGTAATCATACCCTCTTTTTCTAGTCTATCAATTTCTGCCCTAACTTTCGCTAAACAAAGCATAAGGTCGAGCTTTTTTGAAAACCGGTGTTGTGTTAGGTTTTAAAATTTTAAATGAAGATAAGCTTCTCCCCCTTTGAAAAAACCCACTTTAAGTTCAAAGATTGATTGGAATTCTGTCAAGATACCGTTCACTTTAGGATCAGAATGTTTAACATGATTGAAATTGGCTCCTTGAACTTGACTTATGTCAGACCAGTTAATTTTAATCGATCTGAGCCATTCTCGACCAAATATCGCATCACACTTTCCCTCAACGATGTACAATGGAAGATATTTCGTTTGGTTATCGTAACACACCTGCACTATGGTTTTACCCAAAGGAACAAACTCATTTTTTATAACCCTCAAAACAATGTCAGGTTGCACTAAAGGTCTGTGTTTTGGAAAATATTTGTAGAAGTTACTGTGTGACATTGAAGATACTCCTGCTTCTGTATCTAGTTTGAATGGCATTAATTTTCCATTAATTTTGACATTTAACATAATTTTCCTAAACTTATCCACTGGAACATTCATTGAACATATATCAACGATTTTGCTTCATTATAGAAAAGATTTGGTTTGTTTTCATCTTGCATATGATATGAATTACCTACTTTGCTCATCTAAATAACCAATTTGTTTTATGTTACGAGGAGCAAAATTTTAATTTCCAACCCGAGATTTCATTTTTCATTTTTGATTGAATTGACATCAAATCGTTTTGAGCTTTTTCTATTACTTGAGCCATGTCGAAAGCCTTTTCGAAACATAAACTACTGTCTTAAGGTAATTAATTTAGTTTGTATCCTGTCATCCTTTAGACCAAGGATGAACTGATTTTGCAGAGCTTTATGAAGAAACGTACCAAAATTACAATACCTAGACAATTTTCTAAGGTCAGATGAGAATTCACCAACATTTTCACCTTCATGTTGATGTCTAGAATGAAATTTAAATGCTTCTGATACTTCATTTGGTTTTGGTGAAAAATTTGAACTTAAGGTCTGAATAATCTCAGCATAGGTTTTAGTTAGTGGTGATTCAGTATGCAATATGTCCCTAAGTTTACTGTAGGTATCTACCCCAATGCAGTGTAGAAGTGTAATTTTTTTCCTATCATCAGAAGTTTTATTGTATAAGAAATATATTTTTAACCTCTCAATGTACATTTCTCAAGATTCATTTTTTTCATTGAAGGGTTCAATCAACATTGAAGTAGTGATTTGAAAATTGCCAGTAGAAAATGAAGTATTTTCACTCACCTTTTCTGAAATAAGACATTTTATTTAAAAATAATTGAAACCAGAAATAAGACAACATATTATTTTGATTTTGGTATTTTGTAAACAATAGTTAAGAAATTATAAACAATGATATCTTATATTGAAGTATCTTAAAATTTGAACGACATTAGACGATTGTTCTTTGTCATTTAACCATTTTTCATCTTTGTTTTGTGATTCTTCTTCTAGTTATCATTTAAACCTATAATAGAACCTACCTCCAAAATATTTCGACAAGCATATAGTAATCTTGTCAGATTGTCAGGCTGCCCTCAAGGCTCTTGACTCCAACGAAATCAAGTCAAAATTGGTGTGGGAATGTTACAACACACTCTGCAAACTCGCGACACGCAACTCGGTGCATCTTGGTTGGGTACCTGGCCATGTAGGCATAGGTGGCAATGAGTGTGCAGATAAGCTTGCTAAAAGAGGTTCCGGTATGCCATTCTTTGGTCCAGAGCCAAGCTGTGGCATAAGCAAAACAACTGCTTTTCACACAATAAACAAATGGTCCAGGGACTTACATCGCCAGCAATGGCAAGGTCATACTGGTCAAGCACTTGGCAAAAGGCTGCTAGCAGATACTAGCTCTTAATTCACTAACTGGTTGGTGAGGTTGGGCAGAGGTCGGGTTAAGCAGTTGATTGCTTTGATAACTGGACATGGCCATTTCAGGAAACATCTCCACACTCTCGGACTCAGAAATGAAAGTCAGGTGTGTAGGCTCTGCAATCAGTCTGAAGAGACTGCCAAGCACATCATACTGGACTGCGAGAGACTCGGGGCAAGGAGAAGGGCTCTGTTTGGTTGTAAGCAACCAGGTGATGAAAGGGACGCTAGTATTGGTAAAAAACTCCTGGATCTCGTAAAGGGTACGGGCATTGGTTTGCCATACTAACGTACTAGGGACACACAATAAGCTTCGGTTGACGTGTGAGGATCTTTGAATCTTTGGATCTCTGAATCCGTCCCTTCAACAACACATAAACATAAACATACCTCCAAAATAGAGCCTTGTCCGCAACTGACTGATGCAGACTTAAGCTTAGCCCTGATTTCCATAACCTTTTCTGGTGCTCCAACTCGCTCAGTTACATTTTTCTTTGGCGTTCTAGTTCTTGCTGCTGACATTCCATCTCTAACTCTATTTTTCTGTGGCATTCTAGTTCTTGATGCAGACGTTCCATCTCTAGCTCTGGACGCTGACGTTCCATCTCTAGCTCTTGACGCTGACGTTCCATCTCTAGCTCTTGACGCTGACGTTCCATCTCTAGCTCTTGACGCTGACGTTCCATCTCTAGCTCTTGACGCTGACGTTCCATCTCTAGCTCTTGACGCTGACGTTCCATCTCTAGCTCTTGACGCTGACGTTCCATCTCTAGCTCTTGACGCTGACGTTCCATCTCTAGCTCTTGACGCTGACGTTCCATCTCTAGCTCTTGACGCTGACGTTCCATCTCTAGCTCTGGACGCTGACGTTCCATCTCTAGCTCTGGACGCTGACGTTCCTTCTCTAGCTCGACGCTGATGTTCCATCTCTAGCTCTTGACGCTGACGTTCCATCTCTAGTTCTTAACGCCGACGTTCCATCTCTAGCTCTTGACGCTGACGTTCCATCTCTAGCTCTGGACGCTGACGTTCCATCTCTAGCTCTGAACGTTGACGTTCCATCTCTAGCTCTTGACGCTGACGTTCCATTTCTAGCTCTGGACGCTGACGTTCCATCTCTAGCTCTGGATGCTTATGTTCCATCTCTAGCTCTTGACGCTGACGTTCCATCTCGTCAAGTTTCTTCTGACATTCCATCTCCTTCAGTTCTATTTTTTTCCAGTCTGTTCAGTTCTTCTAATTTCTCCATCTCGATTGGCAGTTTACTGCGGCAACTTGCTTTTGAAGATGTAGATTTAGTAGAAGTTCCTATCATATTTTCGTTGTGATGTTCATTATTCTTTGAAGAGTCCATATTTTCTTCTGTATCTAGGTCATTGGTTGGTGTATATCTGACAGGTAGTTTTTAGTGTATTTCCCCTATAGGGAAGAAGCTATTACCGTAGTCAGCATGGTAAGACCTAGTCCCCGGGACCATGATAATTTTTCGTTTTGAGGTCCCCAGATGCCAAAAACACCATTCAAAACTGTATATATATACTGTTATATATATCAAAGACAGATTTAACATCCACTGTAGATATAAATCCTCTTGTTTGTTGTATATATTAATACAATTTGGTATATGGCTTCACCTAGCTGAGTTATAAACAAATGTGCATAAAAAGATGTTTGTTGTGTACTTTGTTTCAGCAACTTGCATCCTCAGATGCCATGTTATTCTTATGGAGAGTAATTAAAATGTTTATGAATGTATATTGATAAAACTTGGTATGTGGCTTTAAGTGGTATTAAGATACATTTATATGCATTGGAAATTCGCTGAGTATGCAGGTTTGCTGCTAAGGGGTATTTTATTCTTGAAGATTTCCTGGTTGACATAATATACGGGTTTCGGCACCAAAATGTGGAAAATTACTAAATAAACAATCAATAACTTTCAAACAGACAGTACAATTATAATAGGTTTTTATTTGTTTTCATCACAATGTAAACAAACATTAATTATACGTTATATGTTTTAAAGTAAAGTTGGAAATAGTCAAAATGAAATACAAGACATATGTCACAGGTTAAACATCAGTAACATAAGCTATTCTTTTTTCTTTCCAGGGTTTACAGAACGACACTGCATGGCAGAGGTTTCTGCCCTCTGGCCCTGTTGCAATTTTGCCTGTAAGTACAATCACGTTTTTTTAGTTGAAAAAATACGCCAAATTTCAAGAACTGTGATGTTTAATCAAGGTTTAATTCAGGATTCCCTTTGGTTAACTTTAAGTGTTGGAAAACACTCTCTGCTATTTCCTTTTCTTTATGAATCTTCACTGTGTAAAATGTGACTTGTAATTTCTCCATTGTAATTTGTATTTGTGTCTTGTTTAAGGTTTTGTTTTTACAACTACCAATATACAATATAAACACTAAGAAAGTCAAAATTGAGCCAAAAGTTTCAACAATTTGATGTAGTTCTGCACTTAAACAAGAGATGGCACGCGAGAGTTACAACAGCTGATCCTTGGACGAACACGGGGGGATTATAAACGCTCTGCTAACTCCTATCTTGGTGCAGAATTTCGCCTACAGTGCTCCAAGCATTAAAAAGTGTCTGAATTTTTAACATTAAACCTGACCTTCTTAGAGTTGAAAAAAGCAAAGCAAATATGCTTGCCGTGGAGAAGGACCATGATAAATAGTATTCTAGGCTTTTTAACAAACTGACTGGCTTTTCGAGTGAAGCTTAGTCCCCCAGGTGATTTTACAAATGTAATTAACTTTTCAAACATAAAATTATACCGTAGTTGTGAGCAAAGCCAACCGGGCATGTAATCATAACTAACATTGGTTGATTTAATGAAGGGCCATGTTTACTCCACCCATGTTTGGTGTATTCTTAGATTTAAATTCAAATGATTAAGAACAGCAGTATAAAGTGCTGTAGAAAATGTATAAGATAACATTTGGTTCAAACTTGTACCAGTTACAAACAATTAAAGCTTCAATTTAATTTATTTGTGTAGTTGACGGATGAGCTGTCGTCTTTAGTTTGGTCAACTTCTTCAGAAGAAGCCAAAAGACTATTGAAGCTACCCAATGACTCGTTTGTTGATGCACTGAACGATGTATTGGTAAGTTCCGTATTTTATTTTTTACATATGAATTGAAACAAATATTTGCTGAAAATTGTTTGGATTTGTGAGGGCTAAATGTCCAAAATTTTTTAAACGATTGCTATATTTTTATCTAGACATCTCATAAGAACACACAAGGTGTTTACCTGATTTAATCTGTGATAAATTTTAACTGTACAAGTTTCATTACGGTTTTATATTGTGTCTATCATGATATTCAAATATTTATATTATTTTCATTTGTATCACTACTAATGCATTCTTACCATATTTCAAATGAGGATGGTAGATGCTAAGTGTTAACAGTTGCAGGTGATGTACTGGTTTATCCAAAAGTTGCAAATGGCTAACAATTATAATTTTTTTTATGTTTGCCTCCTCTGTTGCTGACTGAAACAGCCATTTGTGATGAATTATGTGTTTGTACTGTTAAACGTGTTGTGTGTAGATTTTATTTAAGAAATTAATGAACTTTATAATGGAGTGATTCTGAAAGTCTCCTTATTGGTGTTGTTCCAGTGGAAGGAGCCGTTAAGGTCAGAAACTGTGACGGCAGTGAGCTCCGTAGCCAGGCGGATACTAGGTCTGGTGGACACCCCTGCACACTCCCCCGACCCCCAGCCGCCCAACATTGCCGCAGTGGTGGATGGCAGCCGAGCAGCCTTCCCTCTGGCCTTCGGACACGCTGCCTCCTATGTGGCTCCGGCCGTGGCGCTTGTTGGGTTAGTGTCACAATACTACACGCTACACTGATACCATTTGTGAAACAGGTATTTGTAGCTTCCACCACACTTAATGAATAACAAACCTCTGCTGCATTGTCAAGGGTTTTTCATAAGTTTGGCGTGTTAAAGTAGTAAAGTACTGGCTGGGCCGCCACATCTCAAGGTCGGGCCCAGGGCCACATTATGACTGCGGGGCCCCCTCCCCTAACTTATCAAAACAGCATTCAATGACCCCACCCCCAACTAATATACATGCCATTCCATTGCCTATTTTAACTAGTAAAATTAATTTAACTGAATAAAAATACACCAGTAACCCGTTGCAGACCAAATCTGGCTCATAAACAGACAGATAAACAAATTTTAACATAAATTTAAATATCTTCGCTACATACTACATTATGGTTAGCAAAGGTTGATGAAACTGCCAATCTATCCATTTATCTACTTTCTGCTTTTTAAAAAAACTTTGTAATTTGTTTACGTTTTGACTCAGCTTCTCACTCTGACTTCTCTTTCCTTTTCATTGCAACAGATTTGTGTTTATATGAAATTCTAATTTTTGAACAATTATTATTCTAATCCATTTAAAATATTATTAAAAAATACACAAAACAAAGAACAGATTGCCACAAACGAAATGTGAAAAAAAATCGTAACTAAACCGTTCTTTTAAAAATGACAGAATCAACAATGATGCATTAGTGAAAGGAGTGGAGTGGAGCATGAGCAGGGGGTGAGGGGCGAGTCTAGCGCATGTGTGATGCAGGGTAAAGATGACGCGATGCAACGCGGTGGTGTGTGCATGCGAGCGCGCATGACTCATTAGTGGGCCAGGGAGAGAAGATTGGGGCCCTCTGCGACATTGCGGCAGGCGACATCCTCGCCAGTAATTTCAATAGCAGAGTGCATTGCTTACTCTGTGATGCAACAGCCAAAAAAAGCGGCAAACCTTGCCAAATAATCAGTTTTCGTATAGATTTTTTAATGTTAAATGATAGACAACATTATTTTTTTCATTGGTCCTACAATAACCGATAAATAGCAAATAACATGTAAAACTTTTACCATTTAAAGCCATAAAAGTTGGTAATAATTTACCATATTACCAGGCCCGGGCCCGGGGACAGTAGTCCCGGTAGCCCCCCCATGTGGCAGCCCTGAGTACAGGATGTGTTTTTCTTGTGGGAAATGTAAATACCGGCAGGAGGAAATCTGAAATTTTGAAAACATATTTTCGTAGATATTACAATCTTTACAGACATATTATTAAATTATTACTAATTGCAAAATATTAAGGGTGCCTTTAACGTAGCCTTTAACGTAATTGGTAATCTGCTTGGCTGTCGCTGTTGCTAGGGATGCAGGCCACAAGGTGCACCCCTTGGCTGGCCAGGGAGTCAACCTCGGCTATGGGGACATCAGGTGTCTGGTGGAACAGCTGGTCCTGGCTGCTCACCTGGGAAAATCTCTCAGTAAGTTTTTCTAATACCTCTTAGCAATAGGGGTCTGCAGTGCACCGAAAAATTGGTACCGGTACGGTACAAAACAAATTACTGTATTCTGTTTGGTACTACTAACGGTGCCGGTACTAAGTCGGTATGGTACAGCCTACAACTAAAAAAAAACAGTATTTACTGTTTATCATCAACAATTTTCCTTTAGTTTTATTTTAAAAATCTTTTTTGTCCGTTGACATTCCATTTACATTTACACGATGTGACATTCCTTGGCTCAAGACATCCTTGGCTCAAGACAGCAACTTTCAAAATCGACCGGCATTGGCGAGTTTATAGGTTGACGATCACGAATGATGAAGAGATGCCTTTACAGCTTTGATAAAGCCGCCTCCACACACTGGCCGAATGTTTCGTCGAGTTGCATACGACTCGGCGAGTAATTTTATAATGAGAATAACAGAGGGTAATAACAAACTACTACGCATTTACACTGTCACGCTCGTCTTTGCTCGCCTAGACTTGGCCAGTGTATGGAGGCGGTATAAACGGAAACAAAAACCTACAACCGAATTGGTATGAAATTTAATAATTTTTATATCAAACTGAGGGATAAACATATAAATCTCTGTATTTTTATATCAACGAAATTATAACACCGTTTTGTGTTGTATATTGACGATTGTTTAACGACCCCCTAACCTCAAAACCGTTAAACTTGATTCTACTTAAAATCGCCAAACATTTGGAAAATACATTTTGATCTACGATCTTGTGTTACAGAGAGTAATAACATGCAGAAAGTCTAGGTTGACACTTGATATGCAAATGTAATAACATGTACATCAATTGAAAAATACAAATTGGGCTTATCATAACATTTTCCTGATATTCATTATGACGCTTCCTAGCGTTTTATGTATGGACAAAACCCTTTAGTTTATAAACCAACTAAATGAAAATGTTTTAATTAATTATTAAATATGCCGTGAACGGTTTATAAGAGTGTTTATTAGGTTAAATATTAGTTTGATTGCTAATTCGTAGATTAAAAAAAAGTTTTACACAAACTACTGTTGTAACACATAAAACAGTTTAGCCTACACTGGTTCTTGGGTTATGTTGTATTTCATAATTTCGGAAACTGCGTATTTCTTTCTCTCAGGTATACTTTCTAGGTATACTCTTTGTGTGACGATGACATTTGGACGTACTCATCACCTCCACTTAAAGTGATGGCACGTCGTCTTTGTTGATAAAATGTTTTGAACAAATTTTGTGATAGCCTTTATTGCTTAACTATTTAAAACAAACAGTGAGTGATTGTGACGGATTCTTGATTCTTGATGAACCGCCATCGCTGTCGACTTCTGTTATGACGAGTAGGCTACAACATCGACGTCTGCTGAGAATGCATCATCTGATTTATTTATTTATTTATTTATTACATCATATATATTGTTGATTGCAATAAACATTCTTATTCTGTTGTGTTACTTGGTTACAAGATGTAAAAGTTGTTGGAGGCTATAATTTACAATTCATACCACCTGTATTTAATTATAATCAAAAGCTTACCTACATACCTACATTTTGGTTGTCTGCCAGTATGTTTTCTTTTAAAAACGGTTTTTTCGTATTTGTTCTGCTTGGTTTCTGAATACACTTAGGCTATGATAAATTGCGGCTATTTTATTACCGTGTACCATACCGATTTTGTACCGAGAACCGACTGTACCGACCTTAAATTTCTGGTACTGCAGACCCCTACTTAGCAACATTATTTAACTCAATATTACCAGTTTTATTCAGTACCAGTTTAGATGCAGTCCGACATTGTCCCAAGCACTTAAAAATCAAAGGAAATGACTGTGAGAATTGTTGTTTAGTTGTTCAACCGCATCTTTGCTATTAATGAGCGACACATATGAGGGACGCTTGGGTGTTTGAAAAATGTATTGTATAAGTATAAACCAAGCAAATATATCACTCCCAGACCAAATAATTTTTAAACGTTTTATGTTAATTATACTCAAATACTAATAAAAAATCCCTAACTCACTTTATAAGTAACAGTTGCGCATATTTGTGGATTTTTTTTGCGTCACAAGTACGTGAAATCGGTCCAGGGCATTTTTTATACTAATAATAATATGCTGCAGGCTGACTGTCACACATATGTGACTAAAAAAACCACTACATTGTCTCTGTTCATTATCCATCACTCATTAAGCACTTTCCAATAACATAAACAAACTGATAAAAGGTTATGCACACGTTTACCTCACCTATACGGTTCAGAATAACATAAACAGCAGGTTGGCCAACCCTCCTTTGTGGTCAAAATAAAAAGTTTGTCCCTAGGGCAATGTGCCACTCATGGTGGCTATTGACCTCATGGCTTGGTTCTACTCCACCACCATTCCAGCATTCTATACATGAGCTTACCAATGATATACTCAACTTCTTTAACAGGTGATCTGGGGCCACTGCGGGAGTATGAGAGGCTGCGCCAGGCCCACAATGTGCCACTCATGGTTGCTATTGACCTCATGGCTCGGGTCTACTCCACCACCAATCCAGCACTCAGGGCAGCTGGTAACATTGCTCTTCAGGTGGCTAACACAGTATCACCCATTAAGGTAATTGATTTGTTATGCAAGTACTAGTTGGAACCCAGCACCACTTCATTCGTGTGGGCTTTCTTGATTACCATTGATTTTCTTTTCTTTACCCGTTGGTAGAAATATTGTTACCATGGAAACTTAAATTAAATTATTAGGTACTCCATAAGGTTAACACTAAGCCAGTAGGGTGAAGCCCCAGCAGATTTCTGTACAGGTATTCAAGGTTTCTCATGTAAGGGGTAGAAATATTGTTACCATGGAAACTAAAATTATTAGGTACTCCATAAGGTTAACACTAAGCCAGTAGGGTGAAGCCCCAGCAGATTTCTGTACAGGTATTCAAGGTTTCTCACGTAAGGGGTAGAAATATTGTTACCATGGAAACTAAAATTATTAGGTACTCCATAAGGTTAACACTAAGCCAGTAGGGTGAAGCCCCAGCAGATTTCTGTACAGGTATTCAAGGTTTCTCACGTAAGGGGTAGAAATATTGTTACCATTGAAACTAAAATTATTAGGTACTCCATAAGGTTTAACACTAAGCCAGTAGGGTGAAGCCCCAGCAGATTTCTGTACAGGTATACAAGGTGTCTCACGTAAGGGGTGGAAATATTGTTACCATGGAAACTTAAATTAAATTATTAGGTACTCCATAAGGTTAACACTAAGCCAGTAGGGTGAAGCCCCAGCAGATTTCTGTACAGGTATACAAGGTGTCCCACGTAAGGGGTAGAAATATTGTTACCATGGAAACTTAAATTATTAGGTACTCCATAAGGTTAACACTAAGCCAGTAGGGTGAAGCCCCAGCAGATTTCTGTACAGGTATACAAGGTGTCTCACGTAAGGGGTAGAAATATTTTTACCATGGAAACTTAAATTATTAGGTACTCCATAAGGTTAACACTAAGCCAGTAGGGTGAAGCCCCAGCAGATTTCTGTACAGGTATACAAGGTTTCTCACGTAAGGGTTAGAAATATTGTTACCATGGAAACTTAAATTATTAGGTACTCCATAAGGTTAACACTAAGCCATTAGGGTGAAGCCCCAGCAGATTTCTGTACAGGTATACAAGGTTTCTCACGTAAGGGTTAGAAATATTGTTACCATGGAAACTTAAATTATTAGGTACTCCATAAGGTTAACACTAAGCCATTAGGGTGAAGCCCCAGCAGATTTCTGTACAGGTATACAAGGTGTCTCACGTAAGGGTTAGAAATGTTGTTACCATGGAAACTTAAATTATTAGGTACTCCATAAGGTTAACACTAAGCCAGTAGGGTGAAGCCCCAGCAGATTTCTGTACAGGTATACAAGGTGTCTCACGTAAGGGGTAGAAATATTGTTACCATGGAAACTTAAATTATTAGGTACTCCATAAGGTTAACACTAAGCCAGTAGGGTGAAGCCCCAGCAGATTTCTGTACAGGTATACAAGGTTTCTCACGTAAGGGTTAGAAATATTGTTACCATAGAAACTTAAATTATTAGGTACTCCATAAGGTTAACACTAAGCCATTAGGGTGAAGCCCCAGCAGATTTCTGTACAGGTATACAAGGTTTCTCACGTAAGGGTTAGAAATATTGTTACCATGGAAACTTAAATTATTAGGTACTCCATAAGGTTAACACTAAGCCATTAGGGTGAAGCCCCAGCAGATTTCTGTACAGGTATACAAGGTGTCTCACGTAAGGGTTAGAAATATTGTTACCATGGAAACTTAAATTATTAGGTACTTCATAAGGTTAACACTAAGCCAGTAGGGTGAAGCCCCAGCAGATTTCTGTACAGGTATACAAGGTGTCTCACGTAAGGGGTAGAAATATTGTTACCATGGAAACTTAAATTATTAGGTACTCCATAAGATTAACACTAAGCCAGTAGGGTGAAGCCCCAGCAGATTTCTGTACAGGTATACAAGGTGTCTCACGTAAGGGGTAGAAATATTGTTACCATGGAAACTTAAATTATTAGGTACTCCATAAGGTTAACACTAAGCCAGTAGGGTGAAGCCCCAGCAGATTTCTGTACAGGTATACAAGGTGTCTCACGTAAGGGTTAGAAATATTGTTACCATTGAAACTTAAATTATTAGGTACTCCATAAGGTTAACTAGTAGCAAAACAATCACACGAACCATCGGAAGCGGAGGCTTTGCCACCCGAAAGAAGCCGAACTTGTCCGATGACGAACGAACTATCCGAAACTGATGCTTTATTATGAGAAAACAGTTAAGTGTAGTATTTTAAAATGTAAACAGAGGAAACCTACTTATGTTCAAAAAAATTACACTACATTTACAAAAAAATTATAGTAAAATAACCTAACCTAACTATGCAGATCACCGTATGGCGGCTCTTTTCTTTGTAACAGATTACAAAAATGGGTTTGTGTAAAATATAACAAAATTTGGTACCTCAAAAAGTAAACATGAAAAGGTTTAGAATTGAATCTGGGACTGCATGATCCCGTGAATCCAGTGCCATATCCATTAGACTACCATAGCGTATCGAACTAAGTAAAAGTTACAATTCATCAAGCAGCAGACGGCGCTGTGATTTTAAAATTTGCCACGGGTAGCGCTCGGTGATTTCAAAGTTTTACACTTGGCAGCGCTCATGTAGGAAATGTCTGCTTCCAGTGGTTCGTGTCTCTTTTTAGCTGTTAGTCATAAGATTAACACTAAGCCAGTAGGGTGAAGCCCCAGCAGATTTTCTGTACAGGTATACAAGGTGTCTCATGACAAGTGTCTCAAACAGATTGCAGACAAACCAATTGACCTAGAAGGATGAAATAAAATTATTTCCCTCTAAATCGACAACAAGGAATAACGTAAAAATATTTTTAGTTTGTTACAAATACAGATTGTTCTAAAAACTGAGGGCCACTAGTTCGAATCTCGGAATTTTCAAATATAAAAATATGTCAAGTTATACATAATTTTAAAGCTCTACACTTGACTATTATTTTGGTAAAAACAGAACTCACTTACCTTAATCTGTTTAAAAATGGCGGCCATTTTTTTTTAAATATTGACATTTACGGAGTACCCTGTATCTGCTAAACCACAAGACAAATCTTAGTTCTGGTTCAAAATTCTTACTTGTTTTAAAATCAGTGTTACCCTGATATGCTACTTGACAGTATTTAAAATAATATACAAAAATTCAAAAAATATTTTTTTTGAAAATGTTTTTATGTCCAAAACTCCAAAAAGTCAAATAGTAACGTATGTCAAAAAGTATATCATCTTTAAGGTCTTAGAAATCCTAGCAACTTTCTAATTTACACCAACCTCGTATCTCTTATTGTTTTTTAGCATTCAATAAAAATCATCATTTCCCCATATAAAATGCATAACCCATATTTATAAAAGAGGCCTCAGAGTACTTTGTAAGTGTTGCACACAAATAACATGCAGTTTATAAGGGAAAGGATGGTTTTCGTTGGTTGCTAAAAAAAATAAGAGATACGAGGTTGGTGTAAATTAGAAAGTTGCTAGGATTTATAAGACCTTAAAGATTATATACTTTTGACATACGTTTTTGAAGTTTTGGGCACAAAAACGTTTTAAAAAAAAGTATTTTTTGTGTTTTGTTTAAAATACTATCATGTAGCATATCAGGATAATGCTGATCTTAAAACAAGTAAGAATTTTGAACCAGAACTAAGATATGTCTTGTGGTCTAGCAGATACAGGGAATTCCATAAATGTCAATATTTTTCAAAAAAATGGCCGTCATTTTGAAACGGATTAAGATAAGTTAGTTCTGTTTTTGCCAAAATGTTAGTCGAGTGAAAAGCTTTAAAATGATGTATAACTTGACATATGTTCATATTTGAAAATTCTGAGATTCAAACTCCCCCCCCTCTGTTTTTGGAACACCTGCATTTGTAACAATGTAAAAATTGTTTACTTTATTCCTTGGGGTCAATTTAGTGGGAAATAATTTTATTTCATCCTTCTAGGTAAATTGGTTTGTCTGCAATCTTTTTGAGACACCTTGCGTGAGACACCATGTATATGTTTGATTCTCATGTAACTATCTTCCTAACAAATTTCAGCTCCTTTATTCCAGTATTAGGTATTTGTTACTAAAGATCCTCTGATGCCAGTGGGGCAGCGCCCAGTGTGATTTTTGGAACAGGATTTGCAAAACAGATCGTTGGATTTTGTTGTGTTATCTATCTTTCAGATACATTTCAGCTTCATCTCTTCGGTAATTGATTTGCGATGGTTAACCTCGAAATAATAAAGACCAGATGGCCGAACCTTAAAAAATATTTTGATCAGGAGTAGGACTGTATGTGCTTTCAGCATATTTCTATCTTCCTACTGAACTGCAGACCCATCAGTCCAGTAGTAGGTAAACATAACTTCAGAATGCCAGTGGGGATAGCCCAAAAGGATATTCAGATTGAGAAACCGTCTGTTTGATTCAGGTGTATTATCTAGTCTCCTATCAAATTTCAACTCTTCCGGGGGGGGGGGGGGATTGTGAAGATTAAAATGTGTATTAGTATTAAAGGACAGTGGGGCAAAGCCCTAAATTATAATATTATTAGAATCATGTCTATGTCTGTTTTGAGCAATCAGCACTTTCTACTGAATTTCAGCTCCATCATTCCAGTAGTATTTGCCTAAGTTTACCACATACAGTTTCCTTAAAGAAATTAACAATGTAATGAAAGCAGCATTCAATGCTTTACAATCTCCTGTATCACGGACAATTTGGTTCTAGACCACCAAAAAAGGCTGACAATTAATTGGTCGATTGGTTAATTGGTCTTAGTTAAAGGGCCGACAATTTTGAAGAATATGTTGGTCAGACCCAGAGTTAAAATATTCTCGTCAGCCTGAATATAATTTGGAAAGCAATCAAGGCTGTGAACCGTTTTCATGAGCCTCACTTTTCATACATTTTAAAGGTTTTTCTTGATACTCTTATACTTTTAATATTCCAAGTTTTTTTTGTTTGTTTAGACTTTAATAACTTTGAAAGGACAGCATTTATTAAGACGGAAAAAATAAATCATTAACAACAGTAAACTTTAATCCTGGATGTATATTATCTAGGAAAAAGGAAAAACTGACACAAGGCTAAAGCCAGTATAGCACACTCTCGGTTACCTGAGGTGGTTTTTAATTAGTATTTGGTAAAAAATTGACATGGTTTAATTTCATTTAAGATGAATAAGTCATCAGATTTGTTTTGGACATACTTACATTTATCTTTGATTATGAAATATTTTAGTGTTAAAAAAGATACATTTTGTATTTTTTCAAACTATAACAACTACAATTAACTTAGTTCAACATTTATGAAATAATGTCATACGTTTTTATGCTGCTTGTATTTCATTGTTTTCATGTTTCCAGGCCCTGATGAAAAGTCGTGCTGCATCATGATCTGGTTGCTAGCATTAAGTATTAATTATTGTGAATTTGTAAATATGTATTTTACATAGGATTACTTTTTATTAAAAATAAAAGTATTTGTAGTCTTTCATTTTAACAAATATTGTAATAAAATAAAACAGTTAACGATCGGTAAAACTGATTTTATTTAATGTTTAGTTTCCTATTTTGATTAATTTAACAATAAAAATATGATCCTCAAAAAAATTATTTTGAAAATGTGTGTGAAAAAATCTGGGGGTTAATTATTTAACAGGATGTAATGAAATAAGTATTACAAAACTACTAGATACATTGATACACCAGACAACTATAAAATACTTCAAAATGCTGATGGGGTTGTGTTATGATGGGGAATAAGTCGGGTCGCCAATAGGGGGTCTGAGCGACCTAGTGCCACCAGCATTCAAGGCGGGTGGTGACCGAACTAACTGTTTTAAACACAACTGCCATTAACATGGTAGTACGCCTTCTGTAGCGTTTTATAATTTTCTGTTCTTAAACTTGTTTATTTTTATGATTTTAAATATAAATATACATCAAATATGATGCAATAAATTTGAAATGGTCACGCTAATAATTATAAGGCCAATACAGAATGTGATAAATAATATGTGTGATCACATTGCCTTGTACCATCTATGATATATATTTACCAAACTTTTTATGCTTGGACCAATTATAATTACTAAGTGTTTTAACACGTCTTTCATTACCTTCTAGATGATTATAACAACTCATTATATCAATATAAATTAGAAAGAAGGATAATATTTAAAAAATAAATTGTTTGAAATATAATTTTAACTAACTAAATTGAATTAAATCCTTAAAATTTAGAAAGTTACCTATTTTATTTTATGTGTTGTCATCCATACTACTTTGATAAAGTTTTCCTAATTTTTAAGCTAGGATATTATTTCTGTATATAAAAAGGTGCGTTATCAAATCTTTGTAAACATCAAATTGGGTTTTCAATGTCATTTGTTTGCTTGCATATTTAATAGCTAGTACAAACTTATTACTTTTACATTCTGAAATCATCTTGTTTTTGTATATAAATAAAAATTTGTCTACATAATATATCCCCAGTAAAGTCTATTTTAGTGTAAATAATGCTGTAAAAAAATTTAACATTGATCCAATGGATTTTTTAATAAAAATTAAACAGTTACTAGTAGGTGCACGTCGAAATTCGACAGCAAAAATAATAAGTTTGGCCAACGGTACCCTGTAGGAACAACCACCAACAATGAAATACTTGAGTTAAAATATCACAAATTATTAAAATGCACTGTTATATACATAAAGTTTAGGGGTGTGCGAGTAGTGATTTTTTGAATCGAGTCGGGTAGTTCCATTTTTGAGTTTCGAGTATTTTTGAGTGAGTATTTGCCATCAGTTGGTAGTTTAAAATAGTGTAATGGGGTTTGGATACCACCCCATATTTGATAATCTAAACCTGGTTTCTAACTAATACATGAGTAGCAATACAAAGTTTTGGCTGGTAATCATACTGGATTACGTAGGTATTCACAAACAAAACACGATTTAATTTTTATCATTTAACAAACTAAAGGGGGAATATCAACAATCTGACAATTTTGGGGAGTATCGGAATGTTTAAGCTTCAGATTGTTACAAATTCCATGACCACACGTTGCCTGCTATTTTCAAACTAAGGCCGAGTTCCTTCAAAATTATCCTCCCATTTAAATAACATGGAGCGATTTTTTAAATGTCAATATTTTAACAACTAAATCGGTATTTTTGAGTTTTATATTTTTATGTTAATATGCAGGGTAAATAATTTAAAAATGACACATCGATTGTCCAAATCGGTTGAAAAATAATGACGTGGTAGGCCAAAGCGAAATTCCTTAGCTAATTAATGTATAAGATAATGGCTACTTAAGAAAAATTTAGTGAAGAGTCAAAGTCTCAATGATTTTTGGGAACTATATTTAGACGGCAAAACCTAAATGTTATATCTAATGTGCTCACATTTTAAAAGTATTTTGGGATTATGGAGGATTAATAAATGCCCACCCAAACTCGCTTGCCTTGCAACTCACACACATTACTTACACAAAAATCCTCATATCCACAAAAGATAAGTGGATAAAAAGTCAATGCAATTTTGTATTATAGGCCAGTCAAATTAGACAAAAAAACAGTCATCGAGGGGAAAAAATCCCGGGGTTTTGAAAATTGGTGGGATTGTTCATTACCCCCTTCTATACATCATACTAAATGTACCCGCTTGTGGGTGGTGAGCCGGCGGTGCGGGGGCCTTATGGGAAAATTTCATGGTGAAATGCGAATATTTCATGTTTTCGCTACTATTTCCTCATTTATTACGTTAAGCCGAACGTTTTACATATTGAATTAAAGAAAATTCAATTATCTACAAAAGACATCATATGACATTCTGTCATAGGATTAACGGTTAAAGAGTTATAAATTACCAGCGACAAGGCTTTTTGGAAGTTTCCCCTTATAAGCTAGGTAAAATAAGATAAATATACCGTCAACCTGGGCACAATTACAACAGAAAAATGTTGAACAGTTTTTAAATTAGAAGTTACTCCTTTACAACCCCAAAATAGGACACAAATTGGAACACTTTGAAAAATTCAATTAAAAATGGTGCGTACGTATAGAATATAGTAGCTCTTTACAGTATAGTCACTAGTAACCATCGGATGATCAATTAAATACAATACTTTTATGACTAGTTCTTGGTCCTGTTTTAATATCATAACAAATTGCGTTGGTCGTTTGACCAGATAATAACATTATGACTGCCATATTGGATTCAAAATGGCGGATTAGTGGTTATTTGCAACGGCCATAACTCTGTTGTTTATTAACCGATTTTGAAAATTTTAGCTTTGTTTGAAAGAGGGCAAACTGTTTTAAATATTTTTTGTTTACAATATAACGTTTAGTTATGGAATCATAAAGAAATTAAATATCATGAATACGAATGTAAAATATGTATATATTACATCATGTTTATTGCATAAGACAATCATAACAAATTTATTATTTTTAGATACAGTGGGTTAGTTGAAAAATGAAGTTATATAGGCGTTCTCTTGATACAATATTATGTCTAGTTGTGGAAGTAGTTATGTCTAGTAGTATAGTGAAATTATTATGAATACGACCACCAAATAGGTCCTACTAAATAAATGTCATATTCATAGCTGAAATGAGGTAGTTTAAAAACAAAACAATATAATCGTTTCGTTGATATGCAACTGTCTACGGAGGGAAAAAGCATTGAATGGTAAAAAGTTGTGCAGTCGACATGCATAAAGAAAAGCTGACAAAATCGACATGTGATTTGTTAAACCAGTATTTAGATTTGCTGTTTTGAAATTAAAATTAATACATACATTACAAATACTTCACACGGAATCCCCAAACTCATAATGAATATATAATATTGCTACTTGATTAATAATTCTCAGTAGAATGTTGTAATTATACAAAATATTACCGATCTCGATCAAAATAGTATGTTCTTCTCTAATATTGGTGGTAATTATGGAAAAAAGTTACCTTTTCTTGACTTCCTTTTGCTCTAGATCTCCCAATGTTTTTTCAATACACCATATGCATATTCATCTGTTTCCCTGTGTCTTGTAGGTGTTAATGAAATAAAACTCCTTCTTCTGGAACTTATTTTTTTGTGGGTGAAGAAAAATAGTTCTCTAAAGATAAGCGACTCTGCTGGAAGGTTGGACATATGACTCCAGACTACCAAGTTGGAAGTTATTCATCCAGCGTGTCCACTGGCTGACATTGCCAACTCCTTAGAGCAGGGCGTATATACTGTCACCAAAATCAGCTATGGTTTGTATAAGAAAGGCAGAGCTATAGGTAAAATGAACTGTCGACTTATTTCCCTAACATCAAAATATTCTAACAATCTAAAAAAAATCTGTAACAGGCAATATCAATTTTGCATTTTTTTAATAATATTCACTGTTACAGACACTTGTATTCTAGGGTGATTTTTCTACACTATGCAACACTGTGGATACTACGTTTAGTTTTATTTTATTTTATTCAAAAGCCACATACAACCACAAACATGAGTTTGGATTATTCTTAGACCTTAACAAATTACTAACCCAGTGTGTTGTTGAAAAAGTTAGAACTCTTTGGTATTAGTAGCCATACTTTGTATCGACTTAATACGTTTATCCTGGGAAGAAAACAAAATGTAAAAATAAATTATATTGCCGGCAAGGCTTGCATTGTATGTCAACAACATGATGGAAGTTGTGTTTGGTTCTGGAGTTCTCCAAGAAGCCCATCCTGTTTTTAATTTTCGTTAATGATTTTCCCAGGACTATACCAATATCTGATCCGAGTTTATGCACCCATGACATTGTTGCATATTTTTTACCATTGACATTGTTAAGCTACCTTGATCATTTATGTAAATTGGTTTTGCCGAGGATATGTAAATAAAATAAATGATAATTTTCTACCGATTCTATAAATTAACACAGAGTAGATTATTTCATCAATGGGTGGGGCTGTATAAACTTTTTTACACTGTCGTGAATACAGAAAAATCTAAGTTCATTGATTTCAAACTAAGAAATTATACTGGCATTTCAAACAAATCAAGTACCGGTATTATTATTGGAGATAGTAAAATTGAGTCATGTAAACACAAATGGTGGAGTGTTGCTTACTTTACTGACAATTCTTACTGCATACTTTTGTTTGTTTCCACATATTAGGTGTATCTAGGTTTTGTTTTTGAACAATACAATATCGTTATGACTACTGAACAGGCAACAGACAATTGTTAAGTAGTATTTATCTCAAAACTGAACATCTTGTATTCTGGTTTGGTAACACTTCCTCAAATTCAGCGTCGCACAACGATGACGATTTTAGCACTTCTCTGTACTGCATAATACATTGGCATCAATGCGCATGATGGAGCTTTAGAGCAAGTCGTTAGCTTAACTGTTAAAGTGTTTATTTTCTTCCTAATGGACATACCGTAGGCTTTAATACCCCAATTAAAATATGCACATTACGTTTTGTACACGAGGCGCACTAGACTAGTATTAAAACTAGAATATATAAGTATTTCGCAAATCTGTATGACAATTTATAAAGTTTTTTATTATTTAAGTATACCATAGGACTTTTAACTTAATAAATTGTTGGATATCAACGAAACGATTATATTGTTTAGTTTTTAAACTAGCTCATTTTAGCTATGAATATGAAATTTATTTAGTAGGACCTAAGTATACATGGCTATTTGGTAGTCGTATTCATAATAATCTCATTATACTACTTTATTCCACAACTAGACATAATATTGTATCAAGAGAACGCAAATATAACTTCATTTTTCAACTAACCCATTGCATCTAAAAATATTAAATTTGTTAAGAATGTCTTATGCAATAAACATGATATATGATCTATACATATTTTACATTCGTATTCAGGATATTTAATTTATTTATAATAATTCCATAACTAAACATTATATTGTAAACAAAAGATTGTAAAACAGTTTGCCCTCTTTCAAACAAAACTAAAATTTTCAAAATCGGTTAATAAACAACAGAGTTATGGCCGTTGCAAATAACCACTAATCCGCCATTTTGAATCCAATATGGCGGTCATAATGTTATTATCTGATCACATGACCGACGAAATTTCTTATGATATTAAAGCAGGACCAAGAACTAGTCATAAAAGTATTGTATTTAATTGATCATCCGATGGTTACTAGAGACTATACTGTAAATAGCTACTATATTGTATACGTACACACCCTTTTTAATTGAATTTTTCGAGGTGTTCCAATTTGTGTCCTATTTTGGGGTTTTTAAGGAGTAACTTCTAATTTAAAAACTCTTCAACATTTTTCTGTTGTAATTGTGCCCAGGTTGACGGTATATTTATCTCATTTTGCCTAGCTTATAAGGGGAAACTTCCAAAAAGCCTTGTCGCTGGTAATTTATAACTCTTTAAATGTTAATCATATAGACAGAATGTCATATGACGTCCTTTGTAGATAATTGAATTTTCTTTAATTCCATATGTAAAACGTTCGGCATAACGTAATAAATGAAGAAATAGTAAAGAAAACATGAAATATTCACATTTAACCATGAAATTTCCATATAAGAGGCCCCCGCACCGCCGGCTCACCACCCACAAGTGGGGACTTTTAGTATGATGTACAGAAGGGGGTAACTAACAATTCCACCAATTTTCAAAACTCCGGGATTTTTTCCCTTGATTTGTCTAATTTGACTGGGCTATATTTCAAAATAAAAAATCTGTTTTAGCGAATTTCCTCTATAGGGAAGAAGCTATTACCGTAGTCGGCATGGTAAGACCTAGGCCCGGGACCATGATAACTTTTCGTTTTGAGGTCCCCAGACCCCAAAACACCATTCGTTAGAAACTGTGTGTATATATATATATTTATCTCTCTCTCTCTCTATATATATATATATGTATATATATATATATATATATATATATATATATATATATATATATATATATATAAGAGGAAGTATGTATGTATATATGTATGTAGCCTATGGACTCTGAAACCGCTCGACAGATTGTAATGAAACTTTCAGGCATTATTAAGCATTATTCAAGGATGGTTTGTGTAAAGTTTGGTGCAAATCTGTCCAAAGGGCTCCGACCCAGAGGGCATACAAGGGTGCAGTGTCAGGTTTTAGAAATTTAGTGTTTACAAAATTAACAGCTGTAATTTAAAAAATTCAAAGTTTCTTTAAACTGTCATTTGTTTAAATGTAAACAACACAATGTAAACAAAGAAATGTAAACACTGGCTGGTTTATTATCTTTTGAATTGTGTTACTTGAATGAATTGTGTTACTTGAATTGGTACGCCTGAAAATTTGTACATTTATACACCAAATCAAAAGACAAAATACCCCCGTAGCAGCAAACCTGCGTACTCAGCGAATTTCCAATCGATATATATGTATATTAATACCACATAAAGCCACATACCAAGTTTCATCAGTATACATTAATAAATAAACGATTTGTGACATTTTAATTATTCTCCATAAGAATAACATGGCAGCTGAGTATGCAGGTTTGCTGAAGCAAGGAACACAAAAAATGGGTTTTTATACAAATATCAATATAACTCATGTAGGTAAAGCCACATACCAAATTGCATTAATTTATTTTCATAATGAAGGCAGATAACACGTTAGTTATTCTCCATAAGAATAACATGGGGCTGAGTACGCAGGTTTGCTGCTACAGGAGCCTTCGGTAAAAAATTGTCTTTTTGAGCAAATATCAATGGTCAGATGAAGCCGTATACCAAGTTTCGTCAGTATACGTTCATAAATAAGCGAGATATAACATTTTTATTTTTCTCCATAAGAATAACATTAGACAACGTACTGTGTTTAGCACTTTCAATATCTCGGTAACCAATAGACGTAGAGAAATGATCAAAATACCAAATTGTGTGTTTTTTTAAGCTGGATCCAATGAAAAAAAATAAAATTTGACTATTTCCAAAATTATATGTAAAAAATTCGAAAAACCCATTTTTGGGGTACAAAACCCCCCCAAAATACCCCTTCGGATAGAGCGATCTGGCTGGTTTTCGAACTTAAAGTCATAAATGTTGCTTTACACGTTCATACCAAATTTCATCAAAATCGGATAATTTTTACGAGAGTTATCGTGCTCACGGACACATATATATATATTAGCGAATTTCCCCTATAGGGAAGAAGCTATTACCGTAGGTCTCATGGTAAGACTTAAGCCCGAGACCATGATAACTTTTTGTTTTGATGTCCCCAGATGTCCAAAACACTATTCGTTCAAATTTATATATATGTATATATATATATCTATATATATATCTATATATGTGTCCGTGAATGCGATAACTTGAGTAAAAAACGTCCGATTTCGATGAAATTTGGCTCAAATGTGTAAACTGACATTTATGACTTTAAGTTCGAAAACCAGAAAAATCGGACCATGGGAAGGGGGGTTTATGGGGGTTTTAAATTTTCCAAAAATCAGTTTTTTGCATTTTTTACCCTAAAATTTTTAAAACACTTAATTTTGGTTTAGACCATGTTATAGAGCTTAAAAAAACAAATAATATGGTATTTTGAATTATTAACCTAGGTTAAGTGGTTGCGGAAAAAATCCAAAAAACATGCTCATAAAATCTCCCATGTTAATCTTATGGGAAAAAGGTTTTTGGCTTTTCCTCAGTTAATTTTACTTTAAACTTCACATTTTCTTTTACCAATCACTTCAGCTCCACAAAACAATCATTTTGGTGTTTAAATTGTGATTCTACGTCAAACCGTTGCAGAGATATTCAAAGTGCTAAACACAGTACGTTGTCCAATGTTATCCTTATGGAGAATAAATAAAATTTGATATCTTGATTATTTATGAATGTATATTGATGAAATTTGGTATGTGGCTTCATGTTGTACTGGTATATTGATAATTGCACAAAAAATAAATGTTTTGTTGATTGTCCCCGTAGCAGCTAACCTGCATACTCAGCCCTAATGTTATTCTTATGGAGAATAAGTAAAGTTTTATATCTCCCTTAATTATGAACATAAATTAATAAAACATGGTAAGTAGCTTCACCTGGTTCAGTTATATTGATAATTGCATAAAAACTCATTTCTTATTTTCCTCGTTGCAGCAAACCTGCGTACTCAGTCCTAATGTTATTCTTATGGGTAATAAATAAAATGTAATAAATCACTTATTTATGAATGTATTTTTGTCAAAATTGGTGAGTGGCTTTATGTACTAGTGAGAAAGATATCAATGCATTGGAAATTCGCTGAGTACGCAGGTTTGCTGCGACGGGGGGTATATATATATATATATACAGTTTCAAACGAATGCTGTTTTTGGGGTCTGGGGACCTCAAAACAAAAAGTTATCATGGTCCCGGGCCTAGGTCTTACCATGCCGACTACGGTAATAGCTTCTTCCCTATAGGGGAAATTCGCTAAAACATTGTTTATCCTTTGGCCTTACAATAAAATTAATATACTTACTTTATATTCCATTGACTTTTTTATTATACTAAACAACTATTAAAATAGCTTTATTTCTGTAAACAACTTAATTTGGGCGCAGCAACGCGCGCTGGGTAACTGCTAGTATATATATATATGTGTCCGTGAGCACTATAACTCTCGTAAAAATGATCCGATTTTGATGAAACTTGGTATAACCGTGTAAAGCAACATTTGTGACTTTAAGTTCGAGAACCAGTCAGATCGGTCCATCCGAAGGGGTATTTTGGGGGGTTTTGTATCTCAAAAATGGGTTTTTGAATTTTTTACATATAATTTTTGAAATAGTCAAATTTTAGTTTTCACCATTGGATTCAGCTTAAAAAACACACAATTTGGTATTTTTATCATTCCTCTACGTCAATTGGTTACCGAGATATTGAAAGTGCTAAACACAGTATGTTGTTTAATGTTATTCTTATGGAGAAAAGAAAATGTTTATATCTCGCTTATTTATGAATGTATACTGACGAAAGGCTTGGTATAAGGCTTCATCTTGTTGTGGTGTATTGATATTTGCTCGAAAAAAAATTTTTTGCCAAAGGCTCCTGTAGCAGCAATCCTGCGTACTCAGCCCCCATGTTATTCTTATGGAGAATAATTAAATGCTCTGTCTCCCTTAATTATGAACATAAATGAATAAAAACTGTTATACGACCTCACCTAGTTGAGTTATATTGATATTAGCATAAAAAACCATTTTTTGTGTTCCTTGTTGCAGAAAACCTGCGTACTCAGCCCCAATGTTATTTTTATAGAGAATAATTAAAATTGTATATATCGCTTTTGTGAATATATTTTTATGAAACTTGGTAAGTGGGTTTTTGTAGTATTAAGACATTTATATCTCCATTGGAAATTCGCTGAGTATGCAGGTTTGCTGCGACGGGGGTATTTTCTATTTATATTTCTGTATACACTTTTTAAAATTTATTTTATTTGTAGTCCAACTAGATTAGTAATGTAGCTTTAGAACCATTGCAGTTATTATGTGTCACAGGAATAACTAGTAAACAATATTTGCATATGTTCCCTTATCATCTTTGTATTGAAGAGGTGCAGCCTTGGCAAAGTACCTTATGGTAGTGGGTCCATTATGATATTCATAGTTTTCCTTCTGAAAAAAGTGACAACGGAAGGTGTAGGTAAGGTGACCAGACGTCCCGATTTTGGTGAAACAGTCCTGCTTCAGCAAGGTGTGTGCCGGGGTCCCCCCGATTCCTGTGGGGTCAGCCTAAGGTCCCACTTTAGCAGTTTGACATGGAAATTCTCATTGATTCATAAAAACCAATATCATTTTTTTAAATATGTCGAATACAAGACTCCCCGGCGACCAGCATTGTGTTGAGTTGTTCAAACTCTTTGAAGCAAACAAAATTACCGGGTCATGACATTTTTTCTAAGCTTTTAATTGAGGCACTCTCTATGCCTGGTACCTATGCACCATTGGAGAGAGTTTTCACCAGTGGAGAGAGATGAACAATTTACGGACCAAGGACAAGTCATACTAGTTAAAACTAGAAACAAATAAATGCATGTTGTTGCTAAAAGTATCATAAATTTAAGCTGAGTTCAGTTTTTCAAGTTAATGAAAGCTATTCACTCCTCTGACAATTATTATCAGTAATTTTGGTCAGTATTTTATTTTAGAATTTTTGTATGTAATTTTCTAAAACCTTCCAGGGAGTGCCACCAGTGGCGGATTTAGGGGGGCTATAGGGGCTGTAGCCCAGGGCGGCAAGTTTTTAGGGGCGGCAAATTTACATCAAATTAATAAGTTGTTTTGAAAAGAAATGTTGAAACGGGAACATTTTGACGAAAACGGTTAACAATGTCGGCATGCCGCCCTTTGAAAGGTAAAGGTAGTAATCAGAGACTAATGTATTACGCTTGCTATCCCTCACATTGCAGTTCCTCAAAACAGTCATAATGCATTTTTCATTCATCCGTACTAGCGACAAGACGACTACGCTACAGAGAAAGGGCGGCAAGCCACGAACTACATCAGGCACTGCGCCACTATGACTACGTCCAATGGTCCAACTCACGGACTTCCAAGTTTACCCGTACATTCGCATAGCATTAAAATGATTTTTTACACTACAGCAATAATGACTAAGGCACACGGCTGAGAAATGTTGCAACAATCAAATTTGAGATGACCATAACAAAATTTAGACTACAATGATATTGTCGATTCATTTTCAAACTCAAGGTAACAAAGAAAGTTATTTCAGCCATCTTATACTTACCATCAAAGGCTACCAAACAAAATCGTTCATCCTGAAGGATATTTTTTTAAACAAAACATCTGACCAAAGACAAATAAAGACTAACATAATTTGTGAAGACAGGATTTTATTGGTTGTTGCCATGGAAACATTGTTGACAGAGGGTCAAAATGGTGGTCAGCATGTAGGCTTCAGTTTTTTCTCCAGGCAAGAAATCTATATATATTTGTTGGGTGGGACGGTGTCAAAATCTTCGATTTCACTAAATGAAAAACTGTGATATTTGAGGTCTTTAAATTAATATCTTGTCACATTTTAGGCGAATCATGATGTTAAACTTAACTTTATAATCCTAAGACATATTTTAAATATAATTTTATTGTTTATCTCGAAGCAAAGTTATGATACATTAATATTACCTTAGTAAAACATGTTAACTTCATTTTTACTTGAGACAAGATGAGGTGTAGGCAGAGCAGCTTCATTTCCCTAGTAAGCGAGTGAAAGCCGTATCTGGCTCGCAGAGCGCTGTACCGTCATCCATAAATAAATAAGCAAATGACAAAATGCGGAATAAATGCCTACAGTTTACTCGGTTATAGCGACGACTTTCCCACCGGGCGTCGTAAATATCGTTCGGACAGTTGATCTAAAAACGAGGCTGTAACATTTTCAAGCCCTCGCTGGTCGTCGACCGAAGGACGTTTAAAGCCAATTTGCAGTGTGCTCGGTGTTTGACATTTGCGCACCTGCATCCTGCATCCCCGACTAATTACTTCCACTTCTCACATGTCACTGTTTTTATTCCCGCGGCTCGGCACCGCCTCATCAGCCGCTCGTAACGCCGCCGTCACTGAGCCCTGAGCCTCCAGTTAATCGTTTTGGGTCGTCTCCTTCCGTCCCTCCCCTCCTCGCCATCAGCCGCTCGTAACGCCGCCGTCACTGAGCCCTGAGCCTCCAGTTGATCGTTGGCCCGTCTCCCTCCCCTCCTCGCCATCAGCCGCTCGTAACGCCGCCGTCACTGAGCCCTGAGACTCCAGTTGATCGTTGGCCCGTCTCCCTCCGTCCCTCCCCTCCTCGCCATCAGCCGCTCGTAACGCCGCCGTCACTGAGCCCTGAGCCTCCAGTTGATCGTTAGCCCGTCTCCCTCCCCTCCTCGCCATCAGCCGCTCGTAACGCCACCGTCACTGAGCCATGAGACTCCAGTTGATCGTTGGCCCGTCTCCCTCCGTCCCTCCCCTCCTCGCCATCAGCCGCTCGTAACGCCGCCGTCACTGAGCCCTGAGACTCCAGTTGATCGTTGGCCCGTCTTCCTCCGTCCCTCCCCTCCTCGCCATCAGCCGCTCGTAACGCCGCCGTCACTGAGCTCTGAGCCTCCAGTTCATCGTTGGCCCGTCTCCCTCCATCCCTTCCCTCCTCGCCATCAGCTGATTGTTTCATGGGCGATACCGTTAATGTTGACGGGGCTCGACGTCATTAGGGATTACAATCTTTATTTGTTGTGGCTAATAAGAAAAACGTGTTTACAAAAGGAACAGCATCAGTCGAGAAACTTCTCTTTGTTACGGGTTGATATCGTTCTAATAACCGAACGATCAATCTCAAACTATAGCAACACTACTCTTAGTTGTGATTTACTCCACATGCTGCAATAATTGTGTTTTGTTGTGAGATAAGTTTAATTATAAGACTTGCATAACCATCCGTATTTGGTTAAGAATACTTAAGAATACTTTTACTAAGTAAAATGAAAACTACCTATTCCAGCGTTTTCTTACAGATTTCCATGGTCAAATTCTCTAAAGAGTACAATCAATTCAATCTTTTTAAATAATGAAAATTCTGATTGTAATGTGACAAATTTCTCTTGTTTTAATACAATCTTTATATATAATTCTGTAAACGAAATTTTTAAGTCAAAATTGTGGGAGGTTGGCAAATCGCATGGTGATGGAAGACGGTGTGGTGAATTAAAGGTGTTGAACCCTGGGATTCGGAAAAAATAGCAGCATTTCTAAAAAGTTACTATCAAACGAGAAATAACGTAAAACATCCCCCATAAGAAAAGCATGGGGATTTAAAAAGTCTTAAAAACAATAAAACACGTGACTACGAACTGACATGCGTTCCTACACCAAAATTTATATAAACAACTTTTTTATTAGCATATTAAGTGTTGTTATTATTTACTGGATGTAATAAAAGACGTTTACAACACATAAGATACATTTACACTTATACTGATTCACACACAGACGGTAAACATATATAAAAGATGGTACTAGGCGTAGTACCATAGTACGCCTTGCATCATGGCAATGCAACCGTCTTGCATAATTGTAAGAAATAATGCAAGTAAGGTGATGCCTAGGTGTCTTTTATATATGTTTACCGTCTGTATGTGAATCAGTATAAGTGCAAATATATCTTAAGTGTTATAAGACGTATTTTATTACATCCCGTAAAATTTATATTTTTTGAATAGTGAACCTGATGTTTGAAACGGAGTAATACCAAAAATCTGCAGCCTTCCCTTTTTGTTAGCCATCATGGACACTATACAGGCTGTTTTGCCTTTCAGTAGTTTTGGTATTTATATTCCAAGATATATAAAGAAGACATTATTGCTGCCCAGAAAGCTACTGCGGAATTTCGCAGGTTTCTGGAATCGACATTATAAAATGGTCATATAATACAATTTGTAAAACAATCTCAAACGATCTCGAATGTCATTATAAAGCAATAGGATGTCGTGCGAGGCCAACTACTCTTATTCGGTCAAACAAGCCTGGGCAGAAGCCTATAGACCTTGTTTTTATTCAGCTCATAATCTTACATCCATAAATACGAAAAACCGATCATCCCCCAGGCCAAACCTCTGCACCTAAAATCACGAAATTTGGTACGTATACTCTTTTCATAATGTAAGTAACCACTAAGAAAGGATTTTAAGAAATTCCCGTAGGACTCCTCTCCACGGGGAGTCAAAGTGCCAATCCAGTGTTATTCTTATAGACATTCACTTTGGTTTGAGATGATGAAAATTCAAACAGCTGAACATGATTAGAATTTCCACGGGTTATAACCACAGATATGCTTTAAAAATTGTCTCATACTTAACATACAGTTTTATGAAGAAGCAGTTTTACTTATTTTGATGTTTACGCATCATATAATACAGAATGGCTTAGAATAATGTTGCTCAGAAAGCCTAAGCACAGGTTATTTATGCAATTTTAGGGCATTCGAGAAAAAACAATGCACCCAGGGATTTTTGACAATTTATAGCTAGGTAATTGTAACTTCAAATAAAATCAATAGCGTGATATTCGAGTGTCTTGATTGGTTCCAGCAGTCGTCGCCGCGTAGCTCCACCGTGACACACTGCAGGCTCAGCCCTGGAAACTCCTCGGTCGTGGTGTAAATTAGGCGTACAAGGCCACATGGGCGCTGATTCATGTCGATGTCGAGCGACGGTGAAAGGCTGTTGTACAAGCTCCCCGGGCCGGGAAATGGTGCCAAATTAATTGTGGTTGTATCAGTAGCGGGATCGCGTCCTCAAACAATTTATGGTTTAGGCAGAGGACCGGCTCCTGTAGTAGCTTGTAGCCTTTACGTTTATTGCTTCTGTTCTGTTCTGCGGATGAGTTGCGCCGAAGTTTAGCCGGGTCGTTTACGTCTCTGGAAATGTTCTGTTTATGGGCGACGAAGTCGAGGTTTCAACTTGTTCAGGGGGAGATTATTTTAAGACGCGCCATCATTTTCCCCGTTACAGCAAACCTTTTACACCGCATATGTATAATGAAATATTTTGTATTGTCATTGATTAGGCAAATATCCACCAAGGCCACGTTTTGGTAACTCTATGCTCGGCAAACACAATTCACACGTTTTGATTTCAATGCACCTCGCCTTTGCCAAATCATTTACACTCTTTGTACTATTACATCATATGTTTTAATTACGTATCACAATACTTCATATTCCCATAGTTTGTCCTTGCAAATTTTCTGCCATAGTGCAGGGAAGGCTAATGCCAGTATTTTTTAATCAGGAAACTAGTAGGAGATATCTATAGATTACAACCATGTTACGTCACTTCCCAAGTTTCAATAAAATAATCGAAATATAAAGTGTTATTGAGTTGACATACAATCAACTCCAACATCGGTGTTTAGCCTGTTGATTTTGTTTAGTATCCTGATAACCTCGTAAAGCACAAACGTGCAGTTACTCCGCGTTTTCCATTTGCTTATTCAGTTCTGTATCTCATATTTTACCACAGGTTTAACTAGTTATTCATTCGCATATGAATAAATAACTCGCATGCTCTGACTTTAAGTAATCATCCTTTCGGATGCTTTCTAATATAATAGCACTGCAAGAGATTAAATTTAATATTAGTATTTTAAATTTAAATATAAACCGGTTTGATCTGTAGGGTTGATATATTTCAAATTTCAAAAATAAATACAAAATAAGATTCCCCTAGGAAATTACCTGCTTATGATTAGGTCTTCCTTGTTCACAAACTCGTGAATGGTCTTGTTTTTCTGCATATCACATTTTATCAAAATGATGCACTCTTATTTTTTTATTCAATGGATTAAATTTATAATTCACATATTTTCTCAGAACCTGTACTATAGTTTTGTCGAGCCGTTTTGGACAAAGGACTTCTATTTACGTAAAGATTGAAATTTCACAAATGCCAGTTGCTATGTAAAAGCTCCTGTTTATAGTGGTGTTAAACATGTAAAAGTTCCTTATAGAATTTAGAATCTTTCACTAAAATTCTCAGAAGAGATAGCAGAAATAATCGGGTATAATGCTGGGGTTCAAACCATTTCAACTATTCAGTGTCAGTATGTTACAAGTATTGCAGCGCAGCCCACGGCAGGACAGTAGCCAGTAGCCAGTAGACAGTAGACAGTAGCAGTGCCAGTGCCAGTGTCAATGGCAATGATCAGTGACGAGCCGGTCTCCCGTCGTCTCCGATCTTATCACTACTTTCCCTGATAACGCCGCAATCACAATACATTCCGCACTTTCACTGGTCCGCCATTGTCTTCTTGACCTTTAGCTCTGATCTATGGCACATCGGCCCTCTCTCCTGCCAGGCAATAAACTATCGCACTCCGTTTGTGCGTTCGGTGATTAACCTCTTTACGGACTGATCGCCAGTTAATCCTGCGATATCCGTATGATGGTATACTGTGAAACTTTATACAGCGGTAGTTTTGGCTGAATGGTCGTAATCTATATCTTTAAAACACAACGCAAGCCTTTGTCCCGCAAGTCGACCAGCCAAAACTCCTGGATCGATTTATATAATTATGGTGTTGGAATCGAAGCTCTTAAACTCGGATTGAGCTTGTCGTTTGGTTTGTTTAAATGTATTTTTCTCAATGCTTTGCACTTTGTACTCCCATAAGAGCCCATGTTAATTTGTTCAAAACATTGTTCCGTAAATCAGCCAGCCAAAACGATTGGACTGATTTTATAATTTTGGTGTTGAACCTCTTGAACCGCCATTGAGGCATCAAGAATTTTCGTTTGTTTAAATGTGTTTTATCAACGCTAGCCGACTTTGTACTTTTTACTCCCATAAGAGCCCTTGTTATTTTTTGCAAGTTTTCCCCTGTAGATCAACTAGCTAAGACTACTGGGTCGATTCCTATAATTTTTGTGAATGAATGCTCATGAACCACCACTACACTAACCCATCAAGCGTTTTCGTTTGTTTAAACATGTTTTTCCCAACGCTAGACGACTTTGCACTTTTTAATCCCATAAGAACATATGTTAAATTGTTTCACAAAATTCTCCCATACATCAGCCAACCGAAACTACTGGTCTGATTTCTGTAATTTTGGTGTTGAATCGAAGTTCTTGCACCGCCATTGAGCCATCAATCATTTTAATTTCTTAAATGTGTTTTACTCAACGCTAAAGGACTTTGAATTTGTTACTCCCATAAGAGCTCATGTTAATATTTTCAAACAATTTTTCCATTTATCAGCCATCCAAAACTATTGATCTTATTTCTAGAATCAGTTGGTGTTGAATCGAACCCAGGTCTTTTCAAAGTAACCAGAAAACCAGTGTTTCGGATCCAATTCCTGTTGGTTTAAGTGATATTACATTTATGCCAAATACCCTAAAAAGTAACTTGAACACAAGTCCACAGAACACAGAAAAACGAAAACTACAAGTTTACAACTTCAGTTCTAAGCCATCAGCATTATAATTATTCACTGTTATAATTAAAATTCGCGGGTGACTTAAAAAGGTTTAGGAATTCCTCAAGAAAATATTATAAGAGATGGAATTTTGCGTGTACATTTTTAAATTACCGATTTCCATATTATAGACAGTTCTACACTTACCATTTTGTGTACCTAGTAGAGGTAATCAATATGATTTTGTTGTTGCCAAGGGTGGTTTGATGTAGCAGGTATTATTAGGTCTGTTTGGGTTTCTTTCCGATAATTTATAACGGGTGAGCCTTAGAAACCTGACTATTTTTGTGTTGTAATTGTTTTGTTTGTTTGAGAGCTTATTGTTGTAGTCAATGGTGTTTCGGTTTATACCATTTCGTGTTTAAACAGTTTGGACCATCGATGGTTGGCTTATCATCGTGCTTTGGTAATTGAACTTTAGGCAAAATAAGTTCGTAAAGCTACGACTGTTCGTGTTCACTTCAACGTTGGTCGTCATCGTGCCATACCTCCATGAGGTGCCATTCCTTGTCGAAATACGATTCTTAAGAGGGTAGATGATTTCCGGACTACTGTTTCTGCATTTTAAATCAAGCCAAGCTACAGACCTCATACAGTTGTAACTGTAAACTTGAACATTTGACTTAGGAACATTTAAATTTTTTTCAGTAATGGCAATTTTTGTAAATTTACGCATAAAAAAAAGTCACAAATCCAAAACACATCACATATAACAGTGTATGTGTAAATTAAATATACTTTCACTACTGTGAATCGTCCTGTGGTCAAACTTTTGAACTGTTTCCAACGATGAAAATCCGTTAAAGTAAATATACAGTCATTTACATAAATGTAAATGTCCATAAGAATAACATTGGATTGGAAATTTAAATACCCGTGGAGGCGGACCCAAATTTTTTGAAACTCCAATAGACCTACACGTGGGCCTTAATATAAGTAAGGTACATGCAAAATTTCAGCTAATGAGATTCAGGGGGTTTTACGTTAAGTAAAGTAGAATATCCATGACGATAAACACCGCCCTCTTTTTATCTTACAGGGCAATTCTAAGTGATGAGCTAAACTTAGTAACTATAAATTTAAAACTGAGAACAAATTAAAAATGTTAAGTTAATCATATTCTATCTGATAATTCTCACAATGAAGTATAAGAATACACTTTATAAATGTTATATGTGTCCCCCTGCGGCTGATCGTTACACATCTAGGCAGTATAGCTGATCTCGTCCCAAATGCGAAGAAGCATTTCCTGTGTCAAAACTAAGAAATCCGATCACAACTGAGTGAACTCAGTGGAGTTCACTCAGTTGTGATCGGATTTCTTAGTTCAACTAGAGTTGTTGGTAGATGTGGCACGTAAACAGCATGTTTCATTATCCCCCAAACTAAAAATGACATGGCGTGAGATCAGGTGATTTTAGAGGCAAAGACAGAATTGCTAGGTCTTAGAATTTCCAATCCATATTTGAAGTCAGTACACATTCAATTATAAAGTCTTTAACAGGTTTGTTCCAATGAGGCGCCTGTCCTTTTGCGGAGTTAGTCAACGTTTCGGACCTCCTCTTTTCAAACACTACTTACATCTTACAGTTGCAGTGAGATTATGAATATAGAATTATAAAATAGTGTCTGTGATGCAGAATGTCCCTCTAGTAGAGATGGACGGATGGACTGGCATTTTACAGTGACATTGATAGTTTCGAAATGGAGATAACTCAACAAGACTTTTACAACAAGCGTTTGTCCAAGTCACGATTCGCTAATAACGCTTACACTGGCTTTCATTTCTCGTTTCTGATTCTCGCAACAAAAACAGAGTACCAAATGAGAAAGAAGCCTGGGGCATGCGTTCGAGTGATTTATACCCGTTAAAGTCCCACTCTAAATCATTTGAATGCTCAATTCAAGGATTGAGTTACAAAATTAGAAAGCCGTTCCCCACGCTTTGAAAGCGACGACGTGATGATTTACTGAGGCTTGAGGTGACAGAGCGGCGGCGAGCACAGCACCGGCTACGCGGCCTACACGGCCGTGGCGGTGGTGGCGGTGGCGGTGGCGGTGTTGTGATGACAACAAACAAGCAAAATGAAATTTGTTCCAATTTTGTTTGATTGTATTCCAGTGATTAAAATGAACAGCTTCACTTAGCCACCCATCAAACCCAAAACAAGTAATATATCGTCTTTTCACACATGATTTTTAGTGCTACTCTAACACAAACAAATAAACCTATTTTATAGCAAATGTCACGGTCACTCAAACTAAGGATTAACCAATGACAATAAGCAGGAAATCGCGTGATCAATATAAACATTTAGCGAATTAGGTAATCATTATTTTCCTAAGAGTTCACCATTAATTTTAAATACTCCCGTCGCAGCAGTCCTATGTACTGAGCGAATATCCAATGCATGTATATGTTTCTTGCTACCTAAAAATACATAAAAATAAATAAATAAGTGATACTAGCAAACCATATGTTCGTATCTTTAATCCCAGCTGTTCTGCTTCTTTTGTTTTAATTTGCTCTCCAATGTTATTTAAATTAGCCAAAACCGTACTTTGAGGGCTTCTCAAGGGTTTCCGGTTCCACGCACTGACTTGAGACCCCCAAAAGATACATCTAGACGTTAAGGGCTTTCAAACGATACATAAACCATCAAAATCGACCTAGTAGTTTGGACATAATCTTATGCACACAAATCGCCTTATTCTTTTAATATAATGATGATGATATAGCATCTATACTTATTTAATAGGCGAGCAGGTTTTTTGTGACAATAACTTCTCCTAAACTACTGAACTGATTTTCATGTTTTTGGTGTCATGGGAAAGAGCCTAACGTGAAGTTGTGCAGGAAACCTTTTTTATAGAGATATAATTTGTGAGTGAGGCCCTGGGGCTCCTTTTAAGTTGAGTTTTTTCCCATAAGCTTAACATTGGGAAATAACTATAAGTTTTAAGCAATCAGCTGGATAGAGTAAACACAGCAGGCCATGTTGGCTTTGGAACGGTAACACAATATTTATAAATGATGATCGCGAGCGAAGCCGCGACAGGTTTACTAGTTTTATTTCTTCTCCATAAGAATAACATTAGGGCTGATTACGCAGGTTTGCTGCAACGAGAAAGATAAGAAATGTGTTTTAAAGCAATTATCAATATAACTAAACCAAGTGAAGCTACATACCAAGTTTTAATAATTTAAGTTCTAAGGTATATAAAACTTATTTCATAAAAATAACATTATGGCTGGGTAAGCAGGTTTGCAGCTACGGGGATAATCAACAAAACATCAATTTGTTGTGCAAATATCAATATACCAGTACTAGGTGAAGCCACATACCAAGTTTCATCAATATACGTTCATAAATAATCGAGATATCAAATTTGAAATATTCTCCATAAGGATAACATTGGACAACGTCCTGTGTTTAGCACTTTGAATATCTCGGTAACGGTTGGACGTAGAATCACAATTTAAACACTAATATGATTGTTTTGTAGAGCTAAACTGATTGGTAAAAGAAAATGTGAAGTTTACGGTAAAATTAATTGAGGAAAATCTAAAAACAATTTTCCCATAATATTAACATGGAGATTTTATGAACACGTTTTTGGGATTTTCTCCGCAACCACTTAACCAAATATAATGATTAAAAATACTGTATATTATTTGTTTTTTTTAAGCTCTATAAAATGCTCAAAGAAAAAATTGTGTGTTTTAAAATTCTCAGGGTGAAAATTGCAAAAAAACTGATTTTTGGAAAATTCTGAAACCCCATAAACCCCCCTTCTTCCCATGTTCCGATTTTTCTGGTTTTCAAACTTAAAGTCATGAATATCACGTTACACCTTTGAGCCAAATTTCATCGAAATCGGGCGTTTTTTATTCAAGTTATCGCATTCACGGACACACACACACACACACACACACACACACACACACACACACACACACACACACACACACAAACACACACACTTGACGCTAAAATTTAAACAAATTAGTAATACAATATTTGTGTTTTTATAATACCAAAATGCATTTAATTTTGTTCCCTCAATACGAATAAAAATACCCCCGTCGCAGCAAACCTACGTACTCAGCGAATTTCCAATGCAAAATACATGTCTTAATACCACATAAAGCCGCATACCAAGTTTCAATAAAATATATTCACAAATAAGCGATATATCAAATTTGAATTATTCTCCATAAGAATAGCCTAATATTGGGGATGATTACGCAGGTTTGCTTCAACAATGAACAACAAATATGGGGTTTCATGTAAATATCAATATTACTCAACGAGGTGAAGCCACATACCAAGTTTCATCAATATAAATTCATAAATAAGCGATGTATACCATTTTGATTATCCTCCATAAGAATAACATGGGGGATGAGTACGCAGGTTTGCTGCAACAAGGAACACAAAAAATGTGTTTTTATGCAAATACCAATAGAACTCAACTAGGTGAACCAACATACCAAGTTTTATTAATTTATGTTCATAATTAAGGGATATATTACATTTGACTTATTCTCCATAAGAATAACATGGGGGCTGAAGACGCAGGTTTGCTGCTACGGGAATTATCGGTAAAAATTGCGTTTTTTGCGCAAATAGTAATAGACCACAAGCAGATAAAGCCGTATACCAAGTTTCGTTAGTATACGTTCATAAATAAGTGAGCTATAATTTTTTTCTTATTCTCCATAAGAATAGCATTGGACAACGTACTGTGTTTAGCACTTTCAATATCTCTGTAACCAATTGACGTAGAGAAATGATCAAAACAACAAATTGTGTGTTTTAAAGCTGAATCCAATGGTTTAAACTAAAATAAATATTACATGTAAAAACTAAAAAAAAAAAATTTTTGGGGTACAAAACCCCCCAAAATACCACTTCGGATGGGTCGATCTGTCTGGTTTTCAAGTCATAAATAACGTTTTACACGTTAGTACAAAATTTTATCGTAATCGGACCATTTATACGAGAGTTATCACACCAACGGATATATATATATATATACATACAGTTTCGAACAAATGTTGTTTTTAGGGTCTGGGGACCTCAAAACGAAAAGTTATCATGGTCCCGGGCCTAGGTCTCACCATGCCGACTACGGTAATAGCTTCTTCCCTATAGGGGAAATTCGCTAAAAACCTAACTAAAAGATGGATTTTTGGGGTTTGAGGATAATCAAGTGGTTTTAAGTTAGTTTTTTAGATAGTACGGCAGTACTCTGTATTATTTTATCACAATGACAACATGGAGGCAAAGCTTTTTATTCACATATTCTTTAATAGTTACAGCGTCCAGGGCCGGCGAGAATAGCTAAAAGTACTAGTACTATATACGAGTACTACTACTACTCTCACCGGTCCTGACAGCGCAGCGTCAAGAAACTCAAGTATTAAGAATGTTAAAAATACTAGGGGTTACATATTTACGTTCTGAAACAATCAAGGGGAAAACGTGGAAAAATATATTAGAAAAAGTCATTGAAAGTTACTGGTCAAAGGTTCTTTGGAATAATTCTTCCATGGAGTAGCATGGACGATAGGCTAGCCGTCTGTTTCAGCTCCTCCTCTTTCTTCATTCTAAGCTAAGCTCCAAGCTAAGCTTGGAGGTGGTTATGGAGTTTGCTTCCAATGAGGGCTTCTTTTCATATTGTGTCAAGCGGTGAGCAGGGAGATCGTACATCAGTGTGTGCCAAAGGTTGTATCGGTGTAGTGTAGTTCATTCCGCCTTGGTGGAGACTCTCACAGCATGCGATATCACTTCCTGGATGTAAAGTGCAGTAATTGTCAGGATGTTCAGTGTCCTGAATGTCTCTCTGCAGCTATCGAGTCCTTGCAGTCCTGCGAGAGTTCTGACAGAGTCTGCGAGTGTTCTGCGGTGATTTGTTTGTTTTTAAGGACTCGCTGGATATTAGTAGAAGAGGTCCCGCCACAAGCCATAAGTCCATATCGTATGCAGTTTACACTAGGGCATAGTTTGTAAAGTACCACTCATCCAGTTGAACACTGATATTTGCTATGACTACTATACCAAGTCATAGCAAATATCAGCTATACATTACATTGCTGATATTTGCTATGATCAGCAGTGTAACATCATGACTGCAATACAATATTTGTATGACCGCAATATAATATTAATTTACATAGATTTTACTTTACTTAGGTACAGTTTATAATATGCTGATACCTATTTATCACTGATCGCGTATCAATACAGAATCCAATAAGTTTAAAAATATCAGTCCTTTGTAAGCCAGGTAAGTGTTTTTGGTTATTTCCCTTTATTAGTAATTTATTAATAAAGTTCAAGTTCAAGTTGTAGGCTCTGGTGCAAGTTTAAAAGATATAGTTAACATTTTTACTTTTGTAAAGACAAATACTATACAGAATACAAATACAAGTACAAATTTAATTTTGTACATACAAACACAAATTTCATGTTTGGGGATTTATTGTGAATCTGCATATCCCCGATTCTAAGAACTATAAAATATTCTGCTTTTGGAGATTGAGTAAATTTCTGTTTTAAAATATTCAACTGTTCCCAATTTTCTCTTGTCGGTACATAGGAAACTTGTGACGAGTTTAGTTGAACTACCAAAAGTCTGTAGCATGTAATAATTATTGCTCTCTAAATGATTTGTTTGCTAGTTCTTACAAGTACAAGTTTATCTTTCTATATCGCCAGTTGTAAGTGTGTGTGGTTGTGTGTGTGTGGGGGGAGGGGGGGAGTTTGCCGTGTTATCAGTTACCGTGGCCGGTGTCAGTTACTCGGTAGCCGAGGTCGCCGCTGTGGCTGCGGTCTGCCCCCAGCATGACTCACCGTCCCCGCCCCCGCCCCCACCCCGCCCACAGCGATAGCTGCACCGCCTCGCGCCACACACGGCCAGCCGGCAGAGCGCCGCGCCGGGGAGTACCCGTAAGGTATTTACTAATAAATAAATTATTTTGAGTCAAAATCATGCTAGTCCACAGAAAATGAATGGCAGTTGCAACCGAAGCAATAAAGTAATAAAGACAGAGTAGTCGTAACGACCGTTCAGGACTTTCCCTTTGGTCTACCCTTGAAAACGGATAAGCACAAAAAACGATATAGTGTTGCCAACCTAACTTTTCCCGCCAATTTCGTAACCTCACGTTTATGAGTGCTACCCACCTAGTTTTATAAAACGTATGTCGCGCTCCACCGAGGATAAAATATCTTACGAATGGTGTTATATTTTATGCACAAGGCTTGTAGCCACCCAAAGACATAGTAATTTTGGTTTTTAATTGTGTTTGAATCCCTTATAAAATTCAAAAGTCGTCTCTCAAAGGATATATTAAAGGATCAGGATAGGGTTTTAATTTTCCCAAGCACATAGATAATATCTGGAGGCCTATAATTTAACACCCATCACGTCTGTATATCGAGTAGTATTTAGCAGCAGCTATATAACCATAGTTGTGACTATTTACACCCCTCGAAAAATAAAAAACCTTTAAATTTTTTAAGGTTTTTGTCTTAAATAAAGGGACCGAGATAGATCCTCAAGTGACTCAATATTTAATTTCTTAATGAGTTGATGGAAAATAATATTTAATTTCGAGTTATTTCCATTTGTATGATTGATTTCCACACATGGGCTTCCCAGCGGGGGTCAGGGGCGGTCAAAGCGAGTTTATATACAGTTTCTCACGTTGGTGTCTCAAAAAGATTACAGGCAAACTACTTAAAGTAGTAGGAAGAAACAAAATCATTCCCTATCAAATCGACACCAAGGAATAACGAACAATGTACAAATAATATTGTTTAAATTTTTATAAACTACAGGGTGTTCCAAAAGTTAAGAATCACAAGGCGTTGATTCTTAACATCTCCATAACATCTAGCCTACATAAATAAAATTACCTGGGGGACCAAACTTTGCTCGGGGAAGGCTAGACAGTTTGTTTAGATGGCTTGGAGTAATATTTCACCACTTCGCTCAACTGATTATCAGATTTGTATAGCTCAATTGCCTCTTTTCTGCAGTTTTGAGGCCACTCCAGTTGTTATTTTTAAATCAATGCCCCTTTCATTTATTTCAGATTTGACCATTCTATATACAGTCTTCACTCAACAGTTGTAGTCACTGCTCTCAGGAAACCACATGTTAACAATTATTATAAAAAACACGAGTATGTATTACTTTTACAGTAGAAGAAAACTCAAAATTATGGTGTTACATCTTAGAATTTTTACACAAAATCAAGAAAATTTAAGTCGCCATACACTGGATGAAATTGATTAAGTTTTGGACTTTAATTGTAATATTTGGACTTCATACATCAGAACTCTTTATATAATTTAAATTAATTCAGTGTGTTTTCAAAATTATAGTGTTACGTCTTAGAATTTTTACATAAAATCGAGAAAATTATTTAAGTGACCATAAACCGGATGAAATCAATTAAATTTAAAACTCGAACTGTAATATAATAATTTACGTTAGTAGCTCTTAAGGCTTCATGTAATTTAATACAAAGCCTCTAATAAAAGAAAAAAATACTTTGACAGTTCCCTGATTGATTGTGAGCAGCTGATACAATTCTTTTGTTTTGATTTTAAACTCCATAAGCCCAATGTTAATTTGTTTAACTTATCATTTTAGTTTTTTTACATTATTTGATTTTTCCTGGGGATGAGACCTAACTAGAACTTATTTTTATCCCAGAAATTAGTTATTTCCATCATTTGAAGGAAATCGTTGGTGTCGTTTTTGATATCAGAGTTACAAGCAAGCAAGCTCGGACGGGCGCAAGCAAGCAAGAAAACCTTACACATAGAGTATAGGATTAGCGTTGTTAAAATCAGAGAAGGCGAAATCAGTGTTCTAATCATTTCTGCCTGTTAGCTTTTGTTTCCTTTTCATGGTAAACCAGCTTTACGAAATGTGATCAAACATTTTTCACATATACTCAAACACGTAAATTTCACGTTTTTTTAATTACTCTAAGTAACTGTGAATAAAATTTATGTTATTATAAATCATTCTATGTCCCATTGTCGATTATAGCTCCAATGTTAATCTTTATGGGTATTGTTGTTGTTTATGATCACCATAGCGGTAAAAGTGGGGGTCAAGGCGCACAGCTGTACCGGGCCCTGAGCTCAAAGGGCCCGGCAGGGGCACAGTAATTTTTCGTTTTATTGATTAATAAAAGTTAAATTTTAGTTAGCTTTGTTAAAAAAAGAATCATTTTGAAGTAACCAAGGCAATAGTTATCACTAACCACAATTAACCTCAAACAAACTTAAAACTGAATTAATTCCCCCAGTCTCAGTGGCAGTGGCCGGTGTTACCGTTAGCAGAGGCATTGGTTTCCGCTGTCCCCACTGAATTTGTAGGTCATGCTATGACAAATTGTAGGGTCGCAGTGTCCGTTCTGCTACTTTGCTGTATTTAAGGCTGCTTTTGTTAAACCTCTAAGTACTTGTGTTACTCTCTTCGTTCATTTAATAATATATGTAATATTGGCTGTTTATTCAGGTAAAACACAATAGGCTACCAAATTCACTGCTATTTTGCACTTAACTCGCCTGGTTAATTAACTTTGTGTTTACATAAAATAAGACGGCATTAATGTTTTAGAATAAATTGTTTCATTTTCAGCTGCAACACTGTACATGTTCTCATTATTTCGTAAACAAAATCTAAATTCGACATTTTATTTCTTTAGTGGATGACAAAACCTTTAATTTGACACCAAAATTAATTGAACGTGACGATAAGGTGAGGAGTAACGGAGGCACAAAGTTAACATTGGTATTATGGGGCAAAATCTCGGATATGGCGTCCGTCAACTTCCGGTGATGAAGACTTTTAACGTTGTATGGGCCATAGACCGTTGATCCCTCGACTTAGCATCTCTAACCCGCTCTGATCCCCCAGTATGTTTGTTGGGGCGTCCTGCCACTGCGGGCGGGGTGGAGGGGACGACACGCGACAGCTCTGCTGGGGGCGCACTCTCCACTCTCCAGGCCACATTTAGCCCCACGTGCCCCGCGGACTATCTCCCATCTCCCACCGCAGTCTCCGGGGGCCTCTCCTACCCGCTGACGCAACAACAAGCTTTATTACTCCTCTAGTCGGGTTACGATGTTTTCCTTTCGAAATTTAGACCAAGACCGTAGGTAGTATTTTAACAACCTTTTCGTTTACTGAGCAGATGACCCTCCCACGAGATAGAGTGTCCTCCCTGTTACCCATCACGTACAAGTTGTGCCATTGGATAGTCAGAGCCGTAACATAATCAGGCCTAAATCTGGAGTATTGGTCCGGATCCCACGTTAACCTGCTGTAGGTCTCTCAGATAGATACCATTCCTCATTTGGCTGTCTATTAAAAGTCCAGGCTAAAGAAACCGTCAGGCTTAGTTAGCATCAAGAGTACACAAGATGTCGGACTTAACCATTTTAAGCTATCGTTACTGAGCAGATGTAAAACAACAATTTAATCATACAATACAACTAATTTATTAAATTATTAATTTGTGTCCAAATTTTAGTTTTATATTTTTGCTACAAGCCTAACAACAACTTAATCAATGGATAAAATCCCAATGACTTAAAAGTGGAAAAATATTAAATAAAGGAATTTTAACAGTATTAAGTCATATAAATGAATTCACTGGAGGGTAAGTTATGTTGCGTTAATTATATTGACAATCACGTTTATCAAGTTATGTGTAAAACTGGATTGTCTTTGCCTCAGAACACGAAATAGCTATCCAAGTGAATCTACCAGAGTGTGAAATTGTTACCCAGAAACACGCGTTTATTTTACATCCACTGTTTATTTATATGAATGCTGTATACAACGTATTATAAGTCAAGCTACACGTATTATAAGAGTTTATATTAGCTAGCGTAAGCAATAACCAGAGTGAGGATATGACATTTTAGTAGTTTTTTAGCGAATTCCCCCTATATGGAAGAAGCTATTACCGTAGGTCTCATGGTAAGACTTAAGCCCGAGACCATGATAACTTTTTGTTCTGAGGTCCCCAGATGCCAAAAACACGATTCGTTTAATTTTATATAAATATAAATAAATAAATATATATATAATTATGAACATAAATTAATTAAACTTGGTATGTAGCTTCACCAGGTTCAGTTATATTGATAATTGCATAAATATACATTTCTTATCTTCATCGTTGCAGCAAGCCTGCGTACTCAGCCCTAATTTTATTCTTATGGGGAATAAATAAAATGTTATAAATCACTTATTTATGAATGTATTTTTGTGAAACTTGGTAAGTGGCTTTATGTAGAAGTGAGAAACATATAAATGCATTATAAATTCGCTGAGGACGCAGGTTTGCTGTGACGGGGGTATTATATTTATATTAGGCTTGTGCGATTGTGATATTTAGTTTGTTTATTTAATCTATGACATTTTGAGCGTATCCTGTTTTTGTTTTCAGTTCCGATTTTTCATGTTAGTTTGTATGTATTATAATCATTAATTTAAATTTAAAGTTTCATCGGACAATGCCTCCAAGCCCTGGGAGGTAACATGGTTCAAGCCTATATTCGCGTTCATAGTATGACTTACAATTGGACTGTCAACAAATCCAGAAAACATAGTTTACTAGACCCTGAGTTAATGATCAAAGACACTAATTAATAGGTCGGGGGAGTTTAGTTAAACAGTCAATGACAGTGGTATTTCTAAAGTGAACAATCCCAACGACGAAGACATTTCATTGACAAAGTGTTATATGTAAATCCCGCGTCCTCAGCAGAGGGAATCATTTTTAATCCTGATAATGTAAATTTAAGGGTATTTAGGAAATAAAGTGATCGTATTGACAATTATACTGCTCAAAACAAAATGTAAATTATATTATACTAACGAAGCAGAGCTATTTATCGTCCAGTTTGAAAGCCTTCCTGGTGCTGGCAGTGTCGGGAACAGGGAACATGCATCCTGTGTCGGTGGAGAAGAGACTTGTTCTCAAGTATCACTGAGGTAAGGCATTCAAACAAAAATATTACAGTCTGTTCTTTTAAACCTGCATCATCGGATCACACATTTCTTAACTCTAACTTTGGAAAATAAAATTATCTTAATATATTTCAGCTTAAAACACGTCACAACCAAACATAAGAAAGCTCTAAATATACCAACAGTTATTACTTACGATTTCTAAATGAAATTTCAAACTTAAGTAAACGATTATATCAAAAGAAATAAACTGAAGATCCCCTCAAACGCCTAATGAAGAGTTAAAAAAACTGACATGTTTTACAACACCATATCTTCGTTAGCAAATGAAATCATTATTTAAACCTTTTTGTTTGCATTGCATGAGCTCAAACCTTTTATACATTTTTCTCGAATAGATTTTGTATCTTAGATTGGCTGGGTACTTATCCTATGAATCTTTTAGGGAGACCCGTTTAAAAGTTACATTTAGTTTAAGTACTGTAAAATTTAGTTGAAATATCATAAATTTGTCATTAAACATGAGTGTATTTAAATGTAGATATTTGGACATCTATTAATTACTTATTACTGTACAGTGTCAAACCACTTCTCTCGCAGTGACACCGGGGCGTCGCGGCGGCGTGTCACCCCGAGATGCGCCGTTGTCTGAGTGTCGGCACTGTATTTTTAGCGCCCCCGGAGTTGATATAAGCCCTGAGCGTCGCGACGGCCCAGTCCCGGCGTCGTCCTTGTCCAGCACCGCGACGCGACGCTCAGCACGGGCCTAGCGACCGACGTTCGTCCAACGTCGATGATCCTAGTTATAAGTTTTCAACTGACGCGTGTTCTTGTGTGAGTGTGTTTATTTACTATTGCTGAGCGAGAGTTGTTTTTAATTGCAGATAGTCTTCTTAGCGAGGTAAGCTGCCTTATTAAGAGTTTAGTGTTAATAAAGCTAATTAACCTGTCATTTATGGCTAGGATTATGAATGCAGATTATAATGTTATTATAGTGGTGTAATGTTTGTTATATCGGCCACTTGTCTATTAAAGTTAAATTCGATTACAGGTCTAGGGTAATTATCTAATTCAATTATTGCGTCGGTCTACAACCATGAGAAATTCACACGCACTAGTTATGCAGTAGAAATCATGGAACGTTTTAAAAGTATAAGTTAGGTAAAATATTTTTAAAATTGTATCGCAAATGAAAGTTATCATTTTAGGATTTGCGATAAACATTGTATTGATTCGGAAATTTAAAAATAACTTGTATGAATTTAAAATTATTGAAAACCAATATAATTGGGTGAGCTTACGAGGAGAGTGAGACCTCATACCTGACTCGGTGCTTGTTTTTCTAACGAAAATGGTTCAATCTGGAGTGTCTAACCGTGCGATAATTCGAAAACGCCTCCACAGTTCCACTTCAAATTTTGCAGATGATTTTTTGTGCAAAATCTCGGTCGAGTTCGTTATTGAAATGTAATTTGTTCAGTAGCTATACGATTATCTTGAAAGCAAATCCAATTTTACCCGTTAATATTAACATTGGAAGCCATTTGAGTCGTTGATACTTATAAATAAATAACCAACTTCTATCTTTCAACAATAGAGTAACGTAGGTCTACGTTTTGCACTTAATATCCGTGTTATGACTGGGTTAAAAAACTGTTGTCATATCTTTAAACACAAAGTAACGAAAAAAATCTTATTTGTTGAAATATAAGAATTTATATCTATATTTGATCAAAGTTAAAAACTCATTATTATTGCTAAAACGTATTAAAATAAATACATTTGTTGTACTCTGTGTAAAACTGATATTGTGTCAAAATAATTGTAATGCTATGCGAATGTACGGATACATATTTTGAAGTCCGTGAGTTGGACGTAGTCATATAGTGGCGCAGTGTCTGATGTAGTTCGTGGCTTGCCGCCCTTTCTCTGTAGCGTAATCGTCTTGTCGCTAGTACGGATGAATGACAAATGGACAACTGCATTATGACTGTTTTGAGGAACTGCAGTGTGAGGGACTGCAAGCGTAATACATTAGTCTCTGATTACTACCTTCACCTTTAAAAGGGCGGCACACCGTCATTAATTGTCATCCGTTTTCATCAAAATGTTCCCCGTGTCAACATTTCTTTTATAAACAACTTATTAATTTTCTGTAAATTTGCCGCCCCTAAAAACTTGCCACCCTGGGCTACAACCCCTATAGCCCCCCTAAATCCGCCACTGAGCTCATCAGGAAGTTAGTTTAAAATCAGTTGCAAAATTTGTACCGAACAGACAAGAAAGCAAGCTAATAAAAAGTGTTAACAAATAGCACAACCTAGGATTTTGGCCCAGATTTTGTCCCTAACTTCCTGTTTAATATAGTTAAAGTCCCTTAAATTAAAGCTGTGCTACGGCCGCCGTCTTGGAAAATTGCGGGAAATTTTCACTTTTTTGCTTATAAGTATTTTATTATTGATGATAGAGAGAAATGTTTCATATCCAAAGTGATGCACGATTTATTATCACTATTGCTCTAAACCTAACGGTTTTCGAGTTATTAATGATTTAAAGTTATAAGTATGTACAGGGTGAGTCATACCTCACGCCCAGCATGTATGAGGAGAGAATGGTTTAGACTAAAGACATTAAACATAATTATCTGTACTAAATTGCAATTTTAAATCTATTAAAAATATTTTTACCAAACTCCATATGCAGAGTGCTCAAAAACAAAGGTCACGAGTTATAATCTCAAAATGTTCTTTATATGAAAGTAAGGTAACCATACAACATTTTAAAGGTCTCGTCAAAAGAAACACGTTGGCAAAAACAAAATCCACTTATCATAATTTGTTTCAATAAGGTAGCGGCTATTTTTGTGAATAATATAGACATTTACGGAATACTCTGTATTTTCCAAACTAATAAATATATTTTTTTTCCGACTGAAATTTCTGACTCGTAATAAACTCCAGGATGTTAAGGTTCGACTTAAAAAAATCCATGTCAGTATTACTGATATTTTGACTTTAAATACTTGCCACTGGAAAAGCGATTGTTTTTAGATCAAACTGGTAATTACCCTGAAAATAAATAAACTTTACATAAAGTCATTAAGGGATCAGAGTGAGATATTGCATAATTTTATAATTGATTTCGTACTAAATTTAACATTAGTAGTGGCAATATAGCGTTTTAACATCACTTTTAATAGGTTTTCCCAAAAAGCATGCGGATCAGTTTTTAGACACTTGCTAGATCCCATCCTATTGAATAATGCCTGTAAAAGTTTTACAGCAATTTTACACAAATGTTACAGGTTCTGTCAATTGACAACATTTTTCTGTCAAATTATGTGTGTGGTTTTTATAAACATTTTACAGAAATAGTACAGGTTCTATCAATTGACACATTTTTTCTACTTGTGGGTGGCATATCCAAATATCACAAAATTTAATAATTTATAAATATTAATGTTTAAATTATATCGTTGGGGTTGTTTCCTTGTTGAAAAACTGTAATTATTTGAAAATGATAATAGACAGTTATATGTATATTAGTCTAAGAAGATAACTGGCCAAATCGATCCACAAACACAAAAAAAAACTAGACCTTTTGGGCTTTAATTAATTAACTGTACAAACTATAGAGACGTGTGTAAATATAATACCCTGGGGGATAACTGCTTTAACTCTATTAAATATGATGGTAAACAAAAAGTTTGCGATTGTTACATTAGTTCGATTATTACATAATATCGAATCGGGAATAATACGTGGTGAATAACATATCCAAAAATCAACAAAATAAATAAACTGGCATTTGGTACTATAGTGATTTATAAATTTAAGATAAGAATTTAAGGCACAATTATATATAATTACACATCCGTTGGCTTTGTACGACAACATATCCAATAATCAATTAAATCGACTAATAAACACCAAATTTAGTAGTATTTTGCAAACATTTATATATACAGTTTTATATAGCATTGAATTTGAGGATAGTACACGGTAATTATACATACAATAGACTAAATAGATAAGCTGGCGTTTGGCGCAGTATTATTATAATATATTGTTGCAATTGCAATATTATTTTGCAATTGGCATACAATATTTTTAAATTAAATTTAAAAATTATAGGTTATATTTAGTTGTGAAGTAGCTTAGGACAGTAACATATCCACCACAAATACCAAAGTTATTATATACAGAGTGTCGGATTTGGAAATAATGTATGGTCATTTTACATATAATAGTTTTGGGGCTATAAGATTTTCGTACATAAATCAAATGGACAGTAAATAAAGAAGTTGGGATTTGGCACTATAGTAATTTACAAAATATTGTTTAAAATTGAATCTGGAAATTATAGGTTGTATTTACTTATGCAATAGTCTAGGACATTAACATGTCCAAGTTACAAACAAATCTAACAGTAAATAAAGAAGTTGGTATTTGACACTACAGTAATTTACTAAATATTGTTTCATTTGATTGTAATATTTAATTTTAAAATTATATGGGGTATTTACTTGTGTGTTGGCCTAAGAAGACAACATATCCAAATTGCAGACAAATCAAACATAAACACCAAAGTTAGTGTTATGTGGTTAGTATATGTGTATATATATATATATATATATATATATATATATATATATATATATATATATATATATATATATATATATTTGAAAATAATATAATATCTTAATTATACATATAATAGTTGAGGGCTATAACAGATCCGAAAATCGGCCAAATCGGACAAAAAATAAAGAAATAGACTTTTAGCACAATAGTATTTTTAAAATATATATTTTTAATTTGATTTAAAATTGTTTTTAATGGTTTTAACATCTAAAATTATTATTTATATTTTATGTAAAATTATTTTCTATTTTCTATAAAATTATTTTATATATTATATAAAGTTATTTCATATTTTATATAAAATATAAAATCCTAAAACCGAATATATACCTCTACAAATCGTCTTGGTGAGAAAAAATCCTGGTCCGGGAAAAGTCGCCGGCACCCTCCCAAGTATATACTACTACACAATTGATAGATGTTCAACATATTATGGTTGGTAATGGGACTTTTGATTGTTTGGCATTATTCAATAGGCTGGGTGGGTTCTAGCAAGAGTCCAAAAACTAATCCCCATGTTATTCTTATGGGGAAAACCTATTAAAACTGATACTAAGACGCTATATTGCCACTACTAACATTTCACCTATGGGAGTTTTTAGGAATAAGCTAGACGTGTTCTACCATTTAATCTTCTTTGCTGATTTCTACTTCTTTAATTTTGTGTTCGAATTCTAATGACTCGGTTATAATAATTTGTAATCCAACCCATTGTTTTAAAACCAGGAAAAGGAATTTTGAAAATGAGGGTGAAAATAAGGTAAACTTACAATCGGTTAAAGAGGGTTTCTACCCTTGTGTATTTTTGGAACTCCATACAATATAAGCTGAAGGGTAGAATGTGGTGAGAGCCTCCTTGTGACATTACTTTTATCCGTCGTAAATTCGGCATTTCACTGCAAACCAGACAGCATGAGAACAAAATTAAACCCGTTAACCTTATATGCGTCCACCCAGAAAGTCCAGTCCTAAAAACGTAGTGGATTTAAGATGCAAAGTTGAGTAATTCATCGTTATGATAAAATATGTTTACCTGTTTACGACCAGCCGCCACACACACCGTGATAAAACATAAATAACAAACGATAACCGAAAAACTGAAAGTAGCTAAATTAAGATAATGCAAGTTTAGTGTTTAATATTTGTACACCGGAAGACTGCAGACGTTAGAGACTGCAGAAAGGAATTACAAATTTGGTCGCAGGCAGAGGTCCTAGTCTGGTATACCCACACTACCGAGCATGTCTGGGTAAGGAACTCCATGCACCACGTCCCTTGTATACGTAATCGTAGTAAAGTATTGTGATGGGGCACAAAACTTATTTTGCAATCCTCTATTCTAATCTTTAACTATTTCAAAAATATGTATTTTTACAAAATCAGAACAGCTTTGTGGTTTTAACAATAATTTTACCCATGATCAGTTTTAAAAGATCTTAGATTACAAAGTCAAATGCGTTTGATCAGTCAAAGCAACAAAACAGTATCTAGCACTTTTTGCTTTCCCTCCTTGGCCATAAAAACGAAAAAATGCCTTTACGGGTGATTTGGCTGATCTCGACCGTGATCGCTAAGACCCATTAGAAATTAAAAAGTCTTATTGACAAACTGACAACGTGCATAGAACAGAATTCAAGTAGTTTTTGTTTCAAATAGGGTAGTGGTATAACAAATTGAGTACTTTCAGTACGAAATATACAAACTTATGAATTCTGCCGCTTAGATTTGTATACGTTGACGGACAAAGCTAAAAGATACACAAAGTGGGCAAAATAAATTCTTCTGGCGTTATAAAAAAATCTATCAATCTTCTAAGGCTTTGCCTGCGTAAACTATATTATACGTTAATAAGTCTACATATAATTTCCATGGAGGTAATTCGTCACTCTATAATTTTCTAATTGTATTTACTTCAGCGAATCTGTTGTATTTTTGATTGAAATCTAACATGTGTCAGTATCTTTATACAACAAAACCTAACATCCACAAGATTAATATTGGAATTCGAAGGACTGTGAATTAAAGCTTGGAGTATATCCACATCACTTTTACTTTTATATAAAAAAGCAAAATATATAATTGTATACTTATTTGGAAAGTGGGAGAATTAATCTTGAGCCCTTGTGGAATTTCCCATTTTAGAACCATACCGATTATACTTTATATAGTATAACCCCCCCCCCTTACTTTCAAGGCGGTAGGCTAAGTATAAATAGCGGAAACGGAAAACTCCGATAGAAAGCCTTAAATCCTTAAAGCCTTAAAGCCTTATTGTGTAAAAAATAATTTTAATGCTATGCGAATGTACGGATACATATTTTGAAGTCCGTGAGTTGGACGTAGTCATATAGTGGCGCAGTGTCTGATGTAGTTCGTGGCTTGCCGCCCTTTCTCTGTAGCGTAATCGTCTTGTCGCTAGTATGGATAAATGACAAATGGACAAATGCATTATGACTGTTTTGAGGAACTGCAGTGTGAGGGACAGCAAGCATAATACATTAGTCTCTGATAACTACCTTCACCTTAAAAGGGCGGCACACCGTCATTAATTGTCATCCGTTTTCATCAAAATGTTCCCCGTGTCAACATTTCTTTTATAAACAACTTATTTTCTGTAAATTTGCCGCCCCTAAAAACTTGCCACCCTGGGCTACAGCCCCTACAGCCCCCCCTAAATCCGCCACTGAGCTCATCAGGAAGTTAGTTTAAAATCAATTGCAAAATTTGTACCGAACAGACAAGAAAGCAAGCTAATAAAAAGTGTTAACAAATAGCACAACCTAGGATTTTGGTCCAGATGTTGTCCCTAACTTCCACCGTTGTCGAGAAGCATCGGTTGAATGGATGCGATATGAATGAACCACATGCACGTGTCCCCCGATGTCAGTGCTGAACTCTCGCACACGCCCCCAGTGACCCCCGGTAATCCTCGCGGCGGCGCTGCTGTCTGCTGTCTCCGGGGATCCACGCGTCACTGCCGACGCCGCCGCCGCGCCGCGTCGTCAAGTCGAAATAGCATCTCGCACCGTAAAACACGCGTGATATATCGCACCTTTGTAGTCTGACGGTATGACGGGCGGCGCTGGTCGGCACCGCAACCATAGGGCTGGGGCGGCAGTGGTGCGAGACCGAGTCCAGTCTCAATTGTCCAGGAGGAGTAACGTCGATGTTGTTAATCATTGCAAATCAAATCATTACTCGAGGACATATAAACGGATTAACTAGACATTTTAAGAGTTGAATAAGCAAAAACTCTAGTTGATATAATACAAATGTAAACTAACCACCACTACCAGTAAAATTAAAATTAATGGGAAGTTTTGTAGACCTATTATGTTGGTTTTACTTGGTGGAAATGGGGGAATTCAAATGCTACGCAGACAGAGAAGAAGCGGAATCTGGCGATTGGTTTATGTGGTTGGCGGAATCAGATGGTTTACTGCATATATAAATATATTCGATGTATGTACACAATGCGGCACAGTTATAAACCGACTTTAAAGAATTTTACCAATCCAACTTGGGAGTTAAACAATCGAGTATTTTTTTATTATAAGAAGTTAAATAGAGACATGCAGTGCTTTGGATGCATTAGGGGTCTAGTGCCTCCGGACAGTGGAGCAGATTCTATAGCATCGTTGTTAAAAAATCACCAACTATTTAAAAGCAAAATTAAAATAGCATATAATGAAATTCAAGTTAATGTCTCGGAACTAGACACTAAACTAGACGAATAAAGCAAATGTTAGCTTATTTGAGTATTTGGGTGAGTTTATGCAAAGTATATTATATACAGTTAGATACATTTATTATGTACACACTTGTTATCTATGATATCCTTGAAGATATTTCTCAAAATTAGGGGCTCTTGCGTCCATTCGGTGATGCTACTTCATACTCTTTAACACTGACTCACAGGTCGTGCATTAACTCCGACCTTAAAGAGTTCCTTAACTGAGTAACTAAACTAGAGTAACTTAACATTCTAGTAGTTTTATTTCTTTGAATTAAATTCAATTACAGTAATAAATTACATACATTTAGTAAAGGCTTTTAAGGCTATTTATTTAATGCAATAAGAAATCTGATATTTGTGTCAAATTTTAGAAAGTTTAAAGATTTTGAGTTATTTAGAAGTTCCAAAGAAACCAAGTTTAAAGCTCTTAAGCTGAAATTAAGGTTGAACAATATAAGTAGGGGGCAATGAAACTTCACTAATATATTTTGTTTTAACAATAATTCGAAAATATGTACACACTCTTAACGTCAGTAGTTTGGAATTTCATAAATGCCGCTACTAAAGAAAAACAATGTCTCCCACGCGATTTGGAGTTTTACTATTCGTTCTGTAGTGATGTGATTATTTTTATGAGCTCACGAAAGTTTGTAAAGATAGAGGTCTATCTGGGTACAGCAAAATACCTAAACAAATCACTGAGACGAGAATGCTGTTTTTATTAATACAGGTAATATTTATTCATTTTTAAATTAACACATGTGTTTATTTATAATTAAATATCCTGATATTAATGTTCTTAAAAAACGAATTAATTACTTTTAACGGTTAATTTTGTGGAATATGTTTTATACATTGTAATTGAGTAGAGAATCATTTAAAAATACACAATAAACTCTCTTTAATCCAATATAAATATCTGTCCATTCTCATTAAAATTATATGGGGAGGGATAATTTAAAAGTGATGGCTATAGTTGTAACGACACAACTTTACGCTGGATAAACTATTGACACATCTTCCGTTCCTGCGGAAGCAGGATGCGCCTTCTTTTAACAAACACCATATTTAAGGTGTTCCGAATTAGAGGCGGAAGTATCAGTTTGGAAGGTGACAAGTAATTGGTAAAACATCCTACAGATCTCTCTGCAGTCAGTTATTGTTAGCCAGACTTCCGCCCCCCATGGGCGCCTTGAAATAGCCGCCCCCGTCCCTACCAACCCAACCGCCGCCCCCGCCGCTGCCCCCGCCGCCACCACCGCCCCACAGAGACGAAGCACCGCCTCCCGTCAGCGGCAGACAGCTCTTAATGAGAAGATCGGACTAGAAGCCAAATCTCATTCTTCTTTATGTCACTGTTTCCAGTCGTCTCAATTGGTTAGTCTATCACCACTTCAAAGCTGTTGGAAGTAACGATGGCCCTTCCCTACCTATTTTTTAAACTTTAGAACAATCGAGGCGTCAACCAAGCTCAAGAACTGCCAGTTACACTGACGACATCAGGTAATATATATAAAAATCAATTTACTATTAATTTGTGTAATTAACCTCTTTTATAATAAAACCATAAAATAATCCATCTAAATAGCTTGAATGGCAAATCGCTTATGGTCAATTTGAATCAAACAAGATAAGATTTAAATTTGATGAAAACAGATTGATATAATTCTTCTGTATATATTCTTATATTATTATAATATTTTAATTCACTCTACATTTTAAAGCGTACATATCGGTAAATTTCCCTCTGACCGTTATCATCCGCAACTAGCACAGGATAAACCGAGCCTTTGAGGACGAGGTGCACCACAACTCCAAACTACTTTTAAAAACTAATTTGTATTGATCATTAATACGGAGTATTAAAACAGAACTTAAAATAAACGTATCAAAGATTATACTCATTTAAAGACAAAGTCGGCAGGGTCATGGCTCTATAATTCGACGAGCAAAGATGTTAGCAAAACGATCAGCACCTTTATGTTAGAAATTGTACATGGTCGATAAAGAACTGTTGGCCTTTGAGCACCCAGCTCGATTGTGCATCTGTATTCTCCAGTGGTATTAACTCTCATACTCAAAAATCTGTTATTAATCGAACCCTTTTCTCTTGTTGTTTTACGCCAGACGTACCTTCGTATAAATAATGTTTCAAGCAGTTTAAACAAACTAAACTACCTAAATACAAATTGTTTATAAATACGTTAAAGTATCTGGACGTGTTGCATTGGTACTTTATGATATAAGTAAGATTATTTAGGAATCGAAAACCTTGACAAATTGCTAAATTAATTCATGAGTTATTTCTCTTTTTCCCTGAGGTAACATAAAACCAAAACAGAAACTTAACCCTTTACAAAACATTAATATTTTAAACTTCATATACAAATTATATCTACAATAAAAAATATATGGCAATATCATAGACACGGTCGTGGAAAAGACGGTTAGAGTTGGCCAAGTTGGTTCGCGCAAGCAGACACAATGCACGAGATGCTCGCCGCGCTATCTATAGGAGCGCTATAAGAGGAGCGACGTCGCGACGTGGCAGACAGAGGACTGATATAGCCGACATCGCCAGCCCGTCAGCTGATTATATGAATCCGATAAGTCGATGGTACGGACCATAAACCGAGGACAATGGCCAGGGAGCATTGAGACGTCTCAGGACTAGAGCGGCGGCGGCACACGCCTCTGGCAGCGGCAGGACTATGCAGTTTCTGATGATTCGTCGCATTGAACAAGTTGAAAGTGTAACAGATAAGAACACTAACAGGGAATATTATTAATTGTTTATATATTTTCAAAATTGTTTGATAGTAATAGCCTACAGATAAACTAATTGTTTATAGGCAGAGGCTACGTACACGTCCGACGTGAGCCGCTACTGTTCACGTCTGTTCCAAATTGTGCACCGTACGTTAATTTTCCTGTGATTTTTCAAACAAATTGAGAGCCAGAAAACCTCCTAACCTAATCTAACGTAACGTAACGTAACCTAACCTAACCTAACGTAATGTAACCTAACCTAACCTAACCTAAGCGGTAGCGAAGTGAATTTTCCCTTACATTGGACGTGTACGTAGTCACTTCGTTGTTTATAAGCTGCTGATGCTGCTTTTATGCTGCTTTTATGATTTTATGCTGCAGAAGCTGGATCCTTTTCTGGTGGGCTGCCAAAATGAATCCAAAAAGGTTAAAAGTCCAGCTAAGGTGGGTGAAAAACAGTCCATGAACTCACGTACGGATCGGAAAGCAGAACATTTAAAGTCTAGGGATGATGTAGTTTTAAGTTTAGCCACTGAGGGTGACCAACAAATGATAACTTGTGTTATGAGCTGCTTAACGGCTTTGACAATCCTTGTAATGAGCGACCTCTAACTGAATGCTTAGTGATTGGGGACTCCTTGCTCCGATACCCGGACAAACAGAGTTCAGAATCTGGTGCTGTAATTGACATGAATCCTGGTGCTGTAATTGACATGAATCCTGGTGCTAAGATTAGCTATATCAAACAGAAATTGTTATGAAAATAAGCAACTTAAGGTTATTTATATCAATGTAGGGACAAATGATGTACCCTTTGGATATAACGGAGGGGCGGGTTACAATGGTGGACATGGCAAAAGAGCTATTCTTGATTCAATGGCAGATCTATTGTACAGTAGTAGAACTAAATTTCCAAATTGTAAAGTGTTTCTCAATAGCATTCCAATAAGAAAATATATTAGACTAAATCTCTTTGCCAACTAAATGAACAGATAGAACTGATGTGTTTTGACTTTGGGGTGCAGTTTGTAGATGTTAATGATTGCTTATGATGGTACCACCTTGGTAGAGATGGGAGACATTTTAATAGAGAGGGTAATCATCTGTTGGGATACCTTATGCATCAGGTGCTCCTGGATACTGTGAAGTTTGAGAGAATTAGTCAGATCCATGAGCCATATTCCCTTCTTAATATTCCGGGAAACGAATTGAGCACTTGACTTCAGCCCCCAACATAGGTCACGCAAAGGATGATATAGCAGTTCAATTTCCCACAGCTGATAAAAATAATCCAATGTGTTCTACTCAAGAAAAGTTTGTAAAAGTTTTGCATCAAAATATACGTGGGTTGATTGCTAATCATGAACCTTTCCAGATATTTCTCGGTGAAGAAAGTCCAGATATTGTTTGTGTTAGTGAACATCATATTTCTCAGGAAGAAAATTTGCTGTTGGATGGCTATGTAACTGCAAGCACTTTCTGCAGGTCACGGATGCAAAAGGGTGGGGTAGCAATATTCATAAAACCGGGTATTTCTTTTACGACAGTTATTGACGTCCATGAGTATTGCGTTGAGGGTCTTTGTGAGTTAGCCGCCATTACAGTCAATCTGGACAACTCAAGATATCTTATTGTAGGTGTGTATAGACCTCCGACAAATAATAAAGATGTGTTCTCAGAAAACATCAATGGTTGCCTTTCACAAATCATGAAATTGAATTGTAAGACTATTATCGTTGGCGATTTTAATGTCGATCTTTCCACTGTTTCAATTGGTTACGATACTTTGCTGCATGACATGTCTTCTTTTGGTTTGCGCCAGACCATCCTTTCTCACACAAGAGAGTTTAAAGGATCTAGGACTTTAATTGACCATGTTTACACAGATGTCCCTGAACATTCTTTCCGGAGCACAGTAATGATTTCCTACCTAACTGACCATCATGCTCAGGTAATTTTTTTGTGTAACATAAAGTCTTCCATTTTGCCCCCAAAGTTGTTTCGTCATAAAAGAATATTCTCAGAAGATAATATAAGGTTGTTCAGACTTTATCTGAGCAAGGAAACTTGGTCCAATGTTTATTCTTCAAAAGATGTAACAGTAAAGTTTGGCTTGTTTTTCAGTATCCTGTCCTATTATTTCGATGTTTGTTTTCCTTTAGTCAAACGAAAGTCGGATTTAGGCCAGGGTCATAGCTTAAAACATAAAGTCAAACTGAATGGCGAAGCCTTAGAGGTTAGAGAAGAGTTAAGATATTTATATGATGCTTCCAAAAACTTACCCTCGTCAGATCCATGCAGAAAGAGATATCTCCTTCTCAAAAAGCAATATCGAAATCTAATCCTGCAACTTAAATCCGAAGACTTGGCAAGACAACTTGAAAGCTCTTCAATTCGTAGCAAAACTCGCTGGAAAGTTATCAATCAGAACATAAGTTCAGTAGTGGTTGGTGACTTAAGAACACCACCTGATAAGAATGAATTTGGTGATTTGGTGAGAGACCCAAATGATGTTGGTAATGTGTTTAACAACTATTTTGTCAATGTTGGACCCGATTTTGGTAACGTCGTTGCCTTGTCTTCAACCACCATGACCAGCACCATCTCTTCCCCTTTGGGATCTTTGTTTTTATCAGCTACTACTCCACAAGAAGTTATCGATGTAATCAGTTCTTTGAAGAATAAGGCATCAGCCGGCACAGATGGCATTTCATCGATTTTACTAAAGAGGGTAGCAGTAGAACTTGCCCAACCCATAAGCAATCTAATAAATGATTCTTTTTCAACGGGAGTTTCCCCAGATTCCTTAAAACTGGTCATTATCAATCCAATACACAAGAAAGGAAGCTCAGTTGACTGTTCAAATTTCAGACCGATTTCAATAATTTCAACCTTCTCAAAGGAATGTGAAAAGGTAGTTTTGAATAGACTTTGGCCTTTTCTTGATAACAACAAATTGTTGTATTCTCAGCAAATCGGATTCATTAGAGGTAGAAACACAGTTGATGCCATGTTTTCAGTTCTTCAAAGTATAGTAGTGGTGAAATGAGGGGGAGGGGCCGTAATCGGCGCTTTTTTCCCATGTTATTCTTATGGGGATCAGTTTTTGCGCCGACACCCGATCCCGCCCTACACAAGTTTCCTTGTTGGCCTATATTAATACCCAACCCCTGCCTATATTAAATATATTGTCCCCATCCCCCTCTATACTTTTTAAAATTTTCAAAAACTATCTCTGGTGTGTTTTGTGTCCTTGGATGTGTTATTGTCCTAGTGTTTTAATAAATTCCCCCAAATTAAAAAAAATACTGCCGCCAACTTCTTGATTTAAAATTTGGATGATTGTTGTAGTGTTTTAATAAATCCCAACTACGGTCGAACTGCCAACTGATTAATTAAAACACGCAACAATCCGCACCACCGCTTGCACACGCAACGATCCGCATCGCTGCCCACCAACCATGACGCCACGGCACACGCAACAATCCACCGCTCACTGACACACTGACATACTAACACACTAAAGTCGGTCATGTGCAAGCATGCGTCACATTGACCAGAATTTCCACTTACCATAGAGGTATTTTTCTGGTTGAAAGTCCAGCCAATGTGAGGTAATTTCCTGGTTAAATTGAAAAATCCAGCCTCTCGACGTGTATATAAGGAGCCACCGACAAGACACAGCACTATTGTTCTACAAGACCAGTGACACGACATCTCACCACTGACACCTCACCACCGGCACCAGATGACGTCACGGCTCACCTCTCCACCGGACGTCTCGGCGCCACGGCCTCTCCACCGGACGTCTCGGCGCCACGGCCTCTCCACATCTCACACCCAGGACTCCGGTTAGCTGGGAGTGTTAGCGACGGTAGTTGTAGCTAAGGTGGTGTCTTCAGGGACAATCACAACTGTTAATCCATCCGAAAATTGTGAAATAGCCTAATATTTGTAAATCTCCAATTCACCATTTCCAAATTTTAAGGTTTCCATATTTAAATATCCATTTGTAAATCATATTTCGAATGTGACTGCATTTCGAATATGAACTCTCGTAAACTTGTAAAATATAATTTAAAAACCGCTGTTAAATAATTTTTGTCTAATTTAAAAAATGGTAATTTTTTGTTTATAAAAAACAGAGTAATGTCATCTCAAAATTTATTTACATCGAACATGTTGTCCTGTGCAATCTGCTCCACGCCCTGCTCCAACAGAAGCAATTTAATCAGACACTATCGTAACATTCACAAAGTTATTCCTAAAATTTGTAAAAAATGCCATCAAATATTTGATAATAACAATCATTTTAAAGCGCATATGCTAGAAAAACATGATAGTTGTAATGTGTGTAAGAGAGTCATCACTCGTGACAAGAAACGACACCACCTACGATGTGACAAACGACCTTACAAGTTGTATATTTTTCACGGTGAATCTGTGGAAGTATTAGACACTCTTCAATCTTGTCCCCTACCTATCAAATGGATTCTTATTAGGAGGGTAAAGTTCATCAAACACTCGGTGGACAATAATGGTGATTTAATCATTGACAAAGAATGTATTGCTGATTTTCGAAGTTTGACTAATTTATCAATTGAGAAAGCACAATTAAAAACTCAAATTAAAGAAGCACTTTTTAAGATCGATACCTCCATGCACAAGTATCAAGCCCAAGGCAGTGGATGGATATATGACCATACTAAATACTGGCAGCTGCATGTTTACAAATATAAACCCCTAACTCCCAACTCATACATACCCACACCAGAAAATATAAAATCAAAACACGCTGTTTTAAATATTAAAAATAGTGATAATAAATGTTTCGTGTGGAGTGTTTTAGCAAGCTTGAATCCAAGGAATCATGGAGAACATGCAAATCAAGTATTTTACTACGAACCCCACATAGGTAAGTTGAATATGTCAAATATAAAATATCCCGTAAAAATATCCGACATTGATAAATTTGAAAAACAAAATAACATAAGTGTTAATGTATATGGAATTGAAGGACAATTAATATATCCATTGAGAATAACTAAACTAAACAGTAATACGCACGTCAACCTGCTGCTTTTACAACAGGGTCGGAAATCACATTACTGTTTAATTCGTGATTTTGATAAGTTAATGTTTAATTCTACAAAACACAATAATAAGAAATATTTTTGCAAGTTCTGTTTGCAACATTTTTGCACCAAAGATATATTGGAACGTCACACAACATATTGTAAAACCTTTGATGCCCAAAGAGTACAAATGTCTAAAAAAGATACACTACAATTTACGAATTACAAATATCAACTTAAAGCTCCCTTTGTGATTTATGCAGATTTCGAATGTTTTATAAACTGTGGCAAACACACGCCGTCTGGATTTGCTTATGTTGTGGTGAGAGATTCTAACATTATTTACGAAGAGTTGTACAGCGGTGAAAATGTGATGGATGTGTTTTTCGAAAAGTTATTTAAAACTTATGACTTTATTAAAAGTCAGATGGGAGTATATGTTCCCCTTGTAATGACTGCAGAGCAAGAGATGTTATTCCAAAACTCTACACACTGCCACATATGCCAACAGCTGTTACTGTGTGATAAAGTGCGCGACCACTGCCACCTAACAGGCGAGTTCAGAGGACCCTCCCATAACTCTTGCAATTTAAACTATAAAGTAACCAAGAAAATTCCAGTATTCTTCCACAATCTTAAAAACTATGACGGTCATTTAATAATGCAACACTTGGGAAAATTCAATCACAAATTGAATTGCATAGCCAAAGATATGGAAAAGTATATTTCGTTCTCTGTTGATGATTTGGTATTTTTGGATTCCTACAACTTTCTGTCTCTTCCCTTAAGCAAATTAGCTTCCAATTTAAATGCGTTTAGATTTATAGACAATCCACTACTACAACGTAAGGGCGAATTTCCGTACGAATATATGACAGGACCAGAAAAGTTTTTAGAGCCCCTCCCACCCATAGAGGCATTTTACAGCAGTCTAACTAAAGAATGTATATCTCCTGCACAATATGAACATGCTAAAAACGTATGGAATCATTTTAATATAAAGAATTTAAAAGAATATCACGATTTATACCTTAAAACAGATGTGTTGTTATTGGCTGATATGTTTGAGACATTTAGGGACTTGTGTTTAAAGGATTATAAACTTGACCCTGTCCACATGTACTCACTGCCTGGACTAACATGGGAGGCATGTCTTAGAATGACCGGCATAAAATTACAGTTATTTCAAGACGTTGACATGCATTTGTTTATAGAACATGCCATTAGAGGTGGTGTAAGTATGATTTCCACGCGCTACGCTAAAGCCAATAATAAGTACATGGGCGAACATTATGACCCAAATCAAGAAAGCACCTATCTTGTATACTTAGACTGCAACTCGCTATACTCTACAGCAATGTGCGAGTCGTTGCCCGTTGATGGCTTTAGATGGACAAATGAGAAAGATTATAAATACAATCAAAATGAAAACTTTGGATTTATTTTGGAAGTTGATTTAAAATACGATAAAAGTTTACACGATTTGCATAATGACTACCCGCTCGCACCAGAAAAAATGAATGGAAAATTAATACCAAATTTAAATGACAAAACTAAATATATTTTACATTATAAAGCACTAAAAAAATACGAAGAACTGGGTTTGGTAGTTACAAAATACCACAGAATTTTAAAATTCAGACAATCAAAATGGCTCGCGCCCTATATTAATTTTAATATTGAAAAGCGACAAAAAGCTAAACATGATTTTGAAAAAGACTTTTACAAACTGTTAAATAACAGTCTCTTTGGTCGAACAATTATGAACCAACGCAAGTTTCGTGATATACATCTTGTAGACGAGTCTAAGTTAACAAAGTACGTTACAAAGCCAAGGTTTGACTGTAGCAAAATGTTCGATAACAATTTGCATGCTGTACATTTAAATAAATTAATTGTAAAGTTTGATAAACCAATATATTTAGGAATGACCATTTTGGATATCAGTAAAGTAATAATGTATGATTTCCACTATAATTATATGTCAAAATTTAAGAATAAAAAGTTCTTAATGACAGACACAGACAGCCTTGTTTATTCTATAGTAACAGAGGACTTTTACAAGGAAATACAAAGTGACTTGGACTGTTTCGACACCTCTGCATATAGTAAAGATCATTTCTTATACTCTGATAAAAATAAAAAGTTACGGGCAAGTTTAAAGACGAATTAAATGGTCAAATTATGTATGAATATTGTGGTTTAAGGCCAAAATTATACTCTTTCATTCCTTTACAATGGTTATACGAAAAAGAAAATCAAAATGAGCTAGAGGTTAAAAAGGCAAAGGGAGCTGACAACGCCACAGTTAAACATCTCTTAAGACACCAACATTACTTACACTGTCTTGCAACCGGGGAAGATTACTATGAGAATGTTACAAGAATTAAATCCACAAACCACCATCTTCAAACATTAACGATGAACAAAAAGGTACTCTCTTTTGATGACGACAAGAGGTTTATTCTGGATGGCATCAACACTCTTGCCCTTGGTCATTATAAAATTGGTCAAACATAAATCTATATTTCCCATTATTCTTTGGCCTTTCCTTGTCTATTACAAAAAAGCCATATTTAGACCTATCCCAGCATTGATGGCAGAGATTTCTAAATTGGTTAAATGAAAAATCATTTCCCACATGATTGTTATACACATGTTTTAAATTTAAATCGTCTTGTTTAAATAATATTAGGAAATTAACATTGTCACGTAAATGTTTGTTTACTTTACTGTAAGATTGACACAAGTAAAAACTGTTAATATTTTTGTGTCTGCCCATTGAGAAAAATTGTGTGATATTTGGACTATTTATGTCGTCAAATACAACTATTGAGTGTGATTCTACATCATTTGGTGTGATTTCACAGTTTGAATATGTGTGTAATTTAACTTCATCACACAGACGGAATATTTCAATTATTTTTTTATATTTTTCTTGTTCTAAAGATTTGGATATTATATATAAATTTGTAAACTTTAATCCTTGTTCTTTTACAATTAAGTTATAAATTACAACAGTCTTCCCCGAACCACTGGGCCCTATTATAAGACAGCGAATATTATTAGGAAATAGACCCAACTTCTTTGGTGTATTTTCTTTATGTGCTATTTTAAATTTGTTCTTTTGTTGAATAAATGACATTTTTTATATAATAAAAATGGTGTATTTTCTTTATGTGCTATTTTAAATTTGTTCTTTTGTTGAATAAATGACATTTTTTATATAATAAAAATGGCAAAGAGAAAGTGTAAAAAGGTCCAAGGTAAGGGATTATTCTTAAAGCCATATAGAGGCCGTGGCTTGTTAAATACCCTTATAAACAACCTTCCTTTCCCTCTCCACATGCCTGGAAATTATAAATGGTGTGGACCTGGAACTAACGTGCGTGAAAATTTAGCCAGAAATGTACCTCCAAAAAATAAGCTAGACTCTTATTGTAAAGAGCACGACATATTCTACATGAATAATCCTGATACAGCCGCCCGGAACAAGGCAGATATGAGATTAGCGGACCAGGCTTGGACTAGGGTTTCGGCAAAGGACGCCAGTCTGGCTGAAAAAGCAGCAGCTTATGCAGTGACAAATTTGATGAAGGCCAAGGCAAAAATGGGAATGGGATTAAAATTTAATAAAAAAGATGGACAACTTTCAGCTGTTAGAGGCAGCAAGAGACGTGCCTCACTTTCGAGGAGTGTACCTAAAAAACGAGCTAAGAAAACAGAGGCCAAAAGTAAGAGAATGTGGAATTATTAATTTAGACAGTGACAGGGGCACACATTGGACAGCATATCGTAAAAATAAAGATGTTGTAATATATTTTGACCCTTTCGGAATACAGCCTCCAAAAGAGGTAATTGAATATTTTGTACCATCTAAAAATTACTATACAACTGATCAAATACAAGATTTAAACAGTTCCATTTGTGGAATTTTATGTTTATCATTTCTGAAAAATTTTAGTTTATAAAAAATGGATTCATTTACTATAACATTTACGGGTACAGAGCCAGAGTTTAAGTCTGTGTTCTTTCCTCCTATAGAATTAAATGGTGATTATGTAATTGGGCTGGTAGATTTTAAAAGTTATAATTCTATATTTAATGTTAAAAAACCTCTAAATACTTTGACATATTACAAAATGCACAAAATTACAACCCCAAAAGGGGAGGTCACAATTGACGAATTAAACCGGGCATTAGCTGGTAAAGTTGAAGTTATTATACAAAATAAAGTAGCATTAATTAATACAAAAGTCAAACTTATATTTTACAAAGGGCTAGTTCCAAAATTAAATAAACTTAAAGACACAAAATTAACTATAGACGAGGGTGAGGATGTGTATTATTACGATCACAAAGCTCCAAATGTAATTGAAATTGCTGAAGGTACATACGAAGTGTTTGAGCTTGTGAAGGAAATTCAAAAGCAACTCCCAGATTTTGTACTTATAGCCGATAATAAAACTATGAAAGCCACATTACATTCTAGCCATGTGTTTGATTTTACAAAACTGTGTTTAGGGTCTGAATTGTTGGGATTTAAAGGATTTTCTACTCCAGATATTGCGTTTAAATCTGTAAATAAAATCAACATAAATAATGTAAATGTGATTAGAGTAAAATGTAATATTGCGAATGGGTCTTATTTGAATGGTGACAAATCACACACCATACACAGTTTTTACCCAGAAGCTCCTCCCGGCTACAAAATTATTGAGGTCCCCAGAAATATTATATACTTCCCTGTAAATAAGAGAAGTTTAGATGTTGTTAGCATTACATTTGCAGATCAACACGACAAGCCAATTGACTTTAATAAAGAAGAAACTACAATTACTTGTCATATAAAAAAGATATGAGAATTTACAAGAACGGACTGAGTGTACAAAATGCCAGGTTTCTGCGATCAATTGGGTTGAAGTTAAAATTTTCTATTAATAAAAATGGAAGATTTTCTAGACGTTACAGGAAAATTCCAATACGATGATAGCCTGGTTAAAATTACAAATCACTCCTATGTTCCACACAACACTTTAGCAATAAATAATTCCGATGAAATTCGAATATGCATAAATAATCAAGATTTACTAACACTCCCATGTAGGAGTTATCTGTATATTAAAGGAGAAATAGAGAATCATGATAAAGGACATTTTATAAATAATGCATTTGCATTCTTATTTGACGAAATTAGATACGAAGTTGCTGGTAAAGAAATAGATATTGTAAGAAATCCGGGAATTTCCAGTCTTATGAAAATATTGTGCTCTTACAATAAAACAACTAAATTGTCAAATGTAGCATTTGATTCTGATGAAAATTTAAAGGAGTTCCATAAAAGTGGCAAGTTTAGTACTTGTGTCTCGTTAGAGCTGTTAATGGGTGTGTTTGAGGATTTTAATAAGGTTTTAGTAAATGTTAAACAAGAATTGGTGTTGAAAAGATCCAAAAACGACTTAAATTGTATATTAACAACATCTAATGCTCCAACTGGTGTCGATCCTATTCCTAAAATTACACTTAAATCGATTCAGTGGGTGATGCCGCATGTGGTGCCATCTGATGGGGAGAGGCTTCAATTACAAAAGATGTTATTGCAAAATAAAAATTTGCAAATTGCATTTAGAAGTTTGGAGCTACACGAACTCCCATCATACCCCGAAACCAAGAGACATACAGGGTCAGTTAAGACGTCTTCGAGTTTGGAGAAGCCCAGGTATATTATATTTGGTTTCCAAACTAGTAGGGACAACAGTGCACGAAAAAGAACTGATGAATTTGATCACTGTAAATTGAAAAATATCAAAGTGTTTTTAAACTCTGAATATTATCCTTATAGTGATTTAAATCTCGACTTTGAAAATGGAGATGCCTCTAAAGCTTATGAGATGTTTGTGAGGTTTAGGGAGAGTTACTACAACACCGTCCCCGATCCTATGTTTAACAGAGCTGACTTTATAAAGAAATATCCTCTAATTGTAATAGATTGTTCTAGGCAGAATGAATCAGTCAAAGAGGGGGTTGTAGATATTAAATTAGAAATTGAAACTGCAGAAAATGTCCCTTCAAACACATCTGCATATTGCCTAATAATACACGATAAGGTGTTTGAGTATAATCCTTTGACAAATGAGATAAATAAAATGTAAATAAAATGAAAACAAATATTCAACAAGAATTGGTAGAGTCTGCAAAACAAATAAGAGAAAAATATAGGGCGTTAAAACGTGGTAAATTTCTAGAGGCTGAAGAGAGGTTCCAAACATTCCAACCGTTAATAGAGCCTTTGCAAGAATTAAAAAATTTAGCCACAAAAACAGAGAGGCCAGTTCTCCCAATGATTTTAGAAAAGACCCCGTCTAGAATACCAAGAATAACACAGATAACACCGCACAAATTAGATTTTGGTCTTTTAGCATCAGACTATTTAGGAAATTACCTTAGTAGAAGTATTATGACAGACACCACATATGGTATTAGGCGAGAAGGAAATAAATTTTTTATTGGGAATCAGGAAGTTCAAATTGCCAATGATGATGTTACAGTTGGAGAAAAAATTTATAAAGGGACAAAGGGATTGTGGGAATTGTTAACTTTAAAAGAACCCGTAAACTATAGTCAGGCTGATTTGCAAAATTATAAAGAGATTTTGGAAGCTACAAATGCACATTTAAAGGGTTATAAACCAGGTGCGGCGATGTCAGGTAATAAACACACTAAATATCTTAATATAATTAAACCCCTGTTTAAGACTGTTGGTGAAGGTTTAAGGCAGGTAACTGGTAATAAAATAGACTATGTTTATTGGGACGATCCTAATGAGCTTGTAGATAGGTTAAGACTGCTTTGGTTAAGCCGATTGGCGGGAAATTCTGGAGTGGATAATGAGATAGATTCTATCATAGAAGAATTGAGGGAAAGTAGAATTGTTTATTAAATAAAAAGATGATAGATAAATTTTATCGTGTATATAACCCATATAGTAAACCAGAAGCAAGAAGTTTTAAAGAAACTACTTTAAATCTAAAAGATGATGGTTGGAATGCTTTAAATTATAAAATTAGTAATGTTAAGGGTGGGGAGTTTACTGATGATGTATCGACTTTGGGGCAGACGTTAACCAGAAAAGGTGATGCTTTTGTACAAGGTAATACTAAATATAAGTTTTTAGAATCCAAGAGTAATAATTGGAACGCTAATAAACGCAAAATTACTAATGTTAAACGAGGTGAAAGCTCAACCGATGTACCCACATTAGAGCAAACTTTAATAAGAAAAGATGGTGTCTTTGTACAAGACAAAAATAATTATGAATTTTTGGAATCGGAGAATGGTATTTGGAATGCCAAAAAGCGAAAAATAAGTAATTTGTTGGCTGGTAAAGAAAGCGATGATGTTGTAAACGTCTCTCAAGTACCAAAAATGGATCTAAACTTTTGGGATTTTAATAATAAAAGGCTAGTTCGTGTTAAACCCGCTGTTGATGAGAACGATTGTGTTACAAAACATCAGACTGTGACTTTAGACGGTCTTAAATTTGATGGTAAAAATAAGCAATTAACAAACATTTTACCTGGAACATTGCCAAATGATGTGGCTGTTGTTAATCAAATATTAACAAAAGGTGAGAAAAGCATAATAAAACAGGGGGATAAATATTATAATGTATTAACATTAGATAGCGATATGTGGGATGCAGAGGACAAATTAATAAAGAATGTACCTGAAGGCAAAGATAGGAGTGATGTTTGTTTAATGTCACAGGTTTTGAGGTATGACGATAATATTAAAACTTTTAGACAAGACAATATTAAATTTGATATTTGTTTAAAATCACATGCTTTAAGGTTTAACAATAAAACTAATAAATTTATGCAAGACAATAATGAAATCGATTTGATGATGTACAATCCTAAATTGTTGGTTGCAGACCCTACATCTTTAAGCGGATTTAAGACTTTAGATGGAGAGGCATATTTGCCAAAAAACTATGTATATCAAAGAATGAGTGATGGTATGTTAATTGGTAGCAATGGAGGTGTTTTTGAAACGACAGAGACTGGCAGATACGTTAACATTAAAAATAAAGAATAAAAAATGGAAAAAATTGCTTACGAATTGCATAAGCTCGCGAGAAAGAACTTTGTTAGAAGGTCTTTTAAGGTGTTGGGTATAAACGAAACTGTTCAAATAGATTTAATAGATATGCGGAATTATGCTAGAGAGAATTCTGGGAATAAATATATTTTAACTTTAATAGACACATTTTCTAAAAAAGCTTATGCTGCTCCACTAAAGAATAAAACTGGATTAGTAGTCACAGAAGCTATAAAAACTATTCTCCCAAAGGGAGTTAAAAATATTCAATCTGATAACGGAAAAGAATTTTTTAATGAACATTTTACCAAACTAATGAAAATTCTAAATATTAATCACTACCACACTTACTCTACAACTAAGGCGGCTATTGTGGAAAGGTTCCAGAGAACTTTAAAGAATTGGTTGTATAGAGAGTTTAGTGCACAAGGGAGTTACAAGTGGTTGGATTTACTTCCAAAGTTAATAAGGATATATAATAATAAAGTACATAGATCCATAGGGATGAAGCCTAACCAAGTATGTGCTAAGAACTCTAAAGATGTACATGAAAGGTTAGCATCTAAAGTACAAGTTAAAAAGCCAAGATATAAGGTGGGGGATAGTGTAAGGATATCTAAATATAAACACGTATTTAGTAAAGGATATACCCCTAACTGGACGGGAGAGCTTTTTACAATAGCAGAAGTTAAGAAAACAAAGCCTGTGACTTATATTTTGAAAGATGAAAATGGCAATATAATCAAAAGAGGATTTTATACAGAAGAATTGTTAAAAACTAAATATAAAGACATGTATTTGGTAGAGAAGGTAATTAGGAGGAGGGGTGATTTATTATATGTCAAATGGCTCGGGTTCCCAAGTAGCCAGAACTCGTGGATTTCTGCAAAGGATGTATTAAAATGAATTTTAAAATAGGGTCAAAATTGGCAGTTCGACCGTAGTTGGGATTTATTAAAACACTACAACAATAACTCAAATTTTAAATCAGGAAGTTGGCGGCAGTATTTTTTTTAATTTGGGGGAATTTATTAAAACACTAGGACAATAACACATCCAAGGACACAAAACACACCAGAGAAAGTTTTTGAAAATTTTAAAAAGTATAGAGGGGGATGGGGACAATATATTTAATATAGGCAGGGGTTGGGTATTAATATAGGCCAACAAGGAAACTTGTGTAGGGCGGGATCGGGTGTCGGCGCAAAAACTGATCCCCATAAGAATAACATGGGAAAAAAGCGCCGATTACGGCCCCTCCCCCTCATTTCACCACTACTAAGTATTGTCGACGAAGTCGAATTGGGTAATTATTCATCTGGTCTATTTTTTTATCTTAGCAAAGCCTTCGACCTAGTCGATCACGGGCTGTTGCTGGATAAGATGTACAGACTGGAGGTCAGAGGGAAAGCGCATGATTGGTTCCGGTCGTACCTCGTGGGTCGTTCTCAATGTGTCAAAGTGACTTGTATTGATGATTCAAGAACCGTATCTAACAGGTTTTCAAAGGTTTTGGCCGTAAAAAAGGTGTACCACAGGGCTCAATTCTCGGGCCTATACTTTTTATCATCTTTATAAACGATCTTTATCAAAGTGTATGTGGAACAAACGTCTGTCTTTACGCGGATACTTCCCTTACATTAAGCAGCCCTTCCAGAAATATGTTGGAATTCCAAACCTTTTTGAAGGGGAATTATCTTCTGGACTGGCTGGACCATAATAGACTTAAGGCAAACGTTTCCAAAACCACCCTCATCGAGTTTTCCATTAGAGACCGCCAAAGTGACAGTTTATTCAGTGCTCAACTTGATAACGAAGCAGTTTCTTCAGCTTCGAGCGTGAAGTTTCTTGGTCTGTTTATTGACTCAAACCTCACATTTGACCTTCACATAGCTCATGTATACAAGAAACTCAGTCAAGGGGTTTTTGTACTCCGGAACCTGGCTTGTTTTGCAACTACCGACGTTCTTATTGCTGCTTACTAAGGGATCATATACCCGTACATGTCCTATGGTGTCCCCATTTGGGGATCGGAAAGTATAAGAACAAAGCTTGTGTTTAGGCTACAGAAAAAGGCCCTAAGAGCAATCTTCTGGGTGCCACAACGTTATTCATGTGGTGATATCTTTATTTCAAATAAAATTCTTACATTCTCTTCTATTTACATTCTTGAAACCTTATCATTTCTCCATAGAAATTTCTCTGTTTTTCAACCATTTCTTCCAACGCACAGATATAGTACCAGGAGCAAACCAAAATGCATTATGAATGTTCCAAAACATAACACTTCTTTTTTCAGAAGCACCTAAAATATTCGGCCGTACAACTGTTCAATGGACTGCCTGAACCCTTAAGGCTTGAAAGTAACTTTAATACATTTAGAAAAAAATTGAAATGTTTTCTCATTGACGAGGCCTACTATAGGGTAAAACATTTCTTAGCTTAGAACGATTCATTGCTGGAAATGTATCAACTTATTTTATGTAGTGTATTTTGTTTTAAGAACATTGTATTAAATTTTGTTTTGACATGGCATATGCAATGTAATTTTGCCAACATGCTCAATAAAGAATTTGAATTTGATGACTGACTAAAGTAAACCTCCAAACCCCCTCAAACCACGTATACATCACCGCCATGGTAATTTTACCTTTTTATTTTTTCCCAACTAAATAGTTAGAGGTCTGAGTTCTAAAAACCAATAAAATCGCTCAAAGACCCATTGCGCCACGCTCCGAATCATTTGTGAGAAATGCGGCGAGAAGGTCCCTTTTGAAGCAAATCTAGAACAATTAACCAGGGATTGGAACTAACGAAATAAATTGCCTGGAATAAATTATCCGGTACTAATAGATTCCTGAGTTTATTTTGAAATTCTAATAAATGCCGGAATTTCCGGAGCGAGGGTGGCGGTATTCACAGCTGCAGTAGTCGTTTGTCAATCCCTCCTGCGTTCGCTCACGCCGCGGCCGTGGTGCCCTCGGTGTCACAGAGGAACCCTGACACGCAGCACTGACAATGTGATAAATGTTCGATTGGCATTTATCACTGTTATAACAACAGATGCGGTGAAACAGTTATACTGTATGTTATGTATTTTAAATTATACATTGATAGACGGATATAGTTGTGTTAAGTTTTTAAAGGTTTGCTTTTTTGCTACTAGAAATAGGCCGAGTCCCAATATACCTTGTCTAACTACGGATTTGAACATTTTAAGGCTCGCCGAGTTTTAAGGCACCTTGGCGATCTCTTCTTGGCACTGCGAAGCGGTTAAGCTATATTTAGATGGTAAAAGTAATGAAAGCAATGCGTTTTTAAAATACCTGGTTGTTATTTAGTGATCGGTGTTATTTTATTATAGCGTAAACTAATTCCTTCGATCTCCACCAAAATATTAAGTTAAATTAAATCGATTTAAGGTTATTTTGTTTCATCTCACTTAGCTAGGTTTAATCAATTAAGCTTATTACCGAAGTATTTTGACTATTTACTATAAATATTTGTATTACGGTACATACTTCATTTTAAAATGTCTCTAGTCACGATATACTTCACCTTGGTAACTAACCACCTAACTCGTTGGTTTCGATTTTCAATTTAGATAGACGAGACAACCATTCCAAAAACAAAACCCAAAATTTACTAACCGGATAGAGAAACGAATTTATAACAAAACATAATGAGAATTATGGAGCGGGAATGTAAGGTGAACGGATTTATTATTGACTCGTAAAATCAAATATTTTACTGTCGCTTACGTCATGTAAAATACATACAGCTTAAAACACATCTCAGTCCGTGCAAACGTTCGAGCAGACTGTATGCAGCCGATATCGGGGAATTTTGGTAGGAAGTCCATTTATTATCCATAAAAATCTTCCCTTCCCTTCACGTCAAGCACCCTTAAATTAACTGCACCAAAACTAAGAAGACAAGCAACATAAATATATCTACACGACGAAAACTGAGTCAAACCCAACTTGCAATTAAATGTGCAAATAAAAAGGAAGTATACTTTTACCACAAAAATGGTATTATAATTTAGTATGTTTAATTAGTACTTACTAGTTGTATGCATAAAATGTGAATTGAATAAGTTACATTATTAATATGGTGGTAATTTCGAGCTTAAAGCTTATTCAGTGAATTAGGGTTTGCCTGTAGCGAAACTCATGAACAATAACATACTCCCTCAATTGTGATAAAACCATCGAATGAACTTTTATGGGTGAAATTCTTGTTTTGATTTTGTCTATCCCATTAGGTACGTTAATGCAGTTTAAAGTGTTGCGAATCATTCATTAACTAACAAAAATCATTAGTATTGATGTAATTCGGCTTAGCAATTTGTTTTCGGTGGTAAATGTTTCCAAACAGATAATATATAAAACCCCAATACTCACCTCAAGGCGTGGTTTAAGATTTCACTACAATAGTAATTAAACTGACAATGATTTCATTCTTACCTTCGCTTTGTAAACAACGTAGTTCTCGTCCCGGTAAGGTGCAATGTCCATTTCTACATACATGTAGACTTCACAAGGTACTCTGAAGGTCTCTTTTGTCTTCCCAACTTCATGCCTCTTGTTGTTTTCGGCTTCATCAAAAGCTTTCTTCGAGACCTCCTCTCACGCTTCCTACCCTGTACTTCTGGGCGGGATACACACAGATTGCAACCGGTATAAGGAAGCAGAGTAAAGAGGTCCTACTCACTCATATTCTCATTGACTTCTAAATATTTTTCCAAGTTCTTGCAATGTGTGGCTTCTTATATAGTTTTTTTTTTGAGAACCTCTAAATGTCCCTGTTTGATTTCCCACACTTACTTGTATTTTCTTATACTTTAGTCTTTTTCCCATCTTCATACGTTTCTTCTGTTGACCCTCTGAATTCCTGCTGAAACTCTTGCCTTTTTCTGCCTATTCTATAAGAGTTGAGTAAAGGGGTATCACTTGAAAACATATCTTTTCATTAAATTATTTAATTTCTCCTTCGGCCTTCTACGTAGGTTTATTTGCTAGATACTCTGAAAGTCTTTTATATATCTCCAATGTCTTGCCTATTTCGGCTCCTTACATTGATTATAGAAGACCCTCTGCCCGACAAGCCCCTAACCCTCTGCCTCCTTGGGGGAATACACCCAATTTGCAATGCGGTTAAAAGGGCGGATTAAACGGGCAATACTTGGGCTCTTCTTTTTGTATTCTTTTGATTTTCAAGTTTTTTTTGCTTCTGTCATATGTTTTTCTCTCAGGAGAACCACTAATTTTATTTGTATTTCCTAGTTCAAGTTTCCCTTCGTTGTCAGTTTCTTCCTTAGCTTTCCTTGGGAGACCCTCTTTTGCTAGTTCTCCCAAACCTGCGCCTACTGGGTGGGAGACACCCAGAATGCAACAGAAACGAAGTAAAGGGGTCTCACTCGAGCAATCACCTTCTTTTTGCCTTCTTTATATTACCATTTTTTGCTTTCATTGGCTTTTTACTGTCTTTTTGGGAGAATCTGTGAATGTCTTTTTCGTATTTTTCACTTCTTGTCTCTTGTCCGTTTCGGCTTCTTACGTAGGTTTCTTCGGGAGGTACTATGTTACTCAAGCCCCTTACTCTGTGTCTCATGGGTGGGAAACACCCAGATTGCATTAGGTATAATGGAGTGGAGTAATGGGGCCTCACTCAAATACTTGTATTTTCATTTTCGTGTTTATATTTTAAATTATTGATTTTAGACCTTCTACATAGGTTTATTCGTGACCTAAGATTATATATTAATATAATGTATGTAAATATATTTTGTTTGCATATTAGTGTTTTGTCTATCCCGTCTTCTTATGTAAGTTTCAGGAGACCCTCTGTTCCATAAAATAAATAAATAAATAAATAAGGTCTTTAATTAGCGATTTTCAAACAATAATGTTTGTTTTACAAAATAACTAACATGTTTATAATAATAGAATTGTCTACAGTTCTGCAACAATGAGGTTGTCTCGAAATTTTCTTCTTAAAGTTTTAATACTGAACAATTTTATTTTATTTGGAAGAGCATTGTACTGCTTTGGCCCAAAGTATCCAAATCCCCTTCTTCCTACTTCTAGCTTGATGCGTGGCACTTCCAGTAAATAATCCTGCCGAGTGTGTTTTTCTCGCATGTCTACTCTGTTCTTAAGTTTTTCTTTTAAATATGCTGGAAGACCAGTGGCAAGGACTCTATGTACAAGTGTTACAGTTTGCAGTTTGCAAAGACTCCTTATAGACAGAACCTTAGCACTCTTTCTGTAATCCGAAATGTGGTCAAACTTTTTAAGGTTATACACAAATCGTAATGCGCTATTTTGAAGACGTGTGAGAACCGTGCAGTTTTCATTAGAAAGATTGTTTCCAAAAACTAGTAACGCATATTCAGTAATAGGGAATACCAGGGATTTGACCATTTGCAGCTTAGCATCTTCAGGAAATAATCCCTTAAATCTGTTTAAGACTCGCAATAAGCCCACAACACGAATAAGGATTGATTTGATATGTATTGAAAAGTTAAGCTCATTATCAACCCACACACCTAATACCTTTACAACATCCTTCATGATCAGTTGAATACCCTCCAAATTTATAGTAGTATCGCACTGGATAACATTCTGTGATAATGACGGAGAGTTAAGGTGGACAACTGAGCATTTATTTAAATTCAACTTAAGGCCATGAGCATCCGACCAAGTTTTTACGCTGCTTAAATCAAAATTTAATTGATCAAAAGCTCTATGGGAGTTTGATCGTGGATATGATAACAACAGTTGAGAGTCATCTGCATAAGAAAATAAAGAGCAAAATGATAAGCTCTTTTCAAGGCCAGCACAGTACAAAATAAACATTATCGGTCCTAAACGGGAACCCTGGGGTACTCCCGTAGTTTTTGAAAGATCTTTTGATAATGTTTCTCCAACCTTAGTAACTTGTACTCTGTCGTATAGGTATGATCTAAACCATTTTATAACAGTTTCATCAAATTTAAAGAATTTTAATTTTGTCAAAAACATTTCAAAGTTCACTGAATCAAATGCCTGGGAAAAATCTAGATTAACAAGGACACTATTCATACTATTGTCTCCAGCCATCAACAATTCATCAGTAATGTTCAATAATGCCGAAGTAGTGGAAAATCCTCTCCTAAAACCAGATTGACATTTTGGTAGGATATCTTCACTTTCAATAAATGGCACTAGTTGACTAGCGACAACCTTCTCCAGTATTTTTGACAATGCTGTTACTATTGATATGGTCTTGAGTGTAAGTTCTATACAAATTTAGTGTATCATAGGAGATACGGTTTCCTGCTCCCATATTTACGAAGTATTCATTAATTTCATCTGGATGGAATAGATGGTTGTAATTATTATTATTACTTCCTAAAACTCCACTAACACGTGGACCAGAAGGATTTGGAATCCTTGTGATTTTTAAATTGATTTTGAAAATAAATTCTTTTAGCCTTTCTAATTGCAGAATTAAGATTATTTCGTGCTTTACAGTAAGCTCCTTTACTGCTTACAGTTTTGCTCTTGCTGGATTCAATTTTATATTTGTTTTTTATTTTTGTCAACTGTTTTATCGTATCATCCCTCCAAGGAGCCTTTTTCTTAGTTACTCTCTTTCTCACAATGGGAGCGCACACTTCAAACACATGAAGCATTTTAGAGGACAAACTCTTATTTACGTCATTCACTGTAGACAGTGATAAAACTTCTTTCCAGTCAGTGAATATTGTTACCATGCCAATTTTGGGGATTTTTTATGGTTCTGAGACAACTACTTGACAGAATTTAACGATTTGAAATAGTAAATTTGATACTAGCAGCTAAAAAAACACACGAGCCGCTGGAAGAGGAGACTTTGCCACCCGAAGGAAGCCAAACTTGTCCGATGACGAACGAACTATCCGAATGATAGTAATTTCAAATGTAAACAGAGGAAATCTACTTATATACTAAAAAATCACGCTACATTTACGAACAAATGATAGTAAAATAACCTAACCTAACTCCGCAGAGCGCTGTGGCGGCTCTTTTCTTTGTAAATATTGCAAAAATGGGTTTGTATAAAATATAACAAAAATTGGTAGCCTACCACAAAAAGTAAACACGAAAAGGTAGAACTAAACCTGGGACCGCATGATCGTGAATCCATTAGACTACCAAAGCGTATCGAACTACGTAAAAGTTACAATTCATCGAGCAGTAGACGGCGCTGTGATTTTAAAATTTGCCACGGGTAGCGCTCCGTGTGATTTCAAAGTTTTACACCTGGCAGCGGTCACGTAGGAAATGTTTCCTCTTTCAGTTGCTCGTGTGTCTTTTTAGCTGCTAGTTAAATCTGATTAGTAGTAAATACCAAAGACAGCATTTCATGTTAGGGATTTAATTTTATTAACATTTTTGAATTGTACAAAATAAAACCGTATTTTTGAGCTGAAGCTAACATTTAATTTGGTTTTGAAGAAGTACTTTCAATTCGTGTGGTGTAAACAGATGCGATAAAATGACTTATGTACGTACATTATGTAGTTGAGGTCGGAATGGGTAGTAAACATAATGCTATATAATGATACAATATTCCTTTAGAGACTATCATCTGATGCGGGTGAATCGCAACAAGGCGCTGGTAAAGTTGTTTTGAAATAAATAAACTAAACTTAATAAAATAAACTTAATCTTAGACTCAATAGATCTTTACATAAGTGATATCACATTTAATTACGGAATGTTCTTCCATTATTTGGCTTTGGATGTTTTTCTGCTACTAAAGATCTATATTGTCTGGTTGGAAACATTGAATCAGGTAAAAAATCGCATGAACAAGAACAAAATTAGAAACAATATAGAAGGTTGAAGGTGCATTAAAGGAAACATGTATAACTGTAGTCGTTATTAAATTCGGGCAGTAAACAATTTACAAAGTTTAAAATATGTTGTTAAATTCTGGTTTTTAATGCGTCAATCATCAAAAGCTCGAATACCAATTTTATCTGGGGTCATAATCGGTATAAATGTACTTGTAAACTCTATGGCAGTAATGGAAGCCAGCGAGTTCGAGTATTTGCCACCCAAACCAAATGGGAGCACAAATGGTTCACAAACAAAAAAGAAAAAAGAAATGTTTTTTTATGGGTTCCTATTTGTTCCATATAGCGATTATTGGGAAGGAGAACAGCAAGTTTTTTAATGATATAGATCAGTAAATAAGAGAAATTATAATTTATTGATTCCCACAAGAAAGATATTGGACAACGCACCGTGTTTACCGCCAGTTGGAAATTGTCTCCCCAATCAGCAGTAGTATTATAATATTCAAGATAATTTATTATTTGAGCTTTTAAAAGTACATTTTATTTAGATATGTTTACAAAATTAGTAAACAAACAAAACAACAGAATTTTAGAATCTTTTGAACTCTATAACTTCTGAACCAGAGTTTTCCAAGGTATGTGAGTGGTGTCATTATGTCAGAGACAAGAAACACTAGATATAAACCACAAAACTGCTGTCGTAATCGTTAGAGCCATTTGGTTTGTTTATGTCTTTGAGGATGGTGACAATTCAAACAAATTATTTAAAAAACGAAAAACCGCCAGGAGATAGGGACCTAAATACCTACTTCGCAAATTTCATCAAAATCGGCCTATTAATGTGGTCTATAGGTTTACACAACAGACAGGCATCACTGTAAAGACCTCCTTTTGGGTTTAGAGAGCACCAAAACAAGTATTGTAACGAAATGACTCAAATTCGAACATTTAGACGACAAAATACACCATACAAGTTACAGGATATAAGTTTGGTGGGAGAAAGTAAAAAATGCCCCGTCGCAGCAAACCTGCGTACTCAGAAAATTTCCAACTCATAATATATGTCTTAAAACCTCATAATGCCGCATAGCAAGTTTCATAAACATATATTCACAAATAATCGATATATACTAATTTAATTATTCTCCATAAGAATAAGATTGAGTACGTAAGTTTGCTGCAACAAGGAAGAAATACCCCCGTCGCAGCAAACCTGCGTACTCAGCGAATTTCCAATGCATAATATTTGTCTGAATTCCACTGTACCAAGTTTCATAAAAATATATTCACATATAAGCGATTTTAATTATTCTCCATAAGAATAGCATTGGTAATGAGTACGTAGGTTTGCTGAAACAAGGAACACAAACAATTGATTTTTATGCTAATATAAATAATTTAACTAGGCGAAGCCACATACCATGTTTCATCAATATTCAATCATAAATAAGCTCTATATAACATTTTAGTTATTCTCCATAAGAATAACATGGGGGCTGAGTAAGCAGGTTTGCTGCAACAAGGAACAAAAAAATGGGTTTTTATGCAATTATGAGTATAGCTCAACCAAGTGAAGCTACATACCAAGTTTTATTAATTTATGTTCAAAATTAAGGGAGTCATTACATTTTACTTATTCTCCATAAGAATAACATGGGGGCTGAGTATGCAGGTATGCTGCTACGGGAATAACCCATACAAAATCAAATTTTTGTGCAAATATCAATATACCAGTACTACGTGAAGCCACAAACCAAGTTTCATCAACATACATTCATAAATAATCGAGATATCAAATTTTATTTATTCTCCATAAGGATAACATTGGACAACGTACTGCGTTTAGCACTTTGAATATCTCAGCAACGGTTGGGCATAGAATCACAATTTAAACACCAAAATGATTGTTTTGTGGAACTGAACAGATTTCTAAAAGAAAATGTGAAGTTTAAATTAAAATAAACTGAGGAAATGCCAAAAACCTTTTTCCCATAAGATTAACATGGGAGATTTTATGCGTAGGTTTTTTTGAATTTTCTCCGCAACCACTTAACCTAGGTTAATAATTAAAAATACTATATTATTTGTTTTTTTAAGCTCTATAACATGGTCAAAACCAAAATTAAGTTTTTAAAAAGTTGTAGGGTAAAAAATGCAAAAAACTGATTTTTGGAAAATGTAAAACCCCCATAAACCCCCCTTCCCATGGTCCGATTTTTCTGGTTTTCGAACTTAAAGTCATGAATGTCACTTTACACACTTGAGCCAAATTTCATCGAAATCGGACGTTTCTTACTCAAGTTATCGCATTCACGGACACATATATATATATATATATATATATATATATATATATAGATATATATATATATACATATATATAAATTTGAACGAATAGTGTTTTTGTCATCTGGGGACCTCAAAACAAAAAATTATCATGGTCTCGGACTTAAGTCTTACCATGAGACCTACGGTAATAGCTTCTTCCCTATAGGGGAAATTCGCTAAAAATATGGATTTTCATACAAATATCAATATAAATCACCTAGATGAAACCACATACCAAGTTTCATCAATATACACGAATAAATAAGCGATATATACCATTTTGATTTTTCTCCATAAGAATAACATGGGGGATGAGTAGGCAGGTTTGCTTCTACGGGAATAATCGGTAAAATTGATTTTTTGTGCAAATAACCATAGACCACAACCAGATTAAGCCGTATACCAAGTTTCATTAGTATCCGTTCATAAATAAGCGAGATATAAAAATGTTCTTATTCTCCATAAGAACTACACTGGGCATTTGGGCAACGTACTGTGTTTAGCACTTTCAATATCCCTGTAACCATTTGACGTAGAGAAATTATCAAAACACCAAATTGTGTTTTTTTAAGTTGAATCTAATGGTGAAAGTTAAAATTATACTTTTTAAAATAGTACATGGAAAAACTTCAAAAACCCATTTTTGGGGTACAAACCCCCCCAAAATACTACTTTGGATGAGGCGATCTGTCTGGTTTTTTTAACTTAAGGTCATAAATGCTGCTTTACACGTTTGTATCAAATTTCATCAAAATCGGGCCATTTTTACGAGAGTTATCGCACCCACGGACATATATATATACCGTTTCGAACGAATGGTGTTTTTGGGGTCTGGGGACCTCAAAACGAAAACTACGGTAATAGCTTCTTCCCTATAGGGGAAATTCGCTAAAAAACAAAAAAACATTAACGCAAAGTCAAACATGAGCATCACGAGAAGTGATATGCCCTACAGTATAACTAATAGTGCAACAAGGACACCACTAGTTTTACATGGATAGAGATTAATTTAAAATCGGATCGACCGTAAACTAGTTTAGATGTAAAATGATTGAAATCAGTTTATTTTGACGCAAATCTGTTATCGTTCCGATTATAGTGACCACTGGATATCGTCACCCATCTTGAATACTATCGTATTCACATTTTTGCATCTTTCAGGAGAGCAATAAAACTGTTTTTGCACTTACTCACTGCACCGGTGTTCAAAGAGTTTTTATCTCACAATTACCGTATTTTCAAATAATATAATGGTTGTTGACCGTAATAACACTAAGTGTTGTTGTTGACTGTAATAAAAGACTTAATACAAAATTACTATTATTTTGGATTCAAAATGGCGGTTTTTGCAGATACGATAATTTTTGAGACATATTATGTCTTAGAGATGTTTAAATTACATCCTCAAATATCATACAAAGTAATTAATTTATTGTGCAGCGAAAAACGGTAATGTAAATACAAATTTATTAGGCCTATTCGGAAAAAACCCTACCAACTATTATTACGTTTTTCACGTACAGTAATTGAGAATAAGGTATATAGATTACAGAACAAATAGAGACAATGAGTAGGCCTAGTCTAATATTTAGTCCGTAAATATCGCTTTGCTACTTCTTCCTGGAAATTACATTGATACGTGTTTTCTACACAGTGGGTTCATCCAAAAAGTGTCATACAGAGTACATTGACAAGCGTCAAATTTCGACTCCGAAACTTTCAGATACCAATCTCTTGTTCGTTAGTATCGATCATTTAATTTGAAATCCCACATTACCAAGCGACAACATATCGTTGCAATAAGCCTACATTGATAATATACGGGTAATTTTTTTACTTATTTCCTACCTCGCTACTGCTTCTTTTCTGGTACCTATTTTTGGATAGGACCCTACCAAAATTACGACACGCTTGGGATATGCCACCCCAGGCTTTATAACTGAAATGGCTGAAAAACACACTTGTACAAGAGTTGTAAAGGAAAAATGCATAGTAACAAAAAAGTAATTTGATAAAGAAGTGTAAACGAGGCTTAACTTAACAAATGTTAAGGCAATTTTAAGGAGTTGTGCACTTTGGTAGATCCTTGTTACTAACTAAACTAAATAATCACGGCTAGACCTGGACGTATTGGTAGTTGAAAATTAATATATAACAAAATTTATAAAATCATAACATTAACTCACCAAGTTTTCTGCAACGATTCACAGCAAGGCAGCACCTTTTCGCTTTATTTACAAATTGTAAAGACACGTTGTGTTTGTGAGCTTTAATTGCTAAGCAACAGTTTTAACAATCAAGAAAATTTCCAATTAAAAAATGCCTTTATTTTAACGTAATTATTACTAATAGTTCTATACTTCATCCTGTTTAACCTTATTCTGATTGTAGTGAGGCTCAAATTTTGGTTCTTGAAAGGAGGAAGTTATTTTGTTTTTCCCAAAAATGACATGTTACAATAAATAACGGCACCTGATGTATGATAATCGGGTTGCGAGGCATTCGTCATCTCTCTCACTGTCTCACTGCATCTCTCTCACCAAGCATTCTGCAACGATCTCTGGATATTTTTGTATTTTCAACAGAAGGGTTATTTAAATAAATAAAGAATACAAAGATACACTACATGGTATATTTTTATTTAACCATTTATGTAAATATAATTTACTTTTCTACTAAATGTTTTCCCACTAACATTTATTATTATTACATGAAACATTTCAAACTAAGTACCCTTTTCACGTATTTTTCATAATAAATGTTTAATGAAATAGCTATTTTAGTGGCCCTAACAAATTAATGTAATTGGATGAGGGGATCTTATAATTTGCAAAGATTGTATATTGAGGGGGTTTATAGCTTAGACTGTTTGAAGGACCACACAAGGTTAATTTGGTACCTTGTGAAACCAATAGTAATAGTTGAAAAAAAAGAAAAGACTAGAGTTAACAATTATTTGAATATTGCATTTTACAAAGGTATGAAATAATAATTTTACATAAAGGTCTCAATGTCACAAAATGTTTATGGTTGAAAAGTTTGTTAATGGATAATTCAAGTCACTCACGAAAGGATGAAGTTCATTTTTACTCCACACTCAGTAATCATCAAGGTAGGTCCATGGTTGGTTGTTGCATTCATTTCATACAAGGAAAGTTTCACACACAATAATCACAGATTGTATAAGTTAATAATGCATATTCAAATATTAATATTAAAGGGAGATGATTGAAGGGAAATACTAAATACTTTACTGAGAGAATTATAGGAATTGATAACAAAAAAATTTAGTTTTTAAATAATGTGGAAAGGTTTTGTAAAAGGATGAAAAAACAATAAGTTTTGGGGTTGCTATGTGAACAATGAATACAGAATAAAAACAAAGGAAATTAAAACATATGATATTTAAAAATATGTTATTAACAGATGGTTACTGGAAAATATATAAAATGTTAGAACTGTATGCAGCTAATAAAGTGAGAAACAGAAAAAATAGGGAAAAGGAAAACGTGATGTACCCATGTCTAGTGAGTACAAGGAATATATATTTTTTTTGTATCTTGACCTTTCTTCTTGTATTTAAAACTGAACAGTAATATTATTATATAATTGAAATAATAATAACTATTATTATTATAAATATAAGAGATAGTTAAACAGCAGATAGTTGCTGTTTTTATTCAGAAGTAGTTGAGGGAATTAATTTTTAAACTCTGGTTTTGGGCAAGAAGCAATAGTCGAAATGATCTAAATTAATCAAATTTTGTAGAGAGTATTCTAAAAAGGAATAATAAATACATTCATAGGTAGAAGGTTTCTATTTATAAACGGACGGTAACTTAAAACATGAATTATGTGTGGTATGTGCAGGTAATTAAAATGTATCAATAGTCCATTACTAAATTTGATGAATAAAAATAATTGTACAAATAAGTTTTATAAAAGTCAAACAACAAAATACTAAAAGGCTTCAAATAATTTATTCATTACTTAATTTGTTTGAAAAGTTTCAATAAATGTGATACTATAAGTTTGATATCACGTTAGGGAATGATATGGTTATTATAAAAGGAGACGTTATCACTATATGTACTTTATGAGACCCTGACAAACAAAAGTGCTCATTTTAAGATAAATATTAAAACATTATGATTGTAGAATGAATAACAAAACCTTGCGTTTAGCCTTGTTACTGACTAAGAACGACTGATTTTTAGCCAGGAGCTTTACTTAACAACCTAATTGGCAGCTGGGTCTAGTGTAGTTTTTAAACATTCAGTTAGCAACAAAATTTTTCAGTGTTGCTCAGGATTAAATTAAACTACATACAGTAGACAGTAGACAGTCGTCCCGGCAATGAGACCTCTGATTTCTGAGCAGTCGTGCAGTTTCACCCTACGAAGCGATCCTAGGAGATACGCGCTTTTAACGTTCCAATCGAACACCCATTAAAAATAAACTGCAGAGGAAAGTGCACTCACACGTATATTTGTTCTGTTATTTTTAGTGTAGCGGTGAGGTCGTCCTCTCCCATCCACTCTGCCGCTACTCTTACAGATGAACATCCGGTACGAAATGTGTGGTCTAGTCTTGCATTTTCTAAATAATTATATTTCTATTTGATAAATAATAGTATGGTAGAGTCTAATGATTTACTTTCAGATAAAAGTATATTATTTATTTAGGATTTATCTGTAATCTTGCGGGCTACCTCCCTGAGTTTACAGAAATTTAATACGTGCTCTAAGAAGTTTATTCGAATCCCAAAAGAGGTGACCTAATATTATTTGTTAATGTTATACCCTTAAAAAATAACATTGATTCAACTTTTTGTTGTATAACATTGTGTTTTGCTGTTTATCCGTAAACAAGGTCATTCTACACTTTTGGGGTACTCGGTATTTTACAATATCAGCATAATTTAAACAGTTAAACAAAACAAAAATATATTAAGTTATTTATTAGTACTCTGTGACTATATAAACTAATAATATAATCCCACTCACCTTTAAGTCAAATAATTTTTGCAATTTACTTTTAGTAATCAGAAAATACTATACAAGTTATATTGTTTCTTGTAATGTATTTATAAGAAACTACATAGCATTCGTTCCACTTGATCAACTACTTTCATGGACAAATTAACAATGTAAATTCAAAACATACTGTTTTTGGCGTTTTCCGATTGCAGAATTGCTTTTTCGAGTAATTAGGTTGCTAAATAACAATCATAATATGTAATATAAATAGTAGACTGAATTCTCTACTGTCTTATACTGGAGGTTCAGTATACAGTTACTAATAACTCAGTTTATTATAATCTAACTTGACGATTTTCCTCAGTTTGCGTCTAGAAGTAGGTACAAACAACAGATTATCCTCTAAGTTTTTGAGGGACATATTTAAGTCCCTCTAAGTAGTGTAAGGTTCGCCACCGTGTATAACATACTGGGTTATGCAGGGTTTGCCACCATGTATAACATACTGGGTTATGCAGGGTTCGCCACCGTGTATAACATACTGGGTTATACAGGGTTCGCCACCGTGTATAACATACTGGGTTATGCAGGGTTCGCCACCGTGTATAACATACTGGGTTATGCAGGGTTCGCCACCGTGTATAACATACTGGGTTATACAGGGTTCGCCACCGTGTATAACATACTGGGTTATGCTGGGTTTGCCACCGTGTATAACATACTGGGTTATGCAGGGTTCGCCACCGTGTATAACATACTGGGTTATACAGGGTTCGCCACCGTGTATAACATACTGGGTTATGCAGGGTTCGCCACCGTGTATAACATACTGGGTTATGCAGGGTTCGCCACCGTGTATAACATACTGGGTTATACATGGTTCGCCACCGTGTATAACATACTGGGTTATGCAGGGTTTGCCACCGTGTATAACATACTGGGTTATGCAGGGTTCGCCACCGTGTATAACATACTGGGTTATACAGGTTTCGCCACCGTGTATAACATACTGGGTTATACAGGGTTCGCCACCGTGTATAACATACTGGGTTATGCAGGGTTCGCCACCGTGTATAACATACTGGGTTATACAGGGTTCGCCACCGTGTATAACATACTGGGTTATACAGGGTTCGCCACCGTGTATAACATACTGGGTTATGCAGGGTTCGCCACCGTGTATAACATACTGGGTTATACAGGGTTAGCCCGGGTACGGAGCCCGTCTACTCCCCGGGGGGCCACCGACAGCCCGCCGTATATAATTAATTGTAACATCCTGCCTGTCTGTGTTTCCTGACTGATGACATGCCAGTGGAATGTCATCATGACTGTTCTCGTGTCAATTGGATTTCATGGTGGAACACAGAGGAAGGTCTTGGTTTATTAAATCATCAACGTTATTCCAGAAACGTTAATATGTTTAGCCAAAAAATATTTCATTAGTTCCGGATCAGTGTTCTGTATTCAACTGAGAACATATTCATTATTGTTTCAAGAGTGAATGAGTCACTGAATGAGATCAAACTTATATTTTTAACACACTATTTGTAGAATACATGTAGTCAAATGTCCTTAGTTCAAAGTTTTAACAAGTTGTATCGTGTTATCATAACAAACCCCACTTCATTTATTATATTAGGGTGATGTTTGGAATTTCTACATATGTCAAAATTCGGAAAATATGTATGAGTCACGGCTTCGCCAAAGTGGCCTTGAAAGATGTAATGTTTTTTTGTTGAAGAAAAATTATTGTATTTTATATATGTTTCCTTATTAAATTAATCCAGGTGTAATCAGGATTGCCAACCTTTTCCAAATTTTCAACGAGATTTATAACTTACAACCCCCTAATTTTTTTAACATTAGAATATAAACTATTGTTGTAACTATGCAAACAACTAACACCCTTGCTCAGTTTAAAATTGTGTGTTAAATATTGTTAGAGTCTTCGACAATGTAGGGTGATAGACTTTTGGTTCAGAAACTTTAATTCAACTAGATATTCTGACCACTGTATGTTTTAAGGCGGTCTCACACTTCTTGCGGACAGGCCTGAACATTCCGTCCCGTATGTTCCCGTATGTCAAAAGTTCGTGCAGCTCCCACACTTCTCGCGAATACTCCGAACATTCGGTGTTCTGGCGTGTTTGGGAGAAGTGTGGGACCACCTTTATAAAGTTAAAATTACACGCATGTGGTTTATGTTACAAAAATGTTTAACTAATCAGTACACATATACAAATATATGTTTCGCACAGTGCATCGTGTTTCAACGATTTTACTAAATCAAACTTGTACTTAACCTTAAAACTAAAGTAGCATCAGTTTGGTAACCCATCTACGTGTTAGTGTTTTATGTTTAAAAGCTTTACTTTCATAAACATTATGTTTTACAGGCAAACATCGTAAATATTTCAGCATCTTAAACATTATAAAACCAATTTAACATTGCTAATTATTCGATGTGTCAAGTTGCACTACAATGCTTAGAAATAATATAAAAATTAACTTACTCCAGATAAATGCCACAACTTCGTGTGTCAAAAATAGACGAAGATCTTAAACGGTGACACAGTGAAGGTAAATATATCGCGTACAGAGACAAAGGCGGCTTGGCTGCCAAGCACACAACGCTTCCTCATCACGGGTTGTTGCGGGTTATGCCCCACTGTTGCTACTGCGTATGGCGCCGTTACCAACTCCGTACCTCTGGAGGAACTCAATTAGTGAAGGTAAATATATCGCGTACAGAGACAAAGGCGGCTTGGCTGCCAAGCACACAACGCTTCCTCATCACGGGTGGTTGCGGGTTATGCCCCACTGTTGCTACTGCGTATGGCGCCGTTACCAACTCCGTCCCTCTGGAGGAACTCAATTAGTGAAGGTAAATATATCGCGTACAGAGACAAAGGCGGCTTGGCTGCCAAGCACACAACGCTTCCTCATCACGGGTGGTTGCGGGTTATGCCCCACTGTTGCTACTGCGTATGGCGCCGTTACCAACTCCGTCCCTCTGGAGGAACTCAATTAGTGAAGGTAAATATATCGCGTACAGAGACAAAGGCGGCTTGGCTGCCAAGCACACAACGCTTCCTCATCACGGGTGGTTGCGGGTTATGCCCCACTGTTGCTACTGCGTATGGCGCCGTTACCAACTCCGTCCCTCTGGAGGAACTCAATTAGTGAAGGTAAATATATCGCGTACAGAGACAAAGGCGGCTTGGCTGCCAAGCACACAACGCTTCCTCATCACGGGTGGTTGCGGGTTATGCCCCACTGTTGCTACTGCGTATGGCGCCGTTACCAACTCCGTCCCTCTGGAGGAACTCAATTAGTGAAGGTAAATATATCGCGTACAGAGACAAAGGCGGCTTGGCTGCCAAGCACACAACGCTTCCTCATCACGGGTTGTTGCGGGTTATGCCCCACTGTTGCTACTGCGTATGGCGCCGTTACCAACTCCGTCCCTCTGGAGGAACTCAATTAGTGAAGGTAAATATATCGCGTACAGAGACAAAGGCGGCTTGGCTGCCAAGCACACAACGCTTCCTCATCACGGGTTGTTGCGGGTTATGCCCCACTGTTGCTACTGCGTATGGCGCCGTTACCAACTCCGTACCTCTGGAGGAACTCAATTAGTGAAGGTAAATATATCGCGTACAGAGACAAAGGCGGCTTGGCTGCCAAGCACACAACGCTTCCTCATCACGGGTTGTTGCGGGTTATGCCCCACTGTTGCTACTGCGTATGGCGCCGTTACCAACTCCGTACCTCTGGAGGAACTCAATTAGTGAAGGTAAATATATCGCGTACAGAGACAAAGGCGGCTTGGCTGCCAAGCACACAACGCTTCCTCATCACGGGTTGTTGCGGGTTATTCCCCACTGTTGCTACTGCGTATGGCGCCGTTACCAACTCCGTACCTCTGGAGGAACTCAATTAGTGAAGGTAAATATATCGCGTACAGAGACAAAGGCGGCTTGGCTGCCAAGCACACAACGCTTCCTCATCACGGGTTGTTGCGGGTTATTCCCCACTGTTGCTACTGCGTATGGCGCCGTTACCAACTCCGTACCTCTGGAGGAACTCAATTAGTGAAGGTAAATATATCGCGTACAGAGACAAAGGCGGCTTTGCTGCCAAGCACACAACGCTTCCTCATCACGGGTTGTTGCGGGTTATGCCCCACTGTTGCTACTGCGTTTGGCGCCGTTACCAACTCCGTCCCTCTGGAGGAACTCAATTAGTGAAGGTAAATATATCGCGTACAGAGACAAAGGCGGCTTGGCTGCCAAGCACACAACGCTTCCTCATCACGGGTTGTTGCGGGTTATGCCCCACTGTTGCTACTGCGTATGGCGCCGTTACCAACTCCGTACCTCTGGAGGAACTCAATTAGTGAAGGTAAATATATCGCGTACAGAGACAAAGGCGGCTTGGCTGCCAAGCACACAACGCTTCCTCATCACGGGTTGTTGCGGGTTATGCCCCACTGTTGCTACTGCGTATGGCGCCGTTACCAACTCCGTACCTCTGGAGGAACTCAATTAGTGAAGGTAAATATATCGCGTACAGAGACAAAGGCGGCTTGGCTGCCAAGCACACAACGCTTCCTCATCACGGGTTGTTGCGGGTTATTCCCCACTGTTGCTACTGCGTATGGCGCCGTTACCAACTCCGTACCTCTGGAGGAACTCAATTAGTGAAGGTAAATATATCGCGTACAGAGACAAAGGCGGTTTGGCTGCCAAGCACACAACGCTTCCTCATCACGGGTTGTTGCGGGTTATGCCCCACTGTTGCTACTGCGTATGGCGCCGTTACCAACTCCGTACCTCTGGAGGAACTCAATTAGTGAAGGTAAATATATCGCGTACCGAGACAAAGGCGGCTTGGCTGCCAAGCACACAACGCTTCCTCATCACGGGTTGTTGCGGGTTATGCCCCACTGTTGCTACTGCGTATGGTGCCGTTACCAACTCCGTCCCTTTGGAGGAACTCAATTAGTGAAGGTAAATATATCGCGTACAGAGACAAAGGCGGCTTGGCTGCCAAGCACACAACGCTTCCTCATCACGGGTTGTTGCGGGTTATGCCCCACTGTTGCTACTGCGTATGGCGCCGTTACCAACTCCGTACCTCTGGAGGAACTCAATTAGTGAAGCACTAATAGTCACCTTCAAATTAACCTCAATAAAGATGTTCCTTAGCCACTGACTATTTCTAGTTCAGTCTTCCTAAGACTTCAATAAGGGGGAAGTACAACTAACAACAATACCTTTATGTTTTAAGAAGTTCTCTTTAGATGAGTAGGATGAAGTAGGATGTATTATGTTTGATTGCTGAGCTAAAGCTACTCATATTTATTGTGAATTTAAAAACCTATCCAAAAATTACCAACTATTTATTGGCCTTCGTATGTTTCTTATTTATAGGCTTGAATATATAGCTAGACCTGTAATGTTTGCTACGATTTTTAGAACAATTTTAAAAGATACATACATATGAGATTTTCTCACGTTGTTAATTCCCAAAAAAGTTGAAAAACATTGTGTCGTTTAACCATCATCATTTAATCACTTTCATGGTGAAGTAGTTTGACAGTGTAATTTGCAGCCAAGGCTTTTAACGCACCACAACCGATGTCGTAAATAATGTGTAAAGACCATTGTGTATGTAATTGATGTATTTGTAATGATACTTTAAAGTATGAGTGAGGCAATATCCTATGTATTAAATCACAATATTAAAAATCTTCCGGAAGAACGTGTGAGACTTCCACTGGACCGATTTACACGCGGGTGGTGTCAAATGAAAGTCAATAGCCCCTAAATTTGTACATTTTACCTTAAATGTTGGTATCTGGTCAATAAATATTTAAAAAATGGAATTAAATCTTTCTTATGGCAATTTAACATGGGGTAACATTTTAACTTTGCACCTCTTTGATTAGTTCATTTGAGGTTCCCCTGACCCGTTTTACATTGTTTGTTTTAAATGAAAGACCAATCTCCTGTATATTTGCACAGTCTACTTAAATTTTATAATTTAATTTATTATATAAAAATACATCTTTTTAAAACCCATTTTATCATTATTTTAAGTTTCTCTAACCAGCTGATTATTAAAATACGTATATTGTGTATCTAAGGACAGACAAAAGGGAATCAGCTGGCTTAGAGAAAATCATTAGCATTCGGTTATATAAACATTGTCAATAGTGACCCGAACCTTACAATGATGCATCGTATTAATTGCAATTATTACAGAAGTAGATTTTAGCTGCCCAAATAAGATAATATTTGTTGTCATACGTTGCAATCTTATTATATAATCACCAGTTTTTTTTTGTCCGATGTCCGGATGAAAATTTCTCAGTAACCAGAAGTGCCCCAATTACAAGATTTGAAACATAAAATAAATAGTTTTTAGATCGTAGGGGTGCAGGAATATATTTAAAAGTTTATTATTTAAAACCCCGTAGGGTAAAATATTAATTAAAGTTCAAAATTTTGCCAGTTAGAATAACAAGAAACATATTTTTTTTAATGCCACCTTCGATAGTTGGTTGTTACATTGATTATACAGTTGTAATAAACAAATACATCTATCTATATTTACGAATATATTTTCCGTTTAAAGGAAACAGCTGATTTGGGTAATGGAAAATCCATAGCAGTAATTTACATCAACCATACGGTTTTCAGTTTTTTACTGGCCAGTATATTATAATTTCAAATCTTACTATATGTTTTGTGATGATTCAGTAATATTGAAGCGTATTTAAAAACAACCGGCTTCAATCAGTATGGATTATTTGCGTAAGGTTAAATAACAGTTAACCCTTTAAACAATATTCAAGTTTATAGTCAACGTTCTAATTTACTATAATGGACGGGGGAGCGTGGCCTTAACTAAGTGATAGGAAAGTGTAAATTTACGATTTACTTCAAATTTCGTGGAGACATTCCTTTCTACAATCAGTTGGACAAGTTCTTTTTGCAAAGCAATCAGAAAGACCCTAACTTCCTTTTTTTGGAGGATATACAAATTATAAATGTTGTGTTTTTGGCTCCCAAAAACGGTAAAAAGAGATCGGGATGTAAAATTAATGTATATTACATTATATGACATAAAAACCCAGAAAATGTAGGCCTAAACCCTCTCCCATAACTTTATCACAAATATTTATAGCCAGATAAGGTACTTAGCTGAAGTGTAAATTATGATATTTAATTTAATACACAATTCTATTCAGTTATGAGGGTATTATTCTAATGTTATTCTTATGGAGAATAATTAAAATTGTATCTATCGCTTATTTGTGAATATATTTGTATGAAACTTGGTATGCGGCTTTTTGTGGTATTAAGACATTGGAAATTCGCTGAGTATGCATGTTTGCTGCGACGGGGTATTTTAGTTAATTTGTATATATTCAAAACACAATGAGTGAATAATAGACTCTAAATGTATTTAAAATTTACGGAACAGTTAGTTACGTCGGCGTCGCGGCGCCCGGGGCCTCCGGTTGGGTCTGCGGTTGGCACCAAGATCTCATTTCGCTATTTTTGCGTAGCGAAAGTGAATCGAAGCCATTGACTTCGCTCGCGAATAACATCACTCTCCTTTCAAGCGAGTTCCTATGTGATGTATCTTTTGTAGATATATTGTAGCACTAAACTGAATTAAATATCTGACTGTAAATGTTATCTCAACGGTTTTATTAGGTGGCAGATTGTTTAATCATACTAACACTCAATTAGATGCCAAGCCATCAAAGCTAAGTAAGAATAGTATTAAGAGCAGCTGGTTCTAGCGACTCTGACATTGTTAACCGTATTTTGATGTTTCGAAACTTAAAATATCAAAAAAATCATAATAATCTCAGAAAATGTGTAATCATGTATTTTGTAAAATTGTAAGGGAAATTTTCTCTAAATTTGTTAAAAATTGTAAAGCTGAATGGTTAAGAAAGCACAGCCCTTGCAACATTTATGTATAATTTATGTTCAATCCTTAGTCGCTTGGGATCTCAACAAATACAACTCAATATCCTTCAAACTGAATGTTTTAGTGTATAAAATATTTAGCGATTAAACTATGGCCACGATTAACATTACACTCAAAATCATAATAAAGCAAACATGACTTTGAACTACTTTTAAGTAAAATCGGATTGAACATTAACTATTACAATTGTAATTTTTAATACGTTATCGGTTAAGTATGAACACATTAGTGTAATTTAATTCTTTTAGGACTACGTAAAAGCTTTTGTCACCTGAAATTGGTGTTTAAAATCTTTGTAAGAGAGAATGTTAAATGCATACAATATCGCAGCTTTCCATGCAATGCCATCCACCGAGGAACGCCCCGGCCTTCTTGGCGCTCATCCGGCGTGGGTACACCTATCCAAGCATATCAATTCGTATAAGTCATTTAAGTCGTACAAGTCATAAATACATTTTACTGTTATACATATTTATGATAAATCAAGTTTAAGAATGCATTATACTACACAATTACTCAACTACCGCTTTTATAGGATGGCTATTACCAAAAACGATATTATCTAGAAAGAGTGATCCCGATGAAAATCGAAAGTTAAAATCCATAAATTGAAATCAAAATGAAAGTATGGACTGCGGACCGCTCCGGTCGCCGCTTTGTTTATTGACGGCTCGATTTCTCCAGCTTAATTACGCATGCGATCGCAGCGACTGATCCGATCTCGTATCTCCTCGCTTCATTTACGTTGGGATTTATTCGTGAAACTCTCCTCTACCACGCCGATAGCCTGGGGCTCCGATTGGTGAAGAATACGTGTTTTGTCCGCAGAAAGGCGTCACAAGATGACAATGAAATAATCGAGGAAAAAACAATCAATCAATCAAAATTCGTTATTTTCAAAACTATTTGTGAAGCTTGAACACTTAGTAAGTTGTACGGAACTAATATTCATTAAGTCTTGCCTTGAGAATAGCTCACCAACTCTTTGTGCCAATTTTCTATTCATTTTTAAATATTGTCTTAGGGATCTTTCAGGAATACACAACTTATTTTGTATACAAAATATTATATTCATTATTTAAAATTAAATATACACTTTGACCTCCTTAATGTTTTAGTCAATATTGTTTCAGAGAGTGGCTTGATCTGGACGACAATTTGTCTAGCCAGGACTCAGCAAAGAGTGAACTTACCTGGGATTCACACATTTCTAAGGCTATCTAATATCATATTGAAGAGATCTAAATCCAATATTTGTTTTAGCGAATTTCCCCTATAGGGAAGAAGCTATTACCGTAGGTCTCATGGTAAGACTTAAGCCTGAGACCATGATAACTTTTTGTTTTGAGGTCCCCAGATGCCAAAAACACTATTCGTTCAAATTTACATATATATATATATTTATATAGTAGGTATATACAAATTAATATTTTATTTTATTTTTACCTTTATATTTATATTTATATACGCAATTTTAGAATTAGTGATCATATATTATTTATTTTTAACATATGTTTATAATTAATATAAAAGAAAATTTGTTGAGGTTATATGACTCTGAAGATGGCCATTATGGTTGAAACTAGTCAGTCAAAATAAAAATGTTTCAAAAAAAGGGTACTCGTTAATAATGTTTTTAAAAATAATATATATATATGTGTGTGTCCGTTACCGCGATAACTTGAGTAAAAAACGTCCGATTTCGATGAAATTTGGCTCAAATGTGTAAAGTGACATTCATGGATTTAAGTTCGAAAACCAGAAATATCGGACCACGGGAAGGGGGGTTTATGGGGGTTTTAAATTTTCCAAAAATCAGTTTTTTGCATTTTTCACCCTAAAATTTTTAAAAAACTTAATTTTGGTTTTGACCATGTTATAGAGCTTAAAAAAACAAATAATATGGTATTTTGAATTATTAACCTAGGTTAAGTGGTTGCGGAGAAAATCCAAAAAAAACCTGCTCATAAAATCTCCCATGTTAATCTTATAGGAAAAAGATTTTTGGCTTGTCCTCAGTTCATTTCTATGTAAACTTCACATTTGCTTTTACCAATCAGTTTAGCTCTATAAAACAATCATTTTGGTGTTTAAATTGTGATTCTACGTCCAACCGTTGCCGTGATATTCAAAGTGCTAAACACAGTATGTTGTCCAATGTTATCCTTATGGAGAATATTTAAAATTTGATATCTCGATTATTTATGAACGTAGATTGATGAAACTTGGTAGGTGGCTTCACCTAGTACTGGTATATTGATATTTCCACAAAAAATTGATTTTTTGTTGATTATCCTCTTAGCAGCAAACCTGCATTCTCATCCCTAATGTTATTCTTATGGAGAATACGGAAAGCTTTATATCTCCCTTAATTATGAACATAAATCATTAAAACTTGGTATATAGCTTCACCTGGTTGAGTTATATTGATAATTGCTAAAAACTCGCATTTTTATCTTCCTCGTTGCAGCAAACCTGCGTTCTCAGCCCTAGTGTTATTCTTATAGAGATTAAATAAAATGCTATTTATCACTTATTTATTTAAGTATTTTCATGAAACTTGGTAAGTGGCTTTATGTGGTAGTAAGAAATATATTCATTCATAGGAAATTCGCTGAGTACGCAGGTTTGCTGCGACGGGGGTATTTATATTTAAGATTGACATATTTTGCATTTTAAATCTATTTTAAGCTATGATTTTCTATGCAACTCATGTCAAGAAAAAACTAAAGTTCTTAGTCATTAAGAACACTTTGCATTCAAATTAGAACGTTGACTATAAGCTTGAATATTGTTTAAAGGGTTAACTGTTATTTAACCTTACGCAAATAAGTTTACAAATCTGGCACGATATACACTATAGATACATAATTTCGCCATGAACTTTGTGGGCTCAGTAAACACAAACATCGCAGTAAACTGATATCTCTATTTTGGCATACGTATTTTTAATATAATTATGCTCGGTGGTTTAAAGTAACCGTAAGAGACTTTTACGTTGTATCTGCTATGCGTTACGAATGTGGCTTAGCATAATGCAAAACCTTGTATAGTTTAATTACGCTTAGTCGTAAAGCTTCCGGAAATATAAAACCTCAAAAACGTATTATATACTAATAATTGTTTTTGAAAATGTCTGCATTTTAATATACGCCATAAACGTACCGAGGAAGACACTATGAGTACATCGTTGTTTTATTGTTTGCAGCTAGAGAACCCCTATAGCTGAGAGCCCTCCAAACACCAAATTGCTGCTGTTATTTTATTTATTTTTAATGCAGTTATTTGGGTATTTTCAGAATTTGTTCACCGTATTAAGGTGTTTATTGTGAATAGTTGTAAATCATGTTGTTCTGTGGGTTATTTACCAACTCGCATACTGCGGTGTAAACATTTTTTAAATTTACTTTCTCGTTGACGAATGTTTTGTTACGCGTTTCCCGTGTCCATGTTCTGCAGAGACACGGCCGTGTGCGCCATATCACGCCAGTTGCTGTTATCAGATATCAGTTATCAGCCAGTGCGCGATCTGCTGCGCCGCGCCATGCATCAGGCTCTGATCACAGGGCAATGCGCGCCTCTCTCCTGTGGATCTGATATCGTCCGAGAACTCGGCCGCGTATATTGGCGCGGGAATCGCCCTGTGTAAGAGCAAGTGTTTCGCATAGTATATCCACTACCAGGCCAACCTTTACCGTATCTTTATGGAATTTTATTAAGTTTATTCTAAATGTAAATATATTTGTATAAAGAAGATGTTGGAGTCCAAACAGATGTGAAGTAATTTTTGTCACTGGAATACTCAAATTTGAGTAAATAACAAACTTTTTCCAACTAACATGGCACATTTATTTATATTTAAAAGTGTTATTTGCATTTATAAGTATAGTTTTCAAAATTACAGTTTAAATAGCATAACAGTTTTTATTATGAGTCCTTATTTACCTTATTTTATCATTACCTTATTTATTATGAGTACCTTATTTACCTACATTTATAAACATATTCAAAACACATTCAACTAATTGACACTAAAATAGTGACGTTTTCCCCACTTATTTTGAATTTCTTTAGTATCACCAACAACCCGAAAATTGATATAAAACTACGTGCATCGAATTATTAACTCGATATTTTAATGCAACTCTAAAGGTGTATCAGAACCTCGACCGGAACTACAGATGCGTTACGCTGGAGCTGAAGTGGTTCCTTCGGCGATCACTGGCAGGCGGACGAATGAAGGGGGCGGGGCAGGTTAAGCAGATCGGCCCTCCCGGATATTTGAAGCCTTAAAAAGACGAGGCGTATTGTCCGCTTGAAATACGACGTCTAAATATAATTTATAGACTAAACGGTTATATAACTGCCAAACACTTCATAAATCCGGCGGAAACGGAACAAATATAATATCCTCGCTCGGCAGACGACGCGTCGCTGGCACCCTCCCAAACAGCTGATCTTTCGACCTCGAGGCTAAAATAAACTCTATCACGGATATATACGAATACTTTCCATTTAACATGATGGTAAATTTGTATGATTAATACGGACTATAATAAAATTAATATAACATTTAAGAACTTCTAGACAGTATAATTTTGCTTTTGCATTTCTTCACTCGTTTTAAGTTAAAACACGTACAAGAAGTACATATTATTGAAATTACGTTTTGCACCTTTAATTTGATGTAAAGTTAAGCCTATACCAATTTTCCTTTGGATCCTCACTATTCATTCATCACCGGGAGTGAGTGATTATACCCAAACTAGTTTTTAAATTTGTTAAATGATTATATGTAAAACATATTGAGTCAGTTCCGGGGTTTTTATATATTATTTCAAATGTTTATATTAACTGTCGGCACACTCTATTCTACATTTTCCTACACATTTCCTAAAACAAGATGTAAAGAAGTGTTGAAAGTCGAACGTGGCAACGTCGGAATGTGTTTGGTCGGCTAATCTCAATGCACTTTGACATCTCGTTTGACAGTTCTAATTTCGAATTAGAATTAGCTGTTCGTTTTCACTCCCTCCACGTTTCTCAACGGCTTGCTCAACGTTGTAGCAATCCAAACAGACTGACACGGAGACCGCCCCGAAATCTCTGACCCGTCAAATCAACTGGTTTATGGTAGAGCGAAATGACTCTGGCAGAGATTCGGGTCAAGTGCTCGGCGTTGTGACGGCGTTGGTAGCCAATGAGAAGCCTCCCAGCCGCGGCTGGACCAATGGCGTGGCAGGCTGGTACGATCAGATGATTTACAGATTGCAAACGCGCGATTTATGTGTCACGAGTCGCGACTGTCAAGCTGTAATTACTGTGATGGCCGCGGGATAGCGACACTGGTCGACTCATACTACTGATACCACCACATCACTTCCGAGTAGGCTAATACAAATTAAGTTGAGTTTCTTCTGTGAACTCAACTAATACAATCGCAGTTTTCTTCAAGAAAATAAATGGAGTCAAGACAATAAAAATACATCCAGAATTGTTACAGTAAAACTAAAAATAATAATGAAAATAGTATATTTATTAAGGTACAGAACTTGGTTACAGGTAAGAGTACCTCCAATCTAGGAGTTCATCTTTTGAATAGAAAGCTTAATTTGTTAACCATCCAGAGAGTCGTGTTCAGCTGTTGTCCATGCAATTTCCTGTTGTCTTCTGGCAGGAGATTGTGTAGTTTTCTCCCGATGTAGGTATAGTATTTTTCAAACTGTAGGCGCTGGGGGAAGGATTAATCTGAAAGGGTGTCTGGGATCACGCCTTTGGATATCTGATCCTCTTTTTAGTGGTGCTCTCTCTGTCAGAATCTTTAGTGTGGTGAATGTTTCCCTGCAGCTGTCTTTGGGCCGCAGGCCTGTTAAACTAGCCTGAATTGCAAACGCAGTATGAGTTGGAGTTTTTCTGCTGAAGTGCTCACTCAGGTTATCATATCACATCGTAGATGTTACTCAATTAATCATTATTATTTTAAACACATACAGACGTGTGCTAATTTTGTTGTTAAAAGGTACAATGTGTGGATTCCAAGAAACGTTGACATCGATTAATTTTTATTCCCAAGAGTTTAGTCTCGAGAATATAGCTGTCGGTAACAAACCTCTGAATAGGTCAGTGGTTTACCTTATTCTCCTTAAAGGCTGGTTCTTGTTCTTAAGACAACATCATCAACTTAACCTCTTCATCATTCAACAGGTTCCTTTAAGAAAGTTCTTATCTTTTGAAACTCTGAAGCCCATCTAAAGTCCTGAGAAACCAGTATCTAAATACCACAAAGATTTAAAAATGTATCTAGGGTGTTCCTCTGAGGAAATTATGTTGCTGCTTCGTTCCTCCTAAGGAACACTATATTTTTTCAAATAAAATTTATGATTGTTTTTCTTCCTGCTTTATTGTTTTTAATTTTAACATGGATCAATATTTTTTTGATATTTTGATGAAATATAATTTTTTTTGGAAAATATCATAAGAATGTGTTCCCACCACCATCATCTTCACCCATTTCTGAACTAAGCTCATCAACAGCGTGTTCCAAATCATCCTAACTGCGACAGTACAACAATCGGATGTGAGTCATGCTCAACCCACATGCAGGAGGTCAGAGGCCCAATCTGCCCGCGGCGGGAGAACGTACCGCCTGATATCAATGACATGTGATATTGTTAACATTTAGAGGTTAAGTTGACCTTTGCACGGCGGCGCGGCGCGATCTCTGGCGGTGGACAGGTGAAGTGCTCGCCGCTCGCCACGCTCTGGTTACTGCCTCCACTCGACACCATTACCATTACCATACCACCATTACCACTTTCCACTTACACCGCCAGCACCAGCGTTAATTAATGACGCCATCGTTTAATAAGAATCTAACGCCTTTTCCGATTACTTTCGAACTAGACTCTTATCACTCTCTAATGTGGTGCTGAAATGTTCGAGGACGGGTCTCCGGTATGTGTTTGCACTAGTCGGTTCGATATCAGCGTTACTCGCTGAAAGTTAGTTTTATTTCTAAGCTATGAACAAAATAAACTCATTGTTTAGTGCTTAATATTATAATCGAATATTACTTATTGAAATATACTTAGAATACTTAGAATCGAATACATCTTTCCTTATTCAAATACTCGTTTTAATAAAATTTATGTTAAGTTGTATTTGTATTAATTAATACTTTTACGTCCTTTGAGTTTTACACCGGTATATAAATTGATCTAAATGAAATAAAACCTTCTTTATTCATTCATGTACAAATAAATAATAATCTAAAACAACTAATCATAAGCGTCACCTTACAAGCTATATACTCACATATTTATATCCTTCGTATTGTTCACATACACATTAGAAGTTCTAGGTAAAATAGTCATTAGTGAATAACAAAAGAGTTGGGTTATTTGGGGGGTTGGATAACAACATTAAAATTATTTTTTCAAAAACGTTATTTAATAAATACTTTAACAAGGTAGTTTACAAATACACTTGTAGTACTCTGATTATTCATGTTGTTCTCTTTCACCATGATATTTTGTTTTCAGTGACTGAACTTTCGCAAAGTCATCATTCACAGGTCAGTAGCCATACATATTGTTGGTTTTTGGTTTCCACTAAACATAAATTTTGTTTGGTTTGATTACGAATGTAATGCATGTCACGCAATGCATGTAGTGGAATTTTGTAAGTGTTTTCCAACAATTGCAGTTAAAAGTTAATTTGTAATACTAATTTATTCTTCAAAAAGTAAAATGAAAATTTATCAAAGGAGGTCACCAGCACTGATCAAACTTGGTGTAGTTCATGATCATTGCGGAATAGTGTGCAAGAGAAGCTGACATTTGATCATGTTTTTACTCTTGATAAAAATAACTGTTAACGAAAACTTGTTATCCACGTAGTAAGAGTGCACATGAAAATAGAATCAAATAATACAAAATAGGAGTCACTTATGAATGCTAAGCTTTAAGAGTTACTACAGCTTCCTTTTATAACATTTTATAAGTGCAATTTTCTTGGTTATTAAATCACTTTTCGTGGTAAACAATGTAGTTTAAATACCCCCGTTTGAAAAAAAAACTGTTTTCTAATAGAATTTGCAATCACTCACTACGTAAAACCACTTACCAAGTTTCATAAAAATGCATTCCCAAACAAGCGATTTATACAAAAAAAACTAAGTAAAATCATAAACAAACAATTGTTGGGGCAGAACCCCCCAAAATACCCCTTCGGAAGGTTGAATCTGTCTGGTTTTTGAACTTAGTATCATAAATGTTTTAATGTATAAACATTAAATGTGTATGTGTATGTTCATTTTTTAACAAAACACCATTAAAAAATAAATATACGTAACAAATTGAACGATCGGTGTTTTTGGAATCTGAAGACCTCAAAACGAAAAGTCGACATCGCCCGGGCCTAAGTCTTACTATTCCAAATACGGGGTACTAGCTTCTTCCGTAAAGGGAAAATTCGCTAAAATATAATTGTTTGGTGTTCTGATATTACTCTCACTACACATTACAGTTATAGTGCAACTACAAAAACAATATTGGAAAAAATTGTATTCTAAAAAGAGTAGGCTATTTTATGATTGTTATAAAGTCTAAAAACAGGCTCGTTACTGGAATATGTCATATATCTATATTTATTTTAAAATAGGTTGTAATGGGCCCGATTAATTAAATATTAATTATAGTCCCTTATAGTGCAATAAACTCAGATGAAACGTGTCATAACTGATCTTGAACCGAAAAGATAGTAAATAATATTTTTTTGATTTACTGAAACGTTACATATTCCAGTTTGCAAGGTATCGTCTAGCGACGAGATAATTATACTTAGGCGATATATGAAACTTTTAGATGTAACCTTTTAACTATAACGAAACGCGCGGGTATAAAAAATTGTATCAGGTTTCAAAACGAGTGAAATTTGGCTTCTTTCAAAATTTAAATGCATACGAGTCGCGTTACCGATAATTTATGTAGCTCTGCTGTGTATTTCCACACGTAGCATTAGGGTGTCCGTGGCATTTTAGAGAATGATTAATACGCGGCGAGCTTGTGTGCAGCCGCAGGCCTGGTTGTGGTGTCAATCCTGCGCGGCTAGAAAAACACGAATGATGTTGCTTCGCAGAGAGAAACGTAGGTATAAGTCATCTTCAGGGTGAAGGGTGTAAGTCATCGCCAGGGCATCACAAAATTAATGCTTTTGCGAAATTAATTTATAGGCTAAAAACTACCTGACCACAACTATAACACCATACACGGTATTAGCACATCCTTACATACAGGGTGGAAAAATGTCTGGAAACGGTATAATATATTTAAAATTATTTGAGTAACAAAACTAAAACTTTTCAAAAATATTTAGGGTCTAAAAGTATATTTTCCTAGGTACTTATTGACATTGCACCTCGAAGGGGGGACGATCCACAATGAGTCAGAAGAAAATCTTAAATGTAAGCATAGGTCAAGATGTACACAATTTAAAGGCCTAGTCTAGCTGAGTTGAATGCCACAAACTGCAATTCAAAAGCTTTATTTGTTACAAAATGGCGGCTGTTTAAATAATTTTTAAAACTCTTAGACTATTTTACAGCTTTAAACAAATATTCAAACAACCGCCATTTCGTAACGAATAAAGCTTTTGAATTGCGGTTTTCGGCATTTAACTCAGCTAGACTAGGCCTTTAAAATGAGTACACATTGACCTATGCTTACATTTAAGAATTTCATGAGACTCCTTGTGGACCGTTCTCACTTGGAGGTGCAATGTCAATATTTACATTGGAAAATATACATTTAGAAAATAAATAATTTACAAAGTTTTAGTTTTGTTACTCAAATAATTTTAAACATATTATACCGTTTCCAGAATTTTTTTCCACCTGTACGTAAGTATGTGCTAATACCGTGTATGGTATATTTCAAGGACTAGTAACTATTTGTAATGTCGACTTGAGGCGAGTACAGGTCAGAAGTCTGACCAGTCTTCTCGTGATTTGTAGGACCTTCACATGATGAAAGTCTTACCGGAGGTGGTTTCACTGGCCAAATCATGCATGATCCTTAAGGTTGAATCTCAATATAATCAGGTCTACATTTGGAATAAATAAACATTTGTTGTATTTATACATTTGTATTTGTCTTTCGATTGACATCAATAATTAGGATGACATTGCCCGGGTGGTTACAGTTGGTTCTATAAAGTAACAATGCTACGAACCTAATCTTATACTCATAGTTTAAACATATTTGCATTTAAAACGCAAGTTATGTATCAAAGGCTCAACTAATGGCTAAATAGCTTATGTGTTTCTATACAACTCACATCTATTAGACCTTCTTTTTTAAATGATCAAAAAGAAAGATATTTTCACTCAATCTCACAATTAATGGGAAGTACTTGTGAGGCTTAGTTTTCCTAAAGTCAACTGAGCCCACTACTTACGCATTGTACGTGTAAAACCATTTTATAAATAGCATACCTAAATTAGTGTTCAAAAATTAACCGAACAGGTCAGTTAATGTTTATTAACATAACATAAATGAAAAGGTTTTTTTCATTGAATACATATTTGTGTATACTGAGTCAGATGTATATTCAACTTCATTTGTATGCATTTTTACGTTATCGTGAAATAAATTGCATTTTGAATTGAATTAATGTATTATGACGTTTAACATTTACAATTAACTTGCACTGTAATGAAATAAAAACACACGTTAAAACTAATGCAAATGTAATATTAGTGTATGGACAAACATTTAATTTTTTGTATTTTTTGTTTCTGTATCAGTTACAAATTTATTATTGACTAGCTATAAATCTAGCTTCGATCGCGATTACACTGCAGTATTTTGAAGATATTAGAAAGTGTAAACTTCATTAACATTTATAACATACTAGGCTTATTGCCGTTGGAGGCTTCGCCCCCAAACCCCCTTTTGGAGTTCGCTTCACTTACTTGCATTCCTCAGTTAACACAAGTTTAAATCTAACTCAACTGTTGTAGTTTGATAACCAAAGCAAAACTACAACAATGAGCTTTATATAAATCCGCTGTTACAAACACGTGGTATTAGCCAAAGGTATTTAGCCTGTATATATAAATGTATTCGATTATAACTCTTAAATAATTCAATTTTGTTATTGTAAATTATTTGTTTGATAAGATAAGTTCCAGATGGCATTGTATTTTATATTATAAGATTTTGTAAACACTCAAAAATATGTTCAACAATAGACTATTGGCACTCTCACGAAGCACACTCTCGAAGAACCCACGCTAGATTTACCCACTTGATATCTCAAAGTTTAATTCGCATATTTTTTTGTATAATTTCATTTCATGTATACAAATAAAAGTTTCCTTGTTAAGTGTAACTCCCGTCTCATAGTTTCGTAAGTTGGCATAAATTAGTCCCGCAACAACAGGTAGTGTGCTTTATAAAACATTCAAAACTTTGTACACATTTAAATGGGCCAAATCACTCAAAATTCCCGTTTTTAATAAAACTAAATAATGTAAACTAAATTGTAAGCAAGGCTATTGAAAAATTTAAAAAATCAATTTTTTAAACGGCGCGGATAAAGTTGACACCTATACGTATATAGAAAGGAGGGAGGAAGAGATAAAAGCGCGTTCACACAAATACGCGTTGGCTGAGAGAAAGCAGTAATGACCCCATAAACCTGTGATTTAGAGGGCTAATTCATAAAATGTTCAAGTATAAAAACAGAAATCGCAAAAAGGTGTGTCATAAACCAGCCCAGACGTTGCAGCTAAGGCTACCGAGGCCGCCGTGCTCTCACACAATGGGCATGGATATCGTGTATATTTTATTTACCAAAACTTTTCAGTAAATTTTTTGATACTGAAAACAGTTTAAATTATACCTTATTGTTTAAAAGACAAGTGCATTTATAAGGCGTGAATGGGTTTGGTTAGAAAAGTTTAGTCATTGAATGTAGGTGTGCAAAAAATGAAATAAGTGCAAGGATCATGTTCGTAGTTAGTCCTATCAAATAGCATATTTTGTTATTTTAATATTGTATGTACACTTCGGCTTGTGTTTTATTTCAGTGTAGTTATTTTACAGAGCAAAAATTTGATGAATCGTAAATTTGAGAATATTAGCCCTACGGTGTTTGGTTTAGAATGTTAATCATAGTAAATACTGTGTTTGGTTTAGAATGGTTGCCCTGGTAAATACTGGGTTTGGTTTACAATGACAAATAATTACTAACATATTCTGAGTAATAATTATTTTAACATATTAAATATTCCTATAATAACCTCCTTCAAAAACTATATATAAGTGGGTGATAATATTGTGAATAAAACTGTTGTATGTTCTGTATTATGTAGTGAACCTAATAAACTATTTCGGTTAATGAACGTTTGTTATTACCACCCGACATAATAAAATCTTCTCCATAACATTAATGGTGCAACTTGTGGTGCTCTTCCTTAGTGACACATTCTGAATTTTGAGCATAAAGACATATCATTGAAAAGTCTAGCAATTCACTCGGATAGAATGATCAGATTGACTTTTATCGTGTTTTACAAAAATGTTTGAATATACAGTAGTATAAATAAGCGCATGCAAATTGGAATAAGGCACAGTGTAATGTTTAGGCATATTATAGCGAGTAGAAGCAACCACACTCGCCGTCGGACGGCACCCAACACGCACACGCACACGCACACACGCACACACGCACACACGCACACCCGCGCACGCGCGATGGAAGACAGTAAACCTTGCGACCCCTGCACCACCGCGATACGCGGCACCACCACCACCACCGCCCCGCACTGCCTCTAACTGTGCTACTGGGTCACGGTTTATTATTTTAACGGTGTTTTCGGTCTCTACGTTACAACCTGCGAGTTTATTATCTTGTTCCTCGAAGTAATGATCATATCTGAACGAAATGCCAGAGATAACATATATGTCAGACCTCTGCAGTTTAGATTACCGAAAGATAGGCGAGTTATAGCTATATCGCTTTATTTGAATGGACCCATGTAGATATTCCTCATGCAGCTATAGTTCTCTGTGACATATTTCTTATTCACACACTTACAGAATTTCACCTGTCATACCCAGGGTGGGCCAGTTATTTAGTTCGACTGAGAGAGTAAGTTATTTCGTAATAGTCTTTAAGATACGACGTTTCCCCTAACTTTTAAAAACAGTGTTTATTGCTTGAAAACAGTCATATGTGTCCGTGAATGCGATATCTTGAGTAAAAAACGTCCGATTTCCATGTAATTTGGCTCAAATGTGTAAAATGACATTCATGACTTTAAGTTCGAAAACCATAAAAATCAGACCATGGGAGGGGGTTTATGGGGGTTTTAAATTTTCCAAAAATCAGTTTTTTGCATTCTTCAGCCTAAAATTAAAAAAAAACTTAATTTTGGTTTTGACCATGTTATAGAGCTTAAAAAATCAAATAATATAGTATTTTGAATTATTAAGCTAGGTTAAGTGGTTGCGTATAAAATGTAAAAAACCTATTCATAAAATCTCCCATGTTAATCTTATAGGAAAAAGGTTTTTGGCTTTTCCTCAGTTTATTTTAATGCAAACTTCACATTTGCTTTTACCAATCTGTTCAGTTCCACAACACAATCATTTTGGTGTTTAAATTGTGATTCTACGCCCAACCGATATTCAAAGTACTAATCACAGTACTTGTCCAATGTTATCCTTATAAAATTTGATATCTCGATTATTTATGAATGTATGATGATGAAACTGTTGGAGAGTTGTCAACATCATCCTTATTAACCATATGAATCATCATATGCCATGTTATTTGTTTATACTAACACATGTTTTGATTTTATAATAATAAATGTAGTGTGTATTGAGGGAATGAATAAAAAAGTATTTATTTCAATTTTATCAGATTATGAGACTTAAGTATTTGTAAAGAAATGAGTAAAGCAAGTTATAACATAGAACTTTTAACAAGAGAAAACTATGATACATGGAGAATACAAATGGAAGCCATACTGGTGAAGAATGATTGTCTTGGATACGTTTTAGGAACCACTAAAAAGCCTTTAGATGAGAATGATGAAAAGGTAGCTTGGGAGATTGCTGATGCAAAAGCAAAAGCAGATATCATTTTGGCTATAAGCCCAAGTGAATTAAAACAAGTTAAAGGATGTAACACATCAGCTGATGTGTGGGAAAAGTTGAAATGTATTTATGATTCCAGGGGACCAGCCAGAAAAGCATCTCTATTAAAAAAGCTAATTTTAGCAAAATTGTCTGCTAATTGTGATATAAGAGATCATATCAATGATTTTTTTGATGTTGTAGACAAGTTAAATGGGATGGAAATAGAGATAAACGACGACCTTTTAACAGTTATACTTTTATATTCCCTCTCAGACGATTTTGAAAATTTTCGAATTGCTATTGAAACAAGAGATATACTACCTTCTCCTCAAGTTCTGAAAATAAAAATATTAGAGGAGTGGGAAGCTAGGAAAGAACATAATAAGGAAGACGGTAGTAATGAAGCATTACTCGGAAAATTTCAGAGGAAAAGTGTTTTTCAGCCGAATTTCAGAGTCCCATTACGATGTCATGTGTGTAAAGCAATTGGACACAAAGCAAGATTTCGCCCACAAGCAAGGAAAGAAGTGCAAAATTTAGCCGTTGCTAAAGAAGAACGTGCTGGTTTTCATTCTGCTGTAGAAGACACATGTTACATGGGAAATAAGCAAGACATTCGGTGGTGTTTAGATAGTGGTTGCACTTCACATATGACTCATTTGTACAGTAAATTTGTTAACTGTCAGTCTGATATGGGTAGAAGCGTAAATCTTGCAAACAATTCATCAACAGATGCAAAAGGAATTGGCACAGTTAATTTTTTGGCTGACAATGGAAGAAAGACTCTGAATATAGATTTGTACAACACTCTGTATTCACCCGAATTACGCACAAATCACATGTCAGTTGGTAAAATTACAGATCATGGTTATCGAGTTATATTTAAACAAGATGTTGCTTTGGGAATTGACCAAAATGGAGAAACAAACGTTTTCGCTAACAGAATCAATGGACTTTATTATGTACATGAAGTTAATGAAGAAATTCATGTAAGCAATGAGAAGTCAAGTTTGCTCTTATGGCACCAAAGATTTTGACACTTGAATTTTAGAGAATAATAAATTTAGAAATGGTGAAAGCTAACTTTTAAAGACAGTGTTTATTGCTTGAAAACAGTCATATGTGTCCGTGAATGCGATATCTTGAGTAAAAAACGTCCGATTTCCATGTAATTTGGCTCAAATGTGTAAAATGACATTCATGACTTTAAGTTCGAAAACCATAAAAATCAGACCATGGGAGGGGGTTTATGGGGGTTTTAAATTTTCCAAAAATCAGTTTTTTGCATTCTTCAGCCTAAAATTAAAAAAAAACTTAATTTTGGTTTTGACCATGTTATAGAGCTTAAAAAATCAAATAATATAGTATTTTGAATTATTAAGCTAGGTTAAGTGGTTGCGTATAAAATGTAAAAAACCTATTCATAAAATCTCCCATGTTAATCTTATAGGAAAAAGGTTTTTGGCTTTTCCTCAGTTTATTTTAATGCAAACTTCACATTTGCTTTTACCAATCTGTTCAGTTCCACAACACAATCATTTTGGTGTTTAAATTGTGATTCTACGCCCAACCGATATTCAAAGTACTAATCACAGTACTTGTCCAATGTTATCCTTATAAAATTTGATATCTCGATTATTTATGAATGTATGATGATGAAACTGTTGGAGAGTTGTCAACATCATCCTTATTAACCATATGAATCATCATATGCCATGTTATTTGTTTATACTAACACATGTTTTGATTTTATAATAATAAATGTAGTGTGTATTGAGGGAATGAATAAAAAAGTATTTATTTCAATTTTATCAGATTATGAGACTTAAGTATTTGTAAAGAAATGAGTAAAGCAAGTTATAACATAGAACTTTTAACAAGAGAAAACTATGATACATGGAGAATACAAATGGAAGCCATACTGGTGAAGAATGATTGTCTTGGATACGTTTTAGGAACCACTAAAAAGCCTTTAGATGAGAATGATGAAAAAGTAGCTTGGGAGATTGCTGATGCAAAAGCAAAAGCAGATATCATTTTGGCTATAAGCCCAAGTGAATTAAAACAAGTTAAAGGATGTAACACATCAGCTGATGTGTGGGAAAAGTTGAAATGTATTTATGATTCCAGGGGACCAGCCAGAAAAGCATCTCTATTAAAAAAGCTAATTTTAGCAAAATTGTCTGCTAATTGTGATATAAGAGATCATATCAATGATTTTTTTGATGTTGTAGACAAGTTAAATGGGATGGAAATAGAGATAAACGACGACCTTTTAACAGTTATACTTTTATATTCCCTCTCAGACGATTTTGAAAATTTTCGAATTGCTATTGAAACAAGAGATATACTACCTTCTCCTCAAGTTCTGAAAATAAAAATATTAGAGGAGTGGGAAGCTAGGAAAGAACATAATAAGGAAGACGGTAGTAATGAAGCATTACTCGGAAAATTTCAGAGGAAAAGTGTTTTTCAGCCGAATTTCAGAGTCCCATTACGATGTCATGTGTGTAAAGCAATTGGACACAAAGCAAGATTTCGCCCACAAGCAAGGAAAGAAGTGCAAAATTTAGCCGTTGCTAAAGAAGAACGTGCTGGTTTTCATTCTGCTGTAGAAGACACATGTTACATGGGAAATAAGCAACTGAGTCACTTGGAAAATCCCAGTATTTTATCACTTTCATTGATGACTGTTCCAGATGGGTCGAAGTGTATTTTTTGAAGAGGAAGAGTGATGCGTTAGAGGCATTCAAAACTTATAAGAATAAGGAAGAAAATTTTACTGGAAGAAAAATCAAGTTTCTTCAGACAGGCAATGGAGGAGAGTTTAAGAACAGTGAGTTTAACGAGCTTTTAAATAACTGTGGGATTCAAAGAAGACTTACTTGTAGTGGCACACCTCAACAAGATGGAGTAGCAGAATCGAACTCAACAGTCAACTCGAACTCAAGCAGAATTAACGTATGAATCGAACTCTAAATGACATGGCCAGATGTTTACTCATTGAGGCAAATCTACCTCAAGTTTTTTGGGCGGAGGCAGTTGCAACAGCTGCTCATGTGAGAAATAGGTGCCCATCTGATGCAATTGATGGTGATTTACCATATCAGCGATGGATCGGGAACACTCCAAATGTTTCCTACTTCAAGAAATTTGGATGTAAAGGTTTCATACACAACCAAACAAACGACAAGTTCCAACAGAGAATAAAAGAAGGATTTTTTGTCGGGTATTCTGATGTTTCTAAAGGTTGGAGAATGTGGTTACCGGAAGAAAAGAAGATTATTGTGACAAGGGAAGTGTCTTTTTGCCCGTGTCCAGCACAAAATACTACAATTGATACCACAGTGTCTGTAGACCTTTTTCTTCGAGAGCAGGAAAAGTTCACTGAAAATAAAACAAAAGAAGCAGAACATCAACCTAGGAAAATATCAGAGGGTTCATTAGAGGAAATAGAGGAGCCTGAAAATGTAACAAGGGAACCCTATATTGTGACTCAAGAAGGAAAGGCGTTTGAAAATATTGTAGCAGATCAGGAAATGGACGTAAATAAGAACGGAGGTGTTGCACCCATTGTGAGGAAATCTGAAGCAGATCAGGAAATGGACGTAAATAAGAAAGGAGGTGTTACACCCATTGTGAGGAAATCTGAAAGAAGAACAAAAGGCATGCCACCACAAAGACTTTCATTGGTAGCTCAAGAAAACAAAATAAATGTAGGTGAACCAAAATCCTGGAATGAAATGGTTAAATTACCAGAATCTTAAAAAAAATCGTTGGATTGTTGCAGCTAAAGAAGAAATGAATGCACTGCTGAATAATGATAGGTGGTCACTTGTCGATTTGCCTGCAGAAAAAAATACTGTTGGGTGTAAATGGGTATTTAAAACAAAGTATGGAGGTGATGGTACAGTTGAGCGTTATAAAGCCCCATTGGTAGCTAAGGGATACTCACAGAAGAATGGGGAAGACTATGATGAAGTTTTTGCTCCAGTGGTTAATTCAACAACTGGACGAATTTTATTGACTGTAGCAGCAACGAATGATCTGACAGTGCATAATTTTGATGTTAAGACAGCCTTTCTTAATGGGAAGTTACAAGAGGACATTTATATGGAACAAGCAGAAGGTTTTGTTACACCCGAAACAAAAGGAAAGGTTTACAAACTTAAAAAATCAATCTATGGATTAAAACAAGCAGCTCGAGCCTGGAATGGTATGCTTAACTCAACGATGCTAGATATTGGATTTTAAAGGAGTAATTCTGATCCTTGCTTATATATAAATAACTTAAGTGACAGTTGCACGTATGTAGTTATTCATGTTGATGATATATTATGTGTTGGTTCAGCAAAAAATGTAAAGGAAACTTTTGAGAAATTGACAGTGAAATTTGAAATGAAAGATTTAAGAGTTGCTCGCAATTACTTGGGTGTCGAAATAGAGAAAGTAGATGAAAACTACTACATCCACCAGAAAAGAAAAATTGAAAATATAATTATTGAATATGGGCTAGAAAATTGCAAACCAGCTAGAACACCAATGGAAGTTGGATTTCTTAACTCAACATCAGCGTCACCATCTCTCCCAGATAACAAACAGTACAGTAAAGCTATAGGATCATTACTGTACCTTACTGTTACATCAAGACCTGATATATCTTCAGCTGTTGGCATACTGGCCAGGAGAGTTGAAAATCCAACTCAAAGTGATTGGAATGCTGTAAAGCGTATTATCAGGTATCTCAAAAGTACAATTGATTCTAAACTTAAGTTGGGCACAGAAGAAGAAATAAAACTTTCATGTTACGTGGATGCTGATTGGGGGGAGATTTAACAGACAGAAAGTCAATCAGCGGAATGGTTTATAAGATAGGAAATCATACTGTAAGCTGGATGAGCAAGAAACAGACTACAGTAGCTCTATCGTCTACAGAAGCAGAATTCATGGCAGCAAGTATTGCTACCCAAGAAGTAGTATGGATGGGACTTCTATTAAAGGATATGGGGTATCCACAGCTAATGCCAACCAAAATATTTGAAGACAACCAAAGCTGTATAAAGTTTATTGAAAATGAAAAGGTCAGTGGTAGGATAAAACACATGGACATTCGAAAACATTACATAAGAGAAAAGATTTCAAAACATGAAATATGTCTTGAATATTGTCCAACAGAAGACAATCAAGCTGATATTTTGACCAAACCAGTTCTAGGAGGAAAATTCCAAAAATTAGTTTCAAGTCTTGGACTTTGTTACATCTGATGTGGAGGGGGTGTGTTGGAGAGTTGTCAACATCATCCTTATTAACCATATGAATTACCATATGCCATGTTATTTGTTTATATTAACACATGTTTTGATTTTATAATAATAAATGTTGTGTGTATTGAGGGAATGAATAAGAGTATTTATTTCAATTTTATCAGAAACTTGGTATGTAGCTTCACGTAGTACTGGTATATTGATATTTGCACAAAAAATTGATTTTTTGTTGATTATTTTCGTAGCAGCAAACCTGCGTACTCAGCCCCATGTTATTCTTATGGAGAATAAGTAAAATTTAATTACTCCCTTAATTATGAACATAAATTAATAAAACTTGGTATGTAGCTTCACTTGGTTGAGTTATATTGATAATTGCATAAAAACCCATTTTTTGTCCTTGTTGCAGCAAACCTGCTTCCTCAGCCCCCATGTTATTCTTATGGAGAATAACTGAAATGTTATAGAGCGCTTATTTATGATTGAATATTGATGAAACTTGGTATGTGGCTTTGCCTAGTTAAGTTCTATTTATATAAAATTCTATTATAGTTCTATTTATAAAAATCAATTGCTCGTGTTCCTTGTTTCAGCAAACCTATGTACTCATTACCAATGCTATTCTTATAGAGAATAATTCAAATCGCTTACATGTGAATATATTTTTAAACTTGATAAGCAGCTTTATGTGGTATTAAGACATATATTATGCATTGGAAATTCGCTGAGTACGCAGGTTTGCTGCGACGGGGGTATTTTCAATTATCAAAATAACTCAGGTGTAGCTACACACCAAGTTTTAATAATATATGTTCATAATTAAGGGAGATATAAAACTTTACGTATTCTCCATAGGAATAACATTAGGGATGAGTATGCAGGTTTGCTGCTAAAAGGATAATCAACAAAAAATCAATTTTCTGTGCAAATATCAATATAACAGTACTATGTGAAGCCAGATACCAAGTTCATAAACAATCGAGATATCAAATTTTAAATATTCTCCATAAGGATAACATTGGAAAACGTACTGTGTTTAGCACTTTGAATATCTCGGCAACGGTTGGACGTAGAATCACAATTTAAACACCAAAATGATTATATAGCAGAGCTAAACTGATTGCTAAAAACAAATGTGAAGTTTACAGTAAAATTAATTGAGGAAACGCAAAAAAAACCATTTTCCCATAAGATTAACATGGGAGATTTTATGAACATTTTTCTCCCATTTTTGATTTTTTTTTCTCCGCAACCACTTAACCTAGGTTAATGATTCAAAGTACTATATTATATGTTTTTTTAAGCCCTATAAAATGGTTAAAACAAAAATTGTGTGTTTAAAAATTTCAGGGTAAAAAGTGAAAAAAACTGATTTTTGGAAAATTTTGAAACCCCATAAACCCCCTTTCCCATCGTCCGATTAATCTGGTTTTCGAACTTAAAGTCGTGAATGTCACTTTACACATTTGAGCCAAATTCCATCGGAATCTGACGTTTTTTACTCATGTTATCGCATTCACGGACACATATATAGATAAATATATATATTTATAGTATATATATATATATATTGAACCAATGAAAAAGGGGTTTGGGTGTAATAATAATTGGTTGGGGGCTAATTGTGGTGAATTAATGTATTGAAACTATGGAATTACGTTCCTGTGTTGGGCTAAATTGAATATATTACTGTACCGGGGGACAGAATGAATTAAATTGAATCTCTGCTACCTTGGATTAACTATTTGGAAAGGCGTGCTTGGCTATTTTGGAGGATTGAATTACCCAGAGCCCGATCGATCTGCCAGAATAATGCCTTGCCGTAGCCAGCCTTAATGAGTTATTTAAACATCTAGATAAAAATGATCTGACGAACTGCCGAATTCCCTCAACTACTCATTGTTCTGAGACTAAACCTTAAATAACCTTTAAGGCTAACGAAATATTCCTGAACATAGACATAACTATAAAAACTAAATAACAATAAATAAGGACAAATGCTTAAATAATACTGTTGCAATCTTGTGGCGTGGCGTGGGTAGCCCACGCCACGAGAATATTCCTAATATCACATGCCTGAATCTACTATTCCCTAATTATATTCATTATAGATTAGCCTGACTCGCCCTAGCTTCCCTCCCCTTACTGCTAATACTTATCTAGCCATCGCTAGGCGATGGTTCCGGAAGAATATTCGGTTGACTGCACCGACGAATACGGCGTCTTCCTAGAGGAGCGGGGACCAAAAGAAAAGACGCTCACTCTCCTTGCTGGCGGAAGGGGGCAACAACGGTGACGTCACCCCACTTCCGGACCAGCCTTCTGCGAAAGCGAGCCAGTTACCGGGTTGGCAAAGACGAATATATATATGAGGGTGACGTGACACGGCACAGCCACCCTCCCAACTTGAAAAGAAATTGCACCTGCGCTAGTGGGTTGCGGAATTGGAGTTTCAGGTTTGTTTTTTTGTTTGTTTTTTTTTTTATTGTGCAGATACTTTAATGATTTTTTTGGTTTTGGGGAGTCTCGGTTGTGATTTTAATTGTTGGTAGCCAAGGTAGTCATCCTGTTAACAGATACTTAAAACCCAAAGTAGGATTGACCGAGAGCTGACTAGACCGAATAATTTTGGGTGGTCTGACCCGACGAGGTCAGCCAGTGCAGGGGTCAAGCGGTTTGCACCAGGTGCCATGGAACCCGACTCAGATCCAAGGTGGAGGATTCCAATTGGTGTGACAGTTCCCTACAGAAGGTTAGAGCTAACAAATCTAAAGGTGGATGATGGTTGAGTTATTGAGGAAATAAGTAAGGTGTATTGGGAATGCTCGATTTTTTTGCTTTTTTTTAGGAGAAAACAATATATGACGCATGCTTGATTGATTTTATCCCGAGGACGTGAATAGTATTTTCTGTCTCCCTTGAAAAACAACTTAAAACTAAATCTTACAACTAAATAACAAATGATCTCCTAATTTGCCATCTTGTGGCCCTAATTCAGATTCTCTGGTGATGTGTCGTGTAAATTGACAGCTCTACTGTGCCTAGCTTAATTTTATATACCTAAGGTTGACGGTTCTACTTAATTACGAAAATCTACCTATTCTTGCCTTAAAACTAGTGACTAGAGTTTGGTTGGTATACCTTTGAGAAGAGTAAAGATAGGGGAAATAGGAAAGACTAATTGACAGAGTGTCTTAATTAGTTGCCACACGGTACTCAATAAATTTCAGCTAGCTAAACTGGAATCTATCGACAAGTTTTAGGTGCATTCTCAGAAGTCCCTCACTTCAGGATTAAAAAATATACAAAATAAGAAAAAAAAATCTAAATCCTGAGGTGAAGTAAAGTAACGTTACTAAATTCTTAAAATCACAAACCTCCAAGAATATCACGAACAGGTGCCGTTGGCAGAAAAAAAGGGGGGTTTCCAGCTGCGCGTGGAGAGCGCTGTGTAAGCATACCCATCAGAAGGAAGGTGCTACCTTAGACTCACGCGCTGTATCTCCACGCGTGACTGGGTTGGAAAAGGAAACAGAAGAGTAGAAAAAGACTTAAACCTAATATCACTAGGCAAGGCTTTTCATCTGGCAGATGATCGTTCGGGTTTGATGAGTCGGAGTTTACCTAACTTGATGGTTGGAAAAATCTTTTCAACTGAGAAACATGGGCAGTTGTAACAAATTTTCCGTCAGAAGGATTTAACAAACGGACCGTGACCGGAGAGATGAAGGTCTCTATCACGCAAGGGTTTGACCACATTGGTAGAAGCTTTTGGTTTATGTGGTCAACCTTTTTGCTGATCGGGTGTAACCTATACATCACCCAGTCACCCGTTTGATAGGTGGTAGGTAGCCTGTGTTCATTGTACCGTTTTTCCCTGCTGGCACGAGCTTTGCGAAGGCTTTCAATGGCCTCGATCCACTCGTCGTGCTGAGAGGGAAAAGAGCCCTGAGAATCAACAAGAGTGTCTAAGTTCCAGCGGAGCTCAAGCGGGTGATACATAGTGCGGCCTAGAAAAAGACGTGAAGGGGAATTGTTGGTGCTCTCATGATTAGCGGAGTTGAAGGCAATTTGGAACCAATGCAAATTTTGGTCCCAAATTTGTTGATATTGATTGTGGAAAATGCGGATGGCGATTTTTATTTGCTTGTTGACCCTCTCTGCATGGGATGGGTTCGGATAGTACGGACTTGTGAATATGTGTTGGATTCCGAGGTCCATACACATTTCTTTAATGGCATTAGAACGAAAATGAGAAAGGTTATCTGAAACTAAAAACGTTGGTGGACCGAAAATTGAAAAAACCTGTCTTGTGAGCTGGTTTATGGTTGTTTGAGCTTTAGTGTTAACTACTGGGAGAAGAATGCAAAATTTTGAAAAAGAATCTACTATTGTCAATATGTATTTGTTAACCTGGTGGATCTTGGGAGGGGGCCTATATGGTCTATAAAAATCTTCTCCCAGGGCTTGGTGGTCAATTCAGATGCCAAGTGGCCTACTTTGGTGTTGGGTGCCTGTTTGCAGCGTTGGCATTGGATACAGGACCTAACTCGGTTGGTGATCTCCTTCTTTAGGTCGCTGGCCCAAAAGAAGGCCTCTACGCGGGCAAGGGTCTTATGAATGCCAAGGTGGGCGGAGGTGGGGGACTCGTGATAGTAACTAAACAAAAGGTCAAAAAGCTTACGTGGAATTACTACTTGGGGCTTCTTTTGATTGGGGAGTTGGTGCATGAGAACACCCTGCTGTATTATAAAATGTGGGGGCTTGTTTCGCTGACGGATTATTTTAGCTATTTCTGGGTCTTCTGCTTGATGGGAGGCTATGTCCTTGAATACTTCAGGTATTCCAAAGAGGGTCATGACAGATGGGGCACTAGGTTTGTCGACCTCGGTGGGGTCAGTTCCCTCAAAAAACCGAGATAGACAGTCCGCCACCACATTGTCCTTACCTTTGATGTGGGAAATCTTAAATTTAAAGGAATTGATGAAAGAAATCCATCTGGAAATTTTTCCTGGCGTGGGTGATTGAGGAGCCAAGTAAGGGCAGAACAGTCTGTGTGGAGGTGGAATTCCCTGTGCTCAAGGTATTGCTGATACTTCTGCAACGCAAAAACTATTGCTAAGCACTCTAGCTGTAGCGTAGAGTAATTTAGTTCGTGCTTGTTTAAGGCTCGGGAGGCGTAAGAGACTGGGAATAGCTGGTCGTCGTACTCTTGATAGAGGACACACCCGATTGCGGTCCCGGATGTATCAGTATGGACCACGAAGGTCTTAGAAAAGTCTGGCATGCGCAAGATAGGGGAAGAAACAAGGGCTGCCTTGAGGGTGTCAAAGGCTTTGCGCTGCTCGGGTCCAAAAACAAAATCTACACCCTTCTTCTTGAGCTGGTTGAGTGGCTGGGAAATTGTTGCATAGTCTTTGATAAATCGGGCATAGAAAGCAGTCATGCCTAAAAACCTTAAAAGCTGCTTAATATTCTTCGGGATCGGAAAATCATCAATTGGCTTGGTACGTTCTGAGTGGATTGATATGGATTGGTTTGAAAAAATGTGGCCCAGGAATTGAATGTGGTTTGCGGCTAGAGTGATCTTCTCAGGGTTGACAGTGAGGCCGGATTTTTTAAGCCTTTGGAGTACGGTACGAACCTTAGTGAGGTGGTCTTCAAAAGACCCATTACTGTAAACACATAGATCATCGAAAAAATTGTAAATGTACTGAAATTTAATGTCACCAAAAATGTTATCAATGAGAGAAGTGAGGACCATACTACCCGAAGCTAGACCAAAAGGTAGGTAGTTAAACTCATACTGAGCCCATGGAACGACAAAAAATGTGTATTTCTTAGATTCTTCCGAGAGGGGGATCTGGTTGTAAGCGGAGTTGAGATCTAAGAGAGTAAACCAGCGGGCTTGGCCCAAATGCTGAAAGGCAGACTCGATAGTTGGCATTGGTGTGGCGTCGAGCTCCAAAATTGAATTCAAGTTCCTATAATCGACCACCATGCGGGTCTTACCACCCTTCTTGGCACGAGGAAGGCAGCAGCTGCGAATTGGGAAGAAGATGGTCTAATGACACCCTTAGCTAACAGATCATTGATGTGCTGCCGCATTAGCAGAAGCTTAGGGGGTGCGTACTGGTACGGTCTGTTTCTAATAATCTTGTCAGAATTTACTCGGATACGGTATTCGACCACGTTGGTCCTCCCTAATTTCTTGGTTATGGTGTCAGGAAAATCTGCGATCAACTGATCGATCGCGGTCCGCTGTTGGTCATTTAGGTTCTGGCCCATGACAACGGGTGAGCTGTGGTCAGCTGGAGGGGGAGTTACTAACGTGACCAATCTGGGGGATCCGTATGGGAACTGAAGAGTGTGGTCAGCCATATTGATTATGGCCTTGGTTTTAGTGAGAAAATCAGATCCTATTATGACCTCCACTGGCAAGTGCTCAGCTACCTGGAAATGGTAGGTCCATGACAGGTGTGCTATTTTGAAATGAACAAAGGCTTGGAATTGAAAGGCGAGTTTATCACCCGAGGCAGAAAGCGCTGTGTGATTTGACCTTGTCGTAGATTTTACTGCTGTTGATTTTTGCTGCAAATGCTTAAATGTATCAATCGACATAATACTGAAAGAAGAACCTGTATCGATGAGGGCATTTATGTTGATGGTGTTAAACTGCAGCGTGACCTGACACAATTGTAATCTGGGGATAGACGGTGCTTTTTTGGGTTGTGAATGCTGTAGAGGGACTGGTTTGGTACGAATGTGGGTGGCGGACTGACATAGTGGAGGGTGGGAGTCGCCTATCTCCGCCCTCCTTGCCAGTTTGTCTGGTTGGACCTATTGGGGTTGCCCCTAGGCGAACTTTCGGACCTTTGTTGGGTCGAAATGCCAAAGGGGAATGGTGGGATTGATGGGCGATAAGCGCCTTGTTCAGGGAGTCGACTGTGGTAACTTTGAGGACGCTGCTGAGCCTGGGGCCATGGTGAGGCTATTATCTGAACTGGGGGCGGGGTTGTAAATCTATTGTGCCGGTAGGGAGCTGAGTTGTAGGCATTGACGGTGTAACTAGGCCTATATGGGTAAGATCGCCTTCCTGAATTCGCACTGTCCTGTGGTGGACGTGATACTGCCTGGGCGCTAGCCTGCTCAAGATTCCTCACTACCTCGATTCTAGGGGCGAGAGATAGAAGGTCTTGAATGGTCATGGGAGCAGGGAAGCCTGCAAGTCGAGCTCTGGTGGATGGGTTAAGCCCATTTATCGCAACATCCAGTAGCTGCTTGTCAGACGCATGAGGCAACAAAAGCATGGAGTATGCACGGATACTGTCCACAAATTCTGCTAGGGACTCAATGTGACTTTGCACCCTGTAAATTTGACTGGATACCATTGAGTGTCTAAGCTGAGGGGGTATACTATTAATTCTGAAAATGTGATTCGACTGGATATGGCCTGGGACCAAAATGCTCTTAATTGTCCGGTTGTGCGGGAAAGTGACTCGACAATGATTGCATGCTGATCGGTGAGCTTCAGCTGCTCGACTTTTAGAATCTGGATCAAAAAATGCAGCAACTGCTGGCTGTCATCCCCGGAAGTTAAAGGCAAACCCGAAAGCAGGTCAGCGACAACTTTTGCCGATCGGCCGGATGAGGGTGACATTGCGGGCTGAGATGCCATTGCGGAAGCTACCTGCTGCCCTACCGCAATTGCTGTGGCTTTGACCACCTCTTGCCAAGAGGGTGTGGCGAATGCGGCGACCTGCTGAGGGACCGCTGAAGGGGAAGCCGTTTGAGTGGAAACCGGCGGCACCTGCAAGTTTGCGGATGCTACCGGGGGATGCTGTGTGACAGCTTGAGTAGACACACTAACTGCAGGGGGAGTGGTTGCTTGAGTTGTTGCGACTGTGTTGGCAAAATCCTCTTCAGGTTCAGGACCATCCGGGCGTGAAGCAAAATCGATGTCGGGTCGCTGATTTATGGGAACAGGTTCTGACCCACCGTTTATTGTGAGCGTGCCCAAAAAATCGCTCAAAACGCTCCTATTAAATGCCAAAGTAGCGCGTGGGGGAATCCCTAGCACCTCACATTGTGTCACCGCATCCGTATAATTTAATTTATAAACCCAAGAAGTTCCGGTTGGTGGTTACCAACCGGAACTTCTTGGGTTTATAAATTAAATTCTACGGATGCGCTACCCGAGGGGTTCCTCGGGTGGGTATATTTTGGAAGGCATCCTTAGGTCCTACTCACTAATTACGGTAAATGCAATTCCAATAAAATTCCTACTAATAAATAACAACAATAATAAAATTCTTCAAACTTAACAATTAACAATATACTTTGTTATCACAGTGGCATGCCTTAACAACAACTAAATCTAATTTCCCCAAGGGCAAAAACGCTCAGCTGTTTGCTGTGCTTGTGTCTTTAATTCAGGGGAGTTAGCCGGGCGAGTACTTTCGGCTTTCGAATTTCAATAAAAAAAATAAAAAAACTGAAGTTGAAATGCTTCTAAGTTTCTTGTCACAATAAATATCTATCAGTCTGAGACTGTCAAATTATTTATATCCTACTTCCATGGATGCTGATTTATATTTACACATCATATGCTATAAAATCCACATTGGAAATTCCATAAAAAACACAAGAATCTTGCGCAAGAATACAAGGTGAAAAACTATTTTTAATGCAATTGAAACGCATTATTCGCTCATAGGTTACTTTTAAACTACAGGGAACAATAAACAAGACAAAAAAAACTATAGTGATAAAAAACATTTAGGGCCTATTTACTGTCAAAAAATCTTTCCAAGTTCTGTAGAAGTCTATCTTGCTAATACTTTTCATGAAACTAGCAATATCAAACAGAATGAAACACTCCTGCACACCTACTATTTAACTAAAGCAGAAGGTAATTACTATTATAACCATTTATAATATTTCAGTCCCAAACTGTAATCCTGGTTGCCTGCTGCAACACAAGTTCCTGGTTGCAGGTGAAAAAACAAGTTTCCAGCTTAAAAATCACAGAATAAATTTATGGCTTTGGCTGATTAAGGTTAAGTAGTCCATATTGTACCAGAAAAAACACCTCAGCAAACCGATTTGTCCCAGTAATAATGGCCACAAGACACCTATTGCTTATAATAAACAGTACCTCCAATGTAACCACCACTGGGTGACAATCAGTAGCAAAAGTTGAATTTATAAAAAAATTACTAACAGAAATGAATGGAATGGCTAACCTAAGCAAATACTCCTTGCCTACCTAAATATACCAAAATAATTTAATTTTTCAACCCGGAAGTGATAGTAGGCTATACACTTTCTATCTGCTGTACTGACTTTGGTGGCCTAATTCTATAGGTCTAATTTGTGTGTGAGACCTTAACTCAGTTTTGGGGTTGTTACATGTTAAAACTGATACTATCCTAACAACTGAAACAAAAAACACCCTAGCAATGCTTATATGGGGCCAAAACAATACAAACTTAAGTCTAAATATGCTGAAAAATGGTTATTAAGAGTTTAAATCACTATAATGCAGGTTACAGACATGAGTATACACAGGTTTTATTACAAGCTTATTTTAATATAGGTATAACACAATAACACCATCACTTATCACTCTTTTACTTGTCACTGAGTTTTGAAAAAGTAATAAATTACAAAAATGCTTCACTGTTAAAAAATGTATTTAAGTGTACCAAGAAAAAATGTTGTCACCAATGGATAGCCTTCAGGTAAAACCTGCAATCCATCACTTACCTTGCATTGGTGCAACTCTATTAATTAAATTACTGTGTATCAGTTAACTTTAATGTTTGTAAGCAAAAAATCTTCTCCCTCATCTAGCTGTGCACTGGCTCCTTGTATATGATGTAGCAGATCAGCAAGGCTAAATAACAAACATACTGAAAACAACTTGGCAGGACCATAAGCATTGCAGGACTGATTGTAAATGAAAAAGGCCTACTTAACTACATGAGCTGTGTGGTAACTAAAGGCTTTGCCATCTAACTACATGGAGGAAAACTATTTAAAAAAACATTTGCCACAAGTCCTAAATACTAAAAATAACTGTGGGAATCAAAATTGTACTGCTGCACATTGGTAACCTACTGCTTACCAGCATTTCAGCTAGGTAAAAGGTAATGCTTTTATTTGGTAGGATACTGTGAAACCGTGCCATAAGGGCTAAATATGTTGAAAAATATTAAAACTGCTAACTTACTGAAAATGCTGAGTCACAGATGGAGAGTTAAATAAATGATTTGCTAATTAAACTGCATACTAACTGAACACATTGCACAGAATCTAAAAGTAAACTGGGGACACATTAAAACTGTAGTAAAACTCTGAACAGAAACTACTGAGACATATAAACACCCCAGTGTTTATATGTCTCAGTAGTTTCTGTTCAGAGTAACCTAGTCCCAACTAGGTTACAATAACAATTCTTTGAGGTTAAGCCTCCACTGACATTTACTGAAGGGCCTAACAGCTGTAGCTGTAGATACATTGCTGGCAAGGCTATATACGGCTTATAACTGGCAGATATGTTTTATTCTGCTACCATTCTGAGCCAATGAAAAAGGGGTTTGGGTGTAATAATAATTGGTTGGGGGCTAATTGTGGTGAAATAATGTATTGAAACTATGGAATTACGTTCCTGTGTTGGGCTAAATTGAATATATTACTGTACCGGGGGGCAGAATGAATTAAATTGAATCTCTGCTACCTTGGATTAACTATTTGGAAAGGCGTGCTTGGCTATTTTGGAGGATTGAATTACCCAGAGCCCGATCGATCTGCCAGAATAATGCCTTGCCGTAGCCAGCCTTAATGAGTTATTTAAACATCTAGATAAAAATGATCTGACGAACTGCCGAATTCCCTCAACTACTCATTGTTCTGAGACTAAACCTTAAATAACCTTTAAGGCTAACGAAATATTCCTGAACATAGACATAACTATAAAAACTAAATAACAATAAATAAGGACAAATGCTTAAATAATACTGTTGCAATCTTGTGGCGTGGCGTGGGTAGCCCACGCCACGAGAATATTCCTAATATCACATGCCTGAATCTACTATTCCCTAATTATATTCATTATAGATTAGCCTGACTCGCCCTAGCTTCCCTCCCCTTACTGCTAATACTTATCTAGCCATCGCTAGGCGATGGTTCCGGAAGAATATTCGGTTGACTGCACCGACGAATACGGCGTCTTCCTAGAGGAGCGGGGACCAAAAAAAAAAGACGCTCACTCTCCTTGCTGGCGGAAGGGGGCAACAACGGTGACGTCACCCCACTTCCGGACCAGCCTTCTGCGAAAGCGAGCCAGTTACCGGGTTGGCAAAGACGAATATATATATGAGGGTGACGTGACACGGCACAATATATATATATATATATATATATATTGGAACGAATAGTGTTTTTGGCATCTGGGGACCTCAAAACAAAAAGTTATCATGGTCTTGGGCTTAAGTCTTACCATGAGACCTACGGTAATAGCTTCTTCACTATAGGGGAAATTCGCTAAAACGTCGTGTACTTTTTCTTACAAAAATAGGGTTTTTGTTTTTAGCTAACCATTTTTCTTTGTCAAAGACACATTTGGTAAAATAAATTTAGTAGCCAACTATATTCTCCCGAGAGCCAATTAGAAGTCCGAACGGCCGGCTGTGTGCGGGGACTCCCGCGGTGGCGCGACTCTGCCATAAACCGTGCACCGTCGGGTACAAGTGTGAACCGGTGTTTACGGCCCGCAGCCCTGTTCACACGCACACCGACTAATGTCTGCCGATATATCGCCTGCGCCTCTCTCCCCGGTAACTTAATACACAAACACCGTGATAGCCAGATAAACCGTCGCCAAGTCGTGACACTATGAATTACTGTATTCACTTGCAGTGGAACGTGCTACCTCAACGTGAAAAGTTATGTGGGTAATGTACTTGATATCGCGAGTGTGGTTCACTTACGCGCTTGTGAGAGCGAAAAGTTGCAGGGTTTGTCTATCCTGTAAACATGTTACTTTTAGACTAAAGTCGTCACAGCGGTAACCTCATCTTAGCTATACCAGGACGTCCGGTAGAAATAAATCAAAGAACAAATATTACAGATTTCGTTTAGAAGGAAAGGTACATTTTATTCCCTCGCTCTTTGGGCACCATTAAGTATACGCGGTATATGTAAATGTTTAAATTTTAAATTTCAACTAGGTCGAATCTTAACTCAAAATTAATTCTTTTCGATTAAAATTTGTATATTATTTACAGTGAAGGGTGACGAAATTAGTTTAAATAATATCAATTCGACCACTCCTAACCGTAAATATGTTTATTTCTTGTATGTTTATTTTTGTCCAGTATGTTGTGAGTCTAGATATACATTTTTGATTACAATTTGATTGCGGTGCAGTTTAAAAATACTGATCAAATAATTATTGACTATGTTAATTTGAGCCAAAACACGCAAACGCAATGAACTGTCAAAGTTATCATTGTAAATATGATTTCAGCTGTTGAGGGACTCGGAGTAATACCAGTTTAAATACTTTCCTTCCTGCTTGGATGATATATGGCGCTGCTTAAATACATGCGGTAATATTTGTGTCGATGACTCAGTTTAGACATGCCTCATACATGTTTAGTCTCTTTATTAAAGTCCCCAAAGCTAACTAAGCTACACTTGATGTTGGCGGTACGTGGAATCCCGCTCGATGCAAGACACTGATATGTAGTTTTGCCTGTGCTTTTATATCAGAATTTCTTCTCACTCCTTGTGGGGCCGGCTGCCGCCAAAGAATTATAGGACAAATTGACAATAATTATTTTTGTGAGCTGACTAGTAAAACAAATCACGTGAGTTGTTGCTATTAAAATAGTGCCAAAAACTCGTTTTTACGGCAAAATCGATCTACAATAATAAGATTCTATAAGTTAAAATCTGTTCTTAGTAAAATCCATGGTGTTTATAACAAGTCCGTGTGGCCGTTGATTAAATCTATGTCTGGAATATATTATAATTATTCCCACGCAAATGAGACAAGGAGGTCGCGGCGGACGGGTCTGGCAGTAACCTTTGGCTCCCGCTCTCGGTTACGGCGGAAGGTTCACTCCACTCCAGTCTACTTCCACTCGCTAATTTATCGCCACTTGTTAAAATCTCCGCAAAGCGACTCCACTAAAACACTGTCATTTGCAAACCGGCGCGGTGTCACCGTTTTCTCCGGGATATGAATGGAATTATCATTACTTGCTATTTAATGTTCGACGACCCCCTAATGCGCCTAAGTACCTCCTGTGAGACACGTTGATTTACGGACAATTGTATGTAGCCATTATACAGCAAAACTCGTTGTAATGGAAGTTGCTTACCTTTAGTATAGAAATAAACATATTCGCTTGCCACTTAATGTCTTAACTCTTTCTGAAAACTAGGAGTTAAGAAACAACAAATACTCGTGTCATGTGGCATCAGTCGTCACAGTTTTTCAAAACATTAATACCCCCTCGCAGCAACCTGCTTACTCAGCGAATATCCAATGCATGAGGTATGACTTAATACTACATAAAACCGCACACCGAGTTTCATAAAAATATACTCAGATTGAATTATTCTCCATAAGAATAACATGGGTTCTGGTTTGCTGCATCAAGGGTCACAACATATGGGTTTTCATGCAAATATCAATATATCTCAACTAGGTGAAGCCACATACCAAGTTTTATCAATATACGTTCGTAAATAAGCGATATATACCATTTTATACAATTTTTATTACTAGGTGTACGCTCATTCTTCCCGTAAGAGGATGAACGAAGACTGAATTTTTAAAGATATGTAGGCAGGTACTGGATTGGTAACACTCTTCTGTTATCCGTTTTAACTCCACAACAGCAAGAACAGATAATTAATAAACCAAACATTTTACTAATGGAATGGTAACACCATTCCCATATCCGTTTTAACTCCACAACGGCAAGAACAGATAATTTAGGACTAATGTAAATAAAAATACTACTGACTACTGGAGTGGTAACACCCTTCTCATATGCGTTTTAACACGACAGTACCTGGGGGGCCCAGCTTTGCTCGGGGGAGGGCCAATCAGTCAGTTTAGATGACTTGGAGTAATATTTCATCACTTTCCACTACTGATAATCAGATTTGTGTAACTCATTTGCCTCTTTTCTACATTTTTAAGGTTTCTCCAGTTGCTATTTATAGCTCAATGTCCTTTTCATTTATTTTACTACTCTATATATATATAATCTTCACTCAAATCTTTTAATCTCTGTTCTCAGGAAACCACATGTTAATAATCATAAAAAACATGAGTATTACTTTGACAGTTACCTGGTTGATTATGAACAGCTGATAAAATTCTTTTGTGTTGATTTAAAACTCCATAAGCCCAATGTTAATTTTTTTAACTTTTCATTTTAGTTTTTTTTTTACATTATTTGATTTTTCCTGGGGATGAGACCTGTCTAGAACTTATTTTTATCCCAGAAATTAGTTATTTTGAACATTTGAAGGAAATCGTTGGAGCCGTTTTTGAGATTAGTGTCACAAGCAAGCAAGTAAACCTTACTCATATTAGAGTATAGGATGATACCTGGGGGCCGAACTTTGCTCGGGGGAAGGCCAGTCAGTTTGTTTAGATGACTTGGAGCTTATTTCACCACTTCCCCCTACTGATAATCAGATTTGTATAACTCATTTGCCTCTTTTCTACATTTTTAAGGTCACTCCAGTTGTTATTTATAGCTCAATATCCCTTTGATTTATTTTACTACTCTATGTATGTAATCTTCTCTCAAATCTTTTAATCTCTGCTCTCAGGAAACCACATGTTAATAATCATAAACAACATGAGTTCCATGTGGTTCCATAAAATCAGATAATAAATCCCTTGAATGAAGATTACATGTAGAGTGGTCATATCCAGAATGACTCAAAGGTGCATTATAATAACAACTGTTGTGACCTCAAAAATGCTCGTTAGTAGGGTACATGGTGAAAAACAACTCCAAGTCATAAACAAGATTGACCTTTCCCTAGCAAAGCTCAGTCTCAGGTAGTACTTAAACTATATGAGTATAACTTTGAGAGTTCGCTGAAAGATTTTGAACAGCTGTTATGACTCTTTTGCTTTTATTTTAATCTCCAAAAGCCCAATGTGATTTTTTCAATTTTCCATAGCGGCTTTTTACATTATTTGATTTTTTTGGGGATGGGACATGTCTAGAACTTATTTTTAACCCAGATATCAGGTTACACAAGTAGTTGGAAGGACACATTAGTTATTTTTTAAGAAAATCGTTGGAGCCGTTTTTGAGATAAGAGTTGCAAGCAATCAACCAAGCAAGCGAGCATGCAAACCTTACTCATATTATAGTGTAGGATAGGATTGAGTCAAAATAATTCAGCATTTGTATTGATTGACTATAACATATTTTTACTCTTAGGCACATAGAATGTACACGAGACAGGGACAATGATTCTGGATTCTAGCATGTTTGAAGTTCTGCATACAGACGGCCAGGGCTGAATTTAGGTCTGTACAGGCTCTGGTCTACACCCTAAATGCAAGTGCGGGCCCTTACCAGCCCGGCCAACTTTCCTGTTTGATTTATATAATATAACCTACGCTTATATCAGGCTCTACAGATGGCGTTGTGCAGTTACTTAAATTTCAAATTGCTAAAATCCGTATTGCTGCCTAGTGTATATTAACGTTGTCATGGCAAGATATTATTAAGTGATTTTCATTATCTAAATACATAAAACAAAGTCGGGATTGTATGTTAGTTATTTAGTTTCATCAAACAGCTGTTATAAGGATGATATCTAAACATACTTGAAAAGCATATAAACATATGTTTATTATAGACATAATAAATCTATTTGAATAGCAACTCATTTTCAATACCGAAGCAAGCTCTATATAAACATAGGCAAGTGAGCGTAGCTAACAAGCTCATCTTGAAAAAGAACGAAAATCTTTGACATAAAACAAATTCAGTGACATTAGGATAGAATAATGTCTGTCTGACCAGCTAGTAGTACTCAACCTGAATGCTGACCCAACTCCCGAACGCTTACCCAAGGATCATCTTTCCTCTATAAATTTAACAAGGCAACTTTTAAAGCCAGCGAGGTGGAGCTCTAAGGTCGGGGTTAAAAGAAAATAACAAAAATTTTTTGTATAACTGAAAATTTTCTAAAATTACTAAAAAAGGTGTATATAATAACAAAGAAAATTTTCCTGTGCGGTGGAGGTCTATGGTTGAGTAGGGCGGCGTATCAAACGTGGGGGCATCTTTCAGGAGATGCTGCTTTAACAAAATAAATCCAACGAATCATACGTTAAAATTAAAAGTTGGGAGTGATAGTAAAGGCAGAGCCCTGAGGGAAGAACAAAGAGGTATCCATAATATTTTGGTACCCAACAACGTAGTATATAGGTCTGGAGCAGTTTTGAGGAGCCGCTTTCGAAATCTTTGGATTTTTTATTTGGTGGTTTATATTAGGTTTCTAATAAAATATACCCCCTGATTTTTTAGAAAAATTTGGGTTCAGAAATTACAGGGCTTAAGAGATCCCAAACTTCAGTTTTTTACCTTTCTTAGTACCATAAACTTTCAATATTTTTAGCAGGTTTCAACAGTTTTATCTCATTGCCATAAAAAGCTCTAAAAGATGAAAAATTAGTACTCCAATCCACACACGGTTAAATTAGTATTTCGTTAGTAGGCTATTCGGCTAATGGTTGTGGAGAATATTTCAATTTCCATTCAGCAGTAAACTAAGTATATTGTCCGATGTTATTCTTATAAGAAATAAAAAACATATATCTCTTGTATACTTATTAATTTTATTAAAACTTGGTGTGTTATAGCATTGACCAATAGAGAATATTCGTCCCAGGACAACCTTAAAACTGGTCTATACCAGTTTGGATGCTGACATTGGGTACAGCAAATGAAATTGTCATTACATATTAAGTTTTTTGGATGTCCATTATGACAAACTTCCCTTTCACCTTTGGTCCCTCCACTTGCAGCGGCTCGGGGCGGAAACTCAGGGGTTGGTCCTCAACCTGAGAATGTATGGTCCCTGGCTGTTGTACATGGATACCCCATCCGTTGAGTTGGCCAGTTGGAGGGCAGAGCGGGTCCACATTGAGCCTGATCACAGCTGTCACAAGGCACGGGAGTTGGTACTCTGAAAGGCCAATTTGGCTGCCTGTCCCATCCCACCCTTTCCTTTCCTGCTATATCCTAACTTTCTGGTAACCTGCGCAAAATTCCCGCTTATGGAAAACGTGCCTATAGCAGCTATGCTGGGGTTTCCTAATCTAGCAACAATGAATAGAGAATATGCGGAATACGTTTCCATCTAACCCTGGAGGGTGAGGTGGAGCAATTAACCTCTTAAAACCACTGTGTGTACCTAGCAAATTAGATTAAACTGATTGCGTTTATTTGGTCACATGTCCTAGCTCCTGTTCACGCTTTTTTAAGACTCGGCCAATGACTAATATATTTTTGGTACCGGATGGTTTTCGACGAGTTTTAAATATATAACCTGAGAGAAAAGTTGCCAATAATTATTAGACCTATTAATTTCCAGCTCCAAAATCAGGGGGCTAAACATACAGAAATATACTTGTTTTAAACCCATTTAATGTAAAAAAAGGTATTCAATGATTTATTTATATAACAGTATCTTATAAAATTCATACCTTAAATTTAAAAATGTTTACATCATTAATATATGTTAGTTTGAACTGAAATCGCAGCACGAGAGATTTAAAAGCAAAATCCAACATCTACATTAATGACAATTTTTCAGGAGGGCAATCTGTCTACATCGTAATTAGTTGAACAATGTAGACGGTTTGGATTACGGAGTTTTGGACATCTTGATTGTTTATGAAAATCAATATTAACCACAGAAAATGCAAACAAATATAAACTGTAACCAGACTATTTTACTGACCGGTAGATTACAAAACTTTAATCCCATGTCATTAGGTGACAGTGAGGCTTATTTGGTACATTACATGTAATAAAGATAGTTTGCACGTATGATAGTTTAGTAAGTCTGCCATCAAGTAATTTGTTCACAATGTAAAGAAACTACTATAGGTCTACAACACGCTTGATTATCAATCACAGTCAGTCATGTTACAGAGTTATACTGTCCCAGTAATTCAAAAATTCCAAAACCTATTGTATTAATTTATCATCACTAGTCCAAACACTTAGCTTTTACATCGAAGTTTTCCAGTAAAAAATAAACTGATAATAAATCTAAATAGATACAAGCATTGTTTTAAACACGACAAAACACTATTAATTTACATAACACTCACATTTTAAACTATTTCGAAATAAAAAAAATTGATGGGACAAAACATAACCAAATCCATAGTTTTGGTTATGTTTACATTTGAGTAATTTATAAACAAATATGCAGTGTTTCCACTCTACGGTAAAAATATGCCACGCACTGATACAAAAAATCCCACTTTATCCCAGACTCTCCCTTATAGTATCCCTCGTCATATCCCACACTTTCCCACTGATTTGTTAAACATTGCAACACAATTAATGTTAAATATTATATGATTATTGAATAATGTATTAAAACAATATTTATACCGTTAGATAGAGCTTATTTAGATCTACTGATTACCTATAGGTATTTTACATTTTAGTACCTCAAAGGATTTTGAGCAATGCGACATAGGTTAAATGATACGGTGAATTAACTAAATTAAATAATTTATTTACGTGAGAGGTACTAATATTATTAATGGTAGTACTAAAGAGTACGAAGTAGGTACTAAATAATGACAAATAGTTTGCTTGTTAATTCCAACATGGCTCGGCCAGCGAAATTGACATGATTCAGTGTTCGTTCTGTGACGTTTATAAAAGGTGCGCGGACAGCGAGGTTAAAAATGGGAAACCCCGCAACTGCCAGTACGGCGAGAAAATCCACTAGAAGTGCTACTGCTAAGGTGCTCTTGTCGTAAGTTGTAAGCAAACTAGCAGACGTAATGCCGATTTCAAAAAAATCCCACTTTATCCCACAATCCCATTTTATCCCACAAGCAGTCAAAATATCCCATATAGGGGATAAAAATCCCTCAAGTGAAACACAGACAAATCCCAGCTGACATTTTAAAGACAACCATAGTCAATAGCTTACTACGAAAACCAATTCAACTACTGAATATCAAACATTAAAATTAGTTTTAATAATTATTAATAATCCAAAATAAAATACGAATGCTGTGTTAAAACATCCCTTTGGTATCCCAAATGACTCCTTCAAAATTTCATTAAGAAATGTTTTACAGTTATTTAGTATTTCGATAACACACCCACACACACACACACACACCCACACACGGCCACTGAAACTTCTTCATCAATACAGTGATTCACTTCGTTCATCAATTATTCATAAAAATAACATGGGAAATGAGAATACAGGTTTGCTGCTACGGGAGCTATCGGTTTGCTGAAACAAGGAACAAATAAAATGGGTTTTTATGCAAATAACTCAACAAGGTGAAGCCACATACCAAGTTTTATCAATTTATGTTCATAATTAAGAGAGAAATTACATTTTACTTATTCCCCATAAGAATAACATGGAGCTGAGTACGTAGGTTTGCTGCTATGGGAATCATTGGCAAAATTTGTTTGTGCAAATAACAATATACCACAACCAGATGAAACAATATACCAAGTTTCGTTAGTATACGTTCATAAATAAGCGAGATATACAATGTTTCTTATTCTCCATAATAATAACATTGGAGAACGTACTTTGTTTAGCATTTCAATATCTCTGTAACCAATTAACGTAGATAAATGATCAAAACACCAAATTGTGTGTTTTTTAAAGCTGAACCCAATGGTGAAAAGTAAAATTTGACTTTTTAAAATATTAGATGTAAAAACTTCAAAAACTCCATTTTTGGGGTACAAACCCCCCCACCCCAAATACCACTTCGGATGGGTGGATCTGTCAGATTTTCGAACTTAAAGTCATAAATGTTGCTTTACTCGGTTGGACCAAATTTCATCAAAATCGGACCATTTTTACGAGTTATCGCACCCTCTGACACACACACATACACACACACACACACACACACACACACACACACACACACACACACACACACACACACACACACACACACACACACACACACACACACACACACACACACACACACACACACACACACACACACACACACACACACATACACATATATATATATATATATATATACAGTTTCGAAAGAATGGGGTTTTTGGGGTCTGGGAACCTCGAAATGAAAAGTTATCATGGTCCCGGCCTAGGTCTTACCATGCCGACTACGGTAATACCTTCTTCCTTATAGGGAAAATTCGCTAAAACTATATAAGACCGTTATAGTTTGCATGTTTCGCTGATTGCTGCTTAATTTTTAGTTGTTAAAAGTGATGAATAAAGAAACTAAAAACCTCTTTTTAAAGTAATAGCAATTTGTACATGAAACAGGCTACAAATATGAAACATATGTTTAATCAGATTTAATGAAGCTGTATATAGTTCTTAATAAACTAAAGCCTGAGATGTAATATGTTAGTTCAAAATAACTATAAACGTAGCGAAGGTTACACATAGCTTCAAAAACTTTAAGATACTTAACTGATTTGTGTTCATTTCTACAGGTTTCGGTGCTTATAAATAGGTTGTAACGTTCTAAACGAATTTCGTGATGAGAACATCACATGTTAAACTGTATTTCAGTGTTATGGGAAGTATGCAGTTAAGATAGCGATGGATATTTTTGAACGAAATCCTAATAGCAAACTATCAAATTACCGATCGTTATTATTCGAATGATTTGAAATCCACTTTATCTCTCTCTGCTAGTTTTCTTACAGATTTTTTAAACTTAAGTGATGGATTTAGAAATAATTTTTTGAGTAATTATGGATTAGTCTATTGACTACTTATACATATTTCATCAGTCTTTCCACTTCTTAACATCCTGTTTTGTTTTTTTTTAGCCTAGAAATGTCGAGTTTCCAAAATGTTTCGAAAACGAAGCTATACACAGAGTCCAGGAAAAGGTCTGTTTACGAATTGAGACATAAACCTCATTAGAAAGGAGAACCAGATGATCAATCAGATGCTTGTTCCTAATTGGCTGATTCGATCACAAGCGACTGCCGATTGGCTAATGCTGTCAGTCGCGAGCTCCGATTGGTCGTGCGATAAGGATAACACCCCAACTGATCAGCGGGACGACCATTTATCTTTCATACCCCAGGCTCTTTGAGCTATGTTTTATTTACACATTGTGTTAGAACAATAAATGCTTAAATATACTCTCATTTAGATTGTATTAGTTTTTCCTGATGTTAGTCGCTTTGTAGATGTATATTTATATCTAAGATTTGTTTTTTTTTTTTCATTTTTGCACAGCAGTTAATATTAAATTATAAACTTTAATAATTTTTCAAACGAAGTTCCATCAGTTACAACGGAAGGGACTAGCTTGGTTTGCTTCAGGCGTCGGCGACGTCGTCAGTATTCTCCCTTTGCAGCACAAGGGTCTCGTTCAGGAACTATTTAAAAGATCTTTTATTTCGAATTATTGAAAAATGTATTGCTTTAACAGAAATTCATTCAGTGATTTTAAAACCTTTGATACTCACCTTCTTTGTAGAAAATCGAATTTCAGACATTTGCTTTAATAACTCGTAGCTCTTGGTAAATTTCGAACAGGTGCTATGTTCAGTATTAAAGGATGTGAATACACGGTGTGTATACTCCTCAATGGTGAAGGGAATACAGAGGTATACATCTCAACTATACTAGGCTTGACAACACCGGGAAAACTCATTGAGAGCAAAACAATATTTGTGTTGCATTTTGTTGAGAAACTTATCTTAGTTGCACATGTTTATCCAACCATCTGACCAAATAAAATCATCGTCATAGAAAAACATTGAACAATTTAAAGCCGGTATTTTGAAACCCTGTAAAAATTTTCTGAATGTTGACACATGTTGTTATGCAAACATTTTGCTATGCAATATGGCTTAGTAGGCTTAGTCACTATGACACCTTCAATCTTGACATGGCGGATTTTACATTTGATTGTATTAATTAAAAATTAGGTGTTTAAATATAGATATGTGCAATAGGTTTAGAAAGTCTGTTGCCTTTTGTTAAAATAAATTTCTTATAATACTAAAGTTGGACATAAAAATTCAACCAGTAATGTATAAAATATTATGTTTTATCAATTTACATATTTTACAAGCACACTTTACCCGACAAGCTAAAGCCCGGAATGAGGGAAAATCCGCTTCATTTGGTATGGGCTTTTAAGGAATTATAATTATTGTAGCACCTTTAACGACATTTCTACTACAATTATACTCAGCTAGTTTTGCTTTAGTTAATTTTGTTTACACAGCTAATTGCTTAAAAAATGGTAAGAATATGTGTTACAAATTAGTTTATATTTACGTATTAGTACATTAATTATTCTACAAACGGTAAAATCGACACCTTTTTTAAATAACACAATTTATTAAACAGAGTTATCCGATGTAATTGATTGGCAATAATGAACAATACCAAATACAATTAAAATTATGGTTACCCACAAAAATGTAAAATCACCACATATTTAATAATTAAAATATTGCTTGATCAGTTTATAGGAAAACATGTGGTAACATAAACATCGGAAGCTAGTGACGCACCTGAGTTTCTGTTCTGTTCTGCAAGACTCAATAACCCCAGGAGAGTCTGAACACCAGATTGTCAACTGTTGACCTTCGGAGGTTCTTTGTCGTCAGTCGTCTAGTCAGTAACCTTTACAAGAAACAAGCAATATCACACAATAACAATCATCCAGTTCTTCAGAAAAGATTCAAAGAGCTAGCGTCTCGTCCGCCAGTAATCTGGAGTCGTAATGACGAGCAATGTGAGCTAATCGTCAGCAACTCGGCTGCTCGCCGCCTCCACGGCAGTTTAAAAACAGATAATAGGTCGGATCGTCAAATTCCTCGTCCTGATTTAACTAGCTGTCGTACACTTCGACATTCTTGCAAGGGTTACCAATTGGCGTGTTTCGTATAGAAAATTCACCTCTCGGTAATTGCTGAAGCTCGGTTTTTCCCTTGTGTTTTTTTACAAGTGTTTTTAGTAACGCTCATAAACATTTATTCCAGTCATCCCAGTCTAAAAAATAGAAAATAAAAATTCATTTTATACTTTTTGAATTTTGATCGAGGTTAGACCCTGGTGGAAGGAGTTTAAAATTGGGGTGTAGACTTTAAAATAAGTAGTTTAGCGTTTGATTTTACTGTTTAGGATTATTTCTAGATTTTGTTATATAAAAAGAATGGTTATCAATAAACAAGAAACAAGTTTCTAACTGATATGTGTCAGCAAGCTGTTGGTTTATGTGCCGTGACATGCGTAGTAATAAAAATAATATGTAGAAAAATACACTTTATTTTAAACCGTAAATTAATACTGTAACATCGAATAAACTATTGTTACATTTCTTTAAATGTGAGTTTGATTTCTGCTAAAAAAATTCTGTCCATAGTTAGATCTATCTTGGCTAGCTATCAGTGGATCGTGCGATAGTACAAGTTACCAGGACACTGACGAGGAGTGTTATTCAACCAGGCACCAGTTAGAGTGATAGGAGTTGTTAGAATTGAAATAATGTAAAGCTGCGGACATTGATACCGGTGGTTTCTCTGTCAAACGTGATGGATACATGGGACGTAATGATGAAGGGGGAAAGTGGCCAGTATAGGCGGAGTGCACTGAGCGCAGCAGTAATGGGCGCTGCGTTCTCACTGCACTGCAACCATGCAACTGTTGCAGCAAGGACTCTCAAGCCTACCAACTGTAATTTGAAGCTTCACCGACTGTACTACAACGGTGCAACTGTTGCAATTATTATCTTAGGCCTACCAATAGATAGCAGTCGAGGCATACATTCAGGCAGGCATACTGACTCCACCGCAACACCGCAACAGTATTAACAATCTCAAGTCCGTCAACTGGAAACCCGAATTTTTGTGATCTTGTGTATAATTCGGTTATTCAACATATTTATTTCCTGAAATTGTAAGGGAAGCAAGATATCATAAGAAAGACTTAAAAATTAAATATGTTGTTTAAACTACTTTCAGTTCCAATGTTTCTGAACTTTGGATCGTGTTTTTTTTTAGTTGTTGGTATCCTGCGCAGCTTGTTATATTTATCCTACAATAATAGAACGGCAATGTGCAGTGCGCGAATTGTCGGGTGTAACAGTGAGTAGGTGGTGCAGTTGAAAAACACTACTATCATTTGTTAAATATAATTATCTTTTTAATGGTTTAATGTTTTAAGTCTCCATGTGCTGTTTAGCCCTTTAAAATTTGAAGAAAATATACAAACACTATCACCTTTTCGTTAGTGTGATAGAATTTCTCAAAAAGTGTTTGGAGTGTTGGAGGGGACTTAATATCTCTGTGCAAATAGTAATAACTCACTAGGAAATTCGCTAATAACATCTAGCTGTACTAACTCCGGGCAAGATCTATTAGGGGGGGGGGGGTTCCCAGATAAGTAGATGCAACGCAGTCGCAGAACAGTTGCATATCGAAGGCCTAGTGAACGGGCCAGCTGCAACTGTTACGTCACCAAGCGTCTATCAATCACTCTCTCTACCGCCGACCATCCCTGTCTCTCTCAGGGACCGTGCGCTGTTGCAAATTGAAGGTCTAGTGTGCACAGCTCTATTGTGATGATTGCATATTAAGCCATTTTAGAGTCAAATATAAAGACCACTTATTATAACTTGAAAGGGTCCCGTAGTTTTTAGGCAGCTCCAATAACGGATGATTACTCGTATCTATTCGCTTTTTCCCGTTAGGTCAATGTTAACTGTTGCTGCAGCCCTTAAAAGATTATGATAAGTTATAAAGAGTAATTTTAAGGAGGATCTGGTACATAGTAAATCCTGTGACCAAGATTTATATTTCTCGAACAATAATTTGTAGGGGCTGTAAAAACGAATTGTGTTGTAATTCTTCGATTAAGCTTTGTTGAAGTGTGCAATGCATATTGGTTTTCTCTTGCGTTTCTGCAATAACTAATGTATTTATTTATACACACCTAAATGATTCTAACTCACAACGAGATAAAACCATCTTTCTAAAAAAAAAATTAAGTATAATCTATTCTTTGAATAACAATACCAAATTTTAATAAATTATTAAAGGCTATTAATTGAGTTGAGTTATTGTTGTTTTTTTATTATTTTGACATATTTATGCCACTTATCATTTGATTAAAGTATTTATTTGATAAATGTTCAAATCTTAATTGTTCGTTCTATCATTGAGTATTGAGTTGTCCACCAATGTAAATTCTGAATTAAATCATACATTTTATAGACACTACTCAGCGATGGTATTCTGAATTAATTATTTTAACGAGTCTGTTTTATATCACAGTGACTATTTCAGACGAAGCTGGTTTCCTAATGCCTACTTCTTGTGCAACTCTCGTAATACTTTTCTATGTTATTACGAGCCATTCAAATCCCCCAGGGAATGTTTCCTATTTTATAAACACAATGTTTGCCTCATCATTCGTGGGAGCCTTATTAGCCCTGAAATGTTCGTTATTAGTTGTGATTAATTGTTATAACGAAGCAGCCTCCCGGGTTGCGTCAGTTTGTGTATTTTGGGCACCAGACAAAACCAGTTTGTTCCAAATTGGTGGGTAGCCCGCGACGCAACGTAGCTACATTATAATTACAGGGTCATTCGGAAGAGCCTTGGGCTTTTTACATATTTATTATTTAAGAAAATACTAACCCGTAAATTATAGTTATATTATAGTTAAATTATAATTTACTTCAGTTTTATTTGGTTTAGTTTATTAAACAAATAATGTCTCTTTGTTTGATGTGTAAGATGTATATTTTGTCATGAAAACATTATTATTTCAATTCAAATTAGTATATGAAATGGCTTGCGTCTTTGTCAATAAATTGGACAATATTGTTCTTAGGTGTTACTAAAAACATGTTAAGTTACTTAAATTCCATTTAAACTATTTCTAAATGTAGTTATTTTCAGAATAAAATAATGTTTGCGGTTGGATACAAAATCGAATAATTTGCAAATATAAATTACTAGCTGATGTACCCGTTCTTCGAACGGGTTAGAAAGGTTGAGATCTTGAAACAGCTGTTCTTGCTTCTGCTCGTTAAGCTGTCAAATGGAAGTATCCACAGCTGTTCGCGTTACAGTTTCTGAATGTTAAATTTATTTTGAAATATAAACATTGAAACGTCGGACGTTCACGGCGCCCCGTGAGGATTTTGAGGAAGTGAATAGGCCTTTGTGTTGCACGGGTTCAAGACATACTTTTGTGTAAGGTTTCAGCCCAGTCGGTTCTGAGCGTTCGGTGCGTTTACCCGGAACAGCAGACAGACAGACAGACAGACAGACAGACAGACATCCAGACACCACTTTTGTTTCATCAGTGTATATGATTTTTATTAGGAAAACCATTTAAAAAACTGAGTGGCAAGATAACAATTTTATGTTTATTTTAATGTTCATATTTGTGATTGTGGGACAAGAGGCTGGAAGAACTATGTTTCTGCCTTAAGATCATCAATCTGCTGAAGAAGTGGGTAATTTTAGTACTTAAAAACAGATTTGCATTACTCTCTTTCGCGAATACCACCAACAGTTTTCACTGCCTTCTTTTGTGCACTACGTATTCTGTATTTAATTTTTCAACCCCCTCCCCCAGGTTGAGACCATGTAAGAAATGTAAGGATAAAATATAACATAAACTGTTGTAATATTAACATCAGTGTTGGTACGAGGAAGGAGTTACACACACACAGTACGAAATCTTGTTGTGAAAGCAACCGTATAAACGAAACAATCTCAAATATGCTCTCGCCAACCTTTTCCTGTTGGAAACAAATTTCTCAATTTATATAGGTCAAATATGAAAAGCATCTCCGAACGGGAGAAGAATTAGTGTAATGGATTAGGAATTTTGGAAACTTGACAGTGACAAATAGTGACCTCTCACGCGATTTTAGAAAACGGATTTTTATTAATTCGTTATTGAAATATTCCACTGAGGCCTAGGTTTAGTTTACTCTAAATAACGTTAGTTTATCGCAGTAAAAATAGTATTTAAATTTGGTGATGGATTCAGTTGCAAATGTTTCTTGCGATGTTGCATCAATCCATGGAATAATATTATTGTAAACACGTTACACTGATATATTTTCGAAATGTTTTCTTAATATACTACAAAAAAACAATAAAATGCGAAAGGTTTTAATAATCTGAAAGGAAATAAAGCTTTAAATGATTGTTGAAATGGCGCAAAGGTTAACATCTACAATTCCAATCTACGAACCAGTCTAATCTATTTATTTCGTTTTATGTTAAGGATTTATAATGATGTCCTTAGCTATCATGTTAACAATTAAAAGAATGCGCATTCATTAAATGTATATTTATAATTGTTACGTACAATATCGAATAGGGAGTTAAACATTATTGTTTAATTGAATGAGGTTCTTGTTGAATTGAATGAAATTATTTTGATCGATAAATCAAATTGAAAAAATTCTACTTTCTTAATTTCGCTATCTTACGAACCTTTTTAAATGCTCTTTTATGTGGTTTTAAAGCAGGTTATTATTAAATTTTACGATTAAATTAAGTGACAATTGTTTATAATTTTAGGTGTCTTAGAAGTTCAAACACGTTTTATATTGAGCTCCGGACGGAACAGTTAAGAGTTTGTATCCATCAGTATGATTAAACTGAAATTCGCACAAAATAACGTCTGTGTTTTGAACAGAAGTCATTGTATGATTTGTTTAGTAAAGAAAGGGCAGTTTAACACACTCCGTGCGGTTGACCCCGAATGGCTCCCCCATGGCTCAACATTGAAACATATGAGATTTTCATGTTTGAACATGTTTAGCGCAGCGATAGTGTTAAGAGTGGCATTTTCGCCATCAAATAGGTTAGTACTATCTACTTCTTCAATAAGATCGGTATTAATAACTTCAGTAGCTTATCAGTGGATTATTTGCAATCATTGATTAGAAGAAAAAATAATTAGTGATTTCAGTGGGCAAAGTGTTCCCTTTATCAATATTTTCCTCATAAACAAATTCGCAGAGCCTATATTTAATATTTTGAACTTTTAATTCTCACTTATGGTTTGTGATATCCAAATTCTGGGTATACGTAAATTTTAGAGAACAATACTTTACGTTTTTGTTTTAAATGAATATTACTTCAACGATGTCGAAAAATCTAGAAAGTAATTACGAGGTTTAACAGTTAAAATTAGTCTTATGTGAGAAGAAACCAGAATGAAGAGCTTTTCGTAATAACGGCTCACTCATTGGTAGGGAATTCCCTCTAATGCTACAAAGAATTTGAGTTCACCGAACTTCACAGATATATCAGATATGTAGATTTAATATTTACAATTTGTTTTGCTACCTCCAGATTGCAGTGACGCGGTGGACCTGGCAGGGCGGATGATGGCATTATCCCCGCATTACCGTTGTCCGTCACATTGACGCCACTCGGCACTCGACGCACGTCCTCCTCTACAAATCACACCCACGGCCCCCTCTACCTCCATAGGCGGTGTTATATTTATGAATAACGGCCCATTAAGGTTGACGCCTTTATCCAAACCGATGCATCATACTTCAAAGCGACCTCGTGCTTATCCCGTATGAATTATGGGTTTACGGATTAAACTTACAAGCCTGAAAATCGGAGGTGAACTCTTTATACTGTAGTTTATGAATGGGTTGCTGAGAGTGGCGTCCTAAATGCTTCTCTAAATTTCTAGTGTAAACAGTTATTAATTTATGGAGATATAATAGTGGTTGTGGTCTTATACATTCTGTGAACGTTAAATTTAAACGTCAAATTTTATATATTATTGTCCTAACAAACATTAGATGTTCACACAACATTTTGACGTTTTATTAGGTCGTTTTACTAATCTCCTATTCAGTTATGATATTAATATTTGTTCTTGGTATAGTTTTCCATCTAATTTTCAATAATGTCCTTTAAAAACATTCATAATCTCTCTGGTCAGATCATTTAGCATCTTTACTGATAAATAAACGTTCTCAGGTTCTTGATATTTATACCCAAAATTCGATCCTTCTCCTCCCTTGCAACCCTTTTATTCTTATGGCGAGTAATATCCTACATGCTCCTCTCAATACAATTAGGGAGGACGTTGGTAAGGTATGCACAGTTGCGAAGCTATGAACTCTACTTCAATTCTGTAATCCGTTTATATTTGCTAATTTATAAGTATGAATTAAAACTAGTAAAACAACATAATCCAAAAATGATCTAGAGAACTATAAAAATATTCCGAGCCTCTGATGGACATAACATCTTCATTAGAAAATTTGAATAATTAATATTAAACAAATACAAACATATTATCAAACATTAATATTTGAAATGATTTACAGAGAGTTATTTTATACTAAGTGATACACCAAAATGGATCAACGTCCCACCTTCAAATAAATACATTTAAAATTTTGGTATATAGATATATCGATAGTATAAGTTTCTAAACCAATTTATTATATCACATCTAACAATGAAGTAAATCCTAAACTCTATTATGAGTAAGGTTTGCTTACTTATAACTCTGATTTCCAAAACGGCTCCAACATTTTCCGTCACAAGTTGTAATTAACAATTAAGTTAGAATCGGTTTTAGACAGGTTTTATCCCCAGGAAAAATCGAATTATGTAAAAAACTAGTTTTAACAGTACACAAAATAATATTGGGGTTTATGGGGTTTAAAATCAAAACAAAAGAATTAACTATAAAAGCTGTTCATAATCAACCAGGGAACTGTCAGAGAAATACTGATGTTCTGAATATAATATGTGGTTTCCTGACTTAAATCAGTGAATGAAGATTACATATAGAGTGGATACAACCGTAAAATGAATTAATTGTGTATGTACATAAAAATACTACTTTAAAGTATAAACTATTGAGTTATAATAACAACTGGTGTGACAATAAACATGCAGAAAACAGGCAAATGAGCGATGTAAACCTGCTAGACATGAGAGGGCCGTGGTGAAAAATACAAAGCTTGGTCCCCCAGGTACTTTTAACTTTAATGAGTGGTTTGATATTAGTTCATGTATGATTGTAACTGACTTGCCTTTAACCCAGTTGCTGCGACTGCTAGAGCTGTGTTTGTGTTTGTGTGCCTTGTGCATTGTGCAGTAGTGTCGTGCATGTTGCAGATGCCCGAGAGTGCGCGTGCGTGTGTCATGTGTGAGTGCGAGAGTGTGCGTCATGGACCCGAGCCCCTCCTGGCTGGACGATGACGAGACCGTCGCGTGCTGCTCGGTCGACTGGGAACAAGGTAAGGGGCTGAATGTCGCCGGGAGTGAATGCAAGAATTTAGCAATGTATGACAGTTTGAAAATTAATATAGAAATGTCTGTCTTCCTTACCCGGTAAAAAATAATTTTATTGTCGGATTGTTCGGATTGGCGTTTATATGCCTGTAAAAGAAAAATAGATCCTCGAGAAATGTGACAATTTCCGTGGACATTATAGCTCGGATGGACTAAATGCTCACATTCATTCGCCTTAAAATACGCTCTAGTAGCGTCGGCGTCTTGGACAGTGAATTAACGATTTAATAACGTATATTAAAAACCTACTGAACAATAGTTATTTTCAGAAAGGTTCATATAATCTCTTCTTAGATATTGCAATCATCACACCAATTTTTTTTCTCCTTTGCCTTAGGGTTGGAGGCAACATATTCCAAACATGACCCATTGATCAATGTTAGCTTCACTTATATCCTCAATTATAAATTAATTGAAGATAAAATTAAAGCGTTGACAATTTGTTATCGATTCTCTCTAGAACAATATAGAAGAACTTACTGAGTTGCCGCTAGTTGAAAGTTCCAATTTTATCCGCAGTTATTTGCTGTAGAGAAATTATCAAAAGACCAATTTATAGTTGTTTGTGCAATTTGTAATATTAATTGGTAAAATTTATTTAAAACTAACAGTTTAAAGAATATCCGATTTTAAAAGCCGATAAGATGTTGTCTGATCCCGAATCTTCTCAGATATGCTAGCCATAATACTTTTTTGGGGACCTGAAATACCACCAATTTTTTAACAACATGTTAGAGCAGTTTGTGAGAAATCTTTCTTTCGTATAATGTTTTAGGGTTTTTATAACACTTCAAAACCTAAAATTATAATAAGTCGTATGGAGATATTGTTAAACTGCACGCGCATGCTAAATTTCATGACATTCGGGCTATTTGGCCTGTACCCATCCAGATAGACTAATAACAAGTAGAAAGACAAACATCAATGTCAAATTCAAAAATTTATATAAAAACACTTCTTTTATGTACTAATGTACAGGGAGGGAGTGAAAAATATGTCCCAGCTTCATCTAAGTTAAGTTCAGTAAAATCATGCCTTTGCAAAGGCAAAAGCTTACTTCAAACGGTTGTGTGTATATATATATATATATATATATATATATATATATATATATATACACACAAGCATACACACACAAGCATACACATAAGCATATACACACAAGCATATATATAAGTATATTTATTAAAGGTATATAACGTAATTTTTCCTTTTTGATTCACGTTCGTCTGGTTTAACCAGCATTTTGGAGCTAATGTTTTTACCCAGTTATTTTTTATCACTTTACAGACATTTAGTAGAATATCCGTGTAAAAAAGGGAAATTCCCAACGAAAAACTTGAGCTCAAGAGTTTTTAACAATTACAATGTGCTTATAGTTCAATATATTCAAAATTTAAACTCTGAGATTTCTCCCGATTCCTCGGTCCAGTTTGTCCTGTCGCATGTTGACGATTAAGTACATCCAACGAATTTACTTCTCTAATAAAGATATTATCTCCACGTAAATTCTGAGAGATGATAAATAATGAGCCATAAAAGCCGCGTTAGACGCGACCGCTGCGGAACCGCTGACATTTAGAGAGGCAGTTTCGATGATGAATGTCTCTGGAGGATCAGGATCAGGAGTCTCCGGTTTCTCGGTTTTCGCGCGGTTCCGTTACTCTTCCTGGATAATTACGACTCCTAGACAATACGAGCCCGGGGCGGGCGTGACGAGGGGTCTAACAAGGGACCATTGTCCGGGAAATAAATAAATAGTGTTGTACCTTACCTGCCTCCGGGGAAGAGTTGCATTGTTGGAGGAGCTTCACCTGCAGTGATATGGCGATGGCGCGGCCGCAACGGACGTTCCGCCCCACAAACTGGGCGCTGGCCACTCTAGGGCGGGGACGAGGGTACGTCTAAGATCTGAAGAAAATCAATAGAGGTTTTTTAAAATATGACTAATTAGATTGGGTGTGTATTTGGGTAATTGTTTGGGTAATATATTTCCTTAATAAATTGTTATTTGTTTACCTCATTACTTAGTAAAATGCCAGTTCAATGCCAGTTAGTGTCAGTTCAAATAATTCCAATAAGTAAACATTTAAAATAACTAATATCAATGTGGATGTGTGCACGTAAAAGAAAACCCACATCCGGAAAACCACATAAAGCTGTCACTGCTTGAGCTTGATATTTTCTAGACCCAAGAAACACCGTGCGGCAACACGGATTGTATTTCAACATTTGTCGTACAAGTCTAATAAATTCTGTGTGATATTATTGTCCGTGACTAAAGTGCAGTCCTCGTCAACTGTCGGGACTATTGAAGTGCGCAGTTAATCAGGCCACTGAGTCCGGGCAGTTGTATATCTCTTAGATCATGATGGAAATAAATGGTTATTTATGGAACTGTAACACACTTCCTACGTAGCAAACTGCATTCAAAGGTCTTGTATAATTGATGATCCAATGAATATACATTTAAAATGCTTCATGTGACAAAACCTATTATGTTGTGTATATTTATTTGTAAGGGGTTTTAACTTCAATTTACCTCGGTTTTCTTTAATTACTGAGTTTTAAATCGATGGATCAAGGTTCTAAACAGATTGATGTTGTAGAATAATTATGTATTTCCTGTTTGATTATCCTGGTGAAAGTTGATTAGTAAGTGAATTCCTCTGATTCAGAGGTTTTCTTGGCTGGTGGTTTTGTAGGTTGCAGTAACATTTCCTTTGTTATACGCCGTGCTGCTGTTTTCCTTTTATTATCAGTGGTTTGAAATCCAGTGACACTGGTATATTCCTGAGATATACAGATCTAGTATTTCCATAGTTAGGAAGTTAAGAGTCTTCATCACCGGAAGTTGCCAGACGCCATCTTTGAGTTTTGTTCCATAAAGCTAATGTTAACTTTGTGTCTACATTACTCCTCACCTGTTCATCACATACAATTCAATTTGGAGTCAAATTAAAGGTTTACTCGTCCTCTAGGGAAATACAATGTCGAATTCCTTAATTTGGGTATCATAATTTCATAATAAATAGTTTAATTTTGAACTGGTTCTAAACAGATTGATGTTGTAGAATAATTATGTATTTCCTGTTTGATTATCCTGTTGAAAGTTGATTAGTAAGTGAATTCCTCAGATTCAGAGGTTTTCTTGGCTGGTGGTTTTGTAGGTTGCAGTAATATTTCCTTTGTTATACGCCGTGCTGCTGTTTTCCTTTTATCATCAGTGGTTTGAAATCCAGTGACACTGGTATATTCCTGAGATATACAGATCTAGTATTTCCATAGTTAGGAAGTTAAGAGTCTTCATCACCGGAAGTTGCCAGACGCCATCTTTGAGTTTTGTTCCATAAAGCTAATGTTAACTTTGTGTCTACATTACTCCTCACCTGTTCATCACATACAATTCAATTTGGTGTCAAATTAAAGGTTTACTCGTCCTCTAGGGAAATACAATGTCGAATTCCTTAATTTGGGTATCATAATTTCATAATAAATAGTTTAATTTTGAACTGAAACATTGTGCTTGTTCTCATTAATTAGCAACAAAATCCAAATTTGACTATTGTATTTCCCTAGAGGACGACGAAACCCTTAATTTGACACCAAAATTAATTGTTTGTGACGATCAGTAACGGAGGCACAAAATTAACATTGGCCTTATGGAACAAAACACCGAGATGGCGTCCGGCAACTTCCGGTGATGAAGACTCTTAAGGTGTAATTTTGTCGTGCTAATATTTTCTTTTGACTAGGATTATTGTTGGTAAACCAGTTTCGCCGGAACATTTCTTTCTTGTCAAGTTGTAATTTTTCTTCGTTGATTGTATGGAGACCTGAAGCTTTTTCCTTGCTTAGGTTTTCGCTTGGTTGTTGGAGACCCCACCGTTGTGCTGTTCAGCGGTTTAATTGCTCAGTTTAACTGTGAGCTGTTGCTTGACAATCGCTTTCCTGTTTGTTCCCCAGCACGGGTTTTGCTCAGTTCACAGCCCAGAGCCAGCGCTCACAGCCAATGGTGTTGCAGGTCCCGCTTCACGCTCGTATTGCTTTTACTGTCCCCGGGTGGGGATGTTGCTGCGATGGTTGATGGTGATGCCGAGGCGCTCTCGTCTATCACGGTCGCTGTTGGCGAGTCCCGCTAATTACACGGATCTGTAACGGTCCCTGAGTAATGCGACATGGCACTTCCCCGGCCAGATAATATCTCAGCGTCTCACGAGCAACTATCAGGTAGACTTGCTGTATCACTCTTACCTGGTGCCAACTTAAATGGAAGAAGTATATAGTTCAAAGATCATTACATTGCAACAACCAATATATTTCGTTCATTTAGAACAGGGTTTTTGACCCATTATTGCACTCTGACTAATATTGCATCGAACTGATTTCACATTTTTAAAATAGACAATGAAAAAAAAGAGTTGTTGGCACCTGGGGACTTTAATGCTATCATTGTCACGGCCTTGACAGTAAGTACACCCCTCTTTAAAGTTTTTGCTGTTCAAGATATTATTTAAATAAGGGCATTACCAGTTTACACGTTTCACCGAAGGTGGTGGGAAGGGGGAAATAATCGCAGTGTTACAAAAAATTGTTGTGATGTGGCACTTCACTTTTAGATTTTTAAGACAAGAAAATTGAAAGAAGAAAAAATAATGTTAAAACTTTATTAGCATTTAATATTAATTAGTATGTAAACATTTGTAGTATCTCTCATGCACCCTAAAATGCTGGAAAACCTTATAAGGTATTTGGATTCTGTTTGCCTAAATAGATTGTTGCACAAAGAAGAATAAAGGGGATTGCCCCAATTTGGGTTTTAATTACATGTGATGACAAGCGTATTCTTAAGTTTTGTTGGTGATCTTCTATATGCGGTCCCCATGGTTGGCAAAATATAGGCAAATCGGTTAACCAACGCTACCACATTCTATGGTGTATTTAATTACTAATGCTGCGACCGCTACGTTAATTCTTTATCTTAGTTTTTGCAGATTGGAGACTTTATACCTAAACTTCAGCTAGGTCTTTAATAGAAACCCAAACCAAATGTCGTGTCTTTAAGCAAGACCGCGCTAGATATACTAGTTTATACTTGGTATATCTAGGATATACTAGGATACTAGGACCTTGGGACCAAGGTATGGAGCACGAGTGCGGTCATAGCGCCCGCTTTATTGTGGGTTATAATTTTAAGGTTTTAAGGCGTCAGTAACAAAAGCTCATCGGCAGATTTTTTGAAATAACATTAAGAAAAACTTATTGGGTTTTGGGTCACCTTATGATGTCTTAAAAATATATATAAATGTAGCCAAACTGATTATGTTGGTCTTAGAAATTTTTCAGATCAGTTTGGGGATATTTTCTACTTATAACAATCATTGACTCAGTCAATAAATACAATTATTGATGAATTGCAAGGCAATGGTTCTCTTTAAATACCTGAAATATGATTTTTGTACCATATTTTACAAAACATGGTCTTAGATGTGCACAATAAAAGTGTTTGGAAAGGTTACTTAATCACCCAACTGTCTAACTCCACAATATTTGTCGTATATTTAATACAAATGCTTTCTATTACAGTAAGATGGACAAAAGTAGTTTAAATGGTTGTAATATAAAGTATGTAAAGTAATACAAGTGATAATTTACAATCATCGTTTTCCTTATCATATTTTCCATATATTCCATATATTGCATATATCATATATTCTCGCGATGGTGCGGCGAGTCCAGGGGTGGTGCCAGGTCCACCAGTTGGCAGCCCGGTTCCAGAACCGCCACATAAACAGGAGGCTGCGACCGTGTGATCTGTCCCTAATCCCCGCGCCGCGCCACTAACCCTCGCCCCCCGTCGATCGCGCGGCTATCGCACGGTTTCATCACCGACGCGCGATTCGCCAGCAGGACGGTGCGAAGCTGTTAGCTGATATCGGGCCGCGCATGCTAATCTCGCCATTCCCTCATAAACAACGCCCTTGCATCATTGGCGCCGTACCTTATCGCTACTTCATACGAATTTCAAATTTTCTGCGAGGTCGGAAGTTCAAGGAATAATGTGAGCTGAGTTTTCGAATATTTGTAACATCGTATAAAATATTTAACTAATTTTAACGGATTGAAGATTATTATAAATAAACGGTATCAGGAAACTGACACATACTTTCTCCCTTTTATCCCAACTTTAATGAATAAATGGTCTTTTATTTAAGATAAAGTATGGTATAATGCACAGAAAATCTTCTAAAAAACCTTTTTACAGAAATGTTCACCCTAATCCCAATTTCTGGAGTCACTATAAAATCCTTTGCTACATACAGTGGTTTTAAAAGGGGAATCACCCTCTTATCCCCCCCAGGGTTAGGGGCATTCATATTTGTGAATATACCTCTGTTGGTTAATGCTAACTTGACCTGTATATCAAATTTAAATTTAATTAATCATTAAATAAGAGAGAAATAAACATTAAAAACGCCTGGATTATTACCTACATACCAAATTTAAAAAAAAACCGATCCACTGGTGTCGTCTCTAGCTCTGTACACATCCAGACAAACGGACAGACACACAGACAACACTCAGAAATCACTTTTTTGGATTCAGGGAGCACCAAATCAAATATTTCCACCAACAACTCAATTCTTAAATTTGAAGGAAAACAATACTTTCTCCATATACTATGTATAGGGGGGAGAAAGTAAAAGGTATCGAAATCATCACTGAATCCAGGTGAAATACCGGGTGTCCACAAAAGATAAGTACAACTTTGGTTGGTAATAACACATATATTTTTGAATATTTAACTTATTATTGTTATACATATACGAAGTACTAACGATAAAGTTTTCTCCTGACTAGCTAATATATTTCCACATGGCCTCCACTGGTGGCACGGACGACATCAAGGCGATGTTCAAGTTCCATCCATGTGTTCCATCCATGTGTTCTCCAGCATTTCGTAGGAGACCTGAAGAAAGGCTACCGTAATTCTTTCTCGTAGTTCAATTACTGAGTATATCCTTATCCGGTAGACAATGTCCTTTATGTACCCCCATAAGAAGAAATCACACGGGGTGATATCGGGAGAACGAGGAGACCATTGTATCGGCCCGCCGCGTCTAATCGAACGTTATGGGAAATGTCTATCTAAACATTGACGGACATCCAAGCGTCAGTGGGGCGGTGTACCATCCTGCTGGAAAATGATACATGGAATGTCCTGAATTTGAGAAATGGCAAATAGTTCCAGCATGCCTTGGTAGATTACTCCATTGATGTTGTTTTCAATGAAGAAAAATGGTCCCACTACTCTGTTGCGCATGATTCCACACCAAACATTGATCTTCGGTGAATCTCATTCGTATTCCAATACTTGATGAGGGTTCTGTGTGCCCCATATTCTACAGTTATGTTCATTTACTTTACCACAGGTATGAAAAGTCGCTTCATCACTGAAGCAGATACATGGCAAAAATGTAGGCTCATCGTATATGCGATCGTCTATGCATATATGTTGCAAATGTCAAGCGGCGTGGTTTGTCATTGGGTTTAAGTTGATGCACAAGCTGCAACTTATAAGGATAATAACTAGTCTTCTCCGTAAAATCTTATGAACAGTTGATTTTGGTATGTTCAGTTCTCTACTAGCGACACGGATGGATTGAGTTGGGCTCATTTCAAATTAAACTTCAACTTGAACAACTCTTTCCTGTAATACGCGTGGACGTCCTGTGCTTTTGCCTTTCTTAACGCTACCACTGTTTGTAAACTTATTTACCCATTGAAGAATGTTGCTGCGAGATGGAGGTTGTCTGTTGTATTCTCAGCAAAAATTACGACACATTTGAGTCAAAGATTTAGTCTCTGCAAACCACATTACCCTCTTCAACCTATTTGAATGCAGGTCATATCGATTCAGATCAACAAACTCGACAACAATGAGTAATAAAACTAAACTTTGCCATGCAGTAGATACAAACAAAACAGCTGGAACATCATATGCTCAGAAGTAACAGTCTGGCTTATGTTTAAAATTGTACTAATATTTTGTGGACACTCGATAGTACAGGAAAGCGAAGAGTTAAATTCAAAGTTTACAGAACTTAAAACTCTTTTTAGTGAAATTATAATAAAACCAATGGCTTTTTTCTTCATGCACTATTCAAACATTTGAACTATCGGTGGAATAAATGTTCTTCATGCAGAACAAAATCTATATTATAAAGAAGAGGTGGTTTCTGTCTGTCTGTCTAACTGTCTGATGTTCCGGGTGAACGCAAAACCTACTGAACCGACTGGGGTGAAACTGTACACATAGATAAATCTGTAACCCATGCAACACATAGGCCTATTCACTTCCTTAAAATCCCCTCGGGCTAAGCCCCGTGAACGTCTAAGTTTTTACATTTCAGAATAAGTTAAACATTTAGAAATTGTAATGCAAACAGCTGAGGATACTTACATTTGACAGCTTAAAGAGCAAAAGCAATAACAGCTGTTTCAAGCTAACTAAAATGCAAATTGCATTGACTAAAGAACGGGTAGAAAAACCCCCTGTGCGAAGAACGGGTACGTCAGCTAGCTTTTAATTAATATTAATGAACAAATATTAATGTGGCTTCATCTGGTTGTGGTCTATCCTTATTTGCACAAAAAACCATTTTTACCGATACTTCCTGCACCCCCCCCCCCCGATTTTATATTTTTGCCCCCCCAATTTTTGTTTTTGCCCCATACCTGATTTTATGTTTTTCTCCCCCCCTCTTCGAGATTTTTTATTTTAATTTTATGTCCCCCCCATTTTATATTATTGTCCCCCCGATTTTATATTTTTGCTCCCCCTCGATTTTTATTTTGCCTTCTCCAGATTTTATATTTTTCTCCCCCCCAATTTTATGTTTTTTTGCCCTCCCAATTTTATATTTTTGCTCCCCTTCGATTTTATATTTGTTCCCCCCTCTTTGATTTTATATTTTTATTTTATGTCCCCCCATTTTATATTTTTGCCCAAAACCCGATTTCACATTTCATTCCCCCCATTTTTATTTTCGCCCCACTCCAAATATTATATTTTGCTCCCCCCCTCTTCGATTTTATATTTTTGTTTATGTCCCCCCTCCATTTTATATTTTTGCTCCTCTCCACGGTTTTATAGTTTTGCTCACCCCTGATTTTTATTTTTGCCCCCCATTTTATATTTTACTCCTCCCCCAATTTTATATTTTTGCCCCCTCGATTTTATATTTCCCCCCTCTCCTCCAATTTTATATTCTTGCTCCCCCATTTTTATTTTTGCCCCACCCCCAATTTTATATTTTACTCCCCCTCTTCGATTTTATATTTTTATTGTATGTTGTCCCCCCTCCATTTTATATTTTGCCCCCCGATTTTATATTTTTGCTCCCCCCCAATTTTTATTTTTGCCTCCCAATTTTATATTTTTGCCTACCCCCCGATTTTATATTTTTTTGCCTTCAACTTGATTTTATATTTTATTCCCCCCTTTTTTATTTTGCCCCACCCCCAATATTATATTTTGCTCCCCCCTTTTCGATTTTATATTTTTACACCCCCCATTTTTAATTTTTGTCCCCCCCATTTTATATTTTGCTCCTCCACGCCGATTTTATATTTATGCTCCCCCCATATTTTTTTTTTTGTACTTGAGTTCTTTTATTTCTCAAAGCGCACCCAAAGTGTTACGTGTACTGATTTGGAGTCGCAAACCACACGCCGTTTACTACCCGACAGTGTTCCTCGACTTAGCAACAGGACCCAAACTATCTACCAGTATATTTCGTTAACTTTGATTTAATTGTACATTAAACGTGTAAAATGTAATTTTAATATTGTAAAATAATGTGGATTGTTATTTTCTTTCGTTACTCTACCAATTGTATACAACCCGTACGAAGGACGGGTACACAGCGAGTATAACTATAAATATGTACATTTTTATTATGTTATATAAACTTTCAAGTAGAACAAAAAACAGTATCATGGCAAATATTATCTCTTTATGGCAACTGTGTAGCAATCAAACTTCGATTTTGATGTTCTGTTTGTTTCAGGTTAGTAGCTGAATTCCAGTTTTTCAATTCTGCGGATACTTGTGAGTAGTCATTACAAGTATTTATATTGATTAAAACAATCCTACAGAATCTTATATTTATAAAAAAGCCGTATTTTAATTTCAAGGCTTAACTTCCAACAAGCTCAATATGATTGATGTTTTTAAAATAAAGTCTACTGTTGTAGAACCAACAAATGACGTTTAGGTTTACATTGTTACAACTCGAGCTCTGGCACATAATTGAATATACGATTTTCATGCACTAAGTTTAACTTGTATACAATTTAGCTCCTAATTACCTACTCTGAATACTGGAAGATGTTGCACTCCTTCTCTTCCTGTTTGAATCATACAAAAAAAGAAAGAACACACGGGGTTATGAATCATACAAAAAAAGAAAGAACACACGGGGTTATATCGTTGTAAATATTTATCGAATATACCTAAATGGTGCTTAGTATCATGAGATAATTGATTTAATTATGTAAATTACAAGCGACCGATTGTGCAGTCAGTATTCCACCGCAGAGGTAACGTAAGCTGCAGCGTGGGTGTCGCGGACGTCAGCTGTGGAACCTCCGTCGATGACCGATCAATTAATCGCAACGCTGCGTTAAAATAAATCAATATGCAAAACAACCAGAGTTATGGTCCAAAACAGACCACCTGCGAGAAACGACAGAGCCTTACGTTTCGCAACTAAGTCCCAGAGATAAACCAGCCTACATAACTGATTGAGGAAACCGTGATTTTTTATAGTCTCGTTGTTTATAGTCTCTCAAATAAAAAGTAATTATTTGTATAAAATTGCGTCTCTGTAGATAATTAACAGAAACAAATTATTAATATTTTTTAAACAGAAGGAAAATGTAATGAAGTTACTAGTTGTCAGAAATGATTTTTCTGTGGGCTTGATGCCTAGTTTTAGAGATATAAATTAGTGATCAGTGATTTTTAGTCTAGCATTATAATTATTTAAAAAATCAAATAGACCAATAAATAAGTTGTAAAAGGAAATTTCGCTTAATACGTTATTTTAAAATACTTAGGTTAACTCTTTAAAATGGTCAGTTATAGTTTAGAACCAACACTAACCAGTAGATAACTCGCTGGAGCTATTTGTAACAGGAGGATCCAGACATGAAAGACTGAGTTTCTACCTTCTCCCTTAAGTCCAATTTTAACTTTCAAGGAACAGATTATCCGGTTTTGATTTATAACTCGTTTTAAAGAAGAAAAATATTTATCAATTTAAGTGATCATAATTTGAATACTACTATTTAGATTTTTACTGCTTGGTTATTATTAATATTTATGGCAAATTATTTTATTTGAAATCACTAGATATTTTGTTGCGCTTTAAAATAAGTTATAAATCAACCCGTAGAGGAGCGACGCATTTACAAGTTAGCATCGGTCTTATGGAAAAGGCGCGGGCGGGTGGGAATGCAAAATTGTTCGTGACTGGTGTCCTCTCTTAAATTAAAATATTTATTACAGCAGTTTAATTGACCTAAAAATAAATACGAGCATCAAAATAACTCCCCTTGTATATGCTTTTTCTATGCAGTGCCTTGATTGCCTACCCATCACACACATTGATAAACCTTCACCGCACAATTGATTTCGTATTAGGCCTACTTGCGAACTACTCAGTTGTTAATTCGAAATTGAAGTTAATTCAAGACACAATTATTGTTTATCCCTCATTTTTATTTAGGAAAGTTTATTTCATGAGTGTACACAATAGTAACGAGGATTCAGCCTTCTTACAAATCCAAGTGAAGCAATTCCGTTCTCCGTGAAGGGTTTTTGAATTGTATTAAAATGTCAAGTAAGACTAGTATAACTGTATATGAGGTCAACGTACGCGGCGAGTATAGCAGAAGCGCGTATAACGCTGCGGCGAGGCCTATTTACAAGGGGGGGAGGGGGGGTTTTCACGACTTCTGTTTTTACTCCGCTACAACTTCTAAATAAGCTATAACTGTACAATATAAATCATGATTTTACGATGCCAGTGATTGCGATTCTTTCCGGGAGGGTCGCACAGATACACAGAATCAACACAACCGCACTCCAGGCCAATCACTGGTCGTAAACGGCCACTGAATCTTGTATTTAATGTTGTAATCATTGTCAGATTACAAGCCAGCAGACTGACTTAAGTCGTTTTCTAAGTTATTTAATTGTGACTAATAAACGTCTACTAGCTGGCCCGATAGACGTTGTCATGTTCTAATGTAATTGAATTTGTTTTATGTCAAATACTCGTTCATTGTTAAGATGAGCTCGTTCGCTTCGCTCACTCGCCTATCGAAAAAAGAGTTTGAGTTGGCATTCAAGTAGTTTTTTTATTATTTCCATAATGAACATATGTTTATGCCCTTCAAGTATGTTTACAGCTGAATGGTGTAACTAACTGAACTTTGATCAAATCAATGGGAACTTTGAAGGCCAGTGGTACAGAGCACTTAGGTCGGGTTAAACATTTTATTTTATAAGAACCTTGTCCTGACATTAAAAAACTAAAAAAAAATTACCCCGTTGCAGCAAACCTGCATACTCAGCAAATTTCAGATGGTACTTCACTAAGTCATGAAGCCACTTACCAACTTCCATCTAAGCATATTCATAAATAAGCGAGATATGACATTTTATTTAACCTCCATAAGAAAAACATTAGGACTGAGTATGCAGGTTTGCTGCATCAGGTACCACAAAAATTTGGTTTTTATGCAAATACCAATGAATCACCACCAGATAAAGCAACATATACCAAGTTTACAAATTTATGTTCATAAACAAGCAAAATATCACATGTTTCTTATTCTCCATAAGAATAACATTATAGCTGCTGAGTACGCAGGTTTGCTGCCATGAGGTCCACAAAAAAATTGGTTTTGTATGAAAATACCAATAAACCCTAACCATATAAAGCCACATACCAAGTTTCATCTATATATGTTCATTGATAAGCGAGATATACAATTTTACTTATTCTCCATAAGATTAACATTGGACAACGTATTGTGTTTAGCACTTTCAATATCTCGGTAACCAATTGACGTAGAGTGATGATCGAAATTCCAAATTGTTTGTTTTTATAAGCTGAATCCAATAGTGTAATCTCAAGTTTGGCTTTAAAAATAATTATATGTAAAATGTAAAAAAAAAATTTTTGGGTACAAAACCCACCAAATAAACCCCTAATGGTGTGATCTATCTGGTTTTCGAACTCATGAAAATAGATGCTGCCTTACACGTTTATACCAAATTCCATCAAGATCGGACCATTTTTACGAAAGTTATAGTGCCTTCGGACACACACACACACACACACACACACGCACACACACACACACACACACACACACGCACACACACACACACACACACACACACACACACACACACACACACACACACACACACACACACATATATATATATATATATATATTTTAATTTGAACGAATAGTGTTTTTGGCATTTGGGGGCCTAAAAACGAAAAGTTATCATGATCCCGGGCCTAGGTCTTACCATGCCACCTACGGTAATAGCTTCTTCCTATTAGGGGAAATTCGCTAAAACAGAATTATTCAATTTGGTGCACTCATTTACAAGTTATGGAATCACGAAGGAAAACAGGCATTCATTTTTATACATTAAGATTACCACAGTGATTAAAAATACCCCCGTCGCAGCAAACCTGCTTACTCAGTGAAATTCCATTTCAAATATATGTCTTATACCGCATAAAGTCACTTACCAAGTTCACAAATAAGCGATATAATAGTATAACATTTTAATTATTCTCCATAAGAATAACATGGGAGCTGAGTACGCAGGTTTGCTGCAACAAGGGATACAAAATATGGGTTTTCATGCAAATATGAATATAACTTAACTAGGTGAAGCCACATACTAAGTTTCATCAATTCATAAATAACTCATACATTCATAAATAAGCGATATATGCCATTTTAATTATTCTCCTTAAGAATAACATGGGAGCTAAGTACGCAGGTTTGCTGCAACTAGGGACACAAAATATTGATTTTTATGCAAATATGAATACAACTCAACTAGGTGAAGCTACATACCAAGTTGTATTAATTTATGTTCATAATTAAGGGATGCATAATAAATATTTCCCTTATTCTCCATAAGAATAACATGGGGGCTGAGTAAGCAGGTTAGCTGCTACAGGAACTAGCTCGGTTTTGGCATCTGGGAACCTCAAAACTAAAAGTTATCATGGTCCCGGGCCTAGGTCTTGCCATGCCGACTACGGCAATAGCTTCTTCTCTATAGGGGAAATTTGCTAAAACCAAAATATATTTTAGTAGGAAAAACTATTTTATTCGTGGTGTATAACTGTTTCCCGGTTCCAAACTTCGGAATCGGTGATAGTCAAAATTCGTTTCTGCTCAATTTTAAGCTATTACGGTCATATTATAGTCATTCGTTAAGGCCAAATCATGACGCTGTTCTGCAGATGAAATTTAAACAACAGAGTTTAGTATAATTTATATTTTAAAAATCTCAAATCTTTTATAAATTAGTTAGTAACAAAATAATGTTGTTTTATTTGTGTCACATGGTAAAGACATGCTACATAGCACATTTTAGATAAACTTTCCAATATCTTCTAGGAATTAAATATTCCATTATACTCGTATACATCACTATTTAAATTCCAAGATATTCCTATAAAGTCATGTTGGCTTTGGTGTAAGGGGAAAACATACATTCTTGATTTTTTGTCCAATGACATTCCCTAACCAAACATATCATCCTCAAACTTATTTTTCAGATCATTTTTCAATTATTAAACACAGTAATCATTAAATACCAACGTAATCTCAAATGTAATGTAATTTCTAATTGGAAAAGTTGTTTAACTTAAAACAATAGTAATGAGAGGGTAATTCAATTTAATAGTTATAAAATGTATCTCGATTTTAGTGAACCATTGATAAGCGAAAGGCCAGTCCCAGGCCACCACTAGCCCCACTAGCCCCACTGGCACCACTGGCCCCACTAGCCCAGCACTATTATCAGCGACGGTGTTACCGCACTGTAGCCGGTACCGCCTTGGCCTCCTTCCCTACTACGACGCCGAGTACAAGTATTAGGATAATTACTCACCGTAATAGCGCTCTGAGGGATATGTTCCGGTAATTATTATGTAGATTGTCTCAATGTGTGCGTCCTTTCGAAATCCGCGCTATTTGCATGCTATTACGCGCCGAACCGAGTGTCGCGCTCTGTTTACGTGTAAAAGACCACCTGGAAAGGAGGTGCGTGGGTTTTTAATTTTATAAAATATGAAATTAGTCCACGTAAAAGTACCAGTTTGGTGCTGCTTCATTAGGTGTTAATAGTCAAAATACGTAACGCTTTTAAACGTTTCGATATTTAAATAATATTAGGTCGATATGTTAGAGGATATATTATAAAGTGTCTAACTACATGGAGAAACATAAAGATTAAAAACATAACACACTTTGGTTGGACATGTAGTGAGAGTTTACTGCACATTTTTCTGCTCTTTATTTTTATTTATTTTATTTATTCATTTTAAATATGTCTGAAACCATTGGAAACCCTAGAAAACTGAATGCACTTAACTAATTAATACAACTGACTCAAGAAAACAGGGTACAGGGATATTTGCCGCGCTGAAAATGTTCCAGCACGCCTGACGACTTTTTAGAATCCAGCCGAAGCTATGTTCTTTGACACTAATTTATATAATACTTTGATAGCACTTAAATTTCACACCAAAGTTTGTATATTGGAATTTACTCATATACTGAATCTTTTATAAATATACAAAATGTTCTAAAATAATAATCACTCATATAAATTTTATAACACATTGTTGCATAACTCAATATTTACCTTTTGATCAAGGATAATTATATTGTATTTCCTGTTTAATTATTGCAGTAAATTTACATGAAGTATAATGATTATTATTTTACAAGATAATATACATTTTAGCGAATTTCCCCTGTAGGGAAGAAGCTATTACTGTAGTCGGCATGGTAAGACCTAGGCCCGGGCCCATGATAACTTTTCGTTTTGAGGTCCCCAGACCCCAAAAACACCATTCGATCGTCACTGTATATATATATATATATATATATATATATATATATATATATATGTGTGTGTGTGTGTGTGTGTGTGTGTGTGTGAGCACGATAACTCTCGTAAAAATTATCCGATTTTGATGAAACGTGGTATAAACATGTAAAGCAACATTTATGACTAAGTTCGAAAACCAGCCAGATCGGTCTATCCGAAGGGATATTTTGGGGGGGTTTTGTACCCCAAAAAAGTTTTTTTTTTTAATTTTTTACATACAATTTTTGAAATAGTTAAATTTTAGTTTTCATCATTGGATTCAGCTTAAAAACACACAATTTGGTATTTTGATCATTCCTCTACGTCAATTAGTTTCCGAGATATTGAAAGTGCTAAACACAGTACGTTGTCTAATGTTATTCTTATGGAGGAAAAGAAAATTTTTATATCTCACTTATTTATGAACGTATACTGACAAAACTTGGTATACAGCTTCATCTCGCTGTGGTCTATTGATATTTGCTCAAGAAAAATATTTTTTTTTCCAAAGGCTCTCGTAGCAGCAAACCTGCGTACTCAGCCCCAATGTTATTCTTAAGGAGAATAATGAAAACTGTATATATCGCTTTTTTATGAATATATTGTTATGAAACTTGGTAAGTGGCTTTATGTAGTATTAAGACATTTACATCTCAATTGGAAATTCGCTGAGTATGCAGGTTTGCTGTGACTGGGGTATATTTAAGATTAGATTTTGTATTGTTTAGTACTAAAGGTTTATGTGATTTTTGTATTTTAATAATCTTAGCTCGTAAAAATTAAGAATAATAAAGTATTACAAATTTCAAGTTTTAATTTTTAAATCAGTATGTTTAGATTTATAAAGGCAAACAAAATATAATTTTTTTACAATAATAAAACTTAGAAATAATAACAAGTTTTATAATTTATTATCAAAAAACAAACTTTATTTTATAACAACTAACGGAAGTGTTGTTTGATTATTTAAATAATGATTACGCCTGAACCTGCATACGCAATTCTGTCTGCCTGTGTTTGATTTCACTGATAAGACAGTTAGGGTATTGATGAGTTCACTTAGTAGTTTGTCATTTTTATATAGTTCTGGATTTCCGGTTGCGAGTCTTTTAAAATTATGTTACGTATGTATTTAACTAGTTTATCATTAATCCTGATGAACTCGGGGAGTTAGTTTATCAAATTTAATGAAATCTTTGGGGATCTACTTAGAACCCCAAATCTGCAGTCTTGTTATTCTTGCAAGGGAATTGAGTATACATAAAAAAGAACATAGTTTACTCCAACATAAAACCAAATCTTCCAATTTCTTTGTTAGATGTTGTAAAATTTCAAAATTACTGTAAATATTCTTATAATAGCTATTCAAATTTATGCATTTGTTACTAACTGCATTGTTATCCTTTGTTTTATAACATACAAAATGCGAAGAATTTCATTTTAATTCTGTTCCAACTTTGTATCTATTTATAAATAAACTTCGATAATTTACATATAAATAAATTAAGTTTTAAACCCATCTGCGATACCTTAATCAATGAGGTTTTACTAGTTTAGAATGTATTTTATGTTGTACAATAAGATGGAAATGCAACTGCATGAATGCAGTTTATGGACTATATTCGTGTACCCAAGTCGTCTCCGCCAAGATGAGGAACTCAACTTTGCACTGTTCACATGTTGCAAAAGTCTCTATCTCGTAATATAATTTATCGGTAAGAAATAAACCATATTATTGGTTTGCGTAAACCAACTAGCTATCGCAGAGACCAACGTCCAAGTTGATCATTCGGCGCCTAACTCCGCGCGACCAACACTCATATCGGCTGCATCATTAATAGCGCTTTTTTGCTTTCGAATATTCTTAGTACACATTCTATAAATAATTTAGCCAGTTCAGATAAATCTTCGTATTTAATTAACTGCACTGAATTACAGCGATTAATTGCTATTTGCGAGTGATACGCAGAGATAACTGTGACGCAATTGTCCAATCAACCGGATATTAAGTTGGACCCGTTTAGTTAAACAGGTATCAACTTACATAATCATAAATCAATATTTTGTAATTTCCGTTTTAATTACAGTTTATAAAATGGTGAGATGCAGCTGCTCCTGAAAGCACCGGTTGTTTTAGGTCGGGTTCTCTTCAAAACCCCTCTTTAAAACATTACTTATGTCGAACTTTACCACCCCCCTCTCAAACTGTGAATGGGTTTTATGATGTTACCTCAATTCGTGTTAAAATTTAAAACAACTTAACAGTTGAGTTGTTTAGTTTATGGGATAATATGCATCGATGGTTCGAATTTATAATCAAACCCTTGCTTATGGATAGTAAACACAATTAACAGACCCAATTTTGTTCATATCTAGTTCCAGTTAGTGCCTGGTGTCTACCAATTGTTATTTATATCTATATATTTAATTCCGTAAGCAAATCGGACCCCACGAAATATCTCGAGCTAGGAAGAAGTTAAGTTAGGTTATGACGACTCATTTTAAAGCTTGAGGGCCAAGGACGGTGTGAAAAATATCAGAAATGTCAAAAATTACATAGGCTACGCCCCACTGGACTTCAAAGATCCAATGATTTTCTTATGGAAATATCACTACAGTGTTTTTAGCGAATTTCCCCTATAGGGAAGAAGCTATTACCGTAGGTCTCATGGTAAGACTTAAGCCCGAGACCATGATAACTTTTCATTTTGAGGTCCCCAGATGCCAAAAACACCATTCGTTCAAATTTTTATATATGTATATATATATATATATATATATATATATATATGTCCGTAAGCACGATAACTCTCGTAAAAAAGGTCCGATCTTAATGAAATTTGGTACAAATGTTTAAAGTACCATTTATTTGAACGAGTTCGAAAACCAGATGAATCGCACCATCCGAAGGGGGGTTTTTGGGGGGTTTTGTACCCCAAAAATGTGTTTTTTGGGGTTTTCACATGTAATTTTAATTTAAATCAAATTTTATTTTATACCATTGAATTCAGCTTAAAAAAACAAACAATTTGGTATTTTGATCATTGCTCTACGTCAATTGGTTACCGAGATATTGAAAGTGCTAAACACAGTACGTTGTCTAATGTTATTCTTATGGAGAAAAAGAAAAATTGCATATCTCGTTTATTTATGAACATAAACTGGCGAAATTTGGTATATGGCTTGATCTGGTTGTGGTTTATTGTTGTTAGCACAAAAAAAATTTTTCGCTTATGGCTCCTGTAGCAGCAAACCTAGGTACTTGGTCCCCATGTCCCCATGTTATTCTTATGGAAAATGTTTAAAATGTTATATATCGCTTATTTATGAATGTATATGGATGAAACTTGGTATGTGACTTCATTAAGATGACTTCTATTGATATTGCATAAAAACCCATAATTTTGTGTGCCTTGTTGCAGCAAACCTGCGTACTCATTCCCAATGTTATTCTTATGGAGAATAATTAATATTTTAAATATCGCTTGTTTGTGAATACATTTCTTATGAATCCTGTTAAGTTTTTTAATGTGTTATGTTATATATTCATTGGAAATTCGCTGAGTATGCAGGTTTGCTGCAACGGGGGTATTATTAATAAGCAAAATGAATAATTATCAGCTGTGATTCTTACACAAAAACCATATGTTAGGGCTACAGCCTTAATCTTGAGATTAATTTAAGCCTAATATTGTTTTCTGGCAACGAATATTAATTGAATAGATTGTTTAAATAAATACTACTAGTATTACAAATGATGTTAATGGAAATAAAAATATACTGAAAGATAATAAAAATATAGTTTTACCTATACGATTCAGGTTGTATAACTAAGTTCAATACTGAGGTTTTAGGTTATATCCAGTGTTTTAAATGTAGATTTTTTGGGAAGGTTTTTGGGTTTATTACAGCCTTGACTGATTGGTTCGTATTTCTGATAGACTCGGTTAATAGAGGTAGGATTTTTATCGTTTAGAATGAAGTATGCTCGTATGGATACATATATTTAGCATTTGGGTTGGAGTACCAGTATGGACACTCAAATTGTTTTAATATTTGGAATTAAGTGTGCCCGTAAGGACCTTATATTTGAGATTGTGTTTGTTTGTTCTTTATCACCTACCAACCATTTCAGTGATTTTTCCAAGTTACACATTTTATAGTTTAGGAACAAAATGATAGCGTTTCCCACTTTTCAAGCTCTTAAGAATGGTTTCCACCTCCTTTAAATTTAACGAAATTCAATTTATGATTTGCTGAAAAAGTCTCCTGTGGTTTATTAGTGAATTTCCTTTGGAAAGTGAACTATTAGCATGACCCGCACGGTGAAACTTAAGCCCGGGACCACCATATAAGTTCCTAACGTGACCCCCTGAACACGTTTTGGGGGGTCGTTCAAAATTTATATATATATATATATATATATATATATATATATATATATATATATATATATATATATATATGTGTGTGTGTGTGTGTGTGTGTGTGGGTGTGTGTTTGCACTCTAGCAAAGACATTTTGCATTTAGCAAACGCATTTTTTGTCCGATTTTCTTTAAATTTGGTAGGGACGTTCCTTTCTGTAATCAATTGGACAAGTTCGTTGGGAAAACCAATCGGAAAACTCTAAACCCCTTTTTTGGGGGATTAATCTTTCAAATTTGGGGTTTTGGGCCCAAAAAGAGTCAGAAAAGCCCCGTATATAAAATAAATGCATGTAAAAAGATGGGAATTGGAGAGGCAAAAGTTTTAAGCCCTCTCTCGTCATTCTAGTATAAATATTTACCGAGTTATTAAAGAAAATGTGTATTGACCAAACACAGTACGTTGTCTTATAGGGATTTTACATTAGAAAAGCCTGTTATTCATTTGTTGGTGTACTTTTATCACCCCCATCAACCTCACGCCTACTTTAAAGCCTGACTGGACCTTCTCCTAACCTTATAATGCGCAAAATTGTATTCCCAGCATTGCAGGTAAATAGAACCAGGAGCATCAGAACAGCCAAAAAATCAATGTTTTCAGATTTGAATAAAAGTTGGAATAAATGTATTTTTTTAACTGATTTTGAGTTTTTATAGATTTTTATGTGGAAATTCACTTCCCTCACGTCAGCGTGCTGCGTGTTAATACAAAATGTCAAATAACAAAAAAATTATTGAACCAAATTCTTTTCAACATTTTCTACAAAACATTTTACTTTAATATGGAATAACAATGTGATCACCAAAAACGGAATACAAACAACAAATCATAATAACGTATTGGTGTTTTGCAAAGAACAAAGCAGTTGTGGCGTTCTAACAGAGCCGTAGCGGTCTTCAGACATGCATGTAATGCCGATAAGTCACAGGAAGAGTTGGCGTTATACCATAAAACGCGTTTACAACTTCCTCAGGACAACAAACATTCCGCGATACACCGCCGCCGCGCCGCCGAGATCCTATCTGCACACACAATAAAGTCCTGAGAGGACTGCAGCGATACGGCATTTATTTATGAATCTGAACACCAATTCGTTGCTCGTTTTAGAGTAAAAAAAAAAACAAAATGTATATTGTTTAATGGATTCGCTTATTTTTGTTATAAACCGCTCAGTTAATTTGAGTATGACTTGGATGTATCTGAGAAACCAATTGGGGAAATACCTTTACACGCACATGACTGGGTTTGTTATTTGAGCTTATCTGTGGAGTTGTTTACTCCTCCAATCAAATCTTGGTTAACTAGGGGGAGTGTAACGCAACAATGTGCAGGTCGGGTCAAAGCCTGCAGCGAGGTCCTACCCAGCATCTGATAGTGGCGCTGCCGCTGATTTGAATTGAATACGGACCCGGGCCGCGCCACGGGCACCTCTGTAGACACGGGCGAACATTGTGTAATACAACCGACTGCCTGTTTCATTATAATTAGATCGGCTCGACCATTGTGTTAGGTCATTTTGATCATGTGTTTTGATATCATCTATAAACTGTTGAGTGGACGCTAAATTTCATAATGCTTCTAAACGAGAATATGATGCAATAAATTTGGCTGACTCGGACTACTACAGAATACCACGTAGGTTTTGAGTTCTCTAAAAAAGTACAGGTAAGATATACTGGTAAATGTACTTTTTTTCTTAAAATAAATAAATCAAAACAAGCATTTAATTAAGACCGTGGTAGAACTTCAGCAGGACCGTAGCTGGACTGGACAGAAATTTGATATTTTGCCAATTAAATTAAGATGATTGGGCGAGTTGTGAAATGAGAAACCCGCATCGAGGTCACAATAGGGCCGTAAAAAACTACAGCGGAAGAATGGCTGAGCAATGAAGATGCCGATGCATAAGACTGTACTGGGACCTTGGAAAAATCGTGGTAGTGCAGTAGAAGAACAGTGATAGGATTATGGCAATGTCGTTACTGCAGGAGAACCGTGGCAAGACTCTTCCAAGACCGTTGTGTGACTTATGTATATAGTTTGGGTATTCTGACGTAGTAGGGTGACGGGAGGCCCGTGGCAGGGTCGTGTCTGTGATAGGACCGTGGTAGGACAGCATCGGGACCAGCCTGATAGTGTAAGGCCGGCGAGGAAGTGAAGGTGGTGGCCGCGTTGGCCGGTGTAGCGTGAAGACGCCGCGACCCTTGTCCTCACCACCTCAACACACTTTCCCTTCCCCACTTCCTCTTTGAATCTTGAATCCATCAGGTGATAAGTCTGTTTATCTCAATGTCACGGTAAACATTGTTAGTTGTAACATATTTGACTAGTATTCAATAATCTTTACAAAATTTATCAACAACCTTATCTGGACCACAGAAACATGTAATGACAAGAAAGCATTATAAATTTAATCTCAGATGCAGTCGTATAGTGGGACGGACGACGAGTGGACGGCACCACACCAACCCTCTCGGCCCAGCTCGTATAGCGGGGTGACGTTAAGCAAGGTTCTCCCCATGGATCATTGAGGCCCGCACTATCACATCCATCAATGCGGCCATAAAAGCTGCGAGAAAGTATCAGTTTGAGACGATGACAACATAAAAAGCCCGGTCGAAAGGTCAGTGTCGAGTACGGTATAAACTGCGCGGGAATGCCTCCTCAAAGGTCATCGCGGGCCGAGCTGGATCGGGGGAATTTTAGACTCCAATCTGAAGCTATTTAAATCAGGGTGCTTTCTAAAGAAAGTGGGCCGAGTGGCTATGGTATGTCCACCAATTACAGTGGCAGCTCCCATATAAAGGGACACACTCGCACGCGCGCGCACTCACACACGGGATATGCGCCCATTGATTGATTGCACCGGCTGCTTATTGGGTCTGGACTTTGCCACGACTGTCGAGATTGTGTTTAGTTCTCAAAATAGGCTTAACCTAATTTGTATGGGTTTCAAGTTTCATATTGTTTTAAACAATAATGTCAGACCATTCCGTTTTCTGTTATACCATTCCAGTATAATTCAGAATGGCATATTCCTCCTAATTATGGTGGACGAATGTATGGAGAAGTCGACAAAGTAATACGTACATAATAGTCATGGTCTTATCCTGTGCCCAAACCTAAAGCCCGGTGTTTGTGCTCTTCACAATAGGGGAGAGATATTTTTACGTTGATATTTATGACGTTTTTCACATTGCGAACTAGGGACTCGCCCATGGAATAAAGGGTCCACACATATAACATAAATAATTAGAACAAAAATAGCAATTCCAAGCTTTTCAGGTATCCTTTTGTGTTTTACTTTTAGGTTATTCTTTTTAGATAATTTCACAATAAAACATGAGGGAATATTGTGTTACGTTAAATAACCAGTCCGAAACTGCAGACCAATGAAAGGAGATTAATTTATTTACTGGTCTTTACGTTTGTTTAGTCGTAAAAGGAAGTCGCCAAATATCGGTTTCTATTTACCTCGCCTTCCCCGCACGACCGGACTCTCTCTTTGTATTGTTGTCTTATGTAAATGTGCTATTGAGTATGCACTGGTGAAAAAATACACTGCCATGAATAAAATACCTGGGCTTGGCTTTTGAAGAAAAGACTTTTTGTAATTTATCAGCTGAAATTGCAGTTACAGCGCATACAAAAAAAGTTCATACAAAATGTATTTAATGAATTTGACAGTCTTTAAATTAAGATTAAAAATATAATTCATAGTTTTGGATTACATTTTTTACCAGCGACATAAGTAGTAATTACACGAGAATATTTGATTTGTATTCGCAGCAGTACGCCGCGTCGTCTAGGGGTGGATAGGCAATTTAGGTACTGCATTGAAAGAGCATCAACTCTGTCTGAAGGCGATTTTTTGTTAATGGGAATATTAAAAACTATAGCACCGAAGTTGTGTGGTTCTATTTTAATACTAATGATGGTGTTAAAACTGAGAAGCTCCTTGACAGAAATTTCGAAAAATTGTATTTACTGTACTCATATTAAAGTGTAAACCCGTTTAAAAAGCACATATTCAGCTGTATTGTGAGGTAGCAAATATCTTTTTTGCGTAGATTTATTTGGAAACATTCAGGAAATAATACATTGCTCATAGTGATGAATGGGTGTTATAAATTATAAACTACTTACCGATGGACTTTTGAACGCTTAAACAATAAAAAAATCTTGTGAGTAAACGGGGAGTTTAACGGGGTGTCGGGCCGTTTTATTTTATTTGTAGCGGAGTCGCAGTTTGAATTGTTTATTAAGCGATTATTACATGCGCATAAGACTTAAGCTGACACAACTTCACTTGTTATATGAAAGTTACCTTTAAGTAGTTGTTCCCCCACAATATTTTGCGGTTAAAAACCCCATAATAAATAAAAATGTATATATATTAAAATAAACAATGTAACTTAATTTAGTATTAAAAGTTTGGAAATTAACATATACAAAGTTATTAAATCTCTTTATAAACTCTGTTTAACGTTCTATTGGTTTCCCACCTTAATGTCTTCGAAATTTCCTTAATGACCCGATTATTTCAATATATAGGACAATCAATCATACGAAACCTGTAAAATACTCCGTAATTGTTTTTAAGAGGTAATTAAATTGATACATAAATGATACATGATGAACAAAAACCAGCCAATTTCGGCCGAGTCACTTTCACATTCAGCCAAGCTTGTACTGCGGGGGGACACTTGCCCAAAGCGGACTGGGTTATTATCCTTTCTGAGGCATAAACAAAGCCGGCCCAGATCTGTCAGCTGGCCGCGAGTTGTTTACCTTTCACCGCCACCTTCGCCATCCACCACGTCCAGTGTCACGGCTGAGAGTCCCCTATCCACCCCCTCCACCGCCTACCATGGGGGATGTAGGTACCGGGGTGGATCTGTAAGCTGGCCGCGAGTTGTTTACCTTTCACCGCCACCTTCGCCATCCACCACGTCCAGGGTCACGGCTGAGAGTCCGCTATCCACCCCCTCCACCGCCTACCATGGGGGATGTAGGTACCGGGGTGAATATGTCAGCTGGCCGTGAGTTGTTTACCTTTCACCGCCACCTTCGCCATCCACCACGTCCAGTGTCACGGCTGAGAGTCCCCTATCCACCCCCTCCACCGCCTACCATGGGGGATGTAGGTACCGGGGTGGATCTGTCAGCTGGCCGCGAGTTGTTTACCTTTCACCGCCACCTTCGCCATCCACCACGTCCAGTGTCACGGCTGAGAGTCCCCTATCCACCCCCTCCACCGCCTACCATGGGGGATGTAGGTACCGGGGTGGATCTGTCAGCTGGCCGCGAGTTGTTTACCTTTCACCGCCACCTTCGCCATCCACCACGTCCAGTGTCACGGCTGAGAGTCCCCTATCCACCCCCTCCACCGCCTACCATGGGGGATGTAGGTACCGGGGTGGATCTGTCAGCTGGCCGAGAGTTGTTTACCTTTCACCGCCACCTTCGCCATCCACCACGTCCAGTGTCATGGCTGAGAGTCCCCTATCCACCCCCTCCACCGCCTACCATGGGGGATGTAGGTACCGGGGTGGATCTGTCAGCTGGCCGCGAGTTGTTTAACTTTCACCGCCACCTTCGCCATCCACCACGTCCAGTGTCACGGCTGAGAGTCCCCTATCCACTCCCTCCACCGCCTACCATGGGGGATGTAGGTACCGGGGTGGATCTGTCAGCTGGCCGCGAGTTGTTTACCTTTCACCGCCACCTTCGCCATCCACCACGTCCAGTGTCACGGCTGAGAGTCCCCTATCCACCCCCTCCACCGCCTACCATGGGGGATGTAGGTACCGGGGTGGATCTGTCAGCTGGCCGCGAGTTGTTTACCTTTCACCGCCACCTTCGCCATCCACCACGTCCAGTGTCACGGCTGAGAGTCCCCTATCCACCCCCTCCACCGCCTACCATGGGGGATGTAGGTACCGGGGTGGATCTGTCAGCTGGCCGCGAGTTGTTTACCTTTCACCGCCACCTTCGCCATCCACCACGTCCAGTGTCACGGCTGAGAGTCCCCTATCCACCCCCTCCACCGCCTACCATGGGGGATGTACCGGGGTGGATATGTCAGCTGGCCGCGAGTTGCTTACCTTTCCCCGTTACCTTCGCCATCCACCACGTCCAGTGTCACGGCTGAGAGTCCCCTATCCACCCCCTCCACCGCCTACCATGGGGGATGTAGGTACCAGGGTGGATCTGTCAGCTGGCCGCGAGTTGTTTACCTTTCACCGCCACCTTCGCCTTCCACCACGTCCATTGTCACGGCTGAGAGTCCCCTATCCTCCCCCTCCACCGCCTACCATGGGGGATGTAGGTACCGGGGTGGATCTGTCAGCTGGCCGCGAGTTGTTTACCTTTCACCGCCACCTTCGCCATCCACCACGTCCAGTGTCACGGCTGAGAGTCCCCTATCCACCCCCTCCACCGCCTACCATGGGGGATGTAAGTACCGGGGTGGATCTTTCAGCTGGCCGCGAGTTGTTTACCTTTCCCCGTTACCTTCGCCATCCACCACGTCCAGTGTCACGGCTGAGAGTCCCCTATCCACCCCTTCCACCGCCTACCATGGGGGTTGTACCGGGGTGGATGTGTCAGCTGGCCGCGAGTGGTTTACCATTCAGCGCCACCTTCGCCATCCACCACGTCCAGTGTCACGGCTGAGAGACCCTCCCCTCCACCCGCTACCATGGGGGTTGTACCGGGGTGGATATGTCAGCTGGCCGCGAGTGGTTTACCATTCAGCGCCACCTTCGCCATCCACCACGTCCAGTGTCACGGCTGAGAGTCCCTCCCCCCACACCATCCACCCCCTCCACCCGCTACCATGGGGGTTGTACCGGGGTGGATATGTCAGCTGGCCACGAGTGGTTTACCATTCAGTGCCACCTTCGCCATCCACCACGTCCAGTGTCACGGCTGAGAGTCCCTCCCCCACACCATCCACCCTCTCCACCCGCTACCATGGGGGTTGTACCGGGGTGGATATGTCAGCTGGCCGCGAGTGGTTTACCATTCAGCGCCACCTTCGCCATCCACCACGTCCAGTATCACGGCTGAGAGTCCCTCCCCCCACACCATCCACCCCCTCCACCCGCTACCGTGGGAATGTACCGGAGTGGATCTGTCAGCTGGCTGCGGGTTGTTACCTTTCACTGCTACCTTCACCATCCACCACGTTCAGTGTCATGGATGTAAGTCCCTCCCCTCCACCCTCTTTACCGCCTACCATGGGGGATTTACCGGGGTGGATCTGTCAGCTGGCCACCAGTTATTTACCTTTCACCGCCACCTTCGCCATCACTACGACCAGTGTCACGGCTGAGAGTCTCTCCCCTCCACCCACTTCCGCGGGGGATATACCGGGGTGGATGCGGTCGGGTTCGGGGGCCATTATGGGTGCAGCGGGCAGTGGGAAGTTAGCAAAGTTTGGATTACGTGTTTACTACACAGTAAAATTGGAATGATATTCCTGAAAAATATATACTGAGTTTAAACAAATATAGGAATAATTTATCAATAAACCATTTAGCAAACACTGATTATTGTTATAAATTCCCACAAAACACAATGTATCTTTGTTGTTCAACAAAGTCAAATTGATTTCATTTTAAATTGAGTTCTAGAACTTTTACTGTAGTGTGTACTGTAGGTATATTCCGGGGTAAGTGCGTAAAATATTGGGGTTAGGGGATCTCGCTAGCCTAACGGTTAGCGTCTTGGACTTCGATTTAAGCAGGGGTCACGGGTTCAGAGCCCGGGATGTCCACAAACATTTTAGGGGTTTGGACAGCTTTTGCAAAAAGCATTTATATTCTCTGTTAACACATATGCCGTTGGCTTTAAAATACAAAAAACAAATCTTTTATAATCCGTTTTACCATTTAAAACAAGTCTTGGTATTAGCTTTGCATATCTTTAATTAGGTAAAAACACTGCCTTGCCTTAAGAAATTGTTAATAACGAGTAGAAAACCAACCCAAAATTAATTTATTATTAATAACAAGTAGAGAAATTATTGTTACAAAAATGAACTATAAAAAAACTAATAATAATAATTTTTAGCGAATTTCCCCTACAGGGAAGAAGCTATTACCGTAGGTATCATTGTAAGACTTTAGCCCGAGGCCATGATAACTTTTCGTTTTGAGGTCCCCAGATGCCAAAAACACCATTCGTTCAAATTTTTATATATGTATATATATATTTATATATTTATTTATTTATTTATGTCCGTAAGCACGATAACAGTAGTGGGTAAACAGGAAAGAGGCATCACTTCCGGCGCTTTTTCCCCATGTTATTCTTATGGGGAGCCGTTTTTGCACCGACGCCAGCTCCCGCCTATAGAGCTCCCGCGCGTTGGCCAATACTAATGTCCAACCCTTGCCTATATTAAATATATTGTCCCCATCCCCATCCCTCCTCTATATTTTTAAAAATTAATTTTCAAATTCTAAAAAACTATCTTTGGTGTTTACTGTCCAATTTGTCTGCAATTTGGATATGTTATTGTCCTAGGCAAGTGTTTTAATAAATTTCACTTACATTTCCCAAATTCACTATTACGGTCAAAAATATTTTTGAAAAATACTGCCAATTGCCAACTTCTTTATTTACTGTCCGATTTGTCTTCAATTTGGATATGTTATTTTCCTAGGCAAGTGTTTTAATAAATTCCACGTACATATCCCAAATTCACTATTACGGTCAAATTAAAAAATATTTTTTGAAAAATACTGCCAACTGCCACCTTCTTTATTAACTGTCTGATTTGTCTGCAATTTGGATATGTTATTGTCCTAGGAAAGTGTTTTAATAAATTTCACTTACATTTCCCAAATTCACTATAACGGTCAAATTAAAAAATATTTTTGAAAAATACTGCCAATTGCCACCTTCTTTATTAACTGTCTGATTTGTCTTCAATTTGGATATGTTATTGTCCTAGGCAAGTTGTTTAATAAATTCCACTTACATATCCCAAATTCACTATTACGGTCAAATTAAAAATTATTTTTGAAAAATACTGCCAATTGCCAACTTCTTTATTAAATGTCCGATTTGTCTGCAATTTGGATGTGTTATTGTCCTAGGCAAGTGTTTTAATAAATTTCACTTACATATCCCAAATTCACTATTACGGTCAAATTAAAAAATATTTTTGAAAAATACTGCCAATTGCCAACTTCTTTATTTACTGTCTGATTTATTTAAAATTTGGATATGCTATTGACCTAGGCAAGTGTTTTAATAAATTTCACTTACATATCCCAAATTCACTATTACGGTCAAATTAAAAAATATTTTTGAAAAATACTGCCAATTGCCAACTTCTTTATTTACTGTCTGATTTATTTAAAATTTGGATATGCTATTGACCCAGGCAAGTGTTTTAATAAATTCCACTTACATATCCCAAATTCACTATTACGGTCAAATTAAAAAATATTTTTGAAAAATACTGCCAATTGCCAACTTCTTTATTTACTGTCCCATTTGTTTAAAACTTGGATATGTTATTGTCGTAGGCAATTGTTTTAATAAATTACACTTACATTTCCCAAATTCACTATTACAGCCAAATTAAAAATTATTTTTGAAAAATACTGCCAATTGCCAACTTCTTTATTTACTGTCCGATTTGTTTAAAATTTGGATATGTTATTGTTGTAGGCTAGTGTATATGCACCATCCACATTTTACAAATATTGCGGTTAAATGTTAAAAAATTTTGGAAAAATACCGCCAATCGGCAACTTCTTTATGGTCTGATTTGTTTAAAATTTATGTCATTATTCTAGGCTAGTGTATATGTACCATCCACATTTGACAAATTAACTATAATGGTCAAATTTAAAAAATATAGTAACAATTTCAAACTTCTTTATTTATGGATATGTTATAGCTCTTATATAGGTAACAAGACCACACTACCACACGCTCCACTACCCCCATACAATACAGTATTTTGCTATAATCCCAAAACTGACTGTTTATTGTCCGATTTGCCTACACTTTGGATATTGTCCTAAGCATTTATTGTCTGATTTATTTTTTGGATATGTTATAGCCCCCCCCAACTATTATATCTAAAATTACAATATTATTTCCACCTATAATACTGTTGTTTGTTTTGCTGCAACCTAAAAACTAACATTGGTATTTGTGTTTTTACAAAACTATATTTTGTAAATTACTACCAACAACTCCTTTATTTACATTTCGACTTGTTATATCACCCTATATCTAAATTTACCATATATTTTTTTCCCTTTTAGCGCTGTTTTGTCGTAACCAAACTTTGAATATGACTGCAATATATTACTGGCCATTGCATAAGTAAATACCCCATTTCCAAATTCAATATTACGGTTCGATTAAAAAAATAAATGCAAGCTTATTATATTTGCCACAAGCTTATTATATACATCCAGCTGTTATATTTGCCACATTTCCAATATTGTTGTGACCCTCTCAACTACCTCTCATTGTAATATAATAAGTAATCCACAAAATATTTATGGAACTGCCTAAACTTTGGATATGTTTTAAGCCAATGCAAAAATAAATTTTTAAAACCCAAAACAACTAATCTTTCTTTGTGCTTGTTTGGAGTAGTCTTTATTTTATCCAACTTAATTTTAATTTTGTAGTTAAAATCAAACTTCCCACATTCTAGCTCCCTTTCCAGCCAGTGACATAAAGGTTACGAATATTTTCAAACAATATATCTTTTTCTTCCCCTATGTTGGACTTGTTTAATAGCGCACCATATTCCAAATCCTCCAGTCTACTACATTCTTTAAATTTAACATTGCCTTTAATATCTCTATGTCTTCTTGTCCATTGCTTAGGTTTTCTATTTTTGGAATCGCCACAAAATGTTGCGGTTCCGTTAGTGTTAAAGCTTGCAAGTGGCTGGTAGGTAGATAAATAATGTCCAAATCACCACTGTATGGCAACACGCCTTCCCTATTCTTATTTATCTCTATAAATACAGTTTTACAGACACCTTTAACATAGTATACACACCTCCTTTTCTGCCAACACTCCCACAAACTTGTTTACTACAAACGCATACACACAATGCTCTAGATCCTCGTCGCAGGAAGTAATCTTTTAATTTATTCTCTCTTTCCCTTCTTTCTTTAGCCAACTGTGCATTCCTCTGCAACAGTATTTTCCACATATTCCAATGTCTTCTAATTCCAATTTCCTCTCTAAGAAAGGCTTGGAAAGTGGCTCTATTTCTTTAATAGTGTATGGGTACAGTTTATTGGTCCGGCTTCTTAAAACGTAGGGAGTAAGGTTAGGACTTTCCAAATTGATGGAGAAAGGTGTATTTGATGTGCCCCCAGATTTGATGTAACACTTATGCTTTACACTTATGGCATCCTCCTCTATTACCTCTACATAGTTGGTAAACAGTTAAAGCCAAATGCAGATAGAGCATACTTTATTAACTTTTCCCTTTGATCTTTTGGCAGTTTTAGTTGTACTCCAGTTATCTTCCCCCAACATGCATCATTAAACACTAAACAACAACTGTTTTGTGATTGGCAACTTTCACCCACATCTTATGCAGAGGTACAGCATAGAATGGAGCATTTTGAAAGTACCGTTTGTTGTCTTCTATTAGACTTAAACAATCTCTTAAAGGTTCAAACCCTTTACCAAAACCTCTACAATAGATTGTTGCCTCTAACCTTGCCATTCTCTCTAGCCAGTTGAGAACGTTTCTTTTAGGTTTACAAAGTTTATTATATGGTTTCCTATACTTTTAATTACTCCAGGGCTTGTAATCTGGCATATAAATTTATTATATATTTTTACCCTGCTATTTACATTAAACCATGCTAACATTATCTACAATAACATTATGGGGGTCCATTCGCCCCCCTGGTAGCAAAAGTTTTCTGTAAGATATTGGCACATTTCCTCTTTATTAAATATTCCAACCAAATCTAGTGTTATATCGAAATCCATAAGATCTTGCAGTATCTTTGGAAGATCTTCCAACAAATCCTTAATTTTAACATTTGCAAGCTCTATTTTATAGGGAATTGCTATAGGATCATCATACTTTTGTTTAATTTGGTCAATATCTTTCTTTATTATTTGTAACACACCCTCGCTTTGGGAGAATGGTAGTTTGGCCACAACACCATGTCGAGCTAAAGAGAACTTTTTAAATATTCCTCATAAGTAGCTATTAAACGAGCCACATATTTCCTTCTTAACTTTAAATTTATTCCGAACGTCCCCATCACAATCCGTAACATTGGTTATCTAACATTATGTTATCACAAAACGCATCCGTTATAGATGTTATTTAATTTTGGTTCGCCCTCGCAATAGTTTATATTACCTATGTCTGTAAGAAGGTTATTATTACGTAGATTTTCTAATAAAAACCACATACCAAATCTTTCGTTAGTAGGTTTAATACAATTCCCCAATAAATGGCTAACAGAGTACATTTCTTTTATACAAAAAGTAGCGGAAACATGTAAACAGGACAGATATATAGGCATATATGTGTTGTAAATATATATTGTATATAAACATAGGCGAGCGGCAAGTGTAACATGTAAGTGGACACCCACATGCAAATATGGAATACCCACAAATTCGACTAAATAAGTTTATAGTCTCAATATAATTAACATATTAACATTAGTACCCAAATTGTCGAAATTCTATAATTCTATTCTTAGTCCTTGTATTAGGTTTTGTACTATTAAACCCAACACCCCATGCAGTAGAGTAATATATGTATTTAATATGCACATTCTACAAGACCTGTACATCTGTTGTATAAGCAGCAGAATAGACATCTCATTGTGTTGTTGTAAAGTAAAACATAAATTGTGCTGGATACAACCGGCCAGATATTAGACAGGAAATGTGTTGGAAGTGTATTGCCAAAGACAAACACCACATAGTGCAGCATGTAATCAATCCATTACTATTTAGACAGCATTGGTACAACATCCGATATATTAGCCAAACCCACAATCAAACTTGGAAAACAAACAGTAAAAGATAAATATTATAGTAACAGAAATAGTAAGAGTATAAGGACATAGTAATATTTAAAGTTTATAAAACAACACAAATGCAGAGACACAATAACACACTCCAACACATTTGGACACAGGCACAGATACTGGTTTACATCCATTTAACACAACTTTACACGTTCTGTCAACCGACACAAAAATTGTTTGTAAATTGTGTAAGAAATATATGTAATATAAACAAATTTAACACAATCATAACATTGTCCACAACCACCATCCATTGGAAGTTAAAGGGGGGTGTATCGATTGATTACATGCTGCACTATGTGGTGTTTGTCTTTGGCAATACACTTCCAACACATTTCCTGTCTAATATCTGGCCGGTTGTATCCAGCACAATTTATGTTTTACTTTACAACAACACAATGAGATGTCTATTCTGCTGCTTATACAACAGATGTACAGGTCTTGTAGAATGTGCATATTAAATACATATATTACTCTACTGCATGGGGTGTTGGGTTTAATAGTACAAAACCTAATACAAGGACTAAGAATAGAATTATAGAATTTCGACAATTTGGGTACTAATGTTAATATGTTAATTATATTGAGACTATAAACTTATTTAGTCGAATTTGTGGGTATTCCATATTTGCATGTGGGTGTCCACTTACATGTTACACTTGCCGCTCGCCTATGTTTATATACAATATATATTTACAACACATATATGCCTATATATCTGTCCTGTTTACATGTTTCCGCTACTTTTTGTATAAAAGAAATGTACTCTGTTAGCCATTTATTGGGGAATTGTATTAAACCTACTAACGAAAGATTTGGTATGTGGTTTTTATTAGAAAATCTACGTAATAATAACCTTCTTACAGACATAGGTAATATAAACTATTGCGAGGGCGAACCAAAATTAAATAACATCTATAACGGATGCGTTTTGTGATAACATAATGTTAGATAACCAATGTTACGGATTGTGATGGGGACGTTCGGAATAAATTTAAAGTTAAGAAGGAAATATGTGGCTCGTTTAATAGCTACTTATGAGGAATATTTAAAAAGTTCTCTTTAGCTCGACATGGTGTTGTGGCCAAACTACCATTCTCCCAAAGCGAGGGTGTGTTACAAATAATAAAGAAAGATATTGACCAAATTAAACAAAAGTATGATGATCCTATAGCAATTCCCTATAAAATAGAGCTTGCAAATGTTAAAATTAAGGATTTGTTGGAAGATCTTCCAAAGATACTGCAAGATCTTATGGATTTCGATATAACACTAGATTTGGTTGGAATATTTAATAAAGAGGAAATGTGCCAATATCTTACAGAAAACTTTTGCTACCAGGGGGGCGAATGGACCCCCATAATGTTATTGTAGATAATGTTAGCATGGTTTAATGTAAATAGCAGGGTAAAAATATATAATAAATTTATATGCCAGATTACAAGCCCTGGAGTAATTAAAAGTATAGGAAACCATATAATAAACTTTGTAAACCTAAAAGAAACGTTCTCAACTGGCTAGAGAGAATGGCAAGGTTAGAGGCAACAATCTATTGTAGAGGTTTTGGTAAAGGGTTTGAACCTTTAAGAGATTGTTTAAGTCTAATAGAAGACAACAAACGGTACTTTCAAAATGCTCCATTCTATGCTGTACCTCTGCATAAGATGTGGGTGAAAGTTGCCAATCACAAAACAGTTGTTGTTTAGTGTTTAATGATGCATGTTGGGGGAAGATAACTGGAGTACAACTAAAACTGCCAAAAGATCAAAGGGAAAAGTTAATAAAGTATGCTCTATCTGCATTTGGCTTTAACTGTTTACCAACTATGTAGAGGTAATAGAGGAGGATGCCATAAGTGTAAAGCATAAGTGTTACATCAAATCTGGGGGCACATCAAATACACCTTTCTCCATCAATTTGGAAAGTCCTAACCTTACTCCCTACGTTTTAAGAAGCCGGACCAATAAACTGTACCCATACACTATTAAAGAAATAGAGCCACTTTCCAAGCCTTTCTTAGAGAGGAAATTGGAATTAGAAGACATTGGAATATGTGGAAAATACTGTTGCAGAGGAATGCACAGTTGGCTAAAGAAAGAAGGGAAAGAGAGAATAAATTAAAAGATTACTTCCTGCGACGAGGATCTAGAGCATTGTGTGTATGCGTTTGTAGTAAACAAGTTTGTGGGAGTGTTGGCAGAAAAGGAGGTGTGTATACTATGTTAAAGGTGTCTGTAAAACTGTATTTATAGAGATAAATAAGAATAGGGAAGGCGTGTTGCCATACAGTGGTGATTTGGACATTATTTATCTACCTACCAGCCACTTGCAAGCTTTAACACTAACGGAACCGCAACATTTTGTGGCGATTCCAAAAATAGAAAACCTAAGCAATGGACAAGAAGACATAGAGATATTAAAGGCAATGTTAAATTTAAAGAATGTAGTAGACTGGAGGATTTGGAATATGGTGCGCTATTAAACAAGTCCAACATAGGGGAAGAAAAAGATATATTGTTTGAAAATATTCGTAACCTTTATGTCACTGGCTGGAAAGGGAGCTAGAATGTGGGAAGTTTGATTTTAACTACAAAATTAAAATTAAGTTGGATAAAATAAAGACTACTCCAAACAAGCACAAAGAAAGATTAGTTGTTTTGGGTTTTAAAAATTTATTTTTGCATTGGCTTAAAACATATCCAAAGTTTAGGCAGTTCCATAAATATTTTGTGGATTACTTATTATATTACAATGAGAGGTAGTTGAGAGGGTCACAACAATATTGGAAATGTGGCAAATATAACAGCTGGATGTATATAATAAGCTTGTGGCAAATATAATAAGCTTGCATTTATTTTTTTAATCGAACCGTAATATTGAATTTGGAAATGGGGTATTTACTTATGCAATGGCCAGTAATATATTGCAGTCATATTCAAAGTTTGGTTACGACAAAACAGCGCTAAAAGGGAAAAAAATATATGGTAAATTTAGATATAGGGTGATATAACAAGTCGAAATGTAAATAAAGGAGTTGTTGGTAGTAATTTACAAAATATAGTTTTGTAAAAACACAAATACCAATGTTAGTTTTTAGGTTGCAGCAAAACAAACAACAGTATTATAGGTGGAAATAATATTGTAATTTTAGATATAATAGTTGGGGGGGGCTATAACATATCCAAAAAATAAATCAGACAATAAATGCTTAGGACAATATCCAAAGTGTAGGCAAATCGGACAATAAACAGTCAGTTTTGGGATTATAGCAAAATACTGTATTGTATGGGGGTAGTGGAGCGTGTGGTAGTGTGGTCTTGTTACCTATATAAGAGCTATAACATATCCATAAATAAAGAAGTTTGAAATTGTTACTATATTTTTTAAATTTGACCATTATAGTTAATTTGTCAAATGTGGATGGTACATATACACTAGCCTAGAATAATGACATAAATTTTAAACAAATCAGACCATAAAGAAGTTGCCGATTGGCGGTATTTTTCCAAAATTTTTTAACATTTAACCGCAATATTTGTAAAATGTGGATGGTGCATATACACTAGCCTACAACAATAACATATCCAAATTTTAAACAAATCGGACAGTAAATAAAGAAGTTGGCAATTGGCAGTATTTTTCAAAAATAATTTTTAATTTGGCTGTAATAGTGAATTTGGGAAATGTAAGTGTAATTTATTAAAACAATTGCCTACGACAATAACATATCCAAGTTTTAAACAAATGGGACAGTAAATAAAGAAGTTGGCAATTGGCAGTATTTTTCAAAAATATTTTTTAATTTGACCGTAATAGTGAATTTGGGATATGTAAGTGGAATTTATTAAAACACTTGCCTGGGTCAATAGCATATCCAAATTTTAAATAAATCAGACAGTAAATAAAGAAGTTGGCAATTGGCAGTATTTTTCAAAAATATTTTTTAATTTGACCGTAATAGTGAATTTGGGATATGTAAGTGAAATTTATTAAAACACTTGCCTAGGTCAATAGCATATCCAAATTTTAAATAAATCAGACAGTAAATAAAGAAGTTGGCAATTGGCAGTATTTTTCAAAAATATTTTTTAATTTGACCGTAATAGTGAATTTGGGATATGTAAGTGAAATTTATTAAAACACTTGCCTAGGACAATAACACATCCAAATTGCAGACAAATCGGACATTTAATAAATAAGTTGGCAATTGGCAGTATTTTTCAAAAATAATTTTTAATTTGACCGTAATAGTGAATTTGGGATATGTAAGTGGAATTTATTAAACAACTTGCCTAGGACAATAACATATCCAAATTGAAGACAAATCAGACAGTTAATAAAGAAGGTGGCAATTGGCAGTATTTTTCAAAAATATTTTTTAATTTGACCGTTATAGTGAATTTGGGAAATGTAAGTGAAATTTATTAAAACACTTTCCTAGGACAATAACATATCCAAATTGCAGACAAATCAGACAGTTAATAAAGAAGGTGGCAGTTGGCAGTATTTTTCAAAAAATATTTTTTAATTTGACCGTAATAGTGAATTTGGGATATGTACGTGGAATTTATTAAAACACTTGCCTAGGAAAATAACATATCCAAATTGAAGACAAATCGGACAGTAAATAAAGAAGTTGGCAATTGGCAGTATTTTTCAAAAATATTTTTGACCGTAATAGTGAATTTGGGAAATGTAAGTGAAATTTATTAAAACACTTGCCTAGGACAATAACATATCCAAATTGCAGACAAATCGGACAGTAAACACCAAAGATAGTTTTTTAGAATTTGAAAATTAATTTTTAAAAATATAGAGGAGGGATGGGGATGGGGACAATATATTTAATATAGGCAAGGGTTGGACATTAGTATTGGCCAACGCGCGGGAGCTCTATAGGCGGGAGCTGGCGTCGGTGCAAAAACGGCTCCCCATAAGAATAACATGGGGAAAAAGCGCCGGAAGTGATGCCTCTTTCCTGTTTACCCACTACTGATAACTCTCGTAAAAAAGGTCCGATCTTAATGAAATTTGGTACAAATGTGTAAAGTACCATTTATTTGAACGAGTTCGAAAACCAGACAAATCGCACCATCCGAAGGGGGTTTTGCGGGGGTTTTGTACCCCAAAAATGGGTTTTTTGGAGTATTCACATGTAATTGTTATTTAAATCAAATTTTAATTTATACCATTGAATTCAGCTTAAAAAAACAAACAATTTGGTATTTTGATCATTGCTCATTGGTTACTGAGATATTGAAAGTGCTAAACAGAGTACGTTGTCCAATGTTATTCTTATGGAGAAAAAGAAAAATTGTATATCTCGCTTATTTATGAACATAAACTGACGAAATTTGGTATATGGCTTCATCTGGTTGTGGTTCTGGTTGTGGTTGTGGTTTGCACAAAAAAAACCATTTTTCGCCTATGGTTCCCGCAGCTGCAAACCTAGGTACTCGGTCCCCATGTTATTCTTATGGAAAATAATTAAAATGTTGTATATCGCTTATTTATGAATGTATATGGATGAAACTTGGTATGTGACTTCACTTAGCTGAGTTCTATTTATATTTGCATAAAAACCCATTATTTTGTGTTCCTTTTTGCAGCAAACCTGCGTACTCATCCCCAATGTTATTCTTATGGAGAATAATTAATATTTTAAATATCGCATGTTTGTGAATATATTTCCTATGAATCTTGTTAAGTGGCTTAATGTGTTATGTTATAATTCATTGGAAATTGGCTGAGTATGCAGGTTTGCTGCGACGGGGGTATTCTAATTTCATAAAGTTACAGTAAACCATATAAAATTAATGAAATCTCCCCTTAATGCTTATTATAATATGAATATTTGTAGGTCTTATACTATTTCAATTAGCTGTAGCCTTTATTCGATCGTTTAAACAGCTTACCGGACCATTCAATTTCTTATCCTAGTGAAATCTAACGAAACGATTTTGGTTTTAATACGTTCCTAAAAATGGAACACGTTGTTTTGGTGTTCAACATTGTTTAACGCACGTTATATGTCAGCTTCAATGTTAATAGGCATGAACCTACCGAGAATTGAAAATATTTTTGATTGAATATTAATATTAGGCAGGAAATGTTATGATGTAAGTGTTTTATGCTTTATAAAGTTTCGAAAATAAAGTTTATTATTACGTATCGCGCATGCATAATTCAATCAAAATCTAAAACCGCAATATTTGCAATTTATAGCAAAATAAATATTGGTGATATTCTTTTCTGTTTTAGTATATTTTGAAACATTTGTTTTTACAAACAATGAGTTATGATTTTTGTTGCATAATCAGTTGTTGAACCACGGAGTTAATAACAGCCAACCAACATTGGTGTTATGAAAGAATCGATAGAAACGCACAATCTTTCGCGACTGAAGCTGAGCTAAAAAAAGGCTTGCTTATGATTGTTTAGTACAATGCAATACAGCATACAGTGTGCATACAGTACATATAAAGTACATGCAACAGCAAGATTACATGAAGGACAACAACTCTTTATACAGTATTTCAAATAAAACCGCTTGTGAGCATTACGTTCCTCCAAGGGGTTGTATAGGCAATCCAGGTACAGCTGCAATGTTGCATCAGGAATAATGAAGGGGCTCTCCGTTGTCTTGTGGGATGAAAACATTTTTGGAAACTACTAGTTTGCCTATTTCATAAATTTTTTAACATTTTATATGTATTGTATTATATGTAAATAGCACATATAATTTACCTGAAGAGCCAATTTGTGAGATTCTATGTAGTCACTTGGGTGGTGAGACATAGTTTATTTACACCTGAGGCTCTAAATAATTTTCATATAAATCACTAGGCGTACTTTGCGTTTCTATGTGACTTCTCTATAAAACACATGGTAAAGTTAAGTTTCGTACCTCCTCAACAAATTATCATAAATTATTGATTTTTTCCTCATTTTAAATAAAAATACTTAGCGAGTTCAGTGAACCAAATTTTGTTTACCCCTTTAAATATCCTAAATATGTATTATATGTGATTTTTATTAAACTTTTTTTGTTTTTTTTTCTCTTTTTGCCAAATTGGCGGCCTGGACTTTTTCCATGAGGCCTCGATGTTCACTGGTCCTGTGGTTGTCCATCATGGTGTTAGTTTTTTGTTAATTAATGAGGTTCTCTGGGAATATGCAATTTTTCACCACATTGTATTAATCACAAACATAGATGTATACGAAAATTATTTTTGTGTTTTATTTAATTTTTGTTATTTTGAAAGAAAGGAATGTCTAAGGATCTATTGGAAGATGGATCCTTAGGATGGGAGGGTAATGATGTATCTTCTCTGCCTGGGGCCGATCAGGCAATTTCCTAACCCGAAAAAGGTAGGCCTCGGATAGAAGAACCCAGGATTGGAATGACATTGATGTAAGTGGAGTTGAAGTGTTATGTACTAGTATTTTCATACTCTCTTTTTGATTGAGTTTAAGAATTTATTCAATTCCAGGTATACATCTGGCTGTACCGGACTGACTATTTCTTTCAGGCTCATTGAAAAGTTGTTGCTGATTATTTTTGTCTTCTTTAAACATTGTTCTCTTTCGTAAGCGTAGTTAGGACATTGAATGAAAATGTGATCTAGTGTTTCATTTGTCCCCAATGGACACTTCAGACATAAAGGAGTGAAATAACATTTGATTCTGCTATTAAAATCCGCCGAAATCACAGTATAGTCACAGTTATGTTCTCAGCCCATCTGGAATCTCTTGTGAGTGGGTGAGTCAGTCTCTAGGGCGATGGTGGAAGCAGGTAAAAACGTGAAATCTATTTTACAAACCCCCTCTTAAGAAGGCAGTAGAGAAGATTTTACTCTAAATACTTTTGGGGTTATATCAGTCAATAAAAATTCGTTATTTACAATTTCATCAATAAATTTAATGGTGTCAAAATAAAATAAATTACAGTTCTCTATATTCTTGCTTTACAGTTGTTAGTTTGGTGTTATGCTGAAGTATTCGTCCAATGAATAGAGAGGTCGCTCCACAAGCCAATCTTGCAGTTTTTCTTGAGTTCTAGGCTTCCGTATTCTTAAGTGTTCTAGACAGTGCATTTTAGTTTGCGCCCCATATAATAAAGATGGTTTTCTGCTGTACTGTATTGTACTGGGTGTACTGGAGGTATATAGTCTTTTGCTTGCCTTGTGTTGTAGTGGTGGAAATTCTCCCCTCGTGTGAAGTCCTGCTGGTATGTGTGGGTAATCACAGAATGGATGTACAAACAAATCACTGCTAAAATACCCAGTGTTTTAAAGGCTTCTTTGCAAATCTCTGTTGGTTTGAGATCAGCACGTGTTCTTATTACCTTATTTTGTAGAATAAGAATTTTATTCAGATCTTGCCTTGTTGTACCACCCCAAACTGTCAAACTGTATCTAATGTGAGACTCCACCAAGGCATAGTTGCCTACTTTTGCTGCATCAAGACCTACAATCCACTTCATTCTTCGCACAATGAAAATTCCTGATCCTAGCATTTTACTTAAAGAGTTGACATGGTTGGTCCAGGAGATCTCAGAGTCTATGGTAACTCCCAGTAATTTGGTTTCTTTCTCCACCAAGAGATCAGGAATTTCTGGTGTCTGATCCTTTCGCCTTATAAGTAGTATTAAGCTTTCGACAAATGTAATGTTAAAACCCATTGGCTCACAACCCCGAGTATACTCGGGATTGCACGTTTTTTATTTTTTATTATTCTTTAAAAAAATTTATTTTTTTATTTTTTATTTATTTTTTGTTTTCATTTTCTGTTTGTATGTATTTTTTATGTATATGCCCATACTTGGGGAAACTTAGTCATATTTCGGAAAAATATGGTTTTGGAAAATATGTTATATCTAGGTCAAATGTAAATGTATCACTAACATTTTTTATTTTCATGTAAAAAAATAAATAACCTACAAGTGCATAATAGTTGTTGGGCTGAAACATTTTTTTTTAAATTTAACTCCTTTTAAAATTAATTTTTGTTATAAACTATATATTTATAACATTTACCAGCATAAATGCTGTCAAAAGTATTTTCTTCTTGTAGATAATTTATTTCTCTACAGTGCAAAAATTAAGTAAATTAAGCAATAGTTGATGCTATAGTGACAGTTTTAGTAAAAGTCTACATTTATGTAATTTTTCTTAAGCAACTGAACGCTTTGTCAGGTGGCAAAAATCAGGTAAGCCAATGGGTTAACAACTGTTCTCTCACTGAGTATTTTATGTGATCACAGGCAAACAAATCATTTACGTTATAAAGCAGTATAATTCATAATTTTTCCTCGGAATTGATTGCTTGGTTATTAATATGATATTAATATATGAGTTTTTCTAGTCTTATTAGGAGAAATAATGTACAAAGTGGCATTTAAAATTACTTCATAGATAAAATATTTCCACCTCCCCGCACTTGTCTGAATAACAAGACCTCACTAGCACTGACGGCTGGACCACCGCGACTCAGAGGTATAGCCTAGGAACCCGAATGGTATGACAGTAACCTAATTATCTGTTACCTGTTAATATCATTAATTAACAAATATTCATCAACAGTAAAAAAGCTGTACAGGAATACACTGCCTGAGCCTCAAAGTGCAGATGATAAAACTGAAAATATAAGGAAGGATATTATTTAAGAATAAGAATATTTTACTGTTGATCAACACAAATACAGATTATGGACAGTGTCAATACTAAAGTTTTATAGAACAAATCAGAAACAGTAATGAAACAGTTATTTGATATTTCAACTGTTAACGTGATGCGGAGTGGACAAATTTACGTATATAAAATTCATGGGAAAATATGTATAAACTGCAATAATATTTTAACTTGATTAGACAATACTCATAATTAACGTTACTTTAAAATTTCAACATTGACAGAGCAGCAAGGGTTCTCTAATGTGTGATTGAAGTTACACAACTTGGTGTATTGGTGTATTATGCTAAATCTTCACAGTAATTGTTGTATTGGTGGATTGATGACTGTTCATTACAAAATGTGTCCCACATGGAACACTATGTCTACTGCTAGACCTAGACCACCGGCTGTCTGGTGGCCCCAGTTTTCCAGTAGTTGGCCGCGGAGCTGATAGAGAGCGCGCATGCTAATTATCGTGATGCTATCGCAGCGCACTCTCGCGTCGGATCACTGAACTATCACTTGTCGCGGATCCGGAAGGCGCCGAGCCCCTAACTCGATTATGAAGGTTACGGGGCAGTTTGGCATCTCGGACGCAGCGGCATTGCAGGTTGATGCTTTGTCATAATGACGTTCACGCTACGCCTGGGCATGAGTCAAACCATATTTATACCTTGAGACTTCAAGTTTACATAAGAAGTGTTTACTAACGAAAAAGTGGAATCCAATGTGTGCGATCAATTGATCCATCTAATCTGACATCTAATCGAGCCTTGAGAACTATATGTGTTGCTAATAGCATAAAGATCGACATTTTATCTTCACTAAATCGAAGTTAATCTTTCCATAATATAGCTTCATACTGAACAAGGGCAAAATAATTATATAAATAGAAATTTACGGATACCATTAGAAAGGTTTTGTCGTATAGATTTTTAGAATGACGTATACAATTGATATCGATCCGCAGGGCTACGCCCTGAACTAGGCCTAGTTTAGAGTTTCTCCTTCGAGCTGACGACTACCTCGTTATTGTTGCCGACTAATGATCAACCTGTGCTAGATTTAATAAGACACAAAAATCCTTCAAAAAGGTCTAAAAATCCCTCCTTGCCTCGTTGAACAATATTTTTAAACTAACGCATGGGCTACTGAAAATTAGAATACATAACGTTAAAATATGTTAACGATGTAGCTTAAAAACTCGTACTTGACAATTTAATCCTATGTTGGTGCTTTTTATTTCCATTTTAGCGAATTTCCCCTATAGGGAAGAAGCTATTACCGTAGTCGGCATGGTAAGACCTAGGCCCGGGACCATGATAACTTTTCGTTTTGAGGTCCCCAGATGCCAAAAACACCATCCGTTCTAAACTTTATATATATATATATATATATATATATATATCAAAACATTAAAATATATATATGTTTGTGTGTGTGTCCGCGGGTGCGATAACCCTCGTATAAATAGTCCGATTTTGATGAAATTTGGTATAAACATGTAAAGCAACATTTATGACTTTAAGTTCGAAAAACTAGCCAGATCGCTTCATCATAAAGGGTATTTTGGGGGGTTTTGTACACCAAAATTGGGGTTTTGCAGTTTTTTACACATAATATTTTAGTAAATAAATGTTTCCTTTTCACCATTGAATTCAACTAAAAAAAACAGTGTTTTGATCATTGCTTCACATCAATTCGTTACAGAGATATTGAAAATGCTAAACACAGTACGTTGTCCAATGTTATTCTTATGGATAAAAAGAAAAATTGTATATCTCGCTTATTTATCAACTTATCCTGACGAAACGTTTTATATTGCTTCATATCGTTGTGGTCTATTGATATTTGCACAAAAAACAATTGTTTTGTTGATAGTTTCCGTTGCAGCAAACCTACGTACTCAGCCCTCATGTTATTCTTATGGAGAATAAGTAAAAGGTTATCTCCGTTAATTATGAACATAAAATAATAAAACTTGGTATGTGGCTTTCTTTACCTAGTGGAGTTATATTGATATTTGTATTAAAACCCATCTTATGTGTTCCTTGTTTCAGCTAACCTGTATACTCAGCCGCCATGTTATTCTTATGGAGAATAATAAAAATGTTATAAATCGTTTATTTATGAATGTATATTGATGAAACTTGGGATGTGACTTTACGTGGTATTAAGATACATATATATGCATTGGAAATTCACTGAGTACGCAGGTTTGCTGCTGCGGGGTATTTAATTTTTAGTCTAAGAATTGGTTGAAGAATGAATTTGGATTAAGAATGTGTTTATATTTTGGGAAATAAAATATGAAGTTAATTGACGCAGTTTTAATACGATTCTACACGTTTTCAAACATAATTAATGCATTATTTTAACACGGTATTGATCGTTACAAGTTTAAAGTACAAGTTTAAATCAAAGGCTGGTTTAAAATTCAAGATGCCGTAGATGACTAAGTAAAATAATTCCATACTAGTGACGAGCACAATCACTTAAACACTCTCTTACAACTGATTTATATGCCGGTTGAAAATTAAAACTCATAAATTTAAGAATAAACTACCAAAGAAATCTAAAAATTATCTAAAACCCTTTGTTTATTAATAGTTTGCCCTCGCCACCTTTTGGTTCCTCAGAACCTGAATATCTGTTCAATAAGTGAAAACTCCTGAAACAGAAACACTGGTTAACGTGCTATAAGCGACGAGTGAAAAGGAGAACGCGGTAAACTTGTGAGTGATAAGAATCCATGTTTGACAATCATCAGAAGTAAATACACAGCACCGCAATGGTAAATTTATATTTGATAGTTGTAGTTCATGTTATTTTTACCTTAAGATTAGTGATGTTTTTATTATTCATTCCACCAGAGATTTCCTTTTATAGGATTTATAGGATGTTTTCCAATTAATTGTCTTCTTTTGTGACCTAATTTAATGATCTATTTTCCCTCCTCCGTTAAGTTTCCTTATTTGTGAACTCCGTGACTGATATTGGGGTTAGGATCTAAGTGCCTAAGTAAGCATATTTGTATACGTAAAGAAAACGTGACTTCTAAATGTAACTTTGGCCGAAGTAGAACTTTGGCCATATATACCTATTTCCTGCAGTGCTTTTTTGCAGGTAATTTCTGTCACAGCTTATTTATTTAGGTGTTAACATTTTATTTGTTAGCTCGCGTTTAGGGTTATTGTGTTATGTTTTATTGATTAAGTTACTGTAAAATAAGCCTGCAACCTTTCTACAAAAAATGGTAAATTGTTATTTGTTACAGTGCAGTGAAACAAGTTGTAAGTGAAACGCTATTTTAAGGATTGAGAGTAATTAACACCCGATCATCAATACTGCAAGAGCTACCAACCATGACTACGACGGTGAAAGTGTGGGGTAGTGGCTCCACTAGAGGAGGGGTGGTGGTGGCTGTTATGGCGGCAGCCCTGATGGTGTGGCAGAGTTATGGTAGCAAGTAGTAGGTAATGGTGCCACTGGAGGAGGGGTGGTGGTGGCTGTTATGGCGGCAGCCCTGATGGTGTGGCAGAGTTATGGTAGCAAGTAGTAGGTAATGGCACCACTGGAGGAGGGGTGGTGGTGGCTGTTATGGCGGCAGCCCTGATGGTGTGGCAGAGTTATGGTAGCAAGTAGTAGGTAATGGTGCCACTGGAGGAGGGGTGGTGGTGGCTGTTATGGCGGCAGCCCTGATGGTGTGGCAGAGTTATGGTAGCAAGTAGTAGGTAATGGTGCCACTGGAGGAGGGGTGGTGGTGGCTGTTATGGCGGCAGCCCTGATGGTGTGGCAGAGTTATGGTAGCAAGTAGTAGGTAATGGCACCACTGGAGGAGGGGTTGGTGGTGGCTGTTATGGCGGCAGCCCTGATGGTGTGGCAGAGTTATGGTAGCAAGTAGTAGGTAATGGTGCCACTGGAGGAGGGGTGGTGGTGGCTGTTATGGCGGCAGCCCTGATGGTGTGGCAGAGTTATGGTAGCAAGTAGTAGGTAATGGCACCACTGGAGGAGGGGTGGTGGTGGCTGTTATGGCGGCAGCCCTGATGGTGTGGCAGAGTTATGGTAGCAAGTAGTAGGTAATGGTGCCACTGGAGGAGGGGTGGTGGTGGCTGTTATGGCGGCAGCCCTGATGGTGTGGCAGAGTTATGGTAGCAAGTAGTAGGTAATGGTGCCACTGGAGGAGGGGTGGTGGCGGCTGTTATGGCGGCAGCCCTGATGGTGTGGCAGAGTTATGGTAGCAAGTAGTAGGTAATGGTGCCACTGGAGGAGGGGTGGTGGCGGCTGTTATGGCGGCAGCCCTGATGGTGTGGCAGAGTTCTGGTAGCAAGTAGTAGGTAATGGTGCCACTGGAGGAGGGGTGGTGGCGGCTGTTATGGCGGCAGCCCTGATGGTGTGGCAGAGTTATGGTAGCAAGTAGTAGGTAATGGTGCCACTGGAGGAGGGGTGGTGGCGGCTGTTATGGCGGCAGCCCTGATGGTGTGGCAGAGTTATGGTAGCAAGTAGTAGGTAATGGTGCCACTGGAGGAGGGGTGGTGGTGGCTGTTATGGCGGCAGCCCTGATGGTGTGGCAGAGTTATAGTAGCAAGTAGTAGGTAATGGCACCACTGGAGGAGGGGTGGTGGTGGCTTTTATGGCGGCAGCCCTGATGGTGTGACAGAGTTATAGTAGCAAGTAGTAGGTAATGGTGCCACTGGAGGAGGGGTGATGGTAGCTGTTATGGCGGCAGCCCTGATGGTGTGGCAGAGTTATGGTAGCAAGTAGTAGGTAATGGTGCCACTGTAAAAGCTACCAATCATGACCACGTCGGTGGTAGGAGGGTTGGCGATGGTTGGTACGGTAGTAGTACAACGGGCTGGAGGGTTGGTGTTGGTAGCCCTGCTGGTGGTAGTAGTGCGGTGGTAGTGGGACAACTGGTGGAGGGGGCATCTCCACGCGGCCGCGGCCCCACGATACGATCACACTTCAGTGCTAGCGCTAGCGTGCCTTTGACCGTGTGTGGGTGTTCTGTGTTCTGTTGCCTCTTGTGCTTATCGTACTTGGATTATTGGTACTATTTTCTACTAAAGTGTAATATTGCCTTTCGACAATGTGGTATGTATAATAAATAGCCTGTTTCGGTTTGTAATTTAAAATTTACTTCTTGCCAGAAGACATTTTTTGTTACTTATATATAAAACTTATTAGTTATCATATTACGTTAACCCTCCTTTTGAAATATTAGCAAATATAAACTTATAATATTATTAATCGAAATAAATTTTTCTAAATTAAAATTCAAGCTGTCGGTTACAAATAGTTATCCATAATTTTCTTATGTTATTCATATTCCTTTAAAATTAAAATTCATATTTTGATACCGGTTTAAATTTGTTAACAGGACAAATAAATATAATGAGCTCGTAAACGTAAAAATATCATGAACTGAGATCGATTAAACGTGTTGTAATTGTTAACAATGTATAAAGTGTTAGACTCGTGGCTCTTCACTGCTATTGTTAATTGTGTTTCTTGATAGGCAGGAATTAAATTTATATATCTTTTACCTGCGTAAAATACACATATTCCTTATTTTAGGGTTTGCGTTATATCATCGCTATAACTTTGGTTTAAAATGTACACGGGAAACTGTAAGCTATTTATCATTGTACAGCGTATAAAGTGAACGTTGTCCGCCATTCAGTCGAGTCGCTGTCATTCATGCTGATAACAAGGTCAGCCGAACAAAATACGACTGATATGATGTAACTCTTGACATAGCCGTGCACTAACCTCCAGCGTGGTCAATGAGTTTTAAAGAGGTAGCTCTGGATTAAAAATTGGTCTAATTCTTTAGGCTTGGTTTTAATTTAAAGTTGCTTAACAAGGAGGGCTTTTAGACTTTTTAGATTATAATTGTAGACAGATTAATTACTTCAAAATCGTAGCCAAGGTATAATGAAACGCATACAGTAGATTTTTACCTGGAATTCTTATTTTTCACGTTAAAATATTGTAGATTAGTGATCCCCGTTAGGCCGAGATTACAGCAGCACAGGAAGCAATTACTTGGTGAACCTACAACAGGTAGACAGACGCCAGACCTCTCGTTTCCCAGAACTGCGATATTGGAGGCACCGAGGTATGAGTTATGCGGGGCTTTAAATTACCACCACGAACTCAGCCGGAAATGTTTATTGCTCTCACCTTACAATACCTAATTGATTTACTGTATCTTGGGTGAACGTGGTTTAGAAAATTTATTGTTAGTCCATATATCTCTTGCTAATTGTGATCCAATTTTATATTTTTACTTAGGTATTTTAGTTTACTGTTAGAATATTGTACAATACAAGTGTGGGTTTGCACAGAAAATATGGTTGTGGTATTAGTTAATTTACAGTTAACTAAAAGTGTCCGGCCCTAGATAGTAAAAGATAAGTGGTAATTGTTTTACTTTAGTTGTCAAAACGTAAAAAATGTTGTTAGATTAGGTATGGGTCAACTTCGGTTTGACGCTTGCTGCTAGTTAACTATCCTCTTGTCGTGTACCTAATACAGTTATATCTATTTACTATTTATAGAATCTGTTCATTCTACGAAATATCACTATTTACGTGAAAATAGCTAGTTTAATTCCAATTAAATTGCAAATTTATTTTGTCAACTGTACATTTATGAAAAAATAGGTGTTTTTGTTTCCAGGAGAGATATTTCCACTTCATATCACTCATATTCCACTTGATTGTCATTTCAATGGTTATTTCAGTTTGGAATTAGTATTTTCAATCCCCATTCTAATATTCTTATCGAAGAGAAATCCCTCGAATCAGCAGATAGAAATCGGCAATTTGCCGAAGCTTCAGCCAATTTCAGAGTTAAATTGAAAGGGGTTTCACTCGGAGCCCTCGCCGCGGGTGAGTTACCTGACCATGACCGTCGCATCCCCGGTCCTCGCTGCAGGGGCGAGAGAAATGTGAAAGTGAGAGGCAGAGGCGGAGGTAGACATGAGTCACCGGCCAACAGCCTCGCAGCTTTATATGGCCAACTGTTGGCTGCGGTGCGGCCGGTTAATGATTCACGTGCTGCGGCGGCCCAGTTCACCACGGACTCTTGAAATGCGCCACTTCTCCTGCTTATTTATACCCGAGCTTCCTAGGGGATTGTGCGTGTTCGTGTCTGGCTGGAGGAAGCGATTACGGTCGAGTGGGTAGCCACGTTATGGTCCACTTAATTTGGCCAAACTTAACGTTCTTGGCTTGAAGGTTGTTTAATTAGTAAAACACTTTACGGATTTTTAATGTAATTTATAATATCTGCGAGAAATGAAAAAGCCGAGACACAAAAACTCGCAAATTTGCGTGATTCTGAGCCTTTAGAATGTTTACTTCCCTACTGAACTACTGTGTTGAATTTTCTTTGTGAGTCCTTTTCTGAAAGTACCAAAACGATAATGTAGTTTTTTCTGAGAACTTGTTTTTTCTCTATAAAGTCACTCTGAGGAATGTTTTAGAAAATCTGCCCAAGCTCATCATATTTATGGATTTGATACTTCGTCCAACATTATTATAGAGCCAGCAATATTGTCTGAGGAATGTCGCACGTCACGTCAACAGTGTTGTCCATTAGTTTATTTAAACCCCCCCCCCCAGTCCAAACAGAACCTATGATAAGTTGCCGCGGAATGCGATGACGCTGATCCTCATAATCCGTTCACATCTCCCGCGCCGGCGCCGCCTCTGACGTCAAAATACGTTGTTGCTGTTACGTCTTTGGTTACTCATTAGACAGCGTTATTGGAAAAATTACAATTTGGCTTGCAAGGAGAGTAATCTTTACTACTCTCTTAATTAGCCTAACACCTATAACATTATAAATTTATTTTTTTAATCCTGTTGTCCAATCTTCTGCAATTATTACTTCTTACAATACATGTTAAAATTTTGAAAACGTCCACATATTAAGTATCCACGTAGTCTCATAGTTACAAGTTTGAAGTAAATTAATTTGTGAAGTATATACTATCATAGAATAAATATGAAGTATTTTATTTTACGATTTTACGTCGAGAAATTGCCATTAAGACCAGTTGGTGAGTCTTCGCATTTCTAACCTATTGTTATGGTCGTAAGCGAATCAAAGGGAAATAGAGGTTAAAGGGTCATATAAAAGGGAGGGGGGAATGGAAGAAACGTAAATCCATAGAAAGCGGTTAGATACATCAATACCTGATGTTGTACACCAAACGCACTAGTTGGTTAGGGCTACTTTCGTCGTCTGTATCCTCTTAATACTGTATCTCATGAATCTCTCTGCATATCAGATATTATAATTAGACAGAATTGCCCAAAATAAACTGAAGTCCTACTAATCAATGAAGTCGATATGATCTCGAGTGCGGCAGCTGGGCCGGTGATGAAGTGGCTCGGTGTTGTGCCACATTGTGTGTCACTCCACTCGCCACTCTCCAGTCTCCACTCTGCGTGCCATGGCGGGAGGTGAAGGCTGACAAACAATCTCCGACCCATTTACTCATTATGCGCGATACCCCGCTAACTGCCCCGCGAGCCGGCGTTTCCGGTGCGGCGCGACACTTCCGTCACAACGCCGCGCGCCGCGAGCGAAACCCACTAACTCACACACAGCAGGATTTGTTTTAATTGATAAAGAATGATGATTAGGGTCTTTTGTAACAAAATTAAATTTATCATCGCTGATACATAATTATCCTTCAATACTGGATTGACGGGTAAAGAAAAATATTGGCAACAACTAGGTAATGAGTGAAACCGGGTTCTGGAGTTTGTATCACCAAAGGGAATCTGTTGAACAGACCCCCGGTAGATCAAAGTAAACTTGTAAGGATATTTGTCAAAGTGAAGAAGATTACTAAAGCCCGACAATTAGCCTAGGGACCCAGCAGCAGTGATAGTGTGGGGGCCCGACACTCGCGGGCGCGGGACTGCACCACACAATGGGGCGCCTCCGGACATCGCAGAGTTATGTGGCTACCCACTCTGGCCATTTACATCACGGGAATTTGTTGTCAATTTCCGTTCCAAATATCCAACGCTATATTGTCGTTAGTGCTAATAAGTGGATTTAATTAAGTTCTGATTTACGGCTAGCGCAGACCTTACTTTCAATTGTGATTTCGCTCATCATCCTAAATACAAATTATTAACTTACTCGCATTATAAAACGGGTTCACAATTTTCCAAGACATAAAGGGGTATATGGTGTTCAATCACTTTTAAGTATAACCGATTAAGTTAAGTGATTCTATTAGGTTTAGCGCAGTCTCTGACCAGCGCGGCGACCGGGTCGAGAACAGCGAGCGGACGACAGCATACCGCACGATGCCTTTCTCGCGCCGCGCCGCTGCAAAACGTTCCCCTCGGCGAGCGGACCGTTATAAGCGATCCGACGCTCCACCGTACCTGCAGATTACACACACGCTGCGCTGTGCGAACTGGTTCGATCGGAGGGTTCAACGAGTTGTTTAGATCATCCGATCCTTTCACTCCACAAAGCGACTCTTGACCAAACCATTACATTCGTTGAAAATATTACCTTTACAGTCGAAATTCGATCACTAATTTATTGATTCTTCGCTTAATAGGGTAAAGTGTAACTAGATATGAGTATGACGAGTTAAATGGTTTGTGTTAGGGTAATCGCGACAGAGACGCTGCGAGTCTGCAAGGGGCTGCAAAGGTGTGGCGGAAGTTGGCTAGAAGCGGCGGCGACGCGACGGACGATACGAGAGAGCTATCATGTTCATGTCGGAATGACAGGAACAGGAACGCTGGACGTAGCCGTGACGTGACGTTGAGACGGACGTTGGTTTGGGTGGCGACGATGCGACGGAATATCCAAGAGAGTTATCATTTTTGTTTCGCAGTGATAGCGACAGGGACGTTGCAAGCGGCTACGACGCGACGTTGAGACGGACGTTGGTTTGGGTGGCGGCGATTACGCGACGGACGATACGAGAGAGCTATCACGTTTGTTTCGCAGTGATAGCGACAGGGGCGATGCACGCGACTACGACGTTGAGTCGGGCGTTGGTTTGGGTGGCGACGATGCGACGGACGATAAGAGAGAGCTATCATGTTTGTTTCGCAGTGATAGCGACAGGGACGCTGCACGTGGCTCTCGGACCTGACGTTTTGAGGCCGGAGTCTCTCCATTCAAGTGTCAACTCTCCGGCAAAAACTCCACCTCCAGCGGAAGGCTGACGCAACTATTTGACATCTACATAGTTTCCAGTTTATCTCCGACATTAGTTTATAGCCTTCACATTTGAAATTCAATTAAGATCTACATGTCCGAAGTGAAGCACGTTTCGAAAGCTTAGAATGCTTCTAACCTTTAACTGCTTTGCATGATGCCGATCTTATAGACCTCCCGGTTCACTATTCTTCTTCGAGATTTAGTCTCAATTCAATGTTCTGACCATTCTGACTTAAATATTTGCTGTGTTTGCGAATACACGTCAATAACCTCCGTTCTGGGACAACCGTATCCAACCTGACTGAACTTAACCAATTTGTATTTGGCAATTAGTTAGGTTGGCTTTTTATAACTGTATAAATTATATGTTAAAACCATGGTATCAATTTAAAACTATATATAACCTATTAGAATGGTAAATATCCCAGGTGTGCCATACCGGGCCCTCGACGCCACCTTGATATCGGCTGTGCGCGTGGGTGTTGCTGTTTACCGTGATAAAGTGTTATCACGTGTTTGTGTCAATAGTCGGTTAGTTAATCCACCAGGTCTGCTCCTCGCCGCAGTAGAACTGTCGATTATTAGTCTCTTTGTTGATTATCCTCCGTTGGGTATTAAGCACCAGCTTTGTTACAAGGAGAATTGTCTGGCTATTATTGATGTAACTATGAAAAAGGTATTTATTGAGAAAAGGCCCAGTCATGAAAGACTTCTCCTCCCTTACGACTATTATTAGTTATCTAATTTTGTAGCTCCTTAACGTAACACTGATCTGAAATTCACTTATAGAAACTTTACTTTCTTTCACACCCTTCTTAACATATTATTGGAAACTCAATGACAATTTCGTTCCAGTTTTAGCAGTCAGGTACTGTTTATAACCTGCTTAAGTGTGCGATGAAAGTTCTGAGTCGAGAGAGGGGAGATGGAGGGTGAGCGGTGGAGAGATGCGATGGTCGTGGTCTCGGTTAGACAAGACGGATGACTCACATCTAGGTACATGTGCATTAGCCCGGGATACGGTGTTTAAAATCTCATCAGCCGGGACCTTATCAGGCCTATCTGTGCCGTCATCATCGTAAATTGGCAAGACCACCGTGGGGAACCTTACGTTCTGTATTATCTTAAAATTATGTCTTCATTGCCTGGATTTCACAGAAAGTTCCTCTAAATGTCGTTCAAAGATAACTTTAAAGTTCTGCATTGGTTGTAATTTAATATGTATAATCAATAAATATGCATTTTTTACAAGCGTTACTCTGGTTTAAAACTTTTTTTCAAAACAATATAAATGGATATTTACTGTATATGGAAATGTAGATGTTGGTGTAAATAATCTTTAAAATTCAATAAACTTCATATTATACATTAAGTAAGCTTTACCTTAACAAATACTAAGCTAAGCTATTAGGGAACCAGAAATTGCATACATTATAAAACCCCAGATCCAGAACAAATCGGGGGACCACCTATACCAAGTTCTGACTAAATCTATGAACGAGCAGCTCTCTGACGCGTTTGAACGAATAAACAATTTCTTAATTTTCTATGACACGTGTTGTCACAATTAACCGTATGTAATATAAATACGTCGTACAACACTATTTACAATTACTTAAGTGAATTAACAGATAGTTTTACAATCTTGTCTTGTCTTGATTATAGTTGTTTTATATTACTATGAGTTCATACTTCCTTATTCAGCCTTTCGCCTTTCATCTTCGTTTATCAGCTTGCACTACTGTAGTTAAAGCTGCATAAAAATTAAAAAAGCTAAGAAAATACTCCGATATTAAATTCAGTATGATTACTTTTTAGTACCTATTAAACCGAAACAGGCTTTTGTTAATACGTTCTTCTAACTGATGTAGAGAACATATATGGAAGACTATTATATGTGTGGTGAAGACTAGAGTGTAACAAGTCAATATGAGAAGTGTTGAGTGGCAGTGTTTGTGCGAGACAGAGACAGAGAGAGTGTGAGATGCCGTCAGAGAGTGTGGCAGATCCGCAGTACAACAGCGACGGCGACGACCCCTTCTGGCCCAACATCGCCACAGGTTAGTATCTGCTTCTTCAGGTGGTGGGGATAACACTGGGTCGTGGGCTTACTTATGTAATGCATGAAAATGGAAAAGGCATAAATTTATGGCAATTACGATGAAACCTTAAAGGATAATTTTGTACGCTCTGATTTTGATTTTACTTTCAGTACTATTTTTATAATTCAAATGTTTTTCACTGATAATTATTTGTTTGTAATTTGTTGCATGTTGAATTTGTTAGATATTTATTACATTTACACTGAGTATATCAATGATTCAAGTCGGTTGAATTTAAAAATAACAAACTGATAAGATCAAACTGTACTGTAAAGTTATTTTAATAGATTCTTCTTTTTTATCTTCTAGTTCCTAAGTGAACAGTGAATCTAAGATTTCTGAAATTCCATTACTCATTGGAACTTATATCACGTCGAAGATTTCGAATCATTATGCAACTTTGGACGTATCAGATTCGTGTCGGTATGGTGCTATTGTTTGAGCAGTTTGACTTCATGTGCACCGGTGCGTCGAGCACTGCGCATGCGTTGTGCTGCAACTGCCGGTGGCCGCTGCTGATCGTCTGCGCAGCGGCCGTCTCCGCGCAGACTCTGACTCACCGACCAGTTCTTCTTTGTTCCCGACTTCCCCTGCGCCGCTCAAGTAGGCCGTTGACTCGCGTTTCCGATCTACCTGCTCCTGGATCCTGCTGCCGTCCCAAACACATGTTTATGGCCAGCTCGTAAAACCGTAGAACAATGGTCTCTTAAACGTCCAGCCATTTCTCTGTATTTGCCTTCATGGTATCCTGCGATGGATCGAAATCAGTAAACAATCATCATAATGGTTTTAAATTGAAGTTTTAAACTAATTAAAACATGATTTTTGTATATTTTAAATTTTAAAGTGCTTTATGAATAAAATAAACGAATTGCATTCATACCATTACTAACAAGGCCCGTTGTGGCTTTGCGCGCAAACTATGACAGTTGTGTGTGCTGCATTCTGTGGTTAACCCGTGGAAATACTACTAATCAAAATCCAGCTGTTTGAATTTTCCCAGCTCAAACCAAAATGGTAACTATATATAAGTCCCGCGGGGCAAATCCCTATTGCTGAATCGGTAAGAAAATACTTTAACTTGCCTATTTCAGACCTAATGAATCAATGTACCACTATAGCATGCCGAGAGGTTGGAGATTTAGTGATAAGTAAGTGAGGGCTTTGCCTTTTATAGATATAGAAGTTGAAAAGAGTGGTAGGTAGTATATAAAAGAGTGTAAATATAATATAATTAAGATAAATTCGTTGGTATCGTAACATTTTGAATGTTATATAGCGAAACATAATACATTACAATTCATGGAGATTAAAATGTAGGTCAACATTTACTACAAAATGAACATTAATTTCTGAGGATGATAATATCCATGAAAACAACGTTTGCGATGCAAATAGCATTAGAAACTCATTTTGGTTACTATTGTGCTTAAATGGTAGATTACGATATTAAGGATAACAGATTCCTCGCAACAATATGTACGTGTGAACGGGAGCCATGTGTTGTGTTCCGCTCCCGGAATCACCGCCGCTGAGTTTCAACACGTGTTTCCTCTACAGTTTTTGTTTCGTCTCCAGCGGCTCTCATTCATGAAATGTTCCTTTTAAACGCCACTCATTCATTCATTCTTTGTCTTGAGCCCAGCCTGAAGGGAAAGACAATTTTATTTTAGTAAAGACCCTGTTTTGTATGTATTGGCTGCAACTATTAATATCAACTCTAACTTCGGTACACCTAAATACACCCTTGATTAAAATTTCAAAATGATTAACTTGAACATCTTTTGTAAGATTGGTTGTTGGAACAACTGGTTTTGTATGTGCGAGTAATATCTATGTCTTGTTATTGTTTTGGTATACATACGCGTATATAGTCTACTATTCTAAAAGTAATTGTTCTCGTACCTAAAACAGTAAGAATGGCTGAATTTGGAAGAAGTATACGAAATTTTTCCAGAAATAAAAGGAGAACTGAAAACCGAAATAAAACCAGCTGTAAACGCGCGTCTATTAAGCAACTTCAACATTATGTGGTAAATAAATGGATTGTATAATAAAAAACACTCGTTACTAAAATAGAATGATTATTAATAAAAGGTGAAAACTGAAAACCGAAGTAAAACCAGCTGTAAACGCGCGCATTCTATTAAGCAACTTCAACATTATGTGGTAAATAAATGGATTGTATAATAAAAAACACTCGTTACTAAAATTGAATGTTTATTAATAAAATGTGAATTAGGACGGCCCGAGATTTGCGACTGACCAATGAAAGGGTTTGTTCTTTAAGACCCCTAACTTGTCAATCAAAACGTGGTGGGAAAGAAAAACATGCGAAAGCTGCAACACCAGCTTTCCCCATATACGATTTATTTGACTCATATTTCATCAAAAAGGGACATTTAAACATTTTGGATTTATAAACATTGTTGAGTTGAGCCTTTGAATATTGTAGACACAGCAGAACCCCAGTTACAAAGAGCCAGCCCGAGTATCGTGATTTCCGCCGCATTTTGACGCCCGCGCCTGCACTTCTCTCTCACCGTGCCTCTCCGGTTGTCGTGAACTCTTGCCGTGACTTCCAACTGTTTTAATTATTTAGCAGAACCTTTCACTGACGCTTTCCTTCCCTGAGAAATCAAATTATATAAACAGTGGTGATTTTAAACAAAGCTGGAGATAATTGAACGGTTCGCTTGTCAGTGTATAAAACTACCTCCTGTCTATAGTCGGAAAGGAAATAACAAACTATCACCACAAACAAACTAGTCTTGAATATTTTGCATTAGTGTAATGGACCTACTTTTATTTGTAATTCTCTGAAAATGCCGTCCCATTCGTCTATATGTATATACAGGGTGTTTGATAAGTAAATACCCAATTCATATCTTATAGACCAAATCTTTAATTGTTGATGTTAGACATTTTTACTAACATGTATACAAAGATAAATTAATAAGGTTTCTAGAGTATAAATCATTTTATTCAGTTCAACATGAACTCCGGTGTTGGCAGCACATTTCTCCAGTCGCCATCTGACATCCGCCACTTAAGCCTGCAATATGTGTCCCGAAATGTTTGACAACGCTTCACGCGCTCTTTGTTCAAACTCCATCAAAGTTTTAGGCCTGGCTCGGTATACTTCTTCTTTCGCCCAACCCCACAAAAAGAAGTCACATGGGGGTTAAGTCGGGACTTCGGACTGGCCACTCAAAAGGACTCTCCATTTGTTGCGAAAACACCTGTTTAGCCATCTCCTGACTTCGCGGTGAAGTGAGGAGGGGCTCCATCCTGCATTAACAACAGGTTCATTGCATTCACCCATTCATAAATAACTTGCCAAACTACTAACTAACTACAAAAGTTTACATAAACAATATAATAATTTGTTGTTTATGTAATCTTCTTATTTTCAATATTAAAGTGTATAAAAATATAATGTATAAATGTAAAAAATGCAACCGAGTGAGGTAGCGATTATTGCACCTCACATTCGGGAGGCCTTGGGTTTCATCCCAGGCCGGCCGTTCTGAGAAGAGTTTGTACGGTTTCTCATCTCATTTAGGCAAATGCCGGAATGGTTCCCATGAAAGGGCCGTACCCCGCCAGGAAGGGAAAGATAGGACTCAGGCCTACCTTACCTGGTTTAAAGATTTCCCCACAAATTTAATATTTTGTTTTGTAAATTCCAACACATTGTTAAACATTGTCACGGAATAAATATTATTATTATTATTATTATTATTGTTCCTGAAGCATGGTTAAGGTACCTTACACCATGCATAGTCTCTCTGAGAATAAGAGGGCCAACCACTTTTTAAGATGCGAGTCCACACCACACAGTCAATTTTGCCCATGTTTGCATTTTCTCAGTAGTCTGTTTTGGGTTATTTTGTGCCCATAAATGACAGTTATTTTTATTTATAAAACCTCTAACATGAGACACTGCCTCGTCACTCCATATTTTTGTACCACTGAAAGAAACCCTCGGAAAATGCCATGCGACGATCACAATCACTTTAAAAACTCATGCACATACTGAGGTTTCCAAGGTTTCAAGGAGATATTTTTTCTTAAAATTCGATGAATAGCATAGGATGTAAGCCTTGTTTCTCGGGAAGCAATCATCACTAAGTTTTTCGGACTACGAGTAAACAAATCACGAATTCTCTCAATGTTTCCTCCGGTGACAGAAGAATGCGGACGGCCAGATATCTTTTTGACAGTAACACTTCCCGTTTCTATAACTTCGTTATGACAGTTTCTTTATAGTTATTGAATTTAGAGATGCATTGACACCTTTTCCACGTCTCCACTACCTTTGAACAGGCACTACCGCCTGGCATATCGATTGACAGTTATTGAGGTTAGAAATTACAACCAAAACATTGATCAGTTTTTGTGAATAAAACCTTATAAACAACTGTTCATTGTTGCCAAGTAGTGTACAGCAAACACAATCACTCAGGGAACTATATACAATTGGAATTGGGTATTGACTTATCAAACCAGCCTGTAGATAGTGTCAGCTAACGAAAAGAGGCGAGGTTCACCGTGTACCAATGGTGGCGACATGGACGTGGACCGTAGATGGTATACAGTATACCCGCAGTCACACGGTATCACAGCTACAGCCTGCGAGACTGTAACCCCTATACGCCGCTCATGCCTCGTACCACGGTTGCATCACCGACGCTGCTGTCACCCTGGTGTATACCCACACTCACACGGTATCACAGTTACAGCCTGCGAGACTGTAACCCCTATCCGCCGCTCATACCTCGTACCACGGTTGCATCACCGACGCTGCTGTCACCCTGGTGTATACCCACACTCACACGGTATCACAGTTACAGCCTGCGAGACTGTAACCCCTATCCGCCGCTCATACCTCGTACCACGGTTGCACCACCGCCCCTGCTGTCGCCCTCGTGTATATCTACAGTCACACGGGATCACAGCTACAGCCTGCGAGACTGTAACCCCTATCCGCCACTCATACCTTGTCCCACGGTTGCATCACCACTGCTGCTGTCGCCCTGGTATATACCCACAGTCACACGGTATCACAGCTACAGCCTGCGAGACTGTAACCCCTATCCGCCGCTCATACCTTGTCCCACGGTTGCATCACCACTGCTGCTGTCGCCCTGGTATATACCCACAGTCACACGGTATCACAGCTACAGCCTGCGAGACTAACCCCTATCTGCCGCTCATACTTCGTACCACGGTTGCATCACCACCCCTGCTGTCGCCCTGGTGTATACCCACAGACACACGGTATCACAGCTACAGCCTGCGAGACTGTAACCCCTATCCGCCGCTCATATCTCGTACCACGGTTGCATCACCACTTCTGCTGTCACCCTGGTGTATATCCACAGTCACACGGTATCACAGCTACAGCCTGCGAGACTGTAACCCCTATCCGCCTCTCATACCTTGTCCCACGGTTGCATCACCACTGCTGCTTTCGCCCTGCCACATTCACACGGTATCACAGCTACAGCCTGCGAGACTGTAACCCCTATCCGCCGCTCATACCTCGTACCACGGTTACATCACCACCGCTGCTGTCGCCCTGGTGTATACCCACAGACACATTGTATCACAGCTACAGCATGCGAGACTGTAACCCCTATCCGCCGCTCATACCTCGTACCACGGTTACATCACCACCGCTGCTGTCACCCTGGTGTATACCCACAGACACATTGTATCACAGCTACAGCCTGCGAGACTGTAACCCCCCTATCCGCCGCTCATACCTCGTACCACGGTTACATCACCACCGCTGCTGTCGCCCTGGTGTATACCCACAGACACATTGTATCACAGCTAAAGCTTGCGAGACTGTAACCCCTATTTGCCGCTCATACCTCGTACCACGGTTACATCACCACCGCTGCTGTCGCCCTGGTGTATACCCACAGACACATTGTATCACAGCTACAGCCTGCGAGACTGTAACCCCTATCCGCCGCTCATACCTCGTACCACGGTTGCATCACCGCCGCTGCTGTCACCCTGGTGTATACCCACAGTCACACGGTATCACAGCTACAGCCAGCGAGACTGTAACCCCTATACCCACGCTCATACCTCGTACCACGGTTGCATCACCGCCGCTGCTGTCGCCCTGGTGTATACCCACAGTCACACGGTATCACAGCTACAGCCTGCGAGACTGTAACCCCTATCTGCCGCTCATACCTCGTACCACGGTTGCATCACCGCCGCTGCTGTCGCCCTGGTGTATACCCACAGTCACACGGTATCACAGCTACAGCCTGCGACGAGACTGTAACCCCTATCTGCCGCTCATACCTCGTACCACGGTTGCATCAACGCCGCTGCTGTCGCCCTGGTGTATACCCACAGTCACACGGTATCACAGCTACAGCCTGCGACGAGACTGTAACCCCTATCTGCCGCTCATACCTCGTACCACGGTTGCATCACCGCCGCTGCTGTCGCCCTGGTGTATACCCACAGTCACACGGTATCACAGCTACAGCCTGCGACGAGACTGTAACCCCTATCTGCCGCTTATACCTCGTACCACGGTTGCATCACCGCCGCTGCTGTCGCCCTGGTGTATACCCACAGTCACACGGTATCACAGCTACAGCCTGCGAGACTGTAACCCCTATCTGCCGCTCATACCTCGTACCACGGTTGCATCACCGCCGCTGCTGTCGCCCTGGGCCTTTTGTTAATTCGCCGTGTTTGCTAGCCCAGATTGTCGGACAGCTTCTGACCCCCCCGAGTTATCCCCGCCGCCTGCCGCCGTCGTTTAGTACAAATTATATACGCTTAACAAACTGTTTAAAGTGTTGGTAAAAATTACAGCCTTCAGCCGAGTGTCGTAACTTGTCGGTCAACGGGCGGGACTCTTGATCGCACTATCGAGATATAGATATTGAACGCGGAAGGAATTTTCCTGCATTTCCGGGTCGCAGCCTATATTACTGTTAGAAAGAGTAGCTTAAATGGTTTTGCAGGCCAAGAATATGATCGCCATTGGCGGGGTTCTCTCAAAGCTCAACTTGTCAGTTTATCTAAATTTAATATTAGACCTTTACTAAGCATGGATCGTGTCAGCGAGTGATTGAGAACATTCTACTATATATAATACCTTACGAAGAATTTTGTAAACAGGACCTTGAACCGACTTCAAAGATCAAGGAAAGAAAATAATTGCACTGGACTGTAGATGTGTAAAGTGAGTTTCAACTGTCGATACTTAAAGTCTGAAGGGCTAAACCCACCCTAAAAGTTCGATTTCACACAAAAGGATAAAGTGGGGATCAATTTAAATTTAATTTTATACTAAATCAGCATTGACATACGTTTGAGTTGAATAAACCATACAAAATTTACTGAAATCGCATACAAATAAACAATGAAGGGACAAAATGAAACAACTGTGTTCCTGTGGAGTAAACATTACAGGTCCACTATTAGTTCCTGCGACGATGAATAGATATCGAATCATACAGGGACAACAATTTGTTTAACATTATCCGCAAAACTACCCAACAACTTAGTCACGTTCCTTGCCCTGCCTTATCTAATGTTTTCCTTAAGTGCTCCATAAAACAGTTCTAGCTAGAAATATTTCGCCCTCGTTCATCGCACAACGACTACAGGTCTCCACTCTCCAGTAGCAGCCAGTGTCAGGCCCGCGGGTGTACGTGGCTACGTGTCGGCATGCCGCGGCTCATCTCCTGGCGCCACACTGTTATCACGCCAAATATTTGTGCGCTGCCCGCACCATGGCCACTGGCCGCCGCTGGTTGCTTCACTTCACGCCTCTCATTGCGATTACGAGATGAGAATTACTGTTACTTGGCATTGTTCTCGAGATAGTTCATACTGCAGGTTTTCTTGTTTAATTCCTAAATTTTCTGATTTCAGTTTCTTCCTATTGATCTACATGACGAATTTACCCACAAATAATCCAGCATATCTTTGTTTCAAAATCGTCAAAGAGAAATTAAGTAAAGTAATGAGAGTGAAACAGTCTTGGCGTAGATGGACTCGTTGTTTTAACTTGAAAATACAGCTTTAAATCATGCAGTTAATGACTCAACACCAAGCTGTAATTTATGTGGATTGTCATCCATTATGATCATAGAACATATTATGATCGTAGTGAACATGTTGTACGACTTTTTATAACCTACTATAGTCGCGTGCAAAACGCTGACAGCCCATAGAATCCTGAAAGTGCATATAATCCTATGATGAGTGCAAGAGGTAGATGGATTCACTGGCTGGTTAGGTGAGTTCAGTTTGATTGCAGCCCGTTGATTGGTTGTGACCTTTCTTATTTGTTTTCGTGCTGATAACAATCATCTGTGTAGTGTATAAGTATATTATTAAGTGTATAGTGTATTATTAATCGTGTTACTTATTTTTTAAGAGTTCTTTTGAGTGAAACCCGTCTTCATCATTCCATTACTGAAGACATTTATGTGCCCTGAGAGTAGTTGTAAAAATACATTTACGTAAGCTAAAGAAGTCTTAACATTTACTGCGGACCGCAATATAAGGAAACGTAGCCAGGCATTACGTAACACTCAAACCACAGTCTCATGGTGTTGACAATGTTGTGCAACTGGAAAATAAAACTATGCAACATCAAGCTGCAGGATCGCTCCGCGGTAATGACTGTAAATAGTCGTAACCTTTTAGATTTTGGCAATAACGGGTTTGATTTAGCCGATTTAAATATTAACATTAATTAATTAATTTCTCGCTAGCCTAAAAGAATATCCAAGATGATAATATTTATTTAAAAATTATTTGCGATTTCTCGGAACCCAATTGTCGTAGGGTCTGGGACCGCTTTTCCTATGAAAATAGTTTAAATTTACGCTGAAAATGCCACTGTGTTACAAAAGGACATACTCGTATGTATTTCATGAAGAAACGAGGATTGAATAGTAATTTAGAGATATTGAGATATTTTCAGGTAAAACTAAACAAAAGGTTTTTATTGAAAGAGGTTGTGTAGGGTTCCACGAATTTTACTTTACTTACCATTAAGATTAACCCACTGTAATATTAAATATATTTTCGAATTGATCGCAACGTCTATCGTATATGTTGATCGGTGTAGACTGTGATATTTATCTTACCAATGCCAACAACCAAGAACAGCTCATGCGTAGCGTTGTGCACATCCTCCAGCTCGGACGAGATAATTGAACATGCCTTTTTGAATATGATTACTGTATTGTCGCAGTAAACATTTAAAAAATAAAATGCGTCACTTGACATTAGTTTCTATTTATGACTTATTTTTAAATGCAAAATTGTTGTGTGCAATTCGACCTTATAGGATACTACTTTTACATACTGACTTTCCAATTCAAATTAAATTACCACGGTAAAAAAACTGTAAACTTGGTATCGAAAATGTCGTAAAGTGTAACAATCAGTTAAGGGGATTTAAGACCCTTTAAATGTATAATGCGCTCTTAAAATGTACAGAAATAAATATTTATGGCTGAAAACGTTCGCCGCTTGTTAAGTACAGGCTGAGCAGCTACTTTCTCTTGCGCGCAGTGTCTTTGTTGAGTTTATGGTCTCATTTTATGACGAGAGAATGCGACTCCCCAATCCTACAGAAGAAACTGCCATTAAGTAGCTTAAAAGAATGCACGTATTCTCTCTAAATGGTTAGTAGTTTTTTATTTGTTTTATCTTGTTAGTCCAGTTCTACGGTGTCACACATATATCCACTCAAATATTATCCTTTCCTCCGCATATTATAGTTCACGAAAGTCGAATTCTTTTCTAAACCTCTCACTCGGGATTTTGAATGCCAAGGACCACCAAGTTAACAAAATATATATCTAGTTGGGCTTTACATCTGAATCGGTTATGGAAACAATATTTTCAAAAACTCACCTACTTCTTCAGCCTATGGTGTCACAACTTGTTCCTTTAGTGGAACCGGTTTCAACTCAATTAAGAGTCATCATCAGCCACTTCTTGACATTAAATACTAAAGTCATATAACCGTGATTGTCGTCAACGTTAAAACAAACATAATTCAAAACATACAAATCAAATTATAACACCATTTAAATGAGTTTTTAAAATATAAGGTGTCAAGGCTTTAAAAGATAATAATATGTTAAAATTGTGTCATTCCAATTCAAAGCAAACCAATCCTGTCCGACCAACGAGTGTCGAGTGTCAACCCGGACACGGTCCGTGGTGTCGGACCCGTCAATGATTGTTTCTTCTCCTCTGTTTGTTCGTCTGTGTATCTCGAGTCTGTTTGTGTTTATGTCTAGACCTCTGTATCTCTTGTGAGGGTGTTGTGATCTTCCTTTCAATTAATCATGAAAACATATTACTTTTAAAACAAAATCGTAGGTATTCATATAAACCCGGAAACGATGGCCAAATTATATTTTCGAAGGTTATCTAATATATGATATCAATGAATAGCGTCAATTAATTGCTCATAAAATAATACCATATAATACCATATACCATACCTAATACCTAATACCTAATAATACCATATTAGGAAATTAATTTTTTTTTTATGTAAAACTTTCTAAAATCTACCAATCGTGCGGTTTTTTACTAGAGAGAATTTAACTAAACGAATAGCCTAATAAGAAGATTAAACTATCCATATATGTTTACTATTCAACCTTCAATTTATTTCTGTACAGTCGCACACTGAACAACCTGCTGGGTTAGTTTTATATATTTTTTTAATGTTTTAATTTTGTATTAATCATTCACAGTTAAAGGTCTGTTTTGCTCGGAGCGGCTGTTGCGACAATCGCTCAGCGATCGACACTGAGCGACAAACGCTGAGAGACAGACGCCGGGCGGTGATCGTTGTTGTTTTCCTCCACTCCAATCGCTAGCGTCCGCGTCGGCAGTTAGTTGTTCCATCACTGCTAGTGGGGTCTTGTGTGAGATTGGGGCCATATACATATTACGTAATGCATTTTTCGTCATCTCAAGCCTCCTCCCTCCCCCACATAATATTCCGTAACACCTGAGCTTACCCCCCCCCCCACCCACTCATAACATAATCATACATAACATTACATATTACATAACATAATCATAGTGAATGTTAAAACGCTGCAATCGTTTAAAAATAACAATTTGGAAAAATGTCAATGAGATATTGTTTATAATTTCTAAAACAAATCTATTATACCATTCATAACAAATTAATACAAAAATAAAATCCTATTCTTTAAACTAACAAAAAATATACTATGATAAACTCTTATAAAAAATTCTCAAAACGATGATGATAAGGTTTGAGGCAAACGACAACATAGAAGTAACATTTTCTCTACCTTTTTTCTTAAATAACATTTTTTTTAGAATCAGACAAGACAATAAACTAACCCTGCTGAAACGCAACAAATTTTGCTAACTGTCATAAATTTGAAACACAATTTGTTTAACGAATAAAAATAAATAAATACATAATAAATAGTAAAACAACACTACGTCAGATCATGAAACGCAATTTTATGTTTAACTCCTACATCCTATCCTTATACTCTAATATGAGTAGACCCCTAAGGTTTGCATGCTTGATTGTGACTCTGATCTCAAAAACCGCTCCAACGAGTGCCTTCAAATGTTATAAATAACTAATTGCTGGGTTAAAAATAAGTTCTAGACAGGCCATATCCACAGGAAAAATCAAATAATGTAAAAAACAAATATGGAAATAATAAAAAATTAACATCGGGCTTATAGAAATTAAAATCAAAACAAAAGAATCAAAGCAGTTATTTATAATCAATCAGTGAACAGTAGAATAACGTGGTGAAATAACTCCTCCCCGAGCAAAGCTCGGCCCCCCAGATACTTTTATTTAATATGTGTGAGTTACGTAACGCTGAGCCTATATAACGCAGAGTACGCTCAAGTTTATTCTCATCAAAAAAGTCATTTAACTTATTAACGATTAAACTATTTTCGAGTTATTTGTATCACTCGAGCTATTGATTTAATCGTTTTAGTGAAGACATTGATTAAATCGTCATTTATCAGTCCCCAAGAAGTTTTCCGGGAGTTTTCCGCAAAAACGGACCATTCCGTTTTTATGAGACTCTGGTAACCAAATAATATCTTTGTCTCGCTTATCTTTGTACAGAAAATAAAAAATATAAACTGCAGTGTGAGGTACTAACGCATCAAGCAATTTCTCATTTGATTGATAAAAAAAGTAAACGTTTCTACTTTGGGATCATTTATTTTGCGCTGAACACGCACAACAGACGCTTGACCGCAGCGTCTCCAACTGATCCGAGAGCAGTCGGGCATGCGTCTGACGCTGAAGACGCTAGAGCCGCTAGCGTCAGCCACTCGGAGGAATACAGAACAATGGAACTCAAGTAAGAGCATTAGGCGCGATGATCGCAGAGCGTTGATCGCTGAACGATTGTCGCAACAGCCGCTCCAAGCAAAACAGACCTTAAGCAGTTTGTAATTTTATTTATATTTGATAATAGTTTTGAATAAAATGTGCTTTTTACATTTCGTTGCGAATTTACAAACCCAAAACATAAAATATTTCAATGTATTGAGTACCCTGAAATAGTTGCAGTACGAAAATTGTATTAGCTACAAGATTCCACTAGTTTGTATTATTATTACCTATCGGTTTGTGGCACCCTCAAATGTCTGACCAGCTCAAATTCTCCCATGGGCTTCAAGACGTGCCCTTGGTTTCAAATAAGTGTCCCTTTAAGCCGTTCTCCTCCCCAGTTTCGATTCTCTTCCCCTTGAGCTGGTCCCTATCTAATCCATTGAGCTTGTACTTTCACAGGAGAAAGGTAAAAGGATCGAGTTCGAATCGTTCCATGCTTTCAAAGCGAAGAACAATGACCAACCACAACAATACTTTCACTTATCTTCTACAGCCGATGATTATTGATTGTGAATGGGGTTTAATTAATAATCCATCCATAATTCGTATTATTAAAAGAACTTTCCTCTGCTTACCCGCCTTTCGGTGCTTTAAATGAAAAATGACTTTGAGGGGTTATCTGATGAATCAGATAACAAAATTAAGAAAGCCCAAAGTTGAGGTCAAATAGTAGACTTTGTAAATTGTGTGATATTTTTAATTGTTTATGCTATCATATTTTTAAATGCCGTCTCATCCTTGCTAATAGAACTGTTAAATTTTAATTTTTGTTTATTTATATGTTTTCTGCACTACGTAATCTTCATTACATTTTTAATATAGGCTATATATATATATATATATATATATATATATATATATATATATATATATATATATATTAAGACACATACCTAGCTTTCACAACTTTATACAGTTTCATTTTTAGTTTTCAGTTCCAAATCATAATATATTTAATTACTTAAAGGTCTGGCTGATATTTCTGTAGAAGCACATTTGTATAAGAGTAAAACGCTTGCTCGTTAAATGTTAATGCTAACTCGAAAAAAGACAGAAACTATTGTAAGAGTTCTGCAAAAGTACAAACTATTTGTATTTTATATTTTGTATGGCAAAATAAATATAAATATAACAAGGTAGTAAGGTGAGAGGGGGTGGATTTATCAGTGATACAATCAAGAAGCTTATAAATTGAAGTTTAACTGCATTCTGATGAAATATAAATATAATTACTTAGATAACTTGATAATTTCCTCATACAACATTTTTGGAGAACGTTGCAATAGATAATCGTTATATCTTCCCTCATCAAAATATCAAAGCGATCTGTTTAATAAGGGAGTATTTTGCTAATTCAGAGTTTATTGTCCGAGACTAAATTGATCAAACAAGTAGGTTACGTAATGTTGGTTTATCGTAGTGCCGCCGCGCTTGTTACGGAGACGAGCACGATCATAGGATCATAGTCGTGGCTTTGACTGTAGTGAGGAGTGGCGAGCTGTTAGTCACAGGTATTCGTAAACCCATCACATTACCATCACAAACACACGACGTGATGCGCCCAAGGCTACGTCTCTGGAACACTGGTGATGAAACGCTTCATTGTCGAATGATCCTTTTGTGATCTATAAATCCGACCGACTGATGAGATATGTCTCATTACATGTTTGTGCACAGGTAATGTAATTCACATTCGGATTTTTACTTGTATTAAAATCTCAAATGACTACATAGTTCGTAGATAAGAAATGAAATTACTCTTAACAATAGTATAATGCAACTTCGATTTAATAAGTTTACACAACTTGATATTAACTTAAGTTAACTTGGTGTTTATTAAGTTTAATAATGTTACTTCTCGAACAATGGTTATAGTGAGAAATCAAATGGTTTTATTTATAATGAATCAATAGCAGACCACTAGCAGTTTAACAGTTGCACTAATTACCTTATGATACAAACACAAAATGCAAAGCCACAACACGACATCACGACAACAACGAAATGTTATTAATTTACAAAACTAAAGGGAACAGATAAAGACCCTCAGTGAGAGTTATCGCGACATTCTTGATCTGCTGTTTCCCGTCCAGCGACCCGTGGCTGCTATCACTGCCACGTCACGCTGCCAAGGCCTCACACTATAGCGGATGTCTGGTCCTGGCAAGATATAGCCACCCTTGTTCACCCCCCCCCCCCTTAGATATTTGTCTACCCTTGGTGTGCAAGTGAAGCGGTCCGTAGTTCCTTGCTCTTGTTTGTGTTTTGTATACAAAAAGGCTGTTTCATTCATCACCCCCTTGGACGACATTAGTCATTAGGACCATCCTTCACACCAGTCATCCATGTTTTCTGAAATTCAACAACTGTAGAGCTATTTTCATTACGTAGATATTTCTCGGAATACAGTTTAAATCGGATTTAACTCAGCAACTAACTACGGGTTTCCGTTTACATGTGTTAACATCTTGTAACACTTGATGGATAAGTTAGTTGATAAAGCGTAGTGCTTACCATATAATCTAAACATTAATTCATAAACCACCTTCTGAAGGTCTCCCTACAGTTTAATGTTTCTCTTTGGCAAACCTTGTTATGCAAAAACTAATCTAACACGTACTGCAGAATATAAGAGTTTCATCTTTGAAACACAAACACATAGAAGCCCATGGGGGTCATGCTCCTGCACCCCAATATCGTCTCGGGTTTTCATTAGCACCCAGGTGCCCGATATGGAACGTGAACGTATTGCTGTCGCTGTAAGACTCCCTCGGTCGCGGTCCGGGATCAGAAGGCCGGAACAAAGTCAATCAGAGGTAATGGCACGTTGGCGCGGTAGTTATCTCGGGGGGTGTCCGGCCCTACACATTACATCACGTCACGTCAGGTAGGCCCAGGCCCTAGAGGCGTGGTCCAGTCCCAGTTTAATTGGCCCTCGGGACCATTCACTCCATGTTAATCCTGCGTACCCTGCTGCTAGCCTGTTTAAAATGCGTCCTGTGTAAGGGTCTGAGGAATTTATGGGTCCGACCCATTGAAGAACATGCGGACTCCGACTAAACGAACTTCCCTACACGCTCGCTTGTGTAACCTTATGTTGTTTGTAGCCTTTTCTATTTTAAAGTTCATTACCATCAATTACATCCCGGCGTAAATCTTGCGGTCGGACTAACGAATTTAGTCGACCCCTGCTTTCTCTTATCGTCCAAGGTCCCTTGATCGTCTGGTTGTATTCATCAGAATGATCGGAATGATAATTCCTGTGTTTTCTCTTTCATTTACTCGATTATCCTGATGAAATTACGTAATTTCCGTAACGCGTAACTTTCACTCAACTTTTAGATGAGTTTTATCTTCGTATAAGTAGTAATTTCAGTCGAGTATTATGTGCTTACAGTTTGTAGCATTGATATCATATAGCAAATCGTTTTAACGCGGTTTATGATTTGTATCTATTTACCACTAATTAATTGTAACGACAAATGAAACTGTCACAAAGAGTACCTTAACTTTGGATACTTTACTATCAACATTTTGAACATAATTTAACAAATAATTATACCGTCATTCAAGCATAAAGTGTGTTTTTAAATTTTTTAAATATAAAAACGTCGAAAATTTTCAATTTATGATCGGACAAAATTTAAAATATACAATACTTTAGAGGTCCTTGCTTATTATACTTTTTTAACAAGCTGCAATTTTCTCTCAAACAGAGCTCTAGTAAATTTAACTGGAAATTGCTAGTTCATTAAATTTAAACTCAGAACTTGGGGTAAAATGTGTAGAGAGTGACGGACTATAATGTCTTACAAGAAGTAATACCACAAGACACATATATTTGATGCAATCGCCTCACTTTATGGCCTGTCTGGGCATTTCAAGGAGGAAAATGCATACTGGAAAACTGACCCTTTTTAATAACGATAAATTTAAACTGTCGCGAGGCAGCTGGAAACCAGGCGCTTAGCAAAGTCGCCAAACAAGTTGCTGTCGCAATTTCTGAGCAGCGGATAAATAAATGCATTAGTTCATTTGGCGTTGCTTGATAAGCTGTTTTACCTCAAGAAAATCAAAAGTCAGATGGCATTTCTCACGGTAGAATGTTGTACTTGTGGTTCAGATCTCAAATTCCACGTAACGAATGATCATCCCATGCCTGACACTCTGCAACTTTACTGAGGCGACAGTGATTGCCATTTCTATTCACGATTAATCCCTGTTTATTTCTCAAATGTTAGTATCGGTATCAAAAATACGAATCAAAATATGTAACTCAAAGATTTATAAAGTTAGAGGATATGTGATTTATCATGACTATATTTAATCATGTCGTATTGATAGATGGATTGTATCAATAGTTAGGAGACTTATCTTAGTAACTGAAACGAATATTTACGCGTATCACGATGACTGATAATGACAAATCATCACTACAGTCACGTTGTTGTTTTAGGTTGTGAGTACCAACTACCTCAGCCTCTCTGAATGATATCTGATGAAAGAACGCGTTTTTCAGTTTATGACATACTGAGAGTTACGACCAACACCAAATATTTGTAGTTGCTCGAGTATCGTTAATGTTAAACAAGAGGCTTTCGGAGGAGTGATAACAGTCGGGTCACTGATAACGCGGCGCCAACAAGTGCTGACTGGCCGCTGACAACGCGATGATTGCGTTCTGCTTTCTGATTGAAAACTGTTTGTGGATTTATAATGTTTCACAATGGAGATTTATTTTATTTTTTCAAATGAATGCAACTGGAAGATTTCAATTACTGTTCTTAAAGTCACTGGCTAATGGTATTACTCGTATTACATAAATAAATGTTAATTTAAAAACTATAAAAATCGTGTTTAATTTGAACAATCCCCTTTATTCCATGGCATGATTTACAACAAAGTACCCTCACTGCTATACACATGCTACCTAGCGCCATCCTCTGCTAATAATACACTAGTTTAAAATCCAGGTCAGAAATTGTAACTACTAATTAAGAAAACCTATTTTCTGAGGTAAACTGATTGTACAACCAGTATTTACATCGGGAAAGAACCATTAAACTTAGGATTTAGGTACTGTTGTGTTTCAGGTACTTCAGGTACTAAACTCGAAGACAACCATGCGTACCATAAGGGGAGGGGGAGAAGGTTGCGCGTGTGTCAGTGTACAGGTGCCCTCGCCTACGCCCACGCACCCCCGGCCACGTACATCACCCCAGCCATCAAGATCATGTTCCGGTCACAACCAGTTCACCGGAGAAATACGACCCGGGAAACCAGAAATATATCTAACCTGACAGATAAACCGAGCCGTACTTGTATTTTGTGTCAGTGGACAGCTACGGCAGCGACATCACTTCCTGGACTGGACCACTACACACTACACGACACGAAGCGTTGATTTATGTTGTGCAAAATGTATAAACACTGATCTTAATCCCTCCAAAGGAACGTGAATAAAGAATCATTGGCTATTTCGTTACACGCAGTTTTCTTTAAAAAGCAGGTTCTGTTTATTTTTAATAGATCACCTTCTTAATCTCGTATTGATAAGTTAGTTGTACATAATAAACCATCAATATAGGCTAATGTATTAAATTACTATGAAACAAACGTTCTCTGAAGTCGTTCGTCTTATTCTCAAAACGTCAATAGTGAATTTAGATTAGTATGTGATGTTTTCTGCGATTAACTTGTATTCTCAACTAACAAATACGAATTTAATGAACTAATTATTTGATCCAACTCTGTAAGTCCAAAGGATTAGGATTAGGACTCTGTAAGTCCATTGGAACTTTGATACCAATGCAATGGAGAGCCGCCTTAAGGAAGAGAACGACAGATTATTTCAACAGTTAGTTGTCTACCCTAGTTAAATTTCATCGTTTTACCTACAACGGAAGTGAGAAAACCAGTGTTAAACCAGCTATGACATTCAAGTTTATTTATAAAATTATAACACTTTTCATGATGAAAAGTAATTGAATCGTAAGTAACTACAGATTATCGTTCTTTAAAATATGTTTCAACAATCAAAATATGGCTTATGAAAAACTGCCACCTGAACACACAACATTCGTTTTCATCAAGTTTGTGGTTATGGAAAACTCAGTACTAACTTAACAACTTGCCATGCCTGTACATTTGAAAATCTTGTGAGATTTGCCGATGACTGACTGAAACAATGAGCTGGTATGCTAGTTTCTAGTTATTCAAGACATTGTGAGTCAGTTTAAGCAATTTACGTGGCCGTTTTGATAGAAAATAACGGAGAAACACCGACTATTGTAGTTTATTTGTAAACGCCGGTCAGAGCACAAAGCGCTTATCTTTCGCAGAATCTGGAAGGCAATGGCCCGGCAGCGGTGCGGCGCTTGGCCGCGATGACGGGCATTGTGGGTTGCTGCAGGGGTCTATCCTCGGACTTGTTCTGTTCCGTTTTTTTGCCGTCCGGCCACCCTCCGCAGCTCAAGTTCCACCTGTTTCGTCGGCCGGAATGCGAGTGCGGTGTTGTCAGGTAGTTGTAAATGGATCTCGTGGAAGACGACGATCGATCCTCGGGAATCGATTATGTGGCGGTGGAAGCATGAGGCTAATTGGAACAAACGTGTCATCGACGGCGACGTCGGACTCGTTTCGGGATGATTAAATTTGTTTAACGAATCCTCCCTGTTATCGTTAATGCGGCTGTGTTTTCGTTAACAAGCGGCGTTCACTGTGTTTTTAGGACCTCCAGAGTCGTCCACTTGCTGCGGTTGTTGAAAGGGAATTTAAACTCTATCTTTTAAAGATACAAATGGAATACCTCCGTTCCCTCATAAACACAGACATTGGATTGATAATCTGGATTTAAATATACATCGAAAGAACTCCTCAATAAATATAATGGGGGAGTGCTTTACACGTAAAGTAGTCGAATGTATAATGTGTGGAGCGCAACATAAAAAGCTCTTAATTTACTATACATTCATACTCTCTTTTTTCTATTTGTCATTAACAACCTTCCGTCTACACTAACATACAGAATGTCTCGCACGTTGGCGTTCAACAGAAGAGCCGTGATATTGTTGTCACACCGCACCGCGGGAGGTTTATCGGGTGGGTGGCGGATGTGGTGCGGTGCGAGCGCCTGCATCCCCGGTGGGGCGGAGGATAGCCTCTCTCGGGTTACGGCGCCAGCGACACTCACGCATGTCTGTCCCTCGCACCGCTGCCGACAACAGACTCAAACCTACGTCATGCTGTGAGTGGTGACTGAGAGCTCGGAGTTTAGGGGTGACGACACAGAAGTGTACGTCACAAGGACGCTTTTGCGAAAGAAAGTGAAGTGAAAATTAATTTTCATTTCTGACTTTTGCTTGTATCTAGTTTTTCTTTGCAACTCCCAAAATGTAAACATGCTTAAAGTCACTTATTAACCAAGAAAAATCAGCCAATTTAAATTTAAAAAGACCCCCCCCCCCCATTAATGACGATCAGCCTTTGGAGTACAGATTATGATTACCGTTTTTTTTATCTTCAAAAATATTGCGGAGTAACAAATAGAAACTGAAACATCTTGGTCAAGTCACCAGCTCAGATCGCAGGAAAGTGCATCCGCAGCGGCCGTGACCTCACTGCACCGAGCCTGCAATTACCAAGCGTTCATTATTGGTTTCCCTTTTTCCGATAATTCTCAGTTTCTCCCAGGTTCTTCAGCTTCTGATATCCTGTCAGTGGAAAAGCGTTGCAAGTTACGTCAATGACTGTTCAAAAGTGTTTCAATTGGCACAGGAAACAAACTGGTTTATTGTTACTTTAGTGGATATTGATTGGGCCAATTAACCCTCAGTGGCCGAATCCCTTGGCCCTACCAGAGTGAAGGTGCTGTCATAATGCATGTCTCCCTCTATAGTTCTCTCACCCGGAAGGCCGTGGCACAAAGATTTAATATATAGATAGTACTTCTCTGTGGTGGTGGCCAGAATTCACAGAGGAGTCTCGGAGGGATTTATCTTTATATGCTGGTAAGAAAGTCTTAAGGAACTCAGTGTAATAAAGATGGAATAGTCTGGTTATACATTTAAATATAAGTATGTGGAGTTGTTAGTAGTTTTAACCTAAATATGCTTTATAATCCCCGTTAAACAAGGTGAATGCCTTGCAAGAAATAGTAATGAATGTTTAATTAAATGGTAAACATTTTAGACATTTTACGGTCCTAACAAAAGTTAGACCGATGTAGCAGTTACAATTAAATGGAACAATTAGCATTTTAAAACATATTAATTCACTTTCTAAGTCTGTATACAAATAATACAACCAACCAGTAGTGGTTTTGCCTGCCTGGTGTGGCGCCGACCAACGCGTAATCCACTCACGCAAGTAAACTTGTAATCATCCCCCTGCTGAAACTTGAAAGAGCTGGTTCCTCCGTAATCATAATAAAGTGAAGATTCTATATCCAGTAATGATTATTACATAAACGTTATCCCACATAGATTGGTCGTTTGGAGCAATTTAGATACTTAAGCCGGGATCATTCGCCCCGGTTCGCGCTGAGTTCGCCATTAGCACCTGCCATTATCCTGCCATCAGCTTTCCATTCATTGCATTATTGCCTTCGGTTACGCCACTTAGTTATTCTATTTCTATCCTTCCGGTGTCTACCCTACCCTGGAACCCGGACCGCTATCTTTCTCGCTCTACTGCGTCACGCTGACTATTCCTCGATGAAGGGTTCTATATTATACAATTCATTTAAAATTGACCAATTATTGATGCATATGGGCAGTTCATAAATAATTTAGGAACGATAAATCTTCGAATAAAATAATGTCTATTGTTTTTCTTATTAAATTTACGTTTTTATCGTAAAACGCGATCTATCTTCAACCTGTAAAGAAAAGTAATTAGACCTATCCTCTCATCAATGGTTTTTTTTGTTTACAACCATGATAAAGAGCAGGAGCCATCTTTGCGGTTGCATAAAGATGAATGCATCTACATTTTCTACATTTTACAGGATTTGCGGATTTTTTTTAAAACTAAATAAGTATTTCGCCTATAAAAATTCATACTGTGACCTAGATACAGCAAGAAAATATTGCGGTTTCTTCTCAAGAGCTCTTTAGCAACTTCCTGCTAAATTTTATTAACGTATGCTTGAAGCTATCTCGACTCAAAAGACTAATTGTGTATATAAACAACCTATTAAATGTCCCATTTGAAATATATATCCTTTCAATTACTTAATGTCACATTATACTACTGCCACAGTAAACTAAGGTGCATTTTCCACGGAATGCATGTTTTTTCAGAGACCAGGTGAATAGTAGAGAGTAGGAGTAGGAGGTGTAATTGCTAGTGTCAGTAGTCCGTTCCGGGCACGCACTGCCCACGGTAATGGGCCCAGATTGTGGGAATCCTTTGTCACTCCACTCACTGCCACTGCTGGCGGAAGTACTCGTTTTCATCGCGATTAATGTGAGAAACACTTCCACTGCTGTTTCCGCTCCGGTGGGAATTTTAAAGCAATCATCAAAATACCAGAGTATTAGTTTAATTTACCATGGATATTATTGCGCGTTAGAAACTGTTGGTTTCAATGCATGATCAGACATTAAATAAATTAAGTTTCAGATTTAGAAAGTGACACAGATATTTCAGTTTTGTCCTGGGAAGGACATAAAGCGGCAGTTGTAATGATTGTACTCACCGCACCGCCTCGTTCACCAAAGTGCGGCGATAATCAGAAGCCAGCAAGCGTAAAAGATTCGTTACCCTCGCGCTTTTATTGCTTCTAACAAGTCGCTCTTGGATTACGGCCGGGGGAGGTGATTCGCTCGTCAGCTCGCTAAGGTGAAGGCCGTTACAGGCGAACACTACAAAACAGCGGTGTAACGCAACCCCCGCTGTTGTATATCGTGTAGTTTAGAGACGCAGTGGCACATACGGTTTATATCCAAATCTTTATCACAATAGTGTTTAAATCGCATTCTAAAATCCAATTATGCCCTTGGTCCTCAGTGGAGTAAACTGCTTATTGTTCAGTTGCCTTATCTGATTAAACTACGCAAGTTAATATGTTTTAGTACCTCGTTATGCTATTTAAAAACTACATTTTTCTCTTGAGCTAAAGCTGTATTGCTGATGGGTATCATCACTGTAGTGTATACTGAGACAGGCGATCTTTAACGGAGTAACATCTTTACAAGCATGATAGTATGGCATTAAAACATTACAGACTTCTGACGGAAGTTAAAATAAATTGCGGCCACAGAAGTAACATTTCATTAGCACAACGTATAATCGGCACCTGAATGCCGAGTCGCGCTAGGGGGACGGGAGCGCAGGGAGCGTTACTCAACGGATAATAGCTGACAATCAATTTGGAATTCGAGTCCGTGATGGCTGCGGGAGACCAGTTTGTTGTTGATGTTAACAAATAAATTGGTTCGCTTCGAATTTGTCCGCGCGCGCTAATTCTCGCCACGATTCTTAATTTGCCGCTTCATTTTGTGAATGACCCCTGGAACACGCAGAGGCTAAACGCTCACGACCCGATCTTATTTATGACGCCACTCTCTTTTTTAATATTCTCTCATTTTATCAGATGAGGTGCGAACTTTCTAGACGTTGAAGAGTAAATCATGCCCGAACGTCCTGCTTTAGAAAGTGGTTCTCTTGTATTATCTTTCTCTTTAAATTATGTCAAGTATTTCCGCTGTGTTGGTTTACTCTTCTTTCTGTGACTTACCTGTATAACTGACCTTTTACGTTTACTAAATTCATAAATACGTTTTGCATTTTTGTACAGTGAATATATTATATACTCATGTAATCTTTTGTTGCAGGTATGGAGAAGTATTCCTGTATATTGCGGTGAGGTATTTAGAAACTATTTTTTATATTTTGAATATTGTTTAAGCTAAATTAATTAGTAACTTTAAATTTTAAGTTTTGTTTAAATGCTAATAGCTTACTCGCCTTTATCGGTTTAACTCTCTCTATTTATTAACGTTAGTGAATAAATGATTTAAAGAAAACCTAAATAACGTACCTACCGTTTAAGTATTAAGAAAGTTTACAAGTTTAATGTGAGGGCCCAAGAACTATCACGTCCAATCTAAAATGCAATCTAAGATGAAACCGACAGTATTCATAAAGGAAAAATCACAATGAACACGCGTTCACCCTCCCTTAAATGATGTAATGGGAACCAAAGAAGACAAAGAACAAAGCCATTCTTGTGACTGACATACAGGTTTTAATCAACAATCACTAATCTTTTACCATGAACTTGTATCATGCAAAACCATTAATCTCAGAATCAGATTAAACTGCGGTTTCATAGAAAGGAGAGAATACAGATACGCATCAATAGATTGTTTATAGATAACTCACTCATGCACTCATGTATCTCAAAGATTCGAATAAGTCGTCTTCAAGTTCAAGCTTCAGAATTAAGAAGTTCAAGAAGTCAGTCACAGAATAGTAAAGGGGGGAAGTCAAGAATAAAGATGGTGAGGAGGATGGTTAGTAATAAAGAAAGGTGGTCGATTGGTTGAGGAATTAGACATGATGTTTTGGAACATAATACATTGCCTAAATTTTACATATTTGTTAGAACCATATATAGATTTTCATTCAATATATCTCATCTTTATTCTGTGATTTCTCCTCTTCGCTATACCGCATAGACTGATAGTCCGTGATTGGTGATGAGTAATGAAAATAGTTTACGTTACTTTTAAAAGGATATGCAGCTTGTTTTGTAAAAAAATAAAATAAAATTCATACACTTATGTTTGATACAGAAACTCTAGTCTCTCCAGTTAAAAAATGGAATAATTCAGCAATACGTGAAAGATTTCACTCACTTCTCAGACTGGGGATTCCAGTCAGTAGAATCCTCTATTTTCCAATTCCCTAGTGGAAATATAAGGCTTATTTTGATTGGCAGTATCAACGAATCGACCTAACGGTGTTCTCGCAGCCCAGCTTGGCCCACGGCCTCTGTATGCAGGGGGTCGCGTCCGCAGGAAGTCGTCGCTGTCGCTCCAGTATAAGGCCAGCTTCCCTGAACTGGCTGATGGCTTTTGGTCCGACTGACCGGTCAGCCAGCAAAAACTTGTCTCTACAAATACAGAATACAATAGCAGCAGGACCGGCCCCGGCTGCCCGCGCACTGCTCCGTCACCTGGGAGTAATTGCGAGTTTTATGGAACGCTTGATCGAATTTTCGAAGTCAATATAATAAAAACTGGATGATGCTTGCAGAGTAACCATATTAAATTTCCCAAACTAATACTTTTTTCATATTTCCTAAATTAATTTAGAATGCCCTTAAATGAAGAGTGTTATTTTTTGATCTGTCGCTGTCACCAAGACGTTGAAAATATAGTATGGTATTTCAACTCTGCCGTGTTATTTTTCGTTACTGTTAATGAAACTAATTAAGTATGCAGTCCAGTTTTTGTGGTAGTCAGAGGCCAGGTATGTGTGATATTTCCATAAAGGCAAAGGGTTGTATTTTTTGAGCCTTTTGCGGAACCGAACTGGCCACTGCCACTGGTGACATTGCCGGATCGCCGCCGCCGCCGCCACTGTTGCACGACCCAGGCCGGGGACCGACCCGCGACCACGCAGATATTCTGCTGTAGTCACGCATTGTTTGTTGTGACTTTATTTTATGCGAATTCCAGTTTCAAGAACAAAGAGTGGATTGGAAATTTCACCTTACTTGCTTGCTAATGGGGAGCTTATATAATTTAAAAAACGGCGCATTAGTTAGCATTACTTGAGGGAACAACCTCATCTACCCTTACTAAGTAACCCACTTTGAGTTATTCCGCATATGCTTTAATGTGTGTGGCAAATTAAGTGTGTGCTGATTTACCATGAAGAGAAAATTTTCAGAAATCTTCAATGGACATATGTTTAGTAATCATCTGATTCACTACAGCTTGATGCCCATTAGAGAATAATTGAAACTGAAGGCAAGTGGATTGGAGCCCTTGTGTTGGAGAGTTCCTATGATAAATGTAAACGTTTTAATCAATATACCTAGGTAGAATTATTACTATAGTTTGTCCAAACAGCCGTGCGCCCTGAAGGATTAGGATGACCCTCGCTCCCCCACGCGCAGGCACACTCACAAGCGCGGCCCGGCCTACCTGCCGCTAATGGTTCTTCTATGAATCATCCACTAGCCCTTGTGCTACAAAATCACAGTTTTCTATCTGTTAACTTTACTTAATTTGCACTCTAATTACTGAACTCTAAATATGATTCCTGGCAAAATGAGTCCAAACACGGTAGAATTGTGACAACTCTAAGCGGTTTTAGTGAGTTTAAAAATTAGAAAATAAATAAAATGGGACTTGTATCACGTATTTTATATTGTAAACATCAGACATGGAAACAGTTCACAATTATTCTAGGGCTGTCTTACATTGTTTGCAAACTAGCCGTAGTCCTAATTTTTAATAAATAAAGTAAGCAAAAAGTTAGAAATATTAATTTACTAGATAATGAAGAAACTATGAATAAAATTACGTTATGTAACATAAAACTGAAACAAATTATTACACTACAAACTAGTTTTATGTTACGCGTAAAAATTTTTAAAACGCAAAGTGCTGGAATTCCGGCATTTACCACGGCATTTGTCATAAGTGTAAAGTGACTCACACTTAAGGGATGTGAAATACATATATTATCTATCTATATAATCTATATGAATTTGTATTATTAATTAATTATTTTACTCTTGGTACATGTTCTCTGTTATATTAATTCTGATTAAGTTTATTTTTTTCATACGTATGAAATCACTACTTGAATTACTGGGATTATGTATGTTATTGTGATCGTGCGAATTTAAATAAAACGTCCAATACCATTTTTAAGTTGTCAAATTTATTATTTTGTAACCTACTGACCATAAATCCGTTTAGAGTTGTCACAATTGTACCGTGTTTGAACTCATTTTGCGAGGAATCATATTTAGAGTTCAGTAATTAGAGTGCAAATTAAGCAAAGTTAACAGTTAGATAACTGTGATTTTGTAGCACTAGGGCTAGTTGGTGATTCATAGAAGAACCATTAGCGGCAGGTAGGCCGGGCCGCGCTTGTGAGTGTGCCTACGCGTGGGGGAGCGAGGGTCGTCCTAATCCTTCAGGGCGCACGGCCGTTTGGACAAACTATAGAGAGGGATTTCCCTTGTGCACGACTCAGTGTTTCAAATGAAACTTTCGACTGAAATCAAATAAAGGCATTACGGTGTTTGCAGTCTTAGAAAGAGATTCGTAAGGGTTTTGTTGCTCTAAAACACGACACCTTTACCAATCTAAGCTCTCAAATCACATATTCTCAAATTCCTAGTAAACAAATTAGAAAATTTTCCCTAATGTGTTTGTCTATCATGTCCGTGGGCAGCACGATGCACTAAAATAGGTTCGATATTCGTTAAATTTATTCGGTACAAACGCGTAAAGCAAAATTTATGGTGAAGTTAGTATTCCAGAATGTTGTAACGGGATCGCACTATCAAAAGAGATGATTTTCAGACGTTTCTATCCGAACATTTTAGGTTTAAATACTTTTTTACTAATCAATTTTAGTTTAGTGCGAAAAATATAGCATTTTAGTTGGCATTCATTAATTGATACATGCTTAAATTACACCCGGCAGTCAGCAAACCATTCGTAGTCCGATGCGTTCATGTGTTATTCTGATGGCGAATAAACCAAATTTTACTTCTCGCTTATTGATGAATACATTTCGTTGGAGATTGGTCTGTGGCTAAGTTTTACTAAACAATATGCATATTACTACATATTTGTGGTCCCCGTTACAGCAAACTTGCGTACTCAGCTTGTTGTTAGTGCTATATAGAATAAATAACATGTCACATCTCCCTTATTTTAGATATAAATGTTTGTTCATGTTCATGAGTTTTTGTGATACTAAGACACACAAAAAAACATATATTTATGTACACTGGAAATTCACTGAGTTCACTGGTTTACTGGGACTTTTTTATCATCACAGATGAATTTTACAGAAATAGGAGTTTCTCATTATGTAGTCCACTATACGCTAGTTATGAACTTCATGGGTTTCAGCTGTGGTTTAAGAATTAGTTCTGATTTTAATTTACTTGCAAGAAGAATTCCAAAATATTATACGCGGTGCTTTCACCATTGAGTACTCTTCCACTCATTACTAAACTGCCAGACGAACCTTCAGTTAACCCTATATTATAGAATACACCAGTTTTACACTATCCAAATAATCAGTCCAGAACAAACGGGAACACGTACTATATCAGAACAGCTGGGGGGAATCTGATAAGGGACAAATAAATATTTAAAATCTTAGTTTGCAGTCTCTGGATGGTTTCATTAATTATTTCCAAGCTTTCCTTAACAATCTAAACAACCAGCAATCAAAATCGATTTAAGGTCTGAAGTCTCATCACTAGTGGATGTATAAGAGACCGAATTATGTTTCTACACATCCACTGATGTTTAGTCTTCGAACCTTCAATCGATTTGGTTTGCTAATGTTTAGATTGTTAAGGTAAGCCTAGAATCAATACAAATATTTAACTAGTACGTATAAAAAAAATTGTTGTGACGTTCTAGTTCTATGTTGACTCAACTTTGAATCGGCATACGTTATCTTATTGTATTGTATACGGCTGGTTATGTTAGTTTATTACAAATTATTAGTATCGGTAGTTTTTTACCGGTTATCCCCCCCAAAAAAAACAGAGAAACCCAAGTAAGTTTATTAAAAAAGTTATTACAAAAACGATCAACCAGCCAAACCAGCAGTCTATGGTGAGGCGCCGCGCCGTCGACTGAGCACAAGCGCGGGCGTCGTCGCCGCCCCAGCGAAGGTCAGCTTAAGAATTAACCCAATTGTTGGGCCGCGGAACTGACGTCACACCATTGTTGTTCTCACGAGTGTTTCCTCTCGAGGATATATGATCTCTAGATCCTTGGATACGGTATCGACGCCTCGGGCTGCTGCCATTGCTCCACATATCAAAGTTCAAGGACTCGGTTTTAAAATTACGTCGATTTTTCATACGCAGTTATGTGAGTTTGGCCTTAGTTATGACTTGACTATATTCAATGTTGTATTCTTGAGTTTCATTACAGAGTTCATAATCGCGTTTTATTTTAGGCTTCCAAGCAAAAGTTTGAGATTTCTTTCTGGTAAAGATGTAAAAACGGTTACTAGAAAATAAATAAAGGGATTATTTAGTGCCTGGTGTCGTAGAATCTGTATAGAAAGAATGAGGGGTGTGTATATAAAAAATGGAGTGTGTTTGTGATCAGGCGAACAGCTCCTGTACCACTGGATTGCCACTACTTTTGCCCAATGAGGTATTTTGTAAATCAGGTAATTGCCAGAGGTTATCAGATCACAACCAGATTCACTCAAAACCATCTCATCAGGCATTACAATGTTTTCGTTTGAAATATATTAGGAAAGTATGCTTAACGTAAGAGGTATATTTACAATATCTAAACTGGAAATAAGCATAATTTTTTTATTGTCTTCAACATTCGTAGCTTTGTATATGATCGTCTTTGTAATAACATTTTTAATAAACTTACTTGGGTTTCTCTGTTTTTTTTTGGGGGGGGGATAACCGGTAAAAAACTACCGAGTCTAATAATTTGTAATAAACTAACATAACCAGCCGTATACAATACAACAAGATGACGTATGCCGGTTCAAAGTTGAGTCAACCACAGTTACCCGAGCCCTCGATAATTGGATTTAGATCTGAGATCCGTAGCCGAAGTGGATTGTGACTCGTGAGAAGTGGTCAGTGTTGGTGTGAGGACGTTGCACAAGACCGGATGAAGGAGTTGAGTGGGAAGTGGGCAGACCCTCCGTGGTCCGGAGACATATCGGGCGAGATCTACTGATCCTGCTTTCTATTTTAAGTTGATGATTCAATACAGCAATTGCACAATTAACAGTTGAAGTTTAGGATTCAATTGTATATATATATATATATATATATATATATATATATATATATATATATATATATATATATAAGAATATTTGTTTTGTATAAAAGAAAGTTTTATATATATAACTAGCTGTTCCCGTAGGCTTCGCCCCGCAAATAATCTTAATAAATAAAAACTTACAGTTGTGTGTGCTGTATTATGTGTTATCCCGTGGAACTACTACGAATCAAGATCAGCTGTTTGTATTTTCATCAGTTTAAAGTGAATGTCCATTATAAGAATAACACAGGATTGGAACTTTGACTCCCCGTGGGTCGGGGCCCTATGGGAATTTCTTAAAACCCTTTCTTAGTGAGCACCTCAGACCTAAGAGGAAGGTTTGTTCCAAATTTCATTGCAATCCGTTGAGTGGTGTTTGAGATTTCGTGATGAGTCAGTGAGTCAGTCAGTAAGTGGTATTTGAGTTTTATATATTAAGATTGATTTTTTGTTTGATCGAGGAAAAAAATGATTAAATTAATTGAAAAGTACTAATGTGATCAGTAACTATTACAATTTAAAACGTTTCTGCCCACAAAGATATTCATAACAATTAATAACTCACTCGTAAGTCTTTCCAACTACCTAACTGCTGTTAATCAGTCTTCAAGAAAAACTTAATGGTTCTTATTATACGTTCTTAAACATGTTTAGATAAACGTCTCGCATTGAATCATTGCAAATGCATACTGTTGGTGCCTCTTCCCATTATATGGGTTCGTTTCCTTGAATAGCAGCGCATCATTAAGCACACAATGCCCATAGAAGTTGGGCGCCGCTGTCGGTGTCATTGTCTTATTAAGCGCACAATTCCCATTGAAGCTGAACTCCGCTGTCAATGTCACTGTCTTGTTTAGCACCAATATCCATAGAAGCTGGGCTCCGCTGTTGGCGCCACTATTTATTAAGCGCCAATATCCAATCCATAGAAGCTGGGATCCGCTGTTGACGGTCTTATTAAGCAACGATATCCGTAGAAGCTGGGCGTAGCAGTTGGTGCTATTGACTTATTAAGCGCCAATATCCAATCCATAGAAGCTGGGATCCGCTGTTGACGGTCTTATTAAGCAACGATATCCGTAGAAGCTGGGCGTAGCAGTTGGTGCTATTGACTTATTAAGCGCCAATATCCAATCCATAGAAGCTGGGATCCACTGTTGACGGTCTTATTAAGCAACGATATCCGTAGAAGCTGGGCTCCGCTGTTGGCGCCACTATTTATTAAGCGCCAATATCCAATCCATAGAAGCTGGGATCCGCTGTTGACGGTCTTATTAAGCAACGATATCCGTAGAAGCTTGGCGCAGCAGTTGGTGCTATTGACTTACTAAGCACCAATATGCATATACGCTGAACTTTCGCTGTTATTGATTTATTAAGCGGCAGTAATTCAAAGAAGTTAAACGCAGTAGTCAGTGGCATTGACTTATTAAGTGTCAATGCCCATAGAAGCTGGATGCCATTGTCACCAAAAAATTGTTGTGTGTAAATAATTGTTGTTGGTCAGCTATATTTTTAGCTGAACAAAGTGTAATTCTTGGAATGATGCAACTTTGTCGCTTCAGTTTTAATCCACAGCTAACAAACACGTTGCTGAATCATCACCCTCCCGAAACAATCGGGTTGTTGGAAACACTGAATTTATAAATTATCAACATAATCAGGTCGATAGGAATTCGTGTTTGCAAATTCAACCTAACATTTACTTTAAGTTTTGGAGTGACTTTTCAATTCCACACACAATAGTAAGCGTTTTACTGCAGAAAGTAGCACAGTGCGCATCACAACACGTTTGACGCAGAGGTCCCAGGAATGCGCCCCAACCTCCTCATGTATATTGTATCGACCACGAGATTTGTGATCGATCGGTGACATTTCTTTTTTATTCAGCACTCAATACGGTCTTCCCACGGTTGCCAAAAACAATGCACAAAAATGCCTGAGCGGAACGTGTGAGGATGCCTGACTGTTTGGAAATATCTGTAAGATTCCTCTGATATAAATTTTAAAAGATACGTTTCCAGCCGTTGAAAATGCTAAGTTCTTTATAATCTATAATCTAAATAGGTATACTAGTGCCGTAGTATACCTAAACTAAACAACGATTAATCCATAAATTAGCACATAATATAATATATTTTTTGTAAAATCATTTGAATTTGCTCTGAGTAAGATGAATCTCCAAACTTCCTGCTCTCAAAAACGTCATCCGAGCATGTCCCTGAACCAGACTTACTATCTCTCCTAGACATAACTGCGTCCATCCGCGGCGGGAGGAAGAGGAAAGAACCGGTATCGGGCCTGGTTGATTCTAATTAATTACGCGAAGGATCGGGTTTCGCAGTTCACGCAATTAGCCTCCCGGAGCGTCACGTGACCTGTTCATTAATAACAGCTGATTACTCAAATTAACTGTCCTCCCTGTCAGCTGTTCCGCGCAGAGGCTGAAAACCACTCACTGGCTGTCGTTGAGTGCCCATAACTACCTCTACCACTTCCGCTATTTTCCTACAGATTTAACTCCTCTGATAATTTCCAACGCCACATTATTCTTATTTTACTCACCTACTTGTTTTTAACAATTAATTTCGTTCTTACTTAAATTGATCCTGATATATTTGATATTTCGCCACTCTTCATTCTGACCTCAACCGTTACTGAGTTATAAATAATGTTGGAAATTCTAATATTAACTTTTATATCATACCTTATAACTGGATTAAGTTAACTATCACGAATCTACCTTTTGACAAACCAAGAAGAAAGCGTTTTCTTCGTCATCTGTCGACCTTTCACAGTACCGTGCCGTGGTTGTCCATAGAGTTCCCCACTCAGGTGTTCACCAACTAGGTCACCGGGTCTGGTTGTTTGGTTTACGCAACTCTTTTCTAGCTTCGAGCAACATTTTATTGTTCCCGCTCGACCACCGGCTCTATTCAATAAGGTCGAGAGCTTATCTAAGTGCTTTCTACGATCATAAATCTCTGATAAAAAGCACTTGTTTGAATTTTACGGTCTTTATATAATAAGGGCTATTATAAATTTGGGCACGGTTTAGCCCCGGAGTCACGAGTGCTCTAGCTACCTCGCTTGATGTATGGGCCGCAGCTACAGCTACGCGGAATGAGCTACGGTTACACAACGGTGGCCTAGACCTTGCGGCTCGCAGAACCAGTCTCTAGATCAACCCCGAATTTACTTTTCAACCGACAAAGTAATTACTTAATTTAGATCTCAGATCTCTCCCGATAGGACGATAGCGATCTCGTTGCGACACGACTCTGCCTCAAAGTTGTGTCCGTTCCCCGTTCAAGGCGATCCGCTGATATTATTCATCAACTAGTTCCCGGCCTTCGTTGTTTAATCCGCACTACGTGAGAATGCGGCGTGACGTGACGCAATGTAAACCCATTCGTTATTACTTAAATGCTTGTTTATGGTTATTATGTATTCGTTTTACCGCCTCCAGCTGCGATACTAGATATTGTTATTATGATTGTAGCCGATATTGAGTTAAAGCTTTTCTTATTACCGTATATTCACAACTAAAGTGGATGCCAAGTTCATTTCTACATTGCGAGGTTATACACTTTTAAATTTAGCAAATTAATTTGTCAATCGTGGTAACATATTATCACAGATGTTATTTTTAACACACATTATTACAAAAGAACCCTCCCACAACCATTATCCCCACATCCGATATATCTTTAAGAGAACCTGAGACAAGTAAATCAAACATCCTCTATCAAACGAACCGATTAATTGTTTAAAATATGGCTATTATTTTGTCTTTTTATTATACAACGATTACATATTTTCAAACTTAAGTCATTGCTCCTATACTCATTTTGATTGATCTTCACGTAGGCCTAGTAATGGCAGTTTTCTGTTGAGTGTGCAACACCATAACTCACGGCTCACGGCTCTCGTCAGCGTGATCGCCTCACTTTCCCTTGTCCGGCGAGGATGTCCGGGGGCTCAGTGTAAACGACGTCCTCGGGTGATCGTGTCCCGCACCACGCTAATGCTCGATCACTGCCATGAGAAAGGGACTTTCGCCGTAGTTAGGTTCAAACATAATTAGCACTTTCTGAGCAAGTTTTTCTAAATGAAACAATGCCAGTGAACTTTTTTTCATCAGTTAAAATTTAAAATGAATTTTTCAGCGAAATCGTTTTATTACGTCGTACATGGATTGTGTTGTATCTTGTCAAAAGTACTTAATTTTTTGCACGAAATCCCCTTCATAGATCAAAGTTGGAATTCAAAATTGAGGTCTTACGTCCTTATGACCATGACCGTGCGCAGGTGTTCTCATGGCGTTCGATTACTGTATCCTACAGCTGTACGGCTTTGAGTCTGCCTTCTTAATGTTTCTTTCGCTCCTTGTACATACTGTCCTTGCCGTTATAGTTCTCCCATCTTTACCACAATTCAGTCCGATCCATTGACGTTTTTGCAATTTGACTGTAACGTGGACTAGTATAATAATAAAATAGCAAAATAATTTTAGTATATAATATAGTTAATTATTCTTTGTCACTATATTAGTTGTTACCTCATTCGTTTGTATAATAACGCCACATGTCAACTTGTTTTTTACCAACCCCAACAGTTGTTTCCGTCCCATAAAGAACAATGAACAGACCCAGCCTCCGAGATCTGTCGAAATGTCACAGGACATTAAAAACCACCACAGCCGTTGTAAAACAACTCCTACGGTCCGCGGACTGCCCTGACATACATGTGAGCCGTGAGCCTACACTGCACTACATGTGTCAGCCTACTGGGACCGCTCTCGCGTCCCGGCGCGCGGCGTCTGGTCGCCGTAAACTCCTCACTCGCTCCACTCCGGTCTAATTACGTGTCCGCCAGCCACGGGTATAAACTCCTCGGTTTATGGTAAAGACATCGCGTCGCCTCGTTCTAATTAACTCGACTTTGCATAATATCCGAGTGGGCTGCGGCTATACTCGTAATAAATTATTCATGTTCGCCCACAGTAGCTCCAAAATCGATCTTCTTTATATTGTAACCGCCCGGTCGCTTTTGTCCGCAAATTTGGATTTTATTGTGGCCACTGGAGCAAAACCAGTTGCTCAATGTGGGCTTTCAGGACTCTTAAGCCTATTACACGGTTTACAGTCTAAATATTGCCTGAAATTATGGGCTTTTGCTTCTGTTCGTTTCATTCGTCTCTCTTGTGTAGGGTAAAAAAATACGATTTTAATACTTTTCGTCCCGTTTCAGTTACAAATCCCCTAATACATGGAATTTATCATTTGCGGCTAGATTACTTTTTAATATCTAGAAAACTTTATAAGGCATGTTACCATAATTCAAGCTGTTACATTTAAATTAGTGTTTGTAATTAATTGCAGTTATATTTTAACTAGCACCATATATTGTATGATTACAGTTGGCCTTTTGTGTCTGTTTCTTATCTCTTCTGTTATTCCCAGGGACTAGATTTTTCCAATTTTTTCAATAAATATGCTTTACTGAACTGTTGAAACGTTTTCTAGTCGTCACTTGCATCCGTCATCCGTCAGAAGGATTTTACGTGCATCAAGCCATTGTTCGTCATTTGAACTCTGCTTCTCAGTCCATCCAACAAGAGATGTTAAATGTATGACCATTGATGAATAATGGTGAGTAGCAGAAAATATAAAGTAACTTTTTGGTCATATCTGCGAGATTCCCGGGCTAAGAACGGGGCACCTGGTAGTTTCAAGCAATTTTTTTACGCTACTCCTTTACCATAATGCACTGAAACAATTCACGACAAACAACCAAATATTCTGAGCCATGGAACTGTGATCGATGTTTCTGTAATAATTAATGTTTCGTCAAGCTTTGTTTGGATCAAGGTCTCGTGTCTTTTTATCGGAAAGATCGCAAACAATGCTGTGAGATAGACCAATCAACACACACATTACACACTAATTAGGGGAAATTTAATTATAACCACAGCTCGAGGGCTACAATCCGCGACCGCGCCTTTGTTTCTGTTCACTCTTCCAGATCCTCTTTTTTTATTAATTTAATTAGTTTGTTCACGTATTGTTTCTAGATGTTTGTTTACTTTTTACGTTACCCCCAGGGAAATATCAGGTATTCCCTAGGGGTAAACCGTATAGAAAAAAATAAGGGGTTCTTAATTAACCTACAAGTATTTTTACTGTATAGGCTACGATGTAATATTGTAGCAGATTTGTTGGGTTTTTAATTGGTGGACATATAATCACGATGTATATTATCAGTTATTTAACACTGTTTCCTATAAGCTTAATTTTAGTTTAAAGTCCAGTGGAGACTTCACAATTAAAACATTTTATTGCATTCACTCAAAGCTCTTTTGGTGGTTCTTAGAGAGATACAAAAATGTCTATTGGAGAAGATACAATGAATAAATGTTCCGTTTAAATTGTGTGTTGAAGAAATGTCAAAGAGCCTTTGGATAGTAAATATGGAAAAAGGTATCCAATTTGGGTTGGTTAAATGTTTATGAACAAATAAGTGGTATATAAAAACGTCGATTATGTAGTTGGTCTGCCCCTTGTCTCATATTCCACTTCTGACGTGATGATCTAACATAACACTCACAATGGGAATCACAGAGAAGTATAGAAGTCTCCTATCATCCTACACAAAGACAGCCTCCTGGACCCGTGTAATGACTGAGAGTGAGAGAGACAGAGACAGCCCCGTCCGCGGTGTTACCTGCGTGTGTGTGAGAGAGACAGAGACAGCCCCGTCCGTGGTGTTACCTGCGTGTGTGTGAGAGAGGGAGGCACTGCTCCTGGCCGGTGTTACCTGCTTGATTGATGCGCCACTTCTCTCACTCTCGCTTTGTCTCATTCTCTGGAACGGTCGGTCATAATTCACCCTCCATCCAACGTCTTCCATTCCTCCTTTCTTTCTTTTTGTAGGTCATTTTATTTGGTTCTGCCTCCTAAAGAGAGTCTAGCTCCTTGATTTAATACTAGAATATTTTATGACGCTAAAATATAAAATATAAATTGTCGAGATAAATCTACTTAGGTTTGATGTGGCTAATGATAGGTCTGGTGGGAAAACGTCCTTAATGTGGACTAATATTTTACTGGCGTGTTTGTTAGATCAATAGGGGAAATATGTTTTATAATAATAAGTCCTAAAATAATACGTTTTACTCGTAGACACACTTTTTATTAAATAATTTATATTTAAATTCATTCAATGAAATAACTCGATATATATGGTGACTCTCATTGTTTACGTACCCAATATATCATGTAGGCAAAATATTGAAAAGGTTTGTCTACAAGATGAAACTATCGTGTGAATGTTTTATCATATCACACCATATCACCTCTATTGTATCATGTGTCTCTAGTTTTGCTAACAGTTTAAATAATGTTCAGCAAAATATATTTTAGAATTTCATCGGGTCTGTGTTCACTTAGTTCACTCATTCGACTCCTTAAGGCGTTCCATTGAGTTTTAACTTAGAGAAATGACTGTTGTGTTTTTACTTGATTGCCGCATTATTGGCCGTGTGCAGTGTGCAGTTCACTCCAAGGCAGTACGACGCAGCAACACTGTAGCCCGCGAGCACAACTGCCCGTTGCACACCGGCCAGCCACAGTTTACTGCTGTCCGCGACCACTCAGTCCAAAATGATGCTATAAACCTGCACTTTACGGTCGGATAATCTACTTCACTCGGGTTAGAGCCATTTTCTAATTTCATGAAGCGTAAAACGCATGTTTAGCTGTACGGATCGGTAATGGTAGGTTGTAAACCGCTGGCCGGACTAAGGTCTGTAGACAGTCGCTGTCTTACTTGCAACACGTCTTTCAACACAATAGTAACAAACAAAAGACAAATATATAACTAACTACACTATATGACATAAACTATTTAGTCGCCTGAAGTTATGTAAGGATCACCATAGAGGTTAAATACAGTTGTAATATATGTATAGTTTATCATATTTGCATACAACTAGTATATACATTTCGTGAAATACTCTTGATCTTAATTTTCATTATATTTCATATTCCTCTGCCCACTGTTATTAATATTATTATTATTTTCCATCAGTAGTAGAAGTATCGTCACATTTTTTTCACCCATTAACACATTTTACAGTATGCAAACAATGAAATATATCTCATTTAGGTGCATTTTCGCTAGCTACACGAACTCATGGGGTTTTACTTTACTTTACTCATAGGATCTATATTTAAAACTTTAATTTTGAAATACATTCAATCATATGGGAAATCTGCCGTAATAAATTTGGGCATGTTGTTTTCGAAATAAAGCCCAAGAGCCCTAAAATCTTTTTTCAGGACACTATTTTGTCATACAGACGATTAATTAATCATAGTATTGCTAAAACCGTTCAAGTTCATCCCCTACACGAATGCAAAAATAACTATTTCTACTTTCCATGAAAATTCATTTTTGAATATTGACAGCAACTAGCTCTTTGTAAAGGGATGACGAGGACTATGGTTTCTTATAAACAACCTTAACCGCTTTCACAACCAGTCCGAAAATCTACACCTATAAAAGGCAAAGCCCTCACTAAGTGACTGACTAACTCACTCACTCATCACGGATTCTCCTTCTTCCCATTTACCTAGAGAGTTGAAATTTTGTACACTGATTATTTAGGCATAAAATAGGAAAACTAAATGGTTTTCATCCTGAGCTGATCTTTGGACTCCGCTAGAGACCCCGAAAAAGTTCCCATTTATTCCTAGGACATTCATATTTGTTTGAGATGATGAAAATACAAACAGGGGATCTTTATTCGTAGTCGTTCCACGGGCTAACCACATAATGCAGCACACACAGCTGTCATAATTTTAATAAATCATTTGCGGGGCGAAGCCTGCGGGTAACAGTTAGTATCAGTATAATTTTAAACAGGTATCACAAGATTACATTTGAGAAACAAAATTCCCAACAACGCTACATTACTGCGGTGCGTTTTCCTAATCCAGAGATATGTTAAACACTCTTGACAGCCGTCGTTAGTCCGAGAAAGCCCGGCAGACAAGTAGAAGTAACGAGGATTTGGTATAGAATGTGTCACTCGCCCGGCTTCGTTATGATAAGACTATATCAGAGAATTAACATTTACTGTATTCCATTTTTAGCGTTAATTGTATTACCATTTCCTAAAGATCTGTAAATTTGTATTGAATTGACACCAAACACTTGAAACACAGATTCAATATCGAACAAATTGCCTGTGTATAAAGACATGAATTATAAATTATAGACTATACGGCTGCTCTGATACGTTTTAGAGCCTAAGATAATTTAAGAGTGTTTGGTCAGTTTCCAACCCTCTAAACTTAATGTTTTGTACTGTGGAATGTAATTTCGTTCCACAGGAGTTTGAAAATAGTTTTCAAGTTGAGAGTTGTTAAAGTGTGTAAAATAAAAAAAATGGTTGTAAAATGATGTAAATCAACCAATGTCACCCACATGTCCAAATTTAATTGGACATATGGGTGATATTAAATAATTTTCTTTTTCTTTTATTGGGATTGTGGGAGTGGAATTTGAATTCCACTCAATCTTACTTTCGACTTAACTATTAGGAGAAGAACAAAACGTAATTACTGGTGTATCATCTTGTTAACAGTGTTCAATACGTGTAGCCTCCCACGACGGTGACTGGAACATGGCATAAATCATAGCTATCGCGTAGGCGTGACACGCAACACGGTGTTGGAGTGGAGGAGAGGTTTTACTGGGCACTCGACCTCTGGTGATAAGCCAGCAGTCGGAGTCCCGGCACGTATTGGGGTACATACAAGCTCCAGTTTGGACGTGCGCTGGAACTGATGGGTATCTGGACCTCTACGTGCCCCGCGGCGATTACGGACACCAGCCTATCACAGCATCTGTGTCCAAACTGAAAAACGCAGGAGTCTTTTGTTACATCGATGATGGAGTTATTGTGAGAAAAGAGAAGTCAAGCTTAGTCTTGCAAATATTACTCCGGATAAATTGTCAAGCTAAAATGCATAGGCCTAGTCACATATTTCCTTCCTTTTTAAAATCAGAATTCTTAATGAAATTAGCCATTTGGCTTGATTTTGTGGATTTTCTCAATATTATAATAGGAATTTATTTTTACTTCTTTATGCAAGTTATAAATAAACAATAAGTAACTGAAATGTACACATCGCAGATCTTATACATACAGATCAAAATTATCAATACAGAGGAATTGGTTTTAAACTGAACCTGAGTGGCACTTTAATCACAAATCTAGAGTCGTAAGGGATAAAACTAAATAATTTATTAAGGTTAATTATACTATCCCTTTATACTTATTTTTGCTAATTCACTAACAAAAGTATTAGTATTTCTGAGTTTGAAGTGTGTATGCTCTAGAGTATCACTAGTTCGAGGTAAGCGTTATCATATACGTATTAGCTACTATTTTCCATAAGTAAGGGTTTTTTCACTCTTCCCCTATGAGTTTCTGTGCAGTACGCAACCAGCGAAAAATGTAAGCAAGTAATTTTCCGTTGCTTGGAGGGGTTCCCATCCACAAATCAGTGGACCAATTATAGGTCCTTTCTCGACTTTCGCCTTTGGGATTTCTCGCCATGATGTGGGCTACCTGGAGCACATCATGTGCCACCTGTTGTGAGCGGGTAATTTGTCTTGCCCTTGCACGAGGATGAGAACGCCAGAATGGCTCAGGTGGTCCCTGAAGGGTCTGGCGGGGGTGGAGGGAGGCACAGTCCTAGTCTCAGTCTATAGCTTCCCTTCACCTGGCCCTACTTCCGCGGAGCGCTATCCCAGGGGTGGTGGCTTCACTGACAGGAAACTCTTGTCTAGCTGCAGACTCTCATACGAGCTGGCTCTCAGATGAAGGATCTAATTCAAACGATCTCTGAATATGGGTTTTGTTAAGAAATTTGACTACGAAAATTTGCCAAAAATTTAATTTCACGCCTTTGCGTTCTCAGTAGCATAGGAATGTTGTAAGAGTTACGTATAATGTTTTCTTTGCTTATCCTTCTGGCAACCCATTTTTATTCTTGTGTAACTCTTACATCCCCATATTTATTTGTTAAATTATTTGTTTATTTTAATAAAATTGGTTTAGATGTTGTCACTGAAATGCTTTCTCATAAACATTTTAGCCGTTCTGTAGAGTTTCTTGACAGATAGTTGATCTCTTCACCGTATCCGTCCGCCGGTTCTCAGTGGAGGATTTGCAAAAGCTGTTAATAGTAGCTGCCTTTACTATAGCCGCAATGACGTAATGCCGGAATGTAAACAAGTGTCGGCGAGTGGGGGACGTGTGTGGGAGCCCCCAGTGCGCTCCAGGGATCACTGCAGTCCCAGTCCGCGCGTCTCCCAGTGTCGCCGTGCTCAGTGCCAGCAGGTGCCGCCCTCGTCACCAGCGTCAGGTGTCCGACTGCAAGGTATAATACTGCGCCAACGTTCTCAGAACTGTGCTCACTGTAACAACTAGGGCGCCGCGCCGGAGTGACGTATTGAAATGTTACAGGTGTCGAGTCGTAATTATGTCCCATATATTTGAGGCTTCACTCCTAAAGTGAAAGTGTTATTGTAATTATTGTTCGTTAAAGAGTTAACAACTGTTATGAGAACTTATTGTTAAAGTATTATTTCCGTATTTACACGTATTTTACTGTAATATAAATATCTAAGTAAATAAAGTTGACTACTGAAAGAATAACCGGGCTTAAGTGTAATATAATGTATTGTATCAAAAGCAGATTTTATTTCACAAGCAAGATGCCGTTAATAAAAAACTCTATTAAATACTAACTTAATACCAGGTTTACAACGTTATTTATTCATTTATCTCACAATAGCTATTCATAATATATTTCAATATGATAACTTGTGGAAAGTCAAATTAGTTTTTTTCTTTTGACGAGGTAAACAAACCACTCCCACTTTATACGAGTAATATAACCAAATCATTCAATAAGCTTTTAAAGGCTTACGTTAGTCGTCGTCAGCTTTTGTTTACCTTATAAAGTTTTAGTTTAATCGAATTAGTTTCAGCTTACACTTTATTTTCAAACCAGCTAGATGAAGAGTTTCTCTGACAACCTCTCATTACTCGTATCTTAAACAATTCCCTTCAATGTATTTGATTTTATTCAAATACGTTTAGACACAATATATAAACATGATCGAGATCAAGTTAACCCACTCCATCTAACAGTAGGAACAATAAGTGCCCTACATGGAGGAAGATAACTGTCGGTATCTATTGATCGTGTAGATGGAGTATGAGAGATGGCCCCAAGAAATGAGTCAAATAGAAAGGAAGTAGATCAGATCAAGCTGAGTGAATGACAATAGATGTCGGTCGTCGTCAATTACAATCCATTGATGTCCGCCTCAGCCCGCGGCGACCCCTTCCATCGCCGGACCCTTGATGGGGCACTAGCACATTATCTCCTTAAGGTCTTATCAAAATTGACCATCAGTATCATCAAGATAATTTTACGTTGTCGCCATCATTGCGTCATTAATTTAAAAGAAAGTTGTGATACAAATTGAGTTAAACGAATTATTTTGAAATTTATCACTAGTTTAAAGTAAGACACACATTGACACAGTATGCTTGGATTCCATCAGTTAGCATCACAATCGTACGGTACCAGTAGTTACCCTACCTCTGTTCCTACAGAGTAATGTACTGCAGGTGATAACATTGGTTTAAACCCTGTGGAGGCAAACATGGAATGACCTCACATAATTTCGGAATTTCTAAACAACTAATACTTGTCTAGAGCACAGTTCTGAGAATCCTGGGTCACAGTGCAACCTTAACGTGTGGTGAAGGACGGTAAATAGTGCCGTAAGTGGTGGTCAGTAGCCGTGAATATCGAGTGACTCTCGTAATAGTGAAAGAATACCTTTGGCGAGTGTGGAGAGATGACACCATGTCGACCGGCCAACGCATGCTCAGCAGAGGAAGGCCCGGCAGTGGGCTAAGTGTTAGTGTTCTGGGTGAGTGTGTAACAATACATTATATCTAATCAGAGCAATGTTTTAAACCATATACCGTAGTGCAGAGGTGGCTATTCCCGCTAGAAACATTGACGCCCTTCTCTAACCTAAGAGAATTGGTTAGGAAAAACGTTCCATCACATCCTGTTAAAATATATTCAGTTCTGCTGTTTTACATTGTTGAAACATTGCAACCTTTATGCTTTATAATTTGCAAATCTAAGCAACGCAGTTTTATGTTTTGCTAAAAATTGTAAGGAAGTATGCAACGGCAAGTAATTCAAGCAAATGTTTAATAATTAAACCGTTCGAAGTAATATCAAGTTATATATAGGGGACGGACATAGAGATTAAAGGTACATAAGTGTTGACTGGTATTATTTACATAATTTTTTAAGATGATTCCTTAACGGTCTGGCTGGTTTAGCTCCTCTTTTCTAAGCGTCAATCACTCCGTGCATTAGCGCGGTTCGCACATCCCTCGAACTTATATTGCATACAATTACTAAAACGGTTTTAACCAGGCCGAAAAAATAAAAATTGTTGCCTGTTATCATCTAGTATAACTGTTTATAATCTTTAGTATTACTGTCCGGCCTAACAGAATACCTGGTAACAATATTATCACTGAGCTTTGCTACCGACTACTTCGTATGGTCGAGACGAGTGCAGCCACCATTGTACCGAGTAAACTTAGTACTACATCCCGTATAACTGATGATACAACAGCAATGAGTAAAAGGTCGTAGGGAGAAACGTAAAGCTGTCAGGTTCCCGTTATCGAATTAACTTTTTCCATACATGAAGTAATCCTGAAAGCGGTATCCATGTCAACTCGAGCCGTAGGACGACTTGCCAAATTTGGTAAAGTGGCTGGAGATCAAGGATGGCTCGCGCATCTGGGAAGGTTTAACCGGCATCCTGCGAAATTTGGTTCAGAATGTTCCTTAATTATCTGAGTTTCGAAAATCCGAGTTGAGGGTTATTAATAATCTTCGCAGTTTATAACGGTATGGACAAGTTTGTTTATGAGTGTGAATACCTGTTAGAGACTGGTTTTACTGGCTATATGTGTGGACGGTGAACTGGACGCTAGACATTACTTTAGCTCTACAAACACATGGACTTAACGTGTATTTAGACCATGGAAAATCTGCTGTATAATAATAGCGTGAAGTGGCGACTTTTAACCACCTATTCCGAGTAAACTACTGAAAGTAGAGCGGCCAGGTTGGTGTCAATAGATTAACCCAACCAAGGATGATGAAAGAAATGCGATATCATAAATTTACTCAGTTGAAAATTTGCATTTGGCAAAAAACACTTTTCACTGTATATATGGAATATCTCCATGTACAAGGAACGTGTAACCACCTATTCAGAGCAAACTACTGAACGTAGAGAGGCCAGATTGGTGTCAAAAGATGTCCTTTAGGTCCAGGATGATGAAAAAAATCCGATATCCTACATTTATTTTGTTATATGTTTTATTGGTTGACTATTAGGCACTCTCATCTTCTATAAAACTATATTAAGTAAACAATTTTAAATTTAAACCAATATATTTCGAATTGATACTCAATTCATCGTCAGTTGTTTACATTTGTTTGTTTGTTTACAAAATATGATAACTAATTTTCTTAAACATGTGATTAACATCTATGTTTAAATATTTAGTAGGTAAATTAAAGTAGAAAAATCTAATTATTAATTATTCTTTTCAAATTATTGTTTTAAAATTGGTTTCCACATACTATTAATTTCAAAACTTGGTTTACTGAAAACATATTTTTCTGAATAAGCCATTACTGCTGATTCTATAAATATTCTTTTGAATTTGTCATGTTCTTTTGCCAGAATTTTGGTTTTATTTAAATTTATTTTATGATTTTTCGTACACTGGTGATGTGCTAAATTACTTACTTCTGTTTTGGCTGTTTTTAAATTATATTTTTGTTGGTTTAGTCTTTTCTCGAGAAACGATCCAGTTTGACCTATATATACACTATCACAATCAGAGCATGGTATCTCGTAAATAACATCTTTTTCATAATTGTAATTAAATTTAACTAAGTTTTTTTAAGTTTAATTTTCGAGTAGAATGTTGTACTTATGTTGTATTTTCTGTTAATTCTTCTGATTTTTTCTGAAAGTCCTCTAATGTAAGGTATTGTTATACGCGAAATAGGTTTATTTTCTAAATTATCTTTATTTTGATTTTCTTTTAAGTTCTTAAATATAAAACTTTTTGGATATCCATTATTTTGTAATATTTCGACAATAGTCTCTTCTTCTTTTTTCTTAATTTTTTCATTACTTTATATAATTTTATTTCTGTGTTGCATTCCTTTTATTATTCCTTTTTTAGTTGATTCTGGGTGATTTGATTGAAAATTTAAACAAATTCCACTATTTGTTTCTTTTCTATATACAGAAAACTCAATTCCATTTGAGTGATTTATCTGAAATCCATCTAGAAATGGAAGTTTTTTGTTTTTCTCCAATTCCATAGTAAACTTTATATTTTTACTTTTTGAATTAAAATGATTTAAAAATGAGTGCAAAGAATCCAAGTTATCATTCCAAATAATTAGGCAATCATCTACATACCTTTTGTATAGTTTTGGTTTAAGTATACTGCTATCAATGGCTTCTTTTTCAAAACTGTCCATATAAATATTGGCTAAAATTGGACTAAGTGAACTTCCCATAGGGAGCCCTTCTGTTTGTTGATAATATTCATCCTTGTACCGGAAATAATTGGCATCCATACAAATTGTAAGAAGTTCTAAAATTGTATTAACTGATAGAGTAGTTTGATTATTAGGGGTTTTAGCTTCTTCTAACAGTTTGCGTACTATATTAAGTGTTTCTTGGACAGGTATGCTTGGAAACATATTTTGTACATCAAAACTTGCTAATATATCTTCATAATCAATTTTAGTTTCTTTAAGAGTTTCAACCAATTGAGTAGAGTTTTTTAAGGTTCTCTCACTTATAAATGTTAGAGGTAGTAGAAATCTTTTAAGGTATGATGATAATACATAAGTAGGACTTCCTATTGTACTTACAATTACTCTTAAAGGATTACCAGGTTTATGTATTTTTGGTTGTCCCCGAATGTACGGTGGAGTAGAAGAATATGGAGTTAAGTACTTCTTTATTTCTGGTTTAAAATGTTTTTCATTCTTTTTTAATGTTTTATATATCTTGTTTTCAAAGTACTGAGTAGGATTTTTATTTAATTTTACATAGTTCCCTTTTTCAATATGTTCGTTCATTTTTTGTTCGTAATCTACTTTGTTCATTACAACTGTACTTCCACCTTTGTCTGCTTGTACTATGACAATATCTTTATCTGCTTTTAATTTTTTAAGTGATTGTCTTTCATTTATCGATAAGTTTGGTTGGATAGGGGTTTTACTAGTTTTTTCAATAGCTTTTCTTATGTCATTTCTTATAATGATATCATCTTCTTCATTTAAGTTTTTAATGCCATTTTCGACAGATGAAACAAGATCTATATAAGGTATTTTATTATATGTCATCGAAAAATTAAGACCTTTAGCAAGGAGGGAACTAACACTATCAGTGAGGATTTTATCTGAAATATTGACCACCTTCCTGTTTAATTGTTCACCGTCTTTACGGTACATATAATAATTATTTAAATTAACACTATTGAAAGATTTAGAATTATAAAGTTCCGAATACAATTTATCAAACTTTTTCTTTTGTCTATATTTACATTTTTCAAATTCAGTTAAAAATGATTTCCCAACTAAATTCTGGATTGTGTTAAAGTCTACAGTTCTTAATTTAACTCTCAAGTTTACATCAGTTAATATAATTTAAAAACAGCAAAAACAGAAGTAAGTAATTTAGCACATCACCAGTGTACGAAAAATCATAAAATAAATTTAAATAAAACCAAAATTCTGGCAAAAGAACATGACAAATTCAAAAGAATATTTATAGAATCAGCATTAATGGCTTATTCAGAAAAATATGTTTTCAGTAAACCAAGTTTTGAAATTAATAGTATGTGGAAACCAATTTTAAAACAAGAATTTGAAAAGAATAATTAATAATTACATTTTTATATTTTAATTTACCTACTCAATATTTAAACATAGATGTTAATCACATGTTTAGGAAAATTAGTTATCATATTTTGTAAACAAACAAACAAATGTAAACAACTGACGATGAATTGAGTATCAAAATTCCCCCTAGTGCTTATCTCGTAGCCCCTCTTTAAAACCCCCTAGCCCCCCTTCTTGCAAGCATTTACAAAAATAGTCATATCTCCTTTATTTTAAATTGTAGCTTCATATTTTTTTTTATTGCCGAAATTATGGTCTACAACAAAATTCCTGTCAGTAAATTAGCTCAGAACAACGGTCAATTATATATTTGCATTATAATAATAAATATTTGAAAAATGTAAAATATTAAAAATATTATTTAATGTTATTCTTCTCTAAAGTACAAACACGCAAGTTTCCGAGAAAAATTTTTGAACAAAAGTTTTAGAAAATTGTATTACAATTAAAATAATATATACATTGCTGTACTTTCAACAATGGGAACGTAACTCTAATGGGAAGCTCACAGGGCGCGTGCACATTACGCCGCGATGCCACAGCGGCTGTGGAATGTCGGCCATTGCGCCGCGCCACCTTCGCCACCCACGTTTTAAGGCTGAGTATCACGGACAGTAATCATATAGCCTATATTAATATTGTGAAAATGGTGCTATTGACTGGTATGTGTTTCGGCCTGTCACTAATTTATTCCGACATTTGCTCGTGATTTACCTTCATTGACTGGGCTAGGTGGCCGAGCGCCACACCGAGCGCTTGAGTGAAAATGTAGCAAACTCTTCTATTATTGATTCCTGAGTAGGATGCTTGAAATAATCAGGTAAAACTTGTTAGAGTGTATTTGAAAGGGGATTTTATGCTCTACAATTTTTATTGACAGTTTGTCTTATATATGCAAACTTTAAGGATACTTGGTGAAATATGCTAACTATTAGTTACAATATGTAGAAATAAATATGTTTTAAATTACTAATTACAAATGTAAAAAATAAATGAATACATATATATATATATATATATATATATATATTTGTATAATAGCTAGCTTGGTTTTTACAAGACATTTATATGCAAACGGGAGGTTTTTAAGTCCATGAGTCTACTAGTAATACCCATTTCCGTAAACCCTTGCACAAATCCAACATGGCCGACTTATTTTTCAAAGCAGACAACTATTTCTAACTAAATTTACGTTTTTGGATTTAAATTTACAAGCAGTAAGGAACACACATTCCATGTTGAATGGGAATAGAGTTACCTATAATACTGTATGAAAGTGTCAGCAAAGTTCAATTCAGATTTATGTATTCTACATTTACTATTTATATTTAAGTTTTTATTTACTTTTTCTCTTGCGGTGAAATTGGGTTTTATCACTGTTAATGGAACCTTCTGGTAATGATTTTCCTTTTATAAATCCTGGGTTTCAAAAAATATGACAGCAAGGCGGCATTCTAAAGGGGGGTGGGGGGTAGTAGTTTTTTAAGTTTTGTGTAAAACTGAATCAAAAGCTTGTTTAAACATCAATGTTAGCCATTATACTCCCTAAAGTAGTGTAGCGATTTGTCTATGAGTATATAAAAAAACATGACTAAGACACAAATAGAACCCGCAGTTAAATATAGGAGGTAAAAATGCGAAGGTAAAATTAACTAAATGAGGTTTTTGAAAGTTAAGACGATTGATATAATCCAGTAAACTATATTTCAGTTACATATTTCAAGTTTAAAATTCCGATTCCATTTTTTTTATCTTAAAATTTAGTTCTATTTCAATTTAATGTGCTGAATTGGATGAATTTGGGTAAAACTGGATGAAACTCTGGTAAGAAATTTAATGCAATGGATAATTCCTATTAGCATTGAATAAAATGTGTAATATTTTTCTATACAATTTATAGCTGTCTAGAATTTCCTGTGCGCATTCCGTTTTGAGAAGCAAAAATAGTAAATAGTTAAATAGTAAACAAAACAATGACAGTCTGTAGTTATATGTAATCCTTATAACAGATGTTTATTTAATTGGATTTAATTAAGAAAAATACAAGTGACATAAACCAAATAAAACTCTCATCCATATGAATAACATGGGGACTTGGAAGCCCCATGGGGCAGAGTCCTGAGGCCTAACTCGAAAATCTAAAGCTGGTTTGCACATCTGCACACCTAGACGCGCGTTTTAGTGTACAATATGGGGGGGGGGGTAAATCGTAAAACAAAAAAGCCTTATTGTTACAAAGTTTGCATGTGGCGTATTAATAATATAGATAGATAAATTATGTCTTTTTGTTGGTCTGTCTTTAGATAGTTTGTATGTTAGCAGATGAAATATAATTAAATGTTGGTAAATATGTAGACTGTATTTTATAATCTTTTAGTTATAAAAAAAGTAAAATAGTTAGGTTAATTTATATTACAAATTTTAACCCGATGAACAAACATTTGAACACTTAATAACATTTAACTGCAGTTTTTAAGAAACAAAATTTGACTTAAAGTGACACAGAAACATTTGGGTTATGGGGTTGATTCAACATCCAAAACTAAACTAACAAAAAATTTAAGCTAAACCCTTTTGGGCTATTGCATGCAGGGGTAACATGTCTTAAAAGGCACTTTTTTAATTTAGACACGTTCTCATGAATATTTTAATATGCATTATGTTGGGGTTTTATTACAATAACACCTTTAAATTTTGCACGGCGGATTCCCATTTTGTTACCTGCAATTCAAAATTTGCTTTTAGCGAATTTCCCCTATAGGGAAGAAGCTATTACCGTAGGTCTCATGGTAAGACTTAAGCCCGAGACCATGATAACTTTTTGTTTTGATGTCCCCAGATGTCCAAAACACTATTCGTTCAAATTTATCTATATATATATATATATATATATATATATATATATATATCTATATATGTGTCCGTGAATGCGATAACTTGAGTAAAAAACGTCCGATTTCGATGAAATTTGGCTCAAATGTGTAAACTGACATTTATGACTTTAAGTTCGAAAACCAGAAAAATCGGACCATGGGAAGGGGGGTTTATGGGGGTTTTAAATTTTCCAAAAATCAGTTTTTTGCATTTTTTACCCTAAAATTTTTAAAACACTTAATTTTGGTTTAGACCATGTTATAGAGCTTAAAAAACAAATAATATGGTATTTTGAATTATTAACCTAGGTTCAGTGGTTGCGGAAAAAATCCAAAAAACATGCTCATAAAATCTCCCATGTTAATCTTATGGGAAAACAGTTTTTGGCTTTTCCTCAGTTAATTTTACTTTAAACTTCACATTTTCTTTTACCAATCACTTCAGCTCCACAAAACAATCATTTTGGTGTTTAAATTGTGATTCTACGTCAAACCGTTGCAGAGATATTCAAAGTGCTAAACACAGTACGTTGTCCAATGTTATCCTTATGGAGAATAAATAAAATTTGATATCTTGATTATTTATGAATGTATATTGATGAAATTTGGTATGTGGCTTCATGTTGTACTGGTATATTGATAATTGCACAAAAAATAAATGTTTTGTTGATTGTCCCCGTAGCAGCTAACCTGCATACTCAGCCCTAATGTTATTCTTATGGAGAATAAGTAAAGTTTTATATCTCCCTTAATTATGAACATAAATTAATAAAACATGGTAAGTAGCTTCACCTGGTTCAGTTATATTGATAATTGCATAAAAACTCATTTCTTATCTTCCTTGTTGCAGCAAACCTGCGTACTCAGTCCTAATGTTATTCTTATGGGGAATAAATAAAATGTAATAAATCACTAATTTATGAATGTATTTTTGTCAAAATTGGTGAGTGGCTTTATGTACTAGTGAGAAACATATCAATGCATTAGAAATTCGCTGAGTACGCAGGTTTGCTGCGACGGGGGGTATTTAGATATAAATTGTTAAGCCCTTAAATTTATTTTATAACCAGTGACCAATACTTTTATTTTCTCCCCCTTAATACATAGTACAAAAATCAAAATTTTCGAATTTAAGTTATTAGTGAAAATATTAGCTTTGATGCTCCCTTAATCCAAAAAAGTGGTTTTTATGTGATGTCAGTGTGTCTGTCTATATGTCTGTCTGTCTGTCTGTCTGTCTATCTGTCTGACTGTCTGTCTTTATGGATGTGTACCGAGCTAGAGACGACACCAGTGCACCGATTTTGATTAAATTTGGTATGTATGTACTAATCCACGATATCTCCAGGCATTTTTTAATTTTTGATTTTTAAGGGTCGCCCAAAAACCGCTAAAAACATGAAAAATCCAAATTTCTCAAAATCGGCTCTAACGTTTTTAATTAAACTTTGGTGGTTTGTAGAACTTTACGTTTCCAATAAAATGACACCACCCGCATTCCTGGAAAAATACGGGTTCAGAAATTACAGGACTTAAGTAATCTTAAATTCAGTTTTTTATTTTTGATTTTAAAAAATAAATATAAACAAATATTTTACTATTCCCCATTAAAAAGAGCTCAATAATTTAGTATTTTGAATTACTATTCTACGATTGCTGGTTGCGGAGAAAATTTAGATTTTGATTTTGCGGTAAACGCAGTGCGTTGTCCAATGTTATTCTTATGGGTAATGCAAAAATTACTATTTCTCTCTTATTTACTGATCGATTTCGTTCAAAATTGATATTTTTGTTAAGTTAGCATTGACCAACAGAGTGAATTCAAAATATGTTCCCCTTAATAACCCTGGGCGGGGAATAGGGGGTATTTCCCCTCTTAAAACCACGTATGTAGCAGTGGATTATGTAGTGCTTCCAAGACAGGAATTTGGTTAATGTTGTTGAAAACAACTTGTTTACAAGATTTTCTGTACATTCGATCGTGCTTTGTATTATATATTTAGTAAATAAAAAGTAATTTATTTATTAAAGTTGGGCTAAAAGGGAGAAAGTATGTGTCAGTTTCCTGATACCGTTTATTATAGTTTGTTTAAGCCCGTCATTTTTGACGGGCTAATAACAGCTAGTCTGAATATAATGGAAAGTATTAACCTGTGACTAATTAAATTACCGGTTACCACACCCTAAACGGTAGGATTTCAGTTGAGTTTCCCCGAGCGAAGGTACGATTAGTTCAGTCCTGATAGTTGTCTCAGCTAAGAACTATTTATCTCATGCATTTTGTCCTTTTCGCTCAGCAAAGATACTATTGTTTGATGTTTGGTTCGTTGTTGGCGGATCCGTATTGCATTAGCGGCGGTGCAGATCAGTGCCGGCAGCAGCAACCCAGCAATACTCAGCAACTCCTCTCGCATTGCGGTAATGAGGCCGTTACACTACCGTTACGTCATCAGCCCCCCTCCCCCTCCCCCTGCCTTCTAGAGCCTAGGACAACTTTTATCGCCGGCTGTTAGTCTTCGTGTTGGGCGTATGTCACCTAATGAATAAACAGCAGAACATTGAGCTTTCTCGTTAAACATCAAAAACTCCTTCCGGCTTTATTATGATAATGAATCCATTATTTTGCCGTTACATGATCGAAATATTTCCACCTGCCGCCAGTAATTTGCTTCTTGATGAATATGTGTTTTAAGAGTAGTTTTGTTGGTTATTCTCTTAATCCATTGAAATGGGAATATTGAACATTACCCTATAATTGGATTTAAAATTTTTGGAATATATTTTATTGTTTCTGTAAATCATACTGCGAAGTTTTATTTGAATTGAGAGAATATCCCATATATGTAAGGTCTCTTAACTATATATTTAAAAAATATCTCAATCATAAAAGTAACCAATTTTACAAGTAATAATAGAAAATACTTTGATCAAATAAAATAGAATAAACGTACAGTCATTAAAGAGTGTAGGCCTATTAACAATCTATTAATATACTTCCCGATTTTCTAGTCAGTATTTTACTAAACGTTAAATGTTAAGTATACCGCTTTTACCTAAAAATTTGGTTCCTGAAATGATAGCTCTTACCCTAAAATCGCCACTCCATATCAGTTCCTGCATCTCATCTCTCTTACTGGTTCCGGGTGTCGTCACTGTTCCTGAAACTACAGCTCTTACCCTAAACTCACCACTCCATATCAGTTCCTGCTTCTCATCTCTCTTACTGGTTCCGGCTGTTGTCACTGTTCCTGAAACTACAGCTCTTATCCTAAAATCGCCACTCCATATCAGTTCTTGCTTCTCATCTCTCTTCTCGCTGGTTCAGGGTGCTGTCATTGTTCCATTATCGTTTTGTATTTGCATGTTATTTTCATCTAGGGAAATTATTAATAATTAGTATATAGTACAAAAAAGTAAAAAGCATTGACCAAACGTATTCAAATGTAATATCAGGCTCAATACATAAATAGCCTTGACACCTGAGATAATCTGGTATTGCTCCAAAACATTTACTTACGTAAACAGCCTTTAGTTGTCAACTGTAGCTTTTGTTTTCACGCTGAACATGTTTTGTACGAATTACCGTCCATCTTCAGCAGCGGTCGAAGAATTTAAAATACCCATTTTTATGGTTGTCAATTCACACACACACACACACACACACACACGTCAAAGTACATTGTTATATATAAGTAAATAATTTCTTTATTAGCATGATACGTGTTGTTTGTTACAACTAAGCAGGATAAATAAAATAGTCTTACATCACTATAAAGTTTATTTATACTTATACTGTACTTACATACAAGACGGTAAAATATACACAAAAGATGGTACAAGGCATATCGGTCAAAGTTTGTAAGCTTACTACAACGGTAAATAAATGTAACCTTTATGTAACAATGTACTTTGTCGTGAGCGCGCGCGTGCGCGTGTGTGTGTGTGTGAATGACCACACAAACCATGAAAAACCACCACCACCACCACCACCATGAAAAGTGGGCTTTTTTAAGTTCTTCGACCGCTGAAGATGGACGGTGATTCGTCCGAAACATGTTCAGCGTGAAAACAAAGCTACAGTTTACATCTAAAGGCTGTTTACATAAGTAAATATTTTGGAAAAATACCAGAATATTAGGCTGGTCAAGAAATGCATTATCATAAGCAGACTTTCGGCACTAGGTTTTTGTTGTATAGAGTATTTTAATTTTGCCCTTTGACCCTTTTCCAGTTTAAAATATTAATTTGGAGGTCGTATTTTGTGGGCTGACCCGCCTAGAAAGTTTTATTTTTGATAATATTTTGCACACTGCCTTGCTCTTTTTGTACTTTTCAAGTAAATAATTCGGCACGAGCTCGCATTCCAATAGAAACAACCTCTTTGGTACATATGTATCTGCACACATGTATAAATCTCCTGGAACCAACATCACAGTAACCAGTTAAATAATCAAGGGCTCCGGTTTATACGTCATCCTTTTGTTTGCTGGGGACTTTCCATCTGTCCATCTGAATTTGGCTTTCATCATGTGCATGGCAAACGAGATGAGAAACTAACAGTAGAGCCTCAGGTAGAGGCTGGGTGTAGGCAGCATCTCCTTGTTTGGAACATGGCTGTCTGTCCGTCTGACTTTGCGCCCAGACAGTAATTGGTTGTCCATTGAAACCCTGACATTGTCCCCATTGTTCAGAAATGCAGTGAACTACGGTATGCACTACACCGCTTTAATGACATAAAAGAGAACTTTCTATGTATAAAATATTTCGCTTACTGTACCTATTACGTACAAATATCGTTACTCCTAGTGATATTAAAATTTGTTTCGAGATTAGTAAATGGACATTTGTTTCGTGCCATTTTAGCTCCATTTGATAGGACATAGTTTTAAGCTACTCTAACAATTTGTTGTATTGTACCCAACCAATAGTAGCAAGCTACTCTAACAATTTTTTGTATTGTACCCAACCAATAGTAGCCATGATTGTCCTCAGGATTTTGCCAATTAATATTGCAACTCACCCTCACCCAGAGGAGTAATATCTGCAAATAGAGACAATTTGTTGCTTATTGTATTTACAACGGAACTGTTAAATCTGAGCAGAGGTGGTTATAGTCGGAAAGGTTTGTCTGTCAAGGGAGACTGTTACAACAAGACAGAATGTCGCAATATCACCACGAATGACGTGGTCGCTGTTGACAAGGGCTGTTAGACCAACGCCACTGGTGACGTCAGAGTTCATTGAGCGGTCGTATTTGGCGGGTGACCTTGCACCGCCCCTGCTGAGCCTGAGCCCACAGTCCCGCGGCCCACACGCCCGCCACTGCCGCTGTGTGGGCCTCTATACTGTCTGCCAACGGTCACTCGGGAGGCCCGCGGGAGTCCTCGTAGTCGAGGACTCGTGCCTCTAAAATACCTCTCTGTGACCGTTACACAACTCAAAAAGGCGTTTATATATGGATAATTTCTTTTTACTATTGATGTACTTGTATCTAGAACAAATGTTGTAACTGGTAAAAATAGGGAGTGTCATTGAACACCCACTCACACTGAATTGCCAGTTTGGAACTGTATTCAGTCATAAATCTTAAGTTTTTCGAGGGTGACCCCAATAGTCTTAATTGTTTTGCCTACATCTACTTCAGAGGGGTTTCGTTTGTAGAGAAAATATACAAAATCTATTGAGAGGAGACGGTAAAAATCAATAAAGTGAGGATTCATTCGTAAACCGAACAATTTGTTCCTTGAACCTGAGGCGTTACCCCTTTGTCTAACGAGATACCGTTTCAGCCAAACAATTACTTCATTATTCTTCAATACCTACTATATACAATTACTGTCACAGTATTAGGTAATGAAGAGTATAATAATAAATTAAAAATTTTATTGAGGTTAGTATTGATGTTTTTTATTCATTGTTACGGAGACTTCAACGAAGGGTTAGCAAAGTAGTCTTCCTGAACAATTGTAATACAAATGACCAGTATGTTCGATATACTACTTACTTGTAACAAAATGCTGATAAAAATGTAAAATCCCTAGGGCTTCGTCCCATTGGCGTTATAATTTTCAATGTCGATCTATCGTCTGCAGGTGTCTCTACTTTGTCAAAATATTAATTAACACGTAATTAATAGCCATAAAAGGCAACTCACCTCATGATGCCGTCAATTCAAGATAAAATAAAGGTTCCAATTGCTCATAAAAATATTTACTAATATTGACATGATTGTTCTCGTTATAACCAGGGTAAAGAGGACTAGTGAGAATTGAATATATCTCAGATATATATTCTTTCTTACTCGACGGTTTACTCCCATGGTACGTACCTAAGTAGTGTTTTCAACCGCTTGGCATCTGGAATTACCTCCGCCACACTGTATTTTTTTAGAGTACTGGAGACGAATGGTATGTGTAACTGCAATATTAGTCGAGTACAAAACAGTTGGGAAATTTGGTAAAGGAACTGTCAGGATTAAACTAATTTATATTTGTTCTATTTAACTTTGAAGAGAACTGTAACTCTTACTTATTTAAACATTAAGTTTAATTTATTCAATATTTGCTGGTTATTTGTTTAATTTATTCAAAATTTAATGTCGCCTTAGTAAAATTACCATAAAACTTAAAACCCCGCATGATTCATTTACTCGGCATAAATAATCAGATAAATAACTTATTTAGTCACCTAGTCATGTTGCGCATATTTCTTCCTAAGGACGCGACCATTGGCTTAAAATATTCTGAATATTTACCGGGTCGATGTTAATTCTCACATATGTCTCTACACTCGAGGACCGCAAGTGGCGGTGGTGCCTGCAGCTGGTGACTCACGCCGCCGCTGCGCTGTATGACGACTACGACCTTCATCCAAAGACTTAGCCTTCATCTCCACTCCATCCTCGGTCCTCGCCTCACCTCCATTGTTTGGCTCTTCTCTCAGTTCAACACTCTCTTGTACCGTTGTTGATTGCCGGCTGACTGGCCAATTACACATCACCTTTCAGCTGATAACATTCATTTACCGGAACCACTAATGAATGTGTAAGCATTCGCCAAAAATTTGTTAGGTACGACGTTAATTGCGCGTGCTCGTTGTCGAGTCACGAACACGTGACTTTTGTTGTCCTCATTGTAGAATTGGCGTTGTTTAACGGTACGACTGGAGACTTAAACGCGCGGTGTAAAGTACGTGCTCGATAATGATTTACCGTTGGGGTTTCCTTTACAGGCCGGAAATTTCCCATGTGCTCCTAGTCGATTTTAAAACCTGATAGATTCAGCTATACAGTACCTTAATACGTTTATTTTGAGGAAAAGCCATTAGTGTAAGTTTGCTTTAATGGTACATGGGCATGGGAAAGAAATTCATAAGTTTAATTTCTGTAACCTTTTCATATAACTCAGATCCAACATTGCTAACTACTTACTTTCTATGTTTTTAATTTTTTGCTTGTCGATTCGAGGTAGGTTTCCTCGATCCCTTTGGCCTTTGGCGGTCAAGCCGACAGTCTAAATTGCTCAATTTGGCGGTCTTTTTGAAGCCCCCCTAGGTTGACTCTTCCTAAGTTTTTTTCTCCGAACCCTTTAGTGCTAAAAAGGGTTAGTCAAAATAATGGGTAAATACTATTACTCAGAACGATTCGTCAGTTGAAGTGAGTGGTAAACGACTCTTAATAGACTTTTTTGCCTATTATTTGGTATACTATACACCGAATATGTGTCTCTCATAACTCCCAAGTGTATACTAAGTGGATTTAATTAAATTAACTAGTCGCATTTACTGCAGTTATTACACTAACCGACGGTCTTAACTTGGCTCGTAAAGTAGACTAGAATGCAATTACAGAAAGCTCTAAACTGCAAAACTTTATTCATTTGGACATTGATGCGTTCCCTCCGTCCACATTTATATACTTCGTCAAAGCTACAGAAAAACTAAGTGAGAACTATACAATTTAATTTAATTCTTTAAAGGTCAAAAGTCCACAGTCCTCGGGAGCAACGACTCTGCACTACATCACGACCGAACCGACATGAGTCAGCTCTCCGGAGGCGCTCTCGTCTGTTTGAGACAGTGCGGAGGTTCTATTGAAACGTGAAAAGGTAGTAAAGCTGTCGGACTTGTTTTACCTTTCCTTACTCTCCCTTTTGAAGCAGTTCGCACTTAAGTTGGTATGTTAGACTGATAGATACTAGCTTATTCATAGAAAAAATGAAAGGAACTCGTTTTATTAATTTATCTACCGCGATCTGTATTTACCTTGTGAGTTACTGATTCCTTGACATTTATATAATAAACGATCCGGCCTCTTAGTAGTCTATTTGAATTGATTACTATAAGATGGTAATAAACAACGAGCAATGGAGCCCTAACGAACGGCTTGTGTACTGCATGTACCGATGTCCGAGACTGGTTAGCGGATATGGGAGATAGCAGAGGAGACATGAATGAACTGGTCGTGAATGAGCGAGTAGGAGGTTGTACGCCTACGGACCGGACGGCCTCCGATGGGACGCCCACGGGACGCGCTGGCCCGGCAGTCGTAGACCACACTCGGTCCATTCATGGGGACAGGCAGCTAGCAGCTAGCAGCTAGCTCTCCTCTAGGATAACCTACATTCACAATCTCTCTCCACACACACTTGGTCCATTCACACCCCTAAGAACATATTTCCATAAGGCCTGTTAAAAACTTGACTAAATCTGACAAACGTGATCAGGACTGATGAAGCTTGACAACCCTGATCAAATTTGATCTAAGAATGTTTTTGTATAAATACCAACATGATCTACTCTAGTCAAAATCTGAACGGCAGCCACACATTCCAGCCACTCATGGGACGGGCAGCTATTAGCTAGCGTCCCTCTAGGTTAACCTGCATTCACCATCAATTCATTTATGGGGTCTGGCAGCTAGCACCTAGAAATTCTCTACATTCGTCATCAGACTACACACACAATGGCGATTCATGGAGGACTCGCAGGTAGCATCTAGAACGCATTTAGAAATTACATTTACAATCAGTCTTCACATACATAATAGACACATACTAGTTCCATTCATGTGACCAGTAGCACTCTTATGATTCTGTTTTGGTAGCATTTAACCCTCCTCTACGATACAATTACACTCACGTGGTCCATATATGGGGGCTGGCACTACTGGCAGATATCATATAGTACTCCTCTAGGACCTAAATTCACTATCATTGTACACATCCTCAGGTCATTTGATGGGCGGGCAGTCAGCAACTAGAACCTTACAGCATACTCTACGTTCGTCTTCAGTGTACACACACTTGGTTCATTCATAGGATGGGACTTTTTAATTTAATTGCACTGGTTGCAGACCTAATTCACACTTGATTTTCTTTCTTTCCACTTATTAAATTAAAATTGAGATATCACTAATTCAAGTGACTAACTGAATTAAACCGTACACACTTCCCCACGCATATGTGATGTAAATGTTGCACACAGAACATTTACTTGACCAAAATGAGCAAGAGCAGGGGTTTCCAGTGCGTGTGCGAGTGTAGGTGCTCCGCTCGTGTGTGTTGTGTGGTTGTCGCAAAACCAATTATTGAGACACACAGGTGTGCTGGGTTTGTGTTGCGCCGTTTTGCGAGACGGAAGTACAGCCTCGTTAAAGCGGTAGAATATTTTAATATTCAATTATTGTAAGCAGTAATATTATAATTCCAGAAAAACACAAGACATTCAGCGCGGATCATTGTAAATACTGCTTAGTGAAATAAATATTGCTATAGTGATTCAAAGTCTTTCGTAATTGTTCTCTCCTACTTGGATTTTCCTAGTAAAGAAAATGTCCATATGCTGTGCCATTTTCTTGTGAGACCTCCTACTTCACTATCCATCTTATTGATGACCACAAAAAAGTGGATTTGCGTTATCTTGCAACAAATCCAATAATAAAACCAAACAGAAAAAATAATGCACTACGATAACTCTTATAAATCTGTGTCTTTATAGTCCTTCAATCTAACACACTGCAGAAATACCCAATTTTTACATTTAATAAAAAAGGAATGGGCATTTAAAGATATCGTGTACACTTTTTTGATGATTTGATGTCTAAGGAAAGTCGACTCCAAATTCCGATCACAAGAGTAATTATAATGCTTAAAAATAAAAATAAGAGTTTATATTTTTATATAGGTATCCTATTTGTGTAAAACTTGTTATGAAGATCCAATTCCGAATGCTCACTGTCTCACCAACAACGCCTTCGCCCGCCGCTGATCGGGTATAGCCCCGGGTGGCCACGGCGGACCCGAGCCCATATTTCGGGCCGCGTGAGAACAGGGCTTCTGTCAAGTAACGGGCCGTAATGCGCGGTCTCGACGACGGGGTTATCGTAGGTTAGCACCTCTCTATTAGCGAAATGGCTCGTGCATGGGTCCGTTGTCTCCGGGTCACTGGCCGATCACAGGGCCAATAAATCGGGGGTTATACTGAACAGATGTGTTACTGAAGTTAGTAACATTTGTAATTTGTTTTACTTTGACGCTCTTGTTAAACAATAAGCGCAACAGTAGATCCAATTAATCTGGTCGACTTGTCATGGTGAGATCCGTTACCTCGCATCTTGTAGGATTCCCGGAGTGAGGTGATGTCGCAAGCCCGCCAGGTGGCTGGTGCAGGTAGGCGACAACCCATGAATGATGCATGACCAGGGAGGTGTGAACGGTAACAAGCCCGCGAACAAACGTCCGGTGCGCACAAACGTCCAGTCTTGATCACCATTTGGTTGGTGGTAATAAATCTAAGGATACTGAAATGGTTTAAATTTACCTTGTTTCCGTCAACGATCCTTTTTCTTGTCCTATTTAGACTACCGGTTTCGTGATTATAAATCAGGCTCCAATTAGTTTTTTTTCACTCACATGAGGTCATCGAAGTTTAAAAACACTCAGTACGTTCAAATTATACACAAAACATCACTGATGTACGCATAACCAGCACTGCAGTCGTATTATGAAAGTTTGGGACTCGATTTGCATGATTTAACGTCCAGTTTGATAATTTTAGTTTGAAGCGAACAAGTTATGCTAACAATCTAAAAGCTGTTCTCAGTTAATTTTCACTTAATTTGGAACAGAAACTACGGCTAAAATTGCATCAGGCACGTTGAAGGCAATGCTACAGTTTGAAGTGATGCATTAGGCAATTAGTAGTGATTAGTAGTGATGCATTTTGCTCATACAGAGTTAGATTGCGCAAAATGTTTTTATTTAAATGTTCGAAGGCGGATGATTGTGGAATCACCAATTATTTTGTTGCTTTGCTGAAATTAAGTTATACTAGATCAGGTGTCAACAACCATTGTAATTGTTCACATTCAGTATGCAGATTATTAATAACAGACACGCTTGTGTTTCAAAAACGTTGTCTTGACTTTACCAGAACTTTAAATGATTAAATATTTGTTTGACCTTTCTCAATAAAGGAATAGCCCCTAGTTTCTGCTGAAACGTCTAAGTAAAAAGTCGATATAGCCTATAGAAAGTATCAAGTCCTCTAAACAATTTCAGATGTACAGTATTTGGTACACTTCCTCGAGTGATCCCAGCAGCGGCATCATCGGCCCCGGTCAGAAGGCAATCAGGCAGTTTGTATTCTCTAGCGGCCAGGCTATTTGTACGAGCCGGGCCCATTACGGTGGCTGTAGGCTGCAGACAGTAGGCAGACCCACAGGCACCTGCCGCTCCCACGCCTCTCTGCCCAGCCTGCCCGTCTCCCGTCTCCATCGCTCCACCGCGCTGACACCAGACACCACGTCTGCCTGCTGTTTTATTGGCCTAGACAGTCGGACTCTGAAATGACAAGCGCCTCCAAGTAAATTCTAACATCGTGCAGACCCAGACCCAATAGTGGAAGTTCTTCGCAGATACGAGTAATTACAATGATTTGGTACGACGATGACAGTTTGTGTGATGACTTCCTACCCTACCGTGTGACGTCATATGAGAGGCGTGAGCGCGCAGTCAGGAGCTGGATTGGTCTTGACTTTGTTGTCCGAGGGTTTCCTGCTGACACATGTCAGGACATCTCATTCAAGGCTTTTACTGGTTGAACATTAGTACAAACATATAACACGTGCGGTGTTTGCAAATGAGCCGACGTAAGGGTAGTGGCTTGTGTTGATCGTTATTTAAGAGAACATTTTCACTTGGTACCAACCCTTTCTATTAGTAATTTTATTTGTTCTTCTTATAAATCTGGACGTATTGCCATCCTTACAAGGTACAGTAATAGGGCAGTTTTTTTGTTTAGTTTCCGCTGGACAACTTAGTTGTAAAAGTACTTGACAACGTTCGGGATTTAAAATACCCCCGTCGCAGCAAACCTGCGTACTCAGCGAATTTCCGATGCATATGATATGTCTTAATACCAAATTCAGCCGCATACCAAGTTTCATAAAAATAAATTCACAAAAAAGATATATAAAATTTTAATTATTCTCTATAACAATAACATTGGGAATGAGTACATAGGTTTGCTGAAACACAACAAATTGGTTTTTATGCAAATATAAATAGAATTCAACTAGATGAATCCACTTGCCAAGTATCATCAATATTCATTAATAAATAAGCAACACAAAATATTTTAATTATTCTCCATAAGACTTACACGGGGGATGAGTAAGCAGGTTTGCTGAAACAAGAAACACAAAATATGGGTTTTCATGCAAATATCAATATAACTCAACTAGGTGAAGCCACATACCAAGTTTCATCAATATACATTCATAAATAAGCGATATATACCCTTTTGATTATTCTCCATAAGAATAACATGGGGGCTGAGTATGCAGGTTTGCTGCAACAAGGAACATAAAAAATGAGTTTTTATGAAAATATCAATATAACTTAACAAGGCGAAGCCACATACCAAGTTTTATTAATTTATGTTCATAATTATGGGAGCCATTACATTTTACTTATTCTTCATAAGAATAACATGGGGTCTGAGTACGCAGGTTTGCTGCTACGTGAATTATCGGTAAAAATTTTTTTTGTGCAAATAACAATAGAAAACAACCAGATGAAGCCGTATACCAAGTTTCGTTTGTATACGTTCATAAATAAGCGAGATATATAATTTGTTTCTTAGTCTCCGTAAGAATAGCATTGGACAACGTAATGTGTTTATTTATTTCAATATCTCTGTAACCAATTGACGCAGAGAAATGTTCAACACCAAATTGTGTGTTTTTTAAGCTGGATCCAATGGTGACAACTAAAATTTGTCTTTTTTAAATATTACATGTAAAAACTTCAAATAACACATTTTTTAAGTACAAACCCCCCCAAAAAATACCCCTTTGGATGGAGCGTCCTGGCTGGTTTTCGAACTTAAAGTCATTAGGTCATTAACTGGCTATTTATGTTGCTTTACACGTTTTTACCAAATTTCATCAAAATCGGACCATTTTTACGAGAGTTTTCGCACCCACGGACACACACACACACACACACACACACACACACACACACACACACACACACACACACACACACACACACACACACACACACACACACACACACACACGCACGCATATATATATATAAATATATATATATATATAATTATTTATTTATATATACAGTTTTGAACGAATGGTGTTTTTGGGACCTCAAAACAAAAAGTTATCATGGTCCCGGGCCTAGGTCTTACCATGCCGACTACGGTAATAGCTTCTTCCCTGAAGGGGAAATTCGCTAAAAACCCTACATATTATGTCAAATAATTACAACGCACAAAGTAAATAACTTTATCAATATTAAACCGGAGAATAATACACCCCGTCTTTCTTATTTCCCCATCTGAGGTTCCCTGTTTCGTACATTTTGTAAACGATTCGCATTATAAACCAATTATAAAAGTAAAAACAATGTTTTTGTTTAAAAGGTTAATAGCTAATCAAGTGATATAAACAATTGGAACAGATATGCATGAATTTACAAATTGCATTTGATATAATGAATCTATATCTTGATTACTAGGTTACTGTTTAACTTATCTTAAATACCTCGTTAATAACGATTGAAGAAGAGAATAGTAGTGAGGAGTTTGGTCGTTTGGAAGGTTAACTGTTATCTAGTCATGTTTTGCAACCAGAAATTATACAGATTCCTCGTGTTGTGAATAAGCAGCCTTCGAAGGTCTTCTACTTTTTGACCAGTTTCCCCCTTACTCCGAGAGATGTTTAGCTTCTACTGCCAAGGTTACTGTGGGCAAGGCCACCTCACATTGGGCAGATTCCCTGTTAGCTGGTGTAGTGGTCCAGTAGCGGCCACCGAGGGCTGTGTGTTGAATATCGTGTGGTTTGCGTTGCGTTGTGTTGTACGATACCCCGCGGAACGATATGCATAATATATCAGCCTTGGACCAGTCACGACTTGGCAGATCTGGGAATCAGTGGCATTCGGCCTCGCCTCTTAATTGCGGCATCAGTCAGCTTATATTAACATTTCGTTCTGTCATGACTTCGCATAAGAGCTGCCTACTCATTAAATAATTGTGAAATTAACTTTGTACTTTCTTACGTATTTCTATAACGTTTTTTCATGATGTTTTCAGCAAAGCACGTAATTTCCTTTTAGATATTACTTGAATAGTATAGTAATTGTTACTGAAATAGTCTAGCAGATAAACTTAGGGCATGTTGCGTAATACTTTAATAACCGAATATAGTATCCAACGAAGGTGTGGTTCCGATTCAACAATAAACAGAAAGTCCCAAGATCTTCAATATTTACAATTATTTGGCTACCGGTACTAAAATTAGTGGCTGAGTATGAAAGCTATAAATCCTCACTCATCATTTAGCCATATTCATCATCATTTAAAAGTTGTATAGGTCTCTTGGAGAAAATTATTGATAAGCAGTAGATGACTATAAACTAATAAACGGTAAACTCTGAAAGATCATATTGAAAATTACTTGCCATTTTTTATAGTACTATACTAAACTCAGCTTATAGTTACAAGAATGTTTGATATAGCTTGCAATATTTTCTCAGTCCATCAATATTTTTGAAGTCATCTTGTACAATTTTAATACAGGAATTAATAGAGGAATGCCAACCTGTTGCTTTCTTGCTCTCATGCAATAGAACCAACTCTTGCTGGTAGATGCGGGTCGCTTCCAGCATTCCCGCTAGCAGGAGGAAGGAGCCCCTCCGAAGATAACTGGACAAGCTGCCATATATGGAGCGGTGGCCGCGTCTCCAGCCCGGTGTATAATGATATGAACTTTAGGTTCTCTATTCTCGCACTTGTGGGTTTAGATATAACCGATAGGATTTAAGTCCCTTCGACTCAAAACTCGTGCTTGCACGTAGTTCTCTTTGTTTAGGTAATACACATCACAACTGTAATTTGTACCCTAGGACTTACGTCCCAAATAAGGTATTGTTAACCGACCATTTCAGTTAAACCACTTTCTTCGTACATTATTATATATATCCAAATAAAATTCAATTTAGCAACCTGCTATCTTTGATCTGTAACTCCGCCGCCAGTAGTCGAACGAATGCGATGATAGGGTTGTGTGAAAGTTCAGGGGCGACAGTTTCCCAAGAAGCAATTAGTTTTGCCTTGATGCGGCGGTCTGTGTTATCTGCGAATCGTGCGCGCAGATTTAACCGGTAACAAGCACCTGCAGTAGACCATTGCATAAACTGCGGTTCTGTTACTGGGCAGGTCAGGGCCACTCTACTCTCCGACGGTTGACCCGAGTCTTGGGCCACCCTTCGCAGGACTGCAGCGGTGAATATCGTTGGAACGTTGAAGCGGTTGAAGGGAGATCTGTGGGAATCGATCAACACCAACAGTTTAAAAACACACTTATGAACAAATCTACAACATAGCGTTAATAAAACTTGTATATTCGTAATTTATCATATTTAAATCGAGGTGATAGGTTATGATCCTCGAGGAGTAAGGGACACTTGGACATGATCAATAACAAGACCACATACGGAATCCTACTCGTGTTTCACTTAGTATCGCCTAACAATGCGTTTTGATGAATCAGTGTCTTATAGACAGTTGTAGTCATATGTCTTCCCCTCATTGGTTTATTGTTTCGCTCGAGTAATCGGCGAGGAAACTCTTACAGGTTGCCGATCCCACAAAGCCAACTTACTAAATATCTTCAGTTGTTTGTTTGGACCCGCTGATAAATTGAATGTGCTCCATGTTAGAATTCTCTTAGTTACAGATACCATCTGATAATGTGATCCTAATGGAAGTTCTACTTACAAATGAAGTTGTTCAAAGTAAAAACTATACTCGAGACACTAATTACAGTGGAGGAGTGCTGGAGAGGGAGGGAGGGAAAGACAGACAGACGGAGGTCCACCTGGAAGGCTATCGGCGGCTTCATCTCAGTCACATTTCTCTCTGCTATCGACGATTGTTAACTAACCACTTTGTAACAAGTTAATTAGACTACAGAGGCTCTAGGCAGATGATACATAACAGTCGGACTCTATTTCTCTTCTGAAGGGAATGTTTAACACCTGGTTGTGTTTCAACTGCGTCCAACGTTTTGTTTTTAGTTTGAATTAAGCAGATTGGTTATACTTCCCATATTATCTCAAAGAAAACTTTTATTTATTAAGTTTATTGTAATAGAAAACAAACTTCATTGAAACACAATAGATTTAATTTGTATGGCTTGCTTGCATATTTGTTGTACAGTATGTTACTCGTATATTTTAAGAAATTTGCATAGTATACCGCAAAGAAAATAATTGCCTTTAAGGAAAAGGTTCTCGTTGTAAATGATCATGAACTGATCGTAACCGTTTCATTCCAATCTACTTTTAAATTAATTTAGATATTCCGGAATTGTATTAAGACTCATTTACTTAAGCACATTGAGCAGGAACGAAGCAATTATGATAAAGGGCACGATGTTCATGTCTCATTAAAAAACGAAGTGAACCAGTTAATGGTGCAGCCTGCATGAATAATTCATTATATCGCAGAGTCCATCGTATTCCCGTCCGAGATTGTTTGTAATAAATCTTCGTTTTAAAATAAATAAACAATAAATCCAGCCATCCTTACGTAAGACTCTTCTTCGCTAAAAAAATAACTTTAGTGTCTATATTTAGGACTCAAGTAAAATGGACTGTACCTTCAAAACTTTCGCTAAACTTTGTAAATATTTACCCTCTCTTAAAATATGAATTATTGAAAATGGAATTTATCATTATTTAAATTATTTATTTTTATAACAATAATTATAAATTATTTAATTTATCTTATTATCTTATGTAAATTTGAATAACTCCACTAAACCTTAAGTGCCTGAATATAAATTTGCTTTTCAAATTACTCAGTCATCCAATCTACAGATATTAAAATATAAATATATTTAAGATTCAAACAGTTTAAAAATTATTAGATTTTGCTTTGAGAATACTACGTAGATGTTGTGATTATTTTTACTACTATAATATGAACTTATTAATAGATTTTTTTAATTGTCTGAATGTGCAATATTCAATAAACTACGAACTAAATGTTCAGAATACCATAAAAGTCATAAATGTGGACTATGGATGTGGACACGTTTACGACTTTACAACAACTTTTGATGCAATGAATAGTGGTAGGCTGGAGCTATGACAATGATTCCTTTTTTTACCTTTATTTTAAGGAAAATAACTTGATCGCATGAGACATTGGGAAACTAACCGGCCTATACAAATATTTAGAACTTTCTTTACACTATTCTCCTATATACAAACATTTAATAAGTGTCCGTTATGTGGGTAAACCACTAAGTCGTTCAATCTATTACAAAAAATATAATAGATTTTACCATATTCTCTTGAATGAGGGGAATTGAATGTAATTCCATCCCAGCTTTCCATCTTTATAACCAACTGAGTCACGTTTAGATTATTAGAAAATCTGCGAGGAGAGAGAGAGGGGGGGAGGTCGTGAGGAGAGCAGAGTTGACAACTGTGGGGGCGACAAGGAGGCGAGGCGAGTGCCGTGTCGATGGTATGGGACGACTGAGGAAACAGTTACGATTGCGAGATAATTGGATGACTTCTAAATACATTTATGTTCCGTTAACTAAATGACCACTTTGCCGTGGCGTTCACCATTAAAACGCTATTCTATGTTACTTCTGGTCTGATTTTAACAGTATCTAATATCAAAGAATAAGTCTTTAAGCCAGTAACAACTAGGTTCATAATTCTTAGACCAAATCAATTTTCTTGTTACTATAATAGTTTTATTTAGATTTAAATGAGTAAGTTATGTGTTTATTCCTTTAATTATGGTTTGTGGTAGATGCGTCGTGCAGCAATTAGGGTAGAAGCGTTGGTATGTAGAAATTTCATTAAAAACATAGGATATTAAATATTCACTTTACACGCAAAGAATTTGTGAATTAAAACATCAGCTGGTGAGAGGCTGGAGGCTGGTTCCTTTATCTCCTTGTAATAATAAAAACGTGACTTCTTCAGTTTATCAGTTAATTTTATAACGCTTGTTAAGTAAGTGAAAACGGCAAAGATCAATTAACGATTAATTTACGAACCCGCTGTAAGATTAGTTGCGGCCAGGTGTTTCCGGTGCACTATATCACGGCCGTGTACAGTGAACACGATCATACACATACACTAGTGTACATGTATGATCTAGGCGGCCTTGGTGGCGCACCTGCACAGCTGATGTCACCGCGCCTACACACTGCCACGTCGCTGTCGCTCCTTCCGGTAACCGTTTATGACATATTGACATTTACATCTCTGCCCACACGCCTTGGCTCGCACTGACACATGGCAGGATGCAGCGTGTCACTGCTATTGATGGTGATTTGTAGAATTTCCTTTTGCGACTATTGGTTTGGAGTTTTACGCCATTTATGACGTTCTACACAATCCCAGCCGTCACAAACAGCTTGCGGTTGAACGGTTACTTGAAGACAGCGAAGTGCTGCAACAACTCCATTAAACATGGACGAGTGAGTTGTGGCAGCATATCAAATTTTTCGTGAACCTATCTTTAGTAAACTGAATCAGACTCGCTGGCTAAGGTGTAAAGGCCAGTTTAACTGGCATTTGGATCATCTGCAAGTTTTTACTTATTACTTTGTTTAACCATAACATCCCAGTACCATAAGACCGAGCTTTACTCTGAGAGATCCAATAAACGGATTTCACGGATTTTACCCAAGATAGTGTTTTAGCGAATTTCCCCAATAGGGAAGAAGCTATTACCGTAGTCGGCATGGTAAGACCTAGGCCCGGGACCATGATAACTTTTCGTTTTGAGGTCCCCATATGCAAAAACACCATTCGTTCAATACTGTATGTGTCCGTAGGCACGATAACTTTCATAAAAATGGTCCGATTTTGATTAAATTTGGTACAAACGTGTAAAGCAACATTTATGACTTTAAATTCGAAAACCAGATAGATCGCTTTAATCGAAGGGGTATTTTAGGGGGGTTTTGTACCCTAAAAGTGGGTTTTTTGAGTTTTCTACATATAAAATTTTAAGAAATCTAATTTTAGTTCACCATTGTATTTGGCTTTAAAAAACGAACAATTTGGTGTTTTTATCATTTCTCTACGTCAATTGGTTACCGATATATTGAAAGTGCTAAACACAGTACGTTGTCCAATGTTATTCTTATGGAGAATAAGAAAAATTCTATATCTCGGTTATTTATTAACGTATCCGGACGAAACTTGGTATATGGCTTCATTTCGTTGTGGTCTATTGATAATTGTTCAAAAAAACAAAATGTTGCCGATGGTTCCCGTAGCAGCAAACCTGCGTACTCAGCGCCCATGTTATTCTTATGGAGGATAAGAAAAATGTTATGCCTCATTTAATTATGAACATAAATTAATATAACTTGGTATGCAGCTTCAACTAGTTGAGTTACATAAAAATCCATAATTTGTGTTCCTTGTTGCAGCAAACCTGCGTACTCAGCCCCCCATGTTATTCTTATGGAGAATAATTAAAAATGTATAAATTGCTTATTTATAAATGGATACGGATGAAACTTGGTATGTGGCTTCACCTGCTTGTGGTCTTTAGATATTTCCATAAAAACTTAATATTTTCTGTTCCTTGCTGCAGCAAACCTGAGTACTCAATCCCCATGTTATTCTTATGGGGAAAAATTAAAATTTAATGTACGGCTCATTTTTTAATATGTATCTATGAAACTTGGTAAGTGGCTGTATATAGTATATAGTATACAGTATATATATATAGTATATAGTATATATATATAATATATATAATATATATATATATATATATATATATATATATATATATATGCATTGGAAATTCGATGAGTATACAGGTTTGCTGCAACGGGGGTATTAATCTATGCGTTTATCCTACTCAACATTATCTTAATCTAATTACAACAGATAAATTTACATCATTTCAAACATTCAAACTGTCTTCAGAAACGCCATTATAGAATAATTTTGTAGGATTTTCAGAAGATATCTCGCAGCATATACTTTGGTATAAATTTAACATCACTGTTAAATAACATTCGGGATGATATAAAAGATAAGCCAAAGATGTTGTTCTGCAACAGCGTAACAAACAAACGACTAGTTCTGAAAACTAATCAGACTCGGACAATGGATAGTTTGCGTCGCAACCGCTGCAGAAATTGGCGAAAAGCGGCGGTGTCCAATCTCCAGTGATGACTTAACAGCTAGTAATCGCATGAGATGATAGCTTGCGAGCCAATCTTCGGCAAAGGTCTCGGGTTGTGCAACTGCACTGAGTCACTGCCGACACCTAGCGGCCGACACGCGGAACTGGGTTAACAGCCCGGCTACAAGCATTACACTAATTGACTAATTATCTGCTGGACATAAACTGCCTGCAGTCTGGTATGGTTGCATAAACGACAGTTTAACTTTTGTATTATTATAAAAAATATTTTGATGATTTCTTATTCGTTGTAATGAGTTTTCTTATACGTATTTTTAAATTAGTCCAAATTATTCTTGTAAATTTAATGAGGATAGTCGTTTAATATTGATTTATTTGGACTTTACTTTCGATTCTAGTGTTTAAAACTACACTACGTTGTGGGAGGTAAGGAAGCTCATCCCGTTATCAAGTGAACCCTACTTGCATCTAAATTTAGATGTAGTGTAGTTTTAAACATTAGAAGCGATAGGTAAAGTCTAAATAAATCAATAATAACTTCAAATCCATCGCTATTATGAGTTTAAAAAATACAGAGGATAGTCGGTCATGTGATGTATCGACTACAGTACAAGTTATTTGAAAGTTGCCTTTAAGAAATTTTGAAGTTTTTTTAGATGTCTTTACACCAGCTACGTGGTTGTTTATTTATAATTGATTGACTATTTTATTCAATTAATTATACATCCAGACTTAAATATATTTTTATTTACAAATTTGTCAGTAAACTCCAATGAGCACCCCTCTAATTATGAAAGCAAGTACAGGACAAGATGGTTTTATACATGTATTATTTCATACAAAAGTCAAAGTTTCATATAAAGTTATAATTTAATAAATTTGCCATATAGCTGGAGCTAATGTTGGAGCTTAACATTAACACTGTTGTTATAAACCATAGCCTTCAACATCTACACTTCCACAATTTTGTAGTTTCTGATTCCAGTACACTGATAAAATATTCCAGATATAGATCTAGCTGATATCTGTGATTTGGGGTGATACAATTGTCCATGCTAAAATACAACATGGTGCTTCCATAACCGCTATTACGACACATAAGAAACTAGTTATACTTTTAAACTGCTGCTCTGCCTTTGTAGGTAAAGAAAACCAAAATAAGCTCAGTTTGTTTTACTTTTACAATTTTGAAATTTGTAAAATTGTCATTAAACAATTTGTGGATTAAAAGGACAGATAGATTTCCACTGATTGTTGATGTGCCTTCAGCTTGTTTGATGAGCAATTCGCATGCTGTTTTACAATGTTTCTCTGACCCTAGCATGTTTTTGTTGCAGATCTAGCTGCTATCCGCAAGCTTCTAGAGTCAGATTCAGAGAGCGACCTCTGCCCCAGCTGCAACATGCCGTTCGACAAAGGCAAGAAGAGGAAGCTGATCGACACATGCGGCCACGAGCGCTGCTACTCCTGCATGTTCCGCAACGAGGCCTGCCCGCTCTGCACCGCCAATGATCCTGATGGTAAGTGAGAAGTGAGATCAACTAAACTAATATCACATTTCTTGGAATCACTGAATCACTGTATAATACGCTGCCACAACTAGGACGTATTAAGGTGAATATGAATGAATGATCAGTCATGGCCTTTTGCAGCCATGTTACTAACTAAAGAGTCTTCATCTCCGGACGTTGCCGGGCGCCATCTCTGAGTTTTTTTTTCATAAGACTATTGTTAACTTTGTGCCTCCGTTACTTCTAACCTGATCGTTACATACAATTCATTTTGGAGTCTAATTAAAGGTGTCATCGTCCTCTAGTGGAAGACAATGTCAAATTATGAATTCTTTTACAAATTAATGAGAAACTGTACAATAATAAAACAGAAAATTAAACAATTTATTATAAAATAATCATACCCAAATTAAGGAAATTTAAATTGCAATTTCCTCGAGAACCACTACACTTTTATTTTGACGCCTAAACAAATGTTTTGTGACCATCGGCTGAGGAGTAACGGAGGCACAAAGTTAACATTGGTCTTAGGGATCAAAACTCCAAGATGGCGTCTGGACACTTCCGGTGATGAAGACTCTTAAGTCCTGCTGATTCTTTAGCCACGATCATTAATTAATAGCGAATGACCAATGGAAGCTGGATCCAGTTTCGAACCTTCACACAATTTGTTAAGGATTTTGCTCCGGATCGTTCTGGGGAACTTCAGATTTAAACTGTAATTGGAAGAATTAGGATCGAATCAAGTAGGATCAAGAGCTTACCTATAAATTCTCAGTTTTGCGGTGCTTATAATTATGTTATGTACAGATTTTGTTTTCATAGTTTTATAATGGACAGTATCAATGGGGGCCAAGCATTGCTCGGATGACAAGTTTTTATGTTACCAGTGTATTATCACATATTCATACTTTACCACTAGAGTGTTATTTTGACAGCTCACTTGTTGTTTGTGAACCACCGTTATAATTCTTTTGTTGTAATAAAGTCCATTTACCTGATGTTAACATTTTCAGTTTTCAAATTTATTTTTCAAAAATCTGGATTAGCTTGTCCAAGACATTAAGTGATAATCATTATTATTTTCTTTTGCCAGTGCTACCAGCCAAGAAAGCCTCAGGCCTGCGGGGGTCGAATGCTGCGTTGTATGGCCCAGACATCAAGACTGGCACGGCCTCTAGGCCTCAAGTCAAGACCAATGGCCACTTCACCACTTACATGCAGGTAAACTTCACCATAAACATCCCTTTCAGTTAGTACTAGATCATTATATAAGGTGTTTTATGCATAAATTGATTATTTCCCAGTACTATTCAAACTTTAAAAATCAAAACGGGAGCAATATTGTCATATAAATTAAACTCTAAATATAAATTTGGTTTAATACACTACTTTTACAATAAGATCATAAAAGAGCAAGGCTCAGGAACAAAGAATACTAAAACCAGAGAATGGGCAATGAAATAGGTGAAATGTTCAATGTGCCCCACTTACACAGATAAGCGGTAATTTATATTCACTCGCAATAATGTTAGAGGATAAGCTTGCAAGTATTACATACAAGCATGCTGTAGTCTTAGGAATTTCAATCACAAATCTACTCAATCTTGAAACATTATTTCAATGAGTCACTACATTAGAATGTTTACTGCATGATTGATTATGAGCAGATATTAAACTAATGTAAATTGTGATTTAAGAAATGTACACCTTTGATAAAGGTCAAATATAAAACATGTATGTTATTTATTAATATAGAGTTTTTCCAAAACCACAAACAATTAATTAAATAGTACTGATTTCATGAGTGTTTTTTATTCTACAAAATCTTGTTTTCCTACTTAAATTTGGAATGTGTTTTCTGATAAAGAATTACTAAGTCAAGTTGGTTTATCTGTTTGTTCACCTATGTACAGATTTAGAGGCTATGACAATCTACAAAAATACCCAAATGTTAGGATTCACTTAGTTTCAAACATTAAGGTTTGGTTTCTTTACTTTCTTTTAATTTTCGTTACAGTAGTAATTCCTGCTCTTCAAGACACACAAAATTGTCAGCCTTGTCACACTGAACTTTGATACAATCAATTTACTGTTTTGTACAGACGAGAAACGAAAGCGCGCAGGACTGGGCCTCGCCCCCGAGTCGACTGCCCCGGCCCTCCACCACTGTCATGACACAGAGTAAGCCCTCATCAAAGTAATATAATACAACCAGTTTTTTCTATAACAAAGTAAATGTTAGTTATTTTTCATTACACTACTTTGAGATCAGCTATTTTCGATGTGTTTAACACCTGCGAAATTTCATATTTGCATACAGATATCTAATGTTTACAGTGAAAAGTAATGTTTACTGTGGAAAATCTTCACTTTCCATTCTGTTATGAAATATACTATAACAGTTTGGAAATGTTCTTAATTTTAATAAAAAGTTAATATTCAAATTTCTGTTTTTATTTAAACAAATAATTAGTCTTATGAATAGTTAATATCTGTAGTGTAGTGAAAAATATCGTTCAAACATATGGTCTCGAACATGCAAAATCCCACTTTCCACTCTTGTTATGAAATATACTATCACTACATCGGCCATTTTTGTATTACTTTCAAATTATTAATCTGAAAAAATGAAAAGGAAAGGAGAAAGAAAATATACATTAATGATCAAACTTCTATGGATATAAAACAGTATTGTGAATAGTTTACAAGCAAGTATTTTCTTAATAACTACATAGTTTAATTAATTTAGACTGTAGACAATTCAAACACTGCTATCTTTCAAAAACGTCCAAATTTTAACAAATTTATTTTAAATGAGCTGCTATGAAAGGTAACAATTTACATAAAGTTTAACATTGTGGATTTTGAATATATTTTTTGTAACTTTAGGTTGTCCAACACCACCCCAAAACAGAAAGAAGTTCTTCCTGAGCCCCAAATCCCTCCGAAGTTCCTGGGGACTCCGAGGCTCATCGCGAGCTCCTGCTGATAACGCCCTCTCTGGTGAGCTACTGCCTTGCTGATAGCTATAGTGTACCGACTACAGTAGTACCAACTGGATGCTTGTTATTATATGTATTTTGATTACATATACATATATTGGACAGATATATTGACAGTAAATCAAGGCAGACTAGTTAATACAAATGTAATTTCTATGCTAATCAAAAACTGCCTTAAATTTTAAGCTCATCATAACCAATCAAGGATTGTCTTTAAAATCCTTATTATTATTTAAAGGTCAGAATTATTATTATTGATCTGTTACAGAATGTCATATAACAAAATCCATCAAATTTAACAGCTAAAATGGTTATTGATCAAATACATTTACACACTAATACTGTATATTTTAAATGACAAAAACAAAGATAACTAACACCACAGACAAAGGAAAATGTGCTAACGCTAATTTGCCTTTACCCTCCGACCAACAGGATGCTCATAAGTAATATTTCTGTTATCAAAAAATTGAAGGTGATTCTCTTTTGTTGTAAAAATTAAAATAAATAGTTAATCAAAACTTAAAAAAAAATTACTACAAATATTTTTTTAAAGTTTATCAAAAACTAGACTAAGATTGTATAACAATGAGGTGGATGGTAAACATGATGTTGACGTGGCAGTGATGTTCTCATCAACATCAACAGCGATGCCGGACAATCGGCGCTGGTCTTCGGTAGTCCTAGGAAAAATAAAATCCCTGTGGTTCACCGGAGGGATGACAGCAATGGCGGGCCTCAACCAGATATCAGGCAATACCGCGTGTGTGTGATGTAGAGTTGTGTAGATGTTTGGCTTGAGTTTGATATACCACAGCTGGAAACGAATAACAATCTTTCCTGGCACACTATAAAATCATCATGATCATCCATGTCCTTTTTATATCAAAACACAGTTTTAATAAAAACTGACTGAGGCATGTTTATTAAGTGTGCTTGAACATAACAACCATTGACAAAGCACTAATATGTTTTCTTAGTGAATATGATTTTATACACCACCAAGCCCAGCACAAAACTCATTTTTTATACCAGCTATCTTTTTGTTTGTGATATGTATAATAAGCATGTAACATGGTTCATGCATGTCATGATATTGCATAGATTTGAGTGATATCTTAGAGTTTATTTACTTAACCCTTAAAGGGCTATCGACGGAGATTTCCGTCTTTTTCCTGTTTCATTCCGGGCTATAGACGGATATAACCATCTATTAGATAAATTTTTTCGAGATAAAGGCGGATATATCCATCAAAAATAACAAACACAAAAACAATACTTATTTATTGTTTGTATAACTGTGTCAATTATTTGACGTGTAAATCGTTGTTTAAAACACTCCGTTTTGTACAAAGATATTTAATTAGCTTGTATTTTATTTTTTTATTTTAAAATAATTATTTTGGCTACAAAATCAGTATATTTATAGTTTTCGGCCCAATTACAAAAATAAAATATATAAAATAAAAAATTTATTTTTGCACCTATACCATAAAATAATTAAGCTCAAAGCCACGTAATAATTCAGCCCTTAAAGGGTTAAAAAAAGAGGAACCTGATATTTGAAGTTGATATCTCTCATTTATGCCAACTGTTAGCTAATAGCTAATATGATTAAATAGTTATATTTTACTGCCCACACAAATTTGCTTTGAAATAAAACACGGATAATTTTTTGGAACAGTACAATTTCACCAGATTCTGAGCACTCGGGTGGGATCCACAAGAAAAAGCGAGAGGTGATTATTGGCTATAGGTATAATACACACAATATAAGTTTTGTGTATCTAAAGCCATTCTTTATATAAGCCTAAGTGACCGTTGTCCATTTGACAATTTTAGAGTGTGCTCCAGTCAAGACAGTTTAATTATACAGTAGAGTAAAACTCAATTCATTGTTCACCTAGTTGTGACTTCAAAGTATAAAGATAGGATTTTAAATTTGTATATTATGGTTTCTATAAAAAGTTAGTAAAAAGCTGTTCCCATAATGTATTAAAAAAAAATAAAACTTAACTTTTTACCAATTATCTGGTTTTACGTACCAAAGCAATGTACAAAAGAAATTATTATATTTTAAGACTAACACACCAAAATTAGTTGCTGTATAGAATTAATAACCTATGCATTTTACATTTTCAGCAGCTGAAAAACATGAAATGTCCTAGGTATTTTAAAAGCTACTTCTGCTTGCTTTTAAAAATATGATGTCATATAAGAAGTGAAATAAGCGATTTATTTATTTACTAAGTCAATGTGTTTAATTTTAACTAAAATTTGTTTTGTCGTGCGTAGATGACGAAGGTGGCAACATCAAGCCGGTGTGTGGAGTGGCCAAGAAGAGTTCGCAGAGTGACCTGTACATGCGGCTGGGACTGCTGCTGGGCGACAACGCTCGACAACAACGTCGCTCCAGGAGTACCAACCGCGGCACTCGCAGCCACGACTCAATATCATCATTGGCCAGCCTGGACGCCGGCACCCTCGCCTCCACCAACACCAGTCCTGTCTCAACGCTCACTGGTAAATTGTTGCGTCTTTCTATACTGAATTAAAAGCTACTACTTTGTTTGAAGATGACTTGTTTGTAAGCCAGGAGAAAGAAATGTAGGATATCCTCATATTACACTTCCATACCTTATTAGTGATTTTTTTTAACACATTTTACTACAGTTAAAAGTATAAAAGTTACAAGGACTGCAGGCAGTGCAATAATCATCAAAGTCACCATGTCATCAAAATTTTAGTACCTCAAAACACTTTTCAGTTGCATTCCTCTCAAAAATAACCCATAGTATTGATTAAGTTTACTTCCTTCTTAAAATAACGTTCTTCAGTTCCCTACTAATGTACTAAACAATCAGTGAAAGCTTGAGACCCAGGGATTAAGTGCTTAAGTGACTGGAACTTGAAACCCAATTCTGGAGTGGAAACTAGAAGAATGTGGGTAATTAGATTTCAGAGTAGGCTCATAAAACATTTCGCATTTCTAACTGTTTCCCCCATAAGGCTAACTTTCAAAGCTTGATCCACCCTCAATGGATTATCCAAAATCCTTGATTTAAGATTTATTTTAAAAATAAACAAAATACCTAGTGATTTTAGTGAGCAAAATTTTTATATCATAAATAATAATCGTTCAAAATAATTACAAAGTATCGATTTGTTATGGGTGAACTATTTGTGGCACCAAAATTCTGCTCACTGAAATCGCTAGGTGATTTTTGTTCTCTTTAAAATTAATCATAAATCAACAATTCAAGATAATCCGTTGAGTGGGCTTGGGCTTTGAATGTTAAAATTGGTCTAATGGGATAAACAAGTTGAAGCAGAGAACTAGAGCCCCCTCTTAAGCCTGATTTATATTCACAAAAAATGTTCATGGTTAAAAGCATTTTTTCATTGTCAAATCATAAAGCATTTTAGGTGATTGTAGGTTTATAAGACACACATTTTCATCCCAAAGGTATTCTGAATGTCTAATATCGTCGGCAGGGTCGTCAGAGGCGGACGCTCACCGCACCCTCAAGGAGCCGTCGTCGGACAGCGTGGGCAGCCTCATGTCCATGTCCGGCCACAGCAACTGCTCCTCCAGCCCTCTCAGCCGACGGCACTCCGTCACCAGTGAGTACCGCAACATACAGAGTGTTGGAAATGGAGTTATATGTAATGTAAGGTGTTACCGCTCATCACCTGACTGAAAATTGCATGACAATGGAATAAAATGTCCTCAATATTGTCCCTTTTGAAAACCTGGTTTGTAAATTTGTCTAAGTGTAGGTGTTACTCACCACACAAGACAAATGTTAATGAGTTACTCATTAGTTTAAAGCTAATAATGAAACAATTTAAAGAGACTATCGGAATTAATCATTTCTTCTATTTTTATATGGAAACAATGCAAAAATAAACATTAGTTAACATTTTGAGTTTAACATACTTACAAATTATATATTTTTTAAGTATTACTAATTTCTGCTAGACCGGTTCCTTAGTTTTAAAAATAACGTTTACTATTCTGTTTCAATATAGATTAGAGGCAAGGAAACCCAACTTGAGATTCTCTGTGAACTTCATTTGCAGGAAAATAATCACATATATGCACTTTTTATTTTTAGTTGTGGATGCAGTGAACAGATAAACTGAGTTGGTTTTTGTTTTATAACTTCTTATTATTGGATTTGTTTAATATCTTAGTACAATTGTGGATTATATTTCTCACAGTTCTGTTGTGCAAACAGACATTTTGAAAGAATTATATTTCAGAATCATTCTTGCGCCAGATAATATGAGGGTATACGTGGCTTTAGGACTTATAAATAAACTCAATATAACACAACTGCAGCAACAATGAGAAATCTACTTATCTATTAATACGCTAAGGTGATCTTTCTTAAGAGAACTCCTCCGTTATTTCTGAACCGATTTTAACGATTGAGATACCAAAATATTTGTCCTGATTCGTAGATGTGCTTAAAGGTTTTCATATTTTTATATTTTCAATCTGAAGGGGATGGGGCACTCCCAAAGTTAGTTTTTTGCTCATAAGATTAACATGGGGAATAATTGTATTTGAATTGCAGCTGTTAATACATTAACGACAGATTATTAGCAATACCAAACGTTAAAGGTGAGGAATGTATTTATCTATCTAAATAAAATTGTTTCTTTTATACATCGCTTTGAGCAATGGACTGTTTATATGCAGCAGAGATATTTAAATTTGTGTTAAAATTTGTTTATCTGTCTGTTTGATTATGAGCCATATTTGTTCCGCGTTTCTAAAAAAATACTGCACTGAATGAAATAAAATATTTTGCCCATTTTCGTGCGAAGGAGGAAACGTTTAAGCTGTTTAAAGCATAGTGCGTCATTAGGGTTATGCCCCCCTAGTCCGGCACTCCTACAAAGTAGATCTTAAGAGACCAGGTTACTCAAAACACTATAGAATGCACCATATTTGTTGCAATGTGCATTTAGTCAGCTTATTATCTTTTATCACAGAACGGAGGAAACATGTCTGCTTTACTAATCTACAAAGGTATACTAAACTATATCAAATGAAACGGCACGGCAATGAAAGATTTGGTTCAGAACACAAGCTCTTGAGAACATGGTAAAAGCTCAATATGTCTAGATAGTCATAGTGATAATAATACTGAATATTTTACGAACTACAGGATTTATTGAGCAGATATTTGGAAGAAGATGGGTCCATAAAAAAAAATAATAATAACGTGCTTACTCCTGTTCCAATGAGGCTCGGCTCTACTGACCTTCAACATTTCCATGTTAATCAAATATTATTAGACCGACTAAGCAAAAATGTAGTAGAAAGACAGCAAGCAATGCACTTTAATCAGAAACAGGCCTACATTTTCATCCCATATGTCCGTATGCTCCGTTGGAGCATTTAATCCCAAAGGACATACAGGACGGAAAATATAGGCCTGTTTCTGATTAAAGTGCCTGCTATCTTCCTACTAAATTTTTGCTTAGTCAGTCTTTACAATTTTAGCGAATTTCCCCTATAGGGAAGAAGCTATTACCGTAGGTTTCATGGTAAGACTTAAGCCCGAGACCATGATAACTTTTCATTTTGAGGTCCCCAGATGCCAAAAACACCATTCGTTCAAATTTTAGCGAATTTCCCCTATAGGGAAGAAGCTATTACCGTAGGTCTCATGGTAAGACTTAAGCCCGAGACCATGATAACTTTTCATTTTGAGGTCCCCAGATGCCAAAAACACCATTCGTTCAAATTTTTATATATGTATATATATATATATATATATATATATATATATATATATATATATATATATATATATTTATTTATATATATATATATATATTTATATATATATATATATGTGTCCGTAAGCACGATAACTCTCGTAAAAAAGGTCCGATCTTAATGAAATTTGGTACAAATGTGTAAAGTACCATTTATTTGAACGAGTTCGAAAACCAGATGAATCGCACCATCCGAAGGGGGGTTTTTGGGGGGTTTTTGGGGGGTTTTGTACCCCAAAAATGTGTTTTTTGGGGTTTTCACATGTAATTTTAATTTAAATCAAATTTTAATTTATACAATTAAATTCAGCTTAAAAAAACAAACAATTTGGTATTTTGATCATTGCTCTACGTCAATTGGTTACCGAGATATTGAAAGTGCTAAACACAGTACGTTGTCTAATGTTATTCTTATGGAGAAAAAGAAAAATTGTATATCTCGCTTATTTATGAACGTAAACTGGCAAAATTTGGTATATGGCTTTATTTGGTTGTGGTCTATTGATATTTGCACAAAAATCCATTTTTTGCCCGATAGTTCCCGTAGCAGCAAACCTGCATACTCAGCCCCATGTTATTCTTATGGAGAATAATTAACGTGTTATCTCCTTTAATTATGAACATAAATTAATAGAACTTGGTATGTGGCTTTACCTAGTTGAGTTATAATGATATTTGTATAAAAGCCCATTTTTAGTGTTCCTTATTTCAGCAAACCTGCATACTCAGCCGCCATGTTATTCTTATGGAGAATAATTAAAATGTCATAAATTGTTTATTTATGAATGTATATTGATGAAACTTGGTATGTGGCTTTATGTGGTATTAAGATAAATTAATATGCACTGGAAATTCGCTGAGTATGCAGGTTTGCTGCTACGGGGGTATTTATATATGTATATATATATATTTATATATATATATATATATATATATATGTGTCCGTAAGCACGATAACTCTCGTAAAAAAGGTCTGATCTTAATGAAATTTGGTACAAATGTGTAAAGTACCATTTATTTGAACAAGTTCGAAAACCAGATGAATCGCACCATCCAAAGGGGGGTTTTTGGGGGATTTTGTACCCCAAAAATGTGTTTTTTGGGGTTTTTACATGTAATTTTAATTTAAATCAAATTTTAATTTACACCATTGAATTCAGCTTAAAAATACAAACAATTTGGTATTTTGATCATTGCTCTACGTCAATTGGTTACCGAGATATTGAAAGTGCTAAACACAGTACGTTGTCTAATGTTATTCTTATGGAGAAAAAGAAAAATTGTATATCTCGCTTATTTATGAACATAAACTGGCAAAATTTGGTATATGGCTTGATCTGGTTATGGTTTATTGTTGTTTGCACAAAAAAACAATTTTTCGCCTATGGTTCCTGTAGCAGCAAACCTAGGTACTTGGTCCCCATGTTATTCTTATGGAAAATACTTAAAATGTTATATATCGCTTATTTATGAATGTATATGGATGAAACTTGGTATGTGACTTCACTAAGATGATTTCTATTGATATTTGCATAAAAACCCATTATTTTGTGTGCCTTGTTGCAGCAAACCTGCGTACTCATCCCCAATGTTATTCTTATGGAGAATAATTAATATTTTAAATATCGCTTGTTTGTGAATACATTTCTTATGAACCCTGTTAAGTTGTTATGTTATATATTCATTGGAAATTCGCTGAGTATGCAGGTTTGCTGCGACGGGTGTATTAATTTAATCATCACTGATATTAGTAGTTAACTGGACCGATTGAGCATTCATTTGTTAGGATGATAGTTAGTACATCAGAATAAAACCTTTGTCTATACTCCTACTCCAAAGATTCTCTACTTATAATCTACTTATTCTCTCTAAGTTGGCTCTCTAAATGTTGGAGCTTTCAAATTTATGGGTTGGTAAAAATGTGTTCTAATCAGGCCTCATCTATTGAAAAATAACGTTTTGTACAGGAAATTATTGGAAAAAACTAATATTGGGGTTATGGTTAATATTTGTAAATACAAACAAAAGAATCATAACAGCTATTCAAAATCAACCATTAAATTGTAAAAATAACACTCACTTGGTCAAGATATCATATGACTTGGAGTATCATGTGATTTTTGTAAGGATCGTGATTTTAACCAATGTGCACATAACTTGAATTATACATTATTAGACTATGTATAAATTGCAAGAACCATTAAATCTGAAGATTAAACATAAAGGAGACATGTCCAAGATAAAAATAAACGAGTAAATAAGCAAAGCAAATATGCTCGCCTTGGCAAGGAACCGTGAATGTACTGCACTCTCAACATTTTTAACAAACGGGCAACCTGTTTGAGCAAAGCTCAGTCCCCCAGGTGCTTTAACGAATGTAACTAACTTCTCAATCATAACATTGTACTGTGATCGCGAGGGAAGCCGGAGGGGCTACTAGTGTTCTTTAATCTGTGTTGTAACACATAAATTATCTTACTAATAATTTTATTTTTATTTTAACAGCCTTCACACCTGATAATAATTACTCTAGTAAGAATGTTACTTACTGAATGCCTGAAGGTGTCAAATTTTCAAAATATAGCGGGATGCATTTCGATCTAATTACAGATCATCTTCAGCCGCTGTTTTCTTACATTTATGTTTATTCCATCACTGATGGTCGTCACACGGGTGTCCCCGACACATTAAACGTACACACGGACACATAGCACAAACATTTACATTAAAAACCCAGTATCGGTACAGCTTTCCGCACCGCACTTTACTAATCGGTGAACGTAGGCCTACTGCGGGCTTGCTTCTAAGTCAGGATTGGGAATGTCCTTATCAGCTGATTTATGCGGGTGGTACTGGACTGGAGTTTTGCTATCAATAATTATCTATTAATACGCTAAGGTGATCTTTCTTAAGAGAACTCCTCCGTTATTTCTGAACCGATTTTAACGATTGAGATACAAAAATATTTGTCCTGATTCGTAGATGTGCATAAAAGTTTTCATATTTTTATATTTTCAATCTGAAGGGGATGGGCCACCCCCAAAATCAGCCTGAACGTGATTTTGTCTCTGTATTCCTCTTTTTTATTTAATAGCACATTTTTACCACACTGATTTGCATAATTGTAGATAAAATATTCCTCCCAAATTTTAGCTTTGTTTTTGTCGTTACATATTTTCAAAACTTTTACAGATTCGTTAAACTCAATTTTATGCTCCTTGTTTTCCGTTAAATGCTGGGCAACTTTGGATGTCGGATTGGTTTGGTTTACAGCATTGTGTTCTTTAAAACGGTCTGAAAAAGTTCTGTTTGTGTATCTGATGTATTTCATGTTACATTGAGCCCCTTTATTACATTCAATGGGATAAACACCTTTGGTATTATCTTTGCTCTTAATTAAAGCATTTTTATCTGTAGGAAATATACTGTTAATTTTATATCCAGGATGTACTTGATTCTTTTTTAATACATTCCCAATTATTTCCGTGTATTTATTTGTGTAGCCATAAGGGACAAATAGTTTGTCTGCTTCGGGTTATTTGGATTGTATCATTTTCATTTTTGTTTTCCTTATTAAATTATCAATCAAAGTATAATCATAACCATTATTAACAGCAATACATTTGATTATTTCTTTTTCTTTAGAGTATTATGTAGGAGATAGACTGTAATTTAATAATCTATGGACCACTGATCTGAAAGCGGCTTATTTGTATTGGTATGGATGATTTGAATCATTAGGAATTGTTAAATCTGTTTGGGTTGGTTTCCTAAATACACCAAATTTGATTTTTCCTTTGTTTTTTACTACTTTGACATCCAAAAAAATAACAGTGTAGTTATTTTCAACTTCCATTTTTAATTTAATACTGTTATGTACACTATTCATATAGTTTGATAACAGATTGGCCTGCCTTTTGGTACCTTTAAAACTGATAAAAGAGTCGTCCACATAACGACAGTAGAACATAATTATATTCCTGTGTGGTTTTTTTGTGCTTAAAATTTTGCTTACTTCAAATTTCTGTAGGTAAATTTCTGCTAATAAAGCTGAGAGCGGTCCGCCCATCGGAAGGCCATTTGGGTCATAATATGTTTTATTTTTCCATTGGAAATAATTTTGTTTTATTATTTCCTCGACCATAACCTTTATATCATTTATTTCCGACTCTGAAAAGTTTTTTGACTGCTTGAGTTTACTTGTCAGTGTAACAATAGCCTCATCCCTGGGAATGTTGCCATACATATTGTCTATATCTGCTGTTATAAATATTTAATTTACGCTGATATTATGCTCCTTGAGTTTATCAATAAATTGCTTGGAGTTGATGCAGGTATTTTGTGAATGCAATTTAAGACCGGATTTGAAGGTTTGAAGCAGCCGGAAAAATTGAAAGAATAATTTCTAAGTCAAAGTTACGAAGATTCCGTAACAAAAAAGCTTACAATGAAGACAAAAAAGTGTTGGATTCTATAACAGACAAAATTAATGGAAACTTGGCCAAAATTGTTAAAGCAGACAAATCAAATGCAACAGTTGTCATCTCAGAAACCGATTTAGACTCTAAAGTGAAATATTATGTTGATAAAAGTGGAGCCTATGAAATTAACAACAAAACTACAGAACACAATAAAAAATTAAGTGTCTGATAGAGAATAGCTGTATAATTAACCCAAAAATTAAGAAATTGTTGTACAATCCCAAAGCCACCCCCACCAAAATTCAACCCATTAATTAAAGCCCACAAAAACGATTTACCTCTAAGACCCATTATTAACATCATTGAAGCACTAGCAAACAAACTTAGTAAACAGTTACAAAAATAATAAAATCTGGTCTTAATTTGCATTTACAATATACCTGCATCAACTCCAAGCAATTTATTGATAAACTCAAGGAGCTTAATATCAGCGTAAATTAAATATTTATAACAGCAGATATAGACAATATGTATGGCAACATGCCCAGGGATGAGGCTATTGTTGCATTGACAAGTAAACTTAAGCAGTCAAAAAACTTTTCAGAGTCGGAAATAAATGATATAAAGGTTATGGTCGAGGAAATTATAAAACAAAATTATTTCCAATGGAAAAATAAAACATATCATGACCCAAATGGCCTTCCGATGGGCGGACCGCTCTCAGCTTTATTAGCAGAAATTTACCTACAGAAATTTGAAGAAAGCGAAATTTTAAGCATGAAAAATCCACACAGGAATATAATTATGTTCTACTGTCGTTATGTGGACGACTCTTTTATCAGTTTTAAAGGTACCAAAAGGCAGGCCATTCTGTTATTAAACTATATGAATAATGTACATAACAGTATCAAATTAAATATGGAAGTTGAAAATAACTACACTGTTATTTTTTTGGATGTCAAAGTAGTAAAAAACAAAGGAAAAATCAAATTTGGTGTATTTAGGAAACCAACCCAAACAGATTTAACAATTCCTAATGATTCAAATCATCCATACCAATACAAACAAGCCGCTTTCAGATCAGTGGTCCATAGATTATTAAATTACAGTCTATCTCCTACATAATACTCTAAAGAAAAAGAAATAATCAAATGTGTTGCTATTAATAATGGTTATGATACTTTGATTGATAATTTAATAAGGAAAACAAAAATGAAAATGATACAATCCAAACAACCCGAAGCAGACAAACGATTTGTCCCTTATGGCTACACAAATAAATACACAGAAATAATTGGGAATGTATTAAAATAGAATCAAGTACAACGTGGATATAAAATTAACAGTATATTTCCTACATATAAAAATGCTTTAATTAAGAGCAAAGATAATTCCAAAGGTGTTTATCCCATTGAATGTAATAAAGGGGCTCAGTGTAACATGAAATACATCAGATACACAAACAGAACTTTTTCAAACCGTTTTAAAGAACACAATGCTGTAAACCAAACCAATCCGACATCCAAAGTTGCCCAGCATTTAAAGAAAAACAAGGGCATAAAATTGAATTTAACGAATCTGTAAAAGTTTTGAAAATATGTAACGACAAAAACAAAGCTAAAATTTGGGAGGAATATTTTATCTACAATTATGCAAATCAGTGTGGTAAAAATGTGTTAATAAATTAAAAAGAGGAGTACAGAGACAAAATCACGTTCAGGCTGTTAGAGGATATTGATAGCAAAACTCCAGTCCAGTGCCACCCGCATCAATCAGCTGATGGACATTCCCAATCCTGTCTTAGAAGCAAGCCCGCAGTAGGCTTACGTTCACCGATTGGTAAAGTGCGGTGCGGAAAGCTGTACCGATACTGGGTTTTTAATGTAAATGTTTGTGCTATGTGTTCGTGTGTACGTTTAATGTGTCTGGGACACCCGTGTGACGACCGTCAGTGATGGAATAAACATAAATGTAAGAAAACAGCGGCTGAAGATGATCTGTAATTAGATCGAAATGCATCCCGCTACATTTTGAAAATTTTACAGCTTCAGGCATTCAGTAAGTAACATTCTTATTAGAGTAAATATTATCTTATTAGCCTGGTTTTTCTTTATTTAGATTAGTGTGTGCTTATATTTTTGTTTTTAAAGTTGAATACTAAAATTTCGTTGAAATACCTGATACATGCATAACAGAAAGAAAGTTTGACAACACAGTAACCTCTGGACGTTTTACCTAATTCTTAATTCCAGCCCTAGTTGATGAGTACAAGTTTACTCTAGTGGTTGTAATTAACTGGTAGTGCCTAGTGTTTGTTGAGTGAGTTTCTAACCCCTGCATGTTCAGCGACGCAGCCTGGCCAGGTAGAGGATTTGTCTGCTTTCCGGAACCGACGTCAATCCATCAGGCGATCAGCTCGCTCAGGATCTGTCAAGGGTCCCATTGACCCTAAAGGTAATTTCACTCTCAGTGTTTATTGTTAGTAGAACAAATATCAATTTTTGTAGAGTTCTACAAACATTTTCCAATGTGGACATAGAGGTTGTCAAGTTTGTGGAATTTTGAGTTTGCCAAAGCTTGTCTAGACAATGAGAAAGGATAAGCTAATACATGTTGTTTTTTTTTCAATTATCAAACGATATTTTTAATTAATGTTATTACTTAACAAAAAATGTGTAAAACATTAATAAAAGAATAGGGCTTGGATCCTTAATAATTTTACTTATCGTAACTTCTTTAAGCTAAAAGTACTTAACATGTTCACTGCGTTACAGCATATTTGTATGTGATTACGGTGTGCGTTACGAGACCTATGGTTCTCTTTTGGTGTAATTACGGCTGTCCTATATGAAACCTTGAGATCTTTTTGCACAGACGATCTTTTGCGCATCATAACATTGAAACTAATAGAAACAGAGCACTCTGAGGTGTATTTTGTGAACTTGCACACTGTTGCCAACCTACAGCGTGCTCAGGATTTGAATATGACTCAATAGCATGAGGCAACGAGATCTCGTACTGCACATTTACGAGAAAAAACACACCAAAACACTACACAAATCAATTTAGGTTATTGCAATAACAACAATCAACTTTTGGGGCAATGTTGTGAACAGAACGTACTCAAGAGCTCTAAGCGGCGCTCTGAGCAACTAAGCTTCGTTGCGAGGTCCGGGGGTCTCGTGTCATATAAAAGTAATCGTTTATTACTCCAGTGCGTTACGAGATCTATAGATCTCGTTTGTTGTCATGGTTACCAATCGATCCAGCAATCAACAAGCTTTATGGACAATATATGTCTTATTTCTCTATATTCTCTAAGTCAATTTACATAGAGTTATCGACACCGTACCAGAGGGAAGAATATCATATTATGCAAGCGCACCAAATATAAGTTATGGTACAAGACCTCGGGACCTCGTGACGCAGTGAACGTGTTAAAATGGATGTAGAGTATCCCAGAGTGTCAAGATTGTGACACTTCTATATTGTGTTTTACTTTTTTGCCATCAAAATCTTATCATGAAACATTTAATTCTGTTTTACTTCAATTCAAACTGATCATCTTGTTTTCCTAGTTCTTGATTGAACACTAATATCTCTACGAAACTGTACTCACTGTGTCTTGTCATGTTTGCAGTGAGGTTTGCGCAGTACCGCACGCAGCAGCTGACACTGAAGCCGCTGTTTTTCGAGGTGCCGCTGCAGGAGCCCGACCCGCTGTTCGTGGGGCGACATTGGGCCGTGAGGGCGATGGAGGAGGCAATGGGTACAGCCGGTCCCGGGGCGCTACTGTCTGGTCTCCCCGGGACTGGTAAGACGGCCCTCCTGCTGCAACTGGTTGACTACAGCTGTTTCGGCCGCCGCAGGGAGCCTACCTACAAACAGGGTGGGCACATAGCAGAAATTTGTAAAAGTTATCATGAGTTTTTATAACTCATAGTTCAAGAAAGACCAATCAAAGTTCAGGGAATATATAGATCTTGAAATAAAATTGTAAACTGTTTGTTCATGACTCTAGAAATTATACTTATCTAGAGCATGGAAATTATGAATGGATAGAGAGCATGGAATCTATTCAATAAAAAAAAAAATAAACATATTCAATAAAAAATGGTTAGGCAAATTTACGACTCAACAATTTTTTCCTGAAAACAATTTGTCCTTAGTATTCAATTTAATTTGTTTGAATATTTTCAATATCCACTAAAAATAAATCTTGATAAATATGTACTGCCATTTCTCTACTGACTTAATAATTCACTGACACTATACAACCACTATTTGATAAGCCCAAAGTTGTTATGTCTCTAACTCTGTTGTTGTCACCCAGATGCACACATGTACAATGGCAAAGACAGGCCAACCACCTCCCCCACCCCACCACAGAGCATCTACTGCCAGATCAATCTAGTCTCCGAGAGGATCAAACACCTCGCATCACATGTTGTCGCTTACCACTTTTGTCAGGTACCGCATCATATGCATATAAAACGTTAACTTTCTAACGTTTATTCTTAATTTACAAAGTATAAATATAGTTTTATATTAAAAATTGTCATAAAGCGAATGTCAAAAGCAAAACGAGCAAGGAAGTTGACTTTTAGTTGTAGTTTGACTAATAGTTCAAGAGTAAAATAAGTAGTTATTACTTAATTTAAAATTGTAATAAGCCAATTTAAAACCATTTTAAATTTTAAGCCCATTACTTAAGGAATTTGCTCAAGATTTTTATAATACAGTAAATAAATTTAATATCTTACTCTGAGGACACACTGAGTACTGGTCAAGAAAAACTAGTTTCATAGTGAACCGATTTGTTTGCAGGCGGATAACAACTCCACATGCTTAGTTCCTGACTTCATCCACTCCCTGGCAGCCCAGCTGTGCCAAGCTCCTCAACTGGCCACCTACAAGGAGTATCTGCAGAGCGAACCTCACCTGCAGGTTGGTGCACAAGCATCGTGTCTCATTATTGAGTCAGTATCATTATCATGATCAACCAACGTAGATGACAATTTATGGCTCATAACAGTATGAATTCCTTAAAACATTACAATCAAAGAGCTTCCAATTATATATAAAAAAAGATGTCAAACATAACTTGTCCCAAAACACTCCCTAGATCAGATTGAACTTTGGCTGTAGACTAATAAAAAATGCAATATTTGAACTTTAACTGTTTTGTTAAATTTCAATAAATGGTATTTTTATTAATATAGTTTCTATACTGGGTCTTTAATTAGGATATATTCATCATTGACATTGATTTATATGGACAAACTATAGTCTTTGCTCAGGGTTGCCATGAGGTTATTGGGTGCTTGGGGCAAAAAATCTGTGGCTGGCCCAAGACGCACGTACTTTACTATCTTGGTAATTTGTTTTATTTTGACTGGGGGCCTCTGGAAATTGGGGGCCTGGGAAAAAGTGCCCCGGTCGCTCCCCCTCGCGGTGGCCCTGTCTTTGCTTGGTAGCAAATGTGTTAAAATTGTCCTGACAGTCTAAAACGTTACACTTCGACAATATCTACCTGCTTATCTTTTGTTTTATTTTTCACTGTTTACTTTTCCTATCCCCAGGTGTCTCTGTCCCTGAAGGAGTGCATTGCAGCGCCGGACATGGCGTGGCAGCGAGGTATCATAGAGCCGCTGTGTAGCCTGCGCCGCGTGGGCAAGCTGACGTGCCCGCGCGTACTGATACTCGTCGACGCTCTGTGTGAGGCTGAGTACCACCGACCTGACACCGGTGACACCATAGCAGGGTTCCTGTCCCGCCATGCTCCCTCCCTCCCCCCGTGGATCAAGTTCATCCTCACCGTGCGCACACATCTTGATGAAGTCATGCCACCTCTACCATTCCATAGGATTAGGTGAGTGTTTCTTAGGATTAAATAACAGTCACATGAATGTTCTTTTCGCCAAGGCAGTTATTAAACTATAACTCTATTTATGCTTAAATGAGTTATTTCCACTGACACACCAACATCTTCGTTTGTTTTGTCTTCATTTTCTGCAATAATATTTCAATTTTTTATTTAAATATATTTTAACTTGTGTGGTATGGATATCATATGCAGTGAATCATTGCACTATTTTTTATATACATGAGTAATAATTACCGTTCATTTTACAGCGTGAGTGTGTTAAAAATAACAATTGTTTGCAAGATAAAGTAATAAACATAGTTAACAAACACTTGTTTATTTTACACTCCAATATATAATCTCATTATTAAATCACACCAAGACAAAGAATTTGATTTCTGAAACATTATTCAGTTACTTACCCATAACACATGTGGACTATGTAAAGTTACTAAGATTTATAGTGTTATACTAGCTGCCATCATACCCGGTTTCACTCAGGAATGCAGTTGTGTTTGCTGAAGTCTGTGGTTGCCTCGTGGAACTACTAAAAGTCATAATCAGATGATAGAATTTCCATCAGCTCAAACCAAAGTGAATGTCCTTCAGAATAACACAGGATTGGAACTTTGAAGCCCCGTGCGGCATAGCCCTATGGGAATTTCTTAAAATCCCTTTTTAGTGATTACCTACGTTATGGAAAAGTATGCGTGGCTTTCGTGGTTGTAGGTGTGGAGATTTGGCCTGTGGGATGTTCGGGTTTTCGTATTTATAGATATAGATAAATAGATACTTTAACTCTATCCTCATATTTTTTTTAATCCTACTTGTCTATAAAATGTATTCATATTTTATTACGTTTAGCTTATCTTTTGCTTCCCAACAGTTTGGATATATCAAGCAGCAACTGTGAGAGTGTACAGAAGGACCTGCTAGACTACATAAACTTCCGCGTGAGCAACAGCCCGAGCATCCAGAGTAACGTGGTGCCCGGCAGCGCAGGACAGTTCCGCCTTTGTCAACACCTCGCAGGGCTCGCCCAAGGCTCTTTCCTCTTCGCCAAACTGACACTGGACCTCATCGAGAGAGGCCAGTTAGTGGCCAAGTCCGCTAGCTACAAGGTGCTGCCTGTGTCTCTCGCGCAGATCTACTTGCTACACTTCAACCTACGCTTCCCAACAGTCAAGTCTTTTGAGAAAGTGAGTAGCTTGTGAAATAACAATTTGCTGTTGTCAGTTGACTTTCTATTTGTGGCCAAGAGCCAATCATGTTGGAACTATATTAATTCAAATAATACCTTTTGTTCATGGCTTTTAAATAAGGTATTCTGAAAGTATTTAACTGTATTTCGTTCACTACATACTTACTTCTATCCTTATGTACTTCTGGCCTTCATTGAAGCCATATGTTTGCATTGTTCATAACCTTTTCTGCAGATTTCCAAAATAATCTTGTTAATGATACAATTTGATTTGTGCAGGTTTCAGCGATTTTGAGTGTATGCCTGGCTGCCTTGTACCCCCTAACACTTCTAGAAATTTACTATTCCATCAATGCCCTCTGTGCTAGCGAGTTCATCTCATGGGATGAGTTCCTGCAACGCTTCAAGGTAAATTACATACAATTATTAGTGAATTTCCTGTGGAAAGTGAACTATTAGCATGACCCGCACGGTGAAACTTAAGCCTGGGACCACCATAGAAGTTCCTAACGTGACCCCCTGAACACGTTTTGGGGGTTCGTTCAAAATTGTATATATATATATATATATGTATATAATAAATATAAATGTATATAAATAAATATATGTGCATGTACTCTAACTGTCACATTTTTGTCCGATTTACTTCAAATTTGGTAGAGACGTTCCTTTCTGTAATAAGTTGGACAAGAACAATCGGAAAACTCTAAACCCCTTTTTGAGGGATTAATCTTTCAAATTTCAAGTTATTGGGCCCAAAAATGGTCAGAAAAGCCCCGGATGTGAAGTTAACAAATGTAAAAATATGGGAATTAGTGTGGCAAAACTTTTAAGCCCTCTCTCGTCATTCTAGCTTATATATTTACCAAGTTATTAAAGAAAATGTGTATTGACAAAACACAGTACGTTGCCTTATGGGGGGTTTACATTAGAAAAGCCTGTTATTCATTTATTGGTGTACTTTTATCATCCCCAACAACCTCACGCCTACTTTAAAGCCTGACTGGACCTTCTCCTAACCTTATAATGCGCAAAATTGTATTCACAGCATTGCAACCAGGAGCATTGTAATAGAACCAGGAGCATCAGAACAGCCAAAAAATCAATATTCTCAGATTTGAATAAAAATTGGAATAATTGTATGTTTTTAACTTATTTTGAGTTTTTAAAGTTTGTTATGTGGAAATTCACTTCTCTCACGTCAGCGTGCTGCGTGCGAACTCGTTTCAGTTTGAGATAAGCTATTTATAAATAATTATTTATACATCACATCATTCCTGACTGAAATACTGAACATATGATTTGAAAACAAATATGAATGAAATAGAAGTGTCAAATAAATTATATGGATTGTGTAGCCTTGACTGAGGCTGACTTTCTTAGCCAATGAGTAAAGTCACATCACATCATCTTCCACCAAGTATATGAGTATTTTGAAAAAAATAAATTGTTTAGTAACCTCCAATTTGGGTTCCGCAAAGGCAATTTTACAATAGATGCACTTGATACAATAGTATTTCAAATTTTATCCAGCTTTGAAAATAACTCCTTTGCTTGGGCCACATTTTGTGACCTAAGCAAGGCATTTGAATGTGCATCTCGTAGAATTCTTCTTGAAAAATTCAAGTTTTACGGGATTGGCGGGAGTGAGCTGAATTTGTTTGTGAGCTATCTTCAAAACCGAAGTCAGTCTGTTTATGTTAATGGTGAATGGTCCAGAACTACAGAGATTGCGTGTGGCGTCCCTCAGGGGTTGAATCTTGGTCCCTTACTTTTTCTTATTTCTATTAACGATTTACCTGCAAACCTAAATGCCTTTACATGTATGTACGCAGATGACACAGTTTTATTTTCTTGGAATTCAGATGTTTTTGAGCTCAAAAAGGTAGCTGAATCCACTCTGGAAGAAGCAGCCAATTGGTTCCATGCAAATAATTTCTTTTTAAACAATACAAAAACACAACCAGTCATTTTTACTTTAAAAAAAAACTGCCTCCTGGTATTCAACAAAAAACAGTAATTGTGAAGTACTTGGGGATAACTCTTGATTCGACTCTCAACTGGGGCCCTCACGTGGATCTCGTAACAAAAAGAATCTCTCGGGTTGCTTTTTTGATGAAGAGATTATTAAATGGGGTTCCATTAAAATATGTCATCACTTCATATTATGCATTTTTTCAATCAATTATCAGATACGGGCTTATTTTTTATGGAAATTCATCTCAAACGCACAATATCCTTTTGATTCAGAAAAAAGTTGTTAGAATACTCAAAAACTCATCATGGAAAGCTCACTGCAAACCTCTCTTTAAAAATCTGAAGATTCTGACTGTCTACAACTTATACATTTTTTATTTGATTTTATATATCTTTAAAAATCTGTGTAGTTTTAATTCAAGAAATAATATTCACTCCTACTCCACACAAAATCAGTCAAAAATTGATGTACCTTATCGAAGAATGTCCAAAACTCAGTCTAGCCATGTCATTATAGGAATTAAACTGTACAACAAATTACCACAATCTGCTCTTGACATTCCATTTAATTGATTTAAGAAAAGAATGTTTGAATGGCTACTTTCAACCCCATTTTATTCTGTTGATGACTTTTTAGAGCTAAATAGTAGAGATATTGTAATTTGATTATTTTTAGAAGAATTGTATAACTTGATGTTGTTTGTAACATGTATTGTGTTGATGACAATAAAATATTCATTATTCATTATTCATTAAAGCAATAAACACCGGAGGTCAAACATCTTATGAGGATTTTCATTCAGAAACCATTACTTCAGATTTAGGTTTCATTGTATTGTGGTTCTGAACTTCTCATTTCTCCACTAATGTATACGATGTGGAGACTGGAGACACCAGACACTTCAAGAGGGGGGAGGGGGGCATAGATATTACTTGCAAGTGGTAATAAATATCTTTCATGAAGATGCTTATCAGCTAAACAAAGTCCGCTGGTATAATATAAGGAGAAACTACAAAGTAAGTTTTTAACATTTTGTCATTCCCAGTTTATGCAACGCGTCAATACGATGTTTCAGCTACTGTCGGGGTTGCTGGTGAAGAGGCTCGACAACACGTACATGTTCTTCCACCCGTCCTTCAGAGAGTGGCTCATCCGGCGGGACGACGGCGAGATCAACAAGTTTATCTGTGATTTAAGGTGAGTGTTTATGTCGTTTAAATGAATCTATACCCATTACACAAGTCGGTGAAATTCTTAAAATCCTATATATTAATACACAGTAGAAACGCTAAATTCTCAGTGGCTATTGAACCGATGTACAGTAGACACCCTCCATGGGACCAAACTCTGAGAGGGATAACTAAAAAGGAGGTTAAAACTAATAACACCAGGAGTATTTTCAAATTAAGCACTAACAATTATAAAACTGAAACGACGGTTAACAAATATGTAACGAAGATGCAATACTTGACTACCTAAGGAAACATATGATCTACCTGAATGTATTTTACGGTACAGTGTCGGTACGACCACCGTGGCGGCGGACGTGAGTTATTTCCTGGAAAGAGGGCGGTTAATCCAATGGGCAGTTGAAGCGAGGACGGTTAAGAGGGCGTCAAGTGTATGTGATTTATGTGTCAAATTAAAGGGAATAATGCGTAGGGTCGACAGTTTTCTTCAGAATTTGTGTTTGTTCTTAGGGCTGCACAACACAGTCCTAAAAAGTTGCAATGTTAGTCTTATGCAAGTAATCATTGAAATTTGAGCATTTGACAGCTGTTGAAGGTCAACAAAACACAGTACAGAAGCAAGATTAGCTGTTTTAATCTAACTTCTGAAATGGCATCACAATTTAAATTGTTTGAATTTGAACAGCTGGATTTGCTAGATAGGAGAAATAGAAAGTAAAGAAAATTATAAAAATAATGAGTGATTCCATTTATCAGTTGTTAGTCTCCTCGTTGGTTGCAGTTACCAGAATGTTTTATACATATACAGAACATGAACATAAATATATATATATATATATATATATATATATATATATTTTAGCTTCCAAGTTTCAAATAACCAAGCTATATTACATTTGACAAAATTATAATTTTTTTAGATCTATAAAATCATTAGTTTATTAGAATTATTAAAACGTACTGATTTGTACACCTGTTTGCTAAGCTAATTGAATATGTCTATTTGCAAGTCGAGTAAAGAAAATAGAATAAACAATACTGATTTACTCGATGCGGTCCTAATTGACCTTTTATTGTGGTAGGTAGTTGCTGTAACGACATTAATGAACCAATGATCTGATACTCTCTTGAGTGCAGTTTGATACTTGTATGGCTGCCAGTTGATCTTATACATAACTTATTGTTACCTCCCCCCACCACTCAGGTCCGGCCACTCAGGCATCGCACTGCGCCTGTCCCGCCTGCAGGTGCCTCTAGATGCCGAGCGGACCCAAGAGCTGGGCCACCACATCCTCAAGGCCCACCTCTACAAGAACATGACCTTGCACAAGAACTCCTCCCGCGACCTGCAGGCCCACTGGATAGCCTCCGTCTCAGCCGATGTTTCGGAGGCGTTGTGCACGCTCAGAAACATCTACAGCCCTAATGTCAAGGTATAGTTTTTCTTCTTTATAAAAAATAGTTTATTTAAAAGTAAACAGTAATCAGGTTATAACTGAAATAAATTTTTTGCTTGGGTGTATTTTCTATTTATTGTACTAGATCTCCAGATACTAGATTGTAACGTATCTTATTAAAAATATCGAATTCTGGGTGATTAAACATATACAACAGTGTTGATGTGCAACAGCTAAGCTTTAACCACAAGGCAAATGAAAGTTACATAGTAAGAAAGGACATATTCTCAAGTTTTTTTTTTTTTCAAATCATGTTCAGCTTAACGTACTTGGCAGACATCAACAATGTAGTCGAAATCTCACCAAACGGCTTCAAACGTGGTCTCATTGACTCTTTTTGCTGCAATGTCAAATCCCATATGGTTTGAAAAACTACAATTAATAGTGATCATCACTCATGACCTCGATTTTTCCTTTGATTGAGAATTTTATAGATGATCCCTTAACCAAAATGTGCGAGTTATTACTCTACATGATATATAGTGTTCTCCCTAGCAAAACAGCTTTCAGTTGTTCTTTCCCTCGGATACATGTTTGGTAACCATCCTAACCTACCACCGTTGGCAGGTGTCCCGCCTACTGCTGCTATCCGGAGCCAACGCTGACCACGTCACAGAGTTCCTTGGCCAGGCGCCCGTGTTGTGCTTGTTCGCCCACGAAGGGGCGGTGGAGATGGTCGCTCTGCTGCTGGAGTTCGGGGCGACTGTCGACCACCCCAACAGTCAGGGCTGCACGCCCCTCGGCCTGGCTGCCAGTCGAGGTCACATAGAGGTTGTCCGGCTGTTGGTCAGCACCGGCGCCTCACTGGGCCGCAGCGACACCGCTGGCAGGTACATACTGTTCTTTTAAACATTTAACAAATTAAAAAAGTTGTTCTAGCATTTTGTATCTTCAGAAATACCGCCAAGCAAATAACATCAAAATATTCTATCTTTAATTGAGTGAACATCTTAAAGTATCTTCATTGTTGTTGTTGTGTTACCGGATCAGTAATAGACTTTTTTTAAGGTTAATGTACCTGATAGTCCACCGTCTGATCCAAGGGTTATCCTTGCAGGATCCTACAAGGATAACCCTTGGATCAGACGGCGGACTATCAGGTAACTTTTTAAAAAAATCTTGAAGTAGTTTGTTTTATCTGAAATCTGAATGTAGCCTACTTGCTTAGTTTTGGATTGAAGGAGAAATGTATGATTTTTTTACTGTTTGACACAACCAAAGCTTATCAATTGTATAAGCTTATGGAAATTAAGGAATTTTTGACTTGACTAATGTGAAGGATTTTAAAGATCCATTTCATTTTTTCTCATGCTAAATTTCATAACCCATATTCTTCATATATGGACCCAATTCACAAAGGACATTTGGTAGCTAATAAGAGTAAATTTTAATTAGTAAAAATTATAAATACCTTACTCTTCTTAGATCAAAAGAATACTTGTAAATATTGCTGTAGGTGACTGATGTGTGTAACCCTCCATGGTATACATAGTGTATGTCGTGTTGGCAGGTGCCCCCTGGTGCACGCAGCTCGCAACGGTCACCTGGACGTAGTGGCACACCTGCTCGCATGTGACTGGGTGGTGGGTCCGGGGGCTGATGAGGTTCAGTTGAGAGAGGCTGCTCAACAAGCTCTAGTGGCAGCCGCTGCACAGGGGCACAATGAGGTAGTTGCAGCTGCTGTGTGTTACGTTGAAAACTTGTCCTTAAATAATCAAAAAATAACTTGATATATTGCAATCTATCACTTATTTTTTTCTACTTTCCTACACTACAACATGTTCACTGAAAGCTTTTTTCATCCTCTACTACATTCACCAAAGAAGCATTTAAAACATTCCCAGGCTTATTTTAGGATTTTTCAATTGGTAAAATAATTTTTACTATAATTATTGCAGTATAATTAATACGCATACACTGCACGTAATGATGTAAGGATTCTACGCTTCCATGACTCATCGATTATGTTTTTGTGATCCTCAATAAATCAAATTTATCTCGGTATTTGAAAATAATCAGTATAAACTTTTTCATAAGTTGAAACAGAGAACTGTAACAGCAGTCAAAACAAAATAAAACCTAAAATAAACACACAAGTCACACACAAAAGATCAAATGCACAAACTAGACAACTCTTGAAATAGTGTTTAGTTTTATAAACAGTATCAACAGTAACAGTAACAGTATTAAATAAATACAAGTTTTAGAAAAAATAATGATCTGTTACACACTCTCAGAGACCTTATCCAGACTCTGTCAGCAGGACACTGGATTGTTGCAGATCGTGGAGTACCTGCTGGACATGTCAGAGGTGGTGGCAGATGGCCAGGACTCACTGACAGGGGAGACTGCGCTGTCAGTGGCGGCGAGCAACGGCTGTCACACCGTCTGCGCGACACTGCTCAACCGCGGGGCCTCCGTATCCGTGCCCAACCAGAAGGTAACTACGGCGCTCTTGATTGAGTCCCTTGTGATAAAGTATAGCCACATTCACCAAGTCCATGTGGTTTACTGCATGATAACAATATGAATTATAGGTGATTGCAACATTATCCTTTTCAAATATAATTTTAGGACTAAATTTTAACCACCTGAGCGTTTGATGTATATCCGTTGGACCGTATTTCCCATATATGACGAATGAAAGTATTTTTGACAAATGCATATGTTACCCAATTTGGGACATACAAGAGTATGACAAGTAGTGTATATGTATGTTGAAACATGTAAACATAATTCAGCTGTTGGAAAGTTATTTCTGTGTTATTTCCTGATTTTCTAAGCCAGGTATCAGTTCATTTTGGCCACATTTTGTTTTCTAGAAAAAATCTAATTTGTTTCCTTATCCTTATTTACGAGCGATTGACATAATATGCAATAATCATAAAACTCATTAAATAGTAATTTTCATCATGTGACTCACTTTATGTATACAAAAATAGTATAAAACACCAAAATTACAAAAATAACGACAAAATTGTTGTATAAGGTGTCTAACTTTTCCCCTAGGTTGCCGCTCGAGAAGAGTTAAGTTTAAGTTTGTTGAAAGGAAATAGTTTGTTTATTTTTCTTCTATCCCTTTCTCTTAATTTTGTTTCTCTCTTCTAATGATTCATATACAGCATATAAGTGCAGATAGGTTTATTATCCAATCATGAAGCACACAGGTTTCAACACAGTAGTAATTGCACCAGTGCAAGGTTGAGTAGTTGCTGACAGTGATGGTGTGCTGCAGGGTGTGCCGGCGCTACTGCTGGCCGTGCGGGAGGGCCACTGGGCCGTGGTGGAGAGACTGCTGCAGCACCACGCACCACTGGACCAGCCCGACACCCAGGGCCGTACCCCGCTCATGATGGCGGCGGCCGAGAACCATGTGGGGCTGCTGGAACTGCTGCTCGACAAGGTGATTGGAACTGGGGAAGCGAGGGTAACAAACTAACCAGTATCGGGTTATATGCTGTCAGAGGTTCCCAGACCGTTTGGTACTGCATACCATTTAATTTTTACAAATGTATGTTTACAACCACCTTAACTAGACATCCACTACTGTATAGTTTCATTTATTTCTTGCAGCAAACGCCATTTTACATTTTGATGCAACCAGATTTAAAACAATATAATTTAAATGAAAAAGTATGAAAATAATACGATGATAATTTCTTTTTAAACCTAGGTTTTAGAGGGATTTGTAATATACGGATCTGGATCTTTAAATTATAGTGTATTTTAATAACATCAAAACTGTATTTGGCTGAAGTTACTATTTCAATTTTATGGCTCCAACTACTTTCATGAAAGTAAGATTCAGTCAAAAGTCAAAGGAGGTTTTTATTTGATCTTGACCTAATCTTTCCTAATATATGAGAGGTATGAATAAATCTTGTCTGAGTCTCGTACTGATACAGTCCTGAACACAATTTTCTTCCCCTCCCCCTCCTAGGAAACAGGCTGTTACAGAAACGTATGCTACATACTGTAACAGCCTGGTACATACTGTACTGTCTGGTTGTTTACTATAACTGATTTCTCAACCGAATGCCAAGTTGCTAACCTCTGTGTGTGATGTGTGCAGGGGGCAGACCTGTCGCGTGAGGATGCCGAGGGACTGACGGCGCTCGGCCACTCGTGTCTCCGCGGCCGAGGTCAGGCCGCTCAGGTGCTGCTCGACCGAGGCGCCGAGGTCAACAAGGCTGACAAGACCGGCCGCATCCCGCTCGACCTGGCGGCAGTGCAGGGCAACCCCACGCTGGTGCAGGTACTAGACCGTGTAGACCGTGTAGCCTCTCGTTGGAGATTAGGGAAATAATCCTGAGCTCAGGAAGTTTCCTTGAGCATTTTTGTTTGTTGGGTTGTGTGAATCACTGAAAATTAGCAGATAATACTTTCTTTAAGGAGTATTTTTATTCCATGGAGTTAAACCTCTGGCACAAGTTTGGCAGGATAATAATATCTGGGTAAATTGGATATAGGTCTGGTTGAGCTTTCCCATTTGAAAAAAGAGATGGTTCTCGGGGTCAGAACAAACACTCAGTTTGATGATTTTGTGGTAGTTTAGTCACTACTGTTAGTTTTTTATTTTTTAATAATTTGTTGGTAGTTTAAAAAGTAAAAATAAAACCAGAAATTGAAATTTTATTTTGTAAAGTACACATTTGTCTGGTCGATGGGTGTTTTGCAATGCTTTGGATTAAAAAAAATAAAATATCTTTAAAAATTTTTTCTGAAGACAAGGATTTTAATAGCCTTTTAAAATACATTTTTTTTGTCATAACTTCATTAATATTTTTAAATTTATTTATAAAATTGTTTTAGATCGGCCAGAAATTGTATAGGAATTAAATACTGGTTTATAGTCTGTGTCATAATTTTAATTGTGGTCCTGCTCTTCAACATCTCATATCCTTTAATCAGAATACAATCACACTCAAGTAGCGAACTAATCCCAGAACAATTACATGACGGGAATGCTGTAACACAGATGCTGCTGGAGAGAGGTGCAATGCTGGAGCATGTAGACGTGAGTGGCATGCGACCGCTCGACCGGGCCATCGCGTGTCGCAACGTGCCCGTCGTGCAGTGTTTCCTACGGCGCGGCGCCAAACTGGGCCCCACCACCTGGACCATGGCCAACAGCAAGATGGACATCATGTGAGTTAAATTTCTTACTGTGTAGGTTGCCTTGAGAAAATTGTTTATTCATTCACTATAAAAAGTTTGAAGAAAAATTACAAGTTTGCAAAAACTGATACAGGTCTGTTCACAGTGCTTGGCTTGTAGGGGAGGTAGTGCAAGAGAGACAGTGAATACTTCCGACCACTATTCCCCTTGAACGGTTGCGTGCAATCAACTAAATATTTTGCATGGACTGTAATGACTCCTGATATGTTTACATACACTCTGCTCTGTTTATATTTTAAACCAGCTGTATGAAATAATATGAAGCCGTTATAAATCAACGATTATTGATGATATATTATATATTATATTATAATAACTAGGATTGGCCATTTGAAATAATGCTATTCATATTTAACGTTTATGCTGAGTCTAGACGAGCAAAGACTGTCACGAGAGTGTAGATACGTAGTTCGCTTCCGCTTGAGTTATTTCAGCTGATTATTTAAATGACTTGCCGCTTTACCGCATATCGCTCTTCTGAGACCTGAGTGACTCAACGAACAGCAAAAATGTAACCGGTGACCAAAATAGTAAAAACAGATATATTAACAGAAAGATGCATATTGGTAGGCTGACTGTACTAAGGCGCGAGGAGGGGGAAAGGCATTACTGTGCATGCGCAAACCAGGTGCTAACCATCGCGAATAGGGCTGCATCTGGTTTTTAGTGGAGTTAAAACAGTTTATATTATAATTATAAATGTCTCAGGTTGGCCTTGTAACTGGTTTATATCCATCTGGAGGTACAATGCAAAATAAATAAGTTTAGTGTAAGTCGTAAGTCTTTAGGTTATCCAATATGTAAAGCTTCCCTTTCTCGTTGGTTCAGTTACTTCACAGGAAACTTCAAAAGGAAGTAGTTATAATTAAACAATAGTAGCAAGATTTAACATTATTCCTGTATTTTGTGAACCCTTAAATAACTATTGTTACTAAATTAAAATTAGTAAATTAATTGTGAGTCGTTGTGAATTAATTGTAGTGGTCAAGGCAATGGACTCCGGAACTATGGCAGCAGCCCTGTTTCTGTATTTTGATTGGAAGGGCAAACATGATTGTGATCATGATTATTGTGATTTTTCAAATATTACAATAATATTTTCTCCAAACTATTGGGGGGACAACTACACTTGCCACCCCCGAATTACGCCTATGCTGACATGGGTTGCAATACCAGTCCTAGCATTTTAAATTTTATCATTATTTTACAAATCGTACTGTAATGGGTGAGCCGATACAGTAGGAGTTGTACAATACTGATACAATTTGTGATAAAGTCCACCAGTGCTGGATACGCTGCATGCACAGATGTACAGTATATATGGATGGGCATAATGAGGCAAAAACAGGCTGTGAATCTCTTTTTTTTAAAGAGGATGTATATCAACGCAATTCAATAAATATTTTTAACAAATTAATCAATACAACGATGTTTCTAAGGCTGGTGCTCCTGAACAAGCTACTGGAGGATGGCAATGTGCTGTATCGCAAGAGCAGGCTCAAGGAGGCGGCCCACCGCTACAGCTATGCTCTCAACAAGTTCCCCCCAGTGGACACCTTGGATGCGACTTTCCACCAGTTGCGCATCAACTTCCTCCTCAACAACTCGAGGTGCAAGCGCAAGCTCAATGTGAGTATTATGTTGGAGTGTATATAGTTTGTGTTTTATTGAACTTTAACGTGTTATACAAATTAGTATGTGTGGTTTTTGTCTCTTGACCAAAACTATGGGAAACTAAGATTACCATAAATGACTCTTTACGCATTTTTGTTCAATGACATTATTCTTACTTTTTTAACTGCTAATTTCAGATAAACATAACTTATTGTTCAATCTTTTGTATAGAAACTTAAATTCATTTGTAAAAATCAGAATAGTTAAATTAAATTGTAATCATGACCATCACAAATTTTAGTAATTATAATCGAATACATCATCTCTCATATTAATAAAAACGGAGATCAAATTTTAAAAAATGTATTCCACTTTTTAACGTAAAATACTGTGGCTTATAGGCTTTTTCAAGTTTAAATTTGTGTTATCTGTACTTTCACAAAAATATAAAGCCAATCTGTTTTCGTTATTTTCTTTTTGTCTAACCCATTAACCTAGTAATTATATTCTATTCGCAGTGGCATATTACGGTATTCAATTCAATTCGATTCAAAATTCTTTATTCATAGGCAGTACACAGAGTATACATTGAATAGTGTCAAGTGTCTTTTCTTACATCTAATACATATTTGCAACAAATTAAATCAAACCTACATTTTTTAATTAAAGCAAAGTAAATAATTGTTATTTAATCACATTTTTACACTATAAGGTTATTAAATTTTCCCAGATGCTCAGGGAAACTTGCTCGTGTTCATAGAGGGTACATAGAACTTCTCGTGGTACATAGAAGGTACCATAAACCGTCTACATTACCTTTCAAGTTTTACGAGAGGTGGAAAAATTCATTTAATGAGTAGGGAGCTATGCTAATCAGATATTCTTTTAAGAATTTTTTGAATTTGGTATTATCATTTTCTAATTTGATTTCCCTGGGAATATACTCTAAAAACTTTTGTCCCATGTATGTTGGTTTCTTCTCAAAAAATTTCAGTTTATGACGACTTGTAATAATCTTGTCTTTATTTCTGGTATTATGCTGGTGAATTGAGGAGAAGTAATCCAGATATGTTATTTCACTTTTTGCTGTTAAAATGGAATTAAAAATATATTGTCCATATACAATTAATATTTTAAGACCAATAAAATGTTTTTTTGCAGATTTTTTATTCGATTAGTGCTGCACTCTAGTAGCAAAATCTGTAAGTCATGGCTGAGGGCAACTACGGTTCTCTTCACTAGGAGCGCGGACTGACTATATATGCCTATAACGCCGCTAGGCCACTGGTCGTGGTAGCTGAGTTAGCTAAGTCGATGAAACACCTTGGCCACGTGTGGATACAAACTTCGTCAGTTCGATTCCCGCACACGACCAAAACTGACAAGTTGTGCAACTCTCAATGAGTTAACCGGTCTGTGGCAACGTTGGTGGGAGGGCCCAAGTTAAATAAATGGTGTTAGGCTTGCTTGGAAGTTGACGGGATCGGTTAATTCTTTGTGAGTTGCACATGGTCAATACTGATTTTGCTACTTTTTACTTATGACTACTGTGTGTGTGCCAATGTGACTCTTTAGACTAAAATAAAACAATATTTTAATTCTAATACGCCAAATACACATTTAAAAACACCAATTTTTTATTCCAATTCATAGGTTAAAAAATGACAAGTAAGGAACGGAACCAGCTCGTAAGTCTACGCCAATGGGTTAATTTGTTACTGCGATTTCCTCTGGCACCCAGTCCTGGTCATTTCATTAGTTTTTATTATCCTTGCCAGTATAACTTTTTCTTCTTTCTCTTATTGTTTTATCTGTTATCATTTGTTTAAAGTTTAGTTACATTTATCATATACCAACCATAACTGTTCCTTCTCTACAGGAATCAGCGGAGGCAGTTGATTTAGCAACTCAGGTGTTGAAACAAAAACCAGACTCTTATGAAGCCTACTACGCACGTGCAAAAGCTAGAATTGACCTCAGGTAAAATACTGAACTCTTAGAGTTGTTATTCTCCAAACTAATTATTTAAGTATTTCATAGAAACAAACGTAATTTATTCATAAATAATTATTTTTTATATTTAATTTTACAATTTCTTGTAATTTATATACTATACAAACAGTTTTAATGTGTCTGTGACCATTAACAGTATGTTGAATAACAATAATCTGATTGCAAGGCGGAAACACTGCATGATTGTCTTTATGCCATTCAACTTATTGTGCTTCCAAGAATTATTTATAAACCTATTATCACAAATATATTAAAATAAGGCCTCCAGTATAGAGTGCTAAGGGTGTTAAATTTTAATTCCTACTAAAAATTATTAAAAGAATTGTTCTTCTAATGAAAGAGAAGATGGAAAAGAATTACATAACTGTTCTCTCTATAATTATTATTCTTATTATTATTATTATAATATTATTATTAGGTATAACGTTTTTATTTTATAATAACCTGGTATATTATTTTACAAAAAAATTTCTTCAAGTCACATGAAAAAATTCTCCACATCAGATTTTAAGTCATTCTATAAGTTGGCAGGTAGGTAATAATATAATATGGGCGAAGCAGTTTATTAACATTATAAATCAAATCATTTTAATTGGTTTTTAAGTGTATTTGCGGTTTTATATTGCTTTTATTCAAAATGGTATTAAAGTTAGATATTTTAATTTATTAAATATTTAACTTTAAATGTTAAAATGAGTTTGCACACAGCATACTGTCAAAAGATAAGTGAATTTCCGCATTAAAAACTTAAGAAAAATCAAATAAGGGGTTTAATCAAACACTGATACCATTTTTTTAGAATATGGAAAATATTGGATTTTTTGCTGTTCTGATGCTTCTGGTGCTATTTAAGTGCAATATTGGGATGGAAATGTTGTGCATTATAAGGTTAGGAGGAGGTCTCGTCAGGATCAAAAGTTTGGTACGGGGGTAGGCCCTATTGGGAGTAATAAAACTACATCAAGATATGAAAAACAGCATTTTCTAATATAAAATCCTCATAAGACAACGTACTGTAACTAGGCAATATATATTGTCTTTAACAACTGCCATAAATATTCATACTAGAGCGATGAGGGAGGGCTTAAGAATTCTGGCTCTTAACATTTTATGCAGTAATTTTACACTCGGGGCTTTTCTGACCCTTTTTGTGCCCAAAAACTCATAATCTGAAAAATTAAAATCCTCAATAAAGTTTTTTGATTGTTTTGCCCAAAGAACTTGTCCATCTGATCATAGAAAGGAATATTTCTACCAAATTTGAAGTAAATCAGACAAAAATGTGACTGCTAGAGTGCATACATACACACATATATATCAAATTTATAACGACTCCCCCAAAACATGTTCAGGGGGTCACATTAGGAATTTGTATGGTGGGGTCATGCTAATAGCTTACATTTCCATAGGAAATTCGCTAATAACAAATTTCTGTTTTCAGGATGTATGAGGATGCACTGTGTGACGTTCAGGAAGCGATCCTGCTGTTGCCGCATCAGAACCGAGACATCCGTCGAGTGTTGCTCAATCTGAGGGATGAGATTAGGGCGGGAACTCTGACCACGTCTCTCGACACACTCAACCAGACAGAGACCAGCTTGTAGGCCCGACACTACTCCATCACATGCTTCTTATATACCGTATCTTCATCGGTAGGGTAATCAAATTGATGTGCCATACTAGAAAACAAAACTTAGGCCAACAATAGTTATTTTATTTTTAAAAAAGTACTTACTTAAAACACAACTTATTTCTGAAAATGTTAATTAATTTTTTAAGTACTAATAGCTGCTATTGTTAATTTTTGACAGGAATTTGGCTTATTATTTATTATTACTGGAATGGAGTTTAAGTTATAGTTGATGTTTTGAGATGTTTTCATTAAAATTAAAGCACAAAGTAAATAAATAAACAAAAATTACATAACGATTACCTTCAAAGTGCCATTAAATTCATTGTAATTTACTAATTTTTAAAGTTTTAAATAACATACGGGAATATTGGAGGATTTCGTATTCTAAGTTCTGGTAATACAGCATTTTGTAGGTTAGTGAAGACGACAATGCAATATATAGTGTAGAAATAAATGTAATAATAGAGTTTATATAGCTTCCTAAGTTATTTATCTGTTGATATTTAATTATTAATTTTATTAAGATCACAATAATTGTTTATAAATTGTTTACGTTTATCATTATATTTAATTTATAAAAATGCTTATAAGCTGCTGTAATTGTAAGGAGGTTATTTTACATACTGCCATAAAATATTTAATAAATATGATAATTTATCTTTTTGATTTTGTATATCAACATTGAAAGTAATTTAAAGTTACTGTACAGAAGTCATGAACCGTGTTTAGGAATAATACTCATAATTCTAATTTCCTAGTTTAAAAAAGGGAAATTTTGTTTGTAAATAGATTTTTGTTTTAAATCCCTTAATTTACTTATTACTCTTGTAAGACATAAATATTTTATATTCTTCTTGCCATTACAAACACATCTTGTAATATATGTATATTTTTATTTTATCTATCCGAGAATTTGAAGTTCATCATCACAATTTGTATTAACTTTGTTTTATTCAGCTTCAACTACAAGACAGGAACAGTTTTTTCGTTAGCTGGTGCAGTCGTTGTTTTAACTTATTTTTTTAAAGTTCGTACAATTTTTAATTTGTTATTTTTATTTTGTTTTAGTTAGGTTTGAATAGTATAAAAATTAGCAGTTTAAAAACTTTGTTTGTTTAGGACTATTGATTTTTTTTTTTTATCAGACATTCTTATAAAGAAGCAACAAATACATGCTAGTCTGAATTCTGAATATTATAATATTGACTTCAATTCTTTAAGTTTGATGGTTTTAATAAATTTTAATAAAATTCGGTTCTTTATTTGTGATGAATCATTTTACTGGTACATACAATTTTCTATAAATTTTAGACAATACATTCAGTTTAAAGTGCAAAGTAATTAAATTTAACTGATACAGAACTATTTTTTTCTATGACTTGCCTTTATGATTGCATATGAAATAGGTTGTGTTAACGACTAATTTGTGGAGCTCAACTGTATTATAGTATTGGTCTTCAGTGCATCATAATTTATAAGTTTTATCATACTTACATCAGTAACTTTCTTAATTTTGTTGTTTAAAAAAATTATTGCGTGCCTTCAAAACTAAAAATAAACTGTTTTCTAGAAAATAATGCCTTTAAAATATTGATATTGAAAGCCAGTAGGTTTGTTAGTGAAGAAGCGTTCATTGTTCCTATATATTGATTTGTTGAGAGAGTGAGGGTAGTTTTATAAGAATAAGATTATTAGGCATGTTTATATCTAGTATGTTTGGAGCTCAAATATATTTATAGAAGGTAACTTATTTGTCTGATTTGAAATTGCAATAAGTTTGGTTTTAACCCTATTAATTTGAAATAACATATTATAGTATTTGTGTGTGTTTTAAGTTCCCTATAGTACCATGGCATTGTGAAAATTTGTATAAGTTTAATAATTGTTTGCAATTTAATCTAGAGCAATTTTTAAATTTATAAATCGACCTTAAAAATTTATGTAAAAAATTAAAAAAAATAATTTCAATAAGGTAAATAAGATTTTTGAAAGAAAAATACCTTTTTAAATCTGAGTTATGCTATAAGTTGTGTTTAAGAATTTCTCTTTTAAATAACTATAGCATGTCAGTAGTATGAATTGTTCATTATTTTCACAGATCAAGTATACAGTTAGGCATGCTAGTTCAAAACTTAGGCATTGTTGGACATTTCTGATTTATTGCGCCGGTGCAGATTTTTTAGGAATATTTCTGATAATATTTTGTATTTCAATAAAGCTTTAGCTGCAACACTATAAGTCTATATTAATTAAACCATTTTTCTCATTTGTTCGTTCTTTTTAAATGGTTTAGATAAAATATTTGTTTACGGGATGTAAACAACACGTAATATGCTAATAAAAAAGTTGTTTAAAATAGGTGTAGGCAAAAACTTATTAGATCAATAATTTTTAGGGTATTATTGAAGAATAATACTGGATTAAAAGTCAATATTTTCATCCATTTAAACACACTATAATCACTCACTTCATACATATGTGGGTTTGTTAGGCCACCTCTTCACAGTCGTCTTTATTTGTGCCATTATTTCCAAAGAGAAATGAACTCTTTCATCTTTCTTTAAATACAAGTTCACTTGTCAACAAAGTATGAAATAAATTTAAAGTAGTAAGATATTAATAAAGGAATGCCAATTACACACACACACACACACACACACACACACACACACACACACACACAGGAAGACTAACGTGTTAGGTATCTAGAAACTTTTGTTTTTTCAACTAGCTGACACCATCAAAAAAATATCCACTCTGTCCCCTATATAATACATTGACAGGCAAGCTATAACCAATACAGGAACGATTCTGCGGGATTGATCGAGAAAACCATTAATGATCTATTATTAAATGCAGGCACATACAAATTAAGTTTAGATAAGAATTAGAAACAGCCCCTCTTACAACCTTTAGGAGATAAACCACTTCAGCACACTACCTTCTTTTTGACAGTCTTTCCATTTGAAACAAATTTAATAGTTCATGGTAGAGGTGTGCGAGTACAGGTTTTTTAAGACGAGTCGAGTAAATGGCAAAAGATTAGAATCTCGAGTTCGAGTCGTGTATACAAATAAAAAAAACACATAGGTCGAGTTGTTGGATAAAAACAGTGCATAGGGTTCCATATATAAATTTTGTTATTAAAATATATTTGTCTAGTCACTATGACCTGAAAATAACAATAATAAGTAAAATAAATGGATTCCTGCTTCATTGGAAAAAGGTAAGTCCATTTATCTGAAAATAAATCATACCAAAGATATTGCATAACATTTTGCCATGAGGATAAAATACTTTTAATCTTTTGGTATTAAGGTTGTTATAGCCTATATGGTATTAATTAACAGTTTCATTAAACAATAATCTCAGTTTTTTATTTTATATCCTTATTTATGAATGTATTTTTGTGAAACTTGGTAAGTGGCTCTATGTAGTAGCAAGGCACATATATATGCATTGGAATTTCGCTAGGTACGCAGGTTTGCTGTCACAGGGGTATTTTATTTGTCCTATGTTTTGTATATTATTTTTAGGCATAAGCTACATCTTTCTATGAACGGAGAAAATAAAATTACATTTAGGCCTATTAGCTAAAATATATTTTTTTAATATTTAAAAGGCATATTACATGGTAAAACATTAGCCAACTTACTTACCACACAAAATGTATTTACTAACATATCTTAGCATTAATTTTAACACTATTTGTCCTAATAAGAACAATCAGTAACAACATGAAAATATGTTTGAAAGTGCCTGGCAAATCAATTGATGAAATTGAAGCCATGTCTTAAATAGAGATTTAAAATATTACAAATTATTTAAAAATTCATTAATGAAACTTAAACAAGACCAAAACAAATCACTTGTCTTTAAAAACAGCTCAATACCAAAGGACAGTTGAGCCTAAAATTAATGGATTGACTCAATTTCAATTATTATGGAAAAAAAAGCACAAATTTCTTATGCTTACCTATTAAATTTTATTACAGATATTTTTTTGGATATTTTACTTTAAAAAATTACAAGGTTAGGTGTTACAAGAGTAACACAAATTTATAAGCCACAACTTACTTATATATTAATAAAACACTAAAATCCACATCACAACTCGTAACACCTCAATTGCGTTCACACTCAATTTAAATTTACAGACGACGCGCGGCTGCGGACGACCCTTGGTAGCGCGGGTAAACGGCAGGAGTAAACTCGCTCGAAACTTTCGAGTTTCAGTGCCGAACTCGGCTCGAACTCAAAATTTTGAGTACTTGCACATCTCTAGGATGGTAAGGTACCGCGAAAGTACAATGCCCCATTAATTTAAAGTACAAACATATCAACAAATTTTTTCAATCTTTTTAAGAGCATCAGCACAATAAAGAGGGACTGGATTCCAAATGATACTGCCAGATTCCAGCAGAGGCCTAACTAATGACATATAAACAGGGCCGTCCCTATATGTTGAGGCACCTGGGGCGAATATATTCTTGGCGCCCCCCCCCCCCCCCAGACTATCAGAAAAGTAGACAAGGACAAAGTTGATTCCTGCAAATAAGTATAGGGACAGAACCTAGTACTTGTATGGGCAAACAAATATATACTTTAAAAAAATTCTATTCTAGGGATGTTGACCTAAACCATTAGGAGAGTTTAAAAGGTTATGAAGAGACAGGGAAACATTGGTTACACGTTCAAATTTATTGATAAAGATTATATAAAGATTATATATATTGTTACCATTCTTACTGGCGCCGTGGCGGGCTCCGTGAATGATAGACGTGATGGTGATGTGTGCTCACCGCACAGCGGTCAGTCAAATTGCAAACCAGGCGCACCCTCTTCCGCGGCGCTCGGGGCAGCTTGTCCTGGTTGCCCTCCCTCCCCTTCAGACGGCCCTGCATATAAGAAATTTTAATGTTCAAATGTTTCAAAAATTGTTAGACTCTCATAAAATCTTATATATTAATTCGCTAAGGAATTTTGTTTTCAGCCCACTACGACGTTATTTCTCAACCGATTTGGACAATTGATGTGTCATTTTTAATATTTTAACCTGCAGATTAACAGAAAAGTTTAAACCTCAAAAATACTGTTTTTTTTTTAAATATTGACATTTAAAAAAATGTCTCCATGTTTTTTTAAATGGGAGAATATTTTTAAAGGAACTCGGCCTTAGTTTGAGAAAACCAGGAAACATGTAGTCATGGAATTTGTTCCAATTTGAAGCTTAAACATTCCTATACTCGCCAAATTTGTCAGATTTATAATTTTCTCCTTTTAAGTTCTTTAAATGATACAAAGTATCAAGTCCTAAAACGTCTCCATGTTATTCACATTGGAGGATCTTTGACCAGGAACTCGGCCTTAGTTTGAGAAAACCAGGCAACATGTGGTTAATTATTTTAGTGATTTTATGACTTCTTAACTGTATGGTGCCACATATAAAGTTTCATTTTTATAATTTGTCATATTTTCAGTAGGTGGATATTTAAATCTGCATGTATTTCATTAGTGGTAATTGTTCCTACAGGGTATCGTGAGATTACTCAACCTTAATATTGTAGCCGTTGAATTTCGACGGGCACCCACTAGTATATCCTAAATTTGTATATGCTTCGTTGACCACAGAGTTTACATGGTTAGAAAATGACAGGGTACTAGTCAACAACAAACAGAGGTAGTTTTCTTCAAGTGTTCTTTTTAATGTTGCGTCTACCAAAAAGTAATTCCTAACTATGAGATTTTTAAATTTTGATAAATTTATAACAGAGCATTTATCCACATTAAAGACGATTTTAATATTTACATTTCAACAAGAGATTGAATTCAGGTCTTCTTGTAACAAATTTGTGTTATGTGGGTTGGTTATTTCCCTCAATAGTTTTAGATCATCAGGGTACAAAATATAGCTGGAGTTATTTTTATTGAATCATGAAATTAAACAAAGTGGACCCCAAATTTGATGCTTGAAGAATCCCGGGAGTTACAGTAACATTCACAGACTTTCTCCTTTAAAAATTACTTACTGACGTCTGTTACTAAAGTAAGAGTGAAAAATAGCAATCAATTTATCACTAAAATTGTAAGCATGCATTTTATTAAATAGAATGGAAAAATCAACACGTGAAACGCCTTTGAAAAATCAGTGTACACAACACTAACCTGATGCCTGTTATCTAACGAATGTACCCCATCAGCACAAATCGTTGGGCCAACGTTGGCAAGTGGTCGGCGGAAATGGTTGGCAAACGATGGGCATGTCGTGAGGCGCGAGGTTGGCCCATCGATGTATTAACCAACCATTATCCAACAATGCCAACCAATATAAAATGCCAACGGTTTATAATGTTTTATTTAAATGCTTATTTTAATTTTTAAAATCATGATTTATGTACAGTAATAGAATTGTTTAGTAAACCAATTATAGAAATTTTAAAAAAGGAATTAAGTTGCAAAAATATTTAGTCACGGGCGGGTGTCGAACCTACATCCTTTGAGTTACTGAACACTCGCCATAACCCCCGCGGCCAATCTAACTTACGAGAATCAAAGGATGGACTGAGATATAGAAATTACCAATAGTCTCTACCTGCACAACTTGTACTAGCCTATATACTATTATGTTTTATTCTTCTAAGATTGGATAGTACTCGTTTTATTCTTCTACGTGAATCTACTCGTGCAAAAATCATTGTAATAAAAGTAGGAACAAGTTAATTTGATTTATGTATCTATAAATAAATATGAAAAACTACGAGCAAATTAATATATATTTAATATAATTATAATAATAAAAATTTAATGTTAATTTATACCCCATCAGCACAAATTTGTTGGGCCAACGTAGGAAAATGGTAGGCCAACGGTTGGCCCATCAACACAAATCGTTGGGCCGACGTTTACCAGCGTCGGCATTGTGGGATATGGTAGGGAAATGGTCGGTTGGCATTAACGCGGCTAGGCCAACAAACCAATCGTTGGCTAGCCCACGTTGGCAAACTCAACCATAGCTGACGTTAGGCCATCAAACGCTATTGTTAACAAATCCTACCACTATATTATTATTAATTATATTTTCAAATATATATATCATATAATGAATATATAATTAATAATAATATAATGGTAGGATTTGCCAACAATAGCGTTTGATAGCTCAATGTCGGCTATGGTTGGATTTGCCAACGTGGGATAGCCAACGATTGGTTCGTTGGCCCAACCACATTAATACCAACCGACCATTTCCCTACCATATCCTTCAATGCCGATGATGGCCTAACGATGTGTGCTGCTGGGGAAATAAGAATTTAGTTGAATTCATCATATTTGAAACAATGAATTGTAGGAGGAACATGTCTATGATAGTTTTTTTTTTTTTTTTTTCATCTGTTGCTGCGACCAGGGCTACTAACTGTTGGCTAGGTTAAACATTGTTCAAATTTATATACTACTAGAGGCTCTAAGGCACCATAACCTTGGTCCAATACTCTACCTCATCTATAATTTTACTCTTTACATGCTGAGGAAAATCCTACACTGTACATTTATAAAAGAAAGGTGGTGTCTGTAGGTCGACGTGTATGTTCCGTTTTAACGTAAAAACTACTGAACCAATCGAGCTGAAAATTTGCATGTAGGTAGATAATTTTTCTGGCTACATATAGGGCCTATTCCCATCTTGGCAATCCCCTTAGGGCTCCGCCCCAGTAGTGGTTAAATTTACAATGTTCTTCTTATGGGCAATAGGTTACTTAATGGATCACATAATTACTTAAACGGAGGTAGTTGTAGCCTGGTTGCAGCAGCAATTTTAACCAGCTGAGCGAAGTACGGTTATCGGCTAGGTCTAGGTAATAAAACAATATAGCAGTTCGTAAACAAATTAGGCATCAATTTCGTGCAAAGTAATTACATGTTTTAATGTAAACAAAGCAGAAGTTTTTAAATCCCCATGCTTTTCTTATGGGGATGTTTTATGTTATTTCTCGTTTGATGGTAACTTTTTAGAAATTCTGCTATTTTCCCAATTCCCTTGGATCAATACCTTCAATTTGAGACCCCTCCCATTAGCCTGCAATTTGCCAAACTCCCACAAATTTGACTTTTAAAAATTTCGCCTACAGAATTTTATATATATACGGTATATGACTAGCTTCTCATTAAAACGTCGACTCCTACATCTTAGACCTACAGATATCTTAAAAACGGTACAACCATTTTTAATTTCGATTACACCACTATTTTCAGGGGGAAAAGGCAGTGTTATTAGACATGTCGCATGACTAGCTTCTCATTAAAACGTTTAAGTCGACTCCTATGTCTTAGACCTAAAGATATCTTGGAAACGGTACAACGGTTTTTGATTTCGATTGCACCAATGTAACTAGCTTGAGTGTGTAAAATATCTAGTTTTTTAGAGGACATCTTAAATATTTACTCACTGTTTACTACTAAATAACTAATCCACATTATCAATAAGAACCACAAAAATTTACGAAGTGGCGCTTGGAAAAATTCATGAGAAATTAAATAAATGGACGCCATCATACCGCTTGTCATTTCAATTTACTAAATCATGGCCAGTGATTCATAGGGTAGCCAAAATGCGGAAGACTACCATTACGGGAAAATTAACTTTCATTGAAGAGTAGCGGAATGTTATTTGACTGTTGACTCATCGGACCAAAGTGGACTTCTTACTTATAAAATTACTATAATTGTGGAGATAAGTTTTTTACGACACAAGGATACCATATACATTTAACAAGCGAATAAAACAAATAACTAAACAATCAACCAATTTGGTACTAAATGTTGGTACTTGGTATATGATTTATTTCTGAGATCGAAAGTTGCCTGACTGGCATGTCGCTGGCCCGGAAATCTTTAGTACTTAATTACTCATTAGATATTGAAGTACAGTACCTACTTTTTTTGTTAAATCGTGGCACAGTTGGTTTCTCTAATTTCCAGCATGACCGGGCCTTGACGCCAAAGACTTAAAACTAGTGGACCGCTCGCGCCCGTGGTGAAGCGAACCAAATTTCGGTCCGGCCGCGTTCGAGGTCGCGCCGCAAATGGTGGGCTACCGCGGCAGCGCTTAGCATGGGGGATATAGGGGAAAACACGACGCGCGCTCACTTGAATTGAAATTGCAGCCAGGGAACATTTTTTATGGTTGAATGGCCTTCTGATTCGTATTCCTGAATAGGTTCTCGAATTTTTAATACCGAAACTAAATATATTTGATCAGGGTTAGTTGCGTAAAAATAACAGAAAGTTGGGAGTTTTGTAAAATAATCTCCTCGATGGCTGATTCTTTCATATTTCCAGTCATATAAATTTATGTACGATCCACTAGGCTTTAGGTGTTGTTAAATAATGATGTTTTGAAGTTTTTGGTACTGGAATGATTTTTTTATGAGCAGTAATATCGTTCTTTGGACTAGTGAAACTTTGAATTTTAGCATATAAACTTCGACGTTCGCCAAAAGTTGTAGATTGTATGAAAGTTAATTGGCCTATATCATAACATTTTGTTGATGAATGAATACCAAGACAAATACTTTTTAATAGCAAATGTATTCTTAATAAACATTAATTACCAACATGGTTCGTTCACCCGTCCACGTAGAGTAGTAAGAACGATTACATAATGTTGCATTAATACAACATTTCGCTATTGAATAACAAAAAATTATCTTCAGTGTATGATAACAATCGATCATGATTAATAATTTAAGAGACGATACAAGTACAGTATAATAATGATGGGGTATAGTATAAATGTATCCGTAGCATTAGTCAGTTTTAAGAGTATTTTGGAAGGCATAGGATTAAATGAAATGATTTTTCTCAAAATTAATTTTTATTTACTGATTAACTGTTACATTACACATTACAGTAGAATTGTATAATGTTGTAAGATTACTTAGCAAAAGACGACTAAAACAAGAGTCGTATAACTATGTATTTTATCAAAGAACTAGGCCATGTTGTAACACAACATCACTCCGGCGCGTGGCACGTCTTGGATAGAGCGCGGCGAAAAGTTTCAGCATCTTTCCAAACGAATTGTAGGCAAACCAACAACTTTACCGAACAAATGTTTGAAATAAAAGTTTTAGAGAAACTAATTATCTACAACTTTCCCGCTGGAAGTTTGTTTCTAACCTAAAAATAAAAAACTTTCTCGCTGAGTAACTTTTTCATGTCCCTCTTTAATAACACGTAAGATTTTTTAATTATTAAAAATATTAAAACACGGTAAAATAAAACAATATTGATACTTTCGGATTCCTTAGTTCACGTACACAAAGAATATATAAACTTCATTACAATTCAAACATGGCAGTGAAGTCCAGGAGCGTGTAAACGACAGCGCGTTCAACGCCAGAAACAGCTCTGAGCACACAGTGGCCCACCATTTCTGTTCCGCACAGACCTACGCGGACCGTTTTTAGCTCACTTAGCAATCTCTCCAGTAGTTTTACCTCGATGCTTGACGCTTGTCAAGCCAGAACACGACTTCACTTTAGAAATCGAAACTCAAAAAAATGTTACGAGTCCTTGAAATTATATTAACATTACTTGTGCAAATTACATTTTCATATTGCTCCCCTCAAATCACCGTGCTGCGGTACGAAATCGTAATACATTTGATCTATGTCATGTTTGGACTAATTTTTCTCGTCTTACTGTCAAGATTTAAAAAATAAATATCCCGACAACCTCTAGTAGTAAATGTTAAAAGACGCAACTATACAGTTCAGACGACCGTTAAATAGGGTCGGGTCGGGTCGGAGCGGTAGAAGTGCCTAAAATCCATTAGGGTCCCTAGCGCCTAGCACGCCTGCCAGAGTATAGATACTACCAGCAAGGTAACTACATCTATAAATGACTAACTTTTATTTCCTAAGTTTTAATGAGGGAATATCTACATTCTGTTGATTTCTAGTGTTATGACTACGTACACTAGTTCTTAAATTAAACTTGTCTATATATAATAGCCAAACAAAATTATAGAAAAGGGATACAAGGATGTGGCATAATAGGTTGGTTTTAGAAATGATCAACAAAACTATCTCTAGCCTTAGCATAATTGCTCTAACTGCATTATTTTGGGTTAACTTCTGCGTTACTCTAATTAATAACTCCAATAATAGTAATAACTCTAAAATAAGGCTACACACTTTACTTTAGCTTTGTGAGCATAACTTAAGTGTCAAAACACGTGTTAGTGAAATAAATACGATGTGCGTGCTTATTCTATTAATTGAATATCAAACAGGATTTTTTCAGCTTTTGAAATAATCATCTCTTTGTTGTGAACTTGTGATTTTTTTCAGTTCAAAACTTGTTCCCTGTGTCAGGTTTTAGCGAATTTCCTCTATAGGGAAGAAGCTATTACCGTAGTCAGCATGGTAAGACCTAGGCCCGGGACCATGATAACTTTTCGTTTTGAGGTCCCCAGACCCCAAAAACACCCTTCGTTCGAAACTGTATATATATATGTGTGTGTGTGTGTCCGTGAGCACGATAACTCTCGTAAAAATTATCCGATTTTGATTAAATTTGGTATAAACATGTACAACAACATTTATGACTTTAAGTTCGAAAACCAGCCAGATCGCTTTATCCGAAAGGGTATTTTTGGGGGGTTTTGTACCCCAAAAATGTTTTTTTTGGATTTTTTACATATGATTTTGGAAATAGTCAAATTTTAGTTTTCACCATTGTATTCAGCTTAAAAAAACACACAATTTGGTATTTTGATCATTCCTCTACGTCAATTGGTTACCGAGACACTGAAAGTGCTAAACACAGTACGTTGTCTAATGTTATTCTTATTGAGGAAAAGAAAACTTTTATATATCGCTTATTTATGAACGTACACTGATGAAACTTGGTATACGGCTTCATCTAGTTGTGGTATATTTCTAACAAAAATTTGTTGTCAAAGGCTCTTGTAGAAGCAAACCTGCGTACTCAGCCCCTTGTTATTCTTATGGATTAAATGCGATGTCTGCCTTAATTATGAACATAAATGAATAAAAACTGGTATATGACTTCACCTAGTTGAGTTATATTGATATTAGCATAAAACTCCATTTTTGTGTTCCTTGATGCAGCAAACCTGCGTACTCAGCCCCAATGTTATTCTTATGGGGAATAATTAAAATTGTATATATTGCTTATTTGTGAATGTATTTTTATGAAACTTGGTAAGTGGCTTTATGTAGTATTAATTATTTATATCTCCATTGGAAATTCGCTGAGTATGCAGGTTTGCTGCGACGGGGGTATTGTAGACTTGTTTGGGATTTTTATGGTTAAGGTCTCTGTAATATAATAAATTATTTTAATATTCTATATTTTTTCGTGGCCTGATTATACTGATTAAATACCCTTCTATTCTTTTGAATAATTTTTGCTGGATATTATTTTCTGTGACGACATATTTCCTTTCCTTGTGTATATGGCCTATCGTTCAAAAACACGAGACGATACTTTAGCGATTATTCTAGGAATATGCTCAAATATTCGTGTAATGGGATGACTGAACTCGGAAATGGTAGATAAGAGTTACTGCTGTTACGCAAGTTCTAACCGAAATTTGATCACAAAGTATTAAATAATAGTCCTGGGGACCCTGTAGGATAATATCTACTTTTCTTTTGGTTAATTTTAGGTTATAGGATAAATTGTTCTTAATCATATTAAATTATATTATATTAGAGGTGCAAATTCTTCAACAAAATATAACAATGTAAGTTGCCTCTGTAGTGAAGTACATTAGAAATTTGCTGAGTACGCAGGTTTGCAATGACGGGGTATTTAAATATTATAAACTGACAAAATAACACAGCTGGCAGAAGTAAATATGAAATAAATGGCAGCTGCAATCTAGCGGATAAACTATTAACTTACTCACATTATAGGAGAACGTTATCTTTATTTATTAAAACTGGTTTTAATTTTTAAAACTACAAATTTCAAAAACCTTTAGTAAATTGAATAAACTCATGTTAAGCGGACAGTACTTTATTGATTTAATCATAAGAAATATATAGGCCCTTTTTTAATAGTTTCCTATAATTACGAAACAATATTGTACTAGTATCTCGTACTTTTCAAGCAGTAATTCTTATCCAATGCTTTACCTTATGGAAATTTTACAAGTTTTAAATTTTAATTAATTGAAGATGGTTTAAACAAATGTGTTCCATTTTTTAACTGGAAGCGTGAAGTACACTGGAAAACAATTGTGTAAAATCTGAAAACGATCCGTGCAGCCGTTTTCACGTTATTGCATTACAAACACACACACACACCCACACGCCCACACACTGACTGACAATGAATCATTGTCTCTGCTAATACATAGATTCCTTCACTTCGTTCCATCGTCAATTATTTCCAATTTTATCTCAATGGGGAGCTGGGCCCCCAACCCACCAACCACCCCCCCTTGCTATTATTTTTTCTTGATATTATTGTTAAAACGTATAGAAACACAGAACATTGAGTAAAACAATCTTGAATTGGCCAGTCTTACCAAGCAGATTTAGAATAGTTTCTCACCCCTTAGTCTTACGATGGGGGGCTGTACACCCTACAAACAGAGACGCCATTTGGACGACAATGAGGTAAGAAAAAGTCAACCAGTCAGATCAACAACTTCTGAAGTAATTATTTCCACTTTTATACCAATGGGGGGCTGCGCCCCCCAAGCACCCCCCCCCCCATTTGCTATTATTTTATCTTGGTATTATTGTAAAGACGTATAGAAATACATACAGATCTTGGAGTAAGACAATCTTGAATTGACCAGTCCTACCACGCACATTTAGAATAGTTTATCACCCACTTAGATTTACGATGGGGGGCTGTACACCCTATAAACAGAGACGCCATTTGGACGACAAAGAGGTAACAATAAGTCAACCAGTCAGATCAATAACTTCTGAAGTAATTATTTCCACTTTTATACGAATGGGGGGCTGCGCCCCCCCCACCCCCCATTTGCTATTATTTTATCTTGGTATTATTGTAAAAACGTATAGAAATACATACAGATCTTGGAGTAAGACAATCTTGAATTGACCAGTCCTACCAAGCACATTTAGAATAGTTTATCACCCACTTAGATTTACGATGGGGGGCTGTACACCCTATAAACAGAGACGCCATTTGGACGACAAAGAGGTAAGAATAAGTCAACCAGTCAGATCAATAACTTCTGAAGTAATTATTTCCACTTTTATACGAATGGGGGGCTGCGCCCCCCCCCCCATTTGCTATTATTTTATCTTGGTATTATTGTAAAGACGTATAGAAATACATACAGATCTTGGAGTAAGACAATCTTGAATTGACCAGTCCTACCACGCACATTTAGAATAGTTTATCACCCACTTAGATTTACGATGGGGGGCTGTACACCCTATAAACAGAGACGCCATTTGGACGACAAAGAGGTAAGAATAAGTCAACCAGTCAGATCAATAACTTCTGAAGTAATTATTTCCACTTTTATACGAATGGGGGGCTGCGCCCCCCCCCACCCCCCATTTGCTATTATTTTATCTTGGTATTATTGTAAAAACGTATAGAAATACATACAGATCTTGGAGTAAGACAATCTTGAATTGACCAGTCCTACCACGCACATTTAGAATAGTTTATCACCCACTTAGATTTACGATGGGGGGCTGTACACCCTATAAACAGAGACGCCATTTGGACGACAAAGAGGTAAGAATAAGTCAACCAGTCAGATCAATAACTTCTGAAGTAATTATTTCCACTCTTATCTCAAAGGGGGGCTGGGCCGACCAACCCCCTCCTCATTTGCTATTATTTTATCTTGATATTATTGTTAAAACTTATAGAAGTACAGAACATTGAGTAAAACAATCTTGAATTGGCCAGGCTTACCAAGCAGATTTAGAATAGTTCCTCACCCCTTTAGTATTACGATGGAGGGATGTACACCCTACAAACAGAGACGCCATTTGGACGACATGAGGTAAGAATAAGTCAACCAATCGGATCAATAACTTCTGAAGTAATTATTTCCGCTTGTATCTCAATGGGGGCTGCACCCCCCCCCCAACCCCCCTCCCTTTGCTATTATTTTATCTTGATATTATTGTTAAAACGTATAGAACTTGGAGTAAAACAATCTTGAATTGGCCAGGCTTACCAAGCAGATTTAGATTAGTTTCTCACCCCCTTAGTCTTAGGTAGGTCTTAGGATGGGGGCCTGTACATCCTACAAACAATCACGCCATTGGACGACAATGAGGTAAGAATAAGTCAACCAGTCAGATCAATAACTTCTGAAGTAATTATTTCCTTTATCTCAATGGGGGTTTCGCCCCCCAACTCCCCCCATTTTCAATTTGTTTATCTTGATATTATTGCTGGGCCAAGCGGCTGTGCCACAATTATTTCTAACGCTTATGTTCATCACTGCAAGCTTGATGATAACCTAGATAAATCTATTCAAACTTTCTGGAATCAAGAGGAGATTCCCAAATCGGAATTTTCCTACATGTCGCCAGAAAATGCAGCTTGTGAAGAGCATTTTCAGTCAACACATTCTACAACTGAAAGTGGTAGGTATGTAGTTAAACTTCCACTACAAGAACCTGCAGAGAACCTCGGAGATTCCCGATCATCCGCTCTAGTGATGTTAAATTCATTGAAAAAGCGCTTTATTACAAACCCTGATTATCACAAACTGTATTCTGATTTCATAGCCGAGTATGAATCACTAAATCATATGTCGAAAGCCAAAAATTCTAAGGAAAATGTTCCAACCTTTTATCTACCTCATCATTGTGTCTTACGGGAAACCAGTTCAACCACAAAACTGCGAGTAGTTTTCAATAGATCGCAGCGCATTTCTTCTGGAAAATCACTAAATGACATTTTACATACGGGAACAAAGCTACAGACAGATTTATCAGATGTCCTCATTTGGTTCAGACAGTTTAAATATGTATTTTCTGCAGATATTGAGAAGATGTATCGACAGATTATGGTCCACCCTGACGACTGGGACTTACAACGGATCTTATGGTATGACAATAATCAGCTTTGCACATATCAACTAAGAACTGTAACATATGATCAATCGTGTGCTCCATTTCTAGCATTGAGGACAATGGAACAGCTTATAGCTGACCAAGGTAGTCAATATAAGTGCACTCTTACTCTACTCTTTCTAAAGGCAGGTATGTTGATGACATCTTTGGAGGTGCTGACACAATTGACGAGTGTCAAGAGGTAGTGGAACAGGTCTATAAACTCTGCTTAGCAGGCTGCTTTCCATTACAGAAATGGATAAGCAAAAAACTCGCAACTCTTACCTCCATATCTCCAGAGCACTATGTAAAAGAAGGTTCAATTAGTATCCGAGAATCAACAGTGATACGAACATTAGGCATTATTGACATGGAAACCAGCCAGTGATGATTTCCAGTTCCAACTGGGTGTAAAACCCCTTGTTACAATAGCCAAGAGGAATGTTCTATCTCATATCGCTAAACTATTTGATCCTTTGAGATTTATCGCTCCAGTAATTGTACAAGCAAAAATGTTCATGCAGCAACTGTGGCTTATTAAGTTAAATTGGGACGAGACTCTTCCTCCCTGCTTATTAAAACAATGGCAAATTTTGAAAATCAACTACAGGACTTACCTGACATATCTATACCTAGATGTTTAGGTATCACTAAATCATATTCTTGCTGCCTTGAACTACATGGATTCTCAGATGCGTCTCAGTCTGCAATGACAGCTGTGATGTATATCGAAGTGAAATCGGATTTAGGCACTACTGTAAATATTGTTTGTTCAAAAACTAAGGTCGCACCCTTAAAGGAAATGAGTATCCCCAGACTGGAGCTAACAGCAGCGTTAATGTTGGCACGACTTGCACAATATGTCAAAAAAGTGTTAAATGTCAAATCTGCTCCATTTTGGTTGTGGACGGATTCTCGTGTAGCTCTTACATGGATTCAGGACCACCCGTCTAAGTGGAAAGATTTTGTTTGTAATCGAGTTGGTATAATCCAGGAAATAGAACCATTGGCGAGATGGAGATTTGTTCCTGGTAAAGATAATCCAGCTGACTGTGCATCGCAAAATGAGGAGCAGGCGTGAAGTCAGTTAAATATCATCTAAAACGTATTGTTGGTAATAATTTGCTAACATACGAAGAATTTACAACAGTTCTATCTCGAATAGAGGGTGTGCTAAATTCAAAGCCTCTCTGTAAACTAACTGAAGACCCAAATGATTTGTCGACATTAACTCCAGCACATTTTCTTGTCGGTAAATCATTGTCTAACATTCCAGAACCAGATCTCAACGGGGTTCCAAATAATCGACTTTTACGTTGGCAGTTAATACAACAAATGCAACAAAGTTTCTGGAGAAGGTGGTCAAGAGAATATCTTCAACAACTACAAACAATTTACAAATGGAGGTTTCCATCTACATCAATCCAAATTGGATCAATTGTACTTATTACTGATGAACAATATCCTCCTTCAAAATGGCCTTTGGCAAGAGTTGTGAAGATTCATCCTGGGCCAGACAACCTCATTCGTGTGGTAACACTGAAGACAGAAACTACAACTATCAAAAGACCAATTACAAAATTATGTCCTACCAGTAACAAATTGAAATTTTTGTGTTTTCATTAAAATTGCCCCAGTTTTCTGGTGCAATTGGGGGGGAGTATGTTAGAAGTAAATTCTCTCACATATCTCTGCTAAGAAAGCATATGATTTGTAAAAACAGATGTTTCTAGTTTTTATGTTATTGTTTATCTTTCTCATTTTTTTATAAACAATCTTAACTTGTATTAAATCATCATCCCTTTCATCTATATCATTTAATTATCGAATCTATCTTTTTACAAATAGTATCTTGTACTTTACTAATATACATTTTTTCCAATGTTTTACCTTATGGAAAGTTTCCAATTTTTAAATGTTAATTAATAAAAGACGGTTGAATGGATGTGTTCAGTTTTTGAACTGGTAGCGTGAAATGTAATGGAAAACATTTGTGTCAAATTTGAAAGAAATCTGTTCTGCCGTTTTCAAATTATTGCGTTTCGAACATAACCACACAACCACACAACCACTGACGGACAACGAATCATTGTCACTGCTAATACATAGATTCCTTCACTTCGTTCCCTCATCAGTTATTCTCAGAGAATAAGTTTTGTAACTCATATTGTAGTTTGTCATTTCCTGTGGATGTGCAAAATTGCCATGACATTTTCCTCTATGTCACTCATAGCAATGACGAGCCTCTTGCCACAATCTCTGTTATCACAATTAACACTGAATTGCTGCTCGGCAATTGTGCCTGCACACCTGCACATTCCCAGGTGGCAGGTCCACACGCCCCCGCTACACTAGGTACACTAGGTACAACTTGTTGGTGCTCAGGTGCTTAGGCAGACTGAGACGTCACACACGTGTTGTGACGTCGCAGCGTTATCTGTTGGCACGACATCGCGGCAGAAATAGTCCGGGCCTACACACCGCAACACCGCGTCGCCACCGCCACCGCCACACCATGCCGCCTGCGGACTCCATCTATCCTAGGGTGAGTCACCTTCATCCGATCGTAGGAAATATTAAATAATATTCTAATGGAAATTTAAAAATGTTTATCTAAGATGTCTTCCGATTTGAAGGATACAAAAACGCGTGGTCTTGAGATGAATCGGTAAATATCGGAGGCAATGAAAATTGGCCACTGGTAGAACAAATGTCACTGGCAGACACCCCAAAAACGTAATATATGTTTACTAGTTTATTATTTTAATCTTAACCCATAATCCCTCCTAGACATGCTGTAGGACACATATCGAGCGATGTATTATTTAGGACATTGCTATCTTAACATAATATGTAAGATAACATCTTAGCGAGAATAATGTGATCCATTTTAATCTCCGAATTCTAATATAAAAACAATTTGCTGTAAAACGCAAAATTAATTCCTTTATTTACTCTGTGGAAATGTACTGTACACAAAAATGCAAGTTGTACATATAAAACGTCTTTGCATGCGAGTGTGGTATTTTTTACAATTGTTACTTCGCTATTAGACGAATCGTCGACAGTTGTTAGTTAAAGACCAACACTTGATTTATGACTTACGAAACGTATCTTAAGACTTTCCGCGTCCTCAAAGTTTTGATTTATTTTGGTACAGATCCAATTTTACTTTACGCAACACAAAGTTAGCCTTAATAAAATCATTACATGTTAACTTTATCAATGGAATATAATGCACAACAGGTTGCATACACAGAACAATGAACGAGAGTATTGTTCAAGATATTAGTGCCACCTTGATCACTAAAGTCATTCATGGAAAGTCGTGCCAAAGGCTAGAATATATTTCTGTCTGTTGCCAGTCCTTCAAATCAAACTAAAATTGCTGTCTTTGAACATCCTCTAACCTCAACTACGCAAAAATATTTCCATATTATTGTTGTTTAGTGAGAGTCAAGGGTTTTATGAAAATTCATATACGGTACTATTTTCTAATACAATAGTTTGATTGTTGTTTGTAGTTGTGAATCATGTCAAAAAGAAAATAAAAACGTTTATAAAATTATTTTCTTAATATATACAAATGAATCCCTATTTCCCTTGGCCACGCCATCACTTGAGAATGAGTGCACCAAATTAAATAATTCTTTTTTGTTGTGTTTGTTAATGTCAGGACAAGGTTCTTATAAAAGAAAATTTTTAATCCGACCTAAGGGCTCTGTCCCACTGGCCTTCAAAGTTCCCATTGATTTGATCAAAGTTCAGTTAGTTACACCAAACAGCTGTAAACATACTTGAAAGGCATAAACATATGTTCATTATGGAAATAAAAAAAACTACTTGAATTACAAATCAGACTCTTTTTTTGATAGGCGAGTGATCGTGTAGCGAACGAGCTCATCTTGAAAATGAACGAGTATTTGACATAAAACAAAGTCAGTGACATTAGGACAGGTGTCGGGCCAGCTAGTTATTATTATATAATTTACTAATTACTTATAGTATGGGTCCTAACTACAGTTTCCGGCTTCACCCGGAAATATAACCGTTATGTGTGCTGCATTATGCGGTTAACCTTTCCAACTATTTTTGACAATTAATTGTAAGAAATCATCTGATGAAATGAAAGTAAATGTCCTTAAGAATAACGATGTAAATTCAAATACCAGTAGGGCGGAGGCCTACGGAATTTTGACCCAAATATACCTATCCAGAGCCTATATCCATTTCTGCCTTCGCGCAAAATTTTTGCTCAATCAGTTCAGACATTGTTGCGTTAAAATAGAACATACATGACAATAGAGATACGCCATCTTCCTCTTGTAATGGTGTGAATGGATGTCAAGACTAAATAAATAAAGTTTTACGGAGTGGTCCATGCTACTGATACAGTACATGTTTTTGCTTAAGACATTAAAACATATTTTTCAAGTTTGGTTTATCTTTGTATATAATATGTTTCCTTTGACTTATTTGTAATTTAGTAAGCAGAAGCAGAAGTCTGTAATAAGTGTGCAGATGAGGTTGCATGTGTCTCAGTTTCCTAGTACCTCGACAACAGTGTGGGCTCTATGTGTGGGGTTTTATAACCATAAAGATCGGTTTTGAACACATCAGAAGCATCCGAACTAAGTTTGTAATTTAAACCAACTCTCATGGGTGTTGGCACTTACATATAATGTTTATCATTTAAATTCTCGACAGTATCATATTTACGTCAATTAAATAATTTGCATTAGACTGCAAGATAACATGGATCGCGTTTAGAGGATGACTTTATGGAGCTTTAGGAAATGTATTCATTAAAATTGTTTTCTTCATAAAACATTAAACAAAAAATTTAAAAAATTAGGCGCAAATGAGAATTATAATATAACGTTTGTTGTTTACTGTAATCTCATAATGTCGTTGACTTCTGGTTTGTTGAGCTATTTGATGCTAACATTTTATCGGCTGATTAAAAGATTCTACGATTGATAACACCTTTCAACAGATGTTACGTATTCATTTAAATATTTTTGTTTTTATTATGTGGAAGATTGATAGTATCTTAAACCACTTTTATAAATATTATTACTTCGCTGATGCAATGAAGAGCCCTACGCAGATTAAAAAAATAGAATTACAATTTTTAAACCCAAAATAATTGAAATACTCATTTAAAATACATTTTTTATAATTGAAGGGTGTTTAAGAATAAATATATAAAATATAATTTATTCTGTATAGATATATACAGAGTGTCTCAAAAGTCGACAACCAAACTTCACAGGCTTAATAAATGGACTATTTCCAACAAAAAATGTCGTATATGTTCATATCATATTCTTCATAGTTTACAAGCTATTGACGTTTTAATATTTTTTATTACCTACATATTGCAATCTCATAAATTATTTTTAGGCAAGAAAATATGCTCGTAGGACCATATAACTTGTATGGCGTTAAAAATAAACAGTAATTGTAAAGAAATGCAGCTTTTAGGAGTTTAATAAAATTAAAAAGCAAATTAACGTAATTTATATTTTTATTCATAATCTTTTTTACTTGAAATTAATGGTTTATTTTCGAAAAAGTGTATTAGTTTAAAACAAATCGCCATTAATAAAATTTGGGAAATGAATCTTTTAATATATTAATAATATTATTATATGCAATAAAAGGGAACGCTTTTAAGATATAGGATCATTCTTTAAGAGTCTTCATCACCGGAAGTTGCCGGACGCCATCTTGGTGTTTTGTTCCATAAGGCCAATGTTAACTTTGTGCCTCCGTTACTTCTCACCTGATCGTCACAAACAATTAATTTGTGTGTCAAATTAAAGCTTTCGTCGCCCTCTATGGAAATGCAATAGTCGAATTTGGGTTTTTTTTATAAATTAATAAGAACATGTACAGTGTTTCTGTTCAAAATTAAACTATTTATTATGAAACTATGATACCCTAATTAAGGAATTATACATTGTATTTCCCTAGAGGACGGCGAAACTTTTAATTTAACACCAAAATGAATTGTATGTGAGGATCAGGTGAGGAGTAATGGAGGCACGTAGATAACACAAAGAGAACAGAGTAGTATTAACCATAGTATTTTGAATTTTTAGCCTAGGTTAAGTGGTTGCGGAGAAAATCCAAAAAACTTACTCATAAAATCTCCCATGTTAATCTTATGGGAAAAAGGTTTTTGGCTTTTCCTCAGTTCATTGTTATGTAAACTTCACATTTGCTTTTACCAATCAGTTCGGCTCCACGAAACAATCATTTTGGTGTTTAAATTGTGATTCTACACCCAACCGTTGCAGAGATATTCAAAGTGCCAAACACAGTACGTTGTCCAATGTTATCCTTATGGAGGATAAATACAATTTGATATCTCGATTATTTATGAATGTATATTGATGAAACTTGGTATGTGGCTTCACGTAGCACTGGTATATTGATATTTTCACAAAAAATGGGTTTTTTGTTGATTATCCCCGTAGCAGCTAACCTGCGTACTCAGCCCCCATGTTATTCTTATGGAGAATAAGTAAAATGTAATGACTCCCTTAAATTATGAACATAAATTGATAAAACTTGGTATGTGGCTTCACCTTGTTGAGTTATATTGATATTTGCATAAAAACCCATTTTTTCTTTTTGCAGCAAACCTGCTTACTCATCCCCATGTTATTCTTATGGAGAATAATTAAAATGCCATATAGCGCATATTTATGATTGAATATTGATGAAACTTGGTATGTGGCTTCGCCTAGTTAAATTCTATTTATATTTGTCAAATATATTCTGTTACAATATGTCAAAAAAGTGTTAAATGTCAAATCTGCTCCATTTTGGTTGTGGACGGATTCTCGTGTAGCTCTTACATGGATTCAGGACCACCCGTCTAAGTGGAAAGATTTTGTTTGTAATCGAGTTGGTATAATCCAGGAAATAGAACCATTGGCGAGATGGAGATTTGTTCCTGGTAAAGATAATCCAGCTGACTGTGCATCGCAAAATGAGGAGCAGGCGTGAAGTCAGTTAAATATCATCTAAAACGTATTGTTGGTAATAATTTGCTAACATACGAAGAATTTACAACAGTTCTATCTCGAATAGAGGGTGTGCTAAATTCAAAGCCTCTCTGTAAACTAACTGAAGACCCAAATGATTTGTCGACATTAACTCCAGCACATTTTCTTGTCGGTAAATCATTGTCTAACATTCCAGAACCAGATCTCAACGGGGTTCCAAATAATCGACTTTTACGTTGGCAGTTAATACAACAAATGCAACAAAGTTTCTGGAGAAGGTGGTCAAGAGAATATCTTCAACAACTACAAACAATTTACAAATGGAGGTTTCCATCTACATCAATCCAAATTGGATCAATTGTACTTATTACTGATGAACAATATCCTCCTTCAAAATGGCCTTTGGCAAGAGTTGTGAAGATTCATCCTGGGCCAGACAACCTCATTCGTGTGGTAACACTGAAGACAGAAACTACAACTATCAAAAGACCAATTACAAAATTATGTCCTACCAGTAACAAATTGAAATTTTTGTGTTTTCATTAAAATTGCCCCAGTTTTCTGGTGCAATTGGGGGGGAGTATGTTAGAAGTAAATTCTCTCACATATCTCTGCTAAGAAAGCATATGATTTGTAAAAACAGATGTTTCTAGTTTTTATGTTATTGTTTATCTTTCTCATTTTTTTATAAACAATCTTAACTTGTATTAAATCATCATCCCTTTCATCTATATCATTTAATTATCGAATCTATCTTTTTACAAATAGTATCTTGTACTTTACTAATATACATTTTTTCCAATGTTTTACCTTATGGAAAGTTTCCAATTTTTAAATGTTAATTAATAAAAGACGGTTGAATGGATGTGTTCAGTTTTTGAACTGGTAGCGTGAAATGTAATGGAAAACATTTGTGTCAAATTTGAAAGAAATCTGTTCTGCCGTTTTCAAATTATTGCGTTTCGAACATAACCACACAACCACACAACCACTGACGGACAACGAATCATTGTCACTGCTAATACATAGATTCCTTCACTTCGTTCCCTCATCAGTTATTCTCAGAGAATAAGTTTTGTAACTCATATTGTAGTTTGTCATTTCCTGTGGATGTGCAAAATTGCCATGACATTTTCCTCTATGTCACTCATAGCAATGACGAGCCTCTTGCCACAATCTCTGTTATCACAATTAACACTGAATTGCTGCTCGGCAATTGTGCCTGCACACCTGCACATTCCCAGGTGGCAGGTCCACACGCCCCCGCTACACTAGGTACACTAGGTACAACTTGTTGGTGCTCAGGTGCTTAGGCAGACTGAGACGTCACACACGTGTTGTGACGTCGCAGCGTTATCTGTTGGCACGACATCGCGGCAGAAATAGTCCGGGCCTACACACCGCAACACCGCGTCGCCACCGCCACCGCCACACCATGCCGCCTGCGGACTCCATCTATCCTAGGGTGAGTCACCTTCATCCGATCGTAGGAAATATTAAATAATATTCTAATGGAAATTTAAAAATGTTTATCTAAGATGTCTTCCGATTTGAAGGATACAAAAACGCGTGGTCTTGAGATGAATCGGTAAATATCGGAGGCAATGAAAATTGGCCACTGGTAGAACAAATGTCACTGGCAGACACCCCAAAAACGTAATATATGTTTACTAGTTTATTATTTTAATCTTAACCCATAATCCCTCCTAGACATGCTGTAGGACACATATCGAGCGATGTATTATTTAGGACATTGCTATCTTAACATAATATGTAAGATAACATCTTAGCGAGAATAATGTGATCCATTTTAATCTCCGAATTCTAATATAAAAACAATTTGCTGTAAAACGCAAAATTAATTCCTTTATTTACTCTGTGGAAATGTACTGTACACAAAAATGCAAGTTGTACATATAAAACGTCTTTGCATGCGAGTGTGGTATTTTTTACAATTGTTACTTCGCTATTAGACGAATCGTCGACAGTTGTTAGTTAAAGACCAACACTTGATTTATGACTTACGAAACGTATCTTAAGACTTTCCGCGTCCTCAAAGTTTTGATTTATTTTGGTACAGATCCAATTTTACTTTACGCAACACAAAGTTAGCCTTAATAAAATCATTACATGTTAACTTTATCAATGGAATATAATGCACAACAGGTTGCATACACAGAACAATGAACGAGAGTATTGTTCAAGATATTAGTGCCACCTTGATCACTAAAGTCATTCATGGAAAGTCGTGCCAAAGGCTAGAATATATTTCTGTCTGTTGCCAGTCCTTCAAATCAAACTAAAATTGCTGTCTTTGAACATCCTCTAACCTCAACTACGCAAAAATATTTCCATATTATTGTTGTTTAGTGAGAGTCAAGGGTTTTATGAAAATTCATATACGGTACTATTTTCTAATACAATAGTTTGATTGTTGTTTGTAGTTGTGAATCATGTCAAAAAGAAAATAAAAACGTTTATAAAATTATTTTCTTAATATATACAAATGAATCCCTATTTCCCTTGGCCACGCCATCACTTGAGAATGAGTGCACCAAATTAAATAATTCTTTTTTGTTGTGTTTGTTAATGTCAGGACAAGGTTCTTATAAAAGAAAATTTTTAATCCGACCTAAGGGCTCTGTCCCACTGGCCTTCAAAGTTCCCATTGATTTGATCAAAGTTCAGTTAGTTACACCAAACAGCTGTAAACATACTTGAAAGGCATAAACATATGTTCATTATGGAAATAAAAAAAACTACTTGAATTACAAATCAGACTCTTTTTTTGATAGGCGAGTGATCGTGTAGCGAACGAGCTCATCTTGAAAATGAACGAGTATTTGACATAAAACAAAGTCAGTGACATTAGGACAGGTGTCGGGCCAGCTAGTTATTATTATATAATTTACTAATTACTTATAGTATGGGTCCTAACTACAGTTTCCGGCTTCACCCGGAAATATAACCGTTATGTGTGCTGCATTATGCGGTTAACCTTTCCAACTATTTTTGACAATTAATTGTAAGAAATCATCTGATGAAATGAAAGTAAATGTCCTTAAGAATAACGATGTAAATTCAAATACCAGTAGGGCGGAGGCCTACGGAATTTTGACCCAAATATACCTATCCAGAGCCTATATCCATTTCTGCCTTCGCGCAAAATTTTTGCTCAATCAGTTCAGACATTGTTGCGTTAAAATAGAACATACATGACAATAGAGATACGCCATCTTCCTCTTGTAATGGTGTGAATGGATGTCAAGACTAAATAAATAAAGTTTTACGGAGTGGTCCATGCTACTGATACAGTACATGTTTTTGCTTAAGACATTAAAACATATTTTTCAAGTTTGGTTTATCTTTGTATATAATATGTTTCCTTTGACTTATTTGTAATTTAGTAAGCAGAAGCAGAAGTCTGTAATAAGTGTGCAGATGAGGTTGCATGTGTCTCAGTTTCCTAGTACCTCGACAACAGTGTGGGCTCTATGTGTGGGGTTTTATAACCATAAAGATCGGTTTTGAACACATCAGAAGCATCCGAACTAAGTTTGTAATTTAAACCAACTCTCATGGGTGTTGGCACTTACATATAATGTTTATCATTTAAATTCTCGACAGTATCATATTTACGTCAATTAAATAATTTGCATTAGACTGCAAGATAACATGGATCGCGTTTAGAGGATGACTTTATGGAGCTTTAGGAAATGTATTCATTAAAATTGTTTTCTTCATAAAACATTAAACAAAAAATTTAAAAAATTAGGCGCAAATGAGAATTATAATATAACGTTTGTTGTTTACTGTAATCTCATAATGTCGTTGACTTCTGGTTTGTTGAGCTATTTGATGCTAACATTTTATCGGCTGATTAAAAGATTCTACGATTGATAACACCTTTCAACAGATGTTACGTATTCATTTAAATATTTTTGTTTTTATTATGTGGAAGATTGATAGTATCTTAAACCACTTTTATAAATATTATTACTTCGCTGATGCAATGAAGAGCCCTACGCAGATTAAAAAAATAGAATTACAATTTTTAAACCCAAAATAATTGAAATACTCATTTAAAATACATTTTTTATAATTGAAGGGTGTTTAAGAATAAATATATAAAATATAATTTATTCTGTATAGATATATACAGAGTGTCTCAAAAGTCGACAACCAAACTTCACAGGCTTAATAAATGGACTATTTCCAACAAAAAATGTCGTATATGTTCATATCATATTCTTCATAGTTTACAAGCTATTGACGTTTTAATATTTTTTATTACCTACATATTGCAATCTCATAAATTATTTTTAGGCAAGAAAATATGCTCGTAGGACCATATAACTTGTATGGCGTTAAAAATAAACAGTAATTGTAAAGAAATGCAGCTTTTAGGAGTTTAATAAAATTAAAAAGCAAATTAACGTAATTTATATTTTTATTCATAATCTTTTTTACTTGAAATTAATGGTTTATTTTCGAAAAAGTGTATTAGTTTAAAACAAATCGCCATTAATAAAATTTGGGAAATGAATCTTTTAATATATTAATAATATTATTATATGCAATAAAAGGGAACGCTTTTAAGATATAGGATCATTCTTTAAGAGTCTTCATCACCGGAAGTTGCCGGACGCCATCTTGGTGTTTTGTTCCATAAGGCCAATGTTAACTTTGTGCCTCCGTTACTTCTCACCTGATCGTCACAAACAATTAATTTGTGTGTCAAATTAAAGCTTTCGTCGCCCTCTATGGAAATGCAATAGTCGAATTTGGGTTTTTTTTATAAATTAATAAGAACATGTACAGTGTTTCTGTTCAAAATTAAACTATTTATTATGAAACTATGATACCCTAATTAAGGAATTATACATTGTATTTCCCTAGAGGACGGCGAAACTTTTAATTTAACACCAAAATGAATTGTATGTGAGGATCAGGTGAGGAGTAATGGAGGCACGTAGATAACACAAAGAGAACAGAGTAGTATTAACCATAGTATTTTGAATTTTTAGCCTAGGTTAAGTGGTTGCGGAGAAAATCCAAAAAACTTACTCATAAAATCTCCCATGTTAATCTTATGGGAAAAAGGTTTTTGGCTTTTCCTCAGTTCATTGTTATGTAAACTTCACATTTGCTTTTACCAATCAGTTCGGCTCCACGAAACAATCATTTTGGTGTTTAAATTGTGATTCTACACCCAACCGTTGCAGAGATATTCAAAGTGCCAAACACAGTACGTTGTCCAATGTTATCCTTATGGAGGATAAATACAATTTGATATCTCGATTATTTATGAATGTATATTGATGAAACTTGGTATGTGGCTTCACGTAGCACTGGTATATTGATATTTTCACAAAAAATGGGTTTTTTGTTGATTATCCCCGTAGCAGCTAACCTGCGTACTCAGCCCCCATGTTATTCTTATGGAGAATAAGTAAAATGTAATGACTCCCTTAAATTATGAACATAAATTGATAAAACTTGGTATGTGGCTTCACCTTGTTGAGTTATATTGATATTTGCATAAAAACCCATTTTTTCTTTTTGCAGCAAACCTGCTTACTCATCCCCATGTTATTCTTATGGAGAATAATTAAAATGCCATATAGCGCATATTTATGATTGAATATTGATGAAACTTGGTATGTGGCTTCGCCTAGTTAAATTCTATTTATATTTGCATAACAACCAATTGTTTGTGTTTCTTGTTTCAGCAAACCTACATACTCATCACCAATGTTATTCTTATGGAAAATAATTAAAATTGAATTTATCGCTTATACGTGAATATATTTTTATGAAACTTGGTATGCGGCTTTATGTGGTATTAAGACATATACTATGCATTGGAAATTCGCTGAGTACGCAGGTTTGCTGTGACGGGGGTATTTGGCATCTGGGGACCTCAAAACAAAAAGTTATAATGGTCTCGGGCATAAGTCTTACCATAACACCTATGGTAATAGCTTCTTCCTTATAGGGGAATTTCGCTATAAAAGCATTTTTAATTATATTTAGGAATGCGGGGAGTTTTGCATCTTCCATCTTTCGTAATTATAATGTTATACTTCTTATAAAGCTACTATTGGAAGGTTCTCTCCAATGTTTATAAGAATTAGAGTTTCATTGGAGCTCGAAAAGATAAAATAATTGGAGTTGCACGTTAGTAGGATATATAAGCCGGTTCTGCGGGTGGCGGATGTGGCGGAGGATATTTGCATAACCCCCGCTCCACCTCCACCATCCCCCAGAATTGGTTTTAGAAATTTTTTTGCGAATTTTTTTCCTAATTTTATTGCAATATTTGTTTGCGAATTTGTTTTGCGAACTCCCCCTTTGGCGGCCATCTTGACCGTGACAGTGATTGATGATATCGACCTTGTGACAAATGGGGCCATCCATCCGCATTCCCAGAAAGAGGGTGACTTTCATTACCCGGCGGCAATCACCATTAAAGGACCCTTCACCGAATTCCATTATAGGAGGGTAGTTTTTTGCCCAGCGGGTGGTCATTAACAACGGACCCTTCTCTGAATTAATTAGAGTACACACCTAACACCTGCGCTGCCGTAACAACCCCTGGTTCAAAGTTAAGGAGGTGGCTCAAATCTTGGGCAGAGGTCATGTTAGAGAAAAGTATCGCAAAACTATACCGAAAGCATGGGAGAGCAAAACCCTCCCCATAACCCATAATGATGGTTAGAAATGCATCTGGTGGTTTAAACATCATAGACCGACGAATCCCAAACACCTTACATCATTTGCATAATAACAACCCCGACCCAAAAAATAGGGGTAAGTAAATCCCGGACCCCTTTGTCGAACACCCACGGTCTCATTCTTGTTCTATAGTTCACAGAAGGTCGTAACCTGTTAAAACATCACTCTGGGATTGGTCAAAATAAACCGGCCCCCGGTTGGTCAAAATTACCCGCTCTGCTCTCTAATTGGTCAGCTGAGGGATAAAGTGTCGGAGAGAAGTACTGAACATACAGGCGTGCCGACATAAAGGGTATAGATTTTTTTAAATATTCATTAACAAACCTAACCTAACGATGAGATACGACTGACGATGTTTTATATTTCTATGCACAGACCTAACTTAACCTAACGATGGGATACAACTGACTGCGTTTCCTATTTATATCCACGAACCTAACTTTACACTGCATAGCGTAACCTAACGATGAGATACGGCAGGCCATGTTTCCCATTTCTAACTGTAAACAGTCTTAATAAACCTGCCACAGTGACGTGATGCTGTTGGTTTTCATTTTCGTGGGTTGACATAACCCCATATTGTGGCTTGTGTGGTAATGAAAACACAAACTTCTTCAAACATCATTCAATTGGAATTTTTTTATCGACGTACAAACTTCTTCATACCTCGATTACATGGAATTGTTATTGGTGTACAAAAATATCACAAGCAGGACTGGTTACTAAACGAGTATGTTACAATACAAGTGACGATTGCTTTATTTACAATACTTATACCCTTGGGAAAATTTTCTTTAAAGTAACACATTTCGAATCCGAATTCATTTGTTTTTTTAAGGTTTGTTTGAAACATAAGTACATTGTGACTGAAGCAAGAAGATTGGTCTATACGTCAACGAACAAGTTAAGTTTTAAAGGAATTAACATACTAGGAAGGTTCGCAGTCAAGCTAGTGCTAGAAGGAACGAGATTCGTGTTTTTTGAGAGCGAATTCCATTTTAATCGTCAGCATCATGAAGAAAATAAAAATAAAAAGTTCGTTTAGTTGAATGCAAAACTAAATACTCACTACACTTACGAACCTCGTGAGGATGTACTATAGTTAACGTGGACTCAAATCACAACAGATGAAATTATATTAAGCATGACATTTCAATTGAAGTTGAATGAGAGGGTGAGACATTTAACCTGTTGTGACTAGACTATCACAATATATGTGCACAGTTTATTTCAAGCGTTGTTTCTACCAGTCTTCACGTACACCAAAATGCATGTTGGGACTGAAGCAAGAAAAGTGATCGATACATCAATGAACAAGCAAGTTTTAAACACATGTACGCAGTTTATTTCAAGCGTTGTTAGTACCAACCGTCACGTACACCATAATGCAAATTGAGACTGAAGCAAGAAGAGTGATTGATGCATCAATGAACAAGTTACGTTTTACCGTAATAACATACGAGAAAGCGAATTCCATATGCAACGTCAGCATCATGAATAAAACAAAAAGACAAAAGTCCGGTAAGTTGAATGCAAAACTAAATACTCATTACACTTACGTACCGCGTGAGGGTGTACAACAGTTAACGTGGACTGAAATCACAAAAGATGAAATGAGATTACGCCTACAATTGTAGTTTATGTTGAATAAGAAAATGAGTCATCTAACCTGCTGTGGCAAGACGTATCACAACACATGTGCGCAGTTTACTTCAAGCGCTGTTATTACCAGTCGTCACGTACACCATAATGCTCATTGTGACTTAAGCAAGAAGAATGATCGATGCGTCAAAGTACAAGTTACGTTGTTAACAAACTAACATACCATAAATGCTCGAAGTCAAGTTATTCAGGCAACGCTGCCACTTTAGAGGTCTGTTCAAACATTTGAACCATGGACTGGGTTGATCGTTGCTGTACTGTTTGACAGCAGTGATAATCTTTGGTTCAAAGCTAGAGAGATTGCTCAAATCCTGGGATACTCTAACCCACGAAAATCAATCAGAGATCATGTTAGAGAAAAACACCGCAAAACGAAGGGGTGAGCGAATCCCGCACCCCTTTGAATTATCAATCTCATACAGATACATCAATGAACCTGGTCAATATGAATTAATATTTTCCTGATATGGATTGATTTAATACTTCAAGTGAATTCCATATGAAACGTCAGCATCATGAATAAAACAAAAAGAAAAAAGTCCGTTAAGTTTAATGCAAAAACTGAATACTCATTACACTTACATAAGGCGTGAGTATGTATAACAGTTAACGTGGACTTAAACTACAACAGATGAAATGAGATTACACATAAAATTATAGTTTGTGTTGAATGAGAAAATGATACATCTAACCTGTTGTGTCAATACGCATCACAACATGCACAGTTTATTTCAAGCGTTGTTAGTATCAGTCATTACGTACACCATAATGCATATTGTGACTGAAACAAGAAGATCGATCGATGTACCGATGACTATTACTAATAATAATAGTTCTACTGTTGCTAACATTGGTATCGATACGGTAGAATGAATGCCATATGAAATATGGTGTGACCTAATTTTGCTTTTCTTTTTCCAGTTCCATATTCTCTACTTTTAACTGAGAGTGACTGGTTACAAGCTGCTGATTAAATTTTATTATTTGTAGGCCGGATTACCAGGTTTGATTTAAAGTCTGTAACAACTGTTGGTTCTCAGTTCTGAGTTTATCCTGTCCATACTTTCTAATGGACAGCAAGACTTCTTCAAAGACCCATTCTTGAAATTACTCAGCAACCGGTAGTTTGGAGGAAAATATTAGTTCGTATAAACCGGGTTCATTGATGTATACTGGATGAGATTGAAAATTCAAAGGGGTGCGGGATTCGGACCTCCCTTCTTCCGCCATTGTTTTTCTTTAATATGAGCTCGGTTTGCTTTATCTGAGTTAGCATAGCCCAAGATTTGAGCCACTTCTTTACTCTTGAACCAAGCATTATCACTGCTGTCAAACTAATGCTTGAAAAACTAAATACTCATTACACTTACGAACCGCATGAGGATTTACAACAGTTAACGTGGACTCAAATCACAACAGATGAAATGAGATAATGCATAGAATTGTAATTGACGTTGAATAAGAAAATACATCTAATGTACATCTGTCATGACAAGACGTATCACAACACGTGTGTTCAGTTTATTTCAATCGCTGTTAGTACCAGTTGTTACGTACACCATAATGCACAGCAACATAATTTACAGCAACGTACAGGTAGGGTTAGCCTAACCTAGTATTTGAGCCACTTCTTTACCCTTGAACCAAGGATTGTTACCGCGGTCAAATAGTACAGCAACTGGTTGATCATTAAATACATAGGAAGTTAAGTGAGACAATTTAAAACCAAACAACGTCCGCACACTGTGAGGTGTGCAGTATATTTCAAGAGCTAGTAGAACCAATCATCATGTATACTATAATGCACACTGTGGATAACACAAGAAGAGTGATCGATGCGTCATTGAACACTACACCTTAAACGGATTAGACATTTAAACGAATTAACATTCGAGAAAGGTTCGCAGTCAAGTTAGTGCTAGAAGGAACGAATTCCATATGAAACGTCGGCATCATGAAGAAAACAAAAATAAAAAAGCCCATTAAGTTGGATGAAAAACTAAATACTCATTACATTTATGAACCGCGTGAGTATTTACAACAGTTAACGTGGACTCAAATCACAACAGATTAAATGAGATAACGCACAGAATTGTAATGGAAGTTGAATGAGAAAATACATCTAATGTACATCTGTCGTGACAAGACGTATCACAACACATATGTTCAGTTTATTTCAATCGCTGTTAGTACCAGTTTTTACGTACACCATGATGTACATTGTGACTGAATCAAGAAGAATGATCGATGCGTCGATGACCACTACAACTAGTAGTACTACTGTTGCCACTATTGGTATCGATGCGGTAGAATGAATGCCATATGAAATATGATGTGCCCCAAACCAGGTTCATTTATGTATAGTATATGAGATAGATAATTCAAAGGGAGGTTCAGACCGGACCTTCCTTCTTCCTATGGAGATTTTCTTGGCTGCGTCCTCTCCCTTGTTCAAGCGTAATTTTGAAAATGTGTTACACGTCGCTGGGGGGAAAATGAATTCTTTGTAATTTATTGTCAACATCCTTATTTACAGTTCTAACGATGATTCCTGAGACGCTACACTCGTCGCTACCTGTACAACGAGCATTGCCTTCAAAGTGAAAACACTCTGGTCTGCGGTCAATAATGTATTGTATACCTGTGCTATCGCACTCACTACGACATGAAGGTGATGGACTTTGTGCAGCTCTTTGACGAACAAATCTGTTTAATAAGAGTCTGGATTTTGTATATCATTACTAAAATTCTAAACTAGTTTAGTACACTTAAATCATAAACATACAACTAAAGGAGGTTGGAGTTGAGTGTAATGATTAACAAAGTGGTTATGTTCTGAACGTGGCTATTAGTATTGACTGCGAAAACTATCAACATTTACAATGGTATTTGCATATTCTTCATTCTTCAAGGCTTGCTTTACATATTTACATAAACTCAAAAGGTTTAAATCTGCTATTGAACACCTTGGACTGTGCTTCACCAAGCGAAGTCAATCTCCAAACCCGTTATTGTAGCGCTAGATGTTGGTGCTGCTAAGGACCTGGTCGAAAACTCTGGGGCGAAAGCGTTCCTGCTCGACATCTTGATGATAATAGTAGGTCTAGACGAGATTTTGGTCCGGTGAAGCATGATGCTCGGTTGATGTGAATGTGGCTATAAGTGTTAATATTGAAAATATCAAAGGCACACTTCAAACTGGTTGATTAGTTCTTTCTTGAATGTTCCAAATACAATTTTGTTTGTTTCACACCTGCACATCTCCCTCAGGTGTGATGCTTTCGGTATTGGTGACAACACCAACACTGCTCACTGTTGTCACTGCCTGTCTGCGTTTCCCATCGATTTTCGTTGTGCTACATTCATTACTATCGGTTTTACACCTCTCCGCTATTGGCATCAATGTCTGTTTCAAACCGGTGACTCTCGGTACTCCGGAATATCACTTCACCCACAACATTTCCAATCGCGTTATGATGTTCATAAGCATGATGTATATTTCATAGTCTTTATTTTCATCCAAATATAAATCGCAATTATGTGTGTGACGACTCCTGTGGTAAAATTGGATGTTCAAGAACATATTACCCCAATCTTGAACATATTGGATGTTCAAGATTGGTGGGATTCTGTACTGTACATTGATAACCGGCATCGGTACAACTGACTGATGGTGAAACGATCGAATTTGTTATCACAAGCCCGAAGTCTCCAGGTAACTCCGGAGGATCACCATAGACACTTCCACTGATATTGTCGTTTATGCAACTGCTATCGACACATGTGGTGCTGACGTCCTGCGGACCTCTCCTTGCAGATATTTGTGTTGGCAGTGGCCTCGGCTGCGATAAATTATGATTTATTCGCTCCTATATAACATCGGGACAGTGGTATCGTTGATGGCAAAGAAATCCACTCTGCGTCGTGAATGACCTCCCGCAATGCGGATCCTCGCAGGTCGACGGTTCCGATGATAGTACAGTGGTGGAGACTGCTTGTAGTAGTGATGATGGTACTGATGGTGTTGGTGGTTGTGGTTCTGGAGTTTGTGTAGGAAGGTACATGGCACTGTCTTCCATCGCTTCCAACTCTTCCAACAACATAAGGATTGATTTATCCACTTCGGCTGCATTTTGTCATATTTAAGTGTCCTCTGTGACAGTACTAGTCGAACTGATGGTACAATGCGAATTCGTATCTGCTCAATGAATGTTCTGAGACGATCTTCTCGGCAGATAACTCAACACTACTATAATTAGATTATATTCGTTGAAATATCATTCATAACGTACTTTACAATATTTACAAAATTGTGAGGGTTATGAATGTTGTTATATGTAGAGGTATAGTGCATACCACAAAGGTTCATATATTCTTTGGCTTTTTTCAAGGTGTTAACTCCGTTGGGAACATTCTCTATCATGAAACAAACTTCTAAACCTTTAATATTCGTTTTACTTAAAGCCTTGTTAAAGTTTCCTTTCCCCATACGGATACACTTGTATTCACACACTCCGTAATCCTTCAGTAGTGATTCTTTTATTAACACACAGAAAACATGTTTAAGTCCATTGTCGTTAGGAAATACTGCCACTTTTGGCACTTTGTCATGCAACAATCGATTCATGTATTGGTTTTCAGCCTCAAAATTATTTTTCATATTGGTTAATTGTCGATTGTTTTCGATTGAGTTAACGAACAACTGTGTGATCTGAGCGTTTTCATTCTTAAGAAGTTGATTTTTGTTTATAAGTTTGTATTCTCCATGCTTTCGTATGGACGGTAGGATGTCTTCTATAATCCAGTCCTGGAAATGTTCTGTTAATTTCAATTTAGACTTTATAACTAATGAATATAATCTGGGTTCATTTATTAGAATAGTTTGTGGATGTATGAATAACATTATAGACCATTCCCCTTGCTTGAAATCTTTGTAATGTATTTTGTGTTTTGTTCTTACATGATGTCTTACTGCCTTTTATGGTTTTACATATTCTAAAATATCAGCCATCTCCTTAGCACAAAACCACGGATTAGTTTCACTATCAGTTAGTACAGTAACGTTCCGATTTTTAAACACGTACTCTGTAATGCAAGACATGATTCACATACGCGAGAAGCGCAGGGAGGTTTATCCAACACGGCAGCAGGGGACAGAATGACGCTGCAATCCTCAGCCTGTAGGTGCAGTACTTCTCCCCCACACTTCATCCCTCAGCTGACCAATTAGAGAGTAGAGCGGGTAATTTTGACCAACCGGAGACCGGTTTATTTGACCAATCCCAGAGTGGTGTTTTAACAGGTTACGACCTACTGTGAAGTATAGAACAATAATGAGACCGTGGGTGTTCGACAAAGGGGTGCGGGATTCGCTCACCCTTATTTTTCGGGTGGGGGGGTTACTAAGCAAATGATGTAGGGTGTTTGGGATTCGTTTGTCCATTATGTATGTAAATTGGGTGGTTTACCCAATTTAAACCACCAGATGCATATGTTAACCCTCATTATGGGTTAGGCGGAGAGTTTTGCTCCCCCATACTTCCTGTATAGTTTTGCGATATTTTTCTCTAACATGACCTCTGATTGCTTCTTTAGGGTTAGCGCAGCCCAAGACTTGAGCCACCTCCTTAGCTTTGAACCAGCGGTTGTTACTGCAGCGCAGGTATTAGGTGTGTACTCTAATTAATTCGGAGAAGGGCCGTTGTTAATGACCACCCGCTGGGGAAAAAACTACCCTCCTGTAATGGAATTCGGAGAAGGGTCCTTTAATGGTGATTGCCACCGGGTGATAAAAGTCACCCTCTTTCTGGGAATGGGGATGGATGGCCCCATTCGCGGGATGCGGACAAGGTCGACATCATCAATCACTGTCATGGTCAAGATGGCCGTCGGGGGGAGTTCGCAAAAAATTCGCAACGTAAAAATCCGGGGGGTTATGCAAATTTCCTCTGCCACCCCTGCCAGCCGTAGAACCGGCTAATATACCCTACTCATGTTTCATACAGCTTTGTCATACAGTTTCATACACTTACAGTTTTAGTCATTTTTGGTAGTAGCGTAAAATAATTCTTGGCCGGTTTTTTAAATTTAACTAAGTTAAATACAAGAGATTTCAACAGATTTAGACAGTTTAGAGTTTATACAGTTTGAAGGAAGTAATAATTTACAACAGTCATTATATTTTGTGCAATTATATTATAAGATTATAACAGTTGACTCAGTTTGGAGTTTGGGTGTTCCCCGAGTTGTCTGAATTTCCAAGTCGCATTTCCTGGAACTTACACAAGATTGTGGTTTGCGGTTGTCGTTATACAGCAGTAGGTATCACACACACGCCCCCTGCCACTGTCGCAATGTTGAGTCAATGATTGCAGCTTGGTAGTTTTTAAATAGTAAATTCGTTCTAGACTGTAAAAACTGTAGATAAGATTTAACACAAGCTAGTTTTAGTCAAAGACCCAATTTACATCATTAAAAAAATTACTGATTTTTGATTCACATGTTAATATTCCAAGGACTGAAATATGTCTTACTACGCTACGAAGGTGATAAATAAGACTCATCTCACTGACCAGATGATTTTCGGCGAGGCTAATCTGAACCGATGGTCTTGTGTTTTCTTACTCACCATTCTCACCTTACTCTAATTATCTCACTTTACTCATTCGCATTGTATGCGGGTACGGTTGAGGTACAATTATTTTTATTGTTTATGACTTTTGTTTACATTCTGTGTAATTATATAAATACTGATATATATAATACGAGGAACTCCAATGTCTACTATTATATCGAGCATTATCGATTTATTGTTATCTCAAGTTTAAATCGAGAGTAACTTTATCTCCAAGTTGATCATTTTCGCGCCGGACAGATGTCAGTTTTGACAAACCGCTCTAATTAAGTTGCAGAATGGTTGTAGTCAATGTCAGTGTCATGTAACATCCAGTAAAGTGCACAGCTGTAAGCGTTGCTGCACACCTGCTACACATCAACCTGACTCAACCATGAGTCATTGTAGACTCGATAATAAACCCTGTTGATAAAGAAAATTAGGTCAACAATTGAATACAAATTTTAAAAATTGCAAGCAGAAATATTTGTGCTGGAAAGTGTTACCTGAAAAACCCCTGATTCAATTACCAAGTTTTATTCTTCGAGTCTAGTGAGCTTGCGCTTCCATATTGCATTCGCCCTCCATTTTATATAGAAATTTTAAGTTAATATTTGATGAAACTGTTTATATTAAGTACCCTACAATTGGTATCTAATCATGGTAAAATTGATACCAAATGAGTTTATTTTGATTAGCTTGCCATAAATACAAGAAAAGTCATTCAACTGACCCAGAAGTGAAGTGATTTGTTTTTCGAAAAATATTTAAAAATATATATATTTTATAAATCCAGTCAATGTACTTTCTGCTACTAATCCATTGAAAATGACTTAATACAACTTAATGACTTAAAGAGTTAATTTGAGTGTCAAGAGCTGTTAATTGTAATGCACAATGTAAATAAATGTTTGACTGACTTCAGTCTAAAAATGTATTAATTTCCCATATTAATAACATTTATAAACAACGTACTGTCTTCATCACCGACAGGTTTTTCACTCGTCTCCAGAACCACTCAACATAAAAACCTGATTCAAGATAGTAGAATGTTAGTTTTTAAAAAAGATGTTTAAATTCTAAAACTACAATCTTAAGCATAATCTCACAAAAATTGAAGTTGGATTATAAAATGTGTGTTAAGGCATACGATGTGAATTGATTTTATGTGTGTATGGTAAGGTACAATAAATAGTGTGTTTCCTTTTTACAGATTTGTTATTCCAAATCTCTCGAATTTGAATGAAATTTAAACCTTTTGGGCACACAATATTCAAAAACCATGTCCGTCATGTTTTAATATGTTTGTATGTTAACAAATAGTTTTCGTTAAAATGTTGGAATTTCATTTACTGGAATAAATCCTTGTAATAATATTCCCTGGATCCAAAATGTGATTTCTGTGGTGATGTCTCTCTGTCTATTTATTTGCCTGGATTAAAGAGACCATACCAATGGTCCAATATTAATTGACCTTTTTATAATAAAGGTAATAACACGGTAGTGTCTCATTATGAATTCTAAGCCATATCAGAGTCGGGTTATGATCCAGTTTAACACGATCACTCATGAACTCCTCAGGTCAGGCAGACGCGACGGTGAATTTATAAACTAATATATATAAGCCGTGAAGAGTAAGTGTCGGAGCTGCATCGCTCCCCTTCACTTCCATTCGGCGACGCAGATCTTTTCGTAGTGTAGACCCGCCATTGAATCTATTTAGCCAGTGAACTCATAGCAAAACGTGTGTAAACCAATCCATTTCAGTATAATGGCCTATTGTTTTCCCGGACCCGAGAGTAGATTGCTACGGTACCTCACCTCAATTAGCGATATACAAGTTCCCCTTGGATCCGCACTCCGCACCTTACCTGTCCAAACCTCGTGTGCATGATTTCAGATATCAACACAAAGGGGATATTTGTGTTTTCTTGTTTATGGTTTTCAAGTTGTTTAATACCGGAATCAAAAGATAATGACTAAGTCAACGTAATATAGTTGAACCTTGCCCACTCAGAGTGCCGCCCTAAGTATTAACGAGTATTAACGAGTTGTAAACATGTAATTATCTGATAAGACGGGATCTAATTGTTTATACAATCAAAACTTAGTGTTATTCGTTTATTACACCCCTTACATGTTGCATCGCTGTAACTCCCTATATCATATAAAGTTCTTCATGTGTCTGTCAGGGAAAAATCCTCCGAGTCTTTTTAAAAAATGTCTAAACTAAAGGGAAATTCTATACAATTTGCAAATAATTTGGCATTGTTTAGTCCGTTTTATCTAGCAGTGTCACGCTTTTTAGTGCAAAGTTTCGACGATTGTTAATTTATTTGTGTAACCTATCTCGCATGGTAAGGAATTCGACAATTAATTGTACGTGTCGCATTGTAAATTATTTTCAAAATTTTTCAAAGCCAAATTCAAATTATTTGGTAATATTAGTTACAAATTGTAATTTAATCTCCGTCGGAAGAGAGGCTGTACTCCATTACCTTAAAGAAAACATGTTTTATGGAAATATATTATACAGGGTGTCTCTGAACTCTCTACCAACCTTTTCAGGTATTATTCCTGGACCATAGACAAGCCAAAAAATCACATTCAAAATTTCGAAAACTCAAAAGTTAATCGTATGGCCGCCATTTTGTTTTTTCACATAGGAAATTTTAATTCGAGAACGGCTCGTTATAATTAAATTAAATTTAGTATTTAGCTTTATTACCTAAAGACCTAATTACAGAAAAAAAATTATTTTTTTACAATCATTAATTTCAAAATGGCGGCTGCCTAAATGTTTCAAACGTAAATATCTTAAAAACCGCTCATAGTAAAAAATACATTAATTACGTTTTATTTAGAGAATTTAATTGCAAATCTAATGACACCAAATTTACGGAAATCGGTTCATTAATAACGGATAAAATCCATTTTTAAGATATTGCATTCTTGTCAATATTAACTGTTATCATGTGACATCGCTGCTAGTGAGCCACGTCGATCAGCTGTTTCAAGTATAATTCCACTAAACAGCTGATTGATTAATGTATTGTTAAAATTATTACAGTTTCCTGTTACAATGTGTCTTTTTCCTGTATGTTGCTTATTGTTAATCAGTGTGCTGTTTTTTAATAGTAATCTGTGTTAACGTATTCAGTATTCATATCTATTGATAAATGGCTAATTAGGAACTTGTTTATTCAACACCTGTGGAAAATGAACTGGACCTGATCGGTAGAATTGTAGAGGCGGCTGCGGTCATCCAAGAGAAAAATGAATTTGAAGCTGTCCGGCAATCCATGACATCTAGGTTCACGATGTGCAATCGACTTGGCGGTGGGCATATTGAACATCGTTTGTAAATACTGTAGAATTGTAATCATATCTCATGTAAATAAATCCATTTTTTTGTAATTTTAACGCATTTTTGATATTTTATGTTTTATTTGAAGCATTAGTGAACCCTGGGAATCGTAAGGGTATTAATCAGGTGATTGGTGCAAATGAACTTAATAACAGCTGGTTAATGTTTTAATCAGCTGTTTGGTAGAATTATACTTGAAACAGCTGATCGACGTGGCTCACTAGCAGCGATGTCACATGATAACAGTTGATATTGACAAGAATGCAATATCTTAGAAATAGCTTTTCTCCGTTATTTATGAACCGATTTCCGTAAATTTGGTCCTTAGATTTTCCCTTAAGTTTTCTAAATAAACTGTAATTAATGTTTTTTTTTTTTTTACTATGAGCGGTTTTTAAGATATTTACGTTTGAAACTTTTAGGCAGCCGCGATTTTGAAATTAATGATTGTAAAAAAATAATTTTTTTTCTGTAATTAGGTCTTTAGAGAATAAAGCTAAATACCAAATTTCATTTAATTATAACTAGCCGTTCTTGAATTAAAATTTCCTACGTGAAAAAAATGGCGGCAATACGAGTAACTTTTGAGTTTTCGAAATTTTGAATATGATATTTTGGCTTGTCTATGGTCCAGGAATAATACCTGAAAAGGTTGGTAGAGAGTTCAGAGACACCCTGTATACCAACCACTTATTTTCTTCCAATCACAGTACTTTGTCACAAACAACCTTCGTATGGCGAAAAGTTACTTCGATTGCTACGTAGTACAGTTCGGTTCACGGTCCGAACCAGGTGCTTGGCACCTGGGAAAGGCGAGAAACTACTGAAATGTCTCGTAAATAAAAGTATACATTAACAAAAACAACCAAATCAAATGTTTTTAAATTAAAAAAGTTATTTTTGATTTCTGTTTACAAAAGTAGACTGTAACACTAGCGGTACTAAGCCAAGTAGAGGCAAAAAGTCATTCCAGAGCATACGCTAACCAGACGCCAATCGCTGTGACCCGAACTGTACTGACAGAATCACTTTGCTTAGAGGTGAATACAAATTTAATTTAATGTTCATAATAAAAGGCTTTAGTCATTTAAATGTCGCTTTAGGCGCCACATATGAATGGGTGAACAGATGTCCTATTCATATTTGAGTCTTTGCCGTTAACATAATCAGAGATCATCAGCCTTATCTCAATTTGCATATGTCATTTGTTTGATTTGATACGGTTGTTGAACTTAACCTCTTCCAAGAGACATTCGTATAGAATTTCGGAGCTACAGATCCTTCGTAATATTTGTTCGTTAGGCCTCATTTAAAACTGAAAATAACAAACTTAGCGTACTTCCTATATTTTAAGCAGAGTTAAAGAACTGACTGTAGTGCACAAAGTACCGTAATGGATACTGAATGTAATATAATCATGGGTTGAGTGATGAGCTTCATTCTGCCCCAAAAATTAATCCATTTGTACTTATTAGTCCATGGATGTTAATACACCCGTCGCAGCAAACCTGCGTACTCAGCGAATTTCCAATGAATATGTAACTTAACACATTAACGCACTTACCAGGATTCTTAAGAAACATATTCACAAATAAGCGATATTTAAAATATTAATTATTCTCCATAAGAATAACATTGGGGCTGAGTATGCAGGTTTGCTGCAACGAGGAAGATAAAAAATGTGTATTTTTGCAATTATTAATATAACTCTACCAGGTGAAGCTACATACCAAATTTCATTAATTTAGATTCATAACTAAGGGAGATATAAAACTTTACTTATTCTCCACATGAATAACATGGGGGCCGAGTATGCAGGTTTGCTGCTATGGGGATGATCAACAATAAATAAGTTTTTTGTGCAAATATCAATATACCACAACTAGTTGAAGCCACATACCAAGTTTCTTCAATGTACATTCATAATTAATAGAGATATCAAATTGTATTTATCCTCCAAAAGGATAACATTGGACAACGTACTGTGTTTAGCACTTTGAATATCTCTGCAACGGTTGGACGTAGAACAACAATAAAAACGCCAAAATGATTGTTTTGTAGAGCTAACCTGATTGGTAGAAAGATATGTGGAGTTTTTAGTGAAATTATCAGATGAAAATCTAAAAACCGTATTCCCATAAGATTAACATGGAAAATTTTATGGACACATTTTTTGACTTGTCTCCACAACCACTAGCTTAATGATTAAAAATATCAAATTGTTTGTTTTTCAAGCTCTATAAAATGGCTATAACCAAAATCTAGTGTTTTTAAAATTTTAGGGTAAAAAGTTCAAAAAACAGATTTTTGGAAAATTTTAAACCCCCTTTCCATAGACCGATCGATCTGGTTTTCGAACTTAAAGTCATAAATGTTACTCTCCACATTTGTGCCAAATTTCATCAAAATCGGGTGCTTCTTTCAAAAGTTATCGCGGTAACGAACACATATATATATATATATATATATATATATATATATATATATACATATATATAAATTTGAACGAATAGTGTTTTTTGCATCTGGGGACCTCAAAACAAAAAGTTATCATGGTCTCGGGCTTAAGTCTTACCATGAGACCTACGGTAATAGCTTCTTCCCTATAGGGGAAATTCGCTAAAAATGTAAACTTTCCACAGATAATTAGATGTATAAGCTATAGTGACTCAGTTTGTATGTGTTCTTTAAACTCGTTTCTGTTGTTTCCACTATCTTTAAACGGCACTTTTAGCGAATTTCCCCTAAAGGGGAAGAAGCTATTACCGTATTCGGCATGGTAAGACCTAGGCCCGGGACCATGATAACCTTTCGTTTTGAGGACCCAGACCCCAAAAACACCATTCGTTCGAAACTGTATATATATGTGTGTGTGTCCGTGAGCACGATAACTCTCTTAAAATTTATCCGATTTTAAAGAAATTTGGTATAAACGTGTAAAGCAGCATTTATGACTTTAAGTTCGAAAAACCGACGGATCGACCTATCCGAAGGGGTATTTTGGAGGGGTTTTGTACCCCAAAAATGGGTTTTTGAGTTTTTAATATATAATTTTTGAAAAAGTCAAATTTTAGCGAATTTCCCCTATAGGGAAGAAGCTATTACCGTAGGTCTCATGGTAAGACTTAAGCGAGACCATGATAACTTTTTGTTTTGAGGTCCCCAAATGCCAAAAACACTATTCTTTCAAATTTATATATATGTATAATACATATATATATGTGTGTGTCCGTGAATGCGATAACTTGAGTAAAAAACGTCCGATTTCGATGAAATTTGGCTCAAATGTGTAAAGTGACATTCATGACTTTAAGTTCGAAAACCAGAAAAATCGGACTTCAGGAAAGGGGGTTAATGGGGGTTTTAAATTTTCCAAAAATAGGTTTTTGCGTTTTTCACCCTACAATTTTTAAAAAAACTTTATTTTCGTTTTGACCATGTTATAGAGCTTAAAAAAACAAATAATTTAGTATTTTGAATTATTAACCTAGATAAGTGGTTGCGGAGAAAATCCAAAAAAACCTGCTCATAAAATCTCCCATGTTAATCTTATGGGAAAAAGGTTTTTGGCTTTTCCTCAGTTTATTTCAATGTAAACTTCACATTTGATTTTACCAATCTGTTCAGTTCCACAAAACAATCATTTTGGTGTTTAAATTGTGATTCTACTACCAACCGTTGCAGATATATTCAAAGTGCTAAACACAGTACGTTGTCCAATGTTATCCTTATGGAGAATAAATAAAATTAATAAAAATTAATAAAATTAATAAATTAATTAATACAACACGAGTGTTAAAATGGTAATACTTTAGACGGTTCACTGATTGATTTCAAACAGCTTTTACAATTCATTTGTTTTGATTTTAAATTCCGTAAGCCCAATGTTAATTGTTTTTTAATTTTCAAATTTGTTTTTTACATAATGAGATTTTTCTAGGGATGAGACCTGTCTATAACTTATTTTTAACCCAGAAATTAGTTAATTATAACTTTTGAAGGGAAATGTAGGACTCGTTTTTGAGATCAGAGTCGCAATCAAGAAAGCAAGCGAGCAAGCAAACAAGCACACCTTACTCATATTAGAGTACAGGATATAACTTAAAACAATTTTGTATTAGACACTCGCTGAGTGTGCAGGATTAGGTTTACTGCGCGCGGAACTCTTACGGAGAATAAAACGTGATATATCTCAGTCAATCGTGACTATATTTGTGTAAAGTATGGCGAGAGACTTAATGTGTTTATTTGCACAAACATCGTGTACAAATATTCTAGTCAGCAAATCATCTGTTTAATCAATTTTGTTTGCATGCGCTCTGTAGCTGAAATCTGTTAATCAGCAGGCTTGCGAGTGACCCGCATTCGTGGTGTAGACCCGACCTAGAGAGAATGAGCGTGTCGGAGTTGAGGCCCACGAAAGCAAGGGAATAAACTCAGCTCATCAGCAAATTCAATGTCACAGCTCGGTGTTACCCTCTTATCAGTCAGGGCCACGTCTTTATCTCAAGGCAGTTCCTTATCAACTTCCTTCTAATTTTATTGCTATGTTTACAACTGTCTTTCAAGAGCTAAGAAATATTCTCATTGAGGAAAAGAAATACTAATTCATAATCTTTTTATATTATTTCTCAAGGGTGTTTTTGTCGATTCGCCATAAGTATCTTAATAATTCATCAAAGCCAATAATTGAGCCACGATTTTGAAGATTATTTCACCGCTAATGAGAAAATAACAACAATTTAAATTTATATGTTCATTTAAAATTCAACTTAAAACAACCAAAACTTTAATGTTTTGAAATTTATCGATTTTTCTTTGTGTCTAAAAACTTAAAACAGTTGAGATGTCAATGTTAAAAGTCAAAACAACAAATTTCAACTGAAATTAACAAAACTCAATTGTGGATCGACTCGATAAGAATCGAAATGGATAATGGGTATACTTTATTTTCACATTATTTACGGTTCAATCAATACACTGACCACGATCGATAACAATTATAATAACACCCGTTTTAGCGAATTTCCCCTATAGGGAAGAAGCTATTACCGTAGTCGGCATGGTAAGACCTAGGCCCGGGACCATGATAACTTTTCGTTTTGAGGTCCCCAGACCCCAAAAACACCATTTGTTCGAAACTGTATATATATATATATATATATATATATATATATATATATATATATGTGTCCGTGAGCACGATAACTCTCGTAAAAATTATCCGATTTTGATGAAATTTGGTATAAACGTGTAAAGCAACATTTATGACTTTAAGTTCGAAAACCAGCCAGATCGCTCCATCCGAAGGGGTATTTTGGGGGGGTTTTGTACCCCAAAAATGGGTTTTTTGAATTTTTTACATATAATTTTGGAAAAAGTCAAATTTTGGTTTTTACCATTGGATTTGGCTTAAAAAAACACACAATTTGGTATTTTGATCATTTCTCTACGACAATTGGTTACCGAGATATTGAAAGTGCTAAACACAGTACGTTGTCTAATGTTATTCTTATGGAGAAAAAGAACAATTTTATATCTCGCTTATTTATGAACGTATACTGACGAAACTTGGTATGCGGCTTCATCTGGTTGTGGACCATTGATATTTGCTCAAAAAAACAATTTTTTGCCAACGGCTCCCGTAGCAGCAAACCTGCGTACTCAGCCCCATGTTATTCTTATGGAGGACAAGTCATGTGTTATCTCCCTTAATTATGAAAATAAATTAATGAAATTTGGTATGTGACTTTGCCTAAATGAGTTATATTGATATTTGTATAAAACCCCAATTTTTTGTGTTCCTTCTTTCAGCAAACCTGCATACTCAGCCGCCATGTTATTCTTATGGAGAATAATTAAAATGTCATAAATCGTTTATTTATGAATGTATATTGATGAAACCTGGTATGTGGCTTTATGTGGTATTAAGACACATATATATGCATTGGAAATTCGCTGAGTACGCAGGTTTGCTGCTACGGGGGTATTTATACAAAACAATTACTTTTCACTCAATTTGTTTTCATCTTCATGTATCCTTCTCCTAAAGCGCATTCCAAACGGAACAATGGTAAACCAATCATTCTCATTTGGGATTCATTGCCACAAACAAAATAAAAACGGACTCAATAATTATTTTCTTAATATTTTATTACTTTACAATGTTACAGTACGCGCAAAAAAACCTTTAATTTGAGCTAGAGATGTCAGGTGTTCCTGTACTAATCTATTTAAAAAAATTCGGGTTTACTGTAAAAAACAAAACAATATAAATGTACACAACAGAAAAATACATTTATACTTCTGATCATAGGACCGGATTGGATTCAAACATTAACCTAAAAATCACTTGAAACTGTTTTCTCCTTAATCTCGCAACCTAAAAACACTTTCTAAACTCTAAGTGAGCTATTAGTTAAAAACAATTATTTTGCAGTGAACAAAACTGAGTGGTATAAATGGAGTCGCTTATGTTATGTTTCAACCGTAATAAAACACTAGGTCCACGTTTAAATTTCCAGTACCTGGAGGGCCGAGCTTCGCTCGGGGGAAGGCCAGTCAGTTTGTTTAGATGACTCGGAGTAATATTTCACCACTTCACCCTACTGATAATCAGATTTGTATAACTCATTTGCCTCTTTTCTACATTTTTAAGGTCCCTCCAGTTGTTATTTATAGCTCAATGTCCCTTTGATTTATTTTACTACTGTGTATATGTAATCTCCACTCAAATCTTTTAATCTATGCTCTCAGGAAACTACATGTTAATAATCATAAACAACATGAGTATTACTTTGACAGTTCCCTGGTTGATTATGAACAGCTGTTACAATTCTTTTGTTTTGATTTGAAACTCCATAAGCCCAATGTTAATTTTTTTAACTTTTCATTTTAGTTTTTTTACATTATTTGATTTTTCCTGGGGATGAGACCTGCCTAGAACTTATTTTCATCCCAGAAATTAGTTATTTCAAACATTTGAAGGAAATCATTGGAGCCGTTTTTGAGATCAGTGTCGCAAGCAAGCAAACCTTAATCATATTAGAGTATAGGATTTACCTAACGTAATGGACAAATGCAGGTCCTAATACTCATTTTGTTTATTCATAACCATAAAGAAAAATTAAGGTTTTATTTATAGCTAGTACTAGCTGATGTACCCGTCCTTCGTACGGGTTGTACATAAATGGCATATTAACTAAAAATATTAACAACCCACATAATTTTACAATATTAAAATTACATTTTACACTTTTAAAGTAGAATTAAATTAAAGATACTATGGCAGATAGTTCGGATACTGCTGCCAAGTCGAGGAACTCTGTCGGGTAGTGAACGGTGTGGTTTTTGCTACTCCAAATCGGTACACGTAACACTTTGGATTCGATTTTAGAAATAAAAGAACTCAAGTACAACAAAATATTAACCCTGTTTAATTTAACATTTTAAATACTTTGATACATTAATCATTACATTACAATAAATTAATAGTAATGTTAACGAAACTTTAAACTTTAAAAACATTGACAAACCACTTTTAAAATCACCATTCTTGCCAGGTCCTGTTTTCAATATAATTGTAAATAAACAATTTAAACTTGGAAAAATCATATGTTTTAAAAACATATGACTACTTGATTTTATTTAAATAAATGTAAATCAATCTAACAGTGGTCATGGTTAAATGAACGGTATTAAATATTGTATATGTTCGTTCCTCCCTTTGGAATAGACCTACATTTGTGTTGATCTCCGTTGCTTGTTCATTGGTGGACGTGAGGATGGCACAATCACAGAGCCAGGCACTTTCCAGATTAAATTGTTTATGAACCTCGGTGTAACAAACTGTTAATCAATAAATCCTGTGATTCATCGATAGTGCCGAGTGAAGGATAGATGTTTCTGAGACCTTAATTTGTTTTTCAATGTCCCAATCTCAACTTTTAAAAGCGCATAAGAAAACTGATCAACCCCTTAATCTTCTCCAAAATACATTTTCATATTTACTGTTAAGTTCAGACGCTCAGTGGTCGGCTACATAAAATATATTTTTAGAGAGGCGTAGACTCGTCCACTCATGTCTCACTTACGACAAACGGTCTGTGTGAGATCTCCAGAGAACAACACCGTGACTCCCCATGATGTTGTTTCTTATTTCCTTTAAGGCATCAAATTTCAGCTCTACTGGTTGAGTAGTTTGAGTGTTATGACTAACGGGCTTATATTAAAGGCCATTGGGCCAGAGTCCTTGAGTATATTTGTGTCTGGAGTAGGTAAATGTCTGCACTGACCTATCAGCTACATTCCTACCAAATTTCAGATCCATCAGTCCAAGAGTATGTGCAAGATTGTTAAAATATTGCATTTTGAAATTCCGGGGGGCGAAGCACATAAACATTTTCGTAACAGGAATAGGCTGCGTTTTTTTCTGATGAATTAGTTATGTTCCTACCGAAATGTAACATACAAAGGTCCAGAAAGTACTAATACTCATACAATTGCCATAAAAGTAAATTAGCGAAGAACCCTATAAGACTTTTTTAAACGTATTCTTATTGTGAATCTGCAGCATAAGGGGAACCACCATCCTAAATTTTATCTTCAATAGACATTGTCGTTTCTTAGATAAAGTGATCACTATGTCAGTGAGTGCATGAGTCTGACAAATATAGATTTAGATCATATATCCACTTATGTTATTTATTAACAATCTTCACTCAACGTTTTAAAAAAGAACTAAAAACCTATTTATAGAATAACTATGCTATCATCTGGTTCAATATAAATAAATGCTTTGTCCATAAGAATAGCATAGGATCCTAAAAACCCTATGGGGCAGTGTCCTAAGGTAATTTAAAACAATCCAATTAGCCTAAAACCTTCTAACGCACATATAGAACATAGAAAAAAGTTGCATAAAAATCGGTGCACCCGTTTTCCTGTGAAAAGCGAAGAAAACATGACCAAAACCGCAGAAAATCACGTTTTTGAGCGACCGCCATTATTTTTTAAGAAGGCGTATGCCAGTTTATAAAAACCTTCTCACGCATATATAGAACAAAGAAACAAAGTTTCATTAATGTCACTGCACCCGTTTTCCAGTGAAAAGCAAACAAAAACCCGTCCTTGAGCGTTACCGGCAGACAGACAGACATAAATTGAGATAAGATTTGTTTTGGTTTCCCTAGGGTGTAAAACGTGAAAATATGCAAAAATGTCATAATTCCAAGCAATGTACAGACAAAACTCTAATTTTATTTATATAGATTAATTATACGGTATATTGAAATAAATATATATATACTTGATGTACACGTTCTTCGCACAGGGGTTTTCCTTACCCGTTCTATAGTCAATGCAAATTTCATTTTAGTTAGCTTGAAACAGCTGTTGTTCTTGCTTCTGCTCTTTAAGCTGTCAAATGTAAGTGCCCTCAGCTGTTCGGATTACAGTTTCTGAATGTTTACTGTCTTATGAAATGTAAACATTGAAACTTAGAACGTTCACGGGGCGTAGCCCGAGGGGATTTTAAGGAAGTGAATAGGCCTATGTGTTGCATGGGTTCAAGATCTACCTTTGTGTAAAGTTTCAGCCCAGTCGGTTAAGTAGTTTTTGCGTTCACCCGGAACATCAGACAGACAGAAACCACCTCTTCTTTATAATATTATAGATATAAAATGGGGATTAGTACTATTCAACTAAATATATGTGCTTTAATAGGATTTATATATTTTGTTTATTTTGGCCCATACTATGAGCCCAATTGTAAAACGCCTAAGTATGCTGATAACCTGCTATTTACAAATTTTATTTACCCTTAACTACTTACAATATACAAGGTTAATTAATTAAAGGTTTACTTAAATATGTGAATGTGACAAAAAAGAGTAGCAAATTGTGTAGAATAAACTCAATAAGTTATAAAATTATAGGCCTACATCAAATGTAAACAAAGACAAATATACTACGCCAAAATTAATAACAATGAACATTGAATTTTGGACATTTTCCGACTTGACTGTTTTTAAAATAGATACATAATAAATGCCATAGAAAAGCCTAGGATTTTCTTCATCAGTCTCTAGTAATTTCGTTATCACTGTCATTGAAATCATTCGCCAATCTAGTAGTTCAGATCTAACTACAGTATAATCCTTTCACTTGAACTGTCCACTTCCACCGAGAAATATATGTTCTTTTTGGTGATATTCATTTTATTTTGCCTGCTCACACGCTTCCTCCCATTTTCTTTTTATTATAAAGCCTACATTTTATAAATATATTCTTTGGTAATTGTTTACTATATGGTAAACTCTTGGATTTTTGTAAAAGTGGTTTTATATTGTTCCTTTCATTATTCTATAACTAGTTCAAGAGGAATTTAGCCGCGGAAAAGCCATATTCCGCCATTTCCGACGTCTTTAATATGTACGTATACTGTCCATTCTATCTAGGGGACCCGGTGAAATCGAGGGGTAATGGGTGGGGAGATTCCCGCGAGCAGGGTAAAAAGAGTAATTTTAGGAAATATAGGGTAATTTAACTTAATTTGGGTAATTTCTGTAATTCAAGGGTAATTTTTTAATTAATTTATGAAAGATATGAATAACTTAAAAAATATGTATAACTTATGTAAATAATTATAAAAGTAATTTTGACATCTTAATTATTGGCCAATAATGTTTTTTTATGAGATAATGCCTTTTGAACTAGTCAAATAACATTGAAAGGAAGAAATTAAAACCACCTTCTTATAAATTAAAGAGTTAATGACCAAAGTGGTAGGCCTAACTTATAATTTACATTAGTTTCTGATAAATGGAGAAAATTTAATTTGAAATTTGAAAAATAACATTGGCCTTATGGGTTGCCACGTTGGTTACGGAATAACAACTTAAAACATGTAGCACAATAGCAAGAACAGATGATTCATAAATAAAACATTTTACTGACTACTGGAATAGTAACAACATTCTCTAATCAGTTTGAACTCCACATTAAAACAAATTAAACCTGTTTGTGAGAGAGAAGGATGAGGGATGGGAGAGGATGAGGTGGAGAGGTTTCAAACATAAATAAAAATGCTACTGGAATGGTAACGCCCTTCTGTTACCGTTTTAACTCCACATTAAACGGAGAGTGTATGAAGTGGAGAGGTTTCATGAATGAATAAAAAATAAAAAAGGGATGGGGAGAGGTGTCAGACATAATTAAAAAGGCCACCGATTACTGAAATGGTAACATCCTTCTCTTATTCTTTTTAACTCCACTTTCAAATAAATTAAACCTGTTTGTGTGCGGGGGTGAGTATGAGGGACGGAGAGAGGATGAGGTGAAATTAAAATTATTGAGAGAGGAGAGGTATCAGGCATAAATAAAAAGGCTACTGACTACTAGAATGGTAACACTCTTCTGCTATCGTTATAACTCCACATTAAACGGGCAACGGATAAGGTGGAGAGGTTTCAGTCATAAATAAAAATATTAATGACTACTGGAATGGTAACACCCTTCTCTTATCCATTTTAACTCCACCTTAAAATAAATTAAACCTGTTTTTGAGAGAGGAGGATGAGGGATGGAAAGAGGATTAAGGTTGGGGAGAGGATGAGGGACGTGGAGATGATGAGGTTGAGAGGTTTGAGGGATAAATAAAAAGCCTACTGAATACTGGAATAGTAACGCTTTTCTGCTATACGTTTTAACTTCACATTAAAAAAGTTACCTGTGGGTTCGGGTGAGGGAGAGGGAGGGAAAGAGAGAGGGAGGGAGATATATATATGAGCGCCTCAGAGCCCATACTAGATATTACCATAGATTAAGCATACTCCTTAGTTAGCATACTGCTAGTTTTCGTGAAATTTGACTTTGACATTTTAAAATGGCCGCCATATTGACATTTATTTCTAAAATTTATCAAAACTTTGTTATTTATTAACCGATTTTAAAAATCAAAGTGTCGTTGGATCTGGATTACAAATTGCTTTAAATGTGATATCCAGTAAAATTTTGTTTTACTTGCTAGTTGTCATGGAATTTGACTTTGAAACTTTTAAATGACCGCCATTTCAAAATTTGATAATTTTTATAAACAATATTTTTGGAAAATGTTAATAACAAAGAACTTAAAGTTAATACTAAGTTTCATAAAAATATCTCTAAGGGTTTTTGAATTATTAATTATTTTCAAAAAAATACAAAATGGTGGATTACGGATAAACTAAGCCGAAATCGAAAAAATGTTACTGTATATTTTCGACTTATTTTTGTATGTAGAACCCGGTTCTGTATAGCACGCTAAGCATTTTTGTGACACCCTGTATATTTTAACTATATGTCAACGAGGTATAGTGTGTCATCAGTGGTTATATTAAAAACTCCACAGGAAATAACCCAAAGCTGATGTACATCACAAGCAGTGCGGAATCCCCATGATAATACGAGGAACTAGCGCATCATTCGGGAAACGACCTCGCACAACTCGGCTTTGCTATCGTCATAGGGCAACTAAAAGCAACCCTGAGCATTTTGCAAGAATGTAAACTGTCACACATACACTCCTCCAAAAAATTTCCCAACCACCGTGGTGTAACAGGACTACACTACACATTGTCCAGTAAAGGGTCTGGTCTCGTAGGGAGGTATATATCTGGTCTACCGTTGCAGTGGCCTATTAGTCCATTGCAATTAGCATTTGAGTAAGGAAATTCAAAAAAGGTTTAAACCTGTTGGAAATGATTTATTAAGGTCCCCTGAACACACAGAAGACAGTCCAAGAAAATCCCATGGGGACTTTTGCGCCATTTTGAAAAAGAAGTCGGCCATGTTGGATTTGTGAAAGGGTTTACGGAAATCGGTATACTAGTAGACTAATGGACTTAAATACCTCCCGTTTGTTAAAAATGTCTTGTAAAATCCAGTCTAGCTATTATACAAAAATATATGTATTAATTTATTTTGTTACATTTGGTTAACAATTTAAAACATATTCATTTCTACATATTGTAACTAATGGATAGGATTTTTCACCAAGTATCCTTATAGTTTAAATGTATAAGAAAAACTGTTGATACAAATTGTAGAGCATGAAATCCCCTTTCAAATACACTCTAAAAAGTTTTACCTGATTATTTCAAGCATCCTTCTCAGGAATCAATAGAAGCGTTCGCTACATTTTCAGTCATCCGGCGCTCGGCCACCTAGCCCAGTCAATGAAGGTAAATCACGAGCAAATGTCGGAATAAATTAACAAAAGGCCAAAATACGAGTACCTACCTGTCGATAGCACCCACCTAGAGGAACAAATCCCTAAAAACATATACCCCCGTAGCAGCAAACCTGCGTACTCAGCGAATTTCCAATGCATATATATATGTATCTTAATACCACATAAATCCACAAACCAAGTTTCATCAATATACATTCATAAATAAACGATTTATGACATTTTTATTATTCTCCATAAGAATAACATGGTGGTTGAGTATGCAGGCTTGCTGAAGCAAGGAACACAAAAAATGAGGTTTTATACAAACATCAATATAACTCAAGTAGGTAAAGCTACATACCTACCAAGTTTTAGCGAATTTTCCCTATAGGGAAGAAGCTATTACCGTAGTCGGCATGGTAAGACCTAGGCCCGGGACCATGATAACTTTTCGTTTTGAGGTCCCCACACCCCAAAACACCATTCGATCGAAACTGTGTATATATATATATATATATATATATATATATATATATATGTGTGTGTGTGTGTGTGTGTGTGTGTGTGTGTGTGTGTGTGTGTGTCCGTGAGCACGATAACTCTCGTAAAAATGATCCGATTTTGATGAAATTTGGTATAAACGTGTAAAGCAACATTTATGACTTTAAGGTCGAAAACCAGCCAGATCGCTCCATCCGAAGGGGTATTTTGGGGGGGTTTTGTACCCCAAAAATGGGTTTTTTGAACTTTTTACATGTAATTTTTGAAAAAATCAAATTTTAGTTTTTATCATTGGATTCAGCTTAAAAGAACACACAATTTTGTATTTTCATCATTTCTCTACGTCAATTGGTTACCGAGATATTGAAAGTGTTAAACACAGTACGTAGTCTAATGTTATTCTTATGGAGGAAAAGAAAAATTTTATATCTCGCTTATTTATGAACGTATACTGACAAAACTTGGTATATGGCTTCATCTGGTTGTGGTAATTGATATTTGCTCAAAAAAATTATTTTTTTTGCCAAAGGCACCCGTAGCAGCAAACCTGCGTACTCAGCCCCATGTTATTCTTATGGATAATAATTAAATGCTATGTCTCCCTTAATTATGAACATAAATTAATAAAATCTGGTATATGACTTCACCTAGTTGAGTTATATTGATATTAGCATAAAAACCCATTTTTTGTGATCCTTGTTGCAGCAAACCTGCGTACTCAGCCCCAATGTTATTCTTATGGAGAATAATTAAAATTGTGTATATAGCTTATTTGTGAATATATTTTTATAAAACTTGGTAAGTGGCTTTATGTATTATTAAGACATTTATATATCTATTGGAAATTCGCTGAGTACGCAGGTTTGCTGCTACGGGGGTTTTACTAATTTATGTTCATAATTAAGGGAGATAATAGGTTACTTATTCTCCATAAGAATAACATGGGGCTGAGTACGCAGGTTTGCTGCTACGGGAACTATAGGCCAAAAAATGTTTTTTAGTGCAAATATTAATAGACCACAATGATATGAAGCAATATACCAAGTTTCATCAGGAAAAGTTTATAAATAAGTGAGATATAAAATTTTTCTTATTCTCCATAAGAATAACATTGGACAACGTACTGTGTTTAGCACTTTCAATATCTCTGTAACCATTTGACGTAGAGGAATTATCAAAATACCAAATTGTGTGTTTTTTTAAGCTGAATCCAATGGTAAAAACAAATCTTTGACTTTTCCAAAAATTATATGTACAAAATTCGAAAAACCCAATTTTGGGGTGCAAAACCCCCCCAAAATACCCCTTCGGATGGAGCGATATGGCTGGTTTTCGAACTTACAAAAAGTAAGTCATAAATGCTGCTTTACACGTTTATATTAAATTTCATCAAAATCGCAGATCATTTTTACGAGAGTTATCGTGCTCACGGACACGTATATGTACATTGGCATAGTTTATGCCATAATATCTATTGGAATTTTAGGATTTGTTGTATACAGGATATATATACAGTTTCGAACGAATGGTGTTTTTGGGGTCAGGGGACCTCAAAACGAAAAGTTATTATGGTCCCGGGCCTAGGTCTTACCATGCCGACTACGGTAATAGCTTCTTCCCTATAGGGGAAATTCGCTAAAAAAGTCCCCTAGTGCTTACCTCGTAGCCCCCTTTAAACCCCCCTAGCCCCCTTCTTGCAAGCATTTACAAAAATAGTCATATCTCCATTATTATTGATTTTAGCTTCATATTATTTTTGTTGTTTGTTTGCCAACATTACGGTCTACAACAAAGGTCCTGTCAATAAATTAGTTCAGAACAACTGTTAAATATATATTTGCGTTATAATAATAAATATTTGAAAAATGTAAAATATTTAAACTACTATTTAACGTTATTCTTCTCTGAAATACCAACACGCAAGTTTTCGAGGTAATACTTTGAACAAAAGTTGTAGTAAATTGTATTCCGACTAAAACGGTTTATACATTGCTGTACTTTCAACAACGGGAACGTAACTTAAGACGCTCACAGGGCGTGTGCACTTTAGGCCGCGATGCCACAGCGGCCGCGGAATGTCGGCCATTGCGCCGCGCCACGTTCGCCACCCACGTTTTAAGGCTGAATATCACACGGACAGTAATCATGCAGCCTAGTTTAATATTGTAAAAAGATTTTGTAAATTAAGATAGTATCCAAACATTAATTATGTAGAACATTGATTTCGGTTGATGTCTGATTTTATAATGAAAATATTTTTCGAGAAACATCCGTTATATATTGAATAGTGTGTATATTATATAACAGTGAAGTAATAAGGTAAATACGCAATTACATTTTAGAAAGAACAATTACAAAGGTTCATATAACAACAAGTTTGAAATTATAAGTATAAGTATATACAAAGTGCGCTCAACACTGAAATGCAATGCGCGCACCTTTGCTGCTCGATATACAGCAACTACCGTACCAGCGCGGCGCTGGCTGCATCGCGATTTGTGATTTATAGTCCGTGGCGTTAGGTCGAAAATATTTCACCTCTGGCTACCGGTACCAAATGTTTCACGTTATTTCTTCATCTAACTAGCTTATAAAGAAACACTCTCAGAGCTTTCAACACCCTATGAAGACGTCACCAAGATAGCGCTCTAGAAACATTACAATGTATGCTTTAAACGTTAATAACTTTTATACCTGTTGCTTTATTTCGAAAGCCTTAGAAGTCAAACATGAACCTTTGTAATTGTTCTTTCTAAAATTGAAAACTTTATTTACATTAAAACTACACTGATATATATATATATATATATATATATATATATATATATATATATATATATATATATTATGCATACAATATACAATGCTTGTTTCTGGAAAAAATATTTTCATGTAAAATTCATCAATCAGCCAAACTCCATGTAACATGATAAATGTTCAGATAATATCTTAATTTAGACAGTCTTTTCATAATATTAATATAGGCTATATGATTACTGTACGTGATACTCAGCCTTAAACGACAACTCTAGGATTGGCGTACCCAATCCCCCAATGAAAAACACGATCATACAAAGTCCAGAGCAATTAGCTCCAAAATACCAAAAGGTGGGAGATTAAAAAAAATTAAACCTGTTGGAAATCATTTATTAAGGTATCCTGGAACCACAGAAGAAAGTCCCAGAAAATCCCATGGGAACTTTTCCGCCATTTTTAAAAATGAGTCGGCCACGTTGGATTTGTGCAAGTGTTTACGGGAATGGCAATTACTAGTAAAAACCATCACGTATGCATATAAATGTCTTGTAAAAACCAGGCTAGCTATTATACAAAAATTTACAGTTTGTGTTAAAAAAGTCCTGGAACGGTTTAATATTTTTTTAACCAACACAGATACGCTAATACAACTTTGTATCTAGACATTTATCATAAAAACCTACCTTTTTAAGCAATTATCAATTTCCCGCTCCTACTGGGGGACGGACCACAAGGAGTAAGAAGAAAATCTTTACTGTAATCATAGGTTGAGATATACATAAAATTAAAGGTCTACAACACTCTTGATTATCAATCACGGTCAGCCGTGTTACGGAGTTATACTGTGCCAGTAATTCAACATTTCCAAAACTTATTGTATTAATTTATCATCACTAGTCCAAACACTGAGCTTCTACATCTAAGTTTTCCAGTAAAATATAAATCTAAATAGATATAAGTATTGTTTTAAACACGACAAAACACCATTAATTTGCATAACATTCACATTTTAAACTATTTAAAAATATAAAAAATTGATGGAACAAAATATATCCTGCTCCATAGTTAAAAAAGTTTATATTTGTATGATATATAAACAAAGATTCAGTGTTTCCACTCAGCGGTAAAAATATCCCACGCACTGATAGAAAAATCTCACTTTATCCCACACTCTCCGTTATAAAATCCCTAGTCATATCCCACACTTTCCCACTGATTTGTTAAACAATGGAACACAATTAATGTTAAATATTATATGATTATTGAATAATTTATTAGCACAATATTTATACCGTTGGAGAGAGATTATTTAGATCTACTAATTACCTATAGGTATTTTACATGTTAGTACCTCAAAGGATTTTGAGCAATGCGACATAGGCTAAATTATACGGTGAACTAACCAAATTAAATAATTTATTTACGTGAGAGGTACTAATATTTTTAATGGTAGTACTAAAGAGTACGACATAGGTACTAAATAATAGCAAATATTTTGCTTGTTAATACTAACATGGCTCAGCCAGCGACATTGACTAGATTCAGTGTTCGTTCTGTGACGTTCATAAAATCATAGGTTCGGACAGCGAGGTTAAGAAATAGGAAACCCCGCAACTGCCAGTACGGCGATAAAATCCACTAGAAGTGCTACTGCTAAGGTGCTCTGGTCGTAAGTTGTAAGCAAACCAGCAGATGTAATGCCGATTTCCAAAAAATTCCACTTTATCCCACAATCCCATTTTATTCCACAAACAGTCAAAATATCCCATATATGGGATAAAAATCCCTCAATTGAAACACTGATAAATCCCAGCTGAGATTATAAAGACAACCATAGTCAATAGCTTACTACCATTGACTATAAACTACGAAAAACAATTCAACTAGACCTACTGAATATCAAACATTAAAATTACTTTTGATAAATATTCATAATCCAAAATACAATACAAATGCTGTGTTAAACACTTAGGTATCCCAAAATGACTCCTTCAAGATTTCATTAAGAAATGTTTTATAGTTATGTATTATTTCGATAACATACCCACACACTCACACACGCACACACACACGGCCACTGAAACTTCTACCACGGACAAAGGATTCGTTTCTCTGTGCTTCTACATAAATCCAGTGATTCACTTCGTTCATCAATTAATTTTTAATAGCCTATAGCAAAAAGTATCTTTTTCAAACAACGTCTTAAGACGGTCTAAAAAAGTAAACTAAAGACACATAATTTATTCCTTCCAATTATGCCTACTATGAGTTAATATCACAATTATTATAGCGGTGAACAGTAATTCAGCAGACCACTTCAACAGTATTTCCCCATGTAGGCAACACAATACATTTTCACGCGGAGCCGGCGCGGTGACGCATATGTTTTATGGGGTAAACCGGAGCCTACAATATGAACCTTATGGGCAGTAAGTCCGCCATCTTGGGTGTAATTCAAGTTACATTACCTAAACTTACAAAAAGCACGGTGATTCTTACGGCAAACTGTGCAATATTTCTCACAAATGAACCGCCTGCATCAAACTGAGCAGCAATCCAGCTACATGACCGTCGTGAGGTTTGTATTGCTCGGTCTGCAGGCGCGACCTTTGCGGCGCTGCGCGGCGCGGCGCGGCGTGATGAAGTTCAGCGATGAATATTCTTTATGTATTTATAATATTACTAAACATTATTGACCAAGGTTTTTAAAGTCACCTTATAAGATAAAAGTTGTAAATCTGTATAATCAGAAATTTTGCTAATAATACAACAACTAACTTTGAAGTAATCCCATACTTGTTTTTAACCAAGTCAGTACTGCAAGATATGCAAAATGTATTGTCTGGGTGAATAAATATATTTTATTTCCTGAAGTGATTTAGTTGCTTTGCTCTCAGCTTTGCTGATCACCCGCCACGCCGCGCCGCCATTGTCATTCAATATGGCGTACGTGGAGAATGGAATGTACGCTCTGTAGACGTTCGTCAGTTAAATTAAAACCGCCATGGTGTATCCGCTCCATCAGCTCGCCCACAGCAACTCCACCACCTCGTTGCTGTGTTTGATCTGTGTATATTCGCCGGTGATATTTTTAATGTTTTGAAAGGCAATGGTCTAACTAAACACAGTTGTTGTGACGTTTTCGGCGGCGGCGCCGCCTAGGAGAGAGATGGAGAGATAAAGAGAGGTGTGTCTGTGACCTTGAGGTATCACCTGCGCGAAGGGCGGTGACCGGCTGCGGCTGTATGTACTGCGCAGATTGGCGAAACCGCCACTAGCGCCTACCACCGGGCCGTAACGGGACTGAGCTCGTATCTTGTGTCTTGTGACCAACGTATAATAATAATCTGACTGGGGCGATCCCCTCTGATCTTAATCTAATCCGCGATCATCATTTCATCAAAAGGAGTTACCGCGCCCAAAGAGCGGTGTCGACTTCCTTATACATTAAAACTGACTTGATCTAAATATTCATAAAAGTGGTTTATAGCGGGCGGTAAGATAAGGTAGTTAGTTACATAAGTGCCCATGTTAATTTAATTAAAACTTTACTTTTATAAATTATCTTCTATAATTCGTCATCTAATTAACAAGAAAAGACACCGTTATTATTGGGCGTAGTGAGACTGCCCCGACATTTTGGGTACTTTTGAAATGATGAAACTGCCCCAGGAAGGATCGTCTCGCAAGACTAGAAATGCTGAAATTGTCCCGAGCGCCCGGCCAGGTAGTCGCTACATGGTCGCTACAGGTCTGGGGAAAAAAGGGAATTATTTTTGTCCCTGTGTCCTGTCAGTGACTGCAGTCATCTAAAACTGCCGTCGACTGCTTTTCCAGTCAAAACCATTAACATGCGGTAACATCCTTAACATGTTTTCAAAATTATTTTCTAAAGTAAATAGCCAGTCAGACATCATTTTTCTTCTCTTATTTGTTTAGTCAAATTATTATAAAGTCTTGGTCCTTAATATTCGGTGTTTTTAAACGAGTTATATTAGGTGTCGGAACAAAAACATTTAAATTTGATCTAAGTTTATTTCTGTAAGTGGAAATATGGTTCGGTTTGCGACTTATTTTTTATTTGACAATTGCTCCTGAGTTCCTAAGTTTGTATCACTGTATTGTTTTTAAAGCCTTACGAAGCGGTAGTTTATCCGCTAGTAATTCCTGATATTGGTGGCAGTTATTAGAAGACTGCAGTCAAAAATAATTCCCTTTTTCTCCAGACCCGTAGCGGCTACCTGATCGGGCGCTCGGTGCAATTTCAGCATTTCTGGTTAGGCGAGGCGACCCTTCTTGATCCTCTTTAATGAGCGGGGCAGTTTCATCATTTCAAACGTACCTAAAATATCGGGGCAGTTTCATCGTCCCCTATTATTAGCCTATCATCTTATATTAAATCCGAACTTACGAGCAGGCTATCGGCGAAACTAATTAGGTCTTGAATCACTGTTTATGTGTTATTAGAACGCCCTTAACGTCTAGATTTGTCTTTTGGGAGTTGGAAAACATCCTCCTTCAGGGCTCTGCCCCCTTGGCTTTAAACGTTACAGTGTTAATCTTATGGAAGAATATAAATGAATACTCTGTTTATAGTATCAAAACAGTACAGAAGTAAGATTACTTGTTACTTGAATCAGCTGTTTTAAGCTAACTTCTGGAATGGCATCACGATTGGGTAATTCTAAACAAAAAGTTGTTCTCGAATTCGATCAACTGGATTTCCTTTTATTACTAAACGCAATACTTATGTCATAAATATATATTTTTTAAAGAGGAAAAGATGTACAAATTCGGTCCGCTGTGTACAATTTGAAACTATAGGCTGACAACGCGTAGGTCTACTAAAATAAATTAATTTTGACCTAGTTCTACTCCGCCAGCCGCCGGCTCCGGTCGTCTTTTAACATGGGGCGCTACTATAAATGTTTTGTTTTATTGAATGCCCGCCTTTAAATGCAAAAATGATCGCAGGCCAAACAATCTGATAGTTGTTAGCCGTATGGCCTTAGAATCAAAATGTATTATTTTTCAAAAATAACATCAAAAATATTTAAACTAACTTTCTTTTATCCCATAAGAAGTTGTGTACTTCTGAAACAATTTCTAAAATGACACGTTTTATATAAATTAAATTTGAAAACGTCATAATAGCAGTCATGTTATTGTTAATGTTTGGCCTGAGTATTTGTTTGTTTTAAATTGTGAAACTGTTCCAAAATAGGACTTTTTTGAAGTCTTACAAAACGAGTAGGCCCACAGACTGCAACTGGTTCACCGTCACCCCGAGAGATGGCAGCAACGTCGCTTACCGACCAAAGATCCCGCTTCCGCAACCGATTTCGCGCGGCTGATTTGATTCTCCTCTTGAAACCATTATCACCTATTGCTCGAAATCCAGTAAATTTGTTCTCATATTTTTTAATTTACATGGCTCCTCATGACATATTGTCTGTCATTTCAGTAATAATTTATTATTTAATGTCTGTAACATCTGTTCTTGCTGCTATGCTGAGTTTTGTTTTACAAAACTATAATGGCACCTTAGTACATGGTGTTCGTTTTGCTATGTCGGTACTGTATAGGGGAGATATTGTGCTTCTAGCTGCTTTTCAAACACGGCACGCTTTTTTTGTCATACACTGCAAGGCATTAGTCTCTCCAGATTGTATACAGCTTACTGAGCAACGCGCCGGAAACCCCTAGTATTACTATTCATAAAATATAAACAAATATTTCAATTAGAAATGTCTGTCAGTCATTTAGCCAGTCCAAACCTGGGTAAAGTGTGATGGAAATCAGTATGTCACAGGAAGCTCTTAGGTGCAGGTAAAATTCCGTGATGGTCGCTTATTTCGCTGGTCTCTAACTTCACTGAAGTGTTGACCTCACAGGTCAAGGCCACACTAGTGTGCCTTGCACAGGTGCAGATAACATTTCGCAATTGTCGCTTATTTCGCTGGCCGCTTTTTTCCCCGACACCTTCACAGAGTAATTTATAATTTTGAGTCTGTGTAGATGTTCCGGAACAATGCACTGACCCGATTCTAAGACGTGAAATGATTTGGAATTTTTGATCTTGATGTCTTGAATTTTGAAAACCAAGTCGGAGTCGTAATTTGAGGTTTCAATTCAAAAACTCTGCTGACTCAAACTTAGGCTTCGGAGGCCTAACGTATGCAGCCTCCCAATCCTCTTCCCATTGCATATTAGCTTGCTTGGTGACGAACAAATTCGTGTAATTGAAACAAGGTAGAAACGAGTTATTAATATTGTTTAAATGTAAAGCATCTTTATCAAAAGAATTCGGTAACTCGTTCCCTTTTATGCCAATGCGGGAAGGTATCCTGAACAGAATTACTTCGTAGTTCAAATTTAATAATTTTGTAAACTGTAGTCTGATTTCGTATTCGATGAATGCAGATTTGGCACGAATAATACTTTTGGAATCAGATAGAATTATTATGATTTTACTTGGTGGTAGCGTTTCTTCGTACTTCATGGCAATAAAAATAGCTAGAGCTTCAACATAATAACTCGAATAGTGATAATTTAATCTGAATGATATAAGCTTATTGTTGGTTTTATCACACACAACAACTTGCAAGTATTCGTTCGTCAGCTTTAGAGCCGTTATCGTCAGTGTAGAGTTGGATGTAAGAAAACCATTGTGATCAGATTTCAGACTCGATGCAATTTTTAAATAACCATAAGAGGATCTGCCATTTTTAGAGGACTTAGAAAATACGAAAAATACCCCCGTAGCAGCAAACCTGCATACTCAGCGAATTTCCAATGCATATTAATTTATCTTAATACCACATAAAGCCACATACGAAGTTTCATCAATATACATTCATAAATAAACGAGTTATGACATTTTAATTATTCTCCATAAGAATAACATGGCGGCTGAGTATGCAGGTTTGCTGAAATAAGGAACACTAAAAATGGGCTTTTATACATATATCAATATAACTCAACTAGGTAAAGCCACATACCAAGTTCTATTAATTTATGTTCATAATTAAAGGAGATAACACGTTAATTATTCTCCATAAGAATAACATGGAGCTGAGTATGCAGGTTTGCTGCTACGGGAACTATCAGCCGAAAAATGGGTTTTTGTTCAAATATCAATAGCCCACAATGAAATGAAGCAATATACCAAGTTTCGTCAGGATAAGTTGTTAAATAAGCGAGATATACAATTTGTCTTATCCTCCATAAGAATAACATTGGACAACGTACTGTGTTTAGTACTTTCAATATCTCAGTAACCAATTGACGTAGAGCAATGATTAAAACATAAAATTGTGCGTCTTTTTAAGCTGATTGCAATGGGAAAAAATAAAATTTTACTTTTTCAAAAATTGTATGTAAAAAACTCAAAAAACCCATTTTTGGGGTACAAAACCCCCCCACAATTACCCTTCGGATAGCTCGATCCGTCTGGTTTTCGAACTTAAAGTCATAAATGCTGCTTTACACGTTTGTACCAAATTTCATCAAAATCGGACCATTTTTACGAGAGTTATCGCACCCACGGACACACATATATATATGTACACATATATATATATATATACAGTTTCGAACGAATGGTGTTTTTGGGGTCTGGGGACCTCAAAACGAAAAGTTATCATGGTCCCGGGCCTAGGTCTTACCATGCCGACTACGGTAATAGCTTCTTCCCTATAGGGAAAATTCGCTAATATACTCGGATAGTTATAAATAAACTATTATAACGTATGTAACAAAATGGACATAAATATAAATTTCCATTTACACGCGTTGAGTGTATAACTGGAAATTAGCAATTGAGTATTATTGTTTGTCCAATAAAGACTTACCGGTAATTTATTAACATTGTACAAATTTTCAAGGCTTTTATTTGTTAATGTTTCAACAGTTGTTAAATCGTACACTCTAAATATGAGTAAGATTTCTTTGCTAAGTTTGTTGGTTGCTTGCTTGCAACTGTGATCTGAAGAACGGCTGCAACGATTACTTTCAAAAATTGTAATTTCTGGGTTAAAAATAATTTATAGACAGGTATTCTCAAGGGGAAATATCTAATTATTTAAAAGAAAATTGACTGTCATGGGTTCGAAAACCAATGAGAATAAATCATGCGAATAGGGTTTGACGCGATTAACCTCAAATAACCTTATTCAAACGTTTTTACAATTTCGAATTTTGGCTTTGACTGTTCATTATATCATTAAAATACTACGCTAAGCCGATTTTAGTTAAGAGAATTCCTCTGTTATTTCTGATCCGATTTTTAGGCCTGAGCGCACCATTGTGGACAGGGCTTACAACAGTAACATATGTTATGAGATAAATACCGATACACAAACCACTGAAATGATAACAAGATTATTGTCTAATTATCAAAAGAAAGTGACTGGCGCAGCGACCGCGCGGCGACCGAACATTCTATTTCATAACCTCGTGGAAACGTAAAAAACATGGGTATAAATCCCATACTCTAATATATGAGTAAGGTTTGCGTGCGTCTGTGCTTGCTTGCTTGCGACACTGATTTCAATAACGGCACCAACGATTATTTCCTTCAAATGTTGGGAGTAACTAATTTCTGGGATAAAAGTAAGTTCTAGACAGGTTTCATCCCCAGGACAAATTAAATAATTGAAAAAGTTTAAAAAATAACATTGGGCTTATGGATTTTAAAATCAAAACAAAAGAATTGTAACAGGTGTTTATAATCAATCAATGAACTGTCAAAGTAATACCATTGACTATAAATTACTGAAGGAGACATCCCATCCATATGGCCCAGCTGTCCCACTTTTAGTGTATGCTAGAATTTAAAATTGAAGTAGTTTGATTGGGTCACCGACAGATTGTACTGCTGTCAACTTTTTATTTTAGTTATTTACGTTAACTTTTAAAATATCTACACCCCAGAAAGCTAGTGATAATTAACTTATGTTTGCTTCCTGACACACCAACTGTTGTATTATCCCCTCCTTGAGAGGATAAGTAATAGTTGATAGCAGTAAACTCTATTGGTGATTGGTGTAAACTACGACCTCTTTCAATCCTAGCATTCTCAAAACTAGGGACACATTTTACAATGGCAATGAGAAGTCTACTTCAGTCAATGGTAATACTCATGTTGTTAGTGAATTTCCTATGGAAAGTGAACTATTAGCATGACCCGCACGGTGAAACTTAAGCCCGGGACCACCATAGAAGTTCCTAACGTGACACCCTGAACACGTTTTGAGGGGTCGTTCAAAATTATATATATATATATATGTGTGTGTGTGTGTGTGTGTGTGTGTGTGTGTGTGTGTGTGTGTGTGTGTGTGTGTGTGTGTGTGTGTGTTTGCCCTCTAGCGGTCGTATTTTTTGTCCGATTTACTTCAAATTTGGTAGGGACATTCCTTTCTCTAATCAGTTGGACAAGTTCGTTGGGCAAAACAATCGTAAAACTCTAAACCCCTGTTTTGGGTATTAATCTTTCAAATTTTGAGGTTTTGGGCCCAAAAAATGGTTATAAAAGCCCCGGATGTAAAATTAATCCATATAAGAAGATGGGAATTAGTGAGGCAAAACTTTTAAGCCCTTTCCCGTCATTCTAGCATAACTATTTACCAAGTTATAGAAGAAAATGTGTATTGACCTAACACAGTACGTTGTCTTATGGAGGTTTTACATTAGAAAAGCCTGTTATTAATTTTTTGGTGTACTTTTATCATCCGCAGACCTCACGCCTACTTTAAAGCCTGACTGGACCTTCTCCTAACCTTATAATGCACAAAATTGTATTCCCAGTATTGCAGGTAAATGAAACCAGAAGCATCAGAACAGCCAAAAAATCAATGTTTTCAGATTTCAAAAAAATTTGAATAATTGGAAATTGGAATGTTTTACACTGATTTTGAGTTCTTAAAGTTTGTTAGGTGGAAATTCACTTCCCTCACGTCAGCGTGCTGCCTCGTTTATGATTATTAACATGTGGTTACCTGAGAGCAGAGATTTAAATATTTGGGTGAAGATTACATAGTGATAAAATAAATCAAAGGCACATTTAACTATAAATAACAATTGGAGTGACCTTAAAAATGTTGAAAACAGGCAAATGAGCTATACAATTCCGATTATCAGTAGGGGGAAGTGGTCAAATATTTCTCCAAGTCATCTAATGAAACTGACTGGCCTTCCCCGAGCATAGCTTGGCCCCCAGGTACTTAAACTAATGTTAACACTTTTATGGAAGTTGGATGGAGTTCTTTTTTTCTTTACATAAAGCACAATCTCAGGTGCGCCGGCTTTCTAGGATCTGAATCTTTAGAGAGAGGAAAATAGAGCTCAAGCTTTTAATATCCATGTGTATTTAATCAAGCTCTGATAACATACATGTGTAATTAAAAGGAAAGACTATTTTAGCGAATTTTAGCCCGGGACCATGATAACTTTTCGTTTTGAGGTCCCCAGACCCCAAAAACACCATTCGTTCGAAACTGTATATATATATATATATATATATATATATATATATATGTGTGTGTGTGTGTGTGTGTCTGTGTGTGTCCGTGAGCACGATAACTCTTGTAAAAATTATCCGATTTTGATGAAATTTGGTATAAACGTGTAAAGCAACATTTATGACTAAGTTCGAAAACCAGCCAGATCGCTCTATCCAAAGGGGTTTTTTGGGGGGTTTTGTACAACAAAAATGGGTTTTTCGAATTTTTTACATATAATTTTGGAAATAGTCAAATTTTAGTTTTTCCCATTGGATTCAGCTTAAAAAAACACACAATTTGGTATTTTGATCATTTCTCTACGTCAATTGGTTACCGAGATATTGAAAGTGCTAAACACAGTACGTTGTCTAATGTTATTCTTATGGAGGAAAATAAAAATTTTATATCTCGCTTATTTATGAACGTATACTGACGAAACTTGGTATACGGCTTCATCTGGTTATGGACCATTGATATTTGCTCAAAAAACAATTTTTTACCCAAGGCTCCCGTAGCAGCAAACCTGCGTACTCAGCCCCATGTTATTGTTATGGAGAATAAGTAACGTGTTATCTGCCTTCATTATGAAAATAAATTAATGAATTTTGGTATGTGGCTTTACCTACATGAGTTATATTGATATTTGTATAAAACCCCATTTTTTGTGTTCCTTACTTCAGCAAACCTGCATACTCAGCTGCCATGGAGAATGATTAAAATGTCATAAATCGTTTATTTATGAATGTATATTGATGAAACTTGGTATGTGGCTTTATTTGGTATTAAGATACATATATATGCATTGTAAATTCGCTGAGTACGCAGGTTTGCTGCTACGGGGGTATTTATTTTAATTTTCTAAAGATATTTCCTAGGTTTAGCCTACTGTGCGTAGTTTCCATTGAGTTGGATTGAAAATCAGTAATCCTTTCATAATTATGTTAATCCATTAAGCCGTCAAGCGACAGACCTGTTCCCACAGCAGTTGTCAGGTGGTGTCTTGGCGTCTTATTTCTCAACAAACTCATCCAAATACCACGGCCCACTTTTCTCCCACGTTCCATTCCAGACAGTCAGTGCTCCATTCGATCACGTGGTCCCCACCAATGGCGGCTGGATATTGCATATCGCACCACACACTATATTGTACTACGCACACACCTGACGTGATATACCATACCACACCAGTAGGTAGGTCGCGCCGCCGGGTGGGGGGAGTGAGGTAGGGTAGGCTCAAAACAAAACCCCAGTGAAAGACTTGCCTCGCCCCAGTGAGTGAGGTTAGTTCACGCGCCAACTTTGCTGCCACTGCCTTCGTCATCGCAGCCATGTTGTCCACGGCGGAGATGCTCGGCACCTTCTGCCAGTGCTACTGCAATATCATCGACTGCAACCATCAGGATGTATCCCCCAAGGTACATTTATTTTAGTTTGAAAAAAAAATTAACTTCCATAAAATTTAACTTCCATAAATGTAACTGTAATTGTAATATATAATTATTGAAACTCATGTTGAATAGGCTGTGTAAATCAAATTAAAATTTCACAACATGTACATTCACTCACCGTCATAAACATGTTCTGTTTGCAGCACTCCTTCCTTTCCACCAATCTACAGTTTTGCCTAGTTTCTGAACTAATTGAACAACTCCCCCTAAAACGGCATTTTTCAAGCAGTCTATCCTTTTTCCCATAAATGTGCTATAAAATGTATAGATTTTGATTCAAGCATATTAGGCGAATTACAAAATTCCCTTTTCAAAATTTATATTGCGAAGCTGTTGAAGCCACATAAATTAAACCATAGTCTGTCTATCCAGTCAAGTTCAAAGAAAGTTAACTTTTACCCCATATTAAGTACATGGTATAATAGACTAAATTTAAACTTATATCGTTTATGGTTTGACTGAGGCAATATGGTAAATAACTTCACATAATGCTCTTAACTATTTATTACGGCGTATTTATATCACTTTCTATAGTGTAAACAAAACGAACCATAGTATAAGTGGAACTTTTAGCTGCTTTGTTTAGTGTTATAATGCATATGAAGCGATTTTTTTTCATATATTCTTTCGTCGCTCACATGTAAAGTTATAGAAGGACTGTAATATCAAGTTATTATTTTTAGACAAGTTATTTAAGCGCTCTTCTATCATCCTGTGATTTAAACATCGTCCACAATATAGATCATTGAAAGTTTTGGCAAAAGGCCCAATTTAATATGATGGAAGCAACGATTTTACAGAGAAACCAGAAATAGTGAAGTATAAAATAATAATCGTAGCAAATTAATTATTATTTCTGGAAGATATGTGCATATGTATAAATTCTTTTAGAGTTATCTCTTTAAAAGACAATCTTGTTTTCAAATTGCAGGGACTAATGCTAAAGCCATGATTATTGTCTATAAAACTAACAGTTCATTCTCTTCACCGATTCTCTTGTTATTTGCTCAAGTCAGGTGTAAACCACATTTGAAAAAAAAAAACAAATCTCGGCGAACTGTCAATTGAATATCAATTTTTACTCGGAATTAAATATCAAATAAAAATGTTCAAACTGACTGTATATACGAATAATTATTGTAAGTATAAAAATCGCGAGTGTATAAAATCGGTCTAGCAGAATTATCCAAAATGAGCTTTCTGAGAATCCAGAGGAAACAAGCGGAAAGCAAGCGCTCACCGCTCCTTGGCCAACGTAAACTACACCGCGTGAGGAAAGTGGTCAAAAGCCACAACCGTATTACTCTGGGTGGATCGCGAATATTTAGCCCTAATATTCGACTTGCAAATAAGACTTGCTATATGTCTTATTTGGCGATACTCTATGATGGCTATATCGTATGTGGTACTACAGCTTGGCGCACCAACTGCAACACATTGAATCACCCTGACGGCAGTAGACAGTTCCTGGGACCTCTTAGATCGCAGTGATAATGACGGAGGTCACGCTGCGGTTATGGCGGCCTCGGTGCAAATGCGCCAACGCATTACTAATGGCATTCACCAGGGTCTGCGGAGAAGTAGGCCAATACATAAATTATGGCTAATGGCAGCCTGGAGTTGTGGGAGTGACGGTGAATGGGCTCTTCGCACGACCTTTGGAAAATCATAACGTGATCTCATAGTGCCATGAAGCCAATTAACGTGATCAGGCCATATTGAACTAATAATGTACTACATTTTGAGACAGTTTCTGCCCGCAATATTAAAACTCTGCAGAGTTGTAAGCTGGCAATAAAATACTAAATTTATATTGTTCACATAAGATCATTGGTAGTTGTTTATAAATATTATGGCCATGGTGTTATAAATTGGTTGGTTGTATACAATAAAGCTAATCTAAATTGGGTAAAATATAACACGGCATTGACTAAGTTTGCAAATAACTAGGTTCTACTCCTCATATGTGTTTCTCATAATTCAAGTCTTATAATTTGGTCATTCTCAGATGGCGTGTAAAGGATAGCGACCCTTCACTCTCGCACGCGCTGAGACGGGCCGACAGCGACGAGTCGCTAGTCCTTCACACGATATCCGAGATTGACCAAACTGGACGTTCCTAGCTAACTACAAAACATAACCCAAAAGTATCTGTTAGATTTACAAAGATTTAAAATCCAGGCGATTGGTCAATTCATGCCTGAGGTGTAAATATCAAGAATATTATGTCTTATTTGGCGATACTCTCTGCCACCACAGCGATGGAAATAGCCGCAGCGTATTCATTTTCTCTAGCTAATTAATTATAATACCTGCGGTAGCGGAAGTATTTTAAGATCGTGATAAAAACTGTTGATTACGAGACCGAGGGGCCGCTCCCAGTGGTGTTTGCCGACAGAGTGACAGTGCAAGGTTACGGCCCGCGGCGCCGCGGCCACTACTCCAGTGGAACTTTTAATTTAAACCTGTAGTTCTTTAAATTGTGTTTATTATATTTCATAAAAAAGTGGTTTTTATAAATACGCTTAAATCTCAATTCGCAAACGTTAATATCCACCTACATACAAAATTTGACTGGACTCTCCTCTGCTCCATGGCCGTTAATATCCACCTACATACAACATTTGACTGGACTCTCCTCTGCTCTATGGCCGTTAATATCCACCTACATACAACATTTGACTGGACTCTCCTCTGCTCTATGGCCGTTAATATCCACCTACATACAACATTTGACTGGACTCTCCTCTGCTCTATGGCCGTTAATATCCACCTACATACAACATTTGACTGGACTCTCCTCTGCTCTATGGCCGTTAATATCCACCTACATACAACATTTGACTGGACTCTCCTCTGCTCTATGGCCGTTAATATCCACCTACATACAACATTTGACTGGACTCTCCTCTGCTCTATGGCCGTTAATATCCACCTACATACAACATCTGACTGGACTCTCCTCTGCTCTATGGCCGTTAATATCCACCTACATACAACATTTGACTGGACTCTCCTCTGCTCTATGGCCGTTAATATCCACCTACATACAACATTTGACTGGACTCTCCTCTGCTCTATGGCCGTTAATATCCACCTACATACAACATTTGACTGGACTCTCCTCTGCTCTATGGCCGTTAATATCCACCTACATACAACATCTGACTGGACTCTCCTCTGCTCTATGGCCGTTAATATCCACCTACATACAACATTTGACTGGACTCTCCTCTGCTCTATGGCCGTTAATATCCACCTACATACAACATTTGACTGGACTCTCCTCTGCTCTATGGCCGTTAATATCCACCTACATACAACATTTGACTGGACTCTCCTCTGCTCTATGGCCGTTAATATCCACCTACATACAACATTTGACTGGACTCTCCTCTGCTCTATGGCCGTTAATATCCACCTACATACAACATTTGACTGGACTCTCCTCTGCTCTATGGCCGTTAATATCCACCTACATACAACATTTGACTGGACTCTCCTCTGCTCTATGGCCGTTAATATCCACCTACATACAACATTTGACTGGACTCTCCTCTGCTCTATGGCCGTTAATATCCACCTACATACAACATTTGACTGGACTCTCCTCTGCTCTATGGCCGTTAATATACACCTACATACAACATTTGACTGGACTCTCCTCTGCTCTATGGCCGTTAATATCCACCTACATACAACATTTGACTGGACTCTCCTCTGCTCTATGGCCGTTAATATCCACCTACATACAACATTTGACTGGACTCTCCTCTGCTCTATGGCCCGCTCATGCAGCTTGTACACAGCTGTGCTGGATTACCCTCAGGACAATCGAGGACATTGGAAACTCCCTCCAGACAGAGAGATGATGTCATTCTAGTTCAGATTCAACAAGTATGTGTCGTTTGTGTGACTATTAAAAGAAAACATTTTTCGAGGCGGACAGAAAGTTTCAGCAGGACCGATAGTCCTTTATCATTTCAATGATCCAGCAATAGAGTGCTCATGCTGGGCAATAGTAAGTGCTCAGAATAGTCGAGCACTTCCATAGTTATATTTTTTTTAAATCCGTACTTCACTAACTTTCTTTAAGTCTCAGTTGGAAGTCATTATAACAATTATATATTGTGCAACGCATGGAATTCACCAGACTGGCATCAAGATAGCATCTCGTCACTTTAATTTCCTTTTAAGACCTCGGTCGGGAAGTAGATAATCAAGGTCTGGGGAGTTGCAGCGGTCATCCACCGGGCCTTGGCGTGACGGAAGTGAGGAGACCTCGGGTCCAAGGCGCTGGGTGGGTCTCCACTGGGTCTCCACTGGGCCTCCACTGGACCCCAGGCTGTCTGAGTCATAACTGGAGCACGGCCTCACTCTCGTCTCGAGGACAATGCTATTCTTCCACTGCCAATTATTAATAATTGTACACTAGATATATTGGAAACAGACCTTTTTATGTGCCCAGATCACGAACACGATTCATTATGAAATTTGTCTACCCTTGTACAAGATCCGAATTGTACTTTTGTTTTCTGCCAATCTGTACCTTTTTTGAACAAGTATATTTACCTGTAAACGTCTCATTAGAAGTTGTTTATTTGACTATAAACCTTTACTAGCTGCTATCCCGCGTATACTGAAGTTATATAGCCTAAATGTTTGAATTGGAAACAAAATACTCGCCGTCGTTACACACGACGGGCGTTTGTTGGCAAATTAACTTTCCTTATGATGATTTTCATAACGCGGACGGACCTTCAAGGTGAGACGACCTTCGCTCATTCGCCATTAGTGATCTGCCCCTTCTGCTGTTTTGAAACATAAACAATGAAATAAATTTATAACCATTCTTATTAATAAGCTATCTGTTTTTGTTTTTAGCGAATTTTCCCTATAGGGAAGAAGCTATTACCGTAGTCGGATGGTAAGACCTAGGCCCGGGACCATGATAACTTTTCGTTTTCAGGTCCCCAGAACCCAAAAACACCATTCGTTCGAAACTGTATGTATATATATATATATATATATATATATATATATATATATATATATATATATATACATATATATGTGTCCGTGAGCACGATAACTCTCGTAAAAATGATCTGATTTTGATGAAACTTGGCATAAACGTGTAAAGCAACATTTATGACTTTAACTTCGAAAACCAGCCAGATCGCTCTATCCGAAGGGGTATTTTGGGGGGGTTTTGTACCCCAAAAATGTTTTATTTTTTTATTTTTTACATATAATTTTTGGAATAGTCAAATTTTAGTTTTTACCATTCAATTCAGCTTAAAATACCACACAATTTGATATTTCGATCATTCCTCTACGTCAAATGGTTACCGAGATATTGAAAGTGCTAAACACAGTACGTTGTCTAATGTTATTCTTATGGAGGAAAAGAAAATTGTTATATCTCGCTTATTTATGAACTTATACTGACAAAACTTGGTATACAGCTTCATGTCGTTGTGGTCTATTGATATTGGCTCAAAAAAAAATATTTTTTGCCAAATTATCCCGTAGCAGCAAACCTGCGTACTCAGCCCCCATGTTATTCTTATGGAGAATAATTAAATGCTTTGTCTCTCTTTTTCTTATTCTACATAAGAATAACACTGGACAACGTACTATGTTTAGCACTTTCAATATCTCTGTAACCATTTGACGTAAAGCAATGATCAAAACACCAAATTGTGCGTCTTTTTAAGCTGATTCCAATGGAAGAAACTAAAATTTGACTTTTTCAAAAATTATATATATAAAACTAAAAAAAAAAACATTTTTGGGATACAAAACCCTCCCAAAATACCCCTTCGGATAGGTCGATCTGTCTGGTTTTCGAACTTAAAGTCATAAATGCTGTTTTACACACTTATACTAAATTTCGTTAAAATCAGATTATTTTTACGAGAGTTATCGTGCTCACGGACACACACACACACACACACACACACATATATATATATATACAGTTTCAAACGAATGGTGTTTTTGGGGTCTGGGGACCTCAAAACGAAAAGTTATCATGGTCCCGGGCCTAGGTCTTACCATGCCGACTACGGTAATAGCTTCCTCCCTATAGGGGAAATTCGCTAAAAACTGGTATATGACTTCACATAGTTGAGTTTTATTGATATTAGCATAAAAAACCCATTTTTTGTGTTCCTTATTGCAGCAAACCTGCGTACTCAGCCCCAATGTTATTCTTATGGAGAATAATTAAAATTGTAGGTATATATCGCTTATTTGTGAATATATTTTTATGAAACTTGGTAAGTGGCTTTATGTAGTATTAAGACATTTATATCTCCATTGGAAATTCGCTGAGTATGCAGGTTTGCTGCGACGGGGTATTTGTTTTTTTTAATAGAACTTCCAACTACAGTTTTCAAATGTTTTGGTATCGTTGAATGGAACTCATTCTGAAATTGTTTCCATCCTAATTTTAATATGGATGGAATTTAAAAGAATCACTATATAGCTGTCCTCAAAAGATAGTACTTTTTCCATAAGATTAACATTAAAAATTGGTTTAATTGAATTACATTCTAAAACAACTGTCGATGCAGTATAACCGATTTAAATTAAAACGAGAGTTTCACAAAGTTGGGTATAATTCGTTTTATTGATATGTTCCTAGGCGAATGAAAATTATTTTACCGTAAAAATAATACTTTTTCCATAAGATTAACATTAAAAATTGGTTTAGTTGAATTGCATTCTAAAACAACTGTCGATGCATTATAACCGATTTAAATTAAAACGAGAGTTTCACAAAGTTGGGTATAATTCGTTTTATTGATATGTTCCTAGGCGAATGAAAATTATTTTACCGTAAAAATAATACTTTTTCCATAAGATTAACATTAAAAATTGGTTTAGTTGAATTGCATTCTAAAACAACTGTCGATGCAGTATAACCGATTTAAATTAAAACGAGAGTTTCACAAATTTGGGTATAATTCGTTTTATTGATATGTTCCTAGGCGAATGAAAATTATTTTACCGTAAAAATAATAACACCATTTGTGAATTATGTTTTGTGTTACGTGTGACTTGCGGCCATATTCTTACCTAATGAGGGTGAGTGAGTGGTTTTCAAGCCCAAAGAGAATAATGAACAAAGTGAGTTTACTTTGCCTATTGTAAACATACTGAGGCTGAAGGCCGATGAAATATTCTATGAGGCTACAGGCCCTGCTCTAGAAATGCTTGAACAAATTTGTGATAGCTAAGAAAATACATGTTGTGTATACAAGATATAAGGCTATTAATTTTGCTATCAAACGTTTCTCGATTTCGAGCAAAACGTTCCCTAGTTAAGAATCAACTTACTGCCCCATCTTAAAATATATTTTACTAAAGAGATTTCGTGTTTTTTTTATAAAAAACAATATTTTAATTTATTTATATGATAAAGTTCGATACATTTTTTCATTATTTGCAATCATTTTACACTACGAATATCAAAACATTTAAAAAGATCAGTCAAAGCCACGAGAGTATATCCAGGCCAACTTGCTAGGGGAAGGCCTTCAATTTGGTAACGTTTCAAACTGGTCCCATTTCATATAGGTAACTCAAATAATTCAAATTGGTAACGAAGACCACCATCGCCCCAGAAGTACCGCCCCTTCCTCTCCCTTCTGAGAAATAGGCGTGGCATCCCGGGATGTACGCTGTACATCCGTCGCTACCGCGACAACTGTCTACCACAACCAAGCCAAACAATTTTCTTGACCGATCCGACTACCGCGACAACTGTCTACCACAACCAAGCCAAACAATTTTCTCGACCGATCCGAAATCACCCGTACGCATTAGACAACTTCAATAACGGGCAGGACTAAGTTTGTTCTCATTTCGTATCGCTGTATGCTATAACAATCTATCTTCTAAATTATTAAAAGAATTTCTTGATTTTTGTTAGGACATTTTCGACTCTATTATTTTATATACATATACATATTTGGTATCAATCGAAAGCTATGTCCTCTAGATGTGCCTTTTGGGGTTTCCATCAACTCTCGACCACGACGCTTTGCCTTACGAGCTCTCAAAGTTCTAATGTCAATCTTATGAAGTTATTTTATTTAGTTAGGTTAGGTTAACCCCAACTATTGTAACATTTAAAATAGTTACAATACCCGGATTACCCATTAATGGGACATTTTTTTGTAATTTATTTAGGTTAGCATACTTGTTTCCTGCCGCATATGGTAGTCCCGCCCTGCAATGTATTTATTTATTTCAAAAACAATCAACCAATAGCATCACAGCTGCTGATGTAAGGGCAGATTTGGCAAGGATTTTTATGTAGACTGCACTCGGAGACAGAAATTGTTCCGCATAGCTTCTGGTCCATCCCCGCGAAGGGCAGGACAAGGGCTTGCAGTTAAGGCTTTGTATCGAATATATATAACAAATTTCGTCACAGTTTTTACAGTTTAGAATTTGCATTTTAAAATTCCATACTAATAAAAATATATTTTCTGTAATATTTTATGTAAAGCGTGGTCCTGCAAGCCCTTGCGTGGCGCGACAGGGTAGACCTAGCGAGCACAAGTACAAGTGCGAGATACATAGTCCGGATGCCGAGAAGACAACCACTCCACAGGGGTTTGGATATTATAGGTCAGATACACGTGCTCCAGTGTCGAGGACGGTGTGAAGTGCGGGGGTGGTGACGTCATGGCCTACGCAATGATCTGTCCCGTGAGTATCGACGCCCATACCCGCGCCTGCGCGTGTGAACGCACCACGCCGGTCAAGGTCATCTTCATTTCTCTCCTCTTCTATCTCACCTCTCTTCATCTTAATTTATCAACCTTGCAAAGTTTCTCTTCAATAGCCACCCCCCCCCCCCATCCCGTCAATGGATTTAAGCCGGTTCCTTTCGTTTCTCAAAGGATATTGCAGCACCTGTAACAAAGAGAGGTCTCAGTTCCCGACAGATCCAATTCGTTTCTCTCGTTTCTCCATAGCCGAGCGATGACTTTATTTGTTCGATATAAGCGTTGCCGTGCGTGATAATGAGGGAGCTGAGACAAAAGTCTCATAACCAACTCTATTTCATTTTTTTTTTATTCAATAACTTGATTAAATGTATATGAGAATTACGATTACATTTTTTCTCTTCCATGCATCATATTTAATAACATAAAACTAATTTAAGAAACAAACCATGAAACCAATGCTTAAAATTCTAATGCATTTCTAAAGAATTAGGAAAATAAAGGTCACACTTTATATCGGAGATCCAATTCGTATCTTAGGAATCAGCACCGCTGATTTTATAAGGTTTATCGGTTTTAAGTTTGTTTAAAGGTTATGTTATTGGATATATAACATGGGGAATGTAAATAAATCAGACATTTTTCTGTCCTATTCTATCCTATATCCTATCCTATACTCTTATATGAGCAATGTTTGCTTGATTGGTTGGTTGGTTGCACAATTACCTCGAAAACGGCTCCGAGGATTCCCTTCAAATTTTGGAAATAACTAAGTTCTGGTATAAAAAAATGTTCTAGACAGGCCTCATCCCCAGTAAAAATCAAATAATGGTAAGAAACGAAATTGAAAAGATAAAAAATTAGCATTGGGCTTATGGAGTTTCAAATCAAAACAAAAGAATTGTAACCGCTGTTCATAATCAACCAGGGAACTGTCAAAGTAATACTCATGTTGTTTATGATTATTAACATGTGATTTCCTGAGAGCAGATATTAAAAGATTTGAGTTAAGATTACATATATAGAGTAGTAAAATAAATCAAAGGGGCATTGAGCTATAAATAAAAACTGGAGTGACCTTAAAAATTAATAAAAGAGGCAAATCAGTTATACAAATCTGATTATCAGTAGGGGGAAGTGATGAAATATTACTCCAAGTCATCTAAGCAAACTGACTGGCCTTCCCCCGAGCAAAGCTCGGCCCCCAGGTACTATACTCTAATATAAGTAGGCCCTAAGGTTTGCAAAGCTCCCCCCTCCCCCAGGTACTCATCCTACACGCTAATATGAGTAAGGTTTGCTTGCTTGATTGCTACACGGATCTCAAAAACGGCTCCAACGATTTCCTTCAAATGTTCGAAATAACTAATTTCTGGGATAAAAATAAGTTCTAGACAAACCTCATCCCCAGGAAAAATCAAATAATTAAAAAAAACTGGTTTCCTGACAGCAGAGATTAAAAGATTTGAGTGAAGATTACATAAATAGAGTAGTAAAATAGATCAAATGGACATTGAGCTATAAATAACAACTGGAGTGACCATACAAATTTAGAAAAGAAGCAAATGAGTCATACAAATCTGATTATCAGTAGGGGGAAGTGGTGAAATATTACTCCAAGTCATCTAAACAAACTGACTGGCCTTCCCCCGAGCAAAGCTCGGCCCCCAGGTACTATACTCTAATATAAGTAGGCCCTAAGGTTTGCTTGCTTGCTTGCGACACTGATCTCAAAAACGGCACCTACGATTTACTTCAAATGTTGGAAATAATTATTTTCTGGGATAAAAATAAGTTCTAGACAGGTCTCATCTCCAGGAAAAATCAAATAATGTAAAAAACGAAAAAGAAAAGTTAAAAAAATTAAAATTGGGCTTATGGAGTTAAAAAACAAAATAAAAGAATCGTAACAGCTGTTCATAATCAACCAGGGAACTGTCAAAATAATACTCGTGTTGTTTATAATTGTTAACTTGTGGTTTTCTGAGAGCAGAGACTAAAACTTTTAAGTGAAGATTGCATAGGCCAATATATAGAGTGGTCATATCCAAATTAAAGCAAAGGGACATTGAGCTATAAATAACAACTGGAGTGACCTTAAAAATGCAGGAAAGAGGCTAATGAGCTATAAAAATATGATAATCAGTTGGGGGAAGTGGTGAAATATTACTCCCAGTCGTCTAAACAAACTGACTGGCCTTCCCCGAGCAAAGCTCGGCCCCCAGGTACTGCTTTTATTATGGGGACAATATTTCTGGCTGACATACGATTTTCCAAACATTTACTCTTTTTCCCGAGTCCCTTCAGCCAATACCTTTAATTCGAGCCATCACCCATCATCCTGCAACCAACCAAACGTTCTCAATTTTACTTTACAAATTTAACTTACAGAATTAATATTATACTAGTGGCTTAAAGGGGCTATAGGCCCTAATATATGGTTTTTGTGTAAGTGGTACCGGTAACACAGCTGATCATTAGTTCATTTTGTTTATTAATAAAAACACTGAAGTGATATTTCCATAAGAAAATCATTGGATCTTTGAAGTCCAGTGGGGCGTAGCCCACGTGATTTCTGACATTTCTGATATTTTTCCCACCGCCCTTGCCCCCAAGCTTTAAAATGAATAATCATAACCTAACTTAACTTCTTCCTAGCTCCAGATATTTCGTGGGGACCGATTCGCTTACGGAATTAAATACAGTATATAGATTACTATTTATAATACATTCTAACAATGTAAGTAGAAATCTTTCGAGAAATTTTAGTTTATATACGTACAACCATTCTTCATACAACAGTCCATAAATACACAGGGTGTTAATACAATGAACTCCTTGGTTTTAAGTGTTGTTTTAACAGCATTTTAAATAATGTATCACATAAGTTTATAAACATATATAAGCCCTAACTTAAAGATACATTCTGAAAGAGTACATTCTTAAGTTTCTGTTATTTAATCAACTTCGATGTGTGCACCATTTCTTGCCCTAACCCGTCCAAACAGTGATCCAACTTCTCCCCACGAACATGTCAGATGAGATGGATGATATTTTTGCAACCATCCTTTCACTCGACGTCCAATTTCATGAGTTTTCTCTTAGTAAATATATTTTTTAACATGCCTCCACAATCAGATGAAGTGGAGTCAGGTCTGGGTTCCTTGGTGGTCATGCTATCGGTCCACTTCTTTCGATCCTCCAGTTTGGGAAACTGTTTCATCATGGATCACGGACACGGTAGCTATAATGTGTCGGAATGTCGTCTTACTGAAAGAAAATTAATCCTTTGAAATGTTTATCTCATCTGCCTGTGGAAAGATGTGGAGGTGACAATAAGTATATTCCCGTGAATTGTACCTGCAAAGATGAGCAATGCAACCGGTCGGTAACGCACCCTCTCGCAGTCGTGCGTAATAAGGGTGCCAACTGCGACAAGTACAGTATTAGTAATGACAAATGTAATAATATACCGAACACAAATATGAAAAACGCACACTTTTAACTGTTTCCGTTATTTCATTATGATTGATTAAAACCAAGGAGTTATTTTATAAACACCCTATACCATCTGAGTTTCCTGCTTTGACTAAGTTTCCTTTAAAACTGCTTAAGTACCTGGTGTTATTCCGTTTGCGCCCTCTATGAGACGGAGATCAAACTGTTTGTTTTTATTTTAATAATATAATTCAATAATTTGATAGACATAAACATTTAGCAATTTTTTAGTGGTACTTAAACACAAACTGAACCGAGCAAACTACCATGCAATACTGCAATACTGCCATGGAAACAACCGTTGAAATTAATAGTTTTAAATTTCGAGTTGAATACTTATAACTGTTAACTTTGGTATGACATGGGAAGATGCTGCTCAAGGCCCACGCAGGCCGTAAGTAAAACATTCTTGATTTTGATTGTATAATAATTTTGATTTTGATTAAATATTAAAAACTAGCCCGTCCACACTTTAACAATTAGGTGCGCCATGCGACTGCGAGGCACGAGGCACCTTCGCCTCACTCCAAAGTTCTAATTGTTGCCATGGTTTTAACTGTTATATTTTGATTTAATAATTGGTAACTAATATTAATTATTAGTTTGCCTAATCAGTGTTATGAATATGTTACATTACATTATAACATTACATTAGATTACATTATAGATTTCAAATAAATTATGGAAAGATCCTTGAATATAATTCATATTCGCCTTAAAATACGCCCAGGTTGCGTCGGCATCTTAAAGAGATATTAATTCACTAAGGTGCGGGGTTTGTAAGCATATCCCCACCGTTATTCTTCACCCGAGTTCATCGATTGAAACATATTAATTAAATCCTTTGGCTCGCAATAAGGAGGAAACACTCTTGGAAAGAAATATTAATCCAAGATCGCGTGTTATAACTTCGAAGTTAGCCTTTAGTTGGCTGTTCCCCATAATTTTAAATTGGACAAAATTAAAAGTTGCATTATTAAACAGCTTTAATATTGTAACCACCAGTTTCATATTCTTACGAATCAACATGTAAATTTAAACACTGCGAGGTGCACGCAAAGACCTGAGAACCGGAACTACTGACTGTGGTAACTGGCATTTCTTTGGTTATTGTATCAACAATAGAGATGTAGTGCACATCACTTATCCTAGGTTCCATAGAATTATAATAAAGTGCGTTTTTTTGATTCCTATGAACTTATTAATGTCAGCTTAAACGTGTCGCAAGTCTCCTCCTTATGTTCTGTGTTTCTGGCTCAGCGTTGGGATTTGACCACAATCCACCCTTGATAATCTTGACCATGTCATTTCATTAAATTAACCTCAATACATTCGATGCCCTGTTCTGTATAGATAATCGATTCGATTCATTTTAGTTCAAGGACAAGCCAAGAATATTAAAACTTTAAATCATTGGGTGGTGTATAAATTTATGTTTTATCACAGGTTAAGGAATATAAATCTTTATATATAATTCTGTAAGCGAAATTTGTAAGTCAAAATTGTGGGAGTTTGGTAATCGCAGGATGATGGGAGACGGCTAAAATTTAAGGTCTTGATCCCAGGGACACGGGGAAAATAGCAGTATTTCTAAAAAGTTACCAGCAAACGATAAATAACGTAAAACATTCTCCATAAGAAAAGCATAGGACTTTTAAAATGTCCGCTTTGTTTACATTAAAACATGTGATTACGTGTCTACTTTGTTTATGAACTGACATGTCTTGTGTTTTTACTTAAACTGTGTTATTTTCCTCAACATGTAAAGAGTAAAAGAATACCCCCGTCGTAGTAAATCTGCATACTCAGCGAATTTCCAATGGAGATATAAATGACTTAATACTACATAAAGCCACTTACCAAGTTTCATAAAAGTATATTCACAACAAAGCGATGTATACAATTTTAATTATTCTTCATAAGACTGAGTACGCAGGTTTGCTGCATCAAGGAACACAAAAAAGTGTTCTTATGCTAATACCAATATAAATCAACTATATGAAGTCATATACCAGTTGTTATTCATTTATGTTTATAATTAAGGGAGACATAGCATTTAGTTAATATCCATAAGAATAACATGGGGCTGAGTACGCAGGTTTGGTGCTACGGGATCCTTTGGCAAAAAATGATTTTGTTGAGCAAATATCAACAGACCACAACCAGATGAAGCCGTATGCCAAGTTTCGTCAGTATACTTCATAAATAAGCGAGATATAAAATTTGTCTTTTCCTCCATAAGAATAACATTAGGCAACGTACTGTGTTTAGCACTTTCAATATCTTGGTAACCAATTGACGAAGAGGAATGATAAAAATACCAAATTGTGTGTTTTTGAATCAAATGGTAAAAACTTAAATTTGAGTATTTCAAAAATTGTTTGTAAAAATTCAAAAAACCCATTTTTGTAAATAGTTTTTAACTAGAAACTCAGTAGTTGTGACATGGATCAAGATTTCTTCAATACAGCCTCGCAGGTAGACGCGGAGGGATTAGCGGCTGGAGCTCGGTGACTACGTCTATACGACTGAGCCGCTAATGAGATTCGGCAACGTCGTGCTGTCGTAGTCCTGCAGATAATTGTATTGCCCCCCAGGGGGACCAGGTCGCATGTAGTAGTGTAGACATACAACCATATTTTCATTTGCAATTATTTTGGTTAACACAAATGTTGCGAGATTAAAAACCATGTTATGGTTAATTTTGATTTCTCCCCATAAGTAAATATATTTAACTACTAGTTCGCTGAAGGAAACAAAACATAATCCCTGAAAAATCAATAATATTACGCCGGGCTTGATGAACAAAGCTGTTCTCTTCCAAAACCTACCGATCCTACCACCTAGACGCTACATTCGGACCCGAGTAGAGTACCTATGCGAACATAAACACCTCGGCATTCCACAGCCCCGACAACTCTCGTCCTTGGTAGACCGGACCTGAGTAGAGTACCTATGCGAACATAAACACCTCGGCATTCCACAGCCCCGACAACTCTCGTCCTTGGCAGACCGGACCCGAGTAGAGTACCTATGCGAACATAAACACCTCGGCATTCCACAGCCCCGACAACTCTCGTCCTTGGCAGACCGGACCCGAGTAGAGTACCTATGCGAACATAAACACCTCGGCATTCCACAGTCCCGACAACTCTCGTCCTTGGCAGACCGGACCCGAGTAGAGTACCTATGCGAACATAAACACCTCGGCATTCCACAGCCCCGAAAACTCTCGTCCTTAGCAGACCGGACCCGAGTAGAGTACCTATGCGAACATAAACACCTCGGCATTCCACAGTCCCGACAACTCTCGTCCTTGGCAGACCGGACCCGAGTAGAGTACCTATGCGAACATAAACACCTCGGCATTCCACAGTCCCGACAACTCTCGTCCTTGGCAGACCGGACCCGAGTATAGTAACTATACGAACATAAACACCTCGGCATTCCACAGTCCCGACAACTCTCGTCCTTGGCAGACCGGACCCGAGTAGAGTACCTATGCGAACATAAACACCTCGGCATTCCACAGCCCCGACAACTATCGTCCTTGACAGACCGAACCCGAAAAGAGTGCCTATGCGAACATAAACTCTTCGGCATTCCACAGCCTCGACAACTCTCGTCCTTGACAGACCGGACACGATTAGAGTACCTTTGCGAACATAAACACCTCGGCATTCCACAGTCCCGACAACTCTCGTCCTTGGCATACTGGACCCTAGTAGAGTACCTATACGAACATAAACACCACGGCATTCCTTTGCCCCGACGACTCTCGCCCTTGGCAGACCGAGTGTGACGACTGACGACATCCTCCAGACCGAGACCTAGACACTCTCCGGTTACCCTCACTGACCCACTCGTGTCAAGGTCCGCGACTGGAGGGTTGTGCTTGTGCACTGGTCCATGCCCGGCGATCGTAGTATTGGGAGTTCCGTAACGGACTGCAAAAAGGGTTTGTATTTATGATAGGTAAAAACTATATATGTAAGAAAAAACTATATATGTAAGAAAAAACTATATATGTAAGAAAAAACTATATGTTGTTGGCCTTATCGTATGTATTAAATTAATAGGCATCACCAACAAATCTTAATATGTTTTGAGGTGAATCATGCCTTCGACCAACGGAACTACATGTTTTATTCCTCTTTACACTCAGAAAATCTCTTAAAATAAAAACGAGTTCGCACGCAGCACGCTGACGTGAGAGAAGTGAATTTCTACATACAAAGCTTTTAAATCTCAAAACCAGTGTAAAAATATACATTTACTCCAATTTTATTGAAATCTTAAAACATTGATTTTTTGGCTGTTCTGATGCTCCTGGTTACATTTACCTGCAATGCTAGAAATATAATTTTGCCCATTATAAGGTTAGGAGAAGGTCCAGTCCGGCTTGAAAGTAGGCGTGAGTTGCTGGGGATGATAAAAGTACTGTAACAAAGGAATAACAGACTTTTCTAGTGTAAAACCCCCATAAGACAACGTACTGTGTTTAGAAGAAACACATTTTCTTTGATAACTGGGGCTTTTCTGGCCCTTTTTGTGCCCAAAAACTCAAAATTCGAAACATTAATCCCCAAAAAAGGGGTTTAGAGTTTTCCGATTGTTTTGCCCAACGAACTTGTCCAACTGATTACAGAAAGGAACGTCCCTACCAAATTTTAAGTAAGTCGGACAAAAAATGCGACCGCTAGAGTGCAAACACAAACACACACACACACACACACACACATATATATATATATATATATATATATATATATAACATTTTGAACGACCCCCCAAAACGTGTTCAGGGGGTCACGTTAGGAACTTCTATGGTAGTCCCGGGCTTAGGTTTCACCCTGCGGGTCATGCTAATAGTCCACTTTCCAAAGGAAATTCACTAATAACCAATCATCTTTAGGGCCTAAACCTAGAAACAAGCCTATTTTCATGTTACTTAATTCATTACTTAGCTTAGCCTAAACTTTAGGCTTAGGGTACCGGTAGTTGGTGAATGGCATTGAAAAACGGGCACTTGGGGGGTTAATTTAATTATTTATTTTACTTACATATCAACATAATAGCATTAATAAATAATGGAACATTAAATTCAAATCCAATGTCAATGTTAAACACTACGTAGACAACTTTTTGACAGCGTTCACCCAATGAATTTTGATTAGTCCAGCTAACGCCAAGGTGACATCATAACAAAGTAAAAAGCTGAACTAGACGGCACGCTTTTGGGAATCATTAGTCAAAGAGAAGTGACTCCAGATATAACATGGAGCTCAGTGGTTATCTGAGGAAAATAGCGGTCGACCATGTAGGCTTCACTTTTTAGCGAATTTCCCCTATAGGGAATAAGCTATTACCGTAGGTCTCATGGTAAGGCTTAAGCCCGAGACCATGATAACTTTTCATTTTGAGGTCCCCAGATGCCAAAAACACCATTCGTTCAAATTTATATATAAAATTAGAGTACCCCCGTGCAGCGCAAAGCGCCGCTTGCTTGCTTTGCTCATAATAAGGAGGACTTCATATTGAATATATTATTTTTTAATAAATCTGAAGATTATGAAAGATTAGTGAAGGGGGATTGGGATGAAAATATTTTTTAGTATGACTAAATTATCAGCTGATATTTAAAGTATGCCGTAGTAACCTTCAAAACAAATAATAATCAGCTGATAGTAATTATCAGGCGGTTTAAATATAATTTTATGAAAACACTTATGTTAATTTGATTACACTATACAAAATAAAAATTGTAATAATAGTATTTCTAATTATTTAGAATTTAATCAAAAAGAGAAAATCAGATGTTAAATTTTTTCAATGTCTGATGACACATATAGAGGTAGTTACAGATCAAATAAGACATATATAAGCTAAATCGGTCCATTAGTATGGTCAGGCTCGCTGTCATAAACTTTTGGCCCGTGTGTACTTAGGTCATTGTAATAAGTATATCTCTAAGTCACCCCCAAAGAAGTTACCCATAATTGCCTCAAAATGAATCTACACATATTTCTGAACAAAATGAGCCATGTGGGAGTAAAATCGGTTGGGTAAATCGGCCAGAATGACTGTTTTTGTTCTCTTTCTAAACAACTGGCAAAAAACAATAAAATAAGCGTAACGAAAAGCCAAGTGAACAAAATCTTTTTCAATGTCAGATGACACACCTAGAGGTCGTTACACAAAAATGAGACATGTATCAAGTAAATCGGTCCAGTAGAACGGTCAGAGTCGCTGTCTTTAGTTTTGGCGAAAGTTGTTTAATGTATAAGAAAAATGTAAACCCCTGTAGATAGGAGAAAAAGAGAGGAGTTGTATTTTTTGCTGCATTATTCTTTGGCAAACCAAATGAACCTCTAACTTAATGAACATATGTTTTAAGTAATCATTTGATGTAAACAAACTTCCTCCATAAGATTAACATGCGAACTTTAAGAGCCACTGTGGCAAAGCTCATTAACGATATGTTAGTTTGGATGGGTGTAGACATATCTAGGCATAATTAACTGTCATTTAAAACAAGAATCATACAAATCGACACAATAGAATGGTCAGGGTCGCTGTCTTTAGTTTTTATTATATAATCTCCATAAGATTAACATGGGATGGGAACTTTAAGAGCCACTGGGGCAAAGCCCATTGGCGATATGTCAGTTTGGATGGGTGATGATAATTACCTGTCATTTAAAACAAGAATCATACAAATCGACCCAGTATAGAACTGTCAGGGTCGCTGTCTTAGTTTTGACAACAGTTTTTTAATCTTTATATATAATTCTGTCTGTAAGCGAAATTTTTAAGTCAAAATTGTGGAAGTTAGGCACAATTGCAAGATGATAGGAGACGGCTCAAATAAAAGGCCTTGATCCCAGGGACTCGGGAAAAGTAGCAGTATTTCCAAAAGATTACCAGCTAACAAGAAATAACGTAAAACATCTCCCATAAGAAAAGCATGAGGATTTAAAAACGTCTGCTTGTTTGCATTAAAACATGTGGTTAAGTCGGTTAAGTGACAACTTTGTTTACCTGTGTATAATTATGATTTATTGTAATTGATCCAGAATAAAAAACAATGTATATAAAAAAAAACAACTCGAGCTGACTTATTTTTATTTCCCTCAGGGTAAAGTACCATTTATTTGAACGAGTTCGAAAACCAGACGAATCGCACCATCCAATGGGGGGCTTTGGGTCTTTTACCACAAAAATGGGTTTTTTGGGGTTTCCACAAGTAATTTTTATTTAAATAAAACGTTATTTTTCACCATTGAATTCAGAATAAAAAACAAACAATTAGGTATTTTGATCATTGATTTACGTCAATTGGTTATTGAGATATTAATAGTGCTAAGCACAGTACGTTGTCTAATGTTTTTCTTATGGAGAAAAATAAAAATTGTATATCTCGCTTTTTTATGAATATAAACTGATGAAATAATATGGCTTCATCTGGTTGTGGTTTATTGTTGTTTGCACAAAAAAACAATTTTTCGCCTATGGTTCCCGTAGGAGCAAACCTAGGTACTCGGTCCCCATGTTATTCTTATGGAAGATAATTAAAATGTTATATATCGTTTATTTATGAATGTATATGGATGAAACTTGGTATGTGACTTTTACTTAGATGAGTTCTATTGATATTTGCATAAAAATCTATTATTTTATGTTCCTTGTTGCAGCAAACCTGCGTACTCATCCCCAATGTTATTCTTATGGAGAATAATTAAAATTGTATTTATCGGTTATTTGTGAATATATTTCTTATGAATCCTGTTAAGTGGTTAATGTGTTATGTTATATATTCATCGGAAATTCGCTGAGTATGCAGGTTTGCTGCGACTGGGGTTTTTACTTACCCTTTATATATCGTGTTGGTGTCTTGTCTTGTTGGGTTATTAGTACAATAAGACCGCTAAAGTGTGATTCTGCGAATCAGCTGACTTCACCATCGAGTATGTAAACAGACACTAATACATCACTCTCACTACTCTATGGTCCTCGACTCGCTTGCCTTGGAAACACCACAATCCTATAAAAGGGAATGCTATTTATGTATTTAAAAAGTCGTTTCGAAAATATTGTGATTTTTTAAATTAAAATTCTGAACTTAAATCGTTATTTGAAATTTAGTTCTGTACGGGCGGTTTGTATGAGATATGCAACAAACACATTTCAGTGATTGTTTAGTCTAATGTGCAGTAGGCGCTGAATCTTTTAATGGTTAAACATGTGTTATTATCTGTTAATGAATGTTTTCATATTCATTGTAAGTTATGTTAAACCACTGAGTATTGTATATTAAATGGTTATACTTATAAGAGCTATTTGGCAGCAGAATTATTTATTTTACATACCATTCCACTTCTCATTTGAAATGAATCAACGAACTATGTGCAAAATATAGTCTATAGTAAAACCTCTGATAATTTCGCACTCTTTTTTAATAACCAGATTACAACAAACACTTTTAAATGATCAGTTAATTAAAAAAATATATAATGTATATATGTTCTCCCGCGAAGCACACACAGTGATATGTGCTGTGCCACAGAGAATAAATAATTATTTCTTCTCTGTGGCTGTGCTAAGTTGTAAACGGCCCACGTAAATGCAAATCGGTCGGAGCGGTGGATTAGCAAGGCCTTGAACATTGACATTTGCGACTGATTCCCGCCGCTCCCGTCGCCACTTCCTGCTTCATTCTCGGTTCAGCGAAAATGGTTTTAATCTTTATAACAAATTTCCTATAGGTTTGACAAAAACTATGAGCCTGGTATCATGGTAACTTTGAAAAATATAACTACACAAATTGTTTACAGTTAACTGTAACACTTAAACAGCAATAACATTAAACAGCTTCTTAACCACCAGAACAAAGTGGACGCTGTATGCTGTGGTTTCGCTATGCATGTGCTTTTTTGGGTTCTTTGCCAGTTTGTGTCCTTTGAGTTGTGTTTCTCAAAATAAAATCTAATAATTTTTCAAATAATCTCTTATTTCACAAGAGATTTGTATTAAGTTATCGTATTTAATTTGCATTAGAACGCATTTAACGTTATACGCACGGATACTAGATTATACGAGTGTTTAAACGTTTCATCTACAGTAAACATATCTTCCCATTACCAAAGTCGAAAGTTGAATTAGGTTCGGAGCAATTGTAGTTCTCTTAAGCAAATAAGATTAGCTACAAACAAATTATTTGATAGGCTAAAAGTGTAACAAAATATAAAACTAGGTTTAAAAAGGAAGGAAGTTTAGAAAATCTGTAACGAAATGTGGCCAATTCAGAGAACATTTAAACATAAATACCCCCGTAGCAGCAAACCTGCATACTCAGCGAATTTCCAATGCATATTAATTTATCTTAATACCACATAAAGCCACATACCAAGTTTCATCAATATACATTCATAAATAAACGATTTATGACATTTTAATTATTCTCCATAAGAATAACATGGCGGCTGAGTATGCAGGTTTGCTGAAATAAGGAACACTAAAAATGGGCTTTTATACAAATATCATTATAACTCAACTAGGTAAAGCCACATACCAAGTTCTATTAATTTATGTTCATAATTAAAGGAGATAACACGTTAATTATTCTCCATAAGAATAACATGGGGCTGAGTATGCAGGTTTGCTGCTACGGGAACTATCAGGCAAAAAATGGATTTTGTGCAAATATCAATAAACCACAACCAAATAAAGCCATATACCAAATTTTGCCAGTTTACGTTCATAAATAAGCGAGATACTCAATTTTTCTTTTTCTCCATAAGAATAACATTAGACATCGTACTGTGTTTAGCACTTTCAATATCTCGGTAACCAATTGACGTAGAGCAATGATCAAAATACCAAATTGTTTGTTTATTTAAGCTGAATTTAATGGTATAAATTAAAATTTGATTTAAATTAAAATTACATGTAAAAACCCCAAAAAACACATTTTTGGGGTACAAAACCCCCCAAAAACCCCCCTTCGGATGGTGCGATTCATCTGGTTTTCGAACTCGTTCAAATAAATGGTACTTTACACATTTGTACCAAATTTCATTAAGATCGGACCTTTTTACGAGAGTTATCGTGCTTACGGACACATATATATATATATAAATATATATATATATAAATATATATATATATAAATATATATATATATATATATATATACATATACATATATAAAAATTTGAACGAATGGTGTTTTTGGCATCTGGGGACCTCAAAATGAAAAGTTATCATGGTCTCGGGCTTAAGTCTTACCATGAGACCTACGGTAATAGCTTCTTCCCTATAGGGGAAATTCGCTAAAAATGACAGTGATTGTTCCATTTATGTACAACCTTTAAAAAAAATAGAAACATTTTCTTATATTTTTAACACCTGGGAATGAATCGTATTTTGATTGTTTAATTTCTTTCATTAATACAATATTATACTATAAAACAAAACTTCCAATGCTATTAATAAAGATACAGATAAAAGTTTTTTAATTCGTTATAACCATATAACTTATCCATTAACTAGTACATGAGAAGCGCGGAAGAAAGCAACTTCTTTAAAAAAGCGTTTGGACTTGACTCATCCAGCTGACAGTCCCGGAATACTTACGTTTCGTACTCAGGAGCATATTTTGCAGAAGTTGTTTTATTTTGTTTACGTAACATCTATGTAATTAATTCTATAAGAGAAGTTGTGGACGTTTGATAAATCGTAGGATGCCAGGAAATGGCTCAGATTAAATATATTTACTGAACCAAGACACGCGGGAAAATGTAATATTTGTTTATTTCATGCTGAGCAGAAATAAGCATAACTTTGTATAAAAAGGAAAGCAAGTGAACGGAAAACATCCGCTTTGTTTTACGTTTCAACATGAATTTTAAGTGTCTGCTTTGTTTACATATAGTATTAACATGCAATCTTAAACAAAATGTTAGAGGCTATATCCCATACAAGCCACTATAGTGATGCATATTTCTGTGATTACCCTTTTGTTAAGATAGTAGCAAAATATGATTTAGTTTAGTTTATTCATTGTGGCAAAACTTTTAGCAGTCCTATATTGTATTGTTTTATTTATAATTCGCAAAACTGTCGTTTGTAGAAGAATTAATAACTTAATTTAATATTGCAGTTTGTGATTTCAGGGTGCCGCTTTTTACTTTCTCCCCCTATACATAGTATGTGGAAAAAGTATTGTTTTCGTAAAAATTTTCGAATTTGAGTTGTTAGTGGAAATATTCGTTTTGGTGCTCCCTGAACCCAAAAAAGTGGTTTTTACGTGATGTCTGTGTGTGTGTGTGTGTGTGTGTGTGTGTGTGTGTGTGTGTGTGTGTGTGTGTGTGTGTGTGTGTGTGTGTGTGTGTCTGTGTGGATGTTTACAGAGCTAGAGCCCTAACCTATGGGCCGATTTTTATGAAATTTGGTATGTAGGTACTAATCCACGATATCTCCAGGTGTTTTTTTCATTTTTTTGGATTTTTGATTTTTAAGGGTAATTATCCCCCAAAAACCGCCAAAAAACATGAAAAATACAAATTTCTCAAAAACGGCTCTAACGATTTTGATTAAACTTTCGTAGTTTGTAGAACTTTAGGTTTGCAACAAAATGACACCACCCGCATTTCTTGAAAAATTCGGGTTCAGAAATTACAGGACTTAAAACATCCAAAATTCATTTTTTTGGATTTTTTATAAAAAAATCATAAATGTTAAAAAAGATTACTATTCACCATTAAAAAAGAGCTCAAAAAACTAAATAAATTAGTATTTTAAATTACTATTCTACGATTGCTAGTTACGGAGAAAATTGAAATTTTCATTTAGCGGTAAACACAGTACGTTGTCCAATGTTATTCTTATGGGGAATACAAATATAACTATTTCTCTCTTATTTACTGATCAATTTCATTAAAATTTGATATGCAGGTCAAGTTAGCATTGACCAACAGATGATGTTCGAAATGTGTTGCTATTTAACCCTGGGGGGCAAGGGGGCATTTCCCCTCTCAAAACCACTGTGTGTAGCAACGGACTCTATAGTGCCTCCCAAAAAGGGATTTGGGTGGATATTTCTGAAAACAACTATTTTAGACAATTTTCTGTACATTCATCTATACTTCATATTCTATATTTAGTAAATAACAAATATTTTTGTCATTAAAGTTTGGCTAAAAGGGAGAAAGTATGTGTCAGTTTCCTGATACCGTTTATTTAAATCGTTACAAGGTAAAGGCTCTAAAATCTGGTATGAATTAAGTGGACTTATCATAAATTAAGTCAGCTGATAACTAGTGAAGAGATAAGCGTGGAGATTGTCGGCTGACGCGTAGGATGCGGAGTGATAAAGAGTTTGACAGCTTATCTCACTAGATTACTGAATTGGAATTTATTTTAATGAAGATACATTATTGGCACATAGTTAGCCTACTTCTACTGGTTTAACATATCACTTGTTTAGTTCTTTACTAGCAGTGTACCCGTCCTTCGTACGGGTTGTATATACATGGTAGATTAACTAAAGCAAATAAAAATCCACATTATTTTACAATATTAAAATTACATTTTACATGTACAATTAAATCCAAGTTAACGAAATAAACTGGCAGATAGTTCGGGTCCTATTGCTTAGTAGAGGGACTCTGTCGGGTAGTAAACGGTGTGTGGTTTGCGACTCCAAATCGGTACACGTAACACTTTGGATTCGCTTTTAGAAATAAAAAACTCAAGTACAAAAAAATATAAAAATATCGGGGAGGGGGAGCATAGATATAAAATGGGGGGAGGGAGTAAAATTATAAAATTTGGGAGGGGGCAAAAATATAAAATGGAATGGAGAGGGACATAAAATAAAAATTGAAAATCGAAGAGGGGAGCAAAATATAAAATTGGGGGTGGGGAGAAAATAAAAATGGGGGGAGCAGAAATATGAAATCGGGGGGGGCAAAAAATATAAATTCGGGGGCAAAAATAAAAATGGAGGGGCGACAACATAAAATAAAAATATAAAATCGAAGAGGTGGGAGCAAAATATAAAATTGGGGGTGTGGCAAAAATAAAAATGGAGGGTGCAAGAATGTAAAATCGGGGGGCACAGAAATATAAAATTGGGGGGGGGCAAAATATGAAATGTGGGGGGATATAAAACAAAATTATAAAATCGAAGTGGGGCATAAAATGAAAATATAAAATCAAAGAGAGGGGGGGGGCAAAAGTATAAAATTGGTGGTGGAACAAAAATAAAAATTGGGGGGGCAAAAAATATTAAATCGGGGAGAGGAAGCAAAAATATAAAATCGGGGGGGGCAAAAATATAAATTGTGGGGGACAGAAAATAAAATATAAAATCGAAGAGGGGGGAATATAAAATCGGGGGTGGGGAAAAAACTAAAATCGGGGGGGGCAAAATATAGAATGGGGGGGACATAAAATAAAAATATAAAATCGAAGAGGGGGGGAGCAAAATATAAAATCGGGGATGGGGCAAAAAAAATGGGGGGAAGCTAAAATATAATAAAATCGGAGGGGGACAGGAAGTATCGGTAAAAATTGTTTTTTGTGCACCACAACCAGATGATATTAATATTTGTTCATTAATATTAATTAATAGCTAGCTGACGTACCCGTTCTTCGCACAGGGGTTTTCTCTACCCGTTCTTTAGTCAATGCAATTTGCATTTCAGTTAGCTTGAAACAGCTGTTCTTGCTTCTGCTCTTTAAGCTGTCAATGGAATTATCCACAGCTGTTCGCATTGCAGTTTCTGAGTGTTTACTTTATTCTGAAATGTAAACATTGAAACTTAGGACGTTCACGGGGCGTAGCCCAAGGGGATTTTAAGGTAGTGAATAGGCCTATGTGTTGCATAGGTTCAAGATCTACCTATCTGTAAAGTTTCAGCTCAGTCGGTTCAGTAGTTTTTGCGTTCACCCGGAACATCAGACAGACAGACAGACAGAAACCACCTCTTCTTTATAATATTATACATAGATAGACTAGCTGATGTACCCGTTCTTCGCACAGGGGTTTTCTTTACCCGTTCTTTAGTCAATGCAATTTGAATTTTAGTTAGCTTGAAACAGCTGTTCTTGCTTCACCTCTTTAAGCTGTCAAATGGAAGTGTTCAGTGTTCAGCTGTTCGCATTACAGTTTCTGAATGTTTACTTTCTTCTGAAATGTAAACATTGAAACTTAGGACGTTCACGGGGCGTAGCCCGAGGGGATTTTAAGGAAGTGAATAGGCCTATGTGTTGCATGGGTTCATGATCTACCTTTGTGTAAAGTTTCAGCCCAGTCGGTTCAGTAGTTTTTGAGTTTACCCGGAACACCAGACAGACAGACAGACAGACAGACAGAAACCACCTCTTCTTTATAATATTACTAGCTGACGTACCCGTTCTTCGCACAGGGGTTTTCTCTACCCGTTCTTTAGTCAATGCAATTTCCATTTTAGTTAGCTTGAAACAGCTGTTCTTGCTTCTGTTCTTTAAGCTGTCAAATCGAAGTGTCCACAGCTGTTCGCATTACAGTTTCTGAATGTGTACTTTCTTCTGAAATGTAAACATTGAGTCTTAGGACGTTCTCGGGGCGTAGCCCGAGGGGATTTTAAGGAAGTGAATAGGCCTATGTGTTGCATGGGTTCAATATCTACCTATGTGTAAAGTTTCAGCCCAGTCGGTTCAGTGGTTTTTGCGTTCACCCGGAACATCAGACAGACAGACAGACAGACATACAGACAGACAGATAGACAGACAGACAGAAACCACCTCTTCTTTATAATATTATAGATAGATTAATTTCTATATCAAGTAAAACCTCATCATCATTGCTCATCGTAATTAATGTGCCAGAGTATCAATAATTAATACACATTTGATGAAAGGCAGATGTAATGAAGTTTTCTGCCAGTGTCACATTAAATTCAACAAGCAAAATTTGACAAGAAGCTATTTTTATATGTTTGTTTATCACTTTCGAACTATTAGTTTCACTTACATTTAATCAATGATAAGTTGTACTTTTAGATTTACTTTTTTAGGTTTTTTGGGATTAGTTGAAAACGTTCACGAGAATATTACAGTACCAGAAAAGTAGGAAAACCAAAAACATTTTCATAAAGTTAACAGTTAAAGATAATTATAAATTCAAATTTTGGCAACCTAAAACCAGTAAACCCGGCAAAACGTCGGCACTTTTAGTACAATATAATTGAAGACGGCTCAATTGAAGTGTTGAGACTAAGTTTATGATATCCTGTTTATTTTATTACTCGTTAAAAATAAATTACGATTAATGCCGTTTTTCCACCTAAAATGCTATATTTGACTCAAAGATATACACCATAAAAAACTCGCATGGGTTATATAGCGTAGACAAATAAAACAGGAATATTGGCAGTTTTAGAAAACTAAAAAAACAGAATATTCCTTTTTTATTTCTTTATGGTTATGGTAGTTCGCGCTCACGCAACGCGCGGCGGGTATGTCGTCACACGGCGGCGGCGTGGGGGGCTGGAGCCGGTCGTTTCATCAGGTACAGTACATACGTGCCCCGGGGCAGGTAGACTACGGATACGCTCCTACTGTCAAGAGAATGCTCGGGCCCCGTGTTTACAACTCATTCTCGTCTCAGAACTCTGGATATAGAGCTGGATGCGATCCAAATACCCAGCTATGCATGTGACCTCCCACTCTCACGCGACGCCCAAATAGATTCGCCCTTCCAGACGCTTCAGTGACCCACATAGTGACGTCTGATGTGGTGTGTGCCTGACGCAAGTGCGGATCGTCGGCGAGGTTGTGCGCCACGTGGCTGTCCAAACCCCGCCAGCGTTGCATCGACCACTGACGAGGACTCGGTCGGTACTCTAGACTCTAAAGCCTAGAGAAATACCTAAACTATATTTTCGGGGCTAGGTCCAGGGAACCATTAAGATTTTTCAAGTAAAACAGAACAGGTTGAGCCAAATGAAACAGAACACCTGAGGGAAACTGTTTAAGAAAAATATGTTGCTGTAATTAAGTTTTAGTTTTAAGTAATTAAAGTAACATTAAGTTGTCAACAAAAAATATATATTTTGATCCTTTTTGTCTTTTAAATGTGGTTTGGATGCCTGTAACTAATCGAGTTCACGTGTAAAAGTTCGTCTTTTGATTTGAGCTCTGCCGAGTACAAACCAAACAAAATTTAACTTTTTAAGAAACTGCCGTATTGGTCGGGCTTCCATTTGTCACACACAATCAAAGGGATATATATATATATATATATATATATATATATATATATATATATATATATATATATATTCGGCTTAGGATAGTAACAAGACCAAGCGTAGATAGTCCCTCCAGAAAACCTTAAGTCTTCAAATGATAAAAATTAAAAATATTGATCACAGCCAAAACCTTGTAATTCAATTGAAGTTAATTCAAAACATAAAAGATTTACTACTATTTGGATGAGAATGTTTCACTCTACTTTGTATCGACGTAAATAATTGATTAGTAACATTTTAAACGCTTGAATTATAAGAGTATGCGGCAGAGTAATACACTAGTGAAATCATCAGAGGTATTTGGGTCAACAGAATGTTTCTTGAGCATTTACAAATATTTATGCGGATAATGATGTTGATCGTTATGGAAGGTCAAGCTAACATTTTTCATTTAGCACATAATAAATATTAGACATATAAATAATAATGCATGAAGCTCAGATAAAGTATATCTGTATCCCATTCGCGTGTTCATATAATAGTTGTTGGCAGCTTAGTTATATTTTCCATCAGTGGTGTAGAAAGTTAAAAGTTATATTTCACATCAGGGAGTGTGATATTAATTATTCTAAACAGACGCAATATATTTGTTATTCTAAATGTGCATGGGAATATCCCAGCGTTAATATTCGAAGGAAATATATGTGATGAGTTCATGTTATGTTTGTCTATAAAGAAAAGCGTTGGTTTTAAGGTATGCGTTCAATCGTAACAATCTAAGTAACAATGTCTCAGTTGGTAGAACCCAACACTTGATTTATCTTCGTAGTTAAATTATTGGGACCTCATCTTTCGTGAACGTATTATACTGATTAAGTGTCACTAAGCAATTAATTGCCAAGCTTGGTGATCAAGCGCATGAGAGAGAACCGTTGTCTGTGTTTGAAGACGTGATTTAACCCTTTCATTATGTGTTTGCTGTCTAATACCCCGTCAATTCAAATATGCCACTTTATTTTTCCCATACCGGTACTTTTGTAATACAAATTGAGCGTATTTTCAGTATTTCCTTGGATTACAGTTGATCGACCTGTCTAATACATCTGCATCCAGGATCTACAACGGTTAGTTAACCTCTGAATTTCATTAGGATACGATACAGTAGGAGCATTTCGCCAAAATATTCGTACACCAACTTATTACACACTCAAAGTGAATAGTTTTTTCAAGGTGTTGTCGACCGACCCCTGACTAATAGTTACATTACATAATGTGTTGATTATTCTGCTCAATATGAAAAGTACAATTTCAATTTCCGTTAACCGTCGGTGCCAAATATCTCCCATTTCAAAGGATACTTTTATTAGGCCCTATTTTTTAATAATTTTTCTCTGTAGGCTAATTTTGTTCTATAATTAATTTGACCTGTCTTGTTATGATTTGTTCACGGAACACTTAAACGCAAACAGCAGTATGTTTACTGGCAGAAATATACTTATCTTCAAACTGTATTGATTCTCGCTCCCCTCTGAAAGTCTGGAGCGTTCGTCAGTTCCGAGAGTGGCTTCCTATCCAAGGCCAGGGACGTTGCGCAACCGCACAATTACTGCTGACAGTCGGTGTTCAATTAGCGAGTAATTGTAACCCGCGCCCACACCTCTACTAGCGTTGGAACGGACGGAACAGTGACTCTCATCTGGGGCAGAGTTGACCCTCCACCTAACTGGAGACCCACGATCGATTATGGGAATATCCTCGCGACCCGTAGTAGTAGAAGGGGCAAAGTTGATCCTCCGCCTGAACTGGGGAGCCACGATCGGTTATGGTAATATCCTCGCGACCCGTAGTAGTAGAAGGGGCAAAGTTGCCCCCCGCCTGAACTGGGGAGCCACGATCGGTTATGGTGATATCCTCGCGACCCGTAGTAGTAGTAGGGGCAGGGTTGACCCTCCGCCTGAACTGGGGAGCCACGATCGGTTATGGTAATATCCTCGCGACCCGTAGTAGTAGTAGGGGCAGATTTGACCCATATCGTTTATGGGAATATCCTTGCGGCCCGTAGTAGTAGTAGCCTAGTAGGAGCAGAGTTGACCCTCCGCCTAACTCGGGAGCCACGATCGGTTTAGGAATATTCTCGCGAGTATACAAATAGTGGCTACAAATTATTATTGCCTAAACAGCCTGAGCTAGACAATAATCTCACAACAAACCCTCATGTCATGTCAAATGTATTTGCATCTTTGGAAAGTTCTTTGCAATTTTTTGTTAATTCTAAATGTTGTCAAGAATAAAAGAATAAATTTTGAAGGAAATAAAACTTAACAAAATAATATCTGGCATAAGTGAAAGTTTGAACGTGTGATTTTGTTTGGTAAAGTAAAAGTTATCTAACATTTGATCCAGAAGGGAACTTTCTCTTGAGAACTTGTGTGCCCTTTTAGAATGCATTTTTATTTGTTAGTTAAATTCACGTATTGCTGAGGATTAATTCGTAGACTTATTTTTAAATTAAGTTTTATTTTAATTCAGAGCGACCTTGAAACCTTGGTTTGTGGTGTGATGTGTGAGTTTTCATCGGGTTTCTCTCGTATTTGTGTACCTCATGTGTCGTACACGGCTAATAGCAAATTATACCGTTGGTATTGCTAGTTAAACTCAAATGTGCACTTTTTATAACTCAGCGAAACTAAACGTATATTTGATGATGCCAAATCGGAGGTTATGGCGAGGTTCACGCACAACCGTAATTAACTGAAGGGTTGTATCAGTTACTGTAGCATACACACCCTTCCGGGAACTTACTCATCGGTATTCATCAAGGGGACGAGTTAAGAGAAAAGTGTTATATATTGCAATACTGGGGTATATCCATTAATGTCTTTCAAACCTAGTAGTAATACATATTAACGTGCTACTAGGGTTCGTCACGTTACGTCACGCCAAATTTACATTTCTATAACATAATCGTGTAGGTACCCATAAGCCGTTGGAGCAATTCTACAATTGTCTACAAGTTAGGTATAAATATGATATTATTTTTCCAAACAATTCGGTTGACGCAATTTCTTCGACTGTTTTACGAATGAAATCTATCGGCGAAGTTTTTATCTAAAGTGATGAAAATTTTCCAACAATTGCCAACTGATAGCGAGTGGTAGTGGTGGTGTGTCATCACTATCTATGCCCTTGTGCAATACAACACAATACCGAGAGAGGTGTGTTTCGCTCGTAGGATCGATGTAGCACACCTCCAGCATCGGCCAATCATAAGCTGCGACGCGCGGGCTCGCCCCCCTTCCACCGCTCGCTCTAGCGGCCCTTCCGAAAACTGCCGCGCCGACGTCATTCATAACCTCTCCCGCGCTCGCATCGCCAGCTCCGCTCCGTGTCAAATTTGTTGGCTACGATGGGTCTGCGGAATCTGTTCGGATCGTCGTCGGCGCCCACGATACCCTGCGTGCCCGTCGAACAAGTCACGGTAAGTCAGTTTGCAGTTTTCATTCGTGTGCGTTCGCCGCAAGTCGCGCTGGGTGGTCGTCGATAGTGCGTGTCTCAACTTTTATTTACCCGCCAAATTTAGAATTTCTTTGAATGAATTAAACTGTTATTTGTCGTCACGCATTTCGGATTCAATACAAAAAAATATTTCCTGACACGTTAGTCATCAGACAAAAACATCCTACGCGATTCTGTCTAACCCGGGTCACTCCGACACCCTGACCTGTGGCAGTAAATTTCGTGTTGTAAGCGCCCTTATCCGTCTGCTACAATCACGCTTGTGATAACGTTACACCAATGTAGCCTGTGTTAAGTGGTAACACTGATTTTTCAGGAATTTATATTTTATTTTTTATGTTAAATATTGGTGGTTTGTTTATGGTGACCTATTTTTGACGAAGGTTCAACACATACAATGAAAACTAAGTGATAGCTAAAATGCAACTATCTTGAGTTTTATTGAGTATGACGTAAGACGTTGCCTCTGTAGGTTGCTACTTGATAGGCAACAAATAGGTAATGTTTTTGGTTATCAATAGTTAAGATGTTTCCTTGAGCATGTTTAATCTATTTTGTTCGTAAGGGATATTATCGTTATGAACATAACTCTTGTGTTTTTAATCATTATCAATGATATTATGTTATGCCATTTTAAACCTTGTTAATAGTTAACTACAGTTTTCAACGGTTAACACCATCTGTAGAAGATTATTTTTAGTAAAACAAAAACAGCATATCGCATTGAAAATGTAATATTAATCAATTGTTTGTATTATTTTGACCATGGAGGTCTGGACTTCTAGAAAAAAATGTCTATGGCATTTCATTAATACTCCCGTCGCAGCAAACCTGCGTACTCAGCGAATTTTCAATGTCTTAATACCACATAAAGGCGCATACCAATTTTCATAAAATTATATTCACAAATAACCGATAAATACAATTTTAATTATTCTCCATAAGAATAACATTGAGGATGCTGCAACAAGGAACACAAAATAATGGATTTTTATGCAAATATCAATAGAACTCATCTAAGTAAAGTCACATACCAAGTTTCATTCATATACATTTATAAATAAGCGATATATAACATGTTAATTATTCTCCATAAGAATAACATGGGGACCGAGTACCTAGATTTGCTGCTACGGGAACCATACATGAAAATTTTGTTTTTTTGTGAGAGCAACAACAAACCACAACCATATGAAGCCATATACCAAGTTTCGTCAGTTTATATTCATAAATAAGCGAGATATAAAGTTTGTATTTTTCTCCATAAGAATAGCATTAGACAACGTATTGTGTTTAGCACTTGCAATATCTCAGTAACCAATTGACGTAGAACAATGATCAAGCTACCAAATTGTTTGTTTTTTAAGCTGAATGCAATGGTATAGATTAAAATTTTATTTGAATAAAAATAAAACTATATATATATATATTTGAACGAATGGTGTTTTTGGCATCTGGGGACCACAAAAAAAGTTATCATGGTTTCGGGCTAAAGTCTTACCGTGAGATCTACGGTAATAGCTTCTTCCGAAATTCGCTAAAAGATCATACAGTATTAATTTTGTGGCAACAGGATGTATTAAATCAACTGTTTGCATTTTCGGAATACTCTGCAACTTTGATTTTCTGGGGATTTTTCATAAGCCACTTGACCAGCAGTTCCAAATATGTGTACTGTGCTCCAAGGCTGTGTAACTTCTTTATAGGTGTTTTTATCCAAAAATAAACAGCAAAAATCAATTTTCATCAGATTGTTCTATTCTTATTAGGAAATAGCTTGACTATACCACAGTGATCTGATTTAAAGATCCGTTAAGTGCTTTCAGAACACTTAACATTTCGAGTCAGCATAAATTTATTAGATACTAATTTAATGTAAATAAAACTACCAGCTGTTTGGACTTTTCTATGTTATATAATTATTCTATTTTTATATAATTTAAAATAGGTGTTTTATACGATTAAATACCTATAGCCGCATATTTACAGGGAAGCTGATTGTATTTACATAAAAAGTATACATTACATGTTTAAACTGTCTGCGTCCACATTCTCGTTTTTAACGTGCATTCTCGTTTTTATTCATTTACTTGATTCCTACCTAATTTATTTATTTTTGACAAGCATATGGCCCAACTCTAAGAATGATGTTTTGACATATAATGTACAGTATAATGTACAGATGAGTCGCAATATTACTTTAATTGCGCGTCTTACTCCACAGTTTTAGCCACGTGACGTTGCTTAATGCAAGGTAGTGATTATAGTGAGTGGCATGGTGCAGTCTAAGTGCATCATCGCGCACGTTGTGGACCTACGGTACGCCCTCGTCCAAGGTCAAACCTGCCTTTGTCAAACATTGGCCACACCTGCTGTGCCAAATTAACTTCTGCCGTGCTCACAATGACGAGGCATTTTCCACAACTCGATTGTTGCTAGCTGAATCGGAATTTCTGTTTCAATAAGCCCATTATTGATGTATTGACGGACGTAGGACTGACTACCTAGTGAAGATTGAACATTACAAGAAGACTTAACTCGACTTATAAAATATGGACAGCTTAATGTCGTGATACAAGAAATCTGTATTTGTAAAAGTAAATAAAATGCTCAAAGAACTACGCGAATGTTGTTTCTATTGTCTTAACTAATAATATCTTGCTAAAAGAAAAATTGGTGTCATATAATAACAGTAATAATCAGAAACAACAGATATTCCATGATGTTATAGCTAGATTATATAGTACCATTGAATATTTAACATAATAAATTATAGTACGTTGGACACTGGAGACAAAATAAAACAGAAAAAATGCGTTTCGAGCTCTTTTAACCGATGCCAGCCGCCAGCAGACGTTTAAATATATACCCTTGCGTCAGTTTTCCTCTTTTATTTATTAACTGATTCACAGCATCGATTGTCTACAATTTTGTAGTCTGCTTTATTTAACTTAGTTTCATATAATTAATTTGATGAATATGAATGTATTAATATGAATTTATATGAATGAATATGTATATGAATTAATAATCAACATAATTTATGTAATCCCTATGATCAAATTGTATTTATCGAACCATTTGATAGGAGGATAACAAAAATAAGCGTTAGTTCCAGACTAAAACTCGCGATAACCATGTGATTGATTTCGTTGTCGTATTATGATTATTTTAGGTTATGTGTTTTGTTATCATAATCTCAGTGTTTATCTCAATATTGTAGTCTAATTGAATGTTTTTGTATCTTAATCGGATGGATAGAAGGATTTTTAAGACTAAATCAGTTCAACCCACTTTGCCTTTACAGCCGACGGAATACAGAGTAAGTAGGTCATGACCCAAATAGCCCGGGGATCTTGGAAGGGTTGGGGGAAGGGGAGGGTGGTGCAAGGACGTTAGAGGTCATAGGGTGTGGGCTGAAGGGGGCGGCGTGAACTCAGGTCATTCCTGATCCCAAAATTTGGTTGTTTCAACGTATGTAATAGAACTCCATAAGCGAGTTAACTATAACCAAAGCCGTAGCCAGGAACATTTTTTTGGGGGGGGTTTGGGCTCCGCGGTTACAGGAAGTAACTTACAAACTTTCATTTTAACGCAATTCTTAATATAATCTAATATTAAAGTAAGATTTTTGAAGTTTTAAATATTTAAATAGTACTTATATATATAGTTATTATTATTATTATTAAATAACCCAGAAAACACAGCAGTAATCGTATCAACTAAATTCTTCTTTCTTCTTTTTATTTCAAGCTTGCCAACTTAAAAAACATACTTTTGAACGTCCTTAAATGTCACTAATAACAAGATATAACAACATAAAACGGATATTTTTCAACACAATAAATACCAGAGTTTCGTTGTCGGCATATTTTCACTCAGTCCTCAGTCTAATGATAGAAGGTGGTTGGTACAAGAAAAAAAAACTAAAGTATATGGAAATGGAAAAATCAAGTTTTAATGATTAAAGATAAATTAAACACGTTCTTGTAAGAAATATACTTCATTTACAAAACAAAGTTAGGCCTCCGGTTCCTTTTTTTTTGGGAAAAACTATTAATTACATATTCCGTCGGAATTTCTCTCTCCCTGTGAACGGACATCAGTGCTAAGCCACTCAGACGGCTTTGACTACAAGAGTTTCTTAAATAAGTTTTCAGCCTTCTGAGGGTCGAAAAGCTACGTTCGGGAGTGCAGGTGGTCACTAGAAGTGTGGAGAAAATATTAAGCATAATAAATATATAGGGGTATAAATCTTTGTTGCATTCTCCTAAGCTTTCAATGGCACACGTAGGCCGGTCAATTTCTTTTTTCTTCCCCCAGTAGATTTTCCATAAATCGAAATCAGCTGGTAACATTTCCAACTCCTAGTCAAATTTATTTTGGTAAATCTTGAAACTTTCAAGGTCTAAAGACTGGATCATACAACAGACAGATGACAACAAAGAATTAAGACCTGCAAATACGTCTTTGTGTTCCAGAAATCTTGACTCTATAAGTCAATTAAACAGACGACGCAAAGCTTTCGGAAGACTAACTGTCACTATGAAAAAATTTAAACTGCACAGTGCACACGCGATCAGCCGAATACGTCCTGATTAGTGAATTGACAGGTTATGTCAAATTCCCGCTCATTCGTTCACACTCCCCCGCGATCCCTACGACGACGTGGCGTCCGCACAGCTGACTACGACTTTCGTTATGACTTGAACGAACAAAATTAATTAAACAAATAAGTGAATTTGTATTTCCTTTGTTTTTAAGTTTATTCCTTGTCATCATTAAATTTTCAAACAATTTGTTATGATAAAATTCTACACATTTTTTGTTGGTCTGTTTTTTATTATTTATCTCAAAATTTCGGGGGGGGTTTTGACCTCCTGACCCCCCCCATTGGCTACGGCCTTGACTATAACAATAGATTTAATCCACAACAATTGTAATCAACGAAAAGGAAGGAAGCCTTGCTGAAAGGTCATTAGGGTTATGATGGGTCCCATTGGTTTTATGGAATTAATAAATAAATAAACTATGTTTTGGAACAAACTAAATATAAAATAGCATTTTAACAATGGTGCTGGCTCATTTGTGTATTAATCTATGGTATATATATATATATATATATATATATATATATATATATATATATATGGATATATCATAAATAATAAGTCGGTCTTAGTCAGTAACAAGGCTCCATTACTCATTCTACTCACATAATTAATTCATTTAAATTTGAAAAATAATCGTTAAATATCTTTTATTAAACAACTTTCTCTGAGCAATGTGTCCAATTTTTATTTTGTTGTGTTATTTGCTCTTCACGTTATATTATAAATATATTGTGTACATTATTTTCCTTAAATTGTAAACTGTCCAGAAACAACATTTTCTTTTATAAAATAAAAAGATTGTTTTGAAAGTTATAAAATGATGAATTAACAAATATACAAATTGTATTTCTTGTTTCAGATTCGAGAGCAATGCAAAGACCTGCTCCTGTCAGACGAGCAATTAAGAGAGGTGATGGGTAAACTGCTTGATGGCATCAACAAAGGACTTGGCAGAAACACTCAAAAAGACGCCACAGTAAAATGCTGGACAACGTTCATTCAGGACCTTCCTAATGGCAAAGGTAATGAAGCACTTGAAGGCTTGTTATCAACTTTTGTTGCTGTCCAATAAATCTTGTTGGAGCCTATTGAGTAATGAATAATGAATATGAAAAATATCAAAGGGCCCTTCAAAACAACACGGTGGTTGCCAATTTATGCAAATATTTTGTAGTTAACATGGTAAAACTAGAACAAGACGTTACAGCCAAATGCACAAGCCTCCCCCAATCGTTTCAGAAAGAGCAGTGTTTTAACAATGAATAAATTCGCGGTAAACTAAAACAAGCACTACATATTTTGCAACTATTTGTTAGTAACATTCAGTAATTTTACTGTTGCATACCAGCATGTAAGCTTCTGTATAGCTGAAGTCTTTAATTTGACTATGTGAATAGATTGGTATATAAGTACCCATCTACAATCTCTGTAGATTAAATACCCATGATTTATATTGTTGTGAAGTTAATAATTTACATATAGAGGGGTATCGATTTGTTTATTTTTAATCGTAGATTAATTTCTATTAAACTTTTACTGTCTATAGCGTTTAACTGTTTTTCTCTTTTTGTTATTTATCTGTATCAAAGTAAAATTTATCAAGCCACAGCTTTGTCTTGTTATTAATTAAACTTTCAACATTAAAAGTGATGTGAACTAATAAGTTTTTTATGAATTTTGACAGAACGTGGCAAATTCTTGGCTCTCGATCTCGGTGGAACAAATTTCCGAGTGCTTGTGATTTACCTGGACGAAAACCACTTTGATATGCAGTCCAAGATCTATGCTATTCCTGAGGACATTATGATTGGCTCTGGTATAAAGGTGCGTTTATCACAAATATTTGATAAGCTGGTTACGGTTCTATTAGAGGTTTCCTCCTGTTTTTGGATTGTATGAAGAAAATTCAATACATGCCCTTGTTATTAACAGCTGTTTGACCACATCGCCGAATGTCTGGCCAACTTCATGTCGGAGAACGATATGTTCAACGAGAAACTTCCTCTCGGCTTCACATTCAGCTTCCCCCTGGAGCAGATCGGCCTCACCAAAGGCATCCTCAAGACCTGGACCAAGGGGTTCTCCTGCAGCGGAGTCGTGGGGCAGGACGTCGTTAGGATGCTGGAGGAAGCCATCCGTCGGAGAGGGGTAAGTTTCAACCTTTCCATACAATAGCTGACTTAAATCCTGTTTCTCCTTGTGAAGCACAAGCCTAAACAAAAACACTCCAGCGGACCTTGTTTCCGGCAAGGGTCTTCAGTTCTTTTCAGAACATTCCTCCAGATATGGCCTCATCCAACATTCCTCTTCTCCATGTCTCTCTTCTAGGTCTCTCTCATGTGGCCTACTCTAAGGCCAAAGAAATTGTGCCGGTAACAGTTTTTAAGGTAACTATTTTCCACAAGAGTATACACATTTAATACTTATTAATTTTATGAACCTTTATGACATTTTCAAATTATTAATTATTTATTTTTATTTTAGTTTTGGGATGCTGATTAAAATTGTTTTATTGGTCTATTTCTCTCTACACTGGCTGTCAAGCAATGCAATGCAATAAATACTGGCTTCTTGTGAACGTGTTTCTTGAATTTAGGGGTTGGTTGGACCGAATGGTTAGTGATGTAACTTTGGCACATTAAAGTGTGTCTTAAATCTTTTAAACTCAACAATACGGCAAAACAAGTAATTAACCTCTCACGCCAAAGGACCTCTATAATGTAAAAAATGCCAAAATCTTCCCAGCCATAAATTTATTGTTGTCTTATTTTTAACTGTCCAAAGCAAAGTTTATCAACTCCAACTCACCAGAAGATGCACATCTAGCATGCAGAGTCACATCTAGCATGCAGAGTCACATCTAGCATGCAGAGTCACATCTAGCATGCAGAGTCACATCTAGCATGCAGAGTCACATCTAGCATGCAGAGTCACATCTAGCATTCAGAGTCACATCTAGCATGCAGAGTCACTCATGCACATCTAGCACCTGGCAGCCTTCAAATACTATAGTTGCAAAAGCAAACATGATTAAAGCCAAAAACACCTCAAACTAATTCAATGACTGTTAGTATCAATGAAAATAATTTCACATCTTCTGAAGCATTAAAGTTCTGATGCACCTTCAAGTTGTCACTGGGTAAATGTCTAAATTGTTGTGATGAACCATCTGCTGTGTTAAAAAATATGTTTCCAAAAGTTGAGAGAGAACTAGGCCAGTTATGGGTTAAGGGGGAGGGTGGGATTTCTTTTTCTTCCTTATATGATATACAGTAAACATTACTATAGCAAGATGAATAATCTGGAGTAATTGTTATATGTTTATTCAATGTTTAATACAACATATTTACGCCATGATGTAATTTTCAACTGTGTCATTGGATAAATGTTAGTTATTGTTCTTGAGTAAGGGAAATGTATATGAAATGGTCATGAAAAATCGGAGAAAAATGTGATACAACTAGTAGCCCATCACGGCTTCGCTCGTGATCAGAATACAATGCTATGTTTGAGAAGTTAGTTATAATTATTGTTAAAGCACCTGGGGGACCGAGCTTTGTTCGAGAAGCCAGTCAGCTTGTTAAAAATGCCTTGCGTACTCATGTTCACGGTTCTTCTCCAAGGTGAACATATTTTCTTCGCTTATTTGCTCGTTTATTGTCGATTTGAATATGTCCGCTTTATATTCAATCTTCAGTTTTAATGGTTAGCGCAATTTATACATAACCTAATCATGTATATTTAAAATTATAAATACATTGGTTCTAACCATTATTCTCTACAAAATCACATGATACTTTACCAATTGAGTGTTATTTGTACACTTATTGGTTGATTTTGAACAGCTGTTACAATTATTTTGTTTTTATTTACAAATCTTAACCATAACCCCAATGATAGTTTGTTTTTTTTAATATCGTTCTGTACAATAGTGTATTTTTCCATGGATGAGTCCTGATTTGAACACATTTAATAACCCATAAATTTGATGGTTCCAACGTTTGGAAAACCCTAAAGTAAAGCATTTTTGGAGCATGAGTAAAGGTTTTGTTCTGATGTATTAACTATCCTCCTAACAAATGTATGCTCAATCTGTCCAGTTAACTACTAACGTCAGTGATGATTAAATTACAATTTTAAAGGCCAATGGAGCAGATAAGTCGCACGGACATACGGGATGGAAAGTATAGGCCTATTTCTGACTATTGTGTATTGCCTGGTCTAGTAAGTGTATAATTAACATAGCAATGTTGAAGGTCGTTAAGGCCGAGCCTCATTGGAACGGGAATAACTGTTTTTTGGGATGGACCATCTTCTTCCAATTATTTACTCAATAACTCCTGTATTAATGGTGGGCTTAAATTTAAAATATTCAGTATTATAATCACAATGAGCTTTAAATACCATGTTGCAAAGGCTTTTTTGTTTTTTACACAATGATATTTGATATGGTTTAGTATACCTTTGTAGAGTAGTAAAGCAGACGTGTTTCCTCCGTTTTGTGATAAAATATAATTAGCTGACTAAATGCTCATTAGAACAAATATGGTGCATTCTAGCAGTGCTGGACAAAGGGGCATAACTCTAATGATGTACTAAAAACAACCAAAAGGTTTCCTCCTCCACATTAAAATGGGCAAAATACTTTATTTCATTCAGTACAGTATTTTTGGGGGAAACACAGAACCAATCTAGCTTATAAATAGACAGACAGTTTAACAAATGTTAAAAACAATTTAAATATCTCCGCTGCATACAAAATTTCACTGCTCAAAGCGATGTAGAAACAAGACTTATTTTATTTAAATAGATAAATAGTCTCCTTCCTTGTAGCAACTGGTGTTGCTAATAACCTGTCCATACATAATATATTAATTCAAATAAAATTATTTTCCATGTTAATGTTATGGGATTCAACATTCAGGGTGACCTGTGTCCTTAGGATTCAAAAATATCGAAAAATGAAAACCGTTATTCAAAACTACGAATCAGAACGAATACTTTGGTACCTCAATCGTTAAAATCGGCTCAGTAATAACATAGGAGTTCTCTTGACAAAAATTGGCTTAGTGTATTAATATATAAGATTGTTGTGGATACCCCGGATCAGGGCGATGGAAAATTCCCTGCACATAACTGTTACTTCTTTGTTTACCTGCTGTCTCTCTCGGGCCTTACTATAGTTAGTCATCGCTGCCAGGATGTCCAAATCCCAGCGTAAGGCATCATCTTCCCCTGTGTGACCTTCCCTCCTGCCTCGGCGATCATCTACATCTGCAGCCATCTTCACTGCCTGCTGGGTCACCCCCCCAAAGCCCTAACAGTTGCCTCCTCCTGGCTGGTTCCCCCAGCTGCTGCCATATTCACTGCCTCCTTGGCCACCCCCACAGCCCCAACAGTTGCCTTCTCCTGGCTGGTTCCCCCAGCAGCAACCTTCTTCACTGCCTGCTTGGCCACCCCTACAGCCCCAACAGTTGCCTCCTCCTGGTTTTAGTTGAAGAATGCTATCATTATTTTTGATCCAACTATTCCTGATCAAATTCTAAATAAGAAGTGTAAAGTACCAATGTTTGATCCCCCTTTACAAACAATCTTCAAACATGCCTCTCATAAACCAAGCGACTTGCTTTGATGTGAGCCAAACTGCCATGTTTTAATTTTCTTAGACAAAGACTAAGTAGCCTTATCTTCTGAAGATGTTTTAGAAGCCGGGGTAAGTCTCCCTATGCTCCTCACACATCAGTATAAAGTCCGGAATAGATTCCATTCTGCTTCAGTCAGCTGTCTTTGGCTTTGTACCAATCCATACCCCATCAGTAACTTGCCTCAACGATAACATGTGGCCGTGCATAAAAACGTTTCCGCTTCTTCCACAAGAGGGATTGATATAGGAATAAATTTTCCTGAGATTTTCTCTGACTCTGTTTTTATTAGTCCTACAATTTTTACACTTTCTAATGACAGATTGAGGGTATCCATTACTAGTAAAATCTTGTTATAATTTTTTTTATTTATCGTTATTAGTCCATTGTGATTCAAAAAATAAACACCCCATGTTTCAGATGTTTCAAATAACCCCAACCCCGACCAATTTGTTTGATTATTTGTATTTGCATATGTTCAATGATGTTAGTATCACCATAGTTACACACTGAAGTTGCAGATATATGCTTTAGAACCGGCAATGGCTTATACCTATAGGCTATAAATAGTGATCAATGGAAAAATGTAGATTTCTTAACACGTTTGCTGCTGAAAATGTATATTAAGACATAACACAGGTGCTAAAAAATGTTATTTCATAAAATCTTTCCTTTTATGTTCAATAGCCGGGAATAAGTGTAATAATCCAAATTAAAGTCTCCTATCGATGGTTTTTGGGTGTCAAAATGTATCAGTCACCGGTGGACCCTCAGCACTACGCACCGAAACTCCATAGGCCTGCCGTCGCACTAGCACACACCTTCGCCGCACCGCAGTCCCACGATGTTGCAAATTGCACAGTTTATTTTTCTTTATAACCTATTGACTAAAAATGAACTATTTACACTTTATAATATACGATCCTCTCATTGTTTATCAAGTTTATAGAGAGTCATGGTAAGACTCAAAACACTGGCCCATGCATAGTTCATGGTTGTGGAATCAGCGCCACCTTCTGAAGTCCCAGGTACAGAGAATGATCCATTTTATTAAAAGAAAAAACACTCAAAAAACAACTAAATATATGCCCAAAAATAAATATATATAGTCAATGCACTAAAACGAAGTAATAAAACCGGACACAGCATGGAGTTTGACAATGTAAAATTATTGCATAAAGAAGAAGATTATTTTAAAAGAAAAATTAGAGAATCCATAGAAATAATTAAACACAAGGAAAATATAAATAGGGAAGATGGATATAAGCTCTCTAAGTCTTGGCTTCCAATTTTCAAAAAAGAAATAAATTTAAAATACACCCCATGGATCACCATATTTATATACTTAAATGTTTGACTAATGTACTTAAATTAGATGTAGTGGTAAGCTATCATATGATTCACTGTTTGTTTTTAATTTTTGTTTTGTTTATATAACCTTCCTACCGATGAAGATGTCCAAAGTGGCATCGAAACGTTTAGGTAAAAATAAAATACCCCCGTCGCAGCAAACCTGCATACTCAGCGAATTTCCAATGCATAATATATGTCTTAATACCACATAAAGCCGCATACTAAGTTTCATAAAAATATATTCACATATAAGCGATTTTAATCATTCTCCATAAGAATAACATTGGTAATGAGTATGTAGGTTTGCTGAAATAAGGAACACAAACAATTGGTTTTTATGCAAATATAAATAGAATGTAACTAGGTGAAGCCACATACCAAGTTTCATCAATATTCAATCATAAATAAGCGCTATGTAACATTTTAGTGATTCTCCATAAGAATAACATGTGGGCTGAGTAAGCAGGTTTGCTGCAACAAGGAAAAAATGGGTTTTTATGCAATTATCAATATAATTTAACCAAGTGAAGCTACATACCAAGTTTTATTAATTTATGTTCATAATTAAGGGACTCAATACATCTGACTTATTCTTCATAAGAATAACATATGGGGGCTGAGTACGCAGGTTTGCTGCTAAGGGAATAATCAACAAAAACTCAATTTGTTGTGCAAATATCAATATACCAGTACTACATGAAGCCACATAACAAGTTTCATCAATATACATTCATAAATAATCGAGATATAGAATTTTATTTATTCTCCATAAGGATAGCATTGGACAACATACTGTGTTTAGCACTTTGAATATCTCAGCAACGGTTGGGCGTAGAATGAAAATTTAAACACCAAAATGATTATTTTGTGGAACTGAACAGATTAGTAAGAGCAAATGTGAAGTTTACATTAAAATAAACTGAGGAAAAGCCAAAAACTGTTTTCCCATAAGATTAACATGGGAGATTTTATGAGTACGTTTTTTGGATTTTCTCCACAACCACTTAACCTAGGTTAATAATTCAAAATACCACATTATTTGTTTTTTTAAGCTCTATAACATGGTCAAAACCAAAATTAAGTTTTTTAAAAATTTTAGGGTGAAAAATGCAAAAAAACTGATTTTTGGAAAATTTAAAAACCCCATAAGGTCAGATTTTTCTGGTTTTCGAACTTAAAGTCATAAATGTTACTCTCCACATTTGTGCCAAATTTCATCAAAATCTGGCGCTTCTTTCAAAAGTTATCGCGGTAACGGACACATATATATATATATATATATATATATATATCAAAACATTAAATTCACAGATTAGGGCTACTGATAAATATAATAAACAAAAAGTAAATAAACTTGAGTACCCTGGTAAAATCATTTTAATTACACTTACACGTGTTTCAGCTCTTAGGCCATATATATCTTTAATTATCTTAATATCCTTTTTAATTCCAAGATCCCATAAGATTTAATTTTATACACGAATTAGACAAGACTGGTATCCAGATTAAACAAAAGAATAAACTAAATAAAGCTAAAAAGGATATTAAGATAATTAAAGATATAGCAACTAAGCTAAAAGAAAACAATGCAATGATAGCCAAAGCTGACAAGAGCAATACAACTGTGATAATGAAAAAAGATAGCTACAACGAAAAGGTTAAAGACTTTCTAAATAATGACTCATTTCAAGAACTAATCAATGACCCTACACAAGAATTTAGCAAGAAAACTAACAGCATCATTTCAAAAAGCAAATTGATCCCAAATAATGAAAAACATGAATTGAAAGTTATCAAACCATTAGCTCCAGAGCTAAGAGGTTTACCAAAAACTCACAAAAATAATATACCAATACGACCAGTAGTAAACTATCGCAACGCCCCTTGCTATAAATTAGCAAAATTTCTAAATGATAAGATAAAAAAACATATACATGTAACAGAAGATTTTAGTCTCACCAACACCTCCGAACTTATAGATAAGATCAAGAATACTGCTATAGAAGAAAAAACAGTTTTTGTCTCATTCGATGTTTCCAATATGTATTCGAATATACCAGTGAATGAAACTCTTGACATTCTGCAAAATTACTTAAAAGAAAACCAAAACCTATCAAAAACTGAGATTAAAGATCTTATGTTGCTCACAAAAGAAACAGTAAGTCAAAACTACTTAAAATTTAACTCAAAGTTTTTTAAACAAAAAGAAGGATTAGCCATGGGTTGCCACTATCAAGCCTTTTAGCAAATTTATATATGCAACATTTAGAAGCAACAAAGATTATGAACATTTCGAACCCTCAAAGCAAAAACATTGTATATTGGTACAGGTATGTCGATGACATTCTTTGTTTATACAAAAATGACCGAAACTCACCAGACGAACTTTTGGAATATTTAAATTCTGTATCAAAATCAATCAAATTCACTATGGAAACCAATAACACATCAATAAACTTTCTTGATGTTACAATAACGAAAGAGAACGGAAAACATGAATTTGACATGTTTAGAAAACCATCTCAAACAATGCTTGTAATACCAGCTAACTCAAATCACCCGTGGCAACAAAAAATGGCATCCTTCCATTCATTAATCAACAGATTATTAAAAATACCGATGAATGAAGAAAACTACAATAAAGCAGTAAGAACTATAAAGTCCATTGCCACCGCAAATGGTTATGACACAAAATTGATTGACAAAATGATAAGATCAAGCAGAGAAAAAGCTGAAAAAGAAAATATCTTAGAACCAAAAAGTGAGTATATGTGTGTTCCTTATAGTACAACACTTAATAAAGCCATCAGAAAGACGTTTGAGAAATCAAATTATAAAATAAGCTTCAGAACAAGGAATAACTCATTTAAACTCATAAACAAGTTTTCCAGTGATAAGAATGAAACATACAATATTTATGAAAATTCAGGAGTTTATAGAATAAACTGCAGCGACTGCAATAAATATTACATAGGTCTGACAGGTAGAAACTTTAAGAAAAGATACAATGAACATATCCAGGCCATAAAATCAAACAATAGGACAAGTCAAAAGTCTGCATTTGCTGACCATATACTAACAACTGATCATAATTACAAAAATATTGAGGAAAATATGACAGTTCTTGACATCCAAAATAAAGGGTACAAAATGGATATCAAAGAAGAGTTTTATATATATCAAAATTATCAAATTGACAAAAATAACATTTTAAACTCAATGCAAGTCCAGACAAAAAACCCAATTTTCGACCAAATAATACACATTAGAATTGCTCCTACCAACCTGCACTGATAAAAATTTATCATATGATTTATAGTCACATGTGAAAATCTTTATTCTTGTTGATAAGGATTAGTTTTAAAATAAGGTTAGGTATTATAACTAACACTATGAACATGGCCTAAGAGCTGAAACACGTGAAAGTGTAATTAAAATGATTTTACCAGGGTACTCAAGTTTATTTACTTTTTGTTTATTATATATATATATATATATATATAAATTTGAACGAATAGGGTTTTTGGCATCTGGGGACCTCAAAACAAAACGTTATCATAGTCTGGGGCTTAAGTCTTACCATGAGACCTACGGTAATAGCTTCTTCCCTATAGGGGAAATTCGCTAAAACATAAGTAAGAATGAAACTGCCAAAAGCGTTATTATTAGCGAATTTCCCCTATAGGGAAGAAGCTATTACCAAAGGTCTCATGGTAAGACTTAAGCCCCAGACCATGATAACTTTTCATTTTGAGGTCCCCAGATGCCAAAAACACCATTCGTTCAAATTTTTATATATGTATATATATATATATTTTTTTTATATGGTACTTTACACGTTTGTACCAAATTTCATTAAGATCGGACCTTTTTTACGAGAGTTATCGTGCTTACGGACACACATATATATATATATATATATATTCCCGAATTTCCCCTATAGGGAAGAAGCTATTACCGTAGTCGGCATGGTAAGACCTAGGCCCGGGACCATAATAACTTTTCGTTTTGAGGTCCCCAGATCCCAAAAACACCATTCGTTCGAAACTGTATATATATATATATATATATATATATATATTTATTTATTTATTCGTGGGTGCGATAACTCTCGTAAAAAAGGTCCGATTTTGAGGAAATTTGGTACAAACGTGTAAAGCAGCATTTATGACTTTAAGTTCGATAACCAGACAGATCGACTTATCCAAAGGGGTATTTTGGGGGGGTTTTGTACCCCAAAAATGGGTTTTTTGAGTTGTTACACATAATTTTTGAAAAAGTAAAATTTTATTTTTTTCCATTGCAATCAGCTTTAAAAGACACACAATTTGGTGTTTTAATCATTGCTCTACGTCAATTGGTTACTGAGATATTGAAAGTGCTATACACAGTACGTTGTCCAATGCTATTCTTATGGAGGATAAGAAAAATTGTATATCTTGCTTATTTATCTTACCTCCTTATCATGACGAAACTTGGTATATTGCTTCATTTCATTGTGGTCTATTGATATTTGCACAATAACCCATTTTTGGCCGATAGTTCTCGTAGCAGCAAACCTGCATACTCAGCCCCATGTTATTCTTTTAGAGAATAAGTAACGTGTTATCTCCTTTAAATATGAACGTAAATTTATAGAACTTGATATGTGGCTTTACCTAGTTGAGTTATATTGATATTTGTATAAAACCCCATTTTTGTATTCCTTGCTTCAGCAACCCTGCATAGTCAGCCGCCATGTTGTTCTTATGGAGAATAATTAAAATGTCATAAATCGTTTATTTATGAATGTATATTGATGAAACTTGGTATGTGGCTTTATGTGGTATTAAGATAAATATATATGCATTGTAAATTCGCTGAGTATGCAGGTTTGCTGCTACGGGGGTACTTATATATATATATATATATATATATATATATATATATATATATATGTATCCGTAAGCACTATAACTCTCGTAAAAAAGGTCCGATCTTAATGAAATTTGGTACAAACGTGTAAAGTACCATTTTTTTTAACGAATTCGAAAACCAGACGAATCGCACCATCCAAAGGGGGGTTTTGGGGGGTTTTTGTACCCCAAAAATGTTTATTTTGAGGTTTTCACATGTAACTTTAATTAAAATCAAATTTTAATTTTCACCATTGAATTCAGTATAAAAAAACAAACAATTTGGTATCTTGATCATTGCTCTACGTCAATTGGTTACTGAGATAGTGAAAGTGCTAAACACAGTACGTTGTCTAATGTTATTGTTATGGAGAAAAAGAAAAATTGTATATCTCACTTATTTATGAACATAAACTGACGAAATTTGGTATATGGTTTCATCTGATTGAGGTTTATTATTGTTTGTACATACAAAAAATTTTTCGCCTATGGTTCCCGAAGCTGCAAACCTAGGTACTCGGTCCCCATGTTATTCTTATGGAAAATAATTAAAATGTTATATATCGCTTATTTATGAATGTATATGGATGAAACTTGGTATGTGACTTCACTTAGCTGAGTTTGCATCAAAACCCATGATTTTGTGTTCCTTGTTGCAGCAAACCTGCGTACTCATCCCCAATGTTATTCTTATGGAGAATAATTAATATTTTAAATATCGAATGTTTGTGAAAATATTTCACATGAATCTTGTTAAGTGGCTTAATGTGTCATATTATAATTCATTGGAAATTCGCTGAGTTTGCAGGTTTGCTGCGACGGGGATATTAGTAATTATAACAATGGCTTGCTTAAGTTTAAGAACTGAAGTAATAAACTTTGGGTCCACTGGTGGATCCCACCGCAACTGCCAAGACGCGAATGAACGGCACTGTACTATGCACCACACTCTAGGAACAACGCGGTAGCAGATCAACCTTCCTCTAAGAGTGGCTGAACCACACTGAGTACACAAACGGAAAATGGCGCGCTCCGCCACTGTCGGACCCGCCGCAGCGAATGTGTTAAAACACTTTTGGTAATCACTTTTTTTTCACAGGATATTGAAATTGAAGTGTGTGGAATTCTGAACGACACGACTGGAACTTTGATGTCATGTGCCTGGAAAAACCGAAACTGTCGAGTTGGAGTCATAGTAGGTGAGTCAAACTGGCTAGAGTAAGCTTAATTTTGAAATGCTGAAAATGATAGAATTTTCCTTTTAAAAGATTAGCTTTCCACAATGAATATGCACTCAAGGTTATAGTACAGAAAAGTTTGTGACTATCTGCTTCATAAGCAGGTCAGCTCAGTTCAATCATCAATAGTACCTACTTGAATCAGTAAGCTTACAAACTGGTAGAAGATTGCTCAACTATTAAAATTATTTAACAAATTAAACTCAGTTTTTAATTCAGTTCAACGTACCATGTTGAATTTGAATTTTGGTGTTTCTGTTCGTCAGTATTTTTCTAGTTTGGGCATAATGACTGTCTATAGTCTTTATGTTTTTCATACAACTCTCCATTTAAAACAACTGTGCAAAAACAATTTGGTTCCCAGGCTAGGCGACAGTCACTCATATTTCACAAGAAATAGAAATAAAATTGCCATTAATCCCCACAAGCTCACATTCTTTAACAAAAAAACATCTTGTGCTGGTGCAAAATTTTTATCTAGGTTACCTGTGGAATTGAAGGACATAGGTAATCTTGAGGTGTTTAAAAAGAGGTTAAAATGCATTTGATAGGTAATCCTTTATATGATTTTGCTGAATTGTAGCTAGATGTCTATTTTAAGATTATTGACATTGTAAACTGGTGTTAGTGATAGTTAGTATAATGACGCCATTCGATGTATACCATTGTATACTTTATGAATAAAGATATTTTCAATTCAATTCAATTCAATTCAGTGAATTCAATCAAGCTTTTTGTTCAAAGAGGATTTTATGTAATGTAGCGATTGAGTTTGCCACATGTAAGAGAGGGTGTTTTGTGACACATATAGGCACTGGTTGCAACGCCTGCTACACAGAGAGAGTGGAGAACGTGGAGCTGTACACAGGGGATAAGAGCAAACCCTTGATGGTGGTCAACACAGAGTGGGGGGCCTTCGGGGAGAAGGGAGAGCTGGACTTCATGGTGACAGAGTTCGACAGACAATTGGACCAGGCATCGATAAACCCCGGCAAACAGATGTGAGGACTTCATCATTAGTAGTAGTTTACTGACTTGCCCAACAAATTGCAAGAAATAACCTGGAAAAATAAATAAACCAATCAAGAGGTGGTGAATAGTAACAAATTATAACATTTCAGTAGGGGGAAATAGATAAGATACAGCTAACTCACCTTAAAAAAGGACTGATGAGTGAAACAACACATAATGTACACACAATAAAATGTAATATTTTGGCTATACTTTGTAGCATTTGTCAAACAATGAAGTTTCATCAAAGCTACAAAGTATAGCCGAAAATATTATGTTTTATTGTATGTACATTATGTGAGCTTTCACTCGTTAGTCCTTTTTTAAGGTGAGTTAGCTGTATCCTATCTTTTTCCCAATACTGAAATGTTCAATCTTTGTGCCTTTTCCTAAAAACCTAACCAAATTATAACATTTGATACTGTTAAGTAAGGGAATTTCAAACCCGACCATCAATTACTGTTATTGTGAAGATTTGATGGAAATGTAGGTGTAATATGCGTTATTCATCGTTTTTGTCAAGTTTTTGTTTGTAAGTTAGTGACAATCCTGACTAACATTAATTCTATTTTATTCCTGTCACAAAAAGCACAAATTATTATTATTCAGTATAGTTTTTAAATTAAATACATTAAAATAGTTATTTCAAATATTTTGAGTTTAAATACAAACCAATTTTTACATTGTTTGAGGTACTAACAATTAAAAAAGATTAATAAATATATTAAAAAACAAACTAGTAATATACAAGATCCAGAAAATAGAATGACAATGTTTGAGAAACAAAAACAATGAAATATGTTTAGAATATATGATAAAATACACGTTAAATAATTAACCATCAAAGAAATTTAAATACACACTATGCTTGTGTTAAGACTGTGTAACAATTTTTTTTTAATTACAGTGGAACCTTGATAACTCTAACCTCAGGGAGAACGGCAAAAATTTGAGTTATCGAATATTTCGAAATATTGAGGTTCGACTTATCAAGGTGATTTTCCACAGACTTCGACTTATTTAGATGGATCATGGAAGGATATAATCCTTACATAAGTTTGAGCTATGTATACAAAATAATCATACCGTATAATAATTATTATTAAAATTAAAATAGATTTGAACAAGTTTAAATGTCTAAAATAAGCCCGGATATATTGTAAAGCTTCTTTGGTTAACGTAGTAGAGGACGAAATACTTCCTTCAGTGAAAATATTGTAGAGGAGGAAAGTAAACAAATAATGACTCACAGTTTGGTATTTTGGTGATGTTTTGCTTGTTCGACCACTTCCTGTCTATTTTCTAGACTTTTTTGCTCACTTCTTATCACCAGCCCCAAAAAAATCTCTCCCCCTTTCGGAAGTCATTTCTGACCAACTACGCATCAATTTCATTTAGAACATTAATGTACTGTAGGCTATTAAAATAATTTGCACAACTAAAAGGGAACAAAACATGATAATAATTATAATTGCAGAGCATTGTTGGAATTAGGGTGAAGAAGTACAACACTCTTTTTGTTTTAAAATTGTCGACAGTGTTCACTGGTGTTCCAAACTGTTCCCCGATGTCACTGTTTTTATTTTCTGTGTCAGTAGCCTCAAATAGTTTTGAACTTCTCCTCATGGGGTAGAGTTTTGCCAACAAGTTTTACCAAACTGCATACACTTTTGTAAAAAGCAACCTAAAAACTACATTTCACGTACAACATTCAGAACCTCTGAACTCACACTAACCAACGACTCGGAACACAAATCTAATCAAATCAAAACCATTTTATTTAAAAGTATATATAATTTACAAAAATATGAGACTGTTCCTTATTATTTATGAAATGAAATCCTCATATAGGTGAAACCCGTGCGTGAGAATGAGTGTGTTTGATATGCGTGAGAATGAGTGTGTTTGATATGTGTGTTACTTATCAACATAAATTTGTTGGTTGTTTTACCGACACCAGGAGCACCCGGGAAAGAGATTTAGTGGGGAGGGAGGGTTGAAATTTCCGGCTGCAAAGTCACTGGAGGTTTGGTGAATGAACAACTTCGACTTATAGAGGTTCTCTAGTCAATACTTCGACTTATAGAGGTACGGCAATTGTACATATTCGAGTTATAGAGGTTCTACAGCTAAAACTTTGACTTATAGAGGTGCGGCGACAGGCTAAGAATACTGCAAAGATTTGAGTTATCGAGATGTTTCCTGTTAACCCTTCGACTTATAGAGGTAAAATAACATAGCATGAGGTAAGCAAGTTCAAGGGGAATGACAAAAATTTGAGTTATCAAGGTATTCGACTTATTGAGGTTCGAGTTATCAAGGTTCCACCACTGTAGTTCTAAAAATTCAATATGAATAAGTGCGTTGACAAAAAAGGGTTACATTTTAGCAATTTTTCTATCAACCCATTGGCGTTGACATACAAGCTGATCTCGTTCCTTACTTGTCATTTTTTTAACCTATGAATTAGAATAGAAATTTGTGCTTTTAAATAGATTAATGGTTTATTTTCATTAAATATTGGTTTCTTCCAGTTTAAAGAGCCACATTGGCACACTCACAGTAGACATAAGTAAAAAGTAGCAAAATCAGTGTTGACCAAGTGCAACTCACAAAGAATTAACCGATCCCATCAACTTCCAAGCAAGCCTGCCAATGTTTATTTTACTTGGGCCCTCCCACCAATGTTGCCACAGATTAACTCAATGAGAGTTGCACGACTGATCAGTTTTGGTCGTGGGTGGGAATCAACCCACGAACTTCGTATCAACACCTGGCCAAGGTGTTTCCATGATTTAGCCCTCATGGCTACCACGACCAGTGGCCTAGCAATGTTATAGATAGGTTTATAGACAGTCCGCGCTCCTAACGAAGAGAACCGTGTAGTTGCCTGCAGAATGATTACAGATTTTGCTACTAGAGTGCAACATTAATCGGATCCCATTGTAGGCTATAGCGAATAGAATAAAATTACTACCTTAATGGGTTAAAAGCTATAATTGTACAGTTTGATATTGATTAAATATACTTGATATCTGATTAAAATTTGCATTTTAGCGAATTTCCCCTATAGGGAAGAAGCTATTACCGTAGGTCTCATGGTAAGACTTAAGCCCGAGACCATGATAACTTTTCGTTTTGAGGTCCCCAGATGCCAAAAACACCATTCGTTCAAATTTTTATATATGTATATATATTTAATACTGTATATACATATATGTGTGTCCGTAAGCACGATAACTCTCGTAAAAAAGTCCGATCTTAATAAAATTTGGTACAAATATGTAAAGTACCATTTATTTGAACGAGTTCGAAAACCAGACAAATCGCACCATCCGAAGGGGGATTTTTGGGGGATTTTGTACCCCAAAAATGGGTTTTTTGGGGTTTTCACTTGTAATTTTAATTTAAATCAAATTTTAATTTATACCATTGAATTTAGCTTAAAAAACAAACAATTTGGTATTTTGATCATTGCTCTACGTCAATTGGTTACTGAGATATTACAAGTGCTAAACACAGTACGTTGTCCAATGTTATTCTTATCGAGAAAAAGACAAATTTTATATCTCGGATGTTTATTAACATAAACTGACGAAACTTGGTATATCGCTTCATCTGGTTGTGTTTTGTTGATGTTTGAACAAAAAACCAATTTTTCACCTATGGTTCCCGAAGCAACAAACCTAGGTACTCGGTCCCCATGTTATTCTTATGGAGAATAATAAAAATGTTATATATCGCTTATTTATGAATGTATATGGATGAAACTTGGTATGTGACTTGACTTAGATGAGTTCTGTTGATATTTGTATAAAAATCCATTACTTTTTGTTCCTTTTTGCAGCAAACCTGCGTTCTCATCCCTAATGTTATTCTTATGGAGAATAATGAATATTTTAAATATCGCTTATTTATGAATATATTTCTTATGAATTCTGGTAAGAGGCTTAATGTAATATTAAGACATATATATTCATTGGAAATTCGCTGAGTACACAGGTTTGCTGCGACGGGAGTATTTATTTTTGTGTTCGAAACTTACCATTTATTGGTAGAAGTATCCTATAGGTATCAAATTCGTTATTTTTGTAGACTGGTTTCAGATTAATGACAAAACATATTCAGTCGCAATCTTCCTAACCTAGTACATTATGTTATTGAAGCACACTTTCGTGGTTGTCGGGAAGTAAAAATGTTTACTACACAAACAAACAAAACGCACACAATCGACATTTATTCCATCAACACCTAACCGGTAGGCCTGCGCACACATTTCACTTTTAATTGTAGTCCGTACCGTCCGAAACTTGTAGATCTACTAGATCTTTCCTGGCCAGTGGTTTGTCAAGGTCATTGTTCTTCTTTTCGACTGATATTGAATGGGCAGTTGTTTTCCAAGCTATTGTATAATTTGAAAGTTATTTTTTCCATATACTCATCTTTTAGCGAATTTCTCCTATAGGGAAGAAGCTATTGCCGTACGTAGTCAGCATGGTAAGACCTAGGCCCAGGACCATGATAGCTTTTCATTTTAAGGTCCCCAGATGCCAAAAACACCATCCGTTCATTAACTGTATATATATATATATATATATATGTGTGTGTGTGTGTGTGTGTGTGTGTGTGTGTGTGTGTGTGTGTGTGTCTGTGGTGCGATAACTCTTGTAAAAATGGTCCGATTTTGATGAAATTTGGTACAAACATGTAAAGCAACATTTATGACTTTAAGTTCGAAAACCAGACAGATTGCTTCATCCGAAGGGGTATATTGGGTATTTTTGTTTTGTACCCCAAAAATGGGTTTTTTGAGTTGTTAACAAATAATATTTTAGTAAATCAAATTTTATTTTCCACTATCGAATTCAGCTTAAAAAAACAAAAAAACAATTTGGTGTTTTGATCATTGCTACATTGGTGCAATTGGTACATTGGTTGCGTCATTGCTACATTGGTGTTTTTCAATTGGTTACAGAGATATTGCAAGTGCTAAATACAGTACGTTGTCCAATGTTATTCTTTTGGAGAATAAGATCAATTTTATATCCCGCTTATTTATCAACTTATCCTGACGAAACTTGGTATATTGCTTTATATTGTTGTGGTCTATTGATATTTGCACAAAAAACAATTTTTTTTCCGATAGTTCCCGTAACAGCAAAGCTATGTAGGTACTGAGCCCCCATTGTGTTCTTATAGAGAATAAGTCAAATTTTATCTCCATTAACTAACTGTAAACATAAATTAATAAAACTTGATTATGTGGCTTTACCTACTTGAGTTATATTGATATTTATATAAAAACCCATATTGTGTGTTCCTTGTACAGTAAACCTGCATACTCAGCCGCCATTTTATTTTTAAATAAAGAATAATTAAGTTTTCATAAATCGTTTATTTATAAATGTATATTGAAGAAACTTGGTATGTGGCTTAATGTGGTATTAAGATACATATATATGCATTCGAAATTCGCTGAGTACGCAGGTTTGCTGCTACTGGGGTATTTTTAATCTATTTAGAATTAATATATATATATATACGTGTGTGTGTGTGTGTGTGTGTGCGCGCGCGCGCGCGTGTGTGTGTGCGCGTGCGTGTGCATGCGTGCGTGCGTGTGTGCGTGCGTGCGTGAGTGCGTGTGTTCGTGGGTGCGATAACTCTCGTAAAAATGGTCCAATTTTTATCAAATTTTGTACAATTATGTAAAGCAACATTTATGACTTTAAGTTCAAAAACCAGCGAGATCACTCCATCTAAAAGGGTATTTTAGGGGGGTTTTGTACCCAAAAATGGGGTTTTTTAACTTTTTTTTACATATTGTATTTAAGTAAATCAAATTTTAGTTTTCACCATTGAATTCAGCTCAAAAAAACAAAAAATTTGGTGTTTTGATCATTGCTCTACGTCAATTGGTTACAGAGATATTGAAAGTGCTAAACACAGTACGTTGTCCAATGTTATTCTTATTGAGAATAAGAAAAATACCTTATTTATCAACTTATTCTGATGAAACTTGGTATATTGCTTCATATTGTTGTGGTCTATTGATATTTGCACGAAAAACTATTTTTTTACTGATAGTTCCCGTAGCAGCAAACCTGCGTACTCAGTCCCCATGTTATTAGTTATGGGGAATAACTATGTGGCTTTACCTAGTTGAGTTATATAGATATTTGTATAAAATCCCATTTTTGTGTTCCTAGTTTTAGCAAACCTGAATACTCAGCCGCCATGTTATTCTTATGGATAATAATTAAAATGTCATAAATCGTTTATTTATGAATGTATATTGATGAAACTTGGTATGTGGCTTTATGTGGTATTGCTACATATATATGCATTGGAAATTCGCTGAGTAAGCAGGATTGCTGCTACGGGGGTATTTTATTCAGTATGCTGTCATTTTTTTTTGATCACCTGAGAAATGCTTGTATATAAAATATTATTCCCAGACTTTAGCTTTGGCTTTATTATTATATTGTTTTAGAATTGTTAGGGAAGGGTCAAAACCCATGTCGTGATCCGGATGAGCCTTCAAATATTGGTCACTTGTTGAGGTCGGGTTGTCCTGATTTCTGGCAACATGTTCTTTAAACCTCTCTTTGAATGATCTGTTTGTATAGCCTATATACATTTTGTTGCAACCAACTGTTTTGTCACAGTCTATGAGATAAACACCTTTTTTACCTTTATCAGGTTGCCCGACACCCTTTGTTTTTTATCGATAATTTATTATCATGAAGTTTATATCCAGGTTGAAAAGAATATTTTGTAACACCTTTCTAATTTTTTGAGAATACTTTTTTGTACTAGCCAAATGGGATATACTTTTTTCTAATTTCACTGTGAATTGGAGGGGTTTTCCTTTTAAATTTTTTGTTATATAAAATGCATTTTAAAAACAAACTACTTCCCATATAGTTTCATAAACAAAAAGATTATAACTTAAATATTGCAATTATTAGGGGTGTCCGAGAACTAAAATATACGAGTATTTCAGTATTGGACTCGAAGTTTTAAAAAATACCCGAAGGATCGAGCGTGTGCATTTCCCGCCGATTTCCTGAAGATCACTAACGATTGCGAACTGCCAAATCGGATAGTAGAGGCTGCAAAAGACGACTGAAAATTGTGTGAGACATGAATCGGTCATAAATAACAACTGATCGTGTGTATGTGACAAACGGACATTGTAATTTCAGCCATAAATGATGATGGAAAACATAATATTGGCTGAAGATTACGGCAAGAATCATAATATTTGTCAAAATGGTTACCGAGCCACTCAATATCGGCTGTTATTGACGTTGTGGCACATAATACTGCGTAATATCGGCTGTAAATGATGACGGAAAAATAATATTGGCCGAATATTACGACTGAACCAAGTAATATCGACTGTAAATACCAACCAAAAACACAGTATCGGTAAATACCCCCGTCGCAGCAAACCTGCGTACTCAGCGAATTTCCAATGCATATATATGTGACTCACTACTACATAGAGCTATTTACCAAGTTTCACAAAAATACATCCATAAATAAGTGATATATAGCATTTTATTTATTCTCCACAAGAATAACATTAGGGTTGAGGACGCAGGTTTGCTGCAACGAGGAAGATAAGTAATGTGTTTTTTTGCAGTTATCAATACAACTGAACCAGGTGAAGCTACATACCAAGTTTTATTAATTTAGGTTCACAACTAAGGGAGATATACAACTTTACTTATTCTCGATATGAATAACATGGGGGCCGAGTATGCAGGTTTGCTGCTACGGGGACTATCAACAAAAAACTTGTTTTTTGTGCTAATATCAATATAACAGATCTAATACCACAACTAGTTCAAGCCACATACCAAGTTTCATCAATATACATTTATAAATAATCGAGATACAGAATTTTATTTATTCTCCATAAGGATAACATTGGACAACGTACTGTGTTTAGCACTTTGAATATCTCTGCAACGGTTGGACGTAGAACAACGATTAAAACACCAAAATGTTTGTTTTGTTGAGCTAAACACATTAATAAACAGAAATGTGAAGATTTTATTAAAACTATCTGAGAAAAATCTAAAAACCTTTTTCCCATAAGATTAACATGGGACACGTTTTTTTGGATTTTTTCCGCAACCACTTAAACTAGGTTAATTATTCAAAATACCAAATTATTAGTTTTTTTAAGCTCTATAAAATGGTTATAACCAAAATTGAGTGTTTTTAACATTTTGGGGTCAAATTTACAAAAAACCGATTTTTGGAAAATTGTAAATCCCTATAAAACCCCCTTCCCATAGTGCGATCGATCCGATTTTCGAACTTAAAGTCATAAATGCTACTCTCCACATTTCTGCCAAATTTCATCAAAATCGGGTGTTTCTTTCAAAAGTTATCGATATATATATATGTATATATATAAATTTGAACAAATTGTTTTTGGCATCTAGGGACCTCAAATCAAAAAGTTATCATGGTCTCGGGCTTAAGTCTTACCATGCCACCTACGGTAATAGCTTCTTCCCTATAGGGGAAATTCGCTAAAAATGATGACCGGGCCACAAATTGGCTGGAAATAGCAATAAAGAAACAGGATATTGAATATAAGCGATGGCCGGATCTAGTGATATATTGGCCAAATGGCAACCGGACCTGTTTTTTCGACAGGAAATGACGGCCAAACCATGTTTTGTTTGTCAATACTTAATTCAGTTTGATTGGTATTGTCCTGAAATCTGTATTGCTTCTCATATATTAGTTATAAACCTTTATTAGACTATGAAATTATATCTGAGCGGTATCCGATATCCGTTTCACTGTCTGAAACTACCAACAACAATATCATGCTGATGGGAAATACTCATTCAAAAATACAATCTTATTGAGGTTTCACTGTACAACTTTTGCCAGGGTGTCGTTTTAGCGAATTTCCCCTATAGGGAAGAAGCTATTACCGTAGGTGGCATGGTAAGACTTAAGCCCGAGACCATGATAACTTTTCGTTTTGAGGTCCCCAGATGCCAAAAACACTATTCGTTCAAATTTATATATATATGTGTGTGTGTGTGTGTGTGTCCGTTACCGCGATAACTTTTGAAAGAAACACCCGATTTTGATGAAATTTGGCAAAAATGTGGAGAAAAGCATTTATGACTTTTTTGATTTTGATTTTGATAAGTTCGAAAACCAGATTGATCGCACTATGGGAAGGGGGTTTTATGGGGGTTTACAATTTTCCAAAAATCGGTTTTTTGCTAATTTGACCCCAAAATGTTAAAAACACTCAATTTCGGTTATAGCCATTTTATAGAGCTTAAAAAAACAAATAATTTAGTATTTTTAATCATTAACCTAGGTTAAGTGGTTGCGGAGAAAATCCAAAAAAAAGTGTCCCATGTTAATCTTATGGGAAAAAGGTTTTTAGATTTTCTCAGATAGTTTTACTCAAAACATCACATTTCTGTTTATTAATGTGTTTAGCTCAATAAAACAAACATTTTGGTGTTTTAATCGTTGTTCTACGTCCAACCGTTGCAGAGATATTCAAAGTGCTAAACACAGTACGTTGTCCAATGTTATCCTTATGGAGAATAAATAAAATTCTATATCTCGATTATTTATGAATATATGTTGATGAAACTTGGTATGGCTTCAACTAGTTGTGGTATATTGATATTAGCACAAAAAACAAGTTTTTTGTTGATAGTCCCCGTAGCAGCAAACCTGCATACTCGGCCCCCATGTTATTCATATGGAGAATAATTAAAGTTGTATATCTCCCTTAATTATGAACCTACATTAAGAGAACTTGGTATGTAGCTTCACCTGGTTCAGTTGTATTCATAATTGCAAAAAAACACATTACTTATCTTCCTCGTTACAGCAAACCTACGTCCTCAACCCTAATGTTATTCTTATGGAGAATAAATAAAATGCTATATATCACTTATTTATGGATTTATTTTTGTAAACTTGGTAAATAGCTCTATGTAGTAGTGAGTCACATATATATGCATTGGAAATTCGCTGAGTACGCAGGTTTGCTGCGACGGGGGTATTTTGTTTATATCTCCAAACATTTTTGATTAAGCACATTTTTACTTTCTCCCCCTATACATAGTATATGGAGAAAGTATTGTTTTCGTCAAAATTTTCGAATTTGAGTTGTTAGTGGAAATATTCGTTTTGGTGCTCCCTGAACCCAAAAAAGTGGTTTTTACGTGGTGTGTGTGTGTGTGTGTGTGTGTGTGTGTGTGTGTGTGTGTGTGTGTGTGTGTGTGTGTGTGTGTGTGTGTGTGTGTGTGTGTGTGTGTCCGTGTGTGTGTGTGTGTGTGGATGTGTACAGAGCTAGAGCCCTAACCAATGGGCCGATTTTTATTAAATTTGGTATGTAGGTACTAATCTACGATATCTCCAGGCGTTTTTTTTCATTTTTTTGAATTTTTGATTTTTAAGGGTAATTATCCCCCAAAAATCATGAAAAATCAAAATTTCTCAAAAACGGCTCTAACGATTTTGATTAAACTTTAGTCGTTTGTAGAACTTTAGTTTTCCAAGAAAATGACACCACCCGCATGTCTGTACAAATGCGGGTTCAGAAATTACAGGACTTAAAACATTAAAAATTCAGTTTTTTGATTTTTCTTAAAAATACATAAATATAAAAAAATATTACTATTCACCATTAAAAAGAGCTCAAAAAACTAAATAATTTAGTATTTTGAATTACTATTCTACGATTGCTGGTTGCGGAGAAATTTTGCAGTAAACGCAGTACGTTGTACAATGTTATTCTTATGGGGAATACAAAAATTACTATTTCTCTCTTATATACTGATAAATTTCATTCAAACTTGATATGCTTGTCAAGTTAGCATTGGCCAACAGTGGAAATTTGAAATATGTTGCCCCTTAATATCCCTGGGGGGGGGGAATAGGGGACATTTCCCCTCTTAAAACCACGAGTGTAGCAATGGATTCTGTAGTGCCTCCAAAGCAGGGATTTGGGTGGATGTTTTTTAAAACAACTTGTTTACAAGATTTTCTGTACATTCGACCGTGCTTTGTATTCTATATTTGGTAAATAAAAAGTAATTTATTCATTAAAGTTGGACTAAAAGGGAGAAAGTATGTGTCAGTTTCCTGATACCGTTTATTTATAGAAAATTCATACTAAACATGTGGTTAATCAAATCAGTCATCTATACAAATTATAAATTAAACTTTAAATAGATTTAGGTATTAACTGTTGCAGCTATTTCTTCCTCTCCAGTAATATTTTGAGTTTGGATTCGTTTTCCCAGAATTTCCACATCATACCACTAATTTAATGGTAACAATATTCACATTTATAGTAAAAAAAACAAAAAAACAGTAAAAACATACTAAGAATCTTGCTTTGAGTCAATGAGGGGGTGACAGAGGTAGCTTGCCCAGCTATTGTCTTTCAGTCCGTCCTTGCTTGTATAAGACCCAGAGAGTCTGCTAAATCTGATACACGACTTCACTAAACTGCCACACTATAGACATTCTAGTAGTGTATTGTAGCAATACAAATACAGTCAACTCCCGATTATCCGGGGTAATGACCGGTTGGAGGGTCACGGATAACCAAAAACCACGGTTAAAACAAAGGGATTCAATAAATTGAATATTACGAATATTATAAAGGTTAATCAGCATTTTTATACTACAATATTGTGTTTTAGTGTCATTTAAGATATATTTATGTAAATTAAATACTTTTGTAAATCTTTAAATTGTGATAACATCTTCAAACAATAAGATAATAATAGTTAATACTAGCAATGGTTGATAGCAGTAAATACTATCCAAAACGCCTAATGATATTTAATATGTTACAAATCTCTAAATACCGAACAGTATGCTAATTAATTCTACACTGGGGGAAAAACCCCATGAGGGTGAACAATGGTGGGAAGGATGATTGTTTTGAGATGTTTCTATTTTTAGATGTCCGCCTCTGACCGACCATGCAGTGTCAAGGTCATCGCTCCCCATCGCGCCCACGGCTCATTAGCGAAATGACAGACTTTCAGATTATGTTGTGTTTACTAAATTGTTTGTATAGTATTTATTCTGCTAGACAAAGTAAATTAATACAATTCTGGATATAATTTAGCAAAATAAATTGTTATTATTGCTCTATTTATGTTTAGAGGGGGATAAATAAATACCCCCGTAGCAGCAAACCTGCATACTCAGCGAATTTCCAATGCACATTAATTGATCTTAATACTACATAAAGCCACATACCAAGTTTCATCAATATACATTCATAAATAAACAATTTATGACATTTTAATTATTCTCTATAAGAATAACATGGCGGCTGAGTATGCAGGTTTGCTGAAATAAGGGACACTAAAAATGGTTTTTTATACAAATATCAATATAACTCAACTAGTTAAAGCAACTTACCAAGTTCTATTAATTTATGTTCATAATTAAAGGAGATAACACGTTTCTTATTCTCCATAAGAATAACATGGGGCTGAGTATGCAAGTTTGCTGCTACGGGAACTATTGGCCAAAAAATGGGTTTTTGTGCAAATATCAATAGACCACAATGAAATGAAGCAATATACCAAGTTTCGTCAGGATAAGTTGATAAATAAACGAGATATACAATTTTTCTTATCCTCCTTAAGAATAACATAGGACAACGTACTGTGTGTAGCACTTTCAATATCAAAATAAAATTTTGCTTTTTCAAAAATTATGTGTAAAAAACTCAAAAAACCCATTTTTGGGATTCAAAACCCCCCCAAAATACCCCTTTGGATAGGTCGATCTGTCTGGTTTTCAAACTTTAAGTCATAAATGCTGCTTTACACGTTAGTACCAAATTTCATCAAAATCTGACCTTTTTTACAAGAGTTATCGCACCCACGGACAAATATATATACAGTAGAACTCCAATTATCCGAATTAATTGGGGATCGGGCCAATTCGGATATGCAGAAATTCGGATAATCAGGTATACCTCGGGAATTAAGCAAAAAACATCACCATACATAAAAAATAAGAATTTTATCGACAAAGTTATTATAAATGTAGTGAACAGAAAGTGAGCGAACTGTATCAAGAATATACGTCATAAAAATTAAATTACAGGAGTTAAATTGAATACAGTATATATAGTTGCTCTTTTCAATAGGCCTACATACTGTACGTATTTCACTGTTCAATGTTGGTTATTTCACTTGAACATCTCGAGCAAAGTGAGTTTATCACTTAGCGAAAGGACAACACGTTTACGTTTTGTACTCATTTCGAACGATAATCTCGGTGAAAGAACAGTAGCGACTGATGATGAGCAGGGCGGGAAGGGGGTATGACTCATTGTTCCCTGCGAAAATATCGTCCGGAAGGTAACAGCGCAGGCTTTTATTTTAGCGCTCACGGCGCATTATCGCTACACGCGCTCCCGCTGTTATTTTCTTGATTTTTATATTTCTATTATTTCACTCAAAATCGATTCGGATAATTGGATTTCTACTGTATACAGTTTCGAACGAATGGTGTTTTTGGGGTCTGGGGACCTCAAAACGAAAAGTTATCATGGTCCCAGGCCTAGGTCTTACCATGCCGACTACGGTAATAGCTTCTTCCCTATAGGGGAAATTCGCTAAAATAATAAATATAAACCTTTCGTGACCCCGGTTAAACCGCAACCTGATTAACCCGCTCCCAGGTAATCGGGAGTTGACTGTACATACACCAGCCTAAGCAGTTAGTTACTAACCAGTATTGCATATATGTCTGTCTTTGTTCCAGTTTTGAGAAAATGATTTCTGGAATGTACATGGGCGAGCTAGTGAGACTGATACTTCTGAAGTTAACGAAAGATAATATTCTCTTCAGAGGAAAGCCATCGGAAGCCCTGCTGACCAAGTGGCGATTCAAGACCAAATACGTTTCTGAAATTGAGAGGTTAGTTTCTGCTTTGTTCATAGACAGTTATTTGAAAGTTTCCACATACAGTAGTACCTTACTAATCCGTCACCAACAGGAATGAGAGCACGGTCAGAACACAAAGAAGGTCGAATTCCATCAGAAAAAAATGTATTTACATGAAAACGTGTGAAAATATTGAAATGCATATACAGTTTTACAGATGTAATATTATTTTAAGTCATAAATCAAGTATGCTGTGAAAAAAATATTATCAAGTTTACCGGTCTACTGATACATCATCAATGGTGAGTCGAGTCTTCGGCTGATGCACCAGATACAAAAACTGTAACAACCACCAATAATGGCACGGTCGGACTAAGCAAGTATTCGACTCATCTGTGGTTGGATTAGTGAGGTTCTACTTTATCTAAACCACTAATTTTAGAACACTTTTAAACAAATAAAAAATCCACCATATACCAAATTGCACCCAACACATTGCATATAAAAATGCTCATTAGGATTCCTACATGTCAGAATTAAGAAAACTACCAAAATTCCTTGAGGGCTTTGTCCCATTAGCTTTAAAAATGTCAATGGCAGGATATGATTGATTTAGTCGGAGGATTATAATGAACATGTATGTTAGTCGTAACATTTCATCATTTTCTCCAGAGAATCCACAACAATCAAAAATCTTCTTCATGAATCTTCCTGGTGAAACTTTTGTCTGCGTTTTACCCATCAGGCCCGACTTTTTAATGTTAGTGTATTCATTTTGTTAATTTTGGGAAGATAGGAAACTGAACTAATTTTTCTACTTCCACAATTGTATTGGCTGTAGTGAGAAGAAGGGAGTGCACACAGCTTGTCGCACAGTTCTGCAGAAGCTTGACCTCACGCACGCGTCAGACCAGGACTGCATCAACATCCGCTACGTGTGCGAGTGTGTCTCGCGTCGCGCTGCACACCTCGTGTCGGCCGGTGTCGCGACACTGCTCAACAAGATGAACATCCCCTCGGTCACCGTCGGTGTGGACGGCTCTGTCTACCGCTTCCACCCATTCTTTCATGATCTCATGATGGAGAAGATCGCACAACTAGTCAACAAAAACCTCAAGGTATTTTTAAAAAAATGCTTATATTTCTTTTAGTTTTTGATCAGTTTGATTAGTACAAACTGATTCTTTTTTCATGTTTGTTTGTGTAAAATATTTTAGAACCAGTCCTAACAGCGTTTTGAAAAAAAAAAACGCCATCCTAAAAAAAAGATTAATTTTGAAATTTGAATAAGTGAACACTTGCTCTGTTTTTCCGTAAATGAACATATAACATTTGATTAGTCAATCTTCAAAATTTTAATATCTATTTTTATGCACCCCAGAGGAAAATCAACTTTTACTTTAGAGATAGTCTTTTTTCAAAGATTGCGTACAGTCTCAAGGTGAATGGGGTCCGTGTAAAGTCTAGAAATATTAAATTAATAATAATAAAAACGTACAATGTTGGTTATCCTTCCCATACATGTAAAAAAGAAAGATGGTGCCTGTATGTCGACTTGAGTGTTTAGTTTTAACATAAAAACTACTGAAAGAATCAAGCTCAAAATTTGCATGCAGGTACAGTAGGTAATTTATCTGTGCTACATATAAGCCTATTCCCATCTTTGCAATCCCTTAGGGCTCTGCCTCAGAGGCTGTTAAAGATACAATGTTATTCTTATGGACAATAGGTTTAATAGATCAGATAATTACTTAAACAGATGTTGTTAAAGCAGGGATTTTAATCAACTGTGCGAAGCACGGGTATCAGCTAGTAATATATAATATTTGGTAATAAACTATTAACAAATCATTATGTCATAATCATTTGTCTCAATACCACCATAGCACCACTCTTTTTTATAACAATTAATATTCATGACAACTTTTGTAAAATAATTAAATTTATTTTTGAGTTTATTTTTATTCATGCTTTAAGTGTGGATGGGGTTTTAGCAGTGAAGCTAACAGTAAATCTCGACTGAAACATTTTTCAATAAAATATAATACAACATACAAAATAGTCGGGTCAATCAAACGTTTGTTATTAGAGATGGAACAAATTCTAACAAATGGTATTTCAACTTTTTTTGGCTTTACTAGTTGTATACAATGACAGAAAAAAGTCTACCAAAATCGGACAGCCGGAAGTTGGTTATTTTCAAGATGGCCTCTGCTAACATAAAAAATCGGAAAACTGCTATAAATTTGCAATTTGTATAGCAGAATAAATATGTATATATTTAACTAACAGTATTAGTGGTCAAGGAATTCATTTTAACCAACATATGCTTTTGCGGGAACAAAGATCAGCCTTATGGGTTCTAAAATGGCCCCATGGATAAGCATCAAGACTCAATTGAGACAAGAAAGTGTGCTCATTTGTGCACGAAAAGATGTATGTTATTGACAGATGCTTCTTGATACACAAGCTTAAGTGTAAAACGAGAGATATGTGTAATAAAATAGCCAAGCTATATGCAGACTTTTCAGTTAAAAACTATGGTTTGGTAACTATTGTGTTCCATGGTTATGACGCAGGTCCTTCAATAAAGGGTAATACACATAAGATAAGGCAACAAACCATCCATTATCCAATTATTTCACTTCACGGGCTATAATGAATTTGAAGGGAATTCGAATTGTGTGGGGGAAAGTCAAAAGTGATTAGGGAGTTAACAAGGTTTTGGTAGGGATGAGTGGAACAAAGGTACAGTCCCCCAAACTTACCAACTCAAAGCAGTCTGAATTTTCATTTGCCTGGTCAATATTAATGATACAATAATTTGTAATACATCAAGTAATAACAATTTTCGGTATAAATATTATATACTAGAGAACATACTTCATTGGAGAAGTTAAATTGTTAATAGGACTGTATTCCTTAACCACATTGTTATGTTATGCACAAAAATGCATTTTACAATGTGTTAATTTGTAAACCAAAGTTGATTTTATTCCTTTTCCATGCCAACAACAAAATTAATCCATCTTCATGTTAATTTGTCGCCTGTATGTTGGTTATTGATATCAGCTTGATTAATTTTTCTCCGAGATGTGAGTGGCAGGTGAGCTGAGAAGCAGCTGGTTGTTGCAGTGCACTCTGACGCTGTCTCAGGACAGTAGCGGGCGGGGTGCGGGTATTGTAGCGGCCACAGTGAAGCGCAACAAGCCTCACCACCACCGGTGAGATGTGTAATGTCTCTCGGCTGGGTCTTCACGCTTCATGGGCTCGAGTTTGGCAGATGTGGAAAATCATGTTCAGCAATTCTCATTCTGTGTTTTCATGTTTGCTATGACGTTCCATGTTCATTTTCCTTCATCAATGCCAGACTTCAGGGGAAACTATTTAATTGTTCTTCAGAATTATATAGGAGAGTTAAAGTGATATCTTCTCTTTTGACATGGGAAAATATAAATTTATTTTCTTGCCTTTAACTCATGTTTAAACACAACAAAATGGATGATTTTAGTGTTTGAAGGGCCACTTTGAAGAGGGGGTGGGGGGTTCAATGGTTGTAGTCTTTTGTCAGTGTGTGAGATATAAGGGTGTGTCTGAGTTATGCAGAAATACAAGAGCTGAGAGGGTTTTGTTTGCTCTCTGATGTTGTTTGAGAATGGTTTTGGCCAAGAGACCGCAATAGTCACAGTCAGCTGTCAGTGTGTGAGGTACGAGGGTGTTATGCAGAAACACAACAGGTTGAGAAGTTTGTGTATGTTCTCTGATGATGAATGGTGATAGTTTTGGTCAAGGGACCGTATTAGTCATAGTCTGCTGTCAGTGTGTGAGCTACGAGGGTGTGTCTGAGTTGTGTAGGAACAATAGATATGAGAGGGTTGTGTTTTGCAGTGCTCGTTGATGCTCTCCGAGGATGGCAGTGGCCGAGGGGCTGCTCTAGTTGCTGCAGTCGCAGTCCGTTGTCGGTGAGAAGAGTTTCCATTTCCTGGCTCCCCCGCTTATCCCAAACATCACAAGAGATGTTTTGTCAAATTGGCATTTGCTTTCACTAACACCATAACATTGGAGCATGATTGGGTTTGGTGATTTTAAGTGACTTTGTTTAGTGAGTCATCTGGGGGAAATGGATTCAGAGCTGTGCAGTTAGAATAGTGTTAACGATATAATGAGTTTATGATGGACTATTTAGTTTAGTTTACTAGTATTATAAACAGTGTTTCTTTCTGCTTAGACAGTTTCCTTAAAAATATATTAACCTTAAACTGTGATAAAACAGAGCATGTATTACCAGATATTTACCAGTGACAGTTATGCTGCTTCAAGAGGAAATTAGGATAGAAATGTCTTTACAAAGTATTGTCGTGAACTGTTGACTACACGACTAGACCAGTTTTACCCGTTTTACATGTTGAACTATTGGTGGCTGTTGGTAACTCTAGAGCGATAACAATTTAGCCAAAATGACAGAAATCATTCTATTACATTAACAATTATTCAGTGGCATCATAAAATACATTTTCAAAAGTGTATTAATTAAAGCTTTAGTAGAAGCTCAAATAAATGGCAAGCTTAGTAAAATATTAAATGATTAAATATTTTGGTAATGATGAATTTGGTTACATATTAAACACCTTCTAATATTTGAATTAGATTGTAGCATGGTTGTGAATAGAAAAAAGATTACAAACTGAGTGTTATTGGAATGAGAAATCTATGTTCTCACACATCAAAGTAATGATTATGCAAAACCAAAATAACTGTGTCAGGAAAGTTAACTTATTAGGTACCAGAACAACTACTAACTAAACCGCCATTCATGTGTTCAATTATTTGATACTCGCCCTTCTCTTACTACTGTATTGATCCATTTATATACACGTCACCTGTCACCAAGTTCACACAGCATGAACTTTGTTCCCTTTTTAATCTTGGAATACCACTTTAGAAAATATAGTTTGTCCTGTGGAAGTTTTTCCTGAAGATTGCATGATGAATTTAATTATGAATATTAAAATTAACCACTGCTAATGTCTGGATTACCTTTTACATGATTAGAGTTGTTTAGAAAATAGAAGGATTCAGAATATAATTCATAATAGCAAAAGATTGGTATATTTGCTTAGTCTAATATAAATTTACTTTGTATACATCTTACTACTCAGCCAGGGATGTTGCTAGAAAAAAATATTTGGGGAGTGAAATATAAAATTACCCAACAATTTTGATCATATTTCCCAATTTTTAGGGGGTGGGGGAAGGTTGTATCACATAAAAATGAATTAAGGTATTTTTTAACAATTGTGCCTTTAATATGGACATTTTGCCAAAAGTCAATAATATGAAAGAAAAACATGATTTTTTCATCAAAAGTTAAGTACTACACTGAAAGACCTTCTTAAAGAAATCAAGTTTACTGTAATCAGACTATATTATCAAGTTACAGCCATTATATTTTCAATAGCAGTCGTCGGTGTGTTCCATGCTCCTAATGATGTAATCATTGCACCGTAACCAAGAGGCCAAATGTCGTTAAAAGCTAAATAGGCTGAACTTTACACTTGCTTGTTGTTAATGTTGATACTTGTTAACAAATATTTTATTTTTTATTTTAATTAATTATTTTAAATAATTTTCATCCAAAGTAAAAACAAATTTCAACAAATAAAATCATGTACACAAACAATTGTGGAGAAACAATTCTCATATAGACCCTAGACGGACTGAGAATGAGAAAGGGGGTTTAACCCAACATTATGCAATTTTAATTAAATGAGTTATTTGTGTGCTGCTCATAAATCCCAACTTTTCTCTAGGAATATCCTCAAGTTTCCCAACTTTTTGGATTTTAACTTTTTTTGGGGAGGGTTGACAATTCCTCCCTTGCCCCCCTCCAAAGCAACGTCCCTTTCCTCACTTTTGAAGTCTAACAAGTTACAGGGTAATGTTTTAAAAATTAATGATAAAGTCAACTAATGGCTTCTTCATGTGAATACATATTATTCCGTGGCGTTAAAACGAAAATATTTCACTTCTGGCTTCCGGTTCAAAATGTTGTATGGTGTTTCTTCATCTAACTAGCTCTCAAAATCCGCCGGGAGACACTCTCTCAGAGCTCCCTAACCCCCTGTGATGACGTCATCAAGATGGCTGATTGGACAAATTACAGTACTTGCTTGAAACGCTATTAACTCTCATACCTGTTGCTAGATTTTGACTTTTAAGGCGTCATTATTAAACCAACGCCGTCAACATAAAAGTCCTAAACTGACTGTATGTTTATATGTTCAACCGCAAATTTTATAAATACCATTTTTTTTGTTTTTCCCTGCATATAATGCACTATTACTGTAGTCTGCATGGTAAGAAATAGGCCTTGGGCAATAATAACTTTTTTTAATCTTCCTAGTTACAATAAACACCATTTTTGTAAATTTACATGTTAATTTGGTGTATGTAAGATTTTCTATATGTAAGTTAACTTACATTTGAGACTTTCTACGCTGTAAATTTTCAAGGAAAGCACATATTTTGATTAATACCCCCGTCGCAGCAAACCTGCGTACTCAGCGAATTTCCAATGGAGATATAAATGTCTTAATACTACATAAAGTCACTTACCAAGTTTCATAAAAATATATTCACAAATAAGCAATATATACAATTTTAATTATTCCCTATAAGAATAACATTGGGGCTGAGAACGCAGGTTTGCTGCATCAAGGAACACAAAAAATTGATTTTTATGCTAATATCAATATAACTCAACTAGGTGAAGTCATATACCAGTTTTTATTCATTTATGTTCATAATTAAGGGAGACATAGCATTATTTAATTATTATCCATAAGAATAACATGGGGCTGAGTACGCAGGTTTGCTGCTACAAGAGCCTTTGACAAAAAATCGTTTTTTTTGAGCAAATACCAATGCACCACAACTAGATGAAGACTGATACCAAGTTTCATCAGTATACGTTCATAAATAAGCGAGATAAAATTTTTCTTTTCCTCCATAAGAATAACATTAGACAACGTACTGTGTTTAGCACTTTCAATAGCTCGGTAACCAATTGACGTAGAGGAATGATCAAAATACCAAATTGTGTGTTTTTTTAAGTTGAATGCAATGGTAAAAACTAAAATTTGACTATTTCCAAAATTTTATGTAAAAAATTCAAAAAACCCATTTTTGGGGTACAAAACCCCCCAAAAATACCCCTTCGGATAAAGCGATCTGGCTGGTTTTCAAACTTAAAGTCATAAATGTTGCTTTACACGTTTATACCAAATTTCATCAAAATCGGATCATTTTTACGAGAATTATCGTGCTCACGGACACATATATATATATATATATATATATATATACCCCCGTAGCAGCAAACCTGCGTACTGAATTTCCAATGCATATATATGTATCTTAATACTACATAAAGCCACATACCAAATTTCATTAATTTATTTTCATAATGAAGGCAGATAACACGTTACTTATTCTCCATAAGAATAACATGGGGCTGAGTACGCAGGTTTGCTGCTACGGGAGCCTTTGATAAAAAATTGTTTTTTGAGCAAATATCAATGGTCCACAACCAGATGAAGCCGTATACCAAGTTTCGTCAGTATACGTTCATAAATAAGCGAGATATAAAATTTTTATTTTCCTCCATAAGAATAACATTAGACAACGTACTGTGTTTAGCACTTTCAATATCTTGGTAACCAATTGACGTAGAGAAATGATCAAAATACCAAATTGTGTGTTTTTTTAAGCTGAATCCAATGGGAAAAACTAAAGTTTGACTTTTTCCAAAATTATATGTAAAAAATTCGAAAAACCCATTTTTGGGGTACAAAACCCCCCCAAAATACCCCTTCGGGTAGAGCGATCTGGCTGGTTTTCGAACTAAGTTATAAATGTGGCTTTACACGTTTATACCAAATTTCATCAAAATCGGATAATTTTTACGAGAGAAAACCCAACAAAAAAAAATTGTTGGGGTACAAAACCCCCCCCCCCTTGAATGGTGCGATAAAATTTTCATAATAAAATTGTACATACCAATGAGTCAGCAAATATTTAGTAATACAATATTAGTATCAGTTATTTAGTATATTATACAGTAACAACAGCTAGACAGGATCTGCCTGGGATCTTTGATTGAAATCAAGATTGTAGCTTTATAAGCAATCAACCTTTCAACATATCACTTTAAATCCTTTTGTTCATTTCCGTATGCATTGCCTAGAATTTGTAGAATTTGAATAAGAGATTTTGCAACTGACTATCAAAATGTGATAATAAAAAAATTAGTCAGTTTGTATATTATCTTTGAGATAGTATTTTATTAAAATGTATTAGATCACTATACAAAATATCAAGATTAATATACAAATATTCAAACAGTCAACATACTTTAACCCAATTAAGAAAGCCCTTTAAGTGAATAAGCAGGTTTGCTAATGCTGGAGGGCTTGGGGTATTTTCTGCAAATATCAATAGATTATAACCTACATCCATATAACCTACAAAAACCAAGTGTTACTAACATGTAAACATAAGTGACATCAATTTGTTATTTTATTTACTCTCCATAAGAATGACTTTGGACAACGTATTGTGATATTAGCAAACACTTTATGTAAAACAAAAATACTGTTAATAACCCTGATTGACTTAATTGATTCAAAAATAAAACTAATCAACTTAAACTTAAGCCAAATATTAGTTTTCTCCTAAAAACAGTGAGATAATTAACAACTTTTTTAAGGCCTAAACTATTTTTAAGCCATTTTCACCTCCATCGAAACCATTTTTTTTAATTACCGGGTTAAAATTGCATGAATCTGATTTAATCAATAAAACCCCATAAAGCCTCTTTCCATGATCAAATCCGTATAGTTTCCAAGTTCATGATAGTATACGCAGTCCTACATTTTTATACCAATTTTAATCAAAATATGTGTTTTCCTTGAAAATTTACAGTGTAAAAGGTCTGCAATGTAAATTTACTTACATATACAAAATTATACCCCCGTTGCAGCAAACCTGCTTACTCAGCGAATTTCCAATGAATGCATATGTTTCTCACTACCACATAAAGCCACTTACCAAATTTCATAAAAATACATAAATAAATAAGTGATCTATAGCATTTTATTTATTCTCTATAAGAATAACATAGCGCTGAGTACGCAGGTTTGCTGCAACAAGGAACACAAAATATGTGTTTTGATGCAATTATCAATATAACTCAACCAGGTGAAGCTACATACTAAGTTTTATTAATTTATGTTCATAATTAAGGGAGATATAAAAATTTACTTTTTCTCCATAAGAATAACAGTAGGGCTAAGTATGCAGGTTTGCTGCTACTGGGATAATCAACAAAAAATCAATTGTTTGTGCAAATATCAATATACCAGTACTACGTGGAGCCACATACCAAGTGTCATCAATGTGGTAGTTTGACACCAAAGTTAATTTTGGTGTCAGTGGGCTGCCGACAAACCAGGAACATGCACGGGACCTTAAAGAGGGTGCCTGACTATTCCTTGACAGAGTGTATATATATACATTTGAACGAATAGTGTTTTTGGCATCTGGGGACCTCAAAACAAAAAGTTATCATGGTCTCGGGCTTAAGTTTTACCATGAGACCTACAGTAATAGCTTCTTCTCTACAGGGTAAATTTGCTAATACATATACCAAATTAACACATGTAAATTTACACAAATGGTGTTTATTGTAACTAGGAAGATTCAAACAAAAATTTATTATTCCCAAGGCCTATTTCTTACCATGCAGACTACAGTAATAGCGCATTCTATGGAGGGAAAAAATGAAAAAAATTGGCATTTATAACATTCGTGGTTGAACATATAAACATAGAGACAGATTAGGACTTTTATGTTGACGGTGTCGGTTTAATAATTTATTACCTTTAAAACGACGCCTTAAAATTAAAAATCAAGCATTAGGTATGAGAGTTACTGGCGTTTCAAGCAAGCACTGTAATTTTTCTTATCCGCCATCTTGATGACATCATCACAAGGGGTTAGGAAGCTCTGAGAGAGTGTCTCCTAGCGGATTTTGAGAGCCAGTTAGATGGAGAAACACCATACAAAATTTTGGCCCGGTAGCCAGAAGTGAAATATTATGTCGATTTTGGAGCCTAACGCCACAGATATTTGATTCTTCAAGTGTTTATACTATATATTCGATTAGTTTTGTCTTGACATTCTCTGGACAACAACTTTTGGCAGCATAAAGTTTAAAACTGAGAGGTCTTATTTTATAAGTGTAAGCTTTACTGCATTTTGGAATTGGAATATAATTGAACTTTGAAATATATTGGATCTAAGTTTCAAGCATGTATTTGGGGTGGTTTTTGTAAAACCTTTACTGCTATTTACCAAACTAATGCTACCTAGAAACATAGTATTTTGTTGATCATAGATGTATCTTAACTACATGTGAGTGCAATTTTTCTATAGCATGACCATACCAAAAATAATATTCCTTTAAATCAAATCTCTGTCATGCTAACATCATATTTTGTAAAACACTCAAACAGTTGATTGTTTTCAGGTTGGAGACCCTGTGAGAATATATAATAAAGGATAAATTTAATTTTGCTTTATAGTAAACCAAATTAGTAAAACAAATTATAAGGTAAAAATATGTTAAGAGACCTGCGTTTGGGACTCTGGGTGTCCTTAACCAGTGTTTTGACTGAATTTCAGTTAACATAGCAGATCGTTTAGTAGAGATTTGTTTGCTTGTGTTTATACTGTGTATAACTAGTAAAGATTCCTTTTAGGGACTTACACATATTTTGTTTAAACTTTACTTTTCCCCATTTTGCAGTACAATTAAACCCTCTCATTTTCAACCCTTCAATACCTAAAGCTCGAGATGTCTGTGAGATTTTCTGGTATACTCATTCTTATTATAGATAGAAGGAAATACTGTATTACATTTTTTAAATGCTGAAAATACACTATTAATGCGGCTATTGTGGTTGATGGCTCAAATTTGTAACTATGGTTGCTTTGAATATTCCCAAGAAATTATTTTCTTTGAAGATAATATATTTTCTTTGTGCTACAATTGTTATCACGCACAGTGATACACCTACACTAGCATTAGAGTGTGACTTACTCTACTATCACTGATCACTCTGATAGCAGTGTCCTGTGGGGAACACCTAGACAGATTGTAGAATGTATAATCAGTGCTACTATCCTTCAGATACGTTGATGGTATTACGTTGGAATACCTGTTTTGGACCCATTCTAAAATACTTTTAGTGACATTATAATTCATGGTGTTGTAACTTTTCTGCCTATTAAGTTATATTTTCTCAAATTATAATTTTTCTTCCACCAGGAAAAACTCCACAATTGTCCAGATATCAAAAGATTTACTGTATTCAAAAAATATATAGTTGATGTCCAGTGGCGAGGCGTGACATTTTCACTCAGTCATCGCACGATCACATACATAAAATTCCATTTCTCCGAAAAAAGAAGGGGAATTCAGAAAAATGTAAAGACGCATGGTGGCGTTAAATAAAATAAGAACCCAATGTTTTATAACTGAAATGCATTAAATTAGCGTATACATATATTGAAAAGAATATTTCACTGTTTTTGCATCTTCTGTAAGATAAGCTGTGTTGTCTAACTAGACAAGATTGAAATTCACTTGCTCCGTGCACCCGAGATCGCACGAGGGCTGCCGACAAACCAGGAACATGGCACGGGTCCTTAAAGAGGGTGCCTGACTGTTCCTTGACAGAGTTTTCTTATAAATTTGACTAAATAACTAAGGAACTAAGGATTTGTATAGTCTATATTAGGTTTCATGACTTAGTGACATTAATGAATTCCTTTTAGTCATCGCCGAATCTAGAGATGACCACAGGCCTCGCCTCTGTTAGCCTGTCAATATGTCAATATGTTTTAATTTTATTTATTTATCCTATACTCTAATATGAGTAAGGTTTGCTTGCTTGCGTGCTTGCTTGCTTGCGACACGGATCTAAAAAACGGCTCCAACGATTTCCTTCAAATGTTCAAAATAACTAATTTCTGGGATAAAAATAAGTTCTAGACAGGCCTCATCCCTAGGAAAAATCAAATAATGTAAAAAAACTAAAATGAAAAGTTAAAAAAATTAACATTGGGCTTATGGAGTTTCAAATCAAAACAAAAGAATTGTAACAGCTGTTCATAATCAACCAGGGAACTGTCAAAGTAATACTCATGTTGTTTATGATTATTAACATGTGGTTTCCTGAGAGCAGAGATTAAAAGATTTGAGTTAAGATTACATATATAGAGTAGTAAAATAAATCAAAGGGACATTGAGCTATAAATAACAACTGGAGGGACCTTAAAAATGTAGAAAAGAGGCAAATGAGTTATAGAAATCAGATTATCAGTAGGGGGAAGTGGTGAAATATTACTACAAGTCATCTAAACAAACTGACTGGCCTTCCCCCAAGCAAAGCTCGGCCCCCCAGGTACTGTAATTAAAACAAGTTTTTGTCAGTGTTGCTGTCTATTTTAATTTATATCTCATAATTGTCAGTTTGTTTGTTTAGTACCAACCTAATAACTAATTTAGTATTTTTATGAATTTGATGATAGATTGGTTTGTGATGTGGGTTTTTATTACCTATTTTGTTACTCTTTGCATGAGTTCTCCTCTCCCAATGTGCACATACATACTTGTAAACATAGATGAGTATATAACTGTCTAATAATGAAATACGATTCAACCCATTTTAGAGCTTGACTTGACTTAAGAATTTATTTTTCAATCTATGAATTGCACTAAAAGAAGAAAACAATTATAAATATTAATATGACTATATTGTATCATCAAGCCATAAGTTTGAGTATTTCGCTTGTGGCTGGGGGGGGGGGGGCAAAACAATCGTGATTATTGTGACTTTTCAAATATTGATGTAATATGTTCTCAAAATTATTATACTGCCTCCCTTACCTCTCCCGAATTACTCTTATGCATAAGTATGGTAAGATAAGTTTGCGAAGCCACTACTACGGAACTCCCAAAGAAGATAATGCATTCCACCATATACTTTACAGGAGTAAACTTCATAGTAATCAACTGGAATCTGCGGTCTTAGATTGCCTATAAAGGAAGCAATTGTTTGATTGCTTGCATGTGTGGTGCAAAAATTCATCGTACCATTGTATGCACAAAATCGAGTGTTTCTCCTAGGAAGATTACATTAATGTTTAACTTAACAAAATATTTAAATATTGGTTTAAACAGGAAGCCTTTCTGTCAAATGTTAGCACTAATACCAATATAATCAAATTTGACGTTTTTAAACTGTGTGGAGCCGTCTTATAATTCCGAAAAGATGATACTTGTAGTTGATGATAGTTAAATTTCAAGATTTTATCTCAAGAGGTGAAATCTTCTTCATTGACAAGCTAACAGTTTTATAAGATCAGCTGAAATAGAATATGGATGACATAATGAATACATTCAAGATGATGCATACATTGGTCTTGGATGAAATTTTTTTGAATGATTACATTGGTTAAGAGTTACATAGATGAGTTCCCACAAGATTTTTAACCAAGTAATCTGAAACCCTGTAATATGCTTTTTAAATGAGAAATTGTTTACATTTTTATAAAAAAATTAGGTTTGGAGTTTGATTCCTTATTTCCAGAGGGATGCTGTTGAAAACGTTTAGTGCCATATATAGAATGGGCTTTTTTTCAAAAAGAGATAATCTATGGATATTATAGTTATATAAATATTTACATCTAGTTTTATATTTACTATTTTATTTAAATTTATCAAAAATATATGGATTATTAACTACAAAATATGCCAATTCCAAGATATAAATGCAAGGATGGGTTAAGATTCGTAGTTTTTTTAATAAAGGTTTACAGCTTTGCCGTTTGTTTGCTTTAACCATTGATCGCACAATACTTAGTTGAGCTTTAAAAACATTTGAAGAACAGAATCAGAGCCTCAAAGAATAACCTTATATTTAATTATTAAATTAATATAAGCGAAATAAACAACTTTTACCATATATATTGATGTGGAATCTGATAAAATTGAAAGAGAAAACCTGAGAGAATTATTTTTTTTAAAGAAGCTGAATGTGCCTTTTCAAATTTAAGCTTTTATCTAAATTAATACCTAAAACTTTATGGTGTTAATTTTCATTTAATTCTGAACTATAATATTGTTATCTGTCACGCTATTAGACACCTTAAATATAATTATTGTTTTATTAAGGTTCAAAAGCAGTCCATGATTGGCAAACCACTCATATAATTCCTTTAGTGTTGTATTTATAAAATTAATCAGTACATTTGGTGAATGCTCTTTAAGAATAAGTGAAGTATCATCTGCAAAACTAGTAATATGATGTGGAACATCTTCTGTTATTGAGTTAATGTATACTAAAAATAGAGAGGGGCCCAATACAGACCCTTGTGGAACTCAAAACTTAACATCACACCACTTGGAAAAATATTTATTACTTGTATCTTATATAACACTTCAGTATTTCCTATCAGATAAATAATATTTTTGTAAATTTAGGGAATTTCCTCAAATTCCAAGCTGTTGCAATTTACTTACAAGCAGTCTGTGATCAATACATTCAAAAGCCCTAGATTAGTCGCAAAATATACCAGCTGTACATAAAGACTCATCCCCTGAAATCTGGTTGGCAAGTTTAGCTAAAGTTCCTTCACAATCCATATTTTTCCTAAACCCAAACTGGTTTTTAGAAAGTAAATCATTTGATTCTAAGTTTGTTTGACAACTAAACTATTTCAACCGGATGGTTTTGTTTAAAAACATAAGACCGAGTGGTACAAACCTTGTATGCAGACAACTAATAATAGTGGACAAGTAGACATCTGATCTGTAGACCTTACAATGGTTACCTCAATTCTGGGGAGTTATAAAATTTAGATATGTAATTTAGAAGTTTTAACCATTTCATTTAGGTTGAAGCTATTAATTATAAAAACAACCCCTAGTAAACTTATAAAAGGCAAAGCTCTCACACTCTCATCACGAATTCTCCTACTTCCCATTTACCTATAGAGTTGAAATTTTGTTCACTGATTCTTAAGGCATGAAACAGGAAAACTAAATGTTTTTCATCCTGATCTGACCTTAGGACTCCGCCAGAGACCCCGACTAAGTTTCCATGTATTCCTTATGACATTCATTTTTGTTTGAGCTGATAAAAATACAAACAGCTGATCTTGATTCATAATAGTTCCACGGGCTAACTACAGAATGCAGCACACATAACTGTCATAGTTGTTGTAAATCATTTGCGGGGCAAAGCCTGCGGGTAGCAGCTAGTTGATCATAAAAAGTTGTGTTTTTTTGTTCTTCATTTGAGGATCAAATTTAAATTAAAACTTCTTTTCCCTCTTCAACAACTGATATCCCTTTTCAAGTTTGCTGATATCCTGTGCCTGTGTTTTTTTAAAGTTTCCAAGGAACTGTACATCGATTTTACCAGTGTTGATTTTATACTGTCTGGTCTCAGTGCTAACTTCTCACTCTCGATAATACATAATTTTATATCTGATTTGCTGACTCATATTTGACAAATTTGGGGTTACAAATTGCCCCATATTCACAAATAAAACCTTACCAGTTTGTTTTCAGAGACCATTAATCCTTCTCCTTTTCTTATGTTTTTCATATAATTCTTATGTGAAGTTTGAATCTCTATCTTTGGTTTCAGGACATGTTGGTTGTTATATAACAACAGAAACATCTGTTTATGTGAACCATCATATGTTTCCTTGTGTTAACAACTCGAGTTTTCTGCTTGCAGTTCGACCTGATGCTCTCAGAGGATGGCAGTGGCCGAGGCGCCGCATTGGTAGCAGCTGTGGCGTGTCGTGAACGGTGAGATTTGTCTAACAACATGTCATCGTCAGCGTAGACTGCAAATAGGCTGTTGATCATCTGTTGTTGATTTCTTCATAATTTCCTCGAGATCATTTTAGTCAGCATTACTTACTTTAATTGTACTTAATTTATATCGCTACATAAGTTATCCATTATTTATTGGTTTTCCGAGTTTAGAAAAACTCTCGATCTTTGAACAAAAGACTAAGAAAAATGTCAGTTCAACAAGTGATAAATTTTACTTCTCAGGTGGTTTAAAAACCAATTATAGTTAGTTGATGACAATATTTAACAGTCTGATTTTTGAGACTATGGTTCAGAAACATAAACCGTTGATGTTCATAACTGTACAAATGCTGTCTATACCTGTAAAGTACTATTTTCCTGTGCGTAATCACATTACTGCCAAGCTATGTAGTTGATCTCTGAACATTCCAAAATTATTTCTGCCCATTAAGTTTTATTTAATTTTCTATCATTCTGTGTACATCAATAAAAAAATGCTATTCCTCCTTCAGCAATAAGTTGTATCGTCATATCAGGTTTGTAACATTTTACTGTTAACACTTTGACTGCGCACGGGACGTGGGGCGTGTTCCTGCCACGCTGAAACTGTTCCGATAGGCGCGTTCACATTTTCAATTCCCGGCTAATGAATGGCAAAATCACTGTACGGTGCCGTACTGCGTTACAACACAACTGGACATAGTTCTACAAAGCACCAACAGGTCGCAGCACAATCCAGATAGCAGTAGTCAACCCAGTGTTTCCACTTGAGGGATTTTTATCCCATATATGGGATATTTTGACTGCTTGTGGGATAAAATGGGATTGTGGGATAAAGTGAGATCTTTTGGAAATCGGCATTAAGTCTGATAGTTTGCTTACGACCAGAGCACATTCTAGTGGATTTTCTCGTCGTAGGCTGATACTGGCAGTTGCGGGCAATCCCATTTTTAAACCTCGCTGTCCACACCTATTATTATTTTATAAACGTCACAGAACGAACACTGAATCACGTTAAAGTCGCTGGACTCGTCATGTTGGAATGAACAAGTAAAATATTTGCCATTATTCAGTACATATGTCGTACTTTTTAGTACTACCATTACAAATATTAGTACCTCTCAAGGAACTAAATTATTTAATTTAGTTAGTTCACATGCTGGTCTTATGCCAAACCGTATAATTTATGTCGTATTACTCAAAATCCTTTGCGGTACTAAAATGTAAAATATAGGTAATTAGTAGGTCTAAATAAGCTCTATCTAACGTTATAAATATTGTACTAGGCCTAATACACGATTCAATAATCATATAATATTTAGCAATAATTGTGTTGCATTGTTTGAAAAAATCAGTGGGAAAGTGTGGGATATGACGAGGTATATTATAAGGGAAAATTTGGGATAAAGTGGGATTTTTTGTATCAGCTTGTGGGATATCTTTTACCGCTATGTGGAAACACTGAGTCAACCAGAGTCGCCATCTAGAGTGACTAAGTGGGACGAAAACGAATGCAGAGAAGTCCCGTGATGGCCAGGATCTTGGGGAAAATTTACTACCAACCTAAACCAAAATGAAGCTCACATCCTGAGCGTCACACGCAAAAAATATTGTCTTCCTCCGGCCCAGCCTGAGCTCACACTGTCATTGTTTCTAAGCGGTCTTGGTGGGAAGCCGGTGTCCCATGCACGTGCGCCACGGGACCGCGATGGACACCGGCATCCCACGCGCAGTCAAAGTGTTAAACAAATTTACTATGCACAAACAAAACTTTGCTTAAACATTTGCAGTTATTTTTCAGCTATGGATCCACTTGGAGCAATTGGAATAAGAGTTTGGCTAAGGTTTCCAAAAACAAGAAACCCACAAATAAAAATGACCGGTAAAGTTTCCCGACCTTTTAATCACTACTTTATTGTACCTTATTAATTTTAAATATTTTTTAAAGAAATAAACCTTATTATTTTCTAGAGTTTTGATATTATTGTAAGCTATTTTCCTATGCCTAGTGTGATCGTAATTTATAGACCATGATTTTAAAAAGTATTGTACAGTATATATTTGAGGTTATTGTTGATTGATTAAACAGTATTTTGTTATGAATAGTTATTGCCATTTGTAAAGATGTTCCTGAGTTATGAAGAACATGTGGTAGAGTATTAAATAAAATGTATTATCCAGTTAGTTGTACTGATGTATTTATTCCTTCTACCACAACTATTTCCACCATGACTAAAAGCCAGTGAATAAATCAGAATTGTTGGGCAGAAGAAAATTCTCGGTATTCAAGAGATTATTATTTATGTATTCGTTTGCTTAAACCAGTTGATTTGAAATAGTTCAAATTATTTTAACTAAATTAAAAAGAGGAATTTGTTATACCAATTTGCTTCCCTAATTGGTGATCAAACTAAGTGAGTTAAACCTCAGGGGTGGATTCAGAGACTTTATATAAGGAGGGGGAAGTCTCTGGGGGTTATTCCATGTACAAATTTTGAAAATTTCAAGTCAGAGCTTGGTTTTTAAAGCATTTTTTGAGTTAAATTGGCAACCATGGTTTTTTTTAGTTCATTTTTTTAAGTTTAACAAGTACTTAAAAATTCCAATTCCTAGATTAAATTTACTTCTTATAGTTTCAATAAATTTAACTTTTGCTGCATTATTTTGGACTAGCAACGAAGCCCATTGTAACCAAAATCTCAACAGAATATAGAAAACACAAAGGCCACAGAGAAGAAAGAATCAGAGGTTGCTTTCTTATAAAAAAATTTCTGGGGGGCCCGTTCCCCGCTCTATTAGGTAGGGGGTTTTCCCCCCGTTGAGGCTCTGGCCAAACGGAATGTTGGCAACATCAACCACCATCCTTTTACTATGGTATATGATCCTGGCTAAAGAATCGGTCGGTCTTAGTCAGTAACAAGGGATACACAAGGCATCTCATACCCATTCTATACTCATCATTCATTCATATTCACTTTAAAATACGCCCAGGTTGTGTCGGCGTCTTAAAGAGGATATTGAGATATGGATGGATAGATAAATAGATGATTCGTGGACCTAAACTGTTCGATAAAACACTTCTCTTCTTCTTAAAAAAAATCAATTGTTCAAGAACGTAAAATAAATGTTGCAATTTTGAAGTTTTTACAATGGAATATAAGCAGAGAATAAAGCAGTAACAACCCAAACAACACCTTCATATTTTTTAGGTTATTTCTTTTACCGATATTTAATTGTAAATTAATTATATCATGTCGTACTAATGTTGATTGTATTATTAAATAGTTAACTAGTTGCTCGAAATCGAGCAATATTTCATTTTGACAAGCATGGATTTTATTAATATCATCATTACCGTGAATTCAGCCCTTCTTGTCTCAGGTTAGTAATAAATGGACTTGTGGAAACCGCAAGGTTATTGGAGTTCCAACTGTTTATAAAAGCGTAAAATAATTTCCCAAATATATGCTGTTTCTTTCTTTTCCAAATAAATACTCGGTATTAGCTATTACTTTGCTAAGAAATACTGTCAGGCCTAAAGTGTCCCAGGTTCTAGGATTTGAACATTGTTACCGGTAACGTACATAACATAAACACGCGATAACATTATAAGATAAAAGTTATTGTGAATAAGAAAGGTTGGTCTAATGAACTTTTGTACATTAAGTTAGTTTTGTTCACATTTGGTGGAGACCCTATAAATGAGGGTGGGATCATTTCTTGCTCCCAAGACAAAAATTCTGATTCTCACTTGTTACAGCTGACTGACACATTCAGCTAACCACATATGCTTGAAGCTGGCTTTGGTTTTTTAAATAGTCTTATCTTGTTATCTTAATTTTAACATACAATCACAAACCTACAAATTGCGAATAATTTATTTTTATTTGTTATATTATACCCGTAAAAAAATGTTTTCGTAATTGATGTAATATTCTAAATCCATCCCTCACAGGAAGTTTGTATTAAGAGAAGTAGTGTTGAACGTTTTGAAGGCAGCTAGATCTTTTCTATTATGTTTGTTCTGTATGAAATTTTGGCGCAAACTACTTTAGACCAAGCTCTATCCAATGACATCAAAAACATCAAAATCGGTTTAAAACTGTAGGAGTTCAGTAAAAAAAAACCCTAGCGTATAGATAAGTATTAGCAAATCCAACTGCTCGAATTCGAGCAAGTACGTTTCTGTTAGTTTAAATTGAGATGCAAATCGAGAAGGTAGCTTAAACAGCTGATCTTGCTTCTGTACTTTGTTTTTTTTTACCATCAACAGCTGTCAAATGCTCAATTGCACTGATTACTGTTCTTCCATAATATTAATATTGAGATTTTGAAGGCCTATGGGGTGTAGCCCTGCCCTGAGGACCTATGTAAATGTTAATAGTTTTCTGAAAACCTATGCATCGAGACCTTTCCATATATACTTCAATCATAACATTGGGTCCAATGGTTCCTGAGATCTCATCGTGACACAAACTCTGCTTGTGTATTCAATATTAGAATACATGTATTGGAATTCAACTAACCGAATTATTACAAAACTTGTAATGTAATTATTTATATACTTATCTATTTATGTACATTAAGAATATTAATTTGTTTATTCTCTTGGACTATTAAAAGAATACACCTTATTTTAAAGGGTACGATTCTTACCAACCTATCATAAGCGATTATTTAGTCCTACAACATTATTTGGGATTGAAAATATTTTATTTTAAAGTTATGTGCTTTAATTAAAAGTGTATACTCCTGTATCCACGTTTAGTGATTCATAAGTTATCCAGTTTATCACTGTCATTAATTTGATACAAAGAGTCGTAATACTTCGTTTGGTTAAGTAATATTTTTAAAAGTCGTGATTTTAATACTAATGTTAAGTAGTTGTTTGTGTAATTTTGAAGGCTATTGCGATTATTTTTAATAAAATATCACTTTTACTATTGCACCGACAAGGGGTGTAGGCTACTGCCCGAGTATAGGTAAACAGAAAAATTAAACATATCTAAGCAGTTACAATTATACTGGTTTATTAATAATTTATTATGGACAAGTAGGCCTACATTTTATTATTTTCAATGTTCTAATTTATAAAAAAAGCCAACCACGTATACTTACATTTGTATATAATAACCATAGTTAATTATGTGACTCGTTATTATTACTGATATGTACGGTTTATAGTTGTACAAAATGGACAGTAACAAAGTAATGTTATAAAATAATTATATCTAGGTTAGATATTTGTTCGGACTCTCGTTAATTAATTGAAAATTTGTCAGAAATACAAACTACTATATAATTTCTTTAAAAAGTTACCAATTTCGGCTTCAATAAGAATAAACAGCGCGCCACTCTTCTGACGAGTACACGGTGCCACACTGCCATTCAAACTTATCAATCGAGGCCTACGGGGTAGAACGGTACACGGGAGACGGACAGGCGATGAGTCACGAGTCGGTTATTGTATTTTAGTGCGTAGCGGGGGGATATGAGAGAAGGCGAAGGGGGTAAGGAGAGGGCGAGGGGAGGGACTGGCGACGGTGCTGCCAACTGGAGGCGGACCGGGAAACTAAGAAATCGAGCATAGGTGCCCTGGTAGGTCCTCCGCCTTCGATCGCCATTTGGCGAAACATTAGATACTACCTCTGATTATTTCTTCTCTGTGGCCTTTTCCAGTGTAAAATCCCCATAAGACAACGTACTGTATTTTGACAGTTAACATTTTCTTTTATTACTCAGTAAGTTCTTGTGCTAGAATGATGAGGGAGGGCTTAAAATCTTTGGCTTTTTACGTACAATAAGTTATTGTGCAATAAGTTTGCGTTTGGGGCTTTTCTGACCCTTTTTGGACCCAAAAACTCAAAATTTGAAACTTAAAATCCCCAAAAAAGGGGGTTAGAGTTTTCCGATTGTTTTGCCCAACGAGCTTGTCAAACTCATTATAAATAAACGGTATCAGGAAACTGACACATACTTTCTCCCTTTTAGCCAAACTTGAATGACAAAAATATTTGTTATTTACTAAATATAGAATATGAAGTATAGATAAATGTACAGAAAATTGTCTAAAATAGTTGTTTTCAGAAATATCCACCCAAATCCCTTTTTGGGAGGCACTATAGAGTCCGTTGCACACAGTGGTTTTGAGAGGGGAAATGCCCCCTTGCCCCCCCAGGGTTAAATATCAACACATTTCGAACATCATCTGTTGGTCAATGCTAACTTGACCTGCATATCAAATTTTAATGAAATTGATCAGTAAATAAGAGAGAAATAGTTATATTTGTATTCCCCATAAGAATAACATTGGACAACGTACTGTGATTACCGCTAAATGAAAATTTCAATTTTCTCCGTAACTAGCAATCGTAGAATAGTAATTTAAAATACTAATTTATTTAGTTTTTTGAGCTCTTTTTAATGGTGAATAGTAATCTTTTTTAACATGTATGATTTTTTATAAAAAATCCAAAAAATTGAATTTTGGATGTTTCAAGTCCTGTAATTTCTGAACCCGAATTTTTCAAGAAATGCGGGTGGTGTCATTTTGTTGCAAACCTAAAGTTCTACAAACCACGAAAGTTTAATCAAAATCGTTAGAGCCGTTTTTGAGAAATTTGGATTTTTCATGTTTTTTGGCGGTTTTTGGGGGACAATTACCCTTAAAAATCAAAAATCTAAAAAAATGAAAAAAACGCCTGGAGATATCGTGGATTAGTACCTACATACCAAATTTCATAAAAATCGGCCCATAGGTTAGGGCTCTAGCTCTGTAAACATCCACACAGACACACACACACACACACACACACACACACGGACACACACACAGACAGACATCACGTAAAAACCACTTTTTTGGGTTCAGGGAGCACCAAAACAAATATTTCCACTAACAACTCAAATTCGAAAATTTTTACGAAAACAATACTTTCTCCATATACTATATATAGGGGGAGAAAGTAAAAGGAATATCTCTACCAAATTTGAAGTAAATCTGACAAAAATTGCGACTGCTAGAGTGCGAACACACACACACACACACACACACACACACACACACACATATATATTAAACATATATATATATATATATATATATATATATATTAAAGTTTTTAGAGACCCCTCAAAATGTGTTCAGGGGGTCACAAAAGGTGGTCCCGGGCTTAAGTCTCACTGTGCGGGTCATGCTAATAGTTCAATTTTCCATAGGAAATTCACTAACAATAAAAATCAAGCAAGAAAATCAACCACAATAGTTATCCTTCAAGCACATTAAATGTTCCTATATATTGATTTTAGGCATTTACTATCAAAACTGATAGGGAAATAACTTTTATTACAAATTTCCAATGTATACAAATGATTTACATATACATACACATATCATATACATATATACATACACATGCATACATATTCATATACATTCATATTCATATATACATACATATACATCTCTTTTTTAGCGAATTTCCCCTATAGGGAAGAAGCTATTACCGTAGTCGGCATGGTAAGATCTAGGCCCGGGACCATGATAACTTTTCGTTTTGAGGTCCCCAGACCTTAAAAACACCATTCGTTCGAAACTGTATATATATATATATATATGTGTCCGTGGGTGCGATAACTCTCGTAAAAAAGGTCCGATTTTGATGAAATTTGGTACAAACGTGTAAAGCAGCATTTATGACTATAAGTTCGAAAACCAGACAGATCGACCAATCCGAAGGGTTATTTTGGGGGGGTTTTGTACCCCAAAAATAGGTTTTTTGGGTTTTTTACATATAATTTTGGAAAAAGTTAAATTTTATTTGTTTTCATTAGAATCAGCTTAAAAAGACGCACAATTTGGTGTTTTAATCATTGCTCTACGTCAATTGGTTACTGAGATATTGAAAGTACTAAACACAGTACGTTGTCCAATGTTATTCTTATGGAGGATAAGAAAAATTGTATATCTCGCTTATTTATCAACGTATCGAGACGAAACCTGGTATATTGCTTCATTTCATTGTGGTCTATTGGTATTTGCACAAAAACCCATTTTTTGGCCAATAGTTCCTGTAGCAGCAAACCTGCATACTCAGCCACCATGTTATTCTTATGGAGAATAATTAAAATGTCATAAATCGTTTATTTATGAATATATATTGATGAAACTTGGTATGTGGCTTTATGTAGTATTAATATCAAGTACCTGGGGGCCGAGCTTTGCTCGGGGGAAGGAAATCAGTTTGTTTAGATGACTCGGAGTAATATTTCACCACTTCCCCCTACTGATAATCAGATTTGTATTATTCATTTGCCTCTTTTCTACATTTTTAAGGTCACTCCAGTTGTTATTTATAGCTCAATGTCCCTTTGATTTATTTTACTACTCTATATGTGTAATCTTAACTAAAATATTTTAATCTCTGCTCTCAGGAAACCACATGTTAATAATCATAATCAACATGAGTATTACTTTGACAGTTCCCTGGTTGATTATGAACAGCTGTTAAATTCTTTTGTTTTGATTTGAAACTCCATAAGCCCAATGTTAATTTTTTTAACTTTTAATTTTAGTTTTTTACATTATTTGATTTTTCCTAGGTATGAGAACAACTGTCTAGAACTTATTTTTATCCCAGAAATTAGTTATTTCGAACATTTGAAGGAAATCGTTGGAGCCGTTTTTGAGATCCGTGTCGCAAGCAAGCAAGCAAACCTTACTCATATTAGAGTATAGGATAGGATAGGATAGGATTAATGTGCATTGGAAATTCGCTGAGTATGCAGGTTTGCTGCTACGGGGGTATTTTGTATTTTTGTAATGTGTTTTAGCGAATTTCCCCTATAGGGAAGAAGCTATTACCGTAGTCGGCATGGTAAGACCTAGGCCCGGGACCATGATAACTTTTCGTTTTGAGGTCCCCAGACCCCAAAAACACCATTTGTTCGAAACTGTATATATATATATATATATATCTATCTATCTATCTATCTATCTATCTATCTATCTATCTATCTATCTATATATATATATATATATATATTTATATATATATATGTGTGTGTCCGTGGGTGCGATAACTCTCGTAAAAAAGGTCCGATTTTGATGAAATTTGGTACAAACGTGTAAAGCAGCATTTATGACTTTAAGTTCGAAAACCAGACGGATCGACCTATCTGAAGGGGTATTTTGGGGGGGTTTTGTACCCCAAAAATGGGTTTTTTTGAGTTTTTTACATACAATTTTTGAAAAAGTAAAATTTTATTCTTTTCCATTGGAATTATCTTAAAAGGACGCACAATTTGATGTTTTAATCATTGTTCTTCGTCAATTGGTTACTGAGATATTGAAAGTGCTAAACACAGTACGTTGTCCAATGTTATTCTTATGGAGGATAAGAAAAATTGTATATCTCGCTTATTTATCAACTTATCCTGACGAAACTTGGTATATTGCTTCATTTCATTGTGGTCTATTGATATTTGCACAAAAACCCATTTTTTGCCGATAGTTCCCGTAGCAGCAAACCTGCATACTCAGCCCCATGTTATTCTTAAGGAGAATAATTAACGTGTTACCTCCTTTAATTATGAACATAAATTAATAGAACTTGGTATGTGGCTTTACCTAGTTGAGTTATATTGATATTTGTATAAAAGCCCATTTTTAGTGTTCCTTATTTCAGCAAACCTGCATACTCAGCCGCCATGTTCTTCTTATGGAGAATATAATGTCATAAATTGTTTATTTATAAATGTATATTGATGAAACTTGGTATGTGGCTTTATGTGGTATTAAGATAAATTAATATGCATTGGAAATTCGCTGAGTATGCAGGTTTGCTGCAACGGGGGTATTTTATTGTATGACTTTCATGATGATTTAACTATTTACATGAATAATTTCCATCATGGGGTTGAATATTAAATTCTGTCTTGTAGAAACCCCTTACCTTACTCCAAATAATACTCAAGAAAAACAAATTTAAATGTGAAATTTCTATATAAAGAAAGTGATTTTTATAAACAAAATACTTAGATATATTAAGGGATTTTTCAATAATATTGAAAAATCCCTGTGTAGCATAATAATATAAGAGATTACCTACACGCAGAAAAAAAATTATGGCAATATCTCATACGGTTTTTGAGAAAAATTGCATCTAGTTAACATTTAGTTAGGTAGGCGTTTGAGGTCCCCGGGGGGAAATAATTTCCTATTTTAAAACTTAAATGCCCTTTTCTATTCCCCCCGTTTCACGACTTTCACAGAGACCATAGTGGAGGCTAACTAGGCTAACTCCCCTCAAAACAAATTCAAATTGTCCCTTTAAACCCATAATTTTAGATAGTGAATGCCCCAAAAGATATGAGCTTATATTAGAGTTTGTTTTTAACATGGTTCCCTTGATTGTAATCAGCAGTGAGTGATTAGATGACGTTCTTCAGAGGCAAGCATAACCTCACAATTAACCTTAACCACCTAAACACTTGATAAAATAAAATCCTAAATCAGAAGTTTCTTAAGACAAATCCGTTGACATATCTACAGGTTTCCAGCTCACAAATATTTAGCATTTTAACAATGAGTTGATGTGTTTTAGCAAATTTTTATAGGGAAGAAGCTATTACAGTAGTCGCCATGGTAAGACCTAGACCAGGGACTACGATAACTTTTCGTTTTGAGGTCCCCAGATGCCAAAAACACAATTCTTTCAATACCGTATATATATATATATATATATATATATATATACACGAAAAAGATAAAAACAAAAAGAGACCCACCCCAATCCACCGCTATAACCCCCCATGCCCCACACAGGCGAGCAACACAAACCATTACGTTGTCTCCGTTTGTTGTGGAGAGGTTTGGCTATTTGTTATTCTTATTGAGTGTTCGTTTGGGGGTTGTTGGTTTGGCCTGGGGGGTATTTTGTGTATATATTGTGTGTCCGTAGGCACGATAACTTTCGTAAAAATGGTCCGATTTAGATGAAATTTGGTACAAACGTGTAAAGCAACATTTATGACTTTAAGTTAAAAAACCAGACAGATCGCTTTATCCGAAAGGGTATTTTAGGGGGGTTTTGTACCCTAAAAATGGTTTTTTAACATATATAATTTTAATAAATCTAATTTTACTTTCCACCATTGGATTCGACTTAAAAAACGAACAATTTGGGGTTTTGATCATTTCTTTACGTAAATTGGTTACAAAGATATTCAAAGTGCTAAACACAGTACGTTGGTCTAAAATGTTACTCTTATGGAGAGTAAGAAAAATTGTATGCCTCGCTTAATTATGAACATAAATTAATGTAACTTGGTATGTAGCTTCACCTAGTTGAGTTACATTGATATTTGTATAAAAAGCCATAAATTGTGTTCCTTGTTACAGCAAACCTGCGTACTCAGCCCCCTATGTTATTTCTATAGAGAATAATTAAAATTGTATAAATTGCTTATTTATTAATGGATACGGCGGAAACTAGGTATGTGGCTTCACCTGGTTGTGGTCTGTAGATATTTTCATTAAAACCTAATATTTTCTGTTGCTTGTTGCAGCAAACCTGAGTTCTTAATCCCCATGTTATTCTTAAGGAGAAAAGTTAAAATTTTATATATGGCTCATTTGGGAGTACAGTATGTTTCTATGAAACTTGGTAAAAGTGGCTGTATATATGGTATATAAATATGCATTGGAAATTCGCTGAGTATGCAGGTTTGTTACGACGGGGGTATTTTTACTTCTATAAGTTTTCATTATTTAAATAAGTAAACTTAGTATAAAATATTTCCCTCACTTTTTTAAGGTTTTGTGGGGGAATATATACCCTCCCCCCACCCACTCAAAAGCCTCTGATTCCAGGAACAGGAACTAAGAAACATAACCTTCATTTGATTGCAATGCGTTAGTTAAATTGACTAACGTAACGTTAAAGTAACTTTTTGTATTTATTATAGTTGTAAAACTATCTCTGCTTTCCCAGGGTTTGATTAAAATTCTTTTGTGACGAATTGCATAAGCATTTCTTAGCGGATATGAAATTTGCATAGAATAAATGTGTCACCCTAAACTCAATAGTGATCCTGACAATCGAATATCAAACCTGGATCAAACTAACATTTAAAAAACCACTAGCGATTCTGACGGATGGAGACTCAAACGATCTTAGCTGATGAAGTCTGATAGGATAGTGGAATCTGCTCTAGGCAACGACATATATAACTGTCGTTCGCGGCTGTGTGAATTAGACTGATATCATGCATTAGAGCCTATGGAAATGTCAACTACGTTGTCGTGTATTCGTTAGAGACTGTCAATTATATTTAACCGTTGTTAATTGATTACAACCGTCGTGTTTATGACCGTATACACTGCAACACAAATATCTTGATACTTTTGGATAAAGTTGAGATGTTTCATAAACCATGATAGGTAGAAATAATAAATTTTTCTGGATAGGCCTATGTAAATAAAATGTTAAATACCCAGGAATATATGAATATACTCATGTTCAAATGAAAAATTGCCCATATCTATTTTCAAATTATCTTCATCACTTACAGTTAAAGCCTAATAATCATCATGAGACCATAAAACACATATTTACTAATATATATATACATAGATAGATAGCCTAATTACCATAGATAGCCTATAAGTAACCCCCAAGCTGTTTCAAATGCCTAACTAAATTCAAATATAAAATTCTAAATTGATCTCATTAAATAGATAAACATGTGAATGTGAAAGAGTATTGGCTATCAAGTGCCAAAAATGAAAATAAGTCTATTTACTCTCCAACCCAGAAGTACTTGGTGCTTTGTAAACCCCAAACAATTGCAAGAATGAAAAAAGCTTCTTCACCAAGAGTGGAGATAATGAAGGCCTAGTGTTAACAGCTAAAGAGGTCCCTGTCCCTAGTTTTAGCGAATTTCCCCTATAGGGAAGAAGCTATTACCGTAGGTCTCATGGTAAGACTTAAGCCCGAGACCATGATAACTTTTCATTTTGAGGTCCCCAGATGCCAAAAACACCATTCGTTCAAATTTTTATATATGTATATATATATATATATATATATATATATATGTGTGTCTGTAAGCACGATAACTCTCGTAAAAAAGGTCCGATCTTAATGAAATTTGGTACAAATGTGTAAAGTACCATTTATTTGAACGAGTTCGAAAACCAGATGAATCGCCCCATCCGAAGGGAGGTTTTTGGGGGGTTTTGTACCCCAAAAATGTGTTTTTTGGGGTTTTCACATGTAATTTTAATTTAAATCAAATTTTAATTTATACCATTTAATTTACCTTAAAAAAACAAACAATTTGGTATTTTGATCATTGCTCTACGTCAATTGGTTACCGAGATATTGAAAGTGCTAAACACAGTACATTGTCTAATGTTATTCTTATGGAGAAAAAGAAAAATTGTATATCTCGCTTATTTATGAACATAAACTGGCAAAATTTGGCATATGGCTTGATCTGGTTATGGTTTATTGTTGTTTGCAAAAAAAAAAACAATTTTTTGCCTATGGTTCCTGTAGCAGCAAACCTAGGTACTTGGTCCCCATGTTATTCTTATGGAAAATACTTAAAATGTTATATATCGCTTATTTATGAATGTATATATGGATGAAACTTGGTATGTGACTTCACTAAGATGAGTTCTATTGATATTTGCATAAAAACCCATTATTTTGTATGCCTTGTTGCAGCAAACCTGCATACTCATCCCCAATGTTATTCTTATGGAGAATAATTAATATTTGAAATATCGCTTGTTTGTGAATACATTTCTTATGAATCCTGTTAAGTGTTTATTGTGTTATGTTATATATTCAATGGAAATTCGCTGAGTATGCAGGTTTGCTGCAACGGGGGTATTCTCCCTTTTAAGTAGTTATTTTGCGCCTATCGTGCCAAAATATTGTTATCATCAACCAGTTACAGACGAGCAATACCCATTTTAACAGGCCACCTCAAGACCAGTAGCTCTGTGACAAGAAGTAAACCCTGAACTTTGGTAAGATCTTTCCAGTTTTTACATCACTATTTGATAGCCTACTAGAACTTTGATTAGGCTAAGAACACAACCAATTTAATCATTCAATCGTTAATGTACAAATTTGAACCTGAAAACTTTATTTATTATTTGATTTCCAAGAACATCTCTGTAATCAATAACCATAGGCGTAATTTCAGCATTTCGATTGGGGGGGCAGGGTTGACCATGGCTCATCCTCCTATTATATAAAATTTTATAACCCCCTCCCCCTTAAATCACCATTCCCGTAGAAAATTCAGCACTGTGGCTGGGAAGAAATAAGGTTCCGATACACGCACACAAACATACGATAGCATAGGATTATACCGGCCCCTCTTCCGCTCTTTTAGTCCCTTCCTTGTACTATTATAGTGTACATCAGTTGATCAAGTTGACAACTTTTCATTTTATGAGTAAAATTCTTGATCAATACACTTTGTTATAGTAAAAATAACTAGTTGTCCTGTTGCTCGAATCCGAGCAAGTGTACCTAACGAATGGTTTCTTCAGTTGTAAACAGACATAACAAAACATCTGATATTAAAACGGATGATAACAACGTACTTTCAATCAACAATAAGTTTAGACTTCCGCCGTTAGATAGCGCCACTGTTCCAAAAATTCAGCCCTTTACCGGGAAGAGGACAGTTATTCCCTTCTTGAATCTGCTATAATTTTTGTGACAAAAAAAATTGATTGACTTCGGTTTTACAACGTAAAATACCGAGTAGACCTAAAAAAGAATAAGGGGATACTTAAACTTGTTTATTTGAAAAGTTCACAAATATGTTTTTGGAATTAATACATAAACTGTATAAAACATGACAAATGTATATGTAATTAGGCCTACAAGTAATTCAAACCTGCATAGGTAATAACTTTGCGTAGGAACAAACCAATGTAATGTCTAGTCTAGTTTATTTTATTTAAATAAGCCTGGCAAAATATATGTAACAGGTAAAATAATGATTTGGTCGACTATAACGAAAATACAGTAATAATATTTCTAGTTTACTAACGACGAGCGCTTTATATTGTTTTACAAGTGACAGTAAACAACTTAAGAAAAGCAAAAAATGGTATTTTAATATTCTGTAAATTAGGTAAACGAGCTCTATGGTTCGCACGTAGCACGCTGGTGTGAGAGAGACGAATTTCCGAATGAAAAGCTTGAACAAGATAAAAACGGTGTTAAGACATACTGTACTGTGTTTAAGTGATGCCCTTTCTTAAAATTCTGAGACGTATTGGCAAATCTACGTAAAAATATCTTTAATTTGGCATCTCAAATTTTAAAATCCTTCCAGCCGTTATCGAGTTATGACTGTGAAGAAAAACCCTACCTTATTAATATTTATGATAACAGACTATATTGTTAGTTATCTTATATGTAGACCTATCATAAAAACGTGAGTTTTGCTTACGAACAAGTTACTGGTTACTATAACAATTATATTCTAATATTACTCAATAAAAATACATATAGTGTATTTATAGAATACTTATATGTTTAGTCACAAAACAATCTTTTTTTGTTTTACACTATCTTCTAAAAAAAAATCACACGCAGGCCGGTCGTCACTCCAAATTCTTGGTAAAAGTAATTGTAATAAAAAAGTATAAATATAGGTATAGAAATTAACAATAAATTATTAAATTATATATTTTTGAGAGCTCTTCTTAAACAAAACAAGAACATTTAATGTCAGTAAGAATTAATTGGTTGCAATTTTGTCTAGGTAGCAATAGAATTGGATTTCTTAAATTCGTCGCGAGCAATGGAATTGTTATTTATATTGATAATTCTGGGACTTTTCCTATATCAGTGTTGAAAAATCCTCTGGTGTAGCCTAGTGTTAACGTAAAAAACTATAAGTAAAGATAAAATAAATATCGATTGAAAAGTACTGTTAGTATTAAAACGAAGAACTATACAATATTTATTGTCTAAAACATATTTCAAGTAAATCTGTATAGCGCTTACCCCCTCCTATGCAGAAGCGAAATTAAAGAAACGAATGGATAAATATATCTCTTCATGAGCGCGTGAATTCCAAATTATACTGTAGGCGATTGTTTGAAATTTTCAAATAAATAAGTTTACCCACGAAATAGTAAATTCAGCTATAAGTATAGTATTTATTATATTATTGTTTTGAATGGCAAACTAATATTTAAACCCATTCGTTAAGAATTTTGTTCTGTGAAATAATTCTTTTGTAAGCTTGTTGTTTGCATACGACAAGCAATTTCACAAAAAATAACTATAATCATCTACATATTAAAATATAAAATGCAAAAGGTTTTAAGTTTATCTAATTGCCTTTGAAATATTAATATTAAAATATAAAGTTGTTTAATTATATTACATATTAATGATTATTAAGTTACCTCTGGAATCTTGTTACATGAATTCACAATAAATTTCACAATTCAAATATGTAAACGATAACTTGAAACGTATGTTTCTCGAAACGAATATGTTCTTTTGAAACGTAAAGAAACAAAGAAACGACTGATTTGAATCCGAGGACGAGAATGATGGGAATCGAAATGAAAGTAGAAGTACATGTTTTTATTTGATACGTCGAGAAGTAAAAATATCAGTTAAATTTGGATTAATATCTCCATCTAACAATGAACAAGAGGAGACCGGGAGGTTATTGTTGTGTTGTCCGCACCACCGACTACTCGGCGACCCGTTTACCAAGAAATCTGTTGAACACCACGGGAAAAAGTCAGACTATACAGTTCATGATTTCCGTCGATTTGTTTCAAATTATCACTGACTATTTAACTACTACAATAACTTAGTTACATTAAATAATGTTCCCGCTATAAAATTATAAAAACTAAAACTGTTTGTCTTATTTATTACAACAAACTTAATTGTAATCGTATTTTTCATACACTTTTACTTTTTTTAAACTTCCTCTAAATTATTGGGGGGGGCAACTGCCGCCCGTGCCCCCCTGAATTACGCCTATGTCAATAACATTGAACAATATAATATATTTTCCAAAATCAACTTCAAGAGTAATGGAAGCCATGATTTCCAACAATGACTGTTCGGGCCATTTGAGATCCAAAATTGGCTATTGTGTATTTTAACGAACTAAATTCTATACTTTCGACTATCTTTTCGAATCTTAAATATTATGTCTTTGTATCTGATGTCCTATATTTAGGTGTCCATGCCAGCTCGAATCCCCACCCTGAGCACAAGAACTCCGTACATTTTCTAGTCTGAGCACTTTGCATGTAAAGTAGATCAATCCAAGCATTATCCCCCATATTGTAAACTATACTGTGTATCCCTTCTGTTTAGCCTATGAGATATATATTTTATATATTTAATCAATAAAACCCCTTTGTTAATTGTACGAGTCAATCTTATTATTTCAAGTATTAGCTTAAAAAGTAAAGAGCAATACAAGCAATCCAAACCAAACACTCAATTTTTTTTAAATATTCCAAAGTAAAGGGTGTCGTAGAACGTTAAATTAAGAATTGAAATTTATCATGTAACTTCTTTAGTAAAGTATTTCTTCAGGTTTAATTAAATGTATCAAGGATATGAGTGACCTGACGGAGCGTGAGTGCATGCAGACGACGCGACGCCAACAGGTGCATGCCGCTGGCCCGGACAAGTCATGGAATGACTCGACAAGTAAATCAAGAATTAGTATATTACTATACACATTCGCACATTTAACTAATGGCATAGTAACTGGTAATGGAAAATATATATTTCCGTGCCAGCGATATGCGAGCCCGGTCATGTGTCAAAATCACGCAAAACCGTTGCCAAAAATTAGTATAGAATCGGCGATTTTGGTAGGCAGAAACTTCCCCCATTTCCAGTCTCATAGGTGAGGTATTCTTGAAGAGAGTTTTTGACGGCTGTAGGGCCGGGTTCTGTCACAACCACATCAGAGAGTGTATATAAATTGTCTTGTTTCCTTTGGCTACCGGCAGGCACCATGATTGGTGAAAATGTGCGAGCGAAAATTTACATAACGACGTTGTTACTCATTCAACATTATAACCAAACAAAATTCAGGAATTATTTAACAATCACACTAAACACGGACAGTGGAAGTCGGAAACGCGATACACGCCACGGAATGGCCAATTACCGCAAGTGTGTCGCCGGGGGGAGGCGGCTAACAGGCTCAGTTACGCAAGGAGCGTCGCGACGGAGAGTCAGTGATGGCCGAGACTACCCCCAACAACGTGGGCGCCGCGGCGCAGGCCAACCGCGACCCCGAGGCCAACAAGCCGTCCAACCGCAAACCCGAGACCAAGAAGATCTTGCGGCTGCTGACCGTCGTCGCCTACATGATGTCAGTCAGCATGGCCGCCATCATGCTGTCGGCCTACTACATCTTCCTGTGGAACCCCAAGGAGCACCGCCCCGGTCCCGGCGGCCCCCTCAGGCTGACCGACGTACACCCGTGCCCGGAGTGCCTCCTCACTGGTATGTCATTCGTCAAGCTTCACAACTAAACAATAAAATGTTTAAATTAACACCGTAATTTTATATAAAACCAAATTTATTCTTGAACTACTGTATTGAAAAAAGTACAGGCCATAACATATCACATCCCTAAAAAACGACGTGCTTAAAATGGTGGTTTTCATTAGAAACGTACTTATTTTTTAATAAAATGTCACTCAAAAGCACAGCTTATTTTCAAACCATGCTATTTTTAAACTACTTGTCCGTATGTTTATATTATTAATCAGCAATAGAGAATATACAGTATATTCCTGAGCTAAACTAAGAACTATTTAACGATGAACAGTTATTTTTTTAATAGCCGAGTCCGCGCTTCGAATAGCATACTAAATTGTATCACCACTGGCTTTGTACAGCATGTGTTAACACATATTAGACGTCCTCAACACTGTCTATTGCCTATAACATGTTAGAGTCAGTAGTTAGTACGATCCTGTGTAGAAGTATCGACAAAAGCTAACACTTTACGCTCAACGAAAACAACAAATAATTTACAGTACACTCGATAACCTTTCATGGAATACACATTCAAAGCCGCCATGCATACACTTTAACAGAGCACATTTAGTGTAACCGCTACCGGCCGGTGCAGAGCTACCGCGCCGGCAGGCCATGCCGCACGGAGGGTTAGACCAAGACGCCAGACGACCGATAAGTTGTACCAAACGCCCAAAACATAATTTAATACCCCCGTCGCAGCAAACCTGCATACTCAGCGAATTTCCAATGAATATATAACATAACACATTAAAACACTTAACAGGACTTATAAGAAATGTATTCACAAACAAGCGATATTTAAAATATTAATTATTCTCCATAAGAATAACATTGGGGATGAGTACGCAGGTTTGCTGCAACAAGGCACACAAAATAATGGGTTTTTATGCAAATATCAATAGAACTCATCTTAGTGAAGTCACATACCAAGTTTCATCCATATAAATTCATAAATAAGCGATATATAACATTTTAAGTATTTTCCATAAGAATAACATGGGGACCAATTACCTAGGTTTGCTGCTACAGGAACCATAGGCGAAAAATTTTTTTTTGTGCAAACAACAATAAACCACAACCAGATCAAGCCATATACCAAATTTCGCCAGTTTATGTTCATAAATAAGCGAGATATACAATTTTTCTTTTTCTCCATAAGAATAACATTAGACAACGTACTGTGTTTAGCACTTTCAATATCTCGGTAACCAATTGACGTAGAGCAATGGTCAAAATACCAAATTGTTTGTTTTTTTTAAGCTGAATTCAATGGTATAAATTAAAATTTGATTTAAATTAAAATTACATGTGAAAACCCCAAAAAACACATTTTTGGGGTACAAAACCCCCCAAAAACCCCCCTTCGGATGGTGCGATTCATCTGGATTTCGAACTCGTTAAATAAATGGTACTTTACAAATTTGTACCAAATTTCATTGAGATCGGACCTTTTTTACGAGAGTTATCGTGCTTACGGACACATATATATATATATATATATAAATATATATATATATATATATATATATACATATATAAAAATTTGAACGAATGGTGTTTTTGGCATCTGGGGACCTCAAAATGAAAAGTTATCATGGTCTCGGGCTTAAGTCTTACCATGAGACCTACGGTAATAGCTTCTTCCCTATAGGGGAAATTCGCTAAAAAAGCAGTCGAACACGGATTTCTGGACAAGATATTGACACCAATCGCACAGTAAAGTTCTTCTTAAGTTGCGTAGTTTATTAGTGAATTTCCTTTGGAAAGTGAACTATTAGCATGACCCGCACGGTGAAACTTAAGCCCGGGACCACCATAGAAGTTCCTAACGTGAACCCCTGAACACGTTTTGGGGGGTCGTTCAAAATGTTATATATGTATATATATGTGTGTGTGTTTGCACTCTAGCGGTCGCAATTTTTGACCGATTTACTTCAAATTTGGTAGGGACGTTCCTTTCTGTAATCAGTTGGACAAGTTCGTTGGGCGAAACAATCGGAAAACTCTAAACCCCTTTTTTGGGGGATTAATCTTTCAAATTTCGTGTTTTTGGCCCCAAAAATGGTCATAAAAGCCCCAGATGTAAAATAAAATCATGTAAAAAGATGGGAATTAGAAAGGCGAAAGTTTTAAGCCCTCTCTCGTCATTCTAGCATAAATATTTACCGAGTTATTAAAGAAAATGTGTATCGACTAAACACAGTACGTTGTCTTATGGGGGTTTTACACGAGAAAAGCCTGTTATTCCTTTGTTAGAGTACTTTTATCATCCCCAGCAACCTCACGCCTACTTTCAAGCCTGTCTGGACCTTCTCCTAACCTTATATTGGGCAAAACTGTATTCCCAGCTTTGCAAGTAAATGAAACCAGGAGTATCAGAACAGCCAAAAAATCAATGTTTTCAGATTTCAATAAAAATTGGACAAATGTATGTTTTTACACTGATTTTGAGTTTTAAAAGTTCTTATTTGGAAATTCACTTCCCTCACGTCAGCGTGCTGCGTGCGAACTCGTTTTAATTTGTTAAGTTCATTATTAGTGATTGTGAGTTTATGTTGTTTGAGAAATTACTGCGGACATTTACCATAATTGATTAGGAAAACGAGTGCATGGCGTTTTAGGACCTGAAATCTGATCCCGTCTTCAGGTAAGAATATAAAGAAATTCACTTAGCACATAATAAGTTAGTGGCACAAACAGGTAATGCTTTAAATAAATTGCAAAAGGGTAAGAAACAGGACCAGTCAAAGCAGTCAAAAGTTAAACTATATATAACGAAACGCAAAAGTCAAACACTGAAGCGAACACTACTGCACAGCGCGAGACTCGAGTGAGACTGAATATTTTGAGCTTTGTCTATATTGTACGACTAGCTGCTATCGTACCCGATTTCACCCGGGAATACAGCAGTTGTGGGTGCTGCATTCTTTGGTGTTCTTTGACGAATCATAATCAGCTGTTTGAATTCTCATCAGCTCAAACTAAAGTGAATGCCAATAAGAATCACACAGGATTGGAACTTTGACTCCCCGTGGGGCGGAGCCCTTTGAGCCCTATGGGAATTTCTTCAAATCCTTTCTTAGTGGTTACCTACGTTATGGAAAGAGTATACATGCCAAATGTCGTGGTTGTTGGTGTAGAGGGTTGGCCTGGGGATGATCGGGTTTTCGTAGTTATGTGAATGCCCATAAGATTAACATTGGACTGGAAATTTGACTCCTCGTGGGGCAGAGCCCTATGGGAATTTCTTAAAATCCTTTCTTAGTGGTTACCTTCGTTATTGAAAGAGTATATGTGCCAAATGTCGTGGTTGTAGGTGTAGAGGTTTGGTCTGGGGATGATCGGTGTTTCGTATTTATGTGAATGCCCATAAGATTAACATTGGACTGGAAATTTGACTCCTCGTAGGGCAGAGCCCTATGGCAATTTCTTAAAATCCTTTCTTAGTGGTTACCTACGTTCTGAAAGAGTGCATGTACCAAATTTCGTGGTAGTAGGTGTAGAGGTTTGGCCTGGGGGATAATCGGGCTTTCGTATTTATAGATATAGATTGTCTTTGTTGTGTTCTAGCTATTCTTCTCTTCTGAAGGCGGGATGGAAAATGTCCGCAATAATTTACTTAATCTGCTTATAGTCAAGATTGCTAGATTGCTGTTTTTTTACCGTATGTTTTTATATGGAGAGCGTATGTTTTTGTTAGAAGTTTTGAATTTGAGTTGCTGGTGGAAATTTGGTTTGATGCTCTCTGAGTCCAAAAAAGTCTTTCGTGGTGATGTTTGCCTCTCATCAGTCATTTAGTATAAGAATATACACTGAATGTATATACTTTCAGTTCAGTATATACTGAATATTAAATAACCAATCAGTCATTCTGATTTATAGATATGTAAATACCTAGGTACCACGACAATGGATCGATTTTATGAAATTTAGTATGCATCAGGCCAATTTCATGATACCTCCCGATTTTTGTAACGGTGGTGTTATTCCCAGAAAAATCACTAAAATCAAAATCTGTTAAAGTAGTCTCCAGCGATTTTAGTTTAAATTTGATGGTTAATAGTGTTTCAAGTAATTAGGAAAATGATATGTCTCTCATGTCTGTGAAAACTCGGGATCATAATAAGATATAAAGCCTCAAAGCTTAAAATAGTAATCTACCCAAAACCATTCACTTGAAATGTAACTGTCACCATTAAAAATTCAGCAGTAAATCTTAGATACAAATAAATTTCTTGTATATGATTCCATAAATTTATAGCTGAGCATTTTGCTTGGTAATAAAACTCAGAAGGACGGTCCGTTGCTTGACACATGAAGAGAGTGATAACGTAAACGGGTTTACATAATAATTATCGCCAACAGTACAAGATCGGCTACCATCTTTACATTTATATAATCTTATCACTCCTTACATTTAAAAAGGATGATCCTTCCAGCAGGCCTCAAAGGTGCTTTAAGCTTGAATACTGCCCTAAGACGTAGTTGTCACGTCATATCCCTGTCCCTGTTGCCATGTACCCCATGATTGTTTAAATTGATAATGTTTTAATTTCGTTCGACAGTGTAATCCACTGATTAGTTTTATTTTGTCCAACCATTTTAGAGTATTTTATTTAGTTTTCATCGCCTCGAAAATGTAGTTACTGGGTATGTATATTTTTCGATGCGCACGTTTGAGCCGTAAGGATGGCCGGACCCTGTTGACTGCGGGGCTGGTCGATATCGGGGCGCGTGCGCGGCGAGCGTCAGTACCAGTACCATCGTGGCCGGGCTTACATAATCTGTGCGTCACTCGCTTACGTAATGTGAATACCGTGGTTAGCCGGAGGTTACTGGTAATGTACACGGTCTGGGGGATGGAGTGGTGTTGTACCAGCCACTGGTGGAACCGCCACTGATGATATCCAGGACAGTGATCGTAGCGTGTCTCAGAAGCTCACCCCAGGGGGAGTGATAAGGCCATTCTATTCGACTTGAAACTTAACAAACATATAAGGAAAGCAAAACTTGTTGCAATTTACAAATTTGTCATTATTTTATACTAATTCAAACCAATTGAAAAGGCATTTATTTTTACTGTAGATAACATTCTAAATAATAAATAATGTATATGTTCAGCCTAATAAACAGTGCAGTTGACGATATTTGTTTACATATACAAGGACTTGATTATAAATTTTAATTCGCACGGTAATATTGCACCTTCCCATTAATTAAGTTTGACCAGCACGACAACTGACCCACTTGTTAGCATTGGATATCGGCCGCCTCGTCGAAATTTAACCTTAGACTTTGGCCCCGATATTTGTAGACCTCATCCTGTTGTAGGCCTAGTAAGCACCAGGGTTTAACACTTATCAAACTGAAGGGATAAATAATGCTAGGCTTGACAAAGTTGTGTAATCTATTGGAATTTAAATAATTTATTTTATGAGGAACTTTATTTTATGATGGAACTAGGTGAGATTAGCCCGATTCCTGTCTTCTTTTCTCGGCTTGTCTTGATACAAGAAAGCGCAAACCGTGCAACCGAATCGAACCCATTATCTATCACACCTTGCCCTCCGAGTAGTTTAGTTCTTACAGATACAGTAGTTTTAACCTTTAAGAGGGAGCTCTAATCACGTAACATCCGCGGTTCTACTTGCTTCTCCCATTAGGCCAGTCAGTATTACCCCGTCCATCTTCAACTTATTATTCGAAATCGTCGATTTATGGCTCTTTTTTAAAGAGCAAAAAGAAAAATACCTAGCGAGTTCAGTTAGCAACATTTCGATATCACAAATAATTAACCCAACAAATAAAATAAATATTGAATATTTTGGAATCTGATAGAACTATTATAATTTGTGATATCAAAATTCTGCTCACTGGAATTGCTAGATTTATTTTGCTCAATAACATGAGCAATAACTCGTCAATTTCAAAATACGATGAGGAGGAACGGGATTTGAAATTTAACATTGGTCTTACCGGAGAATCAGGAAGACGCTAGCAAACTAACTCAGGGTTTGGCTGTTGCAGAAACAAGGTCTAAGAATGAACAAGCCATTTGGAAACTGACTGAAGGCATTTTGTCCCGAGTAAAGAGCTTCAACGACCGGTACTCACGCTCGCTGAGATTCTGAGGACGTTGAACAACGACGCCTTCGTCTTCGTCGCCCATTGTATTAATATTCTTAATAAAATACAATTTTCTTTGAGCAACCAAATTCAATGTTTCAACACCTTACAACAGCGTATGAAAAACTGTACCCTCAAAAAATGCCCTAGCTTTTTTGGTTTACTATTAATAAAATAATTCACTGGCGTGAAGGCAGCTCGCCGTAGTAAAATACTTTTAAGTGGTAGGACAACTGATTTATAATTAATTTTGGAGTGAATAATACGTGAGATGAGTTAGTGCTGTATAACAATACAGCTAACACAAAAATCGGGTGTGTGTTTCTTATTCATTGTTGTTAAGATTATCAATTTATAGGACTAATCTGATCTTCGATATAAGTACGATGTCATGTGTACAGGGAAGATTCATGAGGAGCGAACAATGTTTGTGCTTCGTTGTGTGTAGAAACTGACGAACTTGACGAATATCAAACACACATTAATATAATCACCTGACTAAATAAAATCGTCATCTGCTATGGATAAACATTTAAACTTTTAACGATTTTAGGCTAATAGGGCAAATCCCTGAGATAATTGGTCGATTTCTGGATTTTTACACTTGCAGGAAACCTAACCGACATTTTTATATGTAGTATGTTGGGGCTATCTCACAAAACTACCTTAATTGAGCCAGGTATATTTCCCATTTGATTACATGCATTTCAAAATTAAAGTTTTAAATAAGGATATCACGAGCATAAATAATTCGGCTTTGAAATTTCATTACTCTTAATTATATTATTATAATTATCATAATTTATATTCTTCATTATTATTAATAACCCGAGGTTCGCCAGATTGGTCCTGATAAAAATCGTAACGTTTTGAGAAGGTTCGAAACTGGGCCCAGATGCCAACATTGGGCTATTAATTAATTATGTTTTCTAAGAATAGGTCGACCTTAGACAGTAAAAAGACCAGGGTGGACCCGTTCCCTATCAACACATTAAAAAAACCACTGGCGTAGATAGGCTACAAAAACAAATACAAATACAAATAATTTAATTTGGACAAAAGTGTCGTTCTCTGATAATTTATTAAAACAAAGTTAAGTAAGTTAAATATTAAAATAATAACGGTAATGCGCTGTTTAGGGCGTTGTCAGTGAGTTGTGTTGCAGCTGTCGAAGTGAGCAAGCAGCCTTGCGATCGCTAAACAACCTACAGTAGTTGTAAACAAACTTGGCTATTTTTGCCCTCACAAACAGAACCTCGCCCAATCTGCTTGGTATAGGGTATGACTTGCTTTGGATGGCCAAGAGTCAGTATTTTGATTTATGGTCCATTAATGAAATTTAAAATATTTTGCAGCAGTATATGATAGACAACAACCATTCTTAAATTTGGAGGTAATTCTTAAATTTCATGGCAGTTATTTGAAGTTATGTATTCGATTACATTACATAACCGACGTTTCTAAAGGAGCATTAATCTTAAGAAACAATTGACACGCGTTTATAGTAAAACATGAGTATTAAGGCTAACAAAACCCCCATTTATTATTTAATAAGTACGGGTCTCTTTCATAGAAATAAAAATAAGTATTGATCATGATGTCTCATGTTTTGACGGATTTCACCCTCTGAATCCCATTGAAAACTTTACCTCCCGTAGTTATCTGTTTTGCGTTTGAAAAATAATAAAATTTACAACCTTGGGATCATTAAAACTGCAATAGGCCTACTAACGAAATTCATGTGTATACTATACTATAGTGTACTGAATGGCCTGATCATAGGCCTACTCAACCACCTGTTGAGAGGTGGCGGGTGAAGACCATTATGCTGCCACTAATTAGATAAACCTGTACATTCAATATGAAGAGTATGAACTAACTGTTGAACTCAATTTTGTGTTAGATAAAAATTAACTTTTTTGGTCCGGGAATCGTCTAGCGAATCCGGTAAATTACAACGATGGCCTACCGTAGTTATCGTAGTTTGGCAAATGACTGCAGCTGGATATTTAATCAATGAGCAGCGTTTGGTTGCACTTGACTTAATGTAATTTAAATATTGTTAAGTTTATTCAGACCCGTAACTATACCGGCTTATCTCCCCTTGGAGTAGACATTTCAGTTGACATTATAAGGAGGGTCTTCTCTAGGTTTTGCTTCTCTGGCTTCTGACATACAAATTATTCATTGAATAAACGTTTCAGTGAACAAATAGACTAAAATAACAAGTGAGAAATCTGTCAAAACCGTAATTGACAATAGTCGCGTCGGTTGACGGTTGACGGAGGCAGTGCGGGCGCGCGACAGCTGGACAGCTGGTGGAGGATGAGCGGGCGGAGCACGTCGCAGAGCGCGGGTGGCAGCGTGCGGGGCAGCATCAAGTTCGCGGGCGAGGAGGCCAAGGACCGCATGTACGAGCCCAAGCACAAGAAGAAGGTGGTGCGCGTGCTGACGGTGATCGCGTACGTGTTCAGCGTGTCGCTGGCTGCCATCATGCTGTCGCTGTACTACATCTTCATCTGGCAGGGCACCAAGCCCTCGGGCCCGTCTCAGCACGGCTACAACTTCGGCTACCACGGCCACCCGGGCGAGTGTCGCCACCAAGGTGGGCGATGGATATAATCACTGTGCAATAAGTCTTTTCACCAATAACATTCTGGTTGACGATAATTTTCTACAGAAAGCAAATATGAAATATATTCAGTATTAGGATTAACTTTTACCAAACCGATGTACGTTTGCGTAATGTATCATACGCTTTTTGTGTGCTAAATTTGATCTATGAATAGTCTACAAAAGGATGGTATAAAGAATTTAAAGATCACTCGAATAATAGCTGCATAATTGAAATATTTAGGTAAAAAATTGTACAGGTTGTGGGTAAATTACCAAATATTAGCATGTTTTAGGCCTATTTCAAGAATTGCAATTATGAGAAATTGGCAATAGATGAAGCTATTTTTACAATCTTTATACCATCATTTTTGGCGTGAGATTAAAACATAAAATTGTATATTAATCATGTTATATCACGTGATATATATTTTCTTCTTCTACTCATTTAATTTAATATTATTTTATACATGGCTTACTTGTCACTCGGGAAGTAGGCCCTATATACAGTACTTGCTTATGGCACTAAGTATAACTAAGTACTAACTTCAAAATTTTGAAAGCCCTAGAAGATTGAGTCAGGTACTCAAGCAGATATATATTCGTACGATCCCTGAAAATCTCATGCTTTAACAGTTTACCCATACGGTGACACTTTTATATATATATATATATATATATATATATAAATATTAGAAAATCAAAATTCAACTGAGCACCCTTTTTAAAATCTTTTAATAAAGCTACATGTTTCAGCACTTTTAAGGCCATTTTCAAGCTAGACTTAACCTAACATAATTTATTAATTTTTGTAAAGCTGATCAAATAAAATCATGCTAAATTATTTCTAAAATTTCATATTTTCTTTTAGCGAATTTCCCCTATAAGGAAGAAGCTATTACCGTAGGTCTCATGGTGAGACTTAAGCCCGAGACCATGATAACTTTTTGTTTTGAGGTCACCAGAAGCCAAAAACACTATTCGTTCAAATTTATATATATGTGTATATATATATATATATATATATATATATATGTATGTGTGTGTGTGTGTGTGTGTGTGTGTGTGTGTGTGTGTGTGTGTGTGTGTGTGTGTGTGTGTGTGTCCGTGAATGCGATAACTTTAGTAAAAAACATCCGATTTCGATGAAATTTAGCTCAAATGTGTAAAGAGACATTTATGACTTTAAGTTCGAAAACCAGAAAAATCGGAACATGGGAAGGGGGGTTTATGGGGGTTTTAAATTTTCCAAAAATCAGTTTTTGCATTTTTCACCCTAACATTTTTAAAAAACTTAATTTTGGTTCTGACCATGTTGTAGAGCTTAAAAACGAATAATATAGTATTTTGAATTATTAACCTAGGTTAAGTGGTTGCGGAAAAAATCCAAAAAAAAACTGCTCATAAAATCTCCCATGTTAATCTTATGGGAAAAAGGTTTTTGGCTTTTCCTCAGTTAATTTTACTTTAATCTTAACATTTGCTTTTACCAATCACTTCAGCTCCACAAAACAATCATTTTGGTGTTTAAATTGTGATTCTACGTCCAACCGTTGCAGAGATATTCAAAGTGCTAAACACAGTACGTTGTCCAATGTTAGTACGTTGTCCAATGTTATCCTTATGGAGAATAAATAAAATTTGATATCGATTATTTATGAATGTATATTGATGAAACTTGGTATTTGGCTTCATGTTGTACTGGTATATTGATATTTGCACAACAAATAAATTTGTTGTTGATTGTCCCCGTAGCTACCTGCATACTCAGCCCTAATGTTATTCTTATGGAGAATATGTAAAGTTTTATATCTCCCTTAATTATGAACATAAATTAATAAAACTTGTAATGTAGAAGCCAAAAGCCACCAGAAGCCAAAAACACTATTCGTTCAAATTTATATATATGACAATAAATAACGATGACATAAAACAAACACCCTTAGCATGTTTACAATATAATTACAAATAAAAAAAACACCACCACTACAAAAACAAAACAATACCCACCGACAGATTCAGGAGGAACTGAACCTGAAAAAACTTACAGGAAGAAGTGAGTGTGAACTTTCGCAGGAAGTAAGTTTACTTACTTACTTACTTTTACATGGTTTATGTTTTTTTTTTTTTGGTTTCATTTTTTCGGCGTTTATCTTTGAAGTAATCGTAGAATTTTTGGTTGGAAAACTGTATCACCTGGTACAGTTATATTGATAATTGCATAAAAACTCATTTCTTATCTTCCTCGTTGCAGCAAACCTGTGTACTCAGTCCTAATGTTATTCTTATGGAGAATAAATAAAATGTTATAAATCACTTATTTATAAATGTATTTTTATGAAACTTTGTAAGTGGCTTTATGTAGGAGTGAGAAACATATAAATGCATTGGAAATTCGCTGAGTACGCACGCAGGTTTGCTGCGACGGGGGTATTTTTTTTTTTTTTTTTTTTCATTTTGAGCAAAGGTTTTTGGTTTTCTTTTTATAAATCCAATTGAATTAAGTTGTCATATATGGCGTTGTTTGTGGCAATATGAGTATTTAATATATTGTTTGGTTCTTTTTTGTTGCCCACATATTTAAGAACCAAACTCATATAATATTAAATACTCATATTGCCACAAACAACGCAATTTATGAAAAGTTAATTAAATTGGATTTATAAAAAGAAAACCAAAAACATAATAAAATACCCCCGTCGCAGCAAACCTGCGTACTCAGCGAATTTCCAATGCATAATATATGTATTAATACCACACAAAGCTGCAAACCAAGTTTCATAAAAATATATTCACATATAAGTGATTTTAATTATTCTCCATAAGAATAACATTGGTAATGAGTACATAGGTTTGCTGAAACAAGGAACAGAAACAATTGGTTTAACAAATTGGTTACAAATATAAATGTAATTTAACTAGGCGAAGCCACATTCTAAGTTTCACCCATATTCAATCATAAATAAGCGCTATATAACATTCTAGTTATTCTCCATAAGAATAACATGGTGGCTGAGGAAGCAGGTTTGCTGCAACAAGGACCAGAAAAATGGTTTTTTATATAATTATCAATATAACTCAACCAAGTGTAGCTACATACCAAGTTTTATTAATGTATGTTCATAATTAAGGGAGTCATTACATTTTACTTATTCTCCATAAGAATAACATGGGGGCTGAGTACGCAGGTTTGCTGCTACGGGAATAATCAACAAAAAATCAATTTTTTGTGCAAATATCAATATACCAGTACTACGTGAAGTCACATATCAAGTTTCATCAACATACATTCATAAATAATCGAGATATCAAATTTTATTTATTCTCCATCAGGATAACATTGGACAACGTACTGTGTTTAGCACTTTGAATATCCCAGCAACGGTTGGGCGTAGAATCACAATTTAAACACCAAAATGATTGTTTTGTGGAACTGAACAGATTGGTAAAAGCAAATGTGAAGTTTACATTAAAATAAACTGAGGAAAAGCCAAAAACCTTTTTCTCATAAGATTAACATGGGAGATTTTATGAGTAGGTTTTTTTGGATTTTCTCCGTAACCACTTAACCTAGATAAATAATTTAAAATACAAAATTATTTGATTTTTAAGCTCTATAACATGGTCAAAACCAAAATTAAGTTTTTTAAAAATTGTAGGGTGAAAAATGCAAAAAACTAATTTTTGGAAAATTTAAAACCCCCATAAACCCCCCTTCCCATGGTCCGATTTTTCTGGTTTTCGAACTTTAAGTCATGAATGTCATTTTACACATTTGAGCCAAATTTCATCAAAATCGGACGTTTTTTCCTCAAGGTATCGTGTCAACGGACACACACACACACACATATATATATATATATATATATATATATATACATATATATAAATTTGATCGAATAGTGTTTTTGGCATCTGGGGACCTCAAAACAAAAAGTTATCATGGTCTCGGGCTTAAGTCTTACCATGAGACCTACGGTAATAGCTTCTTCCCCTATAGGGGAAATTCGCTAAAAAGCTAAAATACCCCCGTAGCAGCAAACCTGCGTACTCAGCGAATTTCCAATAGATATATAAATGTCTTAATACTACATAAAGCCACTTACCAAGTTTCATAAAAATATATTCACAAATAAGCGATATATACAATTTTAATTATTCTCTATAAGAATAACATTGGGGTTGAGTACGCAGGTTTGCTGCAACAAGGAACACAAAAAATGGGTTTTTATGCTAATATCAATATAACTCAACTAGGTTAAGTCATATACCAGATTTTATTAATTTATGTTCATAGTTAAGGGAGACATAGCATTTAATTAGTATCCATAAGAATAACATGGGGCTGAGTACGCAGGTTTGCTACTACGGGTGCCTTTGGCAAAAAATAATTTTTTTGAGCAAATATCAATAGACCACAACCAGATGAAGCCATATACCAAGTTTCGTCAGTATACGTTCATAAATAAGCGAGATATAAAATTTTTCTTTTCCTCCATAAGAATAACATTAGACAACGTACTGTGTTTAGCACTTTCAATATCTCGGGAACCAATTGACGTAGAGAAATGATGAAAATACCAAATTGTGTGTTTTTTTAAGCTGAATCTAATGATAAAAACTAAAATTTAATTTTTTTAAAAATTACATGTAAAAATTCAAAAAACCCATTTTTGGGGTACAAAACACCCCTAAAATACCCCTTCGGATGGAGCGATCTGGCTGGTTTTCGAACTTAAAGTCATAAATGTTACTTTACACGTTAATACCAAATTTCATCAAAATCGGATCATTTTTACGGGAGTTATCGTGCTCACGGACACACACACATATATATATATATATATATATATATATATATAGATAGATATATATACAGTTTCGAACGAATGGTGTTTTTGGGGTCTGGGGACCTCAAAACGAAAAGTTATCATGGTCCCGGGCCTAGGTCTTACCATGCCGACTACGGTAATAGCTTCTTCCCTATAGGGGAAATTCGCTAAAAACAACAAATAACCTCGTAGCAGCAAACCTACGTACTCAGCAAATTTCCAATGCATATATATGTATCTTAATACCACATAAAGCCACATACCAAGTTTCATCAATATATATTCATAAATAAACGATTTATGACATTTTAATTATTCTCCATAAGAATAACATGGTGGCTGAGTATGCAGGTTTGCTGAAGCAAGGAACACAAAAAATGGGGTTTTATACAAATATCAATATAACTCATGAAGGTAAAGCCACATACCAAATTTCATTAATTTATTTTCATAATGAAGGGAGATAACACGTTACTTACGGTATTCTCCATAAGAATAACATGGGGCTGAGTACGCAGGTTTGCTGCTACGGGAGCCTTTGGTAAAAATTTGTTTTTTTGAGCCAATATCAATGGTCCACAACCAGATGAAGCCGTATACCAAGTTTCGTCAGTATACGTTCATAAATAAGCGAGATATAAAATTTTTATTTTCCTCCATAAGAGTAACATTAGACAACGTACTGTGTTTAGCACTTTCAATATCTCGGTAACCAATTGACGTAGAGAAATGATCAAAATACCAAATTGTGTGTTTTTTTAAGCTTAATCCAATAGAAAAAACTAAAGTTTGACTATTTCCAAAGTTACATGTAAAAAATTCAAAAAACCCATTTTTGGGGTACAAAACCCCCCCAAAATACCCCTTCGAATAGGCCGATCTGGCTGGTTTTCGAACTTAAAGTCATAAATGTTGCTTTACACGTTTATACCAAATTTTATCAAAATCGGATAATTTTTACGAGAGTTATCGTACTCACAGACACACATATATATATATATATATATATATATATATATATATATATATATATATATCTACAGTTTCGAACGAATGGTGTTTTTGGGGTCTGGGGACCTCAAAACGAAAAGTTATCATGGTCCCGGGCCTAGGTCTTACCATGCCGACTACGGTAATAGCTTCTTCCCTATAGGGGAAATTCCTAAAAAATGATATTTTATAAATAATTTAGCATGTTTTTATTTGATCAGCTTTACAAAAGTTAATAAATTATGTTAGGTTAAGTCTGGCTTGAAAATGGCCTTAAAAGTGCCGAAAAATGTAGCTTTATTAAAAGATTTTAAATAAACGGTATCAGGAAACTGACACATACTTTCTCCCTTTTAGCCCAACTTTAATGAATAAATTAATTTTTATTTACTAAATATAGAATACAAAGCACGGTAGAATGCACAGCAAAACTTATAAACAAGTTGTTTTCAAAAATATCCACCCAGATCCCTGTATAGGAGACACTACAGAATCCATCGCCACACACGTGGTTTTAAGAGGGGAAATGCCCCCTATTCCTCCCCTCAGGGTTATTAAGGGGCAAGATATTTTGAATTTCCTCTGTTGGTCAATGCTAACTTGACAATAATATCAAGTTTGAACAAAATTTATCAATAAATAAGAGAGAAATAGTAATTGTCGTATTCCCCAAAAGAATAACATTGGACAGCGTACTGCGTGTTCTGTAAAATGAAAATTTAAATTCTCTCCGCAACCAGTAATCGTAGAATAGTAATTCAACATACTAAATTATTTAGTTTTTTTATCTCTTTTTAATGGTGAATAGTAATATTTTGTATATTTATGTTTTTTTATACAAAATCAAAAAACTGAGTTTTTGATATTTTAAGTCTTGTAATTTCAGAACCCGAATTTTTACAGAAAGGCGGGAGGTGTCATTTAGTTAGAAAACTAAATTTCTACAAACGACTAAAGTTGAATCAAAATCGTTAGAGCCGTTGCTGAGAAATCTTTATTTTCATGTTTTTTGGCGGTTTTTGGGGGATAATTACCCTTAATAATCTAAAATTCCAAATAATGAAAAAAATCGCCTGGAGATATCATGGATTATTACCTACATACCAAATTTCATAAAAATCGGACCATTGGTTAGGGTTCTAGCTCTGTACACATCCATAAAGACAGACAGACAGACAGACAGACACACAGACATCACGTAAAAATCACTTTTTTGGGTTCAGGGAGCACCAAAACGAATATTTCCACTAACAACTCAAATTCTAAAATTTAGACAAAAACAATACTTTCTCTATATACTATGTATAAGGGGAGGAAGTAAAAGGGTGCTCAGTTGAATTTCTATTTTCTAATATTTATAACTAGCTGTGTACCCGTCCTTCGTACAGGTTGTATATAAATGGTAGATTAACTAAAGCAAATAACAATCCACATTATTTCATAATATTAAAATTACATTTTACACGTTTAATGTACAATTAAATCAAAGTCAACGAAATATACTGGCAGATGGATCGGGTCCTGTTGCTAAGTCGAGGAACTCTGTCGGGTAGTAAACGGCGTGTGGTTTGCGACTCCAAATCGGTACACGCAACACTTTGGATTCGCTTTTAGAAATAAAAGAACTCTAGTACAAAAAAATAAAAAAATATCGGGGAGGGCAGGAGGGGGGGCATAAATATAAAATCGGTGGGGGGAGCACAACATAAAATTGTGGAGGGGAGGCAAAATAAAAATCGGGGGGAGAGTAAAAATATAAAATGGGGGGGGCAAAAAAATAAAATGGAGGGGAGACATAACATAAAAATATAAAATCGGGGATGAGCCAAAAATAAAAATTGTTGGGGAGTAAAAATATAAAATCGGGGGGGGGGGCAAAAAATATAAAATCGGGGGGGGAGCAAATATAAAATTGGAAGTGCAAAAATGAAAATGGGGTGATGAAAAATATAAAATCGGTGGGGGGCAACAAAAAATGGGGAGGGGAAAAATATAAAATGGGGAAAATAAAATACAAATAAAAAATTGGGGGAGCAAAAATATAAAATTGGGGGTGGGGCAAAAATAAAAATCGGCGGAGGGATCAAAACTATAAAATCGGGGGGGGGGGGTACAGGAAGTATCGGTAAAAATTGTCTGTTGTGCAAATAAGGATAGACCACAACCAGATTTTGTTCATTAATATTAACTTATAGCTAGCTGACGTACCCGTTCTTCGCACAGGGGTTTTCTCTACCCATTCTTTAGTCAATGCAATTTCCATTTTAGTTAGCTTGAAACAGCTGTTATTGTAAAAATGGGGGGGTGCAAAAATATAAAATCGGGGGGGGAATATAAAACCGGGGGGGGGCAAAAATATAAAATCGGGGGTGGGGCAAAAATAAAAATCGGTGGGAGGAGCAAAAATATAAAATCGGAGTGGGCAAAAATATGAAATCGAGGGGGGCAAAAGTATAAAATGGGGGGACATAAAATAAAAATATAAAATCAAAGAGAGGGGAACATCCTATAAAATTGGGGGTGGGGTAAAAATAAAAATGGGGGGTTACAAATATATAAAATTGGGGGGGAATATAAAATAGGGGGGACATAAAATAAAAATATAAAATCGAAGAGGGGGGAAGCAAATATAAAATCGGGGGTGGGGCAAAAATAAAATTCGGGGAGGGGAGCAAAAATATAAAACCGGGGGGGCGGGCCAAAAATATAAATTGGGGGGACATAAAATAAAAATATAAAATCGAAGAGGGGGGGGCAAAAATATAAAATCAGGGATGAGGCAAAAATAAAAATCGGTGGGGGGAGCAAAAATATAAAATCGGAGTGGGCAAAAAACATAAAATCAATAAAGTGTGTGTGTGTGTGTCCGTGTGTGTGTGTGTGTGTGTGTGTGTGTGTGTGTGTGTGTGTGTGTGTGTGTGTGTGTGTGTCTGTGTGGATGTGTACAGAGCTAGAGCCCTAACCATTGGGCCGATTTTGATTAAATTTGGTATGTAGGTACTAATCCATGATATCTCCAGGCGTTTTTTCATTTTTTTGAATTTTTGATTTTTAAGGGTAATTATCCCCCAAAAACCGCAAAAAAACATGAAAAATCAAAATTTCTCAAAAACGGCTCTAACGATTTTGATTAAACTTTAGTCGTTTGTAGAACTTTAGTTTTCCAACAAAATGACACCACCCGCATTCCTGTAAAAATTCGGGTTCAGAAATTACAAGACTTAAAACATCCAAAATTCAGTTTTTTGGATTTTTCATAAAAAGACATAAATGTAAAAAAATTACTATTCACCATTAAAAAGAGCTCAAAAAACTAAATAATTCAGTATTTTGAATTACTATTCTACGACTGCTGGTTTAGGAGAAAATTGAAATTTTCATTTAGCTGTAAACGCAGTACGTTGTCCAATGTTATTCTTATGGGGAATACAAAAATTACTATTTCTCTCTTATTTACTGATCAATTTCATTCAAACTTGATATGCTTGTCAATTTAGCATCGACCAACAGAGTTAATTCGAAATATGTTGCCCCTTAATAACCCTGGGGGGCATTTCCCCTCTTAAAACCACAAGTGTAGCAATTGATTCTGTAGTGCCTCCAAAGCAGGGATTTGGGAGGATGTTTTTTAAAACAACTTGTTCACAAGATTTTCTGTACATTCGACCGTGCTTTGTATTCTATATTTAGTAAATAAAAAGTAATTTATTCATTAAAGTTGGGCTAAAAGGGAGAAAGTATGTGTCAGTTTCCTGATACCGTTTATTTATTTGGTAAGATTATGAAACTTTTTTTGTTTTGTAAGTTTAAAGTTTAGCTATAATATTATGCACATATATAATATTTAAAAAATAAAAAATAAAAAATTTTAATACATATATGCATGTGGGAAATTTTTTTTAATTTTTTTTTTAAATTTGTTTCAGGTAAATAAACATTGTTCAAATATAAGATTTTCACCAAATAACTACTAGATTTATAGAGTGTTTCCCAAAATATTTCCTGAAAGTTTCATCAAATTTGGGTTGTAGGCGGACGAGTTATTGCCATAAATGTAAAAAAAATATAAAAACGGTAAATTAGTACACAAGACAGTAGCCTAACTTTATTCGAGGGTTTAAGTTTTATTACAATATTATTTCATAAAGCAGACTAACTAGGCCTTGTATATTTATGGAGTATATGTTTACATGAACATATCCTGGAAATGTCCTGGAAGAAATAATAAAAAGTAATGACGTAAGAAAAATCTTCTATAACAACGATACAAAAAATCAACATTTTGCAAGGGTTTTGTACATAAAATCAATAACTTTTTTATTTGGTAAGATATTATTATGAAACTTTTTTTGTTTTGTAAGTTTAAAGTTTAGCTATAATATTATGCACATATATAATATCTAAAAAATAAAAAATAAAAATTTGAATAGGTACACATTATACATGCGGGAAATTTTTTACATTTTTTCAGATAAATAAACATTGTTCAAATATAAGATTTTCACCAAATAACTACTAGATTTATAGAGATAGAAAATATCCTGGAAATGACCTGAAAGAAATAATAAAAAGTAATGAAGTAAGAAAAATTGTCTATAACAACGATATATTGTTGCAATGTATTTTTCGGTAAGACCACCGACGACGATATATCGTTGTGAAGTATTTTTCGGATGTTCCGTGCACAACGATATATCGTTGCGTGGCACTCAAAGGGTTAAACCTTTAAAATTTTTTTAAAAATCTATCATTTACTTGGACTACGTTACCGACATGCATTATTTAGATATTTCAAATTTTCAGTGTAATCGGTAATGCAGTATACAAAAAATCTACACAGGTTTTTGCGTGTAAGCGTTTTGTGGCAATCCAGTCACAATAAATGTCTTTCCTATTAAATATTTATAATTTTAAACTTAATTCAATATTTTTTCATGATCTCATGATTTCATTGACTAATAAACCTGTTACTCATTCCTTAACATCGAAAAATATAATTTTAGGTTCTCGCTGGTGAGAAAACTCATTGTTTTAACCACGCTTTTGATGATTAAGACTACTTTAAACCTTACGGTGATGCCCACTGCTCACTTATTGCTAACGTAGTTTTTGTAGCCATGAAATTTTATTGCGTTACCCTTTTTTTGATTAATATTTTAACACAATTTTAATTAGTAAACCTTTAGAAACAAATCTATGAGTTACGTAAACTACGTTGTCGACATGCATTATTTTGATTTCAAAATCCTATCGGTACTATAGTGAAAGTAGTAAGCAGCTTATGCTGTACTAAAAATTTAACTCTTTTTCTATTAAACCTATTTATTTGTAACACATTTTAAAGGAACTCGTAGCTACCCATCTATGTTATAACCTAAGGTTGTGCCTCGAGGGTAGTGATATTTTCAAAATTCGCTTTCTAAAGTTATCTTATAATTGCTATGTTAAACAATTAGGGTCCGTATTTCATTGTTTCCAATCACATTCATTAAGTCTGGAGGTCTGTGATTCTTGTGGAACTCTGTATTTAATTTGGTTCCTATTAACTACTCCAGATCATAAGTATGTAATACACATGATTAGTTTTAATTTCAGAATTTGTTTGTCCTATTTCCTTTTGAAGAAAACTGTTTGAATATTATTTCTTTATGCAACTGTTCCCTTTAATGTATTCAGTTTTTTATACTTAGCTTACCTTCAATATTTTTCTGGATTTCTCTTGCCATAACTTTTAACCCCAATCTGGTTTCCGGTTCTGAGATTCTTCCAGAATGAATTCTCTATAACAGGAACGCTCTATATTATAATTTTTCATAGATCACATTTAACATAAACTGATTACATTTTTCCTAAACAATTTTTGAATGTTTCACAGCTTTATAAATTGTTAACTTACTAAACCATTCATCTTGGGCCCGTCTATGTTTCTAAAAAAAATCTAATTGTTTTATAATTAACGAACTGCTTTACCAACTTCTTCACGTAATGTATTTTTAATATAGCTCTAGCAGCCAAAGGAATGGTCCTAACGAACAAAGCAGACCACCAGGTGCCATGGATTTTAGACGATCTACAACTTTGGTCTCATGACATTTTGCTGTATCTCGCCCCCTTCACCCTTAGGTAGCGCCAGATTTTTCAAATTTCAGCTATTTTTCAAGGTTATGAATAGTTTGTCATTCTAATCGAGAACTTAAAGACCTAATATTTGGCACATAGTCTTATTAAATTACATTGAAAATTTAGCAGCAGTCAGAATCCCAAATCTGATCACTTAAACACCCAAACAAAGCAAAATCTTTGAACTTGTCTATGTTTGTTCGTATGTTGGCTATATTTTGAATTTTACACTTTGTCAAGGGTAAAACCCTTATAAATTATGCTCTAATTGTTGCAGAAGGCTTGTAGTTACCCAAATATATAGCAATAATTGATGTTGTTAATGGTGATTGTATTCCTTTTAAGGTTCAAAATACGTCTTATAAAGGTTATATTACAATATCAGGGTAGGGTTTTAATTTTTTCCAAGCACTTACGTTATACATACAATACGTCTCCATGCCACGTAGTATTCAGCATCAGGCATATGACTAGTTTTGATTATTTAAACCCCTTAATACAGTATAACAGTCTTCGAATTTTTTGGGTATTTAGGTCTTAACTTGAATTTGGTCCAAGATAGATCCTTGAGGGACTCCATATTTAATTTGTTGAAGATTGAATTACATTATTTCTATAAAAGAATTATTTACTGGTTTCAGGTTCTATTTCCACGTATTCTTAGGATGAGTAGTAGTAATATTTCTGCTGATTTATCTGCTTTCTCAAAATTAAACCACTTCTACTACAGCTAGGAATGAGAGATTTAGCATGCATGTTCCTTGTACTCTCAAATCTCCATAAACATTTCCAAAACCTACTATTTCAACGCACTTAGAGACTTGATATTTTGTACAAAACATGTCTTCACATTTATTTTTACGGATCAGTAGATAGAAAATTTATTTAAAATTTAAACCCCTCAAACAAATGTGATACCTCAACTGTTTAATAATTAACAATCTGCTTTACTGACTTCTTCATGTAAGGCATTTGTAATAGCTCTAGCGGCCAAACTGATTATCCTATCAAAAATCTGATACCACCATGTGGAACGATTTTTATTAGACGATCTACAACTTTGGTCCTGTGACTTACTATCATATCTCACCCCCTTCACCCTTAGATTGAGCTAGATTCTTTGTTTTTAGTTATTTTGGAGATTCCTTCTATGGGTTTTTTAATATGACACTACTGCTATTAGAGCTAGGAACGTGATATTTAGCATGCATGTGCCCTGTATTATCAAATCTTCTGAAAAAATCCCAAAACTTAGTACTATTGAAATTGTTAACCCCTCAAATTTAAATATCTGCAGATCTGTCTGTTGTCTTGGTATGATTAGTAGTAACGTGTCGGTTCCGGCCTCTGGGAAACTTGATAGAACACCACTATATCCAGCTTTAGGCCATACAGCGACCTGGGGGCGAAGCCCCCCACAGGGGTCTGGGGGCAGAGCCCCCAGCGAGCGAAGCGAGTACACACACACACACACACACACACACACACACACACACACACACACACACACACACACACACACACACACACACACACACACAATTATTAAAATTATTATTATTAAAATTAAGTAATAATTAAATAATAAATAATAAATAATAAAAAATAATAAATAATAAATTATTAATTATTATTAAAATTATTCTTATTTCTAGCAAATTACCATTCAGGGAAGACACTATTACCGTAGTCAACGTGGGCAGACCTAATATTGGTCCAGGACCATGATAACTTTTTGTTTAGATGCCTTCAAACGCCAAAAAAATCTTTTATTCAAATTTATATTTATGTAGCCTATTTATATAATTTTCAATAAAAATACCCCCATCGCAACAAACCTGCGTACTCAGCGAATTTCCAATGCATAATATATGTCTTAATACCACACAAAGCCGCATACCAAGTTACATAAAAATATATTCATAAATAAGCGATATATACAATTTTAATTATTCTCCATAAGAATAACATTGGGGATGAGTAAGTAGGTTTGCTGAAACAAGGAACACACACAATTGGCATTTATGCATATATAAATATAATTCAACCAAGTGAAGCCACATACCAAGTTTCATCAATATTCAATCATAAATAAGCGATATATACAATTTCAATTATTATCCATAAGAATAACATGGGGGATGAGTATGCAGGTTTGCTGCATAAAAATGGTTTTTTATATGAATATCAATATAACTCAACTAGGTGAAGCCACATACCAAATTTTATTAATTTATGTTCATAATTAAGGGAGACATTACATTTTACTTATTCTCCATAAGAATACCATGGGGGCTGAGTATGCAGGTTTGCTGCTATAGGTTTAGTCCTTAATTTTTTTTGGTGCAAATAACAATAGACCACAACCACATGAAGCTGTAACCCATGTTTCGATAGTATACGTTCATAAATAAGCGAGATATAATTTTTTTCTTATTCCCCTTAAGAATAGCATTGGACAACGTACTGTGTTTAGCACTTTCAATAACTTTGCAACCAATTAACGTAGAGACATTATCAAAACATAAAATTGTGTGTTTTTTTAATTAAAATCCAATGGTGAAAACTAAAATTTGACTTAAATAAATACTACACGTAAAAACTTCAAAAAAACTATTTTCAGGGTACAAAACCCCCCCCAAAATACCACTTCAGATAAGGCGAACTGTCTGGTTTTCGAACTTAAAGTCATAAATGCTGTTTTACACGCTTGCACCAAATTTCATAAAAACGGACCTTTTTTACGAGAGTTATCGCACCCACGGACATATATATATATATATATATATATATATATATATATATATATATATATATATATATATATATATATATATATATGTATGTATATATATATATATATATATATACAGTTTCGAACGAATGGTGTTTTTGGGGTCTGGGGACCTCAAAACGAAAAGTTATCATGGTCCGAGCCTAGGTCTTACCATGCCGACTACGGTAATAGCTTCTTCCCTATAGGGGAAATTCGCTAATACATTCATAGAAAAAAACAAAAACATAAAGGCATAAAGGAAACAAAACTTACAGATCGTTGAATATGTTTTACATCTAAGCTTACTCTGCATCATAACATTTTACACTAAAAAGAGTGTAAAATAAACACATAAACATTATACATCAAATATAAATAAAAAAAATAGCTCATATATTGACATAGATGTATTCAAGGCTAGTCATATCCATACTTATATTTATTATATTATATTTATTATATAGAAGAAATAATTATTTATCCTCTGTGGTCATATCTATTTAAAAATTAACATATCAAATAATAATAACATTTTTTATTTCATTGAGGATTGAGCCAACACTGGGGAACGCACTTCATTAAAATCTGGGTGATTCAGTGATGGGCTAGTTCCATACTCTTCAATGGTAAAATGATGCAGTTCTATCACATTCGTTGAATCAGTTTGACTTTGTATGTGATCTCATGTATGCTTTTTGCAACGCCTCATATATTTGGCTTTGTTCAGCTGTGTTTGCAAGCCAATCTGTGCCAGTAGATGTGATAAATTTTGTAAAAACCGTCCAATCTTGAATAATTTTGGGAAAAATATGTAAAACAACATTTAAGATTTAAGTTCTAAAACCAGACAGTCTACTTATCCTTAAGTATTGTTTTGTCTCCCAAAACTCACACCCATATTTATGAACGTAAATTAATGAATTTTGGTAAGTGGCTTCATTCAGGAGTAGCCCACCGATTTTTGTCTAGAAAACCGACTTTTTTGGAGATCCCTGTTGCAGCAAACCTGCATAGTCAACCTAATGGTATTCTTACGAAGAATTAAAAAAAATTATAAATCTCATTTTTTTAATATAGTTTGATAAAAACTGATGTGGCTTCATATCATGGTGGAAGTTTTCCACCATGGCTTCATGTGGTAGTCAGGTTAGTTAGACTTCAAAAATACCCCCGTAGCAGCAAACCTGCGTACTCAGCGAATTTCCAATGCATATATATGTATCTTAATACCACATAAAACCAAATACCAAGTTTCATTAATATACATTCATAAATAAACTATATATGACATTTTAATTATTCTCCAAAATAATAACATGGCGGCTGAGTATGCAGGATTGCTGCTACAACAACTATGGGAAAAAATGTTTTTTAGTGCAAATATCAATAAACCACAACGATATGCAGCAATATACCAGGTTTTATCAGGATAAGTTGAGAAATGAGCGAGATATAAAATTTTTCTTATTCTCCATAAGAATAACATTGGACAACATACTGTGTTTAGCACTTTCAATATCTCGGTAACCAATTGACATAGAGCAATGATCAAAACACTAAATTGTTTGTTTTTATAAGCTGAATTTAATGGTGAAAAATAAAATTGGATTTTATAAAATATTATATGTAAAAAACTCAAAAAAACCATTTTTGGGGTACAAAACCCCCCAAAATACCTCTTTGGATAGAGCGATCTGGCTGGTTTTCGAACTTAAAGTCATAAATAATGCTTTACATGTTTGTACCAAATTTCATCAAAATCGGATCATTTTTACGAGAGTTATCGCACCCACGGACACACACACACATATATATAGATAGATATATATATATGCAGTTTTGAACAAATGGTGTTTTTGGCATCTGTGGACCTCAAAACGAAAAGTTATCATGGTCCCGGGCCTAGGTCTTACCCTGCCGACTATGGTAATAACTTCTTCCCTATAGGGGAAATTCGCTAATAAGGTTACATACCTTGCCGTCATCAATCCACTAGTTTCGGGACTAGTTTTGTCCCATTATCAAATCTTGCTGTATCACAGAATAAAATACTGTCATCATCTTGAGTTTAAAAACATTTCAACACTAAACACAAACTTGTACTGACACATAGAAACATTAAACATTTAAAAATTTACAATAAGTGTACACTTTATTTCCCATGTGTGGCTGGCCAAGGACAAGAGCAGACACTGCTCTGGAGTCTGCTCCAGACATTGACCATTGACAAACCGACGAGGGTGACTCAAAATACTAGCACTTGCTTGGATCACATATTTATTAAATATGACGACTTGGAGAATGTTAAATCAGCTGTGTTCCAGACCAATGTGACAGACCATTACAGCACTGGCATCACTATCACTTGTTCCATACCGCACCGTCGTACCTCCCACACAGACACGCCGCCACGCACCTACCTGGACCACGCACTTCTATCTCACCACCTCACACATTCCAACTGGGAACCGATTATCGCCTGCCACGACGATGTTAACTTCTGTTCCGAACATTTCACTAGGATAGTTTCCAATTCCGTTGTAGCTGCTAGTAAATCAGCTGCTATAAATAATAGTTCAAGATTAAAGAAACTTAAACCATGGATAACAACTGAGTTAGTACAGAGGATAAGAGTTAGAGATAAATTAAGTAAACAAATCAAGAAACAACCATTTAATTTTGAGCTCAACAACTTTTACCGAGATTTTAAGAATAGCTTAAATAGATCCTTAAAGCAAACAAAAATAATCTATTTCCGGAATAAATTAAACGAAGCCAGCAACAATCCGAAAAAGTTTTGGGGTCTAATTAATGAAATTGCGGGGAGAGTTTGTAAAAATGAGCCATTTCCTATTGACAAGTTTATTCCAGACGGCGGCGTAACCCCAGACGATTGTAAAAGAGTAGCTAATGATTTTAATACGTTTTTCTCTTTCGTAGGTGCTAACCTAGCGAGTGCTATCGATGCGAATGGGGACCCAGTTGTGAATGACAGTGACTTTACACAAAACTCTTCTTTTTCGCTTAGAACTGTAACTGAAACTGAACTCAAACGCTACGTTCACAGCTTACGTGGTGGGTCTGCGCCTGGCTGCGATGGTATTTCGGCTGAAGTTCTCAAAACTAATTTCCCTTTGATTTGTAACCCATTATTGCACATAATTAACCTGAGCATTGCATCTGGCACATTTCCTGACTGTTTTAAACTAGCCAAAATCTTTCCTCTTTACAAATCAAACGAAATGTCTAACATGAACAATTTTAGACCGATATCTCTTTTGAGCGTTTTCCCTAAAGTCATTGAGAAAATAGTTAAAGATCAATTAGTCTCATACCTTCAGGCAAACAACATTTTAACTAATTGTCAGTACGGGTTTCGTTCGGATAAAAATATTTCAGATGCATTGTTTGACATTAATAGGGACTTAAATTATGCAATTTCTGGTAACGAACGTCCAATTTTAATTTTTTTAGATTTAAAAAAAGCTTTTGATTCAGTAGATCGCTCTAAACTATTTTATAAATTATAGGCAATAGGTGTTAAGGGCAATGCCCTTGCATGGTTCAAAAGTTATCTTTCAAATAGATCGCAGTTTGTTTCAATTTTCAATACAAACAGTGACATCAAGCCTGTAGATTACGGTGTGGTCCAAGGCAGTACTCTCGGGCCTGTTTTATTTTTAATTTACATAAATAATATTTCAAAACTGAACCTTTTTGGTAAGCTTTTTTTATTTGCGGATGACAGTTTAATTTTCCTCAAAGGGAAGACTTGGCCCGAGGTACGTGATAAAGCTATGCACGACCTCATGGTAACGAAAAGGTGGCTTGACCAAAATATCCTCTCTTTAAATACTTCAAAAACTAAGTTCATGCCCATCTCCCTTAGTAAAATGTCAGACTACAGTTTGCAGGATCTTATAATACATACTTGCGGGAATTATAATAACCTAATTTGTTCTTGTGAATCAATTGAAAGGGTTGAGTCATATAAATATTTAGGTGTATTTTTTGATAAACGTCTTAAGTGGTCGAGTCATATACAATTTGTAAACGCTAAAATTAGGAAATACATTTTTGCCTTTAGACAGTTAAATCACTTTCTCAATGATCATGAAATAAAAATGGTTTACTATGCATATGTACAATCGCTCTTATCGTTTGGGATTCTAGTTTGGGGTGGATGTTTTAAAAGTATTCTGGAACCACTGAGTATTACGCAAAAGTTTATTTTAAAAATAGGTTTTGGAAAATGTAAACGATACCCGACTGACGCACTGTTTCGAGAAACTTCCGTTTTAAATATCAGACAACTTTTTATAAAAAACGTTTTAATTCATATTTTTAAGAATCACAACGATCTTTTTCTTCAAATTTCTCACTCACATAACACCAGATATGCATCTAGAGTTGGAATTGCTTCGTTACAAATTTATAAAACATTTTCTACAACTAACGCATTTTTCATTTCCCATGTCAAGTACCGTAATTTATGTAATCATTTTCAAGACCTGGATTTATTTAATTCCCCTTCCATAAATATATTCAAAAGACGTGTTAATGAATGGTTGCTTAGGTTGGGAATAGACGATGCCGAGTCTATTATTGCAGCAGATTACAGGCGGCACTAAACTGACCCTTGTACTCTTGCCGCCCTTCACCACTTCACCACTAATCTACCCACCCCCCCCTCCACAAGCCCCACCCCCTGCCCCTCGCCATCATGCATGCACATTTTCAGCTGCTGCCAGCTTTTTTGTTTTGTTTTGTTTTGCTATATTTTGTTTTTCCTTACTTCATTTCAATTATCATTTGGTCATTTTTACTTTTTGGACACAACTCAGAGCCGACGCACAGGCCTTAGCGCCTATGTCAGCTTATTCCTAAGACCGTAAATAAATTTGTTTATAACAATAAAGGTTATTTTATAATTTCTCATAGCTTAAAGTTTTCTTTTATTAAAAAAAAAACAAAAAACTTAATAATGTTGTATTTATATATATATATTTTTTTGTGTGTTTTGTTTATTATATATATGTGCTGTACGATTTTGTATTTGTTACTATTATTGTTCTTGTTTTTCTGGAATAAATTCATTCATTCATTCATTCATTCTGTGATGCAGCAAGATTTGATAATGCGACGAAACTAGTCCCAAAACTAGTAATCATATAAACTAGTGGATTGATGACGGCAAGGTATGTAACCTTATTTTTTAAGTCATACAATCAATCCAGGAGGCAAATAACATGAATAGGTATGCAGATTGGTATTTTGAATTTGCTTAGTATGCCAGTTTGCCGCTATGAGGTATTTCATCTTGCAAGCTGTTTTTTCCCAGTGGCTCGATAAATATTTTCAAATATTGTGAATAATTCATCCAGCAACTTGGGGGGGTATTAGATTTTAAACACTGTATTTCTATGCTTAATAGTTGAACACAGACCTCCAGTCCATTTTACTATAAAGCAAAAATTATACAATGATGCTATCCTCTAAAAAATTGAGTAAACATTCCTCTTTACCTAATGATGCTCTCTTCATCTGCCCCAGTGTCGGTGAGCAACAATGTGCCGGTGTACAACGAGAGTCAGATGGCAGAGACGCCGCGGGTGCTGCCAGCCATGGAGGAGATCCCCACCTCCCCCCTCCCCCCCTCCGGCCTCCTGGTGGGGGACTACGACTCCAACACCATCACTGACGGTGACGGCGGCGACTCTGCTGCAGAGAATTACACCCTCCCACTGCCGACCCGCATCCGCAGTTGAAGGTACAGTAGAGCATAAAGAAATCAATCCTTGTAAACTGAAATCCTTGATAAATATATTTTTCCATCCTCTTGAACTTGTTTATCTACTTCCGTGTTATTTTATCCTTACAAGTTGGAGAATCAACCAATCAAACTTGCATAGTTTGATGGACCTACTGCTCCAGCAGTAACATTAAACTTAAGCTGGACCCACCACAGTATCATAAATTGAAGTTTTAGCTGGAAAATGTCTACAAATCATAGTTAAATAAACTAGGCCTGACAATCCCAATAACACCGGGAAGATTTAATTACAAACATATCTTTATATATAATTCTGTAAGTGAAATTTTTAACTCAAAATGGTGGGAGTTTGATAAAACGCAGGATGGTGGGAGATGGCTCAATTTAAAGGTCTTAAAGGGACTCGGGAAAACTAGCGGGATTTCTAAAAGTTACCAGGAAACAAGAAATAACGTAAAACATCCCCCATGAGAAAAGCATGGTGATTTAACGTCTGCTTTGTTTAACATATGATTAAGTGTCTACTTTGTTTACAATCTGACATGTGTTCCTACTTATATTGTTTTATTTTCATCAGCATGTAAATAGTATACAAACCATATTAGGCAAAGTATTAGAGCAAGGTTAGGGGCAATGGCCCCTTCAAGCCACTAGTGAAGGCTTGAAGGGACCATTTTCTACATTAAAAATCAATTTGTAATCATTAACTTACCTCAGTGGTGGTGTTTCATACTCTATGCCAGTGATTTGATGGCATTTCTAGCTTGGACTTTTTATTACGGTTCCTCTTTTAAAAATCTTCACTATACTAGTATTTTGGCTGATTGAGTTTATTGTAGTTCATTTTCCCCCTTTGCAATTAAGTAAACACTTCTTATAAAACAAAAAGTTCAGTGGTATTCATATGTTTAAATTTCAAGTAAGTAGTGATAATATGAGAGGATTTTGTGGTTTATGAGAAAATAAATATTTAGGTGTTAATTTTGATTTAAAACTAGTATTAATTGCATAAGTGTTAAGTTAAATTAACATATAAATACTTATTTTCTCAATAACCACATAACCCAATCATATTTATCATTACTCAAGTAGCCCATAAAGAGGAAATTCCAGGAACTGTACAACATTCTTTAGTGTATCACTAGATATGTGTTGTTGCAGTTCTATTCTAAAAATATCCTAAATAACGGATCTAATCATGGTTGCAGGATAGCCATTACGGCCTTAGTAGCAGCAGTTCAGAGCTATTGATGAATGGACTGTGGTCTTCTGAAAGATGAATCTGCAGAATTCGCAAATCAACAGTATACAGTAAGAATACCATCTAAATTCCTCAAACAACATTATTCAAGATTCACAGTTCTTAAAAAAATAACTTTAGGATTAATATTGTAATAATTATTCCATGCAGTTCTTCCAAAGGTGAAAAACAGTTTTGTTTATACAAACTTTTAATGAAAATGCAAAAACTTCCATGTACTTGTGACCTTCCATTTTATCCTAATCAATCAAACATCAAGAAATTTAGACTAGGATTAGGATCCATCTGTGGTCTGCCAAATGTTTTATAAAGATTTTACTGTATATTAAACTTAATAACTGACTCCTATGAATTTTATTACTTGTGTACTTTAAAAAACCTTTTGCTGTATTTATTGTTGTAGATTTATTCATGTACTGATCATTCACATAAAGTTACCGGTATTGTATAGTAAAGTTTATAAAGAACTGTTGTTAATTCTCATAGTGAAAATTTTAATAAGCTCAAATAAAATTACTATTTCTATTCTAGCGAAACAATTCAAATGTACCGGTAGTCCAAATTAGAAATTACCGTTTTTATCTCAACAAACACAATTTGAAAAAAACCTTGTTTTTAAACAATACAATTCAAAATAATTACAAGTCTCAAGAAATATTTGTTTGTCTGTGGTTTCCTTTATTGAAACAATCAGTGTAACTTACTTAAATATCAAAGTTGTATGTTTTGATACTTATATGAGTCATATATCAAAATATAAATATGTTGTGCCATTGAATATGTTTATCACTGTTATCAATTGTATTTATTGCATAAATAATTTTACATCATGATAAAAGTACAACTTAAAATATAGGTTGGTGTTTGCAAGTTTTATAGTTACTGTAAAGATTTAATCCAACATTATGTACTTAAGGAGATGTACATAATTTAGGAGCTGCTTCTGTATATATTATTGGTGTATTATTTTTATATATGATAACAATCAGTGTTTAATAAGAAGATGAACAACTTTAATTTTCTAAGATTTCATATTTATTACCTGTTTGCTAGATTTTTAAAAACAAAGAAATTGAGTGGCGCAGCAATTTATCTCAATATTGTATAGCCATATATGTATATATATATATATATATATATATATATATTATCATGATTTTAGTGTCTAAAATCTTCATAGTTTTTAGAAAAATACATTTTTAAAATTATGATGCTTTGAATTATAATTTGTGTATAAGATTGAATCAGTAAAGTAATATTCTAAATTTTATAATTAAAATTGCTGTGTAAATACAGTAGAACCTCGATAACACGACTCTCAAGGGGATCTCTAAAATAGTCTTCTTATCGAGGTGCACTTGTAATTGAGGGTCGTGCTATCAAGGTGGTTTTCAAAACAAGACGTGTTATCGAGGTCACAGACTTTTTGCTATACCAAGCACATTTTTGATGAAACATTTCTAATAAGTTGTGTTTTAAGTAGAAAATTACTGTATAAATCAGTCATAAATAAAAGAACAAACGTACAAGTAAAACAAACTTCTTTATTATTGCGACAGTAAGAAAAAAATCAACAGACTCAGTTCACCAAAGTACAGTATAGAGTTAATAAGCTCGAAATACAGTAAACCTTAACCTATTGTGAAATACGGAATAAAATACTGTAATGTTAAAAAATTAAAAAATTGAACTTAGCAGAACTGGACTTACGTAATAAAACCGAAACTGTACACTATAAGACAAGGAAAGGCCGGACTAGGAAGGGGGTGGGGAAGGGGTTTTCCTGTTGAGACCTGAGCCCAAGACGTTGTTGTTTACTTCAAAACATCAGTTCTAACCGTGGGAACTATGCGTGAGAAAGGTTTAGTCGTGCTATAAAGGTTCCGTAACGCAAAACGGCGCGCTATTGAGGTTAGAGTCGTGTAATAAAGGTTCACTTACCCAAAGAAGCGTGTTATTGAGGTGGGTGTCGTGCTATAGAGGTTCAGTTATTTGAAAAGACGCGCTATAGAGGTTTATTTATCAGTAATATAAAATTACAAAAAGACGTGCTATCGAGGTATTTATTTGAAAATGAGTCGTGTTATAGAGGTATTTATAACATTGAGCGTTATGGGAGATTCACGGGGATTAGAAAATCAGACTCATTATCGAGGTTTTTGTCTTATCGAGGGTCGTCGTAGCGAGGTTCTACTGTATTTGTCTACCATTTACACTGCAGTACTACATTTATTCAGTCACTACATTGTGCACTTAAAACCACAAAATATAATTGTCAAGTGACAATGTGTAAAAATGAATTAAGAACAATTATACATAACATGATATAACAAATAACATAATTAATTTACGAATTTTTAAAAACATTGCTATCAAACAAAAAAATGCTGAATACGGAAGAAGTCAAATTTTTAAAACTCAATAGCCTAAAAATAAAATGATCAAAACCGTCTTGAGAAAATAAAGCTTTGTATTGACAAGAGTCCTAATTGATCATCCATATTTTCCTATAAATTAAGTTATTATTTATTGTTTTGTAAGTAATTTGTTATATATATATCTGATATTTTTGCAGTTGCGTTTACTAACACAATGGAGATTTTTACATCTCTGGGACAAACTTTTGGGTGATTGTCAATTTACTAAATTTCTAAAAACCGGAAGAGGTCTAACCCCCCAGTCGAAATTCTAGTGCAAGTATGGAGATAAATTGGATCATCATTGCTTTTTTGGAATTGCCGGTAAAACCAGACAAAAGTTTTTTCTTGATTATTCATTAATTTTGTTGGTGATGTTTTTATTCACATTTCATTTAAAAACCATCCTCTGTGATGCCCCCTAAACCTAATACAACCCTCAGCACATGTGCCCAGTTTCAGAACATGTGCCCAGTTTCAGCACATGTGCCCAGTTTCAGTACATGTGCCCGGATTGTTTGACTATGGATACTGAATGACAATGCCAAGTTTCTTTCAGATTAAATACTTATAGTGTTAGTATCTACGAATTTGTCAGCTAAAATATTTTTGAAGAGTTCTTCTCTAACTGAATTCCATTTAATACACAATAATTTGCTTTATTCTTTGTTAATACTATACATATTATTTTTTAAGTCTTACTTATAATATTTTTCTGTAACAGCCTATCCAATTTTGTACGTTGAATCTAATTAAAGATTAATCGTCAAAAAAATGTTGCCGTTAATTCACCTATTCTATTAGTTAGACTTCTTAATTTCTCGAAATATTATACTGTTGTTGTTTTTATAAGTATTATAACATTTTCAATAATAATATTTTGTATATGTATAGGTTATTAATGTATTAATGTGTATAGGTTATACTAATTCAACAAGTATATTTATAGCCCTTTTAGCCTGCAGGACTTAACATTGGAAGTATAATAATCATGACCGGTGATGTTAATGGCTTATGTGTTAATTTATTTGTTGGTATAAGTATAGTACTATAATGCTACATTTGGTGAGGAAAGTTGGCAATTGTCTTCATAGGATGAGCTCCCTTTAAGAGAAAAAGTAACAAAGAAGCATTTTTTTGGTTTAGATGAACCTCGTCCTCATATTATATGTTCATATAAGCATATATCCTGCCATAAAAATAACATTAGACTGACTACACAGGCTTGCTACAATGATAACCACAAGAAAGTGGCTTTATTTGCAAATTACAATGGATTTCAACCAGATTACCATTAATTTAACCATTGGTTTAACATCCTAGAGAATTTCGTAGGGTATAATCAATACACATACTAAGTTTCAGCCAAACATATTGATAAATAACTGTGAAATTAAATTATATTTATTCCTCATAAGGATAACATTGGACAACACACTGTGTTCACCACTTCCAATATCTTTGCAACCATTTAGTGTAGTACAAAAATTCAATAAACAATTATTTTTGTTGTATAATTCATTGATAACAAATCATAGGTTTTTACAAAAATTGTGTACAAAGTTAAATACACATTTCCCTTAATATACATTGGGGATTTTTTATTACCACAACCACAAAACCTAGGATAATGATTAAAAATACTAAATTTATAGTTTTTATGCTCTAAAAAATTGTCTAAACAAATTGTGTATTTTTTAAACTTTTGACAAACACATTAAACAAATTAATTTTTAATTTATTCAAAACCCCATAAACCCCTCTTCCGATGATCCGATCTCTCTGGTTTTCAAACTCATTACAGTGCATGTTGTCTTACATGTTCATACCAAACAAAATTAATTGTTTAATCAAAATCGAAAGTTCCTTCAAAAGTTAAATTATGATCAGCAATGTATCCAAAAACATGTATATTAGTAAAAATGGATCATATCAAAAATAATAAAAGAAATACCAACAACTAGTACAGTACTATATTTATTGCAGCTAGGGCCTAGGGAGGTTAAAACAACAAGTTATTATGGTCACGGTCCCAAGTCTTACTGTGCCAATTACAGAAATACCGTAGTTTAATTTCTGCAAGGAATTTCACAAGAATGCCAACCACATTGCTGCAATGACAAAATTTAAAAATGGTACTTTAAAAACATACCTCGTTCTTCGATGAGGCACAGATACAGATCTAATGATCGCACTATCATCCTGTTACGGCTGAACTAACAAGCATGTCTGTGAAAGAATAGTGGCCCACCCCCCATAACAACCCGTGGAGTGAGCAAATGGAGTTCACTTTCCGAATAGCCCTCATATAATTTATCCTGAATGAAAACCGATAAAATCAAATAAGTAGAGATTATCCTGAGGATTACTGGCTGTGTCGCAATCACAGCGAGCTGGGAAGCCCTTCATTGGGTCCAATTGGATCATATGGATTGTGAACTGCAACATTCACACTGTTACATAACAACAAAGCTAAACACGCTTTCATTTTAAAATATTCCAATTACTGTAATTCATTTTAATTAAAGGTAGATCTGCACCAGGTATTGTAAATAAGTCTGTAGTGTAACTTTTTATTTAGTCAAATCATTCTGACTTAACCAAAGATAATATATATATGTGACTTGCCATCAATTATTAGCAATCTAGTAAACAGAAAAAAATAAGTTCAAAATAATCTGAACGCATTTTGCAGCAACTAGGCTGCTTCATCAAAATAAACATGTTCACTGGATTGGTAATAATCTACAGTAATTAGTTCACATATATAAAGCAAGTCCTTGGTTGGTTATCACCTCACAAAGATATGAGTGTAAAATACATATAAATCATTTGGATGAAGAATAATGATAAAGATTTATTTCATTATAGTATTCATAAAGATAATTAAAATGATATTTAAGGAAGGCCCCTACATAGCCAAAGCCTGAGTGAAGGAGCCAAATCCTTAAGTCACTCATGTTCTTGAGGAAAGAACAATTAAAAAATTATCTATTTTGTTAAAAAAACACTTTACACTTTTATCTAACTATCATATAGCCCTAATAATCTTAGGGGAAGGAGATATATACACTTTGATTCTTGTTTTTACCTCTAAAGAAGGTACAAGGGTCATCCAGAAAGTAAAGAATGTTTGCTTACTGTGCATAGCACAGCTTCCCCATCACTGTGATTGTGTGGCAGCACTCTATTCACCTCCCCACCAAAGTATGAGCCAAGTCTCGTTACTGTGTGGTCACACATCTTATTTCTACAGCGTTTCAAAAAGGCGACGTCAATCGAAAATCCTGCCAAATGTGAGATACGCTGTGTTATTCGGTTTCTAAATGCAAAAAATGTTCGGACTATTACAATTTTTAGACAAAAACCAAAAAGTTTATGATTTCAAAAGTTTAAAAAATTGGGCAATTGGAGTGGTCTCTAGGTCTGCACAAATCCATACTGACAGACAAATTAAAATTGAAAATTTTCCAAGAAACAATTTTTTGTTTTCTTTGTGTAAGAGGAGAAAGTAAAAAGTAGTAGCAATTACTTTTCGTATAAAGATCAATAGATCCAGACCATTTAAAAAGTGTTGATAAAATATGTTTCAAAAGAACAGAAACATAAGAATGGTTCAAAACAACAAGATACAACAGTTTATTTAAATCAAAAGGCAAAGTTATTTATTTACAGAAATATATTTTATTTATGGACGATTAAAAGAAAATATCTATCTATATTATTAAACAAATTACTGTATTTTTGTTTGGTGATTTTTGGCCTTTTAAATTATTTTGTATACATATTTGGTGTCGATCAAACGCTCATATTCTCCAGAAGTGCCTTTTGTGGGTTTGAAAAACATAGGGGCCCATAGGCTTTTAAAGTTCCAATATTAATCTTAAGAGTCTTTATCACCGGAAGTGGCCAGACACCATCTTGGAGTTTTGTTCCATAAGACCAATGTTAACTTGTGCCTCCATTACTCCTCACCCGATAGTCACAAAACATATTTTAGGTGTCAAAATAAAGGTCTGAATCTGGGCATTATTATTTTATAATAAATTGTTTAATTTTCAATTTTATTACTGTACAGTTTCTCATTAATTTGTAGGGGTGTGCGACTACTCGAAACTTCGAGTTTTCGGCCGAGTATTTTAATACTCGAACTCGACTCGAAGTTTTGAAAACTACTCGAAAGTTCGAGCGAGTATTTCCCGCCGATTTCCGGACGATCGCTAACGATTGCGACCGGCCAAAAAGCGTAGTAACGGCCGCAAAAGGCAATCACATCACGTAAAATCGACCGAAAATGACGACCGCGAACGATTGCGACCGGCCAAAACGCGTAGTAACGGCCGCAAAAGGTAATCGTATCACCTAAAATCGGCCGAAAATGTCGACCGCGAACGATTTCGACCGGCCTAAACGCGTATTAACGGCCGCAAAAGGCGATCGCACCACGTAAAATCGGCCGAAAATGACGATCGGACCGCGTAATTTCGGCTGTGACTAACGATTTCGTCATTTAATATTGATTATAAGTGATGTCTGGAACACGTGAAATTGGCCAAATGACAACCGGACCCTGTTTCCCTGATCCCTGAACCGGACCCTGTCAAACCGTGTTTTGTTTGTCAATACGTAATCCAGTTTGATTGTACTGGCCAAAACTTTGTATTGCTACTCATGTATTAGTTAGAACCATGGTTAGATTATCAAATCTAGGATAGTATCCAAATTCCATTACACTATTTTAAACTACCAACTGATGGCAAATACTCGAAACTCGAAAATAATTGCCACTACTCGACTCGATTAAAAAAATGACTACTCACACACCCCTATTAATTTGTAAAAGAATTCAAAATTGTCTTTCACTAAAGAACGACAAAACCTTTAATTAGACTCCAAAATTAATTGTATGTAAGGATCATGTGAGGAGTAACGGAGACACAAAGTTAACATTAGTCTTACAAAACTCAAAGAAAGCGCCCGGCAACTTCCGGTGATGAAGACTCTTAAGGAGTTATTTTATTTTATTTAGGTAGTCAGCTGATTATAATATAACCATTTTAAACCATCTGACCCCCCCCCCCCCGAAATTCCCGCGCGGAGAACGGGACACCGATTAGTAAAAACTTTATCTGTGTTTTTACTCCCGAAGAAAGTATATTGCACATCATATTGCATTTATTATTTTAAATTCTGTACTTCAAGCATCCAACAAGGACGACACTTCGCATTTAAAATAATAAATTTAAAACTGTGCAAATGCATCTAAGGACATCCAAGTGATAAGTTAGTTTGTTGATTTCTATAAGAGTAGAAACCATTACATCAAAACCTATAATAAATAAATTATCCATATATTCTATTGTTTAATTAATTGCAGTTTGAAAAGTTTAAAGTCTGTAAAACTGCTTAAGTCTATTATAGCTCACGGAAAATATCTGTGCATGTGTATAACATTCATTATTTAATCTATTAGCCTGTCCAAATGGGTCCCGTCAATTTTAATTTTGGGAGTTATAACAGCTTCCATTGCACGATGATAATGTGAAATAGAGTGCGGATTTTCACATCTCTCTAATAATAATAATATTTATTGGCCGAAAAACAATTATAAATTGTGTAGGCTTTTACAAAAAATATCTTAAGTCTAAAAATACTGCAGCTTAAATTTTCTACTTTTTCATGTTATCTCGTTTTTTAATTTTTGTTCCTTCTTTAAAAAATTCATCCAATGAAAATAAAGGATTGTTCATTATAATTTCTTGGACTTTTCTTAGTTCTGTTCTTCCAATTACTTCAATTTTGTGAATTTTGTAATTTGATTTATGACTCTTCGCATCATATATTGGGGTGAATTTTCATATGTAGTGGTGTTCTGTGAATTTGATGTTGAACGATGAATTGTTTTCTAGTGTGATAATTTTGATTATGATGTAATTCTTTTATTTTGTTTCGTTAATTTACATATAATCTCAAAATTTCTATAGTATAAAGTCCAAAAATTGTTATAATTTGTGTTTTTTCAAAGAGTTTCCGACTTGGCTCGTCGTGTTTGGCATGCATAATAATTCTTATTGCTCGTTTTTGTAATTTAAAAATGTTCTTTTGGTTCTCTTTAGATGTGCCGAACCATACAGGGAGGCAGTATAGTAATATACTTTGAAAATAAGAGTAATAAACAATTTTTGGGTTTTCAAAATTGAAGCAATTTGCTTATACTCTCAGATTAAAGCAGACAGAGTTTAATTTGTTGATGATTTGATTTATTTGAGTATTCCAGTTTAAGTGGTTATCTAAAGTTATTCCTAATCAATTTATTTCAGAGACCTCAGAAATTTTTTTATTCTCTAATTCGATATTTAATAATTTGTCTTTAGATCTTTTAAACTGGAAGTGAAGAATATTCGTCTTAGATTTATTCAGTTATAGACCATTTTCACTATACCTAGAATTTAACTCATTTAAAATAAATTTTAATGATAATATTAAAGATAGGGTTGATTTATTGGCAACCACCACAGATGTGTCATCTGCAAATTGAGTTGTAATTCCATTTCTAATATTTGAGGGAAGGTCTGCCATTGTAAACATAAGTAGTCCCAGAACAGATCCTTGTGGAATACATATATTAATTTATTTCCAGGATGAAACATCGTTATTTTATTCAGACTTACACTCAACTCGTTGAAATCTATTTTGGAAATAAGATTCAATAAACTTATCTAATAACATAAGTTAGAAATGTAAGTGACTCACACGCAGAGAACTTTGCCATTAGCTATATTTGTAACATTTATCAATTGTTATTTAATGACGAATAAAGTACTTGGTTATTTGTTTTTCGACTTGTGGCTTGGTCTTCAGTGACTCCTCAGCTCTGTGAGATTGCAGCATTGCCAGTTCTAACACCGCAGCATACTTTAAAGACAACTATGAGGAAGTGACAGTGTTGTTAGATTAGTGCTAGTAATAAAGGCATATAGATCAGATTTATTGGTAGACGATTCTCTTAAAGTTTTATGGTTTTGAGGTAGAGGTCTACCTTGGAATTTCCGGGACTTGAACCGTCCTACCCGTTCCAAATCACTTGTGAAATGTGTTCTCTTAACAGTTCCAGTTCCGAGAACGTTGCCTTCCAGTAGTGTTGCAGCAACATTTCCTCTAGGTCCTCTAGGGCTGCTGCCCGCTGGTGTTCCATTGGAAGCGGGTGTTGCCAAGAGGGTGTTATTTAAAAACCTAATTTTATAATGCTAACTTATCAACACAGCACATTCCCCGCCGCAGCAAACAAGCGTCCTCAGCCAATTTAAAATGCACATATTTACTTACAACTACATTAAGCCACTAATCAAAATCCTTTAATATGAGTAAGGTTTTGCTTTCTTGCAACTCTAATCTCAAAAACGGCTCCAATGATTTCCTTCAAATCATGGAAATAACTAATTTCTGGGATAAAAATAAGGTCTAGACAGGTCTCATACCCAGGAAAAATCAAATAATGTAAAAATAGCAATACCCTGTAGCAGCAAACCTGCGTACTCAGCGAATTTACAATGCATATATATGTATCTTAATACTACATAAAGCCACATACCAAGTTTCATCAATATACATTCATAAATAAACGATTTATGACATTTTAATTATTCTCCATAAGAATAACATGGCGGCTGAGTATGCAGGTTTGCTGAAGCAAGGAACACAACAAATGGGGTTTCACACAAATATCAATATAACTCATGTAGGTAAAGCCACATACCAAATTTCATTAATTTATTTTCATAATGAAGGCAGATAACACGTTACTTATTCTCCATAAGAATAACATGGGGCTGAGTACGCAGGTTTGCTGCTACGGGAGCCTTTGGTAAAAAATTGTTTTTTGAGCAAATACCAATGGTCCACAACCAGATGAAGCCGTATATCAAGTTTCGTCAGTATACGTTCATAAATAAGCGAGATATAAAATTTTTATTTTCCTCCATAAGAATAACATTAGACAACGTACTGTGTTTAGCACTTTCAATATCTCGGTAACCAATTGACGTAGAGAAATGATCAAAATACCAAATTGTGTGTTTTTTTAAGCTGAATCCAATGGGAAAAACTAAAGTTTGACTATTTCCAAAATTATATGTAAAAAATTCGAAAAACCCATTTTTGGGGTACAAAACCCCCCCAAAATACCCCTTCGGATAGAGCGATCTGGCTGGTTTTCGAACTTAGTCATAAATGTTGCTTTACACGTTTATACAAAATTTCATCAAAATTGGATAATTTTTACGAGAGTTATCGTGCTCACGGACACACATATATATATATATATATATATACAGTTTCAAACGAATGGTGTTTTTGGGGTCAGGGGACCTCAAAACGAAAAGTTAGCATGGTCCCGGGCCTAGGTCTTACCATGCCGACTACAGTAATAGCTTCTTCCCTATAGGGGAAATTCGCTAAAAAAGAAAAAATTAACATTGGGCTTATCGAGTTAAAAATCAAAACGAAAGAATTGTAACAGCTGCTCATAATCAACCAGGGAACTGTCAAAGTAATACTCATGTTGTTTTCACCTGGGGGGCCGAGCATTGCTCGGGGAAGGCCAGTCAGTTTAATTAGATGACTCAGAGTAATATTTCACCACTACCCCCAACTGTTTATCAGATTTTTATAGCTCATTTGCCTCTTTTCTGCATTTTTAAGGTCACTCCAGTTGTTATTTATATTTATAGCTCGATGCCCCTTTGTTTATTTTGGATATGAACACTCTATACAGGGTGTCTCAAAAGTCGACGACCAAACTTCACAGGCTTGTAATATGGACTATTTCCAACAAAAAATGATACATAAGTTCATATCATATTTGTCATAGTATACAAGCTATTGACGTTTTTAATCTTTTTTTTATAATCTGCGTTTTACAATCTTATAAGTTATGTTCAGGCAAGACAATATGCACGTAGGACCATAAAACTTTTACTCTGTATAAAAATGAACAGTAAATATACAAAAATGCAATTTTTAGGAGCTTATTAACATTAAAAACACGGATTAACGCAATTTTAATTTAAATTTTACATTTCAAACTAATTTTTTAACTATTTTACAACTGTGTTTCCCTCTACAGTTTCTGCCTTAGAGAGCGATCTTATATCTTAAAAACTTTCTCATTTAATGCAGATAATAATAGTATTAAGATATTAAAATATTTAATTTCATAATTTCAGTATTGGCGTATTTTGTTTAATTAATACACATTTTCTGAAATTAGACATAATTTAAAATATCAAACTAAATCAGAGTAATTAATCCTAATTTGACACAAGTAATGTAATAAAATATAAAATAAAAGGCAAGTTGATAAAAAAAATTTGGTTACATGGTCAAAATCAGCTATAATTTTTGAATCAGCTGTTATTATTGAATCAGCTGTGTCAATTGTTGAGCTACTCTTTATTCAAGCTCATTGATAGTAATTCATTGATAATCATTGTTACAGTTTTAATTGTGTTTCCTGTTTTGAAAAATATTTCTTTTTTGGGTGTTTTTTTGTTTGTAAAACGCGTTTTATCGTAAAAAGGGTTTGTCTGTTTGTTTTTACAATCCGTTTTATGTTGCATTCCCATTATGTATTACTCGGCTAGGGAATATGCTGACATGCATTTTTTGTATGGTTTTAGTGATGGAAATGCACATGCTGCTGCAAGGGAATACAGAGTTCGGTATCCTAACAGACAACGGTTCCCTGATCATAGAGTATTTTTGTATGTTCATAGGTGTTATGAGGAGGGTAAGATTCCTGGTTATACTGAGCGGTTGAGAAGGCCCCGTATTGACAATAATGATGAGATGTTGAATATGGTAGAAGATGACCCAACTACAAGTGTTCGCCGTCTGTCAAGAGAGACTGGAATATCAAGAGCGTCAGTTCATAGGAGCCTTAGAAGGAACCAGTTGTACCTTTATCATGTGCAGCGTGTCCAGTCTCTTCTACCTACAGATCATGCAAAAAGAGTGAGGTTTTGCAGAGAGATGCTAACGAGAATCCAAGCTGATCCTGGATTTTCCAATAAGATATTGTGGACCGACGAAACTTGTTTCAAAAGAACAGGAATTTACAATATTCACAACACTCATTACTGGTCATATGAAAATCCCAAAGTAATAAGAGATAGTCACTTTCAGCACCAGTTTGGAATAAACATATGGGCTGGTATCATTGAAGGTAAGTTGGTTGGACCATTTGAGTTGCCAGGGAGGCTGAATGGCGAAAATTATTTGAACTTCTTGCAAACCAAATTTGGAGAATTACTTCAGCATATCACACTTAACACCCGCCAAAATATGTGGTTTCAGTATGATGGTGCACCAGCTCACTTTTCTGTTGATGTTAGGCAACATCTGAATGCAGTGTTTACAGACAGCTGGATTGGAAGACTAGGGACCATTCTGTGGCCACCGAGATCACCTGATCTGACTCCTATGGATTTCTTCTTGTGGGGGTACTACAAGGAAATAGTTGTTTTAACTGACTGCCAAAGTGAGGATGAACTAAGACAACGAATTCAACAAGCTACCAACATTATTTTAAATAACAGGCATTCCATTCGGTCTCTGAAGAAGAACTTTATTTGTCGTTGTCGCCAAATAAATAAATAAATAAATATCAGGGAAGAAGGTCGCAATTTTGAACATTTATTGTGACACTTAAGTTTTAGGAAAAGAAAACGTGATATCCAGTTGACAATGTGTGATAGTGTCAAGGTATGGTTTTTATAAGTTAATTTGATATTACTTATTTTTAATCAATGAACAAAATGAGTACAATTAATTGCTTTTAATTAAAAAATATTCCATTTTTTGAATAAAATTGTCTTTTATTTAATATTTTAGTACATTACTCGTGTCTAAATAGGATTTACTATATTTTTTGCTGCTATTTTAAATTATGGCTAATTCCAGGAAATGTGTATTAATTTAAAAAAATATGCCAATACCCCAATTAGAGAAATAAATGTTTTAATATCTTGATACTATTATTATCTGAATTAAATGAGAAAGTTTTTAAGATATAAGATCACTCTCTAAGGCAGAAACTGTGGAGGGAAACACAGTTTTAAAATAGTTAAAAAATTAGTTTGAAATGTAAAATTTAAATTTAAATTGGGTTAATCCGTGTTTTTAATGTTATTAAACTCCTAAAAAATGCATTTTTGTATTTTTACTGTTTATTTTTATTCAGAGTAAAAGTTTTATGGTCCTACGTGCACATTTTCTTACCTAATAATAATTTATAATATTGAAAAACGTAGATTAAAAAAAAATATTAAAACGTCAATAGCTTGTACACTATGAAAAATATGATATGAACATATTTAACATTTTTTGTTGGAAATAGTCCATATAACAAGCCTGTAAAGTTTGGTCGTCGACTTTTGAGACACTCTGTATATGCAATTTTAACTCAACAGTTTTAGTCACTGATCTCAGGAAACCACATTTTAACAATTATGAACAACATGAGTATTACTTTGACAGTTCCCTGGTTAATTATGAACAGATATAACAATTATTTTGTTTTGATTTTAAACTCCAAGCCCAATGTTAATCTTTTAACTTTTCATTTTAGTTTTAGCGAATTTCTTCTATGGGGAAGAAGCTATTACCGTAGGTCTCATAGAAAGACTTAAGTCCGAGACCATGATAACTTTTCATTTTGAGGTCCCCAGTTGCCAAAAACACCATTCGTTCAAATTTTTATGTATATATATATATATATATATATATATATATATATATATATATATATATATATTATATAATATATATAATATACATATACATATATATAATATATATATATATATGTGTGTGTGTGTGTGTGTGTGTGTGTGCGTAAGCACGATAACCCTCGTAAAAAAGGTCTGATCTTAATGAAATTTGGTACAATTGTGTAAAGTACCATTTCTTTGAACGAATTTGAAAACCAGACGAATCACACCATCCGAAGGTGGTTTTGTACCCCCAAAATGGGTTTTTTGGGGTTTTTACATGCAATTTTTACTTTAATCAAATTTTACCATTGAATTCAGCATAAAAAACAAACAATTTGGTATTCTGACCATTGCTCTACATCAATTGGTTACTGAGATATTGAAAGTGCTAAACGCAGTACATTGTCAAATGTTATTCTTATGGAGAAAAAGAAAAATTGTATATCTTGCTTATTTATGAACATAAACTGATGAAATTTGGTAAATGGCTTCATCTGGTTGTGATTTATTGTTGTTTACATAAAAAAATCATTTTTCGCCTATGGTTCCCGTAGCAGCAAACCTAGGTACTCGGTCCCCATGTTATTCTTATTGAGAATAATTTGAATGTTATATATCGCTTATTTATGAATGTATATGGATAAAACTTGGTGAGTGACTTCACTTAGATAAGCTCTATTGATGCTCTATTGACTCTATTGATTAATATATAATTTATCTGGGCTACATATAGGCCTATTCCCAATTTGGCAGTCCCTTAGGGCTCCGCCCTGGCCCTTAAAGTTACAATGGCATTCTTAACACAAAATTTGAAGAGCAATCTCTTGTTTATATGCTGATGAAGCTAGTCTGGAAGTATCATCAGCAACCTCGCAGGAAATGGAAAGGGTTGGTTTTAGTGAATTGGGAAATATTGTGAATTTTCTTAAAAACCACAATCTACTTCTAAATACAGAGAAAACTAATTTTGTAAATTTTAAAACCCCACAAAATCGAAAAAAATGAAGACTTATTGATAAGCTATGAGTCAAACCTAATTGAAAAGCAGGATAGCATAAACTTTTTGGGCTTAACGATTGACCAACATCTAAATTGGGATGATCACATACATAAGATCTTAGGTAAAATTAACTCCGGAGTTTATGCCTTGTCGCAAATGAGTTATTACTGTGATGTAAAAACCTTGAAAAATTTATATTTTGCCTACGTTCATTCACACATCTCTTTTTGCATTGCAATCTATGGGTCCACAAAAAAAAAACAAAAAAAACAAACAATTAAGAGAGTATTCTAAAACAACAGAAAAAGCTATTAGAATCATGCTAAAACTGAAATATGATGATTCAGCAAAGGACCATTTTAAAACTTTAAAAATTCTTACGGTCTACGGTCAATATATTTTTGAAACTATTCTTGCTGCAAGAAATGAAAAACTCAGTATGAATATTAACTCAATGAGGACTCATTCCTACAACTCCAGAGAAAAAAAAAAACAGTTTTCCCAGAGACACATATTGAAATTTAAAAAAAAACCAACATATATAGGAAATATTTATCTAAAGCATATTTCAAAAAGTATATCAAAGGAAAATGGCTTAAAGTTTAAAAAAATATCTTATAAACATGGCATTATATTCTTTTGATGAGCTTTCCACCCATCTCTAATCTTAGTATGTATTTTATAAATCATAAATGTATTCTTGTTTACTTTAATAAAATGTATTCTTTTGATGATGCATATCTTGACGCTATTTATTATACAGTTTGTGCATAATGTAAATAAAGATTTGTGACCATGGGCAATAGGTTTAACCCATTGAGGTAGTAATTTTATTCTATTTGCAGTAGCCTATAACAGGAATTGATTGGTGCTGCACTCTAGTAGCAAAATATGTAACTAATGACCGCAGGCGTCTACGGTTCTACCCACTAGGGGCGCGGACTGACTGAAAAAACTTAATATCGCCGCCAGGCCTTTGGTTGTGTTAGCTGAGTTGGCTACGTCGTGGAAACACCTTGGCCAGGTGGTGATACGATGTTCGTGGGTTCGATTCCCGCACACGACCAAAACTGACCACTTGTGCAACTCTCAATGAGTTAACCGTTCTGTGGCAACCTTGGTGGGAGGGCCCAAGTAAAACAAATGGTTGCAGGCTTGCTTGGAAGTTGATGGGATCGGTTAATTCTTTGGGACTTGCACATGGTCAACACTGATTTTGCTAATTTTTACTTATGTCTACTGTGTGTGTGCCAATGAATTTCTAAACTGAAAGAAAACAATATTTTAATTAAAATACGCCATTAATCCATTTAAAAACATCAATTTTATACTCTAATTCACAGGTTAATAAAATTACAAGTAAGGAACGAGACCAGCTCGTATGTCTACGCCAATGGGTTAATCATTGATTTTGAATACAGAATAGATATCCCAAGACTAGTTAATTTTTGAAGCCAGGAAAATGAACCAGCTGGTCCACTAATCAGACAACTACATCAGCTGCATATGAAACAAAAATAACAAACCCATTTTTCATATAAAAAGAATCCCGTTTTATCCCTTTGAATCACATTAAAAAATCCTTTTTCATCCCGCTTTTAATCTGAGATCACAGATTGCACTAGATTGTAGAATCAAATATTTTTCTATTTACTTTTACAAGCTGATCTCTTTTAATTGTATATATGTTTATATTTACCTATTTTTCGTGGTAGAATTAAATTATTTAAACATGTTCTGCTCTTTCAAATACCATTATATCTCTTTAAACATCTATATTATGATCGATTTTAACGGAAGCAATCAATAACATAAAAGAGTAGTTACAATTTTATCTCTATATACAAATTTTGTCCAGCTAGACTAGTCAAATAACCAACAACGCGAAACGAGTAGTGTAAGGGGTGGAGAAGGGGTTACCTTCATACTGGTTTTCTTAGAGTAAGAAACAACGCACATACCACTACTTCGTTCCACTGCTTCTAAGGCTCCAGGCGACGAGAATTCTGTTGGCGATATGACCGATATCACTCCTGCCGACGACGAAAACGGTGTCCAAACTATTCAAAACAACGAATTATAACGGTGGCGACGCGATGTGTTCTCCACTCTATATATTCATGGTATCGCATCGCACGCTCACGCTCATGCCCAAGTGGAATTGAGTAAGGGGGGGTTCAAAGTACTTCAAAGTAAGGGAATCTGGGATCTGTAGGCTTCTAGGCTCAACCTGTGGCGTGTATCCCCTTACCGCCTATTGCCAAGGTCAACAATCTTTTTTACGTATGTGGTATTAGGTTTTAGTATACGTTTAGCAAATCCCGCAAAGTGAAACATTCGTTGCCAGAGCCTTTTCTTGAGAAGGTGTAGCACTAGTTTCATGGTATATTTTTCAGGTTATAGATCGGCCATAAGCTCGGTCCATCTATTCTGGTATTCAAAATCAATAGTAGCACTAAATAGCATGGTACGACATATAGGTACTAGAAATGGCAAATATTTTACTAGTTAATTCCAACATGGACAGGCCAGCGACATTGATGTGATTCATTGTGTGTTCTGTGATGTTTTTAAAATAATAATAATAGGTGCGGACAAGGCTCAACGATATTTAAAAAAATGGGAATGCCCGCTTGTGCCAAGGTGCTCTGTTCATAAGCAAACTAGCAGACGTAATGCCGATTTAAAAAAAAATCCCACTTTATCCCACAAGCAGTAAAGTATCCCATATATGGGATGAACATCCTTTAAGTGGAAACATTGTTGGTAGCGCTCTGGCGGCATCTCACATCAAAATCGAGCAACGCAGACAATCCCGAGGCACGCTCGGCCCGTAAGCTAGGTTTATCTATTCCGTAGGATTTATAATCAATGGTTTAATGGATCAGATACTTAAACAGATGTAGTTGCAGCAGGAATTTTAATCAGCTGTGTGAAGCACAGGTATCAGCTAGTAATAAATCCAATTGCATAAGTAATAAATGTTGTAACTTATTTGTGTAATAACTCCCACTATTAAAACATATTTACAGATGAAGAAGTGATTATCTTTTGAGGTAAGAAAAAACCACTAAGTGTACTTTGAGGCAATTTAATATACAAGGTATTATATAAATCAAATACCATATGCATCTATCCCTATTTTAAATACTATATAAATTGCTCTAAGTATCTAAAGGAATTAAATAATTCTATTAAACTGGAATATTTCTAAATTGCACAAGTGTGAAGAAACTTTGGATGGCAGCGACGAGTCCAGTCTTCACTAGAGTCCAGAGCAAACAGCACTTTGGTAACTATTAACTTTTTGTGTGGATCAATGCCAGTCGGATGAAGGGGGGTGATCATAAAATGATATATGTACAAAATAAGAGATGGGCGAAATCAATCAAGAAAAGTAAACAAATAAGTTAGCTTACAGAATAATTAATCAAAATATTATTCGAGTTGGTTAATTATTTGAGCAAAAATTAGTGCCAATTGTTCTCCATATATTTAATATTTGCTCAAAAGTATCAATTAGCAATGAAGACCAGGCAATTATTAAAATTTCTAATGTTTGAAAAATAGTCTCATTTCTAATTATCACTTAAACAAATTTTAAAATTATTAAATAAAAAAAACAAAGTCGTCCATCTCAGCTTCAGCTTAACACTATTCTTAAAAATTTACAAATGATAACAAGTAGTCATATTAATCAAATGTTTAAAATAACTCAAATTTTGCAATAATGTGATAAGTATTTTTTTTACAACTTCATTACCGTGAGTAAAGCAACAGAAAAATACGATATACCACAAAAAAATAAATGATTTTCATTAATGACATTACAATTGAGAAATATCTGTTCTAGAGGTAATTAAACAAAATAATGAAGAAATGTAATGACGGTGATTGCACATAACATAATAAAGCAAGCTACTAATTGTAGCTCTGCAAAATAACACTTTAAATTACTTTAAACACCGTTGAGTAGTGCAAACACTCTATTAAAAGTAGACAGGATAATCGATGCAATAAAATCAGGTATGGTTAAAATATTATGTTAAAAGTATCATAAACATCGTTAACAATAAATGCACAATTATTTAACTGTGACATAAAACAGGACAAAACTTTAAAACACAACTGATTTGAAATTAAAACATGTCTAGTTATAGTTTAAAATACTAAAACCTCGTTTAAGTACAAGAATCGTGATAAGAGGGAATACTCAGTGGAAAAGTAGTAAATAAACACTATTATTTAGTACTATCGGGAGTTACAAAAACAAATTTTTAAATTATCCTAAAATCACACGTTTTCGTTACTCCCGTGCGAATTTTGTGAACTCAGCACGCAGAAATAAATCACCGAAATAAAATTTCAACTCATAACAAAACTAAAATAACAAAATAAAAGCTTGAGTCCGAATACTCCGCTCCGATGAGATCAGTTTGGAATCACATTCGCGTATTCGGTCGCCAAATTATAACCCGAGCCTCTTGAAGGACGCGGAGCGCTTGAGCGAGCGGCAGCTCTTGTCGCCGCTCCAGGTCTTGCTCTTGGCGCGGAAGTGCTGCAGCTGCCCCTTGTCGGCGTCCACCATCTTGCGGTAGGCGCACGGCTCGCACAGCGCGGGGTGGGTATGGTAGAAAGCCTTGTAGCCACCCTCCAGCAGATAGAGCTCGGGGTGGTGCAGAGCCGGGTAGGCGTTGCTCTCGCGGTCCTTGGAGCGCAGGAACCGCGACAGGCCCGGGCCGCGCTCCGACGAGAACTCGCAGTGGAACACGATGATATGCCGCTTGCTGTCGGGCGTCGTGGGCTGCGGTGGCCCCCGGCGTTCGTCCAGGAACTCCTTCAGCACCTGGTCCTTCGTGTACATGTTGCGGGCCCCCTGGATGTGGCCGCCCTCAAACTCGTACGGGTACCTGCAACCACGCACCAACATCAACCACAACCACCAACCAGCTTTACATGTACTGAGGTAAATAAATAATAATTTATGTCTGTTACGTTTGGGACAATTTGAATTTTGTTTGCATTGTAAAACAATAAAAACCTTTTATGTGTCACTTTTTATGTAGGTAACTGGTGTCCCTTTCATCATGTGGAGATCTCACAGGAAAAAACTCAGATGTTTTGAAAATATGTCATACTGTGACATACATAACCTCCCAGAGCAGTGTAAGTTATGAATGAAAGAAAAATAAATATATATATATTCATCACTTATTTCGAGCAATCACGGAATGATCTTCCACAGAGAACAAAACCATAGACTGAATTAGTACCAATCAATGGTTGGAACAGAAATGGTACCTAAAAATAGAGATGACATAAGATAAGACAACACTTTCCATACATAATAGTATGGATTGCTAACTATTGCAGTTATTATAGCAGATAATTCGAAATATTTTAATTGTTTGATTTTTCTGAAAAAATAAATGTACGAAACAAAAAAAAACAGTCACCAAAAAAACAAAAAACACAGCTAAATAACAATCCGACTTCTGTTTCAGTACCTGCAATCAATGATCTGGAAGGAGGCAATAGTGTCAACAAAGTCTCCTTTAATAAGGCGTGCAAGAGTATGGGGGCTTATGCTCTTCAAGTCCTGGTGACTCCCAGGCACTATCGGCAAGGCAAATCTTTTGGAAAAGTCTCCGATGAGGTCTTCTTCAGATGCTGAAACATACAATAAACAATAATGTTACTTTAATGGTATAAAATAACCACTACCCACTAATTTTGCACAGTGAGATATGCCACTAGTTTTGCAGTCAAATTAATGCCAAATTATAATGTATCACTAATTACCTATTTTTCTATTTAAGAACAAAATAATTTAATTAAAAGGTTAAAAAGGGGAAAAATTGGTCTACAGAATAAATGAATATACTGAAATATAATTCTACAAGAAATCGATATATAGATCTATTAGAAATCTTAAGGCTAGGCTGTAATAGAATCCATATTTATTTAATAGGCGAGCAGGTTTTTTGCGACAATCACTCCTCCTAAACTACTGAACCGATTTTCATGTTTTTGGTGTCATTGGAAAGAGCCTAACGTGAAGTTGTGCGGGAAACTTTTTTTATAGAGAAATAATTTGTGAGTGAGGTCCTGGGGCCCCTGAAAGTTGAGTTTTTTCGCATAAGCTTAACATGGGGAAATAAATATAAGTTTTAAGCAATCAGCTGGGTAGAGTAAACACAGTTAATCAGCAGGCTATGTTGGCTTTGGAACGGTAACACAATATTTATACGGGAATGTCAGTATTATAATATAATATTACGTTGTGATCGTGAGCGAAGGCTATTTATACCTATTTTGTAGGAGCAATTGGAAATTATTACTTTTGAAAATTATTAGGCAATTTAAAACGACAAAGCCTCCTAAATGCATCCTCAAATAAACGCACAGCAACACAGCTGTTTATTTTGTTTACTTTCATTGCACACACTTTAGCCAAACTAAAAACGAAATAGTAGTACACGAAAGATAATGCAAATAAGAGAAACAAATTTTCCGACCAAGTCCTTCCATTTAGTGAAAACAAAAACTAAACTACTAGCATTGACGCAGGACGTAGTCATTACAGCCGTATAACTGGTGTAACTGACAAACAAAATCATCGATGAGGTATTCAATCAACAAGTAATTTGGAATTGGATTTTGCCGTTTATAACCTATAAGCAAAACATGAAGGGCTGGACTGACGGGTCTCCTCCGTCTATCGTAAATACAGTGCTAACAGGTTTGTTCAATGTTGGAATAATTTTGATCTATCAAAATGTTGGACGACTCCCTGCAGTTGGATATTCAAATATTCAAATCGAGAATAAAAATTGGGAAAAGTACGATTATTTTACTTTACCGCAAAATTTGAACCTTTTAACATTTGTAGTACGTATACAACATTATCATTTTTATTACTTTAGATGATGCCAGGGCAATATAACTCAGTCTCACTTACCATATTATGACATAGTTTTTAACGAAGAACAAAAATGTATTCAAGCTTGGTTGTTAGTAACAAAAGCTAACTAACAAACTTCTCACAACAAAAACAAACCAACCAAATAACCATCTCAGCGCATGCGCTGCAGACGAAGCGACGTCAGCCCACGGCCGGGCTGACAGAGGCCTTGTTTTTGTTTCCACGGTGTGAAGTAACTTGCACGACAGTTGCTAGCGCTTTTACTGTCAAACAAACTGGCTCCTGACTTGCACTTGTCTAAGACCGTTAAACGTCTTCTCTACTGTACATCAGTCGCCTGCAGTCTTGTATTGACCGGTGTAAAAAAGCGACAGTAGTAGCCAGCTACTTAGCACGGGTCAGCTACTGTCATTGTACAACATCATTAACTCGCTTACTCGGTGTATAGTTGAAACCAACAGCAGCTTCACTGGCTACTGATATCTCTACTTGGTACTGTAGAAACCAGGCCTTCCGGATATTAGCAGACAAAACTCGACCGTGTTTGAATTAAATTGCAATGTAATATTTTTTTAGGTTATAACACGTAAACTAATACGTACATATTGCTCACGTAAAGCACTGCTGAGCAATATTTGAAACATTATTAGAATACAAAGGGAAATAATAATAAATCATAGTCTAGTCTTTTTATACTCTTTTTAAATACACTTAAAGATTCTGGCGATAATTTAAGGACAATATCCAATATTTACGGACATTTCCCGTACATTTCATGGCCACCCCAAATTCCCGGACAAATCCCGGTTTTTACGGTTTTCCCAGTCAGTAGATACCCTGATTAAGATAGGAGATTTGAAGATCAAAGGGGTGGAAGAAACAAAGAGGAAAAGATACATGGATGATGACATATTAAGGCATGAACACTTATCATTAAAAAATATGCAATTTGTCTGGATTAAATGGTCTTTACAGATTTTCCAAAGTTCCCATAATGTTTTAAAATATAATATTATATGATAACATATTGGAGTAACATATACTATATTGGAGTAATCTTATTTTAAAATCAACCATGAACGTGATTGCACTAAAAGTGAACTAAAGTCAGGAGCGTCAAATTAGGCGGGTTGGGGGATTTTGCAATGTTGCCAGTTTGTGCAAGCTAACATTTGGGGGATTTCTCAGAAACACATGTTTACAGAACCCATTTTTGTTTTTCTTTCTCAGATGATCGGCTGGCTTCTTTTATTAAACTTCAACTGTAATTTCGTATCAGTGATTCTGTATATTTAACAAATTGATCAACTACCCTCAGAAACCATCAGATTGCGTAGAGGTACATAGATGGTACAACACGGCAATCACGGCGTGTAACCCCGCTTCCGATGCCGGGTCGGTCCAGTGAAGAGCCTAAGGGCATGTTAAGCTTTTGTGGTACATTGGCATCATCAACAAGTATTGTCAGATTAAAAGGATATTATTAATTTTTATCGGAATTAGATTGAATGGTACCCGTATTTAGGAAAATAAAATAATTAGAGCAGACTTTATTGTTACAAAATGTCCAAGGTCAATATTGTCTCCTTTCTAGACACATTAATATGACGTTACGGATTAATACACTTGTACTTTAATGCTTCTGTATTCTGCGGTTCTGTTATTGTGTTTTAAGTTCGATCAAAATGATTTATCCTAAAGTACGCCTACCATCATATAATTTTCTATTGGAGCTTGTAAATAATCAATTGTTTTATTGATTTTATTTGAATTTGAACACCTCGGCAGATGCTTTAGTCAAGTAGTTTTCCACAGCAATCTCGCTAAAACCACCTGCTTTGTGTAAAGCCCGCCATATACACAGGCGAGCATTTATCCTACGCAAACAATCACACGAATGTTACCCGTCTATGGTGGATTTTTGCCCTGACGCAAACCATTTGTGTCGGTTTTCTGGCGAAGGTCAAAGGAGTCAATGGCGTCCGGCAATGTTCGACCGTGTATGGATGGCTGTAAACCGAAAGTATCAAGACAAATTTATAGATACTTTATATTAGGCTTATATTAAACTAATAGACCTATTTTATATTTTTGTATATTATTTATTATGTACAAATGTTAAAATGTTGGCAATAACACTCTTCGTTTGATCATTTAAATCATTATTTATAATACCAGGTAACCGTCGTCTTTTAACTGGCATTTTATCAACGACTTGATACGGTTCACATGATGGCCCAGACTGAATTTGGTCAGACTCCATGTTGCAACCAACAGTATAATTTATAAAAGTTACAGACAAACAACGGAACCAGAATCACAGAATCACATATTAAACAAAGGATTGAATATAAAACATTTACTAGAACAATATTACAGTTGTAGTTATAAGTTATAAGTAAGTTATAATTATATACTTGCAACTATTTAAAACAATTATCACAGTTCTAAACTTCAATATTTACTTATTCTCAAAACAAAAATATAAACAAAGACAAAAACATATGACTTTTAAAATTTAAACGTATACATGGCCAAATTACAGATGCAAGATCTGGCATCATGGGTCTCTCAGCATTGCCAGTTTGTGCCCCAAAACCTGTGATTTTCGACCTAGACATATTATGCCAGAAACACATATGGCAACAACACAAAATCCTCCACCCGCCTAATTTGACGCTCCTGACTTTATAAGTCATAATAACATAAGCCGTCAAAAACATATATCAAAATAATAACCAAGCAAGAAAACTAAATTATAAAAAAAACTTACATCTATGTAACGCCGACTTGATGACAGCCTCAGATTCGGAGAGGCAGTGGCGGAACTTTGGTCGCGGCGGGGGCGTGACCGGGTCTTCAAGGGACACAGAGTGGCTCAGCAGCGGGCGGGGCTCTGACAGACGCTTGAACCCAAACTGGAACAAGGTGTGCTGCTTGGTGCGCGGCGGGGTGGAGTGCTCAGCATGGGCCTGCGACAGAGGCAGAAGGGCTGTTAGCTAAGGGCTTGCTGTATTATAGTGATATATGGAGTAAAATTTGTCATTAAAGAAGTCAGTTAAGAAGTAAACAAAATTATAAATGTTAAAAAAGATAAGCCAGACAACATAATAGTAACTTTTTGATGGATGTCAGTCAATACTGAATAGTGTTGAGTAGTGTGTAAATGTATGGTTGAACAAAATTAAAATAAGTCGATAGTAAAATTCTACCCCTCCCCTTTTTTGTCGTTCTTGATAGAATACGTTATTAAGTTTTGTTTTGTTTGTGTATCTCTAAAACACTTTATGAATGGCAAGATAAATCATGGATCTGAAAATTAGATAAAATATTCATTTTCCCAATTTCTATGATTTTAATAAATTTAATAAATTTAAATAAATTTGTACAACGATGTACAAACATTCCTAAGTATATTGACAAATAGACAAAAAAATTGAATAGAAGTTTTTAGTGTTACGCACGGCACACAGCTGTTACCTTGTATCGCTTAGAGACGGGAGTGTTGTCCAGAGGGGTGGTCGACACTCGTTTCTTGGGCTTCTCCTCGATGATGGGGGAGAGTCCGGGAATGTTTTCAGAGATGACCTGATGGAAGTTGAAGTGAGCGGAGTCAGCGGAGAGGCCGTGGTTGATGATGGGGTCCTTGATGAGGCCTCCGAGGCCGGCCGGCAACTGGGCCTCCTCGTCCTGCAACTGTTGTACGACACGGTCATGACAAACTCACAGCACAGGTGGTGTTCAGATATAATATGAACTTCACTGTCACGCTGATTTTATATTCACTACCACATTAAGAAAAACATATCTTTGTGAATTTGTTATTAACTATGGTACCACATAAGTATAACATGTTTGGAGGTCACAAGTGTATCCCAAGGTTAATACAAAAATTATAATTTTAGATCCTATTATTACGTAAATTACATTCTTAAGGTGAATTGATTCATATGACCCATTGATGTCGAGTTCTTAAAAAACAATTTTTCTTGGCCAAATAGTTTTGACTTAGTTTGATTCACTTAAGTTATTTTAAATACAGTGCCATCAAATAAAACTGAAATGTCTATAGAATTTTAGATACATGCCAACTATTCACACAATGTCTCACTGTATATTAAAAAGGAGGCTGGTAGAGCATTTAAAAAAACCCAGTGCTAAAAACAAATACCCTCGACACATTAAAACACTTAACAGGATTCATAAGAAATATATTCACAAACAAGCAATATTTATAATGTTAATTATTCTCCATAAGAATAGCATTGGGAGTGAGTACGCAGGTTTGCTGCAACATGGAACACAAAATAATGGGTTTTTATGCAAATATCAATAGATATCATCTTAGTGAAGTCACATACCAAGTTTCATCCATATACATTCATAAATAGCGATATATAACATTTTAATTATTTTCTATAAGAATAACGTAGGGGACCAAGGAGTACCTAGGTTTGCTGCAACGGGAACCATAAACAAAAAATTGTTATTTTGTATAAACAACAATAAACCACAACCAGATGAAGCCATATACCAAATTTCATCAGTTTATGTTCATAAATAAGCGAGATATACAATTTTTCTTTTTCTCCATAAGAATAACACTAGGTGTATGTACGCTCATTCCTCGCGTATAAGGATAATTGAAATATACATGATCAAACTTAAATCGAGTCTCATAAAAAATTCAATATCTGATTTGAGTAACATCATCAGAATACATTCCGTTATCATTTAACTGCCGCCAGAATCCGGATTTGATGTCTATACAGTATAGCTATAGTTTTAGTCACTTCTCTAAGAATCAATTGTCGCGGTAGCTGAGGGGTATCGCACTGGCTCTTGGAGCGTAATGTCGCAGGTTCGGATCCCGCCGCCGACCTAAGACGTAGAGCAATGATCAAAATACCAAATTGTTTGTTTTTTTTATGCTGAGTACAAAACCCCCCTTTGGAAGGTGCGATTCGTCTGGTTTTCGAACTCTTTCAAAGAAATGGTACTTTTCACATTTGTACCAAATTTCATCAAGATTGGACCTTTTTTACGAGAGTTGTCGTGCTTACGGACAAACACACACACACACACACACACATATATATATATATATATATATAAATTTGAGCGAATGGTGTTTTTGGCATCAAGGGACCTCAAAATGAAAAGTTATCATGGTCTCGGGCTTAAGTCTTACCATGAGACCTACGGTAACAGCTTCTTCCCTATAGGGGAAATTCACTAAAAATACATTTTTGATTTAAACATTAATCTTTAATCACATTTTTAAATACAGCTTAATATCAGGACTCATTTTGGTCACCAGTAAATTATTGAAATTAATGTTTTCAAAGAGCATCCTTGGCTCACCTTGACTAAAATAAAAATAACCTAAATCTCCACTTTCAACATGGACAAAGATACTCACAGGTGAAGTGAAGTCCAAGAAGCCATCATCGATGGACTCGCTGGACGTGCGGCTACGGGGGGACTCGGTGGCGCTGCGGCGAGGGGCCAGGCCGCTGGGTAGGGCGAAGGGGAAGTCGGAGGACACAGACTTGGAATCCTCCGAGTGGCAGTATCCAGAGTCCTGGGAGTTGGGGTCCTGGTCCTCCAGGGGCTGCCTGACACGCCCGCTGGACAACTGCCGCACTGCCTGGAACTGAGGCACACGTCGGGTTAGTTGGGAGGGTCATGATGTCAGGAGTAAGCTGCGCCATTGGTTCCTTGCAAGGATCATGCGATTTTGCAACTAAGACAATATAGCTTGAGAATGAAGCCTAAATTAGGACTGGAAGCGCTGTTGGCTTCAAGCCAGTCTCACAAAGTACAGTAACAAAAAAAGTACAAGTACAAGTACAGTAGTCTCACAAATGTGACTGTGACACTCAATATGTCGACTCTTTGGGAAACTCGATGTCTATTTTAACTACTTTATTATTTGTATTAAATATAATACAGGTTGAAAAAGTCGGGTTAAATTATCAAGGAAAAGCTTTCTCATGATTTTAGTAGCCTAAGTGCCTTAACATTAAAATCTACGTTATTTCCTATGTAAAAGCAATTATCAAACAAATTTATGAATGAAATAAATCCCGTCTTGGCTTGTTCTTTTTCATAACTAAAAAAGCTTCACAAAACTCAACAGCCTACAAAATTGACAACCTCTTCGCCGTGTTTGAGAGACTACTGTACTAAGTTTAACTGCTGTGATGTACCATTTTTAGAGACTACTGTACTAAGTTTAACTGCTGTGATGTACCATTTTTAAGTTTGATGTATCACCTTTTTATCTGAGATGAGGTTTTAAGAGTTTGCAATCACAAGATGAATTCCGTGTAAGTAGTACCTTGGACGGGCTGATGAATGACTTCTCGGGGCTGCTGTGCATGGGGTTGTAGTTCTCGTCGGACAGGGGCCCGAGACGGCGCGACACTCCCGCCCTCCGCCCCACAGCTACTGGCGTGCTGGGACTGCTGAACTTGAGACTCTGCTTCAGCAACCTGCGACAAACAAAGCAACACTCTGTTACTACACTGACCACAGCCAACAAATTACACGGGAAAGTCTACCAGTTCAATTTCCAAATTAACAAGGTAATACAAAAATTCATCAATTTTCAATGTATAAAAAAACTAACAACCTTACTGCACATTAAAAAAAAACAAGTTCGCACGCAGCACGCTGACATGAGGGAAGTGAATTTCCACATACAAGTAAAACTTAAACCCAGAATAAAAACATACATTTATGCCAATTTTATTGAAATCTGAAAACATTAATTTTTTGGCTGTTCTGATGCTCCCTGTTTAATTTACCTGCAATGTTAGGAATACAATTTTGCACATTTTAAGGTTAGAAGGTCCAGTCAGGCTTAAAAGTAGGTGCGAGGTTGCTGGGGATGAAACAAAGTCACCAAATAATAATGAATAACATGCTTTTATAATGTAAAAACCCCATGAGACAACGTACTGTGTTTAGCCGATATACATTTTTTTTAATAACTTGGTAAATATTAGGGGTGTGCGTGTGCGATTACTCTAAACTTCGAGTTTTCGGCCGAGTATTTTAATACTCGAACTCCGACTCGAAGTTTTGAAAACTACTCGAAAGTTTGAGCGAGTATTTCCCGCCGATTTCCGGACGATCGCTAACGATTGCGACCGGCCAAAAAGCGTAGTAACGGCCGCAAAAGGCAATCACATCACGTAAAATCGACCGAAAATGACGACCGCGAACGATTGCGACCGGCCAAAACGCGTAGTAACGGCCGCAAAAGGTAATCGTATCACGTAAAATCGGCCGAAAATGTCGACCGCGAACGATTTCGACTGGCCTAAACGCGGATTAACGGCCGCAAAAGGCGATCTCACCACGTAAAATCGGCCGAAAATGACGATCGGACCGCGTAATTTCGGCCGTGACTAACGATTTCGTCATTTAATATTGATAATGATGTCTGGAACACGTGAAATTGGCCAAATGACAACCGGACCCTGTTTCCCTGATCCCTGTACCGGACCTTGTCAAACCGTGTTTTGTTTGTCAATACGTAATCCAGTTTGATTGTACTGGCCAAAACTTTGTATTGCTACTCATGTATTAGTTAGAACCATGGTTAGATTATCAAATCTAGGGTAGTATCCAAATTCCATTACACTATTTTAAACTACCAACTGATGGCAAATACTCGCTTGAAAATACTCGAAACTCGAAAATAATTGGCACTACTCGACTCGATTAAAAAAATGACTACTCGCACACCCCTAGTAAATATTTATGCTAAAATGACGAGAGAGAGCTTAAAATGTTCATTTCATTAATTCCCATCTTAAACATGCATTAATTATACGTCCGAGGCTTTTCTGACCCTTTTCGGGCCCAAAAACCTGAAATTTGAAAGTATAATCCCCAAAAAATGGGTTTAGAGTTTTCCGATTGTTTTGCCCAACGAATTTGTCCAACTGATTATAGAAAGGAACGTCTCTACCAAATTTGAAGTAAATCGGAAAAAAATGTGACCGCTAGAGTGCATACACACATATATATACATATAATTTTGAACGACCCCCCAAAACGTGTTCAGGGGGTCACGTTAGGAACTTCTATAGTGGTCCTGGGCTTAGGTTTCACCTTGCGGGTCATGCTAATAGTTCACTTTCCATAGGAAATTCACTAATAATGCTTAGGAATCAGAGTATAATAAGGCCTCATCCATAAATAGTTGTAATCATTTATATGAAGAGATTTTGTATAACTTTTGATAACAACCATGAAAATAAATCTTAATTAGCTTAAAAGGCCACAAAGATAATTTAGACTAGAACATTTAAATGGTTATGGACGTAAGTTGATAAAATGGCTACATCTATTATATTACATTTATTAGGTAGGGGCCTACATAAAATAATGAGGGCACCGAGACTGGATTGTACTTTCATAAAAATTGTGTTGATTACAATTACTATTAATATGGTGATGTATCTTCCAAAGTCAACCGCTTTATGTACACGATGAAAAAATACCTACAAAATTATTAATGCACATTTCCCCCCCATTGCTCTCAGTGGGTTAGAGATTATTAATGGATAAGAATAAACGGCGGATCCAAGGGGGGGGCGGTCGCCCCCCCCCAAACCTAAGAATTGTTGTGTTTTATTTTATTATTCAGGCATACGATGCAATTTTGAATAAATCCGAATGAAAATGTAAGCATCAAAAGCCTCCCGAAACCCCGTTTTTCGGTTCCGAGAGTCAAATTTTGCCGCTGCCGTCTACAACGTTACATTAAAATTCAAACTAACGAACCTAAACGTTTCTTTAAATTAAATAAAATACACACCATCAGAGAGGAGAACTATTAAACTTCAATTTTAGTATATAACACATTACTTAGATCCATATATTTATCCTAAAAGCATCTTACATGGATATTCCCGAGGATCGCGAAGTTGTTGCAGTTTTGCCAGTTGACAGACCGAAAATGCAGTGTTTTCAAAATGATCTTGAAGGTAAATTTTAGCAGCAAAGGTTGCTACAATTGTATTCAGTGATTATTTTTTAATGGATTTCGCCCGCCTACCGTAGTTTGGTATCAGCGGTGTTTTGTTTAAAGGTTAGGTTTGATTTTTGTTTAGAACTGCGTAATCCGTTGCTAGGCTAGAAACAAAAAGTGCCTCGAATTATATGTAATGAAATAAGAGGAAACAAAGATTGAACTGCGTGCAAACAAAAGATACGCCAAGTATTTTATTTTGTAAAAATGTGGTACAACATATTCATTTTTCGAGTGGTGACCTTGGCTGTCAGCCTCATTCCTAATTGTATCTTCGCGCAGTGTTCCCAGATTTGTAAAACCAACTATCGTACTAACAAACAAAAATTATCGTACTTTATGGGAAAAATATCCTACTGGGCTATATTTTAGGGTAAAATTAAGAATAATGCATACTTATAATACACTTACATGCAGTGTAATTAGTTTAATTAAAATTAAAACTTAACCAATGCCAGTTTATTTATTTGGATACAACAAAAATTGCACCCACATTAACTCATACGCGAACACGTGTAATCATAAGTCTCATACCATGTGGACCATGTGGACTCACCAAGACGAACCTTGCTTCTGCTCTTAAAGTCGCTAAGGGTTTTACCAGACCTACTGATAATTTATTACAGGCTCTGTACACTGCAACTTCGCGTCCTCCAACTTGTATCCAGTGAGCTCGATATCATCTGGAGAGACTACTGCCATGCAGTTTCTGACAAAAAAGAGTAACGTAGAAAATCACCTAGAAGCACTAGAAAGCAATATTTCCCCTCTTTAGTACCAACATAGTACAACGAACACCATGTACAAGGTGCCATGTTTTTTTTGTATTGCTGGTACTGTAGAGGGGGGAAATGCTCCCGATGATGGCACGAAAATCCAACCAGCAGTAGTCTCTCCAGTTATACATAGAGCTCACTGCTTGTATCTTAAATCTTGCAGATTTAAAATACGTTTTGAAAATAGTTTTTCGCGTGGGTAAATACTAAAATAAATTGTTTAACTAGGCATCTTACTTGTTCTTAGGAGATGACGTAGAAAAAAGTGTAATGCCTAAATATTTTATTTTTATTTACGGTCGGGCGCAGTAGAACTAAAGTTAATTTTTGTTTAGCTTGTGAATAAAGTTAAGATTGCTTTTTTCTTGAGTACAAGGTATTGATAACTTAGTACAAGGTTGATTATGTTAACTTACTTTCATTCGTTGTATAATTTTATATAGTTAAAAACAATAATGGGGTGCCAGGGACCATCCTCAGGGAAGGGGGAGGGGTAACTTTCGGTGACCGCCCCCCCCCAAATCATGACCTCTGGATCCGCCCCTGTAAGAATAAATGGTTTTGCACCACTAATTTACGTAGGGCTATTGTTGTTATTTAATGTTTGGTTGTTTGTTTATTTAACATACCAATGACCCCATTTTGATTAGGGGGGGGGGTAAAAACATTGCGATCTTGATTATCGTGACTTTTTAAAAATTACAATAATGTTTCCCAAATTATTGGGCTTAACTGTCCTCCCCTCTTGACACCCCCGAATCATGCCTATGCATTTTTGATAAACTTGGATATTCGTTTACTAAGGCTAAGTGGTAGGGAGGGCTTACAATTTCTAACTTTTCCTAAAAAAAGTGATTTAGCGAATTACCCCTACAAGGAATAAGCCATTACCATATTTGGCATAAAAGACTTAAGCACGAAACCATGATAGTAGCTTTTTGCTGATACCAAAAACACTATTCGTTAAAATTCATACATATTATGTGTGTCCATTATTGTGATAACTTTTGAAAGAAACATCTGATTTTGATTAAATTTGGTACAAATGAGTAAAAGTGATATTCATGACTTCTGAGTTTGAAACCAGAACGATCAAACCATGGGATAGCAATTTCATGGAGGTTTAAAGTTTTCAAAAATCAGTTTTTATAGGTTTACAGACATTTTGATAACACAACATTTTTGTTTTAACTAGCTTAATTTATAAATGCTCAAAAAACTAATATTTTAGTATTTTGAATTGTTAATCTAGGTTAAGTGGTTGCAGAGAGAATACAAAAAAACACATTCAAAAATTGTCCATGTGCTATGTGAAAATGTTTGTTTTTTTCACAGTTAATTTCCTTGAAAACCTCACTTTTGTTTTTACCCATAAGTTAAGCTTAAGCTCTAAAAACGATAACTTTGATGTTAAAATTGTTGATCTACGTCCATCTTTTGCAGAGATTATACAAAACACGGTATGTTGTCCACTGTTATTCTTGAGTATGAATATATTTTAATTACAAATTTGACTTTTGCCTAAAAACCTTACATTTTGTGGGTCCCTGTTGCAGCAAAGCAAACCTGTGTAACTCAGCCTAATGTTGTACACATGGAAATGTTATCAAAATTGTATATCTTGCTTATTAATGCATACGTATATTTTTATAAATCTTGGAAGCTGGCTTCATGGCATAGTTAATTTAAAATTTGCCAAGTACACAGGTTTGATGTGTCGGCGGTATAATCTATATCTATAAAAGGCAAAGCCCTGGCTGACTGACTCACTGACTGGCTGACTGACTGACTCACTCATCACTAATTCTCCACCTTCCCATGTAGGCAGAGAGCTGAAATTTTGTACACTGATTCTTTAGGCATAAAATAGGAAAACTAAATGGTTTTCATCCTGATCTAATCTTGCGCCAGAGATCCCGACAAAGTTCCCATGTAGGGTATTCTTTATGGACATTCAATTTTGTTTGAGCTAATGAAAATACAAACAGCTGATCTTGATTCGTAGTAGGTCCACGGGCTAACCACAGAATGCAGCACACACAAATGTCATAGTTTTTATAAATTATTTGCGGGGCGAAGCCTGCTGGCAACAGCTAGTATAATAGTTTGATCATCATCCAAGGCAAAAGCTTACAATATATGCCAAGGCGTTATTCACTGTTTAATTGGATTGACTGCAGGGTCAGTGAAAAGCGTGAAGCTCAAATGATCAAAATGAAAGTCCCTGTACTAAAAGTTGCCCACTTTTCATATTTCGCTGACATAATGTTTCCTCGTCTACAGGTTCGAGGCTCTAGTAATACTATCTAAACAAATAAATACTTTCAATGTTTAGTCTCACACATTACTGAAATACTGTCACTGGTACAATCGATCAGCTAGGCTCGTCTACAAACATAAGCTAAGGCTGAAAGTATCTTGACAAAAAAAACTCAACAAGTGGCCTTGGCCACCCCTTCTTAACGTACTTCCGCATTATTCATGAATTAGCATAAAAGAAGGATCACTTAACCGCAGTTCCAATGATCGTTTTCCGCAGCAACGTTGATTCGGACTTCCTTCAGTGATTTTGGAAGGTTAGAGCAATACACGAGATAATAATTGTTTACTACTACATCTCTAAAAATAACATGCAAAGTGTAAAATAATTAGACTAGGCTAGCAAGTAGTGTACTTGGCCTATGGACAAATTAGATATTCATGTTTTAACACGAACAGAGTATATTACACAAAATGACGTTTCGATAAAACTTCAATGAACAACTTTTCTTAATTTATTTCTTACTATCACAGCACAAGATAACAGATCGGGATTGATATTGCGAAAGATAATCAAACGGTTTATAATGCCTTCTAACGATTGTTGTGATAAATTACTTTTTTCGTGACAAAAATATGGATTTGGTTAACGACCATACGTTGTATGCAAAAGTAGGCCTAATCACGCACTAATATGTATTGTAATTTTTATAACTTTAAATCTAAAAACGTACCAAGATATACAATTTGTTTAACAAAAGCGCCTTCAAACAAAACCAACAACCTATACGACTAAGGTGAGCGCCGTGTTGCATCTTGTTATTGCAGGCTCCTTTGAATTAAATAAATACAAAGCTGTGAGATTTGTCCCATCTATCTTTGACAAAATAAAAATCCAAAATATTGCCATGTTTTTTCTTACCATAAATTCAAAGAAAATAATCCAAGAAATTTTAAAAGTTTAAGTTATGTAATACTTTACTATACACTAAATAGTGTATAGTTGAGCATCATAGACAATCTATAGCTTAAATTTAAATTTAGGACCATTCATTAGAAAATGTAGCGCTTCAGCTGGGCCAAAACAGTTTAAATAAGGTTTTAGCCAATAACTATGACAAACAAATCCTGCATATAGCGTCAACAACGTGAATTAAATAATTTAAGCGAGACTCGGGAACCTTAATGGGGCAAAAAGTTAAAGGATATTGAGGGGGGCATTCTTACACAGAGTACGCAATAGTTTCCGTGGCAACAATCAGCTGTAGGTGACAATCTAAGCGGGAGATGGCGCGCGCTGGCGGGAAACTAGGGTCAACGATCAGCACTTTCTTAGTGAATTACTAACAGAAGAGCACCCGGATATAAACTATAGAGTATACTAAACTAGATATCTATGACCACAACTCATGTTAAGATTCCAGTCTCTCTGAATAAGTATCGCGTTCTAAGAAGAAATAATAGCTAATGCAGCGGTGAGGTTATGGGCCAGGCTGGAATATAGGCTACTCCAACAAAGAAAAGTTAATACAAATTGTACCTACCACAATACAAAATCATTATTTAACCATACAAGTACATTACTTTAAGAACTCTACCCCTAGATCTACTGCGAGTTTAAATACATTTTAAACGGAGAAGCCGATATTAGTGGTGATAGCACTGAATGATAAGTTGAAGATGGCTACATACAAACTAGGCCCATTACAAATCAGCTTTGTTAAAATCATACCTCATAGATCCTACGCTCTTGATGCTAATCTTAGCGTTAGCACTCAGCATTTCAACTGAATAGAACTGTGTACATGAGACTGAGGGACTGTAATCTATTTAAACCTAATAAGTACAATAATAGCAGAGTGAAATAGGCCAATAGTTGATAACATACTACACGGAGGAATTTAAAAACAAGAGAAGATGGTTTTGCATACAGTCGTATGTACATAAACTATTTAGCAACAACAAAACGAGAACAATTAATTGTAAATGGTATCAACAATGAAAAATATTAAATTAAATCAATATTAAGCTTGTAAATCAAGCTTTAGACTTTTGGCAACTTTAAGTTATTAAAATACATTAGGCTATAAGTTTGAATTACAACGCCAAATCAGTTATAAATAAATCCCTTTCGCCCCTCTCAACTTTATCGCATATTAAAGAGACCAATTTAAAACTTAAAAAAGTAATTATTAGTTTTGCTACTTTTTAGAAGTAAAAAGACAACTTACATAGTAACAGGAAAATCTCCACAAAGAAAGGAAGGCAAACAAACACTACAGAGTACACATAACACACACTATTGCATCGCAGAGAGATCAACAGATTACCATAGTATATCACAGATAAGAGGAGAGTGGGAGGCAAACGCAACGTTACCTCGAACAACAAAAACACACATCACAGGGGGAGTGGACCATGGTAGTGGTGGCGGAGTAGATGCAGAGGTAAGGACGCGCACCACCCGACTGCGACTGAGACTGAGGCTCGTCGAGCGAAGCGAGTTGCCCCTCGGCCGTGGGCCCCCACTACCATCCCCTGCCTTCCCCTCGCCATCGACCAATCAGGTTTCAAAAGACTGACCACCACCGTCATTGTTTCAAAATTTTGAAATATAAAGTATACTATACACTAAGTTACAATACGACTTCATTTATTACTCGAAGGTAGTGTTCATTGTTCCTAATGGACTTGGGTGCAGAAGACAGATCAAAGTGTTTTTTGTATTCCTTAGCAGACATTATACCTTTGTCTGTACACAAGACATCATATACAGCGAACAGAAATAGCAAGAAGATATTACATCGAGCTGATGTAGGGTAAATGAACAGAATGTCCATTTGTATATCAAGTGTGCTGGAACATTAAATGCACCTATAAAACAATGTGTTAAGAGGACGAAGATGCGGTAGACGGATGGACAATTAACAAAGACAAAGACTGACTAACTTAAGCAAGAGAAGATCAGCTTATAAGCGGAACAACAGAAAAATGATATTCACGAAAATAAATAAATACAAACGAAAACATAAAATATAATGTTTATTTGAAAACACTGAAACGTGGTACTAAAAAGTGACATCATTCATGGCCTCGATGACTAGGTACTAGCGTTACGCACGTTAGCGTAACTGTACTACGCAGTGAGATAAGGAAACTCTCTCGTTATCAAGTGAACCTTTGTTATAATCACATTCATGAATGTAAATGGCATTTCGTTTTTAGGTTTGTGTATATAATAACAGGTGAGGAAACTCCTCCCGTTATCAAGTGAACCTACTTGCACATCAACTTATTACACCTAACTAGACTAAATGTTGTTAATAAACGTAATTCTAAACACGAGAAACGATAGGATAGGTTGAGACAAATCTAAAAAATAGTAACCAACTTCCTACTTGTTGCTCGTTGGCTTGCAAAATGCTTCCCATTCGTGGACTCTCGAAGATGTCATGGGCCAAACAATGGAACTTTATTAGGCCAATGACAACAAAAATACGCACAAACGTAGTTATCCCTAATTTTTACAAAGCCATCTTCTGTTTCACGTTCGAGAATAGTTAACGGTGCCAAAAATAGAATGCACGAATTACTAATCCGAAATAAATAGTCCACATTTAGATGTTCTTTGATACAACCCTTAGGGTTTAAAATAATTATACCGGGGATACTGGACGTCAGCTTTAAATTTAGTTACAAGTACACAAGGAGTGGTTTGTGAAAATATATAAATTTCAAATTTGGAATCGGTTCGAGATTGTAAATATGAAATCTAGACTTAGCATAAATATACTCACATTATGTCGCAGTCCTTAATTTATATAATACATTTAAATTGACACTCCTTCTATCCACTATCACGTATATTTTACAAAAAATAATATAGGTGTTCTCTAAATTGGTATAACAAATAATTAATATTCTCAGGTTCCAAGGGCGGGGAGGGGGTTGAAAGTTTGAAACTCTACTCCTTTTAGTCTAGGTACAGGTGTTCAATTTCAGTCCTTTAAATAAATTTGGGGTTGTTATTTTCAAAAAAATGTAGTTTTTCTTATCTTGGCGTAGTTTCACCATCGCCTAACTCCTTACTAGACCTTCCTAACATTACAATGCATAACATTGCTTTCCCGACACTGCAGATAAGTAGAACCAGGAGCATCAGCACAGGTAACAAAAAACATTTTTCAATATTTAAAAAAATCAAAAGTATTTGTTTAAACACATTGTTTTAGTTTTTAATGCGGAAATTCGCTCCCCTTAAGTCAGCGTGCCGTGTTAGAACTCGATTGCTTTCAAGCACGTCGAAATTATATTACATGCGTTTGTTTTAAGTGCTGCCTACGTATGAAACCAAGAAGCTATCAACCCCCCCCCCAAAAAAAAGACAAAACAGTAATATAATGAAATAGGTTTAGTGTATAATTTATGTATGTCTGAGTAAAACTGAAAGTAATATAATTAAATCTACGGCGCAGTAATACAATTGGACATCCACACGGGAGGTGTGCTGGAGTGAGGAGTGAGGACCGACCTTGACTGTGGCTGTGTCTGGCAATAACCTCCGCCGTCCTCCCGCCACCAGGTATCCTGCCCAGGTCACTCATACTCGCACTCTGATGCGAGTTCTCATATTATTTTTAACCACTGTATATAGTTTTTCCTACTCAAAATCGTAAATATTCAGTTTTCACGCATCTTGCACAACGATTACTGATTGCTGTTTGCGATGATGTTTAGTCACAAATTGACAAATCGGATAAAATCCGTTGATGAGCTACGTGGGATAACAATTAACTTTCGTTTTATGGCAGAAATAGGATTAAACATAAAACATTAAATATCGAAATATCTGATGCAGGTATTGAAATAAGGTTTAGTCATAACTCAGCAATTTACCCGATTCAAACATGTTTACCAACAGAACAGGGAACGGTCGCGAACTTCGGATGGCGCTAAAGATAACTGCGTCAACAGGATGGAGTTCGGCCCTTACGATGAACAAAGGGTTGCTTGAAAAATATCGCTCGACTCTTCAGCACTGGCCTCCTGGTCTCACGGAGGTTTACAACTTACAACATCGACTCCTGGAACGCCACTCCACTTTGTGGAACCTCTTATCATGATCACCTATTAGTGTAGTTTTGGCAGACTGTATTAAAATTATAAGTCACGACGATTACTTAGAATACTTAGATTTTCAACAATAGCAAATCCTCTGTCACCTAAACTCAAAATAGAATCCTGGCTGCAAGTTGCACGTGAAAGTTCCTCATTTCCCATCCTAGTCTATAACTGGAAAACTCCATGGATTTGGATCGACATCGAATTTACGAGGAGTTGAAAATATGATACTAATTTGTAATAAATACCCATTTTCCTTAACAAAGACTGTACATAATTTTCTTAACATTGTATGACACTTAATGATACATTTTCCAAAGTGATAGGTTTTAGCTTAATTAAATACAGCTGCACATCTTTATAGAGGAAACAAATACTAACATTCTCGGTTTTAGAGGTTCTTTTATTGTTAGACTGCTACCATACATTTCCAAAACAAAACTTTTATGTAATATAGACACAACAATATGTCTTTGTTTTTCACAAAACCCAGAACTGCCCTGATTCACCGTAAGAGTACAATTTATGTGCGCTAATTTTTAAATCTTAATACCATCAAATTGTTCTAAATTGTCTTAAATAATTGCAAAACAGCATTAAAGTTGTTCATACAATTCTTAATTAGCACACGGCGTTGTTAACATTTCTCTATTGAGCTGTTAGTTCAGTTGGAAAAGGTAAAACGAGTAGATAATAGTTTGTTCCTCTTTCACAACGATTTTTACTTTTATTTCAAAGCGTAGGTCTACGTGACGTGACGTATTATGAGTAAACAGGGGAAACCTTTGTAAACCATGGCGAGGGCGGGGTAGCCTTTAAAATAGACACTAGATGTAGAACGTTGAGGCGACAATATTTTCAAGAAACAGGTTTCCGTATGAAAGTAACAGAAAAGTTTATCTTAGCGATTAGGAACATTAAAGATAGTTTAAAATGCTTTTATATATATATATATATATATATATATATATATATATATATATATATATTTGTTTTCACTGTTTATTATTATGAATAACGAGAAATCGTGTCCGCGTTTACATCTCGTGGCGCCTGGCGAAGGCTCTTATTGGCGCGGTTTCTCCGCCGTCACTTTACAGTTACCACCGGACACTAGACTGGATTTTTCCGTGAGACTTCGCGAGGGGTTGTTTTATCTAGTTAAGCGTAGACAATGCGGAAGGAATGGTAATGAGTATGGCGGGTAAAACAAAGGTCCCGCAGACGAGGTGAGCAGATGCTAGGACTAGGCCGGTCATTCTCACGGCTCGGGTCCGCGACAGAGCGCGGTGGCCTCCACCGCGAGAGAGGTTATCCACCCGGACTGGTCCTGGACCTGCCACCGCTCACACGACTGGAACACTGAACAGCTCCACCACACGCACACGTCCTCTGTGTAACAACGTAAAAATGCGAATCGATACTTAACTGTGTGTGGCTAAATGATGTGTTTTCAAGGTCGCTCTTGGAGATTAATTAATTATATGTACACATTATGCTTACAAAATTAACGCATCTCTATTGCCTAAAGGATTTCTGTTAAAAAATCACTGGGTTGGTTCCCGGAATGTTCAGAGCAGTATTATTATCGACCACTAAACCTAGAAACGTTTATTTGACTCTATAATGTAGATAAACAAAAAGGTAGGTATATTTGGACAGTTACTCACGCTGATTGCAATACAGTTCGATTAATGGATTTAGATTATTTTGTCGATCAAGGTATCAAAGTCCCATCAAGGTATGAAATCCCGCTATGGATTCTCACAGGTTAATTATACAGTCAATCACGCACATAAACCTTTTTAGAGTTTAAGGTGTAATATATATGGGTTTCAGAGTAGTTTAGGAATCTTTACGCCTAAACGTCTAAGTATTGACACAATTTACAACACCAATCGGTTTAAGAGATTGCCTGATATAATTAAAAGCTGCTGTTGTTAAAAATTACAAAACAAAGTGTTTCGCCTAAACTTAAGTGGACTGTATAATGCGGCACAATCTACTGTATATGACTTTAAGTGATTCGGGTATCAAAGATGATTGGAAAAATAAAACTGAGGAGAGTGGAATTCTGATCTCTTAAGATATTTTGTTATTTTCAGGGTGGGGAACACATAATAATTATCGTACTTGCATCAGAAAACCATTAAATTTTAGCCCCGTTTCGTCCCTAAAAATAACTATTATTACATGTTATACTTCAGAAATACAAAATAGCATAGTCATCATCGTATCAATTTTAAGACATCTTTTTCTATACCTTTTATGCTTATGGGTATAACATGTAGTCTAATAAAGTTTACAACAATTACACCTTAAAGGGCAATTCTTTCCTATTAGATCGGCGCATACTGTATACTTCATTATTGTTTTATTATGTTTTGCAACAATACGGTAAATAGACTAATCAGTGACTTAATTACAATAGTAGGCTTTTGAAAGGCGATGCTTGGATATGTATTTAATATGTTGTTATGATGTTAAAACATTGTAATGTTACGTAGTGGTATGGTGAAATATGTAGACATTCAAAATACTTAACAATGTAAATATGGTTTGAATAGTCATTCAGTACATCAATTTGTTCTTAATATAAAAAGATAATAACATGTTTTTACAAAATAAAAACCAGCCAGGGCATTAATTAAAAATACCTATATATCGCCATTGTAATACTAATATAATAATTAAGTAAAATATGTCTTTTTACAATTAAATCTAGTTCCACAGACCCACTCTGTCGGTGTAGATGGTCAACAAATTGTGAAATTCGTTCAATTTTAACGAATTTCCCCTATAAGGAAGAAGCTATAAATAACTCCTTATTTAAATAGCTCTCCTTATTTATTGGCGATATAAAACGGGAAATTGGTTGGAAATGTTTATTTTGCTAGAGATGTTGTTTTAATCTAGAGTTTTCCCGGGACGATTTCAATGTTTGACGTGTCATTGAAAACCACTGAGTGTGCAGATTTGTAAATTGACATGCAAGTCGGAATATTTTTGTATGTAGGCGTAAAAGTGAAAAATATTCCAAATTTAAAAATTAATATTATACAAATTTGAACTTCTTTACTCAACTTGAGTGGTTTTTAAAAACAATTTTGTTTTTGTTTTTTTTATTAGGGAATTTTTCCTATAGGGAAGAAGCTATTATCTGTAGGTGGCATGGTAAGACTTAAGCCCAAGACCATGATAACTTTTCATTTCGAGGTCCCCAGATGCCAAAAACACCATTCGTTCAAATTTGTATATAATATGTATATATATATATATATATGTGTGTGTGTGTGTGTGTGTGTGTGTGTGTGTGTGTGTGTGTGTGTGTGTGTGTGTGTGTGTGTGTGTGTGTGTGTGTGTGTGTGTGTGTTTCCGTAAGCACGATAACTCTCGTAAGAAAGGTCTGATCTTAATGAAATTGGGAACAAATGTGTAAAATACTATTTATTTGAACGAGTTCGAAAACCTGACGAATCGCACCATCCGAAAGAGGGGTTTTGGGGGGAGGGGTTTGTACCCCAAAAATGGGCTTTTTGGGGGTTTCACATGTAATTTGTATTTTAATCAATTTTAATTTTTACCACTGAATTCCGCTTAAAAAACAATCTATTTGGTATTTTGATCATTACTCAACGTCAATTGGTTAATGAGATATTGAAAGTGTTAAACACAGTACGTTGTCTAATGTTATTCTTATGGATAAAAAGAAAAAAATTATATATCTGGCTTATTTATAAACTGACGAAACTTGGTATATGGCTTCAACTGGTTGTGGTTTATCGTTTGCACAAAACAATTTTCGCCTATGGTTCCAGTAGCAGCAAACCTAGGTACTCGGTCCCCATGTTATTCTTATGGAGAATAATTAAAATATTATATATCGCTTATTTATGAATGTATAAGGACTTGGTGTGTGACTTCACTTAGATAAGCTCTATTGATATTTGCATAAAACCCCAATATTTTGTGTTCCTTGTTGCAGCAAACCTGCTTACCATCCACCATGTGATTCTTATGGAGAATAATCAAAAATGGTTTATATCGCTAATTTATGAATGGTTTATAATCGCTAATTTATGAATGTATACTGATGAAACTTGGTATGGCTTCACCTAGTTGAGTTATAATGATTTTTACATGAAAACCCAGATTTTGTGTTCCTTGTTGCAGCATACTTGCTTACTCAGCCCCCATGTTATTCTTATGGAGAATAATTAAGATGTTATATATAGCTTATTTGTATGAATGAGCATTGATGAAACTTGGTATGTGGCTTCACCTAGTTTAGTTCTATTTATATTTGCATAAAAGCCAATTGTTTGTGTTCCTTGTTTCAGCAAACCTACGTACTCATCCCCAATGTTATTCTTAAGGAGAAGTATTACAATGTTATATACCGCTTATTTGTGAATATATTTTAATGGAACTTTGTATGCGACTTTATGTGGTATTAAGACATATATTATGCATTGGAAATTCGCTGAGTGCACAGATTTGCTGCGTCAGGGGTATTTTAGGTTGCAACGTATGCAACTTTTCGAGCTTTAAGAATATCACAAACACAACATAAGAATATCAAATTTTCAACAGTTCACGTTCAACGATTCTCGACAGTTTTGAGTTTCAGATATATAAAACGAAACAACCCCGAATTTACAGTTTTATTTTTTGTTAAATGTATTGTGTGTTTTTGTGTACAACTAATTCAATACTTCCGCACCGGACCGGTAAGTGACACCTCGCGAATGTACCAAACTTTAGGCTCATTTTAATCTCTATTTTAAGAAATGTACTGTAGTAATTTGTAGGGTAATTGTATGACCTTCAGGAATCTAGCCATTCACTTCTTTGGTTGATTATGAGATAGTTGATTTTTTGATAATTTATTAATAACACTTTTTTAGTCATCTTCAATAATTTGTTTTAACAGAGTTGCTATATAATTTCGATCTCTAATTCCCCATATTTTCTTTGAAATTCATGCTAAATTAACTGAATTTAACAACAAAAACCTCTTGGACTAAATACGACAACCATTGTAATCCTATTTAGCGACGTTTTTCAGTCCGCATAGGCTTGAGCGTCAACAAATAATACAATGACACACAGAGCACAGACATTACAATTATAAACATGGCAAAATGTTATGGGCAATTTAAGTTGTTGACAAACTACCTAGGGAGTAAATAGTAAAGGAATAATGTAAAGGAAGTAACATTTGCATATTTGCAAGCGACCTACAAGTAATACCGTTGGTATTTATTAAACCTGAAGTGATTTACCGTTGAGTTAATCCAATTACAGGAGGAATGTGTTTGGGTGACTCACCTGCGAGGGCAACGGGTACGGGGGCGCCTGCAGCTGGTGACGGGGGAGGTCGGGAAGTCCATGGTCGGTGAGACGGTCAGGGTGGCGCGACGTGACCCAGTAACTGTGCTGATACTCCCGGTTACAACACGCCGCGTCAGCAGTGCAGCAGTAATCCGCGCGGATCGGTTATGAAATCGCATACAGACCGAGGGAAATAAAGGGGTCAGTTCCCACATAGACCTAGATTAGAGTCATCTAAAATCTTTCTGTGTCCCGGTTAAAGTTGGAATATCAACAAAAAAAATACTGAAATGACAACCAAATCTGTGTTATGTTTTATGAGGGCGAGCGTAAACGTTCAAGACAAAACTACTAATCAGACACAGATGGAATAATTTTCTCGGTTTCGAGCAACAGGCCCACTAGTATATCTATGCAAGTCTAGAATGGTTGTTGTTGAAGAAGTAAGTACAACCATTTGTCATCAAGTTTCACGGCGTTTCGGAATCTGGAATCTGAACCCAGTCTTCAAATGCAAAGAATACCAAGAAAATAACAAAATTAGAGGCAAAATCCAGAGAAAGTATGATGGGACTCACGATATATCTGTACCTCCCGTGCGGATGTACAGTGGTGTTGCATCTCTCTATTAGTGATTAGCTTTTGTGATTTAAACCCAACTTTGCCTCCGTACACCCGTTTGATATGTATTTTTATAATACTTTCTGAAATGTATTAGAGCTTTCAGGAGATAGTTTTAGCAAACAATACGTTATATATTCATCGGTTTTAGTAATTCTGATATAAATCTGCAAACAAACAACATGATCGACAATAACAAATTATTGAACTAAAGAGTGAATCGGATTTCCTTTCCTCGGAAAATCAATATAAAAATGTGGTTTTAATCTCAAACTGGCAAATGTCTCGGGTGAACGGCCACGAGAACAATAGAGACGGGGGCTGGTTTGGGTTTGGGCTGCCACCTTGACCCAGAAACTGAGGAGACGGCCACTGGATTCTTGAGAACTGTTGTACCGGTATTGTAAATGAGCGAGTCTGTGCCCTCGTCGATAAACAACGTTCCTGACAAATTCTTGAGATACGACAACTCTTCCTGTAGCTCGAGAACTGCAATTAACCGTTAGGGGATTCCCAGATGATCACAATGGGAAATGAACAAGAGTAAACTGAACGCTCCATACACAACAGTAAGTCATCTAGCTTCGATGGTTCGTGTGGTTGTTACACACTCACAAACTCTGGTTACCCCGACTACAACTGGGAACAATCAACACTCTACCATGGCTTGTAGAAACGCAAAGAATATAAATATAAGGGCGAAATCGCACTACGCATTCATTATAAAAATATCAACTATAAAAATACACTGATACCTTATATTATGTCATCTTGCCTTTTAATTATCTTTAACTTAGGTTCAGCAGATACTCCATTCTATTGTATTTCGTAGTTAACGGTTAAAATATGGATTGCACAGAGCTAAGAGACACAGCTCAAGTTGTATCCATCAAAGCCATTTTAGGAGAGCTTCAGTTATGGTGACGGAGACATCATATTTCTAATCGACGCAAAAAACAGTTAATAAGGTACACAACAACCTCGTCATAGTAAGTCTGTATACTAACTTAATTTTTGCTGTCAGTTAATCATGAAAGGGTTGATATATGTTATTGCATGTTTGCAATATTTTCAGCATACTTCATAGATACGTTGACAATATTTTACAAGAAAGGGAAACGTGAGGCGATAATAATAGCTAAGAGACAGATATGGAAATCGTCTCAAATGAAAGTTTGTTTGATTAAGTTTGTAAACGGTCCAGATAAGAATGAGCAACCGGAATGACACGAGCTTATCTTATCAGAAGACTACTCATGCTCACACCGCGGTGCCGGCAACGAGATGCGGTAGTTAGTTTGTGTTGACAAATTAGCTGGTTTACTGGTATTGGTCATGCTAACAAATATAACATACAAATGCAATGTTTTGCAAGTGGTACTAAAAACTTTATTACAACTGTTTTTACAACTGGCTTTATGTAACGATCTATCTAGTTCGCAAATTCACAAATATAAAGCTGCAGAAAATGTAAATACAATACATAATTAAATTCGAAGGGTTTTTATTTTTCTGCATGTAGGCTAACTATACGTGCATAGGATTTTATGTTGACATTTACAATTGGAAGCTTTTTAATTCTAATTAATCATAAACATATAAGGTACTATCACAGAGAAAGGCGCTGTGGTCCTATTCAATCTTCAAAAATATCCAATTTTGCCAACTACAATTTTTAACTGCAATATCCTCTTCTCTTGCTAAGGATATTATAGATATTCTAAGTTGTTAAAGTTGAGTACGTGTATACCGGAGCCGGGATAGGACCCGGGCTGGTAGCTTTGACCCTGGATCTGACCCTTGATTTATGCTTGATTTATCCCGTTATACAAGCGGGGATAGCAGCCGAGATAAGAGAATGTTGTTATTTTAGTCAGCTGGCTGGACAAATGTTTCAAATAAAATACCAATAAAACACTGGGCTTCTCAATGTTTACTTTTTGAATTATTTTGTGTAAAGTGTATGTCGTTTAATTTATATCAGTTCTCTATGTTGTTAAATTCTTTACTTATTTATTTAAGTTGCATACGATATAAAAATGTCTAAATATAGGGATGAAGATATACTGTTTTCTTTGGAATATTGTAACAACTGATTAAAATATTTTTTTGATAGACTTTAAAAGTAAATTATTAACGTTTCCAGGTATGATAATTGTAAAGTTGGGCAAATTCGATATTATCCTTGTTTTATTAGCGAATTTCCCCTATAGGGAAGAAGCTATTACCGTAGGTCTCATGGTAAGACTTAAGCCCGAGACCATGATAACTTTTCATTTTGAGGTCCCCAGATGCCATAAACACCATTCGTTCAAATTTTTATATATGTATATATATATGTGTGTGTGTGTCCGTAAGCACGATAACTCTCGTAAAAAAGGTCCGATCTTAATGAAATTTGGTACAAATGTGTAAAGTACCATTTATTTGAACGAGTTCGAAAACCAGATGAATCGCACCATCCGAAGGGGGGTTTTTAGGGGGTTTTGTACCCCAAAAATGTGTTTTTTGGGGTTTTCACATGTAATTTTAATTTAAATCAAATTTTAATTTATACCATTGAATTCAGCTTAAAAAAACAAACAATTTGGTATTTTCATCATTGCTCTACGTCAATTGGTTACCGACGATTGGATATTGAAAGTGCTAAACACAGTACTTTGTCTAATGTTATTCTTATGGAGAAAATGAAAAATTGTTTATCTCGCTTATTTATGAACATAAACTGGCGAAATTTGGTATATGGCTTGATCTGGTTGTGGTTTATTGTTGTTTGCACAAAAAAACAATTTCTCGCCTATGGTTCCTGTAGCAGCAAACCTAGGTACTTGGTCCTCATGTTATTCTTATGGAAAATACTTAAAATGTTATATATCGCTTATTTATGAATGTATATGGATGAAACTTGGTATGTGACTTCACTAAGATGAGTTCTATTGATATTTGCATAAAAACCCATTATTTTGTGTGCCTTGTTGCAGCAAACCTGTGTACTCATCCCCAATGTTATTCTTATGGAGAATAATTAATATTTTAAATATCGCTTGTTTGTGAATACATTTCTTATGAATCCTGTTAAGTGTTTTAATGTGTTATGTTATGTTATGTGTTATTCATTGGCAATTCGCTGAGTATGCAGGTTTGCTGCGACGGGGGTATTACTACTCATCATAAAAAAATGTATATAACACAATCAGAGTATGAAAAATGTATTGATATAACAACCGTTACACCATTTTGACATAGAAAAGTATGTTTAAACCTGAATAGTTAAGCTTATAACCACAAATAAGAACTTCGAAAAAATTTAAAGTAAAATAACAACTAACATTTTAGACCTATGTGCAATAAAGAAGACATATATTATTTCCACGTAAACTTTACCATTCATCACGAGTCACTTCCCAATTTACATACAACATTAAAATAGAACGACAAAACGTGTACACTAGGTACAATATACCTTAATGCACTTTTCTTGAACAAAGCACATTATGCAGGTAAAATTATTTTATCAAAATTTAATTAATATAGGATGTAAGTATTTTTTGTAAATCCATCCAAATTTAAATGTAAAATGAAAAATCGTATTTAAGTCTACATGGTCTACTAGCGATTCATTTGCTTAAATCATGTGACGTCTGGTCATAGCAACCTCCTTTATTTACATCTACAACAATTCTGGATAGATCTGACCCCTGCTTGAAGCTTCTATCCCGGCTACCAATAGTTCCTCGCTCCTAATTGGCTGTTTAAACCGCCTTTTATGCTTGTATGCGAGCATGCTTGTATCGTGGATCTGGTATACACGTAGGCCTACCCTAAGACATTAATTAGTTCCTGTTTCTACCGAAATACAACTTTTAAAAATATGCGTGAAAGACCAATTACAACTACATTGCATTAGAATTAAACAATGGTAAGTTATCCGTTAATTCTTCAAACACTCTGGTTTGTAAGAATTAACTAAGAAAGAATATCACCCGGAATAAAATTATTATTTAATTTAAAAAACTATTTTTACGCAAGCCTAATGCAAACAAATCCTATTTTATATTAATAACTAGCTGGCCCGACAATCCTGTACGAATTTCATTAATTTGTTTTATGTCAAATACTCGTTCATTTTCAAGACGGGGGCGGCGGTAGGGGCGGTCGCCCCCCCAACCTAAAAAATATTGTGTTTTATTTTACTACTTAGGCATAAGTAGAAAGTTTGAATACATCCGAATGAAAATTGAAGTATAAAAAGTCTCACTAAATCCCGTTTTTCGGTTGGGAGTGTCAATTTTGCTACTCCCGTCTACATTGTTGCATTCAAATTAAAACTATTGCACCTAAACGTTCGATAAATGGAATAAAAGATATACCATTAGACAGATGAGATTCTAAACTTTCATTTTAATATATAACACATTACTTAGGTCCATGTCTTTCACCTAAAAACGATTTACAAAAACATTTATATTCCCGAGTATCGCGAAGTTGTTGCAGTTTTGCCAGTTGACAGGCCAAAAATTCAGCGTTTTCAACATGGTCTTGGAGGTAAATTTTAACCGCAAACAGAAAAGGTTGGTCCCATTATATTCGTTAGTTATTTTTTACTGGATTTCACCACTGAGCTCTGCTCTAAGTTATATCTGGAGTCACTACTCTTTGACTATTTCTCAAAAGCGTGCCGTCTAGATCAGCTTTTTGCTTTGTTGTGTTGTCACCTTGGCGTTAGCTGGACCAATCAAAATTCATCGGGTGGACGCTGTCAAAATTAAAAGTCGCCGACCGATTTTCTGCTGTATTGTTTACTATCAACAGTTAACATTGACATTGCATTTGAATTTAATTTTTTGAATAGTCCATTATTAATAATGTTATTGTGTTGATGTGTAAGTAAAATAAATAATTAAACTAACCACCCAATGTACGATTTTCAGTGTCATTCACCAACGACCCTAAACCTAGAAACAAGACTATTTTTATGTTACCTAAATCATTACTTAGCTTCAAGATGATTGGTTACTTTTTATTTTAAAATATTCACAAGGTTTCAATTATAAGTTTATAACACCAGGTTTCGACTCTTAATGTACTTAAAAACAATGATAATGGTTTTGAAAAATCACTAAATTAACATTGATTTAAATGGGGAATAAAATGACCATACCACCAAAACTCAAAACGTCAATAACTCCCACAATGCATCAGTAAAACAATTTGGCCAACATCACGGCCGAAAAACACAGTGGCACGCTTTTCTGACACCGAGTGGTGACTCCAGATATTACATAGAGCTCAGTGGATTTCACCTGTCGACCGCCGTTTGCTTCAGCTGTAGGTTAGGTTTTATTTTTGTGTAAACCTAATCCATTGTTAGGTAATAAATATCCAGTGGCTTGGTTAGGAGTAAAAATTGCCTCAAGTTATACGTAATGAAATAAGAGGAAACAAAAACAACGATTAAATTGTGTGCAAACTGAAAGCTCATACACCAACTATTTCATTTTGTAAATGTGGTACATTTTCATTTTTCAAGTCGTTGACCTTGGCTGTCAGCCTCATTCCTCAATCCTCATTGTACCTTCGCGTTGTCACAGATCAGTATGCAGATTTCAAATAAGTTTTGTAAATAGTAGTTTTTCACATGTGTAATAACTGAAATGAATAGTTTATTTAATTTAGGCATCTTACTTGTTCTTAAACGCCTACAGATGACGTAGATAAAAGATTAATGCCTAAGTATTTTATATTTTTATTTACAGTCGGGCGAAGCAGAAATAAAGTTATTTTTTGTTTAGTACCTATGTTTAGAAAGTTATGATTGTTTTTTTCTTGAGCACAAGGTTATTGATATATTATTTTAACTTTAGTTTCAATCGTTGAAGTATTTCATATAGTTTTAAAATAAATGATGGGGTGCCAGTGACCATCCGTGAGGGGGGGGGGGGTAATTTAGGTGAGCGCCCCCCCCCAAACATGACCTCTGGATCCGCCCTTGTTTGAAAATGAGCTTGTTCGCTTCTCTCACTCGCCTCCCGGAAGAGTGAGTTGCCATTCAAGTAGATTTGTTATTTACGTAATGAACATATGTTTATGCCTTTCAAGTATGTTTAGATATAATCCTTGTTAACAGCTGTTTGATGTAACTAAATCAAATGAACTTTGATCAAATCAGTGGGAACTTTGAAGGCCAGTGGGACAGAGCCCTTAAGTCGGATTAAAAATTATCTTTTATAAGAACCTTGTTCTGACATTAACGAACAAAACAAAAAACGAATTATTCCATTTGGTGCACTCATTAAATTTCTTTGTTTTTCTAAGCTGAATTCAATGGTAAAAATCAAAATTTAATTAAATTAAAAATTGCACGTGAAAACCCCCAAAAAAACATTTTTGGTGTTCAAAACCCCCTTTGGATGGTGCGATTCGTCTGGTTTTCGAACTCGTTCAAATAAATGGTACTTTACACATTTGTACTAAATTTAATTAAGATCGGAGCTTTTTTTAGGAGAGTTATCGTGCTTACGGACATATACACGGACTATACATTAATAAATTTGAACGAATAGTGTTTTTGTCATCTGGGGACCTCAAAACTAAAAGTTATCATGGTCTCGGGCTTAAGTCTTACCAAGAGACCCACGGTAATAGCTTCTTCCCTATAGAGGAAATTCGCTCAAATCAAATAATTTAATCATCAAATGTACAGTCCCCGTTTGTCCCGTTTCCGAAATGGCCGTTCAAGCGGGGGATTCATTTACACAACCCCTTTTCTTCGAGACGCGCATAATAAACAAAAAAGGTTATCGATCTACATAAAAAACGTCGAGCTGGCACTTCACTTCACACAAAGCGTTATTCTCGAGGCGCCTTTCATTTATAAAACAAAAGGGTAATTAGTAGCCCATTCCCCTCCCCCCTACCCCCCACAAAGACGTTGAATGGAGAAGTCAAGGAGTCGAAGCCGCCCCCAAAAATTGAGCCGTACCGAACGTTAGATCAGCAGCTGCGACGAGAACGTCTACAAGCAGTAGGACAGCTGGCCGCACGCGCTGCCTCGGCCGCCGATCAATTGATTTCTTTGATTGTAGCGCCCCAGCAAGGGTTCTTGATACAATTTATGGCAACAAGGAGCCGGAGGGGAAACAAGCGCAACCGTCACACAGGGTCCACCGCCAGATCCGGTAATTAAACCCCGGATCACCTCGCACCTAGACCTGCGACACTGGGCAAAACTCCTCCAGGGCGTCTGGCGAAACAGTATACTTGCGAACTTGGGGGCGGTTAAATTAAGTACATGTACCAGGATAGTATATGTATATTCAAAGAACTAATAATTGCATGTTATTGTCAAAATTACATCAAATAGCAAATGATTTTTCCCAAGGGAGACAAAGTAAACCCATAAGAATAACATTGACAATCTGGCAACACAGTGCAGTGGAAAACTGGCAACGCTGTAACTATAACATGCGGAACAGAATCAGCTGATATTTCGATATAATAATTAACGCTCCGAGTTCCGAGGTTAGTTATTACGCATTTCACAGCCAAAATGTTCAGCGATTGTAAAATTGTCACCCTCGCCTACGGCGTCGGGCGCCAACAATTTCCCTCAGGGATACAAAGTTGCACTTTACTCCCTTAATGCACAAATAACTATATCAACTGCCTTAGTTCCACATCATGTATTTTTATCCTCTTCAAACTTGGCCAAAAAAAATTATTTCTTTCTTGCCGAAAAAATAAAATTCCCAGTCAGAAGGTCTGAAATATATTGGTAGTTCTTTGCAACTATACAAGAAATGCTTTGGACTTATTTGTTTACGTATTAATATATGTTTAGATAATCGCGACCCGATATAGAACAATATAGTTCACCATGGAATATCGTAATTTCATTTACAATTTAAAAGGTTAAACTCTTTTTACTCAATTGAAATACAATTTCTCGTAAAGTCAAAATTATAAACAAGACACGTAAATTTATCAATGAGTGGCCTGTGCAAGCGAGCCACGACGAATATATCAGCTTTTTCTGGTGACAAACATGGCGAGATACACTACAAAACAATATAACATTTGTAACGAGTGGTGCACGAATGGGAGGCCAACTCGGTGAACCTCAGAAGTAAACATTCGTACTAACCAATCAAATATATTAAACAAATGAACTTGACCACGTTACAGTCGTGCTCGTAATGTCAACATGCTTAACAAAGAATACACACGTTTTACTAGAAAATCAATATACTCAGTAATTATGTTCAATCATTTAACTATTCTATCATACAGGATCAAAATGTAAAACAATAGTTAATTGTTTTACACTAATTACTCCTAACACTAATTAATTTCAAATAACTTAATTTTAAAACACAAAACTTCACTACTACCAATTAAAAACAGATAACCCTATAAACTTAAAAATAAAAACTAAATAAGTTTTAGAATGCCTAATACACGTAAAATATATTAACTGCGCAATCAAATTGCCTATGTATCATATAAAATTATTATTAAGATGTGTTTAATCAGTATGGCACATACTGACAAAACAGAAAATGGACACTGAATACCATTATGTTTTCTCGACCCATCAAGTCTAGATTCTAAACATCTTACCCAGAGAGTTACTTGCCATCAGAAAAAACTCGTAAGTACTATTTAAAGAGGGAAACAAGACAATAAATTCATAAACTTTCAGCGAGCCTTTTCGGTTATTACTCGACAAGGAAATTACAACAACAAAAATTGTAAAAGCGCGAATTTTCCACAACCAAGCTATCGCCTATATTTTAATTAGGCCTACCACGTCGATCTGATACTTTAAACTGCAATAACTCCGTCAACATTTCCGTATCCGTTTGGAAATCACGTCCAGGCAACAATAACGAGGGGGTTTAGGGGCGTAGGTCTCCAGCAAAGGTCCGGGAGGGCGAGTTGGACATTTAAACCTCATAATTCAAATTTATAAATAGAATAAACGTTGAGTTTTTAATCACAATATCTTCTCTCTTATAATAAAACAGTTATTTAATTGTAAACACTAAAAAAACAAAAAAACATTAACTTTTGCCCACCTTAATCCTATACTCTAATATGAGTAAGGTTTGATTGCTTGCTTGCTTGCGACACGGATCTCAAAAACGGCTCGAACAATTTCCTTCAAATGTTCGAAATAACTAATTTCTGGGATAAAAATAAGTTCTAGACAGGCCTCATCCCCAGGAAAAATCAAATAATGTAAAAAAACTTAATTGAAAAGTTAAAAAAATTAACATTGGGCTTATGGAGTTTCAAATCAAAACAAAAGAATTGTAACAGCTGTTCATAATCAACCACGGAACTGTCAAAGTAATATTCATATTGTATATGATTATTAACATGTAGTTTCCTGAGAGCAGAGATTAAAAGATTTGAGTGAAGATTAGATTACATAAATAGAGTAGTAAAATAAATCAGAGGGACATTGAGCTATAAATAACAACTGGAGTGACCTTAAAAATGTAGAAAAGAGGCAAATGAGTTATACAAATCTGATTATCAGTAGGGGGAAGTGGTGAAATATTACTCCAAGTCATCTAAACAAACTGACTGGCCTTCCCCCGAGCAAAGCTCGGCCCCCAGGTACTAAAGTAGAACCGCGTGGATGACAAAATACACTTAACGCTTACAAAGAGGGTCTGAGAAAATCTGTTATCATTCGTATCTCATGACATAAAATCCTTTCATAATAAGGATTTTTAAGGTAAGCTACATAATATATACTCTTGGGTAACCTTTAGTGTTAGACGAAATCATAACCAATGCCACGTAAGCGTAAGTCAATGTGTATGATAAAAAAATACTATAATTTGATATTTTAATTATTTTGATTACTTGAATTCATTTTTAAAACGATGAAGCTTTTTAGTGAGGAAGTTTACAGCAGGAGGTGTGATGAATTTCGAACACGATTAAGTAGATAAACTAGACGTTATAAGTGTACACTTTAATCTATAAATCTAATTCCATAAGCCCAAATTTGGCAATGCGATTGTGAGCGATCGAGAAGTCGTAGCAAGCTGTGAGGGGTCTCATTTTAAAGGTCTGGGCATTAAATTTTGGGGGAAATTTTTCATTTTTCCAATTACATACAGAAAATTTTGTTACGGAATAAAATAACTCCCATTTAAATAGCATGGGGATTTAAACACGTCTACTTTGTTTGCAATAAAACGTGTGATTAAGTGTCTATACTTAGTTTGAGAACTGACATGAGTTCTTACTTATAATATTTTAATTGCATCAGCATGTAAGAGTAAATACCCCCGTCGCAGCAAACCTGCGCACTCAGCGAATTTCCAAAGCATGTATATGTTTATCACTACCACATAAAGCCACTAACCAAGTTTAATAAAAAAAAACACGAATAAATAAGTGATATATAGCATTTGATTTATTCTCCATAAGAATAACATTGAAAGCTGAGTATGCAGGTTTGCTGCAACAAGGAACACAAAATATGTGTTTTAAGCAAATTATCAATATAACCTAACCAGTCGAAGCTGCAGACCAAGTTGTATTAATTTACATTCATAATTAAGGGAGACATTACATTTTACTGGGAGCTGAGTACGCAGGTTTGCTGCTGCGGGGAAAATCGCCAAAGTTTTTTGCAAATATCAATATACCAGTACTACGTGAAGCCACATACCAAGTTTCATCAATATACATTCATAAATAATCGATATATCAAATTTTAATTATTCTTCATAAGGATAACATTGAACAACGTACTATGTTTAGCACTTTAACTATCTCTGCAACAGTTAGACGAAGAATCACAATTTAAACACCAAAATGATTGTTTTGTAGAGCTGAACTGATTGGTAAAATAAAATCTGTGGTTTACATTAAAATTAACTGAGGAAAAGCTAAAAACCTTTTTCCCATAAGATTAACATGGGGGATTTTATGAGCACGTTTTTGGATTTTCTCCGCAACCACTTTATACATTAACTAAGTTAATGATTCAAAATAATATATTATTTGTTTTTTTTTAAGCTCTATAAAATGGTCAAACACAAAATTAAATCTTTTTCAAAGTTTTAGGGTGAAAAATGCAAAAACTGATCTTTGGAAAATTTAAAACCCCCATAAACCCCCCTTCCCATGGTCCCATATTTCTGGGTTTCGAACTTAGTCATGAATGTCACTTTACACATTTGAGCCAAATTTCATCGTTAGACATTTTTTACTCAAGTTATCGTGTTAACGGACACACACAGATATATATATATATATATATATATATATATATATATATATATATATAATTGTTTTATTAAGTATATATATATATATATTAACGAATCAGGTTTTTGACATCTGGGAACCTCAAAACAAAAAGTTATCATGGTCTCGGGCTTAACTCTTACCATGTACGATAATAGCTTCTTCCCTATACAGGAAATTCCCTAAAAATCAGATGAGGCTGAGTATTGGGGCAGGGTTAGGTTCTATGGCTCTTCAAGCTACCGTGGACAATACTAGATTCCTCCCAAATTTGGAGAAACACTAGGAATCCTCTACGGGCATATTTCAAAACTGATATGATATTTTCGCGTACCAGACCCAACAGTTTTTTCTCGCATAGGTGCCCCAACAAAAAAAAAGAACGAACGAAGAACAATAATTAAACATCGCCGGAGGAGCCAGGTGATATAAAAAAGGCTCACCCCTGGGGCGCATTGTTTCTTAGGGCTGGCGCGTCCCGTAAGACAGTTCACATGAGGTTTTTTACATTAAGTCTTCATTAGCATATTTAGAGGAGAGTTTTTTTTGGAAATGTATCTGGGTCGGTTCAGAGCTCTCTTCCGGTGGCGACGATGGTGGCGGCTGGACCCGCGAACTTACAACAATAGGGACTAACAACATTGACAGCGTCTACAACGATATGCTCTTGACAGACAGTGGAACACTCCAAGAATGGAAAATCACACAGGCTTGTTGTTGAATTATCTTTACAATTGGTTTTGAATGTTCCCAGATTATAATTTTAAATTTAATGGCAACAATGTTTAAGAACTCATTTCTTCTGCACTGAAAAGTGATTATATGCAGCATGTTCAGCATCATAAGTATTCACAAATAATTATTAACGCTTATACAGTACTTAGTACGAGAAAAATTAAGAGAAAACAGCTTATTGAGATGAACAATTTGGTTTAACCGTCTCGGCAAGGAGTGAAGGACTAAATGCATAAGGTGTGTTTTAAGTAGGTGCGTTATTTTTAAAGTATTTTGACAAGCCAAGCCAATACTTCCAAGTATCCAAAAAAACATGTTTAGGATGACACATTCTGTAAATGTGTTAAAATTTAAACGAGCTGCTCCCCCGCAAAAAATGTCGGATATAATCCTTATAACAGCTAATTATTTAATTAAGAAAAAACACATGTGACATAAACCAAATAAAACTCTCCTCCATATGAATAACATGGGAACTTGGATGTCCCGTGGGGCAGAGCCCTGGGACCTACTAGTAAATTGAAATTCTGGCTCGACATTGACTTAGAACTTAAAATTAGCTTTTAAATAAATACCCCCGTCGCAGCAAACCTGCGTACTCAGCGAATTTCCAATGCATAATATATGTCTTAATACCACATAAAGCCGCATACCAAGTTTCATAAAAATATATTCACAAATAAGCGATATACCGTATACAATTTGAATTATTCTCCATAAGAATAACATAGTGGATGAATACGCAGAATCAAGGAATAAAAAATGCGGGTTTTCGTGTAAACGTGTACACATCGATATTACTCAACTAGGTGAAGCTACATACCAAGTTTCATCAATATATATTTATAAATAAATAAGCGATATATACCATTTTGATTATTCTCCATAAGAATAACAAGGAGGATAAGTACGCAGGTTTGCTGCAACAAGAAAAACGAAAAATGGGTTTTTATGCAAATATCAATATAACTCAACAGGATGAATCCGTACCAGGTTGTATTAATTTTTGTTCATAATTAAGGGAGACATTACATTTGACTTATTCTCCATAAGAATAACATGGGGGCTGAGTACGTAGGTTTCCTGCTACGGGAATTATAGGTAAAAATTCTTTTTTTTGCAAATAACAATAGACCACAACCAGATGAAGCTGTATACCAAGTTTCGTTAGTTTATGTTCATAAATAAGCAAGATATAAATTTTTCTGATTCTCCATAAGAATAGCATTGTACAACGTACAGTGTTTAGCACTTTCAATATCTCTGTAACCAATTGACGTGAAGAAATGATCAAAACACTAAATTGTGTGTTTTTTAAAGCTGAATACAATGGTGAAAACTAACATTTGGCTTTTTTAAAATATTACATGTAAAATCTTCAGAAAAAAACATTTTTGGGGTACAAAACCCCCCAAAATACCACTTCGGATGGGTTGATCTGTCTGGTTTTCGAACTTAAGTCATAAATGTTGCTTTACACGTTTGTACTAAATTTTATCAAAATCGGACCTTTTTTACGAGAGTTATTGCGATGCTCCTACTGCAACGGTTCTGCAACAAATGATAACGCGACTGGAAGTCTATTGTGATCTGTGGAATCTTCAACTAAATCAAAAATAATGGTGTTTAGAAAAGGGGGAAAGTTAAAGACAATCAAATGTGGTGGTATAAAAATCAACCAATTGAGGTAATACATGAATTAACCTGGGGGTATCTGGGGGTTTTATTAACACCAACCTTATCATGGGACCGACATCTTGGGGAAAAGCATGGTTGCAAAATTAGCAGTTAATTCTGTGTGGGACAAACTGCTTAGTAATAACAAAGTTCCATTGAGTACACAATTTTCGTGTTATAATGCAATTATTCGGGCAATTCTTTGTTACGCAGGTCAAATTTGGGTATTTTTGGACAACGATAAATTAGAAGCGGTTCAAAGAATTTTATTAAAAGAATTTTTGGACTCCCATACAACAATCCTTACTATACGATTTATCTTGAATCAGGTTTTGAAAAGCTACATTTGTTCACTCTTAAAATGAATATTAAGTATATTACGAAGGTATTACGGTTGGCAAGGGAACGGCTTCCGAGAGTCTTGCTTAGTGAACTTGTAAATAAAAATGTGTATTGGCATCGAGGATGGAAACGATTGGCACGTCAGGTAGGTTTATCGGTTTATCTATATACAGATTTCAATCAGGAAGCAGTGGAAGGGGACAGAGCGAGTGTTGTAGAGTCGCAGTTGATGAGAGTGACTAACGCACTGCGGGCAGCCTGGCATGCGGAATGTGTAGGTAGAGCATGCACGTCCCTTTATAACAGGCAAAAACTATTGCTTGATTATGACCTTGGGGCCAGAGGCTTCATAAATAATGACTTTGACATTAAAATAATGTCCTGGATTATAAAGTGCCGAGGGGAGTTGATAAATTTGAATTGTAAACTGTGGATGAATAGCCAAAACTAATTATGTACTTTATGTAATTTAGAAGAAGATGAAACAGTTTTTCATTTTGTTGCTCGGTGCCCAATATTAATTGAGGCATATCAGAAACAATTGCATGGGTAAAAATTAATTGGATTTTGAAGAGTTTAAAGGTTATCTAAATGGGAGGGATAGGCGAAAGTTAGGCGTTTATTTAAAATTGGCTTGGGGATATAGGTGGGAACTTGTGCAAGAATTTAACATAGGTTAGGTGCATTTTCTTCTCATTTATTATTATTTATGTACATCTGTATATATATATATATATATAAAATATTTATGGGTTATACTTTAATTTCTAAAACTAATTTGTTCGTCATAGATTCTCTACAAATGTAGATGCATAAATATCAGAACAAATGGTCCATTCAGGACATTCAATTATAAATTTATTTGGTTCCTTTGAACGTTGGAGGTATCTAATTTGCCTGTTGTAAAATATTTTTGTTTGTTTTTGGTTTCCATTTGTTTAGTACTGCTACCTTTTTTTGTACAAATGACTCTTCCTTTGATTTAAATAGGTTATACATATGTATATTTTTTGTTTTTTATTTTGTTTGTCGTGTTTTCAGGAGTGTAGAAGAAAAGATATTTTATTACTAAACAATAAATGGACGTTATAATTATGCCAACCCAACAGACGGCCATTGTTGACCGTTGTTGTACAGCTATTAACTGACTATGTTAATGTTCTTATAATATGTGAAAATAAAGCTTTTTATTTATTTATTTATTTCTATATAAATATATATAGATATATAAATATATATATATAGATATATATATATAAATAAATAAATAAATATACAGTTTCCAACGAATGGTGTTTTTGGGGTCTGGGGACCTCAAAACGAAAATTTATCATGGTCCCAAGCCTAGGTTTTACCATGCTGACTACGGTAATAGCTTCTTCCCTATAGGGGAAATTCGCTAAAAAAGAATCATCAAAATCGGTTAAGTGTTAAGTCCAGGAAGTAAGTGAACAAAAAGCAGGAATGTTTTTAAATATGTAGATGCTCCCATTGTTGAATGTATTAAAAAATGTATCATTCCATCCAAAAAAAGTCCTTGTCTGTAGTCACTGAAGTGTCGTGGCTGTCAAGTTGGCTAGAACTTTGGAGAATTATTTTAAAACGCCATAAGCCCAAAAAAAATTACTAAAAGCTTTATTTCGATAATCAATACGGTTCACCACCGTTATCCGCAACAGAGGTGAGTGTCAATACCTAAAGAGACTATAAGTAAACATTTCAACTTCCGTACAGGAGAAATTTGCTGCATTAAAAACACACAAGTTCAGCGCATTTTAGAAATACAGTACTATTTAAAGTCAAACGACTCTTGTCCTGGGTTTCTGTTATGACATGACACAGTTTGCATCCACCCAGGTGACAGACTACCATGCCAGAGAAAGAGAGAGAGCATTAGTCACGGGTGCATGAAGGTCAACATAGTTGGCCAAACAATTTTGACATATTTGTGACACCAGCTATACGTAAACAAATTCTGCCACTCCTAATATAGACCCAAACTGACAATGCATAGGCAGTTTGCAAGACATCAAGTTAAACCAACAAGGATTAAAATATACGTTCTTACAACTTACCACTTTGTTTTTTAGTTTCATGCATGCTATTCAATGTCAATATTAGATCATTTTACTACAGTATTTGTCGTCTCCCGCAGTATACTTGAAACTCTAACCGCTTGCAACACATTTCAGAACTAGCTCAACGACACAGTTGGTGTTCATCGATAGATTTAAGTGATTCCTGCGATAGATTTGTAAAAAACATGTTATTCATCTATAACACGCTAAAGAAAGTTTTGTGAACAGAATTTGTCCGTTATCCAAGAAGATTATCTTCTCCGCTAATTGCGGAAAATAAACAATTCAAACCCATAATAATGATAATTATAATTAATAGGTGATTCTCACTTATTTATTTGTCAACGTACTGGTGCACCATCTTACAGCAACAAGTTCAACTGATTCAAATCAGGCGTTTTAGTGCGGGAGTTGCGCATGTCCAATTCCAGCAAGTTATGAAATATGAAACAACTTTACTCAACTTCGAGCAGCAGGTCTACTAGTATAACTCTATTACCTTCGAGGTAGCCCCGTAACCCGTTATGAGTAATTTACATGGGTTTTTTGTAAACAATTTAACTTACGGGTGGTGTATGTAGTTTGCCTTTAAAACATAATTGAAATATCACCTAAAGACGGGATCAGATTCAAGATCCCAAAACGTAATGAAACCTTTGTTTATTCAGTGATGGCAAATGTCCACAATAATTTATTAAATAAAGTAAAGTCACCGTCACCAAAAATGTATTTAAAACGAAAAAGATTCAAATCGCCGTTAAGAATATAGCTGTATACAACTGACGTTGTATGAAAACTCAACAGAAACCACTAATATTAAAGTTTATTTTGGATATGTGTGTAACAAAGCGAATGGTATGCTACAACAATGCAATCAAGACACAACAACACATCCGACAAAACCTGATTTTGCGAAATTCGTTGTGATTAACACCGGAGAATTTTGGCGATTACAAATTACAAAAAAATATTTAACACACCAATGCCCATGGTTCAAAGCCCTTACAGTTTGCATTGGTTAAAGTAAAAGTCGTTCCGGGTACTAATAGGACCCTTCTAATCTCGAAACCGGGTACAATATCAACTCTCTCCCACGTAGAACGAGTAAAAATAACCTTCCACTTTCGGATTTCCAAGTTCTTAAATTATCGCGGCCGTAATTCCTTCGGCCTTGCTTATCAGTTACCTTCCAAATGAGTCTGTCCCTTCGAAATAATAAATCAAACTAATTAATGACTAAATTACAAGGTGCCGACGCGGCTAGAACGAGAGGGCGAAAATGAACGAATTATGAATGTCTGGGTGTGAGTGTAAGGGGAGTGATGGGTGAGATGCTTTGTGTGGCCTTGCACTGACTAATACCGACTTATTCATTGGCCAGGGTATGATCACCCATTAAATGATCGCCCAGTGACAAATATTTGCTGGATCCAGCTTTAAACTTTCACACTATTTTATGATTTTGTACGATCAATCTGCTGATCTTCAGACTGTAAAGCGAGCTCGCGCCAATAATAAAAGGAATAAAGTAAATAAGTGCAGTGTTCGCTATTATTTTCATATTGTATTAAACGTGATTTATTTTATCAGAAGGTCTACCTTATCGAGTAAACCGCTGCTGCTGCGGGCCATTTGCTGATGAAGGATATTGTATGGCCGAATATACGAGACATTTAGGAGATCCACCATTGTGGTTTCACCGGCGGCGGCGATGCGACCCTATCTGGGAGCAGTATAGGCCCTACACACGAAGTGGAGAATCCGCGAGGGGAAGTAGCAGACGACAGCCGGCGGATTTTGATGGTATTACGGGGCCATGAACACACAATTTATTGAGGGGAGTGGGGTAGGTTACCCCCGTGAGCATTGTATGGGCCCGCCGCGCCGCGCCTGTCTGGGTTATTGCCCCCGAGCACACGGCTCCCGGCATATGGTAAAACTACCTCTGATAAAACATAAAACTGATTACCCATATCTAATTTAGACCTTATAAATTATGCTCTATTTGCTGCATAAGGCTTGTAGTTACCCTAAAACATAGCAATTTAGACTGTTAATGATAGTTTTATTTCTCATAAGGTTCAAAAGACGTCTTATAAATAAAAATACCCCCCGTCTCAGCAAACCTGCGTACTCAGCGAATTTCCAATGCATTGATATGTTTCTCACTAGTACATAAAGCCACTCACCAATTTTGACAAAAATACATTCATAAATTAGTGATTTATTACATTTTATTTATTCCCCATAAGAATAACATTAGGACTGAGTACGCAGGTTTGCTGCAACGAGGAAGATAAGAAATGAGTTTTTATGCAATTATCAATATAACTGAACCAGGTGAAGCTACTTACCATGTTTTATTAATTTATGTTCATAATTAAGGGAGATATAAAACTTTACTTATTCTCCATAAGAATAACATTAGGGCTGAGTATGCAGGTTAGCTGCTACGGGGACAATCAACAAAACATTTATTTTTTGTGCAATTATCAATATACCAGTACAACATGAAGCCACATACCAAATTTCATCAATATACATTCATAAATAATCAAGATATCAAATTTTATTTATTCTCCATAAGGATAACATTGGACAACGTACTGTGTTTAGCACTTTGAATATCTCTGCAACGGTTTGACGTAGAATCACAATTTAAACACCAAAATGATTGTTTTGTGGAGCTGAAGTGATTGGTAAAAGAAAATGTGAAGTTTAAAGTAAAATTAACTGAGGAAAAGCCAAAAACTGTTTTCCCATAAGATTAACATGGGAGATTTTATGAGCATGTTTTTTGGATTTTTTCCGCAACCACTTAACCTAGGTTAATAATTCAAAATACCATATTATTTGTTTTTTAAGCTCTATAACATGGTCTAAACCAAAATTAAGTGTTTTAAAAATTTTAGGGTAAAAAATGCAAAAAACTGATTTTTGGAAAATTTAAAACCCCCATAAACCCCCCTTCCCATGGTCCGATTTTTCTGGTTTTCGAACTTAAAGTCATAAATGTCAGTTTACACATTTGAGCCAAATTTCATCGAAATCGGACGTTTTTTACTCAAGTTATCGCATTCACGGACACATATATAGATATATATATATATATATATATATATATATATAGATATATATATATATATATATATATATATATATATATATATATATATATATAGATATATATATATACATATATATAAATTTGAACGAATAGTGTTTTGGACATCTGGGGACATCAAAACAAAAAGTTATCATGGTCTCGGGCTTAAGTCTTACCATGAGACCTACGGTAATAGCTTCTTCCCTATAGGGGAAATTCGCTAAAAAAACCGAGGTTAAGGTTTTAATTTTTTACAACCACTTGATATGACAACAATTTTACTTGAGTTAGGAACATGAGATTTGGCTTCGCTAACCTGAGACCAAACAGCGACCTGGGGGCAAAGCCCCCCAGAGGGCTCTGGGGGCGGAGCCCTCAGCAAGCGAAAATTTATACTTGGAGACTTAAAAACACCTCGAGGGAATTGGCAAGAGTCGATGTTTCTTAGATACTTTGCGAAATTTTCAACAATATTTTGTGATACAACTGGCTATAACAATAATTTTTACATACCTGCGCACTACACAGATTGCATTAGAAAATGTGGGTACAAGTATAAATTCGCAAGACGAGAAATTCGTGACTGAGAAGAACGATATTAAAGTAACTTTGATATAGTATTGTAGTAAGCTTAACTATGTCCAGAGGGGAAATTGGCGATCTTTTGACACCCGAGAAGCCAGAAAAACAAGCGCGGACCGTGGCGGGGTGGCACGGTCATAGGGTCGCCCCGTGTTGGGACGCAGGTCCTGCCCCGTTTCCCACCATCCTGTTCTAGGAGCTCCAGACTGGACTATTCTCTCACGCAACACACGCAAGGAATCGATAACCCACGATTGGAACCACAGACTCACAAATAAACCTATCAGCTTGTTAGGGGATAGCATCGCCAAAAACTATGATAAGTCTAACTGTCCACTCTTGGCGTGGATGGAAATTACATTAATTTTCAAACATTGAATTTTTGGAAATTTGTCTTTGCTTATTCAGTGATGACTTACACTTCTAAATTTATCCAATGATAACTTAGGCTAAACCGGTTAGAATCTTACGATAGTATAGTTCTCCAGTATATCAATCGATATAGTATAAATAGATCTACATAGTTTGGAAGTGACATATGAGTATCACAAATATTCTAAGCAATGAACTATGAATAATATTCTAAAGTAACTCAAGAAAGTATAACATCCAAATATTGACCAAACTACGGTAGTAAGTAAGGGATAAAGAAAACGGATTTAAGCAATTTATTATTTGGTCTAAAAAACACCTACAGATTCCCTTAAAAGTCCCTTTTTGATTCGGCAAGGTTGACTATCGGGAAGGGGTGCGAGTATCGGAAAAGGCGGAATAGTCACAGGTATCGTGGGAATACGGCGAGAGGGCGCTTCCTGTATCTGGATCATGAATATTAGCGCGGGTATTGTGTGACCGCGCCGCGCCATCTGCGCGTAGCGATAGTAGTAGTAGTAGTAATAGTATGCGTAGTGCGGTGCTGACATCGTCTCACACCCTCCTGTCGTGGAGGCCGAGGAGGACCGATGCGATTTCACATACCATAGAAAATGTCGACTGAGAAACGTGAAAAAATTAAAACAACAGTAAACAGTAAACAAGTCAAAGTAAAAACTGCAACCTTCCCAGGAAGAAATTTCAATTTAGCGTAGTAGAATTACGTAAATCGTCAGTCTAATCTGCACATGGGGAAAAGTATTAAAATCAGTCGCTTTGGTAAAATGTCCATAATGCAACATTTATTATGTAGACATGTTCGAGCGAAATAGCATTCTAGGTAAATGAAGACACTGGAGAAAATGAGTGATTAGTCACTGAATGCGAGGTAAAAGTTATATCGAATAAATGTATATAATAAGAAGACGTGTACCAGACCTGAACTTGTACTGAGGCACAGTAAGATACATGAGATACTCGAAGTATGCATATCTCAAGGAAAGGGCGCAGAGCTGTTCTATACGTGTCTTGCAATAATTTGAACACTTGTTATAGCATAGGGGCCATGCACAAATTACGTATGATATTGTTTCGTCATTTCAGATCCCCCCTCCACCATGTAACGCAACATAACGCTTGACCATACCCCCCCATCCCCGAATGTGTTGCGTAACTCAAATCGAAGTAGGCTTTAAAACAACTTAAACCTTTTAAACATCGTTTATTAGCAATTTGGAATATGAATTTAACTGAATCAATAAACTTTAAATGACTTTCTTTTAACAATTATAACTTATTTCAAATCAAAATGTATACAAACAAAAAAGAATGTTACTTATAATATAAGCAAAAAAATAAACTATCTTAGCTAAAAAGGAAGAAATTTAATTTATAACTAATACAAATACAAAACATCTTAAAAACTAAAGATGTGGATGGCATTGCACAATGCTGTGTTGTTTTAAAGCCTACTTCGATTTGAGTTACGCAACACATTCGGGGATGGGGGGGTATGGTCAAGCGTTATGTTGCGTTACATGGTGGAGGGGGGATCTGAAATGACGAAACAATATCTTACGTAATTTGTGCATGGCCCCTATGCTATAACAAGTGTTCAAATTATTGCAAGACACGTATAGAACAGCTCTGCGCCCTTTCCTTGAGATATGCATACTTCGAGTATCTCATGTATCTTACTGTGCCTCAGTACAAGTTCAGGTGTGGTACACGTCTTCTTATTATATACATTTATTCGATATAACTTTTACCTCGCATTCAGTGACTAATCACTCATTTTCTCCAGTGTCTTCATTTACCTAGAATGCTATTTCGCTCGAACATGTCTACATAATAAATGTTGCATTATGGACATTTTACCAAAGCGACTGATTTTAATACTTTTCCCCATGTGCAGATTAGACTGACGATTTACGTAATTCTACTACGCTAAATTGAAATTTCTTCCTGGGAAGGTTGCAGTTTTTACTTTGACTTGTTTACAGTTTACTGTTGTTTTAATTTTTTCACGTTTCTCAGTCGACATTTTCTATGGTATGTGAAATCGCATCGGTCCTCCTCGGCCTCCACGACAGGAGGGTGTGAGACGATGTCAGCACCGCACTACGCATCACTGACCACGTCATGATTTTACACTCTAAATCAACACAAAACATAGGTGTAAAGCAATACAGAACATACTCAAAACACGTTATGTAAAGTGTATTTATTTTTAGTTTAACTGTTATTAAAATAGTATGACGGAAGTATTTTTATATAACAAAATGTAACCTTGATTTAGATATCAATTTGATTAATTTATAATATTGAAAGATTTATAACAGTATCAATAAATACGGGAGAGCGCCAGCTCTTGGGGTTAATATGTGTGAGTTACGTAACGTTGATCCAAACCCCCCTCCCCCACATAACGCAACATAACGCTACGCCATACCCCTCCCCCCTTAAGTGCGTTACATAATATGTGAATGGCCCCATAAAATCATTGTCTAAGACGCCGACGAAACTAGGGCGAATTTTAAGGCGAATAAGAATGAATGATGAGTATAGAACGGGTGAGATGCCTTTTGTTGCCTTTTCATTGACTAAGACCGACTGATTCTTTAGCCAGGATCATTAATTAATAGTCCAATGACCAATAGTAGCTGGATTCAGCTGTAAGAGCTGGTTGACCAATAGTAGCTGGATCGAACTTTCACATTTTTTCAGGATTTGCTCAGGATCGATCTGGCGAACTTGAGATACAAGAAGTACAAGCATCATCATTCTATATGATCATACTAGTTAATTAGTTATGATAATACTCTATGACGATATTTTAATGTATACGTTAAAATTCTATATTTTTTCAAAGAAAGTAACGAAATGTAAAGAAAAAATAATTAGACAAATTAGTTCAAAATGCAACAATCCCACGAAGTATGTTACAACTATTTCAAACTCAATACACGGGAATATTAAAGAATATGCATCATATACTGTCCCGTAGCAATACTTTTTTAGGAAAATAAGCCTGTTGATCATCGTTTGTATGTACATTACACTATGTGACAATTTCAGCCTAAAACGACAGATGACACAGGGCAGAGATGATCACAATCATAAAACTAAAGTAGGAGATAGGAAAACTAGAGCGCACCAGTCTACGAGTAGCTAAACGCTTGCCTTTGCAGAGGAGTTAAAAGCTATTGAAATTGTAACTTAGTTAAGATATGCTTCTTAAGAAGAACGAGAAAAATGAGACAATTTTCACAAAAAAAGGAATCCTCAATTACTTGTTTGTACTTGCACGCGTTTCACTCTGTGGGGAAGTTATATAGAACTCACCCAGTATAAAGGAAGCAGAACCATGCCGAACTGCATGAGTTTTGTAAGAGATTTGTAACTTAAGGCCGAGTTTTTAAATCTTTTTCACTGACTTGTATGTTTTAAAGATTGCAAATTAGTATAGAAACGTCTGCTTCAAGACGTTAGTATCGTATCTACAATGTCAGTGGCCGGTAATTGGCATTTTCTTGTACGTCCCGCATCAGTCAAGGTGCGTATTACCGGGAGTGTGTGGGCAGAACCGGTTCAATGTCCTGTGCTGCAGATTGGCGCGGGCGCGAAGTCACAATGACGATGACGTCACCACGGTAATGACGTAGCAGCTGCGGTCCCAGCTGCCGTCTCATGCAAATATCATCACCCCCCGCACCCTGCCATGACTGATCACTGATCAGAGTCCATCACTCCCCCCCTCTCCCCACAACTGACACCACCCCCATCCGCTACTCCCCATGAAGTGACCGCGGTGTATCCGGTTTCTCCGCAGACACTGAGGAGCACTGGGCTTATTTATTGCCCATTTTAATTACTATTTCAACATGATTCCATTTCGACCACGTAACTGATATCCACACGAAGTTTAATTAGTGTATCATAATCAAACTTCGGCTTTTAGTTGGGCATAATCCTTATAGAATTATAGTGGAGCGTTGAACGACTGGTATTACCCATTAGCATTGACTATAGATACTTCAGTATCTATAGTCAATGCCATTAGTCAGAATAATGCTAGAGAAGAATATAAGAAAATAAGTACGTATCACATATCTACGATTTAACTTAACGAGCTAAGACGTTAACACCGCTAGCAAATAATCAAGTCCGTTTACATTTTGAGGTGGTTCGCTGCTGGTGGTTCCAAATGCATTATATACCATGTACACTCAGTGTAACAAAAACAAGTACGGGATAAAGAGTTAAGATACGGAAGTTAACCCAGGGAGAAAATCCGTTGAGATTTATGGGGGTGAGCGTTCAAACACTTTGTGGATTTCTAACAATGACGAATGACTTAGATCCATGGAAATATTCGATATCCCAAGGACTTACACACTTACACAAATGTATTACATGCACCACCGTGGTACTGCAAATCGATCGAATGAATGCCAACTGATTTTACATGTGATTGTGGCATTCCAAGGCAAATGACAATAAGTTACATAATTAGTTAAATGAATAACATAAAAGGATAATTTAGTGACAACTATCTTTAATTACAATGACAAAAAACAGCATTACAACGCCCCAGAATAATATTTTTTTAAGCGTGTTTCCAAAAACTGTATCATTTAATAAATACAGAATTTATTAATATGAAAACAAATTTATTAAAACAAGTATATAGAAATAATATTATTGATTGATGCTTGCCCCACAACGCTAGCATTTTTCAGTGCTACAGTAGGAGCGCAGTTGTCTGTGGCAAGGGGCGAGGATATGTGATTCAGGTACAGCGGTGCACTGCGGGAATTGCCTACGGCTCAGGCACAGTAGTATCCTTTGGCTCAGACGCTAGTTTGGGTGTCCTGCACTGGCAGGACCATTTTAATATTTTACTATGCTGTATAGCGTACTCGTATTGTAACGTACGTAGTGGTATACGCAACTTGTATTTTAGATAAAATATAGCTATATAGCTATTTTTATCAACATATAGCTATATATTTTGATAAAAATGCTCAATTCACTAATAACACGAAACTAATCCCACTAACATAAAATATTACAAAATCTAAGATACCTGATGACACAATTTTCCAGTGGAACACTTATGTTAAAAAGACTTGCAAAACTCCGCAAAGGCAGTGTTCTATTTCCAGTTTACTACGGATTAATACAGACACTATCCCTATTTGTCACTTTTGCTATGCAGATATGGCGGACTTTAACAAGAAACCGTTTCAAGGAAAGAAAATGTTAATAGAAACCAACATTTTAACATTTTCATATTATTTAAAATTTAAATTTAAAACAGTATAGTTTTTAACTAACATCCAGAGCAACCTCGATTTAAAAATCCTATTCATAATGAACAAAATTCCTCGGCACTACAGAAAAGAAACAGACAAATTTACGAAAACCTTAATACAAACATATTTTTGGAAACTGGAGAACATAAAATAAATTCATTCCTTGATAATATAGGCCTAATAGTACGAAATACAACGATCTGGATAATACACGTTTGGCTATAGCATCTAGACTATAAAACTACGAGAATATTTCATGCGATGTGATGATTACAACAAACACACATTCATTAACGGGACAGTTCATACGGTTTCACAAAAGACGCAGCTGATGCACAACAGGTTTATTCCCGGAACTTTTCATTTATGATCACGCAGATTGTATGTAGGGAATATTACAAATTTTTTCATTTCTATTTGATTTCACGTTTTTTTAATGTATTTCAATTCAAAACCGAGTAAAAGCGAATCTTTAATAATAACACCAATCTCTGAATGCATGTAATTAAATTGTAAATCCGCCACGCCGTGCCTAATCTGACGGGTTATCATGACAAAACGCCCATCATATTGCATATTAAAAGTGTATGTTAAGATTCCTACTTGCGTCAAAATCCAGATAATAACCAAACTTATCTCAGGGCTTACTCCGTTGGCCTTTTAAGTTGCACAACAGTCATCTACGGCGGGAGATGAATATATTTGGTCTGGTGATTATATATCAACATGTGTATACAAGTTATAAAATTCATCAGCCTCTCCATGAAATACCGTAAAAATAGGTCTCGTTACGTACAAACATGAAAGATAGCAGTTACATTAAACAAATTTGAATCATTAATCTATTAAATGTATCTATTAATTATGAAAGGTTTTGAATCTCGGGCAGGTAGAACGGATTATAACTGGGACATTATCAGGGTCTCAGATAAAGGGAGAAGGGGCGAACTAAGAAAGTAGCCAATTACATTATTTCAGTGAACCCAGACATCGTAGCGGCTACGAGAAAATCGAAGGCAGTTTTGTATTGTATTGATTTGCCTTGATAACGCAATTACCGATTTAAAAACCAATAAGCCAACTGATTTTATTTCTGCTACACTGTACTACAATCAAATTCTAAATGCCTAGCAGTACCGTAAATATGCATTAAGCTGACAGGATGGCAGGAAAACAGCGGGGACGCCCTTCCTTCCTCCGTCGACAGGATTACTGAGTGTGACGACGTTGAAGAGGTCGATGGACGGAGTACAGGGAGGGAGAAAACTGTCGCTTAGAATCAACTGCATACAACTGTTATGGCCAAACTATAGCGAAGCGACTATATCTCTTTACCACTTCATCGTAATGTTACTGAGTGTGACGACGTTGAAGAGGTCGATGGACGGAGTACAGGGAGGGAGAAAACTGTCGCTTGGAATCACCTACATACAACTGTTATGGCCAAACTATAGCGAAGCGACTATATCTCTTTACCACTTCATCGTAATGTTACTGAGTGTGACGACGTTGAAGAGGTCGATGGACGGAGTACAGGGAGGGAGAAAACTGTCGCTTGGAATCAACTACATACAACTGTTATGGCCAAACTATAGCGAAGAGACTATATCTCTTTACCACTTCATCGTAATGATAGTGAAGTTACTTGCTGTCAGTTTCGGTTTCATTAGAAACTGAAATTGCATACATATTGCGAATTCGCATACCCATTCACCCATTTGGCTTTTCCTTTACCCGCCTCGCCACAACTTTAGCCACTTGTAACTCTATTTTGAATGCAATATGATAAGTAACCAACCAGCTTATGGCTGACAATTAATTCAACAAATTAACCTTTGAAGGCTAATAATAAGTAAGAGTATGGCCTATACCAAACTGTACTAGGTATAATACGTGCGTAAGAGTTTTTCTGAATGTTTGAAGAGCTACACGCTACTACGCTACACAGATGCGACAGCTACAGGCTACTACAGCGGCAGCGGCGGATAGCACGAGTGGCGACTGGCGAGGTGGCGAGTGGCGGTGGCGAGTCGGTGGGTGTGTCGCGGCCTTGCTCGCGACCGTTGTGGATTCAAACTTGAAACTCTCCCCACCACAGCGCCGACCCAAGCCTCCCACTGACTCCTTGTTTTGTTTATAATCTCTACCCGCTATCGCACTCGGTACTGACTCGCTGTTCCACTGATAAATGAAATGTACTTACACTCACCTGGTACCAAATGAGCTATTGTCAAAGAACAAGTTGTGCAACGCCTTCCAGCTACTTTCACTGTGTAACGAAAAGATTTCACATCCAGATGTATCAAATCACAGAGAAAGTATAAATAAACTCAAACCAATATTTTTGTTATAAACAGAGATATTTTCGCGGCAAGAGTAACAAAGTAATATAACGTAACACTTCCATAAGACTAAACATCTCATTCAGCTGTGCACATATTTTGGATATTTGCCTAGCATATCACTGTGTCAGTGTCAGTTTGGTAATTTAATATTGCATTCAACCAATTTTATAACTTGTTTAATCAATTAATAAACATATTTATTTCAAATCATATTTAATAACGGAGAATTTTTAATTAATTATTAACTTCGCAGGGATTCTCTTATCGTAAAACTTCAGTAAGAAAAAGAGACAGTTATCATCAACTAAAAGAGAGAAAAAAAACTCGATTCTAGTAAAACAACGTTTACTAAATTCTAAGATTTCAAAGATCAAACTAAAAGGCATCTTTCTAGCTTTTAGGATCCCTTTGAGCACCACAGACTTTTAATTTACCGAATCCAAAAAGGCCGACTGTGCCATGCACGTGCATATCAAAAAGCGCCAGACCGTTTTTGGGAATTTTCCCTTAAAAATACCGTAAAAATCGATTTTCGATATTTTGATAATAAACAATCAAATATATTGAATCGTTGAACTTTCGACTCAATTTTGATGTATGAGTTTAAAGTACTCAAGCATTCATTCGGTTGCTATGGCGACTTTTCGATTGTGACTACATGCCGATATATCGGCAGTTGGCCTTTAAGGGTGCGCCCTACCTGCCTTCCGCACGCTAAAGTTAGGGGTTTGCATCACCCACATTGTAGGCGCAATTGTTATCCAATCAAAAATAATTTGTTGTTATTTCATTCACTAAATGTTCATCTATATATCATACGATTTAAAAACCGTGATTTTAATTCAAAATGAGTGGTAAGCCATTAGTAAAGTTTTCAAATTATGCGTTTTTATAAAGCTTCCTAACGTAAGGAGAACAATTATTTTGGAAAATATGAACCGTGCAATACCTAGATTGGAATCTGATAAGTGTGAAACTGCAAATAGTTTGGTAGAAATCTGTAAAATAAAAGGTTGATTGAGGAGAACAAAAAGATCTTCAAGCGTAAATATGCATGACCCTGCTTGGCAATGTGCACATTCAATCTGGGGTAGGGCGCACCCTTAAGCTGGGTTTTCTTATAGTCGCGGAACTTTTCGGCAGCGGAGCGCGGAACACGGAGAGCGGAGAACGCAGGCCTCTCCTAATCATGTAATCAAATGGCGCTGTTTTCCTAGACAGCGGAATTGTTCCGCGCCGCGCCGCGGTAAAGTGTTGAGGTTATACTGGTGTCCTGTGATATTGTGTTGTTACAAGATAAGTTCGGGTAAATTTAGGGCGTCAGATGAGGAGAAACTTGTTGAATGAATACAAGGCCATCAAATTATCTGAAGTACGGCAGGTACAATAACCATAACCAACAAATGATTAAATCATTCAAAAAATATTGTACTTTTAAAATAACCTACAATTTGTAATGTACTGTTGTTTTAGCTTAATAAGCAGTTTTATTGTGTTTTAAATAAAATCTCAATAGTTTAAAACTGAAAAACAAATTATAACCTTTTCTTTCTGTTCTTTTACATATTATTGCTATACGACAATTGGTTCACAAGATATTGCAAATACTAAACCAGTACGATGTGTGTTGGTATAGACCTACGTTTAAGAACATATTATTTTATTTTATTGCCCTTGGTGTTATCCCCTCAACAGTCACAACCAAAATGTGCTAGGTTATTTCGAAGTCGGTCGCCGAAAAATTCCGCGTCTAGGAAAATAGAATTCCGCTGAGTTGATAGTACGAGCGGAGAATCCCCGCTTTCCGCGCCTAGGAAAACCCAGATTTACTCGCGTCTGCCACGAACGCTGTTATTTCGGCAGTTGGCCTTATTCACGTTGGCGGCAAAAGCGATATATCGGCAGTTGGGGCTCAAAGGGTTTTAAAAGGGACAGTGAGAGAACTGATGTTATCAAAACCACACTAAAGTCATGTATATATGTTACCCTAAGTAACATACATTTCTTCAACTCAAGCAAATAATCTCTATAGTTCCGATCGTGCTCGTTGCTTGACTAAGTGTGAACTAATTTGCTCTGGAGGCACAGCAGATCTTTACTGCACAGCAGATGTAACCACAGCAGATCTTTACTGCACAGCAGATGTAACCATTAAAACTTCTAAATGCACATTCGATTCGCATAAACGACGACAATTACAGTAACAATAAAATGTTTTCCCGTTGATTTTTCGTGGCTCTCCAAGTTACCTCAGTGCGTTTTATTATGAAACCAGCGCAGTTTTGGTAACTCCAATTTTAATAATATTGCAGCAACAAAACGGCAGCGGCGCGGAATATAAATACAGCGCCACCTACCGCCGTCAACGTCAATAGATGCCTTCTAAAGATGGCAGCCTGTGAGTTGTGGGACTAATGGTCTAATGGTCGAGTGAGGGACACCTGCCGTCGGCCACTCGGGTTTGATTTATACCACGGCCCTCGGCCCTCTGCCCGCCGCGCCGCTGCATTCCAGCCTTGGCAACAACTGCACCGGCATCTGCAGTTCCAACGTCGGTTGCAGGCTACAAATGCATGTTATTGTAACGAAAGTTGGAGAAATCCAACATGCATCCTTTGCATATTGTATAGATGCAATGAATTATACAAAGTTAGTTAGAATATACTCAAAGGTTTCAACTAGGATAGTAAAACATAACATGATAATATTATCACTATACCGACCATACAGCAAAGGAACTGAGAAACTAAAAAGATTTTTCCAGAAACTTAATAAAATAATAAACACAGTATTAAAATTTAAAAGTATAATTTTCTTGGCTGGAGATTTCAATATTGATCTTCAAGAAGAAAGTTGGGATACCTTAGAATTATTTAAAATAATGAATAGTTTTGGATTAATAAGGGCAATCTATGGTGTCACAAGACCTGGCACAGTAAATGATGGCAGTTGCATAGACAATGTTTTTACTTCACTCCCCTTTGAAATGATTAAAGTTGAGTTAATATACACAATTTTATCTGACCACATGGCCATGACATTAAATATTGATTTACCTAAATCCATGAACCTAAGCAATATAAAAAATGTGAATAAAAGATATTTCAGAGATATTAAACCAGACAAATGTGATCTATTTAAACAAATTATATACAATTTAGACTGGAAAGAAGTTTACTTAAAAAATAATCTAGAAAAAATGTTTGAGGTTTTTAATAACAAAATTATGTGGGCTGTCAATTATGCATTCCCAATTAAGTACATGAAAGAAAACATATCCAGGAAACAAAACAAGTGGTACACTGAGGATCTAAAGAAGTTAAAAGAAGAATGTACTATAAAATATAAAAAAATGAATGAAAGCAACTCACAGTCAACGAGAAAAGATTATCTTGAATCTCCTGAACTGTATAACAAACTGATAAAGAAAAGAAAATTGGAGTATAACAGTAATTTAATAACAAAATGCAATAATAATAAATCTAAGGCAATATGGTCTTTCATAAAAAGAATTACTGGAATTGGGATACACCGAATTCCCAACAATGATAATGTACCAACAAACCTAAGTGCAAATGGTTTTAATAAATAATTTACAAGAAGTGTAAAGGAAATCAAGAATAATATTCCTATAACTGTTCAAAATTATGACTATTTACTGAAAAGAAGCAATATAAAAGTTAATAAAAATGTTCAATTTAGACATGTCCACAGTTGAAGAAGTGTTCAGTATAATGAAATCTCTAAAATCAAGTTCCTGTTTGGATATATATACTATAACACATTAATAATAAAGGAAGCCTCAAGAGACATTTGTGAAATACTGTGCACTTTATTCAACAAATGTATCAACGAAGAAAATTTTCCAACTATTTACAAACATGTGAAAGTCGTCCCAATACATAAATCTGGTCAAAAATTTATAATAATTATAGACCTATTTCAATAGTCCCTGTAATTTCAAAAATATTTGAAAAACTTATGTTTAATCAAATTAATGACTATTTTGAGACGGATAATCTATTTAGTGATTAACAGATTGGACTAAGACAAAATTATTATATATAAATTTGAACGAATAGTATTTTTGGCATCTGGGGACCTCAAAACGAAAAGTTATCATGGTCTCGGGCTTAAGTCTTACCATGCCACCTACGGTAATAGCTTCTTCCCTATAGGGGAAATTCGCTAAAAGCAAAATTCACATTTCGGGATATAATGTAATTACATTAGCCCCAGTTACTATTTATGTGGCATAATTTTAAACTCTTAAGATGGATGCGGACAGAAAATGTATTTGCACAATTGTAGTATATTAATAACATTACAATAATACGTTCACTAAATATGCAGGTTTGTTGCGAGATAAATATTGTACAAGTATAAAGAAAACTTTAAAAGTGATTTTAGAGAGAAAAAAACACATCTAGAAAAGAAAATTACATGTAATTTTGACTTTACCAAATAGAGTAAAATCAAATTTTGTTCTATTTTATTCAGTTTTGATTTGGTGCTGTCATATAAAGTTATACTCTTTAAAAATTGTATCTTACCCTGGTTGCTATGAAAATAATACATAACCTACTTATTTTTTGTCTGTTTTAACAAGTGTTCATAAGTTTAATAATTCTGTTTTAAGATTAGCAAAAAAAAAACAAAGTTTTAGTCTAAGATTTGCAATTCAAATCCTAGAACACGACTGTGAGCGTGAAACTATTCACGAAGGTAGAGATTATTGACAGGGCCGGCGAGAAAAGCTAGTCCCAGCGGTCCCCCACCCTGGCAAGTAGAGGCGGAGGCCCGAGTGCCGTATACCTGTTTTTCGAGGCTTGAAAGAAGATCCCAGGACTAATAAGGGCTACGGACGGGACCCTGAGTCAAGCCTCGCCAAAATATTTTACGACCGACACTTGATCGGGCTACCCTGGGATCTTCAGTCCTACAATCTAATCATCCATAGGTCAGTTATTTTACTAATATAAGATTTAAATAGTCGTGACTTTATAATAAGTATAGATACATTCCACGTTCTGCGACACGACACACTTCCAATTCCACAGTTAATGCAATTTAAATATCCCTTCAGTTTGGGGGTTCATCTAAAAAAAATTGTGGAATGGTAGTTGTCGATCTAGTGAAAATGATAGTTGAAAATTAAAAGTGCGCACACCGTGATGGTCAGTCAAAGGAACTTACAATACAAATACAACGGTTATTGTCCACCGCTATGTCGTGGTCAATAACCGCCGTGTTGTGGCTGGTTGTGGCGCGGCTGGCCTTGGCACAGCGAGGCAGTAGACAGTGAAGTGAGTGAAACAGTCCACTCGCATCCCAAACCCTTCACAAAGCAGTACGGATGTCACATATTGCTTCTGTGAAAACTGACTAGTTGTATATACTATTGTTTAACTGGGCTTCAAAACAATTGTTTCGACTCTTGCTGACAAACCCGTCATATTGATTGAGCGCCAGACTAACATTTTCTCGACTGTAACGGTCTCAGTGAGCAAATTGGAGGAAAAATATTAGTTTTTAGCGAATTTACCCTATAGGGAAGAAGCTATTACCGTAGGTCTCATGGTTCGACTTGAGCCCGAGACCTTGATAACTTTTTGTTTTCAGGTCCCCAGATGTCAAAAACACCATTCATTCAAATTTATATACATATATATTATATATATATATATATATATATATATGTGTGTGTGTGTGTGTATGTGTGTCCGTTAACACGATAACTTGAGTAAAAAACGTCCAATTTCGATCAAATTTGGCACGAATGTGGAGAGGAACATTTATGACTTTAAGTTCGAAAACCAGGTAGATCGGACTATGGGAAGGGGGTTTTATGGGGGTTTATAATTGTCCAAAAATCAGTTTTTTGCATCTTTCACCCTGAAGTTTTTAAAACACTCAATTTTGGGTTTAAGCATTTTATAGAGCTTAAAAAACAAATAATAAAGCATTTTGAATCATTAACCTAGGTTAAGTGGTTGCGGAGAAAATCCAAAAAACATGCTCATAAAATCTCCCTTGTTAATCTTATGGGAAAAAGGTTTTTGGCTTTTCATCAGTTCATTTTAATGTAAACTTTACATTTGCTTTTACCATTGACTATAGATACTTTTACCAATCAATTCAGCTCTACAAAACAATCATTTTCTTTTATTATCTTTAAATTATCTTTTAAATAATAAAAAACCCCGGAGCATCAAACCTGCCTACTCAGTGAATTTCCAATGCATGTATATATTTCTCACTACCACATAAAGCCACTCACCAAGTTTAATAAAAATACACGAATAAAAAAGTGATATTTAGCATTTTATTTATTCTTCATAAGAATAACATTGAAAGCTGAGTACGCAGGTTTGCTGCAACAAGGAACACAAAATATGTGTTTTAAAATGGTTGAAACCAAAATTAAGTGTTTCGAAAATTTAAGGGTGAAAAATGCAAAAAACATATTTTTGGAAAATTTTAAACCCCCATAAAACCCCCTTCCCATGGTCCGATTTTTCTGGTTTTCTAACTTAAAGTCATGAATGTCACTTTACACATTTGAGCCAAATTGCATCCAAATCAGACGTTTTTTACTCAAGTTATCGTGTTAATGGACACACACACACACACACACAAATTTAAACGAATCGTGTTTTTGACATCTGGGGACCCAAAAATAAAAAGTTATCATGGTCTCGGGCTTAACTTTTACCATGCCAACTACGGTAATAGCTTCTTCCCTATAGGGGAAATTCGCTAAAAAGAATCATCAACATCGGTTAAACTTCAGGAAGTGAGTGAACAAAAAGCAGGGTGAAAAAATTAGATTAGCATTTAAAACGAGCAAATACTAACGATATCGATGTTCAAAGTCGATCTTTAAAGGAGTAACCCCGAATGAAGTGTAACATTCTGTAAAGGGCTTACTTGGAGCTTTCGAACTAAACGAACTGATACTTTGTCATGTATACTTTGCTGGTTCAATAAATTAATTATTCCCATTATGTTAACATTACTACAACTACACAGAAAAGCGTTGTTGTCCTAAATTAAACTGAAGCGATGATACGAACACAGTTCAAGGCCTCTGTGATAACGATAAAGAGACGCCGTTTACAAATACAAAGTCGTTACAGCTCCAATAAACAAATCTGATTGTGTAGTCCGTTGATTCGTTGACTCACTATCGACATTAGGCCATCACATTTTCCCTCATGTGCTCGTCCTCGTCCTTCCACTCTAGGAATATAGTATACCCGAACACGGGCCCGAAAAGTTACAAACAAAAAATCACTGTATACCATTTCATCCAATTACCTTGCATCCTCACTTGGATTTAAAATGATAGACACCCAAAAACATTGATTTGTATAACATCTGTAAGGTTACAAGCCTGTAATTTTTGTTTACAAGTTTTATTGATATTGTGTCGAATGTTTGTTATCAGTAAGTTTTGGTAAATTATATTTAATTAAGTCATCTTTAACTTTTAGCATTGCAATTTATTTCCTCATACAGTAATTGCTGTATTTTTAAAGTTTTGTAATTATTTTCTATAACCTTAACACAAATTGAGAACGGTCAAAACTTGTTTCCTCAAGAACCTGCGTGGCGGAAGAACCAGGTCCCCTGTTGCGGTGTAGTGGCCGGAAATGGTTATTGCTGCAGCTGAGACACATCTCGATAGATATCTCTCGAGATAGAGCAGCGAAATGGGGCATTCGCATACAGAAGAGTCAATTAGAAAACAGACACTCCCTAATGATTTTATATGGAAAAATGAGTCGATAAAATAATAAAATACTGGATTATATTGTTTTAAATAATCTTATTGCAAACACAGACATTCATGCATAAAGACAAAACGTAACCAATTATATACAGTCCAATTACTGAACAACTTTAGCATATAAATAATTCACTCATGTTCTAAAAGCAAGATCTAATAGTTTTGGGAATTTAAAAGTAGTTTGTGGAAATTCGGGGGAGAAGTAACTAAACTCCTACAATCTGCGTTACAGAAATCTAATTGCACGCATATGAACTTACTGTAGTACATTATTTTTTTAAGTCCGAGCGAGCGTTTACAACCTCCGTTTAGTGATGTAAAATGCCCGGGTATTTATAATTCGGGGCAAATGCCCTGGGATAAATGCCTGGGCAAATGCCCAATATGTGTAAATGCCCGGGCATTTATCCGATTTACAGATATACTGATAAGAGAAATAAGGCACGTCAAATGCACTAGGTACTGAACATATACACTACCAATGTACATTGCTGAATTGGTTAAGTAGGCCAATTTGAAGCTGAAACATTCTGATACTCCCTAAAAATGTCAGATTGATAATTTTCTCCTTTTAAGTTTGTTAAATGATAACAAAATGTAAATGTCTACAAATCGTTTTGGTGGGATTTATAGTATGATTTGTACAACAAACAGCTGATTATAATACCAACTCGGTTATTTTCACTATACAGCTGATCAGCTCATCAAGCTTTTGATTTATTTTCGTGTATGGTAAACAGTACCTGGGGGCCGAGCTTTGCTCGGGGGAAGGCCAGTCAGTTTGTTTAGATGACTCGGAGTAATATTTCACCACTTCCCCCTACTGATAATCGGATTTGTATAACTCATTTGCCTCTTTTCTAAATTTTTAAGATCACTCCAGTTATTATTTATAGCTCAATATCCCTTTGATTTATTTTACTACTCTATATATGTAATCTTCACTCAAATCTTTTAATCTCCGCTCGCAGGAAACCACATTTTAATAATCATAAACAACATGAGTATTACTTTGACAGTTCCCTGGTTGATTATGAACAGCTGTTACAATTATTTTGTTTTTGATTTAAAACTCCATAAGCCCAATGTTAATTTTTTTAACTTTTCAATTTAGTTTTTTAATATTATTTGATTTTTACTGGGGATGAGACCTGTCTAGAACATATTTTTATACCAGAATTTAGTTATTTCCAAAATTTGAAGGAAATTGGAGCCGTTTTCAAGATAATTGTGCAACCAACCAACCAATCAAGCAAAAATTGCTCATATAACAGTATAGTTCCTGGGGGCCGAGCTTTGCTCGGTGGAAGGCCAGTCAGTTTGTTTAGATGACTTGTAGTAATATTTCACCACTTCCCCCTACTGATAATCTGATTTCTATAACTCATTTGCCTCTTTTCTACATTTTTAAGGTCCCTCCAGTTGTTATTTATAGCTCAATGTCCCTTTGATTTATTTTACTACTCTATATATGTAATCTTAACTCAAATCTTTTAATCTCTGCTCTCAGGAAACCACATGTTAATAATCATAAACAACATGAGTATTACTTTGACAGTTCCCTGGTTGATTATGAACAGCTGTTACAATTCTTTTGTTTTGATTTGAAACTCCATAAGCCCAATGTTAATTTTTTTAACTTTTCATTTTAGTTTTTTTACATTATTTGATTTTTCTTAGGGATGAGGCCTGTCTAGAACTTATTTTTATCCCAGAAATTAGTTATTTTGAACATTTGAAGGAAATCGTTGGAGCCGTTTTTGAGATCCGTGTCGCAAGCAAGCACGCAAGCAAGCAAGCAAGCAAGCAAGCAAGCAAGCAAACCTTACTCATATTAGAGTATAGGATAGGATTAAATTAATGTACCCTTTAAAAGGTAACTTATTTTTTAAATATTCGTTTTTAATATTGAGACTTTTTAGCTGTATTGTGCCACATATTATAAGAGTTCATTTTCATAATTTGTGATATTTTAAGTCAAGTATTTCATTGTTGGTGATTGTTCCTAAAGGGTATCGTCGGCCTTAATATTTTAACCGACGAGTTTCGATGGGCACCTAATAGTAAATCTTTTTTATCCCATCCTATAACTTAATATGTATTAATGATTATTATTGTAAGGCAACTATGATAACATTTTTTAAATGCCGGATCAATTTAAGTAATTACCGGTAGTGCGTATTTTCTTTATAAATGTCCATAGTAATACAAAAATTCATCAGTTATATAGTCTAACTTTGTCATTGTTTCAAGTTTATTCATGGACCTTCAATAATGGTTCATAAAGTAATTTTAAAAACCTTTAGTACTGTAGCTATTTCAAGCGTAAAAAGTTAAGAAAACTATATATTTTATAAATGGCCAGTATTTGGGCATTTAAAATAGCTTTGGGTAAATGTTCAGGCAAATGCCCATTTATAAATGTCCTGCCAACTGGGCATTTGCCCGGCTCACATCACTACCTCCGTTGGTACTATATCATAGATGACCAACTTAGTTCGCATACCACATATTATTAGTATATGTCATCTTTACTTACATCAAACAAACCAGTTTAATTTTATCAGTCCGGACGCGGAGCCGTATCTACCATCAGATCACCCGCCCGTATCGAGGACCAGGAAGACAATGAGCGGTGAGCGCGGCGCGGTAACCGGGTATGTTGACCGGGGGGATGAGTGACTGCGATGTGTAGTGTGTAGTGTGTAGTGTGTAGTCGTAGTGAGAGGATATCCGGGCGAGTGTCAGGTGAATGGTGGCGGAGGCGGTGTTGAATGAAGACCAAACCACCTGCCGCCGCCGCGCCGGAAGGAAGCCGTAACCCAAGTACTCAATGGCACTACAACTCAACCCTTGCAGCAAGCATTGCGTCAAACTGTACAGCGCCAGCGCTGCGAAACACCTGTAACTCGTCGGGTTTGTAATTTGTACGACTGGAAGCTAATAGAAGATTAATGCATAAGGAGAAAATTAAATTTAGCCATAGAGCTACGCTATAACGGTGCTACACAAACGGCCTGGAAGATTACACCACATACAGCACAACATTCCTATCCTTATCATGTTCCCAGAATCCCAAGTGTGCATTCTGCCACCGCTCAGACAGCCGGCCCGCGGCGGCGCGAGTAGTTTCAGAGATATTTATCTCTTTTATAGATGAGTGGTAGCATGTAATTGAATAACTGGTTTTAGAGTCGAGAATGAATTATTATTTATATACATATATTGATAAGATTACTTAAATATCTAAACTTACATAAACGCGAAAAACCTCGCTAACGTTTCACCATCTCTCACAATCCCCGAGTACAAAATTTAAATCTAAAATGGATCAGCAGAATTTTGGTCAGTAGAAAAGTTAATGAAACGCCGGGCGCCGTAAGGTTTGGATTGTATACGGTCTCGAAAAATGTATTTTTTATTGGCCAAACAAATGACAGTAAGATTGAAAAAAGCAATACTTTATAGTTATTTTCATTACTCGGGGTAGTCAGGTCGTTGGCGTTGCTGGCACTTCTCACACCGTACTTCTCAACTGACTACATCAGAGTGACAGTTATTGCAGACTTATAAAATCATCAGTGAAATTTAATTCAGAGAATCTCATACAAATAACAAACATGCAAAAGCTTGTATCATTATAGTATTTTTTAAATTTGAAAACTTTATAAAATCCGTCAGGCCGAATCGAGTCATTTTTCACGTTTTTTTTTTAATTATAGGCTAATTAATTATGCCTAAATAATCATAACACATCCGAACTGACATAACTTTCTTTAAAGGGATTCACCCCAACCGCTTTCAAAGTTCGAATGTTAATCTTGTGGAGAAAGTTTGATTACATCAGAAGATTACTTAAAATATATGTCATTAATAAAGAGAGTAAATTTGGTTTGCAAACGACACCTCCACATCTAGTTTGTGTCTGTCCATATGTGTATTTATTACACGCCTGCATACGGATTACTCCCCCCATTAGTGACGTTATCACTAAGGGTTGCATACATTTAATTTCTATTCAAGTAACATATGAGATTCAAACTTTATCTGATAAAATAATTTAATATAATATATGTAAACTAGCTGTTACCCGCAGGTTTCGCCCCGCGAATTATTTATAACAAATATGATAGTTTTGTGTGCTGCATTCTGTGATTAGCCTGTGTAACTACTATGAATCAAGATCAGCTGTTCGTATTTTCATTAGGCCTAGCTCAAACAAAAATGAATGTCCATAAGGAATACATGGGAACTTTGAACCCCCGTGGGGCATAGCCCTATAGGATTTTCACAACTTTAATATGCCTATATGTTACTCAGGACTATCAAGTACCTCTCTGCAAAATTTCAGCTCAATCGGTCCAGTAGTTTTCACGATGATGGAACTTCAGAGTTACGCACAAACATCCATACTTTCACAATTATAATATTATTAGTTTAGTATTAGTATGATTAGTATTAGTATGATAATTTGATGTAATCTTTTTTAAGTAAGTTACTGTCACTCGAATTAACAAAACGATGTCACTAATTATCTTTACTAAGACAATAAACATCTCATTTAAAACTTAAAATTGTACCACTACGGAAATAACATACAGTACAGTATTTACTACAAAGCCAAACGAAAGCGTTTTGGTATTACTGGTTGTAACAAATAATTTAATTGCTGTTTTAGGTGTAATTTTATAACTGAATTATTTCGATGGTGTCCTGCGTGAAAATCGTTTGTGCATGTAGGGGAGGGGAGGTGTTATCCTACCTATTCCACTGCGATAAACAAAAAGAAAAACCTCAGTAGTATAGACAAATCATAATAAGGAGTACGGTCTTTCATAACGTAATGTAATGAGCTCACATACGCCATTGGGACGAAAACTTGGTTTATTTATACATTACAAACAGAGAGACTGTATTTATGTTTTTGTCCCATTCGGATCGGACATCTTATGCGGTTTTAATCAGATTACTAAAATAGCCAACTTATGTAAATGACGGAGTGACAACGTCTCCAGTGTATTTAAACTGTCTTAGCGAATTTCCCCTATTAGGAAAGAGGCTATTACCGTATGTGGTATGGCAAGACTTAAGCCCGAGACCATGATAACTTTTCGTTTTGAGGTCCCCAGATGCCAAAAACACTATTCGATCAAATTTATTTATAAATATGTGTGTGTGTGTCCGTCACCTCGACAAATTTTGAAAGAAACACCCGATTTTGATGACATTTGGCACAATTGTGGAGAGTTGCATTTATGATTTAAGTACGAAAACCAGATCGATCGGTCTTGGGAAGGGGGTTTTATGGGAGATTACAATTTCCCAAAAATCAGTTTTTCTGCAATTTTTAAGTCCTACGTTCAACCGTTGCAGAGATATTCAAAGTGCTAAGCACAGTACGTTGTCCAATGTTATCCTTACGGAGAATAAGTACAATTTTACATATCGATTATTTATGAATGTATATTGATGAAACTTGGTATGTGGCTTCAACTAGTTGTGGTATATTGATATTAGCAGAAAAAACAAGTTTTTTGTTGATAGTCCCCGTAGCAGCAAATCTGCATACTCGGCCCCCATGTTATTCATATGGAGAATAAGTAAAGTTGTATATCTCCCTTAATTATGAACCTAAATTAATATTACCTGGTATGTAGCTTTACCTGGTACAGTTATATTGATAATTGCAAAAAAATACTTATCTTCCTTGTTGCAGCAAACCTGCGTCCTCAACCCTAATGTTATTCTTATGGAGGATAAATAAAATGTTATATATCACTTGTTTATGAATATATTTTTGGGAAACTTGGTAATTGGCTTTATGTAGAAGTGAGACATATATAAGCATTGGAAATTCTCTGAGTACGCAGGTTTGCTGCGACGGGGATATTTTAATTATACTACTAAAATATGCTTCATATAATTGTCAAGTAGTCTAATTCCATTTACTTAAGATATATCATGGTTTCTTTATAGAAGAACAATTATTATTGTTTCATATCTTAAATTTAGGGAATTTAAAATCTGTTAAAGATTAGTTATTAAAACCGTTGAACGAATGTGTTAAAACTGAAGAACGTGTGTAAAAATAAAATACAATCTGTGGAGAGCGAAGTATGAACCACTACATAATACCCCCGTCGCAGCAAACCTGCGTACTCAGCGAATTTCCAATGCATGCGTATGTTTCTCACTACCACATGAAGCCGCTTACCAAGTTCATAAAAATACATAAATAAATAAGTGATCTATAGCATTTTATTCATTCTCCATAAGAATAAAATTAAGACTGAGTACGCAGGTTTGCTGCAAGAAGAAAGAGAAGAAATATGTGTTTGTGCAATTATCAACAACCAGGTGAAGCTACATACTAAGTTTTATTAATTTATGTTCATAATTAAGAGAGATATACAACTTTACTTATTCTCCATAAGAATAACATTAGGGCTGAGTATGCAGGTTTGCTGCTACGGGGATAATCAACTAAAAATCCATTTGTTGTGCAAATATCAATAATATACCAGTACTACGTGAAGCCACATACCAAGTTTCATCAATATACATTTATAAATAATCGAGATGTCACATTTTATTTATTCTCCATAAGGATAACATTGGACAACTTACTGTGTTTAGCACTTTGAATATCTCTGCAACGGTTGGACGTAGAATCACAATTTAAACACCAAAATGATTGTTTTGTAGAGCTGTATCGATTGGTAAAAGCAAATGTGAAGTTTCCATTAAAATGAACAGAGGAAAAGCCAAAAACCCTTTTCCCATAAGATTAACATGGGAGATTTTATGAGCAGGATTTTTTGATTTTCACCGCAACCACAACAACCTAGGTTAATAATTCAAAATGCTATATTATTTGTTTTTTAAGCTCTATAAAATGGTCAAAACCAAAATTGAGTGTTTTAAAAACTTTAGGGTGAAAGATGCAAAAAACTGATTTTTGGACAATTATAAACCCCCATAAAACCCCCTTCCCATAGTCCGATCTACCTGGTTTTCGAACTTAGTCATAAATGTTCCTCTCCACATTTGTGCCAAATTTCTATCAAAAGTTATCGAGGTATATATATATATTTGAACGAATAGTGTTTTTGGCATCTGGGGACCTCAAATCAAAAAGTTAGCATGGTCTCGGGCTTAAGTCTTACCATGAGATCTACGGTAATAGTTTCTTTTTCCTATAGGGGAAATTCGCTAAAATGTATAAATTTGAATACGGCATTATCACAAACTATGACATTTCCTAGATTCAGCATCGACTGATGCTCCAAAGCAACGCGGGGTCTCGAGTCTTACTTATTATCATATAAATGATTTGTTTTGCATCTTATCACAAACCAAAATTAACTGCATTTAACATGTGACATGTCGAGTCACTTAAGCATTACAAGCGAATGTACTGGTAACATTTGTTCCCCATGTACCAAACTAGAGCGATGGGGTAGACGGCAGAACTGGACGGAGAGCCGTTGGTGCGACCAGTTTTTGTATCCACACTGCATCTGTCTGCCTGCCTGTTCTGCCTTCACCGCGCATGTGCAACCATTCATTCTGGTCTTCCACTGTTCTATTTGTTCTAAAGGCGTTCGTACGCCTCTATTGTGTCAGTAAAACGCTTCATTTACTTTCTTGGACGATCATAATCTAGACCTTGACCTAATTAAAAGTAGGAAAATCTAAAACACTCCCGCCGCAGAATATGCCCACGCCTCCATAATACTCAATTAAATATGATGTTATGAAGTTTATATTAATTTTCACTATACAAATATAGTACAATTAAAAAACTGCCAACACAAAATTAAGAACTATTATTTTTACAACACTCAGAAAGCGAATTAGGTTCTGTCTTTAGGTAATGATTTACATCTGATGAGAGAATTCTCTCTGCTCATTCACTGAATGACTAAATAACAAAGTGTTGACTGAAAAACTGGTTGGCTGAACCGACGGCCTAATATCCTCAGCAGGCAACTATTTTAACATCAGAGCAACGATAAACGTTTAAGGTTCATACAATGTCGCGAAAACGTGGTACAATAAATCTGGGTTACGATGGAAATGTGTAAATATTATTGAAAGTACACTTTTAAAGCTCAAACATTAATTACCGTAAATATCGACACATGATAATTAACTGATGGGTAGGCCTGCAGCGTCGGGCAGGTTCGTATATAGTAAGACTAAACACAATCAGAGATAACGGTCAGCTTAACTCTTATAGAAAAAAAACTTACTGTTGTGTAATGTTCCGGACTAAGAAATGAAATAATAGCCAAGGTAATAATATTATTATTCAACTCTTATTGTTCTGCCAGCTTCTCACCAAAGAATTAATCAATTCATAAGTTATTTAACAATAGCGTTATAGTGTTTTGTGAGGATGGTTGGGATCTGGAAGTACGGACATAATTTTGTTAAGACTCAGTTGCAATATGTTTGTTATATTAAAGTAACAATGCGGGAACAGTAACTGATATGACGCATCTTAAGAGTCTGAATATAAGATCAATAGTCTCTAAATCGATTAGACATTACTACAAATAATTAGAATAGTCCTTATTTCACCAACTGGCGGAAAAATAAAAAAAATAAATAGACCCTAACTATTTTACCAACTTAAATATTATCAAAGGTCCTCTTAAAACCCTAACCCTTATTAGTTCAATCAATCATGATCATCACTATAATTTAGCCTCCCGACATTCATTTCAGAAAGTGGGGTGCGGGAAATGCACCATCTTTGATTCCTCGTAAATAATCAATTAGCAAGAATATCTCTAAGAATGTATTTGTAGATAATCAAAATAACCATAAACCATTTTCTTAATTTAGTAAAACAATACTTGCAAGCCTTGACATTAATACATACAACAATCATAGAGGGACGATATCGAAGCTGAGACCAATTGAGGGACAAAGAGACGACAAAGGGCTAGAGAGATATCAACAGAGGCATTTAACCGTCAACAGGTATCGTAGATACTGTAAACTAGCTGGTCTTTGTTGTAAAAAAGAAACAGCGAGTTTCAGAGAAACAGGCCGTACATGTCTTCCATAAGTACGTTTCAAGTGAAACAGCTTGCGCTTGCACGCATATTAACTAACTCCACAACCGGTGGTCGTTTGATTTATTTTCTCTGTAAGCCTGATTCAAAAAATTGGCTCGGCCCATATTTTTGGGATTGATTCAACACATCGCCTAACACCCAGCCATCAAACGGTGGCCAAGATTCAGACGTGCAGCCCTCATAAATTGGAGATAAGTAATAATCCTTCCACCAACTGGACAACCTAAGTTGCTCTACTTTGCTACCAGGACCAACTGCGGCTGCGGTGGTCGACTGCTGTAGCGGCGGTAGGGGCAGGATGCGGCCATCTGTCGTGACATCTGGGCCCCGAGATTGGAAATTGTAACTTCCGCCAGGCCCAGAACGTGCGTGTCGTACCGTCCGCGCCCCACGAGAGTCCGATTACGAAGTTGGACATTTATCACATCATCCCGAAATATTAATGCAGTAAACCTAATCTCTCTTATAACGTTTTACTTCAGTCAGCGATTAAATTAAATCTTGAAGTAAGATATTCATTACTGTTCATAACTATAGATAATTCTCTTTCCTGTATTATTCATTAGAACATTATACTTCATTGAGAGCAACAAGTCTGTACAGTACCGAGACTGTACACTTAATCCCAACCAGAGAGACCCCCACCACGAAGATGTCCAAGCAGCTGTTGAAAACGTGCGCGGGATGGAAAGATGTTCAAATCAGTGTTTGGCCCAACGGCCGGCGAGGAATGTGCGGGTCGGGATGAATGGCGGTGGAGGTGGAGGCGGTGTCAGGTAGGCCTAGCACCTGGCCCAGTCCCGCAGGTGCAGTGTGGGAGGTGGCAGCAAGTGTGGCATTGTCCGGCAGGTAGCATCTCCAGAATCCTGTAAACCCTCAGCTGCTGACAAACCCGCCCTATCCATCTATTGTCAACTTTTGAAAAAAAAACGTTCCGAACATTTTAAAAGTCGGCCAGGGGCGAATGAAACACGGCGGCCGGTTCGCTCGTCTTCCATAACTCCGTACGTTAACCGGAACGTGCATTCACGGAGGTATAACTCCTACATTAACTGCCCCGTAGAGGAGATATAAATGACTCAAAGGCAAATGTGTAAATAAGCATTTAAATAACTTTGAAACAAAGGTATTGAATCAATAGGTAATTCATTGACACCTTCTTTATTTTAAAAGAAATGCTTGAAAATAGTTACATACTCTACTCACTTCAATATGATCACATAATGATTCAATGAGAGTAAATAAATTAAATAGTTGGAGATTACATTTTCAATCAGAGCTCAAACCTAACAATCTCTTTTTTAGCTTTCAAAGTTAAAAGTAATGTTACTGACTACATTTATAGCCAACCAAGTCAGGAGATATTTGAATTAAATTCGTTTGTGAGGAGAACATAGCTTATGTTTTTGTTTCATAAATTTTCCTTGAACACATTATAAAGTATTCGTTTATGGCATGTACAGCGTAAATTCATTAAGAAATAACACTGCAGCAAACTGGGGTATATTATGGTGTTTTATACTTCACAACCAGTTTAGAAATACAAGGTCAATGTTTGCAAAATCTGTTCGAACAAACAGAATAATAACTGTTCCTACCACCTGCAAGGGCTAAAACCTATTTTAAGATAGAATCCAAATGTTCAGGACCTTGTACTTGTTTGGAACAAGCGATTTCACCATTACGTAAACATTCTTATAATATCTACTACGTATGTATTGTGGAGACAAGCTCCTACTCAACGTCTGAAGGAAGGTCAAGTCACGACAGTGTATGTGTAATCACGAAAATTAACAAAGTATGTTTGAGTAAACGTGGCAAAATATATGGTTCGTCATAAAGCTATCAAAGTGACAGAGTGGTGGACGTGGGAGGGTGGCGGCGAGGAATGCTAGCACCAAGGGATCTTCTGGGAAGTGTTTGGTCGGTTAGGGCTATTAGGCCCTTTCAAACTGTTCAAAATAGTGGAGAAGGGAGGTTAAAAACCAGGGTTTCAATACAACCCGAACAATGTACTCATTTCAACGGACGTTTTGCCGCAGCAATTTTAAGGACTTTCACTGCACTGCCCCAGGCTACGACATATTTAAATATAGTGGGTTTGGAGCCATTTCCTTTAGAGTGAGATCAAAATAACTAAATAAACGGTATCAGGAAACTGACACATACTTTCTCCCTTTTAGCCCAACTTTAATGAATAAATTACTTTTTATTTACTAAATATAGAATACAAAGCACGGTCGAATGTACAGAAAATCTTGTAAACAAGTAGTTTTAATAAAGATCCACCCAACTCCCTGCTTTGGAGGCACTACAGAATCCACTGCTACACTCGTGGTTTTAAGAGGGGAAATGCTCCCTATTCCCCCCCCGGGTTATTAAGGGCAACATATTTCGAATTTCCTCTGTTGGTCGTTCCTAAATTGACAAGCATATCAAGTTGGAATCAAATTGATCAGTAAATAAGAGAGAAATAGTAATTTTTGTATTCCCCATAAGAATAACATTGGACAACGTACTGCGTTTTCCGCAAAATGAAAATTTCAATTTTCTCCGAAACCAGCAATCGTAGAATAGTAATTCAAAATACTAAATTATTTAGTTTTTTGAGCTCTTTTTAATAGTAATATTTTTTTATATTTATGTCTTTTTATGAAAAATCCAAAAAACAGAATTTTTTATGTTTTAAGTCCTGTAATTTCTGAACCCGAATTTTTACAGGAATGCGGGTGGTGTCATTTTGTTGGAAAACTAAAGTTCTACAAACGACTAAAGTTTAATCGAAATCGTTAGAGCCGTTTTTGAGAAATTTTGATTTTTCATGTTTTTGGTGTTTTTTTGGGGATAATTACCCTTAAAAATCAAAAATTCAAAAAAATGAAAAAACACCTGGAGATATCGTGGATTAGTACCTACATACCAAATTTCATAAAAATCGACCCATTGGTTAGGGCTCTAGCTCTGTACACATCCACACACACACACACACACACACACACACACACACACACACAGACAGACATCACGTAAAAACCACTTTTTTGGGTTCAGGGAGCACCAAAACGAATATTTTCACTAACAACTCAAATTCGAAAATTTTGACGAAAATAATATTTCTCCATATACTTATATCCATATTCTTATAGAGGGAGAAAGTAAAAGGGAAAGCGGGTGGTTGATGTTGCTGGTTGATGGTTGAGGGTCGAGTTCCCACTTTTCCGCCAGAGATTCCAAATACTAAATTTATTATTCCTAAAAAATACATTTTTTCTCATTCAATTTTAATATAAATTAACCCCCAGAAACCCCTTATGGGAAGCAAATGGTTAGTAACCATTCGCATGTACTACTTTGCCTTAGCATCGCTCTTTTCTGGTCACTTTTGGACTAAATCATGTTTTTTATACATTCAAAGTAAAACAACTATCCTTAGGGCCTAGGCCTAAATTATTTTATACTGTATTTTTTATAAGGAAACAACATTTTAAATCATTCAAAAACTAACCAGGACAAGCTCTAAAAACTAATTTGAAAAGTTGTTAATTCTCAATTTGTAATATCGCTGTGTTAAAACTACATAAGGAACTAATTTTGTAACAGATACATAAAACATTATTTTTTCTACTTCTATGTTCAGCAAATTTCCGCTGCGTTTTACAATTCAGCCGAAAAATCTTGGTCATTCCTTATAATCTCTGAGTACTTATTAAGATAAGGCAAACCATCGATGTCCGAAGCGATTTACGGCCAAAATATAATCGTATACCTTTATAAATTCCGAGAACTTATAAAACAATGTGTAAGGCAGAACAGCGACAATGTCCGAAGCGTTTTAGAGCCAAAGTTCAATTGAACGAACCGAAGAACGATTACTTTATTGAAAATATCGAGGTAAAAATTGTCAGTATAAAAGTTTCTGCAGAAGAGTACGAATACATTAAAAGCTCCTGCCTTTGTGCGCAGTAAATCAAAGGTCTCGGGGCATATTCTGGTTGTTACCAATTTCCCCATATTTGCTGTGTGAAAGGCTTTTAAGTTTACATATAATCTTGCAAATGTTCGTTTATTTTAATTTTTGTTTCCCATAACTGTATAAGTAAACCAATAAAGTTTACACATAAAAACTGTACTCCAGTTTATTACTTCATAATAAAAAAACAGTGATGAGTTAAGTCAAACGATCTTTTTAAAGGCACAATAATCCATCTATGTAATCTTGTTTTGATCACCTAATACCAATTAGTAGTGAATGGAAACCACAACAACTTCATTTATATATTTGTGAACTAAATTATGTTGTATAAAATCATAAATTATAAAGTCGATTTATTTTTAAAACATTTGTCTAAGGAGGAAAACAACTACTAAAGAGCGAAAGGATATATTCAAAACTAGTTTGGAATGTCAGGTAAAAATACATTCACGATTGTCGAACATCGACGCATCTCTAGACCTGCTTTATTTATTATCTGATATAAATACCATTGTACAGATTTACTACATTTAACAGACCTCTAATAAATACCACACAAGACTTAAGCATCTTTTCGATTAATCTCATTCCACAAACTAAATAACTGAGGTATAAATGATGAATTTTAATAATACACACTTACTGGTAAGTGAAGTAAATTTGTAACTTAAAAACGGGTTGAGATAAAATTTACAATTCTAGTGGACAATTCTTTACGCGTATACTAAAGAAGAACAAATGAATCTAATAAATCTACAACACCCGTAATAACACATTGTCTTTCTTACCTGTCACAATTAGACGGTTTCAGAGGTGATATGACCATTGGAGAACCTGCAACAAACAATCCCGTTCAATCGATCTATAATTTAAATATCATACAAACTAAAAATGGTAGGGATCTCGAACATTTCAAATAGGGCCAACGGTCGTTTGATAACTCATTTTTAAGTTCTAGACGATACAAGAAAAAATTGAAAAGCAAAGACAAAATCGAACTAACCTAAAGAAAATGTCCCTAAACGTGTTTTTTTTTAACTTATGCCTCAAGAAACTAAGTTTAGTTGTGCAAGTATTATAACCAAAATTGCAGCATTCTTCTGCAACAATTTATTTAGGCAATGAACAAAGGTTAAAGAGAATATTGCCGGAATTTTGAGTTCTGAGAGAGAGACTTTTAGCGAATTTCCCCTATAGGGAAGAAGCTATTACCGTAGTCGGCATGGTAATATCTAGGCCCAGGACCATGATAACTTTTCTTTTGGAGGTCCCCAGGCCCCAAAAACACCATTCGTTCGAAACTGTATAGGCCCTATATATATACAGGTGTTTCTGGGGTCTGGGGACCTCAAAACGAAAAGTTATGATGGTATATATATATACGTGTGTGTGTGTCCGTGAGCACGATAACTCTCGTAAAAATGATCCGATTTTGATGAAACTTGGTATAAACGTGTAAAGCAACATTTATGACTTTAAGTTCGAAAACCAGCCAGATCGCTCCATCCAATTACACGTGCCTTTGGGGGGGGGGTTTGTACCCCAAAAATGAGTTTTTTGAATTTGTTACATATAATTTTTGAAATAGTCAAATTTTACCATTGGATTCAGCTTAAAAAACACACAATTTGGTATTTTGATCATTCCTCCAAGTCAATTGGTTACCGAGATATTGAAAGTGCTAAACACAGTACATTGTCTAATGTTATTCTTATGGAGGAAAAGAAAATTTGTATATCTCGCTTATTAATGAAGTATACTGACGAAACTTGGTATACGGCTTCATCTCGTTGTGGTCTATTGATATTTGCTCAAAAAAAATTTTTTTGTCAAAGATTCCCGTAGCAGCCAACCTGCGTACTCAGCCCCCATGTTATTCTTATAGAGAATAATTAAATGCTCTGTCTCCCTTAATTATGAACATAAATGATTAAAAACTGGTATACGACTTCGCCTAGTTGAGTTATATTGATATTAGCATAACAACCCATTTGTTGTGTTCCTTGTCGCAGCAAACCTACGTACTCAGCCTCAATGTTATTCTTATGGAGAATAATTTTATTAAAATTGTATATATCGCTTATTTGAGAATATATTTTTATGAAATTTGGTAAGTGGCTTTATGTAGTATTAAGACATTTATACCTCCATTGGAGATTCACTGAGTATGCAGGTTTGCTGCGACGGGGGTATTTTTAATTTCTTACCAATACGTTTAGAGCAACGAGATGTAAATAATATAGAGCTCTCGTTTCGTATTAAAAATTTGAAGCCTCCCTGGAGGATATTTTTGTAAACAAATCAACTAGTCAAAGAGTAATAAAGATTAACATAACTTGTGAAGAGAGGATTTGATTGGTTAAACATACTGTTGCCATGGATACCGGAGGGTATAGAGGGTCAAAACGGCGATCAGCATGTAGGCACAGTTTTTACACCAGATGAGACCTCTATAGATATATACACCTCGTTGGTTTAGGGCCGTACGTTTGTTTTGGGAGATAGTAGCATAGATTAAGGAGTATGCTTAATCTATGATAGTAGTTTTATTTCATATGACTTTTATGTCATACAAAAATCTTTAAAATCCTATTCTATCATATCCTATACTCTAATAAGAGCAGTGTATGTTAAAACTTTAGAATTAGGTGCTTTTTGACGTAAAAATATGATTGGTAAAATACTCAACCCCAGGAAAATTAAAATGTTGTTGAAAATCTCATTTAAGAATGATTGGGAATTTTAACATTGGGCTTATGGAGTTTCAAATCAAAACAAAAGAATCATATCATTTGTGAAAAATTAACCAGTGAATTGTCAAAGTAGCGATTACACCAGCGATCATACACAAGGTAAAGTATCAAAACATGATTTCTTCAAAACAGTAACTAGAACAATTGAATACAGATTGCATGTAGACATATTTTTCAACCTCAAAACTAATCAAATATCAACGAGCATGGCACCATGGCTCGGTCTCCCCGGTACTTATACGTAAAACAAGATAATTTGTTCCATTTCAAATTCTGTGAAAGATCCACCCCCAGTATCTCCATTTGAGAGAGCAACATGGACTTGTCATTGTAGTCCCTCATAACCGAAACGACTGCTACAATCAGATTTCAAATAGATATCTTGAATTTCCAGCATCCTGCACAAGAGTTCATGAGGTCCGACACAGAGAATCACATATACAACCGCACATATATGTGTTTATGCGTATTTCCTGCAGTTAATTTCTCATAAAATGTAAAAACTACGTTGTTAGGTTAAGTATATACTTATTCCTAGGGTCTTTTGTATACTCATTTTGGAACGATAAAACACCAAAGTAAGCCCGAGTGGTGTGCGGGCGGTGGAGGTTCGTACTTGTTCTCCGCGCAGGCGCACATGTGACATCCGGCGGAACTGCGGTGGAGGGCGCGTGCCCGCGTGTTGGCCGTTTACGCAATCTCGGCATGAGGGCGCTACACCCCCGTCACCTGGCGGCTCCACCCATGAGACAACTACTTAGAGGCCTATACAAACACATTACGTAACACTTTTAAGGGGGGAGGGGTAAGTCGTAGCGTTACGACGCCATAGAGAATAATTCATTAATAATAAGGTAATTGAGTGGACCGAGCGCTCACCTTACAATCTAGTAAGGATTCGCTAGTCGATCCTGAGCAAAATCGACTGGTTTTGGGACGTTTTGACATTAGATAGCTACCACAGGTCATAGGACTATTAGTTAATGATCTATTGGAATGGATCATTGCTAAATAGTCGTAGTCAGTAACAAAGCTTTTCTAGCGAAATATCGAGGCAAGTCCACGTTTATTTCCCAGCGGTAAAAGTGGTTCTATAAGAAACCCCACCCTATTGACCAATTTAGCCCAACTCCCATCATTAGAAAAAACAATGCATGGTTTCAAAACTCCAAACCTCGAAGACTCATTTTTAATGACTTTCTAAAGGAAACGCACAAGAGGTTTGCAAAGATCTACGAGACATGCATTTCGATTAGACTATCATGTATTACGGGCAACTAGGCCTACAAGGTAAAAGGTTGCGAAATTAATGAATTACGTATTGCCTTTTTCAGTCCCAGTAATCTAAATTTTACATCTCGAATCGGTGACTCAGTTTCACCATATTTTGCAACAGGAAGACGTCATCTTAACAATTTGTTATCGGATCTAGCATCACTACTTCGAGTTAACCAACACATCGTACACACAACTGAGTTTAAACAATCTAATACACATAATTGCCTTAATGCCAGGTGATTATGCATTACTCGACGCAGAGTGCTACGCCAAACGGCGCTGCCACATGTCGCTGACCGCGCGGCGCGGCGCGGCGCTCATGTGTTCACGGTTCGATTCCCGAGTCAGCTGGCGTTGTCGCGGTGACTGATTCCAACGGCGAAACACGTGCCATCGGGGACAAAGACCCTTCACTGGAAGGAAAGCCTTTTAAATTTGTATAGCTCTGTTGTGTTGTACTCGTTGTCAATTAACTCAAAGTAGTATTAAAAATGATAAGAGGTTGTTCATAGAACTGATTAAAAGAGTTATTGAAGTTGATATCTATAAAAGAATTATCTTACAACAAGGAAGATAGTTGTATAAAGATAGTTGTATGATAGTTGATAGTTGCTTTACACGTAGTTGTAATAATTGTTGTCCCTACTTATGAACCTCTATTTACAACGGCAGGAACTCGAGGTATTACTCATTACCAAAACGTACTCTCTGTGGACTGTCACTAGCATCGCAGAACACTGATTGGCGAACACAACAGCGTGTCAATACGCATTACAGTAAATTAATTTGAACAAAATTTGGAAACATCACATTCAATCACTGTTTTTAAAATGGGATAAAACTATGTCTGCCGTAATCAATATTGATGGATAGTGATTTTTCTCTTTTTAAGTCATTTTCGGGCAAAACAAGTTTGAATGGAATTGGTAAATGAAACAGGAGAGATATGGTGATTTCTGTATTTCCCATAAGAATAACATTGTACAATGAACTGCATGTGCCGCTAAATGAAAATTTCAATTTACACTCCGCAACCATAGAATAATGATTCAAAATACTAATTTATTTCGTGTATTGATCTTCTTATTGACGATAAGTACATTGTATTTCAAGTTTATAATTTTATGAAAAATAAAAAAAGAGCTGAACTTTTGGACATTTAAAGTCCCACAATTTCTAAAACCCAAATCTTTATATAAATTTAGGTGATGTAATTTTATTAGAGGCGGAAAGTACTTTTGGACAAATTTGTACTTTTCATGTTTTTTGGCAGTTTTGGGAGATAATTACCCCTCAGAATGAAACATTTTAAAACATGAAAAACACCAGGGCATAAAGTGAATTGGTACATAGGTACTAAATTTAACTGAAATCGGTCCATCGGTGTGGTCTCTAGGTCCATACAGACAGACATCACCTCAAAAATCACTTTTCTAGTTCCAGGAAGTCCCAAAACAAATATTTACACCGGTAACTCAATTTCGAAAATGTGGACGAACAAATACTTTCTCAATATAGGGGTACTTTATCTGTCTTTTAATACTTTCTCTGATATAGGGATAGAAAGTAAAAATAAGCCCCCTCATATTTTACACGTCTGAATCCGCACTTCACGACATTAATTGTTTGGATTCTGGGTTTATAATTTAGTTTTCTATACGATTGAAGAGGTAGCGCACGCAATGCGCGTTCAGAACATTACGTGGTGTGTACGTAACAAACTATCAAAGCAAAACTACTGAAAACCCAGATAAGTCTTTTTCATTCAGAACATTGAAAAATACAAAAAAAACAACAGTGTCAATCAGCGAAGTTCTGTACAGCGACAGCTAGTATCAAATTATTGATTGGTGGAGGGTCAGGCCTACGCCCCCATCGCACATGAGGGCACTCACTACAGCTGTCCCGTACTGTACAAAGCGCTCGTGCTGGCACCATTCAACCGGCCCTCATAACTGCTAACTCGTACAGGCCGCAAAAACGCTCCCAACCCCACGCGAATAGGCCTACACTTTCGACCGGGTGGTCCAATCAGGAGTACATTTAAGGTGACATAGCACATCAATCAAAACTGGGTTGATCTTCTCCCAACAGTAAGTGCGCAAAGTATTTACGCAAGTTGTTTCTACAATTAATTGTGCTTCAGAATGAAGTACATAGATATACAAGATTCCAGTGAGGGCGAGTCGTAAGGTTGATACATCAAAGTTTTCTTTTAGCGCAAATGGTGGAGATCACGAGGAATGGGAAATGTATAAGCAAATATCTTACATTCGTTTGTCTGTCGTTTAGTGAACAGAGTACAATCGATATTATTAGGGTTAAAATAACCCTATGGCAAATAAGTCACGTATGTTGTTTTTACCATGTTTCGTAACCGGCAACAAGAACAGCAATGCTCCGACTTTATGGGTCAAATGCGAATCTCCGTTAGTACAGTTACTATTTTCATTATTGATTGTAAATTAATTTCGATACCCACAATACTAGACAACCACTTGCGTGTGGTTCTTTCACTCGAATTACCTTGACAGTTCACTAACAGATTTCAGACTCTCAACTCAAACGAATAACTGAATATATAATGAAACTGGAAAGGAATAACGGCTCGAGACCAACTAATTTTAGAAGAGGTTTTAATTTTAATCCGTGGCTCGATTAATTCAGTGAGCTACTGCTTATATTATTAAAAGCACATCAATATTACGTGTATTACGCAGTATTGCAAACAGCTGAAAAGTGCAACAATGGCGCTCCGACCGAGCCCTTTAAACCAAGAAATGAGAAGGCAGCCTCAAGACATCTGCCTCGAATTGTGGGGTGACAGGGGAGAGTTCCGTTATAACGTGGGGTGCACGTGCGAGCGACATGTGCTATGTCTAATGTATGCGCACACCGGGCCTGCGTACAGTACCTGCCCCCGTCTCCAACGTTTTGCTGTTAAATCTCCACAATGCCGTATAATCACTGGCCGAGCACGAGACAAACCCTCTGATGGGCGGATAATGGAGGGTATTCGATTACTAGAAGAAAACAAATGAATCAACAGTTGGTAACACTTGCATTAGATGTAAGATCAGTAAGATAGAGAAGCAACCATGACATTTGACGTCAGCCCAGTCAGACAAGAGCAACCATGACATTAGACGTTAGCCCAGTCAGACAGAAGCAATCATGACATTAGACGTTAGCCCAGTCAGACAGAAGCAACCATGGCATTAGCTGTTAGCTTAGTCAGATAGAAGCAACCATGACATTAGACGTTAGCCCAGTCTGACAGAAGCAACCATGTCATTAGACGTTAGCCCAGTCAGACAGAAGCAATCATGACATTAGACGTTAGCCCAGACAGGCAGAAGCAACCATGTCATTAGACGTTAGCCCAGTCAGACAGAAGCAACCATGTCATTAGACGTTAGCCCAATCAGACAGAAGCAACCATGCCATTAGATTTTAGTCCAGTCAGGCAGACGCAACCATGGCATTAGACGTTAGCCCAGTCAGACAGAAGCAACCATGCCATTAGATTTTAGTCCAGTCAGGCAGACGCAACCATGGCATTAGACGTTAGCCCAGTCAGACAGAAGCAACCATGGCATTAGCTGTTAGCTCAGTCAGATAGAAGCAACCATGACATTACACGTTAGCCCAGTCTGACAGAAGCAACCATGTCATTAGACGTTAGCCCAGTCAGACAGAAGCAATCATGACATTAGACGTTAGCCCAGACAGAAGCAACCATGATATTAGACGTTAGCTCAGTCAGGCAGAAGCAACCTTGACATTTAGCTGTTAGGTCAGTCAGACAGAAGCATAAAAATCACTGCCAAGAGCAAAACTAATTTAATTTGTCCATACAAGAAACTCAGGACAACAAACTGTGACCGTTTTAGTTTATTACTGTGACAATAAGGCCGGGATGGAAAAACTCGACGTGAAGAATGAATTGTTAGTACACTATAGTCTGATTATCGAAAGAAAGTGACTGGCGGAGAGGCCGCGCGGCGACCAAACATTCTACTTCATAAAACACGAATTGAGACATTTTAAATTTAAATTAATGCTTTACAAAGTATAATTATCAATATAACCTCATCGGAATAAGATAAAAACTATTTTAAAAATGTGAAATGTGGGTTTTTGAAAGATGTGGGATAAACTTGTTTAACTGACTATTTAAATAAAGTTTATTGGAAGTTTCTAACTATGTGATTTACGTTTCCACGAGGTTATGAAATAGAAGGTTCGGTCGCCGCGAGCCGCTCCGTCAGTCACATTCTATAGGAAATTGCTACGGTCACAATGGCGAGCGAACAACGGCAGCAACGATGCTCGATGGTTGTTATTTACAAAATCAAACTAATCCTCATCCTGCATCCTGGAGGGAAAAGCGTACACCCAAATATGAATAAACAATTACAACGTGAATATATAGCCGTTCGTAAATCAAGAAATGTTTTCAGTGATTAGATTGACATTTACATAAAAAATAACCAAATATGAGATAAAATGATGACATAAAAACCTAAACAAAGAATGTATCAATTAAATCAGGAGAGTTTGATAAGTACACGGAACGATGCTTTACACGCATCAAAGCGGTAATCTAAGCATTTCTCAGGTGGAGTGTCTGTTGTAGCATTGAATATACAGAGTATACTTAATGGTTGTAGTTAGGCCTACTTGTAACATGGACGCCAAGGAGCCAAGCTCTGACTGCACTCGATTGTTGTCTATTCTACGTTATCAAATCGTTGGGTAAGCTGACAAAATAATGAAATCGATCCACTTAAACCAGAGCATTATATTTGATTAAGAATCAATAATAATAAATAATTTAAAATAAAGATTACCTCCTTATTATGATTGTGCCAATATCAAAGTAATCTGAATTTCATAAAAAACCTTCCAAGTTTGCCTTACTTGTTTTCTCAGAATGTTCGTAGCTAGGTAGACCACCGGGCCACGGCATTCCCGTAGCTAAGAGCCATCGGTTATAGTCGGCGATCGAACACGGAATCTTGCGGAATACAGCCACGCTCTCTAGCCACTACACCAGGTCGCAGTTAGTAGTATACACTGCACAATGCTACTACTATGAAGAGCAAGTATTAGAAGATTTCTCGCCTGGCGTTTTGACAGTTCTTCACTAAGATTGAATTTCACTTTATTCCTTCACACTTCGAACAACTTGGAATACAAAGAACAATTCGCACTATTTTAAAATAATAATAACTTAATCACTACATAAAACAACAAAAAGGCATTTTGACGGGGTTCGTTGCTTTCATGGTTAGTGTTTCGTAGTTAGTTGGATTTGTGTTTATAACTTGCTCATAGCAATTATGTTAGAATAAAAAAGAACATCTACCAACAAAACGGGTGAATCTTGATGCAGGAACTTTCTCCTTTGTGAATTTCAGTATTACGTCAAGAACCTCGATCCTAAGCAGATTGAAGTACTCATTTATATTAAGTCCTTTTTGACACTTACAAATCAAATTAATTCAATTTTCTCCGATTGTGACTATAGTAAAACAAATGTTTAGAATATGCCATTACAATGTAAATTAGATATATTGATACTTAACATAAATACATTAATTTACAATACATGATTATACAAAAAATTAGCGTAACACCCGTTGAAAAGTCAACGGTAATTATTAGGATTATCTACTATCAACAATAATAAAACAACAACGATTAAATCATTTAGTTCTGAAAAAATAATCACGGGTATTACTTATATATACTTCAAGAATATTTGTATTATTTTGTGCGGGTAACTGAACGAATGTCAATGTAAAAATTCATTGTGCGAATAAAACTATTTTCCCCCACAGCTCTTTAACGATTGATACAAAACGGTTCAGTGGGATTTCTGGTGCCTTCAACTAAGGCAGCAAAGCGTTACGAAAATGTAGCCCAACGCTGTACGCTCCCTTCTCTTACAGGCTGAGCTAATAAATAGCAATGGTTTCTGAACAGGCTGCTCACCCTTGTGTTGTAGAAATGGAAATTACTATTTGTTGGATATTGATCCAAATTTTACTTAAAAGAAGCATTCACTTCTGATATTGCATTGTTTTAATTTAATGGCAATAAATAAAACAATTTGTATTTGTTTGCTAAGACTTCAAAGACACAATTAAATTTGCGATCAAAATGCCTAATCGTGGAAACAATAATTCATGGCAGGAGTCCGGTTTTTTATATAATAACTTACAATGCGTCATAGTAAATGCCCTGATTTCTAGGTCATATACAACGATCATAAATGGTTAAGGTTGTTTATTGTAATAAAATACCAATACTGAATAATAAAACTCACTAAGTGGGTTTAAATACACCAATACTTATAATTAATATTATACGACAGAAAACTTAATATCATAAACAATTTCTTCTCGACCGAAGGAAAGGTCCAATGGGTGAATGCAAAAACGGGAGGTAATATTACGTTAAAATGCGCAGTCAAGAGTATTCTTATTCTTATCCGTGACCCAATATGTGATAAGAAACAATAGGGATAAAGGGCAGGGTAGGCACGTGTAGGGGAGGGCATTGAACTTCCCTTGCCAGCACCTTACCCTTCAACCGCCAGCGGCAGATGTACAGAACGGGGAGTAACGGCGGCGCTGTAACCGGGGACGGAGTCATATCGAACGGCGCGGTGCTGCGCTGATATCAATGGAGAACCGGCACAAACAATCTTATGGCGACTGTAAGCGACATACCCAAGACAAACAAGTATTTACGCGGAAACTCACTTACTGTTCTGTCATTACAGACAAATTTCATTTTCACTGATCGATTGAGCACAAGAAAAACCTTTATTAAATGTAGAGCCTTCGATTTTATTACTATGACTACCAGCACAACCTATTAACAAGTTTAAGGCACCGCCGCGCCGGATAAGGCCTATTCTGGTTGTTAAGTACAATAGTGGTTTATGTATCAATCCGTTCGCATATAAGGTTGAAACAGCAGAAACAAAATAGTGTGCAAGAAGGGTTCACATAATTTTATTCATAACAAATAACATCAAAACATATTTACACTTTCCAATGCTATGTGGAAAGAAATTAAACAGTTGTTGTGTTCGTTTTATATTAGAAAATATAAAAGTTTACACATTGTTCAAAACAAGAGTCATCACAGAGAAGTAATATATATTTCACTACACTACTATGAGTTCAGCTATTTTCGTTATGTGTTTACAACCTGCGAAACATCATATTTTCAACAGCTGTCTATTGTTTACTACCGAAAGTAACATTGTTTACAACCGAAAATTTTCCACTGTCAACAACTTAATAACCTAACACATTATTGCTATCGTTTCACCAACTGAAATGAAAGTGCCTGTTCCCTCGTCATTGAAAAGAAGAGCGGAGGAAGTGATTCATGATCTTCTTCCTAAAAAATCAAAGGAGAGATATAATGTAGAGTACGAGAAGTTTTGTTCGTGGCTGGAGACGGAAAATGTAGAACGTGGAACCGTAAGTGATGACATTATGCTGGTTTATTTGTCAGAGATTTCAAAGGTTAACAAGCCCACGACTTTGTGGAGCAAATTCTCAATGATAAAAAGCAGTTTTTAAATCTTTGAAAATGTAGATTTTTCTACCTTTTCAAAAAGCATTAGTTTTTTGAAACAAAAATCACATTATTATAAACCAACAAAATCAAAGGTTTTTACCGCTGATCAAGTTTCCAAGTTCTTGACTGACTCTGATGACAAGGAATGGCTGCTTTGTAAAGTCATTCTAACTATTGGAGTGTTCGGAACGTGCCGAAAAGATGATTTATTAAATTTGAAATTTAATGATGTTAAAGACAATGGTAATTACTTTACAGTTTTTGTTAGAGATGGAAAAACGCCTGTACACAGAAGTTTTGCCATAACTGACGAAGGATGCCCATACAAACCCTGCATGTTAATTCGCAAATACATGTCTTTGCGTCCATCGTCCATGACAAGCGACAGGTTTTTTGTTGGTTATAGATATGGAAAATGTGTGGCTCAAAATGTTGGTGCTAATTCAATTGCAGCCGTGCCATGTAAGGTTGCTAAGTACTTAGGCCTTGAAAACCCTGAACAATACACAGGACACGCTCTTCGGCGAACATCAGCTTCCATGCTAGTTGAAGGAGGGGGTGACCTGCTTACACTAAAACGCCATGGGGGCTGGAAATCTACTGTTGCTGAGGGATACGTAGAAGACTCAATTGCGAGAAAAATAGATGTGTCCAAAAAACTGTTTGCTCCATTAACTGCCTCTACCTCCACTGCAATCCTTGACTCAGCAAGCACAAGTAAACAAGAGGTCGATAAATATTTCAAGATTGATGATATTTTTGACGAAGGTGATGAGGAAAGTGATCATCAAACAAACAACAATATTTTGAATGTAATGAATAAAATTCCTAATAAAGGAATATCTATTTCTAATAACAAAAACTGTACAATTAATGTGAATTTTCAATTAAAATAGTAGACCTGGTTTTAAAACATGTTTCTAATTTAATAAACAGTTAACATTCCAACAATGAGTTTTTATACCGTAGTGTAGTGAAAAGTATCGTTCAAAACACGAGCGAAAGTGTTTTGCATATTCTCGACCATATTTGAAGTGCTCGATAAATCTCGCACTTCAAACATATGGTCTCGAACATGCAAAACCCCACTCTCCACTCTTGTTATGAAATATACTATTACTTCTCTGTGGCGTCATGTTGCTTTACACATCTCAGGCTGGATCCATATTAGGAGCAACAAAAGCAACAACAGTGCCATCAATAACTTTAAATCCCAAATATTTTCAGTAAAATATATCCTTTTAATTTGCGCACACCATGATTGTTGTGCTTCATTTGAGTTTAGGAGAAGATCCAGTCAGTAAAAAGGAAGTTTTAGAGCATTTTCGATGAGAAAACTACATCAGATTATGAAAACAGCTTTTTCTAATGATAAATCCTCATAAGACAACAGTAGGGACTATTGGCCGGTTCTGCGTGTGGGGGATGTGGAGGGTGAAAGATTTGCATAACCCTCCGGATTTTTTTTAAGTACCCTATTTAATATTCATAATTTTTTTACTCTTATTAATATTCATAAGTCTAATTATGTAAGTAATTAATCAATAATTAGATCAATTGCGTGTAATTTAATGAAATTAGTCATCATTCACCCCTCGACCTTGGGAGTGATTTATTACGTCTACATTCACCGACAAAGGATTCAAGTCCAAAAATAGGGGTGAGCGAATCCCGCACCCCTTTGTCGAACACCCAGGTCTCATTCTTGTTCTATACTTCACAGAGTGTGGTTGTGTAATAGTGTTGCTGTGTTTCCGTGTGTGCTGTATTGTCAGAGGTCCCTGCGCTTTTTGACATAACATATAAAATGTTCAATTTCCGTTGCTGTACTGTTTGACAACAATGACACTCCTTGGTTCAAAGATAAGGAGGTATCTACAATCTTGGGCTACTGTAATCCACACGATGCAGTTCGTAATCATGTAAGAGAAAAACATCGCAAAACACCGCGGGAAATAGGGGTGACCGAATCCCACACCCCTTTGAATGGCCAATCTCATACAGTATACATCAATGAACCTGGTTTATATGAATTAAAATTTCTCTCCAAACTACCAACTGCAGATAAATCTAATGACTGGGTCTTTGAAGAAGTCTTGCCTTCCATTAGAAAACATGGACAGTACAGACTTATAAACGAGAACCAACGATTGTTACAATCACTTAAAAAGTCACTGACAAATAATCAAAAGCTAGATAAAACTAACTCCGAGTTTAAAACTACAAATGATATATCGTGTAAGGAAAACCAATTCATGAATCAAATGTTAACTGAACAGACACCTAAAGTAGCAGTGTTGCCTGAAGATTCAAATCTGAAACATGTATTTTGTGTAGCGATTAAGGAAACCCTTCTAGAGATGTACGAAGTTTGTGAATACAAATGCATTCGAACAAAAAAAATTAAAACAAGCCTTAAACGAGTTTGCACGCAGCACGCTGACGTGAGGGAAGTGAATTTCTACAAACAAAACTTTTAAAACTCTAAACCAGTTTTAAAACATAAAACATACATTTGTTCCAAAACATACATTTTTTCTAAAACATACATTTATTCCAATTTTATTGAAATCTGAAAACATTGATTTTTTGGCTGTTCTGATGCTCCTGGTTTCATTTACCTGCAATGCTAGGAATACAATTTTGCGCATTATAAGGTTAAGAGAAGGTCCTGTCAGGCTTGAAAGTAGGCGCAAGGTTACTGGGGATGATACAAACACACCTACAAATAAATAACATGCTTTTCTAATGTAAAACCCCATAAGACAACGTACTGTGTTTAGCTGATATATATTTTCCTTAATAACTCGGTAAATATTTATGCTAGAATGGCGAGAGAGGGCTTAAAACTTTCGCTTCACTAATTCCAATCTTAATGCATGCATTACTTTTATGTCCGGGGCTTGTCTGACCCTTTTTGGGCCCAAAACCCCGAGATTTGAAAGAATAATCCACAAAAAAAGGGGGTTATAGTTTTCCGATTGTTTTTCCCAACGAACTTGTTCAACTGATTATAGAAAGGAACACCCCTACCAAATTTTAAGTAAATCGGACAAAAAATGTGACCGCAAGAGTGCACACACACACACACACACATATATAATTTCGAACGACCCCCCACAACGTGTTCAGGGGATCACGTTAGAAACTTCTATGGTGGTCCCGGGCTTAAGTTTCTCCGTGCGGGTCATGCTAATAGTTCACTTTTCCATAAGAAATTCACTAATAAAGCAAAGGAAGAAGGACTTGAAATGTGCTACTTTAGAGAAAATGTTCCAAACGGTATAAGTATTGTACATAAAGCTAAGGAAGTAATGAAGAGTTACGGCATGCACATTGACTGCAGATACAACAACATCCTAACCTCTCACAATTTCGTTAATATAGTTGAGCATATGTTGGACAATGCATAAGTCTACACTTGGACAGCAGTCTGTCAGTAACAGTCGATACGTACTCCAAAATGAACAGTTTACGCAAGAAAATTAATCATCATATCAATGAACAAAATACGTTATAAACGCATTAACATCTGAGAAAGGCTCGCAATCAAGTTAGTGTTAGATAGAGCGAGAGATGTGTTTTGGAGTGAATATCATATAAAACAATATAATTATGAAGAAAACAAAAAAATACTGTTAAATTTAATGAGGAGCTCACTGCACTTACGAGCCGTGCGAGGATGTACAACAATTAACGTGGACTCAAATCGCGATAGATGAAATGAGATTCCGCAGACCGTTGGAACTGATTTTGGAAGAACAAAATAAACGTCAACCCTTTTGCAGCAAGATGTGTCACAGCGAGTGAGCACAGTTTACTTCAAGGGAGCAGACACAACACCAGTTAGTAGTACGGTAGAAGTCGCACGGTAAGGACATGAACATGGACGCTTACGCTTCTGCGGACGATTATAACAAATCATTTATTGAAGAGACTGAGGTTATGAACAATAATACTAGTGATCATTCACTGAGGACATCTGTAAAACCACGTACTACCAGCAAGAGACGAAAGAGACCAAGAACCATCGAAGTAGAAACCAAGAAACCAGGATGGGTACCAAAACCGACAGATGATTGTACCATAGTGTCATGGTTGGAGGATGGTAATAGTTGCTGTTCAAAACTCGGGAAACAAAGGACAAATATTATTAAAAATAAAATTATACGATGGTACAGATATGGCATACTTGTGCGGTTTATGTTTTCGACAAAGATAGTGAAATGCACGAAAGTGCTAAACAAGTAGTTGATAAAGTGGAAATTATGTGGATTGATAAATCAACAGGAGTAATGAAAATAACAGGATTAACTCAAACTGTTACACAACGCAGTACACTTTCACCAACAATGCTGAAGAAGCGAGCTGTGCGGAAGAAACGAGCGGCACCATCAATAAATTAGAGCAGCTGCAGACAGGTCTCGACGCGTCGGTTTTTTGTGTAAACACCTGCATGGAACACCTGCGCACAACAGCTGCACGGACCACCTGTGTAGAAAATGGCGGCGCGTGTTTATAATGCGGAGCCCAGCCCGATTGAGCATCATTCTTCACCAGACCACCACCTCGCCTAGACCTACTCCCACTGCTAGAGATGATGAGCAGCAGCACTTTTACCCCAGAGTTTGTAAGCGTGGGCAGATCTGCGGCCATAGACCTAAGAGCTACCCTCAACAACTGCAAGTCAGACTCTCCGCTCTCCACCAGAATAGCCGATCTCCGGGAGGAATGTGTCTATCTCATCATTGCGATGGAACGAGTCACCACTTGCGATGAGATGAGCCGATACTTGTGATTATAGACGATATGATGCGTGAGACTGACAATCGCGTGGTGGATATTTTCACAAAAGGTTGTCATCATCGCAACAAAAGTGTGTTTTCATCACACTAAATTTGTTTCATCGGGACGTGGGCAGAGGGACATCTCATTGAATGCACATTACATTGTGTGTTTTAAGATCCTAGAGATAGAGTGCAAATTAGGTACTTGTCCACACAAATATATCCAGACAGTCCGAAATTCATCGAGGAGGCGTACGCTGACGCTTCAAAGAATCCACACCGCTACCTACTGATAGACTTGAAACAATCAACAGACGAGAATATGCGAATACGAAGTTGCATATTTCCAAACGATTCTACGAATTATGTGTACTTACCAGCGAGCACATAATAGAATAGAGAAGAGAAGTGCTTATACCCCGTGCATTAAAATTGTGGCAAGATCCGCCATGTCGGTCTGTCATAAAACCTGCAATCTACGATCCGCGAGCTCAATTCGCAACCAATACACGGCCAATATCAACAGAAATAGTTGAAGGATATTGCTGAAACGTTGCATGCTGATAAAATAGATTCTGAGGATAACGATGGTCATAACTTAAAAGTTAATAATAATTTTATTAATTGATGTATAGATGTTTTACTACACACTTGTAGAAAACCAGACATGAAAAAGTTGTTCTGTGGGGAAGTTTTTTACTTTTTGGTCAGAGACATTTTGTCAGCGGGAAAGTTGTAGATAAATAAACAAATTTCATTTTTTTCTAGAGTGATCGGTTTCCTCAGAAATCCAAGTATAAGAACACGGCAAAACTGTCTTTTGCCGCCGCCCGCTGCGGCTCGCCCGACCATTACAATATAGCAGTGCATTGGGTTTGTTTTCCGGCTACGTTGTTGTTTATGTTTTTATTTGGTAATTGGTTTTAGCTAGAATTAGTAATGATATTGTATTCATTTAAGGAGCAGTAAATAAAAAATATCTAAGTAATAACTAAGTTTCAGTTACTTATTCATACGTTTATAATATCCTCGAAGTTTCACTATGTAGATATGCGAATAAATAACTTAGTCCAAATATTCGTAAATTAATCAATATTCATTGACCTATGGATGTTTGTCCAAGTTGATGGTTTTACATTTTACTAACAATATTTTGTTCACTTAGACTTATAGTTAGGTACTTCTAAAACAACTTTCGCAAAGTTGGTGGATTTTTACCACAGTTTTTGAAGGTTTTGCAAGCCCTTAATTTGCGAATGAAAATGTATAATGATTTTTAAATGTAAACAATAGTACAAATGTACATTTTATTATTTATTTCAAATGTATTTTAATCGATAAATAAAAAAAATACTGTTTATTATATATAAATTACAACTGGTAATTTTTTTCATTGTTTGTGGCTTACACAAAAAGAATCATTAATATATCTATAGAATTTATATAGAATTAAAGAAATACTCAATACAATTTATGGCTAAACAAAGATATGATTTAACCACTTATGCGTATTTAAATAAATTAAAACTATGCGCTCTTATAAAAAGTAATCCCAGCGGGTGGTTAACACCCAGTTTTATTTGTATTAGATGTCCGGTCATTAAAACCAAATCCAATACAATATACAATCTCGTGTTAAGTCGACATCGACATCTTAGGCCTACAACAAACAGCCATGTCTACCCTCACTGCGACTATCTGATAAAGTGTGTGGCGGTCTGGCGGTGCGTGGTAGACGCTCGGACTAGGGCGGCGCCGCCATCTTGGACTGTCACATCCGACTGCCAGGCTGGCCGCACTCAGCGCTCCGAGTCAAAGTCAAAGTCAAACAATCTTTATTCATTACATGTATACATATACATACGAATGGCGTCTTATCCTTAAGAACTAATATAAACAAAAGAAACAGAAAAATGGTCCTCTAACTACAGCACATGGTCTCAAACTTCATCACTATTACAATCAAAGAATTCCTCCAATGAATATAAAGGTTTAGACATCATATATTTTTATAATTTATTTTTAAAAGTCGCAAAACTGGTTATATTTTTTATTTCTGGAGGTAAATAGTTGAGTTATTTAATGGCTGCATAACTAGGTTTGTTTTCAAATATTTTCTTATGATGAGCACTAAATGAAAGTTGGTTCCTAAACCTCGTGTTGTAACTATGGTTATCACCCAGTGTATTTAAATCATTAAAATTACGTTTTATCAACAACATCAACTCAAATATATATAAACTAAAAACTGTTAAAATACCAAGCTCAGGGAAGTGTAATTTGGCAGAATCAGACCATCCCAGACTCAACAACACGAGTAATAGAGTAATAGTAATAGAGTAGCTTCTCTATTTCATTATGTGCTCGCTGGTACTTGCCAACGAAAAAGTAATTTCGCTATCAGTAGTAATCATGTCGTGCTTGCGGAAGGACGCAGCTCTGCTTACGGCTTTCATACATGCAACACCCAAGGAGCGTAAAGCACTGTTAAAGGTGTGTGACAAGAGCCGTGTGCGAGTGTGCTTACAACGTGTTGCGAGATAACGTTCCTCTGGCGAAGAAGAGTAAAAGTCAGTTAAGCAAACACAAGGCGGCTCTACGACGATTGGTGAAATGCAGCGAAGGCTGGGCAAAGAGTCGAAAGTATCTAATACAAAAAGGCGATGGACTTTTTTTACAATTACTTTTGAGCGCAGTACTAAAAGCAGCATTGAGTAGTTCAGAATGATTAACACCCAGAATCAATTCTATTTGACATTACTGAGTAATACTTCAATGCAATATTATCCGAAAAATACAGTTGCAAAATATATAACACATATACTGAGAGCTATTCGACTGGACGCTGGTGAATGGGGGAAATGGCACTTGTTGAAGCGCATTATCCTTGTTCGTTTTTATCAGTTGGTAATGATGAAACAATTTAAATTTACATACAACCACAAGAGGAAGCAAAAGTGAACCTCAAAGCACTGGAGCGGGCTATGGACAGCAATGTCGATGTAACACCAATAGTGTCAGCTACTCCAAAACAAAACTACAGAATTAAGTTACAGACTGGAGATTATGCCAATATTAGAGAATTGTGTGATCATATCAATTCACGAGAACTATCGGTTACGTTAACTGTTGAAAACTCATATAGAAAAATTCATTTAATTATCGATGGGAAATGATGTTGGAGAAATTAAATTAAGCACATTAGCCCTTCAGTTGGGGTTTAATCCAAATGAATTGACACTGGAAGGTAATGCAGTTAATAAAAGCATCCGATCGCCCAACATTCGTCTCGGATTACCATCACACATGTACGTGTATTGTGATTTAGTCGAATCACTATAAATGGTGATACAGTCGCACCATTATTGAAAATTGTCAATTTATCTTCGTCTAGTTATGTATATGGGCTGCATAAATCAACATAATTCATCGAACCTCATTATGTACCTGTTATAAATAGATCTTTTGACAGTGTGGAAATTGACTTAAGAGATAGCACAGTACGTCATTTGTCATTCCACTTTGGAACATCGTGGGTGAAGTTACATTTGAGAAAAGTAGTGTGCCATTATAAAAATGGAGCACACAAAAAAGATGGTAGTTGTACCGCAAGAGTTGATTGATCGATTGCAAACAAATGCTACTGATAAAAAACTGACTAATGTAAATAACTAATTGCAAACAGTCTCGATGCGGAGATGCAACAAATACTAGGTGTACGCTCATTCTTCCCGTAAGAGGATGAACGAAGACTGAATTTTTAAAGATATGTAGGCAGGTACTGGATTGGTAACACTCTTCTGTTATCCGTTTTAACTCCACAACAGCAAGAACAGATAATTAATAAACCAAACATTTTACTAATGGAATGGTAACACCATTCCCATATCCGTTTTAACTCCACAACGGCAAGAACAGATAATTTAGGACTAATGTAAATAAAAAATACTACTGACTACTGGAGTGGTAACACCCTTCTCATATCCGTTTTAACAAGACAGTACCTGGGGGGCCCAGCTTTGCTCGGGGGAGGGCCAATCAGTCTTGGAGTAATATTTCATCACTTTCCCCTACTGATAATCAGATTTGTGTAACTCATTTGCCTCTTTTCTATATTTTTAAGGTTCCTCCAGTTGCTATTTATAGCTCAATGTCCTCTTCATTTATTTTACTACTCTATATATATAATCTTCACTCAAATCTTTTAATCTCTGTTCTCAGGAAACCACATGTTAATAATCATAAAAAACATGAGTATTACTTTGACAGTTCCCTGGTTGATTATAAACAGCTGATAAAATTCTTTTGTGTTGATTTAAAACTCCATAAGCCCAATGTTAATTTTTTTAACTTTTCATTTTTTTTTTTTTTTTTTACATTATTTGATTTTTCCTGGGGATGAGACCTGTCTAGAACTTATTTTTATCCCAGAAATTAGTTATTTTGAACATTTGAAGAAAATCGTTGGAGCCGTTTTTGACATTAGTGTCGCAAGCAAGCAAACATACAAGGGAAGGCCAGTCAGTTTGTTTAGATGACTTGGAGCATATTTCACCACTTCCCCCTACTGATAATCAGATTTGTATAACTCATTTGCCTCTTTTCTACATTTTTAAGGTCACTCCAGTTGTTATTTATAGCTCAATATCCCTTTGATTTATTTTACTACTCTATGTATGTAATCTTCTCTCAAATCTTTTAATCTCTGCTCTCAGGAAACCACATGTTAATAATCATAAACAACATGAGTTCCATGTGGTTTCATAAAATCAGATAATATATCCTTTGAATGAAGATTACATGTAGAGTGGTCATATCCAGAATGACTCAAAGGTCCATTATAATAACAACTGTTGTGACCTCAAAAATGCTCGTTAGTAGGGTACATGGTGAAAAACAACTCCAAGTCATAAACAAGATTGACCTTTCCCTAGCAAAGCTCAGTCCCAGGTAGTACTTAAACTATATGAGTATAACTTTGAGAGTTCGCTGAAAGATTTTGAACAGCTGTTATGACTCTTTTGCTTTTATTTTAATCTCCAAAAGCCCAATGTGATTTTTTCAATTTTCCATAGCGGCTTTTTACATTATTTGATTTTTTTGGGGGATGGGACATGTCTAGAACTTATTTTTAACCCAGATATCAGGTTTTACAACACAAGTAGTTGGAAGGACACATTAGTTATTTTTTAAGAAAATCGTTGGAGCCGTTTTTGAGATAAGAGTTGCAAGCAATCAACCAAGCAAGCGAGCATGCAAACCTTACTCATATTATAGTGTAGGATAGGATTGAGTCAAAATAATTCAGCATTTGTATTGATTGACTATAACATATTTTTACTCTTAGGCACATAGAATGTACACGAGACAGGGACAATGATTCTGGATTCTAGCATGTTTGAAGTTCTGCATACAGACGGCCAGGGCTGAATTTAGGTCTGTACAGGCTCTGGTCTACACCCTAAATGCAAGTGCGGGCCCTTACCAGCCCGGCCAACTTTCCTGTTTGATTTATATAATATAACCTACGCTTATATCAGGCTCTACAGATGGCGTTGTGCAGTTACTTAAATTTCAAATTGCTAAAATCCGTATTGCTGCCTAGTGTATATTAACGTTGTCATGGCAAGATATTATTAAGTGATTTTCATTATCTAAATACATAAAACAAAGTCGGGGTTGTATGTTAGTTATTTAGTTTCATCAAACAGCTGTTATAAGGATGATATCTAAACATACTTGAAAAGCATATAAACATATGTTTATTATAGACATAATAAATCTATTTGAATAGCAACTCATTTTCAATACCGAAGCAAGCTCTATATAAACATAGACAAGTGAGCGTAGCTATAACGAGCTCATCTTGAAAAAGAACGAGAATCTTTGACATAAAACAAATTCAGTGACATTAGGACAGAATAATGTCTGTCTGACCAGCTAGTAGTACTCAACCCGAACGCTGACCCGAACTCCCGAACGTTTACCCAAGGATCATCTTTCCTCCATAAATTTAACAAGGCAACTTTTAAAGCCAGCGAGGCGGAGCTCTAAGGTCGGGGTTAAAAGAAAATAACAACAATTTTTTGTATAATTGAAAATTTTCTAAAATTACTAAAAAAGGTGTAAATGATAACAAAGAAAATTTTCCTGTGCGGTGGAGGTCTATGGTTGAGTAGGGCGGCGTATCAAACGTGGGGACATCTTTCAGGAGATGCTGCTTTAACAAAATAAATCCAACGAATCATACGTTAAAATTAAAAGTTGGGAGTGATAGTAAAGGCAGAGCCCTGAGGGAAGAACAAAGAGGTATCCATAATATTTTGGTACCAAACAACGTAGTATATAGGTCTGGAGCAGTTTTGAGGAGCTGCTTTCGAAATCTTTGGATTTTTTATTTGGTGGTTTATATTAGGTTTCTAATAAAATATACCACCTGATTTTTTTGAAAAATTTGGGTTCAGAAATTACAGGGCTTAAGAGATCCCAAACTTCAGTTTTTTTACCTTTCTTAGTACCATAAACTTTAAATATTTTTAGCAGGTTTCAACAGTTTTATCTCATTGCCATAAAAAGCTCTAAAAGATGAAAAATTAGTACTCCAATCCACACACGGTTAAATTAGTATTTCGTTAGTAGGCTATTCGGCTAATGGTTGTGGAGAATATTTCAATTTCCATTCAGCAGTAAACTAAGTATATTGTCCGATGTTATTCTTATAAGAAATAAAAAACATATATCTCTTGTATACTTATTAATTTTATTAAAACTTGGTGTGTTAGCATTGACCAATAGAGAATATTCGTCCCAGGACAACCTTAAAACTGGTCTATACCAGTTTGGATGCTGACATTGGGTACAGCAAATGAAATTGTCATTACATATGAAGTTTTTTGGATGTCCATTATGACAAACTTCCCTTTCACCTTTGGTCCCTCCACTTGCAGCGGCTCGGGGCTGAAACTCAGGGGTTGGTCCCCAACCTAAGAATGTATGGTCCCTGGCTGTTGTACATGGATACCCCATCCGTTGAGTTGGCCAGTTGGAGGGCAGAGCGGGTCCACATTGAGCCTGATCACAGCTGTCACAAGGCACGGGAGTTGGTACTCTGAAAGGCCAATTTGGCTGCCTTTCCCATCCCACCCTTTCCTTTCCTGCTATATCCTAACCTTCTGGTAACCTGCGCAAAATTCCCGCTTATGGAAAACGTGCCTATAGCAGCTATGCTGGGGTTTCCTAATCTAGCAACAATGAATAGAGAATATGCGGAATACGTTTCCATCTAACCCTGGAGGGTGAGGTGGAGCAATTAACCTCTTAAAACCACTGTGTGTACCTAGCAAATTAGATTAAACTGATTGCGTTTATTTGGTCACATGTCCTAGCTCCTGTTCACGCTTTTTTAAGACTCGGCCAATGACTAATATATTTTTGGTACCGGATGGTTTTCGACGAGTTTTAAATATATAACCTGAGAGAAAAGTTGCCAATAATTATTAGACGTATTAATTTCCAGCTCCAAAATCAGGGGGTTAAACATACAGAAATATACTTGTTTTAAACCCATTTAATGTAAAAAAAGGTATTCAATGATTTATTTATATAACAGGATCTTATAAAATTCATACCTTAAATTTAAAAATGTTTACATCATTAATATATGTTAGTTTGAATTTAAATACACAAGCTACTGAAATCGCAGTACGAGAGGTTTAAAAGCAAAATCCAACATCTACATTAATGACAATTTTTCAGGAGGGCAATCTGTCTACATCGTAATTAGTTGAACAATGTAGACGGTTGGGATTACGGAGTTTTGGACATCTTAATTGCTTATGAAAATCAATATTAACCACAGAAAATGCAAACAAATATAAACTGTAACCAGACTATTTTACTGACCGGTAGATTACAAAACTTTAATCCCATGTCATTAGGTGACAGTGAGGCTTATTTGGTACATTATATGTAATAAAGATAGTTTGCACGTATGATAGTTTAGTAAGTCTGCCATCAAGTAATTTTTTCACAATGTAAAGAAACTACTATAGGTCTACAACACGCTTGATTATCAATCACAGTCAGTCGTGTTACAGAGTTATACTGTCCCAGTAATTCAAACATTCCAAAACCTATTGTATTAATTTATCATCACTAGTCCAAACACTTAGCTTTTACATCGAAGTTTTCCAGTAAAAAATAAACTGATAATAAATCTAAATGGATACAAGCATTGTTTTAAACACGACAAAACACTATTAATTTACATAACACTCACATTTTAAACTATTTCGAAATAAAAAAATTGATGGAACAAAACATAACCAAATCTATAGTTTAGGTTATGTTTACATTTGAGTAATTTATAAACAAACATGCAGTGTTTCCCCTCTACGGTAAAAATATGCCACGCACTGATACAAAAAATCCCACTTTATCCCAGACTCTCCCTTATAGTATCCCTCGTCATGTCCCACACTTTCCCACTGATTTGTTAAACATTGCAACACAATTAATGTTAAATATTATATGATTATTGAATAATGTATTAGTACAATATTTATACCGTTAGATAGAGCTTATTTAGATCTACTAATTACCTATAGGTATTTTACATTTTAGTACCTCAAAGGATTTTGAGCAATGCGACATAGGTTAAATGATACGGTGAATTAACTAAATTAAATAATTTATTTACGTGAGAGGTACTAATATTTTTAATGGTAGTACTAAAGAGTACGAAGTAGGTACTAAATAATGGCAAATAGTTTGCTTGTTAATTCCAACATGGCTCGGCCAGCGAAATTGACATGATTCAGTGTTCGTTCTGTGACGTTTATAAAATCATAATAGGTGCGGACAGCGAGGTTAAAAATGGGAAACCCCGCAACTGCCAGTACGGCGAGAAAATCCACTAGAAGTGCTACTGCTAAGGTGCTCTGGTCGTAAGTTGTAAGCAAACTAGCAGACGTAATGCCGATTTCAAAAAAATCCCACTTTATCCCACAATCCCATTTTATCCCACAATCAGTCAAAATATCCCATATAGGGGATAAAAATCCCTCAAGTGAAACACAGACAAATCCCAGCTGACATTTTAAAGACAACCATAGTCAATAGCTTACTACGAAAACCAATTCAACTACTGAATATCAAACATTAAAATTAGTTTTAATAATTATTAATAATCCAAAATAAAATACAAATGCTGTGTTAAAACATCCCTTTGGTATCCCAAATGGCTCCTTCAAAATTTCATTAAGAAATGTTTTACAGTTATTTAGTATTTCGATAACACACCCACACACACACACACACACACACACACACACACACACACACACACACACACGGCCACTGAAACTTCTTCATCAATACAGTGATTCACTTCGTTCATCAATTAAATAACAAACATATGGACGATAGTGAAAAGTGTAAATTATACAAACAAGAGTTAGATCGATTCTTGCATATTGCCACGAATTATCACCAGCCGATTAGCATACCAATCGTGGAGACGGCAGGGAATGAACATAGTTGACGAATGCTCATCACAGGGGAAGTGGAAGAGATTGGATGACTGTGGGTGGTCCAGTGGAAGAGATTGTGGAAATGTTTTCCAAAACTTACAGATCTAGCGCCCGCAATCTTTTGCGTTTTATGAAACGTGAAGGTAGTTTAATCATTTGGGACGGTAGCTATTCAGTGTGCATTAATGGTGAAAAATCCCAGATTCAAATCTAGTGGATATATTAAATTGCATAGTAAAAGTGCGTATTCGCGATTACAAACCTCCAGTATGGCACAAAGTGCTCAATGAATTGAAAGCGAAGGATGTGCCAAAGGACTATGTGAATAATATAAGAGCGCTAAAATAAATAAATGCCGATCGAGCAACATTCACCAGACGATCAGATGATGAAGAAGATGCAAACAGTTCAACTGACTCATTACTGCGGACACCGATTATAAATCGATTACGATCGGCTAGAGGAGAACGAGCAACATCTACACCAATACAAGCGACAAAGGAGTTTAGTTTTTTAAATAGAAACGATCCACTTTCAAATTTAGACAAGTGGGAACAGTTTCCAAGATAGCTTTTCATTATGGAACGACTGTATTACGATCCAAACGAACTATCATCGGTCGACGGTGTAGCTCCATTAGTGGGAGCTGTAAAACCAGTTTCAAAACGCAAAGTGATTGAATGGTTACAAACACAGGACACTTACACATTGTACAAGCCAGCTCGTAAACTTTTCCTGCGCAATCCGAGCATAGTGTTTGGTCCATTTCAATTGAGGCAAGCGGAATTGAATGATACGCGTGGTCTTAGTAAATACAATGATGGTGTCAACTACTTATTGACTGTAATAGACGTGTTTAGCTAACGCCCATATGGAGGGCGTTCAGGAGGAAATAAGGAGCTGAAGTGGCCAACGCTTTCGAGGAGATATTTGCGGAAGTGACCAAGACACCTCGCTGTTTACAAACTGACAAAGGTTCTGAATTCACAGGTGTGAAGACAACAAAATTATTCAAACAATACGGAATCATCTATGTCACTACACAAAACCCAGATGTTAAAGCAGCCTTAGTGGAAAGTGTGAATCGCACTTTGAAAACACGAATGTGGCGATATTTGACTTACAAAAACGCATTTCGTTATGTACATGTGCTGGATAAACTGGTTAATGCTTACAATAACAGTACGCACAGGAGTCTAGACAACAGAATACGCCCAGTTGATGTGACTGCAACCAACAAGCGAATATTATACCAGGAATGGCGCCACATGTTCGGTAAGATACCCCGTCGTGTTAAGCCAAAACTGAAAGTTGGCACCACAGTGCGCATATCTAAGGAGAAAGGCACATTCGCAAAAGGTTAAGACTACTTGGAGTAAAGAAGTGTTTGTGGTGCGTCGTGTAAACACATTGATGCCACTGCAATGTACACATTGGCAAATCTCAAAGGTGATGAAGTGGCTGGTAATTTTTACGTATACAAATTACAAAAAGTAACAATATACAACGACCATCTGTTCAAGAATGATAAAATACTAGACACTATGGGTCAAGGTCGCAGTAAGCGTTATTTCGTCAAGTGGGAAGGTTACAGAGTCAAGTTAAATTCTTGGGTACGAGCGCAAGATTTACAAAATGCCTAATAGCAATCAATTATATTTAACATTGCCCAGCAATAGCTCAAAGGATTATTTTCAAAAAGCACAGTGTCCAATTATACCACAGATCTGCCGAGACAAATCCGAATAGAAGGCGATGGCGAGTGGGAGATGACTTTGGGCATAGCACGTTATCAATCACGTTTCAGTCACGCACTGTCTCTTCAGTTGAGTTTTGATCCGTACGAAAATGAGTTGGCAAATAACCTCACAGGATTATGGCCGCCTAATCTGTCTATGGGACTGACGACACACATGTACGTGTATTGCGATCTGATTGAACCGCAGATGATTGGTGAAACTACAGCGCCACTTTTGAAGATCGTCAATATTGACAGAGAGAACTACATACACGGTGCGCATAAGGTGGTACATTTCACCAGTCCTCATTATGTGCCAGTTATGAAAGGGAAATTTGAAACGATCGATATAGACCTAAGGGAATACACAGGTAAAAAAGCGTCATTCCTCTCCGGGACGTCGTACATGAAGCTTCATTTCAAAAGAGCGCAGCAATGATGAATACAAATGATCCATACTTGGCGTACTACCGCTGCCAACAATTGCAGTTCGGTGGCAGTATCCATAAAGTATTTCGCGGCGCACCCTACCGGCGCGGCCATGGAGTTGGCAGTTTTCTAGGCAGTATGTTCCGCACCATTACACCACTACTCAAGTCAGGAGCTGTGGCTGTGGCCAAAGAGTCGTTGAAATCAGGTGTCGGATTCTTGGGTGACATAGCCACGCGGGACCCTAAAGAAGCTGCTTGAGATCATTTCAGCCAGTTTACCGGCTCATTCAAAGGCAAGGCGGACGGCAAACTTCAACTTGTACTAAGTGGCGGCGGCAGCGGCGGCTCTCACGCGAAACACCAACTCGTAACGCGAAACACCTAACGCGTAATAGTAACGCGGAACGCGCTATGCGAAGCGGCAGTCGTGTCACACCGCAGTCTTTGACGAAACTCCTTCGAGAAAGGACGTCAGCCAAGAAGGGTAGTAGCAGCAAGAAGAGTAGGAGGACAGTTAGAAAGAAAACAGCGAAGAGAACGTCTGTACGTGATATAAGTAGTAGTAATGTGCCGATTGACAGCCATGAGGATGCATGTGATATGCATGTGATGCATAGGGGAACGTGCCCTTTTTCAACATTAAATCGAGTTTGTCATCTTCAAAATATTTCGATGTGTGTGTGAATTTGTCTTTTGTGAGGTTCTTTGTCAAGCTGTCTCGACTTGAGGCCATGAATCTGAACGAATTCGAAAATCTCAAGTTGACCCCGTTCTTCACTTTAAGTTCAAAAGATATGTAACGTTCTTCTGTTGTGGCCAAGACTGCGATTTTAATCTGTTCGAAGCCTAATAATTTTACAAACAGATGTGCGTCACAGTTGCTCAAGTTGTGACTATCCGTATAAAGTGATTTTTTTTTAGTTCAAATAACAAGAATTATGCGCAACACCTCTGAATTTCCAGTAAAATGGTCGTGATCAAGAACGCGTTTATCTGTTTTCTCCGGGTTCTTTTTAGTGAATTTCCCCTATTGGGAAGAAGCTATTACAGTAGGTCTCATGGTAAGACTTAAGCCCAAAATCATGTTAACTTTTTATTTTAAGGTCCCCAGATGCCAAAAACACTATTCTTTCAAATTTATATATATGTACATATACATCTATATATACATATATCTATATATGTGTCCGTGAATGCGATAACTTGAGTAAAAAACGTCCCATTTTGATGAAATTTGGCTCAAATGTGTACAGTGACATTTATGACTTTAGTTCGAAAACCATAAAAATCGGTCTATGGGAAAGGGGGTTTATGGGGGTTTTAAATTTTCCTAAAATCAGTTTTTTGCATTTTTTACCCTAAAATTTTTAAAACACTTAATTTTGGTTTGGACCGTGTTATAGAGCTTACAAAAACAAACAATATAGTATTTTGAATTATTAACTTAGGTTAAGTGGTTGCAGAGAAAATCCAAAAAACCTGCTCATTTATCTTTTGAATTTCCCCACAGTTGTTATGGAAGAATAGCACCAGGATCTGGATTAGCGGTTAATCACTCGATCGATGTTGGCGCAGGTGTTTTCGACTTTGACTATACCGGAAATGTGGGCGTGATGTTGTTTAATCATTCGGATGTTGATTTTATAGTGAAAAGAGGGGATCGGATCGCACAACAGTTTATAGTAACAGTGTATTGTATTGATTGATGGTGAAAACGATACTCAGCAGACTGAACGTGGAAACCAAGGGTTTGGTTCGACAGGTGTTAGATGTAAAACACCATCGTGAGAAATAAACATAGAACGTTGAATTTTTATTTTTTCGTTGTCTGCAACAATTACCACCGCTGAATGATAACGGTGCGTGGCACGAGATCGCAGGCCTGAGACGGAAAGTATTTATTGAATTACAGCTATAAAATAAATTGTTTTAATTATAAAATATACAATTTATTTAAAAAAATTAATTATTTAAGTGAAAAGTAACGTTTAAATAAGAATAAAACGCAGTTTCGAGGTCGTTTTCGCGAGAAGTTTAATCTTTGACCTCGTCCATCATGTACCACATGCACCCTCATAGTCCCTTTGACCTTTGACCTCGTGCACCCTCTTGTTGGTGAACTGTCACTTCACTACTACTGATATGATATATTCAATTAACACTATCAATGTCTTTTCTACATCAAGTCTTGTGAATGTATCAAGACGGAATTGGATTCATCCTCCCTACTGCCTACACAGACCAGTATCGAGAGTACAAACCAATCTCCATTTGACCGATGATTCGCCCATTAGGTTTGTAGTGCCCGGCAATGGTGAAGAATACACTGATCTTTCACAAACAATGTTGGAAATTACAGCGTCTATCGTCAAAACGACAGGATTGCCAATCACCGATGTCGAAAAAGCAAAATTAGTTGGACCCATCAAAAATTGGTTACATTCGTTATTCAGTCAAGTGGATATCTGTATGAATCAGAAACTAATTACGCCGCAAAACAACACTTATGCAAATCGAGCGTATATTGAAACATTGATGAATTACGGCTTCGATGCAAGGAAATCGCATTTGACATGTGGTCTATGGCAATGAGACGATGCCGGCCATATGGACAATACTGAGGACAATAATGACGAACTAAAGGCGAGACGAAAAATGACAAGTAAAAGTCGTGAAATTGATTGGTCGGTCATCTACATGTGGACATGTGTAATCAGAAAAAGTTCCTGCTGAGCGGTGTGGAATTACGATTTAAATTAATCTGATCAAAAGATACTTTTTCTATTATGTCGCATAATCTTGAATACAAGGTGCATATTGCTGATGCGAATGTCTGGATACGAAGATGAAAGGTTAGCCCGACTGTGCTGTTGGCACACAGCAGGACGCTTCAGACCGGCGCTGCTAAATACCCAATCACCAGTGTGGAATTGAAAACATTCACACTTGTGTCAGGAATAAGGAACAAGACTTAGGACAATGTGTTTCTAGGTCAAGTGCCGAAACGAATTATTGTCGGATTGGTCACCAACGCAGCATATAATGGTGATTTCAAAAGGAATCCATATAATTTCCAAAATTTCAAAACAAACTTCTTCTCACTGTACGTGGATGGTGAACAAGTGCCGTCCAAACCGCTACAGCCGCACTATGAAGATGCAAAGGGAAAATACGTAATGGCGTATCAGAGTATGTTTTCAGGCTCTTGTATACACTATATAGCGATGCTGGTAATCTGGTAAATAGAGATGATTACGATGATGGATATTGTCTGATGGCATTCGATCTAACACCGGGTCTGTCAGCAAGCGAAACTATTCATTGGAACCTAGTGCGTAATGGTAGTGTACGAATGCAGATTGGTTTCGGTAATGCGCTCACAGAGAATGTCAACTGTCAAGTATATGGAGAGTTTGACAACGTCATCGAAATTGATCGTCATCGCAATGTAAATATGGTCTTTGGCGGTTAGATCATCAGTCAACAAGCAACATTCATACAAGATAATTGTATTCAACATGATTGTATTCAAATTGATTTTAATCATATATTTTTCTCTGTATAAGAGTTTTAGACTATAAGCTGACTATAATAAGAATATTGTGACACAATTTATGTACAGGTTTTGAACTCACAAATAAAGAATTTCTTGATTTGATTTGATTTGAAGATGGGATGTATACGCAGAGTACCGCATAAAAATTTAGCATCTCCCATTATTTTGGATTTTCAATGTTTCAAGGACAACAATAATGACTGTCTTCTGAAGGAAATGTATGTTTTGGAATTGAACAGTGGGACACTGTTAATGCATCATATTGCCAAATCACCGTTTAATCGAGATTTCCTTTCACAAGAGAAACTACGTGAAAGCTATTGGCTCACAAAACACTGTCACGGATTGGAATGAGATCGAGGTGATGTCTGGTACCATGTACTAAAGGAAAAGTTAAGCGCATGTATCGCCAAAAGACCGATTGTCTATGTCAAAGGTGCTGGGAAAAAATAATATGTACTCTGCAATTTAATCACAGATCACTATACTACTAATGTCACTGATATCAACGATATTGGTTGTGGATCATCATCATCAATCAACAATCTACTATCAACCAAACGCAGTGCGATGTCGCCATCACAAGACAGCTCACACACGATGTGCCCTAACCAATTGTGTCACATTACGCGGTTGGTTACATCGAAGTGCAAACATCGATGAAGATGATTATGATGATGATGATGATGATGATGATGATGATGATTATGTGAATGATACCAGTTCCTGCTTCTGTTTTACTACTAGTACTACTTCTGCTACTAATGGTATCGATACAGTAGAATGAATACCATTGAGATCCAAAATTATCTATTGAAACTGCTTGTGCAGAATTTTTGAGTCTATGCTGCGGATAATTTACCGCATTATATCTCACCATCTACTGCTATGATTGTAAATACTGATCCACACAATGAAGATGGCACTCACTGGGTGGCTTTCTACCTTAATAAAGGAGGAGGAATAATTGAATTCTTTGACAGCTACGGTCAACCTCCACATCTACAATTCTATCAAGGAGTCGTGAGACGCAACGCTCGTCACTACCTGTACAACGAGCATCGCCTTCAAAGTGACAACACTCTGGTCTGCGACCACTACTGCCTTGTATACCTGTACTGCCATACCCACTACGGCATGAAGATGATGGACTTTGTTCAGATCTTTGATGACTCTTCTACTGCCCACAATGATGCACTGATCAGAAGACTCTCTGTTCAAATGTATACCAATTGAATTTGGAAAAATTGCTTTTTGTTCTCAATAAACTAATTGTTTAATCACTATAACATTAACCCTGGAAAAAAAATCTAAACTCATGTTAAAGAAAAACAGTGATGGAAGAAGGGAGGTCCGAATCCCGCACCCCTTTGAATTATCAATCTCATACATTATACATCAATGAATCTGATTAATACGAATTAATATTTTCCTGATGTGGATTGATTTACGAATACCCACCCAAGTGCCATGATTGTGAACTTCTTTAGATTTTATTCTCTATTTTTATACCAACACGTTTTTCTTATATATTGTACACATTGTAAAATGTTTATACAATAAAGATCTGTATCAATATGTATCTATCTCTCTTTAATAAATATGAATTGAATTCATTTATGGACTATATAATAAAAGATTAATTTAATTAATCAAATAAAATATGAAGCAAATACGTAACAAAACTAAGTATAATTAATCTAATAAAATATGTTTATTTTGTATATAACAAAATAAACTATAAACACACTTATGTTTACTTTTCTGAATCCCTTACATTCATGTGATATCACGAAACGGTTTCTAATCTACTTCCATCGGTGGTGGCAGAAATGGTGCTATTGGTAACGGCGGCGCCCTTGGGGGTATTCCATAATGTCCCCATGGAATAGTGTTTACTCCATCTTCTGGCAAAACGTATCTGGCGCCAGGGAGCGTTTCCTTATCACTTCAGTGAACATGATGTGGTAACAACTTTGGAAACGCATATTGTCTGTCGATTTGATAGTATGTTTAAATAGACAATCAATGTAGTCTTGAACAGATAGATTACTCTGAACTACGGCACAATTGATGCCTTTCCTTTTTTTACAGGCGGAGCCACGTATCCCAATCATCGTCATCTCCGTTACCTATTGTAGCACAAGTTCTACCTCCGAACACGACGCAGTTTAATTTAGCCATCAAGCCGACGAACATCTTAATGGCCACCTCACCGGCTTCGTCCTTAAACTTCCCCAACACCCTAGCATTGCGACCGTCATAGCAGATATGGTTCTGGGGGTAGTTGCTGGTCGAACTCGTCCAGGTTCTGTATCATGTCGCGGTAGACGTCTCTGGTACAGATTGCATAGATGATACTGTCTGTATCCATGTAGGCCATTCTGATCCTATCTAATCCGTATCGTTCTACCATGTCATAGTGGAAACCGTACATCCATCGTTTACTATGGTCCAGAATGGTCATTCCAGCATACACTGGTTTTTTCAGGACCACTCACACCTTTCAGTAGGGTAAGGCTCTCACTATACCAAACACGGCTGTTGAAATTCGCCTTGGCCATGAACTTTGTATAGATTTTCTGTGAGGCTGCGAGTTTCAGATTTTGATGTTTTTTACATTCTAGAGACTCATATCATAGGCAGCATTGACCATAAGTTTAAACATCTCCACTTCGAACTTGTTACTGGCCTGCTGTCTAAGTTCGGTATTCAAAGTCACGTTCAACTTCAACCATGGCGACTGTTTGAAACGCAGTACCCGGCAGATGCGTTGACCACGTAATCAATTCTCCATCGTTTGATGAAGATAACGGTAGTGGATTACGTATTCCTCTTTATCCATTAGGGTGGCCATTAGTTTCTTCGATCTTCCTGCTCCGCTGTCGTTGATGTCCTTCGATGAGTACGTCAGTTGATATGCCGGTGCTCTCCGCACTTCCGGACAAAACGGTAAGTCGCGATGTTTGTCATGGAGGGCCTGATCTCTGGGATATACCAGGTCCACCTCCAAAATGTAACCATACTCACCTTTGATGGTTTGACGCTTTGATGGTTTGCGATGTCCAAGTCTTCACATTCCGAACGTGATAACCACTCAAATTTAGAATATGGGAGTGGCTCGGACATTGCCCAACCGTACAGGTTATTCGCGTCATAGTACATCAAGTACGTATCACCGTCATTCTCAGACGCTTTTATATGCTAAGTAATTCAAAATTTGTAATATATAATAAAGCACATGATATATACATGTTTTTCCAGGTTTTTAAAAGTTCGTAATATTTAGTACAGTAAGTTTTCTCTTTTTTACTGTAAATATATACAAATATGCTTATCGTCGTTGGAGGCTTCGCACCCAAACCCGCTTTTGGAGTTCGCTTAGCTCAATTGCACTCCTCACTTAACACAAGTATAATAAACTCAACTATTGTTTATTAGTAACTGCTTTGGTTTCTAAAGAAAAATTACTTAACTTTTAAGCAGTTATTTTGTCAAAATTCTGTTAAGTATATTATGCATGTATTATCAACAATAAAACTAATGTTATCAGTAACAGTATGCCATAACAACATGTACTTTAAATTAAAAATTGATTTAATAAATGTATCACTGGTTGACTAAATAAGACTAGGTTGATTTCCAGTGGCACAATGCAGCTATTCAAGAGAAAGATCGTGACACAGCCTCTCATTGTAACTGAAAGCTCGTTATTTTATACTGTGTTTTCACAGTGTATATTACTGTATACAGTGTTTTACAGTATACTGTAATTTCATCACTACCTCAAAAGTTGGCTAATAACTCCAAGCTTTTACTGTGTGAATCTATTTGTAGATTAGAAATAAAGATTTCTACTCCTTAACCCATTCACTGTGTCAATCGTGTATATTCAGGATAATTTTTTTTTTAAAACCTCAACTGCCCATCACCATAGGCTATTGACCTGTGCGGTGAACTAAAGACAGCGAGGTACTGTAACGGCATTAGCCACATGTGCAAGCCAGAGGTGACTGCTCATGATCTTACAGGAGTCGGCCGGGACCGGGATCGAACCAGCCACGTCTGATTTGCTAGTCAGGCACTTTACCTCTGAGCTACCATTTACCTCTGTCCGGTAATTGCATTTGATTCCTTGCTAGGCAATCGCCGGAAATCCGGTGCACCCCACTGAACGTGTTAATATGACAAAATAAGCAAAATAAATTAATTCTCTTAAGAGGTGGAACAAAGAGGCTAATAGTTAAAGATAGCAAGTAAGTTATGTAAAATAAACAATATATCAAGGCACATCAAACAATATGTAATAAGTATGTTAAGTATAAAAGTATATTAGGTAAATACAAAAATGATCAATAGGAGTTTGTAATGGGGGACAATTAGAGTCAGTTTTCTGATGCAGTTCATTTTCAGTATAATTTTGAATTACAGTGCCCGGCAGCAAAGAAGTCCGTTGGGCTGCAGCCAATAGGACGAGAGCGCGGCGTTGACAAGTGTACAATAGCCTCGCACAGTCCCGGCACCCTGCTAATAGCCGCTCGAGGCTACAGACACAACTAAGCTCTGTAGCAGCTCCGGTGTGGCATGAACTGTTAATACTGAGGGCGATTTAATTTATTCTCTTTAAATGATTAATGAGAATACATATAAATAATGAATATAATATTAGTATAATTTACAAATTGCTGTACTATTAAATAATATAAATATTGTTAATATATATATGAATGAACAATGTACAAAAATACCTTAAAAGGTTCCGATATCCTCCTGTGTGATTTATTGTAATAGTTTTGTTTTACACAAATCAAACAAACAATAAACATTGTACACAATTTTGCGCTCACGACTATGCACCGTTTCCCTTTTATTACCGCTTGTAGACGGTTGTTCCATGGTAATAACACAAATACTAAAAAATAAAAAACAAAAACGCAACTACCATATAACACACAATATTAACTAAAACGTAGAACTGATCTTAAAGCATTATATGACTATTGTAACACAGTTTGTACAAATGCAAATTAAATTAAAATCGACGTCCAAAACATGAACTGTCACCTGACTTATTCCCGTGACGATCGGTTGATTTCTTGGAAACCGAGTGCCGGATATAAGTACAATACCCCTTCGCCCTACTTTTATTCATTGTTCAGAGATTTATAGGGAAAGTAATTGCCTCAATGGTTTAAATTTGGATTATAACGAGAAATAGTAATTTTATATCGCTGTTTATTTGAAATTTACTTTACTAAGAACTTTACTAGATTTGTAGATATTTTAGAGTTCAGACGTTTAGTACATCAAACAAAATCAAAATAACATCCAAGAACCCCATTTGCTAGCCTTACAATCAAAGAATCTAATCAAATTAGTTTTTAATATAAAAGGAAAAAAGCTATCGCCCTAAACTTTTTTTTTAAATGTTCGTAATTTATTGTTCTTTAACACAGTGTTACAAGATTTGTTGCAGTTTTACATGTTTTACCCGAGCGCCTTGATTTAATGTAACTAGTACAATGATTCAGCGTCAAGCGCTGGTAGAGCGGGGAAACAGCTTGGCAACCACGCGTGATGCGTATTGGTTTATTCAAGGCCACGTCGACTGCAGGCTCCGAAACGGACTTCTCTGCTGCCGGGCACTGTAGAAGTAGAATTGGGCTTACCAAGGTTTTAAAAAGCTTACAAACTTATGGATTAATTAAAGTTTTGATGGACGATTGATGTCGGTTTGCATTTCGACTCTCTATTGTATTTTTGGACTGCTCTTTGGTGAAGAGGTCAAGAATAAATGCTTTTAACAAAATCACATTAGACTTGAGGATATGTTGCGTTTCATATCCAGGTTTTAAGAACTGTTCACATTGACTCACCATGAGCAGATGTTGGGCTGCCATCTGTGCTGGCTAGAGAAAGCTTCCTGCGAACTGGGACACTGATGTTGGTGCTCCCCAGGTTGAGGGCAAGGTTGGTCATTGGGGAGTTCTCCACAGGTTGGGTGGAGAATAAGGGAGAATCAAAATTGATATTTTGTGGGTTAGCCATGGTAAGGAAATGCTCAGATTGCACTACGAATTTGGAAAACTAAGATCAAATGGATGCTTTGGGATGGAAGTACTGATGTTAAAAAGCTTGGACTTCTAGAAGAGTTCCTGCAACAAACAAAAATTATAATTAGTGAAAACTTAATACAGCAGACAGTATAATATACAGCATTAGCTGTTTTCAGCTTGTCAAAAATGATGGGCTTAGAAAACTAAAGAAATATTGTTCATTATAAATTTATTGGCTTCAACGAAATTGCCCCAAGGAATTGACTGGAGACCAAATGGAAGCAATCCAGAAAGCTTGAACCTGATGGGTGTGAGTGAACTTGGTGTTTCTAATGCATATGGCAATAATACATAAAAGAATAAAAAATATTTAAATTGGTCAAGAAACCTTCATTGGGTCACTTCAACTGGGCTGACTCCTATTGTAACTGTGACAGCACAATGTCTAAGTTAACACACTATATCAAAAATCAAGTAGGTACCGACGGAGCCTAACACAGTCTAGGCCATATTTATTGTGCGCCTAGCAGCGTTTTCTTTTAGCTTGGCCTACTTGATTATATTGGGTCAAAATACTACATTTTGATTTTTGTATTCACAATTATTTATTTTGTTGAGATAGATCAAACTTAAAATAGTAGGTGCAAGGTGCAAGGCACATGCATGCCAAATTTCACGTCTCTAGCTCAAGTATTATTGGTGTCACGTGTATGTCAAATAATATAAATTGGCCCAGAACCCCCAATACAGCACTACTTATACTATGAAAACGGTCATATCTAAAGATATTTAGATTTTTTCATTTTTCGACAGGTTTAATTAATAAAAACTGGTAATATTTCTGCTGCTATTTACTAAGTGTGATGTAGACATACTGCGTGCCCAATATTAGGCCTCCATCAAGTATATTAACGTGATAGGAAATAAAAAACCGCCACAAAATCTCAAAATTTGAAAAAATCTAGAGCTATCTAAGGGTGAAGGAGATGAGATACGACAAAAAGTCATAGGACCAAAGTTGTAGATCTTGCAGAATGCGTGGCACGTGGTGGTGTCCGTCTTTTGATAGGACCATCCGTTTGCGCGCTAGAGCTCAAAAACTGGAATTTTAAAATAAGCCTTTTTGGGGGGAATTTAAATATTTTTTTAGGGGGGTTAAAATGAAAAATTGTTAAATTTGGCAATTTTCCTCGGGGTTTCTAGGTACAAGATACCTGCGTGCCAAATTTCAGGTCTCTAGCTCGTCTAGAAGTGGTCTAGAATTCGTATACCTGAGTTACACATCGGGCTGTATATATATTAGATGTATATATTTTAGACTCGCTTCGCTCGCTGGGGGCTCCGCCCCCAGACCTCTGTGGGGAGCTTCGCCCCCAGGTCCCTGTCGTAGTACCTATGGCACATTGTTTAATTACGCTAATAATCCGAGGTCCTATGTATACTCAAAATATAAAGTAGACTTATTGAGTGAACAAATTAAGGGCTAACAGTAATATTCGAGTATATAACAATTTAAAAATCGCTCCACCCCCAGGTCCCTATGGCGTTTCGCCCCCAGGTCGCTGTTTGGCCTCAATTTAATGTAAATTGGTCCAAATTCTATTTCAGACCTAAATTCTACTACTAATCCAAGGCTTTGATTATTTGTAATGGTTTAACCTATAAAATCTGGCCATATGCCTGTTGATGAATACTAGTTGGTATGGAGACATTGTATGTTAAATTTTAAGCCTCCATGTATTACCTAAGTGCTTGAAAAATTTATACCCTTAACTGATGTATAATGTAGCCTTTAAAAGGCGTATTTTTGACCTTATAAGGGATACAACCACCGTTAACCTGAATTACTATGACTTTGGGTAACTACAAGCCTTCTTCAACAAATATGATTTGATTTATAAGAGATTTTACCCTCGACAGAGCGCAACATAAAAAACGTACCCAAAAAACACGAAAAGTCTACAAGAGCTCAAAAACTTTGTTTTTTTTTGGGTGTTTAAGTTACTTGATCTGAGCGTGGGAGTTTTGCTTAGTACTAATTGTAATGTAGGAATACTGTGTGATAAGTATTAAACCTCTAAGTTCTATATTAGAGCGACAAACCATTAAAAACCACGAACAAATCTATGAAAAAGTTTAAATGTAAAAAATCTAGCGCTATCTAAGGGTGAAGGGGGTGAGATACGGCAAAATGTCATAGGACTAAAGTTTTAGTTCGTCTAAAATCCGTGCCACAAAATGGTCATCATTTTTTGATAGGACAACCCGTTCGGCCGTTAGAGCTCAAATAAAAAAATACTACATTTTGATTATTGTATTTACAATTATTTATTTTGTTGAGTATTTATTTTGTACAAGTAGGATTTGGGAAGAACAGGTGCAAGGCACATGCATGCCAAATCTCACGTCTCTAGCTCAAGTATTATTGGTGTCACGTATATGTCCAATAATATAAATTGGCACAGAACCCCCAATACACCCCTACTTATACTAAGAAAACGGTCATATCTAAAGATATTTAGAGTTTTTCATTTTTCGACATGTTTAATTAATAAAAACTGGTCATATTTCTGTTGTTATTTACTAAGTGTGATGTAGACATACTGCGTGCCCAATATTAGGCCTCCATCAAGTATATTAACGTGATAGGAAATAAAAAACCGCCAAAATATTTTGAAAATATGCAGAAATTTGAAAAATCTAGCGCTACCTAAGGGTGAAGGAGACAAGATACGACAAAAAGTCATAGGACCAAAGTTTTAGATCGTCTAAAATCCGTGTTTCCCGTCGGTCTCCATTTCTTGATAGGACAATCCGTGTGGCCGCTACAGCCCAAAAAATGCACTATTTTGGATATATTCAAATTTTCCTCCATTTTTGTATGTGGTTCTGATTAAAAATTATACCTTTTTTGAAATTTTTCTGTAGGTTTTAATGGACAAGCTACATGTAGGCCTAATTCCACGTTTATAGCTTGTCTAGAGTTACCTGAGTAAGTCGATAATGCAGTTTGTCATTTATGGAACAATTAGGGTTTTTAATTTTTTTGAGGTGTTTACTTATTAAAACATGTTAGTTTATCGACTGATTCGTGCAGAGTAATGTGTAAACATATTGAATGCCAAATATCAAGCATTTATATACTATATTAAAGTGATAGGAAATTAAAAACCACGAAAATAACCGTCAAAATTGCCTAACATTTGAAAAATCTAGCGCTACCTAAGGGTGAAGGGAGCAAGATACGACAAAAAGTCATAGAAACAAAGTTGTAGATCTTGCAAAATCCGTAGCACGTGGTGGTGTCCGTTTTTCGATAGGTCAATCCGTTCGGCCGCTAGAGCTCAAAAACTGGAATTTTAAAATAAGCCTTTTTTGGGTGGGTTTTAAATATTTTTTTTGGGGGGTTAAGATACAAAACCGTCAGTTTTGGTGATTTTCCTTGGGGTTAAAAGCTATAAGCTACCTGCATGCAAAATTTCAGTTTTCTGGCTCGTATACCTCAGTGAGTGAGTGAGTGAGTGAGTGAGTGAGTGAGTGAGTCAGTTACACGTGCGGCTGTATATATATTAGACTTGCTTCGCTCGCTGGGGGCTCCGCCCCCAGACCCCTGTGGGGGGCTTCGACCCCAGGTCCCTGTCGTAGTACCTATGGCTTATGGTTTAATTACGCTAATAATCCGAGGTTCTATGTACTGTATACTCAAAATATAAAGTAGACTTATTGAGTGAACAAATTTAGGCCTAGCAGTACAATATTAGAGTATATAACAATTTAAAAATCGCTCCGCCTCCGCCATCAGCTCCCCTGTGGGGGACTTCGCCCCCAGGTTGCTGTTTGGCCACAGATTAATGTAAATTGGTCCAATTTCTATTTAAGACCTAAATTCTACAACAATTCCAAGGCTTTGATTATTTTTGAGGAGTTAACCTATAAAATCTGGCCATATCCCTGTTGATGAATACTACTTGGTATGGAGACGTAGTATGTTCAATTTTAAGCTGCCATGTATTAACTGATTGCTTGGAAAAAAGTATACCCTTAACTGATGTATAATGTAGCCTTTAAAAGGCGTATTTTGAACCTTATAAGGGATACGACCACCGTTAACAACCTGAAATTACTTCGGGTAACTACAAGCCTTCTGCAACAAATATGACATGATTTATAAGGGATTTTACCCTCGACAGTGCGCAACATAAAAAAATGTACCCGAAAAACACGAAAAGTCTACAAGAGCTGAAAAACTTTGATTTTTTAGGTGTTTAAGATACTTCATCTGGGCGTGGGAGTATTGCTTAGTACTAATTGTAATTTAGGAATACTGTGTGATACGTATTAGGCCTCTAAGTTCTATATTAGAGCAACAAACCATTAAAAACCACAAACAAATCTATGAAAAAAGATTAAAATAAAAAAATTAGCGCTATCTAAGGGTGAAGGAGGTGAGATACGGCAAAATGTCATAGGACATTAGTTGTAGTTTGTCTAAAATCCGTGGCACTTGGTGGTCTTCGTTTTTCGATAGGACAGCCCGTTCGGCCGCTAGAGCTCAAATAAAAAATACTACATTTTAATTTTTGTATTCACAATTATTTATTTTGTTAAGATAATTCAAACTAAAAATAGTAGGATTTGGGAAGAAAAGGTGCAAGGCACATGCATGCCAAATATCACCTCTCTAGCTCAAGTATTATTGGTGTCACGTGTATGCCCAATAATATAAATTGGCACAGAACCCCCAATACACCACTACTTATACTAAGAAAACGGTCATGTCTAAAGATATTTAAAGTTTTTCATTTTTCGACAGGTTTAATTTATAAAAACTGGTCATATTTCTGCTGCTATTTATTAAGTGTGATGTAGACGTACTGCGTCATAAAATCTGTTCACGTGATAAAAAATGCAAAACCACCACAAAACCACCAAAAAATGTTGAAATTCGAAAAATCTAGTGCTATCTAAGGGTGAAGGATACGAGATACGACAAAAGTCAAAAGTGAAAGTTTTAGATCGCTTAAATTCCTTGGCAAGTGGAGGTATTCCGTTTATCGATAGACCATCCGTTCGTCCGCTAGAGCTAAAATAAAAAAGCACTAATTTGGACATATTCAAATTTTCCTCCATTTAAATTTTTTTATGTGGTTCTGATTAAAAATTATACCTTTTTGCAATTTTTCTTGAGGTTTTAATGGACAAGCTACATGTAGGCCTAATTCCACGTTTATAGCTTGTCTAGAATTACCTGAGTAAGTCGATAATGCAGTTTGTCATTTATGGAACAATTAGGGTTTTTAATTTTTTTGAGGTGTTTAATTATTAAAACATATTAGTTTATCGACTAATTCGTGAAGGGTAATGTGTAAACATATTGAGTGCCAAATATCAAGCCTTTATATACTAAATTAAAGTGATAGGAAATTAAAAACCACGAAAATAACCGTCCAAATTGCCTAAAATTTGAAAAATCTAGCGTTACCTAAGGGTGAAGGGAGCAAGATACGACAAAATGTCAAAGGAACAAAGTTGTAGATCTTGCAAAATCCGTAGCACATGGTGGTGTCCGTTTTTCGATAGGTCAATCCGTTCGTCCGCTAGAGCTCAAAACTGTAATTTTAAAATAAGCATTTTTTGGGGGGTTTTAAATATTTTTTTGGGGGGGGGTTAAGATACAAAACCGTCAGTTTTGGCGATTTTCCTGGGGGTTACAAGCTATAAGCTACCTGCATGCAAAATTTCAGGTTTCTAGCTCGTCTAGAAGTGGTCTAGAATTCGTATACCTCAGTGAGTGAGTGAGTGAGTGAGTCAGTTACACATGCGGCTGTATATATATTAGACTCGCTTCGCTCGCTGGGGGCTCCGCCCCCAGACCCCTGTGGGGGGCTTTACCCCCAGGTCCCTGTTGTAGTACCTATGGCACATTGTTTAGTTACGCTAATAATCCGAGGTCCTATGTATACTCAAAATATAAAGTAGACTTATTGAGTGAACAAATTAAGGGCTAACAATACAATATTAGAGTATATAACAATTTAAAAATCGCTCCGCCCCCAGACCCCTGTGGGGGGCTTCGCCCCCAGGTCGCTGTTTAGCCTCATTTTGAATTGGCGTCAAATCAAGTGGCCCAGAACCCCCATAATAATACTACTCATGCTTAGAAACAGACAAATCTTCAGAAATTTAAATATGAGAGCATCTGTATGGCCGTAGGAACTGTTTAAACAACACTAAATTTTGATTGTTTCTATCCGCCATTATTAAATTATTGAGGTAGTACAACTGGAAAAAGTAAGGCTTAGGAATTTTCTCTGGGTTTCCCGAGGACTACCGAGTGGGTAGTACCCGTGGGTGACCGGGTACCTAGTTCAAGTGAAAGTGGTGTCATATTAAGTGACCCAGAACCGACATTTTACTACTACTTATACAAAAAAATAGACAATTCAGCAGTTTTTGAAATATGAGGTGGTTAACAATTGAAATAGTAGAGTTTGGTAATGATTAAGGAGATTTGAGTATTAAAGGCATGCTAAATCTCATATACCCAAACAAATAAGCAAAACCCTCTCCCCTCCTAGACCTCTCGTACCACCCCACTTCCCCAACCCCTAGACCCCTGTGGGAGGCTTTGCCCCTAGATAGATGGGTTTAAATCATCAAATCTATTCACGTGATAAAAAAATGGAAAACCACCACAAAACCTCGGAAAAACGTTGAAATTTTAAAAATCTAGCGCTATATAAGGACAAAGGGCTATATAGAGACGAGATACGACAAAAAGTCATAAAATCAAAGTTTTAGACCGTCTAAAATCCTTGGTAAGTGGAACTATTCCGTTTATCGATAGGACTATGTATTCGTCTGCTAGAGCTAAAATAATAAGGCACCATTTTGGACATATTAAAAATTTCCTCCATTTTTGATTTTTTTTATGTAGTTCTGATTAAATATTATACCTTTTTGCAATTTTCCTGGGGGTCTTAATGGACAAGCTAAATCTAGGCCCAATTCCACGTTTCTAGCTTATCTAGAATACCTGAGTAAATCGATAATGTAGTTTGTCATATATAGAACAATTATGTTTTTTAATTTTTTTGAGGTGTTTAATTATTAAAACAGGTTAGTTTATCGACTGTTTCGTGAAGGGTAATAGGTAAACATATTATGTGCCAAATATCAAGCCTTTAAATACTAAATTAAAGTGATAGGAAATTAAAAACCGCGAAAATAACGGTCAAAATTGTTTTAATTTTGAAAAATCTAGCGCTACCTAAGGGTGAAGGGAGCGAGATACGACAAAAAGTCATAGGACCAAAGTTGTAGATCTTGTAAAATCCGTGACACATGGTGGTGTCCGTTTTTTTATAGGACCATCCGTTCGGCCACTAGAGCTCAAAAAGTGGAATTTTAAAATAAGCCTTTTTTGGGGGAATTTAAATATTTTTTTTAGGGGGGTTAAAATAAAAAATTTTGAGTTTTGGCGATTTTTCTGGGGGTTACAAGGTAAAAGCTACCTGCGTGCAAAATTTCAGGTTTCTAGCTCGTCTAGAAGTGGCTTAGAATTCGTATACCTCAGTGAGTGAGTGAGTTACACATGCGGCTGTATATATTATAGACTCGCTTCGCTCGCTGGGGGCTCCGCCCCCAGACCCCTGTGGGGGGCTTCGCCCCCAGGTCGTACTGTATGTTAAATTTTAAGTCTCCATTTATTACCTTGGAAAGAAAATTGAAACCCTACACTGGATTTTGTGATATAGCCTTTATAGGACGTCGCCTAAACCTTTTAAGGGGGGAAAAACAAAGTTAAAAACCTAAATTGCTGTGCAATTGGTCAACAATAAGCATTCTGCAACAAATATAACATTATTTATAAGGGGTTTTACTCTTGCTGGAGCGCTACATAAAAAATACACCTAAAAACAGAAATAGATTTACAAACATTTTTTTCTTTCGGGTGTTTAAGTGATATAATCTGGGCGTATGACTGGTTCTAAATACTAATTAATTGTAATATAGGAATACTTTGTGCCAAATACTAGGCCTCTAAGTTCTGTATTAGAACGGCAAACCATTGGAAACCACGTAAAAATCTTGAAATTTAACAAATATAGCGCTATCTAAGGGTTAAGGGGTCGAGATACGGCAAAAAGTCATAGGAAGAAAATTGTAGATCGCCTAAAATCCGTGGGACATGGTAGTCTCCGTTTTTTATAGGACAATCTGCTTGGCCGCTAGAACTCAAATAAAACGACACTTTTTTAATTTAATTTGCCATTATTAATTTTTATTAAGGGAATTTAAACTGACAAAAGTAAAATTTGGAAATTTTCTCTGGGGTTAATAGGTGAAAAACACCACCATGCTAAATATCAAGTTCATAGCTCAAGTATAAATGGTGTCACGTGCATGTCAATTGGCATAGAACCATCATAGCATTACTACTTATACGAAGAAAATGGTAAAATTTAAGATATTTACAGTTTTTGATTTTCCGACAGGTTTAATTAATCAAGACTGGTCAAATTACTGCTGGTATTTACTAAGAAATATTTTAAAGACATACTTCGTGCCCAATATTAGGCCTTCATCAATTATATTAACATGATACAAAATAAAACACCACCACAAAATCTCGAAAATATGCCGAAATTTGAAAAATCTAGTTTTACCAAAATACAACTCTTCTTCTGTCAAACAATATTTATAAAATATATTTTTTTTAAGTTCCAAGGGTCAAAATCATCACAAACAACTAAATACCTAGGAAATGTGGTAACCATCGATAAGTTGTAGTTTATGTACGTAATTAAAAAATCGTACAAAAACCTTTAATCTGTAGTTCATATAGTGAAATCTGCAAATATTATGTGCAAAAGATTAGGCCCCTCAGAACAATATTGAAGTAGAACACGATTTCAGAACCTGAAACCTTGAAAATTCTCTAAATTCGGTCAAAACCAATCCTGAAAATCATGCAGAATATGTGGAAATAAAACAAAGAAATAAATAAATAACCAGTAAACATTTTAAAAATCGTCATACAACTTCAATAAATAAAATACAGAGTTCCTCAAGGATCTATTTAATAAGGTAAATGTATTAAAAGTACACAAATTTTAAGGCTTAGCTTTCTTATAGAGGGTTAAATCATACAAATTGTTCATATGCATGCTGCATACTACGTATAGGTCATAGTATTCAGAAATCGGATATGAAATGATGATATTCCAGGTTACAGTTTAAGGCTACATCGTATGCAATTTGTTACGCCGCCAGACACTATGCAAGTGCGTGAAATAATTTAAATCCTTACTTTTAACTGTCCTTATTTGAAAAAATTTGTGTTGTTAAAGGGAAAAACACCATAATAACATAAAATATTATGTTCGTGTCGAATAAAAGTAATCTGTAAAAAATATAACCTAATTCAAGTGGGGCTTCTCCCACCTGTTATGACCAAAAGACCAAAAAATCCACAACAATTTAGACATTTCTTATGGGTTATAATAAATAAAATTGTTTCTATGGCTGTTGTTGGCCCTGGCATGCAGACATATTGTGTGTACTTTATAGGTTATGCACCCATATATTATTAAGGGCTTGTGAATAATGAAAACAGAATAAAATATATAATGAAATAGAATAAATAGTCCTAAAGGATAAAACCATCAGTTACCATCTTAAGTTAGAACATAGTTTAGTGACTACCAATTCTTTTGAAATGTTTAAAAATAAATAGGTCTAATAGAAAAATAATAGGTTTAATATTAAAAGAGTTAAAATGTTACTACAGCATAAGCTGCATACTACATTACCGATATTACCGAAAACATTTTGAAATCCAAATAATGCATTTAAATAACGTAGTTTACGTACTCATAGATTTCTATATTTTTGTTAAAATTAGTAATTAAACATTGGGAGTTACAAGCTGCACTGTATGCCAAAAGTCACGTTCCTAGCTCATCCGTAAGTGGCCAAGGCAATAGTGTACAAAATGTCACTCCCTGGTTAGTTCATCTAGAAGTGGGGTAAGATTCGTATAACTGAGTCAGTTACACCGAGCTCGTGTACAACTGGTCGCAAGCTTCGAGAATCTCGTCAATGGCGCACACGCACAACCATAAATTAAGCATATCCCTAAGGAGTACGTTTAATTTATGGCACCACTCACCCCCAAGCACAAGCAGAATTCGCCATGCACTGCGCGTAGTTGCTAAAAGAAGCATGCTGAGAATAACCCTAGGCCTAGTAAACTGATCCGCGGGTAACGCAAGAAAATACCATGACTACCAAAAATACGTTAAAACTGGACAAAACATCATCAAAGGGTGTGGTTGAAACAACAAGTTTTCTTACCAGCGAGAAACTAACTTATATGTTTCGATGTTGAGCAATAAGCAATCATGAGTTTATGTAAACATATTTAGTTAAGTTTAAAATTATTAATATGTAATAAGAAACACATTTTTTGTGAATGGATTGCCACATAACACTTACACAAGAAAGCCGATTTAGATTTTTATAAACTACATTACCAAAACGGTTACAATATCGAAATAATGCATGTCGGTAACGTAGTCTACGTAACTAATATATTTTAAAATATTCTTTTAAAAATATTTAATAATTAAAAATTGTGAGTTTTGGCAATTTTTCTGGGGGTTACAAGGTTAAATCTACCTGCATGCAAAATTTCACTTCGATAGCTTTTCTAGAAGTGGTCTAGAATTCGTATACCTCAGTGAGTCAGTCAGTTACACAAGCGGCTGTATATATGTTAGACTCGCTTCGCTCGCTGGGGGCTCCGCCCCCAGACCCCTGTGGGGGGCTTCGCCCCCAGGTCCCTGTCGTAGTACCTATGGCACATGGTTTAATTACGCTAATAATCCGAGGTCCTATGTATACTCTAAATGTAAAGTAGACTTATTGAGTGAACAAATTTAGGCCTAGCAGTACAATATTAGAGTATATAACAATTTCAAAATCGCTCCGCCTCCGCCCCCAGGCCCCTGTGGGGGGCTCCGCCCCAGGCCCATGTGGGGGGCTTCGCCCCCAGGTCGCTGTTTGACCACAGTTTAATGTAAATTGGTCCAAATTCTATTTAAGACCTAAATTCTACAACTATTCCAAGGCTTTAAATATTTTTAAGGTTTTAACCCATAAAATCTGGCCATATGCCTGTTCATGAATACTACTTACTTGGCATGGAGACGTAGATTGTTAAATGTTAAGCCAAAATGAATACCCTTAACTGATGTATAATGTAGCCTATATAATGCGTCTCTTGAACCTTATAAGGAATACGACCACCGATAAAAACCTGAAATGCTATGACTTTGGGTAACTACAAGCCTTCTGCAGCTAATATAACATGATTTATAAGGGATTTTACCCTCGACAGAGCGTAACATAAAAAATATACCCAAAAAATGTGATTTCTGATTTTGTAGGGGAACCCCCGTTGTAGAACGTCTAGAATACGGTGGTGTTCGCGAGAAGCTTTTATTACAAGAATAATTCAATCACAATTATGAGTTTTGATGCGATGAACTGAGAAATAAATAGTATGAGGCAAAATACAATCCTCTATGTATCATTTCATGGTAAAGAAATAATTTACATCCGTACAACAAATATGTATTTTTTAAATGTGAAGTTTTCTAATTTGAAATTATTTAAATCATAACAACATAAACATAACAAATATGGTAGCTATAAATAATCCACCTAGTATTCTGATTACAAGGCTTCTAGCGTATTTTTTTAAGTAAAATCTTTATGAAACTGCTTTTTATACATAAGCCATCAAAATGTGCATCTGATTTTGTAGGGGAACCCCCGTTGTAGATCGTCTAGAATACGGTGGCGTTCGCGAGAAGCTTTGATTACAAGAATAATTCAATCACAATTATGAGTTTTGATGCGATGAACTAAGAAATAAATAGTATGAGGCAAAATACAATCCTCCATGTATCATTTCATGGTAAAGAAATAATTTACATCCGTACAACAAATATATATTTTTTAAATGTGAAGTTTTCTAATTTGAAAATATTTAAATCATCACAACATAAACATAACAAATATTTTAGCTTAGTTCTGTTGTTTATGTTTCCTAAATAACAATGCTTTTAGTCCTTTAAGCGGGCCTAAAATACAATAACATTAAGCAACAAATAATAACATGTCGTGTTTTTTTCAGGCGTTTAAATTCTTTTACAAAAGGACTGCTGAATCACATAATATTGCAGACCCCACCACGCATCTGCATACAGCTTTTTCTCGTTTTTCCCTATGCTGTTGACTGTACCGTTTGTTAACTTGTATTTTTAAATGGATTAGACTTCCGTCAATAAAAGTTACAACAGTAACATATTATGTTTGTAGCGAATAAAAGTCATCTGTAACATATTTAAACTAATTTATTTAGGGTTTTTCCCACAAATTATGTAAAACAAAAACCAACCAATAGACCAACAAATCTACTTAATGTGCTAATTATTTGGTTTTAGCGTTTTAAATACTTCAAATTCATTAAATTTAAAATAAGTTTGTTTATCTACTGATTCGTGAAGATAATATTCGTGTAGACATGTTTTGTGCAAAATATAAAGCCTGTAAGAACGTTGAAATAGTAGGTTTAGGAAATATTTATGGAGATTTGAGAGTACAAGGAACATGCATGCTAAACCTCTCATTCCTAGCTCTAGTAGAAGTGGCATCATCTTGAGAAAGCAGATAAATCAGCAGACATATTACTACTACTCATCCTAAGAATACGTGGAAATAAAACCAGAAACCAGTAAATAATGCTCTTATAGAAATAATGTAATTCAATCTTCAACAAATGAAATATAGAGTCCCTCAAGGATCTATCTTGGGCCAAATTTAAGTTGCAACCTAAATACCCAAAAAATTCGAAGGCTTTTATTATACTGTATTAAGGGGTTTAAATAATCAAAACTAGTCATATGCCTGATGCTGAATACTACGTGGCATGGAGACTGTATGTATAACGTAAGTGCTTGTAAAAAAGTAAAACCCTACCCTGATATTGTAATATAAACTTTATAAGACGTTTAATGTATTTGGGTAACTACAAGCCTTCTGCAACAAATAGAGCATAGTTTATGAGGGTTCTTACCCTTGGCAGAGCGCAAAATTCTAAATATACCCAAAAAATACGAACAAACATAGAAAAGTTCAAAGGCTTTAATTTGTTTGGGCGTTTAAATGGTCAGATATGGGATTCTGACTGCTACTAATTTTTTAATGTAATTTAATAAGACTGTGTGCCAAATATTAGGCCATTAAGTTCTCCATTAGAGTGGCAAACTATAACCACGAATAAATCTTGAAAAAATAGCTGTAAATATGAAAAAAATCTGGCGCTACCCAAGGGTGAGGGGGGCGAGATACTGCAAAAGGTCATAAGAATAATGTTGTAGATCGTCTAAAATCCGTGGCACGTGGTGGTCTGCTTTGTTCGTTAGGACCATTCCTTTGGCTGCTATAGCTATATTAAAAATACATTACGTGAAGAAGTCGGTAAAGCAGATTGTTAAGTTATAAAACAATTAGGTTCTTTTGATTTGTTTGAGGGGTTTGAATAGTAAAATATGATAGTTTAACAATTAGGTTCTTTTGATTTGTTTGAGGGGTTTGAATAGTAAAATATGATAGTTTAACTACCGCTTCTTGAAGATAAATGCGAAGATATTGTGTGCCAAATATTAAACCTCAAGTACTAAATGTAAGTGATAATAAAACCGTCATACAACCTTGAACAAAATGAAATACAGAGTTCCTCAAGGGTACTTGCCTACAGAATTTTGAAAATATTATTACCCTTGAGACTCAACCTTAGGTTATAACGTAGTAGGGTAACTACCAATTCCTTTAAAATGCGTTAAGAATATATTGATTTAATAGAAAAATAGTTAAATTTGTATTACAGAAAAAGCTGCTTACTACATTCACTATAGTCCCGATAAGATTTGAAATCAAAATAATGCATGTCAACAACGTAGTTTACGTAATTCATAGATTTGTTTTATAACTAATTAAAAATTGTATTCAAATATTAATCAAAAAACGGGTAACGCATGAAACTGTCATTGCTACAAACATTACGTAATCAATTTGACTCTAAGTCATCACCGTAAGATTCAAGAGACATCGAATCATCAAAATGGTGGTTAAAACAATGAGTTTTCTTACCAGTGAGAACCTAAAATTATATTTTTCGATGTTAAGGAATAAATAACAGGTTTATTAGTCGATGCAATTATGAGATCATGAGAGAATATTTAATTAAGTTTAAAATTATAAATATTTAATAGGGAAGACATTTATTGTGACTGGATTGTCACAAAACTCTTATACGCAAAAACCCCTGTAGATTTTTGTATACTGCACCGAAAATTTGAAATACATAATAATGCATGTCCGTAACGTGGTACAACATTCCAATTGAACTGCATACTGAATTACCGACATCAGTTAACCTCAAAAAACGAGAACTAAATTATTTATATTAATTTTTACGGAGTTTCAAATATGAAATTGTAAGTTTTAAAGATTTTCCTGGGGGTTTCAAGGTAAAAGCTACCTGCATGCCAAATTTCAGGTTTCTAACTCATATAGAAGTGGTCTAGAATTCGTATACCTCAGTCAGTCAGTCAGTCAGTGAGTTACACATGCGGCTGTATATATATTAGACTCGCTTCGCTCGCTGGGGGCTCCGCCCCCAGGTCACTGTTTGGCCACAGTTTAATGTAAATTGGTCCAAATTCTATTTAAGACCTGAATTCTACAACTATTCCAAGGCTTTGATTATTTTTAAGGGTTCAATCTATAAAATCTGGCCATATGCCTGTTGATGAATGCTAGTTTGCATGGAGACATAGTATGTTAGATTTTAAGCCTCCATGCATTACCTAAGTACTTGAAAAAATAATACCCTTAACTGATGTATAATGGAGCCTTTATAAGGCGTCTTTTGAACCTGATAAGGAATTCGACCACCGTTAACAACCTGAAATAGTATGCCTTTGGGTAACTACAAGCCTTCTGCAACAAATATGACATGATTTATAAGAGATTTTACCTTCGACAGAGCGCAACATAAAAAATAACCCGAAAAACACGAAACAGTCTACAAAAGCTCAAAGACATTGATTTTGTTTGGTGTTTAAGATATTTAATCTGGGCGTGGGAGTGTTGCTTGGTACTAATTGTAATGTAGGAATACTGTGTGATAAATATTATGCCTCTAAGTTCTATATTAGACCGACAAAACATTAAAAACCACGAAAAAATCTTGGAAAAAAAATTTAAATTAAAAAAAATCTAGCGCTACCTAAGGGTGAAGGGGCTGGAATACGGCAAAATGTCATAGGACCAAAGTTGTAGTTCGTCTAAAATCCGTGGCACGTGGTGGTCTTCGTTTTTTGATAGGACAACCCGTTTGGCCGCTAGATCTCAAATAAAAAAATACTACATTTTGATTTTTTTATTCACAATTATTTATTTTGTTGAGATAGTTCAAACGAAAAATAGTAGAATTTGGGAAGAAAAGGTGCAAGGCACATGCATTGCAAATCTCACGTCTCTAGCTCAAGTATTATTGGTGTCACGTGTATGTCCAATCATATAAATTGGCATAGAACCCCCAATACACCACTACTTATACTAAGAAAACGGTCATATCTAAAGATATTTAGAGTTTTTCATTTTTCGACAGGTTTAATTAATAAAAACTGGTCATATTTCTGCTGCTATTTACTAAGTGTGATGTAGACATACAGCGTGCCCAATATTAGGCCTCGATCAAGTATATTAACGTGATAGGAAATAAAAAACGGCCAAAATATTTCGAAAATATGCCGAAATTTGAAAAATCTAGCTCTACCTAAGGGTGAAGGAGACGAGATACGACAAAAAGTCATAGGACCAAAGTTGTAGATCGTCTAAAATCCGTGGCACGTGGTGGTCTCCGTTTCTCGATAGGACCGACCGTTCGTCCGCTACAGCTCAAATAAAAAGGCACTATTTTGGACATGTTCAAAATTTCCTCCATTTTGAATTTTTTTGAGGGGGTTAAAATAAAAAATTGTAACTTTTTGGGATTTTCCTGGGGGTTACAAGGTACAGGCTACATACATGCCAAATTTCAGGTTTCTAGCTCGTCTAGAAGTGGTCTAGAATTCGTATACCTCAGTGAGTGAGTGAGTCAGTTACACATGTGGCTGTATATATATTAGACTGTATATATATTAGACTCGCTTTGCTCGCTGGGGGCTCCGCCCCCAGACCCCCACTTGGGGTTCCCCAACAGCATAATTCAATGTGAAATCCATGTGGTGATATTTATTAAAGTGTAAAGGTGAATCTGGATGGACATTGGAGTCGATGTGCAAATTATTATGTAGCAGGTTTTATGTAACATAATGTATAGGTTTATTGTCTGTTATGTATTATTTCATCATGGAAGTCTAATTCGTTGGCGAATAATTAAATATCGAAAGTAAGTAATGCAATATTTGTATTACCTGCTCAACTTATTGTTGTGATAAAGAGTGATGATAGCGGATGAAGAATGCATTTGTGATTGAAAGTATAGTGAGAAAATTGTTTAAAAACAATATATAGTAGTGTTATAATAGTGCAGCTGAAATGTGCTAACCTTTCCTGCGGAATATAAGTAGTAATGTATAAAATATAGTTATGTATATGAATAATAATGAAAAATGTACTTGTCAGTGTAAAAGTCGTTAATTATTTTTGAGTTAATGTTGTTTCCCTGTTAGTTAGCCAGTGCATAATGTTGCAGCTTGGCATATCCAGTTCCGCCAACGGGGAGGCCGGGAAAGTAGGAACCATATATTTACAAACATAAAACAGAAGTAACTAAGCAAATAAAAAAAATAAATGGGGAGTTTGTTCTAGGCAGGCCCCCTTGCCTCTGCCGTAAACACGAATCTTACAACTATGAAAAAGAACAAATGATAAAAAGAAACACACCGGAGAGTTTTTCATGGCAGTTCTCCTCGCCTCTTCCGTCAACATAATCTTAAAACTAATAAAAATACGAAAAAAGACAAATGTATACAACACCGGGGAGTTTTGATAACGCAGATCCCCTAGCCTACTGCATATGTACAAGATCAAACACTGGGGACTTTTGATGAGGCAGATCCCGTATCGTACTGCCGTAATTGTCATATCCCGACGGGGAGTTTTGTTAAAGCAGATCCCCTAGCCTACTGCTTATGTCCAAATAAGTATTAACGAAGGAGATCGTCATACACAATGTTCTTTGCATATGCGACTCCTTCGTAGACCCTCTCGGGACGGACAAGAACAACGATGTGGTCTGGATGTCTGACTCTACTTAGCAAGACGTACAGCTGTCCATGCGTGAAACAGTCCGTGCGAAGATCAACACCAACTGATTCTATTGTCTGGCCTTGGCTCTTGTGGCCGGTCATACAATAGGCCAACATCAGCGGAAACTGACGTCGACGGACCCGAAGCGGCGAACCCTCGACAAACGCGAACGTGAATATGATTCTAGGAATACATATCGGTTGCGTTTGTCCGGGAAGTCTGACTGTAATCAAGCGGTTGCTAATCGCAGTCACAATGACTTTGGTACCGTTTACGAGCCCTTCAGCGATGTTGAGATTCCTCATTACAAGGCACACAGAACCGATCTTCAGTCGCAGGACATGGTCTGGAACACCTTTGCCAGTAGCTTGGTTCAGTAGCTGAACATCGACATCCAGCCCGTCATCGTTCTCCCTATCCACAGCGTCGGTGCTCCTCAGCTCGTAAAGGTGACCGTCGAAAGAAGTCAAGATGTGGTCGTTGATTTCTTTGACGTTCACGATTAAAGTCGAGAGAATAGCCCGCCACGAACAGAGATCAGGATCTAGCAGGTCACTTGCAGGAAAGACGGAATGGATCAAATCAGTCAAAGACGTCACATGTCTAACCCCGTGAAGTGGAATCAGACTTTGACCATCCCGCCTCTCCCCAATAGAAGTCGAACGAATCGTTCCATTACCTATTCCAAGAAGGAATCCGGAATAGATATTGGAACCACTTGTCCGATGAGGTGTCGTCAAAGCAAAGACTTTGAAATATCGCCAAAGATGTGACGCCCGAAGTGAGACGCAAGCAACGTCGGCTGGCGTGCGAGCATTTACAACTACGGGCGCGATCTGACGGAAATCCCCTGAGCAAAGAAAGATTTTACCGCCGAATGGCACACAGGAATTCATGAGATCTCGCAGTGATCTGTCAAGAATCTCAAAAATGAATCGATGTGCCATTGGGGCCTCGTCAAAAACAATGAGCTGAGCAGCTCTGATTAGCTCTGCTCGCTGGGATCCGTTTGTGATATTCCAGAAGCCAGTGCCATCTCCGAGATCAAGTGGTAGCCGAAACATGCTGTGCGCTGTGGTACCGCCCGGCATGTTTCCAGCAGCAATCCCAGAGCTTGCCACGGCAAGAGCCACCTGACGACAACTTCTCACGTACGCAAGTATGACACGAATCAGTGAGGTCTTCCCATAGCCTCCTGGACCATCTAGAAAAATGATTTTTGATGATCTACAGTCACCGCGGCTATGCAGAAGAGATCTAATATACTCAAATACTCTTTTTTGATCATCAGACAGCTTAGTGGCCCACTCCTCCACCAACACTCTCTGTTGATTTTCGCCGTAGATGAGCAGTTCTCTACCCAACTCAGTCGTGTCATCCTGTACATCGGGGAGACCGTGATCGCCCAAGCAAGATCCCTGACGATGTAAACTCCGATCGATTTCGATGAGGGCAAGTTTATAAGCCAGTTCTGGATCATGAGGGTTCCGTTCAATGTGATCCTCGCAAAGGGAGTCTCTGAACGTTTTCCACAAAATAGCTGCGGGAGCTCCCATGTTGCAGAGGAGCACAAAGAAAGAACGGAGTCTCAGGCCTGTCATAAACTGTGCGGCCTCACGCAGGGCGTAGTGGTACTCTTCTTCGTCTTCAACTAAACCGAGTTTGCGTGCGACCTCCTGAAACGTGCGGCAATTGAGTCCGCCTCGGGACAAAAGATCGTCGTAACCACGGCAAGGAACGAACATCAGAAGAATACGAAGGTAGTACTGTTCGCTTCGGCTGGGAGAAACCCAAAACAGTCTACATATCTTCTCACCACGCTTGCGAGCCGTGATAAAATGTTGACCATCTGGATGGTCGTACACCTCCACATTACTAGGACGTTTTGTATGTACCATGAATTTTTCATAAAACGATTGGTACGTCAAGGTGTCAAATATTGAAATGTGAGGCCGATCAAAGTAAACTATAAGCTTGGAGCTTGCTCTGGTGGTTGCGTTTGTCAGGTCGTTGGGGCGAAAACAGATGGATTGTTTCCCCTCAAGATGGACGGGGAGACACTCAACGGTGGGCTCTGATTTAGAAATAGGAAAGTCCAAGAGCCTCCAGCAAGCATCGCTGGCACCCACCATCCTCTTCGTCACGTAATGATCCACCTCATCATCTTGCTTGCTGAAGGGAGTGACTGTTACGTTCTGAAGAGAACCTCCCTTCATAATGTATTTGAAGAGGTATTTAATTACACGGCGAGTAGAAGAAAGCTCCAAGTTTATATGTGCCACATATTTCAACAGCAACGCGGAGTTATATGGCACGACCCATCCGTCGTGAACATCAATTGTCTTGTTCCTTGATTTTATAGACCCCTTATTACTGTAATCACGCCTATACTGGACGAACCCCCTCTCATCGACGTGGGTGGTTTCGCAGGAAGGCTTAGGAAAAAACTTAGTACAGTAACCCTTTGCAGAGTCCCAGCAAAAAAAGTCGGTTCTGTGACCTGTACCACAAGGGCCATGGATCATGTGTTTCAGAACCAACTTCCTAAGTCGACCTCCGGCTTCTTCTTCCGAGGGTATATCCGCGCGGATAATAGAGTCAATGTCGGACGCCTGGACAGGACCACCACCGTCGATCTTGAATACAATGTGGGCATGAGGAAGGCCCCTCATTTGCATCTCGATGACGTACACGATGTAGACCGAACGACCGAACATTGCTCCACTGCGCAGATCTCGGAGAAGTTCCAGGAGTTTTATCTGGAAGACTCTGCAGGCTGTACTAGGGTCACTACGCCCCACCCTCGCCCAGGACGGTTTCATCATTGTTTATGTCATTCCGTACTTGTCTTCCCTGTTGTGCCTCCAGGAGTTCGTCCAGTGGCCCTATCCGCAAGGCATTTCCAGTCGGTTTTGTTTGAGAGAATTTAATGTAACGTAGTTTCTCTTCTTCGTACCTCGCAAACATCTCAACCTGCCAAGCTTGAGAAAGTCGACCGAAATGAGAGAAGCGAGGATCAGAAAGTAAGAGACAACGCGAATAGTTGTACTGCGTTAGTTTATTCCCACGATTATCAACACTGCCAACGTGCCAACCCAAAGTGCCTTGCGGATAAAGCAACGGGTACTGGAAAGGTTCCATCAGAGGACTTAATAGGTCAATAGATGTTGGCCTATGAGAACCGGTCTTCCATATTGTCAGTTTACGGGGCTCAGTCAGTGTATCATCAGTGCTGAGGACAGCGTGGACCTCAATACCTGTCTGTCTATCGCCAAGAGCAGGGCCATGGGTAGCTCTACTAGTCAGCTGGAATTCCAAATGAGCAGTTACTGATGGTTCAGAACTTAAACGACGGTAATGCTCGACAAAAGGATTTTCTCAAGAGAGAAAACTTAGAATATGGCTGGTAATGTCGCCGTCGAGCTCTCTACCCATTGCAATGTTCCGACGTTCTTCGCCGTCATCGATGTAAAGACGGGACCGGTTAACAAACTGGATGTCCCCTGCCCTAGTTGTAAACTTTTGACCTCGAGCATCCAGACTGTAAACCTGATGGTACATCCTACCTTCAATTTTAAAGAAAGACAGACCACTTGGATGCCGGTATCCGCCAGACACCTCGAGAGCGCAGAAGGCAAAAAGGTCGTTGTATGCTCGGGCTCGATCAAGGAAACTACGATTGGAATAGAATGGTTCTTGCAGAGGAGGCAAGTCAAGAACATTATAGGCCCCTTGTCCACAACACCATTTTCTCCTATTCTTTTCTTCCTCGAAGAGCCGAGCACTACAGTGAGAACATCTGTAGATGTTATCTTCCCAAAGACAGACTTTTTCTAATTTAAATGGACTTATGTTATCAAGTAAAACTCCCGTCCAACAGCTCATAGGACCGTGATTAACAATTGTTCGACCAAGTGAAGTAGGCAAATGTCTAAGATCAGATAGTTTTGGATTTTTCAAACGGAAAATTTGAACTCTCTGAACAGTGGCTTGAGGATGACGGAGGTCGTACTGCCGAACAGCCGCCCTATGGACTTCAGGGTGCAGCTGTGTGTACCGGTCAACAGCCGCCCTGTTGACTTCAGGGTGCTGTTGGCTGTACCGCCGAGCATCTTCCCTGTGTTTTTCTGGGTGTGACTCTACATACCTCTTTTTTGCCTCTTTGACTTGTTCTTCACGAGTGGTACAAAGAACTTTGGGGCGCCCACGCTTGATCTTTTTGGGTCTTCCAGGTCCCTTTTTATTGTCTGTCAAGTTAGTCTTAGGGATATTTGATTTAGTGTCAGAGTGATTAGACTGAATATTATTAGGATTGCTGACTAACTGCGCATTTCTAGTCTGGTCAACAGGTCGAGCGAATCTGAGACATGTAATGTTAAACTGATTATTATCTCTTCCGGTAGCTGAGTTTGACAATAATAGAGACGCTAGTACCGAGTACGTGTCACACATGAACAATCGTGCAAAGTTGTTACTACTAAAGTCCCTTTGACGGTTCTCATTCACGGCGTGGGAATCAAAAAGGTACAGTCGCCCTTGGAAACGCCAAAAAGCGACTGTAACTAGTTGTCCCGTGAAAAGGAAACCTTCTTTGTCTGAGTCATCCGGCATTATGGTCTCCAAGACGTTTGACAGAGAACCGACAGCATCATCGAGTCCATCCACAGTCGAAGGGTACAACCCATTGCAAATAAATGATATGTCCTCGATGAGGACAGACCGGTCCATGATGTAAAGGTTTCGGGCAAGATCCTCCGGAAATAGGTATCTATCATTGACATGATTCTCAATACGAGAAGACTTCATATACATGCGGTCGCCGGCAATCAGAATCGCGTCAATGACAGATGAAGTAAACTCACCCCGTAGGGCCTGCCAAGCCAGGGCACAAGCTGCATTAGCCATGCATTGAGCATTGTTGCTCGAGGGTGCAAATCGAGGATCACCCTGGTGAAAGGGTCCTTGGGCAATACACGAAAAGGTCATGGCAACTGTCTGACACTGCATTAACACAGGAAGAACTAATAATATTCAGAAGAGGAAGTGGTTAGATCAATTTAAATAGTTATCAGCGAGAACCTGTACTATTACTCATGCACTTATAAAAAACGTACGTAGTTCATTGTTAATTCTATACTGGAAAAATAACACAGGTATATTTTACTTAAATTTAATTTTAAGCTCACGCAAAACCTATTTAAATAAATATCTAATACTGCAATAATTTAATTTAATTGTTCGGGACTGTGGATTGCCACAACACGTATACATGCGAAAGCTTATTAAAATTTTTGCATACTGCATTACCGATATTACCGAAAATATTTTGAAATCCAAAAAATGCATTTAAATAACGTAATTTACGTACTCATAGATTTTTATATTATTGTTAAGGTTAATAATTAAACATTGGGAGTTACAAGCTACATTGTATGACAAAAGTCACGTTCCTAGCACATCCGTAAGTGGCCAAGGCAAAAGTATACGGATTCAAGGGAAATTGTATAATGAATCATCAAAAGGTGTGGTTGAAACAACAAGTATTCTTACCAGCGAGAACCTAAAATTATGTGTTTAGATGCTTAGCAATAACCAATGATGAGTTTATGTAAACATATTTAGTTAAGTTCAAAATTATTAATATTTAATAAGAAACCGATTTTTTGTGAGTGGATTACCGCATAACGCTTACACGAGAAAGCCTATTTAGATTTTTGTAAACTGCATTAGCAAAAAGTTTACAATATCGAAATAATGCATGTCGGTAACGTAGTCTACGTAACTGATAGATTTTAAAGTACGTTTTTAAAGGTTTTATAATTAAAAATTGTAAGTTTTGGTAATTTTTCTGGGGGTTAATAGGTAAAATCTACCTGCATGCCAAATTTCACGTCCCTAGCTCATCTAGACGTGGGTTAGAATTCGTATACCTCAGTGAGTCAGTTACACATGCGGCTGTATATATATTAGATATGTGTCCGTGAATGCGATAACTTGAGTAAAAAACGTCCGATTTCAATGAAATTTGGCTCAAATTTGTAAAAATGACATTCATGACTAAGTTCGAAACCAGAAAAATCGGACCATGGGAAGGGGGGTTTATGGGGTTTTTAAATTTTCCAAAAATCAGTTTTTTGCATTTTTCAGCCTAACTTTTTTTTAAAAGTTAATTTTGGTTCTAACCATGTTATAGAGCTTAAAAAAACAAATAATATGGTATTTTTAATTATTAACCTAGGTTAAGTGGTTGCGGAGAAAATCCAAAAAACCTACTCATAAAATCTCCCATGTTAATCTTATGGGAAAATAGTTTTTGGCTTTTCCTTAGTTTATTTTAATGTAAATTTCACATTTGCTTTTACTAATCTGTTCAGTTCCACAAAACAATCATTTTGGCGTTTAAATTTTGATTCTACGCCCAACCTTTGCAGAGATATTCAAAGTGCTAAACACAGTACGTTGTCCAATGTTATGCTTATGGAGAATAAATAAAATTTGATATCTCGATTATTTATGAATGTATGTTGATGAAACTTGGTATGTGGCTTCACGTAGTACTGGTATATTGATATTTGCACAAAAAATTGAGTTTTTGTTGATTATTCCCTTAGCAGCAAACCTGCGTACTCAGCCCCCAAGTTATTCTTATGGAGAATAAGTCATGTTTTGACTCCCTTAATTATGAACATAAATTAATAAATTTGGTATGTAGCTTCACTTGGTTGAGTTATATTGATAATTGCATCAAAACCCATTTTTTAGTTCCTTGTTGCAGCAAACCTGCTTACTCAGCCCCCATGTTATTCTTATGGAGAATCACTATGATGAAACTTGGTATGTGGCTTTGTCTAGTTAAATTCTATTTATATTTGCATAAAAACCAATTGTTTGTGTTCCTTATTTCAGCAAACCTACGTACTCATTACCAATGTTATTCTTACGGAGAATAATTAAAATCGCTTATGTGAATTTATTTTTATGAAACTTGGTATGCGGATTTATGTGGTATTAAGACATATTTTATGCATTGGAAATTCGCTGAGTATGCAGGTTTGCTGCGACAGGGGTATTTTAGTTTAACAAGTTAAATAAGTTAGCAAGTACGTGTATTCCGGTATGTAATAATTCACCCCAAAAAATAAAACAATGTGGTGTTGGTTGTGGAGAGGCGGCAATGTTTCTTTTGCACAGAGGCAGCAAACACCCTAAATCTGGCCCTGCACAAGACATAGTTTGGGAAAACAAGTGTTTTTGGTTTCCTGACATTTTTACGGCTACTTTTCAGTTAATATTTGCCCGATAAGGTAGCTATTACTTTTATATCTGTATAGATAATCGGTTAGGGTTCAAAATTCACACCTTTGGCAAAATGAGTGTTTTTGGGGTTTTCTGGGAATTCCCTTGATTTTTCGGGAAATGATTTTGCTTTCCTGACATTCTTACGGCTACTTTACAGTTAATATTTGCCCGATAAGTTAGCCATTATTTTGATATACTTAATTTACCTTCGTTTAGGGTTCAAAATTCACAACTTTAGCAAAATGTTTTAGGGGTTTTCTGGGAATTTCCTTGATTTTTCGGACCATGCACTGGAATGTTGTCAATGTTGAAATCAACAAAATTGTTTAAATTATTAACAGTTTAGAAGTGGATCGGTAACCCTTAAACTGTAAACGATTAAATAATTCTAACAGACTCTTGCTATAGGCCCTAAGTTAGTTGTTCCCAGACAAGCAGTATTATTCAAGGAAACTATTAATTGCGTGTGACCTCTTGAAGCAAAATTAATAATACAACTATTTTTGGAATCAAAACCACCAAACGGGTAATCGCCTCAAATTAGTCTATACCTTATACCCTTTGTTTTATTTTGTAGGCCTCTTTAATTGTCCTTCAAGAACAGTTTACAACAGAAATAACTTAAGAGAAGTTATTTTATAAGTTGTTGTAACTTTGTGTTATTGTTAATTTTGTTGTACCAGATGACCAGTACAACAAAATTGTCTCATTTAGTTGGCGGTGTGCCCTATTTACACCCAAAAAAAACTCTTTCAGGATGCCCAAATGTCCATTTTTCATCGAAGTACTCATTAAAATGTCTAAACCAATAGGACCTAACTTATTTATCATATTCTGACACACATTATACACATTATATCCCCTTCTCTTTCTAGCATCAGCATCTATCCAGCAGGATATTATTAAAATAATCCACACGGTATCTAGATAATCATGCCAAAGAGTGAGTAAGTTTTGGGATGATTTTGTCAAAGGGTAGAAATTTAAAAAAATACACCATAACAACGAGGCTACTAGTAAGAACCCCCTGAGAGTACAGTTTGGAATAAACTTATTTTTTTTTATCATTGTATTTGAGCAGTGCTCAATTTGGTATTAACCACAACTGCACCTAAGACCTGCAAAACACAAAAACAGATCTTATGCTCCAAATTCAAGTACCGGTAAGTCAATAAATGATTATTATACTGAACCAGAATAAAAGGAAGAATATTAAGTTGGAGCATCGGAGTTTACACAAGTTAGGAGCAGTGCATATATTACATAATGCCTCCCCGGTGGGGGGGGAGGGGGGCACATCGTGATAGACCGTGACACGGGGGAGGGGGGGGGGTTAAGGGCTGTGTGACGCGTCACAATTAATGGAGTTAAAGCCTGCAAAATTGTCAATAACAGAGTGATGAAATACTGTACCCTGTACCCATAATCCAAACTTAATAATTAAGTACCGATAGTGTGAAGTGACAGGAGGGGGGTGGGTATGAGTAGCGTGATAGAGCATGAAAAAGGGGAGGAGAGGGAGTCAAAAAGGGCAGAATTTAGTGAGACACAATTTAAGCATGGCCCCTTACATGTGGTATATGGAGAATAAAAGCTAAGCAGCCTAGATTATTACATAAAATACTGTATATTGTAGCTATTACAATATTGTAGCAATACTGTATTAGCCTATTGCTACAGTGGAACCTCGATAACTCGAACCTCAATAACTCAAATTCCTTGGTACCGTAGCTCGAATTTTTGTCATTCCCTTTGAACTTGCCTACCTAATGCTGTTATTTTACCTCTCTAAGTCTAATGGTTATCAGTAAACACCTCGATAACTCAAATTTTTGCAGTATTCTTAGCCTGTTGCCGAACCTCTATAACTCAAAGTTTTAGCTGAAGAACCTCAATAACTCGAATCTGTACAATCGCCGAACCTCTATAAGTCGAAGTATTGACTTGGGAACCTCTGTAAGACAAAGTTGTTCATTCATCAAACCTCCAGTGACTTTGTAGCCGGAAATTCCAACCCTCCCTCCCTACTTCACCTACTCTTTCTTGGGGTCAGTAAAACAACTGAAATCTTAATTTGATGAGCAACACACATATCAAACATACTCATCCTCATGCATGGGTTTCACTTATGTGAGGATTTCATTTCTTAAATACAGAATAGTCTCATATTTTTATAAATTATGTATTTTCTTAAATACAATGGTTTTGATTTGATTAGATTTGTGTCCGGTGCCGTTAGTTAGTGTGAGTATAGAGGTTCTGGATGCAGTATGTGAAACGTAGTTTTTAGATTAGGCCTAAGTGTTTACAGTTTGGCAAAATGTGTTGGCAAAACTCTACCCTATGAGGAGTAGTTGACGATTATTTTAGGCTGTTGAGTGTTGATACAGGAAATAAAAAAAAAGTGACTTCGGGAAGCAGTTTGGAACATCAGTAAACACTCTGTTGAAAATGTTTCAAATTAAAATAAGTGTCGTATTGCTTCACCCTAATTCCAACAATGCTCTGGAATTTGAATAGGAGCCTACAGTATATTGATGTTCAGCTAAATTGAAATTGTTGCGTAGTTGGTGAAAACTGACTTCCGTAATTTAAGGGGGACGGATTAGTTTGGGGCAGGTGATAAGAAGTGAGCAAACACATCTAGGAAATAGACAAGAAGTGGTAAAACTGGCAAAACATCACCATATACTGAACTTTGAGTCATTATTTACCTATTTACTTTCCTACCCTACAACATTTGGCTGCAGTTTAGTTTATAGCTCATATTCATTTGAATGAAATTTTTGATTAAAAAATTAATATAACGGTACTTACCAAACTACTGGCTATTGACAATATCGATATTAAGAAGTATCGGTTATTATCAGCTGTTTTTCTATCACACAAATTATAAACACAAGTTAGCCTATATTTATAAATAAAAACGTCATGACTCTAACAAAAGATAAAAGAATATTTAGGCCTAATAAAATTAAACAAAACAGAGATGAATAAATAAACCAAACAATTTAACGAGAACATTAAAAATAGAACGTTTTTCTTGCATCCATTTGAAGCAAGTTTCAGTACCGCATTTATTAATACATTTTGACAAACTTCACGGTAAACTTAGTTCATATTGCAATAACTTAAACTACTTAACTTTTGCCAAAAAACATTAATGTAAACAAAAACAATACGGAATAACAATGTGATTGATAATCGATTTTCTTGAACAATCGAATAAAATATGCCTATTCTAATCCATATATCGATATTTTTAATCGAAAATGTCAATCGAATGAGTGTGGGCCGTAAACTAAATTGCAGCCCAACATTTTCACTGAAGGAAGTATTTCATCCTCTACTACGTTAACCAAAGAAGCTTTACAAAATGTTTTCCGGGCTTATTTTAGACATTTAAAATTATTCAAATCCTTAATTATTTTAAGAATTATTATTATACGGTATGATTATTTACGACACAAAGCACGAAATGATGTAAGGATTCTACACTTCCATGTTCCATCTAGGCCTATTGAATCAAATTCTGCACAATTTGACATTATTAGCCAATGTTTTTATATTGTAATTTTACAATGATTACAATGTTTTCTAAATGTTTACATATTATTACGTAAAGAGTGGTTTTCCCGTTTTTAGCGAATTTCGCCTATAGGGAAGAAGCTATTACCGATAGGTCTCATGGTAAGACTTAAGCCCGAGACCATGATAACTTTTTGTTTTGAGGTCCCCAGATGCCAAAAACACTATTCGTTCAAATTTATATATATGTGTATATATATATATATATATATATATATATATATATATATCTATATATGTGTCCGTTAACACGATAACTTGAGTAAAAAACGTTCAATTTTGATGAAATTTGGCTCAAATGTGTAAAATGACATTCATGACTTTAAGTTCGAAAACCAGAAAAATCGGACCATGAGAAGGGGGGTTGGTTTAGGGGGGTTTTAAATTTTCCAAAAATAAATTTTTCGCATTTTACACCCTACAATTTTAAAAAAACTTAATTTTGGTTTAGACCATGTTATAGAGCTTAAAAAAACAAATAATTTATTATTTTGAATTATTAACCTATGTTAAGTGGTTGCGGAGAAAATCCAAAAAACCTGCTCAAAAAATCTCCCATCTTATGGGAAAAAGGTTTTTGGCTTTTCCTAAGTTTATTTTAATGTAAACTTCACATTTGCTTTTACCAATCTGTTCAGTTCCACAAAACAATCATTTTGGTGTTTAAATTGTGATTCTACGCCCAACCGTTGCAGAGATATTCGAAGTGCTAAACACAGTACGTTGTCCAATGTTATCCTTATGGAGAATAAATAAAATTTGATATCTCGATTATTTATGAATATGTTGATGAATATGTATATGTTGATGAAACTTGGTTTGTGGCTTCACGTAGTACTGGTATATTGATATTTGCACAAAAAATGTATTGTTGATTATTCCCGTAGCAGCAAACCTGCGTACTCAGCCCCCATGTTATTCTTATGGAGAATAAGTAAAAATGTAATGACTCCCTTAATTATGAACATAAATTAATAAAACTTGGTATGTATCTTCACTTGGTTGAGTTGTATTGATAATTATATAAAAACACATTTTTCTGTTCCTTGTTGCAGCAAACCTGCTTTCTCAGCCCCCATGTTATTCTTATGGAGAATAACTAGAATGTTATATAGCGCTTATTTATGATTGAATATTGATTAAACTTAGTATGTGGCTTCGCCTAGTTAAATTCTATTTATATGTGCATAAAAACTAATTGTTTCTGTTCCTTGTTTCAGCAAACCTACGTACTCATTACCCATGTTATTTTTATGGAGAATAATTAAAATCGCTTATATGTGAATATATTTTTATGAAACTTGGTTTGCGGCTTTATGTGGTATTAAGACATATATTATGCATTGGAAATTCGCTGAGTATGCAGGTTTGCTGCGACGGGGGTATTGAGATCTTTCCTGTTGGGAAAAAGGGTAATTTCCCCAATCAAGGCAGCAAGTTATTTAGAATAGTAACTTAATTAGGAAAACAAATTGCAAAATCCAAGTAATAGGTCCTGTGTTTGGAATAATTACTAATAAACGTAGTGGATGCCAAGGGAAGATGTAATGAGAAAATATTTTGTAGGTTAGTGTAAAATCATATTTCAGGTGGATGGGTACTTTGACCTAATCTCAATAGGAATATGCTACCAAGGCCACTAGGTCATATCTAATTAATTAACAAGTTATCATTAATTCTCAGTTATTAATTACAGCTCAGTTCAAAACTCATCCGCACACAGCAAAACTTTGGCTTATTTTGAGTTTGATGATGGCAAAACATCTAAGCTAAGGCCTAAGTTACACCACACTAGTCGAGCACTGATAAAGATAACAACTTACTATTCATCGAATTTGAGATGTATCCAAGCTTTTCAACAGTACTGTGAAGCAGAGTACTACGAAATCAACATAATTGGGTTACAATTAAAATAACTTTCAATGGTGTGAGAAAACTAATATAACGAGATCAACTAAGTGGACAAGCCACGCCACAGGTAGTTGCTGTCAAAAGTATCTAGTGAATACGAATACTGATCAGAACTGAACAACTGAACAGAGAACGTGAATAGTTTTAGCAGAAGATCTGAAGACCATAGAGTACTACTTTGATGATGTAAGGAGGGAAAATTCAAAATGTCTTAACTGCCATCGTTATTTCTGGTTGTTTACAGCAGGCCATTCATTTTCAAATGTTTTTATCACGATCAAGATGAAACATAATTAACAAACTAAGTCATTGTTACATATTAATTTTATGTTTAATTTTATTTGTTACCTATTATTACGAGCTGCTCCCCTGCAATATTTTACGGATATAATCCTTATAACAGCTGTTTATTGAATCAAGAAAAAACACATGTGACATAAACCAAATAAAACTCTCCTCATATTAGCATCCATTTTCCGTAGGATGTATAATCAATGATATTAGTAACTTTGTAAACTTTGAAATCCCGTGGGGCAGAGCCCTGGGGCCTAAATTGAAATTCTGGCTCGACAGTGACTTAGAACTTGAATTTATCTTTTAAATAAAAAAAATTATCAAAATTGGTTAAGTATTAACTTTAGGAAGTGAGTGACAAAAATCAGGATTTTTTTTAAATACTGTATCGTAGACTTTACACTTTTATTTCATTTTTTATATTTTAGTTTAACATTTTATCATAAGAATTAATAAAGACATTTTAATTGTAACCAATTAGTGCTTTTGAGACCTTTACTTTTTTGTATTATAAAATTATTACAATCTTTGTTTTGTCTTCAATTATTTTACTGTAAATGTACTTAATGACCCATTTTAGCAAATTTCCCCTATAGGGAAGAAGCTATTACCGTAGGTCTCATGGTAAGACTTAAGCCCGAGACCATGATAACTTTTTGTTTTGAGGTCCCCAGATGCCAAAAACACTATTCGTTCAAATTTATATATATATATATATATATATATATATATATATATATGTGTCCGTTAACACGATAACTTGAGTAAAAAACGTGCCAAAAACACTATTCGTTCAAATTTATATATATATATATATATATATGTGTGTGTGTGTGTCCGTTAACACGATAACTTGAGTAAAAAACGTTCGATTTTGATGAAATTTGGCTCAAATGTGTAAAATGACATTCATGACTAAGTTCGAAAACCAGAAAAATCGGACCATGGGAAGGGGGGTTTATGGGGGTTTTAAATTTTCAGAAAATCAGTTTTTTGCATTTTTCACCCTACAATTTTTAAAAAACTTTAATTTTGGTTCTGACCATGTTATAGAGCTTAAAAAACAAATAATTTAGTATTTTGAATTATTAACCTAGGTTAAGTGGTTGCGGAGAAAATCCAAAAAACCTACTCATAAAATCTCCCATGTTAATCTTATGGGAAAAAGGTTTTTGGCTTTTCCTCAGTTTATTTTAATGTAAACTTCACATTTGCTTTTAACAATCTGTTCAGTTCCACAAAACAATCATTTTGGTGTTTAAATTGTGATTCTACGCCCAACCGTTGCCGAGATATTCAAAGTGCTAAACGCAGTACGTTGTCCAATGTTATCCTTATGGAGAATATTTAAAATTTGATATCTCGATTATTTATGAATGTATGTTGATGAAACTTGGTATGTGGCTTCACGCAGTACTGGTATATTGATATTTACACAAAAAATTGATTTCCATACCCATTTTTTTCCTTGTTGCAGCAAACCTGCTTTCTCAGCCCCTATGTTATTCTTATGGAGAATAACTAGAATGTTATATAGCGCTTATTTATGATTGAATATTGATGAAACTTAGTATGTGGCTTCGCCTAGTTAAATTCTATTTATATTTGTATAAAAACCAATTGTTTCTGTTCCTTGTTTCAGCAAACCTATGTACTCATTACCAATGTTATTCTTATGGAGAATAATTAAAATCGCTTATATGTGAATATATTTTTATGAAACTTGGTTTGCGGCTTTATGTGGTATTAAGACATATATTATGCATTGGAAATTCGCTGAGTACGCAGGTTTGCTGCGATGGGGGTATTATTGAATTATTTTTGCACCTATCGGCAATACATATGCTTTAATTGAGATTTTCTAGGAAATCAGAGATAAAAAAGAGGTATATCAGATAAAATATAAATAAATTTTACAGATTAATCTTGATAGTCCGAAATTTGGTAAACTGACACGCTTGGTAATCCGACAAGGCTGCGCAGTCATATCTCCCCTGAGTGCAAGAGAGAGCGCGAACTACGGTTAAGAAAGAGGTGGGGTATTCCCATTAAAACATGAAAGAGCACAGTGTAATAGTTTTCTAAATCAATTTTTATTTTTAACCGTGTGTTTGAAAAGTAAAAAAAACTTTTGTTGAAATTGACTTTATCAACTCATTACCATACAGTATTTTGATTTTAGACAGACTTTTTTAATGGTACCCTTGGTAATCAATAATATTTGATAATCTGACAAGGCCTGGCCCCATATCTGTCGGATTATGAAGAGTAGACTATTTGTACATCTATACACAGTGGAACCTGAATAATTGAAATCTCAAGGGACCAATAAAAAAAATTCAAACTATACAAAAATTTGGATCAACCAAGTTTTTTAAATATTGTTTATCTAGTATTAGGGATCAAGCAAACAATTTAAACTCAGATAAATTTTGAATTATAGAAGTTCTACTGTATGCAGTATTGATCATGACGGACCGGGTAATTATGCAACATCCCTTTTTTAGGTAGGATATGACTACATTTTCATATTATTGTTGAATTCCTCCACGCATTTACCTCAAAATCCTACTGGGACCCTTAGATAGACTGGATTTTAATAAATTCCCTTTATTTAAATAAATGTCCCGTTTCCAGGATTTTCCTGATAGGAAGATATATGTTTATTTCCAGTATCAGAACAATACTGGTGGACCTGTTTTTCAAAATTAAGGAAAGCAGTTCCAGAGCTTGTAACTTTTTAGTTAGCCGTTATAAAGTCACAACATAAATTGAATCACTTATGCACTTTTCACAAAATCAGCTAGTTTGTTTTAAAATTAATGTAGACCTATATTTTGTGTTTATTTTTGTATGCATTACCTAAGCTTTAAAATTACAATGAACATTTACGCTCGCCCTATAAGTAGGGACATCCATGTCATTTTTTTTGCAGTCACAGAAATTGACAACAAGATACTACTATGTCTCGAATAAAGTAGAATGAATGAAGGTTTTGGATTTTGTGCTGCTGTTACCTACTTGTAATTTGTCTTTTAAAATATTTCAATCTGTATTGCATAACCCAAATCATAGCCTACAAATTTACAAATCATTTCCAAATCGTATATTTTACTCTGGAATATGTAAATACCCCTGTCGCAGCAAACCTGCATACTCAGCGAATTTCCAATGCATAGTATATGTATTAATACCACATAAAGCCGCATACCAAGTGTCATAAAAATATATTCACAAATAAGCGATATATACAATTTGAATTATTCTCTATAAGAATAACATTGAGGATGAGTACGCAGGTTTTCTGCAACAAAAAGGAAAAACAAATAAGGGGTTTCATGCAAATATCAATATTACTCAACTACGTGAAGCCACATACCAAGTTTCATCAATATACATTCATAAATAAGCGATATCAAAGATTACACATGGTAGCATGTGTAAGCTTTGGCGATATATACCATTTTGATTACTCTCCATAAGAATAACATGGGGGATGAGTACGCAGATTTGCTGCAATAAGGAACACAAAAATGGGTTTTTATGCAAAATCAATAGAACTCAACTAGGTGAAGCCACATACCATTTTATTGATTAATGTTAGGGGATATATTACATTTTACTTACTCTCCATAAGAATAACATGGGGGCTGAGGACGCACGTTTGCTGCTACGGGGAATTATCGGTAAAAATTGCTTTTCTTGTGCAAATAACAATAGACCACAACCAGATGAAGTCGTATACCAAGTTTCGTTAGTATACGTTCATAAATAAGCAAGCTATACATTTTTTCTTATTCTCCATAAGAATAGCATTGTACAACGTACTGTGTTTAGCACTTTCAATATCTCTCTAACCAATTGATGTAGAGAAATGATCAAAACACCAAATTGTGTGTTTTTAAGCTAAATCCAATGGTGAAAAATAAAGTTTGACTTTTTAAAATATTACATGCAAAAACTTCAAAAAACTCTTTTTTGGGGTACAAAACCTCCCCAAAATACCACTTGGGATGGGTCGATCTGTCTGGTTTTTGAACTTAGTCATAAATGTTGCTTTAACCGTTTGTACGGTACCAAATTTTATCAAAATCGGTCCATTTTTACGAGAGTTATCGCTCCCACGGACACATATATATGCAGTTTGGAACAAATGGTGTTTTTGGGGTCTGGGGACCTCAAAACGAAAAGTATCATGGTCCCGGGCCTAGGTCTTACCATGCCGACTACGGTAATAGCTTCTTCCCTATAGGGGAAATTCGTGAATACATATAATTCGTAAGTGAAACGATTTTCAAAATTTACTGAAAGAAGACAATCCTAAAATTTGGATTTCATTGGCAAGATTTCTAACAGAAAAAGTTTTTTGTAAATATCATAAAAATGTTGATTTGTTTGATTGAGGTCTATATTAACTTGCCATTATGAAATATATGTTCACTAATCTATTTAGTGTTTTGTAATAACTTATTTGTTAATTTGTTTCCAATATGTAATTCTGTTCTGGACTTTATTGGTATTATTCCAAAGCCAAATAAATAATTATAAAAAAAATAACAAATAACTGTCAAATCATACCAGCCAGCGGTTTTAACTGTGAAAATATTTTTGATCCCTCAACTCCTAATCTCCTAATCCTGTTGAACTGGATATGCTAGTGTGGCTCTATCCGTGTTTGGGGGGCGGCGTTCTCACGAGAAATCATTTTTCCATAAGCATGTCACTACTTTTAGGGCTATGTATACCACGCCCTTGAGAATAAAAACATTGAAAATTAAAAACATATTGCAAAACTACAAACTGAGACTAATTTTTGGATAGCCTATTTTAGACATTAAAATTGGTAAAGCAATAAGGGGGGAGTTGTGTTGACAAAAAACGGCTTTACATATTACATGTAAGTATTTAGATTATTTTCAAAACATAATTTAAATTTGGGAAGGAGTACTGGGTATTACACAGGATTGCCCGGACAGACAAATTTATGGAATATCAGTCAATATAAATATTAATTATGAAGAACACTATAAACTCCAATGATGACATACAAATTTAATAAAATATTGCAGACATTTTATATTTGTTATCATTGATTGAGAAAAACAAGTTCAGAATTACATATTACCAAAGAATATATCTGGTTTAGTACAGTAACAAACAAATCTTGGTACACCACCAGTAATAAACTATTAATATCAAAAGCTAGCACGCTCTCAAAAAAAGTTGTTACAAATTTAACTAAACATTTGAAAGAGCAGAGTGAATTCTTTGTAGACATCCAGAAAGAGATGAAAAAGTCTTTTATTGTACGCGCTGTCACTGATAAGTTTTATGAAATTCTCTGTAGCTTCCACGCTTGGATGGCACATGAAAAAGGATTCCTAATCCAGACATCGTTTGTAGAACAGGTTTTGGGGAAATATTTTGTTTTTTAAATAGTTTATTGAGTAGCATAATACGTGTTATTACATAAAACAGGATAAAATAAAACTACGTCTCACAACACTACAAAATATATTTATATTTATACTGTACTTATACAAGACGGTAAATATATGCCTTGTACAGTCTTGTACCATCTGTTTTGTATATTTACCATCTTGTATGTAAGTACTAATAAGTCTTGTATAAGTGTAAATAGTAGTTTTATTTTTTCCTGTTTATTTTTTAAACTATTCCTTAGAGTTTTCAAATGACCCTCAATATCTAAGAGGATGAGAGCATCATTGGTAGTCAAGTCATTATCTTGTAACTAAAGGCGTAATTCGGGGGTGGCAAGAGGGGTAGTTGCCCCCCAATAATTCGGAGGAAATGTTATTATAATATATGAAAAGTCACAATAATCACAATCACGACCATTTTTGCCCCTTCAATCAAAATACTGAAATTACCTTATGCTTGTAACCATGACAGCAGATAGCTAGAGTAGTTGTAAAGGACTGTAGTTGTCCTTTTGTTATGTTTGTATAATGATAAGATCTAGTTTCCTGCTAAATGAGTTAATCCTACCTTATTGGTTGGAAAACTTATCTATGATGTGTACCTTGGAGGCACATATTTAAAATATAAAATATTTAGGCTAACAAATCTGCATACAACCAGAAATGGTCTTGTGTACCACCACCAAGTGGTGCGCGTTTCATCATGGTAATTTAATTCAAACTTGGAGCACGTGTAGTCTTTAGTCTTTAATATTAAATTTAAAAATGGTGAATCCGTTGAGCAAATAAATAAATATCTTATAATATAACCGCCCCGATAAACGGAAGTTTCCAGTAATACCATAGACTAACTACAGTAGTCTAACTGTAACTGTATTTAGATGTTAGACTACTAACTACAGTAGTCTAACTGTAACTGTAGTTAGTCTATGGTCATAATCCATGGCTCAGCTGTTGCACAAGTAGATAACATCATAACCACTGAGCTCTACGTATGTTTAATCTATGGTTCTACTCTACGTTTAGTTTTTAGGTTTCGAAGTGACTACGTACACGTCCAATGTAAGGGCAAATTCACTTCGCTAACGCTTAGGTTAGGTTACGTTAAGTTAGGTTAGGTTAGGAGGTTTTCTGGCTCTCAATTTGTTTTAAAAGTCACAGGAAAAGTAACGTACGGTGCATAATTTAGAACGGACGTGAACAGTAGTGGCTCACTTTGGACGTGTACGTAGCATCTGCCTTTAGAAGAGTTTAGAGGTCAGTGATCATAACTCAACTCACAACATACATAACATACACCTTCCTCTTCCTCTCTTGTCGTCTTGTCTTGTTGCTTGTTGCTTGTTTGGTTTGTCTTCTGTCAATGTGTCAATCTGTGTCTGATTATTTTGACAAATACACTGGACATCGTTTTGACCATCCCATCGTGTCGAGTTCAACTAATTAACAGAGTTGGACTAGTTCAGTAATGTTAGTCAAATATAAAAAAGAAACTTGTGAATAGTGTTTGGGCCTGGCCTAACTTATGTTTTTAGAGGTGAGTTGGCTCTCCGTATTGCTTTGGTTTTGTTTTAACCTGTAAAGTAACCTATCAATATATTATTTTTGGGCATCAGAATTATGAATTTAATAGGGCGAAAGTAAAGTATAGAACTTGTTGGGTACAGTTTCATAAGCGGCCACCAACTAATCGGATGCCATATATATCTTAAAAATTTGATATATCAAATCGCATTTTAAATCGATCTTTAACCTTACAGTAACGAGTTCGCAAGCAGCGCTGACGTGAGTTAAGTAAATTTCCACATTAAAATCTTTAAAAAGGGTTTAAAACAACATTAAAAACAAAAAAATAATCTTTTGGCTGTTCTGATGCTCCTGGTTGTACTTAAATTCACTATCAGGATGGCAATGTTGTACATTATAAGGTTAGGAGGAGATAGTCAGGATAAACAAGTTGGTATAGTGATATTGGGGATGATAAACTACATCAAGATATGAAAAACAGCCTTTTCCAGTGTAAAATCCCTTTAAGACAACGTACTGTGTTAAGACAATTAACATTTTCTTTAATAACTCAGTAAATATTTATGCTAGAGTGATGAGAGAGGGCTTAAAACTTTCGCCTTACTAATCTCCATCTTCTAACTTGCATTCATTTTACATACGGGGCTTTTCTGACCCTTTTTGCGCCCAAAAAAATCAAGATTTGAAAAATTAAAATCTATAAACGGGGTTAGAGTTGACCAATTGTTTTGCCCAAAGAACTTGTCCAAATGTTTGCATAAGGGAAGATTCCTACCAAATTTCAAATAAATCGGACAAAAAATGTGACCGCTAGAGTGTGAACACATATATATACACATATATATATATATATATATATATATATATATATATAAAGTTGTTAACGACCCCCCAAAAAGTGTTCAGGGGGTCACGTTAGGAACTTCTATGGTGGTCCTGGGATTAAGTTTCACCGTGCGAGTCATGCCACTAGATCACTTTTCGATAGGAAATTCAGTAATAACACAAACACCCAAACATTCGAGTCCTCATGGCATATATGTTGAAACGGTCTCTGAAAACTGGGATTAAGAGCAATGATGTAAGTTACACATGTATTTTAATGAATCATTTAATAAGTAACAAACAAACGAAAACTAAAATTAAAAAATACAACAAAGTAATGTATAACCAAGCAAAAACTTTGTTATATTTGCCATGGTTCCGTTTATTCAATCCATGAAAGCAGCCCATAAAGTTTACACTGGCAAAGCTAACTTAAGTTTTAGCGGAGTTATACGTTTCTTTATTATTTATTTATTTGTTTACTTAACCCTTTCAGTGCTATGGACCGATATATCGTCTTTTGAATCTGTTATCAATAAACACTGTTATGGCTTCATAAGCGATTGTACCGTTAGGCGCTCAGTCTGCAGTCTGAGTCCGACATTTGATGAAACCTGGTATACACGAACTGAACTACCTCTTCCAGCGCCTAGTCTCTTTAATACCAACTGATCCACTGCAGCTGCTAGTCTGATCAGTGGCTGTGCGGTCTAAGGCGTTACCTTCCCGGCCGGGGGTAACACTTGGATCGAGGGTTCGAATCCCGTCACAGTCGGTGGTTTTTATGTGCAACTCATGGAGAGTTCACCTGTCTGTGGCAGAGTTGAAGGGGAGGGCGGACCTTAAACAAACGGTGGACGGCTCGGGTCCAAGCTGACGGGATGGGTGGATTCTTTGTGAGTTGCACAGCTGATCAGGTGTTTTGCTACGTTTTACCTATCCTTTACTGTGTGTGTCCAGCAGAAGCACGTTTATATTAATTTTAACTGTTCAGGCGTTCAATATATTTAAAAAAATCAACAAAACATCACGGATTCAACTACTCCTTTCAGAAGCTTAGCACTCAAAGGGTTACTGTAATTGTGGTTTTCGCTTGTTTGTTATTTTTTAAATGTTTGATTAAAATATATTTGAAACTGGCGTCACATATTAATATTGATGATATACAATTTGTTGATTTTAGATTTTAACATTAATATAAATATTGTGTTAAATAATTTTCGATATATGTACTGTTAAAATGTGATTAACTTATGAAACTGCACCCGACTATCAAAACATCAAAAAGGTAATACCAAACTTCTTATGTCGGAAAAATAAACTTTGATTATGATAATGTCTACTGTGTTTTTTGGCAAAATTGTGATAACCTGACCCAGCCTAACAGCCACAGAGCGTTGACAATCTTGGTTTAATTAATGGATTAAGATAACGAGAGAGAAATATGCAAGGTTGGTATATGTTAAATGTGAATTTCACCCGGCATGATATTATAAAAGCTCAGGGTTAACATGTTGGCTGCGGGTGACCCGCATGCGAGTCACGCGATCCTAGCGCTAGGAGCGGCTGACCCACCTGGGAGTCACGGTGCACTGTAATGCTTTTGTGTGAGCTTAGCTCTTGACGGAAACGGACCTTATGCTCTCCGCTCTTCACATAGATACCACGTGTTAATTCGGTAGCGTCAGTTTCCCACGCCGTGCGTTTTATTAGTTTTACCTTGTGATTTATTTACTGGTGTATTTTTTAGGACTGTGTCATATGCTGACCGTGTAAAAACATTCAGATTTAACCATGTTGGATTACGATGAAGCAGAAAATATTGAAGAACAGTTCTCTGAGTGTGACGGTTTGGTAATTATCTGTTATCCAGTACTCCTCTGGAAATTAATTTTTTTTTTCAAAATGTGCAAAATAATGCCCTGATTTTAGAAATTATATTTTTTTTGGTGGTCAAGGGCGGAAAACCCCGGAAAATTGGAAAATCAAAATAAAAAAAATTCTCAAAAATGGCTTTGTGGGTAACTCAAATTTTGCGGGAAATTATGCTGAACACGAATATGAAATGGTTTTACGATCGGAAAAACATTAAGCGCGTAAACGCCGGAAAAGTAAAAAAAATTGCTGAATATGGCTTTATGGGTACTCAAAATTGTTACTGTTAGGTTAGGTTATGGTTAGGTTAGGTTAGGTTAATTTAGATTACGTTAGGTTTGGGTTGGGTAACGTAACGTAACCTAACTTTTACTTAACTTAACTTTTTCCAACGCATAATTTCCCGCACAATGTGAGTACCCATAAAGTCATATTCAGCGATAAAGTTTTTCCGATTTTCCAGGGTTTTCCGACCTCGACCGCCAAAAAACTATCATTTTCTCAATCAAGGCATAATTTTGCAAATTTTGAAAAAAAAATTTAATTTCCTGAGGAGTACTGGATAACAGAAAATTACCGACGGTTCATGGACGACAGTTCGGAGGGTGAGGACTATGCGGAAGTGAACCCAACATGTATACTGTATAAGTAATTTTTTTAATAATTACAAGTTTTGAAACATCTTTCGTGGTTTTTTATTGAGTAGGCTATCCTTTTATTTCATAGTGTTTACGCTAGTGTATTACGTCAAAAGGGTCAGCGACCTACTTCCAGGAGCGTCTGACTCACATGCGGGCCACGGATGTTACGTCAGCGAAACACGCGAAATAGCGTGTCTGGTCACTTTTTAGCTGTTTTTGGTGTTTTGGCAACATTTTTAGGTAAGTTTTAGGGGGAAAAATCCACATTTTTGACAACCAATATAATGATTTTTCAGCAGCGGTGTTAATTGTAAATGCTGTAACTGTTTTTGGAATAAGTTAAACGTTTTGTTTGTTTTTTGTGTTTGTTTTATAGTAGTAGAACTGAGTTATTATTTACTTCTATCGGCAAAGGCTCAGATATAAGATTTACACCCATCCATGACCATGCAGTTTAGGCGAAAGTAAAGCTTTTTCTTGTTTCCACCCTGTCAATGGCTTATTTTAACTACTGAGGAAGAAAGAGGCCATAATCTTATAATCTATAAATTTGATGATTAGGCCCACTTCATTCTATCCAAGACTTGATATCTTTATTCCATCAAAGGACATACCAGTAATGTTTGAACGTCGCATGAAAATATTGACAATTTTGTTACATATGTGCGCAACCTAGCCAGTGTAAATTCTTCTAATTGCCTGGTTAAAGATAAACTGATGTTACGCATATAGGGCAGATCCCTAAAAGACAGGCTTTTACAAGTCAAAGACCCATCATTGACTAAAGCCCTTGATACTTATAGTATTTGTGTAGCTGCCAAAGCGACCAGGAAAAAAAACTTGAAGAAATATGTGCTGCACGCAAACCATTACAGCCAAGGTAGATCCAAGCAGAACTTCAGAAGCGAGGGGCAGTTCAGATTCAACATTCGCTTCTGTATCATAATTTTACCCGTAAGAATAACTTTAGGGTCTGAACACGGAGGTTTGCTGCATCAGGGACCATGAAATTGGTGTTTTTATGCAAATATCAATGGGCTGTAACAGATGGAAGCAACATAACAAGGTTTATCAATAGGCCTACATGTTCTCACAAAAGCGAAATGCAAAATTGTTTTTATCCCCCTTAAAAATAACGTCATGAATGGATAAACTTACGGAGGTTCGCTGCCACAGGAACCAAAGAAAATGGGATTTGTATGCAAATATCAATAGACTTTGACAACCCAAAATCTTTAGACCAATAAATTACTTAGCCTAATAACTATAACTATAATTCTGTAATCAAAAGATCACAGTTTGCCGTTCATTTTTACCATCACTAAAACTAATAAATGGAAGAGAGGAACGGTATAGCCTATTCTATATTTTATTTTCGAGACATTGGCTCTAAATTAGTACAAAATGTAAATTAACAATCAGTCCCTCGAATATTTAACTCCAAGCTAACGTCAACAGGCGTAACAGAGTTGCTAGAAACCTTACACTGTGGGGAGCTAGTTGTTCACAAAGGCCTGGAATTTGTCAATATAGACACTCTGCGCTTCAAACTCAATGCGTAGAGCGTTTTTTTGCAACCTAATTTAGCTTGGGTAATGGCTACTAAGCAACCAAGCTCCCGTGACTCATGCGCTGAACTCATCTGCCATTGGTCAGTGACTCAACTCGAGAGGTGAGTTAATATCATGGCAGCAAGGAGACTGGGCAGAATATTTCAAAATATTGTCGTTAAGTCGCTTTGCATGTTGCCTCCCCTCAGTAAATTTATAATTGGGGTAATAATCATGTTTAACAATTAGAACTGTGTAACGTTTCACCAACTACTACATTTCTTTGTTTTGAAGTTTAGAACTGTAAAGTTATTTCTTGATGGAAATTGAATAAATAGTCTTCCTAGAAAGTGTCATTTTGATTTAATCAAACCACAAGGTGCTACAAAACCACAGCCATATAACGCCACATACCATGTTTCATCAAATTCATACAAAAAATTTGTGGGGCTCAAAAACCCATTTTGAATAGTGAAATCTCTCTGGTTTTCGAACTCATGAAAATAGGAGCCGTTTTACACAATTGTATCAAATTTAATCAAGATCAGTCTTTCCATACAAAAGTTATATATAGACACACACATATTTACGTATACTGTATAAGAATTTAAATGAATAGTGTTTGGCATCTGGGGGCCTAAAATAAAAAGTTATCATGGTTTCGGGCTTAAGTCTTACCTGTGGTAATGGCTTCTTTCTTATAGAGGGATTTGCAAAAATATGTTTAATATTTTTTTCTTAATACAGAAATAATTTATTTAAAATAAGAATTATACTTGTTTTGTGGTCAAAATACTTTTGCTTTGCCAATTAACAACATCTTACCAATTAACATCTTACTAGAAGAAGTTAATTTGTTTCCATTTAAAAATCTGGAATACACACATAGAGTGTATTTGCAATTCTAAATTTTAAATTGATTAATTTCTGTAACATACAAACAGGCAACAGAAGTTGTTGTGGGTACACTTCCCTGAGACAAGAAAGTTGGAAAACTGACATACATATTGTAATGAATCTGTATTATGACGAGCTATTACCACATTAAGGTATGTTGTAAGTGTTAATACAAATATATTCATTAATAAGCGAGATAACATTTAATCAATTCTTCATTTGAGTAACATTAGGCTGGCTCAGAATTGGTTTTGACTATTTGATAGAGCTTAAAAAACAAATAATAACCAAGCCTATATTGAATCATTACGAACCTAGGGTGCAGAGAAAAAAAACACTCAAAACATTTCCAATGGAATCCATCTTATCTCCAACAGCTTCCACTCCTGCTGTCCACTGTTTATTTAAGGTGGGCCCTTCCTCTCAACTCTGCCACTGACAGATGAACTTATACATAAAAAGTTATACATAAAATATCAGACTTAGACGGGACTTAAACGCTTGATTCAAGTGTATCACCTGTTGGGTGGATAGTGCCTTAAACCACTAGGCAAACTGATCAGACCGAACCAGACAGTATAAAAGCCAACACACTGGACAAGTTAGATGTGATTTTCTACCAGATTAAGTCACGTCAGACACTTACAAGAAAGTTATCAATAATAATTCTGTATATTACATAAGGCCGATTATGTAGGCCCATGGTAGTCATAATGTGTTAAAAACAATTTGATTGGAAAGAAATACGGTACAAGGGATAAATATGCACCCAAGAATATTTGTTGGGACATCATTTGATTTTAAGTAGTTTTTTTAGACTTAATCTGATAAAGCATTTTTTTCAGAATTATTTCAACATCTGAGATTCAAGAAATGATTGAGATAACAGCAAAGCTCATTGGAGGACCAGTTTACTTACCAGGGGAGAATGTCGGCTGCTACATTACCTTTACAAACCCACCCTTACCAGCAGACGTCCGCTCAAGGAGCAACAGGTTGGGAATTACAAATAATTGTTTTTCTATATAGGAAGACTTTAAAAAATGTCTCAGCTCCATTTAAAAAAATGCTGTCTTTTTATTGTTTTGTTTATTTAACAGTTACATAAATTAATATTTACATAATAGGTAACAGTAAGTATTACAAAATTTTGGTCTACACCCTTCCCAAGCGTTGGACGTATATGTATGATAGCTAAAATATTCGAGTGTGACATTGTCGCAGAAAGAAAGCGAGGGCTGCAGAAAAGATCAGCCACATAAAATTACATCGGCTTGCAGACAAATCAACAATGTGTCACTAAAGTTATTGCTGCAGGAAAATTATCCATTCTGCCAACAAAAACTATCGAGAACCATATAAATTCATGTCATCCTAATATTGTAACTACAAAGTTGCACCATGATTTTAGAGGCAGAAATACGATCCGCGAGTGTAGACAATTACTCATAGACCGAATGAGTTCATGCTGGCTGGAACTGCAAAACCATTGCCTATCGTATCATTTCGCAATGTTGCGATATGACAAGGTGTGATACAGTGTTTCAATGGTGTATTTGGGAAGCGATATATATCGTCCAGTTTGATATTTTAAATTGCATTGGCACATAAAAAAGATAAAACTTACTTAACTTTTGGTTGACTAAATAAAACCAATGGTATATTTACTCACTTTCCAATTGGAACACATGAATCAGAATGTTTTTGAGTGCTCGTTTTGGAATCAAGGTACATTATACAAAGGAACCCTGTAATATGTGAACGGCAAAATATGTCAAAAATCTCAAAAACGATGCCAGTTTTTGTAACACTACACAAGCTTGATACGACACGGCAGTACGATATTTAAAGAGAATCGGGATGTTCATAGTGTCACTGCGTATCGCTCGGATAGGTCACGTGATTGTGCGGCTCTAATAAGTGACGCACATTGTGTTTCTTATTCTACCAACCAACCAATGTCCGTTAGCAATATATAGCTGACGTCTAAATAAGAAATATCTAACGTCATCATCAGGCAAAAACTGGCCATTTGTAAAAAAATATGGCTCTCAGTACAACAACCTTTTTAAGCCAATTTCAAAAAGTAAACTAATATGTGAAATGGTAACATTAAAAGTTGTTAGGAGAAACCCAACAAACTATATAAACAATGGAACACGCTCTGTGTGCTGTGAAATTGGTCCGCCGCTGGACCAGCCGCCATCTTGAATGAGGGCAAGACCCGAACATCGTACATTGCCTTGCATTTAAATGGTGTAATATATAACTTATTTGATAAATTTAAGGTCATTTGTATATGGGAAAAGGGTCAAATGTATACAAAATAAAGCTTGAAACATTAAATTTCTTGAGAAAATTGTTATTATGATACAGCAGTTTATGTAACATCAAACATTAATGAATAATATACCCCCGTAGCAGCAAACCTGCGTCCTCAGCGAATTTCCAATGCATATATATGTACCTTAATACCACATAAAGCCACATACCATCAATATACAATACAAAGTTTCATCAATATACATTCATAAATAAACGATTTATGACATTTTAATTATTCTCCATAAGAATAATATGGCGGCTGAGTATGCAGATTTGCTGAAATAAGGAACACAAAAAATGGGTTTTAATACAAATACCAATATAACTCAACTAGGTAAAGCCACATACTAATTTTGATTAATTTATGTTTATAATTAAGGAAGATAACCTTTTACTTATTCTCCATAAGAATAACATGGAGGCTGAGTACGCAGGTTTCCTGCTACGGAAACTATCAACCAATAAATAGTTTTTTGTGCAAATACCAATAGACCACAACGATACGAATCAATATACCAAGTTTTGTCAGGATAAGATGGTAAATAAGCGAGATATAAAATTGTTCTTATCCACCATAAGAATAACATTGGACAACGTACTGTGTTTAGCTTTATTAATATCTCTGTAACCAATTGACGTAGAGCAATGATCTAAACACCAAATTGTTTTTTTTAACTGAATTTAATTGTGAAAAGTAAAATTTAATTTACAAAATTATTATATGTAAAAAACTAAAAAAAAACATTTTTGGGGTACAAACCCCCCCCAAAATACCCCTTAGGATGTAGCAATCTGGCTGGTTTTTGATCTTAACATGTTCGCTGCTGCAACCCATTGGCGGGCGGTCGCAATGTGCGGCGCAGCCCCGGCGCGCCAGCGAATCAGCGAACACAATTGGCAGCCAAATATTTCGGTCTGACAAATCGCAAAAAAGCGGCGGTGATGGTGCTGCGTTACCCCGAGAGTGGACGTAGTTCACTGAAACACCCACAGGTAGCAGCACTGCCTGGACCCGTAGCCAGTCCCTTTGTATTTTCACTCGGAGGGAGAAAATCCCTGAACTGGGACAAAATGTGGTGCCAGACGGGATTTTACGGGAAATTTTAGTACCAACCTACACCAAATTAAAGCTTGCATTCTAACCTACACGCTGGCAACGATAATAACGTTCCCGGCCGAGTGCTGGGCTCACACTGAAGCAATAGTTGGGAGGGGAGCGCGGCACTGCTTTAGCAGCTGTCAGCAAGGCGCGCCAGTAGCGGAGCACTGCTATAGCAGTGCCCCGCAGCGTACGTGTTAAAGTCATAAATGTTGCTTTACATGTTTGTACCAAATTTCATCAAAATCGGGCTATTTTTACGAGAGTTATCGCGCCCACAGACACACATATATATACACACACACACACACACACACACACACACACACACATATATATATATATATATATATATATATATATATATATGAGTAAACAGTTTGATATTCAAACTGTTTGATTTCAAAATATTATTGATACTCAATTTTTGGACATTCCTCAAATAAACGTACACCTTTTCCTTTAAATGGTAAGGCACACCATTTTGTATACTCCATTTCTTGAAGGTGATGTCTGAGAGCTTTTGATGAAAATGAAGACATATATATATGTATGTGTGTGAAATTGTTATTAGATTCATTGGTAAGGGCTACTATTATATTAAAAATTAATAAAATAAAAACTGAGTACCCTTGTTTATGAGTTATATTTAAACCAACATGTTTCGGCATGTAAGGCCATTTTCAAGGTTGATAAATTTCACTTCACATTAAAAATTAAATACTCCGTTGCAGCAATCCTGCGTACTCAGAGAATTTCCAGTGCATAAGATAGATATGTCTTAATACCACATTGAGCCGCATACCAAGTTTCATTAAAATAAATTCACAAAAAAAAATATACACATTTTTAATTATTTTCTAAAAAAATAACGTTAGGAATGAGTACGTAGGTTTGCTGAACAAGGAACACAACTAATTGGTTTTTATGCAAATATAAATAGAATTCAACTAGATGAAGCCACATACCAAGTTTAATATTCTTTGGTAAATAAGCTACATATAATATTTTAATTATTCTCCATAAGAATTACATGGGGGCTGAGTAAGCAGGTTTGCTGCAACAAGGAACACTAAATATGGGTTTTCATGCAAATATCAATATAACTCAACTAGGTGAAGCCACATACCAAGTTTCATCAAAGCTATACATTCATAAATAAGCGATATATATACCCTTTTGATTATTCTCTATAAGAATAACATGGGGGATGAGTATGCAGGCTTGCTGCAAAAGGAACAGAAAAAATTAGTTTTTATGCAAATATCAATATAACTCAACAAGGTGAAGCCACATACCAAGTTTTATTAATTTATGTTAATAATTAAGGGAGATGTTATATATAAATATATAAAGAAAATTTATTAAAAATAAATTTACACCTTCTTCACAATTGAAGCTGCTAAAACAAAGGATTACAAACAATAAAATTTTGGGTAAAACTAAAACAGTTTACATTGAATATGAAAAGATTATTTGTTAGTTATACTTCAATTTTGTTGTACAAATGGTTTCTCAGAATAGATACGGTGAATTTAATTGTGGTTGTGACTATTGTTTGCAGTTTTTCTTGTTGTAAATTAAACTTTTTCCATATATCTGCAACAAAGATTGGGACGGTACCTCTTGTCCCTATCAATAATCCATGTATTTCAATACTTTTTAGGTAATATTTTTCTTTAAAATAGTTTTTGGTCTCATCGTATATTAATTTTTTTCATGATCTACTTCTATTGCTTGTTCTGTTTTTTCAAGACGTATAGTTGGATCAAACAAATATCATTTTTTAAATTTATTGTCCACAACTAAAATATCCGCTCTTCGGATTGATCCACTATCTGACAAACCCACAATTTCTTCAAACACCTCATAGCCTTTGTCCCTGAAGCAGTCAGCAATGATTTGTCTAATTTTATTGTGACGTTCGTTTCTGAGCAATTCTCCAAACGGGCATTTACCAAGAATGTGGGCCAAGGACTCAAATTGCTCATTGTCCGTGCAGTGACGACACTGGTTCCCATTCTTGGACCTGCCGTGGTTTGATCTAGTTGGTGCCACGTCCCCAATAATTTTTAACATTTCTCTATACATTGATGTTGTTAGATCTTTGATTTTATAGAAATTTAAATTGATTTTTGGACATTCCTCAAATAAACATACACCTTTTCCTTTAAATGGTAAGGCACTCCATTTTGTATACTCTATTTCTTGAAGGTGATGTCTGAGAGCTTTTGATGAAAATGAAGACATATGGGGGATGAGTTCTGAGACATTTAACTTGTTAAAGCACATTTCTTTTTCTTTGGAAAAGTCTCTAAAAAGAGCAGGATAAGGGTCTTTAATATTTTTCAGAATCTTACATATGTTTATGTGCTAAATCATTGCCTCCCACTCAGCCTTAAACATCCCTAATCCTTTGTATTTCTTTGGTGAATATATCATTGAATTAGGAATATCAGATGGCAGTTCTAATATTTCCTTCAGGGCTGATTTGGTAATGAGATTAATGTCATTCAGGAATTTCTGTGTTAATTTGTTCAGAGGAGCGGTTTGAAAGGGATATACTAGACTGGGCCATATCATAGATTAAACATACTCCGTACTTAAACATAAACATACTTGTGGTATTCTTAACCTATGGCCATATACACTTATTCAGGACATATAACTTTTGTTCATGTTTTAAAAATGGAGATGTAGTAAGTCTTTGAATGTTTTTAACTAATGATTGGATGATGTTTGAACTATCTAAAACTATTTGATTTTCAAAACTTACTCCAAGATAATTAGGATGATTGCTGCATAATGTTCTTAGATATCGAGAAAGCTTATGATAACGTGGGACATCAACATTTGTCAAAAGTTTTGGACAGTGAAACGACCACCACCAAACCACAGCCAACCAACCACAGCCGCAGCCATGGTTTTTCTGGTGGTTTTGGGTTCTTTTTTAATTGTGACTCCTTTCCTCAGAGATTCCAATATTTCTCCTTTAATACAGAAATTATCTGGACACAACTCTCTCTTTATAATATTTATTACTTTGGTTTTCTTTATGTTAAGGCTTAGACCAATTTCATCAAATTTGGATTTAATACCATCATACAATGCCATAGCAGATTCTTTGTTTCTAGCTACCAATACAGTGTCGTCAGCGAAACCTAGTACACTTATTGCTGACAAGGAATCTTCAATTGTATAACCATAGGTTTTGCGCATTGATGTATTCGTCAATTCATTCAGAATATGATCAATGCTTAAATTGTGTAGTGTTGGAGATAAAGGAGCACCCTGCAAGACACCTCTTCTAATGAAAATAGGTTTTGTCTTACCTTCTGAAATTTCAATTTGGGTTTGATTATTCTTCATAAGTTCTTTGATATTGTTAAGAGTCGGTGCCTCCAAACTGTCCAAAACTTTTGATAAATGTTGATGTCCCAAGTTATCATAAGCTTTCTCGATATCTAAGAACATTATGCAGCAATCATCCTTTTTTGCTTTAACACTATGTAAAACAGAGTTTAGGATATTTGAGTTTATGTGAGTTCCTGGTATCATTGTAAATCCTCTTTGAACTTCGTTAAACTGGATATATTTCTTTAACCTAGCATCTAGAATTCGTTCGTAAATTCTTCTGATGAGTCAACAAATAGATATTGGTCTCCAATTTCCTATCTCCGTATTTATTCCACCTTTATCTAAAAGAATGTTCCTTGCTGACTTTAAAATAGAGGGGATGGTTTTCATGTTTTGCAAATTATTAAATATTAATGATAAAATTATTGGTACTTTGGCATTTTTTATGCTTCTCATTATGACTCAGTCAGATCCAGACGCAGTGTCTACTTTAATTCTTTTTATGGCCTGAACAATTTCTTCTTCAGAGATAATACTGTTGTATTCTGCATTGATGTTCTTCACAGTTGTGATGTTTGGTATGTCATAAGCTTGTAATATTTTGCCATTCTCAGTTAAAAATTTGTTTTCAAAATAAGAGTATAGATCACTTAAACTAATTTTGCAACGATTCCTATCTCCCTCAAACACTTTCCTGATGGCCCGTTTTCTTTGGTTATAGAATTCATACTGAATCAAGTCATACATGTATTTTTCTTTCCTTTTTCGTCGATCAGATTTAGTTTTTCTTTCAGGATTGCTATTTTCTTTATAATTTCTTATTAGCTTAACAGCCTTCTTGGCTTTCCTCAACTCATAATACCTTCTGGCAGGGTGTTTTGGACCAGGCAGTTGAGCAAGAAATTCAACAAAGTTGTATAATTGTTTGTGGAATTCATTTTCATCCCATTCCATCTGAAATATATTCGTCCACTCATTGTATTTATCATCTAAAATACTAATTTTATTAGTATTAGTTGTTTCAAAAGAATCTGTTTTGTCATTTTCATCAAAGGTATTCTCCTCTTTCTCATCATTGCTTGACCTTACTGAGTATTTCTTTTCAATATTTTTCCGTAAGATATCTGGATGAAATTTATAAACATGCAATTTTAAACCTCGTAACATTTGAAAAATGTTTCCCACAACTCTCACACTTTTCATTCAAAAAAACATTTTTTACATTTACACAGTTGTTCTTATCATTACTTATTTGTAACTGTTTTTCAGTATTATTCTTGCCAGATTTTGGAATGCTTTTCTTTATCTTTTCCTCAACTGCTATTCTATCTTTGTTATTTTTGTCATCATCAACTTCATTATAAATCTGAGTTATAGAAACTCTTTGCTGTATACATTTTTATGATTAATATCTAGTTGCTGCCTAATACGTTTACACACAAGTTTTACTTTATGTAATGTATATACTCCACATTCTACATTATTCGTCTGACGTGTACATGGCACTTCCACTATTGTATAATTATTTGAATCTGTTAAGCAGTTGCTTAGCTTCAGAGCAAAATTGTTTACATGTGTCTGATTTAATGGAGCTAGAGAATCAACATGATAAAAAGCCAAACTATTTTGTTTTTCTAAGACTACAAGAGACCAATGAAAGCAATCATTATCATTACCTGATCTTATAGTCTGACAATTTTTCCTGCTATTAATAGTTGTGATCACAAAGTCATAACTTTCTAAGTTTAGACAAGCATTTTTAATTACGTTAACATCGTTTTCATTTAATATTAAATTACTCACAGCAGCATCCATAAAATAACAATTATTAGGAAACTGAATGCATTTTCTTATCCATTTTCACATCTCATCATCATCATGTTTATGCCACAGTTTTGATGGCACATCCAAAATATGTTCCAGGTTTTCATCTTTATGACTTGCTTTAACATGAGAGCCAAGTCTTTTAAATTCTTTTTTGCAAATAGGACAAGTTTGAGATACGGGAAATGTATATTCTTCTCCAAGCCCAGGTCCTGGGTTTGTTCCACGTCGCCACACATTAAAATCAATAATTGGAAGAGTAATAACAAATAATTTTGATTATTAATTTTACATAATGTTTTCCATTGACGTTTGTTATTCTTCAAATTCACTTTACCTAAATTTACTTTGACTTGAAATTGCCTACTTCCAATATGAAAACACATATACTTTAGTCTTATGCCGTATATTGAAGAACTACTGTATACCAAATGGTCATTATTCGATTTTACAAAGTTTAACCAAATTTGAAAAAGAAGCGTAAATTTAAGAACTTTGAAGGTAAAAGAACTGATCATGTTTTTATAACCTAAAAATATCACTTTGACAATATCTACAGTTTTTGAATATATTTATATTTTTGAAGTTATTCATTAAAACTTACATAAATGCAGCCATAGTTATAGATTATTTTCAAACTGATTTCACAAAATAAATATTTATTTGTGTTATGTACAATATTTATGTCGCAAAAACCTGCGTATTCAGTGAACGTACTATTGTAATATTATTAATATTAATAACATCCATAAGAATAACATGGGGGCTGAGTACGTAGGTTTGCTGCTATGGGAAGTATCTGTTAAAATTGCTTTTTTGACAAATAACAATAGACCACAACCAGATGAAGCCGTATACCAAGTTTTGTTAGTATCCGTTCATAAATAAGGGAGAAATAATTTTGTTCTTATTCTCCATAAGAATAGCATTGGACAACTTACTGTGTTTAGCACTTTCAATATCTCTGTACCCACTTGACGTAGAAAAATTATCAAAACACCAAATTGTGTGTTTTTTAAAGCTGAATTCAATGGTGAGAACTAACATGTGACTTTTTAAAATATTACATGTAAAAACTTCAAAAAACCCATTTTTGGGGTACAAAATCCCCCCAAAATACCCCTTTGGATAGAGCGACCTGGCTGGTTTTCAAATTTAAAGTCATAAATGTTGCTTTACACGCTTGTACCAAATTTCATCAAAATTGGACCATTTTTACAAGAGTTATCGCATTCACGGACACATATATATATATATATATATATATATATATATATACATACAGTTTCGAACGAATGGTGTTTTTGGGGTCTGGGGACCTCAAAACGAAAAGTTATCATGGTCCCGGACCTAGGTCTTACCATGCCGACTACAGTAATAGCTTCTTCCCTATAGGGGAAATTTGCTAAAACTATCTCATTAAGCTTTTGTCTCACATCTTTCCTTGATTTTATAAACCTATTTTTTTCACTTGGTTTAAATACAGACGGCTGCATACGGATTGGCCCCTGGCCAGTAGCGCCAGCGACATACGGATTGCTCCCCCTGCCAAACCGGTTTGATTTAACCAAGTGACAACTAACGTATTGTTCCCCCTAGTCGTGGTGAAATAACCAAGCCCAATTTGTGCCCTGACTGTACTTAAATTCACGGCACATTACATTCATCACATATAATTTGTGATCATTTCATATAATTTCATATCAATCTTCATTTGTAATTGTTCTCTTGCCGTAAACACAGCTGTTGATGAATTTAAATTTGACAATTATGGTATTTATAATGTTAAATGAGGCCAAAATTAGTTTTTGGCTACTAAATGTTGTTAAAAAGCATAGTATTAACGGGAATCCTTGGAATAGTCATTATTCTCATGGAGAAACTATTGTTTATTGTAAATACGATCTATATTTTATAGAAACATAACTAATTTTTAAATACTACAACATTGATGTGGACTTTGGTTTGGATAGGTACAGTCAGAGCCAGAAATATGGACAAGCATTCCAGCAAGGTCATGGGGGAGCAATACGTATGTTGTCGGTTGTTAAAATCATACCCGGTTGACTGGGGGAGCAATCCACATGTCGCTCGCGCGGCCATCCAGGGGGAGCAATCCGAATCCTCCCATACAGACAAGGTTGAAAATAAAAGATAGTTTGAACTAAGCAGATGTGGTTGATTACAAAATAAATAGTCACTTTCCAGTGTTTGCCTTTGGTTTTTATAGAAGGTCTGGGACTTATTTCTAAAATTATTAACAGAGTACTAGAGTAGAATAGAATTTTAAGCCGGATGTTTGAGAGTCCACTGTATTTGTCTAAATATAGGCTACATACGTAAAAACCAATTTTTTTATTTTCAGAGATGCTCTGGAAACATTAGCTTGGGCAAGTGCTCAGATTCATTGTCTGTGTTCAACCAATGGGAAAGTACCCCTGCCTTCTAAGACTCCATATTTACCTGAAGAAAAGGTTGTTTCAAACTCAGGTGAGATATTGGGTGTATTCAAATCCCCAGAGGCGCACAGGTCTATGAAGTTGGCCCCTCCCGGTGCAAAGGAACTCGGGCCGACTCGGGCGACAGTTGTTAAGTTGCTGGTGTTTTTTTTCACTGTCAACTGACTGCTAACTGGCACTAGTGTAAGACCGTTTGTCCGTCTTCTTTACTGTATGTCAGTTGTCTGTTGTTTTTTATTTGTCGGTGTAAAAAAGCGACAGTAGATAGCTACTGTAGCTAGACTGTAACTATACGACTGTTGTCAGTAATTCGCCCATTCCGTTTACACGGTGCGTAGTCAGTGTTGCCTATTCGAGGGAAATTACCCTTGCTGGTGATAATTTTGAACTTTGAGGGTAATAAAGGGTAATTTTACTAAAGCCTTTAAAAATATACAAATTTATATTATACTCTGTTATATACTTATTATTTCATTCATTGATGTTTATTTATGATTAAATTAGGCCTACTACATTTCTCTACTTTATCGACCCTTCCGATTTTCATTACTCTGACGAATACTCACGAACTCCATGACAGAAATGAAGCTTGAGTAATGATTACATGTAAAGTGATTGTCTCATGTTAAAAATGTGGAAGAGCCACGAGTGCCAGGACGACAAGAAGTTCGCTAAGTTGCAGTAATGTCTCCAAGTTTTAACGTCAACCAGACAATAAATAACGAAAATAGAAAATAGGGATTATTGTCACCTGACTCCGCCTACCTAATCCTAGCAGTTGATGGACTGAAAGGTAGACAGCGTTACCTGTTTTATAATTGGTGTTTATGGCTGTAAACAAAATTTCATCAGCTGTTAGTCATTTATATACTGTGATTTATTAAGCAATAAAATAAATTCTGAGAAAAATCAGTAAAATAATTTCTGAGATAAATCCGTTATATCTCGCATGATTGAGACAAAAAACTGGCTGGCGTGTGCAACTTCTATTTCCATTCTTTATTTTAAACTTTAACATTAATTATACATCAGTGACATCTATAAAGCCTCAAACCTATCAAATTTTAAGCACATTTCCTTTATTTCATTAGCACTCTTTACTCAATTACAGGAGTTTAGATTTTGAGGGTATTTCAGGGTAATTTTGACGAGGATCAAGGGTAATTTGGGAAAAAGTGATTGGCAACACTGAGCGAAGTAGAAATCACCAGCAGCAACCGATAGACCGATGACTTGACTCAGGACGACAATAAAACAATAAGACACTCTAAAATAGTTCTTATTTTTTAAAAGGTTCACTTGGAATGTATGGTATGGTTTTATGGTTCTGTGACATCGTAATAGGAATGTGGGAAAGTTTTAACTAGTATTTAACCGCTGCGCCGCGTCTGCGTTGTTGTTTTGTGACCGGTATAGGATATGTTTTTTAATATTTTGACCATGAAATTGACAATTTTTAGACCTTGAAAACTGTGAAAAACCCGTGAATTTGATTATTAAGTTTGAGTGGGAACCCTGTCCAAACCCCATCGTTAGTGCTCCAAATCCCATCGTTAGTGCTCCAAACCCCATCGTTAGTGCTCCATCGGTTTAAGAGTTATAATTAAAAACTCTTGGGGGGCCAACTTCATGGAAGTTAATCCCCCCCAGTGGAAAACGTGAGCACTAACCTCAAAAATGGGACTAATCGTTAGTGCTTCGTTAGTGCTGGTTAGTGCTCCAACCCCCATCGTTAGTGCTCCATCGGTTTAAGAGTTATAATAAAAAAAAATTCTGGGGGCCAACTTTACGGAAGTTAGCCCCCCAGTGGAAAAACATGAGCACTAATCTCAAAACTGGTACCAATCCTTGGTGCTTCGTTAGTGCTCCAACCCCCATCATTAGTGCTCCATTGGTTTAGCAGTTATAATAAAAAAACTGGGGGGCCAACTTCACAGAAGTTAGTCCCCCGAGTGAAAAACGTGAGCACTAACCTCGAAAATGGAACCAATCGTTAATGCTGGTTAGTGCACTAAACCTCATCGTTAGTGCTCCATTGGTTCAATTGTTACAATAACAAAAACTCCGTACCATTTTGTGAAGTTGGCTCCCCCCCCAGTGAAAAAACGTGAGCACTAGCCTCGAAAATGGTACCAACCGTTAGTGCTGGATAGTGCACTAGACCCCATCGTTATTACTCCATTGGTTCAACAGTTATAATCAAAAACTCTGGGGGGTAAATTCACGAAAGTTTCCCCTGCCCCCCTCCTATAGAAAAACGTGAGCACTAATGTCAAAAATGGTAACAACTGTTATTGCTGGTTAGTGTTCCAACTCCCATTGATAGTGCTCCATTGGTTCAAGAGTTATAATTAAAAACTCTGGGGGCCAACTTTACGGAAGTTAGCCCCCCAAGTGGAAAAACGTGAACACTAACCTCAAAAGTAGTACCAATCGTTAGTGCTTCGTTAGTGCACAAAACACACTCGCTAGTTGTCCATTGGTTTAAGAGTTATAATCAAAAAATACTTAACTATTATTGGAATATTACAATTTAAGTCATTCATTGCCTTAAAAATGTGTTGACAGCTCAAATATTCTAGCGATGAATTAAAATTAGTCAATGAAGAATAAATATGTATATTTTAATTTTACATTTAAGCTCTTCTGTAAATATAATTTTCAAAATAAAATACCCCCGTCACAGCAAAACCTGCATTTTCAGCGAATTTCCAATGAATATATAACATAACACATTAAAAAACAACAGGATTCATAAGAAATATATTCACAAACAAACGATATTAAAAATATTAATTATTCTCCATAAGAATGACATTGGGAATGAGTACACAGGTTTGCTGCAATAAGGAACACAAAATAATGGGTTTTTATGCAAACATCAACAGAACTCATCTTAGTGAAGTCACATACCAAGTTTCATCCATATACATTCATAAATAAGCGATATATAACATTTGAATTATTTTCCATAAGAACAACATGGGGACCAAGTACCTAGGTTTGCTGCTACGGGAACCATAGGCAAAAAATTGTTTTTTTTGTGCAAACAACAATAAACCACAACCAGAACAATGAACAAACATTTTTTTTCTAAGCGTGCGGAAGTTGATTATTTGATCGTGCACGGGGACGGTCAGAAAACAGGGAAAATTATAAAAACAATGTTAAAAATTTCGATTTTTTGTTTCTTTTTGCGCGGAAATTGATCGTTCGATCGTGTACGGGGACGTCGGATAACACGGAATGTCGGATAACCGAAGGTCAGATAATTGAGACTCTACTGTATTTAAGAACTTTTCATGTTGTGAAGTATTATTAAAATATTATATTTATCATGCAACTATAATCCCAAATAAGCTTTCAGGTAATAAGTCAGAAGTACATTCATACAATTATTATTGACATTGAAATTGACACTGTTTAATTATAAATGTTACCCCCCCATAGAGTTTTTTTGATTATAACTCTTGAACCAATGGAGTAGAAACGATGGGGTTTAAAGCACTATCCAGCACTAACGAAGCACTAACGATTGGTACTATTTTTAAGATTAGTACTCACGTTTTTCTACTGAAGGGGGTTAACTTCTGTGATCTGGAGTTTTTTTATTATAACTCTTGAACCAATGGAGCACTAACGATGGGGTTTAGTGCACTAACCATCATTAGCGATTGGTACCATTTTCGAGGTTAGTGCTCACGTTTTTCCACTGGGGGGCTAACTTCTGTGAAGTTGGCCCCCAGAGTTTTTTTATTATAACTCCTAAACCAATGGAGCACTAACGATGAGGGTTGGAGCACTAACAAGCACTAACGATTGGTACCATTGTTGAGGTTAGTGCTCCCGTTTTTCCACTGGGGGGCTAACTTCTGTGAAGTTGGCCCTCCAAAGTTTTTAATTATAACTCTTAAACCGATGGAGCACTAACGATGGGGTTTGGAGCACTAACCAGCACTAACGATTGTTACCATATTTTATGTTAGTGCTCAAATGGGGGGGGGGCAACTTCATGGACCTGAGGCGCACAATACAGTATAATAGGGAATTAAATTGCCAGTTGATGGCTTGGTTTGTTTGTCGGGCTATCAACCAAGATCAGCCAATAGTAGGCCGGTGCTGCATTGTCAAAACTCCACACCAGCTGATCGGAATAATATTCGAGTGATATTTTTCTGTCACAAAATGGCAACAGTAACAGCGTACAACTATGCTATTGGCTGCAGCCCAACTGTCAACCTAATTATACATACATACGGTATGTATATTTTTAGTGATAGATTAATGGATTTTCCTCATTCTGCCTGTTTTATGCACTGCCTGTTACTTTTTTGTCTAAAGACCGTTTAAACCATGGGCTAAGTTATTGTTATGTTATTTACTTGACCGTAGCCACTTGCATCAGCTAATATGTAATTTAGACAATTGCTAATAAATGTAAAATTTCAACGGCAAATAAATGATTTGATTCTTGATTCTTGATTGTCCACTATTATTAGATCAAACTTGGACATAAACCAATAGCACTCTTTTCATTATCGATTTGGCAGACTTTGGATTCTTTGATTCTGGGTTATAAGTCTTGGTATTTACATTTTTACTAAACAACTAACCAATTGGCCTATTTTGATGGAGCATTTACATCAAGCCTCAAGAACATCTATATATTAATATGCTAGGGGTTTTTTCTTCACAGTCATAACTCGATAATGGCTCGACGGATTTGAAAGTTTGAGGTGCCAAATTAAGTTATTTTTACGTAGATTTGCCAATGTGTCTCAAAATTTTAAGAAAGGGCATCACTTAAACACAGTAAAGGGCTGAATTTTTGAACAGTGGTGCTATCCGACGGCGGAAGACTGAACTACATGTTGATTGAAAGTACGTTGTTATCATCCGTTTTAATATCAGATGTTTTGTTATGTCTATTAACAACTCAAGAAACCTTTTATTGAGTACAGACTTGCTCGGATTCGAGCAACATGACAACTAGTTATTGTTATTGTTTGTAGTTTTGTGTTTTTACACGGGTTTGTGACTCAGTAACATTAGCTTTTCTGACAATTTATTTTGGGGTTTGCAATGTAGAAGTAATACGTAGAAAAACCTGTGCATTTTTTGTTGAGGTTTTGTTTTCGGCATAAATTTGTCTTTTTGGGGTTTGGTATCATATGAAATTGATTGTTTTATTTATATCTGTGAACTATCTACCAATAAATGTAAATATTTGAACAGTCTGAACAATGTTTTGTCTACGTACTAGGTATTCTTGGCGTCTGAAGCCAAGATCCCGATACCTCGTGACATTTTTTTTTCTCTAGTGATGGTTTTCTGACCCATTAGAATGAGGGTTGTACCCCTCTCTTGATATTTGCCCTTTAGCCATGGTATATTTATTTAATTTATTTCTTTTGACAATGCTATATTACAAAGTAGCATAACCAACTATCTCAGATATTTGAAGCATGCATTCATGATAGTTCATCGTTCCGTATGATTACTTGCTATCACTTTACTTTGTACACTATTTTTGAAATATTTACATGTTCTAAATTCAATAGTATATAGTATACGTGTGGTTAATCTTTGCAGACACTTCATTTGCACCATGTAGGGGAGACAGAGGCAGGATTGTCTTGTCCACCACTCCCAAGATCCTCTTCTGTGACCTGAGATTGGCTCCCGGGGAGAGCAAGTCTTGTAAGTTCCTAATTTTACTTATTCTCCATAAGAATAACATTGGACAACATACTGGGTTAACACTTTAAATATCTCAATATCCAGTTATACTACAATAACTCAGTAACTCAAAACAAAAAGTTATGATGATCTCGAGTTAGGTCTTGCCTTACCGACCGGAGTAATATTTTATTGCTTAAATTAGGGACACTCGCTAAAAAATACTCAAAAACATTTAAACTGGCAATTTGCAACACAACAGCACAAGACAAGGGCTGTAAGACTGCAATGGTGGCAGGGGGTGCCGCCAAATGACAAAGCATGCCTCTAACCACCACCCGAAGCATGACATGATGCTGAGGTCTCGTGGTGGGAAGCATCCACTGTTTCATCTTGCTTGACCTCTTGCTCTGTGTTGCATGCAATGTTTGAATTGTTTTTGTCAATAGGTTTTTCCTAAACTTCTAAAGTTTAAATTTATTAGGTTACAAAGTGTATTAAAAACTCAAGAATGTTAACTTGTTTTTTGAAATATTCAACTTATTTGGTTTTGAAACCCATAATTATATACCGGTATGCCAAATTTATAAGCATACATACATTTTCAGAATTATATACTAGTAGGCTTGATAAAATATCAAATCAAATATGATATGCTAAGTATTCAATATACGTGATTCTCGCAGAGAATTCAAAAACAATAAATCCATGCTAAAATCCTGAGAAACTTATGCTGGTGATTTTTTGGTACAGACTTTTACTCACAGAGTTTACCACTGGAGGCGCTCCCCTCATACCGAGGGCAGCTGGTCAAGTACTCTTACAAGATAACCATCGGCACTCAACGAGTCAATTGCCCCATCAAGTTGCTGCGTGTGCCGTTGCGAGTCCTTGATGTCAGTGGTATGCAGAGAGTCAGAATGTCCTTGATTCTTTAAGCGTCATTTCTTTCCTGGGGCTATCCAGGAGATTTTTTTTACTTATTTCTACGGATAAAATAGATTTGTATGTTAATGTAAAATAAAACCTTTTTATGATGAAAATACATACTTTATCTGCATTTAACCTCCTGAGTCACATAAGAAAATTTAATTTCAAACTAAGAATCACCTGGTGTCCTTTTACCAGGACATGTATTCAACCATCACCAAGGCCTGGATGTGACATCCATAATTTTAACGTTGAGACCTGTTGTCCTTTTAAAAGGAACAGTATATTGAGACCTGAAATAAAAAGTGCATGGAAATCACTCATGGACGCCATGTTGTTTTCATCTCAAGCAAGACAAAGAAGGAGCTGCTATTTGGCAGTCAACTGATAAACTATGTTGCCAAGGATGAAAATCAAGTATTACTACTAACCTTGTGCCACAAAATGTCCCCATGTTAAACTTATGATTTTTCGCATCTGTACTTTTAAAAGGACACTAGGTCTAACTCATTTTTTTTACTTGATCTCAGGTCTCAACATTTATGGATTAGATGTCCTTTAAAAAGGTCAACAGGTTTCAAGCACATCACTTATAATTATGTAATAAGGACTTTGTGAATTTATTATTACTGTCCTTTATAAGCACTCAGGGACTCAGGAGGATAAAGCCAAACCGTCCGAGGAACTTTTGAGAAAACCTTAAGTGTGACACCCGTTAACCATGTACAGTAGACGCTCTTTTATCCGGCATGTTCGGGACCACGCCCATGCCGGTAAATCGATTTTTCCGGATAATAGAACTGTTTAGTTATTAATGGGAATACAGTAATCTGAGAGTCTGTCATCTCGCTACAGTAATGAGCTGTGGTCGCGTGCGTTGGTTGACCTTGGCACTGCTCCGGAACACCTGCATTTGTGGACGCATAGACAGACAGACAGACAGACGGGCGGACAGACAGCCGGGCGGAAGTTGGCGTCTAAAAATAGGTTGAATACAGTAGTGTACTGAGCAAAGGTTACGAACATCACTGAACGTTACTGCTTGAGACGTAAACAAACAACAGGTGACTAAGAAAAAGGTGGGAACAGTCCAGCGCAGTCGCAGTACGAAACGGAAACGACCGAAAATACCTGGAAAAACCCGGGTCCCCTGGTGCCGGTTAATAGAATGTGCCGGTTCATAGAATGCCGGATAAAAGAGCGTCTACTGTAGTTGAATTAAAAGTCTCAGTGAGAAATTTGGAGGACAAATGTTAAATTTGTGATGCAACCTCTCCTAAGGTCATACATTCAATAGATGCATTTAAAACACATTTTAAATACTAGAATTTGATCAGCTGTGTAATTTGATTTTACTATGAAACTGAAAACAGGTTAACAAGCGAAGCTGTTGGGAAGGCTAGTTAAATACAATATTTATAGGAAATAAATTATATATTTCAAGAGTTTTAATTTGAATTATCTACTTCTTTGTGCTTAAAATGTTTTAACCCATTGGCGTAGACATACGAGCAGGTCTCGTTCCTTACTTGTAATTTTATTAACGTGTGAATTGGAGTATAAAATTGGTGTTTTTAAATGGATTAATGGCATATTTTAATTAAAATATTGTTTTCTTTCAGTTTAGAGAGTCGCATTGGCACACACACAGTAGACATAAGTAAAAATTAGCAAAATCAGTGTTGACCATGTGCAAGTCTCAAAGAATTAACCGATCCCGTCAACTTCCAAGCAAGCCTGCCACCGTTTATTTTACTTGGGCCCTCCCACCAACGTTGCCACAGACTGGTTAACTCATTGAGAGTTGCACAACTGGTCAGTTTTGGTTGTGTGCAGGAATCGAACCCACGAACATCGTATCGCCACCTGGCCAAGGTGTTTCCACGACGTAGCCAACTCAGCTAACACGACCAAAGGCCTGGCGGCGATATTAAGTGTTTTCAGTCAGTCCGCGCCCCTAGCGGATAGAACCGTAGACGCCCGCGGTCATTAGTTACATATTTTGCTACTAGAGTGCAGCACCAATCAATTCCCGTTATAGGCTACTACAAATAGAATAAAATTACTACCTCAATGGGTTAAGACAATTTTGTAAAAGTTTTACAACTTTACCAAACCCGTGTAAACTCACTTTAAATTACATTTACAAATTGAAGTTAATTAAAAAAAGTTTTATCAAATTTGTATCTTAGAACAACTAATACTTACTTTTTTTAACTCTAAATTTGCTCCACAAACTGTTCTGAACCTCTGCCAAACTAAAACAGTTTTATTTTTTAAATGATTACATATTTAAAAAAGATTTATAACATTAACTTTCTTAAAACTTGTTATAAAACTGTTAATATGCTAAAATTAAGTCGGCTATCATAAAATTATTATACTTCAGTGATGTGATTTCATTTAATAATACTGCACAATACAATTCACTGGTATGATAACCATTTTCTATAACATTTATGTTTTTATTTTATCCAATAGTGCAGTACTATTAATTTGGATATGTATCATAAAACATATTTTTGAATATTATAAAGTAGTGTTATTAATGTTTTAATAATGCTCTATATTAATTTTTGCTTTATGACATACTTACCGAGTTATTATGAGTTTGAGTCCATTACAACTGACAGACCAAACCTTTAGGGGTTTCAAAACCATTTGTTAATGCAAGTTTTAATCGTACTCAGATCAGGATTATTTCATAGTATTGAATAGTATAGAAGAACCAACATCTAACTTCATTTTAATGGTCAATGGTTGTTAATTCCATCCATCCTGAGAAAGAGTTTTGACCAAGTATTGCTGGCCTAGTGTGACTGTGAAAGCTAATTGTTGTTTGTGGTTTTGTTGTAAAAGCATGTTTTAAAAGGAAACATGTATTTCAGGAGTCCCAGAGATAAATCTATGTGAGGACAGTGAGGACTTGTCTCCCAGTAATCCATTCCTAGAGAGCACCACTAAAGATCAGGAGCAGGATCCGACTATACAGCTGCTTCAGGTACTGTAGTAAACCTGCATATCACCAAGTTCAGCTCTCTTCTCCCATTTCCTCCGCTGTTGCGGTGTGGTCTAGCGCCTAAAATACCCAGGTTCATTTCCTAGTGAAATCAGTGTGACTTTTGAAACTCAGTCAGCCACTGAGCTTTGGAACCTTAAATTGTTGGTACTAGCCATATGAGTGGTGTTCAGATAGGTGCACCCACTATGTTGCTGGCCCGGCCAGATTGGCAATTAGAGAAACCAACTATGCCATGATTTAGTACTAAATTTGTATCAAATGGTGCCACAAAAGAAAAATAGGTACTTCAATATTTAATAAATAATTAAGTACTAATGTTTCCAGACTGGCGACATGCCAGACCGGCAAATTTTAATATCTAAAATAAATCATATACTAAAATTTAGTACCAAATTGGTATTAATGGTATGACTAGTACAAATATTAGATACTTCAATCATTAAACGGTAACGATTTTCATTTTGGGGGTCAATGACCTTTCGGCCCGGCAAGTTGGAATTTCGTAAATAACTTTATGGGCCATACACGTAATACTTTATACTTTTACGTAACACATTTTTTCATAATTTCACACCCCCCCTCCCACAACACACTATCACGCTTGACCATACCCCCCTCCCCCAATGTGTTACTTAACTCAATTGTAGGAGGCTGTAAAACAGCTTAAACCTTTTAAACATCGTTTTATTAGCAATTTGGAATATGGATTTCAATGAATCATTAAACTTTATTACTTTCTTTTAACAAAATGTGTTAGTAAATTTGTTTCAAAGCAAAATATATTCAAACAAACAAGACTATTACTAATAATATAAAAAAAATCCTAGCTAAAACGTATCAAATTTGATTTATAACTGAAACAAATATGAAACAACAACCCTACAAGTGATAACCGTCAGTGTCATCGACGATAATGGTGTTTGTACAGTGATACTGTCGATTACATCGATGGTATGTTTTTATGCGTGTTGCTCGGCAACAGCTGATGATATTTAGTTCGTTCTTGCGGGAAACCATTGTAGACAATATTTGCCATCCTTCAGTAACCGACTTTAGTGATTTCATTGTTTGTTCATATTTGGACTAGTGTGCCCTTTGTCTGTCGCTACATTCAGCTGACTCGCGTCTGCCAATCCTTCAGCTGTCAGTGATTTGTGACTGTAGTGTTTACGTGAAGCGAATTACTGTTTGTTCTACGTTATTGTTATTATTGTAGTATATTTTCGTAATTAGTCGTTATTATTGTTATTAGAATGCGTGATGAACTTGATCTAGTGACATAAGAGAAATTGTATTCGATTGTGACAGTGATGGAGGTAGTGACATTTCTATCGTAGGTGATGAAGAAGTGTATAATAATGTTTCCGATGAATCTGAAAGTGAATCAGAAAACGAGGTAGGCCTTGAACAATGCACTTATAGTTCCCCTGAACCTTTTTCAAATATTGAAGTAGGCCTAGGCCCAAGTACTAGCTTCTCCCATGAACCTTGTGCCGAAAGTGAACTAGGCCCAGTCTTAAGTAGGCCTACTTGGGTTCCCCCTTATGTTGAACATTTTTTTTTACATAAAGACATTATTTTCTTGTATAATATTTGTATTCCTAGGTAAACTTGCTACAAAATGTATATTACGGAATTTGAATTTGACAATTGTTTCCATAGTTACAATACAGTAAAAAGTAAAAAATAATTTTGAAATTTTATAACTTTCTTCATTCTACAACCAGAAACAAAGGAAAAATTTAGTAAGTCCACATAAATTGTTATTTTATGGGTAGAGTTTTTTTGCTGAAAACAAAGATGTGTACCAGTTACCTTACCCTCTCATTGTTTTTTGTTTGTTATTAGCTCATTATTGGTATTTTTTATGATTATTTTACAAAATTTTACAAAATGGGTAAAAAGAGTGTATCATTTCACAGACGACACACTATCAGTTGTAGAGTTAAACAACGAAAGATGTGGGTGGCACTGCGCAATACTGTATCAAGTCATGATTAAACACTCTAACACAACACAAAACATAGGTGTAAAACAATACAGAACTATCTCTAAATACTTATGTATTTATTTGTAGTTTTACTGTTATTAAACTAGTATGACGGGAATATTTGTGTATAACTAACTGTAACCTTGATCAGGGTTCCCACTCAAACTTAATAATCAAATTCACAGGCAGGGTCCCCACCCAACCGTGAAAACCGTGAAACCTTGAATAAGCCGTGAATTTCGTATACCGTGAAAAAACCTGAAATAAGCCATGAATTTTGATTTCAAACCTTAAAAATATATCAAAATTAAAAAACAATAAAAAATATCTTATCAGAAAATATCATATTTGTTTTCAGATAGGAAAATGTACAACAGAATTATTTAGTATGTTGTTAATACGGTGAATACCTCGTCGTCTGCCTACTTGCAGATTGCAGCTGTGGGGATGATTTAGGACTGGTTCTGGTTTCCACGGTGCAAAGGAACATGGGCCGACTCGGGCGACAGTTGTTAAGTTGCTGGTGTTTTTTTTTCACTGTCAACTGACTGCTAACTGGCGCTAGTGTAAGACCGTTTATCCGTCTTCTTTACTGTATGTCAGTTGTCTGTTGTTTTGTATTAGTCGGTGTAAACAAGCGACAGTAGACAGCTACTGTAGCTAGACTGTAACTATACGACTGTTGTCAGTAATTCGCCCATTCCGTTTACACGGTGCGTAGTCAGTGTTGCCAATTCGAGGGAAATTACCCTTGCCGGTGATAATTTTGAACTTTGAGGGTAAAAAGGGGTAATTTTACTAAAGCCTTTAAAAATATACAAATGTATATTATACTCTGTTATGTACTTATTATTTCATTCATTGATGTTTATTTATGATTAAATTAGGCCTACTACATTTCTCTACTTTATCGACCCTTCCGATTTTCATTACTCTGACGAATACTCACGAACTCCATGACAGAAATGAAGCTTGAGTAATGATTACATGTAGAGTGATTGTCTTATGTTAAAAATGTGGAAGAGCCACGAGTGCCAGGACGACAAGAAGTTCGCTAAGTTGCAGTAATGTCTCCAAGTTTTAACGTCAGCCAGACAAGAAATAACGAAAATAGAAAATGGGGATTATTGTCACCTGACTCCGCCTACCTAATCCTAGCAGTTGATGGACTGAAAGATAAAGAGCGTTACCTGTTTTATAATTGGCGTTTATGGCTGTAAACAAAATTTCATCAGCTGTTAGTCATTTATATACTGTGATTTATTAAGCAATAAAATAAATTCTGAGAAAAATCAGTAAAATAATTTCTGAGAAAAATCCGTTATATCTCGCATGAAAAAATTGAGACAAAAAACTGGCTGGCGTGTGCAACTTCTATTTCCATTCTTTATTTTAAACTTTAACATTAATTATACATCAGTGACATCTATAAACCCTCAAACCTATCAAATTTTAAGCACATTTCCTTTATTTCATTAGCACTCTTTACTCAATTACAGGAGTTTAGATTTTGAGGGTATTTGAGGGTAATTTTGACGAGGATCGAGGGTAATTTGGGAACAAGTTATTGGCAACACTGAGCGGAGTAGAAATCACCAGCAGCAACCGATAGACCGATGACTTGACTCAGGACGACAATAAAACAATAAGACACTCTAAAATAGTTCTTATTTTTTAAAAGGTTCACTTGGAATGTATGGTATGGTTTTATGGTTCTGTGATAACGTAATAGGAATGTGGGAAAGTTTTAACTAGTATTTGACTGCTGCGCTGTGTCTGCGTTGTTGTTTTGTGACCAGTATAGGGTATGTTTTTTAATATTTTGACCATGAAATTGACAATTTTTAGACCTTGAAAACCGTGAAAAACCTGTGAATTTGATTATTAAGTTTGAGTGGGAACCCTGACAGGTTTTTCACAGTTTTCAAGGTCTAAAAGTTGCCAATTTCATGGTAGAAATATAAAAAGCATAACCTATACCGGTCGTAAAACAACAACGCAGACGTGGCGCATCGGTCAAATACTAGTTAAAACTTTCTCACATCCCAATTATGATGTCACAGTAAATACCATAAAAGTGAACCTTTAAAAAAATAAGAACTAAAGAACTCTTATTAGAGTATCTTTGTTTTATTGTCGTCATGAGTCATCGGTCTATCAGTTATCGGTTGCTGATGCTGGCGGTTTCTAAATACCCTCGAAATAAAAATTCCTGTATTTGAGTAAAGCGTGCTAATGAAACAAAGGAAATGCGCTTGGAATTTGATAGGTTTGAGGGAGCCGCCAATAGATGTCACTGATGTATCATTAATGTTTTAAGTTTAGAATAAAGAATGAAAATAGAAGTTACACACGCCAACCAGTTTTTGTCTCAATTTTTTCATGCGAGATTTAACGGATTTATCTCAGAATGTCTTTTGCTGCTTAACAAATCACAGTACAGTAGAACCTCGGTAAACCGAGCCTCGCTTATCCGAGATTCCGGGTTAACCGAGGCGGTCCTAATATGTGTACAGTATTATAAATTTCAAAGAGAAAGTAACACGCTCAAATAAACGAGCAATTGACAGTGCGCGCCTTCACTTACTGCAACCGCAATATGCGCGCTGAACTGTATTGTGTTTGCATTCAACTACAGTAAACGTCAGCAGTTGTCGGGGTTGTTCGGCAAAGTTTGTGCGTAGCAGACAGTGCAATTCTGGACCGTCGTCGTTAGTCTGCCGAAGCCGCCATTTCGTGTTGACAGTGATTTGTTTACTCAGTTCTGTTTATCGCTGTTAACTTAGCGTGTCCGTGTTAATTAGAGAGATGAGTGGTAAGCGCAAACGTGTCGTTGTGTCTTTAGACTCGAAACTAAATGTAATGTTACGATATTTCTTGCACTAATAAACTTAACAAAACTCAAATCATTGTTTTATTTCATGGTTTAAACATATCTTGAACTATTTATAACCCCAATTACGATTTTTAGGTTACATTCCGTGTTATCCGAGATTTGACGTATCCGAGGTGGCCTCGGTCCCAATTAACTCGGTTAAGCGAGGTCCCACTTTATATAAATGACCAACAGCTGATGAAATTTCGTTTACAGCCATAAACATCAATTATAAAACAGCTACGCTATCTATCTTTCAGTTTATCAACTGCTAGGATTAGGTAGGCGGAGACAAGTGTGCCAATAATCCCCATTTTCTATTTTCGCTATTTATTGTCTGGTTGAAGTTAAAACTTGCAGACATTACTGCAACTTAGCGGAGTCGTCCTGGCACTCGTGGCTCTTCCATATTTTTAACATGACTACATGTAATCCTTACACAAGCTTCATTTCTGTTATGGAGTTCATGAATATTCGTCAGGGAACCGAAAATCGGAAGGTTCAATAAAGTAGAGAAATTTAGTAATTTTAATTATAAATAAACAACACTGATTATAATAAGTATAAAACATAGTATAATATAATTTTTTATATTTTTAAAGGCTTTAGTAAAATTACCCCTTTTTACCTTCGAAGTTCCAAATTATCACCGACAAGTGTAATCACCCTCGAATTGGCAACGCTGACTACGCACTGTGTACACGGAATGCATGAGTTACTGACGCAGTGACGCGACAGTTGTATAGTTGCAGTAGCTGTCTACTGTCGCTTGTTTACACCGACTAATACAAAACAATAGGCAACTGACATACAGTAAAGAAGTCGTATAAACTGTATTACACAAGTGCCAGTCAGCAGTCAGTTGACAGTGATAAAAACACCAGCAACTTAACAACTGTCGCTCGAGTTACTTTGCACCATGGAAACGTAAACCAGAACCAGGCCTAAATCATCCGCACAGCATATAACGCAAAGCCATGCGCCCCCCCATCCCCCTTAAATGCGTTATGTAATATGCATGTGTTCCTATATCAGATTCTTGGAATAATTAGTACTAAATTGGTTTTTGGTGTCTGGGGTAGCCTAAATCCTGGTGACCTTGTAAAATCGACACTGTACTGTAATGTTATTATGACGGCATTTTCAACAGTCATAATGTGCATTGAAACCTGTTTTGGGACTGGTACAGCAATTTGTGTAATAACAATTTTACTGCTATATTATCTTAAGCACAAATAATATAATAGTTATGTTTTTATGATTTGTTTCAGAATATAACTGCCCGCAGGAATCCAAATTTCTACAACATAACAAACAGTAAAGGCAAAGTAGCACGATTTTGCTTGTTCAAACAAGCATATAAGTTGGGCGAAGACATTATTGGTACATTTGATTTTTCTGGAGCAACAGTACCTTGTGTGCAGGTGATTTTGCTCTCTAATGAATTAATTAATTACTATTATTCTGTAGCATATAAAGACAGTTCCTGTTGCAGTTTTTGATTTCATATTAAACAGTGACTAAAATAAATCAATAAAAGATGATTTGCTTTGTTCCATGTATGTATTGGTTTTTTAAATCTTATTGGAATAAATTACCTTTATCAAAAGTTGGAAATGTGGGCAATGTGTGATCAATTGAATAACTGTCCACCTTTTATTTTTGCGCGATATACACAACTTGCGAGTCTTGTTATATGTATAGAGTGAAACTTATACAGAATAATACTGGATATACTATTTTAGGTTGGCTTGGAATATTATAGATAATGAATATGCTTAAAATGCACCCAAGATGACATGAATCGCAAATAAAGTTAAAAAAACTCAGGCTCCATTGCGCCTTCCCTATAAGGTTACCCCATATAATAACATTACATGCATAGACAAAGTCACAACACAGGAAATATAAGTTCCCTAGTCAATAAAAGTTCAAAATAAGTCAGTGTAGTTTACACTTGTCTTTTTTTAAGCACAGCAGACTCTCATAAATCCGGATCACCTTATCCGGACCGATGATCTTGATTTTGTTGTAATTTGTTTGTTGCAAATAAAAACGAAACAATGCAACTTCACGGTTTAGAGCCTTCATTTGTCACTTAATTATCTCGCATTACACAAATGTCATGTAGTTTGCATCGTCAAGCGCTCTAACCCGACCTCGGATGGTCCGAGTCCTTGCTTTTGTTTGTTATTGATTAAGTTTCCGGTACGCTACTCCATTCAGGTCTTCTCCTGTCGATGACTCATCACTTTCTACTGGAAGCTCACTCTTTTATTAGCACTTCTACTATACACTGAAATACCAACTTAAGTACTATGCAACATTTGTCAGACGTAATTCTTTCTGTGGGGTGGAGGGGGTTAAAACATTATATATACAAAATTGGGGGTTTGTCCCTTGTTTATCAATTATACTACTATAACATTGTTGTAATATTTTTAATTTTAAGCAATTAAAAATAATTCACAGCCCTCTAGAAAAAAATTAAAATTTTTAAGTAATATTTTTTAAATATTTTTTTCCTTTTTTTTCTTTTTGGATCACATTATTTATCTTTTAAATATGTAATAAATAGTTTTTAATCTCGTTTTAATCTTTAACACGTTCGCTGCGGCCCACCAATGGCGGGCGTACGCCGAGCACGGCAGCGAACTAGATTGGCACAGACGAATTCAATTATTTCGGTCTGATGAATCACAAAACAGCGGTGCGGTGATGTGCTGCATTTCCACGAGACTGGACGTAGTTCGCTGAAACACCCACAGGTAGCAGCACTGCCTGGGTACTAGCCATTTCCCTTCTAATGTCAATTACAGGGAGAATATCCCAGAAATATAGGGCAAAAACTGGTTTTTTGTCCCTTATGAACGGGAATTTTACGGGGAAATTTACTACCAACCTACACCAAAATAAAGCTCGCATTCCTAGCTAAAACGCTGACATAAAATACCCGTCCTCACCAAAGTGCTGCCAGCACGAGACCAAATGGAACTTGCATGTAGACAGAGCGCCTTGTGGCGCTCTCAGAGCGCGACGTTGTTCTGCCGAGCGCCACATGGCGCTCGCCGCAGCGAACGTGTTAATTGTGTTTATGATTACTAATATGGTAATTTTAAAATTAGAATACAAATTTTTATAATTTGCTATTAAATTATGATATATTTGGCAAATAAAACAACATTACTATGGAAACATGATATTTATTTATTTATATCAGTACAATACTCACAAAGGTTGACAAAAGTAAAAAGCAAAAGGTTGAAAAGGTCGGGTTTGAGTCTACTGCAAGCATCTTGCGCACACTTTCCTTGAACACTCCAACAAATTGGGACTCTGCACTTCTGGGAAGGATATCGTGTCTGACGCATCAGTTTTGGGGGGCAAAAAGCACAAGTTTTTCTTTTTTCTAGTGTTTGAGCTGGTTGTTGTTCTTCGTGCATCGGTAGTTTTAGGATTCGCCTAATAGAAAGAGATAGTTCTTTCGGAATAGCCCTTTGCAATCTTGCTAACATGTGTTGGTGTACCAAAGCAGATGCCAAGTTCTTCATGAAGTCCATCCTCGACATTTTTTTTTTGAACTAGTGTATGCCTGATGAAGGACATAGGCATTGACTCCAGATGCTGTATCTACTATGGTAAAACAAAACTGCCATAGGCCACCTTCTTGTTCTTCGGCTTGATGAGTAGTTGGCTATCTTTTGATCTAAGCTGTCGACTCCGCCTTTTGTGTGGTTATACAGAGCTATTATATCTGGTTTCCTTGTTTGCGGGTCATCTTTAGCTTCATCATGCATCGAAGACATCATAATGACAGATTTTTTCTCCTTTGGTATATATGACATGAGGGTTATGTCCTTAGTAAAGCCATAAATTGATGATTTTACTTGGCGATCTGCATTTGGTTTAAACTCTTCCGGAATTTCAACCTTATCTTTTCTCATTGTCCCGACGTGTTAGGCCTCTCTCCTTTAATTGTTGCACCAGTGGTACTGATGAGAACCAGTTGTCCCCAGTCACATTACGGTTACTCCCTTGTACTGTTTTCACTAGCCTCAAAACTGATTGAGTTGGTTTACTCAGCTTTTGTTCTTTGGGAGTCAAAGTGCGCCCGTAGCAGTTTTTACCTGTGTAAAATATAAGCATTATAAAGGTAATGCGTACGCGCATCCGACATTGCCATTATTTTTATTCCATACCAAGCTGGCTTTTTCGGCATACACATTCGGAAACGACAACGACCTCTAGAGGCTACCAACATTTCATCTACACACAGGTATTCTCCCAGTGAATAGCATTCTTTGCAATTTTCGATGAATTGCTCAAATATTTGGGAAATGGCAGCACCTGGATCCTCTTTGGCCCTTTCGTCCCCGTCAAGTGGGTTGTCAAACCTCAAAGCACTTAGGAGGAATAAAAATCTTTCCTTTGTCATGGTGCACCTGAAAACATCTCCTCCTGTGCCGTCGGTAGCAAATAAACTGTCCACAGACTCGTTTCCTGCTTTGAAGACTGATGACTACACTAGTAAACCTATAAAGGCATTTAACTCGGTTAATTCAAGATCTTCAATTTGTGTCCATATTTGGTTGGCATGTTTTGATCTCATGGATCTAATTTTTCGGTTTGTCCATTGCAGGATTTCATCAAGAATATGTTGTGTAATAAGTAGTTCCCATACTTCTACAGGTGAAGGACTGTGACCGAGGCTTTTGGCTTTTCCTTTCAAACCTGGTATGTGGGTAACAATGTTGTAGCACCGTGTTCTTGTTTGTTGGAGGAGTAACCTTACACCACTTAAAAGCTGGCTTGTTTTTGGTATTTTTTCCGTAGGAAAATAAAATTGTTTCGACGAGTACCACTCTGTTGATCTCCATCCCCACATACATCCATTGGCTCTCCAGCACCATCAACGACGCTTTGTATAATTTCATCTATATGGTTATATTGCTCCTTATCTCGTACTGGTTCCGGTGGACTGTCTGCGGCGGACTCTGTTGGTGCACTTGGAATTTCAGCTTCATCCACTTCTTGTTCTGAGTCCCTATTGTGATCACTTTCTATGACATAGTCTGGGTCCCGATTGCTATCATCACTATCAAAGTCTAAAAGCGTTTCTTCAAAACAGTTGTCAATCAGTTCTTCTAACTCTGCCTTATAATTTTTTTCACCAGTAATTACTGCACGTTTCAACCTTCGTCGAGTAGTGCATGGATCAATAGCTGTTTCTGACGGTTGAGTCGATGTTGATGGTGAATCCATTACTAGGATACATGTAGTTCATAAAATTACACAGTTACTATACACCGTCCACGAGACGTCACAATGTTGTTTATAAAATTACGCAATCACTATAGCCCGTCTACGAGACGTCACAATGTTGTTTATAAAATTACGCAATCACTATAGCCTGTCTACGAGACGTCACAATGTTGATTATAAAATTACGCAATCACTATAGCCCGTCTACGAGACGTCACAATGTTGTTTATAAAATTACGCAATCACTATAGCCCGTCTACGAGACGTTACAATGTTGATTATAAAATTACGCAATCACTATAGCCCGTCTACGAGACGTCACAATGTTGTTTATAAAATTACGCAATCACTATAGCCCGTCTACGAGACGTCACAATGTTGTCTATGACATTACATAATTACTATAACCCGTCCACAAGACGTCACTGTTAAAAATTAAAAATAACACAGGTACTATAGTACCTCTGACGGACGTCAATTCAAAATGGCGTGTAAATACTGAGTCGGAGCGCAACACAACGTTTACCACTGAAAGATCTCCACTCAACTGAAAGGTACTGGGCGCGACCGGTTTTTTGGTGAAGGAGTGGGGGTAAAAAAAGCGCGGGAATATTGCCGCCGTCTGAGAGACGTCAGTATAGTAGTTAAGGGTTAAACGTAAATGCATGTTATCATGATTGCTCCACTATAAAGGTGGAATTGATGATTCATGCCCACCCCTGGGAAATCCAGATTTTTCAAAATCTGGACCGGCTGTCCGCCACATTAGTCAGGATTTTTGAGAGTATTATCACAGCATATAAAAAATATTAATCTTCATTATAAAAAACTTAGCAATAAAAAATATATAAAACAGACTCAACAACAGAATTGTGATGTATTTATTCATAAACTTAACTTCCATATTGTAATAAGTAGGTTACCTTTGAAGATAAATAACTAGTACGGGTACCCCAACTAACTTGTTACTCAGGCATGATAGCAGTGTCTGTTCAACCTGCCTATACCTTTGTAGTATGTTGATGTTGCAGTTCACAGTGACCCTGCAGTCGGAAGAGCTGATAGGTGAGGAGTACAAGGCTGAGGCCAGGCAGACACGGGCTGTTGTCTCGTTCAGCAACTGCCACGAGGTCTGCCTCAGTATGAAGCAGTGTCTGCTCAACCTGCCTATACCATTGCATGCGACGCCTACCTTCTCTACTAGACTGGGTAAATATATATTTCTTATTGTTTAATCCAGCTTTCCTTAGTAGCAGGCTTTTAATGTACTCTTTTGAGCACTGAGCATGTTAAACTGCTTAAGATTTTGAAAATTTGCTTGCTACGAGCACCCAAGAACTCACAAGGGCTGCCGACCAACCCCGAACATGCTCGAGAGTCGCCTGACTTGCATTAAACAGCGATGTCGGAAGCATTTGGTTCGGCCATGTGGAGCATTTGGTTCGGCCATGTGGTGCTTGCAGTCGTCATGGGTGGGGAGGGGAACCACTTCCAATGGGCGCGGAGGGCAGGGCAGGCGTATGGCTGACACAAGCGATGTCTGTTCAATAGGGCATATTCAGGCCTTTGAAGCGGGTTTTTTGAACCTACCTGGCTGTTCGTTGACTGAGTTTTGTTATGAATTTGAGTAAATAACTAAGGATTTGCCTAATCTATACTATGTTTTGTGACTTAATGCAATTAATGAATTACTTTTAGTCATCGCCGAATCTAGAGATGACCACAGGCCTCGCCACTGCAAAGTTTGTAGTTTTTGTTCGTTTTCCCCATAAAAATACATACTTGCAAATCACCTTCAAAAAAACAATTTTAATTTAAAATGTAAATCCAATTAAGTTAATAAAATAATAAAATTGCTTGATTTTCAAGTATATTATAGGACTGAAGTAAATGTAATCTGTGTACTGACCAAACTAACTAGTTTTTTTATTTGTAACTTGATCTATAATTCTCAGTTTAAAAAAATTATATTACACAACACCCTAAAATATTGTACACCATTAAAAATAAGAGATCGGGCACTTTCCTCTGTTAGATGATTGGTTTTTCATCAATAAACACTATTTATGTTTTGCACCATACAAAACACTGAGATATTGGTTTATTCTTAGTTTGATAATTTATACTCAACATTTCTCCTTTCCTACCCTGAGCAGCTTAGATGATTGACACGCAAGTGAATTGGCTAGCCCAATACTCTTGTATTAATACTGCTTCCTGACAGTTGAGCGACCCTGAAATATTTAAAGTTATTATATATTTTCTTTTAGCGTCTATGGACTGGCCTTTAGCTACTGATTTAAAGTTTAACTCCCTAACTTTGGCAATCTAAACGAGTTCGCACGCAGCACGCTGACGTGAGGGAAGCGAATTTCCACATAAAAACTATAAAAACTCAAAATCAGTTAAAAATATACATTTATTCCAATTTTTATTCAAATCTGAAAATATTGATTTGTTGGCTGTTCTGATGCTCCTGGTTCTATTTACCTGCAATGCTGGGAATACAATTTTGTGCATTGTAATGTTAGGAGAAGGTCCAGTGAGGCATTAAAGTAGGCGTGAGGTTGTTGGGGATGGTAAAAGTACACCAACAAATGAATAACAGGCTTTTCTAATGTAAAACCATAGATTAAGCATACTCCTTAGGAGATATTGCATGGGCAAGTTGTCAGACGAAGACGGGTGAACAGTGGCGTGCTCCTGCGGGATTTTCTAGTACTAGCATAGAATTAGTGCCGACGGCATCAGCGCAGTGGCGCAGCTCGTGGCCACTTGAGGAACCAACGATCCGCGGGCTAGGAGGGGATACGACATGCGAGAGAGAGCGGGAGTACTGGTGCGATAGAGAGAGAGGGAGTGAGAAAGATAGGCGCCGCCGACGCGACACTGCCGTAGTGCCGTGGCTCGCTCGCACTCGCAGGGCGTCCGCCAGCCAACCAGCTCCAGTGCCTTCGTGCCTTCCTTTCGTCAAATCGTAAAGCGGCTTCTTCCTTGATAAATGTTGTACGCTCGCTTGTGTTATACTCTTACAGTTATAATTACAAATTAGTGTAATAGGTGTATAGTATGTATAACCGATATTTCATTACCAATGATTCAGTGAATTCATAACATACAATATTTCCTTATTAAAATCCCACTTAATTCTTTTTCACAATTTATTATTTTTTTCCTTTTAATTTCGTCGGGGCGGAGAGTAAATCCTCATGGACACTCAAAAATCCGTATTCGAGAGTAGTGCCGGACTTTTACCGGCTAAAAAAACTCCGCGAAAAATTTAAAATTATTAAAATAAATAAAGTAATTTCTGTGATTTGAGTAATTAACTTTGAAAACCTTTATTAAGTTCAAATAAAATTTATGTTCTTTTTGAAAAAAATTGAGAAACATTAAGAAATTATACAGGTTTTAAATTAAAGAATATCAGTAATTATTATGAAACGTGATTACTCATCAATTCAAAGCAAGGTTGTTATCTAATATTTATTTACGAAATAGCGTATCACATTGATTTTGTGGCTGATTTTAAGATACGTTTACGTTATAACACCTACGAAACGGCCAGTCCGATTTTAATGAGAGACCTATCAAATGAACGGAAATATTGTCAAATTTTATATTACGGAGTTTCAAATCTTTACATTGCTTTTTTAAATTTATATAAGGAAAAACAGTGTAAAATATTGGTATTTTTTTACAATGTGTGAGTAAATCTCAAATTTAAACGATTATTACAAAATATCAAGTAAACGTATCTGCTTAAAATTGTTATGGCGTATATAGGCCTAAGGGTTATTTAAAAACACTTTTGTCACGTTTCATGAAAGGAATTAATGACTACCTATATAATAAAAATAAACTTAATTTTAATCCGGCAAATATGTGTAATTCAGAAAATATATACAGGGTGTCACAAAAAAGCGTGGTGTGATTTGCAGAATTTGATTCCACATATGAAAATAAGTCAAAATTATCTACAATTGGTTCAATTTCAGTGCTACGTCTGCCCGGCAGCATCATCTCGACTTGTCGTCTGATTGATGCGTCGTCAGTCAGATTCATATGCCTTCTGTAATACTACTACAGAGAGTTCACAGACCGGAAATTCCTGGAAAATCGGATAATTTTACAGGAATTTCGGTGAAAATTCGTTAATTTAGTTTTAAAACGTCTTTTTCGGCCATTCTCGTTCATGCGGCTCGGTTGTCGTTCCCCAGGGAGGTAAAAACCATGGAGAGCTCGTCAAATGGACAGAAAATGGTCCGCGCATTGTCAGGCTAGACCCAAAGTGCAGGACACGGCAAATCTGAGTAATCCCGAGCGGTGAGCCCGTTGTCGTTTACACGCTCCTATACCTCTTAATAATAATACAACTACAATGAAACTTATATATTTCTTTTCTGCATGAATGTCGCATCTAACGGTATCAATATATTTTAGTTTAAAATTATGTGTAATTTGTAATAATTAAAATATTAGAAGGTTGTAAGAACATGACATAAAAAAGTCAGTAAGCGAGAAAGTTTTTTATTCCTGAGATAAAATTAAACTTCCAGCAAGAAAGTTGTAGCTAATTAGTTGATCTTCAAAATTTATTCGAAAAAATTTTCGATAGAGCTTCTAGTTTCTTCAATAATCCGATATAAATTACGGCTATGTTCAGTTCTACGCGCGCCGCCGTCGTCGTCGAGGACCACGGCTCCACGCCGTACTACCACATCAGAATAATCGCTTCTCATTTTACTTAGATTTTTATAAAAAGTAATTATATAAATATATATTTGACTCCATATTATATTGAGGTTATTGTTACTTAACACAGCTTTCAATTATGATAAAAAAAAAACATTTATCGAGATCTAATCTGAATCATGATTAAAAATTACATATTAAATATTATAAATGAATATGTAATTAAATTAAATGAAAAATAATATGAGACTTATTTGTTGTACATAGTAAAATGTTATGCAAGAATAAACATATTTGTTTTGTTATAACGTGGTTGTGAAGCAAAAATTCCTTACTAAATACTTTATTTGTCCATTTTCTAAGTTAAAATACAGGAGTCATAACCTCGATATGTATTGGATTTTATCTAAGCATAATTTTGCCTTTTATTTAAACCCTTCTCCCTTTAAAATTTGTATCACGTAAAAATTTTTCCTTCTAGTTCTAGCAGTTATTTATTACATCGTTAAATTAGATTGTATTTAAATTTTACATGTTTTCAGGTTTATCATCCTTAATTTTATGGTCACATTTTATGATTTTAATTGTGAACATTGAAATAGAAGAGAATCAACATCTGTTTACAGAAACTTAAGTTATACCTCCCTAACAACTATTCAAATAGACTTATAATTTGATTTTGTGTGAATAAATAAGGAATAGATCGGAGAAATGAAATACAAAGTCGTAAGTAAATATGTGTAGCTAAATATTTAATCAAAATTATGAATGAACTTATGGTTTTACGTCGAAACTCAGAACTAAGCCTCTACATCAGCCAATACTGTAATAACCAATCCTATAAAAATCATATTGGCGTTAAAAGTTGAGGAACATGTCAAGGAACTCGAATACGAAAGATACTTAATTTTGAATAAACTTTTCTACCAAAGCTATAAATGCGATGGTATGGAATCAAATTTGTTGTGTCAAAATTCAAAACTAAGCCTCTTTAAAAGCCATACAATTGTTATTATATAGTTATTTTCACGAAAAGAGTTGACTCATGTATCGAGTAAATAAAATATGGGAGTCATTGAGTCGTTAATTAATTAATTTCGATGAAAATCCAGGTTGAGTACGTGAACATCGAGATTTGTATGCTAATATTCTAATTGTGTATGCTAATGGTGTTTTTACGTCATAATTAGAGTTTAAATACATTTTAATTTAGTACCAAAAGATAAAGAATTTATTCAGTAATTCGATTCCAAAAACCATTTTACTATAAAAAATCCCTTGCGCCGTAAACCTCATTTAACTGAGGACGCGTCGCCAATAACCCATAAGACGCTGTACTGAGCGCTGCGGCTGCAACCGCCGAATCCTACACTTTGAGATGTGACCTTGAGCCCAGCCGGACCGAATTTTGGTATATCCCGACTATGGGCGCGAGCATGGTCTATCCCAACATGTTTTCTACCTCGCTGTCGTTCCCAGTCAATAAGACAAGTTTTGGTTGTCATTTTCAGACAATAAAAAACGTTGCCGATCGTCATTTCGGGCCATTAAATGCAAGTAAATTCCTGTTTTTGATCCATCCGATGCGGAAAAATAGGCGTTCTTTGGTGATAGATCGGGGTCGAATCGCCGATGGTATTCGTAAAAAATACGTTCCGGTTGTCGTTCGGGCCTATAAAGCGGAATCCGGCTTTATTTTTCGTTGGGGAAATGTGGTCCGATTGTCAATTTTTATGATAAATCACGGTTAGATTGTGATTTTTGGCATATATTGAAGCTAAGTCGTCATTTTCGGTCAATAAACAAGTTGCGACCGTCGATTTCGGACTTTAAAATGCTAGGAAAACGGTTGTTTTCGGCAAATAGAATGAAGTGGAATTGCCTATTTTGTTTAAACAATTTTTTTCCTGTAAAACACAGACTTTTTCGGCCGATAAAATGCGGCCCTTAAATTTTTTGAGGTCAATGTTTTTGCCCTACAAATCGCAAAAGGGGTTTGTCGGTCAGTTGCTTTTTTTTGGGCGCTAAAACAAGGCTATATTGCTATTTCCGTGGATAATATGCGGCTCGCTTGCCACTTGAGGCCAATAAAACGTGGTCCATTCCATTATACTTAAAAAATTCACTCATTTTGGTGTTTTTGACCACCAAGTTGTGGCAAAATTTATGTTTTTACCGATAAAACACGGCCAAATATCTGATTTTGCCCGGTAAAATGCGTTTCGGACTTCGCTTTTGTATATAAAACACGACCCGGCTTTGTTTTTTACCGAGAAAATGCGGTCCGATTGCCGTTTTTGAGCGATTAAGTACATTTCCGGCATTAAATAAGGTTGGTACTCAATTTTCAGCCGATAACAAACTTTGCGGTCGTATTTTGGCTAGCAATTTTGCTGTAAAATTGCCGATAACATTATCGATTTTGGTTGATAACACACACCCGATCGGTAAATTTTTCTAATAACGCAGTTTGACCCGTTTTCAGGCTAAAAAATGTGGTCCGATTGACGTTTTAGACGGCTAAATTAGAATATATTGCTATTTTAGGCTAATAATATGTATGTCGGGTGTCTTTTAAAATCGCCGTATCTCGGCTGATAAAATTTGTTTCGATGTTAGTCTCGGTAAAATCTTTGTTTTCGACGATAACATACTTTGATACTTCCGCTGGCGGTTGGCCTTTGAATTGCGGTTTGAGTATAAACTATTGCGGTATTTTTGCCCGATAAACTACGTTCATTGGTCGTTTTTGGTCTAAAAGTTACGGCGACCATGAAATGCGGTCAAATTGTCATTTTTATCCGAAATAACAGGTACAATTTCTGATTTTGGTCCATGAATTCTATACAGTCGTCTTTTTAGGCCGATAACGCACAATTTGGTCAATAAAACGCGTTCGGCTATTTTTTACGGCCAATAAAATTATTGATATGGAATTTTTTTTAAATTTCCGGGGATGGAATCCCGGACCCCCCACCCCTGAGCCTGAAGAGTATTCCATACCCCCCAAAATCCCCGGTATTTCCCCCCCCCCAACGTGACTCCCTGGATCCGCCCCTGATAAATGGTAAAGACTTCTTGACATTTCTGGACCACAACTAATTTATGCTTATTGCTTATGAGGAATGAAGCAGGAAACAGTGAACAACAATGCGGACATAATTAAGGAACAGTGAATTTAGATCTGAGATTTATTATCTGAGATTATTAAGATTTCATAAATTTTCGACTTTCATAAATCACAGTGATTTCACAACCACTTTGGACTCGGTACTTGCTTTGAAAAAAAAAACAGCATCCATTATTAAAATATGTTGCAACTACCAAAGTTTAAATTTATGGTTCACAAAATATAAAAAATAAATTAAATTTATTGGGAAAACTCAAAAACAATTAATATAATCATTAATCAGATTTATAAGGCAAGGTCGAACATATTCTTTCTCAGTCTTCACCTGTTAATAACTAGCGTATAATAATATAACATTGTAATGTGAATGGGTTATGACATGACATTCCTATGAAAATCAAAAGACGCTTGCGGCAGTTTCAGGCAGTACACCACCTCGGCGAGGCGCCTCGGCCGTTGGCGGTGGCAGGACGTGGTAACGGGCTTCGGTCGGTGCCCTCAGCGGAGTGTGTGTGTTGGGGGTTGGGAGATGGGAGATTTAAGAGGGGTTAGCGGAGGGGCTGTTAGGATGGGCGCGCGGCCGAAGGGGGAGAGGGGAAGGGCAGCGACAGCAGCGCGGCGGCATAGAAGTTCCGAACTAGCTCCGCCGTCGCCTTGGACGTACAAGCAGACCGTGTACGCTTGTCCCATTACGATGGGTGATCTCCTAAGGAGTATGCTTAATCTATGGTAAAACCCCCATAAGACAACGTACTGCGTTTGGTCGATACACATTTTCTTTTATAACTCGGTAAATATTTATGCTAGAATGACGAGAGAGGGCTTAAAACTTTCGCCTCTCTAATTCCCATCTTTTTACATCCACTTATTTTACATATGGGGCTTTTATGACCCTTTTTGGGCCCAAAAACTCGAAATTTGAAAGATTAATCCCCAAAAAAAGGGGTTTAGAGTTTTCCGATTGTTTTGCCCAACGAACTTGTCCAACTGATTACAGAAAGGAACGTTCCTACCAAATTTGAAGTAAATCGGACAAAAATTGCGACCGGTAGAGTGCAAACACATATATATATATATATGTCTATATATATATATGTCTATATATATATATGTCTATATATATATATGTCTATATATATATATATGTCTATATATATATATATATATATACACATATATATATATACAATTTTGAACGACCCCCAAAACGTGTTCAGGGGGTTACGTTAGGAACTTCTATGGTGGTCCCGGGCTTAAGTTTCACCGTACGGGTCATGCTAATAGTTCACTTTCCAAAGGAAATTCACTAAAAAGTAACTTTTACGACTTACCCTCTCAATTTTAATAGCTTAATTTGCATTTTGAATTTTCTCTGTTGGTGCCTATGGTGTAAGAATTTGTGGACTAATTTTGTCACTCCAATACGTATAAAATAGTTACTGTTTTTCAAGCTCGAGGCCTCTCCCATTATGTGTGTTGATGACCATTACTATACACCTGTTCCAGTGTCCTTGAGGTGGAGACTCCACTTTGAGTTTGTGACTACAGAGCCAGACTCGGTGTTCCAGCTGCCTCCAGACAGCAGCTCCTGGCAAGGGCCTGGCTTCCTCACCATAGAGACCATGATCTGGGATTTGCCCATACAGATCTACCCCTCTCTGCCCACCCCTGAGCCCCAGACTAACACCAAGTACTCCCTTCTGCTATGAGAAACGTGTTGATTCGGTTAACAGCTTGACTACGGTTTGAGTCACTGAAAAAACAACCTTCTTAGAGAAGGTCGGATGTGTAGTTCGGGCAAGATAGATGCAACAGTGTACCTTAAATTATCGTTTAGGCGTCCACGATCCGAAGATACACTCTTGTAGTTAATTTTTGGGTTGGTCCGTGTAGATGTCGACGAAGTTCGTGGCCGACGTTTCGGATATTTTGCAATATCCATCTTCAGGGTGACATGAATTAACCAAACTTACTGAAGACTTAGTGAGTAAATTGTTAGTAAGTCTTTGCAAAATAGATATTGTAGTATAATTGAAACATCGACCAACAGCTTTGTCGACATTATCACAGACAAACATGGAAATGAACTACAGGAATGTAACTTAAATATGTAGTGACATATATTTTCAAAACTAGTTGGATCCATCTCATAAAACTTCTTGAAGGTCACTTTTTCAGGTAACCAAGATGTAGAGCTATATATGCATTTATTTCAAATATATTCATGTTATAAAACTGGTTTCCAATAGATATTACACAACCTGATATTTTTGTCTATTAAGTTGATACATGGTATAACCTCAGAAGAAAACATTTTTTTATCACGTGTACCAAAAGTAGCCATTTTCGTTGAGCTGTGAATACTGAAAGTGACATTTCCCCCTCTAGATCGGAAAACAGCTGGAGATTTTCCCCCCACTGTTACTAGTTAAGCATTCTGACACCAATAGCACTTTTACCCTGTTGCTTATGCCAATAGAAGTTGTGATCAACGAAATAAATATATCTAGATGTCTCGTCTAATGTAAAAACTGAAGCCTACATGCTGACTGCCATTTTCAAAAGGTAACAAATCAAATCCTCTCTTCGCAAGTTAAATGTTAGTCAGCTGATCCTCTCTTTAGTGAAGAGAGGATTTAATTAGTTACCTGAGGAAAATTGTGTTCGACTGTACAGGATTCACTTTTTCACAAGACAATACCTCTAGATTTATTTAAATCGTTGGTCGTAATGCATTTATTTGTTATTATTTATTTGTTAAGAGTAAATGGAAACATGCATTTGAAATCAGGTGTTATGTTATGATTAATCGAGTTAGCTGATAAACATAAACACTATTGATATAATTATTTGTGAGAAATATTACTCAGCAAACCTTAAAAAAAGGTCTGAAAATAGATGTTTAATTATTATGATTATCATTTACAGTGTAATGAAAAGTATTGTTCTTATCTTGGACCTTAAGTATTATTCCCGTACCTGATTGAAATTTGAGCATACTGGAAAAGATAATTTTCGGTACTGGTGATGAAATATACTATTCACAGTTTGTACTGTGATAACTGCAGGCCACACCTTGTTTCTAGCAGTATTGAAAAATCTTGAATCCTCAATACCTGGTGACTGAGTTCCTTATCAATTACAATGAAAAATTACATGTCAATACAAAATTTAACTTTAATCAGTTCAGCAGTTTTAGATGATTAGGGCAACTTAAACTCTATTAATTAAACGTAAAAATAAAATACATAAATCAATTTAATTTTACACAAGTGTTGTATAAACAGAATTTTTCCCCAGTTTGCATTTTGTTATTTACGAGACTTCAAAGTGACGTATTTTGCAGTAATCAAATTTATATTTGATTTTAAATTATCAAGATAAGTTTAATGGGTGGTATAGTGTGGTTTGTGAGCAGATGTGCACATTCACTGATGTCATCATGAACATACATAAACGTCTTTGTGTACAGTTTGTTTGAATACCAACAACTCTTTATGTCCAGTATTATTATTTAAATTTATGTTCTGGCAAAAAGTTAAATTACAATAAACTAATGCTTTTGTGAGTCCACATTCAAACTGGTGGTTAATTTAAGCCATTATTTGTGTCTTAAACTAGTAATACAAACACATTTACCCTAGGATGTCTAGTATTCATCATACCTTTTATACGAGACATGGAAATAGTTTATTGATATTTTTTACTTTCAACAAAATGTCTGAAATTCAAGGAATTTAAATTAAATAGGAACTACTACTTCATAACTTTTTCCTATATGTTATCTGCAACCCAACAGTTTATACATCTCTTATGCTATAATTAAACAATTCCATGGGACTGGTGTGAAATGTTTTCTGACATAAGAGACATAAGATGTACAATTTTAGGATGCAGAGTTAAGGAGAGATCTTGAGGTACCTGAGTCAAGCGTTGAGCATTTATCCGCAGATTTCAGCAGCCACCATATGCATCCTCAAAATGACATCAGTGAATAGTATTCCTCAAAAGAATAGTTTTGATTCTTTAGGTTTCAAGAGGCTGTCACTGAGGCGGGACAATTTGCTCTCAGTTAAATTTTATATAGTTACATAAATTTCACAATATATTCTAAAGAACATGAAAATGGTTTAATTCTCTTTCAAAAATTCATTTTTATTTAACTTTTATTGAAAAATAAAGTTGTTGTGTCCGGCCTGGAGGACAAACTCCATTACAGATGTCTAGTTATTCCACCTATTCAATACACTACAGTCACTGGACGTATAACTACAATCGTCGTCATCTGATTTTTCTAATTATATGTGGATTTCACAAACGCACAAAGCATTTAAGTCATTTTTCGAACCGCTGGCCAAGGTAAATAAATCACATTGCTGCACTGTTTAACAAACAAACAGAACTAAATTACTGAGAGATGTTAGTTTACAGCTGGCATAGTGATTGTGAGGCAAAGAGGAAGAAACTTCACTACATAAAAACCAAATCCAACTCAAAATTATGAACGCTGTAGCTTCAGTTATGTAATCTCTGAACAGGACCATGGTTTTGCAAGCAAGACCCAAACTACAAACTTTTGTAAAATTATAATTAATTTTGTTGTACACGACTACACTAACTTTGTTGTACACTAATGAACAAAATTTGGGTATGTAAACAAAACAAAACAAAACCACACTGAAAAAAATTAATGTAAGCAAGATTTTGTTAACACAGATAGTTCCGAGATGCAAAATTTGGGCCCACAACAGCTGTCACGAAATAGTTCTGTAATATAAGGCCAGTGGGGTAATTAAATTAGAAATGTTAATTCAAATTTACAACCCTCCTGTTTTGTGACAGAAATTAATTTAAGCCTAGGTCAATTAAATACAACTAGTGGCTTACAGGGGCTATAGCCCCTAACATATAGTTTTTGTGTAAGTGGATAATCGCAGCTGCTTCATTTTGCTTATTAATAAAACACTGTAGTGATATTTCCATAAGAAAATTATTGGATCTTTGAAGTCCAGTAGGGATTTTTGAAGCCCACGTAATTTTTGACATTTCTGATATTTTTCCCACCGTCCTTGACCCTCAAGCTTTAAAATAATCGTCATAACCTAACTTAACTTCTTCCTAGCTTGAGATATTTCGTGGGACCGATTCGCTTACGGAATTAAATATATAGATGTCTCAAATCTTGAGAGAAACTTAAATAAAATAGATGTCCAAATTTATTGGAAACATTTAGGAAGAGTAAAATCTAAGTAAAAGAAGATGCCTACAAATTTGTCTTGAATTAGGCTTGCTATCATTACATTTTGAGAGGTTTGGATCAATCTCTTATAGCACCCATTAGAAAATGTAAAACACCACTGGCGCAAACAAGTGGACAAATATTTAAGGATTCAAATTTTGAACAAAGCTTGCAATATGAGATAAGCTCAAGTCTATGAGTAAATAAAATACTGACCAAAGGTATTTTACAAATTATGTATTTTCATTCAGGCAATACTGGTAAACTTACAAATAACACAGGAAATAACTTTTATGTTCAAATAAATATGTAAAACACAACCATTATCCTACTACTAAACAAAATATGTACAACAAAATTGTCTTTACAACTTCCAAAGTAGGCGAATTCCATTTGCAAGGCCAACATCGTTGAAAATAAAATTTAGGAGACCAGCCAGAGTAGCAATGGACAGGATATACACAAAGATTACTCCGATCTTAGGGATCACAGGGCCGAAGATTACAGGTCTCACATAATCAATGACGATTGCTTCAATACCCCTGAAACAGAAATGACCTCAATTGAAAATAACCTTTTCTGTAAAACTTAAATAAAATAATTTTTACTTATTTCTGGTTGCCTATAAATTAATAACATTTTAGTCTCTTAGGATACTACCTTTAATTTGAGCAATCTTCCATCATCCTGTGATTAACAAAAACAATTTTCTCTCACAAAATTATATTATATAATACAGATATGCCCCATGGCAGAACAACGGATGACAGTGTGACACTGTCGCAGAAAGAAAGCGAGGGCTCCACTGCAGAAAGATCAGCCACATAAAATTACGGTTGCAGACAAATCAACAATGTGTCAATAAAGATATTGCTGCAGAAAAATATATTTGAGATTAAAATAAAAATTTCCATTTAATTGCACAAAGTGATTAAAAGCATAAGCATCATTTATAAAAATTATGTTACGTTTGACTTAGTTTCACAAAACATTGTATAGGCTAATTAATATGTTGTTCAGGTGTTTTCAGTTAAAACAAATAAATATATAAGATTCAATACAAAAAAACTAAAACTACAATGATTTTAAAACAATGATAATATTTTATACCTACCAATGCATGTGCATGACGATGGCGAGGGCCATTAGTGTGTCCAGGGCATGGGAGGGTATGAGCATGGCAGCGGGGAGGATCCCCAGCATGGCAGCAGCCAGGGCACGCTCCGCTGTCCAGATCTTGGTGTGGTCTCCATGCGCCGAACGCGACACTGGGCTCGTCGACAACTGCTTCACCACCTCCAGCTGCTGACAATAACATGCATGACTGATGGCTGCGATCTCTCCAGACGCAGGCATTACGAGAAACAATAGTCAATGTTTAAGGGGGAGAGGGAGTAACGAATGTTAAGTTTGATCAATTGAACAAAGTTTACATCATTTTATTGTTTATGTCCCTGAATCTTACATAGCTATTTCCTGAGTTAAGGTAGATTTTAAAATTGTATATTTCCCTTTATGCAGTATTTTTGCTTTTTCGCAAACAAAAAAAATTTAAATCCAAAAAATAAAAAAATAACCCCTAAAAGGGTTTTTTGTCTAGTTTTAGCGAATTTCCCCTATAGGGAAGAAGCTATTACCATAGGTGGCATGGTAAGACTTAAGCACGAGACCATGATAACTTTTTGTTTTGAGGTTCCCAGATGCCGAAAATACTATTCGTTCAAATTTATATATATATATATATTAGGGATGAGTCGATTCTCGATACCACCGATTCTTGGACATTGGTATCGGTATCGAGATTCATTCGTTCAATGTCGATACCGATACCATCGATACCCCCGCCATTTACCCGCGCTACGAAGTGCGCGGGAAGATATACTCCCGCCGTTTACCCGCTACAAAACGCACGGGGAGTGTTTGGGTCGGCGGCTAACAATTTTACCTTGGAGATAAGGAAGAAAGAGGGGTGGGATCCGGTCGAAAGCAATAAATCAGTCGGCTGACTAAAATTATTTCTTTTGAGTCATTATCTTACAACCAAGTTTTTCCCCATTATGAATTTATAATAAATATAGCTTTTGTTTGTCTATATTACTATAGCAAACTAGTGAAAATAATATTAAATTATGTAACAAATTGCATTGACAAATTTGTTGGATAATTAACTACAAAATTCTACTAAATAATTTTAAATGGTAACAAATTTGTAACTGTTTTTAATAATAGTTTTAACTGTAGGTACTTAAAAATCGTAGGTATCGATGGTACCGGTATCGAGAATCGAGAATCGATTTGCCTGGTATCGGTATCGGTATCGAGAATCGATAAATGTCGGTATCGACTCATCCCTAGTATATATATATATATATATATATATATATGGGTCCGTTACCGCGATAACTTTTGAAAGAAGCGCCCGATTTTTATGAAATTTGGCACAAATGTGGAGAGTAACATTTATGACTTTAAGTTCGAAAACCAGGTCGATCGGTCTATGAGAAGGGGGTTTTATGGGGGTTTAAAATTTTCCAAAAATCAGCTTTTTGAACTTTTTACCCTAAAATTTTTAAAACACTAGATTTTGGTTGTAGCCATTTTGTAGAGCTTAAAAAACAAACAATTTAGTATTTTGAATCATTAAGCTAGGTTTAGTGGTTGTGGAGAAAAGTAAAAAAATGTGTCCATAAAATTTCCTATGTTAATCTTATGGAAATACGGTTTTTAGATTTTCCTCAGATAATTTCATTAAAAACTCCACATTTCTTTCTACCAATCAGTTTAGCTCTACAAAACAATCATTTTGGCGTTTTAATTGTTCTTTTACGTCCAACCGTTGCAGTGATATTCAAATTGCTAAACACAGTACGTTGTCCAATGTTATCCTTATGGAGAATAAATAAAATGTTATATTTTGATTATTTATGTATGTATATTGATGAAACTTGGTATGTGGCTTCAACTAGTTGTGGTATATTGATAATAGCATAAAAAGTTTTTTGTTGATTGTTTCCCGGTAGCAGCAAACCTGCATACTCGGCCTCCATGTTATTCATATGGAGAATAAGTTAAGTTTTATATCTCCCTTAGTTATGAACCTAAATTAATAAAACTTGGTATGTAGCTTCACCTGGTTGAGTTATATTGATAATTGCAATAAAACACATATCTTATCTTCCTTGTTGCAGCAAACCTGCGTACTCATTTATATTGTTATTCTTATAGAGAATAAATAAAATGCTATATATAACTTATTAATGAATGTATTTTTGTGAAACTTGGTAAGTGGCTCTATGTGGTAGTGATACCCATATATTTGCATTGGAAATTCGCTGAGTACGCAGGTTTGCTGCGATGGGGGTATTTTAATTTATTGCTTTTTTTGTTTATTGACATTTAAATTAGTCATATTTCTTCTAGAATTATAATTCAAATCAAACTGAATCAAATAGTTTATTTTCACAATAAAAATAATTTGTTGCATTTTGGTGGTGTACATTATACAATATATGGAAGCTAGACATCACATGTGCCTTGTGGCATGTTCGTAATGCCGAGTTCAAAGTGGCAGTTGCTTTGCCCAGTGTACACTCTTAACGTTAAAAGAACTAGTTAAATTCAAATAATAAACTTGAAATGGAGCTAGCCAGCACCCCACTCTACCCATGGGAATATCGCTGACATAAAATGCAAATTTAAAATGTAAAATGTTTAACTGTGACAGTATGCAGTTACAAACATTTCTTCTAACCGGGGGTGGACTGACAGTATGAAAACGGCATGGAAATAGGTCCTGAGGGCGTCAGTATATTGAAAAAAAAATTACTTTGGGGAAGGGGTGGGGGGATACCCTGCAGTTCAAGGGGACAGCATGGTACAGGCTACTGCAACTTTGTTCATGGTAATTCTCACTTCACTGGTTTCTTTGAACTTGAATTTTAACACTATTAAAGAAAATTATTAAAGAAAATGTGTATCGGCTAAACACAGTACGTTTTCTTATGGGGGTTTTACACTAGAAAAGCCTGTTATTCCTTTGTTAGAGTACTTTTATTGTCCCCAGCAATCTCACACCTACTTTCAAGCCTGTCTGGACCCTCTCCTAACCTTATAATGCACAAAATTGTATTCCCAGCTTTGCAAGTAAATAAAACCAGGATTATCAGAACAGCCAAAAAATCAATGTTTTCAGATTTCAATAAAAATTGGACAAATGTATGTTTTTACACTGATTTTGAGTTTTAAGTTTTTATGTGGAAATTCACTTCCCTCACGTCAGCGTGCTGCGTGCAAACTCGTTTAGTCTTTTGTTTTATTCTGATACAGTAAAACAAGACTATATGGATTTGAGTTTGTGCTTTCATGTGTAGTGTGATTTTTTATTTGTTTTTACTGATGTTGTTGATTGACGTGTTCAAAGTTGTAAACTATTGAAACGAATAAAGTGACTTATGACATATGAATATAAATATATATATATACATATATATATATATATATATATATATATATATACATATATATACATATATATATATATATATATATATATATATATAAAACGTTTTTAGCGACCCCTAATAACGTGTTCAGGGGGTTACGTTAGGAACTTCTAGGGTGGTCCCGGGCTTAAGTCTCACCATGCGGGTCATGCTAATAGTTCACTTTTCCAAAGGAAATTCCCCCAAAAAAAACTAACATTGGGTTTTGGTTGAGATTTGTAAATAAAACAAAAAAATTAAAGATGTTTAAAAGCAACCATTAAAATGTAAAAATAACACTCTCTTGGTGAAGTATCATGTGATTTTTTTTAGAATAGTGATTAGAATCCATATAAACATAACTTTAAATATACATCATTAGGTTATATATACATTGTGAGAACCATTCAAACTGAAGATTGACTATCAATCAGACATGCCCAAAATGAAAAGAAACGAGCAAATAAGCAAAGCAAATATGCTCGCCTTGGAGAGGAACCGTGAATATAAGTACTCTAGGTATTTTTAACAAACTGACTGGCTTTTCGAGCAAAGTTCAGTCCCCCAAGGTGCTTTATTTAACAAATGTAACTAACTTCTCAAACTTAACATTGTACTGTGATTGCGAGCGAAGCCGCGACGGGTTACTAGTTAATATTGGTTTGATTAACATACCTGTGAAAGTTTAGTTGGCTTACAAACTCCAGAGTCATTGTTGGTCACAAGAGGTAATCTGGTTATGCTAGAGCTCAATTTCAGGTGGTTTTTAAAAACAACATTCTTCAATGCACTCGCTGAAACAAATGTTTATATGATTATTTATTGAGTAAAAATATTCAGTTGGTTGTCTCATTAGTCTAATTTTTCTAGAGCACAAAGTAAGCGTGTTCATTGAAATCTCAATGGCCAACATGCTTCAAATCCACTTGGGTGTCAGGTTCAGATTAAAGGTGGGTGGGGGTGGAAAGGGAGAGCAGGACCAGTTGCTATGAGAACAACTTAAAATCTAGTTATTGGAAGGAGGGGGTGTATTTTTATGCCTTGTCGTATATGCTTCCTGCTATGATCTGGGTTAAGTAATATGAATTCTTTAGATTGCAGAGATACATTTTGTTAATCCATTGGCGTACATTTACGAGCTGGTTCCTTTCCTTACTTGCCTTTTATTAAACATATCAACTGGAATAGTAAATTGGTGTTTTTAATTGGATTAGTGGTGTATTTTAATTGAAATATTGTTTTCTTTCAGTTTAAAGAGTAGCATTGGCACACACATATTAGACATAAGTAATAAGTAGCAAAATCAGTGTTGACCATGTGCAACTATCAAAGAATTAACCAATTCTTCTGTCAACTTCCAAGCAAGCCTGCCACTGTTTATTTTACTTGGGACCTCCCACCAAGTTGCTCACTGAGAGTTGCATGACTGGTCAGTTTTGGTCGTGAGCGGGAATCGAACCCATGAACTTTGTAAGAACACCTGGCCAAGGTGTTTCCACGATTTAGCCCACTCAGCTACCACGACCTGTGGCCTAGCGGCATTAGATAGGTTTATTGTCAGTCCGTGCCCCTAGCGGAGAGAACTGTAGTTGCCCGCAGTCATTAGTTACAGATTTAACTACTAGAGTTGAGCACCAATCGGATATCGTTGTAGGCTATAGCGACTAGAATAAAATTAAGACTCAAAAGGTCAAGTCCAAGCATAAAAAATCCAATTTCAAAAAGAATAACTGCGCATACAATAATAATTTACTACTTTAACTACTGTATGTTATTTATTGTAACGTTTAACGTAGGTAGCCTACTAAATAAAGTTAATGATACGACACCTACGTATATGTAACAGTCACTGGACCCCATTTAGGTTTTTCTAGGTTGATAAAAAACTAGAAAAAGGTTTGCAGAGGTCCGTGAGGCACACCTGTTTGCACAATAAAAGTCTCTCTAAAAGTGTTTAGTAATTTTTATTTGCTGCCTCCTTCCCATAATAATGTTCGTAAACCAGTGTAGAGTTGTACCTCTGATCCCGACAGTTTCCAATTTATTCAGAAGAATTTCGTGGTTGACCATATCAAAGGCTTTCTTAAAATCAATCTTAACCCTCTAGGCGTTGTGTCACCATAGCGACACAAAACACATCTGTTCACAAAACAGATCGAAATTGGGATCGCCATTTACGGCAGATTCTAAGCATTCTCCCGTTGTCTGTTTGCAGACGCTTTTTACGTTCGTGCCAATCATACTTTAGCAGACAGCTGAAGTGTGAAGTTTTGTTGTGCGTCGCTAACCTCACTTAGGGAATGGTGTTGTGTTGAGATGTTTTTCGTAGTTTTTATTTGTGATTATTTGTTTACATATTATAAGTAGGGTCTATCCTTGTAAAATTTATAAAAAATTGGCTGTTTTGAAAATTGTATATTCTAGAATATTGTAGAATTGTTTATAATATGATAAAGCGCAAACTTGAATTTTGTTTATTATTATTTTTTTAACATCACTTTTATGGACTTATACAATAATGCAGTTTGGAGTGTTTTAAAGTTTTTTACATTTATTTGAATAAAACGCTGCAAAATCACAAAAAATAAGCAAACATTAAAACCATTATTAAAGACACTTGGAGGGTTAATTTACTTTCACCCCTGCCACACTCGGCTGTTGTTATCGCCCGCCACGAGTTAAACTAAACTATGTTTGGTCAAACTTTTCGTGTAGGTAAGTTACTTCTTTTTTGTCTAAGTCGTGATGTTATATTTAACTAATTAGGCTAGTAGAGTGGATGATAAAGAGTCAATTTTGTCATTGATAAATATTATATACGGTTAATGAAACTACTATGAACTTGTAACATAAATTTGTTTATTATAACCATATCATTAATCAAATGTTATGTGTTGTTCAGTTCATGTTTCATTAATACTTAAACCTCAGCAGTATTACTGTAAGTTTTTATCTTAAACATATTTTAGTCTAATATAAATTTGTTTTATTACTTGACAATGGCACGTCCGAAGATAATACAATCATGCGGTACTAATCAAATAATTCCCCCAGGTAAGTTAATCTCTTGAGTTTCTTTAGGTATAGTAAAACAACCTTTCCTTCAATTCAATAATTCATAATAGGCCAACAAATTTTTTTTACAAAACACGTTGCTAAAAAACAATGTTTTAAATTCAATAATTAAGTATATAATTTTATAAAATTGTAGTCATAATAATTTAGAATTTAAAATACAAAATAACTAATGGGCCATTCTATGCCAAATCATCCAGGGGCTGACACCCATGGTCTCAGATTTTAATAAAAATTTGTATATATTAAGTGACCATAAAAATAAGATAAAATACTAAGTTTCACCTAATTCTAACAATTAATTTCAGAATTATGGTCGTTTAAATTTTTAGAAAAATGTAATTTCCGAGGCCAGTATGAGCGGTAAATCAGTTTGTATGTTTCCACGTTTTTCTAAATAACATTTATATTTATGTAGCTAGAGGCTTCAAACTTTATGAATTTGTCCTAAATTTAATGTAGAAACAGATTATACTATAAGTGTTGGCATTATAACTTTTCATCATTGTTTAAAAAATTGTAAAAAACAAAAATTATGGTTTTTTCAAATTGTGACGGTTATCTAAAAACAATCTCTGGCTGAAATCTCTCTCCAGATACCCTAATACAACCATATATCACTGAAAAGAGCATAAAATTTCCTTATAAATGGTGAAATAATATTTGTGGGTTTATGTGTTCTAAAAGTTTTATTACAATGTAAAGTTAATAAATAAATTTTTGAATAGCGAAAAAGGTATTTTCATTGACAAAGACAGAGTTTGTGGTAAGGATGTTAGAAAGTCAATAATATCTTCTAAAATATAGGACTATGGAGCTAAAATCACATGTAATACAATTTGCATGGCATATTTTGTAATTACATAAGGCTTACTGTTGGACACGTTTACAACAAATAATTTTGTACAGTATGATGTAATTTTTAAATTAAATGTATACCCTTGTTAGCCTATGGACTGGAGAGCATGCATGTCAGTCTCAAATGGTGAAAAAATGTTTGCAAGTTGTAGCATTATAAGAGTTTTAATACAATATAAAAATATGAAATGACCTGGCTTAAGTGCTCCTTTTTTACCTCAATGCTGAGGGTGTACTGTGTATGTAACAGACAGAATAGAGATTGCATGCTTCGGCGTTGTGATCAATGCCCTAAAATACCTGAGTTACCTACTTAAACTTTATTTGGAAAAGGTTTTGGAAGACTGATGATGAAGAGGAAATAAAATTTTCACAGTGGATTAGGATGGCCGGATGAGATTATAATCTATGCTTCTACATTGCCAAGAATTTATTGATTTTACCATCCGTAAAATTGAATCCCTAATCCCTCACTCCTTTATTACAAAATCACAAAATTCATACATAAAGCAGAGAAAAGAAAACCTAGGATTTGATGAAGTTTTGGTCTTAATAGATTTCGCTGAGAACTATAGTTTTTTCTTCAAAATGAAGTACAGTCATACCACTGGAGCCATTTAAGTTGTTCAGTTCATCCTATAGCAATATATTCTAAAAATGGAGATGTACCTTACTAGAAACATAATTGTGTTTAATTTCTGATGACCTAAAACACTATGTACCGTTTGTCTACTCTGTCCAAGAAAAAACGATTGATTTAATTAAGTTGACATTTCCTTCAGTTGGCAGAGTGGAATACATTACTGATGGGTGCAGTGCACAGTATAAAAATTTCAAAACCATGATGAATTTGTGTTGTCATGATTTTCACCTTAAAGGAAGTTGGTCTTTTCATGTAACAAACAAGCCATGGAAAAACTGTATGTGACGGAATCGCGGGCACAGTTAAAAGAACTATTCAAAGAGAAACCGGTACTTTGGTATTATACGGATGCCACCCTTATGCAGCGCGCTGCGGCAGTTATGTTAAGATGGGTTATCATTTAAATGATTGTAGGACTTTCCTTGTTTTGTTACGAATGGAATGATACCTGATGAGTCATACTTCCGGCTGCCAAACCCCCTCCAAATAGGCCAAGGTCAGGTCGTTGACCGGAGCGCGCGCATCACCTGTCACCGCCTGTATCTGGGTCAGTGTCATGAGTGATTTATTGCCGTGCACTACGTTACATTTGTTTTCATAATGAGTGACGTTCTTTTGGTGTGGGATTTACCTCGAAATGAAGAGGAAACCGTACGTATTTTCATGATAACCCATCCTAACAACTGCCGCAGCGCGTTGTATATTTGGCGGAGTACCTGTGGCGATCGGGTCTGGCTGCTAGCGGCGGCGATGCATTCAACACGATCCTAGCGGACATCGCTGCCTTTTGGGAGGCACAACACAAAGACCGCTCATCAGAATGATGTAAAATTTGTACAGTAAGTCAATAAAAGTACGTTTTTTCGAATTATGTAGTTATCCTTTGTATCTGGTAAAAATTTAACCTCCATAAATAGTGGCATCCGTATAATACCAAAGTACCGAGAAACCTCCAAAGTTCAAAAGCAAGTGAACAGATTGTAAATGCTTGGCAAATGTTCACATTTTGTAATAATCTGTTTTCAAAAAAAAAATTTTTCTTTTTGATTGATGAAGATATTTAAAATATCAGAATAACCCAAAGTAGTCGTTTTGAATCAGCGCAAAGTGGATCAAGAAGCTATTATTTTTTCCAACCTGCATCATCAGAAGAAATCACAGCAAAAAGCTCAGACTCAGAGCTCAGACTCTGATATCTGTTTAACCCTTTCAGTGCTATGAGCCGATATATCGTCTTTTGAATCTGTTATCAATAAACACTGTTACTGCTTCATAAGCGATTGTACCGTTAGGCGCTCAGTCTGCAGTCTGAGTCTGACATGTGGTGAAACCTGGTAGACACGAATTGAACTACCTCGTCCAGCGCCTAGTCTCTATAATACCAACTGATCCACTGCAGCTGCTAGCCTGACCAGTGGCTGTGCGGTCTAAGGCGTTACCTTCCCGGCCGGGGGTAACACTTGGATCGAGGGTTCGAATCCCGTCACAGTCGGTGGTTTTTATGTGCAACTCATGGAGAGTTCACCTGTCTGTGGCAGAGTTGAAGGGGAGGGCGGACCTTAAGCAAACGGTGGACGGCTCGGGTCCAAGCTGACGGGATGGGTGGATTCTTTGTGAGTTGCACATCTGATCAGGTGTTTTGCTACTTTTTACCTATCCTTTACTGTGTGTGTCCAGCGCAAGCACGTTTTTATTAATTTTAACTGTTCAGGCGTTCAATATATTAAAAAAATCAACAAAACATCACAGATTCAACTACTCCTTTCAGAAGCTTAGCACTCAAAGGGTTAAGAAAAAAACATGTTTAACCCATCAGGAACAATGATAGAACCTAACCTCCATTCTTTTGTTGCCTGTGTTTATGAAAGCAACTGGTGGATTGGAATGGTTTAACAAATTAATGAAGAAGAAGGGGATTATGATATCCTTTTTATGCATCCTCTTGGTCCGGCTGAAAACTTGTATTGGCCTCAAAAACAAGACAACTGTCCCGTACCACCACCTCATCTCCTTTGTAAAGTAAAAGCTCCAGTGGTAACGTCACAATTGGGTCGAACTTATAAGATTGATTCTGACTCTCAAAAAGAAATCAACAAAGCCTGGAACAACTTTAAAATATCACTATAGACAGTCATCAGTTTTAAGTTTCAGTGATTGTGTTTACTTACATTTCAAGTTACTTTCGAACCAAGACAAGAATTTTAAAAACTATATAACAATTTTCAACTTTTAACACATTGTGAAGATTTACTATCATGTTGTATAACTGAAGAAATTTCCCAGAAAAATCTTGATAAGAAGTAAGTAAACCAGTTCAGTAACTAAAAGCTATCAGTATGAAATGTAAATATTGTATATTGCAATATTGTATATTTTGTGTAGGTATCATAAATTCAGGAGGTTGTTTTTAATATAAGCTAACTGAGTACACCCTCAGCATTGAGGTAAAAAGGAACACTTAAGCCATGTCATTCCAGTAATACATAGGCTAACAAGGGTATACATTTAATCTCAAAGTTACATCATACTGTACAAAATTATTTGTTGTAAACGCGTTACATCCAGCAGTAAGACTTAGGTAATTACAAAATATGCCATGCAGATTGTATTACATATGATTTTAGCTCCATAGTCCTATATTTTAGAAGATATTATTGACTTTCTAACATCCTTACCACAAACTCTGTCTTTGTCAATGAAAGTACCTTTTCCGCTATTCAAAAATTTATTTATTACCTTTACATTGTAATAAAACTTTTAGAACACATAAACCCACAAATATTATTTCACCATTTATAAGGAAATTGTATGCTCTTTTCAGTGATATATGGTTGTATTAAGGTATCTGGAGAGAGATTTTAGCCAAAGATTGTTTTTTACATAACCGTCACAATTTGAAAAACACCATAATTTTTGTTTTTTTACAATTTTTTAAACAATGATGAAAAGTTGTAATGCCAACACTTATAGTATAATCTGATTCTCCATTAAATTTAGGACAAATTCATAAAGTTTGAAGCCTCTAGCTACATAAATATAAATGTTATTTAGAAAAACGTGGAAACATACAAGCTGATTGACCGCTCATACTGGCCTTGAAAATTACATTTTTATAAAACTTTAAACGACTATAATTCTGAAACTGCTTAATGGAATTTGGTGAAACTTTGCATTTTTTCTTATTTTTGTACACACTTAATGTACACCAAATTTCATAAAAATCTGAGAACTTAGGGTGTCAAATTGTAATTTGGCTGGATGATTTGACATGGAATGGCCCTAATAGCCTACCAATACTATAAATATATAGGCTACGTTAACTTATGATCAATCTAAGACTAATAATTTGATAAAAAAATACTTTTAGGCTATGCCTGAGTATACTTATTTTATGAGTAAAATTCAACATTTTTAATTGTACAGTATATGAGTTTGAAATTATTTAAAAATCTAGGAGAGTAAAAACTATTGGAGGTACTGGGTAATGAGGGCTTTGAAATTTAGAGTGACGACTCATTTGGTATGGTGCGCCTCATAAGGTCGTAGCAAGAGAAGTGCTAAAGCCGACAATTTTTCCACCAAGTGTGACACCCTCTTTTATTTTTGTGAAACAAAATCTGCCATGACACCGCGATTAAAATAGCTTTCATTGTGGGACCCCATAGTGACTATTTCAGCCAAGATTATTATTGTGCAGCAAAAATCGCCTAGTTTGGCATTAGCCTTAAGCATTGACATTTTTCTTGAGCAAGTACCATATCACATTCACCTGCTAGTTTGAAATAAAATGTTCTCATTCTCAATCTAATATTGCCTGTTACAACATTCTATGACTTTTTTGCTGAATGAAATGAACATAGGTCTAGGCCTACTTGTTGATCAATATCCTTACAAAAATATATGACCTACAATCTTAACCTTTTACTCGGTTTTATAAGTAAACCAATAGCATTGATCAAGTAACTACGTTATTGTCTTACGAAATAAAAACCTACCTTTCAAAATATTTCCTGAATTTCGAAGAAAGCAAGACAACGACATTGTGTCTGCACTAAATGGTCTCGAATTCCTAATTTAAATTTTAACTGCAAATCTGATGGACAAATCTAGTCTATATTAAATTTACACTTATACACAGGTCACAAACAGACACACAAACGCAGACGGGGTGAGATTGGGGAAGTAAAAGAAGGGACCTGACTTGGCCTGGACCATAGACTAACTACAGTAAATGATTAAATACCCCCGTTGCAGCAAACCTGCATACTCAGTGAATTTCCAATGAATATATGAGATAACACATTAAAAAACTTAACAGGATTCATAAGAAATGTATTCACAAACAAGTGATATTTAAAATATTAATTATTCTCCATAAGAATAACATTGGGGATGAGTACGCAGGTTTGCTGCAACAAGGCACACAAAATAATGGGTCTTTATGCAAATATCAATAGAACTCACCTTAGTAAAGTCACATACCAAGTTTCATCCATATACATTCATAAATAAGCGATATATAACATTTTAAGTATTTTCCATAAGAATAACATGGGGACCAAGTACCTAGGTTTGCTGCTTCAGGAACCATAGGCGAAAATTTTTTTTGTGAAAACAACAATAAACCACAACCAGATCAAGCCATATACCAAATTTCGCCAGTTTATGTTAATAAATAAGCGAGATATACAATTGTTCTTTTTCTCCATAAGAATAACATTAAACAACGTAATGTGTTTAGCACTTTCAATATATCGGTAACCAATTGACGTAGAGCAATGATTAATATACCAAATTGTTTGTTTTTTTTAGCTGAATTCAATGGTATAAATTAAAATTTGATTTAAATTAAAATTACATGTGAAAACCCCAAAAACACATTTTTGGTGTACAAAACCCCCCAAAATCCCCCTTCGGATGGTGCGATTCATCTGGTTTTCGAAATCGTTCAAACAAATGGTACTTTACACATTTATACCAAATTTCATTAAGATCGGACCTTTTTTACGAAAGTTATCGTGCTTACGGACACACACACACACACACACACACATATATATATATATATATATATATATACATATGTGGGTTGATCAATTGTATCTCTCATCGCGATTAGGATAGTTAATTCAGTCTCATTTGAGAGATTCAATTGATACGCATCATTCCAATCTCTATTTGGCATGTATCCGCTATTTCAATCTCATCGGCCATGACTCAATTTTTAGGTTAGGAAAAGTAGAAAAATCGCATCCGTCATTTCAACCTCGGTGTATATACACCTAACCTCAAAATTTTATAGGTTATGTTTTTGTATATAGACCTAACCTCAAAATTTTATAGGTTATGTTTTTGTATATACACCAAAAACCCAAAACGTCAATTCAAACTCTCGGGTTTTAGAGGTATTTGGTTTACATAACGATTTTACTATTTTCTACATTTATTGGTCTATGACTTACATAACAGTTTTTTCACAGATAATATGTTAGTTATATGTTTCTTATTTCCCTATAATATATGGTTTAATAAAAAACAAACATTAATTTATTATCAAAACGTTTAAAAACTCACAAAATAAAAACATTTATTTAATTTTTCCTATTAATTGTGGATTTAGCTGGGATATGCCGAGTATTCGGGCGGTGCGGGCGTAGGAGTTTTTGGATTATCAAACCAACCGCTTATTGATAACATTCCCAGTAGGGGTTTTTGGACTATCGAATCAACCGCGTTATTTATTACATTCCCAGAAGCTTTGTGCAGTCACGCAAAATGTGGCAAAACACGGTTTGTATGTTAGTTCCTCATTTAAAGTTTACGTGATATGAAACGGAACGACCAGAACCACCGAATCATCGGCGTACAGTCGCAACTGGGTGGAAAGTCGCTTACGGCGTTCGAATAGCCGACCAACTATTTTGCACACGGCACTCACGGCACTGCCCCACCACCTATATAAGCAGCCTTGCTGCCAGCAAGTGACACACTTCTCCTAGTCACTGCGAGTTGTTCAGACCATTTGCCCTGTGCCGTGACAGTTCAGTCTCCGGTCTCAGTCTCCAGTCGCTGTGGGCCTATGTAATGGTAAGTAAGTAATACAATAAAGTTAAATTTAATTATAATACCATTTTCCTACAGTTAATTGCTATTTAAAACTCTAATTTGGTACTTTTAAAAATCACACATCAAATTTATAAACAGTTTAAATATTATTCAATCGAATAAAACAATTTGTTAATAAATATTATTTTAATTTATTTTTGAAATATTTAAAGAAATTTCATTGTTAATTCATTGGTGCATCAGAATGTGAGCTAGAAAGAAAAGTCAAATTTTGATTGTGTTTTTTCATAAACAGAATAGTATTATAAATACACGGCAATATGAGAATCTGTAATGATTTAAAACTGGGCTTGGTTGATGATAAAAAGTCACATTGTTGATTTTCCAAAAAATCTTTTTTAAACTAAATAATATTCTACAGTTAACTGAATTAATCCAGAAAATAACATCATAAGTTAAATTTGAATATACACATGCGTAATAAACTGTTACAAGTCTGTTTGTGTTTACTAATTTAGAGTGAATACAAATCATATAGTATACTCTGTATAATTTAGTGGCAACTGATGAAATTTGATCTTTCCAAGTCAACTTGTTATCAATAATTATGCCAAGAAATTGGGTATGTTCAATTAAGTTAAGTGATGAATCCAAAAAGATGATGCTAGTACAAAATATTGGAGATTTTAGACAAGAAATTTTACATCAAATATAATATGAAATAAATAAAGTAAAAAAAATAAATAGTCATCGTCGGGACTGACAATATGCAGGAACTAAATATGATAATTAATTTCAGTAAATACAAAGTATGTGACAAAGTTTTATTAAAAAACACTTTAATATCAAATACAGCTTATGGTGAAACAGCAACCCTTTTTAACATATAAGAAGGGCCTTATGAAATTAAAGAAAAATCGGTTTAAACACTTACAAACTATTTTGCCCATTTCGGGTCATTTTAATGGGCCATTACACATAAGTTTATTGAAAAGGTACCATGAGCCCACACCATACAATAAATAATTATTACCTTTACTTAACAATTCCTAATCACATGTGTTTCTTCCAGATGTCTAAACGTTAGGTACCATGAGCCCACACCATACAATAAATAATTATTACCTTTACTTAACAATTCCTAATCACATGTGTTTCTTCCAGATGTCTAAACGTTGGGGTGAGAAACATTACAAGAGAAGAGTGAACCCGCGGATGAATGATTTTAACAAGAGAGAATTTGCTGAAATGGTCCACGAAAGCAAAACACTGGAAGATGAATGGAGAGTTAACTACTTCAAAAAACCAAGAATCTACCATAAAGAAAAGGAAAGAGCATGCAGGGAAAGAAGAAAAATGAAGGAAGATATAGAAAGGTGCCTGAGATGGAGGATAGATTGGGAAGAATATGAAGAGATCATGAAGAATGAAGGCTTAATAGACCCAAAGAAGGAGGTTCACCTCCTGGAAGAAGAGTTACAGAAATCAAAAGAAGCGAAGAAAAAAATAGAAGAAGACATTTTGGGAAAGAAAGCGGATGAAAATAAAAAAATAGAAGAGAAGAGGATAAAGAAGGAGAAAAATAAGAAGATTGAAGACGAGGATTTAAAGGAGATCTTCGATGAGATGATAATTGACGTAGAATGTGTAGATTGGGAAGAATATGAAGAGGTCATGAAGAATGAAGACTTAATAGACCCAAAGAAGGAGGTTCACCTCCTGGAAGAAGAGTTACAGAAATCAAAAGAAGCGAAGAAATAAATAGAAGAAGACATTTTGGGAAATAAAGCGGATGAAAAGAAAAAAATAGAAGAGAAGAGGATAAAGAAGGAGAAAAATAAGAAGATTGAAGACGAGGATTTAAAGGAGATCTTCGATGAGATGATAATTGACGTAGAATGTGTAAATTGGCTAAAGCCTGAGCTAAATAAGTATAAGTTAATTCAAATTGATTTTTATTGATTTTGAGTTTTTTTCAGTTTTTAATTGATTTTTTAGTTTTTTATTTATTTTTTATTTTGATGATGGGTTAGACATACGAAACAACTATATGCACATCGAACAATAAAGTATAATTTTCATAAAAAAGTTTAAACTGCTCATTTTTATTCAAATTTTGGGACATTGTGATGTATCTTTTTAGAAGTAGCCCGTTAAACTTTATCGTAACTTAAATTTTAAATATTTAAGTGTTGTGTACCATGAGTATGCCTATTCTATATTGTAAACATTAACACTACAATGAATTAATTACCATAATAAGTTTACAAGTATTTGTAAAGTATACCATTATTGTTATTTTTGATAGTTATAAGTTGATTGTAAATAGTTTTAAATAGATATTTGAACACATTTCTGAAAACGATGTAATAAAATCAATACAAATGTTAAAACCTCAAATATTTGTGATGAAATTCATAAATTTCTAATTAATGAATGTGCGACTCTTTTTTTCATGACCCTTAACCAACGTGATCAATGTTTCATTGCTTAATGAAGTTTTCCTAACCTTTTAAAATGCAACAATGTTTATCCTATTTTTAAAAAAGGAGACCCCTTTAGTGAATAATTACAGACCTATCTCTATTCTCCAAGGGTTTTCAAAAATATATGAAACAGTTGTTCTTCATAAATTGACTAGTTACATTTAAAAATAACTTATTTTATGATTTACAGTTTGGTTTCAGACAAGGAAAATATACAAGTGATGCAATAAATGAGATAATTACTTCTATCTTGCATGCAATTGACAATGCTCAACACGCTGTTGGCGTCTTTTGTGACTTGTCTAAAGCATTTGACTGTGTAATTTCTATAAAAATATCAATTCTGGAGTTCCACAAGGATCTATTCTTGGACCTTTGTTTTTCTCAATTTATGTAAATGATTTGTTATCAGTAGTAAAGAATTCTAAACTGTTTGCCGAGGTTACCGAAACAAAGGGGTTTTTCTTTGATTTTGTTTGACTTCAAAAATCGAAATTTACTCGTGGGTATATTTTTTCGTTCATGATGTTGTTCGCGAACAGCATGATGAACACATCCGGTGTGGTTCATGATGCTGTTCGAGAACAGCTATAAGCGAAGCTAAAACCAAAAAAATCCCTTGATAATTTTATCCAAAATCAAAAACACACTTCCCGTATAGCTGTTCTAGAACAGCTATGGGAACGCGAGTGATTTTTTTAAATGCTGTTCTGATGGTCAAAAAGAACAGCTATGTGAACACAAAATTTACAAATCTCGCAAACGGTTTTTGAATCATTTTGCCGGGGTTTTCGCAATACATAAGTCATCATGACTGAAGATAACGCGACTCAGCTCCGTAAAAAGATAAACTCGGATATAAACGATCCGAACAGCTTTATGGGTTCGAAAAACGTATATGTCCTGACACATATCCAAACTAACTCCCCGATTGGTAAAAAAAACCCGGGTGTCGGTTGTTTGGACGTACTGCAGCGGTCAAGTAGACGCACTCCATTCACAGATTACGCAGACGAATGGTTTTCGGAAGCAATGAATAACTCCAAAACGTTTCTGGTTAACGTTTTTGATACTATAGTTAACAAATCTAGATCTACGGGAAAGATGTCAATCGAGTTTATTCGCGATAATAATTGGTATATCTACGAAGAAGAAACAAATAAATCAAAAGGCGAAATACGTCTCGTCGAATAATAGTCGTCGTCGATAACATTCGAATGAAATGGGTCTAGTTACAACTCTCTACAGACACGCTCAACGGTCGCTATAATACACACCGAAAGTCAGAAACATAGTCATTTCTCGAAGTGGAATCGAGCACACAACATGACTTCGGATACGTCGCTGTATAGTTTGTCAGTAGAAGGTTATCGTTTCTACAGATCTGATGGTGAACCCTTCGACTCGTCCGTGATGACCTTCGTGCCGCCCTACAATGTCGCTACGGAAGTGGTAAAACCCAGTGCCGAAACGATAAAGTGCGAGGATAATGAAAGCTATATGAACAATTACTATCACGCATGCGTCGCCGAAAATACGGGATCGTTTACATTGGCACGGAGATGCGAACCATCTTGGAGTGGTCTATCTGACCAACAGAAAAACGTTATCGAAAAGGTCGAAGAGGAAGTAAGGGATTATAGGCGGTCCGGGATTTATTTTCGTTCCGTTATCATGGAAGGTCTCGGGGGTTGCGGAAAAACACGCCTCATGGCGTATATAATGAACCATTCTCCACCCTCTACTCATGTCATGTATTTGACTAAACAGAATAAACGCCTACAGGATTTTCTGTACGACGAGATAGGACAGGGCGAATTGATTTCACCGCCGCCTGTCGCCGACATGTCTAAATCGTCGGCGCGTGATTTCGAATCTCTACTCTGCAACGAGGGGGGTCGGTATGCTTGCACGGTGGAAAAACTGGTTTACAACAAATCTAGTTTTGCGGCGGCACGTCAAACGAATTCGCGTAAAGCGCTTCAGTGGAAAATGGAGATACCGGACGTCTTATTCGGGAAAGATCTCGCCGATCGCACTAGTAACGCTGTTATACTTCTGGACGAGTACACCATGATATCTCCTCCGCTACTGCACAAAATGCTACACTGCATTCGAAACCTTTTCAAAGCGCCCACCGTGTTGATCATGGGTGGTGACCAGTTCCAACTAGGCCCGATCGACTGGGACGCTCAGAACGACAAGTGTTATCGGGACAGATGTGGCGAAGAGGCTCCGGTCGAAGCGATAACTGCAAATAACGAATACTACGTGTCGGACGTCAGAGAGGAACTGACCAAGAGATTGGATCAAGCGCCGTTCGAATATCACATGGAGGGTTCACAGCGTTGTCGTGACGACCCCGAACTGGCAAAAATGGTCGTTTATTTGAGAAACAGTTGTAAAAAACGTACATCAGTAAAGGCGATAGAACGCAAGTTGGTGGCGTTCGGCCGCGCGCGCGGCATCCGCTTGTACCGATACGACGTCAACAGACGAGGGTGTAAAACCGGACAGTTGGTGTTCGAAAAAGAAGATGATCTCGGTAGTAGCGGTTCGGACGACGACGATCAACATTTGGGCGATGACGATTCATACGACACGCTCGATATGGAGGTGGACTGGTCCAGCCCTCCCGCTATGGACATGACGCCGTTTATAAATTTTTATGGCAAACTCTATGAGGAAATCTATCTGAGATACAACGACGGAACCTTGAATGATACCGAATTACCAAGTTTCGTATACGAGAAAGCGTCGCGGTTCGCGCTCGCGAAATTTCCGATATTCATGGTGAAGAAAAACGACAAATGCAACATTTTATCGGACACGTTCCTGAAGACTTTGTATAACGGCATATACACGGAGCTGAGTAAAAAGTACGCCGATAAAGACGGTGTCCGCATCGGCATAAAACTATTGTTGGAAAAACTATGCGTATCCATGTCCATGGCGAACCAGGGCCCGGTACAACAGACGCTGATGACGGGCGTGCCATATAGGATGACGGAAACAATCAAGGAATGGAATAAATTGCCCGTCATCAGTAACGGAGAACTGGTCCTTTTGACGGGCATAATGTTTGACAAAAAACGGGCGATAAAAAACATTGTTCTCAAGACACTGCAGAGAAACACGGATCACTTTCTGTCGGTCACACCGGGATTCACACAAAACCGCCTCATCGAAACCGGAGTCAATCGTACGAGTGATTCATTCTTCGGATTTGTCAAACAGACCGATAGAGGAGGATCGAACGATTTGTTTTGTAAGAAGGCGCGGATAGACGACGCGGGAAGATCGTACGCGAAGCCGACAAAACAAATAACAGAAGCGCATTCGGAAAGATACGACGGAAAAGGACAGGATACGAGACTGTTGCGTCCCGACAATACCGCCGTAGTCGCGTTCATGTTACCTATGGTGCCGATGATATGTGAAAACATATATCAGATGCAAGGTAACACAATCGTATCGGATTGTTTTATCGACTTGTTGTCGACTAAACAAGACGATATCTACGTAGCTGTTTCTAGATTTCAAAAGACGTCGGCTATCAGGGGAATAATACTTTCACAATAAAGACACTTTTATAATTGTATTTTTGACTTGTTTTATTGAGTTCCAAATGATTTTAACATACTTTCGTCCTCTTCAATATCGTTTAACAGACATTTTACGGTCAAATCGGACATGACCCATTCGCGTTGCATGTAGTTGATTACGTGGCCTAGATCGTAAATTACGTTATTGACTCGCAGAGTCAACCGATTGTCGTGGTTCACGATGACGTTCTGAAAAGCAGAATCCATTTTCTTTGCATTGTGTCCCTGTTTTCGTATCGTGGACTTGACCTCTATAAAACGTTTGGCGTAATCCAGAGTCTCGGCCGTTGCGGACACTTCATCTGTCGTCGTTTTGAACATGTTATTCACTCCGTCCGGCGTACCTTTGCTGCCGGATTCTGCGATATGCATCGCTTGCTCTTTCGCGTTCGGTCCTACGGGATAGATTCGTTTCTCGTTATAACCCTCAAACGAACGACAGCGAACCAACATTACGAAACCATACGGGACGTACGGTCCGTACTGTTGAGACAGAGATACTAGCGTCTCGTTGAGTTGATCGTTGACCCTCGAAACGGAATTTTCGTGATTTTGCGTGTGACAAAACGCGAACGTGGAGCCGAAAAGACATCTGACGCGTTCGGCGTAGTCGTCCGATCGTGTGTACCGCTGTCTCAGGTGTTTTAGAACTCCGGATATCCTAAATGGGTTCGTCTGACTGAACGCCAGACGAGTACGATAAAAGTAACAATACATCCCGATCTTGGGAGAGAGGCGCATCAGGGTCTCGATGAAACATTTACCGCTGTTTACCAAGACGATAGACACGTTGTCTCCGTCGAAATCCAACTGCTTGTTGGTTATGATTTCCGAGGGCAACGAAATGTAGGGGTATTCGGTCGGTATCACCTTAGTAAAAGTAGTAATTGCGTCGGACGAAAACACTGGGTCGCGCTTTACTAGAGCCGCCATTTTGTTCATATTGACGTTTTTGAAGACGCTTTCCATCACGTGCGCCGGGAGTCCGATTTCGTCGGGTTTTAACGTGGGATCCAGTAGAACCTTTCCGTACAGACAGTTTAACATCTTACCGGGCACGACGACCTGTTTCAAGAAACTCTTTCCGCCCTGTGTTTGATCTTTTATACTTTTATTGACCAAATCAGCCTCGTTCATCGATTTCCACAGACGCTGAAGAACGGCGTCCGTTATGCGAGATTGTTTATTTTTGCCGATTTTAGATTGCGTTTGTTGTCGCGACTTCTGTCCATCTGTGTTACAGCCGGATTTGTTCCAATTTTGCTGGATGAATATCTTTTTCTCCTGTAAATCACAGGGTTCCATACCGTCCAGGCGACACAGACGTCGCAGAACGGTATCGTAATGGTGCGTACATTGAGCCATTGGTGGTGTGTTGATATATCTGCGCATATTGTATCTGTAACGCGTTTTCACAACCAATTGTTTCAAATTCATGTAGGCGTTGTTGAACCGTTCGCGCAACTTTTCGCGCCTAGCACGCACCTGCGGCGAACACGTCTTGTCACGAATTTTCGACCGACGATTCAGACGGTCGAAACAAGATTTCAATTTGAGCAGTTCGGCCGGCGTGATGGCGTATTTCTCCATATGTTCTAAATCCCACGCATCACCAACGCTATAACTGTCACCGACACCTTTAAACCCTCTATGTGGTGAGATGTGGCCGGACACATGACCGATTACGTACGGCCTGTCTGTGTCACAATGTACTTTACCGGAGCGAGCGGGCGGCATGACTGATTGTCCTTTCGGACAATCCAATCAATAGCACTCGTTTGAGAATTCAAGGCGGGTAGGTCCAGACTTTTCTCCCGACCAAAGATAGAAAAAGAAGTCGGTAAAAGATTTACAAAGTTTTTATTGTGAATTGCAATCGATTTTACAATTTTCATAAATACATATATTCGTGGCTCTGATTTTGTTGTCAGAATCCGGACGGTTTTTGTCACACCTATCTTTCATAAAACGTAACCTTCCGTTGTCGTAATAGCATTCTACTATTATTCGCCGGTTTTTAATAGGATTAGGACGTTCTGCCCAGCTTTCGACCGTCTCCAGAGTCGGCAATTCCTCGACCGCGTATTCGGTGAGATCTGCCGATGTCACTTTTTCGGTGTCGAGATCCAATTCCAAATCTACCGTATCGGTATGTTTCAATTTGAAATAGCCGTATTCCGCGGCAGTAAAAGGCGATTTTTCGCGTTTTGAAAACGCCACTATCAATCCCTCACAATCGTTCTTCAACCGGCTGTCGTCTTGCAAATACTTGGGCAGCCGCAACACAAACCTTTCTATAACGGAGCGTCTGCCGTCATCGTCCGTAAACGCCTTGTCCAGCAGATCCAATAGCCCGTTGGATTTCAACGAATCGCCATTTCCACCAGTGAGATCCACAACGCTAGTTATGGTGATTGGCGGGCTGTGTCGGTGTTGATCGGCGGTGGCTTTTCTCTTGTGGTTTTCCATTTTTGTAATTTCGGAGAGTACTTGCAACGATACGTGGGCTGGTAGCGTCCGGTAAAGGTTACAAACGTGAGAGCTGTTGACGAATTGAGTCTTTATCGCTATTCCGGACGCGACGTTGCCTATGTTCCGTCCCGTATTGTGAATGGCGTTGTTTCTCCCGTAAACTGCGAAAATCGTATTGTGAGATTTAATCAGTACCGCCATGAGTTCCGTAATCACGTAGTAGCGTCTCGAGTTGTCTTTGCCGCCGGTCTCCACCACCTCCAATTGAAATATCATGTCGTTGTCGAACGGCAACGTCGTACGGAAGCTGCACATTCGTCCGCAGGCGTCTTTTATCACAATAAAACCATCGCAGAAATAAATCCCCGTCGCTCGTATTCCGTCCCACTTCGGCATTACGAAGAAGTCCAAATGTCCGTTCGCGCGTTCGCGCAGATCGGTCCTGCATCGGTTGTAGTCGAGAAAACGACGTTTGAACGTATCAAACAGACTATCCAGACGTTCCCGTTGGACCGAATTATTGTTTGCCGCGAACATCGCCAACCTCACTAGATCGTAGGACAGTAATTTTATCAGCATCTCGCACAGACGGCGCAAGTTGTTGGCTACTTCATTTTCGTTTAACTTTTTACCCGTTTCCAGTTCGATTTCTAAATAATAGATCGAATTACACGCGGTCCTCGCTTCTAATGTACCGCCGTAAAACGACTGCTCTCCGACAGTGACGCGCGCATTCCGCACTCCACCCTTCATCTTGTAGAAGCACAACCTCTTCTTGTTGTACGTGCGCATATATCGGCCGGTGGCGTGATCCTCTATTACGGTATTTTTCCACTCGTCCTCGGTCAAGACGCGCTCGATAGACTCTTTGTACGAGCCCGTGATGAAAATAACACGGCCGGTCAAACGTTGTACGTGCGGAAACTGCATTTCAATCATGTTAGAAGTTATCTTGTGATCGAATTTCCGATAATCTATAGGAACGTCACCAAAAGAAAGGCATTCTGCGTATCTGGTTAACAATCTATACCGACCGCGCGCGTTTTGCGGGTCTTCGTAAATGTCGATATTCTCTTCAAATGGTTTCGTTTCACTCTGGCTCGAGAGTAAAGAAACTATCCGCGGATAGAGCGTGCCGTCAAAAACTATTCCGCAAGTGGTTTCGTATTCGTGGCAGATAGACATCTTTCAGTCTAGTCGCGCTATGCACTGGCACGAAAATTAAACCCCTTGTGGGCCGGGGTGATCCTGTCGATAATATGACTCTCGACATTATCGATGGATTCACGGAGAAAATTCGGATTGAATTAAACAACGAAAAATAAGAAACATACATTTATTAAATTCAATAATTGCTTCCACATTCGACGGGGACGTTCAAAAACGTCTTGATATAAGGTTCGTTTATTTTGTAATATCTTTTCAATTCGCTTTGGTTGTCGTGATCCAGCTCGAACGGCGTGTGACAAGTGTCCTGCGTTATGTCTTCATTGACACTTTCTGGACATGACGGGGGTAGCGAATCCGGCTTGTAGACTGGTGACATCGGTGCGTATACTTCTTCTTCGGAGAATGCCCCGCTATCGTGGCGATACAGCGTTGAATTGCGGAATAATTTGTTTACATATTTTACACTCTCGTTGAGCCCACCTTCTGAAATCACCGAAATGAGCGGTCCGTGGCCCATTTTTCGATTGTGGTTCCTCTTCAACGAACACTCGGTAAAATACTCTATCGTGGATAATATCTTCACCAATCCGAAAACGAAAGAGTCCTCTCTGGTTTCGATCACGGGTTTGTATTTTTCTGTCAGGAAACAATAGAGAAAAGTGACCGAATTGTCAATAAATAACGCCTGTGACATTCCCATGAAGTAGAGCGTATCGCTGCAGTAAACGAGATTGCAAACGTCAAATCTGTGTTTGACGCCGCGACAGACCGACTCGTTGTACAGATCGACCGCGTTGAAGAGGTTGTCCAGTACGACATCGTACTTGTGGTTTCTGTAGACCGTGAGTGAGAAATATAGTTCACCACCGGGACTGTTTTCAAACTGATTGATGTCGAACTCGTGACTCACCGTATCCAGATACAATCCGCTCGATGTTGCCAACGTACCGAACACTTTACTCCTCAAATACACTACCAACTCTTGGACGGTGCCGAGTTTCATTTTAAATTTTTGCACGCATCTGAATACGAGGACCACCGTAGCCGATCTTTTCAAAGACATGATAGCGTCAAATTTTTTATCCATGTCGCATCTCTGCTTATCGCGAGAATCGCTTGTTTTTGTTTCGTCCGACATCTTCAACGCGTTTTCCAATAGACGTTTTACAGTGTCAATTCGACGTTCGCCCTGTGGCGCCTTGCCTCCCGTGGTTCTTTTCACGTTCAAATTAGATTGCTGTTTACAATGCTGAAAAAACTGAGCGACTATTTCGCCAAAGTATGTCCCTGGTTCGGGAACGCAATTGTTGTAACAGCGGAGTACTCTCAACAATTTCGCATCGTCAAATTTGCATTTTAGAAACTTTTCAAACGAACGATATATTTGATGCGTCCCATGCGCCATCAGTGTCAGGGAACCGGTCAGGGAGTTAGCCGAGGTTACGCGTCCGGCCGGATTCTTTTTCACCCAACAGTCGACTGTCTTCGCTATGAACGTACGGACGTCAACCGGAAGCACTGTGAATTTCTCTTCTTCGCACACGACGACACCGTAACGGCCGAGAAGTGCGAGTAATTCATTAGTCGATTTGTCCGCCGAGTCCGGTGGTCCATCCGAGATGCCGTCCTTGTCTTTTTCGTATACATTTACTAGTTTGCAATCACCCTTACCGCACCACACCTTTTGCATGTTCTTATTTCCGAATGAATTTCGTCCCCGCAACGTCTCTGTTCGTATGTGACCTCGTCGTCCTCGTGGCGGCAAGAAGTCGCCTTCAGAAGCGGTGAATATAAAAACGACTCGTAGTCTTCGCAACGCACCAAAAGCTTCCTGTCAGCTGCGGAAATTGATCCGTTTTCGGACGCAGAACGTATATCTCCCGACTCCCGGCCGAAGAAGAGGCGTGAACTGACGGATCGCATGCGGCGGAGTCTAGAACGTTTAGCGGTATTTAAAGGTGTTGATTTTTTATCGTCGACTGTAGTGTTTTTAGTCCCTTTTTTCGCCGCCGCCGCCAATCTGTTCTTCATACGAGTTTCGTATTTTTTGTGACGATTGAATACGGCCTCAACGATCGACAGCGGCTTCCAAAACGATTCGAACGACGAAAACGAAGAGTACAGAAACGGATAAAAAATCCTCTCGCAAAACCACTTGTTGAACAGCGCGTAAGAATCTTGTCGTTTGTTGAAAAAGTCCGATCTCATCATCAGTTCGTTTTCCAATGCTATCCGAGAAAGAACGCCTCCACCTCCTAGATCGTATTCGGTATGGTCCGATACGTTGAAGCAGACTAGATAGTTACAGGGACATAGATCGCCGTCGACACCAGCCAAGACCTCGGCAAAACCGTTGCTCCGGTCGTACAGTCTTCGCACGTGCGAATTGTTGACGTTTCGCGCCCACTGCCTCATGAAAAACGAATACTCCATAGTGCTACCCATCGGGAAAGCGGCCGAGGGGAAGTACGCGTGTTGTTTGTGCGCGGCGTGGTCGAATACCCAGCCTGACAGGCATTCTCTCACGTGAAAATCAACAAGCTGTCGGTTGTGCGCGCAAGATAAACGCGGAAGCGTTTCACGAGAGTTTTCGGTCGACGCGCTTTCGACATTTCCGTAGCACCTGACACGCAGTAGGGTTTCGAACGCAGTATAATAATCACGTTCGCCAACAACACCGTCAACGGAGCGCCCTCCGGGAATGACGTCCACAAACTCCTTCAGCACATAGGGCAATTCGTCGTAATCTAGCTTGACGGATCCGCTCAGCATCGCGAAGACCAATCACAAACATAAGTCGTTTGCAACACAATGGGTGGAGGCAAGAAACGAGCCGGTCTTTTCGCACTCGACCCTAGTGGCAATACGCTCTGCGTGGTCCGTTCCGCTCCTTACAAGATGATCTCGTCTACAAACACCGATAACGGCGGTGATAATAAACTGAAAATACAACTGGTCGACTATTGCGGCGTGGACGAGACACCACTGACCGATCCGATGCTCCAGACGTGGTCGTTACGACCTTTTCTCGAAATGTTACAGATACCGAGAGGGACCAGAGAGCGGGGCGACAACTGTTTGGCCGATACCGCATTGCGGGAGTTTTGCGAAGAGACGCTTTGCGCCAATAAAACTGTCACGCTGTCCGGCGACGGCCCGATAGAACTGAAATGGACGGACGACGGAAAATGTTGGAAATACGATATATTCATAGCCCGCACTCGCGAACTCTTGTATTTCGCTTTTGATCCGTCGTTGATGCGTCGCGTCAATATGCACGTCAGTAAAACCGACGGGGACTCGACATCGAACGATCGTGATTACACTTTCTACACTAGCGCGATAAGTCGCACAAGCGATGGAGTTATAAATCATCTGGTAGTGATCAACATCAGAGACTATATAGATTTTATGGTAAATTATCAGTTGAAATTTTATGAAACTCACAATTACAATACGCTTTTCGAGAAACTGATGACGGTAACGGCAGAGTCGCCGGTCGACGGACGTCTCACCCTGCCGAGCCCCGGAGATCAACCGACCGGCGGTAACCAGAAGAAAATTGTGAAAAATCTAATTTCGCCTGAAATGTACAAACGGGTCAAAAACAGCAGGGACCTCTACGTTATCGAATTCGATCTCTCGGTGTATTCTTCGACGGCGAAAAATTCGCTCATGTTCAAAATATGGAGCGGATGGTGGTGGGATTGGCTTTGGCGTTCGAAGATAGGAAAATCCATATGTGCGAATGCAATTTGTTGAAAAATAAAAATGTTATTCTAAATACACATTTATTTTTCTCCCAGTTTTTTAATCTTGGTAGGGGGTGGTCTCGAAGGAAGATTAGCAACGTAGGCCATCACCTCCGCTTTATGTGTAAAGTATGATCCATACCAATACGGCCTGACGATAAAATCCGTTTTGTCAAAACGCAACACCGCACTGGTCGGATCGGCGTTATATTCGGCGCCATTTGGATTCACGTCGATGTTGGGCACGATGGCCAGACGTCTGTCGTAACCCGGTTTGCGACAGGCGACCACGTGTTGTTGTCTCTTCAATTCGTATTCGCCGTCGTCGATGGATTCCCAAACGAACATAATGGACGAAGCGGCGACTCTCCGGTCCCCGTGTACAGAGTCGCAATCCGGAATCGTCATCGGCTGTATCGGAGCCCAATATTTGAAAAAGGTCAGACTTGCCGGAATACGAAAAACAAACTCGTTGCGTTCCAGAACGAATCGCGACATCGTGGCCGCGTCGAAAGGCGGTGGCATGGTTTTTACATCTTCGGGTAACGTGCCCTGCGTGACGAGCACTTTTCGTTTAGGGTCGGCGGCGGCCGTAGAGCGTAAATTCAAAACGTCCAAAATGTCCGCATCCAATTTTCCGACTTTTATCTCCGCAGACACGACCGGCAGTGGTGTGGAATCCGTTCGGGCGTTCGCCGGTCCGCGTTCGCCTCGCGCTCGCACAAAGTACTCTACGACGTACGCGTCAATGTTACGTTCGGTAGCGGTAAACCTGTAACAGGCGTTGGAATATCGACCGCCATTGAGCGGCAGGTAATCGTCGTCAAACACGACGGTGGTAACGGTCTCGGTCATCGGCTCGCAATACCCGGTTCCGGAAGGCGTTATCGTCAGACGACACTGTCCGTCCAAACTGAAACCGCGAAACGCGTCGAACGCACACGGGTTTGGAACGTAAACCGATTCCGCGCTGGTGTTAGAAAAAGATTTTGCCAATTTTTTCTCGACAAACGCGCCGCTGACGGAGAGGACCGGTGCCGTCGTGTGCGTGCCGGATACCGCCGGAGGCGTCGAAGTCAGCAACTCTTCGTACAGACACATCCCACCCGAACGATCTGAAACCGGTTTCGGTACACAAGACGGCAATCCGGTGTGCCTATCCTTACCCGGCTGTGTACAGTTCGGGTCGCCGCACGAAGCACATTCGAATTGGTGTATATCCACGTTCGGCGACATTTCTTTCAACGGAACACGTGTTTTCGAGTGTACCAACTGTCCGGTTCCTCCGCAAGCGCGCACGATCGTACAGTCGGAAAATTCGTCTTTCTGATCGAATAGATCGGGCCAGAAACACCGACACGCCATGCGCAAACGACCGGACGGATCCAAGATCGGTGCGGGCGCACCGTACGCCGGATCACAAGAGACATTCTGCCGCGAAGACGTTTCGTAAAGCACGCAGTAACCTTCGTCCGTGGAAACGTTCGGCTGCAACACCGTTCCGTCAGACAGGTGGACAGTACGCGATAAATGAAAACACGTGCGCGCGGGATCGTCACACCCTTTCCTTTGGTCACATTTACATATCGCCCCGACGTTAGATTCTTCGATGTCCACCCCGGTTTCCGAAATAGTTCCTTCGCCTTTTTCCGTCTCGTATTTGTTTATACGTCGAGTTGTTTTCTCATCGTGTTTACCCAATATCGTAGCGTTTATAACGCACAAAACTAAACTCACTATAGTAACGCTCATTATAATCAATACGACGAGAAATACCATCGTTCAGTTTTAAATGTCTTAGATTTGTATTTTCGCGAAAAAATAAATAGATAACCCCTTGAATGCCGGATCGATCTCATAGGGAATTAACCCGGCTATCACCCCGTCCTAAGTACGAAACCAGCCACAGACGCACGATAGAATTTACGCCGATGACGACTAGAACTGAACGAAACGTAAAAGTCGTATTCGCATATTTCGAAAATAAAAACATATAATCATGTATTTTCCCATTATCTGATTAAATGAGGTGCCATTACACTTGAGGGCTCGGTATCGGACACGCCTCAGTGCGAGAGTGTAAACAAACTATCACTCGGAAAAATTACCCTTTGCGACTGTCCGCTTCGACATCCACCGCAAGACTGAGCATTTCCCCCACCACTTTATGGTTCGGTCAACCCTTTACTCTCAACAACCCCCGACCACCGACCAATAGGATTCGAGTATTTTTCCCGCCAAAAATTTCGGTCAATCAGAAGGCTGCATTTTTTTGCGTGTCGAAAAATAGATCTCGACACGCCACCGAAATCGCATATATACGAGGTATCGTTCGCGCGCGACTCTTTAGCTCCTTGCCCATAATAATGACTCCTTCAAGGAAGGAGCAGCGGGGAGGGGCCGGCGCGTCGCTAGTTGGGTTTTTTTTTAAATGTTTGTTACACACATTTTTTACTCGAGAAAAGTTTTGAAATCCCCGATTGACTTTCCGTCAAAATGAAAAATAAAAACGCGCTGATTTACACCTCTTTCCGCGCCGACCCTAGACGTGACGATACGGCCGTTTTGGCGTCCGCAACGCGGGCGGCACTGACTCAAAACGGCAATATGGTCACGAAGTGGAGAGCGGCAAAAATACAAGTGTTTTTCGATCCGGCAGAATATGAAAATATGCGAGAAAAGATTTGAAATATCCGGCCTCCGTCAGAATATAAAAATATAAAAAACTCACGGGTGTACACCTTGATTGATTCCCGCACTAGTGCGGAGCTCGTGCAGTGCATGTTGGGTCATGCGCTGGGTGAGTTTACGAGGCAGCGGTTCAAACGGTTTTCAGACGATTTTTGTTGGTAAGTTTTCAATAGCAGCAATAGCGAAAAACAACCGAGGTGTTGGATTTAAAATTTGCTGATAGAGTAAAAAAAACCTTTTTACTGTCTATGTTACTCATTACACAAAATATAAACTAAAAACAAGTTTTACCGTCTATGTTATTCATTACCCATTCTCTCCTCTTTCGTGAAAAGCAAGATAGAGCCCTTACCACATTCGGGGCCGACGATACAAATAATTCATATATTTTCAAAATAGTAATGTATACATAAACGCGCGTGTTAATGTAGAGTCTTACCACAACCGAGGTTCGGGCTAAAAATAATTCATGTTTTATTTTTAAAGTGTTAAGGTTGAAATTCACGTTCGACATACGAACGTTTATAGTAAAGGGGATAAGTGTCATGAATCGAAAGTTGAGCGCGCAGCAGGTGTAGTGGCACGGACCACGTGAGATCTACGCACTCGCTATGTGCGGCGCGTCAAACGAACAAGGAATATACCGATCTGGAACCGGCAAATGAGTCGGATTCCTCGGACGAAGAAACCAACTCGGTTAAATCAGGTTGTTCCAAGTGTGAGGGTTCGGATCATAGGAAATCGACTAGTTCACGATGTCCGCTGAGCAAAAATCAAAAGAAGGAAGTGTATATTAGCAAAAAAGGGATTAGAGCGGTGAAAGATAAAATTTCCGGTTGCTCGAGATGCGGCGGCACGGATCACAAGAGATCGTCTAGTTTCCGATGTCCGTTTAACAAGAAGAGAAAATTAAAGTTGAAATCGACCGTCAACGAATCCGATAGTAGCGATTGTGACGGCACAAAAAATGATACGCGTCGTTCGTCATCTCCGTTGACCGTATCGGAAAAATCCGCGGACGGTTCTGTGAAAAAATACGAATTCATACGGGAAGATGACGGGAGTCTGGTCTGCCCTCTGTTAAACGAGAAAGAAAATCTAGAAATGATCGCCAAGATCGATCAGAACCTACGGGAAACCGCTCTGCACTTCAGTCGACTTTCGAAAATACTGAATCGAGACTTTTTCGGGCCGGAGAAAAAGAAACGGTAAAAAACAACCGCTCGGAAAAAAATTTCAAAGTCCCGTTTGTGACCGTGCCCTTCGACGTCCGCCGCAAGACTGAGAGTTTCCCCCACCACTTTTTGTTTCGGTCAACCCAATACTCTCGACAACCCCCGACCACTGACCAATAGGATTCGAGTATTTTTCCCGCCAAAAATTTCGGCCAATCAGAAGGCTGCATTTTTTGGCGCGTCGAAAATTAGATCTCGACACGCCATCAAAATCGCATATATACGAGGTACCGTTCGCGCGCGACTCTTTAGCTCCTTGCCCATAATAATGACTCCTTCAAGGAAGGAGCAGCGGGGAGGGGCCGGCGCGTCGCTGATTGGGGGGGGGGTTTAAAATATTTGTTACACACATTTTTTACTCGAGAAAAGTTTTGAAATCGACGGCCGACTCTACGTCAAAAAGAAAAACTAAAACTCGCGGATTTACACCTCTCTTCGCGCCAAACCTAAACGTGACGATAAGTCCTTTTAGGCCTACGTGAAGAGCGGGAAAAATGGCTATGTTTTGTGGTCTGGCAAAAAATAAAATTCGGTGAAAAAAAGTTTTGATATCCCCGGTTGACTCTTCACCAAAAATAAAAAAACAAACTCACGGTTTTACAGTTCTGTTCGCGCCGACCCTGGGCGAGACGATACGGCCGTTTCGACGTCGTATTAGCGGTAATTGAGTTCTGTTTAGACCCGCGCTGACCCAAAACGGCAATATGGACACGGCGTGAAGAGCGGTGAAAATGTTTGTGTTTGCGGTCCGGCAGAAAATAAAATTTGGTGAAAAAAGATTTGAAATATTTGGCCGACTTTTAAATAGAAAAATATAACACACGGTTTTACACCTCTGTTTGCGGCGTCCTACGGTACGTCCGTTTTTACGTCGTATTAGCGTTAACTGAGTTCGTTTGAGCGTCACACCGACGGGCTTCACTGACCCAAAACGGCAATATGGACACGGCGTGAAGAGCGGTGAAAATTTTGTGTTTTGCGGTCCTGCAGAAAATAAATTTTGGCGAAAAAAGTTTTGAAATATTTGGCCGACTTTTAAATAGAAAAATATAACACACGGTTTTACACCTCTGTTTGCGGCGTCCTACGGTACGTCCGTTTTTACGTCGTATTAGCGTTAACTGAGTTCGTTTGAGCGTCACACCGACGGGCTTCACTGACCCAAAACGGCAATAAGGACACGGCGTGAAGAGCGGTGAAAATTTTGTGTTTTGCGGTCCTGCAGAAAATAAATTTTGGCGAAAAAAGTTTTGAAATATTTGGCCGACTTTTAAATAGAAAAATATAACACACGGTTTTACATCTCTGTTTGCAGCGTCCTACGGTACGTCCGTTTTTACGTCGTACTAGCGTTAACTGAGTTCGCTTGAGCGTCACACCGACGGGCGTCACTGACCCAAAACGGCAATATGGACACGGCGTGAAGAGCGGTGAAAAAGTCAAGAGTTTTGCGATCCCGCAGAAAATAAAATTCGGCGAAAAAAGTTTTGAAATATTTTGCCGACTTTTAAATAGAAAAATATAACACACGGTTTTACACCTCTGTTTGCGGCTACGTCCGTTTTTACGTCGTACTAGCGTTAACTGAGTTCGCTTGAGCGTCGAACCGACGGGCGTCACTGACCCAAAACGGCAATATGGACACGGCGTGAAGAGCGGTGAAAATTTTGTGTTTTGCGGTCCTGCAGAAAATAAATTTTGGCGAAAAAAGTTTTGAAATATTTGGCCGACTTTTAAATAGAAAAATATAACACACGGTTTTACACCTCTGTTTGCAGCGTCCTACGGTAGTCCGTTTTTACGTCGTATTAGCGTTAACTGAGTTCGCTTGAGCGTCGCACCGACTCAGTACGCAGCACGCGAAGTGTGTCTCTGCAAAACGGCAATATGGTCACGTCTCGAGTTAGCGGTGAAAAATGTTTTTTGTTGCGGTCCGGCAGAAAATAAAATTCTGCGAAAAAAGTTTTGAAATCCCTGACCGACTTTTGGTCAAAAATAAAAATGGAAAAAACACAGTTTTACAACCCCTTCACTCCGACCCAAGACGTGATTATACGGCCGTTTCGGTGAGAGCGGTGACAATGTTTGTATTTTGTATTTTAGCTGAAAATAAAATTCGGTCGTGATGTAACTGATTTAGAATGGTGAAATGTTAACCATCCCGTGCGGGTCACCAATCTGTTCCAACCCCGTTCTGACGAAACATTTATTAGGTAAATCTGTAAAATATCCAATAGCAAAAAAACCCCCCCAGTCAGCGACGCGCCGGCCCCTCCCCGCTGCTCCTTCCTTGAAGGAGTCATTATAATGGGCAAGGAGCTAAAGAGTCGCGCGCGAACGATACCTCGTATATATGGATTTTTGGGGTCACGTCGAGACTATTTTTTCAACACACAAAAAAATCCGGCCTTCTGATTGGTCAAAAAATTTGGCGGGAAAAATACTCGAATCCTATTGGTCGGCGTTCGAGGATTGTCGAGAGTATAAGATCGACAGAACCAAAAAGTGGTGGGGGGAATGATCAGTCTGGCGGTGGACGGCGAAGGGGACGGTCACAAAAGGGACTTTGAAATATTTCAGCCTTAAATCGGACGCGGCAGAGACAATCTCAAAGAGGGGTTTTCTGAGTAACACGCGGTGTGATCCAAAAGTTTACACACGGATATGTGAGATATTTTCGCGTAAAGACAGGGAGCCAAAATGGATTCGGCAGTCTGAATCCTGTGTTCGAAACGTACTCTATCGCGTACGCACATAGATATTCTATCTTCGTCGTCTCGAAAATAGAATGTGGTGGCAACGGGATTGGTGAAAGTAACCTTTACTATATTTCGGTAGAACTGAGACATCTGTGGGAAGACAAAAGGTTGTTTAGCGAAAAATACAAAAGATTGTTTAGCGAGAAAGTTTATTAATCTCGAGAAATATACAAGTTCAATCGCGAAAAGCTTTTGAATCGAACCAAATGTAGTATTCGTCTTTGATGGCTTCTCTCGAAGATGCGAAATCAGTTTCAAAAAACTGCTTTATCCCAAAGTAATTTATGTTCTTCTTCGCGGCGAATGTTTGGAGTGATCTGTAGACGGACTCGGCGGGAACGCGGTTCGTGTCCGTTCTTGCGCCGGTAATCTGCTTCCATTCTTGATAAGGCAGAGTCAGACTTAACCATTCGCTCCGAACGGCTTCCGACGAGGCGGGCAGCGTCGTAAAGTCGACGGGCATATCGAGTCGTTTGAAAAAGCGCAGCCAACTGAAGTGGGTCGTGATGTTGACGAGACCGTGCACTATGCGATCGGTGGGTGGCGAGGAAGAGACGTACAGGCGGGAAGTTTTATTCTGCACAAGAAAAAGGGACGACGTCGACTTGTTGTACTCTATGGGAAGAATGTTTTGGCGCACGGCCGTGTCCTCGTCGAAAAGGTCTATTTCGTCTTTCGTGTCGCTGTTCGACTTTAGAAACGCCTTTTCGCCCGCTGCGAGTAGCGAAGGTAATTCGTGTCGATAGGCGACTTCCCAACGAGGAGCCGAGACGCTCGGTCCGCGTATCCAATTCAGCATGGCGTCGCTGATCTTCTGGCGTTTGCAAAACCAGAACGGTATGTCGAAAAGCGTCAGCCGATTGATGGCCGCCTCATCGCTGGTCGGCGGCAGCGTGTTACAGTTGAACATGATTTTTCCCGTAGCGTACGCTTCGTTCATGACGTTACCGTAGTTCATTCTGAACTTGAACGTGCTCTCGGATACGATTTTCTTTAATTCGTTCGAATTGGCCTGCGAAAACTCGTTTGCAAACAAGACGAAATTTCTCACATACTCGGCTTTTTCGGGCGCGTTTTCCTTTCCGCCTTTTGGGTCATTGATACAAGTGCTGTTCGCGCACGCCCTCTTCACGATAGCGTCGAACAGATAGGATTTTCCAGCGTTCGAATTGCTTTTCCACACGAATATCGTTTTCGCCCACTGACCCGGCCATTCGACGGCTAAAAACACTTTTAAATACAAGTCCAGGTGTTCTTGATCGTACGCGCTCATAATCAGCAGAAACATCACGGCCGTACAGAGGTTCCTGGCCGCTTCTCCTTCTGTTCTGTCAAACTCTCCGAACGAAGGGTAACGATCGACGTTGCCCTTCATGTACTCGTAGAGTACACTATACACCTGTACCGGGTCTAGTCCGACAAAGAAGTTTGACTCGAATCTCTGTTCGGACAACCATCGGGCGTGGAGCAAAAGCGACAGACGGTCGTTCGACAATATGGCCCCCGTCCTGCGGCACCACACCTTCTCCGGCGGGTCTCGGCTGTTTGACACAAGGGCGAAAGTACCGGTGTTGATTTCGCCTTCGTATGTGCGACTTTCGTCAGCGAATCGTCCGTCCGCCTCGCGGTACATGGACTCTAGCACGTCCGGACACAGCGATGTTGTTTTCGATTTGACGGTGTGCGTGGTCAGGATGAACGCTAGGAGTTTCAGCCTCATCGGTAGATTTTTGGCCGCCACCATCATGCCGTCGAAAACGCTCGGGGAGCGGTCGTTGCCGATCGCGTCGATCAGTTTACCCAGTCTGTCGTTGTCTATGTGTCTTTTAGTTTCCAGACGCATGATCGTACGCAACGTCTCGCGTGCGAACATGTTTTCCCCGCCGCGTGCCGACGACAACAACGCGGGCGTTGTTCTTTTGTGAGATCTTCCTACTATCCTCTTGTCTAGCATGCGGTCACATACCGCGTTCAACCAATTCTCGTCCGCGTAAAATTCCTGCTCGAATTTCGTATCGTCGTCCCAGACTCGATCGCCGCCGCTGCTTAGACTCTCGTCGCTCGTGAAATCGGCGCTACTGTTGTTATCCGCAGTTTCCAAGCCGATTTCCCCCGCCGTCATAAAGTCCCCGTCTTCTCTCGTCACGCAGCAATCCTGCATCACGTCGAACCCGAATTGGCCGAATAGAGTTTTCATGCGAAGCATCTTATCCGGGATTTCCGCCGCCAACACCGGTCTGACGTCGAACCGACCGCCGGCGGTCGATCCGGCCGGTTCGCTTTCGCCGGACGACCGTTTGCCGAAACTGCTCCAGTCGTCGGCGAACGCGCGGATTCTCTGCTCCAAATTGTCGTTCAGTCCCTCGACGTGTTTCATACTGGATTCGCCAAAAAAAAGGATGATCAATTCGCGAACGTCGAGTTCATTGCACAGGCGTTCTATCGATACAAAGAGGTTTTCCCGCTTCGCGTATACGTGTCGCATGTTGAAAACGACTTCGAACAGGAACAAAGAGTAAAACGTGTATAATAGCCGTATTTTGGCGTTGGCAGCGAGATTCGGCGGGTGTTCGGCGGCAATTTCGTTCGTGTACATGTCGTTTAAAAACTTCTCCACGTATTCGCACGTTTCCAATTCGGATTTACATTTGTAATTGGATCTTTCAAATAGGTTCAGCGTCCGTATGTAATCCATTACGGATAGGCAACAAAAAGAACCGCGTTCCATCTCGTCTTTTGACATGTACAATCTGCGGATTTCCTCTTTTTCTTCCAGGAACGGCGGTACGATCGGTTGGCGCAACAGGAGATTCACGTACGACCGGTCTATGGCGGACGTGAGATTCACGGCGGCGGTCCTGCATTCGGCCACCACGTCGTAAACGGTCATATTGAAGCGAGTGCGGTCAATCAAATAGTTCTTGTGTACCCGTTTCATCCTCGTGACGCAACCGCCGCAAAACATCTCGTACATCTTGAGAGCGGCGTTGATGTGGAAACAACAGCCCAACCGGTCGGATCGCAGATCGCTCTCGTAAATCAACTGACTGCCGTGAGGCATGCGCCAGGCTGTGCGCGCGTCTTTGAACGCTGTCTGGACGTCGCCTTTCGTATTTTTGTTCGACGTAGCTAAATGAGCGACGCTGGACTCTATGGCGTCGTCTTCGAGCGTATCGTAATTATCGTTCGCAAACACCATTTTATCGTCGTAAATCGATACGGGCCTCAGGTAGTATCTTATCACAGCCTCCCACATATGCTTGTCTTTGTAGTCGTACGTGATTTCGGACGCCGGACCGATATTATTTCTCGCGCACATTTTTCGTCTTCTTCCGGCGCCACCGAGCAACTGATTCACCTCTTCCGCCGTGACGTCACCACAACCTTCGTGGTCTTCTTTTCCTTTTTTCACCACCGTTAATTCTGACACACCGTCACTGTAATCGTCGTCAATTTTCCTCTTGCGTCTCCTCCACTCGGGATCTTTGTTTTTTGGCGTTGTCACCGCCGCCGCGTTGGATTTCTTTGCCGCCCCAACTTTTTTCGCTGTTCCCCGCTTTTGGCTTTTTCGTCGCATCTTTAGAAACCCCTCGGGTCCTCTCAGTGAGATTGCGCAATCGTTGAAACCTTCGAAAATCTCTTGTAACGTCAGCGTTTTACAGTTTCGATGATCGTACATTAGAAAATATCTTATCACGGCCGTGACCATCAGAGCGTCGTGATGCACCTCGTCCATAATCCTGTCGATGGTGCCAAACGGGAACGAATGGTAATAGTATAATAGAGCGTATAGCGACATATCGCTCAGGTTTTTCTCTTCGTGAACGATCAGCGACGCGAGCAGGGTGTAATTGTTCGTAACAGCATTGTAATCGATCAATTCGCCACCTTTTTCAACACCTGCACCTTCTCCGTCAAACATCGAGGCAGAACAGTCTAAATCGTCGTCGTAGCCCGATGCGGGGTGAAAACGCCGTTTGGCAAACGTTTCGGCAGTGACTTGGTGGTTGACGACCGTACGATTCAGAGAGGACATGTCTCGCCTTTCGTTCGCTTTTTGTATTTTCCACAAGTCGGAAAAAACCGCCGTTGTCATATTGAATAGCTGTGTGCACACACGTATCAACGCTCCGACGAGGCGCGCCTTGTGTGGCCTCGCTTCCCGTTCAAACTCCTCTTCTACAAACGTTCGGTCCTTGTTGTCGTCGTCGTTGACCCCCTCGGTACGTTTAAAAGGCGTCATTAGATGAACGATGGAAGTGACGACCTCCTCTAGTTCCCAAGGTAGGAAAAAAGTTCCGACACTTTCGTCACGAAATACAAACTTGAACATGGCCAGTAACACGGGGTTCCGCAAGTGTTGATCGTAATACGAAATTTTCACTTCCTTCCATTCGTGGCCGAGCGATATATCGCTTTGATACACGGCCCTATTAACGTTGGCGAGTTGAACTAGCAATTTGTATTCGCGCGTGAGGTTCGAACTGCTCCCTTCGATCACGTAAACGCGTTGATTACCGTTGCTGAGACGCACTTTAGATATGGCCGCTTCCTCCTCTTCGGCGCACAACAATGACGCTTTGTACTGTTTGTCAGCAAAAGCGCTAGTTTTGTCGTCCTCACATGCGTAAGGTAGTCTCTCGATAACGTTTAGAGGGGGAGCTTCCGTATCGTTTTCACCGCGTTTCGCCCTCCGTTTCTGACGATCTGCGAAGTAGGAAGTTTGTAGTGGCGCGCGTTGGTTCTTGACGCTCGGACAGTGAAAAGAAGACAACAACGATGATTCGGTATATTTCGAAACTATCGACACCTCGTCGTCATATGTTGCTCCGGAAACGGGCTTACAGCTGTTCACCGGCTGTGAAATAGTTTCATTGGGTGTTACGAAATCAGAAAGTGGCGGCGTTCCGTCTTCCTCGTCTCTGTAAACCGACGTGTTTTGGCCGTCCGCTGGCGAGACGGAACGAAATACCATTCCACCCGAATATTCCTTGTATAACTTATTGTCACCAGCTTCGTATTCCGTGCAAACCATCTTACGATCGTCCACTCCGTCCGACGATGATTCCGTATGCATCGTATCGCTTTCGCCTTCTTCGTCTTCTGTACAGACCACTTTCTGATCGCCTTCTTCGTCTTCCGTACAAACCACTTCTTTCTGATCGTCCGACAATCCCGAGTGCAAAGTGCCATCGCCTTCTTCGTCTTCTGTATAAACCACCTTCCGATTGTCCACTTCGTTAGACAATGATTCAGCCTCGCTACGACCGTTCGATGTGGTGAAATCAGCCGCCTCGATGTGGTCGTCTAAAACTAGTTTCCTTTTGCGGTTTGTATCGTCTTCACTCGTAGAAAAAATGTCGCGCTTCCGCTTCGCCACAATAGCGATTGATTCCGGTGTCCGGAAACGCGGGGGTTCAACTACGTTAACGCTGTAGTGCCTGGAGAAGGCTATAGAAGAAAAACACTTTAAAGTTTCTACGTCCATATCGGCCCAATTGAGATGGACTTTATTCCATTTTGTTCCACATCCTTTCACCATGCGGTACGATCTAGTGTGACTGGTGGAATTTGAGTGTGTGGCCGTGGGTAACGGCATTTGCGTGCAACCTCGATCGACGCTTGCGTTGGAAATCTGCGCGTGACGGAACGCACCGACAAGCCCGTCCATCAGAGCATTTTCGGCGTTAGAGGCGGTGGCGGAATCGTAGGCCAGAGTGTTGAAAAAAACGTGGAAACCACAAGTGTCTTTTCCGTTTGTCATGTACACGCCGTCCTCTACGGTACGATCGAATACGTTTTCTATCGTCGTTACGATAAGTTCGACCAGCTTTGTAATTCTTAAGTGGCGACTATTCACGATCTTATTTCCGCGTTTGCACGACAGACAATCTACGTCTATCCACACTTTTCTTCTATCAGCGCGCGAGAGACACGTAAAGTCAGTTTTCGGCAAATTTCTATGAGATCTCTTGCATTCCTTTATCAGTTCTATCAGTTTTGAGAAAACACAATCTACATCTTTTTCGTCGTACAGCACGTAGTTTTTCTGCAACGTTTTCGAAGATATCTGAACATAGCGGTCGCCCTTTAATTTGTCACTCTTTTTAATGGCGAATTTTTCGAGGCCCAGATAATTACTCACGTGCGTGTGTTTCAATAGCAGAGTTTCCGAATCTGTCGAAACATCGGATCTCAATGACGAGCAGCTCGAGACGACGCTCCCCGCGGTGCTCATCTTTGACAAATGACGGGAGTATTGGCGGCGGGAATATTACAAACATGAGTCACGTTGACGGTTTCGACTCACCCTCTTCGTGTTAGAGTGAAGATATGACTCGGGGTTTGAAACAATTCATTCAACCGAACATGATCAACGACCAGTCGACGTCGTCTTCCGTTTCGTCCTCGGTCTCAAGACCTTCCGAAACTGAAGGACGGCACTTTTTGCGCAACGCCAGGGGTGTTATACTTCACACGACTCTTGTGGCAAAAGGCGAGGACCGTAAACCGGCGCTGACCTGTAAATTCTTGTTGGGAACCAATCTTTACGAGGACGAGCCGGTCCCCACTCCGTACGTCCCGCCAATTTTTATTCTTATTTCATACGAACGGACTCCGTACACCCGATACGCTTTTCATTGGGACACGCCCGGTTCGGATGACGTGTCGAAAACAATCAGACGAACCGATCTCGTTTTCAAGGAAAACAAGGCGCTCGTTTTCGAGATGTTGAAAACGGCTGATTGCCCTCCGAGCGCAATACAGTACAGTTTCCTGCGCTTCGAACATGCCGGTTCTCTGCAGTCCACCTTCACCGAAGTTTTTCCGACGCCGGCCCTAAGAATCGGCTGTTTGGCGCGATTGACTTTTGATTCGTTGCGAAAACGAAACAACGCTCTCACCTTTCTGCGCGACAACGGAGCGACCAATTCCGATTTGTACGCGATAAACTTTAGTTCAAATAACTGCATGACTACGGTCACTAGATACCTGGAGCCTCTATTTAGGCACGCATTGAAAATACAAAACGCTTGGACTACTGAACCCAGGGCCGATGACGATGACGGGGAAGCGGCGTTTGATGTTAACTTTCATCTCATGGACTTTGGTGACGCCGGGGATACAGAAGAGGACCGAGAAAGGCCGATATTCTTTCTCGGTTCGTCCCGGCCAGCGGCTTCTTCACAGGCGCGCACGTTGGTCAGGGAACGCGCGGCTCGCTCGAGCCCATTGGCGGTGCACGACGTCAGCCGTTTCTACAGGCATCCGATTTTTGGAAATAAAAATGGAGCCGCACTAATGCAGTCACTACCCGTGGTCTACGTGCGCTGCGAACGGGATTTCGTGTGTCTTAGCGCTTGTACAGAGTACAAAGAACTAATAGTAATTTTTCACGTATATTACGTTTGGAACATCGATTTGGTTGTTCTTCTAGGTGGGATACCCACCGAGGCAGAAACGCACACGGCACGTTCGCGCTGTGAAGTTTTCGAAAATAGTACTGTCGCCTATACGAGAATGTTGGACGACGCCAAATCGTGTTTTTGGAAAATGGATTCAAACGCTTACTTGCGGTTGGTGTTCAATTCGCAACAAGACGACGACAGACACGCTCGTTTTGTCCTCCCGGAGCTGGCTGCGAGAGGCCAAATATCGGCGGGAAAAATTGCATTGCAATCTAAAATCGAAGGTTCGCACAATAGCAATGACGATGGTATCGACTTGTTCCCCAATTCCATCACGTTGGACTGTTCGAAACTGGCTGAAAATCTCGACAAACGCGTTTCTGCGTTCGCGGCCGCATATGACAAGAACGTGCGATCAGCGGTAGCGTTCGCTAATGCGGACGGCGCCGCGCATATACCTCTCGATGTGTTGACGGCACGACAACGGCGGGTAGAGGACATGCTGTTGCGATTTAAAACGGAACGCGTGGCCGAGTTTGCGTTTAATACGGCGACCGAAATGTATCTGGGTGTATTGGACTTGTATGGTGTCACTCGGACCGACAGCGGAGATTGTATGAAGTACGATCCGGTCGCAAACTACGCGTTCGTGCACACTCTGATTAACGAATCGGTGTACACGAGCTCGACGACTTTCGCAGACGATCTTCGCGATGCGGTGATGAAAAAAAATACCACCGGAGGAAAAGAAAATCTCATCCCGCCGCCTTTAAAAGATAACGACGGCGGCGGTGTATACTACACGCGAGAGGACAGTGAGATTTGCGAGTTCGACATAGAATCGGCGTATCCCGCAATAGCTGGTCAGTTCAACGTTTCGCCGGAGACTACTTGTGTTGTTAGCAAAACGACTTTCGACCGATCGGAAGAACGATCGCGAGGATCTTTGACCACCTGTGACGGCAAATCTTTCGAACTCGACCGATGGTTTTTCATTGTGCCGTACGTGGGATCGCGACAAAAAGACGAAGAAAATTCTGTAATTGTATCGCTCGCTCCACAAGTCTACAGAGGTTTCGCCAGTGCCGTTTTAAAATCGTTGGTTTTCAAAAGGAGAACAAACGATCGGACGATATCTTATTTCTTTAAAAGGTTGGCAAATCGAATATGCGGCAGCATGGGACAAAATGGGAGTGACCTGTTCGCCCCGCACTGTTTGGCAGCGGTGGTGTCGTTATGTCGAACCGTCGTAGAGCGCACGTTAGAGAGGCTGAAACAAGAGACGAAAACGTTGCGCGTACAAACCGACGGCGGATTGTTGCAGACTAATGGAAAGTCGGGAAATTTGGTAATACGTGTCCGTCAAGCTTTTACAAACACCGTAGACGAACTGTTAAACGGAAACGGCGCAGAATACGGAATCGCGGTCGAGTCTAGGACGTTACGGCTCAACGTGCGCTACGTCAACATGTGTTTTATTTCAAAGATCACCAATAAGTTCGCCGTGAGATATGCGGATGACGAAAAAGTGCTGAGAGGTCATCCGGCCGCGGTCGTCCCGTGCGCCGCGGCCGAAGACGCCGTGACCGGGGCGGTCTTGGAAACGTTGGACTATTTCGACGATCCCGACGCGGGGGACTTGAGCTGCGAAGCGTTGCTGAGAAAATTGATATATGACGTTCGAGCACGTCTGACGAACGCGTCCATCCGCGTTGACGACAGCGACGATTTTTACTTTTTAGAGCGAACGGTTCCGTTCGAAAACCCGCGGGAGGAGAAGGCGGTTTTAGACAATATCGTCTACGACCAACATTGCAAATTTGGGGACGCGGTGCCCGTATGGCCGGTCGTACATTTCGAAGGTGATAACTCTTTTACGGGGTACGTGTGTAACCCCAGCAGGTTGCGGAAACCAGTATTCGTCAACAAACTGTTCGTTATGAGCAAATTTATAAACACATGGGTGTTAGAATTATGTCACTATTGGTGTTCAGATTTCGATTCGGAAAAGTACCAAATGCTGTTTCATATGAACCTTTCGAAAGCTAGCCGGGATTATGTGAACTTTACAAGAATGCTATCGGATAATGTGAAAGAAAACCAATATGGAATGTAACAAATTTGATTTATTTGTACAAATAAATATATCAAGGACTAAACATAGTGGTTTTATTTTTTATCATGTTTTTTATTTTCCTTCTCATAGGCGTTGAGATGACTTGCTTTCTTGTGAAGATGTTGTTTACAAAAGTGACGACCTGCTGCAACGTCCTGTTCCGCAGAGCGGGTTCTTCTTCCCACACAGTTTTCACTTCTTTTCGAGGCGGGTTAACGTCCACGGCAAAATTGCGGCTGAACCTTTCGTAAATAATCTTTTTTTCTTCATCAGACCATCTCAGTTTTTTGTGCGCGTTCTTTGGAGGAGTGCGCAGTAAGGCGCTATCGTCAATCCCGGTTTCTTCCTCCGAGAGAGGGAGTGGTGAGTCCGGTGACGGTTCTACCGTTCCGGACGGTCCGGCAGTCGGAGAGTCGGGTCTTATCTCGAGATCGGGACACTCGGTAGTTTTTCTTGGGTGTATCACTTTCAATTGTTTTCCACCCGAATTTCCCGGTGCGCTCGAGGGGTGTTGTACAGTTTCTTGATCCGATGCGTCCCCTCGCGCGTATGAATGTTCGTGAAATATCAACCGCCGGTCGTGTTCACTGTCTGCTTCCGGTTCCGAGGGATTGCCGACAAAATTGCTTCGCACGTACGAATGTTCGTAGCTGATTCGTTCCGTTTCGTACTCCATGGGAACGCAAAAATCATCACTTTTCAGCATCGCGTTTTCGTTATCCATAGGCATCTCAGGTAGTGATAGAATGGAGTCGTCACTGAAGTCTGCAGGCGGAAATTCGACACTCGGTTCGGGGCGAGTCGACGTTGACGGTTTTATCATCTCCAATAATTTATGGCCCACTTTATATTTTTGAATCAAGGGCAGAGGCATTTCGTAGTAGCTTTCGTGCGTCTTGAGATCGTGACCCATAAATTTGGACAATCGCTTTGTGTACGTCTCGTTGTGAGGTTGCAACTGAGACGAGGTCGCCGCGTGATGTCTCAAGGCGTTGGCAGTGAATGTCGATGGAAACTTCAAACCGGCTTTGTTTGCAATTTCTCTCAGAACGGCCGATCCGTCAAACAGTTCCGCTCCATCACGTCTTCCGAACAAGTATTTACTCGTTATGCCGATCTTTTCTCTCGACTCAATCAGAACTTCAACGGCTTCGTGGAAAATTTTCGTCAGGAGAACCGGTACTTTTTTCGTGTTTTTATTAGCCGGGACGTAGAAGATGGACAGCTCGTTACCGGATCGTATCTCTTCTTCGGTAAGGACGTTTTGTGCCTCCTTACCGTAATCTGTCCTTTTGTTCAGAGTCGACCGATACGCTTCCAGTGTTATCTCGACGGTCTCGTTGGGTCTTCGTCTGTTGAAAGAAATGATATGAACAATTATGAGCTTGGCTAATTTTTCATAGTTTTTCGTAGTCGGTAACTGTTGAAGCAAAGACACGTAAGACGGACATTTTTCATGTATGTACTTGTTGAACGTTCTTATATCTTCTGGATCGGGCAACAGGTCTTCTTTTACAACTTTCATTTGTTTCCGGCTTTTTTCGCTGTTGGAACTGACCTGTGTGGACCAGTCTTTGTTCATGAGATGCAAAAAGTCATCCATTTCGCATATGACTTCGGTCTTTTGAGTTCTCGTGAGAAGGTCATTTTTTATAGCTTCAGATTTCACGATATTGGCGCAGCTTTTCAGCGACGAACAGAGAGCCGCCGGAACGGTCGGGGTTTTCGTGCTGCCGTCCACAGAGTCGTAATTGCTCATTTCTCGAACGGACTCCACCAACAGGTCGAAATTCTTCGGTTCGATGCAGTTACGAAATTCTTGAATCTCCGGGTTTCGCTCCCGCATGGCGAGAAACAGACGTGCCAGAGCGCGCATCCTCGTTGAACAGTAATAAATCTGCTTCACTCCCCGGTGGTTGAATCTGAAGTTGGATCCGAATTTACCAATTAGGCTGTCGCTTTGTACCACAACGGTGTATTTGTCCTTTTGCATTTTCGGGAACACTTCTTCTTTTAATAGTCTGTTTGCGTTTTCGTTGCATCTCAACAGAAGTGTACCGTGATCTCGCAGAACAGTATTTTTCTTTTTCGCCGGACGTTCTTCCGGCGGACGTTCTGTACAATTCGCCAAATGTTTGTACAGCGAAATTTTCTTAAACAGTCCTAAACAATAGTTGCACGTCACGTGTGTCGTGTTATCCACAGTGTATTTAGAAGATCTTTTGACCGGTAAAAGTTTGCTGTTTCTTACGCCTTCCACGACTTGCTGGTTGTATTTTCTATTTCCCATATTTTTTATTTTGTTCGTAATCAACATTCGTTTTATTTTTCTTTTGACGGCAGTTTCGTCTGACAACGCGATGTAATCTTTTACTTCTTCCCGATCGTAGTGACGTTGAACCAAATGCCTGCTGTAGTTGGTGATTACTTTTTCACAGAACGGGCAAAAGTTTTTTCGTTTCTTGAGTTTGCCGACTTCTTCCGTCTGCTCTGGTCGTTCTGGACCGGGTTGGGCTCGTTCTGCGGTGGTCTCGCCCAGTGGTAGTTGAAAGCGGTAAGGTCGGATCCTGGCACAGGTCTGGTGCTCATCTGAGAAGAAAAGAGACAAAAATATTAAACAATCAAATTAGTAGTGTGTGGAAATGAGACTTCTGAGCCACGTGATTGACCACAAAACACCTGGCGTTGGGCAGATGGCAGCTGGCGCGGGGCAGATGGTTGCTACTACATTCGCCGCCAAAGTAATGTAATCCGTCGTCGTAATTCTTGTATTTTATTTTGTCGGTTCATTTGATATGTTTTACAGTTACATATGCAATAGCTGAAACACTCGCACTTAAGACAAGCTTTCCCGTCAACTTGATCGTCTGGTATTTTAAAACATTTTAACTCGCAACAATAAGTCTCCAAATTGTTACCGAGTGGTAGATTATTCACCGGTGGCACCGACATGTTAGCTGCAGCGTGTGTTAGACAAGACTGAGACTAATCTCAGCGCTCCCCCTCTTTTATACCATGACGTATATATTACGCAGCACATCCGGTCACGTGACCGGAAGCTGTCAATCACTCGACCTAGAAGTCTCATTTCGTCCGATATATATGATGTGTGTGATATGCAAATTTCGACCTTGCGGTTTAGAATACTAATAATGAAATAATAAGACTGATGATCCGATCTCTCGGTATGATCATGTTGCTAACAGTCTAACTATAGAACTCATATAAATATATGCTGTTGGGCTTGTTGATAAAATAAATAGTTAAATAGCTTGTAATTACCTGTAGATGACCGATCGCTGTCATCGTTCTCTGATTGGCTACTATCCGAAAGATTCAGCTTTTCTATTCCAAATCCGTCATCAAAAGTCTCATCATTGGAAATGTCCTAAAATACAAATTTAATCATTAGAACATCTGATAAGTGGGGGTTATTCAGTCATTCAAAAATCGTCATATGGCGAACAAATACAATCGTGTATCCAACATATGATCTCCTTGGGGTTATGCAATCATTACAAAATAACCATTTGTTGAACAAATGCTGTATTCAACATATAATCTTCAAGAGGTTATGCAATCATACAAAAACAAAAAACTGAAAGGCGAACAAATAGAATATCGTACGCAACATATAATCTCCAAGAGGTTATGCAATCATACAAAAACAAAGAACTGAAAGGCGAAAAAATAGAATATCGTACGCAACATATAATCTCCAAGAGGTTATGCAATCATACAAAAACCAAAAACTGAAAGGCGAACAAATAGAATATCGTACGCAACATATAATCTCCAAGAGGTTATGCAATCATACAAAAACCAAAAACTGAAAGGCGAACAAATAGAATCTCGTACGCAACATATAATCTCCAAGAGGTTATGCAATCATACAAAAACCAAAAACTGAAAGGCGAACAAATAGAATCTCGTACGCAACATATAATCTCCAAGAGGTTATGCAATCATACAAAAACCAAAAACTGAAAGGCGAACAAATAGAATCTCCAAGAGGTTATGCAATCGTACAAAATCACAGAAAGCTATAAAATAAACAACTCACCTCAATACTTAAATATTCCATTTCTTCCATGTTTAGATTCTTCAGCTTTGTAATGTCTCGATGATGCGGGTGATTATCAACCAAAAGAAGATAGTCTTACGATTATGTTTTGCGATCAATGGAAAACAATACTAGCAACTTGAGCGTCCGAGTCTCGACTGAACGCTGATCCGCCACGCGCGCACTTTTATACGCAGTGGGGGGTCCGAGATCCCGAACAATCGAGTGATCGGCGAATCTTGGATCGGTTTCCCGAATAACTTCCTGAATCCAGAGGGGTTTTCGGAAAGTAATATTATTTATTTTATGTACTCATAAACCAATACTTTATCCAATTTTAGTTTTGTAGTGTGTATCGTAAGAAGATGTTTAAAAATTGGCACCCAATGACATATTGGACAGTATACGTAACGAGATATGTGGTCTCGATATAAAGCCAGATGACTTTTTTGCTCTTAACGTGTTCTATTTATAAAATAATGAAAAGAAAAGGCGACTATTAGTGATTTTATCAGTTTTTATTAAAAAATAAATTTATTATGCGTTACAATTTTCACATTCTTTGGAAACATCGAGAATCCCGTGATCACCCTGTTCATTACTGGTCGGCATCAGCGTAAATTTTATTGCGTTTGCAGCCGGTCGCGTGCGTAAGTAGTACATGCCAGTCTTTAGACCTTTCGCCCAGCCGTAAAAAAGCAGGTCGGACAGAGAGTCGGCAGTGGGATTGGAGAGATACAAATTCATCGATTGGGACTGATCCACGTAGGGGGCACGATCGGCGGCCATATCGATCAACAGTCTTGGTGATATCTCCCACGCGGTTCTGAACACGAGGAGTTCTCTTTCGTCGAGGATGTCCCCCAGCCCCCGCACCGATCCGTCGTCACGCTGTATACGGCGCACGGTGTCCTCATTGTATTTACCTTTAGCGCGTAAGGCTTTCACCAGAAAAGGGTTCACCATCTGAAATTCGCCACTTCTGGTTCTCCGCAGATACAGATTGGAAATCAGCGGTTCGAAAGACTCGTTGCACCCGGTGATCTGTGACGTTGTTACCGTTGGCATAAGCGCGATCAAAAGGGAGTTATGCGTCCCGTGCATCATCACCTCGCGCCTGAGCGAATCCCATTTCAACCGGCGATTCGCCGGTTCCCAATGGTCAAACTGCAACACGCCTTTAGCGAGTTCTGTCAGTTTAAAATTTTCAAAACACCCACTGTGTCGCGCTTGTCGGCAACTGGCCAAAACGGCGTAATAGTATATTCGCTCGAAGATTTCCCGGTTCAGTTCCATCGACACGGGAGAACCCCAATACGTATTCAGTGAAAATAACACGTCCGCCAATCCTTGCACGCCGATCCCAATGGATGCGCTACCCGTCTCTTCTCCGTCTATCGCTTTCGACCTGGTGTGCATTCGATTCAGCGAATATACTAAATTCTCTACAGTATCTTCCAGTCTGTTCCACTGCAATACCGCTGTATCTTTCTCGCCGCCAACTTCGTTTCTTTCCTTTTGTAAAAACGCGGGAAGACATATACTGGCCAATTTGCAGGTGGCGATCGCATCCGGCGTGCTGAATTGTATAACTTCGGTGCACAAGTTCGAACATCGAATCGGTCCCAAATCACGGTGGACACTTTTTTCGATGCAACTGTCCTTGTACAACACGTACGGCGTACCGGTGCTGGTTTGACTCTTCAACATTTTCGTCCACAACATCCGCGCATTGACTTGAGTAACGAACGCACCTTCAGATTCCAGTCGCACATACTCTTTTTCAAACTCGTCGCCGTACAACGGCAACAAAAGACGACCGGCTTCGGATTCGGGGTCAAACAGAGACCATTGTCCATCTTCGTGGATGCGTTTCATAAAAAGGTCCGGCGTCCAAAGGGCGGTGAACAGATCGCGACAGCGTTTTCTTTCGTCGCCGTGATTTTTGCGCACCTCCAGAAATTCTGAAATGTCTGGATGCCAGGGTTCGAGATAAACAGCGACGGCCCCCGGTCGGCTCGAGTTGTTATGTTTCATCATGTTGATGGTTTCGTTGATGAGTCTCATCGCGGAAAGTATCCCCCCGTATCTTCGCAGATTAAAGTGTGTCAGGGAAATACCGACGCCACCGTTGTTTTCCAGACACGTGGCCACGGTGTTTAGGATTTCAAAGAGATCGCACACTGCGTTCATTCGCGGCTCGCCGATCAGAAAACAACTAGAAATGTTGGCGCTTCGTTCCAGCCCGCTGTTTGCAAGTACCGGTGTGGCGAACATACAGCGTCGGTTTATTAGATCGTCGAACGTGCGCAACACACGTTCTCGTTCGCCTTCGTGCAGATACAGGGCTGTCCGCATAAATGTTTCTCCGAGAGTCTCGAGCGGATCCCCCTTTTCCGAACGGAGTGTGTACACTTCCATCGCGGTACGCATGGCTAAATGGTCGAACCCGTACTCTAGATGGGTTACGGATCCTAGCAGTTCTTCTATCGCCTTCGTTCCGCCGAACCGATCGACCGCTTTCATAAAGGCGTCAGTCAAAAGACCGCGTTCGTGCAGTCTCGGATAGGAGCAGCCAACCCCATCGGGGATATAACACTCCTCGAGCCACTTTACGGCTGCAGAGATCCCGCCGGTCGGCGCCTGTATTTCACGAACGCCCAAGTCAGCCGGCGCGTGAAAATCGGTGTTGGAAAAAGCCACGCGCCACCGTGTGTAAAACGCGATTATGTTACCGGCCACCAGACTCATCTCCGGACAGTAAAGTACCCTCGCCGAGGCGGCGTCAGACAGATATCGCGCGTAAGTGCGATAGTCGAATTTAGCCCCCTCTGTGATCCGATGTGCAGACGACGCCATCATCTTGGAGAACTGTTTCACGTCAAAGTAGGAAATCCTCGGACACTCGTGCGCGCGACAGAACGTCTCGAACACCTCGTCCCACGCTCCTCGCTGGGTTTTCAAAACTGCCGCCATATCGTCCGGAGTACAAATTAACGCTCGAGCCGGGCGAGAACCCTATAACTACATTACAGGGAGGTCGGTCGTGAGAAACGTTTCGACCATGCGGAAATGTTGCACGTCTGAGAGACTTTGGACGACCTACAGTAAGGGCAGGATATTTTGAACGAGCCCAATCGGTCAAAATCGTGTTTACTACTTTCGATCACCCACTCCCAAAGACAAGAAACGTGAAATTTGTCGTTGTGCATGCAAGGCAATAACCTCGTGGTCGGCGGACGAATAATCGTCCCAAAACATATATAACACGTCTTTTTTCTCCCTTTACCATCGTACCGTCGGTCCAAACGGTCCGAGTCGGAGTCCTCGTCGTCCGAATACGCGTTGACGCTAAACGACTTGAAAAGTATCCTCCCGACGATCGCGACGCACTTCTTTGTCATATACCTCAGCGCCCGGCCGACGAGAACGAGTCTCGCGGTCAGGCAATCGGCGATTCGGCTTAAACATATTTCCACCCCCGTCGTCGTTGGTTATACGGATCGAATCCGAGGTGATGAATACGAACAGGGTGTAAACGTGGAAACGTAATTGGTACAAATATACAACGGCTTACAGTTTAACACCATTCCGATCCGATCGCGCAACCATTCGATATATTCCCTGGAGCCGCCGTATGGAGTTTTATGCTGGCATATGTGTAATTTGAATATCGACTCGTCTTCCACGTTTTCGGTGATATTGAGTCGCGTGGAAACGAACATGAACGAAACGTTCACGCGTTCGACGATCATATCTAAAACGCGTGCGTCATACACGGACGGAGTAACGAACGTGTGTATCACGTCGTACGTCTCCGGTACTTTGTTCAAGCGTACAATCTGCATGGACATTGGATTCATATTTATTGCGGTCTCCACGTTTTTTGCAGCCGTATCAATTACTACAGCGCAAATTTCGTTTTGGCACTCGTAACAACCGCAAGTGTAAAAGCGCACTCGATCCCCGCGAAGAGGCGGCCTGTCGCAATCCCATATGGAACCGGGTGGCCATACGTAACGTATCAAATCCACATAATCGACCGGGTCGTTTTTAGAAATCGCTAGTGCAGTGACGCGGTCCACGCAACACCGATTGTACCAAAAAGAATAATGCATGGTAAAAATGATCTCTTATCATTTGCAGAAATGATTTATTGAGAAAAAATAAAAATATTTCAATCGCTTATACGAAAATAGGTTCGGACGAGATTTCGGCCACCGGCCTCCTTCCGTCGAACGTCTTCCAAGTCGGGAATAAAACGCAAACGTTCTTCATCCGCCTTTCTTCTATACGCCAAACACGGAATTTCGTCTTTCAGAAGCCATACCAACTGCAGGTATTTCAATGCCGCGTTCATATCGCTAAATTCATAAACACTCCGGCCATTCTCTTCGTAAGCGTTCTTTTCTCGTACGTCCTTCCAGTCTATAAGTCTAGACGTCCAAGCTGCGCGAGGTACCAGAGACGTTTTCGAGTCCTCTCCGGTTTTCAATCTCAACACGCGCGAAGTGGTAATCACCGTACAGGGTAGTTTTTCCAATAACAGGACAGTATCACTTTCCGCGATTTTGTACATTTGGATAACTTCATTCATACTGCCGTTGAACCAACGAACGAGCTCGTCGTTCGATAGGCACATCTCGAGAGATGGACGAATCGAGAGATCGCGTCGACTGGAACGAGATGATCGACGACGAGGAGAGCAGAGAAGCAAATATCGGTTACCGCGTACCGACCGTTATCGTATACCGGTGTTGGAAACCCCCTCCTCGAGTCGTCGAAGAAGGCCGCTCACACTACCAACCCCCACCACGATCGAGTTGTAAACGGCTCGGCCGAAGCGAGTGGCAGAACTCCGTTTACCGTCAGGAATAATTGACAACTCGAGCTCGCTGAGGTAAAGACATACGACAAAAACATCGTAGAAATACTTCATCTTCGTTTTACCTACGTAACGCGGATCGATTTTGAACTCCGTTCGTCTGTATGCTGGAAACCAAAATGCGGTTTAATCGTTGGATCCCACTCACGATGACCATCGAGCCGACACCCGTAATGATTGTAGATAATTAGAAATAACGTAGTTAAATTTTTTGATTGTAATAAATAAACATTTGTACACTAACGATCGTTGTTTGTATTTTAACCATTTGGCAGAGAATCTTTCCGGTCGTGATGCGGTCGTAGGAGGGGGCTCGCTGTTACGGTCGTATTTCCATTTTCCCGTCGATTTCAGGAGAATGTTAGCCGACACACCTGTACGTATGGGTGGGGACTGACTCAGACCAGTGAGCTGCCGAATCACCAGTGACAGCGCTTTGTAGTATACGATTTGTCCAGCAGTATTACTGCCCTTCTGCTCCTCTCTAGCACGTGCAGCATCTAGTCGTATGAGATCTTGCGGTTGATTGCGGAAGTGGCTTGGTTCATGAATTTGCAAATGGGGATATTGATCAGAACGCGCGGGTAACCGCTTTAAATTTCTAGTAAACCACGTGAAGGTCAGTTACCCGCGCGAGAGTGTAAAAAATTCAAAGTCCCCTTTGCGACCGTCCCCTTCGACGTCAACCGCGAGACTGATCATTTCCCCCACCACTTTTCGGTTCGGTCGACCCTATACTCTCGACAACCCCCGACCACTGACCAATAGGATTCGAGTATTTTTCCCGCCAAAAATTTCGGCCAATCAGAAGGCCGCATTTTTCCGCGCGTCGAAAATTATATCTCGACGCGCCACCAAAAATGCATATATACGAGGTACCGTTCGCGCGCGACTCTTTAGCTCCTTGCCCATAATAATGACTCCTTCAAGGAAGGAGCAGCGGGGAGGGGCCGGCGCGTCGCTTACTGGGGTGTTTTTTTAAATAAATATTTGTTTCACACATTTTTTACTCGAGAAAAGTTTTGAAATCTCCGACCGACTTTTCGTCAAAATAAAAAATAAAAACGCGCCGATTTACACCTCTTTTCGCGCCGACCCTAGACGTGACGATACGGCCGTTTCACCGTCGTATTTGTGTTAACCGAGTTCTGCGATGACCCGCGTTGCTGGCGGCATTGACTCAAAACGGCAACATGGACACGAAGTGGAGAGCGGCAAAAACGTACGAGTTTTACGGTCCAACAGAATATAAAACTCTGCGAGAAAAGTTTTGAAAGTTTTGAAATCTCCGGCCTAGAGAAAAGTTTTGAAATCTCCGGCCTCCGATTTTCAGTCAATAAAAATACCCGTCCAATATAACGGATGTTGTCAGTAAAGGGGTTACGCTACTATTGCTATATCGGTGCTTGTAATTTGTTTTCTCACCCTTCAAAACAGAGGACATTTTTAAAAATTCCATTACTACTTGCCGTGGGTACGGCCAAAGTACACATTTTATTTCTACGGACTCGGCCGAACAAAGAAGGGCCGAATCCGATATATATTTGCTATAATTTCATTATTACTTGCCGTGGGTACGGCCAAAGTACACATTTTATTTCTGCGGACTCGGCCGAACAAAGAAGGGCCGAATCCGAGGTATATTTGCTATAATTTCATTATTACTTGCCGTGGGTACGGCCAAAGTACACATTTTATTTCTAAGGACTCGGCCGAACAAAGAAGGGCCGAATCCGAGATTCCATTACTACTTGCCGTGGGTACGGCCAAAGTACACATTTTATTTGAGAGGACTCGGCCGAACCAGAAGGGCTGAATTCGGGGCCGAATCTGAGATATATTTGCTATATTGGGCTCGGCCAATTTCAGAGTGTCAAAGGGATATCGAACAAATAAAATAACAAAAAATATATCAGATGTATTTACAGTCAAATCATAAAATTACAAAAATATATCAAATGTATTTACAGTCAAATAATGAAAAATATAATATAAAATTTATTTAAATCAAATCATGACAAAATCTTAAACAACCTATACGAATGTATTTACAATCAACAAGTCCTTTGGGTTTAAGTTTCTACTACAACGCAGACTTCAAATAATCGTCCAACGAAATGTTTTCTTCGTCCGAGTCCTCTGCGACCACCTCTCTGCCGATGCCGCGCAGTTCCATGGCGTAGGCGAGCGGCAACGTCCAATTTATTTTAACATCCTTTTCGTCGTCGTTCTCCTTTCTCAGCTCGATAATACTTTTATCCTTTTTGGCTCGAATCAAGAGCGTATTCAAACATAATACGCGCGTCGTCACCCGGCGATGAAGAGCCTCGTTATTTTCTTTCAGTTTTTTGTTTAAATTTACACCAAAAAGAATATATACTATCATATCGCTGACGTTTCCCATTTCGTAGAGGAAAGATGTCGTTTCCTTGTCGCACGTTCCGAAAATGCTCGCATCGAGCGTGTCAACGTATCGATCGAAATTCTTCTGTAAATATTCGACTTTATCCTGTCCTCCCTTCTCGATCAATTCTGTTTCTTGTTCGGCGACGAATTTAGAAATTATATTTGCAAATTTACACACCCAATCTTTTAATCCCGCCAATTCTATTTCTACTAAACTGTTGTTTTTGTCATACAGACCCAAAAGTTTACTGCATACAACGAGCGCCTCCATTTTTTGTTCGTCATTTGTGGTATTAGCTTTTATGGCGAGAATGATTTCTGATTGTTCGAGGCAATATCTACCTAGTGCCGAATATGTTATGGACTTCACCAAAGTTTTGATAACATTGCCGAAAGACACTTTGGTGTGGTCGTTTTTCTCGATAAATTTTTCAATCAACTCATCGACCACCTTTCTTGTTGCTTCCGCAATATATTTATTGAATTTCATGGAGCTGAGTACCTTTTCTTTTCTTTGTACTTTAGGATTTTCATGGTCTATTACGATCCACCTCAACTTATTCGTGGGTGCTGGGGGTTGGCGGAAGCCCGTGTTTCTTCTGTCACGTCCGCTTCTTATGTTAGTATCACTACAAACGCTCGCCGAATCTTCGATGTCATCCAACCCGTCGTCCGACTGACTTAAATGGGGCTCCGTCAAAGTATTTTTAAAATTTACCCGCCGCTGTTCGGTATTTTGTTGTCGGACGGGTTTTGCTGTCTTTGTTGAAGAAGACGACGCGTAATCACCGATTTTGGCGACACCGATTTTGGCGACGCGCTCCAGCCTTTCAAATCTGTTTATAGCGAATTCTTCATTCGATGTTTTTGTTTTCTTCAATGATGACGGAGGAGGCAGTGAGTATGGACGCGAAGGTCTTTTTTTAGCTATCTTCGCAGATTTCACCGAACTCTCGGAATCGGAATCTTCGTTTTTCAATATAGTTTTATTCGATGATGATGGTGGGGGCAATGAATGCGTGGGTGAACCTCTTTTCTTAGTCGATTTTACCGAACTCTCAGAATCCGAACATCCCGTTATTGATTTATTTATTTTTGACGGTGCTGGTGCAGGTGACGAGTGCATATTTGAAGGTCTTTTCCTACCTACCGTTGTAGATCTCACCGAACTCTCGGAATCAGAGAAATTATCGCCGGTGATTTTGTTTGTTTTTTTCGGTAATGTCTTGATTCCGGTAGGAATGTATGATGTTTTGGTTTGTGTACTCGTGTTCATTTCTCCGTCAGATGCCCGGGACGGGGGAATATACGGTTCCGGCGCGGGTCCGTTGTCGTTGAAAATCTCGTTGAAATCTATATCGGCGAGATGTCCGAGATGATTCACCTCACTCATTTCTTTACAGTTCTCTTCTATCGCCACAATACTAATTCCTCCGTGAGAAATGCTGATATCCGTAGGATTCAAACCACAAAATCTATAAATACTGTCTTCGATGTCGTCTTCTCTGAGTGGGGAAGAGTCCAACGCGAATACTATGGGTTGTGAATCGAAGTTATCGTATTGATTCGAAATGCTGCTGCTGATCCTCAAATCTTGTTCCAGACGTTGTCGCTTAGCAACCTTTTCTTGATAATGATTTAAAAAAGATTGATTTTCACTGGTTGCACCCTGCACAATAGTTGACATGACGAATCATACTGTTCATTTTTCAATATAAACTAATGATAAAATATAAATAACGTTAACACCACCAACAAACTCGTATAACACGTCTGAAAGCCACGACTCCTGCTACAAAACTGAATTCAAGTGTGGCAAGCGCCGCCTTATATAGCCGAGTGATAAGAGAGGGAAGTGAAGGGGCCCATCACGTGACGCCAGTGTAACGAGGTCAGCAAGAAAGCGTTGGTGGGGGGTGGAAAAACCCACCGCGGCCGTAACGAGGTCAGCAAGAAAGCGTTGGTGGGGCGTGGGAATACCCACCGCATATTTTTTGCCGCTGAACGATTAATCGGTATTCCGATCCGGTTTTGAATATTCGATATCATTTTGCCCTCCCTTCTCAAAAGATTGTTCGGCGACTCAAATTCTTCGCCTCACAAAAAAAATGATAATGTGGACGAAATTTAAGTAGGTTTACGACATGTTTGGAAAAACGGATAAAACCCGGATGGACGTAGTTTTGTCGCTGTCTATCCATTGTGTTCGAACGTCTTCAGGTACATGAATCAGTCGGGCGTGACAAAATAACTGTCGAAATATTAGCGAGAAAACCGATTCGGCCACGGAAGGTATGCGCTTGACCGCAATGGCGATATGAGTCGGGAAACCGGTCTTTCGGTTGGGCGCTTTGTACATAGTTTTCGGAAAACCGAACCGGTCACGATTGACGTAGGGGTCAACACTTGCGCATCACGCTCGATACATCGGAAATGTAAAGGCAAAAAATATAATTCATGTAGCGAAACATTTTACCCCCTACGTCCTACATACATATCGAACGCGTACAGGTCACATCGCCCTGACTAGTTACGTTTGGCCGTAAGATTTGCCTGCAGACGGGTGACCGACACCCGTATCAATTGCGGACGAATGTGCAGCTTCCGTACGACGTTGCCGTTCGACAACGACATGATATTTCAATAAATACAAGTGCGCCGCATATGGTTCTGCGTGTATAGAGAAATCTTTTGGCGGTGTGACTGTTTAACGGACTTCGACCCTGAGAGTTTGAAAACAAATAAAATAAAAGGGGTGGGGACCGATCACAGGAGGTGGATGCCCCATAAAGCAAGTGATCGGGTTCTCGTATCTCCCACCACGCCGCGGATGCCCGCATAAATCAAGCGATCGGGTTATCATTTCTCCCACCACGCCCCTCTGCCGCCGCCACCACCACCACCTTCCGCCTCCCCCACCACGACCGCCGTCCTCTCCCACCATAATAAATGGCGCGGGTCGTTCTCGGTGGGCAGTATTCTGTCGGTCTTCTTACTGAAACGTCATGGAGGCGGGAAAGTCACGGTCATTACCTTCGGAAAAAGCTGCGATTGAGACGATGTTCGTCGATTACAATTTTCTGTTTTCGAAAGGGGGCAAACAGGTTATCAAGGAATTGGCAGTAGTAGGGAATACGACCAACGGTGACCAGTTTCAACAGTGTTTCATCATAGATAGTCCGCGTCATATGAATGTGCCCGTATTCATAGACAATTATAGAGATAACTACAAACTAATACAATCGCACGGAATCACTTGGAATGATGGTGATGTTCCAATATCAGTTGTGAAGATATTCAATGATCTAGAAGATTCATCGGTGATAGTAGTCAAGACGACATGGAAGAGGCATTATTTGAAAAAGTGGTTTCCAAATCTCCACTTTGCGACTATATACGCGATGGACACTCTCGTAGTCAATGATTGGTCTCAGAAGTTGCCACTAAAACCTCTGGTGTGCTCATTCCACGCACTCAAACCATCCAAGACTTGCGCGCTGAACTACGCGCGGCTGATGAGCATACGCTTTGCGGCTCAGCGAACCTTGAAGAGGGGCATCTATTCAAAGAAGTAAGAAGGAACTTTTTTCTTGTATATCACTGTTTTTTTATCAAATCTATGTATGTATGACGTTCATGTTATATATGTTTTTTTTGTAAATTAAAATTGGTAACAATTGTATTTGTGAAATTGGTATATTTTATTGTATATCACTGTTTTTATCAAATTTATGTATGATGTTCATGTTATATATATTTTTTTGTAAATTAATATTGTTAACAATTGTATTTGTGAAATTGGTATATTTTATTGTATATCAAATTTATATATGTATGTTCATGTTTTTTGTAAGTTCAATTTGGCAACGATTGTATATCATTGTTTATATCAAATATAATGTCAACTCTATATGCGTATGATCATTTTTCCCTAAGTTTTAAAAGACGATATGCGAATACGTCGATCCGATTGTAATTTTTGACTTTCGGATCGACGTATTCGCAAATCTTTTTTAAAAAATATATTAAACCATGTCGGGAAACCGATACAATATGTCAGTCAATAACAATATTGGTAGCGGTGATCTAACCGTGGCCATCGGTGATTTTTTCGAGTAGGCGATTCACTTTTCGACGTTTGGTGTTAATGCGACCGGAAATGTTTTTCATGCTTTTTAAATACGATTGAAAGAGTTTGTAAAACGTCGACGTGAATATCGGATTATGCGCGAACCCTCTAAACACGTCACACCTGTCTAAATAACCGAATATATCTTGTATACTGGTGTCGTCCATACCCAAGGAGCATTTTGCCATCGCCACCAGTATATCTCGAATGAAAAAGTGACGCTGACTCCGTTTTGGCGCGTTTCGCGTATCGGTCCACAGATAAACACACAACTGTACCATACTAATGCTGGACGCGAGCATGCCAACCGGATCGAGTTTTATGTAACCGCAACATCTATTTTTACCGTAATTATTGTTTTTTGGCGAATTTATATCGCCTTCGTTGTTTGCGTTCAGACAGACGCGACGATTTTTGCAACGTTCGAATATTAATTCTACAGTAGCGCTCCGTACGCCAGGCAATGCTTCGATCACCTTAGCGATCTTCGGGTTGTGGACGGTAGTCACGATATTTTCCAATATCTTCCTGTTGTATTGAGCTTTGGACGGAGGCGTTATCGAGCCCGTCCCGATATTCAATCCGGCCGTCTCTCTCAACAACAGTTTCATCCTGGATCGTATAATATTTTCGTCCAAACTGCCCACTAACATCGCTAGTCTTGCGGGCACTTTATCAAGCAGCCCGGGAGAAACGACATTTTTCATATTGACGACGAAAATTTCTTCCCGGCCGTCCTTGTCATACATGAGATAGGCGAGTATTTGCAGCATGTACGTTTGATTGTGTATGACTGGCGGAACTTCGAGAATGAGCGACAACAATGTTTTGTACGATGCCGAACATTCGTTTTCCGGCGCGCATTCGCAATCAAACGGGTTGACGGGGTTGTGGCGTATGTGTTTGCGCACGAAATGCATGAGATCGTCGAAATCATTCGCCTCTCTTTTCATCGTAGTTTTGAACAGATCGCGCAGCATGGCACCACACGCGATCAGAGCCATACAACTGGACGTGTAATAGACGGGCGTTTCGAGCATGTTCTTTATCATTTTATGAATTTCGTCGCCCAGCGCTCGTCTCGGATCATCGGCCGACATATTGCGGACAGAGTGAAAACTGCCGTTATTGGAATCCCAGCGTTTCAACAGGTGGTCGTGGTCCTCTCTCAAATTTTGAACGTCCTTGATCGTGTACGTGCCCATTATCATATCTGTAAAACATGTTACGACTCTGCAGAACATGTCGTGATCAGTTTTTGATATCGTCAATTGTACGGTTTCAGTAGAGAGTATCAGGCGATCTCCGTAATACATCACGGAAGCGTGTGCGGTAAGTTTCGTACAGTCCGCCGTTGGGGTTTGTGGGACATCGTCGTAACCCGCCCACTTCTGATCGGTCCCGAGTTCCGTCGGAAACGCGCCGCCTCGTTCGGCGATCAACCGTATTGCCTCGAGACTTTCGGTAACATCGAGAAACGTTTTTTCCGCATCGAAATCGCATACGGGTTCCTCTCCTGCGTTCGCAGTCATATCGCTTATAACTTATTGAATTCCGGTGGTTGTTCGGGAAGATACACGTGATCGTGGTAACGGAAGCCTCGGTTCAGTTTATTGTGGCGCGGAATGATTGCCCAATCAAAAGAACTGAAACGTTGTGTGTCGAAACGTTTGTCTCAACCGCCGCGGAAAATACTTAGATAAAGGTAATCTCGGATACCGAGATGGATTAACGCGAGCTCAGCCGAACGCGTTAGCAAACTCATCCTAGTCCAATCTACCGTACATGTAAGTTTTAAAAACAACTTTGTCAGCACGCACCGCCGGGATGAGTGATATTGGACTTCCGAGATTAACGGAAATTTTCCGTGGGGGACATTGGATGAAAACGGAATCTACAATTTTAGATAAGAAATTGTCAGGAGTTGTCGGAGAACGCGTGTGTATACGTTTGAAGAAACCTCGAAGCATGACGGTCAACATTGAAGAAGAAAAGGAGAAGCTTCCGATGGATGGTGTAAAAGACCTTGAAGGTTGGAGAGTACGCGAATTAGGAGAAGCGGCAGTAGCTGGAACTATAAAATCCAACAAAACAAGAATATATACCGCTTCATACAGACATTTTCGTTCTCGGCCGACACCTTACAGTAGCGTGGGATTCAGAAATGAGATTAAGGTGGTCCCAAACACGTTTGGACCCAAGGAGATGTATGATGTATACACGACTCCAAGGAGCAGCTACAACGTCCTAGATCTCAAGGAAGTATTCTCCTCCGAGAGTGTGTTTCCCGATGACAGGGGCCATAACTCACCCATCAAAGTGTTTTGCGTAATACAACAGAAAAAACTGAACGGGACTATCCGTTTCCAGAAAGGATGTAATGATAGAACATTTATGAGTCTATATCGCCACACAACCGAACCCGACGACGATATCTTGAAACTTGTTCGAACCCATCTGCCGAAAGAAATCTACTACGATCTGATGAAGTTCATGAATTACGACCAGGTTAAATGGCTCGCTGATAACGACGAACGTTTTGCGCGTAAATTAGCGAGTAAACGTTACAACCTGAATTCGTACGACAGAAGTAAATTTCAAAATATGTCAGTTTTATTACGGGCCGTACAAAAGGAAGCCGCCAAAGAGATGAGGTTTAGTTGTAATGAGGACATGTGGTTGGTTTCATTTGACGAATTCAAATATCCCGGTATAGCTGAACGATTCGCCGTGCAACCGGGCATATATAAATGGCAATCGGCCATATCGGTAACGAGCATGAAGTACGACAGCTGCAGATCGCGTTGTGAAAAATGTACGGAATTGTTTAATTGTCTACAAGGAAACATGCAGTTCAATCAAGAGAACACTTTAAAAGGAAACTCGCGGATTAAAATATTTATGTTGGAAGGATCTGAGGGTGTTGATATCGATTCGTGTTATGCTTCTCCGTATTACGAGGGCTCGAAGGTTTTGAGTGAGCACGACTACTTCGTTCACTTGTGGGTCGATTTCCTGGAAAATATATGGCTGCAAGACGTTCAAATTACTGATGAAAGGTTAAAATACAACCAATATATGAGTTTCTATAATTACAAGACGCTAATATTTAAGGATCCCGTCAAATTCTTTGGTACGCTAAAGGTTATGGATTTGATCGATGACGGAATTATAGCCTTCACATCCAGAATGGACGGAGAAGTTGTCGGATATCTCGTTGATGACAAAGAGTTCAGGTTGAGAGTACCAGCGTTAAATGTATCAAAACCAAAATCGGTCATAGGATTGAACTTTTTGCCAGATTCGCACTGTGTTGAAATGAAATCGGCCGTCAATCTCGTAAAACACATTCGGGAGCACGAAATCGCTAAAAAGATGCAAGACGCTTATGATCGTTTGCGTGATTTACATTATGCATTGTCAAATGCGGTTGATGAAACCACGGATGTGGTTATTCGACTCAATATAATCGTAACGGAAGCGGATATCCAAAGTTTACGTGAAATCATAACGAATAACTATGATTTGAAAACAATCTCTTATTTCAAAGAGAGAGTGGATAAGGACACGTTACACATTCACGAAATCTACGAAGAAGATTTCGATTTCTGTGCTAGGTACCTTTTTATTAAATTTGGGGAGCAACATTTTCCAGACGTTATCAGTCGCATCGCCAAACTGATGTTTTCCAGATGTTCGCACGAACGGCTAAATTCCACAAATATCTGTTCGTTGAAAATAATCAACCCCGTTGGTTTACGCTCGGTGTATTCAGTTGTAACCGGGCTCATTTTGGACACTGATATTGTGTAATATATCATTATTTGAAATTATGATTTTTTTTCACCTCACAGTTATGTATCTCTTTAGCGGTGGCCGGAACAAAAATAATACGCCGGTTCCGGCCAAATGTCAAATGTGTATTTCAATCTCGGCCTAGATCATGAGAGTGTATATAGAGTCCGCGGATATATGCATGTATCTCTCTAGCGGTGGCCGGAACAAAAATAATACGCCGGTTCCGGCCAAATGTCAAATGTGTATTTCAATCTCGGCCTAGATCATGAGAGTGTATATAGAGTCCGCGGATATATGCATGTATCTCTCTAGCGGTGGCCGGAACAGAAATAATACGCCGGTTCCGGCCAAATGTCAAATGTGTATTTCAATCTCGGCCTAGATAATGAGAGTGTATATAGAGTCCGCGGATATATGCATGTATCTCTCTAGCGGTGGCCGGAACAGAAATAATACGCCGGTTCCGGCCAAATGTCAAATGTGTATTTCAATCTCGGCCTAGATCATGAGAGTGTATATAGAGTCCGCGGATATATGCATGTATCTCTCTAGCGGTGGCCGGAACAGAAATAATACGCCGGTTCCGGCCAAATGTCAAATGTGTATTTCAATCTCGGCCTAGATCATGAGAGTGTATATAGAGTCCGCGGATATATGCATGTATCTCTCTAGCGGTGGCCGGAACAGAAATAATACGCCGGTTCCGGCCAAATGTCAAATGTGTATTTCAATCTCGGCCTAGATCATGAGAGTGTATATAGAGTCCGCGGATATATGCATGTATCTCTCTAGCGGTGGCCGGAACAAAAATAATACGCCGGCTCGTCACCGCCCAACTATTGAATTTGAATGTTCTTCCCGCCGAATGTTTTGGCCAATCAAAGGGCTGGAAACGTTGCATGTCGAAACCTTTGTCTCAACTGCCAATGAAAATGCATAATAAAGGTCATATCGGAATCCGAGATAGATTCACTCGAGCTCAGCCAAACGCATTAGCCAACTCATACTCGTCAAATCTGCCATATATGTAAATTTGTACAAACTTGTAAGCACACACGTCTCCGGGATGAGCGATACTGAAATACCGAAGTTAACGGAAATGTTCAATGGGGGACATATGATGGATGCGGAATCTGAAATATTAGATAAGCAATTGTCAGCGGTTGTCGGAGAACGCGTATGTATACATTTGAAGAAACCTTGCAACGTGGAGGTAAAAATTGAACATAAGGACGATCTTTCGATGGTTGGTCGTTCTCGGGCGACACCTTACAGCGGCGTGGGATTCAGAAATGAGATAAAAGTGGCCCCAAAAATGTTAGGGCCCGAAAAGGATATACATGTTGTATACACGACTCCAATATGCAGCTATAACGTAATAGATCTCAAGGAAATATTCCCCTCCGAGAGCGTGTTTCCCGATGACAGAGGCCATAACTCACCCATCAAAGTGTTTTGTGTAATACAACAAAAAAAACTGAACGGGATTTTTCGTTTCCAAAAACAATATACTGATAGAAAATTTATGGGTTTATATCGCCACACAATCGAACCCGACTACGAGATCTTGAAAACCGTTCGAACCCAACTGCCAAAAGAAATATACTACGATTTGATGAAATTCATGAATTATGACCAGGTTAAATGGCTTGCCGATAACGATGAACATTTTGCGCGCAAGTTAGCGAGTAAACGTTACAACCTGAATTCGTACGACAGAAGTAAATTTCCGAATATGTCAATTTTGTTACGGGCCGTACAAAGGGAAGCCGCCAAAGAAATGAGGTTTAGCTGTAACGAGGACATGTGGTTGGTTTCATTAGGCGACTTCACAAACTCCGGTATAGCCAAAAGGTTCGCCGTGGAACCAGGTATATACAAATGGCATTCGGCCGTATTGGTAACGAGTATGAAGTACGACACCTGCAGATCACGATGTGAAGTGTGTACTATATGTTTGAACAATTTACAAAGGTGGATGCAGTTTAATCAAGATAAAACTATAAAAGGAAACTCGCGGATTAAGATATTTCTGTTGGAAGGATCTGAAGGTGTTGACATCGATTCGTGTTATGCTTCTCCATATTACGAAGGCTCGAAGGTTTTGAGTGAGCACGATTACTCCGTTCACATGTGGGTCGAAAACCTGGAAAATATATGGCTGGAAGACGTTAATTTTACTGACAAAGATCACCAACTTACAAGTTTCTATAGATTCAAGACTCTGATATTTAAAGATCCCGTCAAATTTTTCGGGACGCTTAAGGTCATGGATTTGATCGATGATCAAATTATAGCTTTCACATCTAAAATGGACGGAGAAGTTGTCGGATATCTCGTTCATGATGAAGAGTTCAGGTTAAGAGTACCATCGGTACGGTTATCCGACCAAAACAACCCAAAATCAGTCATGGGATTGAACTTTCTTCCATCTAAGCTCTGTCGCGAAATGCAAGCTGCCGCCAGATTTGTAAAACACATACGGGAGCACGAACTATTGAAAAAGATGGAAGACGCTATTCATCGCTTGTCCGATTTATATTATGCATTTGTCAATGAAGTTGACGAATCTATGAAGATAAACATTCGACTTAATATAAATGAAACAAAAGCGGAAATCCGAAATGTTCGTGAAATCAGAAAGAATAACTGTGATTTGAAAACAACCTATAATTTCAAAGAGAGGATCGATAAGGACACGATACACATTCACGAAATCTATGAAGAGGATTTCGATTTCTGTGCTAGGTACCTTTTTATTAAATTGGGGGAACACCATTCTCCAGACGTCATCAATCGCATCGCCAAACTAATGTTTTCCAGGTGTTCGCACGAACGGCTGAATTCCAAAAATGTCTGTTCGTTGAAAATTATCAACCCCGTTAGTTTACGCTCGGCGTATTCAGTTGTAACCGGGCTCGCTTTGGACACTAATATTGTGTAAAATATAATTTTTTGAAATTATGAATTTTGTTCACCTCACAATTATGTGTATGTTTTTGTTCACCTCACAATAATGTGTATGTATCTCTGTAGTAGCGGCCGGGGCCAAAATAATACGCCGATTTCGGCCTAAGTGTCGTAAGTGTATTTCGATCTCGGCCTGGATCACGAGAGTGTATATCGAGCCCGGCCGAGACCGCGGATATGTGTATGCATCTCTGTAGTAGTGACCGGAACAAAAAAATAATACGCCGGTCCTGGCCGAAATTTTGTATGTGTAGTATTTCGATCCGGCCGAAAGTGTTGCTATCGGGTATATGGTTTTGGAAATGGGAAAAATATAATTTTGCAAACAATATTTATTGACAAAATTTCATAATTTTGTAAACAATATTTATTGACAGAATGTCATATGTATCATCACTTTACTGTGGGAATTCATTGAATTTCACAACACGATCATCGATCAATAAAAGCTTTATGGCGTGTCTAGTGTAGATCTGAAGTTTGAATGCCGCTTGATTTTTATCCAAAATTTGAACTCGACATCTGCAGTACGACGACATGTAAACTGCATCTTCAATAACTTCGGCTGCCTCCATTTTTAAAACACCCTTTCCGATATTATCTTTGTCGTTTTCCACAGTCAGGTATTTCATTTTAACCATTTTACCACTGTTTCCAGCGGTTGGTAGTATGTCTATGGTTTCTCGCTTGGCCAACGGTAGGGTGATCAATCGCAGATATGAACGTAGGCGATCGGAGTCGGAGGTGTTTCTACCAGCTTTCGAGTTAGAAAAAACTTCCATCATTTGCAGGCTGTTTTTAGGGGTGTCAGTCATCTCTTGGTGCGCATCGTTGTGTTCGTTTTTATTCCGCATTTCGTGATGTGGATCATTCGCTTCTCCAATTTCCTTTTTTGCTTTGTTGATTTCCTTGGAAGCCATGTGGTACAGTACGTCGTACATGTCGTTTATTGCCCTGTTGATATATTCACCGAAAAACGGATGCGGAATAACATGGTACTTGTTGAACTCACCCCCGTCGCGTTGAGCGCAACCGATGAATATGAATCGAAACGGGTTGTTGAACATCAGCTCTATATAATTCGAATCGTTTTTGCTTTTGGCCTCCATGGAACGAAACGATATGTTTTCCATCAGAAACTTTTTGCTCAGTACACAGGAGATCGGTTTTATTTGATTTATGTAGATCGGATTGTTTCGATGATCCAGCATCGAAAATAGCGATTCTAACATCCGCGGCAGATGGACGTGGGCGTTTTCGTAGTTGTTCTCTTCTAGTTGGCGCATGTGGTACTCAGCCGCGCGCATTTGGATCGCTAATTTACGATTGTTTAGAGACAACAGCGTTGACTTGTACTGCACGATATGGATAAAGGTATTATAGACGTTGGTCAAAATGACGCTGGCTCCCTCGTATCCGGGCAACGGGCTTCGTAGATCCACAATTTCGTTTCCGTAAACGAAACGATCCACCGTAGGGCGAATTTTCAAATTGTTGATTTCCGCTTCGGCCATGTCATTATAATCGTCACCGTCCGCCTTTGCCGGTTGGTCTTCCGTGAACAGCTTCCTTCTTGCGCGTTTCTTCTTTTCGTCTGGAATGCCGTCGATCGCATCTCGTCGACGTTTAACTGATCCCATGACATTGGTACAATCGCCGGAAGTTGACGCAAAAATCCCCTCTTGATATTGCATCTCTGAAAGTATGTCGAAATCATAATCCTCTCCCGTCGCATCTGTTTCCTCAAGCGGTACAGTTGAAGTATGTGTCTCTTCTGCTGTTGCTTCCATTTCCGCGAACTATAGGGTCAGAGAACGTGCTTCTACTCGGCGTGACGATTGGGAAGACTGTTCATCTGTCAAAGGGAACTTGCCTTTATCGGTTGTGGTGGGGGGGGAGAATTAAATGTCGACCGAATGGTTCTGAGGTCATACGACAAATGAACGGGTAGAGGGGGATCTTACACTGTGTCTGATGAGCGGAACATCTTCTCGGTCCGACTCGTAAAGTTCCTCGGTAAAGTAAAATAACAAAACCTGGTCGATAACCACTTTTAAAAATAATATAAACGTAAAAATCAAAAGGGTAAACATGAGAAAAATAGATGCAAAGAGAAACAAATACCCGAGGCCAACGAGTATAACAGTAGAGACGTCTACGGACATGCTGAGCGTGATGCACTCGTTATTGTGTCTGCCGAGCTACTGTGACAATACTCAATGCTCGGGAGAGTGGGGGGGTGTATGTTCTTCTCGTCGCGCGCCTGCGTTTCTGACATAATTTATCCTTTCTTTCAGTGGATATACGCGCACCTCGTTCGTTCTCGCTTCACCCAGAAACGTGTTCGGAGTGTACTTGGATATATTCTCGTCCAATTTGTCATCGGACAAACCCCAAATTTTTATATCGTTGGGAACAATTTTATCAGCCAGTGCCCTAAGCGACGTTAACGCCTCTCGTTTATTTTTATCTCCGTCATTGTAATCGACCGTTTTACTCACTAAACTGCCGATCAGATTTTCGACGACTTTTAATGACGGTCGGAATTTCTGATCGATGGCTTGATGTATTTTTGTATCTCCTACACACATCTCGAGCCGATCTAGTACTTGTATAGCGTTCAACAACCATTTAACCGCCAAATCAGAATTTAACAGTTCTTTGTCTTGACTGGGGGGTGTGTTTAGGTATTTGGCCGCGTAATAATAATAATTCGTCACGTCCGCTTTTTCTAGTGTTCGCAATCGCTTATCCGAGACGTCCAGTGTTAGGGCCAGTAGTAAATTTTTTGGAAGTTTATCGTCTAATCGCATGAATATCCTTCTGAAATTCATTGTTGTTAGCAACTGTTTACATGTTCGCACACGACCCAAACGATTTGTACAAATGCCCTTAATTTCCCTCGGAAAGCCTTCGGCCAACTGTCTACGCACGTCTCCTTGCGAATGGTCTAAATTAGTGTACATGGATTTATCTGTATATTTTGCAGGGTTTCTCAGGCGCCCCTTTGTGATGCGTTCGTCATCGTTTAAGCCTCCCTGAGCCAGGATCCTTCTTTTTTCAGCCAGCCGCCTTTGCCGTTTTCGTTCTCGCTCAGGTGACACGGAACCGGCTGCAGAATCGCTGTCGCTCGAATCGCTCTCATCGTCGTCGCTTGCCGACGACCCGCGCGAACGCCGACGCACGGCCGGGGGAGGACTCCGTTTGCGCGGAGATCTGACAGGCTTTCCGGTTGCCGAATCGGTTAGCGGAGTAGATTTGGGTTGCGACGATCCGGCAGACGTTCCGGCAACGTTGTACGTGGCGAGTTCTGGACGTTGAAAAGTTTTTGCGAAAGACGGTAATGTCGTTTGGATGTCTGCACCGGGAGTTGGTGGACGCGGCGATAATGGCATTAAATTGGTATACTGCAGTTGGTCGTTGTCATCTTCACTTGATCCGTCGTCCAAGTTTGGCATGTAATAATTCGCGGGAAACGCCATTATAACCTAACTTATAATGTCTCACTTATTTTTCTGAACCACTTTCTTTTGAACCGAATTCTTTTTGGACGCGACTGTGTTTTTATTTGCCGTTTTCAAACTTTTTTTCTCTGTTTTGTCTTTCTTTTTTGTCGAGGTACTCGCGGTTTCTTTCGACGGGGACGGAGATCGCTTTGAAGATCCACTGCCGAACGAGGTCTTGGTATTCTCCGTCTTTTTCTTATTACCAGACGCGCGGGGACTCGAAGAACGTCCTCCGGAACCGGGAAAACTTTTATTTTTAGTCGGTGATTTATTTTTACCACTCGCGCTATTTTTCGAGGGGCTCGGAGATCGACCTCTATTACTGTCGCTACTGCTGGAACGCCCACTTTTGATTTTTCCAGTCTTTTTCTTTTTACTCAGAGAACATACCTCGGAACTATCGCGGCCACTCGACCGACAACGATTCGATCTTTCAACTTTTCCGCCAATCAACCGTCGGCTTGCGCTATCCGACCTACTCAGACCGACACTACCTTTTGGACCGTTCTTTCGAGAAGGTGAAGGACTCGGACTCTTGTTCCTTCTAGCCCCACCATATTCACCGGACGACGATATTATGCGATAGGGACTGCGGTTCCGTTTATTACGGATTGCGCCCGGAAATAGATTATGTTTTGCGATCGGTTTGAACGTCACATCGGGGACCGTACCACCGACATTCGTCGAAACCGTTTGAGAGTACGATTCGATGTTGTCCAAATCGCTCGGCATGACTGTGGAAATATTACTTATATATAGGCGCACTAATGACTATTTACTGGCTTCGCGACACCGTCGTCGATGTCACGACCGACGTGCTGGCGCGTGGGGCGATGGTACCGCGCTTGGCATTACTGATAAATTCGCTCTCTGCAAAGCACGATTTCGTTACAACAAAGCCTAAATACGCCGTAATAGCGGTCAGGAAATAAAACGCCGAGGGGCTCAACTCTGACGTCCAAAACACCAGAAAGCCCATTAAAAGCACTATCGCAACAATGTTCAAATAGCGATTGTTCACGACGTTCGCCTCGTAAACGCGAATGGGTACGGTTTCCATTTTGGGATCTCTTACAAACACACCATCTCGTCCGTCTACCGATTTTTTTATCGCGACAAAAAAGATAAGTCAGAATGGGCTCCATTATTTATATATTCATAGTAAACGCGATTATATACACCATAGTTTGTTTAATATTTTCCGAAAGCGCCAAACCCGACATCACCAAACCGCTCACAGTCCACACGGAGGACGTCAAAGAGGCTGCTGCGAAGCAATCGGATTGCCGAAACGACGTGTCCCGCGTAATAGAAGGGCCCGGTGGAACTAATCACTACTGCGTACCCCTTTGGCCGGATATTTTCGGCGGTCCTGATGGCGGTGATATCATCGTATGCGGCGGTGCCGTACACGACAAAATCACAGATCGGGTATACATATCCCGTTTACCGGCGGTCAGTGAATTTCCCGCACCGACAACCGACCCGCGGTTAGAAACTATCGACGTAGAAAGGAGGGAATATAGATGGAGGTGTGCTATAGAAAAATCCGCTGTAGATCACATGGCAAACGCCTATGTCCCGTCGCCGATCGATCGATTGCGGACGATACGAAACTATTGCGCTAAATTTATTTATAGGTCAGTCGCGCTGATAGGGTTTTCCGCTGGTCGCGATCGCGGGTGCGACTGTTTAACTAGTCACGGAAAGATTCACGTTCACGCCGATAGATGGATGTTTTCGCGCGTAACCGGTGAAGAAACATCTTCGCCTGGAAACGCACCCCCGCCTTATCCCTTATCGGACGGAATGACGTCGTATCCGTACGCGTGTTCACCTTGCATGGCCGGGGGCGGACTGGACGCCGGATCATACATCGTTACTGTGGCGCGCGGTTGTGTTAAATCGTACGAACGACCGCTGATAGGAAGACTAGACGCGGACGTATTGGAGGAATTCGGTTCGGTCCTCGACCGTTTTCCTTGTGGCGTCACGGGATTCGGTGGTCGTACCGCTTCGTGTTCGACCGCGACCGCGTATGTGGGAATTGGTCTTTCAGAATTTGGCAGACGAGTGATCGGTCTGCCAAAAATTTGAATTTTGATTCGGTTCGCGTTAGAGGTAAGATAGACGAATGTTCAATCTCCGATATTTGACTCATGCCGAACACGAGATACGAAACCGATATTGACACGAATTTCGTAATGGCATACGATACGTACAACCAACAGGTCGTGGACGAAGAAAGAGCATTGATGCGATCTCGCCGCAACGAACCGAAAAACGGCCAGCCGAAGGATTCCCTTCCAACCTCGCCATCTGACCATCGCCGTCTCGAGCCGGTGACGGCCGATAGAGTCTCACAACCGGTCGACCGTACGCTCCTCATGACCGTAAACGAAGAGGAGATGTCCTGGAAAAAGCTTCCATTCCCACCAAAACCTCCGCGATGCGTCGTCGATTCTCCCGTGGTGCCTAGCGTCGCTCGCTCATTGGTCACCGCGATGCTGATCGGATACACGACGGCTCTGTTGACGTACTGTTTTTCTTCTTGCGGGAGCGATGATGGCGATCGACGGCGGGAAACGGTCAGCCGATAAGTCAAAGAGTATGTCGGTGGCGAGATCGAAAAAAACTACCTACCTCCAACGGCTGGTGGAGGCCGGTGACGATCTCGAAGACGCAAACGTGAACATTCACCAGTTTGACCACACAATGTCTACGCAAAAACTTTTGGATTGTTATTTCTCTTTGGTGCGTTTTGATTTAGAATTAAAAACCGATTATTCGATACGTGCGAGCGAGACGAACCCGTACCACCTGTTGGCGCTTCACGTAATGTTGGTTAAGAAACAGTTCGATATCGACAACCTGTTGATGATGGTCAATAAAAACACAGTACGTTCGCACCTCTCGATATTACAGAGGTTGTTTACAAACAACCGAGCTTCCGGAGAAGTAGTTGCAATATTGAACAAAGTCACCGATCTCAATCCGAGATCCGAGACCGTCGGTGCGAAAGGAGAGAGTACGTCGGCAACCCCGCTTCCCGCCGGCCTTTCTCGATTCGACATGAGTGTTGCCGGTGGTTTCAACACCATCATCGGACAGGACGCCGCCGTGCAGAAGGTGAAACGACTGGTCCGCGAAACGGTGACGGTTTCACAACCACTGTCAATGGTCTTGTACGGCCCGCCGGGAACTGGGAAAACCTCCATGGCGTTGGCCGTCGGCCGCGAGTTCAATCTCACGGTGTATACGATAGCGGTGGCGTCGTTGGGCGGACACTACGTGGGAGAACGCGAGAAGAACACCGTGGAGATTTTCAATTTTTTAGAAAATCGCAACGAGGATTTACTATTGTTTATAGACGAAGCCGATAGTTTTCTCGCAGCAGCGGCTCCAAACGATTCTCAACAGGTGGAGTATACTCGCGCAGTCACGACCGGACTTTTCGAACGATTCCTGAGACATAAGCGCGACACCGGCGAGCGACGACGTGGGCGTGTACTGATGATGGCGACAAACTTCAAAGAGCGAATGGCCGAAGACATTTTACGCCGATCTTCGGCGATACTGATCGACCTGCCCCGTTCATCCGATGATATGACGCGACTGGCGCATTTCTATCGGGAGAAATTCCGTATCAACATGACGGAAAAACGGCTCGATCGCATCGTACGTTATTCGCTGAGATTGGGACTGGCGCCATCGCACCTGTCTCAGGTTATGCGCCGGATATCCGCGCAGGTGTTGTTGGAAATTTTGAAACGTGGTGTGGTTGTTCAACGACGCGACCGGAAGACGAGTGGCGATTCGCCACACAGATCTCTGGTATCACCCGTTTACACGATAAGTGGGACGACAATAAAAACGCCACTCGACAAGAATGACGACGTCGCGTTAGTGATCTACAATTCCAAACACGGAGTTCATCGAAAAGGGAAACGCGTGATGCTCTTGAGTGGTAATTCCCAAATATCGGCGAATGCCATCTATCCGTATTACGACGGTGATATCGAAAGGTTTTTCCGCACTTTTGCAGAATTTGATGCTATGATAAACGAACTGGAAGGAGACGACAGTACACGAGATCCGGACTACGTAAGACCCGACGACCCCTGGGTCGATGACGACGAAGGGACCGACAGCGACCCTGGGTTTATTCCGACCGCCGGCGAAACTACAGAACGGATGGAACCGCCGCCTAATCGCCGGGTAATAAGTATATCGGACGAGGCTTGGTTGTTCCATAACCGTACTGGTAAAATAAGTTAACGGGCGGGAAGAGGATGACGTCATGTCGGTTCAACTCCTACCGCGAACACGCGTCCGACGGTTTGTGTTCGCTGTTTCCAAACATCGCGGACTATCGAGTGCATCAACGGGACAGATCAAATAACGGCATCGTTGGTAGTCGATTTGGCCTTTTGTTTCACGGTGACGAGGGTGATGTTGAAAACCAACTCCATGTACACGAAAATGCCCAATATTCAACCGACAGGTGGAGCGGAAAACCGCTGGCACTCGTGTTGGAAAATCTAGATCCCTGTACGATGCACAATTTCTCATTAAACCGCCGCCTATGTTCTATTTCAACCGAAATAGAAATATACGATATACACGTAGCCGAATACGAGCCGAAAAATGCCATAGAGTTTTGGACCGTGGTCACCGCAATGTTGAGGAAGTGGGACACGTTCCACGAACGAGAGGGTTATTGGCCATCCTTCTGCACAGTTACGGACGCTGTTATCAATTTGGACCGGTTCCCGTATGTCGACGACAACGGAGCGCTGAGATCGTTGAGACCGGTGCACTTTGTAAAGGACTGTTCCAGTTTCGCCGCCGCTATGGAGAGGCTGGTAACTATGTGGTTCAAAAACTATTACCGTTACGTGTTAAGCGTTACAGACGAGGATAAACTGCGTGACATACTCTCAGGTGGTGGGTCAAACGAGGCGTTCGTCACGAGCGGCGGTAATTGCGTGAAAGCCAGACGTATCGAGTGCGACCCGCGGGACTATGCGGCCGGATTCTGGGAAAAACACGATTCGGAAAAGTACAAGGCATGTTTCACTAACGATGAACACGCCGATTTTACCTCGTTAACGTGCCAGCTAAAGCATATCATGGACAGCACGTCGCTGGATTTAATGAAAAACGGAAGTCGTAAAACGATCGATAACGACGGAGCGGACGGTGATGATGTATCAGACACCCCGGCGTCTGTCATAAATATGGAGCGGCTTCGGTCTAAACGTTTGTTTCACGCCATAGTTGTAGACACTTTCGGTAATCACCGCGAATATCCACACACGATTATGTGTAGGGATTTCATTGTCAAAAACCGCGAATGGTGTTCAGTGTGGCTTAAAATCCTGCGTGTGTTCAGCGAGTATCGTCTACGTCGTTTGAAACAAGAGTACGTCGACGAAAGGGAAGAGGAAGAGGCAAAAACAGGTATAAGGCAAGCGATGAAAGAATGGAACGTCTGGTTCCCACCGCTTTCTGTGTCTACGAAACTACGTGAAAAAGATTTCAACAAGATGACTCGAAGAAAGAGGAAAAACGATTCGATCGCCCGTAAACTCGGCCGGCTGGCCGCGGACGTTAATCACGAGAAGATTAGACGCGAAGAAGATGAATAAAAGGTTAATTGAATTGGTATTTTTTTCGTGAGCAAGATGTTGTCATCTCCGCCGGCCGGCACTTGATAAGTGAACAAAATAATCAAATAGAAATGAAACGAAGGACGTTAATCGTTTTGGCGTTTTTCGTTGTCGGTTCGTTCGTACTGTTTTTAGCCAGAATGAACGGTGTTAAACCTCTCCTCAACATTGGTTGTTACGAAGATGAAAATCCTGTTACCTCGACGGATGACGGGAAAAATGTAACGGACACTATACAACATCCCACCTCTACACGAACTTTAACCGTTCAAGAGGGTACGGTGACCACCAAAGAACCTATTTCTGGCTCGGACGAAACAGCTTCCGAAACTACTATAGTTACCGATCTCCCGCGGAGGAGTAAAATATCCGTGGAGGAAACAGCCTATACTAAACAGATTGACATTGATAAAACCTCTTCCGCCTCGGCAGAATATTTAGACACATACACATCGAAATCTAAAGAGAATACAACGTCTGCGGCGGAGACAATTTCTGTAAAACCATCTATTCCCACGATCGAGACTCCAACAGTGAAAACGAAGAATGCTTCATCCGCGGCGGAGACAATTCCTCATAAATCATTTACGCCCACAACTGAGACAAAGGGAACTCCGTCCACAGCGGACACAATTCCTGAAAAATCATTTACACATACGATCAAGACGGTTACGCCACCGGTGGACGTATTTCCCCTTCAGACCGTGAAAACGGCGGAAACGAAGAACGCTTCGTCCGCGGCGAAGACAATTCCTGAAAAACCATTTACGCCCACGATCAAGACGGTTACGCCACCGGTGGACGTAGTTCCCCTTCCGACCGTGAAAACGACGGAAATGAAGAACGCTTCGTCGCCCGTGGTGGATACAATTCCTGAAAACCCATTCACGCCGGTGGATACAATTCCTGAAAACCCATTCACGCCAACGATCGAGCCGGAAGCGTTACCGGGCGCGTTGGATAAAATTCCTAAAAAATCATTCACATTAAACGTAACTCCACCTGCGGTGGATACAATTCCTGAAAAACCATTCACGCCCACGATCGAGTCGGAAGCGTTACCGCCATTAAACGTAACTCCACCTGCGGTAGATACAATTCCTGAAAAACCATTCACGCCCACGATCGAACCGGAAGCGTTACCACCGGGAAAGAACACTTCATTAAACGTAACTCCGCCCGCGGTGGATACAATTCCTGAAAAACCATTCACGCCCACATTTGAGCCAGAAGCGTTACCGCCATTAAACCTAACTCCGCCCGAGGTGGATAAAATTCCTGAAAACCCATTCACGCCCATGATCGAGCCGGAAGCGTTACCACCGGGGAAGAACACTTCATTAAACGTAACTCTGCCCGCTGTGGATACAATTCCTGAAAAACCATTCACGCCCACATTTGAGCCAGAAGCGTTACCGCCATTAAACCTAACTCCGCCCGAGGTGGATAAAATTCCTGAAAACCCATTCACGCCCATGATCGAGCCGGAAGCGTTACCACCGGGGAAGAACACTTCATTAAACGTAACTCCGCCCGCGGTGGATACAATTCCTGAAAAACCATTCACGCCCACATTTGAGCCAGAAGCGTTACCGCCATTAAACCTAACTCCGCCCGAGGTGGATAAAATTCCTGAAAACCCATTCACGCCCATGATCGAGCCGGAAGCGTTACCACCGGGGAAGAACACTTCATTAAACGTAACTCTGCCCGCTGTGGATACAATTCCTGAAAAACCATTCACGCCCACATTTGAGCCAGAAGCGTTACCGCCATTAAACCTAACTCCGCCCGAGGTGGATAAAATTCCTGAAAACCCATTCACGCCCATGATCGAGCCGGAAGCGTTACCACCGGGGAAGAACACTTCATTAAACGTAACTCTGCCCGCGGTGGATACAATTCCTGAAAAACCATTCACGCCCACATTTGAGCCAGAAGCGTTACCGCCATTAAACCTAACTCCGCCCGAGGTGGATAAAATTCCTGAAAACCCATTCACGCCCATGATCGAGCCGGAAGCGTTACCACCGGGGAAGAACACTTCATTAAACGTAACTCTGCCCGCTGTGGATACAATTCCTGAAAAACCAGACACGCCCACATTTGAGCCAGAAGCGTTACCGCCATTAAACCTAACTCCGCCCGAGGTGGATAAAATTCCTGAAAACCCATTCACGCCCATGATCGAGCCGGAAGCGTTACCACCGGGGAAGAACACTTCATTAAACGTAACTCTGCCCGCGGTGGATACAATTCCTGAAAAACCATTCACGCCCACATTTGAGCCAGAAGCGTTACCGCCATTAAACGTAACTCCACCCGCGGTGGATACAATTCCTGAAAAACCATTCACGCCCACATTTGAGCCAGAAGCGTTACCGCCATTAAACCTAACTCCGCCCGTGGTGGATAAAATTCCTGAAAACCCATTCACGCCCATAATCGAACCGGAAGCGTTACCACCATTAAACGTAACTCCGCCCGCGGAGGATACAATTCCTGAAAAACCATTCACGCCTACGATCGAACCGGAAGTGTTACCGCCGGGGAAGAACCCTTCATTAAATGTAACTCCACCCGCGGTGGATACAATTCCTGAAAAACCATTCACGCCCACATTTGAGCCAGAAGCGTTACCGCCATTAAACCTAACTCCGCCCGAGGTGGATAAAATTCCTGAAAACCCATTCACGCCCATGATAGAGCCGGAAGCGTTACCACCGGGGAAGAACACTTCATTAAACGTAACTCTGCCCGCTGTGGATACAATTCCTGAAAACCCATTCACGCCCACATTTGAGCCAGAAGCGTTACCGCCATTAAACCTAACTCCGCCCGAGGTGGATAAAATTCCTGAAAACCCATTCACGCCCATGATCGAGCCGGAAGCGTTACCACCGGGGAAGAACACTTCATTAAACGTAACTCTGCCCGCGGTGGATACAATTCCTGAAAAACCATTCACGCCCACATTTGAGCCAGAAGCGTTACCGCCATTAAACGTAACTCCACCCGCGGTGGATACAATTCCTGAAAAACCATTCACGCCCACATTTGAGCCAGAAGCGTTACCGCCATTAAACCTAACTCCGCCCGTGGTGGATAAAATTCCTGAAAACCCATTCACGCCCATAATCGAGCCGGAAGCGTTACCACCATTAAACGTAACTCCGCCCGCGGAGGATACAATTCCTGAAAAACCATTCACGCCTACGATCGAACCGGAAGTGTTACCGCCGGGGAAGAACCCTTCATTAAATGTAACTCCACCCGCGGTTGATACAATTCCTGAAAACCCATTCACGGGGAAGAACACTTCATTAAACGTAACTCCGCCCGCGGTTGATACAATTCCTGAAAACACATTCACGGGGAAGAACACTTCATTAAACGTAACTCCTCCCGTGGTGGATACAATTCCTGAAAAACCATTCACGCCCACTGAAGAGACTACTGGAGACGCAAGAGTAACTAATAATATTTCCGACGAAGCCGAAATTACAGAAACAAGAAACTCTTCGGAGGGGACCGATATCGCGGGTGACGGAATACGAGCCAAACGCGAAGCTGTTACTACGCTCAAGCACGGCGGACTTCACCTCGTCCAGGAAGCGGCCGTGATCGCTAATAAAGTGGAAGACTTTCAAAACGACCGGAGCAATGACAAACAAACAGTTACATTCGTTTTTGGCGATGCGGCGGTCGTTCTCCGCTCACGTATCGGCACCATGGTGGCCGAAAATGACGCGCTCACCTTGCCACCATACTACTTGGTGACATCGTCTTGCGCAAAAGCGTTGGACGGTGGTGTGAGCGTACCAGCAGGATGGTCGCACAAAATGGTAGGCGTCCATGACGACATCGGTTACGCGGTACTTTACGAACCTTCTCCGTCTGACTTGCGACTGTACAACGCGTCGCCAATCGGGATATACGGTCCCACCATTTTGGCGGTCGGTGATTGCGCTTTCCGTTTCGCGTTCCGTCCAGAAGAGGCTAAACTGCTTCCACTGACGTCCGCGCCAGACGGCGGTCTCGAAATGTTGTTTATCGTTGACACGGGTCTGCTGAGAGCACAATCGGACGGTCCGCGTAGATCGCACTCACGAAAAACGACAGTAGGCGTGATTCGAGTTCAACTGGATACCGCCGGACATCCCGAGTCGGTTTCACGGACGCTACGACGTCTTCACAGAATGCTCTCGTCCGAACGCAAAGACGTGTTCGGTATCGCTAACAATCCGGAAGGAAATGCCCTGTTGGCGGGCGTGCTGTTCGAGATAATCGGTGAGACCGAAGTGGAAGGAGCGGTGCGCGCTGTGTCCGCCGAATGGTACGATGCACAGAAAGACATCGGTTCAAACGCTGATCTGGTGACCGTCGATGCTGAGAAATGTGGCAACGTCGTACACGTATATGGATTCATCGTGGACGAAATTACGAGAACCGATTACCGACTTTACGGAAGAGCGACGACCGCCGAAAATTCCCACGCAAAAGTCCTACTCTGCGACAGCGCGAGTCGGAACGATCCGGGTGAAGAATGGGAGAGCGTGACCGACACTACGAGTTTTGACGAAAAGTTCGACACGGACACTACAAGCGTGAACACTTTGACGTCGACCTCCTACACAACGAGCGATGACGAGCTTGCGAGTTGCGACGACGACCAATCGGTAGTCGTCAAGATTGAGAAAGCGTTACAAAATCTGTTGAGGAAAAACGCGGAGCCGTAGTTCCGGACCCCGCATAAGATTGTAAGGTTTCACGACATTTAGTGCGATGATTTTTGTAATAGTAGTTGGTATCGTTACCACGGTAGCTGTTGGTATCGGAGCAGTGTTTTGCGTCACTAGGTTTTGCCATTTTAAGAGAAAATCAAACGTGACAAACCTGAGTGCAGTCATTATAGATCGCCTACCCCCGTATTCCGAAGTAAGTTCGACCGCGCATTTCAACCCGTTTCCGTTAGTTTTCCCAGAACCGCCACAGTGCAGCTGCACAAAGTGTGCGGAGGGCGGGGAGCCAGTCCCACTCTCGACCTTCGAACGGCATCCCCACCCCATCCCGTCGTTATCATCGTTCTCGACGTCGCCATCGTCCTCGGTGTCTATCTCTCTGCCGCCGCCACCGCAGTACACCGAAGAAACCGGAAGCGATAGGACGATCCCCTTTCCAGAGCGCACCTTGTAGTAAACAAAACATTTTTCGCTTTCTGTCAGTCCAACGAAACATCGGCAGTCTTTGCTTTTTTGTCGACCTCTCGAGTCAGCCAGACTATAAAACTCGACAACCGACCCGATTGTCTTCACATAGTACCAGCTTGCTGTTCGCCGTATAACATGGCTGCTGAATTCGCACAGAGCCGAGATTCCCCAACCAACACCACCGCAGAACAGGATTTGGCTTCGTATTTAGACACGGAAATGTTCGACACACTGCCGCTGACCAAATCGGAAGGGAAATTCGCTCACAATATGAAAGTAGAGAAATTGTTTTTCCACTACGGACATAACACCGATAACGATAAGAGCAACTCCGGCACCTCTAACCAGATGAACAGCGTCTTGGCCACAGCTAATTCCATCGTAGATGCCTGGAAAAAAAAGGCCGAAGCGTTGGCACTAGAACCTGTCGACGAGATGATATTTTACCAACGCCATTTCAACGGTCTGTTTGACATCCTTTCCATTTCACTGTTTGGCGATCGATCGATGTGTCAAATGAAAAACGGCCAACCAAAAACTAACGATGCTAACACGATTTCTCAAGACAAACCGATACGAGACAACAAGGAGGTGAAAAGAAAGCGCAATACTACGAGCAACGATTGCGAATATATCATATTTGAAAAAGACGGGAAGTTTGTCTACAGACGTTTAGAGTCAGCCGTTAAATACGCTAAAAGGGGTAAAATCGACCGCTACATTTGCATCGCACCGAGGAACGACGAATGCAAGGACCACACGAAGGCTTTAGCCACAAAACTCCGACAACACGATCCGAAGATCCTGAGTGGTAACGAAATGATGTTTAACGGTAGCTACGAAGATCTATATAACGAACTGCGCAGACTGGTTTGCGAAATTTCTATGGACCGTTTTGCCACCGTAAAATATATCACCCGCAACGCAGACAGTGAATACGGTGCTTTAGAGGTCGGGGAAGGAGCGATGGAAACGGACGATGATGAAACACAACCTCCGCCGGAAAAAAAGATAAAAAATAAGGAAACGAAAAAGGGAGCGACTGGGAAAAAGGCGCGTACTTTGTACAAGGCGGAAGACGTTCATCGCACCTTCTTTGAGGAAGACACCGATTTAGAAGAAAATGTGAACAATGACCACGATGCGGATGCCAAACTAAATGATATAAACGAATCAGCCGTGGAATCGATATTGAACATCCAACGGGAAGTAATGGGATATAACAACAATCACAGCCCGTTTGATTTGCCACCGATTTCACTCGCGCAAAAGACCGATAGCAAAAGTGGAAGTGAACAAAAAATCAAAATTAAAAACAATAAGAAAAACAACCGCGACTCTGAAAAAATACCGATTGATCACTAGTTTTTATTATTTTGTCTCAGTAAAATTGTAGACTTACAAATACCGATTGATCACTAGTTTTTATTATTTGTCTCAATAAAATTGTAGACTTTCAATAAGCTTCCTCATTTACTCCTCCTTTAGTTAGAATATGTGTTGTCCAAACGAGATACATATACAACTTTTCACTGTAGGATAAGATTACCCATTCACAGTTACTGTATATTTCTTTATGCGAATATCTGGGGGGTGTTGCCCACTTGGCCATCGCCCGTTACGCGATTCGATATTGATTGTATTTCAGGTGAAAATTAAACTCGGCCGGGGACAATTAAAATATACACCTTTATTCCGGCTTCCTCCCGGTCATCTACCAACTATTTTGGCACCGTAGGGACGGCAATTACAACTAACCGTCAACACAAGCGTTTGACGTGCAGAGCGGTGGAAATGTTTGTGTTTTGCATTTCGGCTGAAACCCCTGGGACACAACTATTTCTACAATACACCCGAATGGCGGTTAATCTGGAAAACACGAACTTATCCCTTTCCGTTCTCCGTACAGGTCCCTAGCTCACAGAAAGGGCGCGCGAGATATTGATCAGAACGCGCGGGTAACCGCTTTAAATTTTTGGTTAACCGCGTGAGGGTCGGTTACCCGCGCGTGAGTGTGAAAAATTCAAAGTCCCCTTTGCGACCATCTTCTTCGACGTCTAACATAAAACTGAGCATTTCCCCCACCACTTTTCGGTTCGGTCGACCCTATACTCTCGACAACCCCCGGTTGCTGACCAATAGGATTCGAGTATTTTTCCCGCCAAAAATTTCAGCCAATCAGAAGGCCGTATTTTTCCGCGCGTCGAAAATTACATCTCGACACGCCACCGAAAATGCATATATACGAGGTACCGTTCGCGCGCGACTCTTTAGCTCCTTGCCCATAATAATGACTCCTTCAAGGAAGGAGCAGCAGGGAGGGGCCGGCGCGTCGCTGACTGGGGGGGGTTAATTTGTTACACACATTTTTACTCGAGAAAAGTTTTGAAATCTCCAACCGACTTTCCGTCAAAATAAAAAATAAAAATGCACTGATTTACACCTCTTTTCGCGCCGATCCTAGATGTGACGATACGGCCGTTTCGGCGTCGTATTTGCCTAAACCGAGTTCTGCGATGGTCCGCAAGTGGACGGCATTGACTTAAAACGGCAATATGGACACGAAGTGCAGAGTGTCAAAAACGTATGAGTTTTGCGGTCCGGCAGAATATAAAACTCTGCGAGAAAAGTTTTGAAATCTCCGGCCTCAGTCAGAATGTAAAAATAAAAAACGCACGGACTTAAAAATTTGTACCTCTATTCGGGTAACCGAACGCCCACAGCGCTGTGTGACGGCGGTGCTAATAGCTATTTTGGATTCGTAATGACAGACGAGAAGAGCGGTCGGCAGAATATAAAACTCTGCGAGAAAAGTTTTGAAATCTCCGGCCTGTCAGAATGTAAAAATAAAAAACGTACGGATTTAAAAATTTGTACCTCTATTCGGGTAACCGAACGCCCACAGCGCTGTGTGACGGCGGTGCTAATAGCTATTTTGGATTCGTAATGACAGACGAGGAGAGCGGTAATTTTTTTTCGTTTTTTATGTCTCGCCAAAAAATAAAATCCGGCCAGAACAAAAATTTTCTCTGATGAAAAAATTCGTATCCAACAGTAATAAAAAAAAATCCCACCCTGCGACGCGCCGGCCCCTCCCCGCTGCTCCTTCCTTGAAGGAGTCATTTTAATGGGCAAGGAGCTAAAGAGTCGCGCGCGAACGATACCCTGTATATATGCATTTTGGGGGTTAAGTCGAGACGTTTTTTCCAACGATCGAAAAAATCCGGGCCTCTGATTGGTCAAAAAATTTGGCGGGAAAAATACTCGAATCCTATTGGTTGGCGGTTGGGAGTTGTCGAAGATTAGGGGTTGACAGAGCCGAAAAGTGGTGGGGGAAACGTTCAGTCTCGTGACGGACGGCGGAGTGGAAGGTCGTTTTGGCACTTTGAAATTTTAGCCGAGCTCACGGGTTCGGCCGCGAAATCTATAAGTTTGTAAATCATGGTGTTGAGCAGTACTGTTGCGTATGTAGCCGGTCCGTTGGACGCGGCCGATATAGCTATGCTGCGCAATACGGCGTTTTGCAGCGTCACTGCTTTCGTAGTCGTCCTGGTCGGTCTGCCCAAACTGTTAACGTTGGTGTTTTACTTTTTGTTAATCGTCCTAATCGCGGTTCTGACTTGGTTGTATTCATTAGACGGCCAAAAGAGAACGGCGGTAATCGGGCGGATAAAAGAGGTATGCGACTCGTTGATGCGCACCTGCATAGACGAAGCTCTGGGGGGAGATGGGAAAGGTAAGGACGCCGCAACGTCCGACGGAAGATCCTACGTAGCAGAAAAGCCCATTGTGAAGAATAAGGTCAATGACGTTTCTATAGCGGAGGAAGGAGAAGAGGAAGAAGAAATCGTCCAAGATTTCGTTAAATTATTCGAATAATTCGGAAATAGTAGTAAGGAACGAAGTATGAAGCGAGCCCAATCGTACTTGTCGTCATCGAGCTCCGACAGCGAAGATTTCGAGTGGAGCAATTTCGGCAAGTCGGCGCGCGTTAAAGTAGCGAAAAGAAATATAACCCTAGACGATGACGAAAGCGAGAGCGATAGCACCGATTCCGAATCAACGGTGGTTATTGAAAGCGAGACCGACAGCGACGAATCAGACGCCGGAGTTCTCACGCCTTCCGAGAGCGCCAAAGATTCCGTCAGCATGTTCGTTACCAAAGCAAATACGACCAAGGCACTCGACAGTTTGATGCCGAAAGCGGGTAAAATTGACAGTAAACCACAACGTGTATTGAAAATAGAATTTTATACCCACCTCTTGCCTTTTTTTGTTAAAACGGATATTTTCGAAATAGAAATGATTTCGATACCGGCAGAATTCGTATCTACGATAATTAAAAACCAGGGCGTAATCAAAACCTTTTTGTTTGAAAATGTTCGTCTTTTCAGTTTCGACAACGCGACTCTGCTCATAGACCATCGGTTCAACCGTTCAAAGGTTTGTCCGACCACCGACTATATCGTGAAAATCGTCGGGAAACCGCTGAGTCACGCCAAAGTCAAGTTTCCGCGAGTGCTCACGAAAGAAACTAACGTTTTCGTCGGCGTCGGCGAGCATTCGTATCCAAGTTGGCATTTTGTGGGTTCTTACGTCCTCAATTCGCACGTGGCGTTGACTAGACCTACAAGACCCAGAATTGAAGGCAAACGAAAAAAGATAAAAAATAAAGCGAGGGGAAATCTCCCCGGACATCAGTTTTCGGAAGGTCTTCCGCCGTCGTTCTGGTGGAACTCGTACCCTCCGGGTGTCGTTAACGACTTTCGTAACTTTGAGGCGAAAATTTATGAAGCCCTTCAAGAACGTCCGGTAGTGTTGGATTTTCTATTTTCACTGGGGAATGTGGCCGCCGACAAGAAAGACGCGATCGTCGCGTTTCGTACCCGGGCCAAGTGGGAACCGAACAACGCCAACGATCCGATCGTCCCGGCAGCTCACACGGTGCATATCATGTTGTGTTTCGGATTTCGAGTACTCAGTTTCGGCGTGCTGTGTGAATATCCCAAAACAGAGACGGCCGCTTGGCTCGATAAAGATCAAGGTTCCGGTTACCGGCCGACCATCAAAAAAACACCCGTAATGAGGATGGTATACACGCTCGATACGACCGATAGCGTTAAAACGTTTTTGAGGGTCATGGAAACGCACGAGAAGGTGATGAAAAACCGCGTCTTGCGATCGCGTCTCTTTTACCAGCAGACCATCGGCTGGGATAAAGTCGGCTGCAGTTACGTGTATCCAAACAGTTCGCTATACATGGTGTTGGGCTCGTGCAACATCTTTTATCAAAAGAGAGAAATGACCGAATGTACGAGAACGCTGACCGTCAGCAAACTGAACGATCTGACAGATCGGGCCAGAGACGAATTTGATGATATCATAGAGACGAAGAAAAGTAGGAAACCCCAAAATAGAGCGAACGTCACGGAAGCCGGTGCAAAAAGGAAGTCAAGCAATACCGCATGCCGGATTACAACCGCCACGAGCATATCGCCCGGGCCGGTTGTGACCGGCCCACCCGCTGCCACCCGCACCGCGGATAACACTTCAAAACGCCCGTGCGATGCAACGAACAAAAGGCGACCAGCCACCGACACGACCGACGTTCCACAAAAAAAAGCTATGAAATCGGCGCGGGCGAAAAAAAGCCGGTCCCTTTCGAAAAAAACCCACACTCTTTCGCCCGCCCCCGTGTCGCACGAGCCGGTGGGCTTGGGTGAGACTTTCTCCGCAGACGGTGATAAGTAAATATATCGACAGACAATGATTTCCGGTTACGTGATACCGCTATTGGTGTTCGCCATATTCGTCGCCATCGTTGTCGTGACCGCTACCAAAGACGCGGCTGACGCGGACGACGAAGCCCGAACGTCCGAATACACAGACGGTGGTGAATCCGAAATAGAACCCGCTGAAACAGAGCCGGCAGAAGAGCTTTTAAAAACCGGTTACGCCGCCGACATCATGACGAACGCCGGTGCGATAGAAATGTTAGAAAGGAAATTATACGACATCGAAGGAACGATGAGTAGTAGGGCGGAAGAGTATCAAAACAGAATACAGGCACTACAAAAACAGATGATGGATGAGCGCGGCGAGAACAACGAGAACGCCGAGCGTCTGAGATCGATGGAAGAAACGTTGCGGAACGAAAGGGAGCGGTTCGACAAAGTCGACGCGAAACTCAAAGAAGAGCACGAATGGTTGTTATCGGAACGAGGCCGCCTCCAGGATCTCGAGTTCAGACTCGACGGCGAGCGCAAACGAAATGAACAATTGAACAGTGAACTTTTAGCGGAACGTGAACGCGCGGCAGCGGCAGCGGCAGCAAAAATCAGACATGTCGTCCCCGAATTTGAACGTCCGCCGGATCAGGCTCAGAGAAAAGACCTCCCCGGGACGGTGGCAAACGTTCCCGAACGTTCGCCGGCGGCACCAGTGATGACGTATCACCTTCCCCAACGTCCGCCGGCGGTACCAGTGACGATGTTTCAAAACGTTCCCCAACACTCGCCGGCAATACCAGTGACGACGTCTCAAAACGTTCCCCAACGCCCACCGGCGGTACCAGTGACGACGTCTCAAAACGTTCCCCAACGCCCGCCGGCGGTACCAGTGACGACGTCTCAAAACGTTCCCCAACGTCCGCCAGTGGCATCCCCGAGGATATCTCAAAACGTTCCTCAGCTTCCGCCGGCAGCACCCGCGAAGACGTCTCAAAACGTTCCCGATCGTTCGCCGGCAGTACCCACCCAAAACGTTCCCGAACGTCCACCAGCACCTGTTCCGAGAAAGGAGGCGATAGCCTCACCTGTACAAACGACGCAAAACAGCAGCCAGCGTACACCGGCTCCAATAGCGGAAGCGGTGCCGATGCACGTTCAGTTACAAATACCGAGTGAACGTCGCGATGGCGAGGGCAATAAGGTCGTTTCACCACCTTTGGTCGGAAAGATATTGGCCACCGTGACGGGTCCGTCACAATTTGAAAAATCAAATAAAGAAACTGAATCTAAAAGTAAAGACGACGTTGGTATGATCGCGCCCCCGCAGCCTCAACCGGCCCCTCGCGGTGACATCGACAAACGTTTCGTCAAACACGATGAGGTCGCGCGCGACAAAGACTCCATAGACATCTCGAGTCTCAGTATTGTGATGACGCCTGAGATGACCCAAGTGCTTGAAAAGTGTGTCGGATCATCGAACATCAACAACAGATATTGTATCGTCAAGATTGTTAATTCCGCGTTACCCGCGGGAGCTAGCAAGGAGAGGAAGGTCAAAAAGAGCATCATTGTGGGTGAAAACGATAAAGGCCAACCCAAGAGGTACGCTCGGATGAGGATCGTGAAGAAAGGCGATACGCCCGCGTCGATGGTGTTCCACGACTTTACGCCCGTGGTCAAGGACAGTATAAAATACGATTTCAAAACCGACACCGTGACCGACGAGAAGGGATGCGAATGGAAAGATTTCCCCGTACAAGCAGTTTACTTGGGTACGGAGCGATTGGAGAAAATTTCGTCCGTTAATCTGTTGATCAACCATGACAAACAGGACAAACCGACAAAGAAACAAAATAAAAATGCCGGTGGAAAGGCAAAAAAAGGAAAACGATAAATATGTAAATATATGTTTATAAATAATAAAAATACTGTTGGTAAAGTTTATAAATGTATCATTAACAAGTAGCGATCGATGACACTGGCAGTGACGGTGTTCTTTTTGAACGGGCCGTTATCTTAATCGGATCAGAGATTAAAGTTGAAATCTTTTAAAATATCCTCCTCGGGCGAAACCCGAACTTCCATTGGACCGATTGTGATTTCCGGTTTCACCTCGACCAGACTATACCTCATGTCTGGAAAAATAATCTCAGTCGACCCAAAGTCTGTCGTTATTCCCGCTTCGACTTCTTCGTACAACTCCATGTTCTTGAAAACGAAACTAAATTGAGGGAAAATCGTATAAAGGGATTTTGGGATTTCCGAACAATCTTTTCCTTTCCATTTCAACTTGAACACGCGCATGACGCAATCGCTCCGCTGGAGATTTTCGGGATACCCGTTTAGAACTCTCAATAGTTTTTTACCCTTTTCTACGTAGTAGGTCGTGGTGTACTGCGACATGTTGGTTGTCACGATTATATCATCGGCCTTAATCAGACATTCGGCGGGTTTGAAACGGGCCGGATCCGTCTCGTGTAGTTTAATCAACGTGCCTGCCGCGATGACATCTTCGAGTCTGTAGTCGATAGTATGAGACGAGCAAGCTATCGCTTCACGCACATCGTCGTTGAAAGACAGAACGTATGTGTAGAAATCTTGGTGTTCCGGTTGAACGTAAGATATTCCGAGAGATTTCAGTAGCGTCAGAATTTCGTTCACTGACAGTACGTCGTAAAAGTAGACGCCGTCGTCAAAGTCGCCGTCTCCCATCATCCTAGACACAATTTCCTCCGAGCCAAAGAGATCGTCAACCACGCTCAACACCGAAATGTCCGTCACGAAATCATTCCGGTCCCTGAAAAAATAAATCGCCGGGCGGTCTGCTCTCCCAGCGATCTCGAACTTGTATTCGGTCCTCAGTACGCGCGGTTGTTTAGGAGAGACCTGTTTGTGAGCCAACGTGAGTTGTTCGTTTTTCAATCTCAGCACAACCATGGTGACGAACATGTCCATGTAGTTGGTGAAAACTTCATCGTCCGCAGAACAAACCTCCGCCGTTGTTATTTTTGGCAAAAACGTTTTTATCGGATCTATAACACCCGTCCCTTTGATAATGTCCCAACCCAAATGGGAAAGGTCGACTTCCGGAATGGACGCTAGGTAATTGTATGTTTCTTTGAAACGTTTTCGCGATCGTTGTTGCGCGAAGAACTGATTCGGTGCGACTGGAAACAGCTGATCCAACGCTCTTTCGCCGACAACGACGAAAGTCACATCCTGCAAGAGTCTTTCCGATTTAACGCGTTGTAAAGGGACGCGTTGTATCGGCTTGACGATGTTGTCAGAATGCAAGATCTTTGTCCAGTAATATCCCGGAGGGCCGGTGACGCACGTGTCCGGCGTAGGCACCGTCTGGCGGGCGAACAACGCCGGGACTTCCCGGTCGTCGAATTTGATGAATACCGTAGGTCTTATGTCGAACGTGTACATTATTTTGATGTAGATGTTCGCCAACATGGCCAGTCTGTCTATCAAAACGTCAATTTCGTTTTCCCCCTCCATTTTCTGTCTTTTACTCGTCAATAGAGATTCCAACTCTTTTGTACAAAAAATACTGTAATACAAATATCCATTCTGCTGACGAAACAATTCGTCCGCGTCGCCGCTGCAACTCCCCCGTATCTCTTCGGCGTAGATATTCTTTACCTTTTTCTCGGGGCCTCTCTTCGATCTTTTTTCGGGCCCTTTTGTTTTTGCTTGATCGTCGTTAGTGACTACAGTCTGTTTAAGTTCATCACCGTCCTTAAGCAACCGAATCCACCCGTCCACCAATTTCATAACTTTTCTTCGAAAAGCGTCTCTGTTGATTCGTTGGAAACGTTCTCGATCCACTGTCGTAGCACTGCCGGTGCGTGTGGCGATTTTATTTTTTTTGCGTTTAATGCCACCACGCTTTCCGTTGTTATCCGACGACATGGAACTCTTCTCCTCCTCTTTTATGATTTCTTTCGCTCGTGCAAGAAGACTGTTCTGAAGCTCGAGATCCGGCGGTGTCAATTTTACGGCGGATAAAATATTATCACCACAACGTACGACGGCAACTACTTGTTCTTCTCGATTTACAAGATCGCGCGTTTTTTCAGATTCATAAAACATTTCGTTATCCATTGATTCTATACCTTCGTTCTTCTTCACGGGTGCGTCGAGTTAAAACAGATGTAGACCGCTCGACTAGTATCCCAAAGCTGACTGACTGCCGGCACGCTGATTGCTCTCCCCCTCTCCCCACCCTTGAGGGCGTGGCCGGGACTGAACCCCCCTCCCCTCCCACTCAACGGTTGTTACCGCGATTCTAACTAACCGCTATCAAAAAATACGTACGTGCGCAGGTTGCGCCTAGAGTCGTATTTTATCGTACCTAAATTTTCTTCCGCCAGAAGGAGTGAAGTTTTAGCGAGTGTTTCATTTTCATCAGACTGCTGTTCGTCTTGCGATATGCTCGACCGAATCGACGCGATACATGCCCTTTTCTCATGCGCGTCAACTAATACGACGATTTTACCGACCGTGTCACAATATACAGAATATCTTAAATCTATTTTTATCCGAAAAATTTCATTTTTACGCTCGACAGTGGCGAAAGGTGAAATCTCGCGCTCCGCCAGCGACAAGGGTATTTTCGCTTGTTTTGTGTTTTTCGGCCTGTACAGAATCGTGATCGAAGCCGGTTGATCCGGCGAACCGTCATCACCGCCTCCGTAGGGTGCCACCGTTAAGGATACGTTTTTTAGATCTTCGGATTTGTAGGCGCATTTACTTTTGGACCTCTTTTCCACCGAATTGGTGACCACCGGTCGTACGGCGCCACCCAAATAATCCGTACCGTCCCGGGTCTGCACGAAGACTCGGACCGAACAGTAATTGAATTCAAACGTTCCGTCTGACGAATTTTCCTCCATATCAAAGTCACCGGTTTCGTCATCTCTTCCTTTTGCACCTCTCGCCGGTTTCTCATCCGCGTTAGGGACGGCAGTCGTCGATCCTTTGACGTCAGAATCCCCAGAAGAGGCGTTGCGTTTCTGTATCTTCTTAATTTTAGCGGAACTGCCCGTATAGCAGCTGAGGCGTATATCCTCAGCGTCGTTGACGCTCTCTCTAGTTATACGAAAATACGTGGTGAACGTGAAGTAGGTGGTGGCCACTGTGCATCGGCTATAATGAACGTCCATATTTTTTTCGCGAACGGATGTGAATACGGCGCCGATGTTCTGGTCTTCGAACACTACCAACGCTGACGAAGCCTCTTCGGGCGTATAATTGGTCGTATTACGACGGCCGATGAGGTCCAACATCAGACCCTCGCTCTTGCCGGTGTCGATCACGCACGGTTCCAGGTGTGGACCGCAAGGTATGTCGGACAGTCTGTTCTTTTCCGAAAGAAATAGCGGCCGTTGTCCCATCAACCAGGCGGGCATCAGATCTCGGTTCGATTTTTCAATTTCCCCGTAGGCCAAATCGGTCAATTGCCCTATCGTGTGAAACGTGAATGCTCGGCTTTGCACGAACAGTATGCTAGCTCCGTCCGCCGCGTAAACGCGCCCGAACGAGTCACCGCCCTCAAAGGTGCGGCCGACGCCGTTTCTAAATTTCGAAAGACCCGCCGCGCCGAAAAGGGCCGAGCCGTTGCGATACTTGAACGCGCCCACGCGCGAATGGAGATTGAAATAGAACAACGACGATTCGTCACTCATCGGTTCGACGGCGCGCAAAAGGACAGACAGTCTCTGGTCGTCCAACCGTTTTTCCCTGAGTAGAATCTGTATGGCCGGCAGTTGTTCGCAATACGACCGGATGTACGCGTACATGCGCAGTCTACGATGGGCTATAAACGTTCTGTCATCGTAAACACCGTCGTAAGTGACGTCACCGCGTTTCGCGCCGACCGGCACGCGTTTCTCGTTCGGAGCGTTGACCCGTGAACTTTCAGTGGCGGTCGGACTCCGTTTGCCTATATCGCCGATCAGACTCTCAAACGCGTCATAACGGTTAGAAGGGTCCGTGAGAATTCCGTTTAACGTTTCCGCGTAGTCCGGCATCCGTCCGTCGGTCAATAGGCGATCACAAGCGATTTCCAACAGGCTGGCGTAGAGGAAAGCGACGCCGATGTACACGCGGTTGGAACTGTATCTCTCGTAGCCCAACGAGTACGTGAAATTCGCGCAGATGTTCTTTAATCCGTCCACTACGGCGCGCGTGGTGACCGAATATTCGTCCGCCGTGTAATACGGACGGGCGGTGACTGCTACGGCGGTTGCCCCGCGATTAATCGAGCATAACGTCACGTGAGCGTTTATGACGGCATACGTTATGCGACCGGAAAAGATGAACCAATCGTAGCCGAAAGGGACTACTCTGTTTTTGATCGGGGTTTTCGGTACGTATTGACTCACGAGCAGAACGAACGCCTTTCGGAACAAGTCCACGCGCGATTCACGATGACCGTCGTCCTCGACGGAGATTGACGTAACGGCGTCGGTGACATTGACCGGACTATCCACCGCCGATTCCACGTAGACGAGATTCGTGAGAGCGACGAAAGCTTTTATGAAAGCGAAAATTTCGTGTGCGCCTACCGGATGCGTTTCTGCGTTGGCGAATTTCTCTACTTCACTTACGCACCTTTTCAACGGTTTTCCGCTCACAGGCGGCGGGGTCCAGTGTACGGCCATAGACATGCGTTTCTCATTGAACGCCGCAAACACGCGATACCATTCCAGATCGTTTCGTGTGTACGTCTCAACGACTTCGTTGTACGGCGGCGGGAGCGTCCAGCGGTCGGGACTGTTTTCGCCCCCCACTAACTCAGGTGGTGGGGCCGAAGGTAAAATGTCAACTTTCGACTCGCCGCCGATCGTATCTTCAGACTCGGACGCATTCGGCTGGATCGTTTCGCCAACTACGGCCAAATTCGGGCAACCGAAATCTGTCTGCGTTGCTTTGCAGCTGGTTTCGGGTTCGACATCCTTTTCGTCTACGTCCGATTTGTTGCAGATGGTTTCTGGTTCGACAGACATCCAATTGCCCGGGGCCGCTTCCGGTTCCATAACTTCGAGACCGACACCGCTGACCCCGCCACCCCCTTGTGTTTTTAACGAAATCTTTTCCTTGATGGAACATTCTAATTTCCAATAAACGTAATGCGTCAAAAGCATAACCAAACCCAATAAAGATACGAATAAAATTGCCCCGATTATGTATCGACTAACGGTCATGTTAGAGTGGTTTTCAGTGACTTACCATAATCGGATCCCGATCGTTACACGAATCATGATCCCCTGTCGGGTTCCCGATTGATCTCAAAGGATTTTTTAAAAAATAAAAACATTCGTTAATAAATAAATGTTATTTACAAAACAAAGATTATTTCATTCTACAAACATATATACAAGTGAAACAATTTAAATCAAAATATAAAACTGTATTACAATAATAGACTAAAAAGATTAGATTATTTTCGCTGGTATAATTTACAAGAAAAGTTATTTACATTTTATGTGCATCGGTTTCTTTACTACGCTGTAACAATTCCTCTAGAACATCGTATCTCGTACCATTCTGCACCGCTTTCGTATACATTTTATCGAATTTCCTCATTTGTTTTTCAACAATCTTCTCAATCTCTTTGACTTTCCCGACACCACTGGGTGTCTTATAAGTCCCGCCGATTCTTCTCAGACCGTCGATATCTTCAAACGTAGTGTGGATAAGTCTCGCATTCATCTCCCTCCTTTCCTGCCACTGTCTGTGCCTTTCTGTCTTTCGCATTTTCCTTTCCTCTCCCGTGGGTGGCACCGACATTCCAAATTCCAATGCTAATTTGGTTAGTAATCCGAACCTTTCGACCAGAGAGGCGGTTTGATACAATTTACCGAACTCGTTCATATCGGATTCGACTTTGTCTTGGATGTCGACGATCGAATCCTCGACACCATACGCCTCACGCATTTTCATTATGCTCTCGTTGTCCACGGGCATCAAATTGTTTGTGATCCGGGATGACATCGCGGCTCTTTCCTTCTTCCTCTTCTCGCGTTCTATCTCCCTCTCCTCTCCGGTCGGTAGCGTTGAAATTTCAAATTCAGCTAACTCGGTTAATGCTACGTACCTTTCGTCCAGAGAGGCTGTTTGATACATTTTACCGAACTCGTTCATATCGGATTCGACTTTGTCTTGGATATCGACGATCGAATCCTCGACACCGTATGCCTCGTGCATTTTCGTTATGCTCTCGTTGTCCACGGGAATCAAATTGTTCGTGATCCGGGACGACATTGCGGCTCTTTCCTTCTGCCTCCTCTCACGTTCAATCCCCCGCAATTTCCATATGTGTTGTGACGGCTCTGTCGATGACGTCCGAGAATTGATGAAATTCATATTCCGCACAAGTTTGTTCATTACAGTTTCATTATTTTTAGAACACATTATTTGTTTATATAACGAATCCCGAGACATTATTTTTCTTATTTCGTCCTCAGATTCCATGATCGTTCCCTCCGCCGAACTTCTATCTGATGGACGGTTTTCACTTCACTTCACTTCACTTCTGCCTCCGCCGGGATGGTTTTCTGCATAAATATGTCAGCTTGAACGACTCCAGCGGCTAGTTTCCAACTGGCGCGATCAGAGTGAAAGCGCGTATTCAAACGTGAGGAGGTGAGTGGGGGGCCGACCTCGACCCCTGAGCAATGGAGGGGATACGCCGGGAGGATTGTTGGTGGGGATTCGAGTAGAGATCCGCGAGTCCGTGCTTTCCCGACTCTCATCAACCCCAAAACAGATTCTCGGACCTTAAAAATATTTGCTCTGTAAGATTTTGTCCCTCCGAAACATATACGATTTCCACCCTAAATCCAGCAAACGGGGTGATATTGACTTTGAAAATCTTTTAGCGGTACTGTAGAGGTAACAAGACACAAGAGACAAAAAATATTTCATAAAAATGATTTATTTTCAAAGCGACAAAATTCGTAAATTTTTGGACATATATTGTTTTTCTACAAGTATAACTCCCCGTTTGCAACTGAAGTCGGAATCGTCGAATTCGATACGTTGGTGAAAAAAGTAGATTCCTCAAGCAAAATTTCGTTTTCGCCTTCAAATTCGATTGTCTGACTGAAAGACCGGGTCACCTTATCGTTTCCTGTTGTTGTTTTACGGGAAATTGCTCAGAGGAGTTTCCAGACTCCAAGAAGATTTTCGGATTTTCTAAAGTCTTCGCCAAACAGAACGACGCATCGGATTGAGTGTTCCTTCGTGTCCAATTCAACGATATCTCGTCGATCGTAATTTGTACTGATCGTGTCGTTCGAACAAGAATATAACACAAACAAAATTATCACAATGCTGGTAATACAATCCTTGAGATTAGAAATGTTTAAGAAACGTTTAGCCAAACGTCGTTCGGCTTTGAGTTGAAGCAATAAGTAACGCTCCTGTATAGTAAGATCGTGCCAGGCTTCTTCGATTTCTACGCAACTCATTATGTCCTCCTCTTTTCGTCGGGACGAGAGCAATTGACACAAACACCGGTCTTGTTGTAGGTTGGAGTGATCTTGACAGGATACGACTCTCGACCAAAGCTGACCGATAAGCGAACAAATGTCGATTATCGTATTTTCGACGAGACCACCCCGACTCTTGGTTGGATAAACCGTCCTAGTTATTCACTCTCGGAGTAGCGTCGATCGCTAAAGATCCGACGAATTCAACATGAGCACATTTATCAAAAACATAATGAGACGGATACGTTTACGTAATTATATACGAGACAAACAAAGCGGTAATACTTCATACGAACAACGTTTGACAGCGCAGATGATACGCGCTCGTCGTTATTACATGGTTTTGATGTTTTGTATTGGCTTAACGTACGCGATATTTCAAGCCGTGATCTTCTCTTCGAGAATATCGTCGTGTTACACGCCGGAGATGAACACCGACATCGTTCAACTGGCCACAGAAAAACAAGATATCCGATGCGCCGTGGTTTCCCAACAAAATTCGGGAAAGGTATCGTCAAAAGAGAGTTTTCAAGATTCCGATGGACTTCTCGGTATCTGGAATATTTTTGAAGGAAAGAGTCACGACGTTAAAATCCGAATGAAAAATAGAGAGATAAATCCGATAACAGTTGATTTCATCGTTAAGATAGAGAGGCAACGTGTCAACCTTTCCAAAAACTCCGGGTGATGGCCAGAACAGGATTTTTGACAGTAAGATCTCCGAAATGACCACCTTGGTATTATATTTTTTTCAATAAAATTTGTTAAACCTCAAATTTCAGTCTGATCTGTACCCTTGATAGCATAAAGCCAAACACGAGTCTGAATCCTTGGCCGGGCGTAGGCGAAACACGTGTATATTAAAACAAGAATGCATCGCTAAATTCGCCTACTAATCAGAACGCCCGTCTCGAGTGAGTTCAAAGACCTGACCCGGAATAGGCTATGTCGGGGTTTCCGGATTAACTCGGGTTCTAGCTGCTACAAAATTACTACCGAAAAATAATTTACAAAATCCCGTTTGTGACCATCTTCTCAGACGTCCACCGTGAGACTGAGAGTTTCCCCCACCACTTTTTTTTCGGTCAACCCTCTACTCTCAACAACTCTGGACCGACGACCAATAGGATTCGAGTATTTTTCCCGCCAAAATGTTTAGCAAATCAGAGGGCGGGATTTTTTTGAGTGTCGAGTAAATCGTCTCGACAAAACCTCAAAAATTGATATATACGGGGTATCGTTCGCGCGCGACTCTTTAGCTCCTTGCCCATTATAATGACTCCTTCAAGGAAGGAGCAGCGGGGAGGGGCCGGCGCGTCGCAGGGTGGGATTTTTTTTACTGTTACTAAGAATTTTTCATCTCAGAAAAATTGTCTCCGCTAAGAGAATAATTTTGTCCTCGCCGCGCGAATAATTTCCGGGAGACAAAAAACAAAAATTGTACCGCTCTTCTCGCCCGTCATTACGATGGCGTGGTGAGCGTTCGGTTATCCGAATAGAGGTACAATCTTTTGCACATAAATAGTTGTGTCCCGAAACAGAACTTATTTTCAGTCGATACGTCCACACACATTTCTGAGAGCCGGCCGAACCGAATTTTGCACAACCTCGGATTCGGCCGAACCCGAAATACATTAACTACCATGAAACAACCTCGGATTCGGCCGAACCCGAAATACATTAACTACCATGAAACAACCTCGGATTCGGCCGAACCCGAAATACATTAACTACCATGAAACACATTCATTACCGTGGGCTCGGCCGTACCAGAGAAACACATACACTGCACCGTGCTCGGCCAAAATCGAGTTTGACTTCCACGAGCTCGGCCGAGTTGCGGTTTGTACATACGCTTTCCGCGGTCTCGGCTGAAACCGAGACAAGCTACTACATTGATACGGATTCGGCCGAGTTTTAGTGAATACCTCTTTTTCTGTCCACAATACAAATGGGTTTGAGGAAAAAGATAATGAGAACACAACAGTTACAATGTTATTTATATTTGCATATCTAAGAACTACAGTAATAAAGTTATTTACATATCTACATCAAATAAAAGGTAATGAGAACACAACAGTTACAATGTTATTTATATTTGCATATCTAAGAACTACAGTAATAAAGTTATTTACATATCTACATCAAATACAGTCGTAACGAATCCCCCGCTCAAGTCCAACACGATCTTGGAACCGTCTTCTTTTGTCCGGACGATGGACAAATCACATCCGTCTTTGGCGATTTTTGTACACAGTTTTGCCAAAAATGCTTCACAATCGCCTTCGGCCACTGCCTTGTCCCACTCGATTTTGAGTCCCATTTTTTTTACTAAAATGTAGTCGAAGAGCAGTTCGAGATCGCTGCGCCCCAAATAAGGTTTCGGCTGTTGGTCAATATTGAATGTAGAGCGATCCATCACTCCGACAAAGTCTTACGATCCACCCCTATTTCTCCACAAAGAAGTTCCTTTTTCTTTCGTGTCGTCTTCTTCGTCTTCTGACGATGACGATGGTGATGACGAATCAGACGCTTGTGATGCCGCAGGACTGAGGACGTTTTGTGCCGTCTCCGTGAAGACGGTTTTCTCGACTGACATCCTCGTCGGAGTGGTGGACGGTTTGTCGAGGGTAACTGCTGTTTTCTCATTTAGATTGGTTCGTGGCGATATGGCGGCATCGGTGTCTTTGGAGGACTTATGTTCACCACTGTCTGCTCTTTCTTCTTCTTCTTCTTCTGTGTCACTCTCAGGCTCGGTCGCTCTATCACCGCAATCTTCATTTTCCGTATCTCTCGAGGATACCTCGTTTGATGGATCCGTATTCACTTCGCCGGTCGTAACTGGTTTGACAATTATCGGGCTTTTGGGAGAATCAGTCTTTTTTTGTTTTTTTCCACGTCTTTTCGATGCCGTAGAGGTAGTCGAGGAGGATGACGATGATGACGATGAAGACGATGATGTTGACGATAAAGACGACGTGGAGGCTGACCTTTTTCTACCGGCCGTAATTTTCGCGACAGCCGTATCAAACAAGCCATTCGGAGTGTCGTCGTTCGCCTCTCTCGAAGTTCTCAGCCCACACTTGTTCGTGACTAGATTATTAAGCGACTCCAGTTGGCAATAAACGCATTCGCTGTAATCCCTACAACCCTTCCGAAACATGCACGCAGAAGATCGACGCATCGGTGTCACTAGCCTGGTATCGAATTCATTGTGCTTCTTTAGTTTATCCAACTGTTGTACCAAAGACTCGTAATCTTTGCATCTCTTTATTTTCTCTTCATCCAACACGGATGGTGTCGTCAACGTCGTAAACACTTTCACTCTGTTCAGTTTTAGAAAAGAATCAAAAATCGAGATGACTGAATCACACGAAGATCTATATTTGTTTATCGTATACTTTGCCGTGCACTTACCAGCCCGATCGTCCTTCTTCGACGGATACATGGCCATCCGTTGTGTATAAGATTTCCTTTCCAAATAGTCTTTTGATTTTGATTTTAAATAAAATATATTATACTCTCCGTCAATGAGAAATCCGAATGTCCCTTTCCCGCCTACCCAAAACAACTTTTTTTCTGCGACGTGACAGTCCTGGTTGGTGTTAACGGCCCTCGATGGTTCTGCGCTGCGGGGTGACGGGGGACGACTAACACTTCTGTGGGTCAAATAACGGCGATCCAACGACTGTCTCTTTGACGGTGTTTTCTCTCTGTAGCGGTCCCGGTCGTAGTGCGGTGACGATCGGTGACTGCCGCTGTTATGCCGCGGTCGATGGTATTCCGGAGCGACACTCTTGGATCTTGAGAAATTAAATCTCTCTCTCACACGATCTAGACTCCCGTTACGTCTTCGATCCGGGGCATAATACGGTCTGTAATCGTGATGAGAATAGCGGTGCCTTTCCATGATGTAAAAATATCAGCACTCGATGTCACAGTTTACTAATTTACGGACAGTTCTATAAAATTGTCACTATGTCGATTAATAATAGTAAAAGCGTATCACGTCAAGACAAAACTCCGGAGCGTGTATCGGTGCTAAACCAAAACTGAACAAACCTGCTCACCACCAGCCTATTTAAGCGATACCCCCCTCCCTTCCTCATTCCCAACACCAACCAGTGACCTCGAATCCCCTCTCCTTCGCCTTTCACCCGTTACGACAACGCCCACCTCGCGGGAAAGCGATGTTGGGAAATCGGCATACAATTGAATAAACCTATTCGATTGTTATATTTGACCATACAATTTGTATCGGTCAAACATATAACAAATTGTTGAAACAATTTGTTATTACGTTGTACGGCGGCTGCCCATATTTTTCTTCCATTACAACAGTCATCGGGATCCCGATTCGATGGATTTCAATCAATTCGAATTCTTTAACTCGCAAACCCGAAAATCGATATGTACGGAATATCGTTCGGGTGCAGTAAAAATATATATTTTTACGATTTACTTCTCACAATGGGCATTTGGTTATCCACAAGGGCGTGAAAATATGTGCAAACATAAAAGGTGGACTCATGGCCAGACTACACTTTCCGTCAAAACATAAAAACGTTTGTGTCGGCCGTTTCTTTGCCGTAACAGTGGTGACCTGGCGTGCTTATAGCTAGGATGGCACGAACGGTAAACCTACCGAGGGCGTTCGGTTGCCCGCTCGACCCATCAAAATCAGAGAACAATATTTGTTCTCATCCCCTTCTATTACATCGAACATGTGTGGTTTGAGAAATGTTTGTATTTTTGCGGCACGACTGGTAAACCTCACCGTGGGCATTCTGTTGCCCGCTTGACCCATCAAAATCAGAGAACAAAATTTTGTTCTCATCCCCTTCTATTACATCGGACATATGTGATTCGAGAACAGTTTGTGTTTTTGCGTCGTGTTGAAAAACGTCGATGGCTGAAATCAAGAATTATTCAGGTGAAAATATTTTCTTTGTACGTTGAAATACAAAAATATGACTTAACCCAGTGTCGGGTTGGCACTTTGGGCTTCCCCCAGAGCTTCGGCTATGCAGGTGCGCATTAGCGATTCGCATATCTCTTTTATCCGCCCAATTACCGCCGTTCTCTTTTGGCCGTCTAAAGGATACAACAAAGTCAGAACCGCAATGAGGACGATTAACAAAAAGTAAAACCACAACGTTAACAGTTTGGGCAGACCTGCCGTATCAAGAATGGAAGCAGATTACCGGCGCAAGAACGGACACGAACCAGAGGAGTTTGAACCCCGCGTCACCAAACCCGCGTTCCCGCCAGAGTACGTTTAGAACACAGGATTCAGACTGCCGAATCCATTTTGGCTCCATGTCTTTACGCGAAAATACATCACATATCCGTGTGTAAACTTTTGAATCACACCGCGTGTTACTCAGAAAAACCCTCTTTGAGATTGTCTCTGTTGCGTCCGTTTTTAGGCTGAAATATTTCAAAGTCCCTTTTGCGACCGTCCCCTTAGACGTTCGCCGTAAGACTGATCATTTCCCCCACCACTTTTTGGTTCGGTCGATCCTATACTCTCGACAATCCTCGAACGCCGACCAATAGGATTCGAGTATTTTTCCCGCCAAATTTTTTGACCAATCAGAAGGCCGGATTTTTTTGTGTGTCGAAAAAATAATCTCGACGTGACCTCAAAAATCTATATATACGAGGTACCGTTCGCGCGCGACTCTTTAGCTCCTTGCCCATTATAATGACTCCTTCAAGGAAGGAGCAGCGGGGAGGGGCCGGCGCGTCGCTGACTGGGTTTTTTTGCTATTGGATATTTTACAGATTTACCCAATACAAATTTTGTAGCCTGCCGTATTAAACTTTTTGTCAGATCGGTTACCCGCTCGGGATGGTTAACATTACACCATTCTAAATAAGTTACATCACGATCGTATTTTATTTTCAGCCAAACTGCAAAATACAAACATTTTCACCGCTCTCACCGAAACATGTCTTGGGTCGGAGTGAAGAGGGTGTGCGTTGCCCATGTTTTCGCATCCCACCGATTCACGGACCATGCTAAATCGGCACCTCGCGGAACAGAGGTGTAAAACCGTGTGTTATATTTTTCTATTTAAAAGTCGGCCAAATATTTCAAAACTTTTTTCGCCGAATTTTATTTTCTGCGGGACCGCAAAACACAAAATTTTCACCGCTCTTCACGCCGTGTCCATATTGCCGTTTTGGGTCAGTGACGCCCGTCGGTACGACGCTCAAACGAACTCAACTAACGCTAATACGACGTAAAAACGGACGTACCGTAGGACGCCGCAAATAGAGGTGTAAAACCGTGTGTTATATTTTTCTATTTAAAAGTCGGCCAAATATTTCAAAACTTTTTTCGCCGAATTTTATTTTCTGCGGGATCGAAAAACTCTGACTTTTTCACCGCTCTTCACGCCGTGTCCATATTGCCGTTTTGGGTCAGTGACGCCCGTCGGTGCGACGCTCAAACGAACTCAGTTAACGTTAATACGACGTAAAAACGGACGTACCGTAGGACGCCGCAAACAGATGTAAAACAGTGTGTTATATTTTTCTATTTAAAAGTCGGCCAAATATTTCAAAACTTTTTTCGCCGAATTTTATTTTCTGCTGGCCGCAAAACTCTGATTTTTTCACCGCTCTTCACGCCGTGTCCATATTGCCGTTTTGGGTCAGCGCGGGTCTAAACAGAACTCAATTACCGCTAATACGACGTCGAAACGGCCGTATCGTCTCGTCTAGTGTCGGCGCGAACAGAACTGTAAAACCGTGAGTTTTTTATTTTTGGCGAAGAGTCAGCCGGGGATATAAAAACTTTTTTTCACCGAATTTTATTTTTGCCGGACGACAAAACATAGCCATTTTTACCGCTATTCACGTAGGCCTAAAAAGCCTTATCGTCACGTTTAGGTTTGGCGCGAAGAGAGGTGTAAATCCGCGAGTTTTAGTTTTTCTTTTTGACGTAGAGTCGGCAGTCGATTTGAAAACTTTTCTCGAGTAAAAATGTGTGTAACAAATATTTTAAAAACCCCCCCAACTAGCGACGCGCCGGCCCCTCCCCGCTGCTCCTTCCTTGAAGGAGTCATTATTATGGGCAAGGAGCTAAAGAGTCGCGCGCGAACGGTACCTCGTATATATGCGATTTCGGTGGCGTGTCGAGATCTAATTTTCGACACGCCAAAAAATGCAGCCTTCTGATTGGCCGAAATTTTTGGCGGGAAAAATACTCGAATCCTATTGGTCGATGGTCGGGGGTTGTCGAGAGTATTGGGTTGACCGAAACAAAAAGTGGTGGGGGAAACTCTCAGTCTTGTGGCGGACGTCGAAGGGCACGGTCACAAACGGGACTTTGAAATTTTTTCCGAGCGATTGTTTTTTACCGTTACTTTTTCTGCGGTCCGAAAAAGTCTCGATTCAGTATTTTTGAAAGTCGACTGAAGGTAGCGGGCAGAACCGGACCCAGAAATAACCCTATGTCGGGTTGGCCGTGACGGAGTTTTTGGGCAAAGAGGTTTCCGGGTTAGCTCGATGGGTTCGCTTGAGACGGCCCAATGACAGTGCCAAACCGGCTTCTCTATAATCGCTGGTAATTTTGGTTTCAACCAAGACCGTCATTTGACCATAGTAATCAACAACTATAGAAACGGTCGATTGTTAGTGTTTTATTCAAATAAAAGAAACAAAAAGTGTACTTTGCACATTTTTTTCAGTCCAATTTATTTGGCTCAATTCTTCTTCTCAAGACCTTTGATACACATACACTTCTTCCGGGTTCGGCTTAGCCTGAGAAATACTTACGGTCTCGGTTGAGACCGTGGAAATTTTTTTGTTAACATACATTTGATACACTTCTTGCGGGTTCGGCTGAGCCTGATAAAGACTTTTACGGTCTCGGTTGAGACCGTGGCAATTTTTTTGGTAACAAATTTGATACACATACACTTCTTCCGGGTTCGGCTGAGCCTGAGAAAGACTTTTACGGTCTCGGTTGAGATCGTGGCAATTTTTTTGGTAACAAATTTGATACACATACACTTCTTCCGGGTTCGGCTGAGCCTGAGAAAGACTTTTACGGTCTCGGTTGAGATCGTGGCAATTTTTTTGGTAACATAAATTTGATACACATACACTTCTTCCGGGTTCGGCTTAACCGAAAAAGACTTTTACGGTCTCGGTTGAGACCGTGGCAATTTTTTTGGTAACATAAATTTGATACACATACACTTCTTCCGGGTTCGGCTGAACCGAGAAAGACTTTTACGGTCTCGATTGAGACCGTGGACATTTTTTTGGTAACATAAATTTGATACACATACACTTCTTCCGGGTTCGGCTGAGCCTGAGAAAGACTTTTACGGTCTCGGTTGAGACCGTGGCAATTTTTTGGTAACATAATGACCAACAACCATAGAAACGGGATAATTGAAAAAACAGGTGTATATATATTACAATTTTTATTTACAAATTACTAAAATCTAACAAAACCGGGTGTGTGTATATATATTACAATTTTTCTTTACAAATTACTAAAATCTAACAAAACTGGGTGTGTATATATATTTAGTCTAAAATCTAACAAGAAAATATGATTATTTATAATACATTTAGGCGGTTTAGTATTCACCAACGAAGGGAGATCTTGTTGCTGTAATGGTTGCGCAGTGCCCAAACTCTATTGTTTGTGCACGGTCGTGACGAAATGTCCACGTTGGTGTGATGGCCGCAGGCTTCGATACGGGGATCGAAATTGATCTCCTCCCTCTTCGGTAGAATGACATATTTGAATTTGCATACTTTGGTCAGATAATGACGAACGGTCTGGTCGTACGTGATCAACCTGATGAATTTGTTTGCGCCTCTTTCGCTTTCCATTTCACACCAGTTTTCACGATACACATAACGGGTGAACTGTTGTATGAAATCGTCAAAATTACAGATACGGATACTATCCGAAATGGAGTTTTTCGTCACCCACGACATGCCGTGAGTCATTGACGAAATCTCTCGATTTTCGTTAACGCACTGTTTTCCTTCTTCTTGAAGATAATTTATGATCCAATGTGAAAGTAGTGGTGGGCCGGAAATACGAATGACGCTTACCTCTTTCGGTCTAAGCCTGGTCAACATGAGTGGATCCGACACACAGATTTTCGGTTTGTACAACGACAGTAGAAAATTCATTTCTACGAAATATGTGCAGTCAGTCGTTATCATCAAATTATTGTAACCTTCGAGTTCAATCGACACATCTCTGAATCCCTTAGGTACGCGTCTCCCTCGTCTCCGCCCGTCCCGTTGTTTTTGCGTTTCCTCTTCGTCCGCTAGCTGAACATCTCCGTTGTCGCCGAAACGAGTGGTTTGATTATTATGCGGACTTCTGCTGCGCGACCTCGGATCACGAATTTCATATCTGGAAATCCGATCAACACCGCTTATTTTTTCTACGATCTGCTCTTCGTGGATTTCGACTTCCATTTCACTGCTGACCAAAGCGGTATCGCTGGTTTCAAAAGTGACAGGTTGTGTTTCCTCTTTTTTGATTTTTGCTACGATCTGCTCTTTGTTGTTTTCGCCTTCCATTTCACTGCTGACGATCTGCTCATTGTTGTTTTCGCCTTCCATTTCACTGCTGACCAAAGCGGTATCGCTGGTATCAAAAGTGACAGGTTGTGTTTCCTCTTTTTTGATTTTTGCTACGATCTGCTCTTTGTTGTTTTCGCCTTCCATTTCACTGCTGACGATCTGCTCATTGTTGTTTTCGCCTTCCATTTCACTGCTGACCAAAGCGGTATCGCTGGTATCAAAAGTGACAGGTTGTGTTTCCTCTTTTTTGATTTTTGCTACGATCTGCTCTTTGTTGTTTTCGCCTTCCATTTCACTGCTGACGATCTGCTCATTGTTGTTTTCGCCTTCCATTTCACTGCTGACCAAAGCGGTATCGCTGGTATCAAAAATGACGGGTTGTGTTTCCTCTTTTTTGATTTTTTCTACGATCTGCTCTTTGTTGTTTTCGCCTTCCATTTCACTGCTGACGATCTGCTCATTGTTGTTTTCGCCTTCCATTTCACTGCTGACGATCTGCTCATTGTTGTTTTCACCTTCCATTTCACTGATGACGACCTGCTCATTGTTGTTTTCGACTTCCATTTCACTGCTAATCAAAACAGTATCGCAGGTAACGAAGGTGATGGGTTGTGTTTCCTCTTTTTCGTTATTGGCTTCTAAGTTCAGCTCATAGATTTTTTCTACGATCTGCTCTTTGTTGTTTTCTACTTCCATCTCACTGCTAGTTATCTTCTCTTCGCTGGTAATAGCGGTAGCTGCCTGCTTTCCGTTGATGTCTTCGTCCTGTGCCTGTTTCAATAACGTCATCAAACGTGTCTTGAAATCTTCATTCTCCATAATATATTTTACTATCTCTCCCAACTGACACTCTGGACGCTGGAACACTGAACACTCCATGCTTCACTGACTAAGACTTCCGAGAGTTGGAACAAACTGCCGAACTGACTTTGTATGTCCCGGAGACAACTATATATAGGCGAAGCTAGTGGTGGGGTATGAAAGTGAAAGTAGATGTGGGGGGGATATTCCACGCCCACCATACCCCCACGCTCCGTATCTCATCGGGTCACCGATTTCTTCTGACAACGGCAGTCACTGACGTAACGGCGTCAAACGCTTTGAGTTGAGTACGTTTGTAGTTTTGCGGTTCGTCGGAAAGTGTAATCTGACCGTGGACAAAATTTTTTTGTGAGAGAATTTACTTTTACACGCAGTGACGGTGGTGACAATTACGGCTTCCCGCTTGCTCCACCACCACCGTTACGGCGCCAAAACTGTCGACGCGAAGAGCGTTAAAAATGTTTTGTATTTTTGCGTTTATCCGGAAATTATAATCCGGCCGGGACAAAACTTTTCTGTGGTAAAAATATTTTTCTTTCAATCATAATAATAAAAAAATCCAACTAGCGACGCGCCGGCCCCTCCCCGCTGCTCCTTCCTTGAAGGAGTCATTATTATGGGCAAGGAGCTAAAGAGTCGCGCGCGAACGATACCTCGTATATATGCATTTTTTATGGCGTGTCGAGATATATTTTTCGACGGACAAAAAAATCCGGCTCTCTGATTGGCCGAAATTTTTGGCGGGAAAAATACTCGAATCCTATTGGTCGGTGGTCGGGGGTTGTCGAGAGTAAAGGGTTGACAGAACCGAAAAGTGGTGGGGGAAACGATCAGTCTCGCGGCTGACGTCGAAGGGGACGGTCGCAAAGGCAATTTTTCAACACCCGTAACCACTTTCGAGAACGAAGAGAGATGGCCGTAAATAGAATGTCTACGGTAGCATACCGAAAAAAAAAATATTTTCGGTGTGTTTCTTTTGTAATAAAATTTGTTAAACACGAAACGGCAGTCTACCCGAGCGACGCACTTTGGCGTTTTCCCCTCGCTCCTCATGTGAGAGGCACGGCCGAAACCTAAGAAATCCACCGGTTTCGGCCGTAGTAGAAAAAGTGAAAGAGTTTGGCCAATCTGGAAAAGGATATTTTGTGAAATAACGACAAACTTTTTTTTCTAAAACATATATTTATTATTGTAACAATAACTAACATCGGCTACGATAAACGTCCGAAGCGAAACCCATCCCATTCTGATATGACGCGGGATATTGTGTTCTTCGCTGTTTTTCGTGCGAAGATTGCGCACGGTTTACTTCCTCTTCTACTCCGTTTCCGTAGACCCGTCGCTTTCGTCCGTTTGATCGCGCCTTCTGATTCGGTCGGTCGTAGTGGCGGTCGATGTTGTCGACATGATATTGCGCGTAGCCGTCTCCGTAACGAGGATAACCCCGTTGTTCCAAATAGTCGAATTCCGGATCGTATACTCTCCTCGTCATACGGCGTTGTCCGTGAAATTCACCGCTACGGTCTTCATCGTACAGATAGTCTCGATCGTCGTAGTACCTTTCTCTGCCGTCGTAGTATCCGTATACCCCGTTTTCGGCCTGATGACCGTATTCGCCGTGACTACGATGATGTTGGGGATCGTCACAGTTTACGGTCACAGAAAAGAACCGATTTGGCATGTACTCGTCAACCTCGCCACCGGAACGATGACGACGACCGCGACGTCCCCGACGAGTCGGGGTGCGGTTGTTTTGTTGGTGGTCTTCCTTTGGCCCGAATTGGCCCTCTCCTCCGTAGTTACGATTCGCCAACGACATATCACAAGCGCGTTTCCTCCGTGGATCGTTTCTTACCAATTCCCTAAACAGCGCGTCTTGTTGTCTGAGCCACAGGTGTTCGAGTATCGACATGTTCAGAAGAGAACATCTCTGATTCTTGTCAAATGACGTGACGGCACCGCCGCGAGAATGATCGTTGTAGCAAACGCAGACAATTCGACCCTTGCCGGATAGGTCGTACCTGGGATCCTTCGAGAGGACGTTGGAGACGTAAAGAAAGTCACCCGGAATGTGAGCGCCGGCGGCGTTGTCTCTTTGGTCGTATAGCAGTTTTTCGAACACGTGCATGTTGTTATATACAAACGGAAACGAGAACGTCGCCATGCGGATACCCCTGCTCTTGCAGAACGCGCGGTCCTCATCGTCTGCGGTATGACCGTCCACGTTGACTATAATGGGTTTCTGGAAGCGTGGCTGCTCGGCGGAATCGTTCGCTCGCTCGTATAGGTTCATTAACGCCTTTTTCTTGTTCGCCCCTTTCACGAACACGACACGGGCGCCCGATAAAATGCACAACACGTGTCTGTCGTCGTAGCGACACTCTCCGTCTTCCAACTTCAATCCGGTGTGTACATCGTAATGTCCGTTACCGTCGTCGGTGGGGATAAGGAGATGTGCAGGCACGTTATCGACTTCGTGTATCATGTTCAGCCCGGACACGATGGGACTGTTCAACATCCTGTATGCGAGCTCCTTGATCAGCGATCCGCGTCCACGGTGAAACACCAATTGCGCGTCCAATAACATGGCGTAATCCGACGACACAGCGGAGTGTTGTTCGCCGTTGTTGTCGTCTTCCCGAAGTAGCTCATCCTCTTCCTTTTCGGTCAGGTCCATGTCCTCTTCTTTTTCGGTCAGGCCCATGTTCGACACGAGGTCGGCGAGTAAAGCGGATTCGGTTTCCGCGGAAGCCGCGACGGCGTCGTTCGGCACTGTCATATTTTTATGTTATACCTACCAAAGCAATCTCACTTATACATTCCCCTCTGAAAATAAAAAAACACAAAAAGTCGAATTTACCGATACAAGAGGCTGGAAATAAACCCGTTGTATTTCACCTCGGTTGTGCCGTTTGGACGAATGTTTCTCTTGACCATACAGCCGGAAAGGCCGATTTCATCAGTCAGCATTATGTCCAGAGTGTTTTTATCGCTCACGTCCCCGCCGTAAGGATACGTCATCGTATCGTACAGCCTGACTTGATCCGCTACTGAAAACGTACCGGCGGCGTTTTCCGGCGGTGGATCCCGGGTGACCCGCAGCTTGGCCAACAATTTCCGTTGGTCGTGTTTCAATCGCGTTTTCGCTTCGTTATCTCCCGAATGAGTTATCGATCTCACGTCGACTCCGCTCATCAATATCGGACAGGCGTAGTAGACTTTGAATAGTTTATCGCGAGCTTCGATCATCAAACTGTATTCTTCTTCATCCACGGCGGTCCCGTCTTCGTACGAACGCATCGCTTCTTGAACGTTGATGTACGGACTGCGGTACACAGCTCTCCGCCCGCTCCGCTGTTGGTGGACGTGTAAGCATAGAAATTTGAACAACCGCATCAGTTCCATGTGGAGCGCGTCGTTCAGGGAATTTATGTATTGAGAACGCTCGGCGGCCGGGTCCCGCCCGCCCACGACTTCTATACCCCATTTGCTTTGTTTTCCGTACGCGAACGTGTGATAAAACTGTTTGAAGCGAAAATATTCGTTTTCGGGTGACGTTTTCATGTATTCGGGTCTCGTTACCAGTTTGACCAGATGGTACGGATTGGAGTCTAAAGCGAAATCTACGGAAGCGGGCATCTTACCGTCGACCTCAAACGGCTGCATGTCCACGTTCACGTACAGCATCAGGTCGGTGCAATAGTTGCAGACTATATCGCGCACTGTGTCAGCGTCTGTGTTGTCGTCCACCAATAGGAAACGTACCTCCACCAATTTTACGTCCGTGTCGTTTGTCGCGCTGAACGTTTTCATCGCACGCTCGTTCAACAGAAAAATACTAAAGACCAATTGGACAGCGCCGTGTGACCGGCCGGCGGTCATGGCGTGTCTGAACGCCCTTTTAAATTTGGCATACCGCTGGTCACCTACAAAGGGTCCACCCACGCAGATTTCGAACGGATCAATGTTGAAGGTCACTAAGCGATCAAAGCGTTCGGGCGCGTTTTGTAGCGTCACGTCACAAACGTATACATCCGCGTTTTTCGTCAGTCGTATGGGTTCGGTGACGTTATCTCCCCTATCCCTCGCGGCGTCTCGTAAATATGAGTATAACGCCTCCGCACATACGAGCAATACCGCCGTCCTCCCGCCTCGACCACCCTCGCCCCGACGCGTCGCTTCGGTTAGACCCAAAATGTTTTCCAAAAGCAGACGTTTGTCCCTCTCGTATTCGGACACGTCGAGAAAAATATCGGTGTACACGATTTCCATCGGTGCGACGGGGCGCTCTTTGTAAACGACGTTGCGATTGCACGCTTTCGCGGGTGGTTGCAAGGCGACCGGATCTGCATTCACACTGGACGATATAAAGTCGTTCTGTACCTCCATCGCGAATTATTTTTTTACGGGATTTTTCAACAACCTGGACATTCCACTTATACCTGTCGCGGATCTTGTAAAATGATAGAACACGGGCTTACGGTGGCGCGCGCTTTTCGGCAGCGCGTCGAGCATCTCGGCGACATCGTCGTCGTTTCCCTCGTCATTTCCGGCGTCGCTAACGCCGTCCGCCACCTCGGCGATCAGACTGGTGCCGGCGGCAACCGTTTTGCCGGCGCCCGTCGTTACTGTGGAGGGTGGTTTGCGTACGCCGGCCCCAGCTACCGTTTCCATATCGCCGACGAAAACTCTAAACTCTTCGGCCATCATGGACACCACCATGGTGTTGACTAGCATTTCACGCAACGCGACCCTTTCGGTTTCCGGTTCTAACGACGTATCTTGAAAATCCTCTCGATAGTCAAATTCTCCCTCGATCTCGTCGTCACTGTCACAGATCGGCAACGGTACCGAGGTGTTTAGAAGAGTTACGATCTCGTCTTCGGACGGTGGCTCACGCTTTCTTTTTGCGTTGTTGCTTGCCGTGTTGATTGAGCGTTCGAGTATTTTTGTACTTTTCGCTATGTTTCCAAACATTTCCTGCACGTGTATATCGATGACGAGCGGCCGATTCAGCAAAGGCGCGGTGCGCAGTTTATCGTTCGTGATAGGGTCAAAAAAGGAAAGGGTGTTGGCGTCGATCGTATCGCGATAAACGCGTACGTCGGAAGACGACAACAGCATGTACAGCATTATCAGATCAGTTTTGTGCTTGCGCCCGATACGTCCGTTCAGTTCCATCCGTTCCAGCAAGCTTCTGAAATTCACAAACCCTACGAGAAACCCGGCTCGCATTCGGTACACGTCCCAGATGTTGGACGAATTGAATCGCGGGTCGTTGGCCACCGTACAGCCGCGAACCATCGCTTCGTGAACCAATCTGACCGCCTCGGTCTCTTCGGCCCATTCGTATTTCGTGGTGAAAAGGCGGACCAAACTCGTCACCAACGAGCCGAGTGTTGTACGGAACACGGAGCCGTTCCACAGACGCGCCATATTGATTTCGTCGAGCACGACGCCCAGACTGGAAGAGCCGCCGGTCACGACGCGTCTGAACCACGGATTTTCCGGATCCACTTGTTCCAGGCCCGTGGGTGGCGGGTCGGTCGAACCGGTGGCCCCTTCTCGGTTTCCCGAACCGCCGGCGGCGGCCTGACTCGTTCCTCCTCCACCCGCACCCGTCCCACCGCTAAGCGATATGGGAGTCCTGTCTGTTTGCCGCCGGCCGTGGTTAGCTCTGTAATTTTGTAAAAAATTCGGATATTGATGCGCCATTAAAATTTCATCGGCCTGATCTGCGATCGTGTCCATGACTGCGCCGGGATCGGTGCCGGTCCGACGCGCGTTTCCCATTATCGATAGTTGGTCTTTCAGGTTTTCACCGATCGTTTCCCATATTGCCGGGTTGGAAGTCATTTCGCTTTCGGCGGCGAACGTGTTTCCTAAAACAGTCCGTCTGGTCATTCCGGCGTTCTCCATGTCGTCCAGAGTCCTGAGTATCCTCCTGTCTGCTTCCGCCTCGAGGGGATTTCCCGCCATACCGAAAATTCCGATTCCGGGTGCTTCTAACGCGACGCCTTCCCGCGATCCCCCGGGTTCCACCAAGTCCCGGGCTTCTGGTCCATTTAATCGAGCGCGCGGTAAAATGTTTTGAACGATATTGTCCATTTGATTTTGTACCGGGGGCATTCTATTGTCGGCGGCTATTCTGCCACCTACACCCGCCCCACGACCCCTCCGATTTTTTTTAGATGCGGCCGATGCTCCGCGAAGAGCATTCTGCCGTAAACCCGCGGCGGTTCTACTCACGTTATCCGACCTGTTGGAATACAAATCCATCTCGGATACGCGTGGCCCTTTGGTGGCAAAGTGTTATTTTCGAGGGTACGGAAAAGGAGTTTAACGATGTAATTGTCTTCTTTTGAACTTTCCGTAGATCGCAGTAGAATTTTTGTGGATTCGTTGCAGCCCCTTTTAGTAACGTGACGTCACACAGGACAGTGCACGTAACGGTAGAGCGAGAATAAACTCAGCCCCTATAAACTTTCTCGACATACTTATTTTCCTTAATCACGGTGTTTTCGGGAGGATACTATTGTTTTTTGTTATTTTTATTTTACGCTCGATTTTTCCTTGTCGATCCGAATATCGAGAGATTCACTCGGAACCACTGACGGAACCGTCATCGGACGAACTGGACTCTTCGCTACTCGATTGGTTTTCGGACTCCGTCGTTTCGCCCGTCTGTTCAACAGGTCCGTCTTTGGAGGTGTCGGTGAGCGGGGTCACGTCGGACAATGCCACGTTTTCCGCGGCGGCGCATTCCCTCAGGTCCGGATACAATTGACGAGTCGTTTCGGTAGAGGTGGGGGGGTCGTCCGTCCGTACCAATCTCTCGACCACAACGGTACCGCCCCGCACATTTGTCTCTGCCGTTCTCTTGGGTCTCGTCCAGACGCGAGTCGCCTTCGAGACAATATTATCGCCGTTCGCACGCTCCATCAGTAACACTCACTTACATACCACCTGGGAAATGATGGCGAGTCGCGGACAACGAGATCTCAAAATCGGCTGGATACTCTCGCCCCCTCGGATATATTTCAACGCACGAGAATCCAATAAAAAACACTTTGATCTCTACTGGGACACCATTTATTGTGATTACAGCTATCTCACACACTACAATGCGGAACTGCCGTTTGAAGAAGCAAGCGGGATTACGCCGCAGTCACGGGATCGCGTTCACACCTCCACCGCGATTCGTCGCGAACGTTGCACGCGTCATCAGAAGCTGGGTCAAATCATTTTTCACAACCGTCAAACCATAATCGAATTGGACAATCATGATTATGAACTTTCAAATGTCGGTTCGGGTAAAAAGTTCTGTTTGAAACGAGCGTGTTTTCACGCGCTCGCTAAGGAATGGGATCCAATCGACGAGAGCGCGGGCTGCTTGTGTAAGAACGGTCGGTATTCGAACTGGTGTTCTTCGCCGGACGAGACCGAATTACAAAATATTTTAGTACCCTTTTTCGTAACGTACAATAATCGGACTTACGACATCGTCAATCATTTCAAAATGACACCGTCGCCTTCGTACGAGACGCGACAGTATATACGAGAAACCACTCGATCTCGGTTGGCAAACACGTGCGGCAACAGAAAACGCGTAGCCGTCTTCAGGACTGTAAAGCGGGCCAGGAATCGAGTACACCACGTTATGATTCAAGATATTTTCGCCGAGTCCGTCCGCGTTGAAACGGACTGTGGTTTTGAAGAGTCGTACACGCGACAACGCGCAACAGAATCACCGCCACCACCTCCACCGAAACGGAGGATAACTGAACTTTCTAGCGATTATCACGCTGCTCGCGCCGAGCGACTGACATTCGGCTCGACCTACTTGATGCACACGGTCGAATCCGAATATTGGAGAAAAAGAGCCAAAGCCATGGGAGCCGTGCCGATATGGAAGTCCAATTACACGTCGCACATTCCGATCGAATATCCCGGATTATTGATGTGTTTGGAATATTCAAAACCAAAAAAACTGGGAACGGGCATATTTGGCAATTATTTGAAAACGGTTCTGACGCAAATCAAAGAAAAACTAATTGGAGTTATCTCGTACAATAACAACAACGTGCTACCGGAAACACACAGACTATGTTTCGGCGGTGTACCAGTAACATCCGCCAGTAGTCCAACCGACCATCTCCCGTATCCCCGGGCGTGCACTCTGAGACTACCTTTTCTGAATCCGCCGGTATTGGAGCGGGCTGGAGCGAATTCGTTCAAACGGTCGGTTCTATACGAACACGCCATGCATATGGTGGTTTCGGAAGGGGATACGGTATGGACAGGTGACGTGCTGTACACACCATCCAAGTTAGACTATGCGAATATAGCCAGGTGGAAGGCTACGCCGTTAAAACAGATAATTTTGAAACCCGGCGTATACAGATGGTCGCCGTTTCTTCTCGGCGTGGAATTCGGATTAGAAACGAGAAAAAAAGAAATGTCGAACGCTTGCCGAGAATGCAGCAGATGGTTATCCGCGTGCGAGCAATACTTCGATTTGACCAGAGGAGAAATGGCACCTCATTATTATTTGATCGATACCGCCCTTACGTCGCGCAAAAAAAAACGGAAAGTGTTTGAATGGACCCCGCTCGGGTACGCGGAAGGAGAGAATTTCGACCGACTGATCCACGTGTGGGCAAGCGACAGGGAAGAGTTTATGAACAACGGAGTAGACGGAGCGTCGTTCAACTGGTGGAACAGCGTCGACGAGCATCTGGAATCGGTCAAGATGTACTGGCCGGACACGAGGTTCCGAGGACCCGCCGATTGCGAAATGAAGACCATAAATTGGGGCGCTAAAAACAGCATCAATCTTCGTCATCAATTGTTCGGTAACGCGTCAAAAATCGTGTTGAAGAATCCAACCACCTTCTTCGAGCGGTCGTTGATCAGTGTCGAAATCTGTTCCGGAAGCGCAAAATCGGGCGGTTACACGTTACTGGACGAGACAACTTTGGAAGTCGTAGGCGCAGTCCTTCTGGACGTGCGCGGTGCAGATCGCCACTTGTACGAATGTTTTGGACACTCCAACGGAAACGACAACCCCTGTTTTCACGATGATGCCGGTGCGGACAGGGCGGCGGACGAAAAATATCTCAGCGACGTACCGGCCGTTGGCGTTCACTTTTGCACCTTATCGTACGAGTTGGCTTTGTCGGCGTTGTCTCATCTCTGTACACACATTCGCACGCACGTTCCGTCGAATAATGTTCGCTTTGAGTGTCTAAGAAACGCATGGAATTTCACCCCGCACCAGTTCAACATTCGCCCGTCCGACGTCGCCCACGCTCATAGATGTTTCGCGAAAAGTCGGAAGGTCATCAAATCAATCCCCAATCACCGATCAGATATCGACGTGTCGGTCAACCTGACCTGCAGGCCTCGAGATCGACGTTGGTACGCGAGAAAAGACGGAACGCCCGGTGATTATTTGTGAAATGACAATAGAAATTATCTTTTATAAACAAACTCTTATTTCTTTCCTTCTTCCCGTCCGATTCGCGCCGAAAAATCTTTCTTGGAAATCCTTCCCTCGTAATGGGAAAACGTTCTGTGTACGGCTTCCTTGTCGCGGCCCGAAAATCTATCATTAGTATAATCACCAATCAGTATGCAGAACACGTGAGCGTCAATATCTCTGACCACGTGTAGAGACGGTGGTTTTATTGAGCTATTCCAAACGACGAGGAATCCAACATCCCTCTTATCGCCGCTCCTCTCGACGAATGCGTATACGGTTTTGCCGTGCGTGCGGCCTATTTTCTTTAAAGAGAACGGTTCACCGAGGCGCAAACGAACCAACTGGTCGTTCGGCATGATAAAAGCGGACCGGGCCAGACGATCGCGACTGCCCACGTAACGGCCAAGCGAACGCAGCGTCTCTGACGCCGGTTGTCGCTCCGTGGACTCGTCGGGGTGTTTCGACCACCCCGCCAGCCATTGGTCGCCGGCGATAGACGTCCACGGTTCGGGATCGTTTTCGCTAAACTGCATTCCGTAATCGCTGTTGTACAACGCGCGGTACAGTGATTTTAATTCCACCGTATCGGCGCATATGAAAATAGTGTCGTTTTTCCTGTCCACCCAACGAGGGACGTAAACACCGCGTTGCGTGTCCAAAACGACGCAGGCGTTCGTATCGCGAACGCCGCCCCCAAGAGCGGTGATCAAATCGCCGACGACCGTTTTGCCGTCAAATTCCACGGCCGACACCAAGTCCGCGGGTTCCATCGCGAATGCACTTATTTCCTCGCGGGCCCGCGTTAAGGAGTCAAAAAGATTTTGTGTTTCTCATTTTTGACGTTACGAGCGGACGTTTTAGACTGGGGTGTTACGTCATCTAGACCCACCGCCGCCAGATCGGTCATTGAAGACTCTAAACGATCATGAATAGGGTAATTTTCCGCCACGACGTCGGCCGCCGCGGGGCTACCGGCATAACCGTCGTACCACCGGGGGCCCGAAGTGGGGGTACCTGGCCGAGACCGACCACCCCGCCCGACTTTGAAGAGTTCATCGGCGTCGTCGATGTAGTCGTCTTCCATGTACGTAAACGAATACGGCGACCCAATCATGACGGGTCGGTCTTTCGACAAATCGAATTCGCCCGACTCGAAATTTAGAAAATCGTCTTCTCGGTCACTGTCGTTTACCGTCGGTCTCCTCGTCTCTGTAAATGGCTCTTCGTTCGCGCCGGCCGATGGGTTGGGCGTGGCGACGCCGACACCCGCGTTTCTCGGTCTTTTCATACACACGATAAATCCGACGTCTTGCAATATGGAATCGACAAAAGATACGTAAGCCTTATCGTACGCGTCGAGTTTCCACTTGTGTCTGGGTGAGAAGAAGCGATCGAGAAAGTGAAAAACCGCCGTCATGCCGAAATACCCGCAGAACTTTTTACAAAATTCTCGGTAACAATACTTTCGCGCGAACGACACGTGTCTACTGATTCCGCCATCTTCGTAATCGCCATCTTCTAAGCCCAAAACCGAAGCGCTGGTCAATTTGAAATTCATCCATACCGTGTTGTTCGCTTCGCACAACGTTCCGTCGTGTTCCTTGACGGACTCTAGCCAAGCCGGCGTTACTGCCACAGAACTGGTGAACGTATAGTCTTCCAACCCACCGTACGAATGTGCGAAAAGGATTTCTCCGTCGCAACCCCAGTTTGGATCGGACATTGTACGTAACTAAGCTAGAATTTGTTTGTTTTTCCCTTGTATTCGATTCAAACGTACTTACAATATTTTTTACGGGTGTGGTGGAAGCATATTTTCTTCCGGGCCGCTTTCCGTTACCGTAAACAAACTTCTGCCGCTAAAATCGAATATTGACGGACGGTGGGGGGTTAGGGTTGATTCATGGAGGGCGTGAGAACCGGCTTGATTTGTCATTTCTATGTCTTCCCCTCCAACGGTTAAGTTTTCCTGAACGTTTGCCGACGATGACTCGCCGGAAGTAGCGGGCACAGTAGCGGGCACACTGTATAAATCGTATGTGGAACGTTGCTTTTCGTATTCTCGCATGGCGTTCAAATACGATTGGGTGAGTCGGTCTCTGAATTGCGGCGGTATCCGGGATATTGTGTCTTTGAGTGTATTCATTCCGTCTACGCACGTCGTATCGGACAAGACGCGTGTGTTTATCGTTACTGTCTGCGGATTATTGGTAAACGCACCGCCGCCACTGAATTTGTCGTAAATAGGATTATAGAATTCCGTTTCTTTGTTGGCCTGTCGAACGATGATGCATTTTTGCGTCTGATCCGCTCCATCGTTCAGATCGTTTGACGTTTCCATTTTGAACGTGGCGTCCGTGTGTTCTACGACTTTAAGAATTGTCAAATCGGTAACGAGACTCGGATTGAAGTCGGCCGCGTAAAGTATGTCGTGGGTCCCGTAATATCTATACACGGTCCTCAACATCTGTCCCGCCGATTCCATCGACTTTGTCAAGGGTCCAAACTTCCAGTCACGCCACGGAAATTCGTTCCACAGACTCATTTTGACAAATGGACCGATCCAGCAGGTTTTCAAGAGGTAACGATCGTTCGTCATAGAGTATGTTCTCACTTTATCCGGATACGAGTCCGACATTGGGTTTAGACACCATTTCAGCGTGTCCACGTTAAACTCCATGACCAGCGGAGGGACGAGCCCGTTCATAATCCATTCGTTACCCGTGTCGTCGTTTTGATAAAAGATTATCCCGCGTTGTGACATGTCGTGGTTCACTTACCAAATAGTTGTTGGTAAATGCAACCGCGAATCGTGTCGGATTCCCGATCCGATATACAATACAAGTGTTGTGACAAACAGTCGGTTTCCCGTTCGATTAATTATTGGTTTTTAAAAACATTACGAATATGCCCGTTTGGATATAGTCAATCGGACATATTCGTAAGTTTTTATTTGATTTATTTGTAAAATAAAACAATATACACGGTATAAAACCAATCCATTTTCGACATTTATTTTAAAAGGCTACAAACAAGTACAATAACTAACTATTCTATATATAATAACATTAAATAGAAATCTGCGTATCTCACACATTTAAATATATCTAAAAAATGGACAATGTGAATTGAATTTATATACGCAAAAAATTATATTTAATAACATCAATTTAACTAAAAAACCAATATTTGTTGTTTTCAAAAGAAGATGATAGCCGGCTCGTACAGGAGTGAGGCGGGGGTTGGCTAGCTGCTGGTTGGAGTGTCTACGACGATTCTTGAGTCGCCAGAGTCTGTGATGATTTTCCTCGTGTCTCCTTGTGGTGGGCTGCAGCTTCATGCTCACAGGCGTATTGGATGTTGTTGCCGAATTTCCAAAAATAACAATTAATCCAAAGGCATTTGCAACACACCTCGTAAAACCCCTCATTATACTCGCGCTCTAACTTCACACATTTCGCCTTCTTTCCGCAAGATTCACATTTCTTCGGTGCCATTATAACGATCAACGAGCTGGAGTGAATCTAACAAACAACCTCGCGACGGCTTTCCTTCAGCTAGACTGAATCTCGTGGCGTTGACGAAGAAAACTCGTATAGTGGAGGGGAACTCGTATAGTGGAGGGGGTCAAGGGAGATTGGGTGGGGGGGATCTATCCGGGTTCCCGATATGCCTTTCGAATCTGTAGAGTCGGAAACAGTTGAAATATCTATAGAATCGTTCGCGGATTTTCAATACGACCTCGTTTGTAGCTCCCGGTGAATATCCTAATTTCGTACGGTAACGTACGAATACGAGTTCGGAGAGTTCTTTTATAGGATTCCAGACGGATTCGTTGTGTTCTTCAAAACGGAACAACGCGTTTCGCAGAGCGTGATAAACGTATTTCAACTCGTAAGTTTCCGTCCATTTCTCTTTGCAAGACTGGATAGGAGCGCTATTTGACGGGCCGTACAATAAATAGTCTTCCATAACGTACCGGTCGTTGTACGAGCGATTCGATTCTGAATTTTCCGTGTTTCCAAACAACCGGCCGCATCGAAAATTACAAATTGCCGGAGATAATCTCCTTTTCACGACCAGAAATTTCAACCATTGGCCTAGAAAATGGGTGGGATAAGTCATGCGTAAATCGAGCGTTGCCGTTGATGATATATGTAGCAAATGATCGCACCGCCGTTTTAGTAGTTCCGTCACTAAAGAAAGTACATGGTATTCTGTATGTAATTTGTTTTCAACGCAAAGAATTAAAATATCATCCAAGAATGTCGTTACGACTTTTAATTCTTTTATAGTATGTTCAACTTTTTCGTAATGAATTTCGATTTCAATACTCGTGAAGTTTCGTTTAGCTGTCATTCTTTCTTTCTGAGTACCCGTTGTTTTTTACAAATCGGAGTTTCGGATCATCTGTATATCAAAAGTGTCGCTTCACAGGATTCAAATCAAATGTCCCCTATTTCTTACAATTCGGTATCCCGATCCGTCGTCAACGTACGATTAAGGAATACGACTATTCGGGATCCCGTATGACCGGTTGATTCTATCCCCACCACCGCCTATAAATTGCTCCGTCTTCGCCGGTCTGGCTCAGTTCAGAAGGAGACGTGACAACATAGTTATGGTTTGTGCGACTGTTTATTTTTCATTGATTGAAAATGATGAACCCAGGTTGGGTTCCGGTCGATGTTGTGCGTGCGGGACTGTGGGAGAGTTTCAAATGATGACAGGATCCCCGGTAATGTATCCATCTTCGCTGTGCCCGGGATGTTCACATCAAATCGCCGGGGAAGTGTTGAATTGTGGATTTTATTTTTTGGCTTGCAAATTTTGCCGTCACTCTTGCCGAATTTGCAGTGACGTCCCACCAAAAGACCTGGTGTTAACGATAACGTGTGAAGTGTGCACCACCACGTGTTCCGAACGTTTCAATTCGGACACGTTGACGGATTCCCTTTGGAAGGCGAACAAGTATATCGTCTTCCCATATGAAAGACAACAGAACGAGTGGTGTCGCGGCTGCGGCTACAACCCGCCGGCGTTGCCCCAAGTGACTCCGTTGGATTTATCAATCCGAAAAGTAGAATTGTCAGACCAACCGTCAGACCAGCCGTTGGATACAACAGATTGGGCCACTTTAGAACCCATTCTCGACTCGTTGGAGGAGAATTGGACCACAATTCCAACGGATGACGAGATGAAAACCTGGGTGCCACTTCCCTCATCAGAAGCGGAGTTTTTTGATATGAGGATGGTTTAGTTTATAGTTGTTGTTTCTGTTTGTAGATTGTATTGATTGTTTGTGATTGTTTGTATAAAATATTGAATTATTAATTATTGTATGTAGCTGTTTGTGGACTGTTGTAATTCATTAGTTTTGTATATAATTTGTATCAGTTTGTAGATTTTTATAATAATCAATTAGTTCTTTTATGTTTTGCATATAGTTATTTTTTGTACTCTGCTAGTTTTTTCACATGATTTGTATCAGTTTGTAGACTTTTGAATGAAATATTGAATAATTAATTTTATATTTTTATCAGTTTGTAAACTTTTATAATCAATTGTGAGAATCGATTGAATTTTTATATTTTTCATATAGTTATTGTATATGTTTGTGAACTTTTATAATCTGTTATTTGTTTTATATAATTTTGTATTAGTTTGTAGACTTTTATTAAATGTTGAATGTTTCTGTATTTTGTAGACTTTTATAAAATCAATTAATATTTTTATATTTTGTTTATAGTTATTTTATCTCTAGCCTAAAATCAATTTGTTTTATATCATGTATTATTGTAACAATAAATCCAATAAAAATTCAAATAAAAAATACGAATATGTTTGTTTGGATATATCCAAACAAACATATTCGTATTTTTTAAAAACTAATAATTTATCTAGCGGGAACCCGATTCGATATTAAATATGATATAATTTCCGTTAACTGCATTAGCTGGGTTGATCGATTTTCTCCATCTATGCACAAAACGATGAGTCCTTTCATCGGACGATGCAGTTAACGGTCAAATATATCATTTTACCCGTAATTAATTTTTTCGGGTGCCGCCCGCGTTGCGGGTCATCGCAGGACTCGGTTAAAACAAATACGACGGTGAAACGGCCGTATCGTCACGTCTAGGGTCGGCGCGAAAAGAGGTGTAAATCGGCGCGTTTTTATTTTTCATTTTGACGGAAAGTCGGTCGGGGATTTCAAAACTTTTCTCGGGTAAAAAAAATGTTTGTAACAAATATTTTTTAAAAAACCACCCCAGTAAGCGACGCGCCGGCCCCTCCCCGCTGCTCCTTCCTTGAAGGAGTCATTATTATGGGCAAGGAGCTAAAGAGTCGCGCGCGAACGGTACCTCGTATATATGCATTTTTGGTGGCGTGTCGAGATATAATTTTCGACGAGCCAAAAAATCCTGCTCTCTGATTGGCTGAAATTTTTGGCGGGAAAAATACTCGAATCCTATTGGTCGGCAGCCGGGGGTTGTCGAGAGCATAGGGTCGACCGAACCAAAAAATGGTGGGGGAAATGCTCAGTCTTACGGCGGCCGTCGGAGAGGGTGGTCGCAAAGGGGACTTTGAATTTTTCACACTCTTCGCGCGGGTAACCGACCCCACGCGGTTAACCAAAGATTTAAAGCGGTTACCCGCGCGTTCTGATCAATATCTCGCGCGCCCCTTCTGTAAGCTAGGGACCTGTACGGAGAATGAAAAGGGATAAGTTCGTGTTTTCCAGAATAACCACCAGTCGAGTGTATTATGAGACTGGCGATTTGCATAACAAGAAAAAACGGCGAGTTACAGAGCAAGAAAAAAGGAAGCTTTGAGGGCCGGATAGATCGATCTTCCCCATCTATGCACAAAAAGTTGAGTCATTACACCGAAAGATATAGTTGAAGGTAAAATATATCATTTTTCATATCAAATCGGTTTCCCGCTCGATAAACTATTAGTTTTTAAAAAATACGAATATGTCCGTTTGACTTTATCCAAACGGGCATATTCGTAAATTTTATTGGATTTATTTGTAAAATAATACTGTACATGGTATAAAAATAATCTATTTTCAACATTTATTACAAAAGGCTACAAACAAATACAATAACTAACAATCTTATATATAAAAAACAATATACAAAAGGTCGAAATTTGCGTATTTCACACGTCCAATATATCGAACGTTGGGATTAAGAATTTAAAATGAATTAACAACTTATTTTCCAAAACGCATATAAAGACAAACAACAATAACAAATTTAGGTGCAATACTAAGCTTCCTTTGATAGGAAATCCTTCAAAAATATCGACATACACAAAACAATTATATTACTTTACAAATAAATTTAAAAATAAACCAATGAACTATATATAGATATTCTTACGGTCTTTATTTACATACCTTAGATTTCTAAAATTACTTTTTAATTATTTACTGAATTAAAAATATTATATACAAACTTATGACCTCTACTCGTCTATGACTAATATTGGTGTTGGCTCGAGGACTAATTTGTACTTGATCCAATGACCATACGGCCCCGGGTTATCGTGTTCCCACCTATTTGGGCCGTAGCCGCATCCAAAGCAGGGAATGTCCCATCGTCGCTGACCAGGTTGTATGTATAGGTGGGTGGATTTCCACATGAAACCTCCATTTCCGCTCTCGAAGTAGAACGTTGTCGTTGTGCAACAAGCTCCGCAGGTTGATTGGACGTGGAGATCCTTCGGCGGGTCCTTTGTGCACTTTGAACAAGAGTGACCACAGCTGTCGCAGCCCTGATGGTATAATGGGTCTTTTAATAATGAGGTGTGTATCGAGTGATTGCACACCGGACAAATAAGTAAATCTCCTCTTGACAACCGCGTAAACCTTTTGAAATCTGTTCCGCCACACGAACAACACATACCGGTGGGACAAGGAGCCGGAAAACTAGCGAAGGATATTTTGATCTTTCCGCAGGACTGCATGTTCTTTTCGGTGGGCGTACGAGCATCGACTGAACGCCGACCCGAGACGGGCGCGCTTATATGCCCAACGAAGGAGCATTATACGGGATTCCGAACGGTCAGAAGACCGACGAGAACCGGATCGGTTCCCCGAGAAGTTCGGTCTATACAAGAGTGGTCGGAATCCCGATGAAAACATAGGTGTTTTTTAAAAAAATATAAAATTTACAGTATTATAAATCTTTATTGAAACATATTTTAAGTACGACAGAAAAAGTTATAAAAAACTATATACATACATAAACATAATATATTGATACGAATTTAAATAAATTATATTTGGACATGCGATCTTGTACAGGGAACTGGTATGGCGAAGAACAAATCAAATTACAAATAGTTATAACAACCAAAGAAATACTGTAAAATCACATAGCGCATTCTTCTAGTTTAGCAAAGAACTTGTTTTCGTGTCCGTAGCACGCGATCCTGTACAGGGAGCTGGTACGGCCCTTCTTGCGAATACACGATTTCCAAACACCATTCGCAGAACATTTTAAAGAATACCATTATATCCATATCGGCGGGCGCCAAAACAGAGAACGGTCCACCACAGATGACCGATGAGAACCGGATCAGTTCCCCAAGAAGTTCGGTCCATACAAGAGCGGTCGGTATCCCGATGAAAACATAGGTGTTTTTTAAAAAATATAAAATTTACAGTACTATACATCTTGATTGAAACATATTGTAAGTACGATAGAAAAAGTTATAAAAACTATAGATACATAATATATTGATACAAATTTAAATAAATTTTATTTGAAGATGCGATCTTGTACAGGGAGCTGGTATGGTGAAGAACAAATCAAAATATAAATATTTTTACAACAGAAAAAGTTATAACAACAACAATACAGTAAAATCACATCGCGTATTCTTCCAGTTTAGCAAAGAACGTGTTTTCGTATTCGGAGCGCGCGATCCTGTACAGGGAGCTGGTACTGCCCTCTTCTTGCGAATACACGATTTTCAAACACCATTCGCAGAACATTTTAAAGAAAGCCATTATATCCATACCGGTGGACCCCAAAACAAAGGGTGGACAACGAGAATAGTCCATCATGCGGATGTCGAACAGCTCCGCCATTTCCAACCAAACGTCGTGGTCACCTCCTTTGGGATCGAAGAACCGTGAATTGAAGCGGTTCAGATTGCGTTGAATTTCGTATGACAGAGTTAAATCCGGATTCATACGTCCGCTGTTTAATTCAATTATGGGTTTGGCCGTGTAAATGTCACCAGGTCGCCAGTATTCAAATTTTGTTTCAGTCATCAAAAAACTCTCGTTGACACCAGCCATCGAATCGATGACGAGTGGCTCGACGAAGACGAAAATCGGATCAATAATTTTCACATCTGTCGGGAACCGTTTGCCGTTTTTAGGAACGTGGCTCAAACAAACGGCGGATCCACTCACCGATATCATGGCGATCTTGCGACAACCGTTGTTCGCACATTCGGGGATAGATTCTTTTGGAAACACTTCGTATTTTTTCTTGACGAACCTCTTGAATTGTGAGATGAGAAACCCATTGGCTCCTACAAAAGTCACATAACACACGACGTTCCACTCGTCATCTTTTAACGATTCTCTTGTTGAAAAAAATAATATGTAAAACTTAATGATGTTTGATAGTTGATTGCCGAAACCCTCCGCGGTAGAACCAACGGCGGACATAAAAGACGTGTCGATTTTTGGACACCCAGTACGGATGTGATTGACCGTTCCGAATTCATCGAAGAAAATCATCATGTATATTTCCAATAGTTTGACGCCCGCCCGACGAAAGAAGTCTTTCTTCGAATAGAGGTCGTTGCAGACATTTCTCGTTTGGTGAGACGCTCTGATGTTCAGCAAATATTCGCTCTCCGTCCGGAAACTGTACTGGAGTATGGAACGATCGACATTTTTCAGCGTGGGGTCTTTCATGTTCGTCCGCCGCGACCTGTGTTGTACCGCAAACTGAACGCCCCGACCTTCGTTCGCTCCGAGGAAGAGAAGGGGATCGAGCGGTGAGAAGGGGGGGGGGCGTGACGTTTCGCAACTCCGTCGAGATTAGCGAGCCACAGAATGGAAAAGATAGTTGATATAGCGGTCGATATGACAATCGAAACTAGTACTCGCCTTGTCAGCACCGAACCCACGGGATCAAGATGAGTATCATCACACTGGAAGGTAATATAGGCGCCGGCAAGACCACGTTGGCCACCGCTCTCTACGAGGAATTCAAGCGGGCCGGGTGGAAAACTGTACATATCAAAGAACCTTTGGGTCTGTGGACGGACTTTCACGGGACCAATCTTTTAGAACTTCTGTACAGAGATATAGAGCGATGGGCGTTTACATTTCAGGCGAACGCACTCGTAGATATGACCGACTATGACAGACAGGCGATGAAGTTCGCACGCGACGGGTTCGTCGTAATAAAAGAGCGTTCTTCGTTCAGCGTTCGACATATTTTCAGCGAACATCTCTACGGTAACATGACGGAAGCGGAGCATCAAATTATGGAAAAATTAATCGATGCGATCAGGGATCCGCGGGAAGAAGTGACCGTTGACGGAAACCCCACTCCGGCCGACATCACACTGTACGTTCGCACGGAGCCGGAGACGTGTTACAAACGCGTCCACAAACGGGGACGTTTGGAAGAGACCGGTCGGGAAGAAAGCGAGTTGAACTTGGATTATCTGGTGCGGTTACACGAACAACACGAACGGGCTGCTCAGAAATTTTACGGGCGAACAATCGTCATTAACAACACACTATCCAACGTAACTGATCCGAAATCCATAATTTTCGGCGATGCGAATCTTTTTGATATACTTGTCAGTGAAATTCGTAAAAAAAACCGAGACGGAGATCAGCAAACTGATTAACACAGAGTCTGGACTCCATTGGACGTGTGTTACAGGACGCAAACTCACAATTAATACTGCTTTAATTTAATATTATTTGTTAAAGTAAATTGGAATAAACAATTGTTGGTAATAAAAATGGGATGGACATAAATTGTAACCCTGTCTTTTAAGAGGATTTCACAATCTTAAATGTACGTATTTATCCTGCTCAAAAAAGAAACTGAACAACCGAACTTGGATATATTTTATAATAGACCTAAGTATATATTTAAAAATTAGCATTACTAATATCGATACTGTAAATACATCGGATGAAAAATATCGAACATCGGCCTTTAAATATCGATATCAAACACTATTTCGCCCCTCTAACCCTTTTCACTGATAATTCGGAATCCCGATTGGGTGTCGTCAGGAGAGAGGGTGTGGCCGTCAGATGAGAGAGGGGGTATGGCCGTCAGAGGAGAGAGGGGGTATGGCCGTCAGAGGAGAGAGGGGGTATGGCCCCCATCGCCTATATTAGGAGCAGCGTTCCGCGGCAAATTCAGTACACAGCCGTTCAGCATGGAAACTTCTTGTGGAATTTACGATCTCCATACTGCAGAGGCCTCCAACCCGCTGCCACTTCGGGAGTTATGTTGCGTCTGCGGATCGGGATCATTTGAAAATATTGGCCGCATAGTCACGTATCCGTGCAAATTCAGGTGCTCGGTCTGCCGTCACGATGTCGTCCCGGACCAGCCGAGAACGCCGCAGATCTACAGGATCTGCGAGGTCTGCCGCCATTCTTGTTCCATCTGCGGCGGCAATAAGGGACCGAAGGACGTCGTCGTGAACATCGATTGCGGGGCGTGTCTTGCGAGGACTAAATACGACCTGGAGGTGGGAGACAACAGGAGCGGGCTTTGGACCACCGTCACAACGACAACCAAATTGGGCAGACGACGGTGGAACAAGGTCTGCACCGGTTGCGGGTACAACCCCGCCCCCTTCAGACATTTAACAAGCACATTTAGAATTAGTAATGGCAAGGTAAAAGTAGTGCCAGTTAATCAAATTGAAAATTTTAAAGTAGTTTATGATAATGTGTTAAAGGAGTGGAAGTTGCAAAACCTCCAAAAAGTCGTATCGAGTGATGGTAAAATTGTACAAGTGTAAATAGTAGTTGTATGTAAATTTAATCTTTTCATATTTGTAGTATTTTTGTATGTAGTATGTTTGATGTATGTATATCTTTTAATCATGTACAATTTAAAATGTTAATTTTCTTTATATATATTTGTAGTATTTTGTATGTAAAGTAGTACATGTATAGTAACTTGTAATCAATAAAGTTTTTTGTTATTCTTAGGGTGTTTGTAGTATTTTTTTAAAAAACCCCCTTCGATACATCGGGAAACCGATGATATCAAGTTGCGACATGGCAAAATTTGACATTTTAAAATAGTTGTGTGCACAATAATTATTGTAAATGTAAAATTTTTAACAAGAGTCCGGATCCCCTCGGACGTGTGTTATATATGAATTTGTTTACTACCGTTTTGTAAATTCAATAAGCCACGATTTATTTTGTTTCCTGTTACATTCACAGTCACGCTATATGAATTTATTTTAGTTCTTATTTCGGAGGACGAGATCGGAGTTGAATCTTCGATATCCATATACGTAATATCTCCATTAAACTCTATATACATTTTTGAGTCATGTCGAGACTATTTTTTGCCATAAAAACCGGCCTCACCATCTCGTCCGTCGTAACCGTTGGCCGCTTCCTTTTTCTTGCGCTGCAACTCGCCAGTCTCGTAATATACCCGACTGGCGGTTAGTCTGGAAAACACGAGAACCTATCCCTTTTCGTTCTCCGTACAGGTCCCTAGCTCACATAAAGGGCGCTCGAGATATTGATCAGAACGCGCGGGTAACCGCTTTAAATTTCTAGTTAACCGCGTGAGGGTCGGTTACCCGCGCGAAGTGTGAAAAATTCAAAGTCCCCTTTGCGACCATCTTCTCAGACGGCCGCCGTAACACTGAGCATTTCCCCCACCACTTTTTGGTTCTGTCAACCCTTTACTCTCGACAACCCCCGACCGCCGACCAATAGGATTCGAGTATTTTTCCCGCCAAAAATTTCAGCCAATCAGAGAGCCGGATTTTTTTGTCCGTTGAAAATTATATCTCGACAAGCCACCAAAAATGCATATATACGAGGTACCGTTCGCGCGCGACTCTTTAGCTCCTTGCCCATAATAATGACTCCTTCAAGGAAGGAGCAGCGGGGAGGGGCCGGCGCGTCGCTTACTGGGGTGGTTTTTTTTTTAAATTTGTTAAACACATTTTTACTCGAGAAAAGTTTTGAAATCTCCGACCGACTTGCCGTCAAAATAAAAAATAAAAACGCACTGATTTACACCTCTTTTCGCGCCGATACCTGACGTGACGATACGGCCGTTTCGGCTTCGTATTCGCGTTAACCGAGTTCTGCGATGGCCCGCAACGCGGACAGCATTGACTCAAAACGGCAATATGGACACGAAGTGGAGAGCGGCAAAAACGGTCTGCCGACACGATGTCGTCACGGACCAACAGAGAACGCTGCAGATCCACAGGATCTGTGAGGTCTGCCGGCAACAGGAGCGGCCTTTGGGCCGCCGTGACAATGAAGATCAGACCGGGCGGACGACAGTGGAACGTGGTCTGCACCGGGTGCGAATACAACCCCGCCCTCCTCAGACACTCGTCAAGCACATTTACGATTAGTAAAGGCACAGTCAAAATAGTGCCAGTGAAAGATACCATAGTACATTTATAGGTTATGCACAATAATTGGACTAATGTTATTTTCGTTTTCTCCATGTTATTGTAGGTAAAATAGTACACGTATAGCCTGTAAACAATATAAAATTCTTAGGGTGTTTGTAGTATTAAAAAAAAAAAACCATTCCAGCCATCGGGAAACCGATGATATCAAGTTACGACATGGTAAAATTTGACATTTTGACCCGCCGAAATACAGAAAAGAGGTTCGGATAGCTGTTCTAGAACACATATACGGACAAAGGGCGTTGTGCAATTATCTGCTGTAGGTGGATAATTACAAACGCACCATTGAAGCTGTTCTCAACGCTGTTCTCGAGCAGTTACGAGAACACACCATCAAACAAACAGGCTACATCGGCCAGAAATTACACCTAGAACTCGAATATTCACATCCAGGTCAACGCTAACTGTAGGAATTCAAAATAAGTCAACACTAACTGTAGGAATTCAAAATCGGTTTCCCGATCTAAATCCAACGATTTTTTAAAAAATACAAATATATCCGTTCGCTTGCTTTAGACAAACGAACGGATATATTTGTTTTATGTTTTATTTGTTTATTAATAAACAGTTACAATTTTCTTAAAAGCTATATATACAAAATACAGATATAATAAAAAATTACAAAATACAGATATAATAAAAAATTACAAAATACAGATATAATAAAAAATTATTAAACATTTATACATTTATACAATTGTTATTTTGGAGTCGCCGGCGAGGCGGCCGGTGGAGTCGCCGGCGAGGCGGCCGGTGGGGCGGCCGGTGGAGTCGCCGGTGGAGTGGCCGGCGAGGCGGCCGGTGGAGTGGCCGGTGGAGTCGCCGGCGGGGCGGCCGGTGGAGTGGCCGGTGGAGTGGCCGGTGGAGTCGCCGGTGGAGTGGCCGGCGAGGCGGCCGGTGGAGTCGCCGGCGGGGCGGCCGGTGGAGTGGCCGGCGGAGCGGCCGGTGGAGTGGCCGGCGGGGCGGCCGGTGGAGTGGCCGGCAGAGTAACCTCGGATCACCTTGGGCGGCTGGCGGGGCGGCTGGCGGGGCGGCTGGTGGAGTGGCCGGCGAGGCGGCCGGTGGAGTGGCCGGTGAAGTGGCCGGCGGGGCGGCCGGTGGAGTGGCTGGTGGAGTGGCCGATGTTTGATGGCAAAAGGTTGAGAACCCATCAATTTTGAAAAATAAATTTTGAAAAATGAATTTTGAAAAAAGGTAAAATTTCATTTGAACGGGTCCAACAAATCTAAATATTCCGAGTTTTTGAACTCTTCGTTGAGAGTTTTGTTTTGGAAAAGCAGATCAATTTTTAATTTTGTATGGTAGTGAAATTCCCGTAAAAACGGTCCAAACCGGTATACAGAGTTAGGACCGTTAGACCGTACAATTTCCTTGTATATGGCCGCACGATACAGAATTTCATTTCCTTTCATTTCGGAAATTCGACGATACTTTTGAATATTGTCAAAACATTCAAAAGTATCATCGAATTCCGGCCAGAAATATCGCACGAAATTCTTATCGGCGTCCGTCATAATTTTCAATTCGGAGGTAAAGACCCCTGAGGGGCGTTCCTCCATCTCGATTAAAAATTGTCTCGGTATATTAGATTTGTTTTTCCCTATAAGTTCGAAATCTTTCCCCATGAACTCTCGAAAGAGGATATCTACGTCAATCCGACTGAATAGATCTCGGTACGTGTATACCGGCGGCATTCCGAGATTCTCGCAGATCGGATTTATGTAATCCATTACTTCATCTGTCCTCCACTTTCGAAAGTCCTTAAGAAGTGTATCCATAGTTTCCTCGTTGCATTTGTAATTATAAAGATTTGAAAAATAATCGTAATTTACATAGGGGCTGATAGACTCTACAAATTTAATGTCTTGTTCATAATGTCTGATATTGTTAAAAAGGTTTTTAATACGTTGTGTGTGACCAAGATCACAAGTATCTATTGTATAATATAGAAAATGTATTTCACATCTTTCTATGAGTTCTTTAATGTTGTCCCCGCGCCATGTTTCATAGCGGTCTGTTACACGATGGCGCCCCAAGGAATAATATCCCTCAGGCAGTCGTGAACAGACATTGATTTGGTGGGGCCGGTGAGTCAAGAACCTTTCACCATCATAACTCGCCCGTCGTCCGTGGTGGCTGGATTTTCGCCGACGCCGGTTACCAGCTTTCCCGTGCCGCACAAAACAAAGCACCGCCAAGGTGACTCCGAGGATCCCCGTACCCGCAGTAAAGTATGGTGTTTCTGAAATACACACAATATGAGATATAATTCTACACACGTAATAAATAAAAATATCCCCATCGCAGCAAACTTGCATACTTAGCGAATTTCCAATAAATATATAACATAACACTTAACAGGATTCATAAGAAATACATTCACAAACAAGCGATATTTAAAATATTAATTATTCTCCTTAAGAATAACATTGGGGATGAGTACGCAGGTTTGCTGCAAAAAGGAACACAAAATAACTTATGCAAATATCAATAGAACTCATCTTAGTGTAGCCACATACCAAGTTTCATCCATGTACATTCATAAATAAGCGATATATAACATTTTTATTTTCATTTCCATAAGAACAATGGGGACCAAGTACCTAGGTTTGCTGCTACGGGAACCATAGACGAAATATTTTTTTGGTTGCAAACAACAATTAACCACAACCCGATGAAGCCATATACCAAATTTCGTCAGTTTATGTTCATAAATAAGCGAGATATACAATTTTTCTTTTTCTCCATAAGAATAACATTAGACAACATACTGTGTTTAGCACTTTCGATATCTCAGTAACCAATTGACTTAAAGCAATGATCAATATATCAAATTGTTTTTTATGATGAATTCAATGGTAAAAATCAAAATTTGATTTAAATAAAAATTAAATGTGGAAACCCCATAAACTCCATTTTTGGGTTACAAAACCCCCCCAAAAAACCCTTAGGATGGTGAGATTTGTCTGGTTTTTGAAATCGTTCAAACAATTGGTGCTTTACACATTTTTACCAAATTTCATTAAGATCGGACCTTTTTTACGAGAGTTATCGTGCTTACGGACATATATATAAATTTGAACGAATGGTGTTTTTGGCATCTGGGGACTTCAAAATGAAAAGTTATCATGGTCTCGGGCTTAAGTCTTACCATGAGACCTACGGTCATAGTTTCTTCCCTATAGGTGAAATTCGCTAAAACAGCTAACCATTACATTTCGGTGGAAAGATATATCGCTTAGAGAGGAAAATACGAAAAATAAAACTTCATTTTAATATTTAGTACCACATCACAATGTTTGACAATCTGGTATTTAAGGATACCACACAAAAATTTCTAAGCCAAAATAATATTTTTAAAGTATTTTCAGAAAATTATTGAAGAACTCTGCATCAAATACCATTATCTCATACAACGTGAAAAAATAATATTTGCCTTTAGCTGAGAGTTAGAAGAAGTGCGGAGCCGAAGCCCCAATAGGTTTTGATCTAATAAGTGTCCTTTCCATACCTGCTTTTTCATAAACTATTACTGTCATTGGGGACATATATCCGAAATCTATACAGGCCGGGTATGATTATGAATTTGTATTTTGAAGCCCATAATTTCAATTTGATATATATCATAGTATAGCGTTTAAAAACCATCTATTTCAGGTATAAATTAAGTAATTTAAATATAAATAATCTACCTTTATTTTAAAGTTAAAATAATTTTTCAATGTAAAAATTATAAATATGTTCACTAAATACAATACAAATTTTGAAAGAATTACCGAATTTGTATTTTGAAGCCCATAATTTCAATTTGATATATATCATAGTATAGCGTTTAAAAACCATCTATTTCAGGTATAAATTAAGTAATTTAAATATAAATAATCTACCTTTATTTTAAAGTTAAAATAATTTTTCAATGTAAAAATTATAAATATGTTCACTAAATACAATACAAATTTTGAAAGAATTACCGAATTTGTATTTTGAAGCCCATAATTTCAATTTGATATATATCATAGTATAGCGTTTAAAAACCATCTATTTCAGGTATAAATTAAGTAATTTAAATATAAATAATCTACCTTTATTTTAAAGTTAAAATAATTTTTCAATGTAAAAATTATAAATATGTTCACTAATACAAATTTTGAAAGAATTACCGAATTTGTATTTTGAAGCCCATAATTTCAATTTGATATATATCATAGTATAGCGTTTAAAAACCATCTATTTCAGGTATAAATTAAGTAATTTAAATATAAATAATCTACCTTTATTTTAAAGTTAAAATAATTTTTCAATGTAAAAATTATAAATATGTTCACTAAATACAATACAAATTTTGAAAGAATTACCTCCAACCAAGTATTATTTTTAAATAATTACCTTGTTGTCCAATACAGATGATCGCCAATACGAATACCAATAACAACTTCATGGTGAAGCTTTAACTCAACTCGCCAAACTGAGCTCACCTGTCCAAACGACCTGTATTTATACCCGGGGACGGGTGGTGGGGACAAACCGTTCAATCGGAATCCCGAGATACGTCCCCCACCACCAAAACCACTTTCGCCGTCCTTGGTTTGCGTGGAAATCTCGCCTGTAATTATCGCTCTACAGTCCACCGATGATAAAAATACTGATCAGCGATAACCACGAGACGATTTTTGGTGCTACAGCCGCCGCTTTTGAACGAAAAAGTCGGTTTCCATCAGCGCAACCGGGCAAGATCCCGCCGACCGCATTGTCGGATTTCAAAAATTCACCACTTTCGGTATCGTACTCCCAGTAGGTGTCGTTTCGTACGAAATACGAACGTCTGCTATGACTGAAAGCCGCGTGATAGCCGCGGCCGTCCAATGGACCGACGGGCCATCGGTCTTCGATGTATCCCAAATAGCGCGCTCTCATGGATCGCGGTTCCAACGACCAGTAGTACGGACCGGCAAACACTAATGTTTCTGCCCGCCATTTAAATATTGTGTCTATCGGGCCGAAATACGACAACCCCACTTCCGATCGGACCGACATGCGGCGGCGGAGGGACGGGCCGACCGCAGTTAACGCGTACTCGTACAGATCGTCACCCGTCACCACGACGACAGAACGACGCGTGCCGTCATAGTGAAAAGCGTCTATCCGCCCGAATCGCGGCAGGTCCCCGAAATGATCGACCAACCGGTGTGTTCCCATTTCGACGGGACGGCCGAAATACCATCGCCACAGCGCGCCGTTTTTTACCATGAAAATCTCCTCCTCGAAGTAGGTTATGTCGTCGTAAGGGCCGTGCCAACCGCAATGGGATACGGGTATCTCTTCTCTTTCGCCTTCCGTAGGTACCCTCTCGTTACCCGCTCCGTCGTCGTATAGATCGGAGTAGAGTTTGCGGACCGACATCGAATCTACGGCTGGAAGTTTCGGTGACAAGGCATCCACAGACTCGGTGGAATACCACGGGAACATGACTGACGATCTATCCCGGTTGTGTGACAGCCCAATCGAGTGACCGATTTCATGTACGGCGACGTGAAAAAGGCTAGTGGTCTCCCATTCGTCTTCTTCACGGTCGTACTCCCGCCGGCGCTGACCGGCGTACCATGTTTCATCACTGTCAAAGTGTACGTCACCTCCGGTTTCGTCGGTTTCACCCGGATAAAACGCGTGCGCTAAAATGCCTCCGGGCCCGTCAAACTCGTACGAACACCCACCGTGGTCACGCCGGCCGAACGACAAGACAATATCGGCCTGACGCGCGCGAGAAAATCTCAACGCGGTGCCGTTCGCCCACGTATCGAAGGCCGCCTGAAGCGCGGTATGTACGTATGGCGCGAAGCGAGCCGAAAGCCGGTAAAAGTCCGAAGACCGCCCCGCGTCCCAGCGCCATTTTATTTCATTTCCATCGCTCCATCTTCTGACGGATCTCTTCGCGATGCGCCCCGTCGATCTGGGATACTCATTATCCGGAAGACCGCAGCGGGGCGTATTCATCAACCGCACGGTCGCCTCGTCCAGCGTTCCGGTGACGTTGAGACTTGCGTATTCCTGAAACTTTGAGATTGCGACCGCCATACGCTGACGCTCTCGATCGACCGCAGCCTCCACGCCGTCACCGGTTTTGTACGGAAGAAGCGGCAGCGGTGTTTCGTCCGTGTAACCGTACGCTCGAAAATAATCCGCATACCGGCCCGGAAAGTCGAGATGGTGAATAGTGGCACGCCTACTCACCGGTACCGTTCCTGCGAGAAGTGGAAACAACACAATGTGCGCACATAAAACAACGCGTCGGAATCCGCACATCGCGGGATTCGATAGGCTTACCCTTCTTCCTCTTACGATCCTTCGGAAGATAAGAAATAATAACGATTACCTAACTGGGACGTTCGTTTTGATAACGATCTATCACGGGTGGGGTGGAATATATTACTACTTGATTTGTGCGCGGACGGTCTAATTACCGCCGCTGACCGCTGTACGTCGGGCCCAAGAGTTTTCACCTAGTAACGGTATCCATTTCGTGTTGTCGTACAACCAGTCTCTAGGGCCGACAACGCCTAAACGCAACAACGCGAAAAGCACTCCCCACAGGACGATCACCGCCGCCAGAACGTATCCCACGTACTGTATCCATTCAAAACCGCCGGATTCGGCGCGCTGCAAAAGCGGCGCGTTCAAATTACCACCGCGCTCACGCGCTGTCGTGTACACCGGTTGCGTACTCATAATGGTTCAATATACGTTTGTTTTTGTCCCTCAAATCACTTATATTGTGTCGCGGGATCTCCGCCGTACAACCTGTTCAGCACTTCGTGTTGGACGGTGTACAGTATCGGGATTGACAGGAGTCTCTCGCGTGAACAGTGATCGCTGAGAGCGTGCAACCGTTCCAAAGTCATTTCTTCGCGGTCGTCGCCCCCAGCGAAAAACGCAAACTCTACGTGCTTCAATTGGGGGTCCACGAAATTGATCTTGATCAGACGCACGCCCGGCCAAATGTCGCCGAGGTCGTGGACGGTCTCGCGGTACCGATCGTGCACTATCACGTGTAGGCCGTTTTGAAGCATCGCGATTTCCACCGTTCTGTGGGCATCCAGCGGACTTTGGTGCGGTGACACTGTCTCGGTACGCAGCACGCGAGGTACGTCGACGAGGTTTTCGCACTCCACCGATTCATCGGTCCCGTCGTCCGTCTCGTTCAACACGGTGTTTGTTTCGTCGTCGAACGGGCGCAACAACACCGAACAGTACACGGTACAAATTTCACCCGTGACGGGATCGGCGTGTTCGAACGTCCGTCCGCCGCCGTTGCGTGCCGTTGCGAAAGACACGGGATTGAATCCGAGAATTCCTAATACTCTGACGTCTACGTAAAGAACACTGGGCGCCTCGAATAGATCGCACCATAACTTGTTTGGACCGCCCACGATTGCCCGTTCTTCTTCCCGCTCCAACCTTTGTGAATCATCATCGTCATCCTCAACTTCAAAATCCAAATCTATTTCTATAATATCCGTTTTGCCACGTACGAAAGCTACCGCGCATCTGGCTCCGTCGCGCGATGGATCCGTATAGCCGTTGATCAGGTAATATTTCGTTAACAACAACGCCTTTTGCACATAGTCCTCGAATGTCGCATGAGACACGAATACCTTCTGACCCATTGTCTCCTCGTCCGTTCCCGTCATGAATATGGGTCTATGTATGATAATACCACGTCCTTCTTTGTGTTCGAGCATGCTCAAAACTTGGTCCGACTTTGACCAAACATAGTAGGTATACGCCCTCAACCAACGATGAAACACGCACATCGGAAACCACTCGTTGTTTCTTATCCTGCGTTTTGGGATTAGATATGACGAATTGATCGGTATGATCGGCATACCGAGAAATCCGGACAAAACGGCCAATCGCGTCGTGGCTTGTTTTTCTCTGTAGGCAAACTGCACGGCGGCAAATGCGGACATCACGACTCTGTCGAGTTCTACCCGCATTTCGCCGCAAACGGTGGCGGCGTTTATCGGCGTTATCAACAAACAGGCGCGCCAAGCCAGGGTGGGTCTTTGGCATTGGCACAGACTGGACACCGCTGACCGTCTGTACACCAGATCCGTAGTGCAATAATCGTCTGCTCTCAGCCAAAATATATTTGCGGTATAATAATATCTGCGATCATTCGTGCTGAATGTAAATTGTACGCAGTTGTTCAGTTTGTTAAACGAGGTGAACCGCAAACTAGACGACGGTGGGCGTTGATACCCACCCGCGCCGTCCATCGAATCGCCGTCGTTTCCGCGACCGCGTTTGGCACGTCTTGACGACCCGGCGGCGGACCTTTTGCCGGGACGTACACACCCGCCGTACCGCGGACAATCCACCACCGTCCCACCTGACAGCGTGACAACGTCAGAAATGAATTTGTCCAATTCGGCGTCATTCATATCGAAAGCGCGTTGTAAATGTCTTTTGTCCGTGTCCGGCGGCAGGAGGGAATCCAAAGCGTCATAAGACGTCAAGCTGTTGTCAAACAAAAACACGTTACTGCCGAACATGTAAGATTTATAACGTATGGACGACTCGCCCCCGCCACCAAAAACAGCAGCTTTGTTTAAAAATCCAAACGGCGAAATCATTTTTATCGATTCGGCACGAGTTATCGCTTCGTTATTAAAACTGGCGTTAAAAACACCACCCCCCGAAGCAGTGTCCGTTTCGTATACCCGCTCGAATTCGATTTTCAAATTATCGTTGCCCCGCGCCACCTCGACCACGTGATCCGTCGCCCGTATCCACGCCTCCACGATCTTTGTATTTTCCTTGTCGCGCCAATCGTTCGTTTTTTCCAGATCTGCCGTCAGCATTTCGTAAAGTCTTGTATTGTCATTTACGCTACGATATTCATCGCCACCGCTCGACAGAGTTTCGTTATCGCCGGTGTTAAGTGACTCGGCGTAAAGCTTTTCTATGTCAGAACCACGATTGACCTCTTTCAGAGTCGACCAAAAACGAAGTGTTTCGGCTCCTATTACACCGCTACTGAACTCGTTCAGCGCATTTCTCATATTCGGTATAACCGAATATTCGATTTCTGCGAACGGCAATGACCACACATCGTCGTCGATAAATCTGTCTCCATAAAAGACGTCGCTCGTGAATGATAACGACCAGGACATCCTTTGCGTGATATTATTATAAAAAGCCGCGCCCGAACGAGCCAGTAATATGGCGTTGCCCATAGCCACGCCTTTGTCATTCATTGTAAAATGATCTTATGATAAAGACCGGTAATAGCATTCCATCGGGACTCCGAGGGATATTCCCAGGTTGTGTGTGGGGATATTCAGGAATCGCGCCTCGTGGTCGTTATCATTTGCTCTAACAAAATAAATAAATTACATCAGCATACGTTTAGAGTTTTAGGCATCGGGGGACTTTCCTGGTCATACATCTGTGTACTGTTTCGTTATTCATGATAAAGCGTCCAACTACAACCCGTCGACCGATTTCGTCAGGCTCAATCACTAGGCTCCGCCTTCTAGCGAGTCTATATAAGACGGCTCCGCTGCCCGCCCTATTGTCATTCGCTCTCTTGTATCTGTCGGCTTCATCACGACACCTCTACTACAATGAAAATGGCGGTGATAGATTTCAACGCTTTTGTAAGCAAGAAGACTAACGATGTTTTTATTAAGGAATTGACCGTGGTGGACATAGTGACCGGATCTGCTCAGCACTGGATATTCAAACCGCCAAAGGATACACCTCGTTATTCGCCCAGTACTTACACCAGAGATCGCCGCAACGAATGGCTGAGCCATCATTATCACGGTCTGGACTTTTCGTGTGGGTTCAGTGATTATGAGGACTTGCTAGTTGGATTGAACGAGATTTGTTCACATATGAAAGTGCTCTATGCGCCGGATCTCGAGAAGGCTAGAGTGTTGGAACAACTATTTGATACCAGACGATTAGTCTTTAGTCTGGAGGAGCTCGGTTGCCCTCCACTAGAAAGAGCATCACTTTTTCCAAGGCTGATAAGCGATTGTGGTGAAGACGAGGCTGGGCGGGATGAGGACTTACCCAAACAGTGTCTCTACCACCAGTTGTACTCACCAGGATTCGTGTGCACTTTTTCCAACGCACAACTTCTTGCTAAATGGTGTGCTGACAACATAGCTCTTCTAGACATAAATGAACCTTCTGTCAGGGCGAAAATGTTCGCCGACTGGAAACAAACTTCACCCACTGCCAAAGAATTTGCAGATGCCGGTTTAGTACCCGTGCATTCTACAAACTATTCCACCAAATGTGTGTACTGCGGTGTCATTTTGGGCGAATGGAAGGAAAATGACGATCCCTTCGCAGACCATGCTCGGAATTCACCTTTCTGCAAGTTTGTTCGATTCAACATGCAGCTGAAGGGAGATCAAAAGGATAATAAACGTAGACTCGCATGCTGCTCCGAAAATACTCCTGACATAAATACTCCTGACATTACTGCATCGGATTTGGCCAAGTGTTGTCGTGCATAATCATGATTAGTTTTATAGAATTATGAAAAGAGTATCTTTTCATGATCCACTTGTCACCGCTTCACTCAACCCGCCGGATGAAGAGAGGATATCGACCACCAATCACTGACAGTAAATTTGAACTAGTAATACTCTTATTTAAAAACAGAAGCAATCATATGTTTGCTTGTACATTTTAAAATAAAAATGTTAATATTTATTTTATCTTATTATTTATCCGAAAAGGTTTTGTCTCAACCCGGATTTGACTCATCCTGAAAACGCAAAAATACAAATGATCTCACCGCTCTTCATTTCGACTCGAAACGTGACGACATGAAGAGTTGTAATTGACACCATCGCGTTGTAGTGTAACATTTCAACAAACAAAAAAATTATATAATCGAATCAGCATACTGATGAAATATACTTTCAATTCGGTGCGATTTTGTTTGGGGCGTACCTTGATTACGGCCGTAACCGAATGATTACATCGGGAACCCGTCCGGTTATGAAACTCGAATGATTACATCGGGAACCCGTCCGGTTATGAAACGCGTTCAATCTCAACGCTACGGGGCGTGGCCAATCGCTCAGCCCCCACCACTCGCTAGACCCACTATAATAAAGAGTTCATTGCGGCAAACTGAGTCAGTTCGCTATTTCTATTGGAGAGGTTTGCAACCAACTGAGATATGGATGTGCGTACGGACGTTAACGTTGAGAATTTTATTAGATCGAAAAGAAGTCTTCAACATTTTTTATTATTTATGGTTAACGTATACGATTATGAGCAGAGGGGGGGAGAAAATAACGAAATGACTAGAATAATGAGTTTTCTTTCGGAAACAAATCCAGCCAATCAGTTTTATTATATCGCTTCCAACTTAAAATCATATGTATTGGATATTATGGATGGTACCATCAATTTTGACCAAAGATCGCGCAGCAGAAGTCCTCGCTCTCGACACAGTCTGCGGCCCGACGGCGAAGAAGAGTCACCGGGGAGTCTTCGCTATCGTCACGATCTGCAACCCGACGGCGGAGAGGAGTCACCGGGAAGTCCTCGTTATCGTCACGGTCTGCGACCCGACGGCGGAGAGGAGTCACCGGAGAGTCCTCGCCATCGTGGTAGTGTACGCCAGAGGAATCGAACAAGGTTGCGGACGACGACCGCACTACGAGAAGAATAAATGTATTTCATGTCAAGAAATGCGTTTTAAATTTTAATCCTTTAACTCCTAATGCTTGTGATCTTTTGTAATACATGGTGAAAATGAATTAGTTTTATATAATGTATATTGCATTAACGAATATGTCCGTATCCAAATGGATATATTCGTAAGTTTTTAAAAACTAATAATTTATCGAGCGGGGAACCGATTCGATATGAAAAATGATAGATTTTTCCATTAACTACGTTGTCCCGGAACATCACTCTTATTATTACATTATCAAATATACAGTTAACGGGATCCCGATAAAATTGTAGGGTTTTAAAAAAAACACTCTTTAATAACATAAAATATTTACAATTTATTAAAGAATAAAATACATTGTCCCGGGTAGACTTTTACGGTCTCTGTTAGTCAGTGCCAAGGACTGCTCACGGGGCTCGGCCGAACTGCATGTAAACCTTTTCGGAGCTCGGCCGAGTTCGATATAGACATATATTTTTTGCAGGTGACTTCTTACTGTCTCGGCTGAACCCCGGGTAGACTTTTATGGTCTCTGTTGAGACTTGGTAACACATCATCGTGATAAAAATAATAGATTCCGAATAATTTAACAACACAAAAATATGTTTTGATTTTATTTACAAATTATTAAATATAATAATTTACAATACTAATAAACAGTTTGACATTCACCAACGACTGGAGATCTTGCCGCCAAAATGATTGCGCAGTGCCCAAACTCTATTGTTCGTGCACGGTCGTAACGAAATGTTCACGTAGACATTCCATTTACGGCCATCTCTCTTCGTTCTCGAAAGTGGTTACGGGTGTTGAAAAATCGCCTTTGCAACCGTCCCCATCGACGTCAGCCGCGAGACTGATCGTTTCCCCCACCACTTTTTGGTTCGGTCAACCCTTTACTCTCGACAACCCCCGACCACCGACCAATAGGATTCGAGTATTTTTCCCGCCAAAAATTTTGGCCAATCAGAAGGCTGCATTTTTGCGCGCGTCGAAAATTACATCTCAACACGCCGCCGAAATTGCATATATACGAGGTATCGTTCGCGCGCGACTCTTTAGCTCCTTGCCCATAATAATGACTCCTTCAAGGAAGGAGCAGCGGGGAGGGGCCGGCGCGTCGCTAGTTGGAATTTGTTTTTATTATTATGATTCAAAGAAAAATATTTTTACCACAGAAAAGTTTTGTCCCGGCCGGATTATAATTTGCGGAGAAACGCAAAAATACAAACCATTTTCACCGCTCTTCTCGTCAACAGTTTTGGCACCGTAACGGTGGTGGTGGAACGAGCGGGAAGCCACAATTGTCACCACCGTCACTGCGTGTAAAAGTAAATTCGCTCACAAACAAATTTTTTTCCACGGTCAGATTACACTTTCCGACGAATCGCAAAACTGGTCCGTAAAACACATACAGTTTTCGCCGCTCTTAATGTCGAGTCGAGGAGTGACCACCCGTCGAGTGTATTATGAGACTGGCGAGTTGCAGAGCAAGAAAAAAAGGAAGCGGCAGTTACAAAATGGTAGTAAGCAAATTCACATATAACACACGTCCGAGGGGATCCGGACTCTTGTTAAAAATTGTACATTTAAAATAATTATTTTGCACACAAATATTTTAAGATGTCAAATTTTACCATGTCGCAACTTGATATCATCGGTTTCCCGATGTATCGAAGGGGTTTTTTTAAAAAAATACTACAAACACCCTAAGAATAACAAAAAAAAAACTTTATTGATTACAAATAACGATCGTTAGTGTACAAATGTTTATCTATTACAATCCAAAATTTTAACTACGTTATTTCTAATCCTCTACAATCATTACGGGTGTCGGCTCGATGATCATCGTGAATGGGATCCAACGATTAAACTGCGTTTTGGTATCGTGCCTCCATCCGGTAGGGATGTAGCTGCAACTTCGACATGGTGTGTTCCAGCGCAGTTGGCCGGGAAGTATGGTGAAACTCCTCGACTTCCACATCATTCCCTCTTCACCGCTCTCGAAAAAGAAGTCTGTAGTTGCGCAGCAAGCTCCGCACGTGGCTTTCAGTAAGATGTTCTTCGGTGGGTTTTCGGAACACCTGACGCACGAGTGATTACAGCTGTTGCATGCCCGGTGAAATAGAGGAAAATCTAGTGGTTGGCGCATAGCGTGGTTACACGCGGGGCAGATTAACAGATTTTCCCTCACCAACCGCGTTGATCTCACGAATCTATTCATACCGCACGCACAGCACTTGTCCGTAGGAACGATGACCGGGAAGGGAGGGTGAAGAAACAAGAATGAAAATTCTCCACAGGACAGCATTTCTAGGCGTCTGAATCACGACTGAACGTCGATCCGCGGCGGCGCGATTTTATACTCGAGGTGGTTGAGTGGGGGTGGCATCATTCGATAGTTTACCGAATGACCCAACAATCGGTTGTCATCTGAAGGTTATCCCGATACGGAACTCCGACCTGTCATTTGTTCGTCCATGACATAATAAGTTCCTAGAAAGTCACGTGACGTTCTCCCACTCCATTTTACTAGACCTTCCCGTGCCTGACACTCATTTTTGATAAGAATGTCGGTTCAGACACCCACCATGAGCGAATCGCGAAGTCCGAATACCATTCAAGATCTTACGGTCACGGCGAAGAGAGTGACGGATAGAATTAACCCGAAAACTCTTCAAGATCTGACGGTTGCGGTGATAATGGAGTTCGTGCCGGAGGGGATCAACCTGTTACCAATGTCCCTACAAGATTACATCGTCGGAATCATGTGGAAGGAAATTCAATTTTCGAAAAATGTAGTGGATATTCTGCATGAACACAGTTATATACGGTATATTCAGATGCCTCATTCATGGTGCGTAGAAGATTACCAAATCATGAGAGACCTATCGGACGAGTGTTCAGATGCCGTAAATCGATATGCAAAGCTGATGAACGCATGGAAGCGATACCGATTCGGACCGCTCGCGACTTGAAACTTCGGACAGAGTGGGTGCAGTCAATTCGACCTCACGTCTTTCGATGATCCAAATATCAAATTTTAACCTGTGGGATACGCGAATTTCGACTTTGTGTATATTTTTATTCTATATTTGTGTTATTTTATTTGTTTTTAGTTTTTTTTTTGTAATAAATGTTGAAAATAAATTAGTTTTATATCATATGTATTGAATTTATTTTTAAATAAATTCAATAAAAACTTACGAATATGCTCTTTTGACTATATACAAACGGGCATATTCGTAAAGTTTTTAAAAACTAATAACTTATCGGGCGGGAACCCGATTTAATATAATTTTCTCGTTAACTGCAGTATCCAACCGTGACCATCAAAGGGTTAAATGAAATAATGTGCTTATTGCGGTTTGAGTAAATATTGTACATATTTTTATATGTTTCTCTTGGCAACAAATATATTTATTTCAACTTTATGTGTGTATGATGTTCAAACAAACAAAGTTTCATAAATATTTTTACTACATCTTTTTTTACAATTATCACTTAAAATCGGCACTTAGTCTTGTATATTGGATCGGGGGGGATGTTTTAATAAATTTCAGACTGTAAAATGTTTGAACTAATTTATTTTTCAGCATAACCGTTGATTTTGTGTAAAACTAAGTTACCCGGGCGTTGGAAAATGATGGCACCGGAACCACCCTTTTTGAACTGTGATGATCGTATTCGTCCGTATCCGATTCACTGTCACTGTTGCCGTTTCCGGGAAAAGGTTTTTCGTGATAATGAAATCGAATAAAACACTCTTCACGGTCAATTATAAAGTAAAGTGGCTTTACGACGCAAATATCGCAGTAGTTATCATGCTTCAACACTATGTTCCCCAACACTCCATCCGCACCCATATGGCAATGGTTGATTTCTCGATAAAACGTCCAACATTTAGGAGACATCCCCCACTTGCTTTCTCCCATTTCATCGTTTAGCGATATAAATGAAATGTAACTGTAACAATATGCGCACAGCCTGACACGTCGTTCCACATTTACCCATACGTAGTACTCCCACACTATATGACAGTCTTCGAGCGATACAAACTCCGGAATTCCTAGCTCGTTATCCGGGTAGTTCATAACCATATTCAACTCCGATCTCGTCATGTCCAGTAAGTCTACGCTCGAATAATCAAAATCTTCGGGACGATGTAAAGGCCCCTGTTTCAACCAGAGGTCTTTTACTAATGCTCTTGTACATTTTTTCACGAGTCGCGGTAATGGCAAACTCTCGATTACGCTCGCATCATCGAGCGACAGAGTAAACGTCTCGCAAGCTAATTCGAAGAGTGTTTTTACTATAATATTTGCGGGGCACATGTTGAGAATCGGGTCTTTATTTTTTTAATTCTGACGGAGGCCGGAGATTTCAAAACTTTTCTTGCAGAGTTTTATATTCTGCCGGACCGTAAAACTCGTAAGTTTTTGCCGCTCTCCACTTCGTGTCCATATTGCCGTTTTGAGTCAATGCCGTCCGCAACGCGGGCCATCGAAGTACTCGGTTAACGCAAATACGACGCCGAAACGGCCGTATCGTCACGTCTAGGATTGGCGCGAAAAGAGGTGTAAATCAGAGCGTTTTTATTTTGACGGAAAGTCGGTCGGAGATTTCAAAATTTTTCTCGAGTAAAAATGTGTTTAACAAATTTAAAAAAAACCACCCCAGTAAGCGACGCGCCGGCCCCTCCCCGCTGCTCCTTCCTTGAAGGAGTCATTATTATGGGCAAGGAGCTAAAGAGTCGCGCGCGAACGATACCTCGTATATATGCAATTTCGGCGGCGTGTCGAGATGTAATTTTCGACGAACAAAAAAATCCGGCTCTCTGATTGGCTAAAATTTTTGGCGGGAAAAATACTCGAATCCTATTGGTCGGTGGTCGGGGGTTGTCGAGAGTAAAGGGTTGACCGAACCAAAAAGTGGTGGGGGAAATGCTCAGTCTTACGGCGGACGTCGGAGAGGGTGGTCGCAAAGGGGACTTTGAATTTTTCACACTCTCGTGCGGGTTACGGACCCTCACGTGGTTAACCAGAAATTTAAAGCAGTTACCAGCGCGTTCTGATCAATATCTCGCACCCTTTATGTAAGCTAGGGGCTTGTACGGAGAACGAAAAGGGATAAGTTCGTGTTTTCCAGAATGACCACCGGTCGGGTTTATTACGAGACTGGCGAGTTGCAGCGCAAGAAAAAGGAAGCGGCCAAGCGCAAGAAAAAGGTAGCGGCCAACGGCTACGACGGACGAGATGGTGAGGGGAGACGAAAGGCGTTCGGCCGAGATCGTGTACCGTCCAACAATAGGATTTGAGTATTTTTCGACCAATTAGAGGCCGGTTTCATGGCAAAAAATAGTCTCGACACGACTAAAAATGTATTTAAAGTGTAATGGAGATATTACGTTTATGGATATCGAAGAAATTGAGAAAACGGCTACGACTTAATGGATGTTGTGGTTCTTCATCTATTGGAGCCGCTTAATTCGAGTATCCACTCGACAGCTTCCCCCACAAAACATATGCTGGTACATTATTGACATTATTTACAACGTGACCCGTGATATGATCATGAATATACACGTTTTAATTCCACCAAAGAAATTGTAAACATATAAAAAATGCTCAAACATGTCTCTTTGATAACACAGATTTACACAACACCAACACGTTTGTGTCTGAAACGGTCTGTGTTTATGTCTGAAGTCCCAAATATACAGTTAACAGGATCCCGATAGATTCGTAGGAGTTTTAAAAAAAAAACACTTTTAATAACATAAAATATTTACAATTTATTACACTTTAAAATGTATATTGTAACAAATTATTACACCACAACAATTTATATCTAACATATTTAACAAACAATTTATTATTAAATAATAACTCTTATGGTCATTTAAGCAAAATATAATATTTTAACATGTATTAGTTAGTGCAACTCTTGTGTTAGTTTAAATATAAATCAAAAGGTATTCAATATTAATTATTCGATCAAAACTTTAAAAATATTTACAACCAATCTATTAATAAATAATTATAATATACAATAGAATTTTCTTAATTTAAATGGTACCTCTTTTATAAATGAATATGATACGTGAAATAACCTCTTTCCCGAGAAAAGTACTGGGTGTCAGGCGTTGATTTCATCGATGGCTGGGTGTAATGGGCAGGTTTAAACTCCGTGGTGGTGCAGTAACCTCTGTTTTGAATTTCGGGTTCGTTAAAGTTGCAATTGTTGATGAAATTCAAGAGAATCATAGCCGCTTTGTCGCTCTTGTTTACGGCGCAGGTCGAATCTTGTAACTCAACTTCGTGATCGGCGATCCGCATACGTTTGATAGCTCGTTGCATACGTTTTATAGCTCGTTCCAACGCCGTCAGTCCAGGTTGGTTGTCGTGATCACGGTTCAACACAACGTAACACGGTTTAACTTCAACATTTTTGATTTGAAGAGGCCGTCGTGCGTCGTCCGTTTTGATCCGTTGGTGAATGTAGGATACGTCGTCCGTTTCGATCCGTCGTGGAATGTAGGTTTTCGAGTGACTAGCCTTTAGTTTTTCGGCCGCTTTTCTTCTTTGTTGTTTTCTCAGCGCCGTCTTGGTAGGCCCTCTTGGGCGCCGTCTACGTCGAAAACGGCCTTCCTTCATCTCCGGCGATCCGCGTTGATCTTGCCAATATGACGGGCGGTCAGGGGCGTAGGAAGGTAGAGCAGACGGAGCAGACGACTTTTGTTCACGTCGGTCTGGGGACGGCCATCTTCGCCAATACGACAGTCGGTCAGGGGCGTATTCGGTTAGAACAGACTTTTGTTCATATTCTACAGGCGAGCGTAGTTTTGGTATGTGATAGTTGTCCATCGCTGGCAGCGTACCGATGAAGATGTGTCTGAAGTGCACAGAGCGAACTCAAAAAGAAGGAGACGAGTGGTGTACTGATGGAGCTCGCCGCGCGCCGGGCTTTTATAACCGGCGCGAGTGGTGGGGATGACCTCTATTCCGTCCTGCGCGGCTCGTAAACCCGAGTGGGGGGAATCGCTTTCGACGCCGCCGTCACCAGTGACACTTCGGGATGCCGATTCCAGTAAGAGCGGCTAGTTATGGAATTATTCGGTGAGTTAACGCCCGACCCGTCTGTAGCGAATCGATCCGTCCCGGCGATGCGGATCGATGTGGTAAAGAGTACAGATAGTGATCGTGGATTTCGTCTTTTTGACAATGCCCTCTTCGTTGTGCGCGATGTGGCATCTGAGGAATTGTTTTTAGAACGCATGAGAATTGCGAACGCAGTTTTTGAAAAAATTGTCAAACCGCACATGGACGATCCGTTGAGTGCGCTCGCTCGCAGACTGGTATTGGCTACAAAGGTGTGCATATCGAAGTATTTCAATAATCAGTCCTTCGCCAAAACGGGACGGCCATTTATCGTCAAGGCACATTTTAGAGATTCGCCCACGCTGTTTTGTGGCTGTTCGGACTTTTTGCGTACCTATTTGTATACTAGAAAAAAAGGTGAACCTTTTTTCGACAAAGACTCTTACGAAACGATGCCAGCAACTACTACGGGCGTTGCTTTCGATGGCGGCAGCGCGAATCGAACACAACCCATGACGGACGCCGAAAAAGAATTGGAACACTGTCGTTTCCTGTCAAGACTCGGCGCCCTTTCAAAATTGCTCATAGAAGGTGGACCAAAGCCGGGAATCGATTTCTTAGACGGTGCGAACGACAGCTTCGGAGGTTTCGACGAAGAATCTCAATCCAGACCGGAAGCGACGCTTTACGTCATTGCCGACGTTACGGCTCTCGCGGAATTTTTATGTTATATGTTTTTTATGACGCCGGTCGATCTGAGAAGACGTTATGAGGTTGTGACCGGTTGTACGGCGCCTTACGTGAGCGAATACGCCGCCGAGAGGTTGACGCAACGTGCGAAAACCTGCTGCTACGAGGAATCGATCAGATACAACTCCACCGATACGGTTCGACGAGCAATAAAAGAGTTTTTGCGCAGAAATCAACGAGCGAGCGAAATGGAGCGGGACGGTATTTACGATAAGCCCGCGGATAACTCAGATCCATTCGCGGCCGAACTGTTGCGCGAAGAGGAGTCCGGGCGGTTACGCGAACGAAATTTCGCGTTGGTGAAGCATTTACTCCTTTTGCTTTTTGACAAAGCCCTGTCGTCAATAATCGATAACGGATTTGACAACGTTAACAAAAGGCGTAGATACGGTACCAGCGCCAAAAGTGTTGGTGGGGCGACAGTTTACACGGGAATACTCGACACGGTGGGAAAGGTCGTCGTGAGGTATAAGGAGGGCGTTTCCCTTTTGAAGTCGACCAGAGCTCCTAGAGGCGCGGCGGCCAAAAAAGGTGGGGGTTCTGTTTCTTCAGAAGCGTTCCTAAATTTGCGTGTACCGATCAATCAGATTACGGCACAACGTTCGGAAAGCAAGAGTTAAAATACGTAGAAAGATCAGTGCTAATTCTCAGAGACGATGATGGCAGTACAATAAAGTAAATGTTCAAAGGACTCGCCGGCGATGACGACGAGCCTGACAAGAAAAAATTTAAGGTCAACGCCCAACCGTCGGTGAAATTCAATTATAAAGACGCGGAGAAATTCAAGAAAAAAATCAAATACGACGAGTCGACCAAGAGATGTACTGGGACCAACGCCCGTCCACTCGTAAAAAAGGTTCGGGGCGAATCGAGCACAACCGAGAAGAAAGTCGACGGTTTCTGTAATCTCTTCGGTGTCGGTGATTTGGAACGAGAGAGGTTGAAGATGTACATCAACGCGCTCGACACACGAGGAAACGACCTCCATCTGTCTGCGATCGCGACGACAAATCTGAAGCCGGCGAATTTAGTACGGACCACCGTCACTGAAGAAATCCGAGCAAATTCCAGGAAAAAAAATCACCCGTTCGCGAGCGAAGAGCGCTCCACTCTATTTTGGATTTTACGAATAATTTTGGATACGGACGGGTTAAACAAATCGAGACCATCAAAGAAAAACGACGTCTTCACAATTACGGTGCCCGCTCTCGCCGAAGACCAATCTTCAAAGCACTTATTATTGGCCGAATATATTGTATTTAAACTATGGCTATTCATCCGATATGTGTTTAACACGGTCTATGCTGCGGCGGCAGAAGATAATCGCGTCCTCTTGCCAATATTTTTAGTCAAAATAGACGGACGCGCTGTTTTACGTAAACGTTTAAAAGATATCTTCATTGGAGCGTCTAGTAAGGAAGCGTCAGATCTGAGAAGAAAGTTTCGATGTTCATTTGTGATGTAACATTTTTTTCGCAATAAAAGACCAAGCATTTATTTTTGTTTCTATTTTACCTCTCAGACAAACTGAGATTTCTTCTTGTGACACGTATTGCACTCACCGGAATAATAATTCCGGTTGTTTGCGGATTTCTTCATGACACCGCTTATTGTGACAGTTTTCTTTTTACAATGAATGCAATAAATGTTTGTATCTTTAGGTGGTCTCGTCGCCAATGGTGATTTCCCCCTTTTTACTGTGTTTCGCGCTGATACTTCATCTTTTTTACTTACGCGTCTTCCGCGTCGGTTATTTACAGTCGGTGAACTAGAACGCTGTCGCTCCCGTTTCACTAACTCTCGCAAAGTCTTTCTTATCCGTTTTAATTCGTCCGCGGACATGTTCTTCGTAAGCACTTATTATCCGCCCAATCACGAGAATTTTCGGGAGAAAAATAAAAAAGATTATTAGAAATTTGAATGGGTTATGATACCCCATCGGTCTTGTGACGGGGGTGATCTAAATATGGACCGAATAGTCAGTAACTGCCCGAGGGGTTTACCGGCCTACACGGACCAAGCGAGTTTGGCCTCCAATGGCTTTGCGCCCTGGATTTACCCCGACCCTTTGAAGATCGCGGTGATCTTCCCCACTTAAACGATGTCGGTGCAACCTGGATTCGGCCGAAATCGACTGTTATGAAATTTGGCTCGGCCGAGTTACATAACCGTCGTATTACAGGGGTTGAATCGAGAAGTAAATTACAAAAGTTATTTGAAATAATTTATTTTGTAAAACAGTAAACCACACACGTTCGATATATCGAACGACTTACAACAGATTACTCGCAGACATCCTCGTCTTCATCGTTTACAAGTTGGAGACCGTGACGCGCGTAAACGTCCATATATACAACTCCGTTATTTTTGATGCGAATTCTGATAAACGAAGATACGAGTACCGCTTCCACGCCTTGTTTAGGTTCGTTCTCGATCACAGTCTTATCCTCCTCGTGATAGCGCATCAGGGACACGCGGTTCGGGATTCCGTACGTACCCAAAATACGGATACTGTCAGACCGCGATAAGCCTTGGAGTTCATCCAGAACACAACTTCGGCCATACCCACTTCTAGGATTGCCATACGAGCGGCCGTACACGGCCAGTGATGACACACCACCGGCCACATTTTTGTATACCAGGTGTTTAGCAAATTCTTCTGTCAATTTCACAAAACACACCTCGTATAGACTCAATAAGAATTCGTAAAAATAAGTGCCGAAACATCGAGAGAGTTCGATATTGTAGGCGATCGTATCGTCGGTATCGGAATTCTTGTCGGTTTGAAGTTCAAAACTGCCCAAGAAGATCAATTTGATCGGAATGTAGAATCTGCAATCCGAATAACCATAACGGTTAAAAGGTTCGAATCCGTTGAAAAATATCAACGACCTGAGTTTTTTTTCATTTGACAAACAGCTGAACGGATGCAAATGGTTCACAATTAGTTTTCGTCCCCCTTTCGACGTGTCCATGGCCAAGAGAAGAGACTTGACTGCGTTGATTATCTGTAGAAAGTATTTGGTCCGTTTGAACTTTTTGATCGTGTTCTGGTCATTAGACTCCTCGCGTTGCGTGTTCAACGAGTTTATGTTGATCGCTAACGTTGCCAGGCCGTCTTTCAGAACCTTACTGGGAGATATAAACGTTTTTCGGTACGATGATATTCCCACCGCTGTTTTCAGTATGTTGGAAAAGACGCGTCTCGTTTGATAATCCGTACTCAAACCGTCTTCCCCGTCGTCCATGATCACTTCTTCGCCGTCCCGTAAAAAAGTGTTTTCAGAACACGTTTCTATGATCACTTCATCGGGGTCTCGATAACAGTTTTCGTTTGGAACCAGTCTGGAACAAGATTCCAAATACGAGTGTAACATCGATTGTTTCTCTTCGTTGACTCTACAATCGGATGTTTCCGTTAGATTAGAGACCTCAGCCGAATCTGGCAATAAGAAATTAGGTATTTTTTTACATGGGAAATTCGATGGACTCTCATCCGAACAGGGCCGTTTCTTACCGGCGAGCCGTACAAAATCAGCCAAGTAATCGGTCGTTACTTTGTCCGCGTCGCGGCTATGGTCGCCGTCGGCCAACTCGCCTCCATTTCCAATCACTTCCAAGTCGTTCACATTTTCGATCACTTCCATCTTCGCTCCGTCCGTTGTAGTTTCCGGTGCAATCATCGCGATCGATTGAGCCACAATAGAAGTCGGCGACGGTGTTATAGGAACGGGGTTGCTCATATGTTCACCACCGACTGGTCGACTATTGCTTGTGCACGAAATGTAGGTGAGGGGGGAGTTATCGCGTCAATTGCTTCGCCTTTTGAGCGGGGTTCCCTTTCCGGCTCGCCGGTACTTCCCAACCTCCTCTCCCAAAAGTACAATAACGCCACCGACAAGGCGAGTCCAACGATTATCCACGCGCCCACGCGTAACGCTTCGTTCCACAGACGTCCAAAAACGCTTTCAGCACCTTCGACCACATCGTTCGCTGCTTCGCCGAGTACGTGTGGTGCGTCCAATACCACTTGCCCGAGCATTTCGCCCAAAGACGGTTTGGTCAAACAGACGTAAACGTCACCGGGATCAGCGTAATCCGCCACCTCGAGTTTGTCCGTCCCGGTACCGGACGGATCGCAACGCACACAGGGCGTCCTACCCGACCATTCTTCGGCACAGGACGTTTCCCGGACGACGGCGGGGTAGTTGCGACAATACTTGTCTTCCGGCAGACCCCCGTCCTCGGTGACTATTTCGCAACACGCGTACCGTACACGACACGATACCAGTTCACCCGTGTCTTTGTCTCGATACACGCGCCAACAGCCGGCGGCCCTCTTGGCGCCTTCAGCCAGAGCGGAGTATATCGCCGCCGCGCCGCCAGACGTCAGGACTATTCCAAAAAACAGTCCACGGCTCACGATCGGTCGTCCTTTTCGCAATGATTTCTCCATCGCTTTCACTAACCGTTCCGCGGCCGCGTAACGCCCGATCAACGTGCTCAAATCTTCAGCTGTTTCGTAAGCGGTCTTTTCGAAAAGCTCAGCGGGTACCCGCGGCGCGTCGCGCGGCCGTCGCAACGCGGATTCAACGGCCGCGTCTGGATATGTGTCACGAAACGCGCGCGTCAGATAATCTACGAAATCCGCGCTACGGAACGCGCTGTCTGCGGGTACGCCTAACCCGTCTAGTACTTCCGTCACGCGTCCTCGTCTCATATCGCGCAACAATGCGTTTAACGTCACCGCCGCGGTCGTACCGTCGTCCGCCACGTCCACCGCGGCACGAAACACCGCGTTTTCGGTAGTCTCGCCAACCCGCGCCGCCGTTCGTGACAACACCGACTCCATCAGACGATCGGTCGTTGCCGCGTGCGCTCCACCTTCTCGAGCTAGTGTTTTTGAAATGTCGCTTTTCGCCGCATTCAACGCCTCCTCAGCCGCTGCTTTGGATTTGAAAACCGTACCCGCGAGGGTTTCAAGCCTTTTAAAGGCATTTACGAACGCGTCACTAAAGGCCCCGGCCATTATTAATAAGACTTATCCCGGAGACAATGAATGATGTTCGAGAAAGGTGGTATGGGGATCGGGGTCTCTTGCTTTGGTTAGAAACCTGGCTGAAAGAATACCGCGATTACATTATGAAAGCATACGGAATCATCAATACCGATCTGATACCTAAACGTCAATACGTACGTGCGATGGCGTGGTATATGTCCGTTTTCGACGTTACTATACTGACTCATCAAATGGTCAGTATGGTTTATGAAAACGATAAAAACGTACAGAGCGTCTATTATATGGACACGGTCGATCTAGTCGAAATACTGAAACGCCTGGAGAACGGGATGAATCAGTGCCGTGATAAATTTGATGAACTGATGACAATCGACGCGATCGAACGCATGTACGTAGCGTTGGCGGAAGACAACCAAGATGACGGTGTCAAAGGGACTATCGAACGGTTCGAAACGGAATTGGATTCGTTGTCGAGACGTGGTGACTCTGGTTTCGTTGAATCGGTGCGTTCCGGGGACTGCGGAGCGCTACCCGTAGGCGTTTCAGCGTATGTCCCCGATCCCGAACAGGCCGGTCTAATGACCGACATCGTGATGTCGCGGGGAAACGTCGACCAACAATTGATCGAAATGGCAACGTCGTTGGAGATTTTACGCGCGGGCAGCGACCGTGAAGCGGTGCGCGACGTTAACTTGGAATCTCGCCTGCCGCCGAATGAGGTCCGCGCCATAAAACTGATCACCGTACCGGGTGATGCGGCCTTGGCACGTCAGATTTGTGAATCGTATCTCGCAAAACTGGCAGAAACCGTTGACGGGGTTAGAACATATCTAGTCAATTACGGCGATCTGTTGAGTAAATGGCGGGGTCAGAGCGAGAAAAACTTTGAACAGATAATGATATGGCTGTTGGATAGAGCGAGGGAAAACGCGAGGGAGGGTCGTCATTTCGACGTCCTATGGATAGACGACGTGCACGCATTGATGAGCGAACGCGGAGACTCGGCCGGCGGTGAGGACTATTTGAACGTGATAAAAACTACCATGCTACAAATTATGGACAACTTCAACAAAGACTCGCGGTTGAGCCGATTCGCCCTGTTGTTCAGCACAGGCGCCGGTCAGCGGGATATAGACGCGGCGTTCAGACGGCGAATCGATAACATATACGAGTTGATACCACTGAGCGGATCACCGGCGTTCCGCGAGATTCTCGTAAAACACATGTTACGCGTGACCCACCTCAACGTCGAAGGGGCGGCCTTGGAACGACTAAATAGGACGACGACCGCGAGCGAACTACAGAGCGCGGTGTACGCATATTACGTGCACGCTAAATTCACGGTTACGAACGAATTCAACGTGGCCGCGCGGGGTGACAGGCATTACAAACTTTTACCGCTCAAGAGTTATTACAATCTAAAGGGCGACGCCGTACGAACGAGCGCTTCTAACGATCCGATAGTGCAAGCTGTTAAGAACGGTGGCGGGTCGAGGTATTTTTACAGAGAAGGCGTCGTGGACGCGCGCAATCTTTCTGAAGAACAAGCCGGAAGCACGGTTTTCGTGCTGTACACAGATCCTGAATTCGACCTTGACGATTCGGCCCCGCCGACGAGAAACAGCGCCGCGAAACGACGCGCGAAAATACGAAAAAGAAAACAATTCGTCTCCACAAAATCACCCTACAGTTACGAACAAAAAAGATTCATGCAGTCGTTCGCCGAGGAACTTAGGCCCGGACAAATTAAACTACACTCCTCGTCTCAATCGGCAGTCGGTACTAATGCCGCGAAGCAGTCATCCAGCGAAGAGGATCTATAGTCGATTAGACAAAAAATATTTAAAATAACTGGATTTTTTAAGGTCTTAAAAAAAATACAATTTACTCATACAATTTTGATTTATTTCAATTAAAACATATATTTTTAGATAAATGAATTTCAATGAATATGGGACATACCAATGTTTGTGACCGTTTGAAAAAGTTCTGTTTGAAAACAATCAGAGTTGGATTGGTGAACCGCCCCTCCGCTCGTGTCGTAGGTTCATTGGTGAACCGCTCCTCCGCTCGTGCCGTAGGTTGATTGGTGAACCGCTCCTCCGCTCGTATCGTAGGTGGTGGGTCGTTCCCGCTGGTAGAAGGTCCGCACTCGGTCGGCTGGGAAATTAGGAAACGTTTTCTTTTCTTTGGTGGTTCTTCTCCCGTCTCTTTTTTTGGCTCAGTCGGCTGTATTGTAGTTTCTGCGAGGTTTCTCTCTTGCGAACGAGTCACCGGCTTGGATGGTGGTGGCGGCTTTGCAGTAGATTCGGTCGCTTGTGGTTGGTTTCGCATGGAGCAAGAAATACGTTTTAGAATCACGTCGTTGGAGAACAGGCTCGTGTGCAGCGTTGAGATGAATTCTATGTTATCGCAGAGATAGAAAGATTTCATGGAACGCATTACGTACTCCGTGTAGTCATCGTTTTCAATCGGCTTGTAAGATGGCACGTAAACACATGTTTCAAAATTGTAATTCCACACCTTTTCCACAATCAACACATTCGACAGTCCACTCGACATATTCGGCTCGCAAACGGCAAATTCAAAGCTAAATTCAGCCAGAGTCGCAAAACACTTGATGTAGCGATTGATGAGGCTAAAAGTGTTGTAAAGCGGAAACTCTTGTCGGGGCACGTTCTCACCGAGCACACACTCGTAATTACCATCAGGCCGATCGACTACGTTTACTTTCTTGTAAAAATGAAAGTTTTTGGTTTTTGGTAATTTACAACAAAAAATCTTCAAAATGTCTCCTTTACCTCTTTTTCGATTCTGCTCGGTGATCGTGTACACTGCGAATCCTTCGCGTAGTAGATCCAGCGTCGGTCCCGCTGACGGTCGGGAATTTTCCTTTTTCTCCGGCCGTAAAATAAAATTGTCCTCGCTGAAGGTGTTCATCAGAAATGTGTTTTCAAAAGTTCGAGTAGGTTTGGACTGACGCCGGTGCCAATCCGTCTCTTCTTGCTGTAGCTGCCAGCGCACGTTTGTCACGTTGACATCGGAAATGGCGGTAGTTGTAGTAGGGATAGTGCCGATGGTAGTGGGGGTGATAACGGACCCCTGATTCTGTCCACTTGGGAGCGATTTCAAAAGTATTACCGGAACTACCGCACTGACCAATCCGACCTGATGATAACCCGGTGGTAAACTCTGACTTCCCCCGACTCCGCCACCTGATTGCAGAGGAACGTTACTTGCTGACATATCTTCAAAACCGGTTATTTCACCATGTCTCTCCTCGCCACTATCCATGACACGAGTTTGGTAGACGAATGAATGACACAAACTACACCGACCCGAGTTGACAACAGAATGAACGAAATAATAGGAACAGGCGGGGGGAGTGGGAGTGCTGACTTGCGCGAAATGGTGATTCACCGGCGCTTGCGCGCTGACGCGGCGAATATCGACTTCCGCTCTAATTCTCTCCACTATCGATTCATCGAGTTCTCGTAATCGATTCATACCTTTCGGTTATCGCCTCGCCCGCTTTTCGTCGCACGTCGTCCATGTGCAGTGAATTGTTAATATAGGCCATAGTCGTCAAAATATCGCGATGGCCAACGGATTCGCTCGCCGTTGCCGCTCCGTATTTGGAATTGACCGCGCCGAGATATCGTCTACGTTGAGAATGCCATCTGACCCCCTTTGTTCTGTTTTTATTTCCAAAAAGTCTTTTGTACACGCGATCCAGCATCAGTTCCAACCGGCGCGGTGTCCACGTGAAAAATCTCTTTTCCAACCGTTCAGCCGGCGGAACCTCTTCTTTGTTTTCCGTATAGTCCACCAACTCATCCTCGACATCGAGCTCCCGGCCCGTATCATTCTCGTTTCTGTACAGACGCCCACGCGTTCTTAACAACATCAATTGACCGAACAAGTCCGAGTCGTTCTTTAACACTTCGGCCGGTAAAAATACGTTTACAAACACGCCTTTCGTCAGCACTTCGAGACGACCGGCGCCCAATAGTGTTTTCACGTCGTCTAGTGAAAATCTCAAAACGGTCGACTTGATACGCGCTCCGCTGAGGAACCCGAGAACGTACGCGAAAGCGAATTCGAAAATCGTCCTCTCGTACCGTAGTCGACCCGGTTTCGTTTCCGAATCTGTCACGTCTACGTCGATATCAATGGCGAGGTCGACCTTTCTGCCGTAGTCACCGTATTCGTCAAAATATGCTTTTCTACGACGGTTGGAGTGTTCCACGTACTTGTCGACACTGGCGCGCAACACTCTGATGCAATGGCTCAGTATAGACGATTCCTCGTCGTCGTTAAACACCAACGGTCTTTTGCAACGTGCCGCAGAGAGTATGCGTTTGACCCGGTCGTCACCGAGCGTGTTAGCCAAAGCGTCCATGCGTCTGTAAAACGTCGACATCTTAACACCGCCAAAGCCTCTGAACGAGTCGATATACTCTTTCGAGTCGTCCGTCAGAACGCTCATCGCCAAAGCACCACCCGCTTTCAAATACGCCATTATTGTCTTTATAACGCGTTTCGTATAGCTTTCCCGCCTCCCCTTCTCGACGATCATGTAAAACAAAAATTCGTACAACGATGATTTCGTCACCACACCGTTTTTAAACGGTTCAAATTCGTTCAGATACCGCAGATGCGATCGCACCACACGTTCAGATGCGTTCAACGCGGTCCCCTCGCCATGCACGTGAAACACACGTTCACGAGGTGTGACTCTGGCTGCGAAGCTCTGTGCGATAGTGTTTCCCTCCATCATCACGGGCAAGTCGGTCATGAAGGCTGTTTTTAACATATCCAGACGTTTCGACTCGGCGTTCTGGCCATCTGCCAAAGGCTCGGAACCGACGGTATCCCCCCTCCACTCGGGCTCTCGACTCGTCGACGCGGGCGACGGGTTCCATCTCACTTCTTTCAAAACGTCCAACAGGCTCAGTCCGCTCATCGTTCGGCCAGCAAGATGATCGATGTCGAGCGGCTGTTACGCCTCTACGTTTCCTGCGTCCAGACTTATTTCGAGGGTGACGTTTTCAACAGATATATGTATTTAAAGGTCGTCTACGATACTGCGCAATATCGAAAGGCAAATGTAAAAGCGATATACATGTTTTCCGAAGGACATTATTTCAAATCCGAAGAGGCCTTATCTTACCTGATAAATCACGGCATGGTTCTGTTACCATTGTTTCTGCCCCTAAACTACAGGAACTACGCAAACAGTCGATCGTTTTCCTTATTTGTGCTATCCGTGTATTCGCCTTTATTGGTCGAATTATGGAAATGTGCCAGGGATTCTCAATCGACGGCGGGCGGCGAACCGATGGAAATACACGTGCAGAGAGACTGCGAATCGTTGCGAGAGATACGCAATCGCGTGTCCGGCCGATTGTTCAACATACTCGACAAAGACAATCGCCGAACAATATTCGCCCAAATGAATGAGACTACGGTTGTACGCGTCGAACGTACCGGAAGAGCAAACCCACCAAACTGTTGATTTGGGGGGTGGATAAATGTTTAAAAAACCTTGTTCCCTGTTGGTCGGTGAGAGTTATTTTGAAAATAAAAAAAATTATAATCCCTGTCGGTCAGTGAGTGTCTTTAATATTACCCGAACCAATCTATAGGCCAGTACTACGTATCCAATAATTACTGTAATCCAATAAAATGGCGGGCGGTAAGAGTTTCTTACCGGTCTCCCGATTCACTATATTGTGCATTCCGTGAACCGCTTGCGGGGCGGAATAGCCGGTATGTACTGAAACCGTTTGGGGGTCGCGCGTATAGAAAACGGCTCTGTGTTGTACGAAATGCGAAGAACACTGCGAGCAGAAGATGAAAAGATCGAATGCGTAAAATAACGCCAGAAAATCTCTTTCCGTATTCATCGTCTGTAAACCGGCTGCGGTGAGGTGTAACCAGAGCCAATATACGTGAGAAACTCCGAAAAAAGACAGATCGGACGATAGAAGGCGCGTTTTCCAAGACGTCAATTCGCTCGGAACGTGCGCGGATTCTATGCGACCGGGAAGCGCGTTCGTTCGGCGGACGACGTTAGGCAACGCTTCTCTCAACAACCATTCATCCACCGTATCGTGCACGGTCCGAGAAATGTCAAACTTTTCGCGACCGTAATATTTACCGTCAGCGGGATTTTTGTAAAACCTCTCTTTTAGCATGGTCTCCAAACGCCGATAGAGCCGGTCACTTTCGTCCGCCATAACGCCGTTGACCGGCGGCGTATTTTTCAATACGCATTCGCACACGCAAGCCAACATGCGGGAAACGCTCATTTTGAACATTATCGCATGTGCGAGTCTTGTGTCCGATGCCTCTCGCGTCTGTTCCAGATCGTCACCACCGACGATCCGGTGTATGTCCATAGCGATTATTCTTTTTGTCAGTACGGTAGCGCACAAGTCCATGTAGAATCGGACACGGTGCGAATTCGGTGCCTGACCGGTCCCCACCAATTCGACATAACGTCTTAAAGTATCGATCCAAGCGACCGGGTACTTACAGTCGGTGACATCTTCGTGTACTGACGGTCCTACAAATACCTCTCCGATCGCCTCCAGTTCGATCAGGAGACGTCTCACGCCATCTCTGTGATCCTCCATTTGACAAACTTATCCTTCTCACGGCGCTCTATACATCTGCACTGACGGCCGTGCGCCGCGCCGCGAGTACCCACCGATCTTTTCGAAAAGACCGCTTACAGAATAGGTTATAAGTGAATGGAAAATGACATCGACCACGCAGATTCGTACAGATGCATCGTCTCTCGCCGCCACCGACCAATCGCGCGTAAGCGGCGAGATCGCGGCACTCAGATCGACCTCGGGGTCTGGCGCGCGGCGATCGTTCGATAGCAACGCGGTACCACTACCTACGGCACACACCCCGCTCTACGCTCCGGCCCCGAACGCCCCGTTTGAATCCAAGGGCAAATGTAGCAACCACAATATCGAGGCGGCCATCAACATATTTGCGAGCACATGTCCGTCGATAAAGAGTATGGAACAGTTACTAAAAACTGTGAAATCGGAAAAACAACCCTGTCTATTTGAAATGGCTCGGGATTTCGGAGGTAGCCCGTGTTCAGACGAGGTGTTTAACGGTTTATGTTCCTTTCACTGGAAGATGTTGAATATACGTATAGGTATTTGCGAAAACTACACGGCTCTGGACGACGAGGCGAAAAACTTTACGCACTACGAACTGATGATAGACAAAATAATAGAAGATCGTTCGCTCATGCCTATTTTCCCTTATATAGCCAAAAACACGTTGATGTACGACGTGCTACTGGGTTTCAATTACGCCACCGTCAGGGGTATGGAAGAGACGAAGAAAAACGAAGGCGCGGCGATGGCATACGCACTGTACTACATGGTGAATCCTAATTGTCGTTTTGAATATATGGTAAAGTCGCAGGCTTGGATTAATTCCATGTCCATGTACATGATGGCGTTTTTGCTCTATAACGATAAAATGATAAAACACACCACCTTTCCGCAGGATGTATTGGCCAACTATCTTCAGGAACACAAACGCAACCCAAATACGATTTTACACCGTTTCTTCCAAAAACTCGTCCTCATTCGAGATTTGAAACTGCCGTTCGCAGCACCGGTCTCCGTAGACGCTCAAAATATGGAACTGACAAAACGGGATTTGATGACGCGTACGGTGTTGCAACGGCGGCCGCAGCAGGATCAGGCGGCCGATCCGAACTTGGAACCGCGCGAACCCACAACCGACGCGGCGCTCATACCGTATTATTCGTTTAACATTTTCAACGCTCCGCTGTTACTGGGTATGCGCGCCAGTACGTTCGTAATGGGTCGAACTTCGTTGGCCAACAACCCGAATGTGTGCATATTCAATCTAGAATTCCAAAAGGGCGACACCACCGGGGACAACGACCTTCATACCGCCAGCGTTTTCGCCATAGAGGGGCCGGTGATGTACGGGGTGTCCGAAGCTAAACCGCTGCGCCAGTTGCCGTTCATGAATACGTTGCCGAGACTGTCTAACGCTTACGTCGTGAGTCTGGCCGCCACCACAAACATGGAACCGCAAGAGGATCGAATATTCGCCGCCAAAACGGCCAAATATCGTAAGTACACGGTGGAAGCGTCCTCCACCCCTAACAAGTTTCGTTTAACGGAAATCACAGACGCCGGCCGTACCCTGTAAACGGTTCACACGCGAGATGAAACGGGGGATGACGATCAGAGGATACGAGGAACCGGCATCGGACAGCGAAGACGAAACGAACCCCAATGGAGTGGATTTCGACGTTAGCGAGTCGGTTGAAAGAGGGGAAGCGGTAGTGAGAAAACGTAAAAAAAATAAAGTTCGCGTATTATCGGGTGCTGACGACGACGAAGATAACAACGGGGACGCTTCGGGAAGCGACGAAGATCTCGACGAGATACTAGCGGAAGCGGAGCCTAAGAAAAAAGCGCGTTGGAAAAAATCTACAAGAAAAACCGTTCGGAAACGTGTCAACGGTTATACGGTCAATACGGTGTTTGTCGTAGACTACGATATGACGCTGGTCGATAAAAACGCGCGACCGTTTCCCGGCGCAAAAAAATTCCTTCGTCAGCTACACAATTTCAACGACGGTAAGTCCACGTTAGTTTTGTTCAGCCACGCCTCTGCCGACCACGTGGAATACGGAATGAATGCGCACTTTATAGAAGAGGCCGATTTCTTTAGTAAAACATTAACTGACCGCTCGCCTTTGAAAAACAAGCCTGTTACTAAAGTGCGACGCGAACTTTCCAACATTGAGGATCTGACCGGCCCGTTCGTTATTATAGACGATTTAGCTTCTAACCTCGACGAGGACCAGTACGATATCGTGATTGACGCAAAACGCCACTGGATATACGATTCAAAAAACAAAGTGGTTGATATAGATTACAAAACGATCATGTGCCTCATTCGCAAAGGAGTGGACGAATGGTTGCGAACAAAACAGAAAACGCCCCCCGTTCAATCGAGAGCGGGCGGCGGCGTCAGCCGTTGAACGAGTTTTTTTCCGTACTTTTTGGTAAGTACCACCGTCGATATGACGATAAACGTTAAACGAGCCGTAAAGCGCCAAACAGTGCTGCATTTTGCAGATATCTTTATGAAAGACTACGAGACGGAGAAAGCCGCGGATCGGACCATGAAGTCCAAGTACGTCCCGCGCAATCTGAAGACACAACTCGTGTCAACGATGTCCGGTTGTGATCCGGGCAATCGGAGACAGATCGAAAGGGTGGCGCAGCTCGGGATGTTTATCGACACGTGTTGCACTAAACTGGTCTTTTATAACACGATGACGATCGGCGTGATTCGATGGATCGTCTCGTTGTACTCGGACTCACCAGATATCAAACGAATCGGCGATATGGTCACATCGGACGCCCGTCAGGTGTACGAAGAAGATATAGAATTCATAATTGAGAAATACAGATACATGGAAGAAAGCGACATTTTGCACACCAGTGACCACGTCGAAAGCGTATTTGAGATGTTAAAGACTAGAAAACAGAGTCCCGAGACACCTCTTTTACGTTATTTCTTCAACAGCGTGTGGTTGAGGTTTTTCAAATCGATATTGCGCAACTCGTTGGTAATATTCAACGACAGTTCGTTTGTTTCCGCTTTTACCGGTGTGTTTGATGACGCCGGGGATCGTGACGACGACGAGTCTCATAGGTTATACAACGACTATCGCGAAAAACAAACGGAATGGATCAAAGAAGCGGTCAGATCGAGTCGTGAAAACGTCGATAGTGTAGTCAATTCAGTAATTTACTCTTCGGCGTCTGAATCGGGTGACGACGAAACGGTCAGTGGCCGGAAAACGTCATTATCGAAATTGAATCGCCGCCCGCCGAGGCCTCCTCCCGAAAACTCGGTGACCGCTTTCGATATGGAGGACGAAGAGGAAGACTTTGATTTAAATGGTTATTCTGACAACGATTCCGGTGGCGGCTCGTGTTCCGAAACTGACACCGTAATAGAGTTTCCAGTAAAGTGTAGAAAATCGAGTGGCGACAGCGATGCCGTAATAGAGTGTCCCGTAAAGTACGAAAAGTCACCGGGCGCTGTCACGCTGGACGACCGTATAATCCGAGCCGTTCCGGACTGTCGGAATGCCACCACCGTCGTCGCTACGATCATGCACGAAAAAAAGCTTCACATTCTCGACGGAGATCTTAAAGACATAATGATGGAGGAGAAAATGTCCAAGGCGTTGTCCACGCATGCCGGTAATGGTGCCGAATCGACCGCTACGCTAGAAACGAAAATCACCAGACATTCACGCGATGCAAGCCGTTACAATATTAGGGGCCTAGATGTCACGCCGTCCCCCACGAGTGCGATCGTACCGTATAACGTTTCGGCGAGAACGAATTTTCGCAAGAGGAAATTTAAATCGAAAACGCGGCACGAACGAAACGTTTTACCAGAACTCATGTCCCCGCTACCGTCATCGGTGACGCTGGTCGCCGAGAGTGATGATGAGAGCGACGATTTGGACAAGGAGAGATTCGCTATGGTGTTGTTTACGGACGGCTCGGAGTAACGGTGGATCCGTCGAGAAGATTAGACATGACTTTCCGAAACTGGTGGGGGGTATGTATTATAGACCTACGATATGCCGAAACAAAACAATAGGAGACATGGCTTCCGAATACTTTGGTACACTTCGCAGCATGGCGAGTTTCTTTAAGAGAACACCTTCGACAGAACCGTTATTGGAGGTGGACAGCGATGTTAGCGAAAGAGACGAGAAAAAGGATTCTGTTGTACCGGCGACAGAAATCGGTATCCAAGCGCTATATCCCACCGAAATTGGGGAGTACGTATCCGTTTACAAAGAGAAGTATAGCAAAGACAAATCTTATAAAAAGGAGAAGACTGTGGATTCGCCTAAATTGGCAGTTTTACAACATGACGGTGACACCGGACGAAGATGCGGAAGTAGAGTAAAATCGAACCAAATTGAGTTGGCGAGAAGTAGCTTTACGCGCGATTTGAAAAAAGGTATTTTGGAAAAATACAGAAGCGCGAAAAAGCCGGCAGACCACGTTTTGTCAGCAGGCCAATCTCAGCTTCGGGAAGCCGAACCGCGCGTAAACGGGGTTGTGGCGGCGTTTCCGCTGTTTGAAGAGGACAAGAGAACGTCGCTGTTTCCGATAATGTACGTTGATATTTGGGAAATGTACAAAAAGGCGGTGGCCAGTTTCTGGACGATAGACGAAATCGACATGAGCGGCGACGCCTTCGATTGGGAGTTACTGAACGACAACGAGAAGGCCTACATCACCAGGGTGTTAATATTTTTTCTCGGGGCGGACAGACTGGTCAATGACAACCTGTTGGAACGATTCACGCGGGACGTAAGGATGTTCGAGTGTTTGTACTTTTACCAATTTCAAATGGCGATGGAAAACGTACACACCGAAACGTACAACATGCTGATCGAAACGTTCGTCACGGACGAGCACGAGAGGGACGCTCTGTTCAGAAGCGTGGAAGGGTACGCGTCGATTGCGAGCAAATACGATTGGTGTCGGCGTTGGACGGGTGACCGCCGAAACGACGACGGCGAGACTTCTTTCGGCCGCAGACTCGTCGCGTTCGCCTGTGTGGAAGGAATTTTTTTTTCCTCGTCGTTCGCCGCTATATTCTGGCTGAAAAGTCGCGGGCTGCTGCGCGGACTTTGTTTTAGCAATGAAATGATCAGCCGCGACGAAGGGCTACACTGTGATTTCGCCGTGTTACTCTTTAAACGATATTGCCCACCGGTCCCGACTGATGAGGTGCGCACCATCGTCACAGAGTCGTGCGAAATAGAAAAGACATTCGTCAGAGAATCCATGCCATCGTCCGATCTCGTCGGGATCGATCCAAACGGCATGTGCGCGTACGTGGATTTCATCAGTAATCGCCTGATGCTCGATCTCACAGGTGAGCGGCTCCGACCGCATTCGCCGCCACCAATAAATCCGTTAAAGTTTATGGAAAACATCACGCTTCAAGGAAAAACTAATTTCTTCGAACGGAAAGTTAGCGAATACAGAGTAGGTGACGTAACAAAACAATAGGCGTGAGATCTGCCTTGTCAAGTCCCCCCTCCCTCATAAGCGGTATATAAATCTCCCGCGCACCGTTTCTCCTACTGTGACTCTCTCGCACTCGCTCGAACGATGGAGATGGAAATGATAGTCTACGTGTTCCTGTTGTTTGTGCTACTTTTCCCGCGAGTTTTCAGAATGATTTATCATCTATTGCTGGCGACGAATCGATATGAAGACGATAACGACTCGCGTGAAGGCGTTACGGTAAAATACTACCGGGGCGGAGATAAGTCCCTTCTTTCGCCCAGCTACCAGAGCGACGGGGCGGGCGCTTTCGATCTACGTTCGGCGGAGAGGATCGTCATAAAAGCCGGAAGTTCCGGATTTGTCCGCACTGCCCTGTTTTTAGAACTACCCGACGGTTACGCCGGCTTCGTCAAGGGACGCTCTTCGATAGCCAAAAATGGAGTTTGGTGCTTCGAGGGACTTGTGGATTGCGACTATAGGGGAGAAGTATTGGTACAGTTGAAAAATTACAACGAATCGCCGTACGCTATCCAGAAGAACGAAAGAATAGCTCAACTCGCCGTGGTGAAAGTTAACAGAGCGAATCTACAGCGGGTGGAATCTTTGACAGGTTTGAAGAACACGCAAAGGGGTTTGGGTGGATTCGGTTCTACGGGCAGCGGTTCTGACGACAAACGTTAAATTTGTTTGTATTTCTATGTCTATATAAAATAAATGAGTTTTCTTTATTGATTCCTGTAAGTATTTATTAACCATGGAACCGTGTATGACTATAGATTTTGTCGCTAGCATATTTAGTCGGTCGTTGATTTTTATTGCAATTTATCAAGCTTTAACACATTTGATATGTTTTTGGAAACGTAAAAACGTATTTACTACGTCAACGTTGTTCAAAATAGAACTGCTGATTCATATTGTAATTAAGATTTGGGTTTTGAGGTTCGTGAGTATATCACATTTGGAATATACGGATTGTCAATTGAATACCACTGTTACCGCGGACGGTGAAGTCGGACGGTTCGACAAATTCGAGCCGCAAGACCTGTCCCTCTGAAGACCACCAGCCTGTCGTGTGCCGATTTCCGCTGCCACGGGCGAACACAGGCGGGTAACCGCTTTAAATTTCTGGTTAACCGCGTGAGGGTCGGTAACCCGCGCGAGAGTGTGAAAAATTCAAAGTCCCCTTTGCGACCATCTTCTTCGACGTCTACCATAAGACTGAGCATTTCCCCCACCACTTTTTGGTTCGGTCAACCCTTTACTCTCGACAATCCCAGGCCATCGACCAATAGGATTCGAGTATTTTTCCCGCCAAAAATTTTGGCCAATCAGAGAGCCGGATTTTTTCGTTCGTCGAAAATTATATCTCGACACGCCACCGAAAATGCATATATACGAGGTACCGTTCGCGCGCGACTCTTTAGCTCCTTGCCCATAATAATGACTCCTTCAAGGAAGGAGCAGCGGGGAGGGGCTGGCGCGTCGCTGACTGGGGGGGGGGGTTAAAAATATTTGTTACACACATTTTTACTCGAGAAAAGTTTTGAAATCCCCGACTGAATATGAAAAACAAAAAAGCACGGATTTACGATACGGCTGTTTTTTAGTTGCCGTCACACTACGCAGCGAGAGTTCGGTTACCCGCGCGGGTTTATAAAAATACATTTTTCAAAATGTAAAATATTTTTCTCAGCTAGAATATACTTTCCGTCAAAACGCAAAAACATTTTCACCGGTCTTCTCGTCAGCCGATTTGACGTCGTAACGCCCACAGTCAGACGAAATCGGGTCACCGATGAGTTATGGGAGGTGGTGGGGGTGGTGTATCGCTTGCCCCCTTCCACTTTCACATTCCACCCCACCACTCGATTCGCCTATATATAGTTGCCACTGGGACATACAAAGTCAGTTCGTTCGGCGGTTTAATCAGTGAAGAGACCAGTCTTAGTCAGTGCATTAGCCCGTTTTTTTAACAGTCTTAGTGAGTCTTCTATCAGTCTTAGTCAGTGCATTATTAAATATGGATATGATAAAGGTTGAAAACTACACACAGTGCAACGATATCGGCGCAAAACAGGATCGAAGTTCAGTAATTTTCTTAAATATGACTATGATAAAAGGTGAAAACTACACACAGCCCAATGCTATCGGAGCGCACCATCGAAATTCAGTAATTGTTTCCAATAAAGACATTGAAGAGCGAATAAAAGAAAAACTTAATTCGATCAAAATGGAGACTCAGTACAATCTGGACATCGAATGCAGTTGTGAAGAGAACGCCAAAGGAAACAGTAGAAGCGGTCTTGAACAGATAGCTGAAGAGTATGGTGATGAAAAAAGCGGTCTTGAACAGATAGCTGAAGAGTATGGTGATGAAAAAAGCGATCATGAACAGATAGCTGAAGAATATGGTGAAAGCAGGTCAGCTCGTTCCCGCCAGCAAAGCTCCAGCCACCGCCTTCCCACTGGCAATTCTTCGGCATCTCACCGCCACAAAGATTCTCCGGCTTCCCACCGCCACATAAATTATCGGGCTTCTCAACACCGCCTTCCCACTGAAAATTCTCCGGCTTCTCACCGCCGCCTTCCCACTGAAAATTCTCCGGCTTCTCACCGCCGCCTTCCCACTGAACATTCTCCGGCTTCTCACCGCCGCCTTCCCACTGAAAATTCTCCGGCTTCTCACCGCCGCCTTCCCACTGAAAATTCTCCGGCTTCTCACCGCCGCCTTCCCACTGAACATTCTCCGGCTTCTCACCGCCGCCTTCCCACTGAAAATTCTCCGGCTTCTCACCGCCGCCTTCCCACTGAAAATTCTCCGGCTTCTCACCGCCGCCTTCCCACTGAAAATTCTCCGGCTTCTCACCGCCGCCTTCCCACTGAAAATTCTCCGGCTTCTCACCGCCGCCTTCCCTCTGGCTACTCTCCGGCTTCTCACCGCCGCCTTCCCTCTGGCTACTCTCCGGCTTCTCACCGCCGCCTTCCCTCTGGAAATTCTCCGGCTTCTCACCGCCGCCTTCCCACTGAAAATTATCCGGCTTCTCACCGTCGCAGTTCGAGGCGCGAGAATATATCCACCCGACGCACCAACGGTTTCAACGAGATGAGAATAACTAGGTTGGAACTGTTGGTGGATTGTATGTATGAGATTTTAGAACTTATTAGCTGTTAATCATGTTTGACATTAAATAGTGTTTCTTTTAGTAATACAACATTTTAGAATATTATTTTAATCCATTTTTAAAGCATATTGTCTGTTAATTTTTTAATCATGTTTGATATTGTATTGTAAATTGTGTTTCTTTTAGTAATACAACATTTTAGAATATTATTTTAATCCATTTTTAAAGCATATTTTAATCCATTTTTAAAGCATATTGTCTGTTAATGTTTTAATCATGTTTGACATTGTATTGTAAATAGTGTTTTCTTGTAGTAATACAACATTTTAGAATATTATTTTAATCCATTTTTAAAGCATATTTTAATCCATTTTTAAAGCATATTGTCTGTTAATTTTTTAATCATGTTTGATATTGTATTGTAAATTGTGTTTCTTTTAGTAATACAACATTTTAGAATATTATTTTAATCCATTTTTAAAGCATATTTTAATCCATTTTTAAAGCATATTGTCTGTTAATTTTTTAATCATGTTTGACATTGTATTGTAAATAGTGTTTTCTTGTAGTAATACAACATTTTAGAATATTATTTTAATCCATTTTTAAAGCATATTTTAATCCATTTTTAAAGCATATTGTCTGTTAATTTTTTAATCATGTTTGACATTGTATTGTAAATAGTGTTTTCTTGTAGTAATACAACATTTTAGAATATTATTTTAATCCATTTTTAAAGCATATTTTAATCCATTTTTAAAGCATATTGTCTGTTAATTTTTTAATCATGTTTGACATTGTATTGTAAATAGTGTTTTCTTGTAGTAATACAACATTTTAGAATATTATTTTAATCCATTTTTAAAGCATATTTTAATCCATTTTTAAAGCATATTGTCTGTTAATTTTTTAATCATGTTTGACATTGTATTGTAAATAGTGTTTTCTTGTAGTAATACAACATTTTAGAATATTATTTTAATCCATTTTAGAGGATATTGTCTGTAAATTTTTTAGAGCATATTGTTTGTAAATTTGTTATTCGGTGAATAAAACCTAAGTTTTATCTCATTTTCTTTTTACTCTTTCCCTAGCTTGTAATCTTTTTATTTAAAATTAAAATTGTCTTAACTCTCACATTCAAACAAAGTGGAGTAAAGTATTTTATCCTCAGTATTTCATATTGCGGTTTTTCTTTGAAAAAAATACAAGAAGCTGCTTACATATAACAGCTACTAAAAATTCTATTGTAATCTACAAACAGTCAAATGACACAAAACCGAAGTCTTATTAAACATTTGGCCAAACCCACGAGAAGAGTATGTGTATCTCGGGTACGCCCGAACTCGCAAAACTGTATGCATATTTCAGGTATGAACAGGCCAAACCCGTAAGAAGGTGTGTCTTGGGTACGGACTGGTAATCAAAAAGCCGAACCTGCAAAAAGTGTATATCTCGGGTTCGGCTGGGCCCAGAGTGTTAGTCAGTGTTCACAAAGCAAAGCAATAACTTTTTGGGTTAATGCCCACTGAACGGTGTGTCTGTGGCACTGTTCGTAACGACGTGGGCGTTTCAACGCCTTATCGTCACGTTTCAAGCGGTGAATTGCCCACGATCGAGCCGGAAGCGTTACCGCTTGCGTTTTCACGGAAAGTCCAATCTGGCAGGGGACAAAACAAAAAACACCCCAGCCCGCGACGCGCCGTCCCCCTGCTGCTCCTTCCTTGAAGGAGTCATTATAATGGGCAAGGAGCTAAAGAGTCGCGCGCGAACGATACCCTGTATATATCAATTTTGGGGGTCGCGTCGAGTTGATTTTTTCGCCACACAAAAAAAATCCGGCTTTCTGATTCGCTGAAATTTTTGGCGGGAAAAACATTCGATTCTTATTGGTCGGCAGTTCAGGGTTGTCGAAAATAAATGGTCAACCGAACCAAAAAGTGGTGGGGGAAACGCTCAGTCTCACGGCTGACGCCAGAGAAGACGGTCACAAACGAGACTTACAATTTTTTTCAGCCTGAGACAAAATTATTGTAATTTTGGCCGCAGCAATTTTATCAACAAAATTTCGCTCGGAGATCTTGGAGTGTCCGTATCTGAGATCATTCCTCCGTACTCAAGGCTGAAACAAAAATGAACGCTCCCTCGTCTATCTGTTTCAGGGGGTCGTGAACCTTGTTACGTCATTTGACGCCGTAACGGTGTTAACGATCCCAGTGAGACGAAATCGGTCACCGATGAGGTGTAGGAGGCAGTGGCGTGGTGTATCGTTTGCCCCCTTACACTTTCACATCCTCACCCACCTTTCACATCCTCACCCACCTCTCGCTTCGCCTACGTATAGTTGGATTCCAGGGAACTCGAACGCTTATAGAGAAAAGAAAACTCTCTCCGGATCTCCCGACGGCGCCGGCGGATTAGCCTGTTCTTTTCCTGTGCAATGATTGTATAAGTGCTGACCAGTTTTTCTCTATTTAAGTTATTATGCCTTATAGTTATTATGGCTTGGGGCTTCATCGCTATATCTTCCATTCACATTACGTTTGTTTTTTAATATATGTGATTGTCAAATCGGGTATTTCACAAAAATTCAAAGACATTGGATGGGATGTTTACTTTCTCTTTAAGAACATTATTTCGGCCGTCTTAAATATAAAATCTATGTACAAGAACTTTGAGGAAGCCAGAACCTTTACGAAGCCAAAGCCGGACAAATCAGATCTGCACTCCTGTTATAAAGGACTTACGGGGAAGAATCAATTTGAACTGTTGAAAGAGTTTATTTTGAGGGAGGAATACGTACGCTTATTCAAAAATGGGTGTCATGACTTTGGACATGGACTGTACAGTTATAACATATACAGGCTTGTCAGTGATACCAATAAACGTTTCATTTCGAAATACTATCCGCGGTATGATGAGGATTACATAAAAAGGTTCCTATACTACGAAGATAGATTAAAGGACCTTGTAGAAAATCGTCCCACCGCTATGGATTACGACTATTACGGTTGTCCGTCAGCCTATGTTGATTACAGAGTAACTTCAATGAAGAAACTTAAAAACGAGATCAAACGCTTGTATCTATATCATTACAAAAACCGGAATGTGTATTTAAAGAGCAATAGAATTTACAGAGGTTTAACCCTTTGAAGACCACGGGGGTTTGTTTTATATTTGTAACAAACGCCTGTATCTATATCATTACAAAAACCGGAATGTGTATTTAAAGAGCAATAGAATTTACAGAGGTTTAACCCTTTGAAGACCACGGGGTTTTGTTTTATATTTGTAAATAGTATTTTAGACATCATCCTGTCATTGGATATAAATATTTTCATTTTATTGTTCAATAAAATGAAAATATTTTATGGTATTAAAAATTAAAAAAACCCTACAATTCTATCGGGATCCCGTTAACTGTATTTTTGATAATGTAATAATAACATGCGGTTCAGCCGAGCCCCGTGAGCCGTCCTTGGCACTGATTAACAGAGACCGTAAAAGTCTACCCGGGGTTCGGCCGAGACAGTAAGAAGTCACCTGAAAAAAATATATGTGTATCTCGAGCTCGGCCGAGCTCCGAAAAAGTGTATATGCAGTAGTTCGGCCGAGCCCCGTGAGCCGTCCTTGGCACTGATTAACAGAGACCGTAAAAGTCTACCCGGGGTTCGGCCGAGACAGTAAGAAGTCACCTGAAAAAAATATATGTGTATCTCGAGCTCGGCCGAGCTCCGAAAAAGTGTATATGCAGTAGTTCGGCCGAGCCCCGTGAGCCGTCCTTGGCACCGACTCTTTACCGTAAGGTCGAGAGTCGTATCCACGAGAATACCACCGTGGCCTTCAATATGTCTCTGTCGAGACCGTTGATATTTGAGAAACAGAAAAGTCATAATCATTTGAACATTTTATTAATTTTTTAAAGGTTTAACACAAGATATTAATCGGCGGGCAAGAGACGCGTGTTTTTTAGGTGGCGGTATGGGTTCTGCGTGGATAGTGTTTGAAGCGGAATATATCTCGTCGATATCCTCGTAAGATCTGTACGTGTTTTGCTGTTTACAATAGTTGGTAGCTTTTTCATTCTTATCGTTGTTGACGACGTACTTTGTGGAAGTGTACAGACTCTGAAGAGACGCGCAGGGGGATTTTGTTTGTATCGACGATCGGTCGATATAAGGGTGAAATCGATGTACGTCACCATTTTTCTGACAAGCGCGTCTTATCTCTTCAATTTTTTTGTTTTGAGATTCTACGTTAATGACGAGCATGTTGAGTTTGCGATACAGTTCTTCCATGTTATGTGGAATCGGCCTGCCGCAACCGTTCAACGGCTGCGGACAGCTGGACCCGCCATCTTCGTATAAAGGTTCGAACCGGTCCTGATGACCACGATTCTTTCTGAATGACGGTTGTCGGTTTATTCTGAATCCTCCGCCTCTAAGCTCCTCGATTATATTTTCCAAGTCCCGCGTCCCACGGTTTTCGTTATCGGGTCCTAACCATGATCTAGTATGTAACGAATGAATTTCGTTCTGACGCGAAGTCTCGCGCAACGACTGCAATGATGACGTCACGTCATATCCATGATTTGCGCGATCGAAATTAAATTCCATCGGCGGTATTAATCGATTCAATCGTCGCGATATCGGCATAGTCTGGTACGATGTCGGTATACACGGTATAGGGGGTGGTGGGATACTGTAGTTTCCAAACGCGCCGGTGGATTGTTCAGTACACTCGTGTGTAAAATTACCGGCCGACATTTCCATGTACAATCCGTCTCCTCCGTTTAACTCGCTCGTTTTCACGTCCTTTTGTAACACACTACGGCCATCCATAGTCTTAGCACATACCTACGCGGAGGACACTACTTTTTTCAGCTAGCGGATCTGAAAACAACAACAACTTACTCTTACCACGCCAGGAGTGACGGACGTTGACGAGTCGGCATCACCAACCCCCCCCCTAATCCATTCTCCCCTCCAGGCAAAAGTTGACGAGTCGGCATCACCAACCCCCCCCCATTCAATTCTCTTACCTTTGGATTAAATGACAACAACGAATACTTTTTGAATTATTTTTTTATTCAAACTACGAAAAATTACAAAACTACGTAATGTGTCAGTTCTGACACTCGGACAGTTGTTTCAGACACCTTTCTTCTTTGGCGGTCTGACCGGACTCGGCGGCTTTGGAAAACGCGAGTAGGGCCGGTGTGATCTGATAGTTTATCCAATCGGCGCTCAGTTTTGGCTTCACGTGATGTTTCGATCCTCCGCGTTGTCCGGCGCTAGTTTCGGCGTGTTCTTGTTCGTCCGCATTTTTCTGTTTTTCTGCCGCCGCTTCATCTTTTGTGACAGTCTCCTCTGAAATCATACTGCGCAATAACAATTGCAAAACGCCGGCCTCATTGATGAACTTTGTTTTGGCCGTGACCGGGTAGAGATGGAACGCATCCCCGTATCTCGCCCGAGACTTGTCTAAAACCTCGGGAAAAGTTCGAACAAACGACGAATTCACATAGCGGTCGATAGCAGATTTATAATTTTTGTAGCCCAGAGCTTTGGCGAATTCGTCAGCTCTCAGCCATACGTGAACTCTGGAGTCGTACATGACGTCAATGGTCTGATTCGCTAATCGCAACTTTGTCGGAAACATGTTGCACTCGTGTTCACCGATCACACACAGAGGCGCCTTATCCTCAAGATCTTGCAGCTTTTTGAATGCGGACAAAGAGATGGCCGGTTTTTTCTTTTTTGTCACGTTTGTGGTACTAGAGTCGCTCCGAGCATCATCCTCTTCCTTATTAGAGATATTCTCTTCTATCTCTTCGGTTTCTTCTTTATCGTCGTCCGAAGCGGTGCCAACAATACGCACCGCCTTCTCTTGAAGGGTTTTCTGACGTTTACCTTTCGCGCGTTTCTCTGTCCCCCTTTTTCGTTTTTTTGCCGCTGTTTTATCGCGAATGTCGGACTGGCTCGTAACTATTTGTTCCTCCTCATTCGCAGTGTGATTTTCAACGTTACGTTTTCGTTTAGAAGCCGCGTTTTTGCTGTAGACGTTAGATTTGCTCTCCGCAACCAGTCCCTGACCTTCATTCGCCACCATCATAAAGTTGTCCCCGAAGTCACCCGACTCGTCCCCGACGACTCGCCGTTGTCGTTCTTTCGCCATCGTGTCACAGGAGAATTCCATTTCCTCGTCGTACTGGGATTCGCGAACCATCTAACTCGGACTGTTGAAAAAACTAAATCGTTTCACTTAACCTACCACCAATTTGAAGGCTTAGGTATTCTAGTCGGGAAAACGATTCTCGACCGCAATACGGAGAGTCTGTATTCGCGAGGTTGATGCGGAACTTCATACCGCGAAAGAGATGGATACGACAGTGGCCGATTTCCGCACGCCGTTTTACTTCTTAAACTGCGATTATGAGGACTATGGAGGAAATTGGACTTCGAGAGACCAATTTGGATATTTTGATATGGCAAGTTGCACGATACATGTGTACGGAAAAGACGCAGAAGGCCGTACGGTCGTCGTGAAATTGTATAATTACAAACCGGAATTCTACGTGTCGTTTTGTGATAACCAAGTAATGAAACGGACCTTCAACCGGATATGTCCACGTAAAGATACACAAAAAGAAGAGGAACGATGCGATAGACTACGTTCTGATCGTGGCGGCACGTACTGTACATCGAGACCCATCTATATCAAAGGAATGGAAAGAGCGTACGATTACAGTTCGCTGATAATTCGTAGGGAATCATTAGCTACGAACGCCGCAGATATCGGCGGTGATTACGGCGATACCAAACTTCGATACGTATATCGTGTCAACGTTGGTTGTTTTTCACACGTGCGTCCGGCCGTGCGAGAAATTCTGGAAGCGGCCAGAGCGGCGGCTGCCGAAGAAGGGCGTTACGGGGGTCCGAGTGATTTGAAGAGGAACTTGCGGTTTTTTCAGAGTTCTCTTGACGCTAATCTGCGAATAGCGGAGAGATTGAACCTGCGTCCGTGCCGGTGGTCTTTTTTCGATGCGAGCGTCTGTTCGAAAGTGGTTGGAGCCGAAAAAAACGGTACGGTCACGACGTTTGAATTCGATTTTAAGAGTCACATTGACAGAGAAGCGATGAGGAAACAAGGTCGTTTCGTAATAGACGTTACGCCGTTTGCCGAAGCACCGGAATTGGAAGACCGCCCCCCACCGCCGGTCTCGGTCATGTCGTTCGATATAGAATGTCTGGCTAATGATATCGAAAAGTTTCCCACTCCGGACGTCTGCGGTATCATTCAGATATCCACTGTAATCGCCCGGGACGCGCTCGGCAGAAAACAGACTGATTTTGGGAACAGCGATGGCGTGAAAGGTTGTGCAACGGTGGTCTCATACCGAAAGTGCCTGTACACCGTAAATGATTGCGCTCCGTTCGATGATAACGTTAC